>CM048839.1:25992565-28990065 GCA_026545765.1 Plantago major | reverse complement strand
ATTGGGAAGCTGGTGCGAACAGTTTGGTTTTGATAAAATCAAACCCCCAATCCATAGCCAGGACAGAAAACCTTACTATTCTAACAAAAAGGTCAATAAGCAAAATTACAAACCAAATAATAAAAATAGTTTTTATAAGAAAAAAGAAAAATTTTATAAGAGAGAAAGAGTCCCTCTAGATAAAATAATATGTCATAAGTGTAAGACACCTGGACATTATGCCAACACTTGCAGGGTAAGGCAAAAGATACAAGAATTAATTTGAGACGAACAATTAAAAAACCAGCTTTTAAATATAATTTCTGAAATAAGTTCTGATGAAGAAGGAGTAGGAACAGATAAAGAAGATTATCAATTCAATCAGATACAATCAGATAATGATGAAACTTCTGATTATTCGGAAGAAGAAGAAGATTCATGTTACTGTCTCCCTGATCAAATGGGGAAAAGTAATTGCAATTGTAGTAAGAAACTTTTAGTAATTACAAAACAAAGTCAATATGAATTAATATTTGAAATGATTGATCAAGTAATAGACCCTCAACAAAAAGATAATTATCTAAAGAAATTAAAAGATATGATTTTAGAAAAAGGACAAGAAACTTCTACTTCAAATAAACAAAAAACAGATTTTAAAGATGTAATAAAAACATTCAATACCAAATACTTGAGAGAGAAAAACGGGAGATCTGGGCGATGAAGAAAAACCCTTGGAAGGGACGATCAACGCCGGATGATTCGGCGCCTCGACGGCCGGTTGGGCGGCCTCGTAAAAATACGGTGCCCACCGCTCCGTCCTCGTCTGTTCCGACAACTGTGGCTGAGGAGCTTGTTTCGACTGACTTCCCAGAAACAGCAAGGAGAGCTTCGACATCTTCTACCCGCTCACGATCTCCGTCACCGGATACTAACCAGACAATTTTGAAGACTGCTGACAATTTGGCGTTGACTGATTCCGGCAGATTGGATAGCAACAAGGATACAGAGGCGATGGCAAAAGAAACAGGGGCACAGATCGAAAGGGGAGAGCAGAGTTTGGAACAATCGATTACCCCTGTTATTCGACATGATGAAATTGTGCATCAATTGGAGTATAAGCAGCCAAACCATCCTGTTACTGGTTCTTCGAATCCGATTCCATGGGTGGATATTATTCGCGGAAATCAATTCAAAGATCGTGGTTTGACTATTCCATTCTGTCCTCCGCCTGTGGTTGAGGGTGAGACTGTAGTAGAGATTGAGGATGAGGACATTGAATCGGAGCTGGAGTTCTGGCAGAACTCGCTCATTATGTATGTTGCTGATAATTCCCTCTCGATGAACGCAGTGAAAAATTTTATGATTAAAGTATGGAACTCCATTACCTTACCTGAGCTTTATTACAATGAGGAGGGTTTCTTCATTATTAGATTTCACTCTGCAGAGGACCGGAAAGTGATTGAGAAGGGAGGACCTTACTACATCTATGGCAGACCTATGATAATTAGACCTTGGACTAGGGATTTCGCATTGAAGGAGGATAAACTTAGGGTGGCACAAATCTGGGTTAAATTTCCACAACTACCTCTGTACCTGTGGGGACCTAAAAGTTTGAGTAAAATTGCAAGTGTAGTTGGTCAACCGCTTTTCACTGATGAATGTACGGCGAAAAAGCTGCGGGTTTCGTATGCGCGGATTTTAATTGAGGTGGATATTACACAGGAGCTTCGGGATTTTGTCCTTATCAAGGATAAGCAAAATAAGATTATCAAGCAGGTTGTGGAATATGAGTGGAAGTCATTGTTTTGCCAGAAGTGCCAATCTGCTGGGCACTCGTGTGGTGACAAGGAGAGGGATCATGTGGGACAGGATATTAGACAACCGACGCGACAACATGAGACCCGCCAGCCTAGACTGCAGGCTAACCGGGGACGTAGCCAGACCCGAGCCTGGGTTGCTACAGGCAAGCAACTGGTTGCTGCCCCACGTGTGGATAGTGGCACAATACGACCCCTGCCTACATCAATTGAGAGTCCGACAGATAACGCCCGAGGAAATAATCCAGAACCTTTAGGACCACGTGAGACAGATTCAGAAGGCTGGTCGCCTACGAGGAGTGGCTCACCTCGAAAACTAGCTAGACGACAGGAGGATAATGGATTGGACATTCGTAATGCTTTTGCACCCCTTGAGACTGGTTCTGGTTCCGGTGAGGACCAGAACCGCGTCAGATGATAGCCTGGAATGTCAGGGGGCTAAATAAGGCTGCTAAACATACGGAGATTGGCTCCCGTCTCCTGGAATGGAACATTAGTATAGCAGGCCTTGTAGAAACTCGAGTGAAGTCGGAAAATAAGGAACGTATAAGGCGAAAGTTGGGGAACAGGTGGAGTTATTTGGATAATTATTTGGCTCACGTGCTTGGTCGCATATGGGTACTGTGGGATCCGAGCAAGGTGCGAATTGAATATATTAGTTGCACTGATCAGTTGTTGCACTGTAGATGGTTTGACGCGGAGGGAGTAAATCGGGGACTCCTCACTTTTATATATGCGCATAATCAGCTGACGGACCGGCTCCGTTTGTGGCAGGAAATACGAAATCTGGCGGGTGGCATTCGGGAGCAATGGTTGTGTATTGGGGACTTCAATAATGTGCTTACCTATGGTGATCGCATTGGAGGTAATCCGGTGGTTGAGCATGAATTCAGGAATCTGGTGGAACTTATGGATGATGTTGGATTGTTTGAAGTCCAAATGATGGGTGATCAGTTTACGTGGTCTAACAAGCATACGCATGGTGTCATATATTCTCGGATTGATCGGGCCATGGGGAATGCTGAGTGGTTCCAGGAGAATCCGAATGTGAGCATCGAACTTTTAACTCCAGGGCTTTCTGATCATTCGCCTTTAAGGCTTCGCAACTTTATTGCACAGCCACCTAGGAGGTCGGTTTTCCGATTCTTGAATAGCACTGTGCAGTGCTCGAATTTCCCTTCACAGTTGCTTGTTTCGTGGAGAGGATGGGCAGCCGGGGATCCGCAAGAGAGGCTATGGAAGAAATTGAAAAGATTGCAACCTGTGATGCGTCGCCTTAGTCAGCAGGTTCGAGGGGCTAACCATATGGTTGCTAACTCACGGGAATGTTTACATCAGCGCCAAGAAGCACTCCGGCATGATAGGTTTAATACTAATCTGATCCAACAGGTTCGTGAGGATGCAATGGAGCTTGAGAAGTGGCTTGAAATCGAAGAACAAAACCTCCGTCAACGAGCCAAAATTGATTGGATACAACTTGGAGATGGTAATACTTCCTTTTTCCATGCCCAAGTTAAGGAAAGAAATAAGCGTGTTGGCTTGCGCATATTGGAGATGGAGGAGGGCAATATACTTACGACAGGTAGAGAGTTTGAAGCAGAAATTTTGGGATTCTATTCGAATTTGGTTGGAAGGGCAGCTCCCCGCTGTGAAGGGATCGACATTGATGCACTGCGAGATGGAAAGCGGTTGGGGTATGAAGACCGCACCTGGTTGATCCAACCAGTTTCTCTTGCGGAGGTGGATGCAGCTCTGAA
This sequence comes from Plantago major, assembly GCA_026545765.1. Lineage (NCBI taxonomy): Eukaryota > Viridiplantae > Streptophyta > Magnoliopsida > Lamiales > Plantaginaceae > Plantago > Plantago major. The sequence goes on along the minus strand of CM048839.1, from coordinate 28,986,512 downwards.
AGACATCGGGGATTTAAAATCTCCAGGAGTGGATGGCTTTAATGCTTTCTTTTTCAAGAAAACCTGGCATACGATCGGGAGAGATGTCTATGATGCGGTAATGGATTTCTTCAGCACTTCTGCATTATACCCAGCACTGAATTGCACTATGATCACACTCATTCCGAAGTCTCCAGAAGCGGTTAAAGTCAAGGATATGAGACCTATTGCATGTTGTACTACTGTTTATAAAATCATCTCCAAGATACTGACTGCACGATTGGGTAAGGTGATTAATAGCATTGTTGACGATTGCCAATCTGCCTTCCTACCAGGCAAAGTCATTCATGATAACATACTGCTTGCGCAAGAACTTGTAAAAGGATATGGGCGGAAAGGCATTTTCCCGAGGTGTATGATACAGATGGACTTACATAAGGCTTATGACAAGGTGGAATGGGGAGCTTTAGAGGATATTCTGCGAGAACTTGGCTTTCCGGAGCTATTTGTCGGCTGGCTTATGACCTGTGTGAAGTCAGTGTCCTACAGATATTTGATTAATGGTGAACCATCGAAGCTATTGAAAGCGCAACGAGGGTTGAGGCAGGGGGATCCACTCTCCCCTTACTTGTTTGTGCTAGTCATGGAATATCTCCATCGATGCTTACAGAAACTTAGACATATACCTGACTTCAATTTCCACCCGAAATGTGACCAACTTCATATTACTAACCTGTGTTTTGCAGACGATCTCATGCTCTTCTCTCGTGGTGATGCCAGATCGGTCCAGCTTCTAATGTCACGGATTCAGGCCTTCTCGGAGGCTACGGGCCTCAAGCCAAGCGTGGCAAAGACAAAAGTCTTCTTCGGGGGAGTTTCGGCAGCGGACAGGGCGCTAATCCTTGCTGCAACGGGATTTGGCTCTGGCACTCTCCCTATTCGATATCTTGGCGTTCCCTTATCCCACCGGAGACTAACGGCAGCTCAGTACCAGCCACTTATTGCACGGATTGTAGGACGGGTTTCTCATTGGTCCACGAGACTATTGAGTTATGCTGGACGGGAGCAGCTTATCCGCAGTGTTATCACATCGATTACAGCTTATTGGCTCCAGGTTTTTCCGTTTCCAAACAAAATCCTGGAACACATTCAGCGTATTTGTCGGAGTTTTCTATGGAGCGGAAAAGATGGCAATTACCGTAAGGCATTAGTCTCCTGGGAACAAGTTTGTGCTCCTCGTAGTTGTGGAGGACTGAACATAATCTCTCCGTAATGGAATAAAGCCCGATGCAAGCTTTTATGGAAGATCCAAACGGATTCGTTATGGGTTCGCTGGATTCACAGTTACTACATCAAGACTCAACCTGTGGAGCATTGGGTGGCTCCGATGTGTAGCTCTTCGATTATAAAAGTGATGATCCAATTGCGTGAACGGGTTCAGGATTCTCCGGAGTGGTTAGGGCAGCTTGTTATGCCATGCCACGATTTCAGGTTCGCAAACTATATGCTTTTTTCCGGGGGCATATGGAGAAGGTGGAATGGTGTGACTTGATCATTAGGAACCTAGCTCGCCCGAAGGCGCGATTTATCCTGTGGTTGGCTTTGCATAGGCGTTTAGCTACAAAAGATCGACTAGCAGGGTTTGGCATTGAGACGGATGGACAGTGTATGTTTTGTAATCAGATGGAGTCCATGGATCACTTGTTCTTTCAATGTCCAATTACATTTACGATCATGAGACGTGCTTTGAACTGGATGCAAGTGGTGACCCCTCAATTAAGTACATGGCAACAACTCCTCCGATGGTGTCGCCTATGTGCCAAGGGAAAGGGTCGTAGAGCCTATGCGTCGCATCTTCTTTGGTACAAAGATATCACATATGGGCGGTTAGAAATGCGATCATATTACAGCAGAAACCTTGGGACCAACAAGAAGTATTTCGCTCGATTACACAAGCAGTTCGGATCCGGTGCAGGTCGGGGAAACTGGCGAATTTGATTTTGACATTCATAGATTAGCAGCATGTTTTACTTTGTTATTTTTGTTACATAGCTAGTGTTGGGCTTGGATTTGATCAGCCCTTAAATGTACTAACATTGTTTTTTGAGTAATAAGACAAGTTCTATCGTTCCAAAAAAAAAAAAAATTCAATACCCACAAAACAAGTAGCATCTTTGTTAATGATATTCAACGAGAAATTAAGGAAGTTAAAATAGAAATACGACAATTAAGGCAGGAAAATGAAGAAATGAAATAATATATTTTGATTTTAAAACTAAAAGATGAATTAAAAGAATAAAGCATTACCAACAATATTGATAATGCAGAAAAAGATAAGAGTCATTTATAAATGCTCTATCACAAATTACCTATCAGAGGTGGTAAATATTCTGCATTAACAATATTGCTAATTTGACATACCACCTCTTAAATATTGTTAACAGTAGAACTCGGGACAACAAATGATCCGGACTGAGATAGGGACTCCGAACCGAGCCAAAGTCACGTGAAAAAAATCTTTCCACAAGGTCCGAAGCAGAGATGACGTAACAAAGAGGCAATAACAGAGAAAAAAATTCCCATCCAAGAAACAAGTTCATCTATAATCACGGACATGATACTATGACTCACTGGATTTGGAATCCGGCTAAAGCGCACAGGTGCTCCAACGATCCTTGCGTGCATCAGCTTGTGAACCACAGGCTTGTTTCAGCCCAGGAGAGTATTCGATGGAAATAAGCTCAGTCGCTTACAAAAGCTCGTGGCAGCTTGACATGGAAGCACTACCAGCAGATCTAATTCGAAGGGGGTATGGCGGTAGAGGATCCATCGGTAACTAGGTGGTGTCAAACTCCTGATTGAAGACTATCCTTACGCAGCAGGCGGGCTTCTCATATGCCCCGCTATCAAAGAACTATAGAATCCTACGTTGAGCACTACTATTCCGAGCCAAACTCGATTTCATCCGATATTGAGCTCCAATCCTGGTGGCCCGAGATCACAACAGCAAATGGAAGCACTTCGGACCCAGATCCGGACCGTCACAACCGGACAGAGGGGAGAAGTTAGCAGATTCGGACTGCAAAACTCGGACAGATCCGGTATGGACCAAACAAGCGCCAGACAGATTAGCGGAACAGAGAATTTCGAACAATAAGCCTCGGACTGAGATCCGAGGGAAAGTTTCGAACAAAAAATGAGATAGATTCGGACTAGAAAACACACTCCGAACAGAGATCCGAAGCAGTGGCTTTGGAGCAGATGGTTCCGTACGCAACTAGAAGCTTGGCACTCGGAACGTCGCAGCCGGAACAGAACCGGGATTCCGAAACAGTAGCTTCGGACTAAATAGTAGCACAAAACCGGAACTACTATAACAGATCCGCCTCAGATGAACGACGAGCAAATCCGATGGCTTCGTTACTATCACTCCAATAATTACCTTGCTTCTCCAATATCTAAATTTCAGATCCAATCCCAATCTCACCTCATTTTATTGGATTCTTTTCCTTCCTCACTCACACATACGTCTCTATCTATCTAACAATAATTGGCCTTTTCTGCAAAGAAATCAAAGCAGCAAATTCGGATATGGCACAGCAGAACAGCTCCAGAGCACTCCGGACTGTAGCGCCTCGGAATAGTAAACTCTGAACTCGAAACAGTGAAACAAAAACCCGAACAAAACTCGCCATCACCTCCCTCTTCGACACCGTCCGCTCCTCCCCGACTTCTTCCGCTGCCCACGGCGCCATCTCCCGCTACCTCCGCTTCGCCTCCCCGTCGTCATCGACCAGTCCGCCCTAAGTGGACGAAGATCCGAGCGGAACAGCTAAGGGATTCGAAGCAGATTGCTGGGGGGAGATTTCGTATTTTGACGAAGATGGGAAAAATACCAAGATCCGGACAATACGAGAGAAGAAAACTATTACTATTGGGAAAAAGATGGAAGATTACTATTTATTGTAAACAAATGGAAGACAAGAGAGCTGCTAGTATTGGGCAAAGGATGGAAGAGAAGTTTACTATTTATAGTAAAAAGATGGAAATTGAGAAATTGGAACTAAACAACACCACCTCCTAATCCCAAAGCTCGCTGAACTTGGCTGGTTGACCGGTTGGTGAATATGTCTACATACGGACCCAAATGGCCACAATAGCAACTCCAAAAAAACTCTTATTTCTAAAAATGGAGTGAAGTGTGGTAAATGGAAGAAGTTATATATTTTTTCGAAGATTCGGATTCGACATTCAAGCGACAAAATCTACCCTGATCCTAAGCCTCCACGTTTGACCCTTATCTCGCTTATAAATACCTCTTTTCCTACAGTACGAGACATTTCGCCTCCGACTATAAGAAGAGGGGGGGGGATAGAGGAAAGACAAGAGAGGACACGGATAAGGAAAATTTTCAAAGCTCACAAGATCGATCGCACAAAGAAGCTCTCCCGACACTATAGTTTCTCAACTATCTTCTACAAATATACTTGGAAACTAGGGGGACATATGTTGATACAGAAATATGTCCAAGGCGTCAAAGGCGTCCTAAGCTCCCCGGACACTATAGTTCCTCAACTATCTTCTACAAAGATACTTGAAAACTAGGGGGCATATGTTGATACATAAATATGTCCATGATGTCCTAACCGCTCTGTCACGGACTACAGTCCTAACCGCTCTATCGAACTACAGTCCTAAGCGGGACGTCCTAAACGCTCTATCAGACTACAGTCCTAAGCAGGACGTCCTAACCCAACCAACCTATTGGGCCTATCAAGACATCAAGGCTGGGGCATGGATGGCACAATCTGGGACGTACACTTGGCGCGATCATGTGAGTCCTCCCTTTCTCAAGGGAAACCTATAAATATGGACATATCATTAGGGCTGCAAACGAGCCGAGCCGAGCCGAGCCGAGCTGAGCTTTTGTAAAGCTCGGCTCGTTAAGCAAAATTTGATATAAGAGCTCGAGCTCGATCGAGCTGCATATATTGAGCTCGAGCTCGAGCTCGAGAGTGAATTTTGTTATTCGAGCTCGGGTCACGAGCTTTATTTGGTCTTGTAATCAAACCTTTAAAACTCGAAAGCTCGAATTTAGCTCGGCCATGAACTCGACAATGCTCAATTCAAATTCGACTAAAAAGCTCGAAATTCAATTAAATGAAAGTACGAGTACATAATGCATCACAAGGCACATTAAAATGAAAGTCGTCCAACGTAATGTCTTACAAAACACATCGACTGAAAGTTGCCCAACATACGCTATACGATTACATAACTGAATTAGACAAGCATAATATTGTTCAAATTCTTCATATGCTCCATGTATCTCAACAAAACTCCGTGGACATCACCAAAATGCAACTCGTTGCCGTTCTCGAGCTTAAACCTGAATTGAAATAAAACCATTATCAATACTTTAATACTAGTTTCAGCCAAAATACAAGCATAATTACTACGGAATAGCTCGACACTAAGGCATAAACATAATTAAACCCAACTAATGCCAATAAGCTCGACACAAAGGCATAAGCATAATTAAACCCAACTAATGCCAATAAGCTCGACACAAACAAGCCCAACAAAAAACAAATCATTTCACCTTCAGTTCAAGTAATAGAACAGAGAAGAAAGGATAGAAAAGGAGCATAATGAACAGGAGAGAAGGGATAGAAAAGGAGCAGAATGAACAGAAAAGAAAGAAGAGAAGAGAAGGGATAGAAAAGGAGTAGAAGAGGTACTGGTGGTCAGCTGAAGAGGTACGGTGGTTGGTGGGGGAGAGAAGATCAGGCGTAGTAGAAGTGCGGTAAACGGTGGTGGTTCTGGTGGACTGGTGAGTGGTGATGGCTGGTGGGTAGCAAATTTGCTTCAGGCGCGGTGGCGATGGGTGGGTGCAGACTGGCAATGGCGAGTGGCGACTCTGAAGCTCTGAGTAGAGGAGATGGCGCAGTGGTGGAGAGAGGGGCGCCGTGGTGGAGAGGAGGCGTGGCGGTGGCGATCTGGACTCTGGAGGGGCGCCGCTATGAAGGAGATAAATGGCGCGGTGAATTTGGTGATGGTGAAATCATATTTGGTAATTAAGTTAGGTTAGAAAGTAAAGTAAAGTGTGAAGTATGTATACTATATATATTTATTTATTTATATAATTATTAATAAATACTATTCGAATAGCTCGTCGAGCTTTCGAGCCGAATACCCCAATATTCGAGCTCGAAACTTTTTCGAACTATAATTAATGCTCGAGCTCGAACAAGCCGAGCTTTTTTCGAGCCGAGCTCGAATAGCTCGAAAAAAGCCCGGCTCGTTTGCAGCCCTACATATCATCATAATGTGAGGTAAGTCAAGCCTTCTTCCCAGACTCTTACCTTCCCGACTATTATACAGAGTAGATCTTCAGTCTCTCTTGAGTAAAGTCTCAGACCGGTTTGACACTTAGCAAACCGGGTCTAAGGTCCTAACCCCCCCCCCCCTCCAAGTCACTTGTGCAGGTCCTTTCCAAGAAGACACCTTGAAGAAGCTTAGGACCTCAGGTCCTTACCAAGAAGACATCTTGAAGAAGCTTAGGATCTCGGGTTCTTACACGTTGGCTCTTAAGAGTGTTGTGGTTCTTACCTAAAGGTATCCTAGTCATTGTGTGTGGAGCAACTTAAGGAGCAATCTCTAAGTGGTTGGGGGACTTATACCCTCAACATATATATATATATATATATATATATATATATATATATATATATAGTTTCCTAGCATTTACAAAATTACTGGAAGATGAAACTCTACCAGTAACCTGCAGACAAATAAATAGAATGATTGAACAACAGAATTATACTAATCTGTTTATAAATGTCCTTGAAGAACATTTGACTTCTCTAAGTGAAAGGGTAGAATTAGTACTAAAAAACATTAACCCTAATCTTCCTTTAAAAGAAAAGTAAAAGGAGCAGGATTCAGCCTGTCCTAATATTCAACCACCTCCTGAAATAGCAAACTTTAAGTTAAAGTCTATGAAGGAACTCGAGAAGTTCTTAACCGAAAAATTTAAAGATATGAAAGTAACAACTTTACATGATGTTGTACAAGAAAATCCTGATTACAAGCAAGTAATCAATGATGAAATCCATAAGTTGGGAAAATGGGTTGATAGACCTACCTAGAGAATGTACTATTATAGGAGACCTTCTCCTATAGATACTCTACATGAGGAACAAGAATATATCCTGAATAATATCTATAATGACAAAAACATCTATGAATGGAACTTAGATGCTTATGCTGATAGGCAAATATATAATATGATTCATAGAATGCTTATGTATTCTACCATTTGCAAGACAAATGGTAACACTGATAAAAATGTTGCAAAAATGATTGTCGCTGGTTTTACAGGACAATTAAAGGGTTGGTGGGACAATTATCTTTCCCTTGAAAGATCATATTTTTAATACTGTAAAACAGGGGGATCAAGTCTCAGTTGAGAATGCAGTTTACACCTTAGTAGTTACTATCATTAAACATTTTACCGGAAGATATTCCGATAATAGCGAAAATATCAGAACTGTTTTGCAGAATTTAAGATGCAAAACACTTACTAATTTTAGATGGTATAAAGATACTTTCCAAAATAGGGTAATGGAGTTACCTGAATGCAATAGTCCATATTGGAAATCAAAATTCATTGATGGACTTCCTGCATTATTTGCAGAAAGGGTTAGGAAAAACCTTAGAAAAGATAAGGTTTCTATCCCTTATGAAGATTATACTTATGGCAAGTTAATTGGAACTTGCATTCAAGAAGGCTTGGCATTGTGCAATGAGATTAAATTAAATCAACAAATTAAACGACAAAATTTGAAAGAAAGAGTCCAGTTAAGACAGTTCTGTGATCAATTTGGTATGGATGTACCATCCACATCAACACCCCATAAGTCAAAAGATAAGCCTACTTATAAGGGAAAAAAGAAGAGGCATTACTCTCCTAAAAAATTAGAAATCCATAAACAAAAAAAAAAGAAGATAGAGAAGAAAGAAAACAGATTCGAAAGAAACTTATAGTTTGTCGCCAATGTGGTAAACTTGGCCACTTTGCAACAAATTGCTGGACTAAGCGAAAGATAAATAGATTAAAAGCTAATAATGATTTAAAGGAAACTCTTTCAAAAATACTTTTGAATTCTGATGAAGAAAAGAGTAAAGATTCTTCTGAAGAATCAGATACTTCTGATAGTACTGAAGAAGAGAACTTGAAAGTTCTTGATCAAGAATCGATTGTTCGATTCGTAATCGAATGTGAACTCAGATCCTCGATGGACATGTATCAAGGAAAAAGGGAACACAAATGATGATAAATTCTTTAATAAAGAATTTTACAAGATTCTTTCACAATTTCAAGGAACTGAAATAAATGTTTTGGGTGGCAATAATATTATTGAATTTCTAAAAATAATTAAAGATCGGGAATTAAGATCTAAAGTTATAGATCAAATAGAAAATATTCCCAGTATTTCCTCCGTTCTACCAGAACCGTTGTCTTTCCCAGAGGATTCTAGAAAAGACGAGCCCTACTCGATGTCAGAGGTCTATAAACTTCTAAAGCAAAGAAGGACAGTTGAAACTCCTACTTCTGCTCGTGATTTAGACATAGAAGTTGAAAACCTCAAAAAGGAAATACAGGCACTGAAAAAAGAAAATAAATTAATAGATTATCGAGTTTCTAAACTTGAAAATTATACAAAAGAAATTAATCATTCTACTACAGGTGAATCAAGTTGGAGTGAACCAATGGCTCAGCACTTAAATTCACAAGTAGATGACAATTTCCTTTCAACCTTAGAAATGGTTATTTTCCAGAAATGGCATGTTGAAATTACCTTACTAATAGATGACTATTTTTCAAAGGTTTTCATTGCTCTCATAGATAGTGGTGCAGACTTAAATGTAATACAAGAAGGGTTAATTCCTACAAAGTATTTTCATAAAACTACTCACACTCTTTCTCATGCTGGAGGAGAAAAAATAAATATAAAGTACAAGCTTCCTAAGGCTTATATTTGTATTGATAAAACTTGCATTCAAACCAGTTTTTTACTAACAAAAGACATTTCTAATCAAGTGATACTTGGTACCCCATTCATTTAAAAAATTTATCCTTTTACTTATGTAAATAATACTGGTATTACTGGAACTTTTCAAGGTGGGAAAATCCACTTAAAATTTATTACAAAACTAGTTAATAGAATGTTACATGAGATGTATGATCATCTTACTTTAAAGAAAAATCAGATGAACTTCTTGAAACAAGAAATAAATTCCTTGACTATTGAAGAAAAATTACAAAATCCCAAATTACAAGGAAAAATTAAAATGATTGAAAATCACCTTTCTTTAGAAATCTGCAATTATCATCCTAATGCTTTCTGGAACAGAAAGAAACATGTAGTTAGTCTTCCTCATAAGGAAGACTTTGATGAAAAAAGAATTCCAACAAAGGCACGACCTTGTCAAATGAATTCAGAATATTTAAAACTTTGTAAAAAAGAAATTGAATCTTTATTACGAAAGGCTTGATAAGTGCTTCGCAATCTCCATGGTCTTGTACACCTTTTTATGTTAATAAACATAGTGAACAAGAAAGGAGATCTCCTAGACTTGTACTCCCTCCGTCCCACAACAATATCTTGTTTTGACGTTTTGCAGTCAACGTTTTCGAACTTTGACTCCGATTTAATCTTAAACCATTAATGTAAAATGTTCAATTCAATTATATAATGAAACTTTAGGAATTTTTTACTGTTCACGGTTACTATTCATGATAAACTGATAGATTAAGGAGACTTTAATTACTTACTTAAAATGAGAGAGATAAGGCTTGAAATTGGAATCCGGCGTATTAATATATTCCGATAGACATATGAAGTCTGCTTGTCCTCTAAGCCTCAAAGAAATGCGTCTACATGTTTTGTACTGATAATTATGTCTTGAGAAATATCTTAATACTGACAGATTTTATTTCAGTAATTTGTCCTGATATCTTCTTATTTAAGTCTGTAATCTAAAGCCAATTTACTAGTAAGTGTATGCTAGAATAGTGCTAGTGTGTGTATGAACCGGGCCTGAGTGGTATCAGAGCCATGTTATCAGTAAGCACATAGTTCAGATAAGTCTTAACACAAACACTGTTCTTAATCATGAATATGATTAGAAGAAAAGATACTGTTAAAAACAGTAGACGAGAGGAATATGATATCCCTCAAGATCTGGACTTATTAAATAGATGGACAATTCCTAGAATTGAGCCCAAGGTCATTTACCAATTAGGAACCTTTGAGAAATTAGGTTTAAAACAAGTAGTAAAAACTACTGAGGAATCTGTCTCACTAGATAATGATGAGTTAGTAATAAAATTACTTAGTGAGAAAGATATAGCTGTTTATAAAAACCTTTACAAATTTCTTCATATAGGTTTAGGGCAAATTGCTTTTAAACCTTTAACATTAGAAGGTTTACCTGAGAGTTTTATAGCTGCTCTTAGAGATGGTAGAAACTTAGACTGGAAAAAATCTTTAATAGGAATTATACAGTCTAGCTTGGCCCATGGCCCAGTTTATTTTGATGTTTACCCAAATTTACAGTTATCTTTATCGAATATTAATATTTTAGATTCCTTAACATTAAATGTTAAGACTAATGGTTATAATTACTGTTAGGAATATCTGTTTAGATTTTGATCAGCAACCTAATGACTTATCTTAGCTCAGAAAGGTGGTTAGTACTCTTGGTTCACTTGAATACTGTAAAAGAGGAAAATCACTAAGTATGATAGTCTAGCAAATCCTGTATAGGATGTTAGATCTCTGAATGTAATTTTTTATTTCTCTGAAGAAGACCAAGAAGAAGGCATCCGGCAGAAGAGCTCAACATATTTGAAGATTTGAAGACTGCACAAGATTGCTGGAGACTAAGGTCATCAGATACCTATGTCCAGATATCATGAAGAAACAAGTGTTTTTCAATAAACAAGTGTTGCAAAAGATATCTGAGAATACAAGGTTTCTAAATGAGGAAAAGTGCCCACAGATATCTATACTCAGATACCTTGGATAAAAACTATGTTTCTGGGAAACAATGTTGTAACAAGTATCTAGAGATGTGAAGGTCTCTGAAAAGGGACGTGCAATGCTTCAGAAAGCATGCATAGTTCCTTAGCAAGACAGACAAAGTATAGTACAAGACATTAAATGCGCGATGTAAATGTCCGAACAAAACAGTAGTCTTTGAGAAGAAGACAAACGTCAACAAGATTATACTCATATATCAATAGTTTGAATTTCATGAATTTAACGGATACTATTCAAACGGCATGATTTTCAACTATAAATATCAACACTTAGAATGCTTGAAAAAGACACATAACTCACACCAAGAACTCTGAACACTATCTTTCAAACTCTCTAGCATACTACTTACCTTCAAGCTTCGCATGCACCAAAGCTCTTGATTCTAAGTAGACAAAAGTTCTAAGTGTCCGATCCTTAACAAGCATTGTTATCTGAAGGAGTTGAATTAAGATTTCATATCTGAGATTCATTCTCTTGAACACATATCATAGACTTGGGTCAGTAAAGAACAAGATACCATACATTGAAAAGTGTATTAAGTATACTTGATTCATAGAGCTATCTGCATAACTGAATAAGTTATTAAAGAAGCTCACCTGACAACTACCTTAACCAACACCTTAATCGGCGTGGAGTACAAGAAGTACTTAGTTTGGGAAACTAAGGAATAACTCCAAGGTTACTGAGCATAGGAAGTACTTAGTTTGGGATACTAATGAATAGCTCAAAAGGTTTCTGAGTATAGGAAGTACTTGGCTGAGGAAGTCGGGGAATAACTCAGGGGGAACACTTGGTTGGAAACCTAGTGTATTTAGGAATCGAGAGAAGATATTTGTAAGGTTAACTCAATTATCTGTCTCAGTGGATTCTAGGTCTGAGAAAGGCCGAAGTGGATTAGTTTAAGGATTACGCCACCTTCAGATACCACTATAAAGACTTGCGTTATTTACTTTCTGCTTTTTATAACTTGCTTTATTTACTTTGCTAAATATTTACACATATCTTGCTGAGCACGTGCACTTATCACAAAAAGTCTTCCGCTCTGAAAATAAGTATCATATATCTGAGAAATTGTGTTTATCGACAAAAGTTTGAAAAAGACTATTCACCCCCCCCCCCTCTAGTCTTTTACTTTGCCGTTATCTGGACCAACAAGTGGTATCAGAGCATGTGGTTCCCAAGCCTTCTGCACTGAACCTAGATCCCAGATAAGTGATCACTAACTGCCTTTCACCTACACTTGATTTGTTTGTTTAGTGTGTTTGCTGCAGGATGTCTTTAAGTGACGATGCTCCACCTAGAAGCCATCAGTGATGAAATGATCGACGTGATAAAGAATGGCCCTATAGTCATTCAACAACTCAAGCAGGTCATAGAGGTTTCTAATGGTAGAGACAGAGAACCAAGTGATGGCTCCTCGCATGTATGCGCCAACCAGGGGAGACCTACCTACAAGTTATTTACAAGCCAAAGCTCAGAGAGCTCTACATCTAAGATGCCTTGAGAAATCGATCGGATGGTCGGGCTCATGATATCATCATACGTTTCTACTCAGAGCACATACAAACGTGGGTGCAAAACTAAAAGTGGCTCGCAACCGATTGAGGAAATCTCACATTGAGAAAACAAAGGAAAATAAGTTCGAAGTTTTGAAGCTCAAATTCCAAAACTTTAAACAAGGTCCCACAGATACTCTTGAAGAACTAGATTTCCGGTTTACAACACTCATGAGTGATATGTCTGCACTTGGTGAAAGTAATAGATATACCCAACCAGAAAAAATTAAGACTATTGTGAGAAGTCTAAATCATAACTGGGAGCATACAAAGTTTTTCTACTTTAACCAAGGAATGTCAGATATCACTCTAGTGGAACTTTTCTCTCACCTTGCCACTGTTGACTATGAGATAACTCAAAGAGAACAAACAACTGAAAAGTTGCAGAATGTTGTTCTAGTTGCTCAAGGAACTTCTGAAAAGAAGGAAGGCAAGGAGGTGACTGAGGAGAATGCTCTTGCTGTAAATCAAATGAGAAAATATGTCAGTCGGGAGATTGAGAGAAGAAAAGCCAAAGAGAAGTCGAAAAGCATCTAGCTCAAATTATCATCAAGATAAAATATGCAACGCTAGCTTTTGAACAAGCCGGCTCAGAAAGCATCTAGTACTAAGGAAGCAGAAATCGAAAACGATATATGTTTCTATTGTCAGAAACCTGGTCATTTAAAAAAGGATTGCCCTGCCTTCAACAATCTAAATATAGGTGACAAGAAAGATAGAAGAAACTTCAAGAGAGGTCAGAGAGCTCTGCTCACTGAGGAAAGAAAGAAGATACAAATCCAACTGGATGTTCTAGATATTGAGTCTGATTCTGAGGATGAAGACTCAGATGATTCCACACTACCTTCTCCAGAGATGTGTGGTGTTTCTCATGAAGTGGTTAACTTTGGTCAAAAGAAGAAAGAAGTGTGTGGAGTGGCTGAAGAAATCTTTCCAGATATCTCCAACATTGAACCTTGTCTAATGGCTGATGAGGTAACACATACTTCTTGTTATACATATGAAAGTGATGAGGAAGGAATCAAAGATCTGGAACATCTCAGAAGAGAACTTGATCTCTACGAAAGAGAATTTCTAATGGTCCGAGCTAGAGCCGAAATCCTTGAAGAAGAAAAGAATTCTCTTGAAAGGGAAAATTCACAATTACTCAAGATATCTGAGAAAAAGGATGTTGAAAATGCATTTCTCAAAGCTCAGATATCTGAGACATAAAAGTCACATAAAGAAGCATTGGCCAAACTTCAAAAGAAATGTGAAGGTCTTCTTTCTGAGAATAAGGAACTCAAAAAGAAGGAAGTATCTTTCCAATCTTATGTTAAAGCTAGTGACACTCTTACTGAAGTACAATCTTATTTAAGAGATCCTTCAGAAAAGCGAGGACTTGGGCTGGACACACAAACAAATAGTTCTACCACTCTGAATAAGAGTGATGAAAGAATAACATTTGTCAGTGCTCAGCAAGATGATTCCCAAGCAACCTATAGCATTGGTCAGAAAGCTAAGGCTGTTGACAAAGAAAGGCAGTTGCGACCAAACCTTTGTGGAAAAAACAAGTCCAAAAGAAACTGTTTGGAATATTTCTGAAAAGAAACATAACACTAAAAAGTGTAATCACCCACAGTGCTATGTCTCTCAAAAAGGAAGAATTGCAAGAGCTGGCAAATTCTCCTATGTCACATTTTCTGGAAAGAAAATAGACTACACAAAGACTAGCAAAGCTGCTGAGATGAGAACTCAGATAGCACCGGGTGCTCGAAATGGCATTAGCTATAAAGCCATCGGGAAACAACTTGCTCGTGAGTATAAACAAGAGCAAGAACGATGGATAAAGGCTAGGATTGCTTACAGCAATTATCAGAAGTGGAAGAAAAGTCAAGCCACTAAAAATCTGAATGCCAGGGCTAGAAGAAATCTGGCAAGGAAAGCTAAGTTTGCTGACAAGTAGACTCAGCAACCTGACAGGTATCTGAAAGCACCACAAGGAGCACCAAGGAACACACTAAGGAAGAAAATAATTCTTAATAACAATGATACTAATCATTTACCTAGAATTCCTCCTTATGTTCCTGTTAGACAAAAGAATGTCCCTAAGAAATTCATTCAAAAATGGATTCCTACAGGAAGATTCTTTAGTCCAGATGGTTCCATTGTTGGTATGAGAACTTAATCTCATGTTTCATGTTTTGTGCAGAACACTCTAAAGACTAATCCAAAGTGGCATTTTGATAGCGGATGTGGGAAGCACATGACAGGAGACAAAGCAAATCTGATTAACTACAGAAAATGCGATGATGGACCAATTATTAGATTTGCTGGAGGAGATGAAAATCCAACCATAGGATTTGGTAATTTGAAGTTTGGAGCCCTTACAATCTCTGAAGTACTGCATGTAAAGGGATTGAAATATAATCTCCTAAGCATGAGTCAATTAGTAGATAAAGGGTACACTGTCAAGATCAAGTCAAAACTATGCAAAGTGATTGACAATGAGTCAAAGCAGACAGTCTTGGTTGCTAGGCGAAAAGGAAATCTTTATGTTGCTAATTGGGCATCCGCCACAACTGAAGAATGTCTCATGGTGAGTCAATCTGGCCACACTGAAGAAAATTGGCTATGGCATAAAAGAATGAGTCACTTGAATTTCAAAACTCTGAACAAGCTAGCCAAGAAAGTATTGGTGGTTGGTTTACCCAAAATGGCATATAGAAAGGATGGTATATGCTCAGGTTGTCAAATGGAAAAACAATCCAAAACATCTTTCCAGTCTAAAACTAGACACTCCAGTGAAAGGCCACTGCAAATGTTACATATGGATCTTTTTGAATTCTCTGTAACTAGCTATGCAGGAAAGAAGTATGGTCTGGTTGTTGTTGATGATTACTCAAGATTCACTTGGGTTGTATTTCTCAAACAAAAATCTGATGCAAGGGTTGAGATACCCAACTTGTCAATAAGCTTGAAGTCATGAAAATGACAAGGTATCAGAATCGTATCGTGCCATGGTATCGAGTTTGTGAACCAAGACATAAAAGAGTTTTGTACCGCAAAGGTATACAACATCAACTATCTTCCGTAAGGACACCACAACAAAATGGTGTTAGAAAGGAAGAATAGGACTAAAAGAAGCGGCAAGAACAATGTCACGACATCGAAATAAGTGAAATCTATTGGATTGAAGCTGTTAACACAGCCTGCTACACTCAAAATAGATGTTTGATTAACAAACACCATGACAAAACTCCTTACGGGCTTTTGATTGGTAGACCCCCTAGTATCAAACATCTAAGGGTGTTTGGTTGCAGATGTTTTGTTCTTAACAATGGAAAAGAATACTTGAGAACATTTCAACCAAAAGCAGATGATGGAGTATTTCTTGGTTATTCTCTGAATAGCAAAGCGTATAGAATCTACAACAAAAGAACGCAAAAGATTGAAGAATCTGTTCATGTAGTTTTCTACGAAGGAAACAAGAAAATACCCTTGAATGAAGGACTCTCAGATAGGTTGAAAGAGCTGATGATTAAAGATTCTGAAGAAGAATCCTCAAAAGGAAACAATTCTATCATTCACTTAGAGGATGAGTCTAACGATGAAAAGCAACCATTACTTAGAGGATGAGTCTGACTCTAATACATGATGAAGAATTTCCTATGAGAATTCCAGAAATGGAACAGGTTACTGAGAACCTTCATCATGAAGAGATTTCTGAGAATGAGTTTGCTGAAAATTAAATTCCAGATATCTCTAACACTGAAAAAGTGTCAGATATCCATGGCATTTCCCATGTGTCAGATATCTCAGATACTGCACAAGTATCCTATCAAAATCATATTGATTCACATTCAGATCAAAATGATATTGATCCTACTAGTTCAAAACCCATTATGAAATGGATAAGAAATCATCTTGCCAATGATGTGATCGGTTCTTTAGACCAAGGTGTTAGAACTAGGAGAGCAATTGCTGGAAATGCAGATTCGCTCTATGGATGTTTCATCTAAAAAATTGAACCTAAAACTATAGAAGAAGCATTGAAGGATCAAGATTGGATCTCTGCAATGCAAGAAGAGTTGGATCAATTTGAGAGAAACAAAGTCTGGAAACTGGTTCCATTTGTTGACTAATATCCAGAATTGGAACCAAGTGGTTTTCGAAATAAAATGAATGAGTCCGTGAAATAACCGAAACAAAGCAAAATGTTGCCAAGGATTCACCTGCATCAAGAACTAGATTTTGATGAATCTTATGCACCAGTTGCAAGATTGGATACAATAAGACTCTTTCTAGCCTTTGCAACTCATAATGACTTTATAGCTTATCAAATGGATGTCAAGAGTGCATTCCTAAATGGTGAACTTGCTGAGGAAGTCTATGTTGAGCAACCACCAGGCTTCGAGGTTTCCTCAGAAAGTAGGATGGTCTATAAGCTTGAGCTCAGTATTGAAACAAGCTCCAAGAGCATGGTATGATACATTGGCCAGATACCTACTAGAAAGTGGTTTCAAGAAAGGAGATATTGATAAAACACTCTTTACATTGAACCATGATGGGAAACTACTTTTAGTTCAAGTATATGTTGATGACATTATATTTGGATCTAAAGATAAGCAACTTTGTGAAGACTTTGTTGAGCTCATGAAAAGTAAATTTGAAATGAGCATGATGGGAGAATTGAATTATTTCCTAGGGCTGCAAGTCAAGCAACTTAATGATGGAATATTCATTAGTCAAACAAAGTATGCAAAAGAAATGCTCAACAAATTTAATCTAAAGCCTTCTGAAAAGATTGCTAAGATACCTATGAACATTGGAACCAAAATAACCTATAATTGAATCGTGAGAGTGTTGAAGAGCAGTATAGGAAATTGATTCGATCTCTTGTACCTCACTACAAGTAGACGATATTCAATATCGGTTGGAGTGTGTGCGATTTCGCACAAATCGTGCAATCACACTACAACATTGCTATGAAAATATTAAGGTATGTAAAGTCGTAGAAGTTGGATTGTGGTATCCAAAAGCGATGGATTGAGTTTAGTTGACTATTACGATCTCGATCTTTGGATCATTGCTTGATAGAAAAAGCATGTCAGGAACTTGTCAATTTCTTGGTGCCAGAATGATATCATGGTTCAGTAAGAAACAAAACTCAATTGTCACATCTACCACATAGGCTGAATATAGTGTTGCTGGGTGTTGTGCTTCACAAATATTGTGGATACAACAACTCAGAGACTATGGACTCAATGAAGAGAAAACTCCGATTTTCTGTGACAACACAAGTGCTATTGCCATAACTCAGAATCCTAAGTTTCATGCTAGAACAAAGCACATTGATGTTAGACACCACTTCAAAGAGACCATGTTTAAAAAGGCAATATAGAGATACTCAAGATTGGCACTGAAGACTAACTTGCATATATCTTCACTAAGCCACTACAAGAAAGTAGATTCTTAGCTTTAAGACATAGTCTTGGACTAATGGAGCTACCAAAGAACTGAAAAAGTTCAGATATCTGAAGAAGATATCAAAGGAGGGAAAGAGATATCTGGAACGGGTATCCAGATATAGAGGGAAAAGAAACCTGGAACAGGTATCCAGAAACAAGGTATCTGAAACGGGTATCCAGATATAAAGAGAAAAAAAAATCTGGAACGGGTATCCAGAAAAGAGGTATCTGGAATGGTTATCCAGAAACCACAGGCAAAAGGGTAAAATGACTATTTGAAGATCTCTGAGACAGGTACTCAGATATCTAGATCACTCAGTGAGGGGGACACAAAAGAGAATAGTACAACTGTCTGCAGTCAACTACTCTCTTGAAATTTGTATTATTTGTATCTTTGTGTAAAACTTGGACAGATACTGAGTGTGAGATAGACTCAGATACAAAAGATGTTCTTATTCACACAAATGTGATTCAGATAGATAATCGCCAAAATTCATTAATTGGGCACAATTACAATTGCTGATTATGATCATTGCTGAAGAAGCAATAGTGACCCTTGATGAAATGGGCGTTTGATCTTAACGGACGAGATTATTTCTCTGTAAAATAGTGGACTATAAAAACTCAGACGTGGCCCACTAAGCATTTAATGTCAAACAAACTTTACCCACGCCTATCTGCAAGTACACAGATACTTACACACAAAATCAATTTGTATGTATATGTCTGTTGAGATTTTCGTTGCTATATATATAGGATTTTAGCAAAAGAAATCACTTTCGCCTAATCCAACATTCATACTTGCACAAGAATAGCAAAAACATTCCGTCAAACTTTTCTGCAAAACTCTGTTCTTCGATTAGTCTTCTGCAAAGAATCACTAATCTCCCACCTTAATCTCTTTCAGACTTTCGAAATCTCTCACTATATAAAGATATGGCTCCAAAACGTGCTTCTTCCCAAAAATCCCAATCTACTACCTCTGGTATTGCTGAAAAGCAAGCACCAGAGTTGGTTACCATAAATAATCGTTTGGTAGGAGACTTCAATCCTAATCATTGGACTTCAAATCACAGGATGATTTGGGGGTGGTGCCATGATTGAGGAATACCTTACTGCTGCTATTGAAAATCAAGTCGATAGGAAGCTAATCTTTGATATGCTTGAAAAGGCACAAATCAAAGGTTTCCTGTCTGCTATTCCCAGTGGAGTTTCTTCACTAGATGTGTTGGAATTCTACAACAATTGCAGGATTATTTCCTGTGTATCTGAAGGCACTGAAATAGTGTCTATAAAGTCAAAAGTTCAAGGGAAGGACATCCTTTTGAACTTGACAAATTTCTGTGAGTTGTTTAGACTTCAATATCTTGGAAATGATTTTGAAATAAACACCAAGGATGATGATCTCCTTGAAGGTGTGAAGCAACTGTACAGTGGTGTGTGTGATCTTGAAAAACCAGATACACCCACTGACTTCAAACTTGCTGACATTAGAACCAGATATCTGTTGGTTCACTGGGATGTGTTGGCATGCATTCTTCACAGATGCTTTGATGGTCTACAAGGAGGTGCCGACCAAATAAGCCAAGAACGCTGGATGATGATGTTCTTGTTGAAACAACAAGCAAAAGGCTGAAAAACCCTTTCAACTGGGGAAAGTACGCCTTTATGAAATTTGTGAAGAAGATTCAAGGCTTTGAGCCTAAAATCGTTAAGGGCCTTGCTAAGCCAAAAGCCACAGTAATATATGGACTGAAGATATGCTACTTACTGGAGTGCCTTGGCATTGAGCTCAGAGAGACGGCAGATATTGCTAATAGTAACCTACTCTACAAATATGAGTATACAAACATGATGAAAAAGGTTAATGCATCTCAGAAAGGTTCCAAGAAACGAAAGACTGATGAGGTATCTGAGGGTTCTGTTGCGACCAAAAAGCCCAGAACTTCACGAAAGAAGTCTGCTGGCAAATCAGAAGGCATACCCATTGTGGATGTCAACTCTCAGATATCTGCCGCCACTGCTGATGAACTCATCAATGCTGAAAAAGATACAACTGCTGATGAACTCATCAATGTTGCCAAGGCGAGCCTTGCTGATGAACTCATTGGTAAAAATGAAAGTAGTGGCAGGTACCAAGCCCCATCTGCAGAAATCGCAGGGATTATGGACCAATCAGTTCCTAATGCTGATGAGAGCTCTGACGATGATGATGATGAGTTAGTTATCTCTCAAGTCCTACAGAAATCAAAGAGGGCTAAGGTTGCGGAAAAAGTAACAAGTGTAGAGGTATCTGAAGAAGAACCTACACCACGGGTTCTTTGAGCAAGCACTGCTTCAAAGGTTCTTGAAGCAACTATGTCCAAAGTCATCGGACAAAACACACCATCGAGCAAGAAACACTTAAGCTTATCAAGATGCTTTGATGAGTGATAACTTAGTGTTGGAGGATCGCCATTGCCTCAACACTTCAAAATCATCTCAGCGGTCTGGATAGGCCTCATATAGTATCACCTTCATCATCCAGATCAGAACCATCACACCAACCACAACAACCAGTAGTGGATCTTTCGAAATGATACTTGAGTTCTGGAAGAGATACCAAAGATCTTTCTTTCTTTGCTGAAGAAAATCCTGCAAAAGAGCAGGTTCCCCAACTCAATGAGAGGGATCAAACTGAGGCATCTGCTCCGAATGATCAACCAGGGGAGACAACTGAGTTGCACACTCAGGAAAGGTCTGAAGTACCTGAAACTTCAAACAAAGAAGCTGAAATAGAACAACAAGACCAACGCATAGAAAAGTCACAAGTTCCAGAGACCAATCAGCCTAACACTGCTCAGGTAGCTGAATGGTTTAACTCTTCACTTGTGATATTTTTTGTTTGTTAATCTTGTTATTTAATAAAATTTCTTTGTTACATGCTGAATTAGAAACACAACATCAAGAGGAAGCTACAAAGCTTGCCTCAGAATTTGAGAAGGAGGCTTCCATAGACTCACCACTTAAGGAACAGGAGCCTGTCTGACAGGTAGAAGATAGTTCCTTACGATATAACATCTCAGATATGTGCTTTATACACTTGACTAATACTACTAAGTGTTTGTTTCTATTAGGCTCCAACTGAGAAGAAAAAATGAAGAAATTGAAAGTCTATCTCTTTAGAAAAGAATCCAGAGACTTCCAAGGTCTCTGATGAACAAGTATCTGAACCTTCTGCAGAAAAGGTATTTCATTCAGATACCTATAATCTTCAAAGAAAATTCCCTGATCATTTTTCTCAGACTAACACTTTCTACTTAATAGGTTCAAAAAGAAGTAGAAGTTGCTGGGGAATTGCCCGCTCAATCCCCACAACAAATGGAAATTGATGAGGCATCAAAGCCTTCATCAAAAGAAAAATTTCCAGAGACTGCACAAGTCTCTAAGCAACAAGTATCTGAGCCTCCAATAGTGAAGGTAATTGACCTCTCAGATATCTGATTTTGTAAATAGAATTTTTCTTGATAAAATTTCCTAAGTGTTATGTTTATAATCTCAAGTTCAAGCAGAAAGAAAGATCACTGAGGATCAGACTTCCCAGTCTCCTCATATCCAGATATCTGAGGCACCTAGAACCTCAGTAGTCAAGTCATCTGAGCCTGTCACACAGGTAACTCAGATACCTCTCTACTCCAAAGTCCAGATATCTCCTATAGTTTTGAAATTAATTCAGAACACTTTCTTTCAGGCTCAATCAAGTGCCACTAAGGTCCCTGTTGATGAGAAAAAGGACCTGCTTCCTTTCTTCAAGGAACACACTTTGCCAAAGCACCTAAAATGCTTCAAGAGATGGCAAAAGCTTTGATGCTCCGTTCTATCTGAGATAATAAAGGTGACTGATCACCACACAAAGAGAGTACGAGCCCTTGACTTGGAAAACTATGTCCATGCCATGTTCCCCACTGAACAATATTCCTTTGGAACATTGATGCATAAGGACTTTGTCAGGGAAGTGGCCAGAAAGCTGATTCAAGCTTTTAACCAAGCAGATGGTCAGACCAGAATGCAGATGGCATTCAAGCCTATCTTGCCCCAGACCCTATAGTACATACCTTCTGATAACAGGAAGATAATCTAAAAGCTTTGAAAAGCTGAAATTTGAACAGTTGACTTGCGAAAACACTATTTTTACAAGCAGCGGATAAAAGTACAAGTTTTTGCAAGCTAAAAGTTACAAAACCCCATTTATCGCACTTTCAATCAAGTTGTTGAACGTCTACCCGACTCGGTCCTCCACTAACCTCCAGAATCTACAAGAAGGTAACAAATCAAGTGTGAGATAAAACTCAGGGAGGTTCTGTGCTAAGTTAAAAACGAATTATGGAATAACGAAGTATGATTTTCAAAATCAAACGAATCATAATATAAAAATAATCGAAGAAAAACATATAACGAAGCGAATAAATTATCGTTGGTGCAGTCAAACTTACACTACAAGAATCCATCCGTAACGGGACGGAAAGGGGCGACGGATTTTATCCGTCGCCCCTGTAGCAACGGATCGCTACTTGGGGCGACGGATTCTATCCGTCGCCCCGTTTGGCGACGGATAAAATTATCCGTCGCTATAGAGCGTTGACCAAAATAAAAAAAAAAAAAATTTAGCGACGGATAGATTTATCCGTCGCTACAAGGCCGGAAAATTAAAAAAAAAAAAAATTTAGCGACGGATAGATCTAGATCTATCCGTCGCTAAAAACCTAAAAAAAATATAATATATCTCCTCCACCACCTCCTTTTCTCCACTACTTCTCCTCTCCTCCTCCTCCCACCACCACCTTTCTCCTCCCACCACCACCATCCTCCACCACCACCATCTCCTCCACCACCTTTCTCCTCCCACCACCACCATCCTCCACCACCACCTTTCTCCTCCCACCACCACCATCCCCCACCACCACCATCTCCTCCACCACCTCCTTTCCTCCACCACCACCACCACCTCTCTCCTCCCACCACCACCACCCTGCCACCACCACCATCCTCCACCACCACCATCTCCTCCACCACCTCCTTTCCTCCACCATCCTCCTCCACCACCATCTCCACCACCACCACCTCTCTACTCCCACCACCACCCTGCCACCACCACCACCCCCTCCACCACCACCACCACCTCCCACCACCACCTGCACCACACCCACCGCACCACCACTGCCACCACCGCACCACCACTGCCGGAATTAATCCGTATACGAATATAAAAATTGTGTATTTTATTTTTTAAAAAATGGGCGAATTGATAGATCTATCCGTCCCCATAATCAATTTTTTTTAAAAGGTCAATCCGTCATGAATTGACGGATTTTTATCCGTCGCCACGCCTCTGGGGCGACGGATTTTCTATCCGTCGCTAGAGGCGACGGATAGTAATTGGCTGACGGATCTATCCGTCGCTCTGACCATTTTATAGTGTTATAACCCAATCCATCCCTTGTCACTGCATGTGGTGCTACCACCACAAACGAATCTGACGAAGACCACGCCATGCAGGGGTGAAACACTACTACTCCCAAAGACCTCGGCGACTTCTGCCACGCGTCTAGGGATAGTAAGCAGAGGTACTTCATGAACAACTCGACAGACACAACTGCCCAAGTATGCCCACTCAGAAACCCCCACCACAATTGCGCATATCGGTCGAATCAGTCAATCGAATCAAACGAAGATCATCATGAATCATATACATATATATCTTTTTAGAGCGGAAGCATGAGAAAAAGATTTGATGCAGTTTTCAGAACTTGATTTCATGAGTTTCACAATATTTGAGATGCAATACTATATACATATATATATATATATATATATATATATATATATATATATATATATAATATTAAAATAGCTTCTTGTAGTTTCGCAAATATACATATACTTTTTGGGTAGAACACTCACCTTAGATGACCTCATAAACTAAGCAATCCGCAAAACCTGATAAAAGGGTAACACTACTTAACATTTACGCAAAAATAACTTAACGATACCCTTTAACCCCCAAACGGCTTAACATCACAGAATTACAATAATGAATAACAAAAATTTGGCAATTTATGCAATAACATCGGACAGTGATGCAAATTGGATTACAAACAGACCACTTAAAAGAATCAAACACTCTGTTCTAATAACAAATATGAACATATCATCAAGTACACATCTAACAACATAATTATATGACTCATTAGGAAACTCACAAGGAATAAAAGCTAATACATACGAATCAAATGATTCTCCACATAAATCAATGACAAATGAAGCTGATGAACAAGCTACCATTTAGAGCGAAGACATTAACAATTATTATCTATGCCAGCATGTTAACAATTTATCACAATTTCAATTTATTAGCACGCAAGAATCAACAATCACACATGCAACTAGCTACAGAGTTACCAACTCAAAACAAAGCTATCAAAACAATAATTGAGTTAACACAATCAACATAGTAAAAGTAATCATACAATCAAGGTGTCAGGAGTCGACAATTTGCTCTAAACATATAAATATACACGTCTAGGTACACAAGGACACCGGCCATTACCAACTAATGCATGTAATTGACTCAGGAGGAGAGCAAATTCATAAGCTGCCAAGTACTAATAACCACCGATGTTATTATCCTTTCTATTGATCACAAATCAACCAATCAGCCAAACAGATTAATTTGGAATAACATGCCAATCTATCAAATTCGCCGACAGCAACAAGAAACACAAACTCCAGTATAAGTACATACAAAGAATCCGATCAAAAGGCTCAAATCAAACAAAAATACAACCAAAACCAACACACAACATATGTAATTAGACCACCATATAGCCTAAAACAAAACGAACGCAACACGTACGCCGACTGAACATATTCTGACTTTACAGAAAATAGAGCAGGCGAACACAGCCAACAAAAACAAGGCGGGAAACAACAAGCCAAA
Organism: Plantago major; assembly: GCA_026545765.1. NCBI lineage: Eukaryota > Viridiplantae > Streptophyta > Magnoliopsida > Lamiales > Plantaginaceae > Plantago > Plantago major. The sequence continues at coordinate 28,961,440 of CM048839.1, read as the reverse complement.
ACGATTGGAAAGAAATACGCAGACAAAGATAACAATTGTTATATTGCTATTTTCAATTTCTCCCTTGCAAAAACCATACACAGTGATAAGTTTTGACATAATAGATTAAAAGACTAAACAAGGAAAGAAACTAGAAACCAGCAATTCAACAGTACACAACAGACTTCCCATACTCACAAATAGTACAGGAGAACACAAGGGACTCCACCCAGTTAGCACACTCAGCCGTTAATCGGACTCGATTAAAGACTAAACTTCCCGCACAAACCAGACAGTGCAGCAGCTGGTAGACGAAGAATGAAAAGTCGACTAACGAACACACAGCAAAATGCAATTCAACACAACACCAGAAACCTCAATCAGACGCCTATCGACTAGAAGAAAAGCAAGCAGACGAACACGAAACTCGACCAGGGACAGAGGCTACAACTTCGACTAACAACACAGTAAATCACCAATTAATTGCAAACAATTAGACCAAACAAACAGAGAACCAAAATCCATATATCAATCACAAATTCAGCAGCAACCAGAAATCAGGCCACAATCTTCCCAAGTGTAGCTAAACGCCCACAGCAGTACAGGACAGAGACAGACGTAAAGAAGGAAAAGAAATCAAAACCAATACCAGACTCCAATTCGAATTTGAGCAAGAAACGAATAAGAAACACAAACACCCATCCCAAACTAAAATACGAGAAGAACAACTGGAGGTTAACGCGGACCGGAAGACGAATCCGAGCTGGAAACAATCAACTAAGAGAGGCAGTCCGGTTTGAGATCGAAATCAAATAGCGGATTGAAACCCTAGAGAGAGTGAGAGAAGTTCGTGGTGGAGAGTGGGAGAGAGCTAGCGGAAGTAGGTGGAGGCGTGGAGGGGTTGAGCAGCGGGAGAAGGTGGCGTTGAGGCGAGTTTATGGGATCAAGGTGGGTAGGCGGATCGATTGTGCTGAGACGAATCAAAGGAGACGGGAAGAAGAAGGAATTGGATTAAACTGAACGTGAGCTGAAGTGAGCTGATAAAGATGAAGAGGGTATGAGGGGTACAATGGGCAATATATACAAATTTAGTCCTAAAATCAAATTGGACTCTCATTAAGCTATATAAAAAAAAGTAAATACTAATTTAAGCACTAGGAACATTATTAACTATAACAAAAATAAAAATAAAGTTTTTTTTTAATTTTATAAATAATACGAAAATATAACGGGGTTTTACAGAACACTTGAGCAGATTTCAAGTACTGGCCAAATTGAAAAAGGAGTTATCTTCTCAAGACAAAGCCGACATTACATCAGTCCCTGAAGAAATGAAGACATTCACTGATCTCATCACTCAGAGAACAACCAGTCTGGTCATTGCTCAGAAAGACCTAGGCATGGTTAGGGATAATGAACAAAATTTGGCTGCAAAAGCCTTTGAAGAGGCGTGCTATCTTTTTGGAAGCGAAGCCATATCTGAGCCCATTAAGCGAGCTCACCGATAAGGAAAATGGACTTATCAAACAAAATCGAGAGCTCAATTTGAACTTCAGAAGTTGGTTACTGCCTACAATTACTTGCAAGGGAATTTTGAGTCTCTCTCAGAATCTTTTGTGGTACTTAGTCAGTCAACAATAACTAAGGGGGAAGGATTTGGACCTCAAGGTCAGGGGGAAGGTAAGAAGAAATCTAGAGTTGGTCTTTGCTTTCGAGGAAGAGGAAATAAGAGAACTTCCCAGCCACCACTCAGAATAAATGAGCCCTCATCAAGTCAAGCTGCTTTGCAAATAGTAGCTACTTCCCAGCAACCAACTGAAGAAACAACAATGGTAACAAGGGCCATGGCACAAAGACCTCCAAGGAGTACCAAGGCTCCAAGGAGAAGACTAGTTATAGGGATTGAAGAGTCTTCTGAAGAAGAAGAAATCAAATCCCAGGGCAATGAAGAAGGCTGCAAATCACCTAACCAGAGAAATCTGGAAGATGATGATGAAGATGAGGATGATGATGAAGCTCCTCTTCACAGAAAAAGAAGAAAGGTTGATAGCCTATCTGAGCCCATAGCTGCAAAGCCTTTGGCAGCTAAAACACCCTCTGGAAATACCAAGTCAATCCAGGGTGGTTCTTCAAGCAATCCCCCAATGGAGAATTCAAGACAAAGGAGGAAAAGGCTGAGAGCTGAACAAAGAAAGCTTCAACTACCACTCAGGCCTGAAGAAGCCAAGATTGAGTATGTGAAGACCAACAATGACTCCTCTGTCTACAGATGCATTAATCAGAAAAATGGCTACTGGATTCTGGAACTCAAGCACTTACTGGTAAATGAAAAATTTCCAGAACCAATCCATAAACAGCTCATGGCATGGAGAAAAAGATGTCTTGATTAATATCAACCACATCAAAGTCCGGTTGGATTTTGAAGTAATCAAGAGAATAGAAGCCATGAAAAGGACCTCTCGATGATTGTCCTTATGGAAAGCGGATGATGTGCATAATTCTAACATCATCGAATGCACAAGAGAAAGACTTGATGTGGAACCCTATGAGTCTTTCTACATGACTGAAGATCAATATAAAGGTGACATCAGATATCTGAAGATCATATATGAATACTTCAAGCTATCAGATATCAGAATCGAGCATGCCTGGAAGTGGGGAAAGTATCTGTGGGTCAAACACTTTGCCAAGAAGAATACTACCAAAACCTACAAGGAAGTCTGTGGCTTTGCCAGAGACACAGAGATGATAGTCAGAACTCTTCTCTATGACTACTCTGATGATATCAAAAGGTTTGGTGATAGGAAATTTGCAGATTGATCCATGGAACTGCTTTTGAAGACTTGAAGACTTGAAGACTAGTTTATTAGGATGTTTACTTGGAGCTTGGTTACTCCTGTTGTCCTAATTTACTATGTATTTTGTATCTTGCTGATTGCGCTAAATTGTCTTTTATTAAAGTTATATGTGAACTTTCTCTGTAACATATCTGATGAACCTACTCTCAGATATCAATTTATAAAAAGATAACTTGTCAGCAAAGATCACACCTCGTGATTTGGTTGATGTTTACTTTCTGCACTTATTTGAAAGAATTGAAAGATCTTATGAATTGATTAAGTGGTGGATTGTTTCCTCATCCAGATTTGTAATAGTTCAGATAGTCATCGTTGACTGATCAAAAAGGGGGAAATTTGTTAGGAATATCTGTTTAGATTTTTATCAGCAACCTAATGACTTATCTTAGCTCAGAAAGGTGGTTAGTACTCTTAGTTCACTTGAACATTGTAAAAGAGGAAAATCACTAAGTATGATAGTCTAGCAAATCCTGTATAGGATGTTAGGTCTCTGAATGTAATTTTTTATTTCTCTGAAGAAGACCAAGAAGAAGGCATCCGGCAGAAGAGCTCAACATATTTGAAGATTTGAAGACTGCACAAGATTGCTGGAGACTAAGGTCATCAGATACCTATGTCCAGATATCTTGAAGAAACAAGTGTTTTTCAATAAACAAGTGTTGCAAAAGATATTTGAGAATATAAGGTTTCTAAATGAGGAAAAGTGCCCACAGATATCTACACTCAGATACCTTGGATAAAAACTATGTTTCTGGGAAACAATGTTGTAACAAGTATCTGGAGATGTGAAGATCTCTGAAAAGGGACGTGCAATGCTTCAGAAAGCATACATAGTTCTGTTGGCACTACAGGACAAAGTATAGTACAATACATTAAATGCGCGGACAGAAATGTCTGAACAAAAACGGCAGTCTTTGAGAAGAAGACAAACGTACAACAGAACTATACTCAGATATCAATAGTTTGAATTTCATTGAGCCTAACGGATACTATTCAAACGGCATGATTTTCAACTATAAATATCAACACTTAGAATGCTTGAAAAAGACACATAACTCACACCAAGAACTCTGAACACTATCTTTCAAACTCTCTAGCATACTACTTACCTTCAAGCTTTCTGTTGCGACCAAAGCTCTTGATTCTAAGTAGCACAAAAGTTCTAAGTGTCCTAATCCTTAACAAGCATTGTTATCTGTGAAGGAGTTGAATTAAGATTTCATATCTGAGATTCATTCTCTTGAACACATATCATAGACTTGAGTCAGTAAAGATCAAGATACCATACATTGAAAAGTGTATTAAGTATACTTGATTCATAGAGCTATCTGCATAACTAAATAAGTTATTAAAGAAGCTCACCTGACAACTACCTTAACCAACACCTCAATCGGCGTGGAGTACAGGAAGTACTTAGTTTGGTAAACTAAGGAATAACTCCAAGGTTACTGAGCATAGGAAGTACTTAGTTTGGGATACTAATGAATAGCTCAAAAGGTTTCTGAGTATAGGAAGTACTTGGCTGAGAAAGTCGGGGAACACTTGGTTGGAAACCTAGTGTATTTAGGAATCGAGAGAAGATATTTGTAAGGTTAACTCAATTATCTGTCTTAGTGGATTCTAGGTCTGAGAAAGGCCGAAGTGGATTAGTTGAAGGATTACGCCACCTTCAGATACCACTATAAAGACTTGTGTTATTTACTTTCTGCTTTTTATAACTTGCTTTATTTACTTTGCTAAGTATTTACACATATCTTGTTGAGCACGTGCACTTATCACAAAAAGTCTTCCGCTCTCTGAAAATAAGTATCAGATATCTTCACAGATATATGAGAAATTGTGTTTATCGATAAAAGTTTGAAAAAGACTATTCACCCCCCCCCCCCCCCTCCCCCCCCGAGTCTTTTACTTTGCCGTTATCTGGACCAACAATTACATTGTTGGCACAGAAACTATATGTATCTATTATAGGATTTATTATAAACCTTTGTTTACTTTAAATCCACACCGCCGAAGGGTTGATAAACCTTTAAATGAAACTATTTTGATTGAGACTAATTTTAGCAAATCTAAAATTACTACTCGAAGATCTATTAAATGGGAAGAGATAGAATTCCCAAAAAATTGGACAATTTAACAGGTTGTGCCCTCACAACCTATTATTCAAAATAATTTCATAGATGTTATTCAAACACCTGAAGGCTTAGTAAAAATGCAGTTTGAAAACAATAACAGACTAATAGGATCTTCTTCAAGACTTAATAAGTCTTCATCTATGAGATCTTTCATATCTCCTATAGACTATGTAATTGAAACTCCTTCCAGAGTGTCAACCTCTGCTAAAAGCAGAATGCAAAACTCTGAAGAAACAATACAAGAAGATCATATAGACAAACTTAGGATAAATAGGGATCGTGACAATATTGCTACAGGAGTTAACTATACCCAGAGTGAAGCAGATGTAACTGCATCAGAAATGGAATTTCATTATTAATGAATATAAATCATCCAATTGACTTTAGTCCTGGCTCTCCGGCTAGGCAAAAGATTAGGAATGAATTTAAATCAATCACCCAAATGGAAACCTTTTAAAATTTGGTTTTCTGCAAACTTTTCTCAAATTGAAAAAACTTCTATTCAAGAAGAATTTTATAAAGATTGCGGAAAACATAATACTGTATTATGATTCCGTTTGTTCCTTGGTTTGTTTCAAGATATGTGGAACAATATATTTCAGTATTAGAAAGAAATTATAAACTTTCAACCGGAAATTTTATATATATATATATATATATATATATATATATATATATATATATATATATATATATATATATATATATATATATATATATATATATTAAAATGACATCATACCGGCTCTATCCGGGTGAACCGGTCCGACGTGGTTGAACCTTTTTTGGAGGGTGGCCGGCTCAACCTCCGGTTCCGGCTTTTAAAACATAGATCATATTTACAACTTTACTAACCCACTATTCATGTTTTATTCATTATTTATTATTTTTCCATTTAACTTATATTTATTTTTTTTAATTTGTAACTATCTTTTATTCATTCTTAATTATTTTTTCATTTAAATGATACTCAATCTTCTACTTTTCCTTCCATTGTTATAGTAGTTCGCGAGCTAGTAAGTTCAAGTGCTAGAATACTAACTCACTTAATGTTATATCTTGGGAGATTATTTTCTAAGCAAATCGTAAGCAAAGCGAGACGAATAAAGTCTTAAATACGAGGGCCAACCCTCTGCTCAACAGTATAAATATATGTTCTGTTCTTGTGCTATGTTTCGGTTTATACACATCTCCGATACACTACCCCTCTATATAAAATACCCAACAACTCAAGACTTTAGATGATTCTTTCCAAGGTCTTTTAATGGACAAGACAAGGGAATGAAGCAATAAGAAAAATCATTTTGTTAATATCAATATCATTATTGTCCTGGTTTACACAAAACGCCGACCAGTGTGGCAAGTAAATTTAATGGTATTCTACTATGGACAATTCAAAGTTAAAGATTACCGATCCTGAAGGAATATGAATATATGATTTTTCGCTGGAAAATTGAAGTGTGTGAACCACGTGTGTGCATGAATTAACAGAGCATGCATGCGTACGAGAGGAGATTGTATAAAAGTGAAGGGTGTTCTCGTAGACAATGAAATCCCTTGAAAAACCCTGAAAATAACAGAAGGCGAACCAAAAATGCTATAAACATTGACAGGAGAATAATATTTATTTGATTTCTCCATGAACGTTAACAATTGGTCATTTAATTAGTTCTAAAAGCATTGGCAAGAACCATCGAAACATAGGGGGGAAGTTCCAGTAATCGGAAAGCAATAAGCTCTACAGTCTTCATTGCTCGAACAATCTGGAGATGCAGCTTTCACCTCAGTCTCATATTTGCTGGAATTCTTTGCGAAGCAGTTGCAAGTGCCATCGAAACACAGGGGAGACATTCTGGTGTATCCCGAGCAATAAATTCTGCAGTTTTGGTTAGTTGAACAGTTTGGAACCTCTGCTACCACTTCAGTTCCTGCAAATTACGTTAACTATGTAAAACCATTCAACCATTTCTAGAAAATAAAGTTTATGCAAGGCAATTTATAATATTTGCATAGAAGAAAATGGTACGTACCCATTGAGATGAACAAAATGGCGACAAGAAGAAGCTGCTGGATATTAGTGGAATTCATACTTGATTAAGTGTTAATTTGTTATGGTTTGGCAGAGGGCAAGGAGATTATATATATATATATATATATATATATATATAAAGGGCTGGTCTGGTCGGGTCACAAAGCTTCTTTGAGTTATTCATATTGACTACAATATTCAAACTTTAGAATCACTTCATTAATCCAAACTCAGATTACAATATTCAAACTTTAGAATCACTTCATTAATCCAGACTCAGACTACCGACTAAGATAGAGACGACATCAGGACTGATTACTTGTATAAAATCTGTCAATATTAAGATATTTCTCAAGACATAAAAGTAGCACAAAAACAGCCCAGAGACGCCATTTCTTTCGGCTTTAGAGGGGCAAACAGTGCCTTCATATGTCTATCGGAATATATCAACATGACTGATTAATACAAAACCTTCTCTGGTCTCATTCTTAGTAAGTAGTAAAAATCTTAGATTAATTCATAATTCTGCCGTGAATAGTAACCATGAATAGTAGATTAATTCATAATTCCGCCGTGAATAGTAACCATGAATAGTGACCGAGGAACAAAGAAACATTTTGCCAGAGTTAAAGTAAATACATAATTTAGACCTGTCTTAACACAAACCAAACGTTTAGCCTATCATGAGGCTAATTTTCATTGATAAAAATATATTACAATACAAAAATAAAAATAAAAAGAGTACTTACAAATTGATGTCTGCAAGCACCAGTACAAACTTCAAACTTAATTACAAACTAAAAATTTAAAAACTGAAGGGAGAGTGTTTCGGCTTAGGTGTGTATACAATGGATGGGTATCCAGGTTCTGCCTTCTTCATTCTTCTTATTTATAGAGGGAATTTGATTCCCTAGGAGCTGATTTATCTCACCATCTTGGAATTTGATTCCTTTTGTGTCGCTATCTCAGGTCTCTTTAAATTTCACTGTTGCTTTTGTGATGTTGCTTTCAGCTTTTGTTTGTTGTGGAATAATTTCCACCCCACTTATCAGTGTCTCCATTATCTTTATCCACACATTAGTGCTCTGACTCATCATCTTTGTCATTATTGGGTAGATTTTTCTGCTACCACTATTGCTGTAGAAGATTCTTCCTTATCTTTACTCTTCTGTTTAAGAGTTCCTTTAAGTATTTCAAAAACGTCTTCTATTGAGACTTCTTCCTGATTTGGATCTTGAGCATCTTGATACTCCTGGCTGGCCGATACCATTGATGTATCCGATTTCACAGATTGAGTTTCTCCATCAAAACCTTGTAGAAGATCCTTCTTCATTTCTTCTATATATGCTTCTATTAGCATCTCTCTATTGTTGACCGCATTCCGCTTTTTTTCCGATTTGATCTAAGGCTCCTCCTTTGGTGTCGATAATCTTTTATTTTCTTGATATAATCTTATTCTTTTATCTATAAGATTTAGAGTATCACCGCAATAAAATTGCTTGGTTTCGGTCTACTTTATTCATTTTATCCCGAACTTATAAGAAGATCTTTTGATACATGGTATTTCATGTTCGGTATAACCGATAATGTACCCATTTCCAAATCCATGGTATGGAAAATTCCATAAAGAAATATAAATCATATCGATCAAGGAATATCCTTCTTTGGATTAACATTTATCCAAGGAATATAATTTCAGAAAATTTGAGGAGTATTATTCTATGGTTCCAAAATATTTCCACCATTTAAGAAACCAATTTGGTATCTCTTGCTCATAAGCTTTGCTACTGATTTTTATGAACCAGGAGTGCTTCTTTTTATCATTTTCATATAAAGCACTTTATTAAATGTTTCAACATAATCCCAATAATTAAATTTTATGGGATTTCATTATTAGGTAATAAAATTCCTTTCGTAATGGAGCAATTCCCATTCCTCGGAAGATATAATCTTCTTAATATAAATTTCTTGAAGTTATAAACTTCTTTTGAATTCTGAAATGTGATATTTCACATGACTCAGATCCAAAAGAATACTTTCATAAAAGTATCTTGTTTTATAAGTCCCCAAAGCATATGATGCTTTGTCAAGATATTGGACATCAAAGTCCATGGGTTATTTTCCCATTTCATATCTCTTGTTTCAATCAAGTATAACTTGATTTATTTTCGATAATCGATTTATTATCTTCGCACTCTTGTTACGCTATTATTTTAGCAAGAGAGAATTTTTCCTTATTCTTTGTACTCAAGAAATTCTTGGTACTCTTTTGAGCTTTCGACTTCATGTTTTTGTGATGGCAAATTCATAGCTATAAGCTTTCCTCCGCCAGCTTGAGAGAGGATTCTTCAGATCCTTCCTCGACCTCCTCGCCTCTATAAGAGGAAGAGCCTCTTCCTTGCAAGTACATTCGCAACAATCATGAAATATATTCTCGTGTCGTAAAATCAAGGCTATTGTCTTCTCCTTTTTATAGACAATTTCAAAATCAAAAGGAGCTAAATGAGCTTGCCATCTTGCAAACATTTGTTTAGAAACATCATGTTTAAAATCTTTGTTAAACATGAACTTTGCGTAATTACAATCATCTTTATAATAAATTTTGATTATATAAATCATCTTGAAATTTTAAGACACATTTGACAATGAAAGTATCTCTTTAGCAATTGTAGCATAATTTTCATCATTATTCCATTTGCCGAATAAAGCGAACAAGATATTCTTGTTTATTATTCAAAATCTCCATAATCAACTTTTATTTTATCATCTTTTGATCAAAATTTCAAATTTGTAAAATCAATGTCTTTCTTGAATCATTTTAAAATCACTATAATTTATTCATAATTTTCTTTGAAAATTTTAATTATTTTTTTTGAACATTTCTTCCATTTCAATCAATCTTTCATTTTTGAATCTTTTCAAAATCATTTTTTTCTTTCAAAGATCATTTTCAACTTTTCTTTTCAACATCCTTTTTCTTTTTCTTTAAAATTCATTTTTAATCATTTTTTCTCATTTGATTCATTGAATCTTCACAAATTTTCAAATCAACTTTTAAATTTTTCATCTCATTTGATCAAATTTTTTTGATCGAATTTATCATTTCAGTTAATAAATTTTATTTTTGTCGTCATTTATTTAATAAATTTAATTGAATATCATTTATTAAGATCTTTCTTCATCATGTTTATCATGATCATAAAACAGTTAAGATTTTAATTATGTTTCAGAAATCGCTCGATACTGCATCACTATGCAAGTGGTATCGCAGCCGCTTTACAGGAAGGGCATGATTTAAGATTGATCATGATAAACAGGATAAGAAGGAAAGATACTGTTAAAACAAGAGAAGTCGAATTTGATATTCTAATTTAGATTTATTAAATAAATGGACGATTCCAAGAATCGAGCCCAAGGTTATTTACCGCTAGGTACTTTTGAAAATTGGTTTAAAACAAGTAGTTAAATTCATCAAGAATCTGCCTCACTTGATAATGATGAATTAGTAATCAAATTACTAAGTGAGAAAGATATTGTCGCTTATAAAAACCTTTACAAATTTTTACATATCGTTTAGTGCAAATTGCTTTTAAACCTTTAACCTTAGAAGGACTACCGAGAGCTTTATAGTCTTTAGAGATGGCGTAAACTTAGACCGAAAACTTAATCGGAATTATACAATTTAGTTTAGCCCATGGTCCAGCTTTATTTTAATGTTTATCCTAATTTACAATTGTTTTATTTGATATTAATATTTTAGATTCTTTAACATTAAATGTTAAAACTAATGGTTATAATTATATTTCGCATGTAAACAATCAGATTCATATAGGATTTATTATAAACCTTTGTTTACTCTAAATCCTCATTGCCGAAGGGTTGATAAGCCTTTAAATGAAACTATTTTAATTGAGACTAATTTTAGCAAATCTAAAATTACTACTCGTAGATCTATTAAATGAGAAGAAATAGATTTTCCTGAAAATTGGACAATTAAACAGCTGCACCTCACAACCCGTTATTCAAAATAATTTAATAGATGTTATCCAAACTCCTAAAGGTTTGGTAAAATGCGCTTGATAATAACAACGATTTTATAGATCTTCTTCAAGACTTACTAAGTCTTCTTTAAGATCTTTTATATCACCTATTGATTATGTAGTTGATACTCCATCAAGGATGTCGACCTTCGCTAAAAGGTATCACAAAATCTTTTGAAACAATTCCAGAAGATCATATTGATGAACTTCGAATAAATAAAGATTTTGATAATATTGTCAAAGGAGTTACCCATACTCCAACTGAAGCAGATATAACTGCATCAGAAATGGAATTTCGTTATTAATGAATTCAAGTCAAATTGATTTTAGCCCTGGCTCTCCGGCTAGGCAAAAGATTAAACCAATTTAATTTACCCGTATGGGAACCTTTAAAATTGTTTTTACAAACTTCTTCAACAGAGAAACTTCTATTCAAAATGAATTTTATAAAGATTGTGAAAACACAATACTCCAATTCCTTTTGTTCCATGGTTTGTTTCTAAATATGTGGAACAATATATTTCAAAGATTAGAAAGGAATTATAAACTTTCGATGTGGAGGAATTTACAACAAGTCTATCCTCCGCAATGCCTTTTCAAATTGAAAAGGAAATCATAGCTTAGCTTTTATGTAAACTATCGAAGATGAAACTCTACCAAGAACTCGTAAACAAATTAACAGATGATTGAACAATGTAATTATACTAATGCTTATTAATGTTCTGAGAACATTTAACTTCTCCGAGTGAAAGGGTGGATTTAGTTTTAAAACTATTAACCCTAATCTTCTTTAAATTCAAATGTTTCTTTAAAAGAAAAGGAGAAGGAACAGGATTCTCGCTCGTCCTAATATTCAACCACCTCCTAAATTTCAGATTTTAAATTAAAGTCTATGAAAGAACTTGAAAAGTTCTTAACTGAAAAATTTAAAGATATGAAACTTACAACTCTTCATGATGTTGTAAAAGAAAATCCTGATTACAAAGAAGTGATCAGTGATGAAATTAACAAGTTGAGAAATTGGGCTGATAGACCAACCCAACGTATGTACTATTATACGAGACCTTCTCCTATAGATACCTTGCATGAAGAGCAAGAGTACATACTAAATAACAGTTACAATGGTAAAACATCTATGAATGGAATTTAGATGCTTATGCCGATAAAGTGCATTTATAATATGATTCATAGGATGCTTATGTATTTCACTATTTGTAAAACAAATGGCAACACCGATAAAAATGTTGCAAAAATGATCGTCACCGGTTTTACAGACAATTAAAAGGTTGGTGGATAATTATCTTTCACCGTAAGGAAAAATCATATTTTGATAATCAGAAACAAGAGGATGGTAGTACTATAGAAAATTCAGTCTATACTCTTGTTGTTACTATTATTGAACATTTCACCTAAGATATTCCATAACAAATAAAATATTCGAACTGCTTACAAAACTTAAGATGTAAAACTTAATCGATTTTCGCTGGTATAAAGATACTTTTTAAACAGGTAATGGAATTACCGAGTGTAATAGCTCTCATTGGAAATCAAAGTTCATTGATGGACTTCAAGATTATTTGCGTAAAGGGTTAGGAAAATCTTAGAAAAGATAAAGTTTCTATCCCTTATGAAAATTATACTTATGGCAAGTTAATTGAACTTGTATTCAAGAAGGTTTAGCCTTATGTAATGAGATTAAATTAAATCAACAAATTAAAAGATGTAACTTGAAAGAAAAGGCCCAAATAAGGCGCTCGGATCAATTGGGATGGATGTTCCATCTACTTCTAAACCTCATAAGTCGGAAAAGAAGTCGCTTATAAACCAAAAAAGAAGAGACATTACTCTCCTAGAAAATTAGAACTGAGACAAAGAAGAGAAGATAGAGAAGAAAGAAAACGATTCAAAGAAACTAATAGTTTGTCGAAGCTAGGAAAACTTGGTCATTTTGCAACACAATGTTGGACCAAGAGAAAATTAAATGATTAAAAGTCACGATAATGATTTGAAAGAAACTCTTCAAAGATTCTTTAAATTCGATGAAGAAAAGAGTAATAACTCTTCCGATGATTCAGATGCTTCTAATAGTACTAATAGTATCAAGAAGAGAACTTAAAAGTTCTGATCAAGAATCCAGAGTATCCATTCAGAGTCGAGGTGAACCTCAGATTCTTGGACAACCTTGTATCAAGAAACAAGAAAACACAGATGACAAGAAATTCTTTAATAAAGAATTTTACAATATTCTCTCACAGCCCAAGGAACCGATTTAAATGTTTCGACGGTAATAATATTATCGAAGTTTCAAACATATCAAAGATCATGAGTTACGATCTAAATTAATAGATCGATGGATAATATTCCAAGTACTTCTACTGCGTTCGAACCAATGGTTCTTCCGTAAGATTTTAAAATGATGAGCCTTACTCAATGTCAAGTTTATAAACTTCTAAAATGAGAAGGATAAATAATCTCCAACTTCTACTCATGATTTAGAGATGGAAGTTGAAAATCTCAAAAAGAGATTCGCTTTTGAAAAAGAAAATAAGTTAATAGACTATCGAAGTTTCTAAACTTGAAAATTATAAAAAGAGACTAATCTACCCATTTACTACTAGTGAATCGAGTCAAAGTAAAAAGACTCAATGTTTTGATTCACAAGTAGATGATAATTTTTATCAACTTTAGAGATGGTTATATCTCAAAATGGTATGTTAAAATTACCTTATTAATTGATAATTACTTTTCAAAAGATTTGACCGCTCTTATCGACAAAGGAGCGATTTAAATGTTATACAAGAAGGATTAATTCCTACAAAGTATTTTCATAAAACTACACATACTCTTTCTCATGCGGAGGAGAAAAATTAAATATAAAGTATAAGCTTCCTAAAGCTTATATTCAGATTGATAAAACCGTATTCAAACCAGCTTTTTACTAACAAATTAAGGATATTTCCAACCAAGTAATACTTGGTACTTTTTATCTCAAAGATTTATCCTTTTACCCATGTGGATAATTCGCATTATCGAACTTTTCAAGGTGGGAAAATTCATTTAAATTTTATTACAAAACCATTTCATAGAATGTTACATGAATGTATGATCATCCTGACTTTAAAGAAAACCCGCATGAATTTCTTAAAACAAGAAATAAACTCTTCGACTATTGAAGAGAAACTTCAAAATCCCAAATTACAAGGGAAGATTAGATTGATTGAAAATCAACTTTCTAGAAATCAGAATGACCATCCTAATGCTTTCTCGAATAGAAAGAAGCATGTGGTCACCTTCCTTATGAAGAAGATTTTGATGAAAAAGAATTCGACAAAGGCAAGACCTTGTCAAATGAATTCGTAGTATTTAGAACTCAGAAAAAGAAATTGATTCTTTATTACAAAAGGGTCTGATAAGCCCTTCTCAATCTCCTTGGTCTTGTACAGCCTTTTATGTTAATAAACATAGTGAGCAGGAAAGAGGAGTTCCTAGATTAGTTATAAATTATAAACCCCTTAATAAGGTTTTAAAATGGATTATGCATCCTATTCCGAATAAAAAAGATCTTTTAGAAAGACTTTATGATTCAATTTTATTTTCAAAATTTGACTTAAAGTCAGGTTATTGGCAAGTTCAAATTGAACAAAAGGATAGGTATAAAATAGCCTTTAATGTTCCAATAGGACATTACGAATGGAATGTAATGCCATTTGGTTTAAAAAATGCTCCTTCTGAATTTCAGAAAATTATGAATGATGTTTTTACTCCTTATAGTGATTTTATAGTCTATATTGATGATATCCTAGTTTTCTCAAAGGATATTGAATTCCATTTTAAACATTTGTATATCTTAAAGAAAATAGTCATACAGAGTGGTTTAATTATATCAAAACCAAAGATGTTTTTGTTTAAGACAAAATTAGATTTTTGGGTCATTATATTGAAAAAGGTAATATTATCCTAATAAACAGAAGCATTGATTTTGCTGACAAATTTCCTGATGAAATAACTAATAAAACCCAGCCATGAGGTTTTAGGAAGTTTGAATTATATCTCTTCCTATTATAAAGACATAGCTCAAGATATCGCTATCTTATATGATAGCTTAAAAGGATCCAAAGCTCGTCCGATCATCATACTCAGTCATAGGAAATTAAAAGAAAAGGTGAAAACCTTGCATTGTTTTATGCCGAGTAATCCTCATGGATAAAACTGAAACAGATGTTTTTAATATAAGTTATGAGGAATTCTTAAATGATTGATCCTCATAATAAACAAGAAAATCTTGTTAGCTTTATTCGAAAGTGAAAAATAATCGTAAAAACTACGCCATCATTGCTAAAGAAATATTTTCAACCATAAAATATGTTTTAAAATTTCAAGATGGTTTATATAACCAAAAAATGATTATGATTCTCAAAAAATTATGTCTATTAAATACTTTAAATATGATATTTTTAGACATATGTTTATAAAATGGAAAGATGATATCACTCTGCATTCTTTAATATTTGAAGATATTATTGCAGAATGTACTGCAAAGAAGAAATTCTCCTCCGATAGAGAAAAGGAAGTCGAAAGTGGATTAGATAAAGGAAAGCTTATAGCTTTACCATCACAAGATAAAGGAAAGCTTATAGCTTTACCATCACCGTAATCGAGACTTATAGCTCAAGAGTACCAAGAATTTCTCGAGTACAAAAGAAAAAAGGAAGATTCCCATCTTTTACTAATTCAAGAAAAGAAGAAAAACCGATTATGTTGAAAACAAAATCGAAGTAATACTTCGCTTGAAATAAGAGATGTACAATGGGCAAGGGAACTTTGGACATCATGGTCTAAATATTTAGACAAAGATAAAGCATTATATGCTTCAGATCTTATAAAACAAGATCTTTTTATGAAAGTATTCTTCGTAAACAGAGTCTTGTGAAATAAATTATTTCTCCAAGACACGTATGGAAGTTTATAACTTCGTAAAATTTATATTAAGAAGATTATATCTTCGAGGATTGGGATTTGAACCATCCAAAGAAAAGGAATTTTACTATCCCAACAACAAAAATCCTATAAAATATAATTATCGATTATGTTGAAGCATTTAATAAAGTGCTACTATGTGATAATGATCAACATAGAAAGAAATACTCATGGTTTATAACCATTGACAAAGGCAGCTTTATATACAAATCGCAAAGAATACCCAACCGTTTATAACCGGTGGATGAATTTTGGAACTACTAAGTTATACTTCCTAAAAACTTTTCAACTTTATTTTTGAGTTGGAAGAAGGTTACTCCTAAAAAGGATATTCCTCAAGAGTATTACTCTTTATATTTCTTTATGGAATTTTCCATACCCTGGATTTGGGAATGGATACCTATTATCGGTTATACCGACAATGAGATACCATGTATCAAAAGATCTTCTTATACGAAGTTTTGGGAAAAAATGAATGAAGAAAACCCAAAAACTAAGCAATTATATTGCATCAATACTATAGATCTTATAGGAAAAAGAATTCAATTATATCAGGAGGACAGAAAAATAAAAGTCCAATATGCAGTCCGAAGATTGCTAGAATGATTCAAATTCTGATTTTAGAAGAAATTTCTATGAGGAATATTTGTGGAAGAAGAAAAGAAATTGCTCTACAACTACTGATGATGAGTAGATGTATGAATTTGATGGAATATTTCCATTATGGAATAATAATGATGACAAAACAAATGATGTTGATGATGAAAGACATCCCACTAAATCATAACGTAGCTTCTTCCATTTTACAAGAAGACAAAGTGACTAAAAGTCAGAGAAAGAAAGAGAAAGAAAAGAACGGAGCAGGTTTAAAGAGAAAAGAAGATAGTGACATAATTGGAATCAAATTCCAATTACATCGATGATTTCACTCCGAATCAAATTCTCTATAAATAAGAAGAAGGAAGAAGGAAGGCGTAACCCTGATACCCATCCATTGTATACACACCTAAGTTCAAACACTCTCCTTCAGCTTTTAAATTTTAGTTTGTAATTAAGTTTGAAGTTTGTACTTGCGTACATCAATTTGTAAGTACTCTTTTTATTTTATTTTTGTATTGTAATATATTTTTATCAATGAAAATTAGCCTCATGATAGGCTAAACGCTTGGTTTGTGTTAAGACAGTCTAAATTATGTATTTACTTTAACTCTGGCAAAAATGTTTTGCTGTTCCTCCGGTCACTATTCATGGTTACTATTCACGGCGGAATTATGAATTAATCTACTATTCATGGTTACTATTCACGGCAGAATTATGAATTAATCTAAGATTTTTACTACTTACTAAGAATGAGACCAGAGAAGGTTTTGTATTAATCAGGCATGTTGATATATTCCGATAGACATATGAAGGCACTGTTTGACCCTCTAAAGCCGAAAGAAATGGCGTCTCTGGGCTGTTTTTGTGCTACTTTTATGTCTTGAGAAATATCTTAATATTGACAGATTTTATACAAGTAATCAGTCCTGATGTCGTCTCTATCTTAGTCGGTAGTCCGAGTCTGGATTAATGAAGTGATTCTAAAGTTTGAATATTGTAATCTGAGTTTGGATTAATGAAGTGATTCTAAAGTTTGAATATTGTAGCCAATATGAATAACTCAAAGAAGCTTTGTGACCCGACCAGACCAGCCCTTTGATATATATATATATATATATTTGTGAATACGAGGGTTCTGCAATAATTTCTTGATCTTATTCCAAATCTTGTTTGTCTAATTTAGTTAGATCTTACAATCTCCACTGTGTTCTAATTAAGCAAAGAATGATCAGGGCCATATATATATACACACATGTTATGATGTTACAACCTTCGTTGGTTTAAAAGAATGTGATGAAAAAGAAACACTTAAAATGGTAAAACTATCCTCCACTTTTTTTATTTGAATCGTAATATCTTATAACCTCTTATTTCTGGGAAAACAAGACAACAAAATCAAATTCTTAAATAGATTACGTTGCCACATTATTAAAGTTTGTTGTATGGGCGAAATTTCAAATTCGTATCCAAATATGACTTCTACAAATTTTAAGCAAATAAAATGAAGTTTGTCCTCTTAAAATTTAATCATTTGTGCGAAGTATGTTATTTGACTTATAAAGTTGATGCAAGTTGCCACTATACAGTTACTTTGGTTGCCAATTACCCACCAAATTTCAAAATATGCATACAATTTTCCCTTGTAAAATCACAGAACTCCAAAATTTATCGGGACAAATGTTATAATCTATTGAATTCATTGGTAAGTCGCAACCATGAAAACAGTCAAACTTCAGAGTCAAAACGATAAAATCACCGATAACTTTCGGGCCAGTTTATCCAATACTTGAATTCGACCCACCTAACAAAGCCCAGACTAAAATATACCTCTAGTCTAGTTGGGCCTTAAATTTCGCATTCCTTTTTAGGCAA
This sequence comes from Plantago major, assembly GCA_026545765.1. Lineage (NCBI taxonomy): Eukaryota > Viridiplantae > Streptophyta > Magnoliopsida > Lamiales > Plantaginaceae > Plantago > Plantago major. Next base: position 28,942,950 of record CM048839.1, on the reverse strand, counting down.
AAGAAAAAGAAATGGAAAACAGAAAACTGAAAACCCTAATTCGTACCTATAACTAGCAGCTCAAACACATCTGCCGTAATCATCAATTCATCATCTTCACTTGTAAATTTCATTACTTTCTTCAAATCTTAGTTTCATTCGAAACGCACCAAATAGCCCTTTGCAGCTCTGAGTTTTCAGCTGTGAGGAAAATTTCGAGCTAGGTATAATCGGTGCTAAAGAAAGCTTTTTGGTGAAAACAGCTTGTTGGATTTCGTTCTCATAAATTCAACACTGTTCTGCCAAGATTAAAGCTTTTTCTGTTTTTCGTCTTTTGTGTTGGGAAATTTGTTTGGAGGAAAGCAAAGTGATGAAAATTAGTATATAATCTGAATGCCCAATGTGGAATTTCATCTAATTATGGTCTTCAAAGTTCTCTGATTGCTAATAATTCCTCCTCTAGTTTTATTTAATTTGTGAAATTTCAGTTCTTGGCTATTGTATCCTGTCTTTTATCAGCAGATATTGCACATTAATTGGTATAATTGCAGATATGGCTGTTTAATTGATTTTGTACTCTTTGAATTGCTCAGAAGGCTTGTGAGGTAACTGGACTGGTTGGTGAATTAGCTAGTTAGCATTTAGCAGAGCAGTGTGATGGAATATTTGTACCTGAATTTCTAATGTTGAGATTTTGCAAATGGTCTTCAAAGTTCTCTGATTGCTTTGCTTAATGTAATACTACTGCATTTTTTAAGGTTGATATTTTACTTTCATGTATGTGTAGAGTATTTCAAATGTGGATAAAATGCTTTAGTTTGTGTAATTTTTAGTGTAAAGATTAGATTTTGTATTGAATATTCATATGGGATTGAAGCACTTGAGTTGAGCACCATTAATACATAGTCTGTGGTTAATTTCTACCCTGACTATACGAGCATGGTGACATAGTTATTTCTTCTTCAATCATGGCTAATTGAGATGTTTGTGTCAAGTGGCTTGATGTATTCTGATACCAGGAAGTACATGTCGTTTTACAGTTTGATTTTCTTGAATATCATTTGCATTTTGGAGAGATTGATCTCATTGTGGAATATTTATATCTGTTCAAATATTTATGGTTGTTCTGTGTTTAGCTACTTTTGTCTCACAGATCTTTATGATGAAATTGGTTAGTTTGTTTATACAGAGAATGCAGTTTATTAGTACTGTTTAGCAATTTTTCTAAATTGTAAAAGATGGTTTTGATCCTGTTTTGTTTGGTCATTTGCATACTTCTGGTGGTTATTTGCATACTGTTTGTATGTGTTCTTTGGAATTAAGAGGATTATTTGCATTATGCTCTAACACTTTATTCTTCCTCTTTACAATATGAATTAATAGAGCTGATGATACACTATGTATATGTTTAAATCTTTGAACATGTTTGGAGCAGTTCTGTGATTAGTTGAGTTCTAACTTTAGTCCTATACTTAAAGTGCGTAAAAGCAAACAATTTATCAATTAGCGTTTTTGAGCTCAAGTATATTCTGCAATGTTTCTGCCAACTCCGGCACAATCAATTTGTTTCTGGACCATTGAGACCCCTATTGGAGGACCAAGATTAGCTTTAGCGGGGATACTGCCTACATTTGTATACTGGAATTGAAAATTTGCACTTGACAATTGAGATGATTTTATTTTATTAGAAGTTAATGCATCTACATTAGGGTTACTTTTTACCCTTTAAACTTGTAAATTTGATACAAATCGGACCTTAGGCTCCATTCAGCTTGTATTATTATCACGCAATCATTTGGGATTAAAAGGATTGTTTGTAGGCGTACAATTGTTTAAAGATTTACAAATAGTTGTAAAAATTGAACGGAGTCCTGAAACTATTACATATGAACTCGAAACACAATGTCGGATTGAATTTATGCCAAAGACGCGCCCTTGCTATTTAGGCATTGCCATGTCATTAATTATTGGCAAAAAAATCAATAAAGAAATTCTATAATAGATGCCATCAGTGAAATACGGTTTTAGTATTAAGTTCAATACAAAAGGATTGGCAAAATGAGTAATGTACTCCCATGTCATGGAAGACGTAGATATCTGAACTATAATAAATGGCTTATATAATAGAAAATGGTTTCTACAAACAATATTCAGATATAAATGGTGCCTACAAACAATATTCAGATATTGATATACTTGAAAATCTAGCAAATAGATTTGATATACATGGAAATGGAGATTTTAACATGCAAGTCCATTTGAAAACCGATTTGATGATTAAATACATGGAATCGAGATATTTTATAAGCATATGGAAAATTGATGGACATAAATTATTAGACATGTAAATGGAGATCTTAACATATAACTCAATTTGATGACATCATGATGATGATGATAGAAAATGAACATGTACTTAAAGTTCAATTAATTAATGAATTTGAAATACGGACGGTACCTTTTATTTTACAAGTGAAATTCATGTGAATTCATATTGATAATAATGTTGTGACTTGTGACACTACTGTAACTCATCATCATCGCTCGTAGAGCTTAGTTCAGTACATGCATAATATACGTACGTATGTATGTTTACAAATTGTTGGAGTGTCAATTATTTGACTATAGTTTTGGTTTCATGATGATATGAGGAGTACCGAGTACATGACAATCAAGCAATTTGGAGCATCTACAGATCGAGATACCTACTGGATATAGAGTTAGTATATAAGAACATTGTTCACAATCTAAGATAAGTTTTATTTTATTTATTTACGTTATTGAATTCATTTTTCTCACAATATGAATCACTTTAAATTTTCTTGTCAGTGGGGAATCACAACCAAACTCATATTTTGGTGGTGAACCTTTCAAGCGGTGATGAAAGGTAAAACTAAGTTGCAGAAGTTGGAACATAAGTAAATTAAGCAACATATTGTTAGTATATATGTCCTAGAGACAATCATTATTGAGGACATGTATACTTTTTCACATTCAATTAAGTAGATGTTTTACATTGAAGATAAATGTAAATGATATATTAGCATATTCAATATGTATAGTCTGATTGTATGTTATTATATATGTTAATATTCCCATGAGTAAAGTGTAGTTGCCAAGTGTGTGGGAACTTGGATAACGGAACATAGCTCATAAACTAGCCCCGACTAAGGATTATGGAGAATGTGATATCGATAATATAATATGTGTCGGTATGCGGTCTGCATTACTTCCTCAGATGATATAGTTTGTCTCACGGCTATAAAGTACTAGACTTGTGATGGACACATAAATACTTTTAGAGGAGTATTGGTATACCCGCCGAGAAACCGTTTGGTAGATTCTATTTCTGTGTCTACGAGATTATTGGTTTGTAGGGTAATGTAATAGTTCTTTGACTTGAGGTCAATGTTGTATTATACATGGAACGGTGAACTTTGACCATGACCAATGCTTGCACTCAATATGAGTAGATACGGCTTGTGTTGGGTTCATCCTGATATGTATAATTATAGCATGTGAGCCAAGATAGGATTCATTCCTCGAATAGACTCAGAGTGATTACTCGTATTCTTACAACCATGTTGGACCACTAAGTCTTTGGCCAAAGCATGATATATTCAAAGTAAGTTGAATATGATCAAAAGGTCAACTGGTTAATAAGATAACATAATTAAGTTGTAAAGGGTAGACACATAATCGAGCCCTGGACTTAATTGAGTAATCGTGAATGAAAGGACCGTATCATTATGAGCTCTATATTCTAGGTTAAAGTTTGCATCCTCGCAAATGTACCTTGGTATTGACATTGTTTGGATTAAGTAGTCTAGGAGTTTTATCCGAACCGTAATTAGATTAATGGTCGATACACAAGGGCCTATGGTCGATACACCCCGTTTTTCTATCATTTTAATTTCCTTGATTTTATTTTGTTCCGTGTGGTTAAAGAGCTATTTAACTATTTACCTTAGCTAGTGAGTAATTAATTAGCCTTGGGTTTTAGAGTCTCGTTTTGTTGGGTTTCTTTCCTGCTTCTCGCAATCCTTCTCCTAACTGATTCCTTCTTTCTCGACTAGATTTATATGCATCATAGAAGCTTTCTCTTCGGTCATTAACTCTCAACACTTTCTACCCTAAACCTAGCATTCTGAGAATCCAACTTGTTCACCGTCTTCGCCTCTTCCTCTCCGTTCTTCTCCAAATCAATTTCGTTCGCTGCAAGGGCTAGGGATTTTCGGTTCGTTTCGATCGCTTGCTCTCATTCGACTTTCGGATTTGCTGGTTGCTTAGTTTACGAGGTCATCTAAGGTGAGTGTTCTTAAAACGCTTGCGAAAACCAAGGAAGTACTTGCTTGTATGTATATATATATATATATATATATATATATATATATATATATATATATATATATATATATATATATATATATATATATTTGTGTGTGTGTGTGTGTGTGTGTGTATTGCATCAAAGTTCCGACTCATTCTTTTCAAACATTGCATCAAAATTGATTTGGCATCGCTTCCGCTCAAATAAAAATATGTATATTGTATATGATATTGCTTCGATTGATTGATTGTTTTGGCCAAGCTTTCGGTTAGGGTATACTCATTGTATTTTCGGGCAGTGGTGACTGTCGATATGTTTGTGGGTTGCTCTGGCTTACTTCTCTTTGACGCGAGGCAGGAGACGCTGAGGTCTTAGAGGTAGTAGTGTACCACCCCGTACCATGGCGGGTATTGATTGATTGAGCGGAGAGATAAGGGCTCGGATTGGGGTTATAAGGAGCGGCACCAACGAACGATTGATTGCATTGTTATTGTTTCGTTATATGATATGTTTATTATTTTTGGATTTTGTTATGAATTTTCTATTGATATGTTAATTGCCACTGTCACACACGAACATCACTGAGATTTTTGTCTCACACTCTTTTGTTTTCCTTCCCTGTAGATTTCGGAGTTTATTGGAGTACCGAGTCGGGTAGACGTTCAGCAGCTAGAGTGAGACTGGGGACTTAATTGGGATTTTGTAAAATTTTAGCCGCTGCTTCTGAAATTAGTGTCTTTCGCAAGCCAACTGTTAGATTTTATCTTCTTAGAGCTTTTAGGATGTTCCTTCGTTATTGATTTAACGCCCTTGTCGTTTTAAAAAAATTACTGTAATTTTCGGGGCGTTACAGTTGGTATCAGAGCCTGAGTTTTTACTCGGGCTATACCGGGATATGATTTTCGGACCTTGGTTGTGCGAGTGAGGTGTCTAAGTTGCTAAACATAGGTTGTTTATTTGGGTTAATTGGTTCTCGAGTTGTCGTCTTGTTAATAAGATATGAAAGTGATTGACGTATGAGTGCTCAGTTTGATTTGCTTGACATAGGTGATTCTAATTCTCTCCTATTATATGATCAAAATATTATCTGCTTGTGTTGTGTAGCCTGTTTTCGCATGTAATCTGTTATCATTTAGTGGCCCAATATTTTATTTGAGTTAGTATAAATCACTTGTAGGCGGCCGACTACATAATGATTCGTACTAACTAGACTTAATAGAGGATCACTATTTGATTATATGCTTAGATACTTGCGCATTTCACTTAATTCGAGTTTTGTAGCTGACTGTTGCATGTACTGAAAATGAATTTCTGGTGGTTTATGTGGCTAAATTTTCTTCCTCCCTGCTGATCAAATGTTACTTGTCAATGTCTTTTGCATGACTTGTGTGATTTTAATTTCAGTACATCTTCTGATCAAATGTTACTTGCTTGTGTTGCTCTGTTTCTTGAATGTCTAGCTTATGTTACTTGAATGATTTTTGGTAATAAAATAATTTGTTGAATGTGGCTCTTAGTACTGCTCTATTTCTGTTAATCCTACTACTTGCGTTTCAAATTTTAGTAAATTGCATTTAATTTGCCAGAATGGCTTTTGGTATTGGTAGTCAAGTGAGCTAATTAAAATTTTTTTTCCATGTTATCAAGCCTGATCATATGATTTCCATGTATATAATATGCTTATGTTTGAATCACGTGTACATACTTGAAAACTGATCTATTATGTAATTTTGATATTTATGCACATTATTCTTTCTACGTAACTTATTAGTTTGTGCTTACCTTTGTTAGTCACTTATTTGTGGGGTTGTGTGGTAAATTGTAATTGCACGTTGGATAAAACCCATCTGGAAACCTCCTTCCATCTACCTTCTCTCTCTTCTTTGGCCGTAGTTAGTAACTCAAGTTCTCACTTCTTCTAGAAAACGCAAAACTACATGTTCTTTAGCAAACCTTCACAGTTATTTCACCTTCTTCGTTGTAATTCTCTTGATCTTGATTACTTAACCATGTTCTCAATCTCACCAAACTTGTTTCGATAAGCCTCTTGGCCTCTTATTAAAGTTTGTCTTCTTTCCTTCTCCTTCGCACTCGAAAAACCCTCTTGATCTTGTCTCCCGCATTGAACTTTAAAGGAGGCTTGCCTCGTCTATTTCAGTGCGTTCACTTGTTAACTAGCCTTCAAGTATGTTATCGGTAAGTTCCGAATCTACGTTTCATACGGAGTCATTTTTTCCGAGCTCTTCGTTTCTTAAGGTGAGAATTTGGGGACCAAATTCCTTTAAAGAGGGGAGAGTGTAAAACCTCGTTTTTTTATCATTTTAATTTCCTGAATTTTATTTTGTTCCTTGTGGTTAAAGAGCTATTTAACTATTTACCTTAGCTAGTGAGTAATTAATTAGCCTTAGGTTTTAGAGTCTCGTTTTGTTGGGTTTCTTTCTTGCTTCTCGCTATCCTTCTCCTAACTGATTCCTTCTTTCTCGACTGGATTTATACGCATCACAGAAGCTTTCTCTTCGTTCATTAACTCTCAACACTTTCTACCCTAAACCTAGCATTCTGAGAATCCAAATTGTTCACCGTCTTCGCCTCTTCTTCTCCGTTCTTCTCCAAATCGATTACGTTCGTTGCAAGGGCTAGGGATTATCGGTTTGTTTCGATCGCTTTCTCTCGTTCGACTTTCAGATTTGCGGGTTGCTTAGTTTACGAGGTCATCTAAGGTGAGTGTTCTTAAAACGCTTGCGAAAACCAAGGAAGTACTTGCTTGTATATATATATATATATATATATATATATATATATATATATATATATATATATATATATATATATATATATATATATATATATATATGTATTGCATCAAAGTTCCGACTCATTCTTTTCAAACATTGCATCAAAATTGATTTGGCATCGCTTCCGCTCAAATAAAAATATGTATATTGTATATGATATTGCTTCGATTGATTGATTGTTTTGGCCAAGCTTTCGGTTAGGGTATACTCATTGCATTTTCGGGCAGTGGTGACTGTCGATATGTTTGTGGGTTGCTCTAGCTTACTTCTCTTTGACGCGAGGCAGGAGACGCTGAGGTCTTAGAGGTAGTTGTGTACCACCCCGTACAATGGCGGGTATTGATTGATTGAGTGGAGAGATAAGGGCTCGGATTGGGGTTATAAGGAGCGGCACCAACGAACGATTGATTGCATTGTTATTGTTTCGTTATATGATATGTTTATTATTTTTGGATTCTGTTATGAATTTTCTATTGATATGTTAATTGCCACTGTCACACACGAACATCACTGAGATTTTTGTCTCACACTCTTTTGTTTTCCTTCCTTGTAGATTCTGGAGTTTATTGGAGTACCGAGTCGGGTAGACGTTCAGCAGCTAGAGTGAGAGTGGGGACTTAATTGGGATTTTGTAAAATTTTAGCCGCTGCTTTTGAAATTAATGTCTTTCGCAAGCCAACTGTTAGATTTTATCTTCTTAAAGCTTTTAGGATGTTCCTTCGTTATTGATTTAACGCCCTTGTCGTTTTAAAAAAATTAGTGTAATTTTCGGGGCGTTACAGTATCATTATGAGCTCTACATTCTAGGTTAAAGTTTGCATCCTCGCAAATGTACCTTGGTATTGACATTGTTTGGATTAAGCAGTCTAGGAGTTTTATCCGAACCGTAATTAGATTAGTGGTCGATACACAAGGGCCTATGGGTCACATTATATGTTTTCACACTCACGATTATTCATGGTGGTAAGATTAATTAATTGATAAGATCAATTTATTAATCAATTAAATAATTGATAAGATCAGTTATTTAATACTTCGGACTTATTTTATTTGATAAATTACTTAATTATTTGATTTGATTAAATAATTGAAAGTATACTTGGACCGAAATTAACAAAAGAAGAATTAGAAAAGGAAGGAAGGAAGAAACTAACAATTGGGCTTGGACCCATTGGTTGTGAGGCCACTGTCACGGGATGAAACTCTTAATTCGTAAGAAAACCTTGACCCGTGCGGCACTAGACTAGTTCGCCTCAATCTAGCTAGTAAGCCTTCCTACCAACGCACTAAGTGTGTATGGAGAGAGTGTGTTGAGAGCTTGAAAGTTTGCAAGAATGCTTGTGTATTGCTTCCTGGTCAAAAAGTGAAGGCCAAAGGTCTATATCTACAAGCTTTTATTCATCTACTATATACAAGAACATTCTAGAGAATGCTTCATTATCCATGGACTTGGGAACATTCTAGAGAATGTTTAATTCCTTCTTGGACTTGGGCCTTGAAAATGCTTGGGCTTGGACCGCAAGATTGTTGCACCGTGACATTCTCCCCCACCTATGTCGTTGCCGTCCTCGGCTCGACCTTCTTGGAATTTCACGCGCCTCTTGCGATCTATCCACTTCTTCATTTCCTCCGTAGCCTTGTCCAACGATGCCTGTGCAAGATCGACCTCTTCCTGTAATGATTTGGCAAAAGTGTAGGCCGAGGGGCTGTGTCCCGAGTACCTCGTCGCTAAGTTATGCGGAGTCATAGGTTGCCTTCTGGTTGCTAGCTCCCTTATGTCCCGGGTCACGGGATCTTGTTCTAAGCCATCTCGTATGCGCTCCTTGAGATTTTTCTTTATTTGGCTTATTGCAGCAAGATCCGTCCTCCGTCTTGGAGCATCGACTACACGATTTGTTACCCTCGGCTTGTAGTCCAAGGTGTAGTCGAACTCCTTGTCATTCATCTTCCGGCTCTCATGAGCTCTCGGGAGTCCATCTTTCATCAGCGCCCCTCCTATAGCAAAGTCTGGTGCATCGGTCTGGACCTCGTACTCCTTGGCATGATCCGATAAAGTAGGTACCGGATCTTCAGTTACCGCGACCTTGAGTCGCTCAAAGGCCTCCTGGCATGCTTGGTCCCATGCCCATGTGTGGTTCTTCTTCAAGAGATCCGTCAATGGGGCGGCGATCTTGGAGTACCCCTTGATGAACCTCTGGTAATAGTTGATTAGCCCCAAGAAGGAACGTAACTGGGAAACATCCTTCGGAATTCCCCAATCCTGAATACCTTCACCTTGGCCTTATCCATCATAATTTGCCCCCTTTTTATGTGATGGCCAAGGAAAGATACTTCGTCTTGGGCGAACGAGCACTTCTCCAATTTTGCATATAGCTCGTTCTCCCGCAAGGCCTGAAATACCAACCGAAGATGCTCCACATGGTCTTCCAATGTGGGTGAGTACACCACAATATCATCAAGATAGACAACTACAAACTTGTCTAGGTATGGATGAAACACCTTATTCATCAAAGTGCAAAACGTAGCAGGTGCATTTGTAAGGCCAAATGGCATAACAAGGAACTCATATGACCCATACCTTGTGACCATGGCGGTCTTTGGCTCGTCTCCCTCCGCAATCCGGACTTGCCAATACCCCGACCGCAAGTCTATCTTGGAAAACCACTTGGCTCCTCCAAGTTGATCGAATAACTCCCCAATGAGTGGGATTGAGTACTTGTTCCGGACCGTCAGCTTGTTAAGTGCCCGGTAGTCCACACACATCCGTAGCGACCCATCATGCTTCTTCTGGAACAACACCGGGGCACCATAAGGGGACTTGGAGGGTTGGATCATTCCAGCATCCAGTAACTCCTTCAATTGCCTTTGTAGTTCCTTTAACTCGGGCGGAGCCATCCGATAGGGCGTGCGGGATGGTGGCATCGACTCGGTCACCAACTTGATCTTGTGATCCACCTCCCTCCGTGGTGGTAACCTTTTCGGGAGCTCCATTGGCATCACATCCTTGAATTCATCTAGCACCACCCGGACCTCTTGGGGAACCATGCTTTCTCCCTTGGGCTCCTCCTCGCCATCGGGTAAGACAAATGCCGCAAATGTCCCTTCCCCGCTTTTGAGTCCCCGATTGAATTGCGTGGCCGAGAGCACACTCGTGCCCCTTTCTTCCCTCCTAGCTGGAATGGCCCTAGTATTCTCATGATCCAAAATGATTAGAGAATCAGAAAAAGGAGCAATAAAAGCCCGAACCTGATCAAACCATCGTAGTCCCAAAACTGCCTCATAATCATCCATGGGAACTACGGTGAATGAGTCTTCCCCTTGCCAATCTCCAATGCGCACTCCCACTCTGTTGGCTCGCCCACATATCTTCTTTGGAGCCGTGTTTACGGACTTCATTGACCCTTGGCTTGGTGAGATACCCAACTTCAAGGCCCTTGCTACTTCCTCCCGCATATAGTTATGGGTTGCTCCCGTATCCACAAGTGCCTTCACGATCTTGCCCCCGATCAAGGCGTCCACAAACATAGACCCCCTTCTTGGACCCTTGATTGGCTCGACATTTGCCTTGAGAGCGTTTAGCAAGTGCAAGGATCCCATTTGAGCACCTTCATCTTCCGTCTCGGACTCATCGGATCCTTGTGCCGCTGCAACCTTCTTTCCTCTCATGGGACAATTGTATTTCAAATGAGTAGTGGAACCACAAATGTGACAAGCTTTGGACTTACCCGAATCCTCCGCAAGCTTCCCGGAAGAGGACACCATCTTTCCCCGACTTAGATGGGCGGTCTCCCCCACCTTTTCCCTTGTCCTCCCTCCTGAACTTGGGCTTGTCACTCAAAGGTTTCAACTCAATCAACCTTTCAGCCACTGCAATGGCCTCCGAAACATTTTGTGCGTTTGCCCGTTGAATCTCAAGCTTTGCCCATGGCTTGAGACCATCGATGAATGCAAAGAGGGCCTCCGAGTCCGTTAGGCTTGGCAACTCGAGCATGATTTCTTGAAACTCCTTCACATACTCCTTGATGGACTTTCTATGCGCCAATTGCTTGAGCCTAGCTCGTGCCTCAAACTCCACATTTTGCGGGTAGAATTGGCGCTTGAACTCGGCCTTGAAATCGTCCCATGTCTCCATCCGGACGGTGCCTCGTTCAATGTCCGTCTCACGCCTCCTCCACCATAGTAGAGCCGTCTCAACCAAGTAGTAAGGAGCCGTTTGTAACTTGGTTGCATCATCCCGAATGTTGCAAGCACCAAAGTACCGCTCCATAGCCCATAGAAAATCATCGATCTCCCGAGCATTCCTAGACCCCTTGAATGGGTTAGGCCTTGGAACATCAATCCGATGAGGTGCCGCACCTCCATGTTCCCCAACATTGGCCATAGTCCTTTCAAGTATAACCATCTTGCCCTTGATGGTTTCCCATGCCTCCTTCATTTCCGCCTTGTATATAGGCTTCGAACATGGCATGAATGTCCGTGTTATGAGAGTTGATGGTGGACAACACCTGCCCCTCCAACTCCTCATGGTTATCCTCCAACGCCCTTACCCGCTCCATCATGTCCTCTAGCGCCTTGCTGTGGTCGTCCATGACTCCCTCGACCCAGGCCACCCGAGTCTCCATGGACTTAACCCCCCTTGCGCCACCTGGAGAATCACTCACGTTGGAACCAGACTCCATTCCTTCCTTCTTGCACGAACTTTCCCCAAGAACTATCTCCAACACGAAAGCTACAGAACCACAGCGTGGCTCTGATACCACTTGTCACAGGATGAAACTCTTAATTCGTAAGAAAACCTTGACCCGTGCGGCACTAGACTAGTTCGCCTCGATCTAGCTAGTAAGCCTTCCTACCAACGCACTAAGTGTGTATGGAGAGAGTGTGTTGAGAGCTTGAAAGTTTGCAAGAATGCTTGTGTATTGCTTCCTGGTCAAAAAGTGAAGGCCAAAGGTCTATATCTACAAGCTTTTATTCATCTACTATATACAAGAACATTCTAGAGAATGCTTCATTATCCATGGACTTGGGAACATTCTAGAGAATGTTTAATTCCTTCTTGGACTTGGGCCTTGAAAATGCTTGGGCTTGGACCGCAAGATTGTTGGACCGTGACACCACGCTGCAAATGCAACAAGTATTTGTGCAAGGTGGTGCTAATTAAGGAACCACGAGAGTTAGTTTTGGACTTGGTCTAAATGAAAGGAGGTGGATAGAGGTAGTATGTAGGGGTGAGCGCAGGCGGGTATTTACAAAAAATCAAACCAACTCACCTATGGCGGGTGATTATTTGTCCGATCCACGGCGGGTAGAATAATTTTTCAACCCGCGGCGGTTCGGGTGATAACAATGGCAGGTGGGTTGGCGGGTAGATTACTACATCAACATATCCATCAAATTAACAAAATATTTTGAAAGCAAGTAAAATGATGAAGTACAATTTTCACTTATGTAGTTTCTTAGTTTATACATGAAATAACCCTAGCTTTACTTTTATTAATATATTATATATTTCTATATATTCATTTAAATGACAATTAATTTATTTAATATATATATACATTTTTTGTTATGTAAATAATATGGCGGGTGGGGCGCCACTAAAATCAGTCTCAGCGGATCTATCCGTCAGATTTCAGCCGATCCGTCGCCCGGCTCCGGGCGGATAGAAATTTCATCGCCCCACTGGAGCTGTGGCGACGGATAAATAATCCGTCGTCCGATTCGCGACGGATTATCATTTTTGACTTTTTTTTTATTTTTTTTTAAATTGATTATTGGCGACGGATAGAATCTATCCATCGCCAATATAACGACGGATAGATTCTATCCGTCGCCCCATGTGGCGACGGATAGATCTATCCGTCGTTACATTGCTATTTTTTTTAAAAAAATAAAATCCGTATTCGAATTTTTATATTCGTATACGGATTAATTCGTATCCAATTTGTATTCGTATACGAGATATTGATTTATCGAAACTACAATATTCAAATCGGACAATAATTCGGTTGATATTCAAATCGAAACTACAATATTCAATACGATTATACAATAAATCGAAAATTGTATACAATGACAATAATACAAATTCATTATACAATAATACAATACAAACTAAAATACCGAAAATGTACGAAAAGATAAAAGATAAATACCTAAAATGTACAAACTAAAATACCTAAAATACCGAAAATATATAAAAAGATAAATCGAAGATCCGGTGGTGGCGATGAGATCCGGAGGCAGTGGTGGCGTGGAGAGACGGGTGGTGGTGGTGAGAGGCGGATGGTGGTGGTGGCAGTGGTGGTGCGGTGGTGGTGGCAGTGTGGTGGTGCGGTGGTGGTGGCAGTGTGGTGGGAGGAGAAAGGTGGTGGTGGCAGTGGTGGTGCGGTGGGAGGAGGATGGTGGTGGTGGGTGTGGTGCGGTGGTGGTGGGAGGAGGAGGAAAGGAGGTGGTGGAGGAGATGGTGGTGGAGGAGGATGGTGGTGGTGGCAGTGTGGTGGTGCGGTAGTGGTGGGAGGAGAAAGGTGGTGGTGGTGGAGATGGTGGTGGAGGAGGAGGAGAGGAGAAATGGAGGAGAGGTGGTGGAGGAAAGGTGGTGGTGGTGGAGATATATTATATTTTTTAAGCTTTTAGCGACGGATAGATCTAGATCTATCCGTCGCTAACTTTTTTATTTTCCGGCTATATAGCGACGGATAGATCTATCCGTCGCTAATTTTTTTTTATTTTTTTCTTTTTATTATGGTCAACAAAAGTAGCGACGGATTAAATCCGTCGCTACCCTTAGCGATTCGTCGCTACAGGGGCGACGGATAAAATCCGTCGCCCTTTTCCATCGTTTTTTCAGTAATTTCTTGTAGTGTGCGGTTTGCACCCAACCAACCCACCACCCACCCACCAGTTGACGGGTTATAAAAAATTTAGCCCGCATAATTTAAAAAAAAAAATTAATCGGCGGGTGCGGGTGAGATGCGGGCGGTTTGTGTGGACGGGTCGGTCGGACGGATTGTTTGCACACCCCTAGCAGTATGTATGTACTGCGTTGTTCAACTGTAAAAATGATGCTCTCTTTCTTGCTTCCTCTCTAATGATTCATGTAAAGGTGTATGATTCAACGTCCGTAAGGAAATAGAAAATCATACACATCACCAACAATCTATCAAAAGAATACCTAGCGTTCTTATTGGAGATAGCAAATTGGAGTTTGTAAGTCGTCAGCGATGAATTCGTGGACACCATAGTAGAGGGTTCTTGCTCGAATCAGTGGACACCGCAATGGAGAGTTCTTGCGCGAATCGAATCAGGTGTAAGTTTTCTTGTTACAATTATTGTAAGTTTTCTTGCTCGAATCGAATCAAGTGTAAGTTTTCTTGTTACAATTATTGTATCATTTAACGTGCTAAATTGTGTAATTCATTCATTATCATACAGTTCTGTATGGAGAAAACTTTAACTTCCATTGCGTGAACCTAAGGTTTATATCTCCATATTCCAACACATATACGTGTCAACCATAAGAGAACATTTGATTAAACAGAGTCTACAAAATAAAAATAGAGAGTGATGTTTTATACTCGCCCTTAGAAATAAAGCACACTTGGTTACAAGGATCGATGGCCCTAATCAAACGTCATAACTAACAAGCCACTCCAAAGCAATTACATTTAACAGTGAACTAGTACATATATGCTGGTACTTTTTACTGAATCTTCAACAGAAGTTCATAAGTTGAAGATTTGCAGTATACGATTCAGTGGCTGTTGATAAATACCGGCATCAATTGGCAAGCAATGGTCTTCGGAGGGTAGGAACTATCCACAGATCTTGTTTCTTTCTAGCAGTGATGCCAAATGCATCACTCATTTCCATTTCTTCACGTCTCAGCCCAGCTGGTAATTTCCAATCAAAATGGGGTACAGCAACATTGCCAACGGCAGCTCCACATTGACTATACCGAATGACATGCCAGGACAGATCCTCCTTCCCGCACCAAATGGAATATACTCAAAGCCGTTCCCTTTGTAATCAACCTCACTATCAATAAATCTTTCTGGTTTAAAGCACTCATTATCCTTCCAATATTTAGGATCCCTGTTAAAAGCCCATGCATTAACAATGACTATTGTGTCCCCTGGAATCTCAAACCCATTAATCTCACATTTCTAGCTGCATTTTCTTGGAAGTAATTAAGGTGCCGGAGGATGCAACCTCAGTGTCTCCTTGACAACGCACTTTAAGTACTTGAGTTCATGAATGCACGTTTCGTCAACATAACCCTTTGCATCAAACATTAATCTCACCTCATCTTTTACTTTCTTGAGGACTTCTGGATTCTTGAGCATCTCAGACATTGCCCAGTCAATCGTTGTCGCTGCTGTCTCACTTCCAGCACTCAAAACATCCTGTTTCAACACAAATTTTATATCGCCATTTCTGGGCGAAAAGGATCATTTCAAGTTTTTGAACTGTGAAAGCAAGGACCTTTCCAGCTTTCTATAAACTATAACACAAATTTTCGTTTGCAGAAGAAAATATGTTTTATATCGCCATTTCTCAGGAGGAGGATAATGTCAAGTTTCTGAACTATGAATTATGAAAGCAAGACCTTTCCAACTTAGTTTCTAACTAAAATATCAAGATATTAATAACAGATAACGAGGAAAGACATAAAATTCATACACTGGCAAAGTGGCAGTAAGTCGATAACTCATAAAAACTTTTGGAAATTTTGAAAAAGCTAACTAGTCACTAGGAAACTTATCTAGGACCCTAACAACATCTCAACTCCTGTGATTAAACATCTCCCTTCTTCAATGAAAGCATTATCAACTACTTTGAAAATATGAAGAATTGGCAATCTTCTGATAGTATAGTGGTACATAAAAGTTAATAGAATAGTCAATATTTGATAATTCATGACCAAAGTAAGCAGGCAAACCGTCTTTCATAATTTGAGCTTTATGATTATCTGGAACACTGGCTGGATAGGCAATTATCCACATAATCTGTCAGAGTTCTCCTTATCTCTAAGCCCAAACATTCATCTTCTATTTTCAAAATTCGAGTTCTGTCGCAAGCACTTGTTAAACTCATCATTATGTCAATCAACAAAATTCTCTTATCATATATTTGAGAGCAACACACCATGCACATACATCAAAGTAAAGATGAACCAAGCTATCATCATACAAGCTATTTGCAAGATTTGTCTAGCCCAGTCCAAGCATCCGAAAACATGATATTGTCCATACATACTAAAACAGGCCAGTAAATGAACCTCAAAATCTTTTTGCAATTGGTTACAACTCACAAATGAAGCTTTTGATGATATCATTAGCTCCTTAAAGGCTTTTGTAAAACTTAAAACTCTTGCACAATATATAAAGGAATATAATTTCGGTATGCCTGGACTCGGGAAGATAAATCAAACAAATGAATACATGATAATCGCATAGATCAGAATCAAATTGAGGTAAGTGTGCATGGTGTACAGTTTCTCAAACACATACTAGGAAAAACTGTAGATCGACATATGAAATAGTCCAACGAGCAACAGATAGAATCATAAAAACGTAAGATGAAGGTATGGAGTTAGATGTTGGTGATTTTAGTGTCATCAACTCATTTTAGTAGTAATGTGATTTACTAGAGACCGATGCGATCTCACGTTAAGGCTCGGAACGAGTTCGGGTAGTGCGTAGTGCACGCTTGTTGAGCTAACGAGTTATCGGCCGCAAATACGAAGCAGGGGTCGAGGGGCGGAGCCTCATGGGTTGCAGGCGAAGCTTTCAAGGTCCAAGGGCGGAGCTCTGGTCAAAAGTGGGCGCATTTTTTTGGGAAATTCATATTCGTTATTAAATGTTTTCCCATGATTCTGGATAAGATTAGAACTCGGTTAATTCAGGATAAGATCAGAACCCCCTCAACCGCTTAACGGCTTCGACTTTGTACTTCTACAAATTGGAGGATTCGGTCTCCAGAACAGATATACGAAAATCCTACATCCTTTCCATTTTTCTGATCGAAATTCATATAGCCTGAATTAGATTGCCTTCTTGGATTATCCCCGCAAGGAATTCGTGTAACCCAGGCAGTAAATTGGGTCGAATTATCTTGTTCGGAATGTGACTACACGATCCATAGAAGATTTCCAGGATTATCACCACCCAAATTTCCAACAAACGAACAAGATAATCTGTTGATAATCATGGCTGGAGGAAGCGGAAGCACTGTCAGGGAGATGACAAACAATTTCGGGAAACTGGAGAAGTTCCAAGGCCACGACTTCAGACGCTGGCAAAAGAAGATGCACTTCATGCTTACGGCCTTGAAGGTGGTGTACGTCCTGTCTACACCAATGCCAGAAGTGGAAGATGATGGACCGGTTGAAGCATTCAGGCGCAAATCCAAGTGGGAAAACGATGACTATATTTGCAGAGGACACATCTTGAACGGTATGTCTGATTCTTTGTTCGATATTTACCAAACTGTGGAGTCTGCGAAGGAACTGTGGGATTCCCTCGAAGCCAAATATATGGCAGAGGATTCTTCAAGCAGGAAATTCCTGGTTAGCGATTTCAACAACTACAAGATGGTTGATTCGCGGTCTGTCATGGAACAGTTCAATGAAATTCTCCGGATTCTCGGACAATTTGCACAACACGGTTTGAAGATGGATGAATCCATCTCTGTCTCAAGTATCATAGATAAGTTGCCTCCTTCCTGGAAAGAGTTCAAGCATACTCTGAAACATGGTAAAGATGAACTATCTCTGGTTCAACTTGGAAGCCATCTTCACATAGAAGAATCTCTGAAGGCTTCGGAAGATAAGGGCAAGGGAAAAGATGTTGCTGGACCTCACCAACATGATCGAAGAGGGTGGTAAGAACAATAACAACAAGAACAAAGGAAAGAAGCGTGCTTCTAACAACAACAAAGGTAGTTCCGGTTCTAACAAGAAACCGAAACTAGAGTGTTGGAAATGTGGCAAACCTGGCCACTTCAAGAAGGATTGCCGATCTGGCAAGAAGCACGACAACGCGAACGCAAGTGGTTCGGGAAAGGGGTCTACGGACCAATCCCGAAACCAAGGTCAGAATCTAAAAAGTGATTTGAATAATTTGATTGAATATTCGGGCCACTTATTTCAAGCATATTATGTGCAGGATGATGCTATCGCGTGGTGGATAGATTCTGGCGCCACAACTCACGTTTGCAAGGACCGTTGGTGGTTCAAGACACTTGTACCAGTGGATGACGGTTTTGTCCTCTATATGGGAGATGATCACTTCGCTTCCGTGGAAGGCAAAGGAGACGTGGTGCTAGAATTTAGTTCTGGAAAAACAATGTCTTTGTGTAATGTTTTATATGTTCCTAAGTTACGTAAGAACTTAATTTCAGGCCCGGTTTTAAATAAGCTTGGTTACAAGCAGGTTTGTGAATCAGACAAGTACATCTTGTCAAAGTGTGGTGTGTATATTGGATATGGTTATTATAATAATGGAATGTTTATGATGAATCTGAATGGAGTTTCGCATGATTACGGTTACAGATTTATGTCCTCTTGAATGTGATTGATTCATCTCTATGGCATGCCTGCTCAGGACATGTGCATTATAAAAGGATGCTTGAAATGTCTAAAGATGATTTGATTCCTGTTTTTGATGGAAATGTAGGAAAATGTAATACTTGCATGTTAACTAAGATCACTAGAAAACCTTTTAAGAATATAATCAGGAAATCTGTCATACTTGATTTAATTCATAGTGATCTATGTGATTTACATGCTACTCCATCTTTAGGGAACAAGAAGTATGTTGTTACTTTCATAGATGATGCATCTAGGTTCTGTTATGTTTATATGCTACATACAAAGGATGAAGCCTTAGATAAATTCAGAATTTATAAAACTGAGGTTGAATTACAACAAAATGGCTTGATTAAAACCTTACGCACGGATAGAGGTGGTGAATATTATGATCCTGTATTTTTCCAATCCGTAGGAATCATTCATGAGACTACGGCTCCTTATACACCACAACAGAATGGTGTGGCTGAAAGGAAAAATAGAGCTCTTAAGGAAATGGTGAATGCCATGTTGTCTTACTCTGGTTTAAGTGAGGGATTCTGGGGAGAAGCCATGTTAATGGCTTGCTATTTGTTAAATAGGGTTCCTAACAAAAGGAACAAGACTACCCCATATGAACTTTGGTATAAGAAACGACCTAACTTGACATTTTTGCGAGTTTGGGGTTGTAGGGCCGTGGTTAGACTCCCGGACTCTAAGAGGAAAACTTTGGGTGAAAAGGGGATTGATTGCATCTTTGTTGGATATGCTGAGCATTCCAAGGCTTATAGGTTTTATGTCATAGAACCTAATGATTCAGTTTCTATTAACACAATTATAGAATCGAGAGATGCTATCTTTGATGAGAATCGTTTCTCCTCAATACCTAGACCAAGGTATACTATACCAAGTTCGGATGATACTCTAAGGGATGATCATTCAAATGATGTACCAAGTGAGACTCCTGAACCCCGTAGAAGCAAAAGAGCTAGGAAACCTAAATCTTATGGTTCTGATTTTCAACTATACTTAGTTGAGGGATCAAAGGATCAGATTGAATCCCAATACTCTTACTGTTACAGTATTGAGGAGGATCCAAGGACATATGATGAAGCTATTAAATCTCGAGATTCAGGTTTTTGGAAAGAAGCGATTGATGATGAGATTGGCTCTATCATGGAAAATAATACTTGGATCTTATCTGATTTACCACCAGGTTGTAAATCACTGAGCTGCAAATGGATCTTTAAAGGAAGATGAAAGTCGATGGTACAATTGACAAATTTAAGGCTCGATTGGTTATCCAAGGCTTTAGACAAAGGGAAGGGATCGATTACTTCGATACCTACACTCCTGTTGCTCGTATCACTACTATTAGATTGTTGATTGCCTTGGCGGCTATTCACAATTTAGTGATCCATCAAATGGATGTCAAAACAGCATTTCTAATGGTGATTTGGAAGAAGAAGTGTAGATGAAGCAACCGGAAGGATTTGTAATGCCCGGTAATGAGAATAAAGTGTGTAAGCTGATTAAGTCATTGTATGGGCTGAAACAAGCACCAAAACAGTGGCATCAAAAATTTGATAAGGTTGTTTTGTCTAGTGGTTTCATTCTGAACCAAGCGGACAAGTGTGTATATAGCAAATTTGATGCATCTGGACAAGGTGTAATCATTTGCCTATATGTGGATGACATGTTGATATTTGGTACTGACCAAAATCAGGTTGATAAAACCAAGAAATTTTTGTCATCAAAGTTCTCCATGAAAGATATGGGAGAAGCGGACGTTATTCTTGGTATCAAGATTAAACGGGAGAATAATGGGATTGTTATCACACAATCTCATTACATTGAGAAGATACTCAAGAAGTTCAATCATGAAGGTTGTTCTCCGGTAAGTACCCCCATGGATCCGGAAGAAAAGCTTATGCCGAATACAGGTAAACCTGTGGATCAGCTCGAATACTCAAAAGCCATAGGCTGTTTGATGTATGCTATGACTAGCACTAGACCGGATATTGCTTATGCGGTTGGTAAATTGAGCAGATTTACTAGTAATCCTAGTAGACATCATTGGCATGCAATAACAAGGGTATTCAAGTACTTGAAAGGTACTATGAAACATGGTTTGTCATATGTGGGATTTTCTTCGGTGTTAGAAGGTTATACGGATGCTAGTTGGATAAATAATGTTGGAGACTCATCTTCTACAAGTGGATGGGTGTTTTTGCTTAGGGGAGGTGCCATTTCATGGGCTTCCAAGAAGCAAACATGTATAACTAGCTCCACAATGGAATCTGAATTTGTATCCTTAGCCGCCGCTGGTAAAGAAGCGGAATGGCTAAGAAACTTAGTGTATGAGATTCCCTTATGGCCTAAACCTATATCACCTATTTCTATCCGTTGTGATAGTACTGCCACGTTGGCTAGAGCTTATAGTCAAATTTACAATGGCAAGTCTAGACACTTGGGTGTTAGACATAGTATGATTAGGGAGTTAATCATGAATGGGGTGATATCCATTGAGTTTGTTCGGTCACAACAAAACTTGGCTGACCACTTGACGAAGGGGTTGGCTAGGGACTTAGTGAATAAGTCGGTGATTGGGATGGGATTAAAGTCCATCTAAATCTAGTAGCTGTG
This sequence comes from Plantago major, assembly GCA_026545765.1. Classification (NCBI taxonomy): domain Eukaryota; kingdom Viridiplantae; phylum Streptophyta; class Magnoliopsida; order Lamiales; family Plantaginaceae; genus Plantago; species Plantago major. The sequence goes on along the minus strand of CM048839.1, from coordinate 28,921,631 downwards.
GTATACCCAATTCCCTTCTAATACAACGTTAGAAGCAGAATTCAATGTGGAAAGACCATAGTTAGAGATTGGAGCACATGTGTTTATCTTCCCAAGGTATGTGCTCAGACCTGCAAGTGATGTTAGGTTGAAGCATATCTTCTTAATGGTTTTTTTGACAAATTGCAAATGCAGGAGCAAGACTAAAAGGACCACCTATGTAAGCATGAAGTTTTGCCGCTTCAAGAAGCTTGGACTTGGCTTCCTATATGCTTATTAATGGATAAGGACACATGGCTTGTATAGTGTCAAGTATGAACAGTAGAGTGTTGTAGAAACTTTTGTGTATGATATCTTCAGGTATTCAAATGGGTTGACGGGTTCAATCGTTACGACACCCCGATTCTCGAGTATTTGGAATGTGTATTATACTAAGATGAAAATTCAATCGCAAGACATTTTCATTTATGCATTTGTTTGATCGTAATGTTTGTGTTTATACACCTGTATATATTTTTATATATACTAAGTAGATCAAGGATTACACTAAAATGGGGGGGGGGGGGGGATATGTTGGTGATTTTAGTGTCATCAACTCATTTTAGTAGTAATGTGATTCACTAGAGACCGATGCGATCTCACGTTAAGGCTCGGAACAAGTTCGGGTAGTGCGGAGTGCACGCTTGTTGAGCTAACGAGTTATCGGCCGCAAATACGAAGCAGGGGTCGAGGGGTCGCCATGGGTCGAGGGGCGGAGCCTCAAGGGTTGTAAGGGCGAGCCTCGGTCAAAGTGAGCAAACTTGACTTTTGGGAAATTCATATTCGTTATTAAATGTTTTCCCATGATTCTGGATAAGATTAGAACTCGGTTAATTCAGGATAAGATCAGAACCCCCTCAACCGCTTAACGGCTTCGACTTTGTACTTCTACAAATTGGAGGATTCGGTCTCCAGAACATATATACGAAAATCTTACATCCTCTCTATTTTTCTGATCGAAATTCATATAGCCTGAATTAGATTGCCTTGGATTATCCTCAAGGAATTCGTAACCTGCGAAGAATTGGGTGAATTATCTTGTTTTAGGAAAGTATTCTGCGATCCATAGAAAATTTTCAGGATTATCACCACCCAAATTTCCAACATTAGAGAGATTTACCAATAAGATCTGGGATGAGCTGAAGAAGAAAAAGCCATTAATAGTGCACACATCTGTAGTGCGTGGCTGTGCTTTTCCTCGGCAGAGATCTCAAGAAAATGCGTTTCTGAATTTATAAAATACCCCTTAAACTTTGTAGAGTAAGATTTACATGCGATACCGATAAGATAACGGACCATATCTGAATTGAGTGCGACGGGGCCATGGTCGTAGTGTAGTGTGGTTCTTGTCGATATAGTCCCTTTATATATATTCCGCTCAAAGACTTTGTTCAATTTAGTCACCACGCGACTACATAGTACTATGTCCATGTTTTAAAATGTAATTTACTGAAAGAAAAATTAATATATATATATATATATATATATATATATATATATATATATATATATATATATATATATATATATATATATATATATATATATATAACGATTTTGTGATGTTCGAAATTGATTTTGATTCCCAAATCTTGTTAAAAAATGGGTGTGACCTTTTCAATTTTTTACTTCTACCGTTTCACTAAAAACTTTACTGTGCAATTTAACTATTTTTTAACTTTTTCTTAAACCATTGTATTTCATATTTCATCGACTATCTCATAGAAAAAGATTTTTCATCAACAGTTGGTGTAATAAATTGCATTTTTAAGCATACATGTGACCATGTGGTGCAGATGGCGAAGTTGTACAAACAAAGTAACGATGGTTCGGTAATGATGTAGCATAATTAAACAAAATGTAGCATAATCAAGGAAATTGATATAAACTAAAAACAGTGGGACTGGGTCACTGGAGAGTCATGTAGCATAATCAAACAAAATATAGCATGAACTACTCCAAAGCAATCCACTCAACTGTGAACTAGTTAAATTTAGCCTGGTAGTTCTTGTTGAATCTGCAGCATAAGTTCACAACTTAAACGACTTGCAGTTTATGACTATGCTGTTGTTGATAAATTACCTGCTTCAATTGGAAAGCAATGGTCTTTTGAGAGTAGGAACTATCCACAGATCCGGTTTCCTTCTAGCAGTGATACCAAATGCATCACTCATGTCCATTTCGTCACATCTCAAACCTGCTGGTAATTTCCAATCGAAATGGTACAGCAACATTGCCAACGGCAGCTCCACATTGGCTATACCGAACGAGATGCCAGGGCAGATCCTCCTACCCGCACCAAACGGAATGTACTCAAAGCTGACTCCCCTGTAATCAACCTCACTATCAAGAAATCTTTCTGGTTTAAAGCACTCACTATCCTTCCAATATTTAGGATCCCGGTTAATAGCCCACGCATTAACAATGATTTTCGTCTCCGCTGGAATCTCAAACCCATTAATCTCACATTTCTGACTGCATTTTCTTGGAAGCAATAAAGGTCCCGGAGCATGCAACCTGAGTGTCTCCTTGACAACGCACTTTAGGTACTTGAGTTCAAGAATGCAGGATTCGTCAACATACCCCTTTGAATCAAACATTAGTCCCACCTCGGCTTGTGCTTTATCGAGGATTTCTGGATTCTTCAGCATTTCAGCCATTGCCCAATCCATCGTTGTCGCAGATGACTCACTTCCAGCACCCAAAACATCCTGGTTCAACACATAAATTCAAGTGAAAGAAGTTCAACAAAGTGGAAAGAAGCGAAAGAGTAAAAGGACATAAAATGGAATGATCATTTACATTGATTACAGCTTTGATGTTATCAGTGGTCAATGGAATCTCATGATTATCATCCTGAAACTTTAACAGAACATCCACCAGATCTTCGTGCTTTTCGCCCTCATCAGCCTTCTTCAAAGCATGGGCTACTTTGTGTTGATGGATGATGCTTTCGAGTATTCTATCACATTTAAGGTGGAACCTTTTCATTCTATGCTCCAATCCCGTGATCCAATGGATCAATTTGACCGACGGATATAAATCACCTACATTGAAGCCTGACGCCAAACGAATAGTTTCTTTAAGCACCGAGAGCAGCAGTTCCTGTTCCTTAGTTTTCGCACCAAGTGCTGCCATTGAAACCACGGTATAGGTTGCAGACGAAAGCTTTTCGGTCAAATTGACAGGCAATCCTTCGTTAGAAGCTATCGATGTAGTCAGATCGTGAAACACTTGCTCCCTTATCCATCTAAACGACTGAACACGCTTCTCGTTTAAAAGCTCCAGGGTGCAGATTTTGCGCAGTTGTCTCCAGTAGTCGCCATACGGTGCAAATGCAATACCAGTACAGCCATAACTTGTAATCTCTACAGCAAGAACTGAAGGCCTAGAGGCAAAATTAACATCTTGCGCTTTCATCACTTGTTTGGCTGCTTCTGGAGAGGAAATGACTACAACAGATACCTCTCCTATCTGCAAGTGCATCACATCGCCATACTTGGAGGCTAAGTTCCGCAAAGCACGGTGCGGCACCGAACCAACCAGGCTGAGAATGTTTCCAATGATTGGCAACTTGTACGGCCCTGGAGGGAGATTCGTATACGATTTCTTACGTATGATACCGAGTTTCAAAACAGAAAATATAGAAATGAAGAAGAATAAGATTAACACCAGGAATGGCATCTGTGGTATTTCCATGACAGGTAGAGAATGAAATTCTTAATTAGTTCTGTAAGATGTTCAAGCAAACCAATTGCTTAGCATCTAGTCTAGCTTTATACAGGTCTAATTAAGTTGAATTTGTCCATGATAAAAAAAAAAAAAAAAGAATTCTTTTGCTTTTTCAACTTTTGGAAATTGAGTATCAAGGTTCACTAGGTACAGTTGTCTTCTGACTAAATTAAACATGTTTTTGATGCACAAATTTAAAATATTTGCAACTGTACTACAATTATTTTCAGCCACATTTTCTCCATTTCAAATTTGTATTCACGTTTGGTCCATCATTTCAGAAAATTCCACATTCAGCAAGAAAATGCTGTGTTAATTGTCAGCAGCAAACAATAGAAAAGTTATGATAATCTATTCCAGTGAGCAGTTCACGGGCATTTTTCCATCATATTTGGGAACAACAAACGCGAAACATGCGACGTAATATATATATACCATGTAATTATTAGGCTGCAATTGACAAGAATGTTAAAAGCCCTGGTAAAAAATTGATTGAATCATCATATCTATTTCAAAGAAAGAGCAAGCTCATCACTGAATTGCCCTCAATCTTTCAAACAAAAACTTACTCGCTCCAACTGGTGAAATATCTAATCGAAATGATGTGAGTGTGACTATTGAGATCTCAAGGACATCCACTCACTCACTTATTGACACTATTGAGATCTCAACAAAAAGCGAATATCATGATCTTTAATTCTTTCTTGTTCTTTATTGCTGGATCACTAACTATATCTGTTCGATCACATTTTATGTGTGGGATCATGTTAAAGGTATGAGATGGATGATTTTGGTAGGAAATAGAAATGAATTTAGGTGTGGAGGGAGGCTAAAAATGACCTCTACCTATAATAAAAAATAATATGGGGAAGATTTGAGTTAAGCTCAACTTTATCTATGATGAACTATCATCCTACAAAACTAAGGAGAATAAAGAAACATAATAAAAAACTTCAGGAACAAATTGCATCAGAGTACAATGTTGGTAAATATGGGGGTTTAATAAATTAGAAGAGCAAAGGGTGAAACAGAGGTTCTCATCAAATGTATTGTGCAACAAACCATCATCCTAACGAATATATAGAAACAAACTTGGGGGTTTCTACAGTGAGAGAGTAGTCGTACTACTTGTTAAAATGAGATAGTATTCGTATAACCGTTGAGATCTAATCCCAACCATTGATCTTGTGTACGACTACTCCTATTATGTACGACAACTCGAGAAGTAGTCGTACTAGTTAATTGACAAATGTACCCATTTAATTACTAATTAAAAAATTAAATTAAATTGATGTAAAAATAAAAGTAATAACAAATAGTACTATTATTTAGGCCGGGTCAAATCTTAAAAAGTGATCATGCCCACCTATGAATGGCGGCCGGCCACCACCACCTCCGACAACTGTCATCACCTCCGACGAGCCACCAACTCCGGCGACTAAGTAAATGTGTAAGTCTCAATCCATTAGGTGTAGAGTTTGAAACCTATCAATTACATTTAATTAATGAATTTTTATAATTAAATGAGGGTGCTGCCGAAGGTCCGTTGGCGATCGAAGATATGGTGGCGGTTGTTGGAGCTCCACCGGTGGCTTAAATTAATATATCTTTAATTTTTAATAAAAGGATATAATGGTAAATCAACATTTATTTCTAATTACAATTATAAAAGAACAACTAAAGGAATAACTAAGGGTATATTTGACAAACACTTTAGTGTACGACTACTATCTTATTTTAACTATGTACGGCTACTATCTCACCGTAGAAAATCCCAACAAACTTACAGGCAAACCTTTTATTTTAACTATGTACGACTACTATCTCACTGTAGAAAATCCTTACTGGCAAACCTTTAAAATGTGACTTGAGTTCGCTTGACTGGTGAAGTTTTTGCAACTCGCATGGCACCTCATCTAGGCAAAATGACAGCTATTCTTTCTGTAACACAATTTTATTATTGAAGAAGAATATATGTTTTGTATCTTCATTTCTCGATGAAAACGATAACTTCACGTTTTTGAATTTTGAAAAGCTAACTAAGTCACTAGGAATCTTGTCTAGATGCAACAACGTCTCAACTCCTGGGATTCAACATCTCCCTTCTTGCAGGACAGCGTTATCAACCACTTTAAGAAATTGAAAATCTGAAAATCCTCTTAATACATAAACATTAAAACAACATTTAAAAAGTTGATAGAAAAGTCAATATTCGATCATTCAATACCGAATGGAGCAAGCCGTCTTTCATAATTCAAGCTTTATATTACCACGAAACAATGGCTGAAAATCATCCACATGATCAGTCAGAATTTACCATATCCTACAAGTTCTTTGCTAGATTTGTCTAGCCCAGTCCAAGCATCTTTAAAAAAATGATACAGTTCATGCATTCTAAGACTAAGATCGATGAACCCCAAATTCTTTAGTATTACATCAGTCATGAAAAAACTTGTGATTATATCATTTGCTCCTTCAAATGTTTGATAAAATACTAATGTCATTTACTATTTTTAAGAATAGCACGCAGCTAGTACATATATAATTTAAAGAAAAGGGGGAAAATGCCAAAACGGACACCGAGTTGTGTATCACCAAAAATGATCAAGCTAACAAGATCATCTGGACTTGGTAAGACAAGTATAACAAGGAATTTACATGATAATCAGCTAAACGCACAGATCAGGTTCAATTAGAGGTAAGTGTGCGTGGTGTGCCACTTCTCAAACATATACTACTAAGAAAACTGTAGATGAACATATGGAATATAATAGTCCAACAAGCAACTGGGACAAGATAGAATCATAATCATAAAAATGTAAGATGAAGCCTGAAGGAGTGGAGTTAGAACTAAAGATTTACCATGACTCAGGTTGTTTTAGTGAAAGAGCCACCAACAATTAATACTACTACAACACTTGTTCGTTTCTATTACATCTCGAATGAGAGCTAGCTATATATATATATATATATATATATATATATATATATATATATATATATATATAGCTTATGCGATGCGACTGATTCTTGTTATGGGATCTTCTCAACATATATAAGAAAGTGGTGAAGAGGATTTTTGTCATCTATATATATATAAAAGACCAGTTTTTATTCAATTTATTTTGTATAGGACTCAAGCCAAGATTGAATGAGAGAATTTCTTTCAATTTTTTTATTTTCCAAGCCAAAGTCAACAAAAGAAATTATTTGTAAGGAAATAAATAATAAGCCATCTACACGCCTCCTTTGATTTCGGTATCTTGGAATACCATGTCCCTATTTTTAGTAATAATATCAACAGAATCAAAGCCATTTTCATTTCTTCTAATTCTCTTATTGCCAAAGCGTAATTATTTGTAAGGAAAGAAATCAAATTTGATCTCTCACACGGCCTCCTTTCAAATTTTTTCATCCATTTATTTTGTATTTTTCCAATAAAATAAATGACATGTAAGGAAAGTGTTGACATTTTAATACCTTTTAGTTTTGATTACCATCAAAACCGTTTAATTACCATCAAATTCATTTAATGACCATCACCATTTATTTGCTGAATATTAACTTTCCTTTTCCATCATGCATAACATTTCGTCCCTCTGCATCTTTTATCCCCTTTTAAAGTGAATTAGACTATATTTTTGGAAAAGATTTCCGCATCGATCTTGCAATTATCTCAAACTCTTGCCATCATCAAGCGATAATTAATAGCCCAATCATCGTAATGGAGAAGGGAATTTCTTAGATGATTGTCTGCGAGAAGATGGATATTGATGATGCAGCAAGTGGTTTGGTACCATCATTATGACGACTTTTAGGCTCCCTTGATCATGTGTTTGCATATCCACCGAACGCAACGAAGACAAAGAAGAAGCCAGGGATCACCTTCTTATGCTCATCAATCGATCAGAGTGCAAGTCTTGGATTCTCTCAACTGCTGAACTCCTCTCTGATACTCAGTAAGTTGATTTTCTACCGCAATTTCTTATAATGCTCGGTAATTTGTTTTGCTCGGTTTGGATTCGTAGTCTCGATTATGTACTTATGTGTATAGTATATTCTTTTGTCTTATCACGCGATTAAAAAATGAGTTATAAATTTGGTGATGGATTGAAGCCTGAAGGCATGCATTATGGCGACGCTAGGTACGTCGTAAGAGTTGAAAGCTCCTTTTCCCCTCTTCTATCTTTATTTGGTTTATTTAGCTATATATCAATGAACTCAAGTAGTTTGCTAAAAAATGACAAACTCTATATATTTGAGGGGAATTATTCCATGTGGTGCAAATTATTTATTGTTTAACGATTGAAGGAGTGGAGTAGTTTCTGACTCTGCCAGGGTACATATGAAACTCCATTATTTATTAGTTCATTTTACATTTACTCCATAAATAATTTGTTATGCTCAAACTTATCATCGTTTTAAAAAGTGCATATAACTTGGAATTCTGAATGCACAAACCTTGAAATCACGGAATCTCAACTTCACGTGTCGAGTTCATGATTGAAGAGGGATAGAAGAATATCTTTATTGAATTGGATTGTCTTGTGGTGATCAAAGTCTTGAAAGTTTTATCTCCAAATATTTTCGTCTTTTTGGAGTATTTAGGTGCTTCTATTCTTTCGTTGGTGGTAATTTACTTTCAGTATATGTACATCTTTATATCCTCCCCCAAGTTAAGAGCGACTAACATGTATTCAATTCAATAGTATAATGATAGAGCAACAGATCTAAAATGAAAATATTCAATCTGTGCTGTCAAGAATATGGAGACAGTTGAGCTAAAAAATCAAAATCTTTCATCGATTATTTGAAGAAGGTGGAGCTCGACTCTAGGTCTCCAATGTTTCAGGAATATGACTCTTATTATTGGAATCAAACTTGCATGCTCAAATTTGTTTTGTGCATACATTTTATTTTATAGAGTAGTAATCAAGTTATCGTCTTTCAGTTGGAGTAGACTGATTTTTGTGCAATGTAGATACTTTTTAATCCATGAGCATCATGTGTATGCATCTGTAGACAGTTGTTTAGTGCACTTAATTCATACCCAGGTTGAAAGTCACACTTTTATTTCCATCATTGTCTCAAACAACTCATTTTATTTACACAACATAATACTTAAAAATTCCTTTTTTTTTTTTTTTTGCCAGAGCAAGGTAGAGAACACTTTGATGTATATGGTAGCTGCAGTTGGCTAAGATCTGAGAAATGTGAGGACAACATGCTGGTTGATATGGTGGCATGTTTCAGGAGGTTAAATACATCCTTAAGCTTTTTGCTTTTTATCAAACTGAATGAATTCCATGAACTCTGAAATTATATATAGTTTTGGATCTGAGACATTCCTAAGTTATAATCTTTTAGGAGGCTCATAATTAATATAGATGCTACTTATTTGACTAATTGTGAGGGTATAATTTTTGTACCCTTGAGTTGTATGTCTAAAACTATGTTAATTTGTTGTTATAGAAATGGAGACAGTTATAAAAATCTGTCCAGCTGCATGTGAATGGTGAGATAAACCATGAACTTTGTCAACCTTGTATAACAAACGATTATATATTGGTATTGGATTACTCAATACTTGGGAGTTGGGATGTACATGTGAGCACAACATAAGTTCCAGCTTTTTGTATGAGGAGACGGGCTCAAGGACATGTGAGTGGAAGCACATATACAATTAATGGGGCAAACTGAAATTTCATGTGGGCAGCTCCTATTCCGATTCAAGTCAAACATTTTTTATGTAGAGTGTGATGAGGTATAATTTTCCTACCATGTCAGTTTAAAAAGAAGACAATATAGCCCATAACAAGGCTGGAATGTCTGTCATGAGGGAGATGAAACTATCCTACATCTTATATGAGTTTGATTTTGCAAGGGTACGTAGTCTGGGCTTCATCTAATATCATCACCAACTCAGAATTATGCTGGCATGGGCAGAGTATTGAAGAATGAATTAAGGCAATAAAATCAAGGTTAGGCAGTTACCATTTTGGGTTCTTTCTAATTTTGTACTGGTTTATACGGTTTCATCTACAGTTACATGGTTGTGGAGTGTGGTGGGCTTACCAGTACTATCTTCTGCACGACCTTTCTTTGGTAATTTTGCCCAAAACACACATTCATGGCCAATCGTTAGGCTTTCAATTTTGATTGAATTCTCTGTGAGAGCTGTGGGGAAAGCTCTTTTTCTTCTATCAAGGTCGCCAAGAAGATGGCCGAATTCGCTCGATGGTTTGGAATAATATTTTGGAGTATTGGATTGTTGTCATTGACCATATGCACATAGTTCGACGAGTAGTTGAAAGTTGAAACTCAATATGAGAATCACATTTGCAGTTGGGTGTAGTCACTGACTTATTCTTGGAGATGAAAGTTCCTCCAATTAGGAAGTGCTCATGACTTAAAGAGTGTTGAGAACATATTTACAATATAGTCCAATGTAAAATATTTTATTGTGGAGGAGTGGAATGAGAATATCAATGAGCAGACAAATTTATTTTCCATAAATGAATGTACACCGTTGACAAGGAGAAATTAATAAACTGTTGTACTCGATTTGGTGACTTATGAGCTTTTGAATGAAATGTTATTTGTTCTTTAAAATCAATGTCAAACAAACATATATTAGGTAAGTTTTTTTTTTTTTTTTTTAAGTATGATGCTTTTACCAAGTTATCCATGCAAAGATCCAATTGTACCGAGAAGTTCATGCATTAGGCATGGCGCATATTTTAAGGTGATAAATTAAAATAAATGATAAAACATTAAAATGTTGCAAAATGTATTCTTTTATTGGCAAAGTATGTAATTGTTCATGTAAAAGTAATACTCCTATCTAATGCATGAAGGCATGCATGCATAAATATGTGTGGGGGCTAGACCTTGCCAGATTCATTCAGTTCACGGTGGAATTTTGTGAAATCGGTTGTATTTCAACCAGTATACCTTTCAATGTTTATTTTTTGTATGTTGGTTGCATATATATAATTTTTATTAACTCTCATATAAATTTATCTATAATACTCAAAAAACATTTTTAACATATATTTGAATTCATCGTGACAAGACAAATCCATAAACACCAATCTTGAATATTATTACTAATTAAATAAATGAATTTATTCATTAAAATAAAATATAAATTTATAAAATAAAATAAAATAATGAAATTTAAAAAATAGAGCATTTAGTAAATATTTAATACACCCCATCTATTTAATTAAAAAGGAAATTAATAGATATTTTGATTTTCAATTATAAATTTTGGTTCTACGGTTGAGCAGAGTTCGGATAGGGGATGTATTAGTGTTGTTAATATGGATTATGAGGGAAATGTTATTGCTCGGTGGCAAAATTTTATGTCTTATGGTTGTTGAAAGTACGGAACATTTACCAGCCAAATTAGAAGATGTAAAATTTTGTTCCGTGAAGTTTTGCCATATTAAACGTGAGGCAAATGTTTTAGCACATAGATTATTACTTGGGTATTCTTATATAATATTCCCTCCGTTCCAGATTCAATTACCCGCAGGTCCGGGCACATGTTTTAAGATAAAAGTGAATAAAGTAGAATGTATGGTAATAAAGTAAAAATGATATTGAATAAAGTAGGAGAGATATATAGTGAATAAAGTAGGAGGGAGATTTTCCATTAAAGGAATACGAAGTTGAAATTGGGACGTCATAAAATGGAGTGAGTATAATATTATACTCCCTCCGACCCAGTTTCAACTTCCCGCGGGATCAGACACAAGTTTTAAGAGAAAAATGAATAAAGTAGAAGAGATTGTGATAAAGTAGGAAAAATTGTGAATAAAGTACTAGAGATAGAAAATAAAGTTGGAGAGATAGTGAATAAAGTAGGAGAGAGATTTTTTTTCATTTAAGGGATGAGAAATTAAAATTGGAACGTCCCAAAATGGTATACGAAAATTGAAATCGGGATGGAGGGAGTATAATATATAAAGTTGATGGCTAAACCCACCATATTCATTCAAATTTCAGTCATCGATCCTACGTGAAATTTTGTATCTACGGTTGAGCAGAGTCCGGATAGGGGAGATGTATCAGTGTTGTTGCTAGAGATCATGAGGGCAATATTATTGCTTTGTGACAAAATTTTATTTCTTATGATTTCTGAAAATGCGGAAGGTTTGCCAGCTAAATTAAGAACCAAATTTGTTCGAATTTTGAGTGGCAACATGTAGTAATTAAAAGGGAAATTTTAGCTTTGCCCCTTTATTTCAATTTTCAAATAAATTCAGGTATTTGATGGAGAATTTTGTTCCATGAAGTTTTGCCATATTAAACGTGAGGCTAATGTTTAGCACATAGATTATTAGTTGGGTCATGAGTGTTCTTATGATGATGTGATTTGTATTCTCCATATCGTTATGTGTTTGGGGGGGGGGGGGGGGGCATACCACCCAGATGTTGTCTCGATTAATTTATTTTGTCCTTCCATTTCTATTTATTATTAAAAGTAAGCTATATAGTGGCATCGCCACATGAATTTTGTGGAATTAGTTGCATTTTCAGCCAGTAAATCTTTCACTGTTTATTTTTTGTATGTTGATTGTATATATAGTTGTTATTAAATCTTATATAAATTTATCAACAAAACTTCGAAAAGAAATTTGAACATATATTTAAATTTGCCGTGATAAGACGAATTCTTCTAAAACTTTTCAGCTTTATGACTCTCATGTTTTCATAAAGTCGGCTAACAACAATATTATCTATTGTAATAGTGTACTTAAATGCAACTCTACGCATATTTCTTCTCAAGTTCTTTTTATTTGATATGTATCAAAATAAATTTGATGCTTCTATTTTTGATAATAGGCTCCGTCAGATGGGTAGGAGTGGTTGTAAAATATTACTTAGGAAGTCTACTAAAATGTTTTTTTATAATCAAATGTTTACGACCTAAAAATGTAAATTTTGGATACTAATAAACATAACAATAACTACCCATTTACAATATTAAACCTACCAATATACAAATCATTTATAATTTATCTCCATCTTTATGTCCGATATTGAATATATGTTTGTATTAATAATGAAAATTCGGTTTGACGTATTTTTTCTGATTTTTTTTTTTTTTTTACGTTTCAATTGGTGTTTCTCCAAATATAGAGGATGGTCCAAGCATACAATAAGTAGAAAAATATTAAATAATATACTTATTTAAGTCATAGTTATCATAAGAATAATTTTGAGTGTACATCTCCTACAAAATTGAAAGATTTCGATATAATAGATAGATGTTGATGAAGTGGATTATATACTCTAATGACAACTACTAAGCTAATCCAAACTTACAAGAATGAAACTCATACAACCTTATAAATTTTAACATGAGCGAATGTTTAAAGTGGTGTTAATTTGTATTCTCTAGGTGAGGTTTGATTTATAGGATTTGCACTTTAATACCATCAAATTTTAGTTAGAAAAATTATTATACAATAAGATATTAAATGCACACCATATGTGTATAAACGATAAACAATTTTCTATTATAAATTCCAGCACATACATTTTTTTATACATGTTAACTAAGTTATGACAATTATCAAGAGTCAGGAACACTCTACACTGATATTCCATCATTTTACTTTTAAACGAGTCGGGATCTATCAAACCTAAACCCGTTTGAAGTAATGATGTTTATGTCCGGGTCAGGCATATACTTGAACCGTTCCATACCCAAATAGCAAAATTGTATGGTTAAGTTAGTAAAGAGTAAATTGGGTGGGGTGGGGTTTTGAACCGACGGTTTGTTTTTTTAGAAAAAAAAAAAGTGTTAATTTATTTATTACAAATACTCACTTAATAATTACTTGACCAAATAATTTTTCAAAAAAAAAAAAAGAGGTTTACACACTTACTAAAAAGTTTAAAGCTTAAAATATTAATTAAATGTGTAAGGTCCTTTTTTATTATTGAACATGTGTAGAACATTTATTATAAATGTTATTTACTTGGTCAAAAATTAGGGGAATTTTTTTTAACCTTTCGACTTGCGTCGGTTTGGCAGTTATTGGCGGTTATCCGGCGGCTGGAACCGCCGATTACATAACTGTCGATCGGTTAGGCCCATGGTTGACAGTTAGGGGAAAAAAATCCACCATAACCAAATCAGAATCAGCCATTTGGATTCCTTCAACCACCAACCGTAACTGTATACTCGGTTCAAATTTCTCTTTTCGGTTCAGTTTGGTCGAATCTAAGGAATGCCAAAACAACCATCGTAATATTTGAAATTAGGTTTGTAGAATAATAATTTTTGTGTCTGTGGTGGGGAGCACATACCGCCCCAGTGGTTGTTGGGAGCCAACCATGTTAACTGTGTTATACACTTTCGTATTTTATTTAGTTCGGAGTGGAACATAAGTTATTAATTAATGTGTTTGGTATGGTTAGAGGACCCGATATAAAATAATATATGTGTTATCGACCCGTCGAGTCCTAATCTGGTTTCGGGTTGGGTCCTACCCCTTTCAAAGCATATACGTTATGATGTGTCGTATTTTACATTTTATATAGTTATCATAAACAAATACCCATTGATATAGTATTGGACGAAGGACTATACACAGACACCACGACCAACATTGTTTACAAGGAATTTGGACTATCTTATTTTCGATTAATTATTTTATCCTCACATTTCTATTTATTATTAAAAGTAAAATATACCGTGGCATCGCCACGGGTTAGTACTAGTATTGTATGTTTTGGTTTGTTATTATATCGTGGATCATCTTTACGCTCGTTTAAACAATTTATGCATTACTTTTACCGTTTAAAAAATATATATATTAGCGGATATTTAATTTCATTCATTATCTATCCACCTCTATAGATATGTTTTAATTACTTTCTTCACTCCTTGTAACTTATAAGCCATAAAATTGGACGTGAGACCAAAAATCTGCTTATGTGTTACTTGACCAATTTGACCTTCAATAACAAACACAAGGTCGATGACAATTGACAAACACACTAACTTTTCATTGTGCATACTTATCCCTCTAAATTTTATGATTCCACTTTGAGTAATTCTTTGGGACTGTCTTTAAAGGGTTGTATAGATATCATCAAACATTATGGATTATTATTTTTAATTGTTTGAGAAAGTTATGAATTTTTATTAAAAACACCATACCATACACATAAAAAATAGATAAAATGTCCACTTATATCACATTATTTAGAACATTATTATATTCATACTTAGAACAACAATGTCTCTCGTGCTCCTTGCAATACTTTGTGCTCCACCTTTACATCCTATTTCGTCAGGCATAATTTAGCAATTTTGTTTTATTTTACATAAAACTCCTTGCCAGAGACCAGATTTGTCAAAAGCTCGGTAGAAGCTTCAAATCATAGCTTTGGAAAATCTTTGGCAAATGAATAGATTTGGGGGGCATATATACATTTTTAAAAAAGTTTGGATCAATTTTATATTTTATTTTGAAAATAAAAGTAATGTGACGGTTAAAATTAAATAAAAGAAACTTTATCCATCATATTGTAATTTGATTAATTCGTTAACAAATTGTTTAAGAAAAAAATTGTCAAAATTCTGAGTTTTTTTGTTGTTTGATTTATAGGGATATTTTTAAAAAGCAAAATGAAACTATCACATTACATAACATTATTATACTAGAAAATTGGTACGTGATACGAACTTTCAAATTATTGTTGGAAGGAACTTATATATAATCTTATTATATAGTTATATATTACGCGAAAGATTGTGACCTTCATGATATTTCTTGTATGTATTATGTATAAGCATTTAGGAAAACTCAAGTAAGGCCAATAAGAGTTTCTGCCATAATTAAGGAGGCGTTCAGTAGGCTGTATTGGGGTGAATAAAGCCAAATAATGAATCATAATAATGGTTAATCTGTGTTTAGCAAACTCTACTAAAATTCGGGCCAATACATGCTTATATGCCAAGCCTGCATAAAAACCCATATTGTGTATCTAGCTCTACACTCATCTATCAATCTTCGGTCCATCTCTTCTCATCTATCACTATCTGCCGCAATTTTTAATCTAAATCTTTCAATTCTGGCGCGATTATTTTCAGAGTCCCGCTAAATCTTGAGATGGTTTCCATCTTTTCTTGATGTCCTTTCAATCATTAGCAAAACCACTTCCGTTGCCCAGGAAAAAACCTAGCTACTCTTGCCGTCAACAGACTAGAACTATTGTAGAATTTTGTTATATTCTTCAAATTAAAGTGAATTAATTAGAGGAGATTTTTGGATGTTGAGATTTTTCATGTTTCGTTGGTTTTCATTATATGCATTCATGTGCGTGCTTGCCTTTTTTTTTTTGAATCGGCAAAAAAATTATTATTAAAAATAAGAGTCGAGAGAGCATAAGAAATGCTCTATAACAAGAGTACAAGGTCAATTGACCGAAACCGATAACAATATCCACAACCAAACCAAGCTAATAGACCTTAAGTCTTATACAGCATAATCACCACCATCCAAGACATTTCTTGTTCTGAAGTGCTTGCTTCTTGTTAAGTAATTTCTTGTCCAAGTGGAATGGAATTACATGTTCTTGATATATATATATATATATATATATATATATATATATATATATATATATATATATATATTTTTTTTTGTTCATTTCTTGTTCTAAATTGATGGATCGATGCTAGCTTTTCTACCCATTTCACTATATTCTTATATTTACTATGATTAAAAGGAAAAGCAGGTTAGTGTTCATTGCAATGGATTGGAAAGCCAAGGTGATTTTAATCATTGGTATGTACATGACTATTTTAAGGTTAAGACTTGAGAATGAAGTTCATAGTATTGTAGTATTGTGGTATTGTACTATCCGTCATCGAGAATCGCGAAAGCTCAAAAGAAGTAAGCGATATAGTATAATTAAAAAGATTCCAAACAAATTGAACACCTTAGTAATCTTGTTCGAGAAAATGACATTGTCTACATCTAACAACTGAGAGTGAATAGGAACGCATTTGGTAGACATTGTCAAATTTTGCGCAGTGCGGGAGGTCTTGAAGATGAAATGCATTTAGCAAGCATCTGTTTAATCTTCCATTTGTTTATGATCATTATCTTAATTATGTGTATAGAGTTTTGTTTCTAGATATATTTCTCCGGTAAAACTAGTTGTTTTCAGGCAGAAACTATGTTATAGCAATAGTAATATCAGGGACGTAAGCTAGCTGCATTGTTTATAATTTTATGATAAATACCATATCAAATGTACATGCATGGAGAGTCAAACAGGCATGCAGATAGCACAAGGAAAGCAAGGGCAAGGACAACGTCATAATGCTCCAAAAAGGTTTTGGTCAAAGTACGAAGAACTTATTTACACAAGTGTGGTTAAAGAGCCGATCAAGAGAGGTTGGAGTTCTGGGAATGGATGGAGGGTCTATTGTGAATGGATGGAGGGGTGGATTATATAGTGTTGTAAGAGATGAAAGTTAAAAAGTTATGCTCGAATGCACTCTTAATGAGCTTAATGTTAATTCCAAGCTTGTAGTTTGGAAAAAGGGAGTGGATTACGGTGTAGAACTTTTTTCAAACCATTAGTACTTCACAAATTTGACGTGATTAAATTCTTGGAATTCATAGCTCATTTTGAGCTAAAGCTAAACAGTTATTTTAAGGTGGTGTTAATAGTTAGAAGTATTAAATGGTATTAACAGTTCATTATACTAAACAAAGATTAGATTTGTAATATTTGGATGTATCAATCCTAATTCCTACTAAACATGTTTTTATATGGGTTTATATAATATCAATATGGGTTTATACCATGCTACTAAACGTCTCCTTAAGTTGATTAAATATCATAGATCAATGAATTACTAATTTGTAATTATTCCTTATAATTACTCATTACAGTAGTATTAGAGGTATTATATTAATACTAATCGAGTGCTACCCCTCGATTTTTCAAGTGAAAGTACTAATATACCCCTCGAATGTATTTGAATTGAATGTAAAAATAACGTTTTACGCAATAAATTAATAATAATCAAGTGTAGCCTAGTGGTCATTAGGTTGAGCATAAGTGTTTTCCTTCTTTTTGGCAGGGGATCGACTCCTATCATCTCCATATTTATCTTTCCTTCTTCTCATTTCCTTTTCTTTTTTTGTCCTTTTGTTTTTTCCCTCCCTAATTAAGTTCATGGTGTTACTTTTGATTTTATTTTTAATTTTCAAGGATCCTTTTCACTTTTCTCCACACATCACCAAAACTATTTTTTGTTTTACTTTTTACCACCAAGTTTCATGTTTTTTTCTTCTTTTCTTTTCCTTCCTTTTTATTTTCGTTTTACTTTTTACTTTTTAGAATCCTTTTCATTTCTCAGCCTTCTCTTTTATAATTTTCCCCATTTATATAAGATGCTACTACATGATATACTAAATTCTTATTTTATTGAAAAATAAATATAAATTCTATATCATAATTATTAAACTTTTAAAATAATAATTTTCATCATCATTTATGTATTACTTATGATAAGTTTATGGTCAAATGAACACTTAAAAGTAAAAAAGTGAGAAACTTATTATTATGTAAAAATATACAATTAACGAAAGAAAAAACAAAAATAAAATTAAAAGAGATGCAATGTGTAAAAAAATGACACTACAACCCAAGCTTCATAATTTTTAAAACATATACTTTTATAAATATTTTTTTATTAAATTTAATATTTTTCACAAATAATATTGTGCTACCCCTCATATAAATTTATGCGTTCGCCCCTATTCCAAACGTTCTTCTTTATTCCGCTTCTGCCAATATTCCAAACGTTCTTTCTGGCTTTTTTGTTCGATATGCCTCGTTCAAATATTCCAAACGGATTGTTATGAGTACTATTTAGGTTATGTTCTATTAATATGAAAACTCATTAATTTCAATTTTTTATTCAGTTTAAATCAGTTATGTTCAGTGAAGAGAACATAGGATTATTGTCTAAAACATTAATACTATATGTAAATGGATTCAGAATTTCAGATTACGGATTACTACTACTTATTACTGTACTAGTATTAGGTACGTATTAATTACTAATTCTATCAGGTATAGGTAGTAAGAGAAAAACTTCTATATAAGCCTGAGCCATTTGTTTGTAGCATATCCTTTCTTCCAATATTCCAAACGTTCACGTTCTTTCTTCCGCTATCCAAACGTTCTTGGCTTTGTTGTTCGATATGCCTCGTTCAAGGAAAACCAAAACAAATCCCACTAACCAACCAGCCGTTCCTAGCAAACCAGCAGTGAAAAAGCCGGACTTGATCGACCAGCTCTTCAATGCATATGCTAGCAAATCCAGTGGCATGATCGAACCGGAAGGAGTCGAGTCCCTCTGCTCAGATTTAGGACTCAATCCCATGGACGTGCGAGTACTGATGCTAGCCTGGAAGATGGGCGCGAAAATGCAGGGCTATTTCACGTTAGACGAATGGCAAAAAGCCCTCAGGGAATTGAAAGTTGGGAACATAAACAGGCTCAAGGCATCGCTGGTGGAGCTGGAGAAGGAGGTGAAGACGCCACCGAATTTCGTGGAGTTTTACTCTTATGCGTTCAGATACTGCCTGACGGAAGAGAGGCAGAGAACAGTGGAGATTGAGAGCGTTTGTACTCTGCTGGAGCTGCTTTTCCTGTCGGAAAAAACGGAACAAGTTGAAGCATTGGTGGAGTACCTGAAGACACAAAAGGATGTCAAGGTTATTACTATGGATCAATGGATGGGGTTCCACCTGTTCCTTACCCAGATCAGTTTTCCTGATTTGGGTAATTACAATTCGGAGGAAGCGTGGCCTGTCATAATCGACGATTTCGTCGACTGGATGAGAGCCAAGCAGAATTAAGTTCATTGAGTTTTTTTTATTCTTTTTTGTTTCGTTTCAAGTGTTCATTAGCTTCATTTGGTTTGAGAAAAATTTGGGACAATTAAAAAATAGGGGAAAATATTATTTTACACCATTTGATAGTTCTGAAAAAATTCTGGAACATTTATTAAAATCTATATCAATATTTGACTCTAATGTTTTATAAATTTACTACACATTTGACTCTAATGTTTTATAAATTGCAACAATGACTCAATATTATTGTCAATTAAACCCCAATAAAATTTATTTTTCAAAATATACTAATTCTTTTTTTCCTTCTTCTTCCTCCTCCTTCACCTTCTTCTTCCTTCTTCAAACAAGCTCCGACGAGGAGCTGTTTCAGCTCCTCGCCAGAGGTGTTAACAACTCTGATTTGAATCACGGCTCAATCGAGCTTAACACCTCGATTTGAGTTACAACTCCTCACCGATGAGTCAGAATGACTCGGTTTGGCTATGACTAATCGAATCAAGCTATTATCTTCGATTGAGTCAGTATATAATAGCTTCGATCGGAGCTTTTTTGAAGAAGGAAGAAGAAGATGAAGGAGGGAGGAAGAAGAAGTTGGCAGAGATTGGAGATGGTGGTTAGAAGTGGTGGAAGATGGTGAGTATTTAGATAAGAAATGAAAATTTTGGGGTGTTTGTGAGAGATAGAAATGCTTTGGTTTTATTTTGCAATAAGGGTTAATTATTTAATTATACAATTATAAAGAAAAGATAAAATAAGGGAAAAAGGTTGACTTTTGTGCCTATTTATAATTACAAATTTTTTTTTTTTGGTAAAAAATGAATTGATCTATAATAGTTTGAATAGAAGGGAGTAAAGTGACAAGAGGCTAAGTTACATGGGTGGTATATGTAATTTTTCTCAAAGGATCTTGGATCTAAACTTCGAATGACAAAGAAAGACTTTCAACTAAAGAAAGATAAAACTTTGTGAATTGAAAAAAATAAACAATACAAGAATGGAATGCACGAACAGATTCATAAGAATTCAATCCTTAGGATCCAGATAAGAAATAAATAAATATAGTAGAATTTGTCAGTAGTAAAAGAGCCTAAAGAGAAAAGGTTGAATTACAGTCACTAAACCAGGAAAAACAATTAGACGACAAGTGAAATTGTATTTGGTCATTGTTGTAGCACTTTTGTAAATTGGTTTTTGATTTGTGATTGTATTGTTTGGATGCATCTAAACTATGAGTTGTGTTTCCGAAACATTACTTATACTCGGGTAAATATTATTTCAATATAATAAGTTTTTTGTCGTTTCAAAAAAAAAAAAAGTTGCAAGTGATATTCTAGAAATAGGAAGGTGGTAAAGAAAAGGAGGCGGAAGAGAATGACATGGTAATAGGAGAGAGAAATCCTTCCAAACAAACCTTTCTAATTCGTAGGCGGAGTAATATGCTATCTATCATATACGTAATCCATTAAGTCGCGAATTAAAAGTGACTCTATGCCAAAATTACTCCTTCAAACATTTTCATACTCAAGAGTAGATCGGGTAATAAAAGTCGCATTCTTCAATGCACTACAAAAAAAAAAAAGGTTTAGGGAGGGATTTATCCGTCCCTAACCCATAGCCGATTCGTCCCTAATCCTTTAGGGACGGATAGGGACGCCCGTCCTTAAAACGGGCGTCTCTAACCGTTTAGGGACGAATATATTATCCGTCTCTAAACAGGGACGGATTTTATCCGTCCCTAATGGTCAAAAATCCGTCTCTAATGGCTGTGAACCTTAGGGACGGATAACCGTAGAGACGAATTTATCCGTCTCTAACTTAAGGACGGATTCTCTAAGCTTAGGTACGGATAAATCCGTCCCTAATCAACGGGATGGTTTAGGGACGGATAATATCCGTCCCTAAACTGGTTTTTTTTTTAATTTTTTTTTTATTTTTATGTTTTTTACATTTCACCTGTTTTACAATGTAGTCGTAGATAATATACCCGAAAGTGATAAAATTGTATTAATTAAAATAGAGATTCGATAAAATATCCGAACAAGATAAATAGTGTGAAAAGTATGTATCTAGAACAACGTAAGTACATGAGCATCTAAGAACCGGGAGGAGGCGGTGGTTGTTGGTTCGCAGCGAACATCTGTTGTGCCATCTCATCCATCCGACGAGTGATATGAGCTTGCTGCTCTAGAAGTTGATCGATCGTTTGCTTGAGAGGATTCATCAGCTCATTCACCTGCTCTTGAGTGTAGAAATTTCCATGTGATGAGGATGCCTGCTGCGACACGGAGAAGCTACCACCGGGTGTCAATGAAGGGCCCAAACTGCCGAGCCCATACACTCGACCCTTAGCGTCCATCGGATTAACTTGGAAGAATATTTGGTCCTGCTCTCGAATTGTGAGCTCATGACCATCGATCATCCTCTCCTCCATAATCCGCTCCACCTCAGTCTGCAATAGTGTAGTGCATACGAAATGAGATACAATTTTAGGAAGATACGCTCGATATATAATATACACAAATACAAATGTGAACCTTAACAAAGAAACATACCCCAATTTGCTCGGCCCTAGGATCAGTCCACATGCCATTCTTCATTTTTGCCTTCTTGAAGTGGTGAAGAGCAGTAGTGGGCTCCCCGGCATGGAGCTGAAGAACATGCAAACAAGTAGAAAGTTGTTAGAAATGAAAGCAAAAAACATAAGTACAAATCACATTGCAAGTCAGAAATAACATATATACTAACCGACATCTGGCGGTCTGTAACAACAGCCCGCGACCCATAATGATGCCTAGAGGTGCCTGTACCATCTCGCGCCTCAGTCAACCGGTTCGCTCTGTTCTTCGCCGACATGTCCATGACAAATGGATCTCTCCAGTACTCCTGCCAAAGTGCCCACTCATCATCCCCCATCCACTGCGGCTTTACCCCAGAGGCTTTCATGTTGCAAACCATCCTCTTATAACACTCTGACCCAACAGTCTCGAAAACAGGCCACAGTTGGGGAATGAGGGCATTGGGAATGAAGTAGTACTTCTACAACATTTCCATAAGTAGCAAGCCCAAATAGATTAATGAAAGCTGGAATTTAAAGATAAACACAAGTACAGTGGCTAACATACCACGAAATCAGCACAACAAGTTCAGTAATGGTGACTAACATATCACCCAAGTACAGTGGCTAACATACCACGAAATCAGCACAACAAGTTCAGTAATGGTGACTAACACATATCACCCAAGTACAGTGGCTAACATACCACTCAATCAACACAGTGTGAAAGAACAGTGACTAACATATCACTCAATTACAGTGGCTAACATACCACTCAAATTGTCCTAAAATTTACTAACACAATGGTGACTAACATATCACCCAAGTACAGTGGCTAACATACCACGAAATCAGCACAACAAGTTCAGTAATGGTGACTAACATATCACCCAAGTACAGTGGCTAACATACCACTCAATCAGCACAACAAGTCAAAGAACAGGAATAAAGCTTTGTAACATTTAAGCTTACCCGCATCTCATCAAAATAATGATGCTTCATCCTCTCCGGGAGCGTAGACCACTTCTCCCCTCCTTCACCCGGCTTCTCCCTCCGAAGTCTTATAATCTTACCAAGATTTTCGGAGGCACCCGGTGTCCAAAGCCTGTTACAAATGAGATAGACATGAAACAAACAATATTAGTATATTCATGTAACATTTAGTAATTATCTGAAGTTATGTTCTACAAATGCATAATACTTACTTTTTCCCGTTCGGGAACAAAACCGGCTTCCCATTCCAACTAGCACCGGGTGTCAGAACGGTGTAGGGACACCTGTCGGAGGATAAGTCAGCAAACATGGGTGACGTCCCCACGCTCGAGCCGGTGGGAGTCTCAGGAACCTGTGACTGTGAACTTCCGCCAATGTCATAGCCCCCTGAAGGGCTACCCGCATCAGGACCACCACTAGTACCACTAAAGGCCGGTGGACGGTATGTGGACCTCCTATGCCTCGGCATCTGTAAATTCATACAACAAGTGTTAGTAAGAAAGACGAGATGAATTGGCAGGTAAAACATATATAATAGACACTTAATAAAGCATTTATAACAAGTTGTAGTAAGAAAGATAAGATGAATTGGCATGCATGTAAAACATATACATTTAACACGTCAAGAAGACTAAAAAGTCGAGTTAATCAAGAACCACCAGTATACACATACCCTTCCTCGCCCGTGGTTAAGTCTACATATTGGTCTTCATGCAGCTTAATGTACTCATCAGGAGCATGCACAACATTTCTCGCTGTTTCATCCACAACCTCTTCTTGGTACGAGTTGGTAATGGAGTCGTCCTTCTTAACGTACTCTACTCTGGAGCGGGCCCGTATATGTATCGCAGCCAACCAGTCTGCCTTGTCACGTTTCAGGCTTGGATATTCAATGAATACCACTTGGCGTGCTTGAGTAGCCAAGATAAACGGTTCGTACTTATGGTACCTCCTCCTATGGTTAATGCCAGCCATCTCATACTGCTCGTGCTTCCTCGTACCAGCTGGAGTAGGATCATACCAGTCAACATCAAACAGAAAGGTTCTTTTCAAAGGCAAACCGGAATATTTAAGCCGCACGATTCACTTCAGCTTCCCGTAGAAATCATACAAATCAGATAGATCTTGCCCACTAACACACACCCCTGAATTGCTTGTGTCCATGCTCGTGTTAGATTCAACCGTGTGGAACCTAAGACCATTGACTATGTACGATGAGAATGTGGAGACCTTTCTGTCTGGTCCCTCTGCTAGAGCTACTAAGTAAGGAGATGTGATGTTGTTGATGGGATCTCGGACATACTCCTTGAACCAAGGTGGGAATTCTGTTTCCAACTTCGCTTCAAGTTATGACTCAATCTCATCATCTGTCAATATTGGATTCTTCTCCAGACAACGCTCTTTGAACTCCCTGTGGACACGATTGGTATGCATGATTAGTTAACTAGTAGTTAGATATTCAAATTCATGAAGCCCCTAGTAAGAAAGCTACTCACCCAGCAAATTTCACCATAAATTCATCAACTTCAGTACAGTTCGAGAGGACATAATACTGGGCTGCCAACATTTCCCTATCATTCAGCCATGATGTATTTTTCTTCCCCATAGGTCTCCCTGAGACCCTAAAAACAGAAATAGCATCATCATCATCCTCTTGAACTTCGAATGTGTCTGCGTTTCGAGACGGCCTAGATGCCTTTGTGGGAACGTGGTCTCCAAAGTAATAGGAGCAGAAGGTTGCAGCTTCCTCTCGCACGTATGCATTGGCCATCGATTCCTCAGGCCTACCTTTGTTGCTGACATACCTCTTCAATTTTTCCAAGTACCTGCAATGCATATACTTTTGGGTAATATAATGGGACTTTGGAAAATTCAGACATTTGAAGTGAATGATTGTCTTCATATATTACACACCTCTCGAATGGATACATCCATCGATACTGAACCGGTCCAGCAAGCCTCGCTTCGTGTGGGAGGTGAACCGGCAAGTGTTCCATAGAATCAAAGAAGCTCGGTGGAAAGATACGCTCGAGCTTGCACAGAATCAATGGTATGTTGCTTTCAAGGTTTGCTAACACTTGATCATCAACCACCCTTGCGCATAAATTCTTGAAAAATAAGCTCAGCTCAGTGAGAGCCATCCATACAGGTTTAGGTAGCAGTTCTCAAAATGCAACCGGGAGAAGCCGCTCCATAAACACATGACAATCGTGGCTCTTCATTCCATACATCTTCGTCTTCTTCAAATCCAACACCGGCCCAACTTTGAGGCATAATTGTCGGGGAACTTCAATCCCCTAACCCAATCAAACAGCTTGTTCCTAGATTCAGTATCGATCGTGTAACATGCCTTGGGCCACTGCCCCTTCTCATTCTGCGTTGTCAACTCAGGCCTTTTACACCATGTATCCAACTCGGCTCTAGATTTCACGTTATCCTTTGTCTTTCCGGGAATGTTACAAATCGTGTTGAAGCAGTTCTCGAACACATTCTTCTCAATGTGCATGAAATCCAACAGTGACGTATAAGAAGAATGCTCCAATAAGGCAAGTCCCAGAAGATGCTTCTCTTCTTCCATCCACGTTTGTTCTCAATTTTCTTGATATGCTTCTCCCACCCAAGTTCAGTCACTTTCATAAGACCCAGCCTATCAATCTCCGTAAGTATCTGTGCACCAGTAAGTTGTCTCGGAGGGCCTTTAATCTCTACTTTGTTTTTCAAGAATTGAGTCTTGTTCTTCCTAAACGGATGGTTCCTTGGTAGAAACCTACGATGACAGTCAAACCAAGATTCTTTCCCGCTCTCCTTCAGTCTGAATGCATCAGTGTCCTCCAAACAATGTGGACAAGCATGAAAACCCGCAGTTTTCCTTCCAGATAGCATTGAATACGCAGGAAAATCACTCACGGTCCACAATAGTGCTGCTCTCAAGGTAAAGTTCTTCTTCGTTGACACATCATATGCAGGGATACCATTTTCCCACAACTCAATCAGCTCCTTAATTAAGGGCTGCAAGAACACATCCAACTTCTGTCCTGGATCAGCTGGTCCGGACACCAACGCAGTCAAGAACATGAACGGTTCCTTCATGCACTCACCGGGGGGCAGGTTGTACGGTGTCAGCATGACTGGCCAACAAGAGTACTTCCGGTCACTTCCAAACGGGTTAAAACCATCCGTACAAAGCCCCAAACGTACATTTCTAGATTCGGCTGCAAACTCCGGATATGTCTTGTTGAACTCTTTCCATGCCGGTGAGTCTGATGGGTGCTCCATTATACCCACTGCATCCGCCTCCCTTGCTCTCTCCTTGTGCCAACGCATTTTATCAGCATAAGCACTTGAAGCGTACAACCTCTTCAAACGAGGTGCTAGAGGGAAGTACCACATTTTCTTATGTGGGAGATTTTTCTTCTGGCGTTTCTTTGAAGCCCCCTCCTTGTAACGCTTATAGCGGTCCTTACCACAAAACTTGCACTTCAGTAGATCTACATCCTCCCCCCAATAGATCATGCACATATCCGGACAACAGTCTATGGTTACCATAGGCAACCCCAACCCCCGCATCTTTTTCTTCGCTTGGTAAAAGTTGGTGGGTACTAGGTTTGGTTCAGGGCAACACTCTGATAACAGTTGTACGGTGTTATTGAAGCTCACTTCAGATTGGCCACCCTCGGCCTTACAACTCATTAGCCGAGACAACAAAGACAACTCAGTGTGCTTCTGACACCCTAAATTAAGCTAACTCAATACAAAGCTAACTCAATACATAATATAAGCTAAATTATCTACTACACACTTCCTATAAACATACAATTGATCAAACTAGTCGAAATTCATAAAATTCCCAAAATTTAAAAAGTAAGGGTTTTAGCCAAAATACCTTCAATTTCGGGAAAAATAGCGGATGAAAGTTGAAATTGATGCACAATCCAAGCTCCTTGTCCGACGATCGAGCTTCGAAACAAGACCAAGATTGGCCGGAATCGTCGAGATTTGGCCGGAAAATGCTTGGGACGAATTGAGGGAAAGAAAGGAAGAAAGAATGGAAGGAAATGGAAATGGGTTCTGATTCCCGTGTTCTGTTAAGAACACTGAGTTTTAGTGACGGATAGATATCCGTCCCTAAAATTTTTTTTTTTTTTTTTTCCGGGTCAACAGTTTTAGGGAAGGATAAAAAATCCGTCCCGAAAACAAGGACGGATTATATAATCCGTCCCTAATTAAGGACGGATTAGGGACGGCTTAGGGACGTATAGGCCTATCCGTCCCTAAAAGAGCCGATTCGTCCCTAAATTAGGGACGGATAATATCCGTCCCTAAATCCAAACTTTCTTGTAGTGATGTAAGAGAGAAAAAAGATAAAGATTGTCCGAGAAATTATGAAGAAGTGATGTTTATTCCTATTGCATTAATTAGCTTGCGTGCGAAACAGATCCAAATCTTAATAAAGAATTACTAAAACAAGAAATACTAGACTAGCTATGGAGTCACTATTATCCGGTCTTTAAGCAACTTCTCCTCTATTCCTGCTTAAAGTGTGTATTGCCTGGTCTGTGTCTCTCTTCTCTTTTTCTATTATTTTATGTATCTTTAGACCATGTATAGTATAAAGCCTCAATGTTAATTCTAATGTGTAGAACCACCTGTAGCTGAACAGCCCTAAGAAATGTACGAAAATCCATTCGAAGCTGACGAGCAGCCTGCAGTCCATGACCACTGACCAGCCTGCAGTTAGTGACCAGCCTAATGTAGAGAAATCTTCAATCCATGAGGTTAAGATGGGAAAATGTAGTACCAAATAACTATTATTATTTTTTTTTTTTTAAATTTGAGGTATTTAGCTTGGATCAAATCTGCCAGACTGTATCCTCTTGTCTTAGTATTTGCGAGACTATTATACTAATTCCTCTGTCCCGTCCGATATTTCCCATTTTGACTTTTTGCAGTCAACCGTCTCCAACTTTGACTACGAATTAAACTTAAACCACAAATGTAAATTTTTTAATAAAATTATATTATGAAACTTCACTCCCTAAAGTTTCATAATATAATTTAATTGAACATTTTTCGTTGAAGTTTGATTCGTAGTTAAATTTAAAAATAGTTGACCGAGAAAATTCAAAATGGGAAACATCGGACGGGACGGAGAAATTATTAAATAAGGTTCTTCCATCATATTTTAGAGAATGGTGGCACCTAGAAGGAAGGCAATTGCATATGACACCACAACTGTCCTTTCTAATGCTACAGAAAAAGCTCAGATAGATTCAGCCGATGGGTTAGAAGAAATATGACGGATGTTTGACTCTTTCAAGACATTGTTTGCCAGCAAAACAACATGCGGGTAATAAAAGTCGTATTCTTCGACGTAATAGAGAAAAAAGATAAAGATTGTCCGAGAAATTATGCTCAAGTGATCTTTTACTCTCTCAAGACATTGTTTGTTGAATTTGAACTTCATCAAAACAACATTTGCGTCAAAGTCGATTACGATTAATTTTGTAACTCAAATTGGAACACTTCAAATCTACTAATATCTTTTATCATCCGTGATTAATATCGTCACAACAAAAATATGAGTTTCCTCATAATGTATCTTCCAAATTTGGAAGAAAAAATTGTTGATATGAGTTGGGAACCATAAAACACATATGTTTGATTTTGGTGGATCACATTATGAACACGCTGACTTTGATGAGGTCAGATTTTTGCGTAATTTTTATATGGATGTGCGTTGATTATGATGAGACAGAAAATCTCGATACTCATGGAAAGATTATTCACTTGTGCACTTTCTGACTATTTTGCGAAAATGTATGACATTGTCTATGTTTGTGATGTGATTTTTAATCGTACATTCCTAAAAGAAGGTAACATATGGAACTTCTAACGAATGGAGTCTGGTCGGAATAAGAAGCTTGTTGGGCCAGTTTGATGAATACAGTTTGGAGTTTATCTTCCAAGCTCTTATGTTGTCAAAACAATGATCAATCTTTTGTTCAGCAGTTTAGTGTATAATGCTCATGGTTGTTTAAAAATTAAGTAGGAATTTGTGGTAACTAATAATTGTATGTTTTGTTGAAACTTCTGTATTTGGTAGTAAATATGGAATTTTCTACGGTAGACTTGCAACAACATAAGTCAAATTAGAGTTTTACATGTTTATTTCATTAAATATAAAAATATTGAAATTAAAATTATTGATAATTCTGAAAAAATATTATTATTTTTTTGGAAAAAATATGAGGATAAATTTGGATATTTTGATTAATATTTGTATTTTTAATTTAAATATTAATTATGCGAAAATGCGATCATTAGGCAATAGGGCGATTGTCTAGTCGCCTTTAGCGATTTGATATGGACCGTTAGATCAAATATATAATGGTGCATAATCAATTGCATGTTGTCATGCAGGGCAAAGCCTGCTCATTCATAGATTAGAATTTGTAACCAAATTCTTTTAAGGAGGGGCGAGTGTGATACCCCGTATTTTATTAAATTGCTTCGTTGTTGATATAATTGTACATTCGGATTTCGATATGCATTTATATTGATATGTTAATGTCATTGTCACACACGAGCATCACTAAGATCTTTTTGTCTCATACTATTTTATTTTCCTCCCTTGTAGATTTCAGAGATTAGTTGGAGACCGAGTCGGGTAGATGTTCAACAACTTAGTGAGAGTTGGGATTTAACTCAGATTTTGTAACTTTTAGCTTGCAAAAACTTGTCTAGTTACTGCTGCTTTTTTAAATAGTGTTTTTGCAAGAATTTTTGGGGTGAATTATAAATTGATACCATCCCTAAATCTTTACCATCTATTAGTCATACATACTTTATTTCCTACAATTAAGTATCTATTTGTCTAATCTTCCGAAATTGCCCTCATTTTAATATGATATTTGTCATTAAAAGTATCATTAAATTTGACTAATTTATTTCTTATAATCAATCTAATTATATAAGAAATTCCAATCAATATTGTTCTTCTCCAAATTCCACATAAATTGAATGAAGCAAGCATCACATTTAAGGAAATCAAGCATCATACTTGACTTCAATTACTGAAAATCAAGCATCATATTGCAAAGCAAAAATCACATTTCTTAAAAACAAGCATCAATACTAAAAATCAAGCATACTATTATTTTTTATTTTTGAAAATCAAACATCATAATTATTGATAAACAAGCATCACATTTCAAAACAAGCGTCACATAACAAACCTATTGACATAGAAATTTATATATATACTGTAAATCAAGCATCATAATCATCTATTTTGATTACAAAAATAAATTATTTGATTATATATGTAATTAAGGAAGTGATTACATTAAGAATGGTAATGTTTCTTTTCAAAGTTACTAAAATTAACAAAATGACTAATTCATAGAAATGTTTTGACTAATTTGTAGAATTTTTTTATTTTTATTTTTTATGTATGACTAATGTGTTTTAAGTTTTTGAAACTAACATCATTTTGTAATTATTTCAATTTTTTGTTAGAAGTTAATCTTCTTTGAGCTTTTTTAGACTGTCTTTTCGTTATTTAATTAACACATTTGCTATTTTAGGAATTAGTGTAATTTTCGATCGTTGCATTGAAAGTTTAATATTTGAGGTTCTATTGTGATTATACTCTGATCGGAAATAACTTGTAATATTGAGGTCACTTGATTGTAATTCGTTGTTAATTTAGGATTTAGTTGCTTTGAATTACATCTCAAGATTGTATATATTTCTGAGGACTAAAGTTATACTTTGTTTTGACATGAGTCCATATCACGATATACAGTCGGTCACGTTAAAGTTTTTTCATTTTGGGCCGTGACAATTCAAAAGTTTTATCGCTTACAATATTAGATATGACAAACGGAAAAGTAAGTAGGATCTTAATTATGTTGTACTCAATCTTAATCTGTTGAACACTTTTAGTGTCATTAATTTGTATATGATTCTTATTTTATGCTTGTTTGTTCACAAGCTGAGTCGAGCCTAAGCTTGAGCTAGACTTGTAAATTCACTGGTGCGCTTAATTAAATATCCACATGTACTGTAGCGGTATCTATAGTGTGAAAGTGAAATGGAACAATTAACGAACACGAAAAGAACACTGAGAAATACAGTAAGTTAGCATGCACAATCTCTCATCAACCAATTTGACATGAATACTTGGTATAATAGCTATACCGACATATAGAAGATTCTAGCTAGCTTCCGCTTCGTATTATAACTGATTAAATTCAGGGCAACACCTTCAGACAATGAGTTCTCAGTTCTCATACTTGGCTCAACTTAGGCTTCTACGGAGAGCTGCAAGTCAAGCTTTATCGCTTAGTTAAAATTCGAGCTCGGTTGTTCGACAAGTTCGAGCCAAACTCGAGTAATTTGCTACTTGTTGTGTTATTGAATCGAGAACTCGACTTAGGCTCTGTTCTTTTCAACTGAAAACTCTTTCAGCCCGATTCGATTCAATTCGTCTTCGATTCGATTCATTAAATTCATATTATTATTATTATTATTATTATTATTGTTGTTGTTGCTGCTGTTGTTGTTGTTAATAATAATATTATTATTATTATTATTATTATTATTATTATTATTATTATTATTTTATCATTTATTTACACACCCGATCTTTTGTACGAGGAAAATAAGAAAATTTATCCAATTGAGTTATTTTCAACTTTTTTTCTTTCTTTCTTTTTAATACGACTTTTAGTAGATCAATGAAATAAAGAGTATAGTTACAATTTGAACTAACAAAAAATCTACATGTTCAAAAACTCCAAAACAAGTTAAACCAAATCAAAAGTCGGACCAAACTTTATAAAAATAATATTATATATCACAAATATTGAAAAATGGCATTTATTCCTCCATATTATCTTCCTCGGACTCTATATTATCTTCCTCGGACTCTATATTATCTTCCTCGGGCTCTATATTGCCTGGAATAGAGCGCCAAATTCTCAATGTTATCTCCTTGCGCACCATGTTCATCGTTTCTTTCTTTGTCGGGTTCAATAAATCATTATCCACTCCACCTTGGACATTGATATCATGTTGCAAAACTGGTATTTCAAGTTGACACATGCGCATAAAATTATGAAGAGTGAAGGTAGCAACAATCACGTATATTTGATATGTGTCTTCCATTTGAGGCATCGTATAAATGACCTTCCATCTCCTTTTCAAGCCGGCGAAGGCTCTTTCAATAGTAGTTCGTAATGAAGAGTGTCGATAGTTAAAATGCTCAGACATCCCTTTAAGAACTATTTTTTTCTTAAAGTCTGGAATATGATATCTTACATCGGGGTCCTTAATTGGAGAGAGATAACCAGTGGTATTAGGATATCCAAAGTCCACCAAGTAGTATTCTCCTGTCAAAATCATAAGCACATAATAAGACAACAATTGTAACATACTCCCTCCGCCCCGGTTGTATATAACAAAATTTTGGTCATTGGTAATACGAGTACTATTTTACATACCTGTTGGCAGATGGGGAAAAAAAGAATGTTGATGTAAAGTTGTTGACACGAGCTTGTGCATGGTTTATGGACAAGTGATTTTGGTTAAGCTTTTAATTATTTTATTTGCCGAACATTGTCCATACTCTTGTAAACGTTTTCAAGTTGTAATAAATTTCACCGATTCAAAAAAAAAAAAAAACTAGACAAAGACAGTTTATATGACGATTAAAATTCGGTTTTAATCGAGTTATCATTCTCATATTATTTTCCACGCGGTTGGTTTTAAAGTTTGTTATACAATAATAAATAAAAATGTAAAGTGACAGAAAAAAGAGTAGGAAGAATGTGAGAAATATGACAAAAATAATATATTTTTTAATTGTGATTATATATACCATCATATAATTGTTATTATTATTACACAATAATTTCTTCAATTCAGTTAGTTTCGATTCCAGTTTCATTCGATTCGATTCGATTCGAAGAATTTCATTTGAAAGAATGAGCCTTATTGATACTAGGGTAGTCTTGATTTGGCTCTGTTAAATATATATATACTATACATTGTATTTTTGTATATTTAACTATTTATATGCATTTCTCAATATTGAGTTCAAACTCGACTAAAGATTGAACCAAATGAGTCGAGTTGGAGATCGAAAATAAATTCGTTAATAAGCCGAGCTCGAAGAATGAGATTTTCAACTTCGCTGGTTAAATATCACTGCTCCTATGAGTCCTATCAAGTATCAACTCATTGAGATGTGTTAATTCGGTCAAACTCCATTAGAATCTCATTTTATTTATGTAGTGGTATAACTAGTTTAATGTTCCTGTAAAACCTCAATTCAGAGTACATATGCATATTTTATATGTAACTCCATCTCAACATTTGATTGCTCCAAAACTCCCCTTTCAAAGTCTGGGAAATAAATTATGGATCTCAATGTGTAGCGTAAGACCTTGCCCATATATTCAGATCGATCATAAAATGGGTTCAACTATTTAAGACCCAAACCTATGGTTTACATTACCAACTCCCAGACCTGCACTCAATTGCAATCTTAAGTCTCATTAGAATATGACTCCACATCATCTATCTCTACACTATTTTGTTAAAAAATAAGACTCCTCACTTTTCATCTTTTCATATGGTTACCTAAAGGAGATGAGAGCAAAAATTTAAGTAACCTGTAAAGAATGCTCTTATACTTTTAATTCTGCAACATGTAGTATATCTTATCCCAAACAAACATTCCAAAAAAAAAAAAAGAAAAGATGAGAATATCCTGTTGGTCACAGATTTAAACCCCATGAGGAGTGAATTTCTGTAATTATGCCTTCTGGGTCTGTCGCAATTTGTTGCGGTTTAACTTGACTTCCGTGGTTTATTACGAAATTTCAGCATTTTCACAAGACCAAGCGGAAAAAAAATAAGAGAGAAAAAAACATAAATATTCGTAAGAAAAAATTACAAGGTCTTGAGGGAGAATATCCACTTCTCTCTATGGTTATTTTCCCGTAATCAAGCCCAACTTAATTCTATAAGCCCTTCTAATTTAGTATTTAATTTTAATATATTCAATGCTTTGTATTTAAGTTCGCGCTCGAACTCGTTAGAATTCATTAGAACTTGAATTCGATTTTAGAGTGATTCATTTAACAGTACGAGTTGACATAGGCATTGCCAATTTCGAGTACTTAGTGACAAACTGGTAATAGCCGCCTAATTGGGGTGTCTGTGATAAGTTACATTTACTGCGTGTGGGTTTAACCGCCCAATGATTGACAAATCAAAATGCTGAATTGACATTGTCGTTCAGCATTAATCATGCAACTCAATTTAATTCCACTACCATAAAAACAAACTCGTTAACTAATTTGCTGCGGTCAAAAACATCCATCGATCGATCGATCTTCACTCTACCTAATACACCAAAGTAACTGCCCGTGAAGTTGACCTCTTACATATGCCGCACGTTATCTCCTATACTGCCAAGAATCGGACCTGTCTCACAGCAAATACGTTTAACCAACGGCAGGGAATGAATTCTTAAGAAAAGACCCATCTTTTGCTGCTCATTACGGTGATACTGACAAGAATTTGACTAATAAAGACACCCACAAGGTGTTTTTTCAAGGTTTGTACTTTAAGCTTCTTGTATTTGGCTTTACAGTGCTGATTTATGGCTGAAATTGATGTGAAATGGTGAAAGTTTGTGTTTTTTGAGCTGGGTTTTGGCTGTTGACTTGATTTGTATGCTTCAATTGTTCAATTTAGTGAGATTGAACTGAAAGCTGTTTTCTTGTAATTTTTGGATTTATACTGTAATATGAACTGTTCTTTTTTCCCAATTGTGCAATGACATTTGTCCTGGAAATCTTGGATTTAGTACCTGAATTTTAGCTCAAGTGTCTGCATAGTGCATATATGAATGAAGAATTAGATTTAGAATAATTTTACCTCTCTACTAACTTGGTTTTTAGATGAAGTGGCGGTAGGATCGCCTAGGTTTAGGACTAGTCTTTACATTGTTCTATTGAATTCCCTTTTAATTGTCAGTGCATGTTTGCAACAGCTTATGGAAAACTGGGTATTGATTATTTGTGGTAAAAGCTGTAAAGAAAAATTTCCAGAATTAGCTTCTGCTATTGACTAGTTTAATGGAAACTCAAAACACTAAAAATAGCTGTTTTGAGGTACACCAAGCGTGATTCTAAGAATCAGAATCAGCTTATATTAGCATTTTAACAATTGGAGGCATTTGCAAACATTCACCAACAAGTCATGCATTTGTTCCTCCATAGCTTCTGTTTTTGTTTTGATGTTATGTGAGCAGTTATATAACATCAGTGGAATATTTTGTGAGATATTAATGGAGGAAATGCTACTGAATTACTGATTCTCATGTTTCAATTGAAATTGCATAATGGGCTGTTAATAATATTGCAAAGATGTTGAAACTTGGATATGATATGTGATTACATAACGTAGTACACATATATTGCCCTGTTGGTGCGACTGTTAAGTTCATCCTCAGGTGACCTGCTTGTTATGTGTTCAAGGCTTGTCAACCTCTTGGTTTTCCAGTCATTCACTCCTTTTCCATTTTTTCCTAAGAATCCCTGCCTTTAGTTCGTTGTGCCTCGTACATTTGGAATCATTCCACAACATTCCTTGAAGACTTATTCAGTTATACTATTGAGTCATGTGATGTTAGAGTACAGTCATATGCGCTGCCCCAAAGCTAGGGAGCACTAAGCTCATGGGTTTGACTATGCAATAAAATAACTGTGGATTGGAAATTCATGTGAATATTCATGGCTGTGCTAGTGATGTGGGCCTGCTGGAAGTTGCTCAACATTATCACTTCGTTTAAAGAGCGATGGAAGGACAATAGTAAATCCATGTCAAAGGCCAATTCAACTATGAATAATTGAATACATAATGTGGCCTCTAATTTATGTGTTTTTTGTCTATTTCGTGTTTTTATCGTAATAAGGTTATACAGTGTAAATGAGTTTATAAAGGTTGATCCATATGCAATTTCTAAGGTGTGTTTTGCAATATATTCCTGTCCATGTTTCTGTTTTCTCTCGGTATCTAAGGTATAAACAGTTTAAGTATACTACTTAGTATTCTTCAAGATGCCTTGATTTGATGAAATCTGATCAACTGTTATACCATATGTTCTAAATATAGGTGAACATGGCGGAGAATGATGGTGGTGTTGTTGTATCTGACATGCAAAAGTTTTCACATGAAGGTCTGTCAGAAACCTCTGAGGATGGTGGAGGATTTCAGAATGCTTTAAAAGTGTCATCTGAAGCAGATATAACACTGGCATACGCCTCTGATAAGTTGGCAAATTTGGAGAATCTATTAGTACATGTTGTAGGAGGGGAAACCAATGCTAGAGCAATTGGTCTTGAAGATGATATGATATCTGCGGAGTTGATCGAGAAGTGTTTCACGACTGATTTACTCCATTCTATGCTGAATTTTGAGCTGAGAGAGTTGGATAGTCTGCTGGGTAATGTCCAGGATCTAATTGTGGATGCCCTTCAAAAAATATCTTCGTACGAGCAACCGACCGACTTGCTCAATCTGGTTAGTAAGTTCCAAGATTCTGAAGAGTTACTGAAACAATTACAAGAGCATATCTTGGAGTTGAAGATGGAACTAACCAAGTTACAGATGACTTCTTTCTCATTTAAACAAAATGAATGTAAGTTTGGCCATAATAGCCCTCGAATTTCATGTTGGGGATTCTCTCCTCTGTTGTCTGCCAAGGTTTTTATTCAAAATTTAATACCTAAACAGGTCTACGTCATGCGCAGACCTTACGACCTAAAGGTGAATTTCAGCCATATGGCCTAATCAACCTGGTATACATAATAATATAACAATCATAAGGTTTTCAACCCCTTGTTGCATTACAGTTCTGTTTTCACTGAACCTCGCTTGTTAATTTACAGGGAAACAGGACTTGGTTGCAAGATTACATGAACTTCCAGTTGCTGGCGCCGAATGGAAACCTCAAACACAGACTCATGAACAAAGACGGGCCATCAGGATGCTGGAGAAATCTCTTGCAAGGGAGCTGGAGCTTGAAAAGAATTTGGCCGAGCTAAAACAAAATGAGCAAGATCACAAAGTCAAAATTCGCTTGGTAGAACAAGTCTCAGCCTGCATGGAAGAGGCAGCCGAGGTTGCTTGGTCTAGGTTCTTGGAGGCTGATAACAGAGCTGAGGTACTAATGGGAATTTCAAAAGAATTGCTGGGCAAAATTCAGTTCTTTCATTATCATCGTAGTGGCGCAGTGAGTAGAGAAGAAGAAATTAAATCTAAACTGCAAATCTGCATAACCCAGTTAAATGAAAAAGAAACTTCAATCCAGAGGCTAGAGAGCAACATTTCTCAGCTTATGGCCGATAATGCACAAGTAACAAGTTTAAGAGAGAAAGTTCGAATGCTAGATGGGAAACTTAGTGAAACTGAATCTCGGCTAAAGGAAGCAAGTGCTTCTGATGAAACAAGTCAACAGCAAATCAAGGATCTGGAAGTTGAAATGGAGTCTTTAAGGGAGAACATGTACGCTGCAGAAAGTAGAGCGGGAATTGCAGAGGAAAAGGTGACACATTTAACTGAATCAAACGCGGAACTGACAGAAGAGCTGGAGTTTCTCAAGGGTAGTAATGATAGCAATACAAAAAAGGTGAGCTTACTAGAGAAACAGTTGCGAGAGTTGGACCTACAACATCAACATGCGAGAGCCTCTTCTGAAGCTAGCCAAGAGCAGCAGAACATGTTGTATTCTGCAATTTGGGACATGGAAACGCTAATCGATGAACTGAAGCAGAAGGTTGCAACAGCTGAAAGCAAGACTGAGAGTGTCGAGGAGAGATGTATTTTGCTGTCAGAAACAAATGCGGAACTTAACAATGAACTGAGTTTTGGGAGGTCCAGATTGAAACTTATGGAGCAGTCTTTGGATCAAGCGGCACTTGAGAAAAAATCGAGTGCAAAAGACATCAGCATCAGAACCGGTCTTATTATGGATACGGTTATGCAGCTAGCATTGGAGAGGGAGCGTATACAGAAACAGGTACGGTTCACAATGTTTCTTAATTTTTTGTTAATATCAATGCTTTTAAAATTGAAATTGCCTGAATTGACTTGATTAATTCAGTTGATAACTTTGACGAATGAGAACACATTTTTGAGGGGAAAAACAAACACCGGACATAGGCTTGCATCACCGAGAGTTGTTCAAGAAAGTGGTTCTGATCATGAGCAAAAGCACACGTCAAGTGGTCTTCATTCTGGTGATGATGCTGAGAGAACAGAAATGTTTGTTGTGGAGGCCGCTGAGACCTCACCAGAAAGTCCCCAGGTGAGAATATTTTCTTTTTTCCTTTTTTAATTTTGTAAGTTTCCTAAAAAAGCCAGTTGGTGTTAGCAAAAAAACATTAAAATATGTGTCCGGTTATATGAAACTAAAGCGCACACACATGTTTCTTTTTTAAGTGTTCAAGTCCTGGAAATCAATGTTTTTCCTGTTGGGTGTTTGGTATGAGTGATTATATTGAGACGTATAGCTTGGAAATGGTCCGTACGGCCCTGTTAGATGGTCCTTCTATTCCTAATTCGGTTTTTAACACTGTATATGCAGACCTTGATCTGAGTTTCAAAGTTCCCGAGCATACATTTTACCAGCACGGTTTTGTTTTATACACTAAATGACTGATTATATGCTTTAGGTTGAGGAACCACCCAAAGATGCTATCCCAGATGAGAATGAGATAGAGTCTTCTTCCAGTTCTGCAAATGATGTCAGAAGCTTAGTTCGGGAGCTGGAGGCCAACAGCTTGGTAGTAGGGACTGGTAAAAGTCGGAAAACATACATGTTCAAGATCATTCTAGTTCTCTTGCTTTCGGTTCTAGCAGCACATTTGTTACACTTCCACTGGGAATATACGCCTTTTGAAACTGTTGAGTGTTGATCCTTTATAACATCGGCGGAGTCTATCACATCTAGCTGTTGTTCTTGTTGCTTGCACTTTGAAGTTTGGAAGAAACGCCAAAGGGCGGAAGTGTGAATCTTTGTAAATGATTTGTCAGGTAGAGAGGGATTGTAAAAAGTTGTGGATTCTTCAGATTTTCATTCATTTCATTTCATCTCTATCTAAAATTCTGAAAATTATTGGAAATTTGCAGAGAAGAATAGACCTCAAGATTGTAACTAGAAGGACTTTATGTCAAAGATTATGAAATTATTGGGACCAGATGTGAGAACTCTGGTAACACAATGGTTAAACACAAAGGAATAAAAACAAGAAAAATCACCAAAGTTGACAAACCAGACGAATTGAGCCTGCATATTAGATACACGAACTACAAGGGAATGATCGCATTAGGAGCATGATATCAATCTTATTTGATAAATATATAACCCCATATTAGTAGTATTATTTAAACCCATATTGAAACATGTTTAGTGGCTATTAGGATTCATATTACAAATCTAATCTATATTTAGTAGAACCAATTGCTAATACAACTCAACTAACTTTTTTTTCTTTTTACCAGAAGCTTGTAAAGTTTGTAAAATGTTGCATGTAAAGTTTGTAAAATGTTGCAGAGCATTTGTGTAGGAAATAATATGCAAGAACAT
The DNA here is from genome assembly GCA_026545765.1 of Plantago major. NCBI lineage: Eukaryota > Viridiplantae > Streptophyta > Magnoliopsida > Lamiales > Plantaginaceae > Plantago > Plantago major. The sequence continues at coordinate 28,881,757 of CM048839.1, read as the reverse complement.
ATTCACTTTTTCCTATTCATTTCTACAACATTTCTACTCACGGTTGTCCAAGATAGAATGGGAGTATACATGATTTTCCAAATGCTTAAGAATAGTTGAAACTACAAAACAGAAAAGTACCAGAAAAAGTTGTTTGTAATATAAAATTGGAAGTTCTAAACTTGCAACAATGTAAACTTGTTTATATAGATTTGCGAAATAATAATCTAACCACTTAACCATCTATCTAGCATTATAGCTATGCATAAACACACAACCAAGAAAGTTAAAAGTTCCATTATTCATCAAAATAAATGCTGAAAATAAAGCTAAAAGTCTCTAAAATTTGAATCTAAACTGTAAAACGCCAAGATAAATAGATTAAATCAAATACGACTGCCTAACATGCCTTTAACATAGGCCAACTGGTCCTCCGCATCCATTATGTCGTTCATCAATGAATTCATATTCACAAGCATTGGATCATCAGCAACATGAGCGACATGATCCGTCTTCTTCTTCTTTGAACAGCCTCCAGCAGTTGGAGAAACAATGTTGACATGATCAGAATCTCCATCTTCATCTTGAACAAAATAACAATCGGTGAAGTAGGTGTCGTATCCAGAATTCTTCTCCTTTTCCTGACTGCGGCTTATTTTTTCAGATTCCATATTCTCCGCGCTTCTTTTCTCCCCTAATCTTATCAACATCAGTTCCATTCTACATCCATAATATGCAAATGCCAAAAGTCATAAAACTATAATTAAGATCATTACAATTGAAAAACTGAAGTGCAAATTATGTAAATTACCTTTTTCAAATCATCCAGAGCTCTCCAGATTCAACGATAACCATACTAATTGGATGATCCCAATTAAATCCACTTAAGTTTGCAACATCAGACACCATAATCCATTCCCTTTTCCAAACTGTCACCTTAGAGTTCACATTTAGCTCGGTGCATTCGGGCATACTTTTTTAATTTCATCTCTTACAGCACTATAGAATCCACCTCTCCATCCATTACAGACCTCCAACCTCCCTCGATGAGCTCTTTAACCACACCTATACAAACGAGTTCCTTGACCAAAACCTTTTGGAGCTTTCTGACGTCGTCCTCGCCCTTGCTTTCCTTGTGGTATCAGCATGCCTGTTTGACTCTCCATGCCCATATGATGGATGCGGTGTTAATTATCAAAGTACAAGCATGCAAATAAATTTTATACGAACAACTTTATCACATGACAATTAGAGATAAAAAAAAAAAAAAAAGAAAAAAAAGAAAGATAAAGGAACATAAAGCTTACTAACAAATGTGCATTTAACTATATAGCACAACTATAAAAACGCATAAGAATCATGTCACTTATTATGAATAAAACAAGATCCTAGTAATTTGTCAAATGCATTTTAACCATTACGCCACTCATTGTACATGTCCATTGCTAAGTTATCTCTCCAATCCGACCACTCATCGGATGGCTCAACGGTGTCAATATACTCATTGTTATCCATATTTTCCGGTACGTCATTGAACTCGTTCTCGATTGGATCAACGACCATCTCAAACCTGATAAAATTATGGAGCAAGCAACAAGCCATAATAATCTTGTTTTGCACCGCTATAGTAAGTATTACTTTGAAGGCATGCCCATCGTCCTTTGAGCTTTTCAAACGACCTCTCAATGATATTTTGTGCTTTCGCATGACGCATATTGAAATATTCTTTATAGTTTCGAGGTCTCGCATCTCCTTCACCCCACTCGGAGAGATGATATCTTATTCCTCTATATGGTGTTAAGAATCCCTCACAGTTTGCGTAACCACCATCACCTAAATAATAACAATCTGCAAGATATACGTATTACTTCTTAGAACAGTAAGATAAAAGTGTACTTGAGAGTAGAAAAATAATAGTTAATAGTATATAATAACCTGCAGGTACTTGAAGGCCTGGATCTCTAGACAGCATCACGTAATACCCTACTATCAGCAGCTGATCCCTCCCACCCGGATAACACATAAATGAAGTTCATATCCTTATCGCAGACGGCTAACACATCTGTGGAAATTTCACCTTTCCGAGATCTATACCTATTTTTACAGTAATGGCACGCGCACTTTCACGTGTGTCCCATCGATCTAATGCACCCAAACACACTACAAAAAACTAGTTGTTTATTAGCGACGAAACTATCCGTCGCTAAACAAGCAGCGATCCGTGCTAACGTCCTAGCGACGAATAAAAATGTCGTCGTCATTTTCTTCGTCACAATGATCCTAACGACGGATAAACTATCCGTCGCTAAATAACGACGGATAGACTATTAACTTTTTAGAGACGGATATTATTCATCGCTAAAAAGCTAGTTTTTCCTTTTTTTAAAAAATCAAAATCTGCTCTATTTAGCTATGGATAAACTATCTGTCGCTAAATAAAGATGGAATTAGCGACGGATAGGTCTTTTTTATTTTTTTTTATTTTGAAATTAACTGGATATTTAGTGACAGATAAGTTATCCATCGCTAAATTGAGCAGATTTTGATTTTTTTTAAAAAAAATGATGCCTGTTTTCATATTTCACCTGTTTCACAAATATAATGTCTGATAGTAAATTCAGATTAATGAAATTGTTTTAATTAAACAGAAATTAATATCCGTACATAGTTTAAAGTAAGAAGTCAGAAAAACATAAGTCCAAATCTAACTACTGCAAGGTGGTGGTGAGGAACATGGCCATGAAAGCTCAGATCATTCTTGAGGAAGCCGGTTATCCTCCTGTTGTTGTCTAACTAGACGCTCCATCTCCTGTCGGTGCTCCTCCTGAACTCTAGCTAGCTGTGCCGCAACCTGTGCCTCCACCTGTGACTGCACCAACTCCGAGACCTGCTCATGTGTGAAAAGTTGATGTCTAGATTGCTGGGATGTTGAGTAGCTAGGAGTAGCCACGACAGGGCTGAAACTCCCCAATCCATATACTCGGCCTTTGTTGTCCATTGGGTTGACGGATAAGAAGATGTTGTTTTGTTGTTCAATTGTCAGCTCCTCATCCGCATCGGCGAGCTGCCTCTCCACCTCAGCCTGAAATATTAAAGTGCATATATCATGAGTTACAATTTTTTTCAAAATAACCTGTATTACACAAATATGAACTTTAACCAAAATTAACGTACCGCAATAGCCTCGGACTTGTTGTCAACCCATCTCCCATTCTTCAGCTTGGCTCTTTTAAAAAGTGCCAATGCGCTCTTCTCCTCCCCAGCCGACACCTGAAGAACGTTTATATGCAAACATTTAGCTAGCAACTCATTAAAGGTTTAGAAATTAAACACAAAACACATGTACGACTAAACTAATAAATTAAATGTACACTTACCGATTTAACGTGATCCGTAACAACAGCTCGCGACCCATAGTGATGCCTGGCCACCCCTGTACTATCAGACGGCTCAGTCAGCTGATTCTCTCTATTCTGGTCCGCAAGCTGCTTGACATCAGCGCGCTGCCAGTAGGCCTGCCAAAGTGCCCACTCCGCCGGTCCACACCATCCAGGCTTAAGGCCTCTGAGGTATAACTTTTTTGCTCCGTTAACCATTTTCTTATACAGGTCTGACCCCAGCGTCTCGAAACAAGGCCATATCTAGGGGAGCAACTTGTTGGGAATAAAGTACGTTTTCTACATTCCCAATTCCACACAACATCCAAATTACATAACGTAAACCGAGACATCAATTTAATAAGATAACACAACAGAACATATTCAATGGTGACTAACATATCACCCAAGTTCAGCGGCTAACATACCACTCACATATAGTGGCTAACATACCACTCACATTCCTAAAATTTACCAACACAGTGGTGACTAACATATCACCCAAGTACAGTGGTTAACATACCACTCACATTAAAAACGATTATAACAACAAATAAAGGAATGCCAGATTTAAACTTACCCGCAACTCATTAAAGTACTCGGCCTCCATCCGGTCCGAGATGTGCGACCACTTCTCGCCCCCCTCCCCCAGCATCTCCCTCTTGCCCTGTAAGATATCACCGAGATGTGTTATGAATGTATAAGATACAAGAAACGAATATTAATTAGTATAGTACAACAATGATATCATAAATTATCTTAAGTTATGTTCTATATAAAGGAATGCATAATACTTACTTCGATCTACCGTTCGGGAACAACACAAGGTTTGGTACCAAGTGAATTTACCTTCGCTTTCCAATCCATCGCAATGAACCTGCCTTTCATTTTAGTAAAGTTAATATTATAAGTCTATTATAAGAGAGTAAGCTTTCAAGGTTTGGTACCAAGTGAATTTACCAATTTGCCCTACAAAAATAAAGTTGCAATTCATTGTCTAAAGTTACAAGTCATTGTGTAACGATTTAATCTTCCTGCCATTGAATATTCGGAACATATTTGGGCTCCTATGCTGACTCTCCAGTTCAGCGCTTCCACTCCACATGAAGACTCTCAATCTTCTCTGTCATGCAATCTTCTTCGCTCCCTTTGCTGAATCTCTTGAAACTGACGCGAGTCCAGAGATTTTATCATCGGTTTCTCCATCAAGGCTTGATTGCTTATATATACATGTGTGTTCAGGTATTTATGTTTAGTTTCTTGCTGAACCGTTTTCACTGGTATGTTTTTTGCTATGTTTTCCCCTTTCTTCTTGTCTCTGAATTGTTATGAAGATTGAATTGTGGGCACCATGAATTGTTCCCACGCGTTTGTAATCTTGTACCTGGGTTCCCACGCGTGTGCACCAGCTGTTTGTTTAAATTACTGAACCAAATTTGAGTTATTAAATCTCTCGGGTTTCAATGAATGGAATGCTTTCGAAGAAAATTTCCCGCGCCTTGAGAAATTAGTTTTGGAGAGGTGCAAGCAGCTTCTGGAGATCCCTTTCAATCTAGGAGACATTAATTCGTTAGAGACGATGGAGGTTATCTGGTGCAGCCACTCTGCAGCAAAATCAGCAAAGGAGATTGAAGAAGAACAAACCAAGGCTGCGAACGAATTGCTCAATCATCTTCCTGAGTGTATATGAATCAACCATCATCAATCTGTAAGTAAACTCCACCTTAATTTCAATCAAGTTCGATATTTACTTTATATTTTTTAACCTCTATCTTTGAAAATTTAGCATTTATTAAACTTCCTTCTGAGATTACTTGAAAAGCTGTTGTTTTAATTCAAAAGAGCATGAGTAATCAGTAAATAACTGCAATATTCACGTTTATGCTTAAAGGCATACCATCATATCCATGCCCCATTATATGCTCACATGTTTTCGAGCTTGCTCATCATCGGGCTGTAAATCTTTCATATATTTCAATTGAAAGAACCTACTGTTTGTATTAGAGAGTATGCCACTTATGGACTTAATCGCAGTAATTTATTATTTGATGTAATGTTGCTTAGTTTATAGTTGTATGTTTGAATTCCTCAACTAAATATGAGTTATTAAATCTCTCGGGTTTCTATGAATCCATCCCCATTATATGCTCAAATGTTTTCGAGCTTGCTGGTCATCAGGCTGTAGTTCTTTTTATAGATTTCAATTGCAAGAATTTGTTGTTTATATAAGAGAGTATGCCACTCATGGACTTAATTGTAGTAGTTTATTATTTGATGTAATGTTGCTTAGTTAAAATGTTAAATACTCTAAATTTATAACTGGAAAGCATGCATCATAATTTATAAGAAGCACTGAACATTAGTCTTCTATGATCTTAGCAAGTAAGTACTTGTTTGACATCTCATGATTAAGTTCATTCATACAGTGCTCATTTGGTTTTTCCCCGTATGGACTGAATTACAAGCTAATAGTTGATTGTAGGATGAAAATTCATAGGGTTCTTGCGATACGATGGTGGACATGTGTTCTGATTCATTCATGTATGAGTGCATATTGTGTGTCTTTTATCTACTTTCCTTACTTCCTCGGTTACTAGGTTACTTTATTAATGAGGTATATAGCATATTAATGTTCTCGGCGATTCTTTAGCACATTTGTGTGTTGGTCTGGTGCATGTTAGACACAGGGCCAGTAAGCTTGTGCAGGTGCTAAGTTGAAAGTTTGAATTCATTTTCATTTCTCAAATCTTAAATCATACTCTCACACTTTGATACCCACACAAAGCTAACCATCACTGAATTTCTTTATTCTGATAAAGGAACCGCGTCAGAGAAAGAGCCCAGCCGTGGAGCGGCTTATGCAAAAAAGCACTAGAAATTAAAGCTACACAAGAAACAATGTTGCCGGAAAACAAGAGGGCCATGGGTAAGCAATCAAATTGACACTACTTAAACCTTTTTGTAGTTTCACATTCATTCATGGGGATATGTGCGCGGTGAGCAGCTCTTGATCTTATTTTTCATGCCACCTGCTTCACCCTCTGTACTCATCATAAAGAAACTGCTAGGAGCCCAAGAGTTATACGGTCTATTCCCCTATCTAACGATGTTTATATACATGTGGGTTGGGGTCGTTTGTTCTCTCAACAATTTCGATCTGACTGGTATGTCTTCTCCTTTGCTTTTCTTTTAGCTACCTCCCCACAAGGTCATCGATATTGAGCAAACTGTTATTTCCTTTGGCTTACCTTCTTTTGCCTTTCTTCGTTGGTTTTAAGTTAATATGTGCATGCAAGGTGTTTGTTGATATGACTAATCCAACTTCATGTACATCCATTCTTATATGAGATGCTATTGTGCTTGCTTACTTTCTAGAGGTATTATCACCTCTACATACCAACCATTGTATAACTAGATATTGAATTTAACTTCATTAAAAGAATCCTACTTCAAAGTTTAGGCCTAATAGGGTGAAACCAATAGTTAATGAAAGTAGTTGGAAAATAGTCCAGGATATTGCATCATAGTCTCTAGGGAAAAATCAGCACTCCGTGATTGTTAAATTTTAGCACATATAGTCAGAATTCAGAGAGCAGTATTTTGAAACCTCTTTTCAACTATTGCCCCGATTGCAGTTTGGTCATTATTATCACAATTATGTTGTTAATTCAAAGTTTAGGCCTAATAGGATGCAACAGATAGAGAATAAATACGCACTACTTTTTGCAGCCAAGGACTCGGACTATGTGAGCCAAATGTAAATGTCGAAAAAAGGAGTAGACTGCGAAGAAGAAAGCTCTTACGTAAGTTGTGAAACAGAGCTTTGCTAAGCTGTGGTAAGCTCCATAAATCTTCATATAGTTACGGAGATCGTATGTATTTGTCAAAAGTCGGTTTTCCAATGCATCCTTACGGAATTCGTATATTTTATCATGTGAGATATCCTAATGCTTTTCTGCACACTGCTTTGATTACAGGCTACGTGACTGATGGGTTGTTTAGGGAGTCGGTGCTTGCTTATGGTTCCATGAGAAGGGAAGGAATTAGGCCGGTTACGTTCACTCTTACTGCTTCGTTTCGGGCATGTGCGAGTGAGAAATTTTTTGTTTTTGGTCGGCAGATTCATCGGGAGAGACAAAAGTCTGAAGTTAGGTGGGTTTCCTAAGGATTTGATTCTTGAGAATGTGTTGATTGATATATAATTGAAATCAGGTTATTCGTATTGTGCACCGAAGTTGTTCGATGAATGCCTGTGAGGAGTTTGCCGTCTTGCACGTTGTTGATTGGTGCTTACCAAGGATGGAGATATGGCTGCTACAGTTGAGTTGTTTAGGGGGCTTCCTGTGAGAGATATGGTGGCATGGACTGTCATGGTAACTGGTTCTTTGCAGAATGTGAAGCCCTTTTTGTTTGTCATAATTCTCCGTGGCACTCAAGGGACAGATTGGTGAGGTTATCTGGCTAATACCTTGGCATTTGAGATTAATTATACTCCAGGTACGCTTCCTCCTCACCTTTGCAATTAGAATGAAATCATTGTTCAAATTAATAGACTTGCATCATCTCATTATGCTTTTTCATTATAATGGGCTATTTAAGAACATTGTAGTAATCCATCTTCCTCACTACCATCTTCTCAACCTGCCTTTTCTCACTAAGAATTGTGTTTATCTCTCTGTCTGGGTTCTTACCAGGGTCATCGACCTTTTTTCGTCACTTTTGCGCACCATATATTACCGATACGTCGCAGGATGGAGGAAGATGAATTGGTCGCAAAAATGTCGAAGCGACTGCATCTTATAGAGGAGGCGGAAGGGGTCCAAGTACTAGCAAAGGCTTGGACGACTAGAACTACGAACTACAACATGGCTCTTGTGGGTCGCGCGTTATCGGAGAGCGATTCACTTGGACTTGTTCTATCAATTGATGGAGAATAGCTAGGGATTAATGCATGGTATGGAAGTAAAGAATATCAATGACAAGCGGCTTATATTTCAGTTCAACTGTTAGTATTTTGTTGTAAGTTCTTATCATATATGTTTAGGTTTTGATGTGTATGTTAACTCCAATTTTTGTGATAGAATTGATATGGATGATGAACGGACAAGCACCCATTCAGGAAGAGTGTTAGAGTTGCACGCGACAAAATCATGAGTTGATATTGCTGGAGACCGATCCGAACAACTTCATCATCGATTGTTGGATGAAAGGCATTGAAGAGAACGGTGTTAAATTTATGTACCTTAGAAAATTAGAACTTGATTACATAGCACTATTTCAATCCACCAGAAAATTACAATGCCAGACAATTTTAATTGCAGAGTGATAATTAACAGCCTCTGCGATGTCTGTTCATGAGTTTCGTTATGAAAAATCTAATAACTAACATAGGAACATACGATTTTCACTGCATCTTCGCTTATTGTTTCGGTTGCTTTAGATTCTCTCCATGAATGAACGTTCTATTTCATAAGTTTTGCTTCATTTTCTTAATATTTGTCATCTTAGAATTTGACACCACATGTTACGACGTTGTTGACATATCAATCTGCTTCTCATGGATATGACTTTAAGTATCGTGTATATGGAGCCTTATTCATACTCATTCGCTCCGAACTGACCTGATATGCCCACCGAATATCTTTTACATGTACTTGGCACACCGCGCTAGCGCGGTGCTTAATTACTAGTAATAATATAGTTCACTATGAAATGGGAGTGTAAACACTAATGAATGCTTTACAGTTCATTCTTAACCTGCTTTTCGTTTCCAGTAGATACTTGATGGATTCAAACATACACAATAATTAATAGAACACAAAAAGATAACCACCATAGCTAGACAACAACACTATAATGAATGCTTTACAGTTTCTTGTTGCAGAGAATTTTTTTTACTAGCAACCAAATAATATAATCATATGTGGTGGCTAATGCACATACATATAAAATCTAATTCAGCAAACAACTTCTACACCTTACACTCACACAATATAGCAACCAAATAATCATGCAACAGTGAAGTTCCACTAAATCTTAGAAAGTCTTAGATTAAATCAATATAGCAACCAAATAATCATCAAGATTCTTATTCAAGGACACTGGAAATTATTAGTACAAGTTAGGACCTTGAAATCTTGAATTTGTGTCTTGGCTTTCCAAGTTACATTTCTGATATACCCATCTCACAGTAAAAAAGAAAGCTACAGCAATGATGTGTATCATATCATGTTAAGCTTAAATTAATGTAGGTCAAGTAGGTAATACAACAATTATGGATTTGAAAAGTGAAGTATGGCTGGTCTTAGATGTGTTGTCCATTCTGACTCGATCGATTCAATTCATAATTGCAAAGCTTTTGGTTACTGTGCTGGCATACAAAAACTAACAACATTGATGAAAGGTATGGACGATTTACAAAATAAGAAGAGAGTTTGGCAAATCTTACCTGTTTGATTCTTCTTCACGAATTGAAAGCTCGATTCTTTGATGGGTAAGCCTAGGGTTCTGGCTGACTGGGTATATATATGCACAAATCACATGAGTTTTGTTTCAGATGGAAACTGGAATTAGCGGGATTTTGAAGAAAACAATACTCACTACGCGTCTGAAGAGCCAAATATACAATACGTGTTTATACGCGGGCTTGGCATATAAACAAGTATAGGCCCGAATTTTAGTAGGCTATACTAAACACATATTTAACCATATTACGTATCATTATATGGCTTAATCCAGCCCAAAATATCCCACTAAACGTCTCCTTAGAGTATTAGACAAAGTTAGAATGGGAAGAAGTGCCAAAACACCCGGTTCACCAACGAGATTCACACCGGATTGAACTCAATGCCACATCGCTACTATTAGGGCTCATGTAGTAGGGTCCAAATTAACGAATTAGGTCAAATAGTTTAGGTGTGAATTGTTAAAGCAAACTTAACATTAGTAATTTTTTTCATACTTATCCTCTTATAAATAATCAAAGAGATAGTGTAATATCCCACCCGAGTCTGGCCCGTTAAGCATGAAGAAGCCCAGCTATATGTCAGGTCCAGTCATATTATTCTGCAGCAGGCCCGTTAAGCATGAAGAGGCCGAACTATATGTCAGGCTCAATCATACTAGTCTGCATCAAAGATACAAAAAGGGAAAGGGCACACAAACAGGGACAAGTTGATGTGTATTGAGGTAAATCCTCTTACTCATCTTCATGCTATTTCTCCATCACCAATCTTACCTATCATTTCACTAATATTCTGCTACATTATAACATAGGTGATTCCGATCAGAATTCCGGCAGCAAACTCGTGATTTCAGCTTGTTTGTTATCTTAATTGTAGTTTGGTTATTGCTACTACTAGTGTTGTTCGAATGATTGAGATGTTCATGACTGATTGTTGTTGTTGATTCGTTGAGTTGTAATCTATCGTTCATACTTCATACTAATTATAAACTCAGTTTGGCTTGTTCATTGCTATTTGTGATTGTTTATGTTAACCGAGCAATTTGGGTCACAACAGATAGATTAGACATACAACTAAGGCCATCTCCAGCAGTTGCAACTCTCTGCAACCCACTCTCTCCGCCACGTTAACATTCCACTCACTGCAACTCACTTTGCAACTCTTCACAATTCTCTACTCCAACAGTGAGGCCCCAAATCTATTTTCTTTTAACATTTATTTCAAACTTAATTAGTCATTTCATTTTCTTTTCTCATTTCCTTTTAAACTTTATTCTTGGCTTTATTTTGAATGTAGTTAATTAATTATAACAAAATCACATTAATTTTTTTAAAATACATTACTTGAAAATAAAAATTACATTACTTAAAAAAACTATAATACTTAAAATTGAGAATTACAATACTTGAAATTAAAAATTACAATAATTGAAAATGAAAATTACAACAATTAAAATACTACATTCTACAAGTGTAATTTTAAATTCAAATAATATGTATTTTAAATTTGAGAAGTAATGTATAAGTATATTTCTAGTGCTACATATAATTATTATCATATGGAAATATTCAAGAAAAATGAAAAATAATAAAAAAGATAAAAGTAGAAAAGATGAAAGAAAACAAGAAAAGAGGAAAGGAAACAAGAAAAGAGGAAAGGAAACAAGAAACAGGAAAGAAAAGAAAGAACAAGAAAAGAAATGAAAAACAAAAAAAAAAAAATGAAAAATCCAGCGTTGGAGCGCTAGTACTCGCCCCAAAGCGCTGGGCCTCGATTTGGGACTCTATTAGAGTCCCAAATCAAGGTCCAGCAGTGGAGTTGCAACACTGATGGAGTTGCTCTAATAGGTTGTCTGCCCAAGTACGTTGTCTGCCCAAGTACAAATATTGGGGTAGTTAGGCAAATCTTTCATGTGGGGTTGCAAAATTTGGAACAAGTTAAAAGAAACAAGGCATTCACATTAACCATATTTCAGTGTTTACACTAATTAATCTTAGGTAGTACAAGTACAGAAGTACTTGCTCAGCATTGTCAAAATCTTTCTGCTCAAGAGCGCTCTTGATAGTGACAGTACTAATTCTCCGAGCAAGGAAGATGAAATACATCCAATACTGTGTTTAGCCAAATTCATAGTGATTTAACTTGTCAAATCCAGATAAAATTAGACTGACTCGAAAGATTCCACACATACCATGTGAGCTAGAACTTATACGTGTTCATGATTTGTGAGCCAATATATCAACTCGAAATTAGTGAGTTAATGATACGCGTCGGCCTGAAAAGTCAAGTTTAGATTGATAAACAACCCCACATCAAATTTTTCATTCAATGTCGTACTCTTTTTTTATCCTAAGTTCTAACTCGAACATAAAGAAAAATGACAATAGATTTTAGAAAAAGTTAGACGAATGAGGTTTTGGTATAGTTTACAATGAAAAGCTTCGAAGTCGCCTTCATTCAAAGCGACAACCTCACAAAATGTATTATTCTTCACTGAGTGCGTAATTCTTTTTAATGAATAAGTTAAAAGATTATTTTTCAATCAGAGAACTGGAATGAAACAAATTAACAACCGACCTTTATATACGACCTGTAAATTTGTACGTACATCATCCCCTCAAATTATATAATAAAAAGTCCGACATTGAATGAGAAACTTGCACAAAATTTGCATTTGAAGTGGTTCACGTATAAGTTCGGGCAGTTTCACTCAAAGTTAGGTTCGGGAAAGTATGATCTAATAATGATCAATGAACTAAAAGTAAAAAGCAAGATAGGGATGAAATGAATGAATGGCGAGGGAACAAACTTGACATGGTTAGGCACAACTATGAGAGTCCATATTGTGAAATTGGTCCCCCTGAATTTATCTATCATCATCATAAAGCTAAGTTTCCAATGTGCATTTTCAAGAAGCTACCTTTAATCAAATCAAATCAATTTAGTACGTTTATGATTTTCTGATGTGGACCATATACTCGATATATCAATGACAGACATAATAGCAGTTCAAAGAATTTGGTTCGGAAGAGAATCTATTCTGAATGCTCACTATGTTGGCTCATCATGCTTTTTGAGATCTTATTTCAGAGTGTGAAATTCTTATAAAAGTAATCCAATATGAAAAAATATTATTGTAATATTCCACCCGAGTCTGGCCCGTTAAGCATGAAGAAGCCCAACTATCTGTCGGGTCCAGTCATTTTTTGTCTGCAGCAGCCCCGTTAAGCATGAAGAGGCCCAACTATCTGTCGGGGCGGAGGAAGTACAATATAATAATGTATCTTCACAACTAAGGAGTAAGGTACAAATTAGAGTACTTATAGATGAAATATCATGGTATTTTGAAATTCAACAAATATATTGAACAAAAGGAAGAATATATTTTGTTATTTTCTTTCCGATTTCATTTATCACTTTCTGTAATGATGTTTTGAACTCAAATGCAGATGGTACTATATAACATGTTTGTTTTGAACAATTTCCCGGGCAGATTATCAAAACCGGCCAAATGCTTGGTTAAGTCGGTTTGACCCAAAAGTGTTATAATCACTTATTGGCATGCAATAAGTGAATAATGTCACTTAGTTTAATTAAATTTCCTGCACATACTTCTAAACCTTTTAAAAATTGATATACGACCATGCCACCAGAGTATATACTTGCACATTAAGTAGAGTCATAATGAAATTTTATTTGTCATAATTCAAAACTTCTAAACGTGCTCCTTCTAGTTCGTTAAAGCTCAAACCAACTCCACTTTACAGAAGTTCATTTATTTTTCCCATACAACTTTAGAGAGTAATAATCAAAGAGACATACAATGCTTTGATTTTATGCTAAAGATTTGGTAAAGCTCCTGCCTCATGCTAAGGGTGGGTGTTCTTTATTTTTGGAGATCTCCAATCTCATTATTATCATCATTGTTGTTATACATATAGTAGTATCTCTTAAGGAGAAACTCAGATATTTTAACGGGAAAATGACGGACAATTTGAGTTTAAAGGCAAATGATTCAATTGATGTATCATTCGAAATTCCATCCGAACTTTATTTAGGTTCGTAACAATTCATATCATGTAAGCATAGTTATTCCTATTCACTTTGTAGACATTTTACTTTTTCATTCTTATGTTCTTTGTTTGACTCGGAATATTGTCTTAACTACTAATGAATAGATACAAGAGAACTATGTTTACTTATGAGGGTATTGCACATCGGAGAACATCTACTATAAAAAATTATGGGATGCATGGTGTAGGCACTAATACTAACATACTTTATGAGGGTAAAAATATGCTAGATTGTATAATGCATAATATGAACGTGTGCTCGACTATCTGACCTGAGCACATAGCTAGAGAACTATGATGTTTATAGCTAATGATAATGGAATACTGTCGGCAGAATATACGGGATCGTGTCGCCCATAATTGATGACGTGTAGGGTGTATATAGAGACACACGTCCTTAGACTCGTTCTGGGGTCGGACACGATGTCAATTAGGGAAGTGGTAAGTGTTTTCTCCATGGCCAACAAGTTTCTTAGGCAGCCTGATCAGACCGAGCCAATCTGCTCAATATAAGTAGACTAAACCGGATTTAGCATATTCCAACTCATTACGGACTGATTCCATCAACACTACATTCAATAAAATTGAGGGACAATTACATAGGGCTACCTATTTAGAATGACGTTTCTCACATTCATACCACTTAGTCGGACAATTACAATTTAGTCCAAAACCCATAATTTGGTTGACCAGCTTAATTAAGCTATCCAATTTCACCACACCCAAAGACCTTAAGGTAAAATTATTTTTTACTTCTTCCTTCATCCATCTTCTCCAACTTCTTCCTTCTTCATCCATCTTCTCCAACTCCCTCCTTCTTCCTCCATCTTCTCCAACTTCTTCCTTCTTCATCCATCTTCTTATTATCTTCTTCTTCTCCAGTGGATTTATTCTTCTTCATGGTTCCCTCACTTTCTTCCTTCACTTTTTTTTTCTTCTTATTCTACATCCACCACAAGCTCCGGCAGAGCTGTTCTGCTCCGGAAAGGTGCTGAGATCAGCTTCAATCCGGAGTGGAATTTAGCTCCAAATCTGGAGCTGAATACAGCTCCACCCGGAGCTGTTATGCAGCTCCAAATCGGAGCTGCATAAAGCTCCGATTTCGATATGCATCTCCGATTTATATTTTCGGCTTTCAATTTTGATGTTTAAATTATTTTTGATCTTGATTTGAAGTTGGGAAAATTTTAGTTTAGGGGCTTATTTGAGGTTTTTCGAAAAGTTATGGGTGACAAATATAAAATTAGATATCCATATACTTGAATTACAATGGTCAAAAGGTGCTAGTGTTTGGCAACTTCCAGAATCCAATAATCTTAGAGGGGCAAAATTGACTTTTTCAGGTTTTAATTCGAATTTGGTCAAGTTCGTGGACGAAAGTGTAATTATTTTACATCTAATTGGATGAAATCATAATTGATCGACTAAGTAATATTAATGTGTAATTACAACATCTAATATGGGTCTGGATGTAATTTGCCCTCAAATAGAACATTAATTTTATTCAACAAAATAAGATATAGATTACCATCCTGTGTTTGCATCAAGATTAAAACCACCTCAACCAATCACTCCAAGAGTTGCTTATTCCACTTCTTCAAATTTAGAGAAATTAATTAAGATTAATATCCAAAACGAGGTTAATAGTAAAAGAGCAAAGCAGAGAGAAGATTTAGTCGGGTCTTTAAGATTGCTACAAGTCCCGAGGCCAACTAATAATGACATAAGAGAAATGGAAAGTGACAGTACATTAACAGACCATCACAATTAAATACTTCACTAATCTCAACCAAATAGAAGAATTAACTCACCAAATCATTACTTAACGAAGTATTAATAATCCCTCTCGATGGTGCAAAATCAAGTTTAAGGTTCTTCAAGTTATACTTCGGCTTCATAATGGTCAACTTTGATTTCACTTTTAGCACTAATTTTCAGTGCAACTCCTTTTTAACAAATTCGTGAATTATACATTTAGTGCGACTTATGACTATGTTATTATGTGTGAGATAAAGTTCGTATTAATACATGAGGATTCCAAAAAATTACTCTCAATGTATATAATAGAAATGAAATGTAAAGTGAACACCACATTTCTTAATTGACATAGGTATTTTTAAAAGTTCAATTCCAACAGCAATGTATAAGGGTTCTGTAGTTATGCATGATGTTCGGTTACTGTCCAAGACCTTTGAGGAGTTCATGACCTATTCATTTGTTTACATATAGACTATCATACAAATAGTTTTGTATGTTCAGGACCACCTAGTCAAGATGGGAAGTGTTTGATTTGACTTAGCGGAAGTACCATCTTTTGTCCCCTCCCCTGATCATGTATCGCATTTAACCGTTTTATATGTCAAAGACATCAAATTCAATTGGCCTAATCCTCTTTCGTATGTAGATCATGTTAAGGTCGTTAGTAAGTTATTCGATCAACATTTAGCATTAGATAATTTTAAAGTAGTAATGGAAATTCAAAAAGAAAAGGAATACAATAACTAGTGGGAGGACTAGAAAGACAATGGCATTTATTTTATATCCTCAAATGGGAGGTAAAATTGCATAGTGAAGTTATATTAAAATGTAATACATCTAGTAGTAGACTAGTACTCTATAAGCAACCAAGTGTGTGAAAACAAGCTACACAATGGTAGCATCCTTGACCAAACAAAGGCTATAAAAGATTAAAATCACTTATTCCAAGATGTAGTGAAGGACAATGTCTATACATAAGAATAGGAAAAGAAATTTCTAAATCTAATGTGTAGTACAATAGTTGGCATTGTCAGTTGCTAGCTCAAAGCCAGTGTTATCTTTACTACTAAAAAATCAAACACTAGAAAGTAAACAAACAAAAGTAAAGTTAATACAATAAAGCTGTATTAGTAAAAATAACTTAATATACATATCTTAAGTTGCAAATCATGAACCTTGCAAGTAAAGTTTGGACAACATTATATAGGTAAATAATTCGTGTTACAGTAAAGTGAAATGTTTAATGATGACAGAATGAAGAATAAAAATAAATATCAAGGTTGTTTTGTTATCATTAATTATATGCTACATAATGTACTTTTAAATACTCTAAACACTAACCATTAACCTTGATTGTACTATACTAATTACAATATATATATACTAATTACTTTATGTACGATGATGACACTTGTTAGCATTGGGATCTCTTTAACTGGAGTAAAAGATGGTTATGGTTTTACATGCTTGAGATAATAATCATAATCACTAAACTCTTCCTTTGACCAAACATAATCACTAAACTTCATATTAACCTGTGTAATTTTATAGTGTAGTGATCTTACGAGTTATGAGCAGTTTATGTTAATAGCAGAGAAAAATTGTATAGTATACAAAATTCCTTATTGTTGTTATGACAATTTGGAGATTACTTTTATATGTCGTTGACAAAAAATGGTCATATACATGGTCATTAAACCATTTCACATTCAAATATATAGATCTTACTAGTGATGTTTATGAAATCTTTCATTTTTAGGAAAAAGTGTTACATTTCTTATACTGCGATCGTATGCGCGTTTGTGCATTCTTCTTAACGATATTAATAAATAAATTATTAAAATTATATAATGAAAATTTAGTAATTAAATTTTTATTATATGATTTTATTAAATTATTTACTATTATCGTTTATGAGTAATTTATTAATTAAGCTCAACGATTGGCCAGTCAAATGTAACACTTTCTGAAATGGAGATATATTCGAGAGATCTTGATGACCTAGAATTTCAACTTCGAGGGGCGAAATTACATATATGAAGTTTTTCCGAGGGTTGGGAGGGGAGGGTGAAATTCAAATTTTTCTAAAATTACCTATAATTTTTTTTTCTAAATTTTAGGGGGGACATGCATATGTCATATGCGAGGATTTGTCATCTTTGCACCAACTTTCACCGAAAAATTCAGAAAATGAGGAGATTCTAATATTGACGTCGTGGGACATGTAGGAAAAAAAAAAAGGAATTCAAGACTTTTACTCTTTTAGACATTCATTTCAAATTTCAAAATATGGCACATATTTGTACTCCTTTTCACCATACCAGTACATCATGTACACTTTTTATATTTTAATGTTCATTTTCTCTAAAGGATTATATCAATTTCCGAAGTAATTGTCCGCTCATTTTATCCCACTCATGCGTACCTCAAAAAAATTAATTTAAGGCTTCATTTGGTTTGAGGGAAAAGAAAAAAAATAGGGGAAAATATTATTTTCCACCATATTTGATAGTTCTGAGGAAATCCTGGAAAATTTATGAAAATCTATATCAAACATGTATATCTTCATTAAATAAGTAAAGTTTTTTCCACCACATTTTTCAGAAAAATCTTATTTTCCCCTATTTTTTTCTTTTCCCCCATTTCCCCTCAAACCAAATAAAAAGCTTTATTTAGAGTTCTGAACATTTCGGTTAAAATAAACAGGGATTCATATTGTAGGATAGATAACCGATCCTTTTTCACAATATTAGTACACCATGTACGCTTTTTATATATATTTTTTATTTTATCTAAAGGATCGTATCAGTTTCTAATTAATTCCCAACTCATTTTATCCTTCCCAAAATCTCTGCCACGTCAGTATTTCACTCACTGCAACTCACTTTGCAATTCTCTACTTTAACAGGAAAAAAAAATTTTTTCAAAATTTTCGGATAAATAAATTGCATGAGGCCCAAATTTATTTTCTTTTCACATTTCTTTCACACTTAATTTTTCATTTCATTTTCTTTTCTCATATCCTTTTAAACTTTATTCTTGAATTTATTTTAAATATCGTTAATTAATTATAACAAAATCACATTAAATTTTTTAAATATATTACTTGAAAATAAAAATTATATTACTTAAAATAGCAAAATCATAAGGATGGGTCATGAATCTAGTTTATATTTTTCAAGTGCATTTTTATGTTTTTTAGTATATGTAATTTTTTTTCTACAAGTGTATTTTAAATTCAAATAATATGTATTTTAAATTTTAGAAGTAATGTATAAGTATATTTCTATTGCTACATATATTATTATCACATGAAAATATTCAATAATACTTCAAATTGAAAAAAAATTGCATTACATGAAATAAAAATTACAATACAAGAAAAATAAAAAATAATAAAAAAGATAAAAGTGGGAAAGAAATAGAAATAAAGAAGAAAAACAAAAAGAGAAAAGAAAACTTAAATAAGGACTCCACAAGACAAAACAAAAAGAGAAAAGAAAAGGAAACCAGAAAAAATATGAAAAAAAGAAAAAATGGCACTGAACCTCTAGAGTCTGAACCAGAGTCCCAGACCGTGTTGCAACTCATTTTGCAATACGGCTGGAGTCGGTCAAGAAGTGAAAAAAAGGGAAAAGCCAGATGGGTGTTAATGAAGTTAGTTTTAACAAAGTAGCTGTGGCGGTGGTTACTGGTTAATCATGATGATCAGAGAAACAGAGCACTGTTTTTTATGCAAGCAGCAGCAAAACTAAAGAAAGAAATGGTAAAGAAGCGTGAGTATAAAACTACAGTAGTATAAATCCACAATAGCATCTTTCCATATTGTACATACACTATACATTTATACACACATCTTCTCTCTTTCTTTCCCCACTCCCATTACTCCATTACTCTCTCTCTCTATCCATCTTTAATGTTTTCTTGAACGGTCAGCTCCCTTCTTGCTGTCTGCATTATTAATTCAAGAACCTCAATTTTCGGCATTGCTAGCTACTAGTAGTAGTTACCAACCCATTTATTCAATAAAGACGACACCTTTTTCCCTTTCTTCACTTCAAGCTTCAATCTTTCCTCTTCATACCAGTACTACTTTGATTGCTCTCAATAGGTATGTGTGTATCTATCTTTACCTTTTCTAGTATCTGAATAGAGGGCTTTTAATTTGCTGTGTGAATTAATGAGTGAGTTTCTTTCTTTTTCTGTTTCAGTGTTTTGTTTTTTGCAGTGGTTGTATTAATTGAGCTCCTTTATTGAGTCTCTCTCGGCTTGTGTTCTTTTATGTGCATTAATGGCTTTTTCGTACTTTGATTTTTAATGTGGCTTGCTTTAATTTCAGTGAAAAAGCCTTTGGAAATAGCTAGTTTCTTCACTGCTACGGTTTACATGTTTTTAGCTATAGCTATCTTGGTTCTATCCAAATGACTAGTCATGAATTTGGAATAATACCATTGACCATTGCTGTTTCTCAAGAGATTCTTTGACTGTCTGCTGCACTATTTACTCCCTTTACCATCTTCACAAAGTTGCTCTGGTTAACAGTTTGTTAGGGTTAACCTTTTCCTTTTCAGGGTGGGTGGGTGGTTAATTGCCTAATTTGCTTCTTGTGGAAGTATTTCTGGATTGATTTCTTCCAAGAAACACCATGTGGAGCTGTTGTTACTAGTAGTCTGCTTTCTGTGAGAGGGGGGGTTAGATAAAGATGGCTAGTAATGATGCTAATGTTGAGCCACATAAGGTGAATGATGATCCTGTAACCTATCAAACAACCAATATGCCATCAGATTGGCAATTGAGTGGAAGCAATCTTGCAAATACATCTATAGGAATGATTCCAATGCACAATTCCATGGTCGAATCATCTCCGTCTTGTTCCTCTGGGCCAATAGTGGTTGATTCTTTCTGTCCCCCAATTTGGGATATGAATGGCCAGAGTTTAGGTTATTGTGATGTACAAAATGTCGCTGGCACTTCGAGTGGCCTTAATCCTGTAAGAGCTGGCATGGGTTGGAATCCGAATGCTGCGATGCTGAGAGGTGGTGGGGTTTTGCCTTACATGGTACCGGGCATGCTTTCTCAGAGCTTGCCACAGTTTCCAGCTGATTCTGGTTTTATTGAAAGAGCTGCAAGATTTTCGTGCTTCAGTGGAGGGAATTTAGGCGAAATGATGAATCCCTTTGGCCTTCCGGATCCTTATTCTCGAAGCTTAGGACAGATTCAAGGTCCTCATGAAGTTGGTAGTGGTAATGGACTGAAACTAGTTGAAATGAATGGGAACAATGCTTCAAATGAAGTGTCTTTACAGGGGTTATGTGGAACTGAAGGGAGTCCGTATAAGAACGAGAAGAGAAGTGAAAGTGAAGGGAAAAATGGAGCTAATTCATCAGGTAATGAATCCGATGAGGCTGAGTTTAGCGGCCGTGGTGGTCAAGATGGTGTGCCTGGGGGGTCGTCTGGTAAACGGCTTGGGGCTAAGAAGAGGAAGAGAAATGTACAAGATATTACTGAACACGACAAAAGTAATGAAGCCTCTCAGCTGTCTATGGAGAAAGTGAAGGACATCTCAGAAGTTGATAAACAAAAGGATGATCAAAACCCGACTTCAACAGGTAAGCCAGGTGGGAAGAATGGTAAACAGGGCTCGCAAGGGTCAGATGTGCCCAAGGAAGATTACATTCACATAAGAGCACGAAGAGGCCAGGCTACCAATAGCCACAGTCTTGCTGAAAGGGTAAGGATTTAGTTAGACTTAACTGTGTGATTCACAGAAACATATTGGAGTTTTATGAATGTGTTTTTGTAAGCTTAGTGGTTCTGACTTGACGTCGATGTTTTCTTTGTAGGTAAGGAGGGAGAAGATTAGTGAAAGAATGAAATTCCTTCAGGATCTTGTGCCCGGTTGTAGCAAGGTACATAACGATTATTAGGGCTCCTCATCTCTTGGATGCTTGTGTAAATTTAGATCCTGATGTGTTTTATCTTACAGGTGACTGGAAAAGCTGTTATGCTGGATGAAATAATCAATTACGTGCAATCCTTACAGCGGCAGGTAGAGGTATGTCTCGTGTTTGGTTCCAACTTTTATGTTACAGTTGCAAATTAGGAGAATCTTGATTAGTAGCTTTACATTTTCCAAATCACAGCCTTTTGCATATTGATGTGAAGCAGGCTTTTTCTCCAAATGTTTCATCTAGAGCATGTGTGCGTGTGTTTTTTTAAGGTTTTTGTCCAATGCCTAGCCTGCAATGTTGAAGTTCAAGTGTTTGTTTTAGATTAATAGTTAAACCATTCACTGGAGTTCATTTATATGGAATTGCAGTTCCTATCGATGAAGCTTGCAACAGTGAACCCACGGCTGGACTTCAATAATATTGAAGGGCTTCTAGCAAAAGATGTAAGGATAGACCTCATCTAGTCGCCTAAACAACCCAAGTGGCTACTGAAAATTGATCTCCAATAAATTTCATGTTTCGCTTATTGAAGTATATATTGATGACAGATCCTACAATCAAGAGCTGGTTTTCCTTCCTCAATGGGTTTTCATCCTGATATGACTATTCCTTTTCCTTCACCGCATCCATCACAAACCGGGCTACTGCAGACAGGTCTTCCTGGTTTAGGAAGTTCTACTGAAATGCTTCGAAGACCAATCGATATCCAACCAAATGCCTTGTGTGGTGGATTCAAAGAGCATGCAGCTCAAGTAAGTTTCCACTACTTCTTAGGCAGTGTATTAATTAATTTAATTATGTGGCGAAGACATATATTATGATCCTCTCATGGTAACCACTAACCATAAATCAGTAGAACTTAAATATATAATTTACAATTAAATGGTGTCTATGTTAGATTTGAATCGATTGAGACTAAAATTTGTATTTTACGAATCCGGGCTGTGTTTGGCGTGGCTTATTGGGTGGGTGATTTGATAATTCGACGTTCCAGTGGGATTTCAGGATGGGCTTTCAGAATATAGGTATCTTAGGTAGCCTCACAAAATATATAGTAAACGACATTTGAAGGAATACAAATATTAGCTCTATGCATGGGCTCAAGTTCACCGGCCTATCTTGCAAAAAACTCACTTTGTCCTATTCCATGATGTACGTGTTAAAGTTTTATCTGCATTTATCGGAATAATAGGTATCCAGTGCATGGGAGGATGAATTAAATAATATTGTTCACATGGGCTTCAACCCAACTGGTGCTCACAGTAGTCAAGATTTGAGTGGTACGTATATAATGTCGTCTCAGAACTTCATTTAATGGACAAGGATGTTCTAAGCTGACTCCTGCATTTTTCTTTGTTCGGCTCACAGCTTCTCAACCACAACGTAACATGAAAGCTGAACCCTGAACACCAGCTATGGAAAGTCTACCCGTCGGGACAATTGAATATTATTATAAATTGTGTTATACTCTCAAGAAAGATTGGAATTCATCCATACTTGATCCAAGCAGAGACTTGGACCTTGCAGTGACTGGTAAAATGCTGTCTTGGTGTGACATTGAGGTTGAGGAATATGATACTGGCAAATACTCGAGCAACGTAGATTGAATGTGCTAGATGTCGTTGTCAATCAGTGATCTGATGAACTGTATGTTTGTGGAGATGTTAACAGCAGAAGAAAATGGCCCAAGATCAGTTCCTCTTCTTCAATCAATCATTCCTTGGCATTGTTGATTTTTCACTTTGGTATTTGATGATCCTGTCTATATGTTAATGTTACCTATTAATTTAGCTCCTGAAATGAATTTCCTTTCTGAATGGTTACTAGATTCCTGAAATAATAATGTGCAATTTGACTTTTTGATAGTATCTACAACAGATTATTTTTGGAAACGTCCAGTGCCAAAGTCACTGAATGGATATGTCGCCAATCCCTGGGCTATGGAACTCATAGGAGCCGTTCTCTAGAGTTTATCGGGGCAAATAAGGGGAGATTTGCAAATGGAGTCTCATCTAATCTTTTGTTCTGTAGGCCTTTCTTTATTGAGGGCTACCAATATAAAATTCCTTAGGCCCGGTACTTGCTACCTATTATAATCCAGACTTTGAGTAGGAGATTGAGTGTAAGCTACTAAAATTTGATATGCTATAAAATAAAACTAACAATTTTATTCCCATAAATCATCTCACATTTCTCAATCAACAATCAAAGGTCGATATGTCTCTCCGAACAATTTTTTTTCGCCAAAAGAATTTTGTCATTCTAGTGCACCATCCCAATTCATATGAATATAAGCGTCCCTGATACTACTTTGAATTTTTTTTTCCAGTTGATCATTTTTCACTTTAACTATAAATTACTTTTAAAATAATGATAATTAAATAATTTAATAAAATTGTATAATAAAATCTTAAGAAGTACTTACTCCGCCCTGGGAATAACTTTTCGTTCACTTTTTTGGTGGAGAAAATAAGGTATATATTAATTTTGGATAAAATAGTACTAGTGAGTCCATCAAATTGATTTTTAAAGTTGGAAGTGAGATAAAATAATGTTACTGGGTTTACTTTTAATTATATTTAATGTTTTAGTTGGGTGAGTGGTTGCCAAAAAAAGAAAATTAGAAGTTTTGATTGGAACACTTAAAATGGCAAAATGGGAAGCTATTATAGGGGCGGAGGAAGTAATATATTATAGTATAATTTTAAACAGTTAACAACATATAATATTGTTTAAGACTAGTATGTGGTCAAAATTGAAAATTGTCAACATAAATTGTGGCAAAAACAGTAAAATTATTAGTAATATATGTTACAATATGCTTTTAATCTATCTATATATTAAAAGAAAAAGGATTCAAGCCTTCTCATTCAATACACATCATCAATTATGTGGAATTGATGGGCGTTCCTATTGGCTAATAAATGTCTACGTGGCAGGCTGGTTATGTTCTCATTGTCTAAAATTTAATGTTATTATTTCCCCATCTTCAATCAATCGCCTCTCCCAGATCATCTCCCAAGCCATCTCCGCTGACAACGCCATGCCGCCCCACTTGAATTAAAACCTTATTCAAGATCAAATTAGGAGAAGCAACTGCGAATCGACTCTCAATTGAATCGGTGAGCCTATGTTTTCGATTAATTCGAGTTGCAGCCAGTTCCTCCCCATCTCTACATACTGGTAATTTACTTCTATATTCTTTTCTGATTGCTATGAAAAATTCGATTGCATTTGAGTTTCAATTTGGTTGTTTGAATTGAGAAAATATTAGGCATGAGGACGGATTTGGATGCGGTAACATCTTACAGTGAGATCGTTCCTGATATTGTCGTGTTTGATGACTTTGAGAGGTTTGATTGACTTCTCATTTCTACTTATTCATTCATCCGTCTATTTTTCAAATCATTCTCTAATTAGTTTAAAGGATCCACACCCATCTATTCAAAACCATCGGGTTCAGTTTCATTCTCTTTCTCTCTCGATCCATTTGTACGCATCATGTGTCATCACCAAATAAACCCAGATTTATGTATAGTATTTCCCCATCTCAGAGGTTTACTATTAGTTCTTTCACTGTGCTCCCATATAAGTTGGATCAATACTGCAAATGTTTACAACAGGCTTTAATTTTTATTTGCAGACATACTATTGATGATGGAAAGCAGAATCTTGGAGAAGGATAACTGTTTCGGACCCAACAAATATCTCTGTCCTTTTATTCCCAGATAACAGGTAGATTTCATTGCGTTTCTTACTACTTTTTTGTCATTTTAAATGACCACATAAAGTGTTCGATGACATGTGACAAGTTATATGTTCTTTTGTCACTACAAGAAATTCCTGGAAAAACGACGCTATGGGGCGACGGATTCTATCAATCGCCCTTTTTGGCGACGGATAAGTTATCCGTCGCTATCCGTCGCTAAGTAGCGACGGATAACTTATCCGTCGCCCAAGTTTGACTTTAAAAAAAAAATGAAATTATTAACGACGGATAATTTTATCCGTCGTTAATATTTTTAATTAAAATTAAAAAAAATGAAAAATGGCAACGGATAATTTTTATCCGTCGCCCCTTTAGCGACGGATCGCTAATTGGGGCGACGGATTCTATCAATCGCCCCTTTTGGCGACGGATAACAGTTATCCGTCGCTAAGTAGCGACGGATAACTTATCCGTCGCCCAAGTTTGACTTTAAAAAAAAAAAAATGAAATTATTAACGACGGATAATTTTATCCGTCGTTAATATTTTTAATTAAAATTAAAAAAAAAATGGCAACGGATAGATTATCCGTCGCTACTTAGCGACGGATATCTATCCGTCGCCCAGCCTGGCGACGGATCGCCCTTCTGGGCCGACGGATACGTGTCCGTCGGCCCGTAAGTTTTATCGAATGACAGACAAGCGTAATCGATTCTTCATTCTTCTTCCTCTTTCTCTTCTTCTCCTCTTCGATTCCGGTGAATTCTTCGTTATTCCGCCAATCTTGGTGCCTAATCAAGCTCGTAGACAAGGAGTTTGATTCTTCGATCAATTTCAGATTTCTACCGATTAATCAAGGTATTTTGGCTAAAACCCTAGTTTTTAAAAATTTGGGGATTTTGTTTATTTTGATTAATTTGAGCAATTATATGTATATATGATAAGTATGTAGTAGTTAGTTTAGTTAATTTGATTAATTATATGTAATTTGATATGTAATTTGTTCAATTTGATATATATATATATATATATATATATATATATATATATATATATATATATATATATATTGTTGAGGGGTAAACCTCGAACACCAACACTACTACTGCAAGTAACCTAATCTAAGATCCACCTCCAACTTGAAGTCCGAGAGAAGGCTTGTCCGAGCAAGAGTACCTGAAAGGACTAAGGGGGGTTAGAATGGGTCACCCGGATTGCCTAAGTCAATCCGGAAGGAGGCTTTACTCAAAGGAGAGATGAGAGCTTTCAATGCAATAGTAATGGGAAAGGTATTATGTTCCAGAAGACTTAGGGATTGTTGCTTTGATCTTGCTTACCTTAAGGTCTTGGACCTTGTGCTATATTTATAGTTATCATGTACTTATGAAGAGGTTCATAAGATGATGCCAAATGTATGATTCAGATTTGGACACCAATGCTCCCTTTGACCCATAGCCCAATAGTGAGCAGAGTCCATACCAAAAGTGGGCTTGGGAGGGTAGTCGGACCTTTTCTCTCGAGAGTACTGTTCACTTTGTTGGGTCCGTGTTAGTCCTCGGACGGTCATCTGCTTGGTTGATCTCGCCATCGGGTAACTCTGGATGTCCAAGCCAAGAGTCTCACTAAGTATCTCAATGGTTACATTATATACGTTTGGTCTTAATGTAATGGTGGCCCGAGATTCTCTCGACATTCGTTAAGCATCTCTGTCGACATGGTCAGTTTGAAGTCCTTTCCTTAGCCGCCGGACTAGCCGTGGAGATGAAGTGACTTCAACAGATCTTGGTCGATTCACTTTGGTCGGACCATGTGAGGTCGGACCAATCTTGAATCAAGTTAAGCCGTGATGCGCTTTTGACAAGCTCTATGGCCTTAACGGATTGACACATTTCAGATCAACATATGTCCCCCGCTTCAAGTATCTTAGTAGAAGATAGTTGGTAACTATGAGGGATCATGGTTCCGTGGAGCGTGTCCAATCGTTAGTTAAAAGAAAAGGAAGAAATCCTTTTGTCGGATCCGTCGTCCATGTCCTCAAGGATTCAATATATCTTTTCCCTTTTTCGCTACATCCGAAGTTATCATAACTGGGACTGTAGAGGAAAAAGGTATTTGTATCCGAGATATATGGGTCCGAGTACGGCTAGGATCTGACGTAGCCCTCTGGAAGCTGTCCGTTGGACCGATTGTTGAATTGGTTCTCCCGTAAGCCCAAGAGGCCCAATAGGTTGTCCGTTCGGCCCATGGGAGAAAGATCCCGAGTAAAGGGACGTGACCGTTGGATCAGGACGACATCAACGGTTAGGGTTCCCAGTCCGATTGATGTGACGCGTCTGTCAAGCATTAAATGCGACGTACTGACAGCTATCCCCTCGCGAAGCGGCACAACCCTTGGATTGGAGAGGACCAATGGCTGGGATTCAAATCCAAGCGATGTGACTCTTGGCTATCCCCAAATTGCCCTTATAAATAGTCAGCCCATCAGTCACTTTAACACTTTTAGCAATCTCGAAACTCAGAGCAATCGCAAAGCAATCCGAGCGTTTGAAGACACATCCGAGCAAGCAAGAGTCGCAAGATTTGAAAGTTTCTTCTTCGAATCCGTACCCTCGGAGAAGCAGCAAGGATTAGTCGTCCGTTCGAACTTATCAAATCAACTTTATCAAGTACGTACATCTTCACTTTTGCTAAGTTGTCTTCCTTTCACGATGTGCTTACTTCGTGCTCATATGTTTTTGCCCTGCTCGGATATGAAATTGTCGAGTCTATTTTTGCCGATGTTGCGTGTGATAGGCTTTAGCAACGTTCTTAGTTGAAACAATTTCTCCTCTGCACTGTTGCATGCCAATTTATTGCCAGTATCTTGTTGATGCATTTCATGTGTATGCCGACTGTAACCAAGATTTGGTTATGCATGCTTATTTGGTAATGTGTTGGTGCCAATTGGCACACAGTTTTCCGTAAATTTGCCCCGCTCAGCGTGCCGGGTAAGCTAGGTGATAGTGCCAGCGGCGCGTTAAGTATAAATCCGTAGGCTTTCTTTGACTTAAGAAATTACCTAAACGAACTCTCGGACAATCAACACCATCATTCCTGACTTGTTTCCTTCTGCCCTAGGATGTCCGGGAGCGATAGTCAGAACCAGCACGAGGCCCCAGGTTATAATGACGCAGTAGATTTAGGGACCGGGTCCGTGGATCTTTCCTTGTTCGTGAGAGATTTTGTGGAGCTTGGGTCGTCCAGAGATTCTGATGCTGGGCACGGAGTTCGCGGTGCGACAGAAGCGCAGGCCGACGTTTCAGTGGACCGGGGTGACCTTGCTAGGACTAGGTCGTTAGTCCACTCTCGGACTATAGGTGGCATTGGGACATCCGGGGATCCGAGCGAACTGCGTGCGGAGCGGGAAGGCGACAGCGGTCGGGAGGCTGATGAAGTCGAGATGTTCGAGGCTGGGGTGGAGGACCGTGTTGTAGCGGAAACAGGTCCGTCCAACCCAAGCACATCCGGGAGACCCGAAGGTGTCCTCGAGGAGGAAGAAGATGGTGAGGAAGAGGAAGATGAGGACGAGGAGGAAGAAGGAGAAGGATCTCCTGTCGCTCGTCCCTCTAGACGATCCAGTCGGCGGATTGCACTACACCCTGCTGCGCCCGTTCAGTCCAGTCCTCCATTAATTGAAGGTCGTGGTGCGAAAGCTGCCCGAATCAAGTTCCCAAATCTGCGTCCATTACAATAGCGGACGAATTTGAGAATTAAACAGACGGACTTCTTCCTACGTGTCCATCCAGGTTAGGCGGAGGACATCCCGAGTGGGCGGAAGTGGGAGATCCCGACTCAGAGAAATCATGGTTCCCGAGCCCGGACACGCCTTTTACAACCCGCCCGCCGGGTATATGTGTGTGCACGAGGTAGCTTTTGCTTGTGGGTGGAAGGTCCCCATTGCAACGGAGTTGAAGCACATTCTAAATCACATTGGGATTGGTCCGAGTCAGGTTATCCCGAAGTCCTTGGGTAATCTTATTTGCTTCGTCGTTTTTTGCAAGAAGAAATGGCAGCCCGTAAACTTTTAGAACTTCAGGCAGCTCTTTCACGTTTAGCTCATCAGAATCCTCTTTTATACCTTTACGAATAGGAAACCTTATAACTTCATTTGTGACTCCATTTCGTCGCTGGGGTCGAAGTGGTGGGATAAGTTCATTTTTGTGCGGATGGCTTTGAAACCAGGGGAGTCCGAGAGGCAGCGAGAACAGTGGGGACTGCCAACAAAATTCCTAAGG
This sequence comes from Plantago major, assembly GCA_026545765.1. Classification (NCBI taxonomy): domain Eukaryota; kingdom Viridiplantae; phylum Streptophyta; class Magnoliopsida; order Lamiales; family Plantaginaceae; genus Plantago; species Plantago major. Next base: position 28,852,173 of record CM048839.1, on the reverse strand, counting down.
GAGAGTATCCCGGATTGGCGCCCCCTTCCGAAGAAAGTGGCTCCGTGGGTGGCGGCAATCCACAAAAAGCATGACCCACCTACTTATCCGTTTCACGGATTAATCTGTCAGCCACTTCCCTACCTGTGCAGACTAACAGGTGCAGTAGATGTAGGAGGGAAGACGGACTTTAGTAAGGATTCGTTGACTTGAAACTTGGCGTTCTTTCTTCTTTGATTTACTCTATTTCGATTACGTATTTTCGCAATTCTGATAATTCTTCTTTAACCCGTCTGTATCTAACGCCTTTGGTTTATTGTGCAGCTCATTGGTTCGACTACATCATGTCGACACTCCGTGAAAAGAAAAAGTTGCAGAGGGAGCAGCAAGCCCTGGAGGTCGCCGCTGGTCAGAGGACCAAAATCATCAACACTTCCGCGGGTCTTCCCATGCCAGATCCGAAGAATGCCGCAGTTTTTGCCGCGGAGGAAGAAAGGCGGAACAAGGCTGGAGAGGATTCTCAGGCCTTGGCGGTGCCCAACAAGGGCAAGACCCCCGTCACTCGGAGCGCCACCGCTTCAAGTCCTGAGCTTCATTCCGCTTTGCACCACACGGAGGTGTTGATGCAGGACGCCATTACCTCGGGACGCAAGAGAGGAGCAACTTCGGAGGCTCCTCCCGTAGCAAAGAGACATCAATTGTCCGCTGTCCTTCCCGTTGACCAAGTTGCTCTTGACAAGGAGTAAGAGCTGGCTTGCGGACTCCCTGAGGTTGAGCGGGTCGGAGGGCTGGAGGGGCTGTACCAACGGGTAAGTAATCTTTTGATGCTCTTCTTAGTTTGTTCTTAGTATGACAGAAGTGCAACTTATATTCTCACGGACTTCTTGCATTTCATTTTGTCAGCCATGCTGATGGAAGGTCTGAACGCTACCATTGAGGAGGACCTCCACAAGGCTGTGGCCACTTCCGCGGATGAGGCGGAGAAGGTGAAGCAATTGGAGATGCGGCTGAAAGAGCACGAAGTGAAGTTCCATAAGCTGAAGACTAGCTGGGAAGAGATTAAGGTGGACCTTGACTGGCAGGAGAACTTTGTCGACAAGTCGATGAAGGCTTTTCTGGATTCCAAGGATTTTCTGCTCGAAGGCCTCCAATATGCCCGTCTTCAGGCTGGTCGTGACTTCATGGAGTCCGACTCCTTCAAGTTCTTGACGGCGGACAAATCCGATGCCTCCCGCCTGGATGGGTTCGTGTCCGCTATCGGACAACTGCAGTCCAAGGGACTACTTCCACCGGATTTTAACTGGAAGGCGGAAGGGTTAATCCCTTCTGCGGATGCTAATGGTGTGGAAGTCCCTGTAGACTGTGTCTTGGATGAACAGTTGGCCGCATGCGAGTTTGCAGAACTCGTCACTGAGGAAGGTGAGATCGAGATCCGAAATGGCGGGCCCTTCCTCCCGAGATGGGTCCCGGATGCTCTCCGAAAAGTATGTTTTGTACCTTTCGACAATTACCGGGCTTTCCTGAAGAAGTGGTTCTCCCTGCCTTGCCGGGTCGTTGGCCTTCCCGCGGATTTCAACTTGTTCAATATTGTTGAATCCCTTGCTGCGCAAGCCACCTCCAACATGCCCCCTGTCGATCCGCCTCAAGCTGGTCCGAGCCAAGCTGGGCCTCAGTGAGAAGTCCGGGGTATGCCCCGTTGAAATTCTGTAATTGCTGAATCTTTCTGTTGGATTTGCATCTTTTGATAACTCGGAATGTCATTACATACTATAGCAATGTTTCGTATTTAATCCGAGGAGTTGAACCTCCTATGTTTCCGAACTATTACTTGCTCTCTTATTCGTTCCTTTTTATTTGTTGTTCATAAGCTGAGTTATTATAAATTACCCATCTCTTAAGAGCACGGACCGCTGTAGATGGCATCTGATGTAGAAATCAGACCATCATCTTTCCGATACTCGGACTGTTCCCCCATTGGGATATCTAATTCTTCTAGAAGGAGGAAGGTGAAACAGTGAAATAGTCATTATGACTACGTCTTTTCATCTCCCCCGTCGTCGGATTATCGACATATGGCGAGATCTTGAGGACCCGTCGCATCTATAAATAAAGGTGTGGTAGTTCTTCCCTTTTTCACTGCTGTAACCTTCTTCGCTTTGTGTTTTGTTTTACTGATTCCAGCCATCCACAAAAGCCGGAGTTCTCCAGGATGTCGGAACCTGGTGACGAGGAATATCAGCACTGGATAAATTGTGCTTGTGGGCACATGCATCCACCGATTTACCCGGGTACGGGGACCGCGGATGACTCGATCATCCTTGATTTTGAAGGCGATCAACCTCTATGTCCGGGAATAGCTAGGAGGCGAGCCGAGGAAGAGAGGGAGCGGACGCTGAAGCTGATCTGTAGGAGGATCCGCATGCAGCAGCAAGCTCGTCAGGGCCGAGGTGGAGTCTCGGAGTCCCAAGGCTCGACTTCCGGAGTCTGGTGAAGGAACAAGGCGGGGTATGCCCCATGGATGCATGTACTTATCCTTAGACCTTTTCATATTGTTCCTCTATTATGTAAATTTTCGGATAATTTTATCTATAAAATTCGAACCATTTTTCCTTGGGTGAGATCGCCATCTTTTTCTCGTGCAGACTTCGTCGGATTATATTGACGCACATATCTTTGTAAGATGACCAATAAACTCGGACGTGGTGGATAGGTTTGTTTAGGCTTGACAGGATAAACCCGTCTGGCCCAACACTGTTCAACCCAAATGAATAGTTTAAGCCCATTGTCGACGTCGAAGTTCTGACGTGTCGGACGCCTATTGGTTCGTCACTTCTATAAATACTGCGGATCCCTCTTGGCCTTGGTCGTGCAAATCCAACTTCCAATTTCCAAATCTACTCAATAGCAAGAAGACGGTCTCTTGAATAGTTTCCCCCTCTTGACTCCCGTCCACTCTCAAGTCGGCGTTCATCCTGAGCTTGAGAGTGGAGTGGGTCTAGAGGGGAAAATTGTTGAAGATCAGTCGTAGAAAAGCATAGATCTCAGTTTGAATGTATACCCGTCCGTCTCCTCTGCTTTCTTCCAACCCCACTTCAATGGTTCAAATCTCTCTTATATTGGAAATGGTTTTCGAATTTCAAGAGAGTTTAAGTCACTAAAGCCGGTGAGGCGGAAATCCCTTCCTGTCCGTACTTTGTTTTCCCCGGGCACAAGATTTGCAATGCCACGTTTTGGTGGTATCATGAGGGATTCCACCACGTTTAACCATTCTCTTGTGTGCAAGTAGATCGAGTTCCTGGCCCCCGCGGAAACCAGACTTGCCGCTTGACACGGAAGAAGCTTTTCCCGACGGGGGAACGATCTTTGCTGGGAGATGATGTATCTCCAGAGACGTTTTTCTGCATTTTTCGTATTGGGCCCGTAAGTCCGGATAATCGATCCGGGATTGTAAATTGTACAGACAAGATTATGTATAATTCGTCTTTGTGTGAATGAAATCTCTTGCTTTCCTTGTCATTAAATGAACGGTAAATCATATATGCATGGATCGAAAGATCACAAATCGAAAGATAGAGGTTTTATTGATTTGCCGGAAATTCAATTACAACTTGCGGGCTCTAAGGCCAATGACAAAAGGACCAAAAAGAAACAGAACTGACGGAGTTCCGTGTAACAAGTAGCTGAAACTGAGATGACCAATCGACATGATGGAGATCCGCACAGTTATCTCTATGCATAGAACTTCTGAAGGTTTCTAGCATTCCACGGACGCTTGAGGGGATGTCCGTTCTCATCTTCTAATTCATAACTCCCATTCACCCTTGCCCCGACAATCTTGTAGGGTCCTTCCCACTTGGGCTTGAGTTTCCCAATATTGTTCAAAATGTCGGCTCGTCGAAGCACCAGGTCTCCGATTTGCAAGTTAGCCGTTCGAACATTCCTGTTGTAGGTTCGGGCAGCAGTTGCCTGGTACCTATGGATATTCTCCAGTGCCTCGGACCTTTTCTGTTCGAGCAAGTCTAGGTCGAATATCCGAGCTTCTCGGTTTGCATTGCCTTCGAACTCTTGGATCCTCAAAGTCTCAACGGCAATATCAGACGGTATGACTGCCTCCGAACCATATACCAAGGAGAATGGAGTTTCTTTGGTCGCAGTCCGTGCAGTGGTGCAATGAGCCCATAGCACGCCTTCCAGGTCGTCTGCCCAGCTTTCTCGGGAAGTTCTCAAACGCTTCTCCAGGATTTTGACTATTGTCTTGTTTGTGGATTCAGCCTGACCATTGGCTTGTGGGTATCCGACGGATGTGAAACGTTGTTCGATTTTGAAGGAGGCAAGCCGTTTCCTTGAGCTTCTTGAACCGAAGCGCCGTTATCCGAGACTAGAACTCTTGGTAGGCCGAAGCGGCAAATGATGTTCTTCCAAATGAAGGTCCGCACTCGACTTTCCGTGATAGTCGCTACAGCCTCCGCTTCTACCCACTTGGTAAAATATTCTACCGCCACAATGAGAAATTTTTTCTGTTGGGTACCCCTCGAAAATGGTCCGCCAATATCGATACCCCACTGATCGAACGGACACGCTATGATTGACGGAATCATAGGGTTCGTCGGGCGATGTGGGATGTTTGCGTAATATTGGCAATCCTGACATCTCCGGGCGTGGTCGGCGGAATCTTTACCGATGGTAGGCCAATAGTAGCCTTGTCATTATGATTTTACGGAGAGTCCTCCCCCCGGAATGACTCCCACAACTTCCGTTGTGTATCTCTTCCAGTACGGTCTGTGCTTCTTGTGGGTTCAAACATCTCAGGTGAGTCCCGGAAAAAGATCTCTTGTACAAATCATCCCCCATTATAAAATATCTATTTGCTCGGCATTGCACACTCCTTGATTCTTTTGGATCAACTGGCAAAGATCCGTCCTTGAGATAGTTAAAAATGTCAGTCATCCAGTTTCTTCCTGTGTCAAGTATCATGACCGCCGAACTGGGACTCATGACGGATGAATCAGTAATGGTGAGTAGAATTACTCTCCTTGTGTCTAGAGCCGCTGTAGCAGATGCGTATTTTGCCAAGGCATCAGCTCTTTCGTTCCAAGCTCTATCAAACTTTTCCAAGGTGAATTCCTCGAAGTGGCTGGCCTCATTCTTGAGTAGCTCAAGATACTTGATCATCGAAGGACCTTTTGTAGCAAAAGTTCCTGAAAATTGGGCCTCGACGAGCTGTGAGTCCGTGTAAGCTTTGACCTTCCGGGCTTGGAGTGACTTGGCTGGACGCAGCCCACTAAAAGTGCCTCATACTCAGCCTCATTATTGGTAACTTTGAACTCCAAGGAAATCGCATAGTCGAGTTCCGCGCCATCTGGGCTCTTAAGGTAGAGTCCAATTCCTCCCACTCTTCCAGTGGAGGAACCATCCACTTCCAATGTCCAGATATCGGAAGGATGTTTTTGGGTTTGGAGATCTCCTGAGAGCTGCAGAGGTTCCGCTCTTGGTTCATTCCCTCCCGTGATTTCCGTTCTGATGTTGTCAGCACTGGAGTTTTTGGGAACATCACCAAGTAGAAATATTTGGTCGACCCGAGTTTCCCCATCTGACAAAGGAAAAGGCCGATTGATGAACTGGGCTTCCTCGAGGTTTTCCGGGTTGAATTTTGGCGGAACTGGCTTTCGGACAATATGCTTAGTGATTAAGCACTCGAGCACCTGCTTGTCAGGGACTTTCTCTGAATCCTTCTCTGGATAATCCGCTAGGAAGTCGGCGAGGACTTGAGCCTTTTTGGCTGACGGAGCCTGGTAGCAAATGTCGTATTCGCTTAGCTCGATCGCCCACTTAGAGAGTCGTCCTGATTGGTCGGGCTTTCCTAGGACCTGTTTCAAAGGTTCCGCAGTTAGTACCACTATTTTGTGAGACTTAAAATAAGGTTTTAACCGTCTGGCGGTATAAACCAAAGCGTATGCGAGTTTCTCGATCTTCACGTATCTTGTCTCCGCCCCAGCAAGGGCTTTGCTAAGATAGTAAATCGGCAAATGCTCGTTAGCCTGAATCCGTACTAATACGGAGCTCATTGCCTCTTCCGTGATTGCTAGGTAGTGGTAGAGCGGTTCTCCTTCGACGGGTTTGGAGAGCAGTGGAGGGGAATGGAGGTACTCTTTCAGTTTCTCGAAAGCCTCAGAACATTCCGCGGTCCACACAAAGTTCTCTCCTTTCCGGAGGATTTTGAAGAACGGAAGATTCTTCTCCGCTGATCGGGAAATGAAACGACTTAAGGACATTAGGCGCTGATAAGCTGTTGTACCTCGTTGAGGTTCTTCGGATGGGGCAAATCTAGGATTGCCTTGATCTTGTCGGGGTTTGCACTTATCCCTCTTTCTGTGACCATGTATCCCAGAAACTTGCCTCCTTTCACCCCGAACGTACACTTTTCAGGGTTCAACTTCATTCCATACTTTCGCAGAATGGAAAAGCAATTGTTGAGATGCTCAATATGCTCTTCTTCAGTCTTACTTTTGACAAGCATATCATCTACGTAGACTTCCATAGTCTTGCCCAACTCCCCCTTGAACATTTTATTCACCAACCGCTGGTATGTAGCTCCCGCGTTCTTCAACCCGAATGGCATCACCTTGAAACAGTATACTCCTCCTGCCGCGAAGAAGGCTGTTTTCTTGATGTCGTCCTTGGCCATCCGAATTTGATAGAAGCCCTGATATGCGTCCATGAAGCTTAGGAGCGCACATCCCGCGGTAGAATCTACCAACTGGTCTATGCGAGGTAGGGGATAAGTATCCTTTGGACAAAACTTGTTGAGCCTTGTGAAGTCGTTGCACATCCTCCACTTTCCTGGGGCCTTCTCGACGAGTACCACGTTACAGACCCAGTCCGAGTATCTAACTTCTTCAATGTGCCCGGCTTTCAAGAGCCGGTCCACTTCCGTAGATATGATTGCGTCCTTGACTGGGCCAAAGTCTTTCCTCTTCTTTCGGATATATTTGATCGAGGGATCCATGTTCAGACGGTGAGCAGTGATTCTCGGATCTATTCCCTTCACATCATCAGTACTCCAAGCAAATACGTCCCTGTTGTCTCGGAGACAAGCGATAAGTTTCATCTCCACTTCTGTGCTCATCTCTGTTCCGATTCTAGTCTTCTTATCCGGGCTTCCAACAACAATCTCGATTTCCTTGAGAGTTTCGTGAGGCTCGATCCGTGCAGTTCTAGGGAACTTCTCCTTCGGGCTTCCTACCCCTATCTGCGGATTCTCCTGTTTCGGCGGGAGAACATCTCTCGGATCGGAGGTCACCGTGACTGCCAAAACGGGGGCAGATGCCCTTCTCGTGGACATAATGTAACACTCCCAAGCTTCTCGGATATTTCCTACCTCTTCTCCTACTCCGAAGGGAGTAGGGAATTTCATTCTGTTGTGTAAGGTGGATGAAATAGCCCGGAATTGATTGAGTCCTGGGCGCCCAAAGATGGCGTTATAGTCGAAGGTCCGATCAACCACGACAAATTGGACCGACTGTGTTACCCTGGCCGGGAAGGTTCCGAGTGAAACGTGTAACGTAACACTTCCTAGTGGTCGAACAGTTCCTCCTCCAAACCCTAGTATAGAGGTGTGAACTCTGTCGTAGCGGATTCTTCCCAACTCCATCTGATCTAGTGTCCTCTTAGAGATAATATTCGAAGAACTCCCGGTATCCACCAGAATTTTGTTCACTCGACAAGTCGCGATGGTCAACGAAACTACAAGAGGAACGTCCGGGTCGTCAATCTCCTCGCCTCCTGCCGTAGGAGGGGGAATTTCGCTATCGTCGAAAGATATTGCATTCGTTCCTCGAATCGCGGGGGCACCGTACGCCCTGTCATTGTTCCGAAGGTTTTGGGCGGTCCGCTCCCTTGCATTCCTGCTATCGCCTCCAGAGGGTCCGCCTGCGATAGTGTTGATCACTCCGCTGTACGGAGGGTTCTCCATTTCCGTCTCGTCGCCGTATCCGTACGGATGTCCTCCCATGCGTGGCGGATAGCCTACTGGCGGAGGTGGCAAAGATAGTGGGCGAGGTGGTGGGTCGGCGTTATCCTTCCTCCTCCGCTCCGTTCTATCGTGCCTGGAGGGCTCGTCCGCATATATGTGCTCCTTCAACTTGCCTTCTCTCACCAGGTGTTCGACCTCTGTTTTTAACTGGATACAGTCGTCAGTCTCATGGCCTCTGCTCTTGTGAAATTTGCAGTATCCCTTCGCATTTCTGTTTCTCCGCTTGTGGGATGGCTTTGGCCATTGGACGTCCAACGTTTTCTCAACAATAGTGGCCAAGATGTCGGATCTCGGCTTATTGAGGCACGTGTAGTCCGCGAATCTCCTGGGCGGACTCCTCTCCCTGTAAATGCCTTTGTCTCTGTGATCTTTCTTCGGGTCGAACTTCCCCTGGCGTTGCTCTTGTTTTTACGGTTCCTTTCCCTTCTTCAATCCTGCTCGGACTGGTACGTTCCTTCGGTATTCTTCTCCGTACATCACCTCCTCACAGATGTCATCCAAGTGCTTTTCGCTCCTCACTTCCTGACTAGAGAGCTTCCTCCATGACTGAGTTGTAAGTATTAGCGTCTGGTGTGGACCCGTTCTTTAATACTATGGGGCTCAACTCGGAGTACTTCAGTATTGAAGCGATCTAGGAAAGTTCGAAGATCTTCCTGTTCCCTTTGGATGACTTCATCCAGGTGCTCTATAGTACGTTTTCTTCTTTTTGATTTTCCGAATCGTGCTAAGAACTTTGAAGACAGATCTGCATACGACCTTATTGACTTGTTTGGCAAAGCGGTGTACCAATCCATAGCCGTGCCGAAGAGGGTGGATGAGAACGTAAGGGCTTTAGTATTGTCACTCAAATTTGGAATCCATCTTGTTGTACCTTGTCAGTGACCACGGACAAGTATCCCGTAGTAGTATTCCAAGTTCGGAATCACTTGGTCCGAGTTCCTATTTCTTTCCTTTTCCCTCATGATATCATCACGAGGGTTTGGTGCACTTGTAGTGATCTGCCGTGGTCTTTACCAGCGTCGAGGTTCAGATTGGGTTTCTAAAGCTTTTTGTTGGGCGTAGATTTCATCCGTTGTCGTGACCTCTCCTGTCCGTGGATGGACTGCGACATCCGCGGGGAGTTCGTCTAGCCGGACAACTGGAATGGTTTCTGCTACATGATCTCTGTTCCTCATGGGAGCTTGTCGCGGACCTCCTGGCTGCCTGTTACCTCCTTCTTGGTACTCTCTCCTCCCATTCGGCTTCCTCACCCGAACTTGCGGGCGAGGCCGTCGGTCTAGAAGGTTTCGCAAATCCTCATGGGGCAGCTGATCTCCCAACCTCTGTTGGATCGGATGTTGTCTGTTTCTTGACAAGGCGGGCTTCGCAGAACATGATAACCCTTTGCGGAGTGTCTTGCTGAGGGTGGGCATTGTTAGACCCTAGGCATCCTTGGATAATCGTGAGCAACCTATCAAACTGGGTTTCGCTTAGTCCGAGGTCGCTTGTGCGGACAACGCGACCATCGGGCATCGTAAACTGTTGACCTGTGGTAGGGCCTTGAGCTTCTTCCGGAGAAGCTCGTGCTACCCCTTCTCCATGGTCCGTAGGCACGATATTCACAGGGACGCTCTGGCCTCCTCTAAGCGGGGCGCCCCTTCGCTCGGATATCTCCTTCCAGCGTTCCTTCCAGCCCCAGCGGCCATTCGTCCCCGGGTGGGCGGACGTCCTCGTGGGCGTGGTGGTGGTGTTCCCACGCCTGCAGCACTAGTCCGGGCTGTTCGTCTCGTTCTAGCCATTAACACAACACAAACACAGATCTTTTTGTAAAGATTCCCACAGACGGCGCCAAAATGTTGAGGGGTAAACCTCGAACACCAACACTACTATTGCAAGTAACCTAATCTAAGATCCACCTCCAACTTGAAGTCCGAGAGAAGGCTTGTCCGAGCAAGAGTACCTGAAAGGACTGGGGGGGGGGGGGGGGGTTAGAATGGGTCACCCAGATTGCCTAAGTCAATCCGGAAGGAGGCTTTACTCAAAGGAGAGATGAGAGCTCTCAATGCAATAGTAATGGGAAAGGTATTATGTTCCAGAAGACTTAGGGATTGTTGCTTTGATCTTGCTTACCATAAGGTCTTGGATCTTGTGCTATATTTATAGTTATCATGTACTTATGAAGAGGTTCATAAGATGATGCCAAGTGTATGATTCAGATTTGGACACCAATGCTCCCTTTGGCCCATAGCCCAATAGTGAACAGTAGTCCAATACCGAAAAGTGAGCTTGGGAGAGTAGTCTGGACCTTTTCCCTCTGAGAGTACTGTTCCGCCTGTTGGGTCCGTGTTAGTCCCTCGGACAGATCTGTCAGCTTGGTTGATCTGCCCTTGGGTAACTCTGGATGTCCGAGCCAAGAGTCTCACGGAAGTATCTCAGTGGTTACATATATATGTTTGGTCTTAATGTAATGGTGGCGTCAGATTCTCTCGTATCATCCGTTAGCATATCTGTCTTGACATGGTCAGTTTGGAAGTCCTTTCCTTAGCCATTTCGGACTAGCTGTGGAGATGTAGTGACTTGACGTCTTTTCGATTCACTTTGGTCGGACCATGTGAGGTCGGACCAATACTGAATTGGCTAGTTAAGCCGTGATGCGCTTTAGGACACGCTCTATGGCGCCCTTAACGGATTGGACACATTTCCGTATCAACATATATGTAATTTGATAGTTAGTTTAGTTAATGATATGTATATATGTTAGGTATGTAGTATGATATGAATGTATGTAGTATGTTAAGTTTGGTATGTATGAATGTATGTAGTTAGTTTTATTTGTGTGTTAAGTATATATAGTTAGTTTAGTATAGAAGTATGTAGTTTTGATTTGATAAATTTGTATGTTAAGTATGTAATTTGATATGAATATATGTAGTAATTCGATATGTGTAGAGTAATTAGTTAATTTGATATGTATGTTAAGTATATAATATATGTACTAAGAGGTTGAAATGGTTAAAATATATGCCCAATTTTGTAACATATCGAACACCTAATTAATAATTAATTTATAATGAACATATAATAATTAACAATTAACCTCCACAATCTTCTTATCCGAATTGGAATCGATCTAATAAATTAAATACGATCTAATAAATTGGAACGTGTCAGGTTAAAAATAAAGTATACAATGAATTCCGATCGTTCATGGATGTACGATAAATCGCATTGGTAAATGGCGAGTTTCTAGGAGTTTTGTAGAAGGGTTAAATGTTTCATCTCGTTTGCCATGGGACGTTCGGTTTGTAACCTGGGGTTGATAAAGTGTCCTTGCACATTGGAAACCCGCAGAACAAGCAATTTATGACGCCTTCTGGCGATGTTCGAGCACTTATGCGTTACGGATTCATGCCTGAGTATCATGTATGGATTCATCACGGTGAGGAAGCACCGTCCATGGCATACCTCCAATGGAGGGAGAGGCGGGGTTTGGGCCGCCTATCGAGTGCATTTCTGTTTGTCGGAACATGTGCATGGTGTATTGGGAGGAGGATGTAGATCTGTTGGAATGCAAGTTCTGTGGTAGGGAGCGTCACAAGTGATGAGGAGGATCGTGCATGAGAATGAGGAGTTTCATCCGTTTTGTCTCTAGGCTTGTATAACTAGTAGTAATCATTAGTTGATATATATATGAAACCAAACATTATGGTAAAATTGAAGCTGATGTAACTTATATTATGTAATGCCGTAACAATTGACTAGAGCTAATATAACTTATATTACGTAGCAATTGATTGAATTATTGTGAAATTGATTTATTATCGTAAATGAAAGACCTCGATCTAATGAATTCAAACGTGTCAGGTTATTATCTAATTATTCAATGAATACCGATCGTTCATGGATGTATTGTCGTACTCTCAATGGCAGAGTTCAATGGAGTTTTCTGAAAGGGGTTGAAGGTTTCATTGCATTTGCAATGTCAAATCCGGCTTGTGTAAAGGATGGGTTGATAAAGTGCCCTTGTGCAATGAAACAAGGTAAACAAGCAATACGTGGCTCCTAAAGCGGTAGTGCAGCACTTGAGGAAAAATGGATTCCTGCCTGGGTATCAGGTATGGAATCATCATGGTGAGGAAGCAGCACCGTCCAATACATATGACCAATACAGACAGCGTGGACGAAAGAGAAAAAATGAACAAGTCGGGGAACAAAGTACATCTGAAGGCGATGCTATTCGAGCTCGAGTCGAACAAATGGTGTATGATGTTGCAGGGGTAGAGTTCAAGGACACAACTAACACTGAAATCGAGGTGGAGGTGGATGAACCACCGAATCCCGAGGATCAGTTGTTCTTTGACTTGTTAGAATCATCAAGGAAGCCGGTTTATCCGGGGTGTAAGCTCACTGAGTTGTCTTTGTTGGCTCGGCTAATGAGTTATAAGGCTAACGGCCAGCAATCTGAAACGAGCTTCAATGAATGGGTTGACGTAATGTCGGACCTTTGTCCTGAAGAAAACATAGTTCCCACCAACTTATACATAAGAAAATGTGGTACTTCCCTCTAGCACCTCGTTTGAAAAGATTGTATGCTTCAAGTGCTTCTGCGGAAAAAATGCGGTGGCACAAGGAGCGAGTAATCTCGGATAATGCAGAAGATGGTAGAATGGACCATCCAGCAGACTCACCCGCATGGAAATCGTTTGACAAGACATATCTAGAGTTTGCAGCCGAATCTAGAAATGTACGATTGGGACTTTGTACGGATGGTTTTAACCCGTTCGGAAGTGAACGTAAATACTCTTGTTGGCGATTATGCCGACCGCATAATCACCCGGTGAGTGCATGAAGGAGCCATTCATGTTTCTGACTGCGTTGGTGCCTGGGCCGAAAGATCCTGGACTGACATTGGATGTTTTCTTGCAACCCCTAATCAAGGAGCTGATCGAGTTGTGGACAGATGGTATCCCTGCATATGATGTGTCGACAAAAAAGAACTTCACCTTGAGAGCAGCTCTTCTTTGGACCGTGAGTGACTTCCCTGCGTACTCCATGCTATCTGGAAGGAAAACCGCAGGGAAATATGCATGTCCACATTGCTTGGAGGATACAGATGCATTTAGACTGAAGGGTAGTGGAAAATTTTGTTGGTTTGATTGTCATCGTAGGCTGCTAGAAAGTGACCATCCGTTCAGGAAGAACAATGATCAATTCTTGAAAAATAAAATAGTCAACAAAAAAGCCCCGACAAGACTTACTAGTGCACAAATTCTTGCGGAGATTGATAGGTTGGGTCTTATGAAGGTCACTGAACTTGGGTGGATGAAGCATAACGAGAAAATTGGTAAAACATGTGGTTGGAGGAAGAGAAGCATCTTCTGGGACTTGCCTTATTGGAGCAGTCTTCTTATCCGTCACAACTTAGATTTCATGCACATTGAGAAGAACGTGTTCGAGAACTTATTCAATACACTTTGCAACATTGAGGGAAAAACAAAGGACCATGCGAAGTCTAGATCCGAGTTGTCCATGTGGTGTAAAAGGCCTGAGTTGACAAAGAAGGATGAAAATGGTAAGTGGCCGAAAGCGTGCTACACAATTGACAACGGTTCTAGGTCAATTTTGTTTGATTGGGTGAGGTCATTGAGTTTCCCAGATAATTACGCCTCAAATTTAGAGAGGTGTGTGGATTTGAAGAAGACAAAGGTTTATGGGATGAAGAGCCACGACTGTCATGTGTTCATGGAGAGGCTTATCCCGGTAGCATTTCGAGACCCGCTCAAACACGTATGGACTGCTATCACCGAGTTGAGCTTATTTTTCAAAAATTTAGGCACAAGGGTGGTTCATGATAAAGTGTTGGAAAATCTTGAAAGGAACATACCATTGATTCTATGCAAGCTCGAGCGTATCTTTCCACCGAGCTGGTTTGATTCTATGGAGCACTTGTCGGTTCACCTTCCTCATGAAGCGAGACTTGCTGGACCGGTTCAGTATCGATGGATGTATCCATTCGAGAGGTACTTGGGGAAATTGAAGAAGTATGTCAACAACAAAGGTAAACCTGAAGGTTCGATTGCCAATGCCTACCTTCGAGAGGAAACTGCAACCTTCTGCTCTTATTACTTTGACGAACACGTCCCTACGAAGACATCAAGGCCGGCTCGAAACGCAGACACATTCGTAGTTCAAGCGGATGATGAGTTTTCCCTATTTGTCTTCAGGGTATCAGGGAGACCTCTTGGTGCAGCTAAGAAAGAATATCTTACGGATAAAGAGTTGAAAGCAGCTCAATATTATGTCCTCACGAATTGTGCTGAGGTTGACCAGCATATGGTACTATTTGCGAGGTGAGCAACCATTTATTTAAATTTTAATATAGCTACACAAGTCTCTACTTCAATTATAGACTTATCATCGAATCAATGTTTGCAGTTTTTTCAAAAAGCGTTGTTTGGAAGAAAATCCTCAGATGACAGAGGATACAATAGAGGAACTACTTGACTCTAAAATTCCTACAGAATTTCAGTTGGTTCCGAAAGTGTCCGGAATCCAATTAACAATGTCACATGCATATACTTAAAGGCTCTCGCAGAAGGGCCATTCAAAAAGGTCTACACATTCCCAGGTTATATAGTCAATGGCCTTAGGTTCCACACGACTGAATGTAACACGGCCATGGCGACAAGCAACTCCGGGGTGTGTGTTAAGGGTGCAGAAGATTATGGAGACGCTACTTTGTTTGATTTCCACGGCAAGCTAAAACGAATTGTGAGGATTGAATATTCTGGCTTGCCATTGAAACGAACCTTCTTGTTTGATGTTGAGTGGTATGATCCTAATCCAGGAGGTACGAGGAAGAACGAGTAGTATGAAATGGTTGATGTGAACCAAAAGAAGAGGTACCGTACCAAGTATGAACCATTTATTCTGGCGACTCAAGCACGACAAGTGGTGTTTCTTGAATATCCAAGCAGGAAACGCGATAAGGGAGAATGGTTAGCTACGGTACCTATTCGTGCTCGCTCGAAAGTGGAGTACATTGAGAAAGACGACTCAATTACCAACTCGTACCAACAAGAGGATGTCGATAAACAAGCAGAAGATCCCATAGAAGCAGATGATGAGTTGTTTGATCTGCACGAGGACCAATATGTAGACTTAGAGGACGGCGATAACGGTATATTATGTGTATTATAACTAGTTAGTAGTTGATAACATTTGAGTAATTATATGTGTTATTATAATATGTTCTGTATTATAACTCGTACTAACACATTTTATTGTATTTATTACATGTTTTTGCAGATGCATGACAGAGGTCCCACTATCGTCCCCCACCACGCAGCCCGCAGGATAGTAGTGGTGGGTCGGGGTCGATTACGTGGAGGGCTCGATGGTCGTGGCGGCAGGTCTCGATTCTGAGACCCCGGCGAGAGAGAGCCGTGGCTCTACCAACAAGACACATCTTTGGAGGATGACCACGACGATTGTCCTACCGTGTTCGATCCAAACCATCCCAACGTCGCGTGGACGGCTCACGATGATTTCCCTGTTGGTCCTGCCAAGTAAGTATTATACATTCTTCTTAAATATGTAAAACATAACTTATAATGATAGCTGACAAGTATAAATTGTTGTACTAAAGTAATATATATTCGTTTGGTGTATCTTATACATTGACAACAGCTTATGGCCTCGGGAGGTGCACAACAAACTAGGTGACATCTTCCGGAGCAGGAGAGAGCCACCGGGGCTGGGTGGTGAGTGTTGGAGCCACATCTCGGAGCGCATGAGGGCCGAGTACTTCGATGAGCTGAGGGTAAGTTAAAATATGGCATTCCTTCGTTTGTAATTATAATCGTTTTAATATGAGTGGTATGTTAGCCATTGTATGTGAGTGGTATGTTAGCCACTTTATTTGGGTGATATGTTAGTCACCATTGTGTTAGTAAAATTTAGGACAATGTGAGTGGTATGTTAGCCACTATATGTGAGTGGTATGTTAGCCACTTTGTTTGGGTGATATGTTAGTCTCCATATCTGTTATAATGTTGTTGTATCTTGTTAAATTGATGTAACATGGTGAGGTTATACATGTATTGACTTTGGATGTTGTATGAAATTGGGAGTGTAGAAGGAGTACTTCATTCTCGTGAGTTGATCCCACATATCCGTGTGTTTATTTAGACTGGGGATCCAAACTGAGGATATGGTCTGCGTGGAAGGCCATTCGGGATCGGGTATAAATCCTCCACGTTGATCCGGAGTGGGCCCTTCGATGCCTATCGCGCCGAATCGATGTCCAGACGCGTTACTACACCAAAAGCGTAACGGGCATCCCGATCGACACGGCAGAAGGGCCGTTCACCACCTTGGGAGGCGATCTACTGTCACTGATTATTATCAATCGGTGCGTATATATGTGTTTTTGCAATCTAGCATTACGTGTATGTATGAAGTCTCTACTGCTCTATTACTTGTAGATGATAAATTGTTGACTAGATCTGGTTTGATTGTGTGGCACGGGGAGGTGACATCCAAGTATGCCATCTTCAAGAAGGCCAAGTATATGGGACCGACTGCCGGGCCTCGTCTATTGCGGTATGTTTATGTTGCTTAAAGTTCATATTTGTACACTATTACAAGTTACTTTTTTAAAACAGTAACTGATCATGATATCTGCTATTTACGATTTCAGGCTGAGGTTGATGCTTAGGTGGCGAGGTAGGAGGACGAGACGGGTGATGTGTTGTCAACTGAACAAGTTGACAACATCTTCCTAGAGGTCAACAAACCGGACAAGAAAGGACGAATATATGGACTCGGGAGCCTCGGTTTGCATCTGGCTAGTCCGGGGTGCTCCTCATCATCTACCCAGCAGTCCAGACGTCCGGTTTACACACAGGACCAGGTCTCGGAAATGGTGTAGTCGCAGGTCCGGGAACAGGTTGCTCGGCTAACTCAAGAGATGGAGCAACAAAGGGACGCGATGGAGCGACACGCCATAGAACAAAGGGAGGAGAACGAGCGCCTTCGGTTACAGATGGAGTAGTTCATGTCCCAGTTCCGCCATCACCCACCCCCGTCTGATAGCTAGTTAGTTAGTTATGTATCTGTATGTTCGGATTTTTTTTCATATTTACATTTGTGTGGATAATTTCTCCAGCTCCGGATATTACTTTTTTTTATTCAAAATTTATTGAAATATTTTCCGTATTATTCATTTATTATCGAACATTATATTGATTAAATAGTGACGGATTAATAGTGACGGAATTTCAGATTCCGTCACTAATTCCAATAAAATGTTGGACGACGGATAGAATCTATCCGTCGTTACCTTTAGCGACGGATAGATTCTATCCGTCGTCCGGTTTAGCGACGGATAGAATCTATCCGTCGCTAAAGGTAACGACGGATAGATTCTATCCGTCGTTATATTTCGATTAAAAAAAAAAGGTCAAACATATAATCCGTCGTCCAATCCGTCGCGAATTGGACGACGGATTATCTATCCGTCGGCCCAACTCCAGCGGGGCGACGGATTTTTTATCCGTCGCCCGATCCGTCGCCAGGGCTGGGGCGAGGAATCGCTGGGCTAAAGCGACGGATCTATCCGTCGCCCCAGCCCAGTTTTTTTGTAGTGTGTTTTTATGATCGTTTTTTTATGCTATGCTCTACGTGATCGACCCCTTCCTAGAATAGTTTTTTATAGATGTTTAAGCAAGATGGAGTTGATATGAAATATTCAATATTCATGCATATAAAGTTTAGTGTTTTACAGAACCTCATAAAATTTACCAATTAAGTAGATGGAGATGGTCTCTCTGGATGCTGCTGCAAAGGTATTTCTTGGGACACAACAATGACTTCTAGAAGTAATGCACCTAAGCTCGGTTGTTCTATACCCTATTTGGTTATATGGTACTTAGAAAATCACATTAGTTGATACCTTTGTGACTATGCAGTGAAATTTAGAAGTCTGGAGGATATTACCAATGTGTTGTCTTCCAGAACGCATTCTTCAGAGACGACTGAGTTATTCCGGTTCAGTCAGTTAGATATAACGATTTGGGGATCAGATATTCCCGATTCTGATTCGATGCTCCAAGTTTCTGCTGATCTGCTGCACCGGAGTCCGCAATGTGCAGGGAAGAAGAAAGAAAGATTTTCTATAGGTGAGCATTATGTTGTTTGGTTAATGAGCAAAAGAGTTATCCTGCCTTTCTATGATTACCATACACTATATGTTTCCCAAAACAACAGGTATACAAGACATCAACACCTTGGTAATAAGTTGTGTGAGTTTATGAGGCTAGAACTTTATAGTTAATACCAGCTATGAAGAAACGAGTTCCTGCATTAATTGAATGTTCTGCTACTTCAATTAGATTCACCATTGTTCTTGCTCATGAGGACCTCTATAAGACTGTTTTGAGTTGTGAAGCTTGCTCTATAGAATACAATATACACATATCAAGTGAATTATGAAGCTTAAATCTCAACCCCTTTTGTTTTCATCAGATTCTTATTTATTACTATCCTTTTAAATCGTTGATGGATATTCATCTACTATTATGGTTCAAAACAGGATGTGTTGCTGAATTTGATTTTTTTTAAATCTAATGTTGAGTTAAGTGTAATTATAATTCAGACTAAGAAGTTTACTTAGTGTTAGTGGCTCCATATCTCTGGGAAAACAAAAACTACACTTAATTTCGTTTTGTGATTCATTATCCCTTCAATTTTCAGTAGCTCGATGAAATTTTCATTTCCAACCAAAGCTTAAATAAGAAAGATTTGATTTGCCTTGCCAACTTACTTATAATACAAGTTGTCATGTTGATTTATTGTTTTCATATTGAGTTTGAAAAATTCTTGAGTTGCTTTCTTTTTATAGAAAAAAGTCCAGTTTTTATATATCTAGAGAGTAGGTATGAGTTAATTATCTTGAGTTGCTTTTGTCTTGGAGTTAAGTATCTTAGTTTATTTATCTATAGCTATCTGATAATATTATGATATTTGAGATGTTAGATATAGCTGTGTTCTCATACTCGGATTGGATATTAATCTTTTTCTCTAATCTATAGATAAAAGTCAGAGTTAATGGAGCAGATAGAATTTGAAGGTTCAGAGTACGCATGCTGGTGTATTTGGTGTGTATTAATGACTTAAGGTGAATTGGTAGGGGCCTGGCGATCTCAAGTCGGGAGAAGTAGTTGGCGTAGTAATCCGGGACACTAATGGAATTGTATTATTGACTTGGAGGCGGCGGAAGTTTGGATCCATCATTTGCTCAGAAATTGCAGGAAGGCTAGCCGCTCGATGTGCGGTACAGTTGGCACGTGAAACGTTGTGCCAGAATGTTATTTTCTAAGGTGTAAGAACATCATTTCTAAGCTTCAGGAGGGCGCCTCATTGTCAATGGCTCCAGTAGGTGGAATTATTCAGGAAACCAAGTCCTTGCTGCCGTGATTTAATTTTGCTTCTTTTAATTTTGTTAGAAGGTGTTGGAATAATACTTTTTATAATGATGGAGATCCATTGTTGGCTTTTGAAATTTCTGATGTAAAAGTTCTTTGATTTTTATCAATACATGAGCATTCTTTCTCAGAAGCTACACAAGTCATTCAAAAGCCTATCTCCTTTTGCCTATTTCATTTATTGAGATTGATAATGCAATAGAAATCATTCAAATAACAGTTTACACAATTTTCATACAAATATCCTATAATACCATTTTAAATTGAAAAGAAATACACAATTGTGATTTGCGAGGGACAGTACAGTCCTTTATAATTCACCATTACTTAATTAATTAAACTTGAATATTTTATTAATTAATTAAATTATTTATTTATTAAAATATTATCTATACATTAAAGAAAATCCATTCCTCCATATTAAAGCATGCCACATTATCATTATCAACTATGTGGAAATATGAACGATTTTGATTGGTTATTACAATTTTAAATTTGGTATGTTGGATATGGAACATTTTAAGTTGTTAAGATGTAGTGTACCATATAACTCCCATTATTTATTTTTAATGTTGACTCAATACATAATTTAGACGAATCCATAGACATCAAACTTGAATATTTTATTAATTAATTAAATTATTTATTTATTAAAATATTTTTTTATTAAATAACATAAATTGAAATAATGAAAATTTAAAAGTAGAGCATTTATTAAATACTCAATACTTCTCCAGTTATCAAAGAAATCAATATTTATTTAGGTATCTGATTCTGAATGGATACATTAAAAATTACCAATAAAGTTACGCATTGGATTAAATAAAAACCATCATCTTATCAACATTTACGTGAATTCTAACACATTTTCTACTTTTTACTCATTATTTATTCAAATATTACCTTCTATCTTATATATTTACTACATGGAGCATTTTGAATATAAATTTCACTTTATATATATTGAGTTTGTTATGATTTTGAAAATTTACTTTATTGAATTTTTAATGCACTATTTTATGGATGAAATAGATATAGTCAGTACAAGATCTTTATGTGCTGCATAGTCAATTGTGACAGCACCTTGGTTATTTCTGGATCTTGGTATCATTTTAGTTAATTTTGATGCTACAATTTAGTAGAGTCAACATATGGGTGGTATTGGTGTTGTTCCTAGGTATCAATGGCCAAGATTATTGCTTGGTGTCAAAATTTGTGCCTTATGGTTCCTTTAAAAGGCATGGAAAGTTTGACTGACAAATTAGCAACTTGAATGGTTCGAAATTTTGAGTGGCAACATGTAGTAATTAATTAAAGCGGATTTCTCTTTGGTGATTAAATCTCCTAAGTCTGCAGATTATAGATTTGCATATGTTTATTTACATTATAGAAGAAATCGAGGCATTTGATGTAGAATTTTGTCCATTAGTAGTCTCTATGCTCTAATTTTATTTTTTTGATCTTTCATCATCATTGTTTTGAACTATAATAATTTGGAAATATGTTCTACAAGTATTATGTTGGTCCAGATAACGGCAAAGTAAAAGACTAGGGGGGGGGGGGGTGAATAGTCTTTTAAAACTTTTGTCGATAAAAACTATTTCTTAGATATCTGTGTAGATATCTGATACTTAGATTCAGAGCGCGGAAGACTTAAGATAGATAAGTGCAGAAACAGTTAAAGTGTGTGTGTTGCTGAAATGTAAGTACAGAGAAATAAATAACACAGCAAGTATAGTGGTATCTGGAGGTGGCGTAATCCTCCAACTAATCCACTTCGGTCTTCCAAAGACCTAGAATTCACTAGAATAGATAATTGAGGTCACCTTACAAAAATCCTATTCTAAGATTCCTTAAACAAATGGTTCCCAACCAAATGTTCCCCCTGAGTTGTTCCCGACTTTCCTGACCAAGTACTTCACTCGTAAACCTTTTTGAGCTATTCCCTAGATTCCCAAGCTAAGTACTTCCTATGCTCAATAACCTTGGAGTTATTCCTTAGTTTCTCAAACTAAGTACTTCCTGTACTCCACGCCAGTCATGGTGTTGGTTTTGGTTTGAGTTGTCAGATGAGCTTCTTTAATAACTTTTCAGTTAATCAGATAGCTCTGTGAATCAAGTATACTTAATACACTTTGCAATGTATGATATCTTGTTCTTTTTACTGACCCAAGTCTTAGATAAATGTTCAAGAGAATGAATCTCAGATACTTGATTTTTCAATTCAACTCTTTCACAGATAGCTGTGCTTGTTTAGGATCTGGACACTTAGAACTTTAGTGCTACTTAAGATCAGGAGATTTGGTCGCAACAGAAAGCTTTGAGGATAAGTAGTTTGCTTGAGAGAATATGTTGTTCAGCGTGTTTATGGAGTTCAAGGTGTCTTCTCAAGTAGTCTAAGTGTTGATATTTATAGATGAATTTGAATGCCGCTGAATAGTATCCGTTAGGCTTAATACAAACTATTGATATCTGTGTATAGTACTACATCAGGTTTGTCTTCTTCTTCAGAAGTTACCGTTGCTTTTATTCAGACATCTCTGTCCGTGCATTAAATGCATTGTACTGTACTTTTTGTCCTGTAGTGCCAACGGAACTATGCTCAGTATCAGAGACTAGTATCATCTGATTCTTTGCACGTCCTTATCTTTAATCTTCAGATACCACTTTATTGAAACAACTTTGTTGCAATATATTTCTTTTTCAGAAATGTGGTTAAGGCTCAAGGTATCTGAGAGTAGATATCTGTGGACACTTTCCTTGTTTTCAGATAGACCTTTTAGTTCTCAGATATCTCTTGTGACACAGCTTGTTTAAGACTATTCGTGTCTTCAAGATATCTGACCAAGGTATCTGTAAAACTGTTTCAGTAATCTTGTGCAGTTTCTTCAAATCTTCAATGTCGTTGAACTTGTTCCGCTTGGATGTCTTCTTCTTGGTCTTCTCTTCATAAAATAAAAATTACATTTTGAGACCTAACATCCTATACAAGATTAGCTAGACTATCATACTTAGTGGGTTTCCTCTTTTACAATGTTCAAGTGAACCAAGAGTACTAATCACCTTTCTGAGACTAAGATAAGTCATCATGTTGCTGATCAAAATCTAAACCGATATTTCTAACAAAATATCTAACAAATTTCCCCCTTTTTGATCAGTCAACGATGACTATCTGGCCTATTACAAATCTGGATGAGTGAACAATCCAGCACTTAATCATTTCTTAAGATTTTTCAATTCATTCAATTAAGTGCAGAAAGTAAACATCAACCAAATCACAAGGTGTGATCTTTGCTGACAAGTTATCTTTTATAGAATACTATCTGAGAGTAAGTTCTTCAGATAAGTTACAAAGAAAGATTACAGATAACTTCAATACATAAAACAAGTTTAGCTCGATTAGAAAATCTGACAAAAATACATAGTAAATTAGGACAACAGAGTAACCAAGCTCAAGTAAACATCCTAATAGACTAGTCTTCAAGTCTTCAACTCTTCAAGTCTTCAAGTAGTTCTATGGATCGATCAGAATTTCCTATCTCCAAACCTTTTGATGTCATCGAATAATCATAGAAGTGTTCTGACGAGCATCTCAGTGTCTCTGGCAAATCCACAGACCTCTTTGTAGGTTTTGGTAGGATTTTTCTTGACAAAATGTTTGACCCACAGATACTTTCCCCACTTCCAGGCGTGCTCTATTCTGATATTTGAAAGCTTGAAGTATTCGTAGATAATCCTCAGATATATGATGTCACCCTTGTATTGATCTTCAGTTAGATAGAACGACTCATAGGGTTCCACAGCGAGTCTTGCTCTTGTACTGTTCGGTGATATTGATTCTGTGCACATCATCGGCTTTCCATATGGACATTCATCGAGAGGTCCTTTCTCATGGCTTCTCTTGACAACTTCAAAATCCAACCAGGCTTTAATGTGATTGGTGTTGATCAAGGTTGGCTTATCTTTTCTCCATGCCATAAGTTGTTTATGGATTGGTTCTGGAAATCTTGAATTTACCAGTAGATGCTTAAGTTCCAGAATCCAATAGCCATTTTTCTGATTGATGCACCTGTAGACAGAGGAATCATTGTCATTCTTCACATACTCTATTTTGGCTTTTCTGGCCTGAGTGGAAGTTGACTTTGTCTTTGCTCAGCTCTCAGTCTGTTCCTTCTCTGTCTTGAATTCTCTTTGGGGTTGTTGCTTGAAGAACCACCCTGGATAGACTTGGTATTTCCAGATGGTGTTTTAGCTGCTAGGGGCTTTGCAGCTATGGGCTCAGTTAGGCTTTCAATTTTCCTTTTTCTGTGAAGAAGAGCTTCATCTTCATCAGTTTCCTCATCATCATCAAGATTAGATCTTGTGAGAGTTTTACAGCCTTCTTCATTGCCCAGGGACTTGATTTGACCTTCTTCTTCTTCAGAAGATTCATCAATCCCTTTAACTTGTCTCTCCTTGGAGCCTTGGTACTCCTTAGAGGTTTCTGTGCCATGGCCCTTGTTATCATTGTAGTTCCTTCAGTAGGTTTCTGGGAAGCAGCTTGGCTTGAGGAGGGTTCATTGATTCTGAGTGGTGGCTGGGAAGTTTTCATGTTTCTTCTTCCTCTCTGAGCCACACCAGCTCCAGATTTCTTCTTGTTTTCTTCTCCTTCTTCCCATTCCCCCTGACTTTGAGGTCCAGATTTGTACACTCTTTCCCCCCTTAGTCATTGTTGGCTGACTCAGTCTCATAAAATGTTAGGAAATTTGTTAGGAAATTTGTTTAGATATTTTGATAGAAATATCTGTTTAGATTTTGATCAGCAACATGATGACTTATCTTAGTCTCAGAAAGGTGATTAGTACTCTTGGTTCACTTGATAATTGTAAAAGAGGAAACCCACTAAGTATGATAGTCTAGCTAATCTTGTATAGGATGTTAGGTCTCAAAATGTAATTTTTATTTTATGAAGAGAAGACCAAGAAGAAGACATCCAAGCAGAACAAGTTCAACGACATTGAAGACTTGAAGA
This sequence comes from Plantago major, assembly GCA_026545765.1. Classification (NCBI taxonomy): domain Eukaryota; kingdom Viridiplantae; phylum Streptophyta; class Magnoliopsida; order Lamiales; family Plantaginaceae; genus Plantago; species Plantago major. The sequence goes on along the minus strand of CM048839.1, from coordinate 28,827,686 downwards.
AACTACACAAGATTACTGAAACAGTTTTCCAGATACCTTGGCCAGATATCTTGAAGACACGAAAAGTTTTAGACAAACTGTGTCACAAGAGATATCTGAGAAATAAAAGGTCTATCTGAAAACAAGGAAAGTGTCCACATATATCTATTCTCAGATACCTTGAGCTTTAACCACATTTCTGAAAAAGAAATATATATATATTGCAAACAAAGTTCTTTCAATAAAAGTGGTATCTGAAGATAAGGATAAGAACGTGCAAAGAATCAGAGAAATCTGAACAAGGTTGTCTCTGATTCAAAGCATAGTTCCGTTGGCACTACAGGACAAAAGTATAGTACATTGCATTAAATGCACGGACAGAGATGTCTGAACAAAAGCAACGGTAGCTTCTGAAGAAGAAGACAAACCTACTACAGTACTATACACAGATATCAATAGTTTGAGTTTGATTTAAGCCTAACGGATACTATTCAAACGACACTCAAATTCATCTATAAATATTAACACTTAGACTGCTTGAGAAGACACACTACACAACCTGAAGAACTTACACTGAACACATATCTTAATCTCTCAAGCAAACTACTTACTCTCAAAGCTTTCTGTTGCGACCAAAGCTCCTGATCTTAAGTAGTACTAAAGTTCTAAGTGTCCTGATCCTAAACAAGTACAGCTATCTGTGAAAGAGTTGAATTGAAAGATCAAGTATCTGAGATTCATTCTCTAGAACATTTATCTAAGACTTGGGTCAGTAAAAAGAACAAGATACCATACATTAAAAAGTGTATTAAGTATACTTGATTCACAGAGCTATCTGATTAACTGAAAAGTTATTAAAGAAGCTCATCTAACAACTCAAACCAAAACCAACACCATCACTGGCATGGAGTACAGGAAGTACTTAGTTTGAGAAACTAAGGAATAACTCCAAGGTTATTGAGCACAGGAAGTACTTAGCTTGGGAAGCTAGGGAATAGCTCAAAAAGGTTTCTGAGTACAGGAAGTACTTGGCTGTGAAAGCCGGGGAACAACTCAGGGGGAACATTTGGTTGGGAACCATTTGTTTAAGGAATCTTAGAATAGGATTTTTGTAAGGTGACCTCAATTATCTATTCTAGTGAATTCTAGGTCTTTGGAAGACCGAAGTGGATTAATTGGAGGATTACGCCACCTCCAGATACCACTATACTTGCTGTGTTATTTACTTTTCTGTACTTACATTTCAGCAACACACACACACTTTAACTGTTTCTGCACTTATCTATCTTAAGTCTTCCGCGCTCTGATTCTAAGTATCAGATATCTACACAGATATCTGAGAAATAGTTTTTATCGACAAAAGTTTTAAAAGACTATTCACCCCCCCCCCCCCCTCTAGTCTTTTACTTTGTCGTTATCTGGACCAACAAGTGGTATCAGGGCAGGAGGTTCACAAGCCTTCTGCACTGAACCTAGATCCCCAGATAGGTGAAGGAACTTTGTCCATTTTCGAGGACTATTTAATTTGTGTTAAGTGTGCAGGAATGTCTCGAAGTGATGCACCGTTCTCAAACCGTAGAACTACGAAATGAAAAATAACATGATGCTCCACCTTGAAGCCATAAGTGACGAAATGATCGAAGTGATAAAGAATGGCCCAATAGTCATTCAACAACTCAAACAAGTCATGGAGGTTTCTAATGGTAGAGACAGAGATCAAAGCGAAGGATCTTCACAAACCAATGCATCAACAAGTGGGAGATCTACTAGTCAAGTTATTTACGAACCAAAGCCCAGAGAACTCTGGACATCGGAAGATGCCAAGAGGAATCGTCTGGATGGTCAAGCTCGTAATATCATCATAAGATCGACACCTGAGCACATACGATTAAGCGTAGGGTGCTAAAACGGCGAAAGTTGCCTGGCAACTGATTGAAGAAATCTGTGCCGAAATTGAGAAAACCAAAGAAAACAAGTTCGAAGTTCTCAAGTTGAAATTTCAAAATTTCAAACAAGGACCCACTGAAACTCTGGAAGAACTTGATTTCAGATTTACGACTCTCATGAGTGATATGGCAGCACTTGGGGAAAGCAACAGATACTCCCAGTCAGAAAAGATTAAGACTATTGTCAGAAGTCTTAACCACAACTGGGAGCATACCAAATTCTTTTATTTTAACCAAGGAATGCCAAATATCACTCGAAGGAACTCTTCTAACATCTTGCTACGGTTGATTACGAGACAACACAAAGAGAACAAACAACCGAAAAGTTGCGAACATTGCTCTAGTTGCTCAAGGAACTTCAAAAGAAGAAAAGCAAGGAAGAGGCGAGGATGCTCTTGCCGCAAAGCAAATGAGCAAATATGTCGACGAGAAATTGAGAGAAGAAAAGCCAAAGAGAAGTCAAAAGCATCTAGGCTCAAACTATCACCAGTACAAAAATATGCAAAGCTCGCTGAACAAACCAGCTCAGAAAGCATCATGTACTGAGGAAGCAGAAATTGGAAACGATATCTGTTTCTATTGTCGTAAACACGCCACTTCAAGAAGGATTGTCCTGCCTTCAACAAACTAAGGACAGGTGACAAGAAAGATAGAAGAATCTTCAGAAGAAGCCAAAAAGCTTTGTTAACTGAAGAAAGAAAGAAAATCCAAACTCAATTGGATGCTCTAGACGTTGAGACAGATTCTGAAGATGACAATTCAGATGACTCAACCTTACCATCACCAGAATTATGTGGAGTTACTCATGATATAATCGACTTCGGCCTCAAGAAGAATGAAATGTGTGGAGTTGCTGAAATTGACGGTCCAGACATCTCTAACATAGAAATCTGTCTTATGGCTGATGAGGTAACACATAATTCTTGTTATACTTATGAAAGTGATGAAGAAGAAATAAAAGATCTAGAAAATCTCAGGAAAGAACTTGACATCTATAAAAGAGAATTTCTAATGATCCGGGCTAGATTCGAAAATCTTGAGGAAGAAAAGAATTCTCTTGCAAAGGAAAATTCTCAATTAGTTAAGACTGAGAAAAAGGATGCTGAAAATGCATTTCTCAAAGCTCAGATATCTGAGACTGAAAAGTCACATAAAGAAGCAATGGCAGAATTACAAAAGAAATATGAAGATCTTCTTTCTGAGAACAAGGAACTCTAGAAGAAAGAATTATCTTTTCAATCTTATGCCAAAGCTAGTGACACTCTTACTGAAGTACAATCTTACTTAAAAGATCCTTCAGAAAAGAAAGGACTTCAATTTGAATACAGACAGATTGTTCTATCACTCTGAATAAGAGTAAGGAAAGAAGAACATTTGTAAGTACTCAGCAAGATGGATCCCATGCAATCTATAGTATCGGTGAGAAGACGAAGATTGTTGACAAAGGAAAGGCAGTTGCGACTAAACCTTTGTGGGAAAAACAAGTCAAAAACAAAACTGTTGGGCACGTCTCTGAAAAGAAACACAACACTGAAAAGTGTAAACACCCACAGTGCTATGTTTCTCAAAAGGGTAGAATTGCAGGAGCTGGCAAATTCTCCATGTCACTTTTTCTGGAAAGAAATTGGACCAACCAGAGACTAGCAAAGCTACGGAGAAAAGATCTCAGATAGCTTCAAGTGCTCGAAACGATATTGGCTATAAAGGCATCGGGAAACGACTTGCCCATGAATACAAACAGGAGCAAGAACGATGGCTAAAGGCTAGAATTGCTCAAAGCAATTATCAGAAGTGGAAGTTGAATCAAGCCACTGAAAATCTGAATGCCAGGGCTAGAAGAAATCTGGCTAGGAAAGCTAAGTTTGCTGAAAAGCAAACTCAGAAACCTGACAGGTATCTGAAAGCACCAAATGGAGCACCTAGGAACACACCAAGGAAGAAAATAATTCTTAATAATGATAATCATTCAATTAGAATTCCTCCTTATGTTCCTGTCAGACAAAATAATGTTCCAAGGAAATTCATTCAAAAATGGATTCCTACTGGAAGATTGTTTAGTCCTGATGGTTCCAATTGTAAATTGAGAACCTAATCTCCTGTTTCCTATTGTGTGCAGAATGCTTCCTGGACTAAAGCACAATGGCTATTTGATAGTGGGTGCGGAAAGCACATGACAGGAGACAAAGCAAATCTGGTCGACTACAAAGCTTGCAACACAGGACCAGATATCAGTTCTTTGGAGAATTAAATCCCTCTCTGGGATTTGGCAACGTCAAATTTGGAACATTAACAATCACTGACGTATTACATGTTAAGGATTTGAAATATAATCTATTTAGCATGAGCCAGTTTGCAGACAAGGGTTTTACTATAAAATTCAAAGAAAAATACTGCAAACTAATTGACAATGAGTCAAAGCGCAGTCTTGGTTGCTTTCGGAAAGGCGATCTTTATGTTGCCGATTGGGCATCTGCCACAATCAAGAATGTCTCATGGTGAGTCAATCTGGTCACCTGAAGAAACCTGGTTATGGCACAAAAGAATGAGTCACTTGAACTTCAAAACTCGAGCAGACTTGCCAAGAAAGAGTTAGTGGTTGGCCTTCCCGAACATCTTTCATAAAGGATGGTATCTTACACTTTGTCGGATGGGGAAACAATCTAAGATCTCTTTCAAGTCCAAAATCGGACACTCTAGTGTTAGACCACGCAACTATTACACATGGATCTTTTGAATCATCAGTAACTAGTTATGCGGGGAAAGAAGTATGGTCGTTGTTGTAGATGACTTCTCAAGATTCACTTGGGTTGTCTTTCCGAAACACAAATCGATGCGGTGGAGATACCAAACTTTTGAAAAAGCTTGAAGTCATGAAAATGACAAGGTATCTGCAATCGAGCAGACCATGAATCGAGTTTGTCAACCAGTACATAAAGGATTTTTGTACCTGCAAAGGTATACAACACTAACTTTCCTCTGTAAGAACACCTCAACAAAATGGTGTTGCAGAAAGGAAAAACAGAACTCTTAAAGAAGCTGCAAGGACGATGCTAGCTGAGACTGAAATAAGTGAAATTTATTGGGTTCAAGCTGTTAACACAGCCTGCTACACTCAGAACAGATGTTTGATAAACAAACACCATGACAAGACCCCCTATGAAATCTTGGTTGGTAGACCCCCTAATATCAAACATCTGAGAGTATTTGGTTGTAGATGTTTTGTTCTAAACAATGGGAAAGATTATCTGAGAACATTTCAACCAAAGGTAGATGAAGGTGTATTTCTTGGTTATTCCACAAATAGCAAAGCCTACAGAATTTACAACAAGAGAACAAAGAAAATTGAAGAATCAGTTCATGTTGTATTCTATGAAGGAAGTAAGAAAACACCCCCTAATGATGAACTCTCAGAAAGGTTCAAAGAACTAATGCTGAGGGATTCTGAAGAAGAATCCTCAGAAAGGAGAAACATCATTGTGGAAAGTGAGGATGACTCTGACGTAGAAAAGCTTGAAATGCCTAGTAACAACAAGATGACTCACAGACATGATGAGGAATTTCCTATGAGTTTTCCAGAAATGGAACAGGTTACTGAGAACCTTCATCATGAAGAGGTATCTGAAAATGAGACTGCTGAAATGCAAGTTTCAGATATCTCTAACACTGAAAAAGTGTCAGATATCCATGACATTTCCCATATGTCAGATATCTCAGATACTGAAAAAGTATCAAATCATAATCTTAGTGATTCACATTCAAATCACTTGGATATTGATCCTACTAGCACTAAACCTATGATGAGATGGATCAAAGATCATCCTGCAAAGGATATAATTGGACCAATTAATCAAGGTGTTAGGAATAGGAGAGCAATAGCTGAAAATGCTAATTCTCTCTTTGGATGTTTCATCTCAAATATTGAACCTAAAAATATAGAAGAGGCATTAGGAGACCAAGACTGGATCTCTGCAATGCAAGAAGAGTTGGATCAATTTGAGAGAAACAAAGTCTGGAAACTAGTTCCATTTGTAGAAGGAATATCTGTGATTGGAACTAATTGGGTTTTCAGAAACAAGATGAATGAATCTGGTGAAATAACCAGAAACAAAGCAAGATTGGTTGCCAAGGGATTTACCCAGACTGAAGGCTTAGATTTTGATGAGTCATATGCACCAGTTGCCAGATTGGATGCAATAAGACTCTTTCTAGCCTTCTGACTCATAAAGATTTTAAAGTTTATCAGATGGATGTCAAAAGTGCATTCTTGAACGGTGAACTTACAGAAGAAGTTTATGTTGAGCAACCACCTGGCTTTGAAGTTTCCTCAGAAAGTAGAATGGTCTATAAACTACAGAAAGCTCTGTATGGACTGAAACCGGCTCCAAGAGCATGGTATGACACTTTGGCCATGTTGAGGGTATAACTCCCCAACTACTTAGATTTATTTAACTCTTCTAATGGGTGCCAAGGTAAGAGGCTCCTTGCTAGGTGCTGACCAAGGTGTAAGAACCAGCGACCAACTACTCTTGAGGACACGCACACTTGAGCGGGGTAAGTGCCCGGTTTGCTAAGTGTCAAACCGGGATGAGACTTTACTCGAGAGTGACTGAGGATCGACTCTGTATAGTACTTGGGATTGGGGTTGTGATGTGACTTGCGAGATGACTTGTTCGAAGTCCAAAAGTGACTTACTTGTTGGGATGTGTGCCTTATTTATAGGCTATCATCAAAATGGAAGGCCTTGCTAGGATTGCGTCATGTGTACGGCCAGGATAGAGCCACCAATGCTAACATGAGGCCCATAGCCCAACAATGAAGCTTTAGCCCATGCCATCTTGGGCATTAGGGGTAGTTTGGTCATTATTGGGAAAGTTCTTGAGGCTGTGACTAGTTCTGCCGAGTTCCCAGGTTCGGAGAGGTTGTGCGGATGCTCCGGACCATTACTGGTTGTCAGATGAGGAAGTTCTCCTGCCTGTCCAACTCTTCCGATTCGGAGCTCCTGGGTTCGGACACCTCACTCTTTGGTGCCCATTTGCTTGGTTGCTTTAAGAGATGCTGGATCCGAGTCGACATCCGTATCGGAGTCCTTGTGTTGGAGAGGGTACTGACTTAGCACTATGCTCCTTTCCCAGAGAGGCTCGGACCAAGGTGGGTCGGACCCGTGGTTTCGGGTCGGGCCTTGTAGGTCCAAATCCTTCGTCCCTTTCTTTCCATGTGGGTCGGACCATGGTTGGTTTGCCCGGATCGGACTGTTGGCTCGGACTAAAGTGTCTCGGATCCATTGGATGACTTGGGATGCCTTAGGACTCGCTCCTAGGTCCTTTATGATGGATTGGACATATTTCCGTATCAACATATGTCCCCCTAGTTTCCAAGTATCTTAGTAGAAGATAGTTGTGGAACTATTGGTTTGGGAAGCTGTTTTGAGGAAAAAATCCGTTCTTCAGTCCAATTCATTTCGATTTTGTTGAAAAAAAGATGTACTCCGTACTTCGTGTGGCCATTGACTTAGTCTCTCCCCCCCCCCCCCCCTTTTTCTTTTTCTAAAACATCGTCGCCATCCGAGGGACTGGGTCCGAAGGGCAACGAAGTGAAGAAAAAAGAAAAAAGGGTATTTGTAATGAAGACTAAGTTTAGGCTCCGAACATCGGTAGTGTACCTTTGATGAGCTACGGTGGCGGACGGTAGGTGCGTGTCCCGTCCGAACCAACCTCTGTGGTTGCGGGAAGGTCCGAAGGATAATCGCTCGAGAATACGAGGTTCCTTGTGTGGACCAGTTATCTTGGACTGATAAGCCGCTAGGCGTTCGAGAAGATGATAATCCGGAGCTCTCGTGCCGTCTGCTGCGCGAGAGTGGGATAGTTGTTGTATTCGTCTATCCGTGAGATAAATTCGTTGTACCAATTCGTCATTTCACTTGGTATAATTGTACTATGCCGTTGGATGATTTCTGATCTACGATTGAGATTTAATCCAGAAAAATCGCGACGGTTGGAGTTCCCAATATGGCCCTCTATAAATAGAGGGGTTGGCCGGTTCATTTCTCACCGTTTAGAGAGAGAATTTTTGCATTCTAAGTATATCCGAAGCAACTACCAGCAATCCGAAGCGAGCAACGAGCGGTTCGACGCACGTGATCCTGTGCAAAGTCAAATCACTTCTATCCAATCATCCGAGTCCAAGTAAGTTTACTTGTCTCGTCTTATGATTAAATTATCTCTGTTGTCTTTCATCTTCAAGTTACTCGGATGCATGCTCATGATGTGTAGTATAGTTGGTAACCATTACGTACTTTGATGTTGACTAACCCCGAATAAGCGTAGTACTGACTCGGGACTAACTTCGTCGAGCAAAGCCGCTAGTTTTGGCTTTGAACTGGCCACTTTAATATACATAAACGACCTCTCGGACTGCCATCTTAAAGCTTACGAAATTGCTTTCTCCTTTCCCTAGGATGTCCGAGAGTGATAGCCAAAATCGATCCGAGGCTGAGGGATATGACTCCGAGGCGATATCCTTAACCGATAGCTCCGAGGAGATTGAGATCGTGGATGACGACGAAGTACTGGCGGTGGAACAAGCATCCCATCCGAGTCGGGAAGAGCCCGAGGTAAGTTCCTTACTTCGGTTAGTTGTTCCGGATCCAGGTCCTCCGAGGCGTCAGGATTACCTACGAGTGTCCCATGTGCAGGTTATTGTAGCGGCCCAAGAAACAAGTTCGCGAGTTGTAGGAACTCGTCGCCCGGGTCGGGCTGGCCAAGAATCCGAACTTCCGGTAGAGATCCGATCTTTAATTCGCAACCTTGGTTATAATTTTAGGAGTAATCCTAATCAAGTCCCGTTCGTTCCGGATCCGCAGCGCCAATTATCGAGGAAGTTCATGATACCTCGGAAGCACCTCCCAATTTGAGCATCTTCAAAGAGGGTGAGGAGGATCGTGTGCATGTCGCTGCGTCTCTTTGGACTGTCGTAGAGTTAGCGTCCTCATCCGAGGAAGATGAGGCAGAAGAAGGTGTGCGGGGCCAAGATTCGGGTTCCGAGGAGGAAGAAGGTGCAGAGCCATCCGCTAATGTGCTCCGTGTGGAAACTTCTGGGCAAGCAGGGCCGAGTCGGCAGGTGGCTGAGGAAGAGCGTCCGGAGAGGCTGAGAAAGGGTGAGGACGTATTCCAAGTGAAATTCCCTCGGTCTAGAGACGAGGTCACTCACCCCGATCCGGAGGGCGAGTTAAATGAAGACGGTACTCTGCCTACTTGTGCCTCAACCATCCGAGCCGATGAAGTGGATGAGCTCCGGAGAAGATATGAGATCCCGGAGTGTGTGGAGATTCTCATCCCAGACGAATCTCATGCTTTTTATAATCCGCCCATACATGTCTATGAGATAAGTCTCCATTGCGGGTGGCTACCGTATCGTCAGTTCGAGATTTTGAACAGCATGGGTTTGAGTCCGCACCAGATCATCCCCATCTCCCTCGGAAATCTGATGTGCTTCGGAGTCTTATGTAAATATAAAGGCATTCCGCTCACCTTCGATAATTTCCGCAAATTATTTAACATAAGTGTAAGTAGTAGGAACACATGGTTCTATACGTTCGTATGTCGCCAGGCGTACACGTTTTTTGTTGATCCCTTGTCCTCGTTGGGAATCCAATGGTTCAAGAGGTACATTTTTGTCCGTCCGGCTCTGAAGCCCGGGCAATCCGAAGCGGAGAGGCCTACGTGGCGTTTCGAGAAGAAGATCTTCCGAGGCAAACTGCCAGATTGGAAGCCACCGGCACGGAACATCCCCTTGTGGATGCAAGCATTCCATCGGAGTCAAGAGCTGGAGAAGTACTTCTTCCGAGGTCTGATATGTCAGCCTCTGCCTTTCTTGGCCGGTTTGTCCGAGCCAAGTTTTTGTGACAATATGGAGGATTTGAGTAAGTGGTTTCTCTCTACCTCTGGTTGGTTGTCCGAGTCGGTTGTCTGTTTGTCGACTATATGATTACTATTTGTAGATTCTTTTGTATCTTGTAACTCATTGTGATTCGGATGTGCAGCTTTTTGGTTCGAGTATACGATGTCGACCATGCGGGAGTTGAAGCGTCAGCAAAAGCAGCTGTGGAAGGAATTAGCGAAGGTTCCGGACCCAGATTATCAAGACTTCCACCGTACTCCCGATGAACGAGCCAAGAAATGGTGCTGTGTTCCGAGTGGAGGAGACTCGGAGAGCTGCTGCGGGCGAAGAGGCTCAAACTATCCCTACTCCGGACAAGGGTAAGGTGGTCGGCTCTAAGGGCTCGAAAAAGCCTCCAAGATCCGTGTCCCGAGATCCTCCTGCAAGCGGATCGAGTGCCGCGGCTGCGAAAAAGCGCTCCTCCGAAGGTCCGAATCCTCCCGCCAAGAAAGGCAAGGGAAAGGTGAGCGAGACGCCTGGATTCGGATCTTGAGTTGCTCGGTTGTTCTTTGCCTCGGAGTTGGGCGGATTTCGAGTTAATCGCCGCTTCAGCAAAGTGAGTTTAAGTTTTCCGTTGGTTCTACATCTTCTTGTGGTTCGGAGGTATCTAACACTTCCGATGTTTCGTTTTTGTTTTTAGCTTGCTGCTGCTGTTGAAGCATGCTCCTTGGTAGCTGCTCGGAGGGCTACCCTGGAAGAGGATTTAGCCAAATTTGCCGAGGCGATTGAAGCGTCCCGGTTGAATAGCACTTCGGAGCGCCTGAAGAAGGCCATAGCTGCTAAACAAGAGGCCGAGTCGGAGACGGCCAAGATGAAAAGTGCCATTCGATCTTTGGAGGCTGACTTGAAAGTGCACCAAGATAGTTTGGACGATTTCGTGGCCGTCTCTAGGACTTTCAAGGATAAGATCTTGAAGGAGCTTGGGAGTCCGGACAAGGGTCATCGAGATTTCCTTGATTCGGACTCCTGAGTTTTTGCTCGAGTCGAAATATGATGAGGCCGTCAAGATGGGTTTGATGCGGTGTGGAGCAAGGTCTTGGGAGGAAGGTTGGATACCGAATGATCGCAACATGGAGGCGAGGGGTTTCCGCCTTTAAGAATGGAGATGGCTCGGATTTTGCTCGGAGGGTGTCTTGGGCGAAGACACGCTCAAATGTGAATTTGTGGAGTGATGCGACAAGTCGGAGGCGAAGTACAACCATGGCGGTCCGTATCTCCCATCCTTCGTCCCTCGGTGCTTATGTCCGATGTTTTCGTTCCTTTGGAGGATCACTTGGAGCACAACCGAGGCCGGCCGACTCTGCCGGCCCATCGAGGCTTTGATCGCAACCTTGACTGATGGAGGAGTTTCCGCCTTCTGAAAGAGGTTGAGGCTCGGAGAGAAACGGAGGATAGCCCAACAAGAAGGTCAAGCGCCTCGGAGAAGGATACTGATGGCCCTCTCGGTCTCAACCTAGTTCGTCCGAGCGGCGGCGGTGAAGACGGGTATGCCGGTTTTTGTAATAGGTGCCTTCGCCTAAAAACAATGTTGTTTTTTCTTTTGCTCTTCATCTTTTGTTGGATAAATGTATACTTGGTTTTGATGAACGTTTGTTGGTTCGGGCCCCTTGGTGGCTCGGAACTATTTTTGTCACAAGAATGCTAATGTTGCTGTGTTCATCCTTGCGCGTTTTAATTTCGTATTTGCGTAGTAACTCATCAACTCTCGCAGACTCGGATAGTGGGTTCGGACCCTTGTGATTCGTACCGCCAGGACATTAATTTGCCTGGTGCAAATTCTCCTTTGCAGGTCTTGGGGGACGATCAACCATTGTTCCCATCCGAATCGGAATCTTTAATAAAAATAAACCGAATCACGAACGGTTCGGAGCCACGTCTTAGAGTGATCAGACTTGCGAGAAAGAGAATCTCCTTGTATCGTGATCAGTAGTGGCAATTCGGACGTTGACTTGGTGTGTTATCCCGAGTCATGCAGACTTGTGAGATAGTGAAAAGATGATCAACATTAAGTACAGGGTGACTCTATACGAATCACCGTTGCTTCGGATGTTGTTATGTCAGCCCCGAGCTTGACACGTCCGAATGAGTAGCTTAGTCGATATGCTCGACCGTATGGATGGATTGTTAGGTTGGGCCAATGGAAGCCGAAGAGCCAGGCCCATGTTCGGCCCAAGCCCATTTCCGGTAAATATGGGACACGTGTCCGCTTCTAATTGGTCTTCTCTTTCTATATATACTCCTGCCTTGTACGGCTTTCCATTAGGACATCTCGCCCTTTTATAGTAATCAAAGGTCCGGAGCTCGAGTCCGAACGGCTGGGGAGCATGTTTATACCATCACTCTTGTCCGTGATCTCATCCCAAGGGTTTCTCCGATGCTTCGGAAGTCTACCCGGGTTGGTTCTCGGCGAGAGTTTTGGAAATTAGATTGCTCGGAAAGCCAGCCTCGGATCTTCGAGGATACGGTCCGTGCCGAGTGAGGCCTGAAATTTTTGCCAATCAATTCCTCTGATCGTCAGGCTAATCTTCTTTCTCCGGGGCTGTGGTCTATATTCGTGACTTTTAGCCCCGGAGAGGTAGATTAGCTGGATGGTTCGGGGATCTTCAAATAGTTGTTTTTGAACCTCCATGCATCCGAGGCAATCCGCTTCTGGGTATGTGCCCGGGGGGCGACAAGTTGGCATAATTGGTTTGGTAGAATCCCTTCCAGTATTTCGTGGTTCGGTCGTAAAAAACCGCCCGAGATGTTGGAAGGCTTTCTACCAATCCTGTTGTGTCTAGTTGTTCGTTCCTCGGATGGAGGGAGATGTATCCCTTTTAGTAGGTCTTTTAGCTCGTCCTTGAAGATATGTATCCGAGTAGTTTGGTTCTGTCGGTGACTTTGTCTCCAGGATTGAAGGCTCGAGGGAGCTACTTGCAATTTTGGAAAGGAGTCCCCAACAGTGCTGAGCTTGTTTGGAGTCGGATCATTGGGGACTTCCAGAAGTAACCTTTCTGGTGACTCGTTTGTCTTGCACCTAAGGTCTTTCGTCAGAGCAGCTCGGTTTTGTTGGTGGCTGCGTTCCAGAATTGAAGGCTCAAGGGAGCGACTTACAATTCTGGAACGGAGTCCCTGACAATGCCGGTCTTGTTGGGACTCGGACCAACGGGAGCCTCCGGAGTGACTTGGGTTGATCCGACTATCCGGGTTGGTCGCTTTCCAAATACTCTGAATCTGGGGTGTATTTATAGTATTTGGTATGAGGCGATCCGGATTGTCAGTGTGCTTCTTGCTTGCTTTGGAGCTTTCTTTCGTTCAGAAGTGATGAAGTATCCTTTCTGGAAGCATTGAATGGACTTAGTTATATCGTCCGGCTGCTGTTAGACTTTGGATCGTCCGAAGGGGCTTCGAAACCTTTGTCAGTAAGCAATCAAAGTTGGGATGGTGGAGTTCCTTCTTCCTTGGGCGCTTCTGATGCAGCTAACGGTGTTGAGACGGGGTTTGGTTGATGAACCGGGTTAATTAGGAAGCTTCGCTGTAGAAGTAGAAAAGAGATAGAGTAGGAGCTTGTTTTTGTAAGCCTGATTAGGGCTCTTCGGACTCTGACTTTGTAAATCTGTACTCCTGTTTTAATGGAAGCATATTTGCCTTTGTGAAGGTCGGACACTATTTGATTGTGTTAGTCCGATCCGGATCAATGTATGATTCTAGATTCGGATCGAGTAGTTACATATCTTCGAGGACATGATTATCAACAATGTTTATGAAATCACAGTTGTATTGATTTGGCGGAAATCGGATTACAACTTGAGGGCTTCGAGGCCTTTTTCAAAAAACAGACACAAAAAACAGGTCGACAGGATAGAGGAAGGTGACAGTCGTTGCCATACTTCTCTAAGTGTAAAACTTTTGGAGATTCTTGGCATTCCAAGTTCTCTTCAAGGCCCGCCCTTGTTCATCTTCTAGTTCAAAGCTTCCATTAACTCTTGCCCCAAAGAACCTTATGCGGTCCTTCCCACTTGGGCTTAAGTTTCCACATGACTTAGTATATTGGCTCTTCCGAGGACTAAGTCTCAACTTGTATGTCCTTGGGAAGGACATGTTTATTAGGCTCGGCGGTCATGGCTTGGTACCGAAGGATGTTGGCAATGCCTTATCGCTTGTCTTCAAGGAGCTCGAGGTCATAGATCCTTGCGAGCTCATTATCAAGCTGGGTTGTATTCTTTGGATTCTGGGTTGCCACCACCGTCTCGAAGGATGACCGCCTCGGATCCATAGACCAAGGAGAAAGGTGTTTCTTGTGTGGCGGTTGGCCGTCGTTCGATGGGCCCAAAGGACGTCGAGATCATCCATGTTGTCTTGGGAAGTACTTAACCTTATCTCCAAAATTTTGAATATGGTCATGTTGGTGGCTTCCACGACCATTGGCTTGGGGTGTGTGAGTAAAGCGTTGTTCTATTTTGAAGGGTGAAGCCACTCCTTGATCTTGACCCGAAAAATTGTGCTCTATTATGCGAAACTAGCACTCGTGGGAGTCGAACTGCAGATGATGTTCTTCCAGATGAATGTCCTAACCCTGCTTTCTGTGATGATTGACACTGCTTCAGCTTCGACCCACTTAGTGAAGTACTCCACTGCCACTATCAGGAACTTCTTTTGATGTGATCCTCGCGGAAAGGGACCAACTATGTCTATGCCCCATTGATCAAATGGGCATGCTATGATTGACGGAATCATAGGGTTGGTCGGGCGGTGTGGTATGTTGGCATAGTATTGGCAGTCTTCACAGGCGCGGGCGATGTTGGCAGCATCCATGTCGATAGTTGGCCAATAGTATCCTTGCCTTATGATCTTTTGCGCCAAAGTTCTTCCCCCAGAATGACTTCCACAGCTTCCGGCGTGGATCTCTTCCATCGCAGTTTTCGCCTCTTGAGGATCTAGGCACCTCAAGTGAGTTCCGCTGTAAGATCTCTTGTAGAGATCTTCTCCCAGAATAAAGTATCTGTTAGCTCGACATTGAATATTCCTGGCCTCTCTAGGATCCATAGGTAAAGTACCATCCTTGAGGTAACGGAATATATCAGTCATCCAGTTTCTTTTTCTGTGCTCAAGAGAAACATCTTTCCGTTGGGGTTTGCCAGGGAGGATTCCGCGCGGGTCATTAGGATGACACTTCTTGTGTCCAAAGCTCCTAAGGCCGAGGCGTACTTGGAGAGGGCATCAGCCTTTTCATTCCATTCTCTGTGAAATTGGTCAAGAGTAAATTCTTCAAATTGCTCAACCTCTTTCTTAAGGAGTTCCAAGTATTTGATCATGTTAGGTCCTTTGGTGGTGAAAGACCCGGAGAACTGGGATTGTACGAGCTGGGAGTCTGTGTAGGCTTTGATCCTTTTTACCTGAAGGGCTTTTGCCAGTCTTAGGCCGGTGATAAGTGCTTCGTACTCGGCCTCGTTGTTTGTCACCTTAAAATTGAGGGTGATGGCGTACTCTAGCTTGGCTCCTTCAGGGCTTTCAAGGAAAATTCCTATTCCTCCCAATCGTCCAGTTGATGATCCGTCCACTTGTAATGTCCACCATTCTTTGTTTCCTTCCTTTCCTCCTAAAGTGGGAGTGAGTGCTTTCTCAACCTCCTGCTTCTTGTCGGAAGATGCAGTTGTCGAGGTATCGAGTTCTTCATCCAAGAGAAACATGTGCCTCACTCTCAGTGAATCATCCATAGGTTGGTAGTACTCAGTCATAGGCTGGATGCTACCTCTTTGTGTCTCTTCTGCTTCTTTCTATCCACTCGATTCCTTGATCTGGGCAATCACCACATGACTAGCCTTTTCCTGGGAATTTTCGTTCTCTTCTTACCTTTCTGGATAGTCTACAGAAGTCGGCGAACTTGCGCTTTCTTGGCGAGATGGGGCTTGATACCCAATATCATATTCACTTAGCTCAATAGCCCATTTGGACAGCATCTGGATCCGGTTTTTCCAAGACATGTTTGAGTGGCTCATTTGTAAGGACCACAATCCGATGCGACTTGAAGTAAGGCTTTAGTCGTCGTGCAGTGTAAACCAGTGCGAAGGCGAGCTTCTCAACTTTGACATATCTGGCCTCGGAGCCTACAAGAGCTTTGCTCAAATAGTAAATTGGTAAATGCTCGTTGTCTTGTAGCCGTACCAGTACAGAACTCATTGCTTCATCAGTGGTGGCCAAATAGAGGTAAAGAGTTTCATCCTCCATGGGTTTAGACAGAAGGGGCGGCGAGAGGAGATACTTTTTCAAGTTTTCCAGGGCCTCTTCGCACTCCTTTGTCCACTCGAACTTATTTCCTTTTCGTAAGATCTTAAAGAAGGGAAGGTTCTTCTCGGCGGACCTTGAGATAAAACGGCTCAACGCCATCACCTTTCCTAGAAGCTTCTGAACTTCATTGACGGTCTTGGGCTGTGGCAGATCTATGATTGCCTTTATTTTCTCTGGGTTAGCACTGATGCCTCTTTCTGTGACCATGTAGCCGAGGAATTTTCCTCCTTTCACCCCGAAAGTGCACTTTTCAGGGTTCAGCTTCATTCCATATTTCCGGAGAATAGAAAAGCAATTGTTGAGGTGTTCGATGTGCTCCTCTTCAATCTAGCTTTTCACAAGCATGTCATCCACATAGACTTCCATGGTTTTTCCCAATTCTTCCTTGAACATCTTGTTTACCAGCCATTGGTAAGTAGCTCCTGCATTCTTGAGGCCAAAGGGCATGACCTTGAAGCAATAGACTCCTCCGGCCGCAAAGAATGCCGTTTTCTTGATGTCTTCTTGAGCCATCCTGATTTGGTAGAAGCCTTGGTATGCATCCATGAAGCTTAGAAGTGCACATCCTGCAGTGGAATCAACCAGCTGGTCTATGCGTGGTAATGGATAGGGATCCTTTGGACAAAACTTGTTGAGTCTAGTGAAGTCATTGCACATTCTCCACTTTCCTGGAGCTTTTTCGACGAGGACCACGTTGCAGACCCAATCAGATGTCGACTTCTTCGATATGACCTGCTTTCATCAACTTGTCAACCTCCCCTGCTATGATAGCATCCTCAACTGGTCCGAAGTCTTTCCTCTTTTGCCGGATGTGCTTGACTGTAGGATCCATATTCAGACGGTGAACTGCAATCCTTGGGTCTATCCCCTTGAGATCATCTGTGCTCCAAGCAAAGATGTCGCGATTGTCCCGAAGACAGGCAATGAGCTTCCGCTCTACTTCTGTACTCATCTCTGTTCCAATCCGAGTTGTTCTTTTCGGATTTCCTTCGACCAGTTGGACCTCTTTCAAGGCTTCATGGGATTCTATTCTAGCTGTCTTGGGGAACTTTTCTCTGAGCGATCCAATACCGATCTCTTCCTTTGGTGGTGTCAGAGTTTTGGAAGAATGGCTAAGAGGGCCCTTAGCGACTAAAAGGACAGATTCTGTGGCTCCTCTGGTTGACATGATGTAGCACTCCCAGGCTTCTCTAACGTTGCCCATTTCTTCCCCTACGCCGTTCGGGGTTGGAAACTTCACCCTGTTGTGTAGGGGAGAAGCAATTGCTCTGAATTGGTTAAGTCCCGGGCGGCCCAAAATCACGTTATAGTCAAAGGTGCTATCTACTACCACAAAGAGGATAGTCTGGGTCACTCTTGTCGGAAAAGTGCCCATGGAGACTTGCAGTGGTATACTTCCAATGGGGCGTACTACAGACCCTCCAAAACCTACTAATGAGGTGTATACTCGTCCATATTGTATTTGCCCCAGATGCATTTGCTCAACAGTCCTTTTGGATAGGACATTGGAGGAGCTTCCTGTGTCGATTAGTACCTTGTTGACCTTGTAAGTGGCAATCACTAGAGAAACGACCAAAGGGACATCGGGGTCCTTGAGATCTCCTCCGCCAGACGTTGGTGGGGGGATCTCGCTATCGTCAAAGGTGATTGCATTTGTGCCTTTCAAAATTTGGTGGACCGTAAGCCCTGTCATTGTTTCTTAAGTGTTGCGCGGTCCTTTCCCTTGCATTTCTGCTATCTCCCCCTGTTGGTCCTCCTGCAATGGCGTTGATAACTCCACTGTAAGGGAGGTTCTCCATTTCTGTCTCTTCGTGGTACCCTTGATATCTTTGGGCCTGCCGAGGTGGGATTTCCGCTGGAGGTGGTGGTAAAGATCCTGTCGGAGGTTCAGAACCACGCTCCTCTCTTCTTTGCTCATTCCTTCTATGCCTGGAGGGCTCTTCTTCGCCTGTTGGTTCTTTCAACTTCCCACTTCTCACTAGTCTTTCAATTTCTGTCTTTAATTGGATGCAATCCTCAGTCGGATGACCTTTCTGCTTGTGGAACCTACAGTAGTCTTTAGAGAATTTACTCTTCTTGCTGCTCTTGACAGGTTTAGGCCATTGTATATCTAAGTCCTTCTCAACAATAGAAGCCAAGATGTCGGATCTTGGACTGTTGAGGCGAGTATACTCAGTATCTCCGGTGGAGTTCTTTCTCTGTGGAATTCTTTTACATCTCGAGATCTCTTTTTGCTCGAACTTCCCTTGACGAGGAGGAGTTCTGTCGTGCTGTTCTTTTCCCTTCTTGATCCCTGCTCTTATCGGGACATTCCTTCGGTAATCTTCTCCATACAAGACTCCTTCGCAGATATCTTCCAAGTACTTTTCAGTGGTGATTTCTTCGTTGGAAAGCTTCCTTGTAAGCTCATCATTATAAGTGTTGGCATATAGGTGTCAGACCCGCTCTTTGATGCTATGAGGCTCTACCTGTCGTACTTCAGCATTGAAGCGGTCAAGGAAGGTTCTGAGGTCCTCATGCTCTTTCTGGATTATGCCTGCCAGGTGCTCAACTGATCTCTTCCTTCCTTTTGCTTTCTCAAACCTTTTCAAGAAAAGGGAGGCAACGTCCGCATAGGATTTGATGGAACCATTAGGTAGTGAGGTCCACCAATCCATTGCTTCTCCAAAGAGTGTGGTGGAAAAGTTGAGAGAGCTTTCATGTTATCGTTGAGTCCATTGCTTTTCATCTTACTTTCGTATCTAGTAAGAGGCCCTACAGGGCAAGTATCTCCATAGTAATGTTCAAGGTTTGGGATAACACAGTCGGGGCGCTTTCTTTCTCTTCTGATCTCATCGCACAGAGGGTTGGGAGTTTTAACTACCACCTTCTCATGTGCTTTGACCATCCTGCTCAAGGTGGCAATTTGTGTTTCCAAGGCCTTCTGTTGGAGATAGATCTATTCGGCTGTCAATCTTTCACCAGTTCTGGGGTTGATAGCTACATCTGGAGGAAGATCACCGATTGGAACTATCGGAGTGCTTTCCGCCATTTGATCTCTGGGCACTTGTTGTTGAGATTCTCGCCGACTGGTTCCCACTTCGTCTACTCGTGGCACTTCTGGACTTCTCCCTCGTTGTTCATGAGAAGCAGCGGCTCTTCTATTGAGAAGATGTCTCAGATCTTTTGGTTGGGCTTGTTCCCCCAGCCTTTGTTGGATCGGACGGTGCTCATTTCTTGATTGAGCGGGTTCAGCTTGCCTTGGGATCAGCGTAGGCGGGGTGGGCTGAGGAGGCTGGAGGTTGTTTGATCCAAAGCACCCTTGAATAGTGGTGAGTAAGAGGCCAAACTGATTCTCATTCATCCCGAACTCACTAGGATGGATGATCTGTCCATTTGGGAGGGTAAAGTTTCTTCCTGGCGGAGGACCATGCGTTCCTGACGGAGGAACCTATCCTTCATCCCCAAGTGTCTGGATCCTTACTGGTGGATTAGTGGCTCTTTCCCCGCCAGAAGAAAGACTAGCGGTATGGCCATCACTTGGATCATCTACTACTTCTCTTGTTGAGACTCTTGTTACTCCACCTCTTCTAGTGGGAGGTCTCCCCCTTTGTCTTGGAGCAGGCGTACCAATGGCAGTGGCGTTGGTTCTTGCGGACCTTCTTGTTCTTGCCATTACTGAAGAGAACGGGACTTTTTGTAAAGATTCCCACAGACGGCGCCAAAATGTTGAGGGTATAACTCCCCAACTACTTAGATTTATTTAACTCTTCTAATGGGTGCCAAGGTAAGAGGCTCCTTGCTAGGTGGTGACCAAGGTGTAAGAACCAGCGACCAACTACTCCGTGAGACACACACTTGAGCGGGGGGTTAGTGCCCGGTTTGCTAAGTGTCAAACCGGGATGAGACTTTACTCGAGAGTGACTGAGGATTGACTCTGTATAGTACTTGGGATTGGGGTTGTGATGTGACTAGCGAGATGACTTGTTCGAAGTCCAAAAGTGACTTACTTGTTGGGATGTGTGCCTTATTTATAGGCTATCATCAAAATGGAAGGCCTTGCTAGGATTGCGCCATGTGTACGGCCAGGATAGAGCCACCAATGCTAACATGAGGCCCATAGACCAACAATGAAGCTTTAGCCCATGCCATCTTGGGCTTTAGGGGTAGTTTGGTCATTATTGGGAAAGTTCTTGAGGCTGTGACTAGTTCTGCCGAGTTCCCAGGTTCGGAGAGGTTGGTCTGGATGCCTGCTCCAGACCGTACCTGGTTGTCAGATGAGGAAGTTCTCCTGCCTGTCCAACTCTTCCGATTCGGAGCTCCTGGGTTCGGACACCTCACTCTTTGGTGCCCATTTGCTTGGTTGCTTTAAGAGATGGTCATGCTGGATCCGAGTCGACATCCGTATCGGAGTCCTTGGGTTGGAGAGGGTACTGACTTAGCACTATGCTCCTTTCCCAGAGAGGCTCGGACCAAGGTGGGTCGGACCCGTGGTTCCGGGTCGGGCCTTGTAGGTCCAAATCCTTCGTCCCTTTCTTTCCATGTGGGTCGGACCATGGTCTTCCGCCTGATCGGATCAGATTGCTCAGACTAAAGTGTCTCGGATCCATTGGATGACTTGGGATGCCTTAGGACTCGCTCCTAGGTCCTTTATGAAGGATTGGACATATTTCCGTATCAACAGGACAAATACCTTCTGGAAAGTGGTTTCAAGAAAGGTGAAGTTGATAAAACTTTATTTACCTTAAATCATGATGGGAAACTACTCTTGGTTCAAGTATATGTTGATGACATCATATTTGGATCTAAGGACAAGCAACTTTGTAATGACTTTGCAAATCTCATGAAAAGCAAGTTTGAGATGAGCATGATGGGAGAAATGAATTATTTTCTAGGATTGCAAGTCAAGCAACTCAGTGATGGAATATTCATTAGTCAAACAAAGTATGCAAAAGATATGCTCAAAAAGTTCAATCTTAAGCCTTCTGAAAAGAATGCTAAGATGCCTATGAGCATTGGAACCAAAATGACCTATACTGAATCAGACAAGAGTGTTGAAGAACATAAGTATAGGAAATTGATAGGTTCACTACTTTACCTCACTGCAAGTAGACCTGATATTCAATACGCCGTTGGAGTGTGTGCTAGATTTCAGACAAATCCGATGCAAACACACTACAACGTTGCTATGAAAATATTAAGGTATGTAAAAGGTACCGTAGATGTAGGATTGTGGTATCCTAAAGAAAGCGGATTGAGTTTAGCTGGGTACTCGAATCGATTATCTTTGGATCAACGCTAGATAGGAAAAGCACCTCAGAACACATGGGTTTACGGGTACTAGACTTATCTCGTGGTTTAGCAAGAAGCAAAACTCAATTGCAACTTCTACCACAGAGGTCAATATATATTCTTCTGGTTGTTGTGCAACACAAATTCTGTGGATACAACAACAACTTAAAGACTATGGACTCGATGAGAAGAAAACTCCCATTTTCTGTGACAACACAAGTGCTATTGCGATTACACAGAATCCTAAATTTCATGCCAGAACAAAGCATATCGATGTTAGACATCTCTTCATCAGAGACCATGTTGAAAAAGGCAATATAGAGACACTCAAGATTGGCACTGAAGACCAACTTGCAGATATCTTCACTAAGCCACTGCAAGAAAGTAGATTCTTATTCTTAAGACACAGTCTTGGACTAATGGAACTACCAAAGAACTGAAAAAGTTCAGAAAGCTGGAACGGGCAGAGGTATCTGGAACAGGCATCCAGAGAAGAGGTATCTGGAACGGGCATCCAGAGTAGAGGTATCTGGAACGGGCATCCAGAAAAGAGAAAAGAGAAAACTGGAACGGGTATCCAGAAGTCAAAAAGGCTAAAGAGCAAAAGACAACTTAAGATCTCTGAGATGGGAACTCAGATATCTGAATCAATTTATAAACGGGGAACACAAAGGAGAATAGTACAACTATCTGCAGTCAACTACTCTCTTGAAATTCGCATTGTTTCTATCTTGATGAAAAACTTGGAAAAATCCTAAGTATAAGACAGATTCAGATGCGAACAGTGTTCTTGGTCATACAAAAACATGATTCAGATAGCTAATAGCCAAATTTCATTAATTGGGCACAATCACAATGGTTGATTGTGATCATTGTTGAGAAGCAATATTGACCCTTGATGAAATGAGCGTTTGATCTTAACGGACGAAATTAATTCTCTGTAAGTAGTGGACTGTTGAAATTCAGACATGGCCCACTTTGCATTTAATGCCGAACTAGCTTTTGCTCACGCCTGCTTGCAAATCACAGATACTTACACATAAAATCAATTTGTATGTATTTGTCTGATGAGATTCTATTGCTATATATATAGGATTTTGGCAAATGAAATCACTTTCTCCTAATCCAACATTCCGACTTGCATAAAAATAGCAAAACCTTCTCTTGATTCTCTGCAAACCTCCTACAAACTCTGCAAATCAAGATTAAGTTTTTCTGCAAAGAATTACTGAATCAAATCTCTTTCAAACACCAATCCAAACTTCCTACACTATATAAAGAGATGGCCCCAAAGAATTCTTCCACACAGAAATCTCAATCCTGCACTGGTACTGCTGAAAAGCAAGCACCAGAGTTGGTTATTGTGAACAACCGACTGGTAGGAGATTTTAATCCTGACCATTGGACTTCAAATCACAGAATGATTTGGGGTGGTGCCATGGTTGAGGAATACCTCACGGCTGCAATAGAGAACCAACCCGACAGAAAGCTGATTCTTGACATGCTTGAAAAGGCACAAATCAAGGGTTATCTATCTGCTCGCCCAAGTGGAATTTCATTACTCGATGTGTTGGAATTTTACAACAACTCCAGGATAATTTCCTGTGTTTACAAGGCTTTGAAATAGTGTCATCAAAACCTCGATCGAGAAAGGAAATCCTTCTGGACTTAACAACTTTCTGTAAGTTGATTGAGTTTCAAAATCTTGGAAAGGATTTTGAAATAAACACCAAGGATGATGATCTCCTTGAAGGTGTTAACAATTTATGCGATGGCGTGTGTGATCTTGAAAATCGGATACACCCACCGAAGTTCAAGCTTGTCGACATCCGAACCGGACATCGATGGTTCATCGATGTATTGGCTTGCATTCTTCACGGATGCTTTGATGGTCTACAAGGAGGTGGTGACGGATAAGCCAAGAACGATGGATCATGATGTTCTTCTGAATCAACAAGAAAACGGCCGAAAACCCTTTTAACTGGGAAAGTATGCCTTCATGAAGTTTGTGAAGAAGATTCAAGGCTTGAGCCTAAAATCGCCAAAGGACTAGCGAGCCAAAGGCCACGAGGCTATGGTGCGAAGATATGCTACTTGTGGAGAAGCTTGGCATTCATTTCGAGAGGCAACGAAATAGCCAACAGTAACCTACTCTACAAATATGAGTATACAAACTTGTTGAAAAAGGTTATTGGGTCTCAGAAAGGTTCTAAGAAGCGAAAGTCTGAAAAGGTATCTGAAGAAAAGGTTGCGACCAAGAAGCCCAGAACTTCAAGAAAGAAGTCTGGCGCAAATCGAAGACATACCCATTGAGGTTGTCGATTCTCGATATCTGCGAGCATTGCCGAATCGATAAAGGCGGATGAACTCATCAATGCCGCAAAGAGTTATCAACTCTTGAACAAGTAGACTCGAAGAGAAAGTGCTTTCAGAAATGTGAAGACTATTGCAGAAAGCCTTGCTGATGAACTCATAAATGCTGCCAAAAGTGGTGAAAAACACCAAGCCCTATCTGCAGAAACCGCAGGAGTAATGGACCAATCAGTTCCCAATGCTGATGAGAGCTCTGACGATGAAGATGATGAACTAGTCATCTCTCAAGTCCTAGAAAGAACAAAGAGGGCTAAGGTTACTGAAATAGTAACTGGTGATAAGGTATCTGAAGAAGAACCTACACCACAGGTTGCTGAACCTATAGCAAAGGTTGTTGGTGTAAACACATCATCAGGGAATGTTTCTTATGCACAACTTCAAGAAGCCCTGATGAGTGGTAGTTTAGTACTGGCTGATGATGATGAGAATGCCACGTCTAAAAATCTGGAAGAACGCTCCACTGATCAATCCTCTGCTTCCAGACAACCACAACAACCCCAACCACAACAGCCACAAGTGGTTGATGAAATGGTAAATGAACTCCATTTCGACTTACCAGCAATGCAGTATGCTGAAGAAAATCCTGCAAAAGAGCAGGTTCCCCAACTCAAAGAGAGGGATCAAACTGAGACATCTACTCAGAATGATCAACCAGGGGAGGCAACTGAGTCGCATACTCAGGAAAGGTGTGAAGTACCAGAAACTTCAAACAAAGAAACTGCACTGGGACAAGAAGACCAAAGTATAGAAAGGTCACAAGTTCCAGAGACCAATCAGCCTGAAACTGCTCAGGTAGCTGACTGGTTTAACTCTTATCTTGTGAAAATTTTTATGCTTATACATCTTGTTACTCATAAAATTTCTTTGTTACAGGCTGAGTTAGAAACACAGAAACAAGAGGAAGCTGAAAAGCTTACCTCAGAAACTGAGAAGGAGGTTCCCTCAACCTCGCCTCTTAAGATATCTGAGCCTGTGTCACAGGTAATAATTGATTCTTAAGATAACACTTCTTCAGTTATATGTTTATGTGCTTAACCATTTAAGTAAATGTTTCTAACAGGCTCCAACTGAGAAAGAGGAAGATAAGGCAGAAATGCCAGAAAAGAACCCAGAGACCGAAAAGGTTTCTGAAGAACAGATCTTTGAGCCTTCCAGTATGGAGGTATAAATTATTCAATGATAAATATTCTTCACCTTGGGTTAACTAAAACTTCTTCTCTAAATTATTCAATACTTTCTACTCACAGGCTCACTCAGAAGTAGAAGTGCAAGGGGACAAAGTTGCGACTTCCCCTGCACCTATGGAAACTAATGAGGCATCAAGGCCTTCATCACAAGAAAAGATTCCAGAGACTGCACAAGTCTCTGAGAGACAAATATCTGAGCCTCCCATGGAGGTAATTGACCTCTCAGATATCTGATTTGTCATCTAAAGTTTTCTTGATAAAATTTCCTAAGTATTGTGATAATTTTAATTCTCAGGTTCAAGAAAGAAAGGTTGATGAGGACCAGACTTCCAAGTCTCCACCTCACAACAAGATATCTGAGACACCAATTGTCTCAGTAGCACAAGTCTTTGAGCCTGAAGTACTTACTCAGGTAACTCAGAAACTAAACTACACTTCTACTCAGATATCTACAAAAGTTTTGAAGCTCACTCAAAACTCTTTCTTTCAGGCTCAAACAGATGCAAAGCAGGTTCCCATTGATGAGAAAATAGACCTACTTCCCTTCTTCAAAGCTCACACTCTGCCAAAGCATATTCAATGCTTCAAGAAATGGCAAAGGTTAAGGTGCTCTGATCTCTCTGAAATATTGAGAATCACAGATCAACCAAACAGACGAGCACGAGCTCTTGACTTGGAGACATATATCCATGCAATGTTCCCTACCGAACAGTACACAGTTGCGACACTATTGCATAAGGATTTCTCCAGAGAAGTGGCGCATAGTTTGATACATGCCTTCGAACAGGCAGATGGTCAGACAAGATTACAGATGGCATTCAAGCCAGTCCTGCCCCAGACTCTGCAATTTATACCTTCTGAACAAGAAGAGGTTAATGGGCAGAAGATCACTATCCCGGAAGTGATCAATCTTGTATCTAAAGATGATGAGGAGGAAGAGATAAACGAAAATTACTTCGATGAACCTCCCACTGACCATCACCAAAAGGATGACGAAGACAAAAAGGATGATGATGATGCCCCTGCACCAAGGACCGGAGGAATTTCACTAAGAAATAATGCCTCAGCTGCTGAAAAGCACACTGAGAAGACTTCACAGAAATCTCCGTCTCCATCTCCTCAGAAATCTACTCATCCATCTTCCCAACACGCAGTTACTACTGAACAAGTAGTTGAGCTTTCTGAAGAAACCAATCAGAAAATATTAAACACTCAAACCAGAACTGCTCAACTCAGACAACTGTTGGAAGAAGAACAACAGCTCCATCTTCAACTGGAAGATCAAATAGCTAGATCCAGAGACAAGCTTGATCAACTACAAGATCAATATCTACAAGAAATGATTGCTTACTCTGAGGTTAAAGAGCTACAGGATGCTGTAAATGCTATCACCAAAGAACTCGATACTAAAGAAGTATCTGAAGTCAAGCATGATGCTAAGGCTGCATCATCTTCAAAAGAAGTACCATCCTCCTCACAGAAAGGAAAGAAACCAATCTCTGAGATGGTTGCTGGACTCGATACAATCGATGAGAATGTCCAAGAGGATGAAGATCACTGGGCTGATTACTCAGATGATGAAGAAGACAAGACTTTGGCAGAGCATCGCAATGAACATCTAGCGGTTTTACACTTGAAAAGGAAACTGATTGCTCCTGAAACCTTCAACAAACTGCCAAATGTCCACTCCCATGAATACATGAACAGATACCAAGTACTGGCTCATCTGAAAAAGGAGATGTCTTCACAGAACAAGGAAGTAATTGCCTCCGTCCCCTCTGAAATGAAAAAGTTCACTGAGCTCATCACTCAGAGAACAACTAGCATAGTCATTGCTCAGAAAGATCTGGGAATGATAAGGGACGATGATGCGTCTTTAGCTGAAAAAGCTTTCCAAGAGGCAAATTACACTGCTGGAAAAGCAGATGCCATCCTAGACCCATTGGCAGAGCTCACTGATAAGGACAAAGGACTTATCAAACAAAATCAGGAGCTCAAAGCCGAACTTCAGAAGTTGGTCACTGCCTACAATTATTTACAAGGGCATTTTGACTCTCTCTCTCAGATTCTTTTATGAGACTGAGTCAGCCAACAATGACTAAGGGGGAAAGAGTATACAAATCTGGACCTCAAAGTCAGGGGGAATGGGAAGAAGGAGAAGAAAACAAGAAGAAATCTGGAGCTGGTACGGCTCAGAGAGGAAGAAGAAACATGAAAACTTCCCAGCCACCACTCAGAATCAATGTACCCTCCTCAAGCCAAGCTGCTTTGCAAATAGTAGCTACTTCCCAGAAACCTACTGAAGGAACTACAATGATAACAAGGGCCATGGCACAGAAACCTCCAAGGAGTACCAAGGCTCCAAGGAGAAGACAGGTTATAGGGATTGATGAATCTTCTGAAGAAAAAGAAGAAGGCCAAATCAAGTCCCAGGGCAATGAAGAAGGCTGTAAAACTCTCACAAGATCTAATCTTGATGATGATGAGGAAACTGATGAAGATGAAGCTCCTCTTCATAGAAAAAAGGAAAATTGAAAGCCTAACTGAGCCCATAGCTGCAAAGCCCCTAGCAGCTAAAACACCCTCTGGAAATACCAAGTCTATCCAGGGTGGTTCTTCAAGCAACAACCCCAAAGAGAATTCAAGACAGAGAAGGAACAGACTGAGAGCTGAGCAAAGACAAAGTCAACTTCCACTCAGGCCAGAAGAAGCCAAAATAGAGTATGTGAAGAATGACAATGATTCCTCTGTCTACAGGTGCATCAATCAGAAAAATGGCTATTGGATTCTGGAACTTAAGCATCTACTGGTAAATTCAAGATTTCCAGAACCAATCCATAAACAACTTTTGGCATGGAGAAAAGATAAGCCAACCTTGATCAACACCAATCACATTAAAGCCTGGTTGGATTTTGAAGTTTTCAAGAGAACTGAAGCCATGAGAAAGGACCTCTCTGATGAATGTCCATATGGAAAGCCAGATGATGTGCACAGAATTCTGAATATCACAGGAACAGGCACAAGAGCAAGACTCGCTGTGGAACCCTATGAATCGTTCTATCTAACTGAAGATCAATACAAGGGTGACATCAGATATCTGAAGATTATCTACGAATACTTCAAGCTTTCAGATATCAGAATAGAGCATGCCTGGAAGTGGGGAAAGTATCTGTGGATCAATCATTTTGTCAAGAAAAATCCTACCAAAACCTACAAAGAAGTCTGTGGATTTGCCAGAGACACTGAGATGCTCGTCAGAACACTTCTCTATGATTATTCTGATGACATCAAAAGGTTTGGAGATAGGAAATTTGCAGACTGATCCATAGAAAAATTGTTGAAGACTTGAAGACTTGAAGACTAGTCTATTAGGATGTTTACTTGGAGCTTGGTTACTCCTGTTGTCCTAATTTACTATGTAGTTTTTGTTGAATTTTTGCTGACTGAGCTAAACTTGTTTTATGTATTGAAGTTATCTGTAACCTTCCTTTGTAACTTATCTGAAGAACTTACTCTCAGATAGTATTCTATAAAAGATAACTTGTCAGCAAAGATCACACCTTGTGATTTGGTTGATGTTCACTTTCTGCACTTAATTGAATGAATTGAAAAATCTTAAGAAATGATTAAGTGTTGGATTGTTCACTCATCCAGATTTGTAATAGGTCAGATAGTCATCGTTGACTGATCAAAAATGGGGAAATTTGTTAGGAAATTTGTTTAGATATTTTGTTAGAAATATCTGTTTAGATTTTGATCAGCAACATGATGACTTATCTTAGTCTCAGAAAGGTGATTAGTACTCTTGGTTCACTTGAACATTGTAAAAGAGGAAACCCACTAAGTATGATAGTCTAGCTAATCTTGTATAGGATGTTAGGTCTCAAAATGTAATTTTTATTTTATGAAGAGAAGACCAAGAAGAAGACATCCAAGCAGAACAAGTTCAATGACATTGAAGACTTGAAGAAACTGCACAAGATTACTGAAACAGTTTTCCAGATACCTTGGCCAGATATCTTGAAGACATGAAAAGTTTTAGACAAACTGTGTCACAAGAGATATCTGAGGAATAAAAGGTCTATCTGAAAACAAGGAAAGTGTCCACAGATATCTATTCTCAGATACCTTGAGCTTTAACCACATTTCTGAAAAAGAAATATATATATTGCAAACAAAGTTGTTTCAATAAAAGTGGTATCTGAAGATAAGGATAAGAACGTGCAAAGAATCAGAGAAATCTGAACAAGGTTGTCTCTTGCTGAGGGTGTAACTCCCCAATCACTTAGATTTGTTTGACTCTTCCAAATGGTGCCAAGGTAAGAGGCTCCTTGCTAGGTGAGGACCGAAGCATAAGAACCAGCTGACAACTACTCCGGTAAGGACCTGCACACTTGAGTGGGGGGGGGGGGGGGGTTAGTGCCCGGTTTGCTAAGTGTCAAACCGGGATGAGACTTTACTCGAGAGTGACTGAGGTTCAACTCTGTATACTGTTCGTGATGTGACTAGCGAGAAGACTTGTTCGAAGTGACTTACTTGAAGTTCCTTGCTTATTGGGATATGTGCCTTATTTATAGGCTACCATTGAAATGGAAGGCCTTGCTAGGATTGCGCCATGTGTACGGCTAGGATTGAGCCACCAATGCTAAGATGAGGCCCATAGCCCAATAATGAAGCTTTAGCCCATGTCATCTTGGGCTTTAGGGGTAGTTTGGTCATTATTGGAAGAGTTTTTGAGGATGTGACAGAGTCCGGAGATCCTGTGTTCGAGAGGTTGGTCCGATGCCCGATCCGGACAAGACTGTTGTCACCGAGGAAGTTCTCTGCTGTCCAACTCTTCCGATTCGAGCTTCTGTTCGGACATCTCACTTTGGTGCCCACTTGCTTGGTAGCTTTATGAGATGGTCATGTGGATCCGAGTCGACATCCGACGGAGTCCTTGGGTCGGAGAGGGTACCGACTTAGCACTATGCTCTTTCCTGTGGACGCCGGACCAAGGTGGGTCGGACCTAGGGTTCCGGTCGGGCCTTGCGCAGTCCAAATCCTTTGTCCCTTCTCTTAGGGTGGGTCGGACCATAGATGGTCCGCCGGATCGGACCATTGGCTCGGACCTAAGTGCCTCGGATCCTTTGGATGACTTAGGACGCCTTAGGATTCGTTCCTAGGTCCTTTATGACGGATTGGACATATTTCAGATCAACATATGTCCCCTAGTTTCCAAGTTTCTTAGTAGAAGATAGTTGTGGAACTATTGGTTTGGGAAGTTGTTTTGAGGAAAGAATCCGTTCTTCATCAATCCATTTCGATCTCGTTAAAAAAAGATGTACTCCGTGATTATGTGGCCATTGACTTAGTCTCTCTCCCTCCTTTTTCTTTTCTAAAACATCGTTGCCATCCGAGGAGTAAGTCCGAAGGCAACGAGGTGAAAAAAAAAAAAGGGTATTTGTAATGGAGACTAAGTTTAGACTCAACATCGGTAGTGTACCTTTGATGAGCTACGGTGGCGGACCGTAGGTGTGTGTCCCGTCCGAACCGAGCTCGTGGTTGGGAAGGTCCGAAGGTTAATCGCTCAGTATCTGAGGTTCCTTGTGTGGACAAAGTATATGGGACCGGAAAGCCGTTAGGCGTCCGAGAAGATGATACTCGGAGCTCTCGTGTTGTCGGCCTTAGAGAGGGAGAGTTGTTGTATTCATCTATCCAAAAGGTAAATTTGTTGTACCCATTCGTCATTTCACTTGGTATAATTGTACTATACCGTTGGATGGTTCTTGATCGATTTGGAGATTAAATCAGAAAAATCGACGGTTGGAGTTCCTAATATGGCCCTCTATAAATAGAGGGTTGGCGATTCATTTCTCATCGTTTAGAGATAATTTTTGCATTCGAGTACATCCGAAGCAACTACCAAAGAAAGCGAGCAAGGAGCGGTTCAAGCGTGATCTTGTGCGAGTCAAGTCACTTCTTTCTAATCATCCGAGTCCAAGTAAGTTTACTTGTCTCGTCTTATGATTAAATCATCTCTGTTGTCTTTCATCTTCAAGTTACTCGGATGTATGCTTATGATGTGTAGTATAGTTGATAACTAATACGTACTTGATGTTGACTAACACCGAATAAGTGTAGTACTGACTCCAAACTAACTGTGCCGAGTAAGCTGCTAGTTTTGGCTTTGAGTTGGCCACTTTAATATACATAAACGACCTCTCGGACTGCCATCTTAAAGCTTACGATATTTCTTTCTCCTTTCCCTAGGATGTCCGAGTGATAGCCAAAATCGATCCGGTGAGGGATATGACTCGGCGATATCCTTAAGCGATAGCTCCGAGGAGATTGAGATCATGGATGATGACGTACTGGAGGTGGAGCAAGCGCCCCATCCGAGTCGGGAAGAGCCCGAGGTAAGTTCCTTACTTCGGTTAGTTGTTCCAGATTCTGGTCCTCCGAGGCATCCGGATTACCTGCGAGTGTCGCATGTGCAGGTTATTGTAGCGGCTCAAGAGACAAGCTCGCGAGTTATAGGAACTCGTCGTCGCCGGGTCGGCCAGAATCGAACTTCGGTAGAGATCCGTGCTTTAATTCGCACCTAGGTTATAACTTTAGGAGTAATCCTAATCGAGTCCGTTCGTTCGGATCCATGACGCCAACTATCGAGGAAGTGCATGATACTTGAAGCACCTCCCAATTTGAGCATCTTGAAGAGGGTGAGGAGGATCGTGTGCAAGTTGTTGCCTATTAGAATTGTAGAGTTAGCGTCCTCATCCGAGGAAGATGAGGCAGAAGAAGGTGTGCGGGGCGAAGATTCTGGTTCCGAGGAGGAAAAAGGTGCAGAGCCATCCGCTAATGTGCTTCGTGTGGAAACTTCTGGGCAAGCAGGGCCGAGTCGGCAGGTGGCTGAGGGAGAGCGTCCGGAGAGGCTAAAGAAGGGCGAGGACATTTTCCAAGTGAAGTTCCCTCGGTCCAGGGACCAGGTCACTCACCCCGATCCGGAGGGTGAGATGAATGAAGATGGTACACTGCCTACTTGTGCCTGAACCATCCGAGTTTTTGGAGATTTTGAACAGCATGGGTTTGAGTCCGCACCAGATCATCCCCAACTCCCTCGGAAATTTGATGTGCTTCGGAGTGTTATGTAAATATAAAGGCATCCCGCTCACCTTCGACAATTTCCGTAAATTGTTTAACATTAGTGTAAGTAGTAGGAACACTTGGTTTTATACATTCGTATGTCGCCAGGCATACACATTTTTGTTGATCCTTGTCCTCATTGGGAATCAATGGTTCAAGAGGTACATTTTGTCCGTCCGGCTCTGGCAATCCGAAGCGGAGAGGCCCACGTGGCATTTTGAGAAGAAGTTCTTCCGGGGTAATCTGCTAGATTGGAAGCCACCGGCACGGAACATCCCCTTGTGGATGCAAGCGTTCCACCGGAGTCAAGAGCCGGAGAAGTACTTTTTCCGAGGTCTGATATGTCAGCCTCTGCCTTTCTTGGCCGGCTTGTCCGAGCCAAGTTTTTGTGACAACATGGAGGATTTGAGTAAGTGGTTTCTCTCTGCCTCTGGTTGGTTGTCCGAGTCGGTTGTCTGTTTGTCGACTATATGAT
The DNA here is from genome assembly GCA_026545765.1 of Plantago major. NCBI lineage: Eukaryota > Viridiplantae > Streptophyta > Magnoliopsida > Lamiales > Plantaginaceae > Plantago > Plantago major. Next base: position 28,795,128 of record CM048839.1, on the reverse strand, counting down.
TATCATTTGTAGATTCTTTTGTATCTTGCAACTTATAGTGATTCGGATGTGCAGCTTTCTGGTTCGAGTATACGATGTCGACCATGCGGAGCCAAGCGTCAATGTAAGCAGCTGCAATGAAGGAGTTAGCGAAGGGTTCTCGGACCCAGATTATCAAGACCTCCACCGTTCTTCCGATGAACGAGCCCAGAAATTCTGCTGTGTTCCGAGTGGAGGAGTCTCGGAGAGCTGCTGCGGGCGAAGAGGCCCAAACCATCCCTACTCCAGACAAGGGTAAGGTGGTCGCAACTAAGGGCTCGAAGAAGCCTCCGAGATCCGTGTCGCAAGATCCTCTCGCAAGCGGATCGAGCGCTGCAGCTCCAAAAAAGCACTCCTCCGAAGGTCCGAATCCTCCCGCCAAGAAGGGCAAAGGAAAGGTGGGCGAGGCTCCTGAGCTGGAGTCGGATGCTGAAGTTGCTCGGTTGGTTGCTGCTTCGGAGCTAGAGCGGATTGCGGAGTTAACTGCCGCTCAGCGCAAGGTGAGTTTAGGCTTTCCGTCGGTTTCACATCTTTCTGTGATTCGGAGGTATCTAACGCTTCTGATGTTCCGTTTTTGTTTTGACACTCTTTGTTGAAGCATGCTCCTTGGTGGTACTCGGAGGGCTACCTCGAAGAAGATCTAGCTAAGGCTGCCGAGGCGATCAAGCGTCCGGTTACAAAGACTTCGAGCGCTGAAGAAGGCTATAGTTGCTAAACAAGAGGTTTAGTCGGAGACGGCCAAGATGAAAAGTGCCATTCGTCTTTGGAGGTGATTTAAAAGTGCACCAAGATAGTTTGGACGATTTCGTGGCCGTCTCGGACTTTCAAGGATAAGATCTTTGAAAGAGCTTGGAGTCCGGACAAGGGTATCGAGATTTCCTTGATTCGGACTCCTACAAGTTCTTTCGAGTCAAAGTATGATGAGGCCCGGCAAGATGGGTTTGATGCAGCTGTGGAGCAGTGCCGGAGGAAAGGTTGGGTACCGGACGATTGTAACTTGGAGGCTGAGGGGGTATCCGCCTTTAAAAATGGAGATGGCTCGGACTTCGCTCCGGAGGGTGTTTTGGACGAAGATTTGCTCAAATGTGAATTTGTGGAGCTGGTTTGCGACGAGTCGGAGGGCAAGAAGTACAATCACGGCGGTCCGTATCTCCCATCCTTCGTTCCTCGGGTGCTCATGTCTAGTGTTTTCGTTCCTTTGGAGGACCATTTGGAGCACAACCGAGACTGGCTGACTTTGCCGGCTGTCGAGGCTTTGATCGCGACCTCGACTGATGGAGGAGTGTCCGCCTTCTGAAAGAGGTTGAGGCTCGGAGACGGAGGATAGCCCAACAAAGAAGGTCAAGCGCCTCCGGAGAAGGATACTGGCGCCCTCTCGATCCGCAACCTAGTTCGTCCGGCGGCGAAGCGGTGAAGACGGGTATGCCCAGTTTTTGTAATAGGGTGCCTCCGGGCCAAAAAGAAATGTTTGTCGTTTTTGCCCATCATCTTTTGTTTGTACAAACATATACTTATCTTTGATGAATGGTATTGGTTCGGATGCTTTGATGGCTCGGAACTATTTTTGTTGCTGATATACTATTATTGCTGTTTCCATCCTTGCACGTTTAATTTCGTATTTGCTTAGTAACTCATCAACTCTCGTAGACTCGGATAGTGGGTTCGGACCTTTGAGATCCATACCGCCAGGACATTAGTTTGCCTGATTCAAATTTGCCTTTGCGGGTCTTGGGGGACGATCAATCGTTGTTCCCATCCGAATCGGAAGCTATAATAGAAATAAACTGGATCACGAACGGTCCGGAGACACGTCTTAGAGTGGTCAGGCTTTCGAGAACAAGAACCTCCTTGTATCGTGATAAGTTAAGACGATTCGGACGTTGACTTGGTGTGTCTTTCCGAGTCATGCAGACTTGTGAGATAGTGAAAAGTCGATCGATTATCAAATGCAGGTGTCTGTCACGAATCACGATTGCCGGATGTTGTTATGTTAGCCCCGAGCTTGGTACATCCGGTGAGTAGCATAGTCGGTATGCTCAACCGTGTGGATGGATTGGGTTGGGCGATGGAAGTCAAGAGCTAGGCCCATGTGCGGCCCAAGGCCATCTCCTGTGAATATGGGGCACGTGTCCGCTTCCAATTGGTCTTCTCTTTCTATATATACTCCTGCTTTGTACGGCTTTTGATTAAGACATCGCGCCCTTTTATAGTAATCAAAGGTTCGGAGCTCGAGTCCGAGCGGCTGGTGAGCATGTTTATGCCATTACTCTCGCCCGTGATCTCGTCCCAAGGGTTTCTCCGATGCTTCGGAAGTCTACCCGGGCTGGTTCTTCGGTGAGAGTCGTGGAAATTAGTTTGCTCGGAAAGCCAGCTTCGGATCTTCGAGGATATGGTCCGTACCGAGTGAGGCCCAAAGTTTTTGCCAATCAATTCCTCTGATCGTCAGGCTAATCTTCTTTCTCCGGGGCTGTGGTCTATATTCGTGACTTTTAGCCCCGGAGAGGTAGATTAGCTGGATGGTTCGGGGATCTTCAAATAGTTGGTTTTGAATCTCAATGCGTCCGAGGCAATCCGCTCTGGTTATGCGCCCGGGGGGCGACAAGTCGGCATAATTGGTTTGATAGAATCCCTTCCAGTATTTCGTGGTTCGGTCATAAGAGACCGCCCGAAATGTTGGAAGGCTTTCTACCAATCCTGTTGTGTCTAGTTGCCCGTTTCTCGGATGGAGGGAGAAGTATCACCCTGAGTAGGTCTATTAGCTCGTCCTTGAGGATGTGTATCCGAGCGGTTTGGTTTTGTTGGTGACTGCATTTCCATGATTGAAGGCTCGAGGGAGCTATTTGCAATTTTGGAATGGGGTCCCTAACAATGCTGAGTTTTTTGGAGTCGGGTCATTGAGGACCTTCGGAAGTAACCTTTTTGGTGACTCGTTTGTCTTGCACCTAAGGTCTTTCGTCCGAACAGCTTGGTTTTGTCGGTGGCTTTGTTCCAGAATTGAAGGCTCGAGGGAGCGACTTACAATTCTGGAACGGAGTCCCTGACAATGCCGGTCTTGTTGGGACTCGGACCAACGGGAGCCTCCGGAGTGACTTGTGTTGAACCGACAATCCGGGCTGATCGCTCTCCAAATACGCTGAATCTGGGTGTGTTCATAGTATTTGGTATGATGCGATCCGGATGGTCGATGTGCTTGAGCATTTCGTCATTCGAAGTGATGAAGTATCCTTTCGAATCAATGAATGGCCTAGGTTACATAGTCCGGGTCTTTGTTAAACTTTGGATAGTCCGAAGGGCTTTGAAACCTCGCCGTAAGCAATCAAAGTTCGGATGGTATAGTTCCTTCTTCCTTCGGGGCGCCTATAGATGCAGCTGACAGTGTTCGGATGGGGTTTGGTTTGGTAGCTCAGGGTTAATTAGGAAGCTTTGTTGTAATAGTAGAAAAGAGATAGAGTAGGAGCTTGTTTTTGTAAGCTTGATTAGGGCTCTTGGACCACGACCTTGTAAACTGCACTATTTTAATAAAAGCGTATTTGCCTTTGTGAAGGTCGGACCTTTGCTTGATTGTCGGTCGATCCGGATCAATGTATGATCTAGATTCGGATCGAGTAGTTAAATATCTTCGAGGACATGATTATCAACAATGTTTATGAAATCGCAGTTGTATTGATTTGACGGAAATCGACTTACAACTTGAGGGCTTCAAGGCCTTTTTTCAAAAAATAGACACAAAAAACAGGTCGACAAGATAGAGGAAGGTGACAGACGTTGCCATACTTCTCTAAGTGTAAAACTTTTGGAGATTCTTGGCATTCCAAGTTCTCTTCAAGTCCCGCCCTTGTTCATCTTCTAGCTCAAAGCTTCCATTAACTCTTGCCCCAGTAACCTTGTACGGTCCTTCCCACTTGGGTTTTAGTTTCCCCACATGACATAGTATATCAGCTCTTCTAAGGACTAAGTCTCCAACTTGTATGTCCTTGGGAAAGACACGTTTATTATAGGCTCGAGCAGTCATGGCTTGGTACCGAAGGATGTTGGCAAATGCCTTATCGCGCTTGTCTTCAAGGAGCTCAAGGTCATAGATCCTTGCGAGCTCATTATCAGCTGGGTTGTATTGCTGGATTCTCTGAGTTGCCACCACTGTCTCTGAAGGGATGACCGCCTCAGATCCATAGACCAAGGAGAAAGGTGTTTCTTGTGTGGCGATTGTTTGTCGTTCGATGCGTAAAGGCGCGTCAAGATCATCCATGTTGTCTTGGGAAGTTCTCAACCTTTTCTCCGAATTTTGACTATGGTCTTGTTGGTGGCTTCCACACGACCATTGGCTTGGGGTGGCCAACGGAGTAAAGCGTTGTTCTATTTTGAAGGGTGAAGCCACTCCTTGACCTTGACCCGAAAAATTGTGCTCCATTGCGAAACTAACACTGTGGGAGTCCAAACCGCGATGATGTTCTTCCGGATGAATGTCCGAACTCGCTTTTCGGTGATGGTTGACACTTTGCTTGACTTGACCACTTAGTGAAGTACTCTACTGCCACTATCAAGAACTTCTTCTGATGCGTTCCTCGTGGAAAGGGACCAACGATGTCTATGCCCCATTGATCAAATGGGCAAGCTATGATTGACGGAATCATAGGGTTGGTCGGACGGTGTGGTATGTTGGCATAGTATTGGCAGTCTTCACAGGCGGTGTTGGCAGCATCCATGTCGATGGTTGGCCAATAGTATCCTTGCCTTATGATCTTTTGTGCCAAAGTCCTTCCTCCAGAATGGCTTCCACAACTTCCAGCGTGGATCTCTTCCATCGCAGTTTTCGCCTCTTGAGGATCTAGGCATCTCAAGTGAGTTCCGCTGTAGTATCTTTTGTAGAGATCTTCTCCCAAAATAAAGTATCTGTTAGCCCGGCATTGAGTCTTCCTGGCCTCTCTTGGATCCACAGGTAAGGTACCATCCTTGAGGTAACGGAATATATCGGTCATCCAGTTTCTTTCTGTGCTCACAAGGAACATCTTTCCATTGGGGTTTGCCAGGGAGGATTCCGCGCGGATCATTAGGATGACACTTCTTGTGTCCAAAGCTCCTAAGGCCGAGGCATACTTGGAGAGGGCATCGGCCTTTTCATTCCATTCTATGTGAAATTGGTTAAGAGTAAATTCTTCAAATTGCTCAACCTCTTTCTTGAGGAGTTCCAAGTATTTGATCATGTTAGGTCCTTTGGTGGTAAAGGACCCGGAGAACTGGGATTATGCAGTGCAGTCCGTAGGCTTTGATCCTTTTCACCTGAAGGGCTTTCGCCATTCTTAGGCCGGTGATAAGTGCTTCATACTCGGCCTCGTTGTTCGTCACCTTAAAATTGAGGGTGATGGTGTACTCAAGCTTGGCTCCTTCAGGACTTTCAAGGAAAATTCCTATTCCTCCCAACCGTCCGGTTGATGATCCATCCACTTGTAATGTCCAACATTCTTTGTTTCCTTCCTTTCCTCCTAATGTGGGAGTGAGTGCTTTCTCAACCTTCTGCTTCTTGTCGGAAGATGCAGTCGTTGAGATATTGAGTTCTTCGTCCAAAAGAAACATGTGCCTCACTCTCAGTGAATCATCCATAGGTTGGCGATACTGAGTCTTAGTGGATGCTACCTCTTTGTGTTTCTTGATCTCTTTCTCTCCACTTGATTCCTTGATCAGGCTATCACCACATGACTATCCTTTTCCAGGAGTTTTCGTTCTCCTTTTACGCTTTCTGGATAGTCTACCAGGAAGTCGGCCAGGACTTGTGCTTTCTTGGCAGATGGGGCTTGGTAGCCAATATCATATTCACTTAGCTCAATAGCCCATTTGGATAGGCATCCTGACTGATCCGGTTTTTCCAAGACATGTTTGAGTGGCTCATTTGTAAGGACCACAATCCGATGCGACTTGAAGTAAGGCTTGATTCGTGCGTGATGTAAACCAATGCGGCGAGCTTTTCAACCTTGACATATCGGCTTCGAGCCTGAGAGCTTTGCTCAAATAGTAAATTGGTAAATGCTCGTTGTCTTGTAGCCGCATCAAAGATGTAACTCATTGCTTCATCGGTGGTGCCAAATAAAGGTAAAGGGTTTCGTCCTCCAGGTTTAGATGTAAGGGCGGCGAGAGGAGATACTATTTCAAGTTTTCCAGGGCCTCTTCGCATTCCTTTGTCCACTCGAACTTATTTCCTTTTCGTAAGATCTTAAAGAAGGGAAGGTTCTTCTCGGCGGACCTGGAGATAAAACGGCTCAACGCCATCACCTTTCCTAGAAGTTTTGAACTTCATTGACAGCTTTAAGTATGGCGTATATACAATTGCCTTTATCTTCTCGGGTTAGCACCGATGCCTCTTTCGTGACCATGTAACCAAGGAATTTTCCTCCTTTTACCCGAAAGTGCACTTTTCGTGGTTCACTTCATTCCATATTTCGAGAATAGAGAAGCAATTGTTGAGGTGTTCATGTTCCTCTTCACTTGCTTTTCACAAGCATGTCATCCACATAGACTTCCATGGTTTTTCCCAATTCTTCCTTGAACATCTTATTTACCAAATTGGTAAGTAGCTCCTGCATTCTTGAGGCCAAAGGGCATGACCTTGAAGCAATAGACTCCTCCGGCCGCAAAGAATGTCGTTTTCTTGATGTCTTCTTGAGCCATCCTAATTTGGTAGAAGCCTTGGTATGCATCCATGAAGCTTAGAAGTGCACATCCTGCAGTGGAATCAACCAGCTGGTCTATGCGTGGCAATGGATAGGGATCTTTTGGACAAAACTTGTTGAGTCTGGTGAAGTCATCGCACATTCTCCACTTTCCTGGAGCTTTTTCGACGAGGACCACGTTGCAGACCCAATCAGAGTATCTGACTTCTTCGATATGACCTGCTTTCATCAATTTGTCAACCTCCCCTGCTATGATAGCATCCTCAACTGGCCCAAAGTCTTTCTTCTTTTGACGGATGTGCTTGACCGTAGGATCCATGTTCAGACGGTGAACTGTGATCCTTGGGTTTATCCCCTTGAGGTCATCTGTGCTCCAAGCAAAGATGTCGCGATTGTCCCGAAGGCAGTTGATGAGCTTTCGCTCTACTTCCGCACTTATCTCTGTTCCAATCCGAGTTGTTTTCTCCGGATTTCCTTCGACCAGTTGGACCTCTTTCAAGGCTTCATGGGATTCTATCCTAGCTGTCTTGGGGAACTTTTCTCTGAACGATCCGATACCGATCTCTTCCTTTGGTGGTGTCAGAGTTTTGGAAGAATGGCTAAGAGGGCCCTTAGCGACTAAAAGGACAGATTCTGTGGCTCCTCTGGTTGACATGATGTAGCATTCCCAGGCTTCTCTAATGTTGCCCATCTCTTCCCCTACGCCGTTCGGGGTTGGAAACTTCACCCTGTTGTGTAGGGGAGAGGTGATTGCTCTGAATTGGTTAAGTCCCGGGCGGCCCAAGATCGCGTTATAGTGGAAGGTATTATCTACTACCACAAAGAGGATAGTCTGGGTCACTCTTGTCGGAAAAGTGCCCATGGAGACTTGCAGTGGTATACTTCCAATGGGACGTACTACAGACCCTCCAAAACCTACTAATGAGGTATATACTCGTCCATATTGTATTTGCCCCAGATGCATTTGCTCGACAGTCCTTTTGGATAGGACATTGGAGGAGCTTCCTGTGTCAATTAGCATCTTGTTGACTTTGTAAGTGGCAATCGCTAGAGAGACAACCAAAGGGACATCGGGGTCCTTGAGATCTCCTCCGCCAGACGTTGGTGGGGGGATCTCGCTATCGTCAAAGGTGATTGCATTTGTGCCTTTCAAAGCTGGTGGACCGTAAGCCCTGTCGTTATTTCTTAAGTGTTGCGCGGTCCTTTCCCTTGCATTTCTGCTATCTCCCCCTGTTGGTCCTCCCGCAATGGCGTTGATAACTCCACTGTAAGGGAGATTCTCCATTTCTGTCTCTTCGCGGTAACCTTGATATCTTTGGGCCTGCCGAGGTGGGATTTCGGCGGGAGGTGGTGGTAAAGATCCTGTCGGAGGTTCAGAACTACGCTCCTCTCTTCTTTGCTCATTCCTTTTATGCCTGAAGGGCTCATCTTCAACTGGTGGTTCTTTCAACTTCCCACTTCTCACTAGCCTTTCAATTTCTGTCTTCAACTGGATGCAATCCTCAGTTGGGTGACCTTTCTGTTTGTGGAACCTACAGTAGTCTTTAGAGAATTTACTCTTCTTGCTGCTCTTGACTGGTTTAGGCCATTGTATATCCAAGTCCTTCTCAACAATAGAAGCCAAGATGTCGGATCTTGGTCTGTTGAGGCGAGTATACTCGGCAAACCTTCTGGGTGGAGTTCTTTCTCTGTGAAGTTCTTTTCTGTCTCTGAGATCTCTTTTTTGCTCAAACTTTCCTTGACGAGGAGGGAGTTCCTGTCGTACTTGTTCTTTTCCCTTCTTGATCCCTGCTCTTATCGGGACATTCCTTCGGTAATCTTCTCCATACAAGACTCCTTCGCAGATTTCTTCCAAGTACTTTTCAGTGGTGATTTCTTCGTTAGAAAGCTTCCTTCTAAGCTCATCATTATAAGTGTTGGCATAGAGGTGTCGGACCCGCTCTTTGATGCTATGAGGTTCTACCTGTCAGATTCAAACGTTAGGCGATCAAGGAAGGTTTTGAGGTCCTCATTCTCTCTCTGGATTATGCCAGCCAGGTGCTCAACTGATCTCTTCCTTCTTTTCGCCTTCTCAAACCTTTTTAGGAAAAGGGAGGCGACGTCCGCATATGATTTGATGGAACCATTTGGTAGTGAGGTCCACCAATCCATTGCTTCTCCAAAGAGTGTGGTGGAAAAGTTGAGAGCTTTCATGTTGTCATTGAGTCCATTGCTTTCCATCTTACTTTCGTACCTAGTAAGATGCCCTATAGGGCAAATATCTCCATAGTAATGCTCAAGGTTTGGGATAACACAATCGGGGCGCTTTCTTTCTTTTCTGATCTCATCGCACAAAGGGTTGGGAGTTTTAACTACCACCTTCTCATGTGCTTTGACCATCCTGCTCAAGGTGGCAATTTGTGTTTCCAAGGCCTTCTGTTGGAGGTAACCGCCACCGGTACCTTTCACCACCCGGGTTGATGGATACATCTGGAGGGAGATCATTGATTGGAACAATCGGGGTGCTTTCTGCCATTTGATCCCTAGGCACTTGTTGTTGAGCTCCTCGCCGACTGGTTCCCACTTCGTCTACTCGCGGCACTTCTGGACTTCTCCCTCGTTGTTCGTGAGAGGCAGCGGCTCTTCTATTGAGAAGGTGTCTCAGATCTTCTGGTTGAGCTTGCTCCCCCAACCTTTGTTGGATCGGACGGTGCTCATTTCTCGATTGAGCGGGTTCAGCTTGCCTCGGGATTGGCGTAGGCGGGGTGGGCTGAGGAGGCTGGAGGTTGTTTGATCCAAAACACCCTTGAATAGTGGTGAGTAAGAGGCCAAACTGATTCTCATTCATTCCAAATTCACTAGGACGAATGATCTGTCCATTTGGGAGGGTAAAGTTTCTACCTGGGGGAGGACCATGTGTTCCTGATGGAGGAACCTGTCCTTCATCCCCAAGTGTTTGGACCCTTACTGGTGGATTAGTGGCTCTCTCCTCGTCAGAAGAAAGACTAGCGGTATGGCCATCACTTGGATTGTTTACCACTTCTCTTGTCAAGACTCTTGTTACTCCTCCTCTTCTAGTGGGAGGTCTCCCCCTTTGTCTCGGAGCTGGCGTACCAATGGTAGTGGCGTTGGTTCTTGCGGACCTTCTTGTTCTTGCCATTACTGAAGAGAACGGGACTTTTTGTAAAGATTCCCACAGACGGCGCCAAAATGCTGAGGGTGTAACTCCCCAATCACTTAGATTTGTTTGACTCTTCCAAATGGTGCCAAGGTAAGAGGCTCCTTGCTAGGTGAGGACCGAAGCGTAAGAACCAGCTGCCAACTACTCCGGTAAGGACCTGCACACTTGAGTGGGGGGGGGGGGGTTAGTGCCCAGTTTGCTAAGTGTCAAACCGGGATGAGACTTTACTCGAGAGTGACTGAGGTTCAACTCTGTATACTGTTCGTGATGTGACTAGCGAGAAGACTTGTTCGAAGTGACTTACTTGAAGTTCCTTGCTTATTGGGATATGTACCTTATTTATAGGCTACCATTGAAATGGAAGGCCTTGCTAGGATTGCGCCATGTGTACGGCTAGGATTGAGCCACCAATGCTAAGATGAGGCCCATAGCCCAATAATGAAGCTTTAGCCCATGTCATCTTGGGCTTTAGGGGTAGTTTGGTCATTATTGGAAGAGTTTTTGAGGATGTGACAGTCCGGCGAGATCCTGTGTTCGAGAGGTTGGTCCGGATGCACGATCCGACAATTACACATTGTCGGTGAGGAAGTTCTCCTGCCTGTCCAACTCTTCCGATTCGGAGCTTCTGGGTTCGGACATCTCACTCTTTGGTGCCCACTTGCTTGGTAGCTTTATGAGATGGTCATGCTGGATCCGAGTCGACATCCGTATCGGAGTCCTTGGGTCGGAGAGGGTACTGACTTAGCACTATGCTCCTTTCCCAGGGAGGCTCGGACCAAGGTGGGTCGGACCTAGGGTTCCGGGTCGGGCCTTGCAGGTCCAAATCCTTTGTCCCCTTCTCTTAGGGTGGGTCGGACCATTGGCTCGGACCTAAGTGCCTCGGATCCTTTGGATGACTTAGGACGCCTTAGGATTCGTTCCTAGGTCCTTTATGACGGATTGGACATATTTCCGTATCAACATCTCTGATTCAAAGCATAGTTCCGTTGGCACTACAGGACAAAAGTATAGTACATTGCATTAAATGCACGGACAGAGATGTCTGAACAAAAGCAACGGTAGCTTCTGAAGAAGAAGACAAACTCACTAAAGATTATATACACAGATATCAATAGTTTGAATTTGATTTAAGCCTAACGGATACTATTCAAACGGCACTCAAATTCATCTATAAATATCAACACTTAGACTGCTTGAGAAGACACACACAGAACCTTAGACACAACCTTAGACTCTGATACACGAGCATACTCTCTCAAAGCAATTTACTTATCCTCAAAGCTTTCTGTTGCGACCAAAGCTCTTGATCTTAAGTAGCACTAAAGTTCTAAGTGTCCTGATCCTAAACAAGCACAGCTATCTGTGAAAGAGTTGAATCAAAAGATCAAGTATCTGAGATTCATTCTCTTGAACACTTATCTAAGACTTGGGTCAGTAAAAAGAACAAGATACCATACATTGAAAAGTGTATTAAGTATACTTGATTCACAGAGCTATCTGATTAACTGAAAAGTTAACAAAGAAGCTCATCTGACAACTCAAACCAAAACCAACACCATCACTGGCGTGGAGTACAGGAAGTACTTAGTTTGAGAAACTAAGGAATAACTCCAAGGTTATTGAGCACAGGAAGTACTTAGCTTGGGAAGCTAGGGAATAGCTCAAAAGGTTTACAAGAAGTACTTGGCTGAGAAAGCCGGGGAACAACTCAGGGGGAACATTTGGTTGGGAACCATTTGTTTAAGGAATCTTAGAATAGGATTTTTGTAAGGTGACCTCAATTATCTATTCTAGTGAATTCTAGGTCTTTGGAAGACCGAAGTGGATTAGTTGGAGGATTACGCCACCTCCAGATACCACTATACTTGCTGTGTTATTTACTTTTCTGTACTTACATTTCAGCAACACACACACACACACACTTTAACTGTTTCTGCACTTATCTATCTTAAGTCTTCCGCGCTCTGATTCTAAGTATCAGATATCTACACAGATATCTGAGACATAGTTTTTATCGACAAAAGTTTTAAAAGACTATTCACCCCCCCCCCCCCCCTAGTCTTTTACTTTGCCGTTATCTGGACCAACATAAAAGAATCTGAGAGAGAGTTAAAATGCCCTTGTAAATAATTATAGACAGTGACCAACTTCTGAAGTTCGGCTTTGAGCTCCTGATTTTGCTTGATAAGTCCATTGTCCTTATCAGTGAGCTCTGCCAATGGGCCTAGGATGGCATCTGCTTCAAAGCAGTAACTTGCCTTTTGGAAAGCTTTTTCAGCTAAAGACGCATCATCGTCCCTTATCATTCCCAGATCTTTCTGAGCAATGACTATGCTAGTTGTTCTCTGAGTAACGAGCTCAGTGAACTTTTTCATTTCATAGGGGACGGAGGCAATTACTTCCTTGTTCTGTGAAGACAATTCCTTGTTCAGATAAGCCAGTACTTGGTATCTGTTCATGTATTCATGGGAGTGGACATTTGGCAGTTTGCTGAATATTGCAGGAGCAATCAGCTTCCTTTTCAAGTGAGAAACCGCTAAATGTTCATTGCGGTGCTCTGCCAAAGTCTTGTCTTCTTCATCATCTGAGTAATCAGCCCAGTGATCTTCATCCTCTTAGACATTCTCATCGATTGTGTCGAGTCCAGCAACCATCTCAGAGATTGGTTTCTTCCCTTTTTGGGAGGAGGATGGTACTTCCTTTGAAGATGATGCAGCCTTAGCATCATGCTTAATTTCAGATACTTCTTCAGTATCGAGTTCTTTGGTGATGGCATTTACAGCATCCTGTAGCTCTTTAACCTCAGAGTAAGCAATCATCTCTTGCAGATATTGATCTTGTAGTTGGTCAAGCTTGTCTCTGGATTTAGCTATCTGGTCTTCCAGTTGAAGATGGAGCTGTTGTTCTTCTTCCATCAATTGTCTGAGTTGAGCAGGTCTGGATTGAGTATTCAACAATTTCTGAGTGATTTCCTCAGAATCCTCAACTACTTGTTCAGTATTAACCTTTTGTTGGGAAGATGGATGAGTTGACTTTTGAGGAGATGGAGACGGAGATTTCTGTGCTTTCCTCTCAGTTTGCTTTTCAGCAGTTGAGGCATGATTTCTTTGTGAAATTCCTCCGGTCCCTCGTGCAGGGGCATCATCATCATCCTTTTTGTCGGTTTCATCCTTTTGGTGATGGTCAGTGGAAGGTTCATCGAAGTCGTTTTCGTTTATCTCTTCCTCCTCATCATCTTCAGATACAAGATTGATCACTTCAGGAATAGTGATCTTCTGCCCATTAACCTCTTCTTGTTCAGAAGGTATAAATTGCAGAGTTTGGGCGAATCGCTTGAATGCCATCTGTAATCTTGTCGACCATCCACTGCTCAAAGGCTTGTATCAAATCGGCGCCACTTCTCCGGAGAAATCCTTATGCAATAAAGTCGCAATCGTAATCGCTCAAGAGGGAACATTGCATGGATATATGTCTCCAAGTCAAGAGCTCGTGCTCGTCTGGTTGGTTGATCTGTGATTCTCAATATTTCAGAGAGATCAGAGCACCTTAACCTTTGCCATTTCTTGAAGCATTGAATATGCTTTGGCAGGGTTTGAGCTTTGAAGAAGGGAAGTAGGTCCCTTTTATCATCATTGGGAACCTGCTTTGCACTTGTTTGAGCCTGAAAGAAAGAGTTTTGAGTGAGCTTCAAAACTTTTACAGATATCTGAGTAGAAGTGTAGTTTAGTTTCTGAGTTACCTGAGTAAGTACTTCAGGCTCAGAGACTTGTGCTACTGTGACAATTGGTGTCTCAGATATCTTGTTGTGAGGTGGAGACTTGGAAGTCTAGTCCTCATCAACCTTTCTTTCTTGAACCTGAGAATTAAAATTATCACAATACTTAGGAAATTTTATCAATAAAACTTTATGTGACAAATCAGATATCTGAGAGGTCAATTACCTCCATGGGAGGCTCAGATACTTGTCTCTCAGAGACTTGTGCAGTCTCTGGAATCTTTTCTTGTGATGAAGGCCTTGATGCCTCATCAATTTCCATAGAGTGAGGATGTCAACTCTGTCCCCTTGCACTTCTACTTCTGAGTGAGCCTGTGAGTATAAAGTATTGAGTAATTTAGAAGAAGTTTAAGATAACCCAAGGTGAAGAATTTTTATCACTGATTTTCATATATATATATATATATATATATATATATATATATATATATATATATATATATATATATATATATATACCATCATATGGGAAGGCTCGATGATGTGTTCTTCAGAAACCTTGTTGGTTTCTGGGTTCTTTTCTGGCATTTCTGCCTTATCTTCCTCTTTCTCAGTTGGAGCCTGTTAGAAACATTTACTTTAATCACATGAACATATGAATGAAAAGTGTTATCTTAAGAATCAATTTACCACCTATGGCACAGGCTCAGATTTCTTAAGAGGTGAGGTTTGGGTAACCTCCTTCTCAGTTTCTGAGGTAAGCTTCCCAGCTTCCTCTTGTTTCTGTGTTTCTAACTCAGCCTGTAACAAAGAAATTTTATAAGTAACAAGATATATATATATATAAGCATAAAGTTTCACAAGATGAGAGTTAAACCATTCAGCTACCTGATCCATGTCAGGCTGATTGGTCTCTGAAACTCGTGACCCTTCTATACTTTGGTCTTCTTGTTCCAGTAACACTTCTTTGTTTGAAGTTTCAGGTACTTCACACCTTTCCTGAGTGTGCAACTCAGTTGCCTCCCCTGGTTGATCATTCTGAGTAGATATCTCAGTTTGATTCCTCTCATTGAGTTGGGGAACCTGCTCTTTTGCAGGATTTTCTTCAGCATACTGCATTGCTGGTAATTCAAAATGGAGTTCATTTACCATTTCATCAACCACTTGTGGTTGTTGTGGTTGTTGTGGTTGTCTGGAAGCAGAAGAATGGTCAGTGGAGTGTTCTTCCAGATTTTTAGATGTGGCGTTTCCATCAGCATCTGCCAGCACTAAAATACCAATCATCAGGGCTTTTTGAAGTTGTGCGTAAGAAACGTTCCCTGATGATGTGTTTGCACCAACAACCTTTGCTATAGGTGCTTGTTCAGCAACCTGAGGTGTAGGTTCTTCTTCAAAAACCTTTTCACCAGTTACTATTTCAGTAACCTTAGCCCTTTTTGTTCTTTCTAGGACTTGAGAGATGACTAGCTTCTCATCTTCATTGTCAGAGCTCTCATCAGCATTAGGAACTGATTGGTCCATTACTCCTGCGGTTTCTGCAGATAGGGCTTGGTGTTTTTCACCACTTTTGGCGGATTTATGAGTTCATCGCCAAGGCTTTCTCGCAATAGTCTTCACATTTCGAAAGCACTTTCTCTTCTTGAGTCTACTTGTTCAAGAGTTGATAACTCTTTGCAGATTGATGAGTTCATCCGCCTTTATCGATTCGGCAATGCTGCAGATATCCGAGAATCGACAACCTCAATGGGTATGTCTTGATTTGCCAGACTTCTTTCTTGAAGTTCTGGGCTTCTTGGTCGCAACCTTTTCTTCAGATACCTTTTCAGACTTTTGCTTCTTAGAACCTTTCTGAGACCCAGTAACCTTTTTCAACAAGTTTGTATACTCATATTTGTAGAGTAGGTTACTGTTGGCTATTTCAGCCGTCTCTCTAAGCTCAATGCCAAGCTTCTCAAGCAAGTAGCATATCTTCAGACCATAGCCTACTGTGGCCTTTGGCTCAGCTAGTCCTTTGGCGATTTTAGGCTCGAAGCCTTGAATCTTCTTCACAAACTTCATGAAGGCGTACTTTCCCCAGTTAAAAGGTTTTTCCAGCCGTTTTTCTTGTTGATTCAGCAAGAACATCATGATCCATCGTTCTTGGCTTATCTGGTCAGCACCTCCTTGTAGACCATCAAATCATCTGTGAAGAATGCAAGCCAATACATCCCAGTGAACCATCAGATGTCTGGTTCGGATGTCAGCAAGCTTGAACTCAGTGTGGTGTATCTGATTTTTCAAGATCACACACGTCACTGTACAGTTCTTTAACACCTTCAAGGAGATCATCGTCCTTGGTGTTTATTTCAAAATCCTTTCCAAGATTTTGAAACTCAAACAACTTACAGAAAGTTGTTAAGTCCGTATGATTTCCTCGATCGAGGTTTTGATGAACACTATTGCAAAGGCCTTGAAACACAGGAAATTATCATGGAGTTGTTGTAGAATTCCAACACATCGAGTGATGAAATTCCACTTGGGCGAGCAGATAGAAATCCCTTGATTTGTGCCTTTTCAAGCATGTCAAGAATTAGCTTTCTGTCGGTTTGGTTTTCAATTGCAGCCGTGAGGTATTCCTCAACCATGGCACCACCCCAAATCATTCTGTGATTTAAAGTCGAATGGTCAGGATTAAAATCTCTTACCAGTCGGTTGTTCACAATAACCAACTCTGGTGCTTGCTTTTCAGCAGTACCAGTGGAGGATTGAGATTTCAGTGTAGAAGAATTCTTTGGGGCCATCTCTTTATAAAGTGTTTGAAAGAGATTTGATTTAGTAATTCTTTGCAGAAAAACTTAATCTTGATTTGCAGAGATTGTAGAAGATTTGCAGAGAATCAAGAGAAGGTTTTGCTATTTTTGTGCAAGTCGGAATTTTGGATTAGGTGAAAGTGATTTCTTTTGCCAAAATCCTATATATATATATAGCAATAGAATCTCAACAGACAAATACATACAAATTGATTTTGTGTGTACGTATCTGTGATTTGCAAGCAGGCGTGAGCAAAAGCTAGTTCGGCATTAAATGCAAAGTGGGCTTTGTCAGAATTTTTACAGTCCACTATTTACTGTGAATTAATTTCCACCGTATAGATCAATCGCTTAATTTCATCAAGGGTCACCATTGCTTCTTCAGCAATGATCACAATCAACAAGTGTAACCGTGCCCATTTAATGAATTTTGGCTAATAGCTATCTGAATCACGTTTTTGTATGACCAAGAACACTGTTTGCATCTGAATCTGTCTTATACTTAGGATTTTTCCAAGTTTTTCATCAAGATAGAAATAATGCGAATTTCAAGAGAGTAGTTGACTGTAGATAGTTGTACTATTCTCTTTTGTGTTCCCCATTTATAGAGTGATTCAGATATCTGAGTTCCCATCTCAGAGATCTTTAAGCTGTCTTTTTGCTCTTTAGCCTTTTTGACTTCTGGATACCCGTTCCAGATACCTCTTCTCTGGATGCCCGTTCCAGATTCCTCTTCTCTGGATGCCCGTTCCAGATTCCTGAACTCTTTCAGTTCATTGGTAGTTCCATTAGTCCAAGACTATGTCTTAAGGCTAAGAATCTACTTTCTTGTAGTGGCTTAGTGAAGATATCTACAAGTTGGTCTTCAGTGCCAATCTTGAGTATCTCTATATTGCCTTTTTCAACATGGTCTCTGATGAAGTGATGTCTAACATCAATATGCTTTGTTCTGGCATGAAATTTAGGATTCTGTGTAATCGCAATAGCACTTGTGTTGTCACAGAAAATGGGAGTTTTATTTTCATCGAGTCCATAGTCTTTAAGTTGTTGTTGTATCCACAGAATTTGTGTTGTACAACAACCAGCAGCAATATATTCAGCCTCTGTGGTAGAAGTTGCAATTGAGTTTTGCTTCTTGCTAAACCATGAGATAAGTCTAGTACCCAGAAACTGACAAGTTCCTGAGGTGCTTTTCCTATCAAGCAGTGATCCAGCATAATCAGCGTCTGAGTACCCAGCTAAACTCAATCCGCTTTCTTTAGGATACCACATCCTACATCTACTGTACCTTTTACATACCTTAATATTTTCATAGCAATGTTGTAGTGTGTTTGCATTGGATTTGTCTGAAATCTAGCACACACTCCAACGGCGTATTGAATATCAGGTCTACTTGCAGTGAGGTAAAGTAGTGAACCTATCAATTTCCTATACTTATGTTCTTCAACACTCTTGTCTGATTCAGTATAGGTCATTTTGGTTCCAATGCTCATAGGTATCTTAGCATTCTTTTCAGAAGGCTTAAGATTGAATTTAGTGAGCATATCTTTTGCATACTTTGTTTGACTAATGAATATTCCATCATTGAGTTGCTTGACTTGCAATCCTAGAAAATAATTCATTTCTCCCATCATGCTCATCTCAAACTTACTTTTCATGAGATTTGCAAAGTCATTACAAAGTTGCTTGTCCTTAGATCCAAATATGATGTCATCAACATATACTTGAACTAAGAGTAGTTTCCCATCATGGTTTAAGGTAAATAAAGTTTTATCAACTTCACCTTTCTTGAAACCACTTTCAAGAAGGTATTTGGCCAAAGTGTCATACCATGCTCTTGGAGCCTGTTTCAGTCCATACAGAGCTTTCTGTAGTTTATAGACCATTCTACTCTCTGAGGAAACTTCAAAGCCAGGTGGTTGCTCAACATAAACTTCTTCTGCAAGTTCACCGTTCAAGAATGCACTTTTGACATCCATCTGATAAACTTTAAAATCTTTATGAGCTGCAAAGGCTAGAAAGAGTCTTATTGCATCCAATCTGGCAACTGGTGCATATGACTCATCAAAATCTAAGCCTTCAGTCTGGGTAAATCCCTTGGCAACCAATCTTGCTTTGTTTCTGGTTATTTCACCAGATTCATTCATTTTGTTTCTGAAAACCCATTTAGTTCCAATCACAGATATTCCTTCCACGAATGGAATGAATTTCCAGACTTTGTTTCTCTCAAATTGATCCAACTCTTCTTGCATTGCAGAGATCCAGTCTTGGTCTCCTAATGCTTCTTCTATATTTTTGGGTTCAATATTTGAGATGAAACATCTAAAGAGAGAATTAGCATTTTCAGCTATTGCTCTCCTAGTCCTAACACCTTGATTAATTGGTCCAATCACATCTTTTGCAGGATGATCCTTGATCCATCTCATCATAGGTTTAGTGCTAGTAGGATCAATATCCAAATGATTTGAATGAGAATCACTGGGATTTTGATTTGATACTTTTTCAATATCTAAGACATTTTGCTCCTCAGAAGGGCAATTAATGTCTGACACTTGTTCAGCGTTTGAGCTATCTGGAACATGTCTTTCAGAGAGATTATTTCCAGAGATAGCTTCATGATGAACATCTTCAGTTTCCATTTCTGGAAGTTTCATAGGAAATTCTTCATCATGTTTGTGAGTCATCTTGTTGTTACTAGGCACTTCATGCTTTTCTACATCAGAGTCATCCTCACTTTCCGTAATGATGTTTCTCCTTTCTGAGGATTCTTCTTCAGAATCCCTCAACATTAGTTCTTTGAACCTTTCTGAGAGTTCATCATTAGGAGGTGTTTTCTTGCTTCCTTCATAGAATACAACATAAACTGATTCTTCAATTTTCTTTGTCCTTTTGTTGTAAATTCTGTAGGCTTTGCTATTCGTGGAATAGCCAAGAAATACACTTTCATCTGTCTTTGGTTGAAATATTCTCAGATAATCTTTTCCTGTTGGTCCAGATAACAGCAAAGTAAAAGACTAGAGGGGGGGTGAATAGTCTTTTAAAACTTTTGTCGATAAAAACTATTTCTCAGATATCTGAATAGATATCTGATACTTAGAATCAGAGAGCGGAAGACTTAATAAAGATAAGTGCAGAAACAGTTAAAGTGTGTGTGTGTTCTTTGAAATGTAAATACAGAAAGGTAAATAACACAGCAAGTATAGTGGTATCTGGAGGTGGCGTAATCCTCCAACTAATCCACTTCGGTCTTCCAGAGACCTAGAATTCACTAGAATAGATAATTGAGTTCTCCTTACAAAAATCCTATTCTAAGATTCCTTTAAACAAATGGTTCCCAACCAAATGTTCCCCCTGAGTTGTTCCCCGGCTTTCACAGCCAAGTAATTCCTGTACTCAGAAACCTTTTTGAGTTATTCCCTAGCTTCCCAAGCTAAGTACTTCCTATACTCAATAACCTTGGAGTTATTCCTTAGTTTCCCAAATCAAGTACTTCCTATACTCCGGTAACCTTGGAGTTATTCCCTGATTTTTCAAACTAAGTACTTCATGTACTCCACGCCAGTTATGGTGTTGGTTTTGGTTTGAGTTGTCAGATGAGCTTCTTTAATAACTTATTCAGTTATTCAGATAGCTCTGTGAATCAAGTATACTTAATACACTTTTCAATGTATGGTATCTTGTTCTTTTTACTGGCCCAAGTCTTAGATAAATGTTCAAGAGAATGAATCTCAGATACTTGATCTTTCGTTTCAACTCTTTCACAGATAGCTGTGCTTGTTTAGGATCAGGACACTTAGAACTTCAGTGTTACTCAAGATCAAAAGCTTTGGTCGCAACAGAAAGCTTTGAGGATAAGTAAGTTGCTTTGAGAGAGTAAGATGTTCAGCGTTTTTATGCAGTTCAAGGTGTTCAGTGTATCTTCTCAAGCAGTCTAAGTGTTGATATTTATAGATAAATTTGAGTGCCGTTTGAATAGTATCCATTAGGCTCAAATTCAAACTATTGATATCTGTGTATAATCTTATGCAGTTTTGTCTTCTTCTTGAAGTCAGTTGCTTTTATTCGACATCTCGTCCGTGCATTAAATGCATTGTACTATACTTTTTGTCTCAGAGTGCCAACGGAACTATGCTTTGTATCAGAGACTAGTGTTATCTGATTCTTTGCACGTCCTTATCTTCAATCTTCAGATACCACTTTTATTGAAACAACTTTGTTTGCAATATATATATATATATATATAT
Source organism: Plantago major (assembly GCA_026545765.1). Taxonomy (NCBI): domain Eukaryota; kingdom Viridiplantae; phylum Streptophyta; class Magnoliopsida; order Lamiales; family Plantaginaceae; genus Plantago; species Plantago major. The sequence continues at coordinate 28,774,540 of CM048839.1, read as the reverse complement.
ATATATATATATTTCTTTTTCAGAAATGTGGTTAATGCTCAAGGTATCTGAGAATAGATATATGTGGACACTTTCCTTGTTTTCAGATAGGCCTTTTATTTCTCAGATATCTCTTTTGACACAGTTTGTTTAAAACTATTCGTGTCTTCAAGATATCTGGCTAAGGTATCTGAAAAACAGTTTCAGTAATCTTGTGCAGTTTCTTCAAGTCTTCAATGTCGTTGAGCTTGTTCTGCTTGGATGTCTTCTTCTTGGTCTTCTCTTCAGAAAATAAAAATTACATTTTGAGACCTAACATCCTATACAAGATTAGCTAGACTATCATACTTAGTGAGTTTCCTCTTTTACAATGTTCAAGTGAACCAAGAGTACTAATCACCTTTCTGAGACTAAGATAAGTCATCATGTTGCTGATCAAAATCTAAACAGATATTTCTTACAAAATATCTAACAAATTTCCTAACAAATTTCTCAAGAAATTTCCCAACAAATTTCCCAACAAATTTCCCCCTTTTTGATCAGTCAACGATGACTATCTTACCTATTACAAATCTGGATGAGTGAACAATCCAACACTTAATCTTTTCTTAAGATCTTCAAATTATTTAATTAAGTGCAGAAAGTAAACATCAACCAAATCACAAGGTGTGATCTTTGCTGACAAGTTATCTTTTATAGAATACTATCTGAGAGTAAGTTCTTCAGATAAGTTACAAAGAGAGATTACAGATAACTTCAATACATAGAACAAGTTAAACTCGATCGGCAAAATACAAAAACTACATAGTAAATTAGGACAACAGGAGTAACCAAGCTCCAAGTAGACATCCTAATAAACTAGTCTTCAAGTCTTCAATCTCTTCAAGTCTTCAATCAAGATTTACGAGATCGATCGCAAATTTCCTATCTCCAAACCTTTTGATGTCATCAGAATAATCATAGAGAAGTGTTCTGACGAGCATCTCAGTGTCTCTGGCAAATCCACAGACTTCTTTATAGGTTTTGGTAGGATTTTTCTTGACAAAATGTTTGACCCACAGATACTTTCCCCACTTCCAGGCATGCTCTATTCTGATATCTGAAAGCTTGAAGTATTCGTAGATAATCCTAGATATCTGATGTCACCCTTGTATTGATCTTCAGTTAGATAGAACGACTCATAGGGTTCCACAGCGAGTCTTGCTCTTGTGCCTGTTCCTGTGATATTCAGAATTCTGTGCACATCATCTGGCTTTCCATATGGACATTCATCAGAGAGGTCCTTTCTCATGGCTTCAGTTCTCTTGACAACTTCAAAATCCAACCTGGATTTAATGTGATTGGTGTTGATCAAGGTTGGCTTATCTTTTCTCCATGCCATAAGTTGTTTATGGATTGGTTCTAGAAATCTTGAATTTACCAATAGATGCTTAAGTTCCAGAATCCAATAGCCATTTTTCTGATTGATGCACCTGTAGACAGAGGAATCATTGTCATACTTCACATACTCTATCTTGGCTTCTTCTGGCCTGAGTGGAAGTTGACTTTGTCTTTGCTCAGCTCTCAGTCTGTTCCTTCTCTGTCTTGAATTCTCTTTGGGGTTGTTGCTTGAAGAACCACCCTGGATAGACTTGGTATTTCCAGAGGGTTTTTTAGCTGCTATGGGCTCAGTTAGGCTTTCAATTTTCCTTTTCTTGTGAAGAGGAGCTTCATCTTCATCAGTTTCCTCCTCATCATCAAGATTAAATCTTGTGTGAGTTTTACAGCCTTCTTCATTGCCCAGGGACTTGATTTGACCTTCTTCTTCTTCAGAAGAAGATTCATCAATCCCTTTAACTTGTCTTCTCCTTGGAGCCTTGGTACTCCTTGGAGGTTTCTGTGCCATGGCCCTTGTTATCATTTTAGTTCCTTCAGTAGGTTTCTGGGGAAGCAGCTACTATTTGCAAAGCAGCTTGGCTTGAGGAGGGTTCATTGATTCTGAGTGGTGGCTGGGAAGTTTTCATGTTTCTTCTTCCTTTCTGAGCCGCACCAGCTCCAGATTTCTTCTTGTTTTCTTCTTGTTTTCTTCTCCTTCTTCCCATTCCCAGATTTCTTCTCCTTCTCCCCATTCCCCCTGACTTTGAGGTCCAAATTTGTACACTTTTTCCCCCTTAGTCATTGTTGGCTGACTCAGTCTCATAAAGGAATCTGAGAGAGAGTTAAAGTGCCCTTGTAAATAATTATAGGCAGTGACCAAAATCTGAAGTTCGGCTTTGAGCTCCTGATTTTGCTTGATAAGTCCATTGTCCTTATCAGTGAGCTCTGCCAATGGGCCTAGGATGGCATCTGCTTTTCCAGCAGTGTAACTTGCCTCTTGGAAAGCTTTTTCAACTAAACACGCATCATCGTCCCTTATCATTCCCAGATCTTTCTGAGCAATGACTATGCTAGTTGTTCTCTGAGTGATGAGCTCAGTGAACTTTTTCATTTCAGAGGGGACGGAGGCAATTACTTCCTTATTCTGTGAAGACATCTCCTTGTTTAGAGTAGCCAGTACTTGGCACCTGTTCATGTATTCATTGGAGTGGACATTTGGCAGTTTGTTGAATATTGTAGGAGCAATCAGCTTCCTTTTCAAGTGAGAAACCGCTAAATGTTCATTGCGGTGCTCTGCCAAAGTCTTGTCTTCTTCATCATCTGAGTAATCAGCCCAGTGATCTTCATCCTCTTGGACATTTTCATCGATTGTATCGAGTCCAGCAACCATCTCAGAGATTGGTTTCTTCCCTTTCTGGGAGGAGGGTGGTACTTCTTTTGAAGATGATGCAGCCTTAGCATCATGCTTGACTTCAGATACTTCTTCAGTATCGAGTTCTTTAGTGATATCATGCACAGCATCCCGTAGCTCTTTAACCTCAGAGTAAGCAATCATTTCTTGTAAGTATTGATCTTGTAGTTGATCAAGCTTGTCTCTGGATTTAGCTATTTGATCTTCCAGTTGAAGATGGAGCTGTTGTTCTTCTTCCAACAGTTGTCTGAGTTGAGAAGATCTGGTTTGAGTGTTTAAGATTTTCTGATTGGTTTCTTCAGAAAGCTCAACTACTTGTTCAAGAGTAATGGCGGTGTTGGTTAGAAGATGGATGAGTAGATTTCTGAGGAGATGGAGAAGGAGATTTCTGTGAAGTCTTCTTAGTGTGCTTTTCAGCAGCTGAGGCATCATTTCTTAGCGAAATTCCTCCGGTCCCTGGTGCAGGGGCATCATCATCATCCTTTTTGTCTATGTCATCCTTTTGGTGATGGTCAGTGGGAGGTTCATCGAAGTCATTTTCGTTTATCTCTTCCTCCTCATCATCTTCAGATACAAGATTGATCACTTCAGGAATAGTGATCTTCTGCCCATTAACCTCTTCTTGTTCAGAAGGTATAAATTGCAGAGTTTAGGGCAGGACTGGCTTAAATGCCATTTGTAATCTTGTCTGACCATCTGCCTGTTCAAAGGCTTGTATCAAACTGTGCGCCACTTCTCTGGAGAAATCCTTATGCAATAAATTACATGCGTATGCTTGTTCGGTAGGGAACATTGCATGGATGTATGTCTCCAAGTCAAGAGCTCGTGCTCGTCTGTTTGGTTGATCTGTGATTCTCAATATTTCAGAGAGATCAGAGCACCTTAACCTTTGCCATTTCTTGAAGCATTCAATGTGCTTTGGCAGGGTGTGAGCTTTGAAGAAGGGAAGTAGGTCCCTTGTCTCAACATTGGGAGCCTGCTCGGCACTTGTTTGAGCCTGAAAGAAAGAGTTTTGAGTGAGCTTCAAAACATTTGTAGATATCTGAGTAGAAGTGCAGTTTAGTTTCTGAGTTACCTGAGTAAGTACTTCAGGCTCAGAGACTTGTTCTACTGAGACAATTGGTGTCTCAGATATCTTGTTGTGAGGCGGAGACTTGGAAGTCTGGTCCTCATCAACCTTTCTTTCTTGAACCTGAGAATCAAAAATAATACAATACTTAGGAAATTGTTTGAAAGAATTTGTGCATAAATATGCCTTTAATGAATTCTGATTTGTGCTACTTACTTCCTCAAAAGGAAGCTCAAAGTCATTTTTCTCAGAAACTTTTTCAGTTTCTGGTGTTCTTTCGAGTGATGTTGCCTTGGGGGCTTCATCAATTTCCATTGATGCAGGGGATGTCGCAACTTTGTCCCCGTGCATTTCTACTTCTGATTGATCATGTTAAGTAGAAAGTATTGAATATTTTTAGAAGAGATATAGGATAACCTAAGATGAAGAATACTTATCACTTGATTTGTCAGATACCTTCATGCTAGAAGGCTCAGTGATGTGTTCTTCAGAAACCTTGTTGGTCTCTGTGTTTGTCTCTGGCATTTCTGCCTTATCTTCTTCCATCTCAGTTGGAGCCTGTTAGAAACATTTACTTAATGGTTAAGCACATAAACATATAACTGTAGAAGTGTTATCTTAAGAATCAATTATTACCTGTGGCACAGGCTCAGATATCTTAAGAGGCGAGGTTGAGGAAACCTCCTTCTCAGTTTCTGAGGTAAGCTTTTCAGCTTCCTCTTGTTTCTGTGTTTCTAACTCAGCCTGTAACAAAGAAATTTTATGAGTAACAAGGTATATAAGCATAAGAAATTTTCACAAGATAAGAGTTAAACCAGTCAGCTACCTGAGCAATTTCAGGCTGATTGGTCTCTGGAACTTGTGACCTTTCTATACTTTGGTCTTCTTGTCCCAGTGTAGTTTCTTTGCTTAAAGTTTCTGGTACTTCACACCTTTCCTGAGTATGCAACTCAGTTGCCTCCCCTGGTTGATCATTCTGAGTAGATGTCTCAGTTTGATTCCTCTCATTGAGTTGGGGAACCTGCTCTTTTGCAGGATTTTCTTCAACATACAGCATTGCTGATAATTCGAAATGGAGTTCATTTAATTACCATTTCATCAACCACTTGTGGCTGTTGTGGTTGTTGTGTTTGTGGTTGTTGTGGTTGTCTGGAAGCAGAAGATTGGTCAGTGGAGTGTTCTTCCAGATTTTTAGATGTGGCGTTTCCATCAGCATCTGCCAGCACTAAAATACCACTCATCAGGGCTTTTTGAAGTTGTGCATAGGAAACATTCCCTGATGATGTGTTTGCACCAACAACCTTTGCTATAGGTTCAGCAACCTGTGGTGTAGGTTCTTTTTCAGATACCTTATCACCAGTTACTATTTCAGTAACCTTAGCCCTCTTTGTTCTTTCTAGGACTTGAGAGATGACTAGTTCATCATCTTCATCGTCAGAGCTCTCATCAGCATTAGGAACTGATTGGTCCATTACTCCTGCGGTTTCTCAGATAGGGCTTGGTGTTTTTCACCACTTTTGGCAGCATTTATGAGTTCATCAGCAAGGCTTTCTGCATTAGTCGCAACATTTCTGGAAGCACTTTCTCTTGCTGAGTCTACTTGTTCAGTAGTTGATAACTCTTTTGCAGCATTGATGAGTTCATCTGCCTTTATCAGTTCATCGGCAGTGCCTGCAGATATCTGAGAATCGACAACCTCTTTGGGTGTGTCTTCTGATTTGCCAGCAGACTTCTTTCTTGAAGTTCTGGGCTTCTTGGTCACAACCTTTTCTTTAGATACCTTTTCATACTTCCGCTTCTTAGAACCTTTTTGAGACCCAGTAACCTTTTTCATCAAGTTTGTATACTCATATTTGTAGAGTAGGTTACTGTTGGCTATTTCAACCGTCTCTCTGAGCTCAATGCCAAGCTTCTCCAGCAAGTAGCATATCTTCAGACCATAGCCTACTGTGGCCTTTGGCTCAGCTAGTCCTTTGGCAATCTTAGGCTCGAAGCCTTGAATCTTCTTCACAAACTTCATGAAGGCGTACTTTCCCCAGTTAAAGGGGTTTTCCAGCCTTTTGTCTTGTTGATTCAGCAAGAACATCATGATCCATCGTTCTTGGCTTATCTGGTCAGCACCTCCTTGTAGACCATCAAAGCATCTGTGAAGAATGCAAGCCAGTACATCCCAGTGAACCATCAGATGTCTGGTTCGGATGTCAGCAAGCTTGAACTCAGTGGGTGTATCTGATTTTTCAAGATCACACACGTCACTGTACAGTTCTTTAACACCTTCAAGGAGTTCATCATCCTTGGTGTTTATTTCAAAATCCTTTCCAAGATTTTGAAACTCAAACAACTTACAGAAAGTTGTTAAGTCCAGAAGGATTTCCTTTCCTTGGACTGAGGTTTTGAGTACACTATTTCGATTGCCTTGAAACAGGAAATAATCCTGGAGTTATTGTAGAATTCCAACACATCGAGTGATGAAATTCCACTAGGGCGAGCAGATAGAAAGCCCTTGATTTGTGCCTTTTCAAGCATGTCAAGAATTAGCTTTCTGTCGGCTTGGTTCTCTATTCCAGCCGTGAGGTATTCCTCAACCATGGCACCACCCCAAATCATTCTGTGATTTGAAGTCCAATGGTCAGGATTAAAATCTCCTACCAGTCGGTTGTTCACAATAAGTCTAGTACCCAGAAACTGACAAGTTCCTGAGGTGCTTTTCCTATCAAGCAGTGATCCAGCATAATCAGCGTCTGAGTACCCAGCTAAACTCAATCCGCTTTCTTTAGGATACCACATCCTACATCTACTGTACCCTTTACATACCTTAATATTTTCATAGCAATGTTGTAGTGTGTTTGCATTGGATTTGTCTGAAATCTAGTACATACTCCAACGGCGTATTGAATATCAGGTCTACTCGCAGTGAGGTAAAGTAGTGAACCTATCAATTTCCTATACTTATGTTCTTCAACACTCTTATCTGATTCAGTATAGGTCATTTTGGTTCCAATGCTCATAGGTATCTTAGCATTCTTTTCAGAAGGCTTAAGATTGAATTTTGTGAGCATATCTTTTGCATACTTTGTTTGACTAATGAATATTCCATCATTGAGTTGCTTGACTTGCAATCCTAGAAAATAATTCATTTCTCCCATCATGCTCATCTCAAACTTGCTTTTCATGAGATTTGCAAAGTCATTACAAAGTTGCTTGTCCTTAGATCCAAATATAATGTCATCAACATATACTTGAACTAAGAGTAGTTTCCCGTCATGATTTAAGGTAAATAAAGTTTTATCAACTTCACCTTTCTTGAAACCACTTTCCAGAAGGTATTTGGCCAAAGTGTCATACCATGCTCTTGGAGCCTGTTTCAGTCCATACAGAGCTTTCTGTAGTTTATAGACCATTCTACTTTCTGAGGAAACTTCAAAGCCAGGTGGTTGCTCAACATAAACTTCTTCTGCAAGTTCACCGTTTAAGAATGCACTTTTGACATCCATCTGATAAACTTTGAAATCTTTATGAGCTGCAAAGGCTAGAAAGAGTCTTATTGCATCAAATCTGGCAATTGGTGCATATGACTCGTCAAAATCTAAGCCTTCAGTCTGGGTAAATCCCTTGGCAACCAATCTTGCTTTGTTTCTGGTTATTTCACCAGATTCATTCATTTTGTTTCTGAAAACCCATTTAGTTCCAATCACAGATATTCCTTCAACAAATGGAACTAGTTTCCAGACTTTGTTCCTCTCAAATTGATTCAACTCTTCTTGCATTGAAGAGATCCAGTCTTGGTCTCCTAATGCTTCTTCTATATTTTTAGGTTCAATATTCGAGATAAAACATCCAAAGAGAGAATTAGCATTTTCAGCTATTGCTCTCCTAGTCCTAACACCTTGATTAATTGGTCCAATTACATCCTTTGCAGGATGATCTTTGATCCATCTCATCATAGGTTTAGTGCTAGTAGGATCAATATCCAAGTGATTTGAATGTGAATCACTAAGATTATGATTTGATACTTTTTCAGTATCTGAGATATCTGACATATGGGAAATGTCATGGATATCTGACACTTTTTCAGTGTTAGAGATATCTGGAACTTGCATTTCAGCAGTCTCATTTTCTGATATCTCTTCATGATGAAGGTTCTCATTAACCTGTTCCATTTCTGGAAAACTCATAGGAAATTCCTCATCATGTCTGTGAGTCTTCTTGTTGTTACTAGGCTTTTCAAGCTTTTCTGCGTCAGAGTCATCCTCACTTTCCATAATGATGTTTCTCCTTTCTGAGGATTCTTCTTTAGAATCCCTCAGTAATAGTTCCTTGAACCTTTCTGAGAGTTCATCATTAGGAGGTGTTTTCTTATTTCCTTCATAGAATACAACATGAATTGATTCTTCAATTTTCTTTGTTCTTTTGTTGTAAACTCTGTAGGCTTTGCTATTTGTGGAATAACCAAGAAATACACCTTCATCTGCCTTTGATTGAAATGTTCTCAGATAATCTTTCCCATTGTTTAGAACAAAACATTTACAACCAAATACTCTCAGATGTTTGATATTAGGGGGTCTACCAACCAAGATTTCATAGGGGGTCTTGTCATGGTGTTTGTTTATCAAACATCTGTTCTGAGTGTAGCAAGCTGTGTTTACAGCTTCAACCCAATAAATTTCACTTATTTCGATTCGCCTAGCATTGTCCTTGCAGCTTCTTTAAGGGTTCTGTTTTTCCTTTCTGCAACACCATTTTGTTGAGGTGTTCTTATAGAGGAAAGTTGGTGTTGTATACCTTTGCAGGTACAAAACTCCTTTATGTACTGGTTGACAAACTCAGTACCATGGTCTGTTCTGATTGCAGATACCTTGTCATTTTTCATGACTTCAAGCTTTTTCAGCAAGTTTGGTATCTCCACCCTGGCATCAGATTTGTGTTTCAGAAAGACAACCCAAGTGAATCTTGAGAAGTCATCTACAACAACCATACTTCTTTCCTACATAACTAGTTACAGATGATTCAAAAAGATCCATGTGTAATAGTTGCAGTGGTCTAACACTAGAGTGTCTGATTTTGGACTTGAAAGAGATCTTAGATTGTTTCCCCATCTGACAAGCAGAACAGATACCATCCTTTCTGAAAGATGTTCTGGGAAGGCCAACCACTAACTCTTTCTTGGCAAGTCTGTTCAGAGTTTTGAAGTTCAAGTGACTCATTCTTTTGTGCCATAACCAGTGCTCTTCTGTGTGACCAGATTGACTCACCATGAGACATTCTTCAGTTGTGGCAGATGCCCAATCGGCAACATAAAGACTGCCTTTCCGCCGACCAACTAAGACTGTCTGCTTTGACTCATTGTCAATTAGTTTGCAGTATTTAGCTTTGAATTTTATAGTAAAACCCTTGTCTGCAAACTGGCTCATGCTAAATAGATTATATTTCAAATCATTAACATGTAATACGTCAGTGATTGTTAAAGTCCCCAATTTGACGTTGCCAAATCCCAGAGAGGGATTTAATTCTCCTCAAAGAATCGATATCCGGTCCTGTTGCAAGCTTTGTAATGTCACTGATTTGCTTTGTCTCTGTCATGTGCTTTCGCATCCACTATCAAATAGCCATTGTGCTTTAGTCCGTGAAGCATTCGCACACAACAGAAATGTGAGATTAGGTTCTCATATCTTTGATGGAACCGTCAGAATTAAAAGATCTTCCAGTAGGAATCCATTTTTGAATGAATTTCTTTGAAGTATTCTTTTTATGACAGAACATAACGAGGAATTCTATTTGAATGAATGTTATCATTAGTAAGAATTATTTTCTTCCTTGGTGTGTTCCTAGGTGCTCCATATGATGCTTTCAGATACTGGGTTTACGAGTTTGCTTTCAAAAACTTAGCTTTCCTTGCCAGATTTCTTCTAGCCCTGGCATTCAGATTTTCAGTGGCTTGATTTAACTTCCACTTCTGATAATTGCTTTGAGCAATTCTAGCTTTCAGCCATCGTTCTTGCTCCTGCTTGTACTCATGAGCAAGTTATTTTCTGATGCCTTTGTAGCCAATACCGTTTCGAGCACTTGAAGCTATCTGAGATCTTTTCTCATCAGCTTTGCTAGTCTCTGGTTGGTCCAATTTCTTTCCAGAAAAAGTGACATGGGAGAATTTGCCAGCTCCTGCAATTCTACCTTTTTGAGAGACATAGCACTGTGGGTGTTTACACTTTCCAATGTTGTATTTCTTTTCAGAAACGTGCCCAACAGTTTTGTATTTTACTTGTTTTTCCCACAAAGGTTTGGTCGCAACTACCTTTCCTTTCTCAACAATCTTTGTCTTCTCACCGATACTATAGATTGGATGGGAACCGTCTTGCTGAGTACTTACAAATGTTCTTCTCTCCTTACTCCTATTCAGAGTGATAGAACAATCATCTGTATTCATTGAGTCCTTTCTTTTCGAAGGATCTCTTAAGTAAGATTGTACTTGAAGAGTGTCACTAGCTTTGGCATAAGATTGAAAAGATAATTCTTTCTTCTTGAGTTCCTTGTTCTCAGAAAGAAGATCTTCATATTTCTTTCGTAATTCAGCCATTGCTTCTTTATGTGACTTTTCAGTCTCAGATATCTGAGCTTTGAGAGATGCATTTTCAGCATCCTTTCTCTCAGATACTTTAACTAATTGAGAATTTTCCTTTGCAAGAGAATTCTTTTCTTCTTCAAGGTTTTCGGCTCTAGCTCGGATCATTAGAAATTCTCTTTCATAGATGTCAAGTTCTTTCCTGAGATTTTCTAGATTTTTTATTTCCTCTTCATCACTTTCATAAGTATAACAAGAAGTATGTGTTACCTCATCAGCCATAAGACAGTTTTCTATGTTGGAGATGTCTGGACCGTCAATTTCAGCAACTCCACACATTTCATTCTTCTTGAGGCCGAAGTCGATTATATCATGAGTAACTCCACATAATTCTAGTGATGGTAAGGTTGAGTCATCTGAATTGTCATCTTCGGAATCTGTCTCAACGTCTAGAGCATCCAGTTGAATTTGGATTTTCTTTCTTTCTTCAGTTAACAAAGCTTTCTGGCTTCTTCTGAAGATTCTCCTATCTTTCTTGTCACCTGTCCTTAGTTTGTTGAGGGCAGGACAATCCTTCTTGAAGTGGCCAGGTTTCTGACAATAGAAACAGATATCGTTTCCAATTTCTGTTTCCTCAGTACATGATGCTTTCTGAGCTGGCTTGTTCAGCGAGCTTTGCATATTTTTGTACTGGTGATAGTTTGAACCTAGATGCTTATTCAGCTTCTCTTTGGCTTTCCTTCTTTCAATTTCTCGACTGATATATTTGCTCATTTGCTTTGCAGCAAGAGCATCCTCAGTTTCTTCCTTACTTTTCTTCTTTTCAGAAGTTCCTTGAGTGACTAGAGCAACGTTTTGCAACTTTTCAGTTGTTTGTTCTCTTTGAGTTGTCTCATAATCAACAGTAGCAAGATGAGAGAAAAGTTCCACTGGAGTGATATTTGGCATTCCTTGATTAAAATAAAAGAATTTGGTATGCTCCCAGTTGTGGTTAAGACTTCTGACAATAGTCTTAATCTTTTCATTGACGGAGTATCATTGCTTTCCCAAGTCTTGCCATATCACTCATGAGAGTGGTAAATCTGAAATCAAGTTCTTCCAGAGTTTCAGTGGGTCCTTGTTTGAAATTTTGAAATTTCAACTTGAGAACTTCGAACTTGTTTTCTTTGGTTTTCTCAGTTCCGGCACAGATTTCTTCAATCAGTTGCCAGGCAACTTTTGCCGTTTTAGCACCCCCACAGTTTACACTGTATGTGCTCAGGTGTAGATCTGATGATGATATTACAAGCTTGACCATCCAGACGATTTCTCTTGGCATCTTCCGATGTCCAGAGTTCTCTGGGCTTTGGTTCGTAAATGACTTGACTTGTAGATCTCCCACTTGTTGACGCATCGGTTTGTGAAGATCCTTCGCTTTGATCTCTGTCTCTACCATTACAAACCTCCATGACTTGTTTGAGTTGTTGAATGACTATTGGGCCATTCTTTATCACTTCGATCATTTCGTCACTTATGGCTTCAAGGTGGAGCATCATGTTATTTTTCCATTTCTCGTAATTCTCTGGTTTGAGAATGGGTGCATCACTCAGAGACATACTTGCACACTTAACACACAAATTAAATAGTCCTCGAAAATGGACAAAGTTCCTTCACCTATCTGGGGATCTAGGTTCAGTGCAGAAGGCTTGTGAACCTCCTGCTCTGATACCACTTGTTGGTCCAGATAACAGCAAAGTAAAAGACTAGAGGGGGGGGTGAATAGTCTTTTAAAACTTTTGTCGATAAAAACTATTTCTCAGATATCTAAATAGATATCTGATACTTAGAATCGAGCGGAAGACTTAATAAAGATAAGTGCGTAAACAATTAAAGTGTGTGTGTGTGTTCTTTGAAATGTAAATACGTAAAGGTAAATAACACGCAAGTATAGTGGTATCCGAGGTGGCGTAATCCTCCAACTAATCCACTTCGGTCTTCTAGAGACCTAGAATTCACTAGAATAGATAATTGAGTTCTCCTTACAAAATCCTATTCTAAGATTCCTTTAAACAAATGGTTCCCAACCAAATGTTCCCCTGAGTTGTTCCCGGCTTTCCACAAGTACTTCCAAGATTCGAAACCTTTTGAGTTATTCCTAGCTTCCCAAGCTAAGTACTTCCTATACTCAATAACCTTGAGTTATTCCTTAGTTTCCCAAATCAAGTACTTCCTATACTCGGTAACCTTTGAGTTATTCCCGATTTTCAAACTAAGTACTTCCCGTACTCACGCTTGATTATGGTGTTGGTTTTGGTTTGAGTTGTCGGATGAGCTTCTTTAATAACTTATTCGATTATTCGAGATAGCTCGTGAATCAAGTATACTTAATACACTTTTCAATGTATGGTATCTTGTTCTTTTCTTGACCAAGTCTTAGATAAATGTTCAAGAGAATGAATCTCAGATACTTGATCTTTCGTTTCAACTCTTTCACAGATAGCTGTTCTTGTTTAGGATCAGGACACTTAGAACTTCAGTGTTACTCAAGATCAAAAGCTTTGGTCGCATGTAAAGCTTTGAGGATAAGTAAGTTGCTTTGAGAGAGTAAGATGTTCAGTGTTTTTATGCAGTTCAAGGTGTTCAGTGTATCTTCTCAAGCAGTCTAAGTGTTGATATTTATAGATAAATTTGAGTGCCGTTTGAATAGTATCCGTTAGGCTCAAATTCAAACTATTGATATCTGTATAAATCTTGTAGCAGTTTTGTCTTCTTCTTGAAGCTGCTGCTTTTATTCGACATCTCTGTCCGTGCATTAAATGCATTGTACTATACTTTTTGTCCTGTAGTGCCAACGGAACTATGCTTTGTATCAGAGACTAGTGTTATCTGATTCTTTGCACGTCCTTATCTTCAATCTTCAGATACCACTTTTATTGAAACAACTTTGTTTGCAATATATATATATATATATATATATATATATATATCTATATATATATATATATATATATATATATCTCTATATATATATATATATATATATATATATATTTCTTTCGTAAATGTGGTTAATGCTCAAGGTATCTGAGAATAGATATCTGTGGACACTTTCCTTGTTTTCAGATAGGCCTTTTATTTCTCAGATATCTCTTGTGACACAGTTTGTTTAAAACTATTCGTGTCTTCAAGATATCTGGCTAAGGTATCTGAAAAACAGTTTCAGTAATCTTGTGCAGTTTCTTCAAGTCTTCAATGTCGTTGAGCTTGTTCTGCTTGGATGTCTTCTTCTTGGTCTTCTCTTCAGAAAATAAAAATTACATTTTGAGACCTAACATCTTATACAAGATTAGCTAGACTATCATACTTAGTGAGTTTCCTCTTTTACAATGTTCAAGTGAACCAAGAGTACTAATCACCTTTCTGAGACTAAGATAAGTCATCATGTTGCTGATCAAAATCTAAACAGATATTTCTTACAAAATATCTAACAAATTTCCTAACAAATTTCTCAAGAAATTTTCCAAAAAATTTCCCAACATTTCCATTGTTTAGAACAAAACATCTACAACCAAATACTCTCAGATGTTTGATATTTGGGGGTCTACCAACCAAGATTCCATAAGGGGTCTTGTCATGGTGTTTGTTTATCAAACATCTGTTCTGAGTGTAGCAGGTTGTGTTTACAGCTTCAACCCAATAAATTTCACTTATTTCAAAGGTCATTAGCATCGTCCTTGCGACTTCTTTAAGGGTTCTGTTTTCCTTTCGCAACACCATTTTGTTGAGGTGTTCTTCTGAGAGGAAAGTTGGTGTTGTATACCTTTGCGGTACAAAACTCCTTTATGTCTTGGTTGACAAACTCGGTACCATGGTGCTTACGATTGCGAGATACCTTATCATTTTCATGACTTCAAGCTTTTTCAGCAAGTTTGGTATCTCCACCCTGGCGTCAGATTTGTATTTCAGAAAGACAACCCAAGTGAATCTTGAGAAGTCATCTACAACAACCAGACCATACTTCTTTCCTGCATAACTAGTTACAGATGATTCAAAAAGATCCATATGTTGTAGTTGCAGTGGTCTAACACTAGAGTGTCTAGTTTTGGACTTGAAAGAGATTTTGGATTGTTTCCCCATCTGACATGCAGAACAGATATCATCCTTTTTGAAAGACGTTTTGGGAAGGCCAACCACTAACTCTTTCTTGGCAAGTTTGTTCAGAGTTTTGAAGTTCAAGTGACTCATTCTTTTGTGCCATAACCAGTGCTCTTACAGGTGACCAGATTGACTCACCATGAGACATTCTTCGATTGTGGCGGATGCCCAATCGCCAACATAAAGATCGCCTTTCCGCCGAAACCAAGGCATGCTTTGACTCATTGTCAATTAGTTTGCAGTATTTTGCTTTGAATTTTATAGTAAAACCTTTGTCTGCAAACTGGCTCATGCTAAATAGATTACATTTCAAATCCTTAACATGTAATACGTCAGTGATTGTTAATGTTCCCAATTTGACGTTGCCAAATCCCAGAGAGGGATTTAATTCTCCTCCAGCAAATCTGATATCTAGTCCTGTGTTGCAAGCTTTGTAATCGACCAGATTTGCTTTGTCTCCTGTCATGTGCTTTTCGCATCCACTATCAAACAGCCATTGTGCTTTAGTCCAGGAAGCATTCTGCACATAACAGGGAACAGGAGATTAGGTTCTCAATTTACAGTTGGAACCATCAGGACTAAACAATCTTCTAGTAGGAATCCATTTTTGAATGAATTTCCTTGGAACATTCTTTTGTCTGATAGGAACATAAGGAGGAATTCTGATTGAATGATTATCATTATTAAGAATTATTTTCTTCCTTGGTATGTTCCTAGGTTCTCCATTTGGTGCTTTCAGATACCTGTCAGGTTTCTGAGTTTGCTTTTCAACAAACTTAGCTTTCCTTGCCAGATTTCTTCTAGCCCTGGCATTCAGATTTTCAGTGGCTTGATTCAACTTCCACTTCTGATAATTGCTTTGAGCAATTCTAGCCTTTAGCCATCGTTCTTGCTCTTGTTTGTATTCATGAGCAAGTTGTTTTCCGATGCCTTTGTAGCCAATACCGTTTCGAGCAAATGAAGCTATCTGAGATCTTTTCTCAGCAGCTTTGCTAGTCTCTGGTTGATCCAATTTCTTTCCAGAAAAAGTGACAAGAGAGAATTTGCCAGCTCCTGCAATTCTACCATTTTGAGAGACATAGCACTGTGGGTGTTTACACTTTTCAGTGTTGTGTTTCTTTTCAGAGACGTGCCCATCAGTTTTATTTTTGACTTGTTTTTCCCACAAAGGTTTAGTCGCAACTGCCTTTCCTTTGTCAACAATCTTCGTCTTCTGACCGATAATATAGATTGCATGGGAACCATCTTGCTGAGTACTTACAAATGTTCTTCTTTCCTCACTCTTATTCAGAGTGATAGAACAACTTTCTGTATTCAAATTTATGTCCTTTCTTTTCTGAAGGATCTCTTAAGTAAGATTGTACTTCAGTAAGAGTGTCACTAGCTTTGGCATAAGATTTAAAAGATAATTCTTTCCTTTTGAGTTCCTTGTTCTCAGAAAGAAGATCTTCGTATTTCTTTCGTAATTCAGCCATTGCTTCTTTATGTGACTTTTCAGTCTCAGATATCTGAGCTTTGAGAAATGAATTTTCAGCATCCTTTTTCTCAGATATCTTAACTAATTGAGAATTTTCCTTTGCAAGAGAATTCTTTTCTTCTTCAAGATTTTCGGCTCTAGCTCGGATCATTAGAAATTCTCTTTCATAGATGTCAAGATCTTTCCTGAGATTTTCTAGATCTTTTATTTCTTCTTCATCACTTTCATAAGTATAACAAGAAGTATGTGTTACCTCATCAGCCATAAGACAGATTTCTATGTTAGAGATGTCTGGACCATCAATCTCAGCAACTCCACACATTTCATTCTTCTTGAGGCCGAAGTCGATTATATCATGAGTAACTCCACATAATTCTGGTGACGGCAAGATTGAGTCATCTGAATTGTCATCTTCAGAATCTGTCTCATAGTCTAGAGCATCCAGTTGAGTTTGGATTTTCTTTCTTTCTTCAGTTAATAGAGCTTTCTGGCTTCTTCTGAAGATTCTTCTATCTTTCTTGTCACCTATCCTTAGTTTGTTGAAGGCAGGACAATCCTTCTTGAAGTTACCAGGTTTCTGACAATAGAAGCAGATATCGTTTTCAATTTCTACTTCCTCAGTACATGATGCTTTCTGAGTTGGCTTGTTCAGCGAGCTTTGCATATTTTTGTACTGGTGATAGTTTGAGCCTAGATGCTTTTTCAGCTTCTCTTCCTTGCTTTTCTTCTTTCCAGAAGTTCCTTGAGCAACTAGAGCAATATTCTGCAACTTTTCAGTTGTTTGTTCTCTTTATGTTGTCTCATAATCAACCGTAGCAAGATGTGAGAAGAGTTCCACTGGAGTGATATTTGGCATACCTTGATTAAAATAAAAGAATTTAGTATGCTCCCAGTTGTGGTTAAGACTTCTGACAATAGTCTTAATCTTTTCGATGAGAGTATCATTGCTTTCCCAAGTCTTGCCATATCACTCATGAGAGTGGTAAATCTGAAATCAAGTTCTTCCGAGTTTCGATGGGTCCTTGTTTGAAATTTTGAAATTTCAACTTGAGAACTTCGAACTTGTTTTCTTTGGTTTTCTCGGTTAAAGCAGATTTCTTCAATCGGTTGCGAGCAACTTTGCCGTTTAGCACCCCCAGTTTACCTTGTATGTGCTCAGTGTAGATCGATGATGATATTACGAGCTTGACCATCGACGATTTCTCTTGGCATCTTTCGATGTCCGAGTTCTCTGAGCTTTGGTTTGTAAAAACTTGACTAGTAGATCTCCCACTTGTTGGCCATCGGTTGTGAAGATCCTTCGCTTTGATCTCTGTCTCTACCATTAGAAACCTCCATGACTTGTTTAAGTTGTTGAATGACTATTGGGCCATTTTTTATTACTTCGATCATTTCGTCACTTATGGCTTCTAGGTGGAGCATCATGTTATTTTTCCATTTCTCGTAGTTCTCTGGTTTGAGAACGGGTGCATCACTCAGAGACATTCCTGCACACTTAACACACAAATTAAATAGTCCTCGTAAATGGACAAAGTTCCATCACCTATCTGGGGATCTAGGTTCAGTGCAGAAGGCTTGTGAACCTCCTGCTCTGATACCACTTGTTGGTCCAGATAACGGCAAAGTAAAAGACTAGAGGGGGGGTGAATAGTCTTTTAAAACTTTTGTCGATAAAAACTATTTCTCAGATATCTGTGTAGATATCTGATACTTAGATTCAGAGCGCGGAAGACTTAAGATAGATAAGTGCAGAAACAGTTAAAGTGTGTGTGTGTGTTGCTGAAATGTAAGTACAGAGAAATAAATAACACAGCAAGTATAGTGGTATCTGGAGGTGGCGTAATCCTCCAACTAATCCACTTCGGTCTTCCAAAGACCTAGAATTCACTAGAATAGATAATTGAGGTCACCTTACAAAAATCCTATTCTAAGATTCCTTTAAACAAATGGTTCCCAACCAAATGTTCCCCCTGAGTTGTTCCCCGGCTTTCACAGCCAAGTACTTCCGGTACTCCACGCCAGTGATGGTGTTGGTTTTGGTTTGAGTTGTCAGATGAGCTTCTTTAATAACTTTTCAGTTAATCAGATAGCTCTGTGAATCAAGTATACTTAATACACTTTGCAATGTAGTTTGCTTGAGAGAATATGTTGTTCAGCGTGTTTATGGAGTTCAAGGTGTCTTCTCAAGTAGTCTAAGTGTTGATATTTATAGATGAATTTGAATGCCGTTGAATAGTATCCGTTAGGCTTAATTCAAACTATTGATATCTGTGTATAGTACTACAGCAGGTTTGTCTTCTTCTTCAGAAGTTACCGTTGCTTTTATTCAGACATCTCTGTCCGTGCATTAAATGCATTGTACTGTACTTTTTTTTGTCCTGTAGTGCCAACGGAACTATGCTCAGTATCAGAGACTAGTATCATCTGATTCTTTGCACGTCCTTATCTTTAATCTTCAGATACCACTTTATTGAAACAACTTTGTTGCAATATATTTCTTTTTCAGAAATGTGGTTAAGGCTCAAGGTATCTGAGAGTAGATATCTGTGGACACTTTCCTTGTTTTCAGATAGACCTTTTAGTTCTCAGATATCTCTTGTGACACAGCTTGTTTAAGACTATTCGTGTCTTCAAGATATCTGACCAAGGTATCTGTAAAACTGTTTCAGTAATCTTGTGCAGTTTCTTCAAATCTTCAATGTCGTTGAACTTGTTCCGCTTGGATGTCTTCTTCTTGGTCTTCTCTTCATAAAATAAAAATTACATTTTGAGACCTAACATCCTATACAAGATTAGCTAGACTACCATACTTAGTGGGTTTCCTCTTTTACAATGTTCAAGTGAACCAAGAGTACTAATCACCTTTCTGAGACTAAGATAAGTCATCATGTTGCTGATCAAAATCTAAACCGATATTTCTAACAAAATATCTAACAAATTTCCTAACATATTAGTTGTTTATCCAGTAGGTACTCAGTTTATATAATTGTTCTATTATTAGTGCATATAACAACATCTTTGCATTTACTTCAATGGGTTGAAAATAGACAAGGAAATCAATAAATGAAAAAGGTACTTATTGCTTTAAGATAGGTGGCTAAAACGATCACAAAATTGGAACACTATTGCCCAACAAAGTACAAACTCCAAAATTTTGCCAACGTTACATATATGACGCTGAACACGGAATTGACAACATGATCAATGCTTTTGGGTGCATTTTTTTAAACCTCTACATTCAATTTTATGTATCTTTCACATATTTCGTTTAAAAAAATACTAGTTAATGGCCTGTCGATACTCGACGGGGCATGGAGACAAAATTTAAAATAAGAAATGAATAAATTTGTATAATAATATGTCAAAGTTGAGAAACATACAAAAATTGCAATGTAACAAAATGCATGATCTAATCGCTTCATCATTGTATCGGAAGTCACCCCTACCTGTAGAAAAGTGCAAAATGTGAAATAATGAAATTGAACACAACCATATATAAAATAGTAAAATATACATAAAAGATAAAATCAACTCATAACTTATCGAACACTTCTTTATAAATTACGTTTGTTGTCGTGTCAGATGTAACTCTAGAATTACCCTCTACGTCGCAAATTACTACGTTAAATCCCTTCCTGGTTGTAACTCTAGAAAGAGCAACATTTAACTGACCATGGTAGAATACATGTGAGGGGAGGTAGATGCCGATGTGTGAGAGAGAATGTCCCTTACTCTTATTTATGGTCATAGCAAAGCAGACGAATATGGGGAACTGTCTCCAATCAATTGATAGGGAACTTCATCTCGCCGGGCGGCTCACCATCATCCTCAGAATGAAATTTTTACTTAGCACGCGTTGATTCAAGATATCATTGCCTCGATGATATGCTTCCCAAGATTAGTAACTATGAGCCTTGTTCCATTGCACAACTCGAAAGTCTGATCAATATTCCTCAGAAGCATTATCACCCACTCAGCCTTTAGTATGATCCTATGGTTAGGCAATCTAGAGCAGTTAATGTTGTTGAAAAATTCTACAGTGAAACATGTCCGAGACCGTTCTCAAGATTATCTTCCCTAGTAATTTTGTATGCGCTCAAATATTCAACGCTATCTCTGGACTTCGACATGAAAAATTGATTTATATCATCAAATATTTCATGTGTAGGTGCAAGAACATCCCGGTGATGAAATATACAGGGTCAAGTGATGGATCGCCTAAGTGGTACAACAACGAAGGATATGTACTATCTACAATAGTTGGAAATGGATGACTTACTTCTCAAATAAGTAAACCTTCGTGGATCTTGATATCAACCCACAATCGTTAGGTTCAGCGGCAATGCCCTCACCGACCTGTGTTATCCACTAAACAAATTCTTTCGTCTCTTAAATTTCGAAAGATGACGAACCAGGTTGTATATGATTAAATTAGACGTAAAAAATGATAAGTTAAATATGATAAAAGTATATGTGGTATATAGATAAGACGAGCCATTTACCTGCAATCTCATGTTCTTTGTCCACCGAAGCACCTCACAACATCCCATATCCTAGAGGAGCATATAGAATCATTCACAATATTATAACTATTCCCCCTGGAACAATGGGAAAATATGTTGGAAGTTCCCGCCGAAAACAATCACCACTCCCACCAAATGACTCATTTAAACGGCCCATCACATCCTTTAAGCTCATATCGATTGCTTCAAACAATATCAGTTTGTCATGGGAGCCTTATCTAAAAAAATAAGTCGAGCCTCCTTGAGCAGTCCCGTGACATCTGAATCATGAGCTTATTGCATGTTGAGTCCTCGTGATTTGCAATGGTATTCCGAACCTCGAATATGCCGGACTACCGTCCTACCTTTATAAAGAATGAGTGATGCAATCCCACTGGACGCAACTGGAAGTACAATATCTTCTCTAGCCCTCAAACCAGAGCACATCGTTCTCCAAATAAAGGTTTTTGTGGTTCCTCCGTAGATGTATAAGAAGAATACTTTACCACTTTTATCATCAACAATAGACGTAATTTCATATATGGCATGCACGTTATCCATCAGTCTATGCTCCATTGCAACTCTAACATAAAACATCTAATACAAAATGAATGAATTTGTAGCATTTTATATAACAGACTCATCCGACACGCATATCGTCAAATCAACTGAGCAATGTTTTTTTTATTTGTTTATCAGTGAGTTTCAAACCTAGATGGAGAGTTATCTATTGTTACATGACAATTACATACAAACTTTAAACCGATTGTCATTGGATGTGGAATGGGTAATATAGTCTTTAAATTTATTGTACCGGAATTGTTGAGTAACCTTTGTTGATTGTACAGAATGTCGTCTGATAATAAATTCCATATTTTGTTCCACACTTCCTCAGGCATCGACATGTTGCATGATAACAACATGGTTATGAAAAGGTGACGTAAAAAACTCGCAAACTCCCATAGACTTGCCCCTTTGAAACCACTAATATACTTTCCATCATTGAATAAGAGGCACGTAGCTTCACATGCATCCTTGTGATATTTGTGCACAACACGGTCAACACCATTATATTGAAACCTTGTTTTTTTGTTTACATACGGACCATATATGACCTCGCTGAAAAGAATGTCACCCAGTTGATATATGTGCAAAGTAATAAGACCCTCTCATAAAACAAATGAACTGTAATTATGGACAATTATTCTGAATTATTGGGTAGGCTCTTATCCAAACCTAGGTCTAAATATGACCTCAAATATATGACATGGATCAAACTCATACCCGTAAGAGACCCGACATAAAAGAAATAGTTGGACAGGAATTGGATCATTCTTGGACCCGTTTAGACTCGTCCACAGGCTCATCTGTACCTAAAAGAATCATGGATCCTCATATGGGTCCCAATTTGGATCCACCCCAGACATGTTTTGATTATCTTAAGTCCAAGACCAATAATTAACATTTAGTTTAGGCTATGGGTCTGGGTGCAAGAAGAATAGAGTATTGATCGAGAACTATGAAAGGTGCATACAGATTTTATTACATTATCATCCCATTTTTTTTATTATAAGTATCAGAAATACACAGTTGAACCCTTCGATTTCAATAAAATATACATTAATGCAAGTATGATGGTTCAAAACAACCTCGGATGACAATCAGTTTTAACCTTTTTTTTATATAGGAAAGTATGCATAATAATATGATCAAAATCTTGAAAAAACCAAAAATACTGTCCCATGTTAATTTGACATCTGTTGAAGCTTCAAAATCTGATACCTTATAAGGCTTTAACCACCACATAGTGCCAAACCGGCTGTTTGGCATGGCGTTAAAAATCACAATTCATTCGTTAAATAGTCTCAAGGTCTTTGGTTTGTAGTTTATACAATAAAAGTTTGACTCCATTTTTTTCTCTACTGAACAATTATCCTTTTATCTCTCTCTCTCTCTCTCTCTCTCTCTCTCTCTCTCTCTCTCTCTCTATCTCTCTCTCTCTACTTTTATTTCAATTAAACTTGACAATAATAAACCAACCAAACAACATTGAAACCAACTAAATTAACCTTTAAAAAAATAAAAATAAAATTTACTTCTTTCTTACACACCATATTTACAGACCATTATCTATAACTCACCTTTAACCCATTTACTATTTATCACCTAAAAATATTTCTTAACTGAGTTTTATAACTCTATATTAAATAGACAGTCAGAAGTTCTTGTGGTTAACATTCTAATTCCTCCGCCCCATGCATATAAAAGTTCCGTTTCCATTTTTGCAAATACTACTTCTATACCACTTAACTAATGTGTACATAACATATTCACATTTTTACAACTTTACGAACCTACTATCTCTTTTTTATTCATTCTTTATTCTTTATTCATTTAAATAATACTTAACTTTCTACTTTAACAATCTACTATAAATTTATATTCACTCTTTATCATTTTTTTAATTTAAATGATACTCATCTTTTTAACTTTTCTTATTTTGTCGATAAAAAGTTCAAGTGACTTCACTACTTAACATAAAAATTAAAAAGACCAACAAACAATAAACCTATACTTGAACATTTTACTTGAAAACATCAATATATTTTCGCAAATTGTCTCTTTTAAAATTAATTAAGTAAATATGATCTCCCACAATTAGGGATAGCAATTTGGCCTCCCGGCCTGGTCAAATGGAGACCACAATTAGGGATATCAATTTGGCCTCCCGGCCTGGTCAAATTCCATTTGACCAGGCACATGAAGAAATCCGCATTTTAGTAATTCTTAAAGTGATAAGATCCCCAAATTGTATTTTGGATTCGACAGAGGGAACGGGACTCGTTGACCAATTCCAACAAATTATGTGATCTATTTGAAGAAAGATTTTGAAGCAGGAAAAAACAAATAAACCTCGGGAGGAAGTCAAAATAAAATCATAATTAATAACCAAATTATTAAACAAACGGTGCAAATAATAGGTAGGCACTAAAAATCATAATAACCAAATTACAAATATATTCTTTCTTCCTTCACACAGTTCTCAAACATTTCTTCTCAGATTCTCCCTTCCCATAAATCTGCTTTATGCAGAATTGAGTCCAAGTGATGTAGAGAATTTTGACTCTCCTATTTTGGAGTCCTGAATGTAATAATGATGATATTAGAGTGTGATATGCCCGAATGACAGAATCATGGTCGTTTGCCAAATTTAGGAAGATATATATGACCAAATATTAAATAACCAATTAAATTGTAATGAATGTTCGATTGGATGAATCTTATTACTGGAATATAGATTTTAATCTAGCTAAACCACATCAGCAGAATTGAATAAATGGACCAATAAATTGAAGGAATTTGACATGTATGTAAAAGAATGGACCAATCAGGAAATGAGAATTTGACACATAATTAAATGACTTGGCTTCACCACAAAGCTTGAAATTGTTTTCAAATATAATATATATAGATTCGGCATACATCATTTAGTATCCATTAGAATTATAGATACTCCACGGTAAATAATTTATTTTATTATTATGGTAAAGTCAAACCAATGGAGCTGGTGCAAAAATGGTTTATGCGACATTGATCAGAATCATTATTAATTATGCAAGGATATACAAATTAATTATTAAAATTTCATTCCTGCACCATGTTATATTTTGTAATTACACATTAGTAAAAAATAGATGAAAATTAACGAGAAAAACAAAATTACATTTTAGTCCACACAAACTCGACTACGACTCGAATTAAAACCTGAAAATACATTTCTGCCCATATTATTATTGTTAACAAACAATAACAAAGCAGATAAATTGCAACCCAAAATGTGAACAATTAATTCTCTAATGAACACCCATTACATTACATTAAGAAAAAACACAAATAATATCCATTAACATTCTTTCAATTGCAAAAATGTCCCAATTTCTAACTGAGGTCAACTCCAACATTTGAATGTTAAAATACAATCCATTTCACTGTACAATTCTTAGATTTTCGGCTCCGATGGGGCTCAATGTAATAACCCTTATTATTTCTGCAAACATAAAATAATGGATGACAATTACATATTTTGTAGTCTCTCCAATAAAATTATTGCTCCAAATGCATGTGCAGCGTATTTGGACATGGGTGATCCAGAGTATAAATGTGAACATTGTGGTGCTTTATTCTGGTTTGAAGAAAGGAGACCACCTAATCAAAAAAAAAAAGAATCCTAAGTTCACGCTATGTTGCATGAAAGGTCAGGTCAAGCTTCCAATTCTTCAACAACCACCTCAGTTGTTAAGTGATCTCCTAGAGGATAGACACGAGAAGAGTCGGAGTTTTATTGAGAACTTACGGGCATATAACATAATGTTTTCTTTTACTTCTATGGGTGGGAAAATAGACAAAGAGGTTAACAAAGGTCGGGTCCTTATTGTTTCAAGATGGGTGGTCAGAATTTCCACAACATCGGTTCTTTGTTGCCAGATGAAGGAAAAGAACCAAAGTTTGCTCAACTATACATCTATGACAATGAGCACAAAGTACAAAACAGAATCAATGTTCTTGGGTTAGTGTCAGTAATATCTATATATTGTTTAATAAAATTCCTTATAATAATAATATTACACGATAATTAGTTCATTTAAGTAAATTTGTATATATGCATGTATGCCAGTGGTGATGGGAAGGGTTTGGACACTTCTATAACAGCCAACATCAAAGATATGGTCGACCAATATAATCCTTATGCCAAAACATATAGGATGGCCAAGATGAAACTTGATGAGCTGATCAGTGATATAAAGGATGGACATATGTTTGGAAAACCAAAAGCACGTAAGTTGGTATTTTTTTTTTTTTTTTGTCTCTACATGTTTATATTCTATGAAATCCAAAAATGCTTTATAATATCTATTACTCTGAATTTTTTTAGTCATAGACACTGTTGAGTTCGAAAAGCGAGGACTTCCGCATGATCATATTTTGGTAATCCTGAATAAGACGGATGAGGAGAAGATTAAAAATAACATTGATGACTACATATGTGCGGAGTTACCCGACAAGGATACTAATCCAAAATTGTACGACGTAGTGTCAACCCATATGATTCACGGACCATGTGGTCCGGCTAGACCTACTTCTCCATGCATGGAGGACAACAGGTGCTCCAAACATTTTCCAAAGAGCTACAACGAAAATACCTATGGTGACGATGCTGGATATCAAATATATCGAAGAAGGGACACATGTGTCACCGTCGATAAAAATGGAGTTCAGCTTGACAACAGGTAGATTTATATTAATTAAATAGTATGCTTAGGTTATTGTCGTAAATCTAGATTTATATGTTGTCGAACTTAGTATATGAGTCGACATTTTTAAACAGGTTTGTTGTCCCATACAATGCTCAGTTGCTCCTGAAGTACCAATCTCACATTAACATATAATACTGTAAAGGTGGGGCTTCAATGAAATATTTGTTCAAGTACATGTTGAAAGGAAGTGACAGAGCGAGTGTTACATTCATAAACAGAAATAATAATGATGAGATTAAGAGGCGTACTGATTGCCGATACGTTTCAGCATGTGAGGCAATATGGAGAACTTTTGAATTCTAGATACTTTATAGGATACCTGCCGTTTAGCGTTTGGCATTTCATCTAGAGGATGAGCAGGGGGTACTTTCAGAGATGGAGATTTCATGTCAGATCTGCTTGATAAGCCTTCAGTTAAGCAGTCGAAGTTTCTTGAATGGTTTGAGCTGAACAAGGTTGACCCGGAAGCTAGGAAATTGACATATCCTGAGTTGCCCCGTGAGTATTGCTGAAAGGATGGCCCGAAGAAGTGGTTCCGTAGGAAAACCAAGGCACAAGCTGTTGGAAGGATGTATAATGTGTCGATGGCATTTGAAAACATGTACTATATGCGACTTATGGTGAATCATGTTAGAGGTGCAACATGTTTCCAGGATATCAGAACAGTGAACGGTGTTGTTTACGAGACCTGCAAGGACTAATGTGCGGCTTTAGGCCTACTAACAGATGATGGGGAGTATGTCCGTGGAATTACTGAGGCAAGTCACTGGGGATCAGCACGTTTCTTTCGTCATCTTTTTACGATGCTTCTTCTTTCTCGAAGCATGACGAGACCAGAGGAGGTATGGAGGAAGACATGTAACTTCTTATCTGACGACATTCTATACATCCAGCAAAAAACTTATCATAATCCAGGTAATTTGTTAGTAAATTTTATATTTTACCGAAATACTAAAATGATATACATTTACTTATTACTCATTTTGATTCATTTCGCGATTCAGGTTTGAGGCTTACAGATGAACAAACCCATAACCTAGCGTTGCTTGAAATTGAGAAGCTATTGAAAGAAAACTGCAGCAGTCTTGCTTTTTTTGAGTCTCTACCAATTCCAGATGAGTCTATAACTGACAACGCCACGAATCAGTTTATAGTTGATGAGATGTCATACGACAGAGATGCCATGAGATCGAATTGACGAATTTGTACACGTTTGACCGGTACAATTTACAATAAGATTATGGATGCAGTTGACGGGGGCAGAGGTGGTGTGTTCTTTTTATACGGCTACGGTGGTACATGCAAGACTTTTATTTGGAGGACGTTGTGTTTCAGCTTTCGTGCTAGAGGAGATATAGTGCTTCCAGTAGCATCAAGTGGTATTGCATCACTCTTGCTACCTAGAGGTAGGACTGCTCATTATAGGTTTGGTATTCCTTTTAAGTGTCATGAGGAATCAACATGCAGCAAGTTGAAGCCGGATTCTGATGTCACCGGCTTACTCAAGCAAACCAAATTTATAATTTGGGATGAGGCACCGATGACCAACAAACATTGCTTTGAGGCACTCGATAGGAGTCTAAGAGATGTTATGAAATGTCCAGATGATCCTTTCGGTGGCTTAGTAGTTGTATGCAGTGAAATTTCAGTCAAATTTTGCCAGTTATTCCTTGTGGTAGCAGATTTGATATTGTAAATGCCTCTCTATGCTCTTCGATATTGTGGGATTCATGTGAGGTTCTAAAACTCACAAAAAACATGCGATTGCAGGTAAACAGTAAAAATTCCCGGTTACTATCATATGAATTGTTATGTTATGTTGTTCTTTTTAATTAACACCTTTTTTTTCTATTAAGTCCGGATCATTAGTTGTTGAGGTTAGTGAAACTAAAGATTTTGCCGAGTGGATACTACAAGTCGGTGATGGGGTCGCGGGAAAACCCAATGATGGCGAGGTAGACATCAAGTTACCTGATGGCATACTTATTCGTGAAGTAAGTAATCCTATTTCCACCATTATAGACTGCACATATCCTTCCCTTTTGGATCACTTAGTCGATCCAACTATAGATCCGACTTCCATCACTGTGCTGTTCTTGCACCGACTAATGAAATGGTCAATGAGATTAATGATTATGTCATGTCTAAAATGCCTGGTGATCCTGTGGAGTACTTAAGTGCTGATAGCAAAAGCTAGACCGAGTCAGTAGATAGTGAAATGGCAGAATTATTCTCAGTAGAATTCTTGAACACTATTAATTGCTCGGGACTACCTAATCATAGTATAGTGCTTAAGGTTTGATGCATTATCAAGCTTTTGAGAAATATTGACCAGACTTCTGAGTTGTGCAATGGAACAAGGCTTATAGTAACTAATTTGGGGAAACATATCATAGAAGCAAGAATGATATCTGGAATGAATGCCGGTCAAAAGGTTTCATCCATAGGATGACGATGAGCCCATCTGATGAGATTAAGTTTCCTCTAAGTTTTGATAGGAGACAATTTCCTATATCCGTCTGCTTTGCAATGACGATAAATAAAAGTCAGGGACACTCTCTCTCTCATGTCGGTCTCTACCTACTTTCTCCTGTATTCAGCCACAGACAACTGTATGTAGCTCTCTCTAGAGTTACAAGTAGAAAGGGACTGAAAGTACTCATATGCGATAATGAAGGTAAGACGTACGACACGACAACCAACGTTGTTTACAAAGAAGTTTTCGATAAATTATGAGGTAAATTTATTTTTTCATATATGTTTGTTAACTTACATATTTTCATTTATGTTTTATGTTTCTCAATTTATAATACATCTAAGCGTATATCCTTATACTTTTACAAGTACGGATGCATTCGTATGAAGTCAAGTCATACCAGTAATTTACTAGATTTTACTCAATGCAAAACTATTATTCTTGTACGTCAAGAATTTATTAATTCTTACAAACTATGATCCTCATATTATACATTATTTTTTGAACCACCTTAAATATACCAATTTTCGCTATAGCATTCTTAAGTGTATGCATGATAATGCTTATCAGATATATAGATCAAACTACCGAATTATAAAATGGAACAAATCTAGCTCATAGTTACTAATGTTAGAAAACATATTATTGAGGCAAATATAATAAGCCCCGTCGAGTATTGACAGGCCATTAACTAGTATTCTATTAAATGAGTGATAAGATTAAATATGTAATTTTATATATAGTATAGAAAACACCCAATTCAGGATATAATATAGTGTTTAATATGGTAATGGATAAAATCTAGCAAAATCCCATAGAGTATGAGAATGGCTCCATAGATTACACTGAACTACTAGCGTTTAAACATTGTTTTATTGGTTGGTTTTCGAAAGCGAAGAAGACAGAAAATGGATGATAAGCTTCAAAATGTATGAACAGAACATCAAAATGTTCCAAGTTACGTTTGAAACCAATGTGTACTTAGAATCATAATAGGAACAAGAGTTGACATATATAACAGGAAACAAGAATATATATTTAAATCGTAACAGAAATTACACTTGAATCGTAACAGAAATTACATTCATCCATAACAAGAAACAAAACAAAGCAATCATATGCAATACAAAGAAACATCAAAACCAGCAACATTAAGCACGCCTTTTGCTCAGACGCCAAGAGTTTGGTTCGTTGTATCTGTGGTAAAGTGGTTCGATACGCTCTTGCCTCTTGCGCTTGCTCATCCTCGTAGGATCCGAGACCTTGAAGAATCGTGGTGCGAGTTCTACAAGCCATTTTGGATCTATGGCTGTTACCTCACGCATGTATTCTTTAGTTGTCATCACCAGTTCATGATATATAACCCAATCAGGCTGTCTTTGGAACAAAGCACTGCCTGGATAGATGTAAACTGGTTGGTTTTCGACTAGCGTTTTGTAGCCTTCTTGTGGATCCTTCCTAGCCGCGTGGAAGAAAAAACCAGCCACTATAGCTTTCTGAATCCTCACAGAGTTTTTACCAGCACTCGCAACGTTCAATTTATACTTATCCATGATAGAGATAAGCTGCTTTCTCACATCTTGAGCCCTCCTCAACGATCGAGACTGAACAAAGTTGTCGAAACACCAAGGACCAGAGAAGTTATTCGCTTTCCAAGCCTCATAAACAGCAAGCAGTGTGAAATGGTCTCCTTCAGGCCGGAAAAACTTTGCCTTTTTCTGGTCTGCCTGAGCTTGCTTTTCCCTTGGCCGGTAAAAGATGTTCCCTGCCTGAACCATAGCAATGATGGTCAATATCTCGTCGCTGCAACCAAGATCGACACTAGCAAGAAGCATCTTGGATAATGGAGGATCCAAAGGAAATTCAGCCATCTTCCTCCCTAACTTTGTAAGGAGGCCTTCTTCATCCAGAGCTCCTAAACTATACAGCTGTGCCATTGCAGATGTGAGCGCCTGGGATGATGGTGGATCCATAAAATCGAAAGACAGCAAGTCATTAATGCCCATAGCTTTCATTGTAAGAGAAGTCATCACAAGATTGATCCTCTGAATCTCTGGGATTGGGGTGGCAGACATCTCGTTGTGAAATGCACTTTCTGTGTAGAGGCGATAACATTTTCCCGGGCCAGTACGTCCTGCACGACCTGCTCGTTGCCGTGCAGATGCTTGTGATATCGGAGTTATCACCAGTGAATCAAGACCCAGTTTTGGATTGTATACGTTTTGCTTTGCGAACCCAGGATCAATGACATAAAATATGCCATCAATAGTCAATGAAGCTTCAGCAATGTTGGTTGCCACAACAACTTTCCTCTTTCCTGGAGGAGCAGGGTCAAAAATCCTGGACTGCGTCTCACTCGGTAGGGCACTGTAGACCGGTAAAATAATCAGCTCTGGAAGGACCGGAAATTTTTTGACTAAAGCCTTCATCCTCTCATAAAGACACTGGCAAGCATAATCAATTTCATCTTGGCCAGTCAAGAACAGAAGGATATCGCCTTCAGGTTCCGTCCTGTGAATCTGCAACACCGTATCCAACGATGCATCTAGATAGTCCTTCTGTGGCTCTTTTGAGTAGAAAATTTCTACAGGAAAAGTTCTTCCGGGGATAGTGAAGATGTTACAGTTGAAGAAATATCCAGAGAACTTTTCAGCATCCAAAGTTGCAGACGTGACAATCAAACGAAGGTCTGGTCGACGCCCCAACAGCTGCTTTAACAATCCAAAGAGGACATCAGTGTTAACGGTCCTCTCGTGAGCTTCATCAAGCATTATAACCGAGTACTGTGACAAGTTTTCATCAATCAGAATCTCCCTCAGAAGCATACCATCAGTCATATACTTAATCACAGTCTCTGGACCAGTGCAATCTTCAAACCGAATCGCATACCCAACCTCTTCCCCTACACGACAACCAAATTCTTGAGCAACTCTCTTGGCAACAGACGTTGCAGCAACCCTACGAGGCTGAGTACATCCTATCTTCCCCTTGGTCGTATATCCTGCCTCGGCCAGATATTGTGTCACCTGAGTAGTTTTTCCTGACCCCGTCTCACCAATAAGTACGAGCACCTGATTATCACGAACAGCCTGAACAAGTTCCTTCTTCAACTTGTATATGGGTAAACTCTGCCTCTGTTCCTGAATAGAAAGGTTGGATCTTTGGCCAAAAGTGGGAGCCTTACCATACGCATCCTTCTCCCACTCGGGCATAAGATACGCAGAAACGCCAATTCCTCTGAGTTCCTGAGCAAGATGCCTCTCGCCTGACTGGGGCATAGGATCTTCCCATGGCCTATTCAAATCCTTGGGAATGGAGTCCAAGATTGCCCTTCGGTGTAGCCTGGTAAGTTCCCTCCTCTCCTTAGTGAGAGCAGATTGATTGGCAGCTGCACGAGATAAAGAGCCTAGGGGGTTCTTAAGTATCTTGACAGGGGACATATCATTGTCAGTATGATGAGCCAGAAAAGGAGGCCGAACATCATTTAAGTCAACCTCAAGTTCTTGTTCATGAGCCTGATGATTATTAAAAAGTGCAGGAGGATAGTCCTTGACACTCATGACACCTGAAGCAACCAGCTGTTTAGCCTCCCATATCTCAGGCGAACTTAACCGCGGTCTTCTACGAACGTCGTCGTCATCATCAGTGAGCATGATTCCTCCTCCTCCTCCATGGGTGCTAGTAGTTTTGGGAGGTTGGGCAGTGACATCGAGTCTCATGTTTGGAGGATTCCTAGCATGTGTAATTATATTGCTGCGCAAAACAGCATGGATCATTGTGAGGAAGGTTTGAAGAAGATAATCAGGGATGATGCTGCAGGTCACAAGGTGTTTCAATTTGGCTTCGAACTCTTGGACATGGTTACACCGACGGCCAATTTCGATAAGAAATTCAGCCAAAACTTTATCCCCAAACTCTGACCCTAGATTGGTCTCCAACTCTGTACATACTTTGGAAACCAGAGATAGATAATTCAATTTATCCAAGCAACACATCATGATCCTTCTTCAGCTAATACGTACAAGAATTATTATAACTAGATAAATAAATAAACTGCAGAACAGAACCACCGATCGATGATCAATAACAAAGATTTCTAACTCAGACCACCTTCTAATCACGCTAATCAAGTAAATAAATAAATCATCGTAGCTAGGGGCCTAGGGCTATATATATATATACTAAAGAAAGAGCCTATGTTGAGTAGGAGACCGGAAAGAGGACTGATGTGAAAGGAAAAAAAGGATTCGTTTCCTAATTGAGCAGGGAAGTAAAAAGGATTTGTTTCCTAATTGAGCAGGGAAGTAAAAAGGATTTTCCAACTATTCCGAGAGACGGTATCTCTAGATAATTTATTTAGATACGGACCTATATTGTTAATAAAATCATCAATGTTATTAATCAAAACACATATATTTTCAACGTTGGTGTGTTTTCATATTACAACATGACTTATTCGTTAACAACATAGCCGTATTTTTTCGCAATAAATAGTTAAAAACTCGGAACAACAATCCAACACAAATTGCAACGATCAACAAAAAACTTACTTAGACTCATAATCGTCACCTAGGCAAAGCCTACTCAACTATACAGTCTAACTCAATCAGACTATAAACCGTAATTTCGTGATTAACTATACAATCGCACCATAACTGTGTGTTTTCTAGAGAGAAATTCGTCTGTAATATGTCCGCAATAAACATAAAGTGATTGGCAGATATGATTGACAGCAAGGCTGAATTAATCGGAGGGCTAATACCCTAGTTCGCACCAATTTGGTACAAAAATGGATCGCCTGTTTTTGGAGCAGGTGAACCCGTCTGTCTCTTGGTTTTGATCCAGTGCGGCACACCTTCATGTTCCTTCTCTTGGACTATATGGATCATCATAGGCACCACTTCAGTTGCAAATTCAAGAAATTCAAGAAACTAAAGACTGACCGTTTGCTTGCTACCTGTTTGACAAAAGTTCCAACTGAAGTTTCTCTCATTCACCAACAAGTAAGTCCCAAGATTTTTTTTTTCTGGAGAATATTGTGTAGCTAGTATAATCTCTTCATCGAAGGTGTTTGCATTCAATGCCATTTACTTTCTCTCAAATAGCAAACTTCTTGCTACTTGAATTGCTCTGCTCTTGATTCTGTAACTGTATGTGTGTGCGTGCTTTATAAATGTCATTTATCCCGATTTAACACTGTGGACTTGATTCAGTAACTGAATTTTTGTTCTTGTTACTTGTTACTTGAATTGCTTTAATGCCTGTTACTTGTTACTTGTTTTTACAGTAATCTTCTTCGATATTGTGCTGTTTTCGAGTGTTTCTTGGACCATCCCTTGAAGCATGTTCTATGATTCAATAACTGTACATGTGTGCTTTATAAATTTCAGATTTTGAAATTATGAGTGGAAATCCTAGAAAGAAATCTCGAAAGCATGGTGACGATCGCATTAGCAACTTACCTGCCTGCATTATCAGTAATATCTTGTCTCGCCTGCCTACAAGAGAAGCTGTCAGAACAAGTATTCTGTCAAAGGAATGGGAGTATAACTGGATGTCCATTTACAATATAAACATTGTTAATGGTCTTATTAATTCAGAGGAGGATAAAGCTTTTGCAAACTTTGTTGATAGAGTTCTTCTTCATGCAGTTTTTGTAAGAAGTTTTCGTTTTGACTCCTGCCAAAAGTGCGACCCTGGTCGTGTGCAGTCATGGATATCAGCTGCTTTGGGACGTAAAATTGATAATCTTGAGTTTAGCTACCTATATGATGGCGTCGTCTTACCTCGCAGCTTTACGAATAACAGTTCATTGAAGAAAATCAATATATTTTATGCTTGTTTTAAGGTACCTGCATATATCAGCTTTCCTAACCTTACAAATTTGAAGCTTGTTAAAGTTCAAATTCGAAATGAAAGTCCAAATAACAACCTGAAGTTCAGTTTACCAGTTCTAAAAGAACTTGAATTATTGTATTGCAAATGGTTGGAGGTGAGGTCGGTTGAATTCTGTGCACCAGTGTTGACTAAATTCAAGTCTGCATCTGCCTCTAATAGAGCTTCTGAAGTGGAAAACTACTCAATCTTAGTTGTTGGAAACAAGATTGAGGTGTTCAAGTGTCTTGGTTATTTGCCGGATGACATTGTTGTGACTAGCTCACATGTTTCAAAAGCAGCTTTCAAATACATTGGTAAAACTGATGGTTATGAAACGTTGTATGCAAAGAAAGGAACCCAAGTCCGGATGCTTTGGAAAGGATTTCCTAGGTTAAGGACGCTGGAGTTAACAGGTTCGATAATTGAGTCCATAGAGATACAGGTGCAGAGAGAGGTAAATGTTTCCAACCTTTTCATCTTTTGGCTTGAAAACAACGTAAGGAGAGACTTCTGAGCATTTTGTTTTTCGTGACAGTTTTTTAGGGATAATTTTGATGACGATGAGGTCGAAATTGTTCCAGCATGTGTTCTATCTCAGTTGGAGGTAGTTCATTTCATTTACAATGAACACGAACAACAGCTTCTGCGATTTCATTTAGCGAAATTCCTTCTGGAAAATGCAAAAAATCTGAAGACATTCAATGTTTTCCATGTTGGAAACCAACTCATGAGGAATGATATTCTGAAGACACTTTCGGGATTTCATAAAGTTTCAACCAGTTTAAGTGTTGGAGTCTTTCCTTTGGAGAAACATGCATTTTTTGTACCTTAAATAGACGGGATCAAGGTATAGCATTTGCTTTGTAGATATTTCCAAAATGTTTTCGTATGCATAACCATATGGCTACTTTTTCTTCATATAACTTATTTTGTGTTGTGTGATACATTCAGGTTCAGGTGATTTTACAAGGACCTTCTGGCTTATAACATGTTGTGCCAGTAGAGATGGACAGTCCAGAAACTAGCAGCACAACTCCGCAATGTAAATTACACAGGTTCTTGTGCAGTTTTGGAACTGAGGTTTAACTTTGAATAGTTTTGTCTTGATTGTGTAGATTAGGAATGTAATAGCTGATCAGTTTAGCTGTTAGGCCTTATTCAACAAGTGCTTTTATTCTTCCTCCAAAAGCAGAGAACACCCATAATCCTTTATATCGATCAAATAGTGTTTCATATTTTGTTTCTTGATAATCAGATGCATTGCTTGCTGTCATAGTTCCTGATTCTTGGTTTGTTTTTTATTATTGGTTTGAAATGGTCTCTGGATACTGAGAATACAGATTATAAATGTGATCTTCACTCCAGAGATGATCACCATGTTTCTGCCCATGTAAAAAAGTGCGAGTTGTTTGCTTCTCCTTTAGGCTCTGGACTGTAACTTGACGGGTAGTAACAACAGATCTAGCTTGCAGGTTGATCCCCTCAAACTAAAGTTTTCTAGTTACACTGAAGATAACTCAACTAGGAATAAGTTTTCTGAATGTGATTCACGGGTTGCACATCTTTGTTACAGTACCAAGCGAATAGCATTCATGAGTTTCTCGAAGTAACTTCTTTCATAACCGAAGTCATATTCTATTCTTGCCAGTTTATTTTAGTGGCTAAGACAAACGAATTTAAACCACTGTAAGCTCTTCTGTTCATAAATCATAATCTATCACCCATCGATATGCTTAACGAGCTAAAGATTAATATCTCGAAAAATAAATAAACAAGAGAATGAGGCAATGAGCTAATCAGATGAAGAATGCTCGCCCAGATCTCAGATTCTAGGTTCCAGCAAAAGTCGAAGTCTAAATGACATCATTTAAATGCAATGAATAGATATACAGATACACATAAATCCTTACCATTTCAAATAACAATCTCACAAACTCTCACTGCCAACCTAAAAGATAAAGCATATCCTCTACAACAATCACTTACTCAGTTGCATGTGGACATAAATATATAGACCATCTCCACCATATTAAATAACACAACCCTCATCAAATACAGCATATACAATAAACTACTCAATCCCGGGACAACTTCAACTCTGTCATAGAAAGACACTGCCAAATTATTCACT
Organism: Plantago major; assembly: GCA_026545765.1. Classification (NCBI taxonomy): domain Eukaryota; kingdom Viridiplantae; phylum Streptophyta; class Magnoliopsida; order Lamiales; family Plantaginaceae; genus Plantago; species Plantago major. Next base: position 28,738,254 of record CM048839.1, on the reverse strand, counting down.
TTTTTCGCCTTTTGTGAGTTTGGTCCAAGTCCTCACTGTTTTCTGAGTCATGAAACGTTCCTACTGCTTGGTTGCTAGACGACATAGGAATTCCATGGTCCTGAATTATTATTATTATACCACAAAATTAATGCAAGAAAAACTCAAAATTTTAAATCACTCCTCTCAACCTACATGTTAATAATATCCTGGGGCTAACTCAAGTTATGAATATGTTACCTTCGCAATTGGTGTCACTTGGTTTGGTCCACCATTTGCTCGTTTTCCAAGATTTATCTGGACTGAGATGTTAGCTTGAGAAAGATCGATGCCTGTACTTTGAAGTGCTTGTGCCAATGAATTCAATAATCTGCGATAAGATTAAGGTGGACTAGAGTAAGAAGACTACATTTGCATTTTGGTTTCTTTGTAAAACCCGAACCCTCAGTTCCACTAATACAATGATAATGCATCTTCACCAACGAATTTTTCAAAGCCATACCAAACAATGGGATTGATAGAGTTTAACATATCTTTCGAAACAAGAACAGCATAGAATTATAGCTTTTGCAGATTACACAGCTGGAATGTAAAACCAGCAGAGAGAACTCTCGATTCTAAAATGTAATTTTATCTTTGAAATACTGAAAAGCACCATCTCCATTGTCATCGCAACACAAGAAAACTGCAATAAATACATGTATTAGGTTCAAGCCAGGAGTATAATTTAAGCAAAGCTTCAATATTTAAATGTCGTCATATACAAAATTTGAGATTTAACTTTCATAAAAAGCAATTAGAATCGTGTTTTCTTGATGATGCCGATGCCGTTTCCAGTTTAACTATTAACCTTTTTAATAGTGTTAAGCTATTATAAAAATTAAATTAAATTTGAAAAAAAAAAAATGCAACAGAATCAGACCGCGAGTCAAATTTCTCAAGTGTTTGATAAAATATCAAAATTGGTTATATTTCCTAGTGGATAAAATAATAATATAGACATGGTTATTTAATTTTTTTTTTAAAAAGCAAAAACTCACCCTTGGGAGTACACACTTGAGATGCTGATTGTCCCCCCTTCAACAGTTGGCTCATCCTGATGATTCTGGGCATCAGTGGCACTAGGGCACTCAGTTGATTGTAAATCTGCGACTTGTCCAGTCATTGTGCGAGGAAATGCACCATCATTGCCGACGGGCATGCTTGCCATTACAGGCATCACCATACCCATTGCTTTATTTGGAAGTTCATTTTGTTGATCTGCCGGTCTACATGATGCATCCCTAATAGGATCGGATTCCATAGAATTCTGTTGGCCTGTTTGAATAGTCGTGGGCATTACACTACTTTCATCAAACCTGCCATGAAATGCTGAAGCACTACCAGAACCATTGTTAATGCTTTGCGGCTGACCAGCAAGGTTTTGAAGACGCCAGTGACTGTTTCTCTGTTCCAAGGAAGTTGAGATATAACAGTTAGCAATGAAAACAGTGCAAAAAACTTATCAGTTTAAATTTTACATATATAATACAAGATGAACTCTAACAATTAATCGAGTTTAGCTGATTTCTCCATATATTATGGAAACGATTGTGAACAAAAGGCAAACAAGACGAATTTACCTACGTACAGGCCATATACCAATAACAACATTGACACTTATCTTACCAACAGAAAACCCATGTGTCACCACTCACCAAGGAGCAATTAAAACAGGAAAATCATATAGTCAAGTTACATGGCCTAGCGACTGTGCCAGGGCTCACCACTAGTACATGCAATTAATAGTATATTTTGAAAAATACCAGAGTCGGGACAGACTATATTAGTCTTTTAGATATAGCTAATGAGATGAGCAATATTTGTTATTGGCACACCACATGAATTCAATTTGTTGAAACACCAAAAGTTTATAAGATTTTCAACTTGGCCATCAATATCATCTATAATATTATAGTTTTTGTACATTTAAGTTTAAAGTTTGTACTGAAACAGATAAAGTGAGCAGGTCCCTAGTGAAGAAAGCAACTGTTGAGGACAAATTTTAGTCACAAATTGAGAATTGATTACCCATGGCATCAGCTTTGTGGGCTCTGAACCCCAGGGCTGGTATGACCCCTCGTACTTCTGTACCTTTTCATGTAAAAATTGTACATACTGAATCACCTGCATCAGAACATCAGTAGTTAGGGAAATTCAAATGCAGAAAGCAGATTTGAAAAATCATTTCATGTGTATCGTGTCAGATGATAACCTCTAATAAAAAAGATGCAGTATCTCGCTTCTGATCACTGTGGGGTATCAGTTCTCTCAATAACTGAAATCTGCGGGTGTACAATAAACACAAAATTTCTTAGTTGCATGGGTGGCTAGGAACTCTAAGCTACAGAAAGCTTCATATGCAGATACTTCACATATCAACTATGGTTAGAGTGAGCTATAAGGGCTCTATTTTCGTTGGCAGGAGGTAGGGGTTTCAAGCCTAACCTCGTGAATGGGAAACTCTTTGGTAAAGACCACAAGAGAAGGATTAGTTATAAGAATATTTCTCATGCGGATATGATAAATTTGCAACACAAGGAAATTTCATGGTAATGAAGCGTGATCTTCAGTCAAGTAATTTCTTCGTGTGTCAAACCTTAATGGTGGCAAAAAATCACATCTTCCATTATGCAAAGATGAATGGAGATACTAAATAGCATCATGTTAACTATGGAGAAGGTTGATTACACGGATAAGAGTAGATTTATATGCGCTGCATTTCAGTAGAAGTATAATTTGGATTGGCCATATGATGGTATACTAATGCTGCTTAAAATAATGGGAAGACCTTTGACAAACAGAGCAGTTCAGAGCCTCAAAGCATTTTAATCCATTGGCTAGAAGGGGGGAGTCCAAGATGAACACACATAAGAAGACAATCATGTTATTGCTAAAATTGGGCTTCGGCACATTCTGCACAGCCTTACACATTCATTTTTTCTGCAAAGGAGGCAGTGTTCGAGCCCCCACCCCTTTAAAAGTTTAAATCATAATTGGAGCAACTTATCACCACACCGACTCAACCTCAAATAACCTACTTTCATAAACAACCAAACACTCGACAAAAAAGCATATAGGAGAATACTATACTATACTACTTATGTCTCTCACAATAGCATGATCGTGTAATCGTTCACCCAACACTAAAGTTTGCAACAACAAAAAAGTGTAAGTGTTAAGTGCCGAATTCCAAGTGCTAGTTACTTAGTATGCATACGCATTGGCATCTCAAAAAGACAGGATCTAATCAGAAAAAAAGTTTGTTACCCAACAAATTTCACAAGATTTCCCATTCTATCCACTGGGAATCCATCTCCCTGAAAATTTATTGAATTTTATTTATCAAGGTTCCAACTTTTATAAACACTAACTGCAGCTAGGGAAATGCAATGAACAGATGATACATTGTGTTAAGCATACATCAAAAAACATACAAGCCGGAGCAATAAGTACAGTCTTCACCTCTCATTGATCTTACTCCTCCTTCGCTGCTCTGTAACCGAGTGTTTCGACCTCATAGCTGCCTTGTCACTGTTCTTTCCATCTGCTCACACCAATTTCACACAAAACTATCAAAACCTCGAACATGATAAAAATGAAATTAACAAAAAAAAAAAAAACAATTTGGAAACAAAAATGAGATTCAGAGCGTACATGAAAAAAAAAATCAATGGTTATTACCTCTGATGTTACTAGTAGAAGTCGTAGCGTCTTTCTTCGACCCAAATTCGTCATCCTCCTCTTCTTCCTCTTCCTGCTGATGAAGTTTTCCAGATTTCATCTTCGATTTCGTTTTGCCTTCTGTATTGAGGAGCCAATCAGATTAGTCTGCAAAAGAAAATCCAATAATTGAAACAGACATCAAAATTCACTTGGAAAATGGTGAAGACTAACCAATCGAACAAAAAAAACTGTGGAATTAGGTCAAGGATAAAAGGCGAGAAAAAGGGATTGGAAAGATTATAGCTTTTGTGCGTGAAAAACAGATTGGAGGTGTTCTTGAATTTAGGATGTGGAGCAACAACAGCAGCAGTAACTGCAACACCGGCTTTTTGGTTTGGTGCTAATTGGAAATGAGCTGGTCTATTTTTCTACTTTTCATCCTCCTAGGTTTTCTACCGTCGGTTAAGTTGTTGTCTTGACTATTGTTGGTCGATGTGTCGACACGTGACACGTGTTTATTGCTCTCTATCGCCCTCAAGCATTGCTCTCCATCGCTCTCAAGCATTGCTCTCTGTAGCAAGTAAAGTTGCTCAAATGATGATTTTATTTATGTGATGAGAGCGGGTACAGTTATCTAATAGAATCCTCTAATTTTAATCTTCTAAAGCGGTGAACTTGGGTCTTCAAATTCTTCGTTTTAGGATATGTGACTTCAAAGTCGGAAGAACGTCGATTCGAGGGCTTCTTGGCTTGATCTCGGATCGAATTGTGAACTTGGAGGTGTTTGAGGCGGACGATGACGAACTTCTTGGAAAATTGATGAATTCCACAAAGAACGCTTCTAGATCGTCGCAAGATTTGGCCTTTGATCTTCTGAAGAGGAAGTTTGGCCTTCGAAAAACGTTTCTTCAAGGGCTCTTAAGCTTGATCTTGAATCAAACGGTGCTTTTTAGCTTGAACTTAATGAAGAACATCTAGAGATTTTGATCGGGCTTCTTGAGGGCCTTTGGATTTGATCTTCCTCAATTTTGTCTTCTCCATATTACTATATCTCTAGAGTCAATAATTTGATATGAGGAACTACTGAACTCAATCACTTGTTGTTGTTACTCTTCAGTTTTCTGTTGAGGTCTATCCTGTAGAGGTACTCCAATTGGATCAGTGATCGATTGTTAGGTTTCGTCGTAAATCTAATTGGTTACTTCCAATTACGTAAATCAATAGGTCAAACTGCACTCAAAGGTAGGGCATTTCCCACTTTTATAGGAACTTCGATTGTTCAAAAAGAGAAATCTACTTCAACCGATACGCCCTTAAGCACGGCCATACATAACATAGAAATCATGCTTGAAAAGGGTGGACAATTAGTTAGAGTCGCGGGTGATGTAGCGAAACTTATTGCAAAAGAGGGGAAATCGGCCACATTAAAATTACCTTATGGGGAGGTCCGTTTGATATCCAAAAACTGCTAAGTAACAGTCGGACAAGTGGCTTGAACTTGATGAAGAACTTCTAGAGCTTTGATTGGGCTTCTTGAGGGTCTTTGGATTTGATCTTCCTTTGACAGCGGTTGATCTTCCAATAACGCTTATCCAAGTGCTCTGGCTCTGGAACTTGTGACCTTCACCTCTGATTTATGCATTTTGGCCTCTTGATTTTGGTGGAGAATGAGCCCCTTATATAGGGGTTGGATTATATAGGGGTTGGAAAAAATAGAAGTATCAAATTCTATTGGTTGAGCCAAGATTTGAACTTATCTTCTTTTTTTTACTTGTAATTATTTAATAAATGCATCAAATTTATAACGTGGCACAATTCTATTGGTCGAATTGTATTTTTTTTCCACGCATATTCTGACATCATTCTTCTAATTTTGCAGCATTTGATTGGGTTAGAATTAGTCCATGCAAATGGACTTTATCCAAATCCAGTGCAATTCACATTTATCTGGATCGATCTGTTCAAAGTTCAAACGCATATATCCATCAGAAATCAGACGCCTTCTTCTTCGCTCGTCACTTGAGGAATCAAACGCCATCTTCGTCTTCACCTTCTTCTTCGCTCTTCACATCTTCTTCTTCTCCAATGTAGCTTCGCTCGTTAGATTTGGGTTCTTCCTAGCTGCGATTTGGGTTTTCTTCACCAACTAAGGTATGCACACCATCTGTTCGTTCGTGATTTTGACTGATACGAAAATTTTGAATTTAATCTTTTCTTTTACTGATTTTTACCTGGCCATATATATTCATGTTTGTATAGTGTTGATTCCCATGGATGTGGAGGAAGCATATTCGGAAGGTTCTTCTGCAGCGGAACAGGAATTGTCAGACCTAGGGTAATTTTTTTTTCTTTCTTTCTTTTTCTTGCTCGTGAAAATGGAACTGTCACAAACAAACTTCAATTCTAAAAGAGAATTTAAGTTATTTTAGGATTAGTGAGCAGAGGAAGTTCGAAACTCAGAAACAGGCTGCTGCTCAAGCTCAAAGAGGTGCTCAAGCAGAGAGCATCAGCAGTGGACTAGAAATGAGCCTCAAAGAAGTGATAGCAAGTCATGCACAAGAGAATGGTGTGCCTTTTAAGCCGAAACCTGGAAGAGCACAAGATGGGCGCCAAATCTATGGGTATGGTAACATAAGCATAATAATAGACTCCCTTAACCAAAAAGTGTTGGTGCAAAATGAGGAGCGGTGGTCATTGGTATCGCTTGACCAACTGTTGGACCTGCACAAAGGCTCTGGCTTGAAACGACGGTGATTTCTGTCTCATGATATGTCAAATGAAAGTTAATTACCGGCGGTCGTTGGTATCTCTTGATCTACTTCTGGAGCTGCAGAATCACTTTGGTCTGAAGTGAGTTATCTCACTTCAGAATCCGTATTGTAGCATCACATCTTAGGCTCAGTTCTATCTAGTAAAAGGGAAGATTTTCCTAATCTATAGGAAAATCCGGTTTTCACAATAAAGAACCAGTCAGAAATACCACAAAACCGGTCAGTAGCTTTTATATAAATACCCTAAATAAACAACACAATCTATAAAAAAAAATCATACCACTCAACCATCTTTCTCTATCTAAAAAAAACCTAGTGAGATAAACATTCATACCCACACACTCTCCCTCTCTCTATCCAACACTACACCATCAGAAATGGCGTATGCAAAAGTAGATCTGGACGGAGATGATTTGTATGATCGGAGCTAGTGGCTTTATCAGCTCTCATCTTTGCGAGAAGCTTCGGGCATCAGCATTATGAACGATTCTCGCCTCGAAGGACTCATTCGCATGGCAGATCTGGTAATTTACATTTCTGACTCATCTTCTTCAATTGTCTAATTCCTTATAGCTAGTGCTCGCTTGCTTGCTTCTTAGACCTTCAATTGTCTGATTTTCGTTGCTGCTAATGCTTTGAATATGAAATAATTCATTGATGCTCTTCCAGTAGTAAATTACATGTTATTTATGCCCTTTCCGCAGAGATGGAACCAAATGTAGTAATCTTCTATTTTCTCCCTTGTTTGACGACATACTAGTGTTTACTTGCTCAATGTAGTAGTGTAATGTAATGTTGCTAGATTTTGGCTTTTGTTTAATTTGGTTTGTCTTTTGCTGATTGAGGTCAAGTACTATTCTGAAAATAACAAGCGTCTCATTCATTTCTCCACTTGTGAGGTCTATGAGAATACCATTGGTTACTTTTTAAGAGTTGGTGTTATGTTGAATGTTTCTGTATTTTATTGTTTTAGCGCATATGTTATAGTTTTAGAACCTATTATTGTAGTTTCAAACAGCAACGTTAGTGTTTTTAGACTCTGGTGAAATATATATGATTTGTTTTTTTGCAAATGCTTTGTTATAGTTTTACGAGGCATTGTTATAGTTTTAAGAGGCACTGTTATGGTTTTAAGCATCAATGTTACTGTTTTTAGCTTGTGTTGCATGTTCGTGTTTTGTTATAATTTTAAGACTCATTGATATAGTTTTAAAATGCATTGTTCTGGTTTTAAGTATTAATGTTACTATATTTAGATTATGTTGAATATTTCTGCATGTTATTGTTTTTAGCGCATATGTTATAGTTTTAATACATATTGTTGTAATTTTAGGCATCAATGTTATTGTTTTAGCTTCTGATAAATATTTATGATTTAATTTTTTTCAAATGTTTTGTTATAGTTTTAATAGACACTGTTATGGTTTTATGTATCAATGTTACTATTTTTAGCATGTGTTGCATGTTCCTGCTTTGTTATAGTTTTAAGATGCACTGTAATGGTTTTAAGCATCAATGTTACTGTTTTTACCTTGTGTTGCATGTTCCTTCTTTGTTTTTAAGCACCAATGTGATAGTTTTGATGAGAGTTGTTATGGTTTTAACACAGTTGGTGAATGTTGTAAGCAGGTGCTGATGATGACCGAGTTTGATGATAGGTCTGTCGTGTCACTGCAATATTGAAACAACAAGTATAAGCAACAAAAGGCAGGAAGCTGAAGTTCTTCGGGAAAAAAAATCAATTTTAACAACTCAGTTTGCATTTGCATAAAAAAAACACCGAATAAACGTTTATTGTAATTTTTTTCATATGAGGATAGGTGTTTAAAAACCTTTGGATGACTGAATGTTTCAAGTAGCTTATTTTAAGCTTGTTTTAAGCATGTTTATTGATGTTTTAATGGCATCTCTGAGAATTTTAGACTTGTTTAATAGTGGTTTCATGATATTAGATTGTCACTTAAAATTATAACAAACCATCTTAAAAACTATCATGTAGCTCCTTAAAACCATCACACCATCTCTTAAAAAATTAACAAAAGAGGTTAAAACTATAATTGAAACATACAATACTAACGCATTAAAACCATAACATCATCTCTTAAAACATTAACAAAATACGTTAAAACGGTAACTTAAACTTACAGTGCGCCAACTTAAAAATCATAACATAATCTATTAAAATCATAACGAAAAGTGTGTGTCTCGACGGTTTTTAAGAAACTCGGCCGGTCAGATCGTTAAAACCCAAAAACCGCAAAAAATCTTGATTTTTCTATTTTTTAGGAAAATCTTACCTTTTCCAAGACTTTGGCAAGTGAGTTATTGTACAATGGATGGTTGTCATTGAAATTAATATTATACAAGGTGCATCTTTTTTCCTGAAAATTCATCAATAACATATTCAGAGTCGAGCGTGTTTACTTTAGAACAATCTTAAAATATGTGACTTACCGATTAATCCGTATAGCAGTCCATGTGTAATCGTGCCGATTTAGAGTATCATATTTCGTTCGACTAGTGGGGGTTTGTATCATTAATACTCACAATTTTACCATCTCAATTATCTTTACAAAATTGAATGTTTTAACTTGCCCTTATAAATATGATGACGAAGTTGACTGTTGCATGGCTAACATATTTTGTCTTTGTATCATGTGATGTTATATAATCTGAGAGTGACTGCGAACAAAGTACGGAGTCACGAGATGTATGTGCATATTCATGTTCTTGATCTTTTTTCTTTGGGATAATTACATAGGGATACCCACTTAGAACGACGTTTACCGTATTCAATGTACTTCTTGGAGACAATTCTGATCTAGTCCAAAATCAGTTGAGAACTTAATTTGGTTGTTTCATTTGAAACAACCAAACATGGCCTTATGGAATTTTAAATTAAAAAAAAAATCATCTTTTTCTTCCTTCATCTTCTCCAACAGTCCAACCTACTTCTTCCATCTTCTTCTTCCTCCATCTTCTCCAACATACTTCTTCCTCCATCTTCTCTTCTTCTTCTCCGGTAAATTTCTTCCTCTTTCTTATTTTTTTCTCCTTCTTTCAATTTGCAGCTCCAAATCGGAGTCGCTGATTCGATTTCGAGCTGTCAGACTCGATTTGGGCTGTCAGACTCGAATCGAGCTGAGCTACACAACTCAATTTGGAGCTGCTACAGCTCCGATTTGAGCCGCTCTCTGACTCGATTGAGTAGCTGACTCAATTTCGGCTGCTACAGCTCCGATTTGGAGCTGCTCTCTGACTCGATTTGAGTCAGCAGCTCGATGGAGCGGGTAGCACTCCGATTTGGAATCAGACTCAAATCGGAGTTTTACATCTCCGATTTCGATTAACTGTTACGAACTTTCGATTGTGTTTTCGGATTGAGGTTGGGGATAATTTACAAATTGAAATAGAAGTTTGAGGGCTTATTTGAGCTTCTTCAAAATCTTATGGTGACAAATATAAAAAATTAGATATTCAAGACTTAAATTACAATTTGCCAAAATGGGTTATTGTTTGGTAACTTGCAAAATTCAATAATCTGAGAGGGGCAAAGTTGACTTTTCCAGGTTTTAGTTCGCCAAAAGTCAAATTAAATAATTTAAAATGTAATTGTTTTACATCTAATTGTACTAAATCATAATAGTTCGACTAAGTGATACTAATCTGTAATTACGACATCTAAATGGGGGTCTGGATGTAATTTCCCCTTTTTCTTTCTTTCTATTGTCTTGGTGAAGACAGAACATTATTTGTTCTATGTAATAATCGTAGTATTATTTTCGTATTTTCCAACTTAAAATATACATATATATATATATATATATATATATATATATATATATATATATATATATATATATATATATATATATATATATATATATATATATATAATGGAATTTTACACTCAACTAACTTTTTAGATACCCTGTGAATGATTAGGTCTCTAACGATTCAAAATTTACAATGAAGTCCAATCTGAGCATAAAGTTTGACTTTTGGCAAAAAGTCTAGTTTGCCTTTCTATTTAAGCATTTCTTTTAAAATACAAGTTTCATCTTATTACACATTTGTCTCAAATATTTACATTTTACAATATAGACATAATACTTCAATATAATTCCTTAAACTTTCAAATTAAACCTTAAAGTTTTAACTTTTTTATAGTTTTATCCATCATCTTCTTCATAAAAAAATAAATAAATAAATAAATAAAAGAGGAGCTTCATTGAAGCTTCCATGGAATCTCCAGGAAGCCCTAGATTGGAAGCTCCATTTTTCATTTTTTTAAAGATTTGAAGAAGATCATAGATGAAAATATGAAAATTTAAAACATTAAGACTTCTTTATTATAACTTGAAAGTTTTAGGGGGTTAATTGTAATAAAATGAAATATGAAATTTCAAAAAAAAGGGAAAAGAAAATGCATTTCCACTCTCTCTTCTATGACATCATCACCAAGTTTGACTTTTGTACTTCGGTGTAAATAATGTTTTAATTCAGTTCTAAGTTTGTCCTTCTTCGTAATGTTTGAAATGTTGGGGACCTAATCGTTTATAGGACATCTAAAAAGGTGGCTATATATGTGTGTGTGTGTGTTGAGAGTAGAAGAACTTCTCATCGGATGTTTCTCTGCAAACTTCGGAATGTCCGTTCCTACAAAGCTATTCACAGTGATCCAATCTAAAACAATGGTTCAATAATAGTGTTTTGTGTCGAACACAATTATCAACCCCAACCCATCTCCACCAGACGCAATGAGAATGTACGCTTTAAACGATAGGTTTCGAATTTCGATACATCAATGTCCATATAAACTCCGTCCCTACCTATCAAGTCAACTCTTACATCCCGTAGGTAAGTCCAAGTTCAAGCCGGCTTACCAGCAATGCCATCAATTTCGAAATGATCCCAATATTGTAAAGTGAGAGAGTGTGAAAGATAGTGTTTATTATAGGTTAATCAAACAACCTTTCATGACACTAGAATAATTGCATCACGTATACACTCCCATAGAAACCATCTAGTCCAAAGAGAACATAGCCTCTTCCATTCCATGTGTCTATAATCCAGAGTGAGTAATTGGCACATGATTATAGGAGATATCTATTTATATGCTGAGAATTAAATGTCACCATAATTAGCCATTTCCTACTATCTAAATCCAGCCAACTAACAGATCAACGTATTATTTCTTTTTTCTTAGAACAAACAAACATACATATCTTATTATTGCCATATGCCTGTAGGAGCATTAAAGTTGAGAATGTATGAAGGTACACACATTTGAATTACCATTTAGTAACATATTATGACATGATCTCAACAATTTAATTTTGATACCAAACTTTTCAAGTATAATCCTCTATATCTTCCAAAAATCTTTTTAACTTGCCTAATCTGGCAACTATCATCAATACACTTACCAAACATTTAAACCAAAATTTGTATAAATTTGAATCCCATATACATATTGTAGCATCACATCTTAGGCTCTGTTCTCTTCGTCTGCACTGAACACTGAACTGAACTGAACTGAATTGTAGTATAAAATATAACTAAGCAGACGAAGAGAACAGAGCCTTGGTCCGACATAAGTTTTAGTAGCCGATGAGGCCTAGCCTAAGAGGCGAAAGCTGAGGCGTCAAAATTCTCAATGTAAGAGGTGCGGGTTCAAATCCGAATGAACTTGCAAGTTGAAAGGATTTATACCATCAGTCCCGACCGGCGTGCACCAAGCGAAAGTTTCATGGCTACCTATCTGCTCCATCGACTCTAGGGTGCAAATGCTACACAGGCAAAGCATTCCAGTTCGAGTTGCCATATTTTGTTTACCTTCTCCTCATGCCTAGTAAACTTCCTCAAGATTATGACTATACATGTCTCATGTCTTTTGTGAGTTCTTTTCATTTCACATTACCATAATTCGAAATGAATTTTTTTTTTTTTTTGTAATAAAACCAAGTACTAATCGATTGGGAGTTGATCTCTGAGTTTTACACTATATTCCTCTTAAATGGTATCAGGACCGTCCCCCAATCATGTGAGGGACGTTGATGGTTGGTCTCGGGACATGGCTACCGACATCCACCATCCAAAGGCTCGGCGAAGACGTCAAGCAATTTATAAGGGGTAGGGTGTAATACATCGCATCCTAAATCGATAAGGAGTGAGTTGGATGAAGGAGTATATACAGACCACCAATATTGCATAATATGAGGTACTTTAATTAGGTAATTTAAAAGTAAATTGGCGAAGCTTTCATTCTAAAGCAGGCGCGTAGCTAAGTGTAATTCGATCGACATTTTGATGTTTCACTTACCTTTTTAGTGTGATATTCTATTTATCTTTCTTATAGTACACATATTTAGTTGATTTTTGATAAAAACATCAATATTTGTATGTTATTATTATTATATTTTGTCTATACCAGTTAAAAAAAATTCCTCTCTTTCATAATAAAATATTTAAGATATACACCCTAGTCGATCTTATTCTCTGGCGCCGCCCCTGTCTTAAAGCGTACAATATCATATTAAACTTACGTGTGTGGTCAAGTTATGAGTAATCACATTAATTTAGAAAGTCAGTTCTTGATCAATTATAGCCGAGTGGCAAGTTGAGACACCCCGTACCCAAGAAGTCACGGGTTCGATCCCCAAAATGGGTGATTATTTTCTCCGTATAGAGAATTGGTTGAAATGTTATTAGAGTTTATATTGATGATAAATTTGTCCAATGCTAAGAATTGTAATTGTAATATTGTATTTAAAAAAAAAAATCAATTATTAAATTATTAATATTGAAGATGTTATATTATGAACGGCTTAATTTCCATGCGACCAGGATGCTAGGAAATATAAGAAATGTCACTAACATGCATGCAAACTACCCCAAGTATGTCAGGGCAAGATGCCCAACAAGCATTAGAATATACTAGTAGTAGAATAGAGAGTGCCTATCATGAATTCTTGATTGATATGATTCGTAAAGGTTTTCGAGTGTTGCGAGTCTTTGTCAAAATAGCTACATAGTGTCTTTTGGATGCACTGGTGGTCCAGGTCTAAAAGAATTACAATGATCGATTTGATTAGTTGCGTCTACTACTTACTGGTGAAAAGTAGCTACACCATTTATAATGTGGATACCCAAGATTCAAGAAGCGGCAAGTTCACAATAAAAAAAAAAAGTTTGCCTTTGATATTTGTATGGAGTTATTTGAACCTATAAAACACAGAGGGCGATGGATAGTGATCATTTGCATGATAGTATAATAGAGATAGTGAAAGCCAGGCTTGGCTTAAGACCTGTGCTAAGAAATTACTGTGAGCTATACTTGTAAAGTAGCTAGATGTTATATGTAGGTATTTTTTGGATCTCTCAAGTCAGTTGGGATGCCTGGACTTAGTCGGCGTGTATTGACATTATTTTTGGGAATGAATTTTTTTTTTCGGGCTCAAAAGAAAAAAAAACACAGTAAGAAAGCTGGAACCAGATATAAACACAAGGTTTTCAGATCGAATCTCCATGTCCCAGGACTTGATTTTCTCCATAATGGAGTGTTGTATTTCGTCGCATGAAGTATTCGATGCGTGATTTATCATTGATGGTATATACAATAATGTAAACATACAATACGATGTAAGAGTGCGAAGAATGGGTGTTATTTGTTGATAATGGACCACAGTTCGTCATGGCATTCTGGGCTGGTCAGCTGTAACCATTGGATTGATGATATCTAACCAATCTAAAGTATTGGGGTAGATCAATATTACGTACCTCACGAAATTTCGTAGTGGGTTAAGGTCGACTCTCCTTTATCAATTGGGAAATAGAGAAGGGCTGGATACTCAAAATAGGCCCATTATATGCAATGGAGGGACTCGGCCCATGTGAGATTTTTGGGTTGAGTCGTGACATAGTTGAATAACCTAAATTTTATAACTAGATTCCAACGCAACCTAGAGAAACGGTTTGGATAAACGACATAATAAGGTGACTAACATCTTACATGTCATTTATATATAGCTAGTTAGAAATTTAGAATAGCTTCTCAAAAAAATGTCATTATATTCACATTCACCAAACATACTTATTACAGGTAAACCATCTTATTCTGATCAATAAGGTAGGATCACCATATAAACTGGTGCTGGATTGCAAAAAACTCAGGGCTATCATTAGGTAATCTAATGAAGCAAAATCAAGTCGAAGAAGTTCTTCAGTAGATCTGCTCGGTTGTTGTAAATGTTCTTAAAATCAATGTCAACAAAATAAGTTGCAAAATATTTTTGCAATGCAGTTGATTCTCTTTAGCTCATTCGAACAAATTATCTACCACAGACATCTTTTTGCAATGTCAACCAATTATGTTACACAATTAAAAACAATCATACAAACTTATATATTAAAAAATGTAATGCATATTATGACCGTAAACATAATTTATGTCTCTTTTTATAATTCATTCAAATTGATTCACAGACACCCCATTGTGTCTGTGATGTTTACTCCATTCGATCTCTCTGGATTTGTGCATCTTCTGATCCCAAAGGAAAGCAATCACATATGCGATCACAAGTGTCGAGCCTATACTAGTAGTAGCTCTATAAATGTTCACATGCCCAGTAAAGTACCAGATACATTGTCCAGGTCCAAAGCCATGCCCAGAGCCAGACATTTGAATACTTCCACTTTCTCAAAAAGAAAAACTCTCTTTATTTAATAATCCATCATTATTACTGTATTATTATATTAGTATTAGTAGTAGTAGTAGTAGTTAATTAAATCAATACACATTAGTATTTGATTATAACGGCTTGAGAAGTTGCCACTCGGCGTGTGTATGTTTAAAGTCGATTAGATTTAACTCATGACGCCATCTTGGTATAGTTCTTTTTAATAATAAATATAAATGTAGGATTAAATAAATTAATCGAGAAAATAAGATAGTCAAAATTCCTTGTAAACAACGTTGGTCGTGGTGTTGATCGGTAGTCATTCTTCATGCAATATTATATCATTGAGTGTTTATTTATGTTAACAATAGAAAATATAAAAATAGGATCCTACCGTACCCGACTTGTTAATTAGTAACTGGTACATGATTTTTTACAAAAAAAAATCTATCCCTCAAACGAAACCAAAATAAAATACAAAAGTATACAACACAAGGGTTGTTCCCAATAATTTCGCGGTGATATGTGGTCTCACCCTACCATACACACACAAAAATATTATACAAACGTAATTTCACATGTTATGGTTGTTTTTTCCAACCCACTGGTTCCCATCAATGTCGTGGTGGTATGCGTCACCCCGCCAAAGACACAAAAATTATTATTCTACGAACATAATTTCACATGGTACGGTGCCCCCCCCCCCCCTCCCCACCCCGTTATGGATGAAGAAAGTAAAGAGAAGATAGAAGAGAGTTTCCCCCACCTAGAGAGTAATTGTCGGACCCCCTCCCGTCATGGAGATCAAGAAAGTACAAAGAAGATCGAATACATTTTCCCCGCCTAGAGAGTATCAACTGATCCCCGCCCTCCCCCGGCTCGTTATGGAGATCAGGAAAGTAGAGAGAAGATCGAAGAGAGTTTCCCCACCCAGAGAGTATCAGATCCCCCAGGCCCGTTATGTATCAAGTAAGTAGAGAGAAGATCGAAGAGAGTTTGCGATCGGGTCTTGTAACAAAGGTATGGAATAGGTTCGAGTATATACCAAACCGTACCTGAACATCATTATTTCGAACGGGGTTGAAATTCGGGTTGGATAGAACTGGTCCTTCTAGCCAGAGATCGTAGATAAGAGAAACCTTATACCTCATCCTACTGATCGAATCTTATACATAAAGAAAAGGAAATTGAAAGCCTTCACGTGTAAAATGTTGTTGATAGACATGTAAAGACCAACACACCACCAATTAGCTCACGTGTGTCTCTTCTATCTTCTAGGACTGAAAAGAGCACGTCTAGTACACGATTCATAGAACATTCTTAGAAGATCAATTGAAGGGACTATGTCAAGCATAGATCTAAAGGTCCTCCCACCTGTATTCATGCCCATTAAGAAAATTTGTGTGTGGGTGGCGATTTTAATGGAATTATGGGATTTAGAAGATTTGATTGATCACATTTATAAATAGTTACATACAAAGGTTGAGTATTATTGGCAGAATTATGTAACCAAAATTATATTAAAATTGTAAAGGTAACAAAACCAAATACGCATTAACTTGGCATCAAAAATAAAGTTACCCTGATTATAATTGTTTTGTAATTTTTTAATGTAAAAAATGAAAGAATTTATCACATTGAATCAAGGCCAAAGTACTATAGCTAGAATATCACTATTAAAAACTGGTCTTTAATTTATAATATATATGGATATATATCATCTTCATATGGCTAAAAATTGAAAATTAATTTATTACTTTATTCTTTACCTTCTCACCTCTTCTACTTTATTCACTATCTCCTACGACTATTCATTATCTTTCATACATAAGTATTTAGAAAAAAGCTGAAACCTAAATTCAAAAATTAAAAAAAAAAAAACGTAGAGACACTACAAAAAATCTGGCAGAAGGATGATAGATCCGTCACAGCGCCTATCCGTCGCTCTGGCGACGGATCGGGCGACGGATAGAAAATCCGTCGCCCGAGCTAATGGCGACGGATAACAATCCGTCGTCGATTCGCGACAGTTGACGACGACGATTGTCAATTATTTTTTTAATTCCGAAATTTAGCGACGGATAGATTCTATCCGTCGCTAAATTCTATCCGTCGCTAAATGTAGCGACGGATAGAATCTATCCGTCGCTAAATGTAGCGACGGATAGAATCTATCCGTCGCTAAATATTTTAATTGGACTAGTGACGGAATTTGAAATTCGCCACTAATTCCATCGTGAATTCCGTCACTAATTCCGTCACTATTTATTTCATATTAATCCCTATTTTTCGTAGTTCACCTATTTAATCAATATAATGTTCGATAATAAATCAATAATCTGAAAAATGTTTCAATGAATAAAAAGTAATATTCGAGTGGAGAAATTATCCAAACAAGTGTAAATATAAAAAAATCAACATACAGATACATAACTAGCTATCGACGGGGTGGGGTGGGTGATGGCGAACGGACATGAATCGCTTCCATTCAGAATCAAGGCGCCGTTCTCCTCCTTCGTTCTCTGTCAGCGCTCCATCTCGCCCCTTTGTTGCTCCATCTCTTGAGTTAGCCGAGCAACATGTTCCGGACCTTGTCGCACCATTTCCGAGACCAGTCCTGTGTAAACCGGACGTCTGGATCATGGGACGATGATGAGGAGCACGCCGGACTAGCCGATTGCAAACCGAGGCTCCGAGTCCATATATTCGCCTTTCTTGTCCGGTTTGTTGACCTCTAGGAAGATGTTGTCAACTTGTTCGTGACAACACATCACCCGTCTCGCCCTCTGCCTCGCCACCGAGCATCAACCTCAAATGAAATCGTAAATAGCGATATAATGATCGACATCTTTGTTTAAAAAGTAACTTGTAATAGTGTACAAATATGAACTTTAAGCAACATAAACATACCGCAATAGACGATGCCCGATTCGGTCCATACCGCCTTCTTGGCCTTCTTGAAGATGGCATACTTGGATGTCACCTCCCGTACACCGAATCAAACCAGATCTAGTCAACAATTTATCATCTACAAGTAATAGAGCATACACGTAATGTTAGATTGCAAAAACACATATATACGCACCGATTGATAATAATCAGTAACAGTAGATCGCCTCCCAAGGTGGTGAACGGCCCTTTCCTGCCAGACGATCGGGATGCCGGTTGCACTTGGTCCAAGCAACGCCCGACATCGATCGGCGCCATGAGGCATCCCAAAGGGCCCACTCCGTTGCATCAACTCAGGAGGATTGGGCCACCCCGATCCGAATGGCCTTCCACGCAGACCATATCCTCAGATTTGGATCCCAGCCTCGTAAACACGCCAGATCTGGGATCAACTCTTCAGAATGAAGTACTCCTTCTACATTCCCAATTTCATACAACATCCAAAGTCAATACATGTCCTAACAACATAATGTATATGGTGACTAACATATCAACCAAATAAAGTGGCTAACATACCACTCACATATAGTGGCTAACATACCACTCACATATAGTGGCTAACATACCACTCACATTGTCCTAAAATTTACTAACACAATGAAGCATAACATATCACCCAAATAAAGTGGCTAACATACCACTCACATTGTCCTAAAATTTACTAACACAATGGTGACTAACATATCACCCAAATAAAGTGGCTAACATACCACTCACATACAGTGGCTAACATACCACTCACATTGTCCTAAAATTTACTAACACAATGGTGACTAACATATCACCCAAATAAAGTGGCTAACATACCACTCACATACAAAGGCTAACATACCACTCACATTGTCCTAAAATTTACTAACACAATGGTGACTAACATATCACCCAAATAAAGTGGCTAACATACCACTCACATACAAGGGCTAACATACCACTCACATTGTCCTAAAATTTACTAACACAATGGTGACTAACATATCACCCAAATAAAGTGGCTAACATACCACTCACATACAAGGGCTAACATACCACTCATATTAAAACGATTAATTATAATTACAAACAAATGAATGTCATATTTTAACTTACCCTCACCATCAAGTACTCGGCCCTCATGCGCTCGAGATGTGGCTCCAACACTCACCACCCGCCTTGGTGGCTCTCTCCGCCTCCTAAGATGTCACCTAGTTTGTTGTGCACCTCCGAGGCCATAAGCTGTTGTCAATGTATAAGATACAAGAAACGAATATGCATTACTTTAGTACAACAATTTATACTTGTCAACTATCATTATCAGTTATGTTTTAGATATTTAAGAAGAATGTATAATACTTACTTGGCAGACCAATAGGGAAAATCACAGAAGCCGTCCCACGTGACGTTGGGATTGTTTGGATCGAACACGAGGTAGGGACAATCGTGGTCGCCCTCCAAAGATGTGTCCGGCCGACCGGTAGAGCCACGGCCGCTTCTCTCGCCTCGGGGTCTCGGGAATCGAGACCTGCGTCACGATCTTGAGCCCTCCTCGTTCGACGGTGTCCCCGACCACCACTATCATCTTGCCGCCATGGGGGGGACGATAGGTGGACGGCCTCTGTCATGACATCTGCAAAAAATGTAATAAATAATAAAATGTGTTAAGACGAGTTATAATACATAATGATTATAATAACACATATAATTACTCATAATACACATAATATACCGTTATCGCCGTCCTCTAAGACTACATATTGGTCCTCGTGCGGATCAAATGTTTCATCATACTTTCTATGGGATCTTCCGCTTGTTTATCGACATCCTCTTGTTGGTACGAGTTCGTAATCGTCGTCTTTCTCAATGTACTCCACTTTCGAAGCGAGCACGAATAGGTACCGCAGCCTAACCATTCCCCTTATCGCGTTTCGCTGATATTCAAGAAACACCACTTGTCGTGCTTGAGTCGCCGAATAAATGGTTCATACTGGTTCGGTACCTCTTCTTTTGGTTCACATCAACCATTTCAAACCGCCGTTCTTCCTCGTACCTCCCGGATTAGGATCATACCACTCAACGCGTCAAACAAGAAGGTTCGTTTAAATGGCAATCCGAATATTCAATCCTCACAATTCGTTTTAGCTTGGTGGAAATCAAACAAAGTAGCGTCTCCATACTCTTACACCATTAACACACACCCGAGTTGCTTGTCGCCATGGCCGTGTTACATTCGTGTGGAACCTAAGGCCATCGACTATATAACACGGGAATGTGTAGACCTTTTGAATGGACCTGCGAGAGCCTTTAAGTATATGCATGTGACGTTGTTAATAGGATTCGGACATACTCTCGGAACCAACTGAAATTTCAGGAATTTTTGAGTCAAGTAGTTCCTCTAGTGTATCCTCTGTCATCTGAGGATTTTCTTCCAAACAACGCTTTTTGAAAAAACTGCAAACATTGATTCATTGATAAGTCTATAATTGAAGTAGAGACTTGCGTAGCTATATTAAAATTTAAATAAATGGTTGCTGACCTCGCAAATAGTACCATATACTGGTCAACCTCAGCACAATTCGTGAGGACATAATATTGAGCTGCTTTCAACTCTTTATCCGTAAGATATTCTTTATTAGCTGCACCAAGAGGTCTCCCTGATACCCTGAAGACAGATAGGGAAAACTCATCATCCGCTTGAACTACGAATGTGTCTGCATTTCGAGCCGGCCTTGCTGTCTTCGTAGGGACGTGTTCATCAAAGTAATAAGAGCAGAAGGTTGCAGTTTCCTCTCGAATGTAGGCATTGGCAATCGATCCTTCAGGTTTACCTTTGTTGTTGACATACTTCTTCAATTTCCCCAAGTACCTCTCGAATGGATACATCCATCGATACTGAACCGGTCCAGCAAGTCTCGCTTCATGTGGAAGGTGCACCGGCAAGTGCTCCATAGAATCAAACCAGCTCGGTGGAAAGATACGCTCGAGCTTGCATAGAATCAATGGTATGTTCTTTTCAAGATTTTCCAACACTTTGTCATGAACCACCCTTGTGCCTAAATTTTTGAAAAATAAGCTCAACTCGGTGATAGCAGTCCATACGTGTTGTTTCGAAGCTCTCGAAATGCTACCGGATAAGCCTCTCCATGAACACATGATCGTGACTCTTCATCCCATAAACCTTTGTCTTCTTCAAATCCACACACTCTCTAAATTTGAGGCGTAATTATCCGGAAACTCAATGCCTCACCCAATCAAACAAAATTGACCTAGAAGCGTTGTCAATTGTGTAGCACGCTTCGACCACTTACCATTCTCATCCTTCTTTGTCAACTCGGGCCTTTTACACCACGTCGACAACTCGGATCTAGACTTCGCATGGTCCTTTGTTTTTCCCTCAATGTTGCAAAGTGTATTGAATAAGTTCTCGAACACGTTCTTCTCAATGTGCATAAAATCTAAGTTGTGACGGATAAGAAGATCGCCCAGAAGGCAAGTCCCAAGATGCTTCTCTTCCTCCAACCACATTTTTACCAATTTTCTCGTTATGCTTCATCCACCCAAGCTCACCACCTTCATAAGACCCAATCTATCAATCTCCGCAAGAATTTGTGCACCAGAAGTCTTATCTGGGCTTTTTGTTGTGACTTTATTTTTCAAGAATTGATCCTTGTTCTTCCCGAACGGATGGTCACTTTCTAGCAACCTACGATGACAATCAAACCAACAAAATTTTCCACTACCCTTCGCCTAAATGCATCTGTATCCTCCAAGCAATGTGGACATGCATATTTCCCTGCAGTTTTCCTTCCAGATAGCATGGAGTACGCAGGGAAGGCACTCACGGTCCAAAGAAGAGCTGCTCTCAAGGTGAAGTTCTTTTTTGTCGACAACTCGATCAGCTCCTTGATTAGGGGTTGCAAGAAAACATCCAACGTCAGTCCAGGATCTTTCGGCCCAGGCACCAATGCAGTCAGAAACATGAATGGCTCCTTCATGCACTCACAGGGTGGAAGATTGTACGGTGTGAGCATAACTGGCCAACAAGAGTATTTACGTTCACTACCGAACTGGTTAAAACAATCCGTAAAAATTACCAAACTTACATTTATAGATTCGGCTGCAAACTCGGATATGTCCTGTCAAACGATTTCCATGCGGGTGAGTCTGCTGGATGGTCCATTCTACCACCTTCAAGATTATCCGAGATTACTCGCCTTGTGCCACCGCATTTTATCCATGAAGCACTTGAAGCATACAATCTTTTCAAACGAGGTGCTAGAGGGAAGTACCACATTTTCTTATGTGAGAGATTTTTCTTTTGTCGTTTCTTTGCAGCCCCCTCCTTGTAACGCTTGTACCGTTCCTTACCACAGAACTTGCATTCTATTAGATCTGCATCCTCCTCCCAATATATCATGCACATTTTCGGACAACGATATGGTTACCACAAAATTCTAATCCCGCATCTTTTTCTTCGCTTGGTAAAGTTGGTGGGAACTAGGTTTTCTTCAGACAAAGGTCCGACATTACGTCAACCCATTCATTGAAGCTCGTTTGATTCTTGGCCATTAGCCTACAACTCATTAGCCGAGATAACAAAGACAACTCGGTGAGCTTACCCCGTAAACCGGCTTCCTTGATGATTCTAACAAGTCAAAGAACAACTGATCCTCGGGATTCGGTGGTTCCTCCACCTCCACCTCGGTTTCAGTGTTGGTTGTGTCCCTGAACTCCGCCCCTACAGCATCGTACACCATTTGTTCGACTCGAGCTCGAATAGCATCACCTTCAGATTGGGATTGTTCCCCGACTTGTTCATTTTTTCTCTTCCTTCCACGTTGTCTGTATTGGTCATATGTATTGGGCGTCTTTGCTTCACCATGATGATTCCATACCGATACGCAGTGAATCCATTTTTCCTCAAGTCTTTGGACTACCACTTTAGGAGTCACGTATTGCTTGTTTCAGACCGTTTCATTGCACAAGGACACTTTATCAACCCATCCTTTACACAAGCCGATTTGACATTGCAAATTCAATGAAACCTTCAACCCTTTCGTAAAACTCCATTGAACTCGCCATTGAGAGTAATGCAATACATCCATCCACGATCGGTATTCATTGAATAATTAGATAATAACCTGACACGTTTGAATTCATTAGATCGAGTTCTTTCATTTACGATAATAAATCAATTTCACAATAATTCAATCAATTGCTACGTAATATAAGTTATATTAGCTCCAGTCAATTGTTACGGCATTACATAATATAAGTTACATCAGCTTCAATTTTACCATAATGTTTGGTTTCATATATATATAAACTAATGATTACTAGTTATACAAGCCTAGAGACACAACGGATCAAACTCCTCATTCTCATGCACCCCTCCTCATCACTTGTGACGCTCCCTACCACAGAACTTGCATTCCAACAGATCTACATCCTCCTCCCAATACACCATGCACATGTTCCGACAAGCAGAAAGGCACTCGATAGGCGGCCCCAAACCCCGCCTCTCCCTCCATTGGAGGTATGCCATGGACGGTGCTTCCTCACCGTGATGAATCCATACATGATACTCAAGCATGAATCCATAACGTCATAAGTGCTCGAATCTTCAGTAGGCGTCATAAATTGCTTGTTTCTGGCAGTTTCCAATGTGCAAGGACACTTTATCAACCCCCCAATTGTACAAACCGGACGTCCCATGGCAAACGAGATGAAACCTTTAACCCCTTCTACAAAACTCCTACAAACTCTGCCATTTACCGCCGTACGATCGTACATCCATGAACGGTCGGAATTCATCAGATATATACTTTATTTTTAACTTTGAGACGCTCCAATTGATTAGATCGATTTAATTTATTAGATCGATTCCAATTGGATAAGAAGATTGTAGAGGTTAATTGTTAATTATTATATGTTGCTTATAAATTAATTATTAATTAAGTGTTCGATATTTACAAAATTGGGAATATAATTTAACCATTTCAACCTCTTAGTACATATATTATATATTTAACATACATATCAAATTAACTAATTACTCTATACATATCGAATTACTACATATATTCATATCAAATTACATACTTAACATACAAATTTATCAAATCAAAACTACATACTTCTATACTTAACAAACATATCAAATTAACTAAACTAACTATATATACTTAACACACAAATCAAACTAACTACATACATTCATACATACCAAACTTAATTAACATACTACATACATTCATATCATTAATTAAACTAACTATCAAATTGAACAAATTACATATAATTAATCAAATTAACTAAACTAACTACTACATACTTATCATATATACATATAATTGCTCAAATTAATCAAAATAAACAAAATCCCCAAATTTTAAAAAACTAGGGTTTTAGCCAAAATACCTTGATTAATCGGTAGAAATCTGAAATTGATCGAAGAAACAAACTCCTTGTCCCACTAGCTTCGATTAGGCACCAAGATTGGGCTAATAACGCAGAATTCACCTAAACCAAGAGAGGAGAAGAAGAGAATGAGGAAGAAGAAGGGAGAAGAGGATGAAAGTGAGGCATTACGCCTCTGTCGATTATGAAACTACGGGCCGACGGACGTATCCGTCGCCCGAGTCGATCCGTCCACATGTGGCGGATAGGTATCCGTCGCTATAAAGCGACGGATAATCTATCCGTCGCCCGTTTTTAAAAAAAAAAAAATTTTTTTTTTATCAAACTTAGGCGACGGATAATAATTATCCGTCGCCCAATTTAGCGACGGATCGTTATCCGTCGCCAATAAGCGACGGATAACAATTATCCGTCGCCAATTGGGGCGGATAGATTCCGTCGCCTATAAAGCGATCCGTCGTTATGGGCGACGGATTTCATCCGTCGCCCCATAACGTCGTTTTTTCCAGCTTTTCTTGTAGTGAGAGTTAATACAACTTAATTTTGTATTAGAAAATGTCAAAGTAATTAGAAAGCGCTCCAAGTATCATTTATGCACATGCGGATCATGTGTGCTTCAAAGTAAACCATCAACTTCAGAATATAGTAGAAAAATATACGAAAGTGCCCAGAATAACCGAAAGTGCACAAATGGTATGGCCGTGTGTGTGTGTGTGTCTATATATATATATATATATATATATATATATATATATATATATATATATATATATATATATATATATATATATATATATATATATATATATAGAGAGAGAGAGAGAGAGAGAGAGAGAGAGAGAGAGAGAGAGAGAGAGAGGGGCTAATAAAAAATAAACGTATATTTTAGTTTGTCCAGAATGTTTAATGCTAAACTATTTAAAATGAGTATCTTTTTTAACGCTTGATGCAATGTTAATTATTTATAATGTATTTTAATGAGTCATTTTTAATTTTTAAAATTTCATTATTTCATTTTATATTATTCAATAAATTTATGTTTTATTTTAATGAATACAATAATTTATTTAATTAATTAATAATAGTATTCAAGATTGGTGTCTATAGATTTGTCTTGTCACGACAAATTCAAATATATGTTAAAAATATTTTTTGAATTTTTGTAGATGAAGTATATGAGATTAATATTTTATTTTAGTGAATGAAATGATTTAATTAATTAAAAATAAAAATAAAAATAATAATCTATTAAAAACACTATTTATGGTCGTGGCCATGACCCATTGGACATGATTTTTCCAGATATTATCGTCGTTTCAGTCGTGGCTCACAGATGCCACTATTCACGACCATGACCATTGGCAATGGTCTAAGGTTGTATAAGTTCCATTCTTGTAAACTTGGATTAGCTTAGTATTGTCCTTAGAGTATATAGTCCACTTTATCAACATCTATCTATTATATCGAAATGTTTTAATTTTGTTGAAGATGTACACTCAAACTTAATTAATCTCATGACAACTATGACTTAAATAAGTATATTATTTAGTACTTTTCTACTTCTTTTATGCTTGGACCATCCTCCATAATTGGAGAAACACCAATTGAAACGTAAAAAAAATAAATCAGAAAAAAATACGATAAACTGATTTTTCTTTATTAATACAAACAGATAATCAATATCGGGCATGAAGATGGAGATAAATGATTAATGATTTGTATATAGGTAGGTTTTAATAGTAAAAGATATGGAATAAAATATTTCATCAAATACCTGAATTTCTTTTAAAAGTGAAACAAAGGGGCAAAGCTAAAATTTATAGATTTAAGAAATTTAATCACCAAAGAAAAATTCCTATCAATTACTACATGTTGCCACTCAAAATCTCGAACAAATTTAATTCTTAATTTTATTTCAGCAACCATAAGATATAAAATTTTGTCACCAAGCAATAACATTGCTCACATGATTTTAGCAACAACACTACTACGTTCCCCTATTCAGACTCTGTTTGATCGTAGCATCAAAATTTCACGTAGGATGGATGGAATTTGAATGAATCTGGTGGGTTTAGCTCATCAACTTTATATATTATATTAGATTATATAAGAACACCCAACTGATAATCTAAGTGCCAAAACATTAGCCTCAGTTCCTCACGTTTAACCTGACAAAACTTTATGCAACAAAATTCTCCCCCCTCCCCCCCCCCCTCCCCCCCTATTCGGAATCTGCTCAACCGTAGAATCAAAATGTATGATTGAAAATATAAATATCTATTATATATTAATTGAAAATAAAAATATCTATAAATATAAACATAAATATTTTTCGGAGTTTTGTAGATAAATCTATATGAGACTTAATAAAAACTATATATGCAGCCAACATACAAAAAATAAACGGTGAAATATATACTGGTTGAAACTGCAACTAATTCCACAAAATTTCACGTAGAATTGAATTAATTTAATAAATGCTCTATTTTATAAATTTAATTATTTAATTTTATCTTATTTAATTAATTTATGTTTTATTTTAATAAATAATATAATTTATTTAATGAATAATCATATTCAAGATTAGTGTCTATGGGTTCGTCTTGTCACGGGGAATTTAAATTTATGTTCAATATATTTTTCGAATTTTGTAGATAAAGTTATACGAGATTTAATAAAAATTATATATGCAGTCAACATACCAATAATAAACTCTGAAATATGTGTATACCGGTTGAAAATGCAACTAATTTCACGTAGGATTGAATTAATTTAATAAATGCTCTATTTTTAAAATTTCAGTATTTCATTTTATCGTATTTAATAAATTTATATATTTTATTTTAATATATAAAATAATTTATTTAATTAATAATAGTATTCAAGATTGGTGTCTATGGATTCGTCTTGTCATGACGAATTCAAATAGATGTTCCATATATTTTTTGGAATTTTTTAGATAAAGTTATATGAGATTTAATAAAAATTATATATGCAGTCAACATACCAAAAATAACATTGAAATATATACTGACTAAAATGTAACTGATTACACAAAATTTCACATAGGACTGAATGAATCTGGTGAGGTTTATATCATCGTGCTTTACATAATATATGAATGGGTGGATGGATGGATGGAATCAGGATCTAGACAAACTAGCTCGTCCAACAATGACTTCGAACATGATTAACCCAATTGCAAATTACAGTCCAAGTATTTGACGTTTTCATGCTTTATGCTTAAGTGTCTGGATCCTATTTATTTAAGAAAATGTAGGCAAAATGATTATTTTTTTTGAAACGGAAAAATATATTAATAACGGGATAAAATAACGTTTTACACGAGCATAAGGAATTTTCCTATTCGAAACAAAACAACCCACTAATTACAGAAAAAAATTGAGGTTCAGACATTCAACTATAAATCCTTTCTGCCAAAACCTTGATAATTACTTTCGCTCAGCTCCAAAGTCAAAGTTCCCATAACCTTATACAGTACAGTTCCATACTTCTTCATGAATAAAAGATCCTTTCTTGCAACATTGTTTCCAAAACCAGCCCTTACCGTCAATTCCTTCATAAGTGCAATACTAAACTGGATCAACCCTATATTTGCCGACGCCCCTACACCCTATGCCCTTAAACAAGGCAAGTGGCAAGCAATTTAAGGCAAAATGATCATTTGATATCAATGTTAGTTGTTTCCCTAGATTAATACTTATTTAGTCCCGTATAACTTTATACATTATGAAAAATGAAAACTATCGTAACTTTTTATACATGATCATTAAACCTATTCAAACATCAATCTAAATCGATTTGTCCAAGTCAAATCAATAAAAGAATGAACATACACTCTAAAACTATCTCCAACCCTCAAACTCTATCAAACTTTATCAAACTGTCACGTCACCATTCCACTAACAACAAACTCAATCAAACTCTCAATCTCCAACCCTCTCAAACCCTATCATACTCACTTTTTCATTTTCTTTTCCCATTTCTTTTTAAACTATACTATTCTTTTTTCTTTTCTTTTAAAACTTCATAATTCAAACTTCTTATTTATTTTTAATTTCGTTAATTAATTAAAATAATATAAAATTAAAATTAAAAAATTACAATATTCGAGAATAAATGATACAATACTTAATAAAAATATTACAATACTTGAGATAAAAGATTACATTACATAAACTTAAAACACTAAATGAAATTGAAATACTACTCCTCGGCAAATTGAAATACGTAAAATAGAATGAAAAAGAAAAAAAGAAAACAAATAAATCAAAACAAATAAAATAGAAACAAGAAAATCAAAATAAAACAAAAAAGTTAAAAAAAAAAAAAAAAAAAAAGAAAACAGGCGTTTGATTGCTATCAAACGGGTATGAAAATATCATACCCGTTTGATAGCAAATGCTATCAAACGCCCGCTGGACCGTCTCTAAGTCATTTGACGGGGTTTGATAAAAACCCATCAATTGACCGTTGGAGACGGTCTAACTTCGGATAAAGATCCGGAGTTTGAAAGGACAAGTAACCAAATATAATATTGACATATTTATACGGTTATACATCATGAAGAACATGCAAAGTCTGGACCGGGAACATGCAAAGTCTGGACCGGGACAATTAGATAATGACAATGTTTACCCAGTTTATTTCAAAAATTAAAAAACAAATTGCATGTAGAAGCAGTGTTTGAAAAACCGGATCGGGCCGGCCGGTTCGAACGGTTCTACCGGATTTTGGGAGAAAAACGGGTTGGTTCGCATATAAGAACCGCCTGAGTACAGAACCGCTGCAAACCGGAAAAACCGGTCGGTTTTTATCGAACCGGCTGCCCGTTGAACCGAAAAAATCCGGTTAAAAGGTAAAAAATATAAAATTTAACCTACTCGTTCAGTTCAACAACAAAACGGCAGAAACATAATCGCCTTTTCCTATTTTCCATTCCCTCTGTTTCGCTGTGCACCTTCGTCTCTTCTAGTCTTCTTCCATCAATTGAAGTTTCAATTCGAACTGTTGTACTCGTTCATCCTTGAGCCTTTCGGAGCTTCAGTTAGTTGTTCAATTTCTCTTGTTTATTTTATTAACTTCGATACTTTGACTGAAGAGTTGTATGTATATGAAATTATGAACTATCTACGTATATCGATTACGAATTGACGATCCTGTAATTCACTGATATCTATATACATAGTTCTAGGCGTTCTGGTTGTCTCTGTTTTTTGTGCTTATACTGTTAGCTACTATATTGATTATTGAGAGATTGTATCGTTAATTGCTAAACTTAATTAATTAATTAATCAAGTCACTTGCTATTAGTATCTGATTCACACATTGCATGCATACAATTATTATAATGATAACTTTTGCATGTAATCAATTCTGAATAACTACTTTACTACTTAATTTGTTACTGTTTAATGTTTACTCTACGTGGAAACTTAATTAATTTTTATATTTGTATACTAGAATATGGCGGAGGAGTTTGTTGCACCGTCTGTGGATAACAATACTCAAGAATCGGAAGTTCCTACACAAAATACTCGCCGCAAAACTGACTTCGCATGGAATCATTGCACCCTGATAGGTAGCAAAGCTATCAAGTGTAGGTACTGTGAGTTCCAAATTAATGGTGGAGGCATTTATCGTATGAAAGAACATCTTGCAGGAATTAGAGGTAATGTTGCAAGTTGTCGTGAAGTTCCTGATGACATTCGTTTTCAAATTAAAGGGTATATTGTAGATGCTAAGGAAAAAAAGAAAAAGGAAAAAGAAAGAGCTACACCCGTAGTTAATGTTGAGAACTATGATGTGGTTGATGAACTTTTAAATGCTCAGCCTGTAGAAGATGTAGCTGGTCCTAACACTAGTAAGAGGCAAAAAAAGGGCATATTGCAAGCTATATGAAAGCTGGTGGTGGAATTGATTCGTCTCAACCTACTCTTAAATCTACATTGCAGAGTAAAGAGAAAGTGCATGCAACTGATATGTCAATTGCTTTGTGGTTTTATGATGCATGTATTCCGTTGAACGCTGTGAATTCACCTTATTTTCAGCCTGCAATAGATAGAATAGCATGTATGGGCCGTGGGTATAAAGCTCCTTCATCTTATGCTTTGAGAGTCCCTTTGCTTAAGGAAGCTAAAACACAGGTTACATTGACCCTTGATGCTTTTAGAAGTAGATGGGTTGATACTGGATGCACTATTATGGGTAATGGATGGAAAGATATGAGATCAAGGCCATTGATTAATTTTTTGGTTTATTGTCCAGCCGGTATATCTTTTATTAAATCTGTGGATGCTTCAAATATTATAACAAGTGGTGAAAATTTGTGTGCTTTGTATTCTGAGATAGTGGAGATGGTAGGACCAGCTAATGTGGTTCATATAGTCAATGATAATGCAGCAAACTACAAAAGGGCTGGAACTCTCCTTAATGATAGATACTCTCATATACTTTGGTCTCCATGTGCAGCTCACTGCATCAATTTGATTATGAAAGATATTGGGGAACTGCCTAAGGTGAAAAGATTGGCAAAAAATGGTTCAAAAATCACTGTTTTTGTTAATAATCACAAGGGTCGTCTTGCTTGGCTGAGGAGAAGGTCGGGGTGGACAGAACTTATATCTCCAAATGCTACACGATTTGGGACAACATTCATTGCCTTGCGAAGTATTTACGATCATAGAGAGCATCTGGAAGCAATGGTCATGTTATGTGGTGCATTCAAAAAGTACTTGAATGATGATAAGGCTAAGAAGGTCAAATTAATTGTCTTAGATAGTGAGTTTTGGAATGATTGCTTAGCTATCGCCAAAGTTATGGGGCCAATAATGAGATTGTTGCGTCTTTGTGATGCTGATGAAAAACCTTCACTAGGATATGTTTATGAAGGAATGTCAAGAGCAATTAATGCTGTCAAAGAAACATTCAGAAACAGGGAGTCCTACTATAAGGTCTTTGTAGACATTATCAATAGCAGGTGGGATAGAATGTTGCGCTTGGGTCTTCATGCTGCTGCGTTTTGGTTGAATCCTGCTTTCCAGTATGATCGTGATAGCCTCGTCCATAGAGATGTTGAACCTTATAGAGGTTTACTTGAGATTATTCATAGACTTGCTGCTCATGAGGCTGGAATAATGAATGAGATTAGTATGTTTCGAGATCGTAAAAATAGTTTTGGAATGCCATTAGCTATCAGCACCACAAAAAGCACTACGCCAGGTATATATGATTCTTTTCCTTTCATTTTCAAATATATCGCCTTATCTTATTTATATTATCTATGAATTATGATATGATATTCTATTTTTCTTAGATGAATGGTGGAGACTTTGGGGGCATGATGCTCCAATTTTGCAAAAGCTTGCTATTAGAATTTTGAGCCAAACATCATCTGCTTCTGGGTGTGAACGCAATTGGAGTGTATTTGAACGTATTCACACAAAGAAAAGGAACAGGCTTGAGCATCAAAGACTAAACGATCTTGTATTTGTTCACTATAATTTGCGTTTGCAAAATCGGTAATATTCTTTACTTTTTGAGTTTATACATTTCATAGTTTGTCATTTAAACTTATTTAGACTTCTTTCTTGGAATTTAGTGGTAAGGAAAGGAAAAGGTCATATGATCCAATTGACTATGAAAGCATTGATAAAGTGGATTTCTGGATTGTTGAGGAAGAACCAAGTGGAGAGCTCGATGCAGATGAGTTGGATGAGCTTATTGAAGAGAACTTTGCTAGCATAGACAACATTCTGCCATCTAATGGTATTGTCTTGTGTTCTTTTAATTATATGTTGTCTTAGTTTTTTTTCTTCTTTTTTTGTCTAATCTTTTGTATTACCATGTTACATAGGTATTGATGATGTTGACAGAGAGACCATTACTGATCAGATCAACTTGTCACAGGTGGGGGCTTGGGATTTAACTTTTGAAGAAGAGTGATGGCTTCATGTTTAGAACTTTAATTTTATTTTCAATTATAGTTGGACATGTTTCAGAGTTGAGACTTTATATGTTTTGAACTTTTCATGCTTGAATTGTTATGAATTAATGTGCAAGACATTTTCTTTTTTGGAGCTTCTATTGGGAATCATTACAGGTTTGTGGGGATTATGTGTATTAATCATTTATGCATGTATTATTGCACAGCGGTTCGACCAACGGTCAACCGATCCAACCGATCAAACCAGTATTTTATGCCACGACCGGTTCGAACCCCGGTCCGGTTTTTCAAACACTGTGTAGAAGTAATAATTTTTACAGTATAAACTCCGAGTTTAATTTGGAAATGTTAATTAAACTGCGTGTGCATGCTCCCATTTAAATTTCAAACATGTACATAAATTTCATTTCTATTAAATACTGTATATTTTAGTAGTACTATTTTGCATGGTGTTCGATACTTTGGGTCTAAGTACGGACCATACTAAGTCTCATAAAAGTCCTTACTCATTTGGATAGTCCAAAGAATTCATTTAATTTCTTATGAAAATTGTCTACGTTTAACTAAACAATACCTAACCCACATCAAAACCAATTTTCGCGGGTCAGCCCGTCCATTTCGGGTTGACCCGCCAAACTTGAATAAAAGGCCCATTTTCCTCCTTTCATTTTCTCTCCAGTTTTCTTCTCCTCTTTCGTATTTCTGCGATTTCTCTCAGATTTTCAGGAGAAATCACTACGAAACCCTATATTTTCACCTTTTCTGCTCGTGATTTTCAGGTATGATTTTCAATATCATTCGATCTTAGCGTTTTCATGTCGTTTGAGCCATTTTCTGATCTCATTCTAGTTTTCATCGCCGATGTGCTTTGTGCTAGGTGCTTTAATGGCGAAAATCACCACGAAATCCTACTTTTTCACCTTTTCTACTCGCGATGTTCAGTTATGATTGTCAATTTCGTTCGATCTTAGTGTTTTCAGGTTGTTGAAGTTGTTTTCTCATCTCATTCTAGTTTTTCGTCGATATGCTTGTGGTAGGTGCTTTAATGGCGGATTTGAATCTCAACGATGCTTCGAATCCACCATTTTATTACTCGATTGATGTTTATAGACTTTGCGGTTCAGATTTTTACTCGGTTTGTGTGACAAGGAGATGGAGCTCTGCGTTTTTTGATATTTTCATGTACATGTAGATTTCTATCCTATACTGCTCGTTCATTCTTTTTGCGCAGAAGTTATAAGCAAATCTTATCTGGTATACTATTTTTCTAATTGAGCATAACAACATTGTTGTACAAATTTGCCATATCATGCTTTATGTTTGGTTAACTAAACTCTGAAAACACACTTGGTGGTGATGTACACCTCACCGGTGATGGACTGACTTTTATGTTATAGAATAGGCACAAACAGTTGAAATTGTGAGGCCAGAAACTCTAAGTATAGAGAAGAATTAGAGGATAAAAAAAGAGTGCAACAAGTTGTTGCAG
The DNA here is from genome assembly GCA_026545765.1 of Plantago major. Taxonomy (NCBI): domain Eukaryota; kingdom Viridiplantae; phylum Streptophyta; class Magnoliopsida; order Lamiales; family Plantaginaceae; genus Plantago; species Plantago major. Next base: position 28,704,321 of record CM048839.1, on the reverse strand, counting down.
AGATTGCAAAGTAGTATGTGTTTATAAATTTTCTATGTTGTTCGTTGTTGCTGGTTTAGTTTTCAATGACTGATCGAACTTCAATGAGACTGTAACCGGAGATAGAAGATCGATCGATCGATCGGAGATCGAACGGAATGGGTTGAGATCAGAGATCGAGAACCTTAATCGTATGTTTTCTGCTCGCTTTGAACACTATTAGGTTTTCGATTGAACTAAATTTTTTGAACTTTTTGTATTCAATAAATGAGTTGTAAATTATGAAAATAGTGGTGATGATAATGAATTCCTTCTTGCACCTGAATGACAATTTTCTATGTTATTCGTTGTTACTGGTTTAGTTTTTTGTATAAATTGTCTATATTTCACTACAAATTGTCTATGTTTTACTACAAATTGTCTACTGTATAAATGGTCTATGTTTTAGTAGAAATTGTCAATGTTGTTCGTTGTTGTTAGTTGATATGTTTCTGCTGTGAATTTTTTCCGTGATTATTTTCGAAATTGTCTATATTGTTCGCTGTTGCTAGTTTTTGTTGTGTATGTCTAGGTTTTAGTATGTATTGTCCAGTTTTTAACATGTATCATCTACTTTTTATGATTTTTAGATTTGCTATGTGGTTGTGTATACTGTATATGTTTTTTGTGGGGATTTGTTGTTTGTTTGAATTTTCTGAATGTTTTTGTGTGAAATTGTCTAGTTTTTAACATATATTGTCTACTTTTTTATGTTTTACAACTTTTTGTGTGAAATTGTCTAGTTTTTAATATATATTGTCTAGTTTTTATGTAAATACCTTATGCTTTAGTTTTTAACACATATGGTCTAGTTTTTAACAATATTTGTCTAGTTTTTCATGTTATATCTTTCTGTTGTGCAGTTGTGTTGAACTGTCTAGTTTTTAGTATATATTGTCTAGTTTTTATGTAAGTTACTGATGAAAAAGCTTCTCAAGGATTTAAGAGACATGTTGCTGATGATGATTTTGAAGAGGGTGGATTGGATGATTTGAAGAAGAATGCTCTGAAGAAACTAAAGCAATCGAAGAAAATTAGTGTCTAGTTTTTACAACATATTGTCTAGTTTTGTAACTGAATTGTCTAGTTTTGTAAATGAATTGTCTAGTTTTATTACTTGTCCAAAAATTTACTCACTCAGTGTAACATAATTGTTCATATTGTCTAGTTTTTACATTATATTGTCTAGTTTATGAAAGGAATTATCTAGTTTTTACATGATATTAAATTCACATTATATTGTCTAGTTTTTACTTGACCTGTTTTTAATGAATCCGGGTCAAAAGATCCGCGAAAAAACATCAGAAGCCAAGTCGAGAAAAAAGATATAATTGTCTAGTTTTAACGTTTGAAGGGCACTTTCGGGAACTCTCCTATATATAGGGGTCTCTCGCAAAACGGACTCTTTTTTCTATAGGATTTATACAAACTTTTACAATAGTACGTGTTTCGAATGGATCGAGTCAACATCACATATACAACTACAAATATCATATATTTGTCATCAAACATCGTGTGTATAATATGAATTGTAATTGCATTACCTATATTTCGAAATATATAATGTCTGTAGCTAAACGTACTACATAACTAAATATGTGATGTTTTATATTGTAATTCGAAAAATGATACTGTATCCCAAAAGTAGTTTATCTAAGTCACTTGTCATTTTGGATCTTATTTACTTGCGCTGCTTGTGCTTGTAGTTTACTTATTGCAAAGTAACTCTGAAACACTAATTTTATTTGTAAAAGTATAGTTTGAACTTGATAATTACTTACTCCTAGAAATACTTTGGCAATTGCAGGAGCCCCATACGTTTGCGTGAAAAGTTGGGCTTCTGAACTCTGAACATGGCGGAAATGGGCTAGGTATTTCCATTGTTTGTTCAGAGTAGAGTCATTATAATCAGTAGCATAGAAAATTTTAAAACAAATTAATTATGTTGCACCACTATCAATCGGAAAACATTACTTATGTTTGTGACTTTGTGTTACCCGATAGTTATACGTTTAGTACCCAACACTCTAGTCTTCAATTTATAGTCGTTGGTGAGGGATTTTTTACTTTTTTTTCCATGTGAAATAAGTGATCCCATAGGTAAATAATCCCTGTAATTTCAAATGTCAGGAAATGAATAACGATAAAATGCACTTTTGCTAAAAATAAACCAAAAAGATGAAGTACAACAAAACAAAATCAATAGAAAAAGCGGCTCCAAGCTTCAAGAAGGAAATGACCGTAGACGTGTATGTACTACTATGTGTAGTAGTGAATCTGCAGAATATTATTGATCACCAAAACCTAACCAATACCATGTGCGTGCGTATATATATTCCACCTCCATAAACATTGAACTATTGTGACGCGACAATATTAATTATACTACATCAACAACAATATTATAGTCAAGATAGATAGGGTCTTCACATGATTTTCTAACCGAACACACCATTTATTCTATTTTAATAATACTATATATAATAATACTAGTACAGGAGTATCATTCAATTCTTTTTATTCTATTCTTCTACTACATGCATTAAACTATTATATTCAACTACTAAAAATAGAATGTACTATAAATATAACACACTGCAAGGTAGTATCACAAATATCTTGCCCACTGAAATACGAGATTGATATGATGGCGTATTTATCAGTAAGGGATCAATATTTTGAAATATAAAATTACCTAAGTATGAATTCAATTATTATAATTAATGGCACTATAATGCCCAAAGTTTTTAAAAAAAAATTAGGAACAAAATGACTAACCAACTAACCCATTGAAAAGTTTCTAAGATAAAGGGCGAGAGATGTGTGAATTAGAGGAAGTGTTGATTAATTATTGATCGGGTTGGGACAGTTATGCATGTACAATTTATGATTATAACGCGAGTGCAAATAAACTGTCTCCACTTAATAAAGTATATATAGGTAATTTTAATTTATTTCGGACATGGTTACTTACAATCCAATTCCGCAAAAATCAGGTTTGTGTGAGGATTTATTGTTCACATTAAAGTGGTTAATTTGAATTATCACACATGAAAAACATACGAGTAAACTTTATACTTTATATATGTTTGCGTGTCACTATGTTTTATTTATGTGTTGGTGTAAGTGTCTCTCTATGTGCACGTACAGGTGCAAATTCCGATCAAATTTAAATCGAGAACAGTCGACACAATCACACGAGCACGACCTGTATATACGATATAAGAACAGATTTGACGTCTTTTTTCATTTATTCATTCTGTATACCGGAGCTAACGGCCCAGTACTCCATTAGTCCAAGTTCAATAGAAAAATAAGTGTAAATTCATAAATGTGATTACAGTTTTCAGTGAGATCGATTATGTTGCTGTCAATTTGAGTGTAGATAACAATGAGAAAATCAGATTTTGTTAAATAGAAGAGTCCGTCTTGCGAAAGACCCCTATATATAGGAAAGTTCCGAAAGTCTCCTTCAAATGTTAAAACTAGACAATTATACCTTTTTTTTCGACTTGATTTTTTTATGATTTTTCGCGGATCTTTTGACCCGGATTCATTAAAAACGGGTCAAGTATAATGTAAAAACTAGACAATATAATGTAAAAACTATAAAATATAGACAATGTGGATAAGTAATAAAACCAGACAATTCATTTACAAAACTAAACAATATCATCATTAGTTCAAGACACTAATTTTTCTTCGATTGCTTTAGTTTCTTCAGAACACTCTTCTTCAAATCATCCAATACACCATCTTCAAAATCATCATCAGCATAAGGTCTCTTATATCAAGGAAAAGGAGTTCCTTGGAACAGCTCCATATGCTTAATCAGAAAAACATCACAGTCAAAAGTTCCAAGTTTACCAAATCCAATCAAGCTTCATAATTTATACAAAAAAAAAAAGCATTGAACATTTATACAAAAACTAGAAAATTCCTCTCATAAACTAGACAATATAATGTAAAAACTAGAGAGTTCATCTCTTAAACTAAACAATATAGTGTAAAAACCAGACAATATAGACAATTATGTTCATGTTTGATCATAAAACTAAACAATATACACTAAAAACTAGACAATATCTCGTAAAAACTAGACAAATATGTTGAGCTCAATTAGTAAATTTGATTTGAACGTGAAGGTGAAAATGTAAAAACTAGAGAATTCCTATATATAATGTAAAAACTAGAAAATTTCTCGCATAAACTAGACAATATAATGTAAAAAATAAACAATATAATGTAAATTTAATATCATGTAAAAACTAGAGAATTTCTTTCATAAACTAAACAATATAATGTAAAAACTAGACAATATAGACAATTATGTTCATGTTTGATAATAAAACTAGACAATATATACTAAAAAATAGACAAATATGTTGAGATCAATTAGTAAATATCTTGAATAAACTTATTGCCACTCGATATAAGAAAAAAATAAATTTAATATCATGTAAAAACTAGATAATTCCTTTCATAAACTAAACAATATAGTGTAAAAACTAGACAATATAGACAATTATGTTCATGTTTGATAATAAAACTAGACAATGTTTCCTAAAAACTAGACAAATATGTTGAGATCAGTAAGTAAATTTGATAGTTGGTGAAAATGTAAAAACTAGAGAATTCCTATACAATGTAATATAAAAACTAGAGAACTCCTCGCATAAACTAGACAATATGATGTAAAAACTAGACAATATAATGTAACAACTAGACAAACAACATGAAACTATCCTAATGTACCAAAATAACAGACAACACGAAACTAGGCAATTACACACAAAAAAGCTGTAAAACATTAAAAAAGTAGACAATATATTTTAAAAACTAGACAATTTCACACAAAACATTCAGGAAATTCAAACAGACAACAAATCCCCACAAAAAACATATACAATGTATACAACCACATAGCAAATCTAAAAATCATAAAAAGTAGATGATACATGTTAAAAACGAGACAATACTTACTAAAACCTAGACAGTTTCCACAATAAATGTTCAAAACAAACAGACATTCCACAGTTTCCCACAATAAGATTCAAATGAAGAACATGACCATAAAATTCAACTATCAACATATCTGGCAAAACAACTCAATTACGAACCATAAACGCAACTAAAAAACACTTGCCCATGCCGGAAACAGGATTACGGTGAACAGGATGCTCCGTGTTCACTTGAGCAGTAGCATTCATGTTCGATTCCGCCATTAAAATGCCTAACAAGCAAAAACGAGACGAATAGAAGGTTAAAATCGAACTGACAACAAAATCCAGAGAAAATCGCGATGAAACTGAAGAGATGAAACCGAAAATCGAGCAACAACAACGAAAATCGAACAACAACAACCGCGATGAAACTGAAGAGATGAAACTGAAAATCGAGCAACAACAACGAAAATCGAACAACAACAATCGCGATGAAACTGAAGAGATGAAACTGAAAATCGAAAATCAAGCAACAACAACGAAAATCGAACAACAACAACGAGCAAAACACAAAATCGAGCAACAACGAGCAAAATGCAAAAATCGAGCAACAACGAAGCAACAAAACGTAAAATCGAACTCAAAAACACTAAAATCAAGTTTCAACAGCCATTACCTGATGATCGCGCAATGAATCGCCAAAAGTTGAGAGAAAATCGCTCTAGAAACAATGAGATCGGATCTGGATCTGGATGAACAAGCTTTCCATCATCTTTAATAGACGCATCTCGATCTGATCGGTTTCCACTGATCGTTTGCCTTTGAACACGTTAAGAAAGCAATTGCGAGACTCCGTTTAACAACATAGGTGATGACGTCGTGTGTGGAGGAGATGGTTATGGCGGAGATATTGGTGGTGGTGTGGTGGAGGAATAGGATGAGGAAGAGGCTGCAGGAGGAAAAATCGGAGGAGAAACAGAGAAATCGGATGAAAATGGAAAAAATAACCCAAAAAACCCTATTTATACTATACCCATATATAAAACGGCATGACCCGAATAAATTTCGATCCGCAAAACCCGGGTATTTTGACCCGTGAAATAAAAAATGGGCCAATGTAACTAGATAATTTATATAGAAATCTAGTGGACTTTTTGCAATTTTCAAATGTGATAGGATTTTTATAATACTAAGGATAAATAGAAAAGGTTAACCTACATTTACCCTACATTATTCCCCCTCTCCGAAGTCATTGGATGTTTCAGAAAATTAATAGCGATCACAGTTTCAGACAAATAATTATTGGCTTAGATGATAGGATCATTTGAAATAGAGTTCGATGAGATAATCGAAAATCGAATTAATTGCACGCAGAAGAGGAAAAGGTGACGTTATTAGGTCGAATACTTTTGGTGGGCTGATTCAATCTGAATACAAGTAGTAGTATTCGTTTTCTTGGGTCCAACTTTTTGGTCGCAAGAGAGATTTGAGCACCAATGCAATGGACTGTATTTTGTCAGGAACAAGTTGTTGCAAGGGGATAACAACCTGCAACGTGGCACTAACCTATTCGGCCACTCTCGTGCTTCTTGTCCTATACTCCTGCTAAAACATGTTATTTTCTTTGATTTTATCCAATTAAGTATCTCTTATTTTCAACTGAAATTTACTGAACTGAATGGAACTGAACTGAACTGAAACTAACTGAACTGAACTGAAGAAATTATTGTGTAATAATAATAACAATTATATGATGGTATATATAATCACAATTAAAAAAATATATTATTTTTGTCATCTTTCTCACATTCTTCCTACTCTTTTTTCTGTCATTTTACATTTTTATTTATTATTGTATAACAAACTTTAAAACCAGCCGCGTGTAAGGTATTTTATACGATACCTCAAATGGAAGACACATATCAAATATACGTGATTGTTGCTACCTTCACTCTGCATAATTTTATGCGCATGTATAAACTTGAAATACTGGGTTTTAATACGATATCAATGTCCAAGTGGAGTGGATAATGATTTATTGAACCCGACAAGGAAAGAAAAGCGAACAGGGTGCAAGGAGATGACATTGAGAATTTGGCCTATTCCGATATAGAGCCTAGGAAGATAATATAGAAATTTTATAAGATAATATAGAGGAATAAATGCCATTTTTCAATATTTGTGATATATAATATTATTTTTATAAAGTTTGGTCCGATTTTTGGTTTGGTTTAACTTGTTTTGGAGTTTTTGAACATGTAGATTTTTTGTTAGTTCAAATTGTAACTATACTCTTTATTTCATTGATCTACTAAAAGTCGTATTAAAAAGAAAGAAAGAAAAAAAGTTGAAAATAACTCAATTGGATAAATTTTCTTATTTTCGCATAAAAGACGGTGTGTAAATAAATGATAAAATAATATTAATATTAATAATAATAATAATATTATTATTATTAACAACAACAACAACAACAACAACAACAACAACAACAATAATAATAATAATAATAATAATTTAATGAATCGAATCAAGACGAATCAAGACGAAAAATTGAATCGAATCGAATGAATCGAATCGAATCGAATCGAATCGAATCAATGGAATCGAATCGAATCGAATCGAATGAAGCCAAAAAAGAATGTAGCCTAAAATAGTAAGTATACTAATATACGGTTTCTAAATAATTTATCTAAATAAAGATGCATATTTTTAAAAAAATCATTAATGTTATTAATTAAGACACCTATGTTTCAATTATTTCATATTATAACAATACTTATTTCGTTTAAAACATAGACATCTTAATTAATAACATATATGATTTTATTAATAACATAGACCGTCTTTAAATAAGTTATTTAAAAATCGTCTCTCACGAGAATTGTAATTCTTTTGACCTATTACATGACTTCAATTGATCTAAAAATGTAGTACATACATTGTACGCGATCTTGGCTTCTACATATTCACCCTTCATAATGTCAATTGTTCTTGTCGGGCTGCCTCTACTTTAGGGGTGTTAAAAAATACCGAAAAACCGAACCGACAACAAAGGGTTCAGTTTTCGGTTTGCTATTTTGAAGCAAATCGGCTTTCGGTATTACCGTAACTGAACCGAAATTCTTAAAAAATCCATATATATATTCTTACATTCCAGAAAAAAAAGTCCGGCCTTATTTCATCGAGTAGTGCATTATTTATTAAAGCAAAAATGATACATTACTAACATAAAATAACAAGAATGCAATGTTTATGCATTGCTAACATGATACATTAATTATGTTTAATAAAACAGATTACTACTTCTTCTAGTCTACCTAATGTGAGCTTATTTTCATGCAAATATTTTCATGTGGGGAGGTTACAACAAATGTTTTAACGCAACAAGGTTTTTCTTTTCATTTTTTTCATTTTTCAAATATTTTTTTCGGTATTTTCGGTTTTTACCGTACCGTTACCGAAATTTTCGGTATGATACCGAACCGAAAAATAAATTCGGTTCAGTTTTCATAATTTATGAAATTTCAGTTTTCTGTTTTTTCGGTTCGGTATACCGTTACTGAAATGAACAACTACTCTCAAGGCATTAACTGTGGATAAAGCGTGATGTTACACAATATACACAGACACAAAAAAATTATGTATAAATATCGCACTAAAAAACTTGATGTACTCCTAGCTCGAGCCTTACTCAAATGGATAGCTTTATCTGACGACCAATTGCAATTTCGGATGGCTTTACCATTTGATGCCAATACAATTTGTATTGACCCGACCTCTTATGGGTCGTGAACCCAAATGACTCCGCGTGGTTACGCTATTGATGTCATAATATATTGTCCATTTACCGTCATATGTTGCACAATTTTGATTTTGAAATTACTCAAAATTCATGATGAAATTGGCCTTTTATGATTTATCAATAAAGATAGTATTATTTAATATTAATTTATAGAACTTCCATGCATCTGTATCTACATTCTACTTTATCCTTTTTTTTAATTTTTAAGAATCAAATTATACGCGAGAGTGTTGTGGACTGTGGGCACAATGCGGGGAGTTTATTCAAGGGAAAGGTGAGGGAAAAATAGAAAAAGTGAGGAATATGGGACCAAAGCTTGTGAAAGTGGCAAGGGAGAACGTAGCAATCAATCACAACAGATAGATAATATCTACATGTCGGATTCTTATAATTTAATGTGTGCATTGTGCCCGAGTTGGTGCAATGGTTGCCATCACTAGCAGTACTAGTTTTGTACTCGTATATATATACCGATATTCATTTCTCATGGTTTTGGGGTTTCTTTAATCAATATAAATAAATAAAAAAACAATATACAAAATATATGAGTAAAATATTATCGGGGATCGAATTAATAAAAGTACTTAAAAGAAAAAACTCAATATAGCAAATTGTATGTATAAATGTTTGAGGAGTAATTAACAAATGGAAAAGTGAAATGAAGCTCCCATAATTCCTCCAGCCTAGAGTCGAATATGAAACCTCGCGAAATATAACTTTAAGTCTCTGGCCACAAGGAGATCATACAAATTCAATGATAGATAATTAGTGTACACATTCAAAGATGAGGGGATCATTACCCTCACGGGACCCATATGTCTCCACCACTGACAATCACTATGGTGGAAGGTGTTACGAGTATTACGACTCATTGTTTATCACTGAAATCACATTAACAGCGTGTTTGGTTCCGTTTTAGAATGGTTTATAGAATCAGTCCAATTCACTGTTTTTTTTCTACATAATGGGTTTGCAAAATTAGACACATGAGTTAATTTTTTTGTGTTTGGTTTGGATTATGGTGCCCATTGGGCCACATTTTCAGATGTGGCAACCAATCTCCAAATTAATAAATCCAAGACCCACAAATTTTTGGTTCTATAATTAGAAGACCAACTTGCCATGTAAGATGCAGTAGCCAATCACATTCCTGCCCCTCATTTTCAACTCGGGCAGCCTAGGAGTAAAGTCCATTCTAAAAAACAAACCAAACACAAATTTTGATAGGCCCAATACACTTAAACTGGTTCTATTGCAGAACCAAACACACTGTAACAGTTGTGTGTATGTTCCACTGCTATAGCGTGTAGGTGTACTACTCTAGGGTCGAAGAAATTAGAAATTAACAATGCGCTAGCTACCGACTTCTGCAAGAAGAAAATTACCCCTTAATTTCTTTTACATAAATATAATACTATACATATATATTGTGCAAACTTAATAATCTATATAATACATTAAGCAAAAAAGGTCTGGAGACATTTAAGGCTATCCACATCATTTAATTACTTGGCAAAATAAAGGGTTCTGATTGGTCCGTTTCATTGATTAGATGGCCAGTCCTTTTATTCTAATTGGTCCTGAGATTTAACTCTAATGATGTGTTATTAGCTTGAGAAACAAAAACAATTTTGCATTTATATTGTGTCATATCAATTATTTTTGTTAAGTTCTTAGTTTCTTCTTTTGCAATTCTTCTATCAGCCATGTAAAAGCTATCTATGGTAAATTGTGTCCACTGATTCATGGAAATGATTCTGCGGGGAGCTTTCCATGGATGGGAATTAGATGTTATTTTAACTATGAAGTGTGGCTATTTTATAAACCACATTTTAATGCATAAAAACTAAAATATGATTTATTATCAAGTTGGTGCCTATATAATTTTTATTGCTATAGGTAAGTTTAAAATGTGTTGATCAAAATTACTTAATAAAATTACAATAAACTTAAAGTGAAATTAGTATAAAAACATTATCATACCCTTGCCAACGGCTTGATGCATTTTAGAATTTTAGTTTGTTATACTATAGTCCTGATATATTTTTAATTCATAAAACTAACCACAAATAATTACAAATATATTCAATTTCAAAAACTTTCATGTAACTGATCGACAAACATTATTATTTTAGAATTTTAGTTTGTTATACTATAGTCCTGTTATATTTTTAATTCATAAAACTAACCACAAATATATTCAATTTCAAAACTTTTATGTAACTGATCGACAAACATTATTATTATTATAGTCAGAAACTAAGAATGAAGTTCTGTCAAAAATTAGTTAATGTTTTCTTTAAAATATTGATGTTCAATGTAAAATAGTTATAATGTAAAATAATATTTAATTAGAAGACATAAAATATTCACTCATAAAATATTATTTATAATATTTAACACGTTAATATTTAAGAATATAGGTCCATCCATCAATTCCCTTACTAATACAGGTCCATCGAAAATTTGTGATTCATATTTTATCTAAATTCTTAAGACAAGTTCCCGACTTAAAATGAATTAAAATTAAAAGAAAAAGGGTCAAGTTGTTAAAATAAATTTTATTAAATTTTCACTTTTATTTTTTCAATTTTTTATTTTTTTAATTATTATTTTGAGTAGGGAGTAAGTGGAAATAAAAGAAGCGGGAAAACAAAGAAAACTATGAAGGAGAATAAAGGAGATGAAAGGTTGAAGGGGAGAAGGATGAGGATAAAATTGTCACAATATATGAAAAAGAATGAAAAATTAAATGAAAGGTTGACGTGTGTTGATAATTATAGACCTTCCTACCATCTAAATATTATCGTTCGATATATATACGTGTGCTATTTTGCAAGAATATTATCCAGCCATCCCGAAGAAACTTCGAACAATAGAATTGTCGTATAGTTTTAGGCTAAAAGTTAAAGTAATGAAAGATTAAAAATAAGGTGGGAAAATGTATTTGTTAATTAGTGACAAAATGTGTAATTTATGTGTAAAATTAAGATTGATTATTATTTGTTGAGTGTGTGCTGGTAATTTCATTTTTTTTTTTTTTTTGTAATGTACGAAGTTATGTGAAAAGGCTAAAAACTTGAAAAGTATGAAGTTCCGCGTGATGTAGGGAGTAATTTGTAATTTTCCATATTTTATGATATTTTCCATTTAATGTAAATTTAGGATGCATCACTAAAAGAGAAGAAAAAAAATTACACCAACAGTGTGAGGGTTATTCTGGATAAACCGAATGTAACTCATGAAGTCTATTATATAGATTAGGATGGTGAAATATTTAAATAAATGATAATCTATGACAAAGTGGTATAAATGTATACTTTTGGTGGGAATGTATGAAAAATTGGTGAAAAGATGTAACAGTATGATTTTTTTAATTATTTGGTTGTGGTAACTTCCTACATCAGGGTTTTTTAATTTTAGTGGTAAAAACTAAAATGTTTAATTTGTGTTTAAAACTGAAATATTTTATTATTTTTGTTGGGTGTGAGGTAGCTTCCTTTTTTAATTAATGTATGAAGTTTTGTGGAAGATTAAAAATGTATGCAGGGGACGGAGGTAGTAATGTATGAAGTTCTATGATACGATTAAAAATGACAAATGTATTAAATTATACAAAACGCATGGAGTACGATATTAGTCGTGTTTGAGAATCGTAAATAAATAGTGAGGTTCATACCCTTGCCAATCAACAACTCTAATTCCTGGTCCAAATAGGTCCATATAGGTGGGTCTAAATATTGGTCCATCTAAGGATCCTTAAAAAGTTACAAGTCTAAATTGATCATGATTGGGTGAAACTTCCATGTTTTTAAATTCGTATATTTATATCTAAACTTGGTGACATGTGTTGTATGTCATTCATTTTTTCAGTTATATATACCATCGAGTTTCAAAAGCGAGGTATCTTACATGCCTACATATTAGTCTTTCTTAAAGTTGAGGATGATGATATAATTAAACGCCACATTAATGACTATATATGTGATGAGCAGCCCGACAAAGACACCAAACCTGTGTTATACAAGGTTGTTGGAAACAATGGTGCATGGTCCTAGAGGTCCGACAAAAGCTACTACTCCGTGCATGGAAAATAATGTATTCACAATGTTTTCCTAAAAATTTCATCATGCATTTATTTTCAAGAAATAAATTTGAAAAGATTCAACGGGATTCTTTCGTGTGGTTTGGAATAATGATTGAGTTAAAAAAGGACTATTTGATGATAAATTGGGTAAATGTGAAGAAAGAAAAAATGTGGTTAAGAAAAAGAAGTTCTCCAGGTGGAGACACTGCCAGTTTAGGTGAGTGGGATTGGTATTGTTCAATCAATTCATACTTGACTAATCAACGTACAGTTATTGGAATTCACATTGTTGAGCTCATGTCGGCCTATATCTTGCTAAACTGATATTCGTCATTTTACTTTAAAATCGGTCGGGTTCTATCCAATCCGCATCGAAACCCGTTCATAATAATGAAGTTCACGTCCGAGTTAGACATACAATCGAACCCGTTCCATACATCTGTAACAAGACTCAAACCGCAACATTTTATAGTTAAGTAAGTAAAAAAGTACATTTATCCCTGGAGGTGCAAAAAAAATAATTGTAACATGCATGTAAATTTATGTTTGTAATTTAGGGGGGGGGGGAGGGGGGTCCGGGGTTGTTGGAAACCCACCCATTTAATTGCGTTATACACTTTTGTATTTTTATTTTGGTTCGGATTCGAGGATTAAAAAAATATATATGTACATGTTACTGACTAACATGTCAGGTATGGGTAGAGTACCATATATAAAATATACTATGTTATGTCAGGTCCTGAGTGGGCTCGTGTTGGGTTGGATCCTAAGTTCCTTACCCATTAAAGGCATATCCGCCATTTGTAATTCGTATTTTACATTTTCTACTACCGTGAAAAAAAGACTCAGTGATATGGTAGTGAATGAAGAAGGATTATCACTGACACCACGACCAACGCTAACGTTGTTTACAAGGAAGTTATAATTAGACAATCTTATTTTCTCGATTAATTTATTTTGTCATCCCTTTTATATTTATTATTAGAAGTAAAGTATACAGTGGCATTGTTGAATTCTATAGATCTATAGAATTCGAACAAGGATCACACGGGTAAGCTCATCTCTGATGCATCAAAGCTTATATTGATTTACATAACTCGAAAAAGAATGATTAGTCGAATTGTACCAAATATGACAAACATTGTCCTTCACTCTGTATTGTCACCAGACTTTTATCATGTGGCATGCCTCATAATTAGAAAAAAATGAAAAACAAATATGAATTAAGAGACTATAGAAAAGGTAAACAACAAACAGATGGGTATAAACAAATTTAAAGATTTATAGAAAACCTTAACATACTAATCCCCTGTAAGTGACCACGGAACCAAAATTGACAAGTAATTCCAACATCGGCATCAATCTGACGATGAGTTTCATCATCTAACAGTGGAAACTTTTGAATTACATTCCACCTCCAACACACAATAATTTTTTTTATAGATAGGGCATTTCTTAATCTTTCAAACAAATCTCTCCGCCTTGGACCAAAGGGTTAGGTTTAGTTTGACTTTTTTTTTGTAAGAGCATATGTAATTCAAATTACTAATCACATGTTCAGCATGTTCTGATGGGGTTGAAAAAGAAAAGATTATTGAGTTTTCATGTTTAGTAGTATATTGGAAAAACAATTATTAACGGTTATTCAAGAGAACATTCTTTTTTTTTTTCAAGAGAACATTTTAGTTTCATTAATTAACATGTTACACTGAAATTTCTTTTTGGTGGGTGAGTGTGCACCCTGCCCCAAAAATTAAATTATTATTTTACTACATCATTTTTTTACACTATCCCTGTGATTTTTTTTGGGGGTGGGGGGGGGGGGGGATTGGTTGGGCGAATTAGATGGGTGGCCTAAAAGATATTATTATATCACAAATCAACATACGTTTTCAAATGTTTCAGTGACATGTTTTTCGAGGAGATGGGGTAGGGGTAGGTTTTCCGATTCCCAAGAAATATCAATAGTTCCCTAACTTAACTTTTCACGTGTTTTGATAAAAGTTACTTCTTTTTGGAGTCGGGACACACTCCTATCCACACGGCCTCACCCACCGCTACAAATATTCATTATTTCACTAAAATAATCATAATCTTTTTTTCGAGTTAGGTCGGGTTTGGATCCCGTTTCACTGGTATGGAATGGGTGGGGCATATACCAACCTGGACGCCATTACTTTGAACGGGTATTGTGCGGGTTCGCAACGAGCTGGTTATAACATGACACGTTCAAAGGAATTTTATCGAGTCATATGTATGTGTTGTTTTCGTATGAGCTTTTGTTGATGCTAATGGCTTATACAATTTTCACGGAACTGTAAAATGTGAATATGTTTGTAAACTTTTTGGCATACGACTTTAACATACCATTAACAAATGAATAGTAACACAACTTTAATTGAGTTGTGAATAATTGTGATTGAGATAGTATTAAAATTTTATAAGTTTTATAGGGTTATTATATAAAGTGTGTGAGAGACTAAGAGTGAAGAGATGTCTGTAAGAGTTTTTAAAATTATTTGATTGGTTTTAAGGTTATTTGATTTGTTTAAGGTTGGTATAATAAACGAAAAAGTAAAGTGGGAGGAAAAAAATAGGTAGAGAGAGAAAATTTAATTGAGTTGTGAATAGTATATAGTATGTTGATTAAAAACGGATATTGTTCCGATTCGATTAAAGTCGAGTGACAAACATGATCAATTGTATGGCTCAACTAAAGTTGAGTTTAGTTGTATAACAAACGCTCCATTGCAAACTGAAAATGTTATTGTAGTAATTGTAGAGTTCCATATGCTTATTCTCTTTTTACTATACCCGTCGAGTATCGACGGGCCATAAACTAGTTAAATATATATTTTGAAACTCTACACATATCTTGTAAAACAATACTATATATATAACTTCGGGATCAGACATTAGTGACAATATACAAAAACTGCATTTGTTTTCACGGTGTTTATGCACAAATGAGACATATAATTTTTGTTTCTCTCCAGTACTAAACTGATTAAACAAGAAAAATTGTTAGTATATGCTTAATAATAATGCTACTAGTAGTTTAGTACTACATTATTGACAATTGGATCTACTTATGTTGATAAGATTGATGATGTTGACATGTGCTGTAATGAAACAATATCATCTGAGGTTAGGAACAGGTCAATTTTGGAGATGAAGTATGTATGTTCAACTTGTTCATGAACATTAATTCTGAAGGATAATGATGTGATTAATTTACAACTGATTGTATATTTACCAAACCCTACGACTATTTCCCTCATTTTTTGCCATTTGTAGGGAAAACGCGCACCCTGACTAAACATACAAGTTGTGTAATGGTAATAATTTACACGCAACATAGAATTTCTATTACACATTTACACCAACTGTTAAGACTAGCAAGGGTATGTCTGGAATGCGACCAAAGCACGAGTTAATGTTCCAGTTACAGTTCGACTAGCTTTATATTTTCTAACTTGCCACTTCATTTGGGTTGTTAACAAATTATTTAAGGTCCGCTAGATTAAGAAATACCTGAAATCATGTTAATTAGGGAGTAATTAATTGTAATGATAATCATTGGTTTTATAAATGTAAGTGTCCCTAAACCACTAACGCGAGTTCATAGCCGCGGGTCTAAATACAAGGTAAAGTTTTTTGGAATTGTTCGATAATAAATATAAGGTATTAATTTTCATTATATAGTTTAATTGAAAATTTTACCATAGGGTTTAAGAGTAATTTGTTGTTAAAGTTCGATGTTGTTGACTGAAAATAGTCAAACATTAACATTTGACAGCTTCTAAAGTACGGAGGGAGTATAGTGCAATGATGAATAATTAGAATAACATGCATAATGAGAATTTTTGCTTCGAATATTTCACAATCAACTCAAAACACAACTTGAGTTAAAATTCAGAGTTGATAAATCGTAACACAACTGAAGTTAATTTTTAAAGTTTTGTTCTTGGTATATTAAATTGCGACTCTAATAGGGTTTAATAGTATTTTTAAATTTTGAAATGAAGTTGATAAATAACTCAACTAGAGTAGCATAGTGTAGGTGGATAAACAAACACAACAATTTGGTAAAACTCCATTTGAGTTGAAAAACTCCACTCGAGTCCATACGGTGCAAATTGTCATAATTAATTTCTATTAGTAGGCTCATTAAGGTCTTGGGAAAAGTAGCTTAAGTATCAATCTTGGAAAACATAAGTACCTAGCCGATCTTATATTAAGCAAAGTGCATCAGATCATGTTCCCTAAAGAATCCTAGAATCATTGAACTTCCACTAGCAAAAAGGGTTTGGCATGCCAAATGAGTAGAAAAATATCATCATAAAGTACGATAGGGTAATTATTGTATGATACTCCTTCCCTTTCGTTCCATTAAAATTTTTTTAACTTTCTTTTTTTAGTATTTCGTTAGAAACATACTAACACAAAGAAGTAAAGATTTTATCCAACTATCTAATTCTTTATTATTTCTATTTCCTACTTTATCATCATTTTATTCATCCCGCTCACTAACTCTATCACCCACTCACAACTTTATCAATATACTACCACTCACAAACTAATATTTAACTAATTTTCCTTAAACTAAGATAAAGTAGATTCTTATGAAGTTTTTAATGTACCGGAGGGAGTACTATATAATATGCTTACCTTCTGGTAATTATTCAGTCCATTTTGGTCAGAAGTGGAGAAAATCATCAATTTACCAGTCCATTTTGGTCAGAAGTGGAGAAAATCATCAATTTACCATCCCTTAATTGTTCATAATTACTGTTACCCACTCATTCAACCATATCATCAGTCATCACCAATATAAAGCTCACATTTCCTCTTCGTGTAACTTGATCTTGACTCTCGAGTAGTAGCAAACTTAAAAGAATACGTCAAGGGTTTGTCGTCCTAAATAGTAATGGACTGAGTAACTTAAATGATACTTTCATTTCAAACTTTATGCATACGAAGTTGCTAGACCGAGCAATACCTTAATTAAAAAGTTGCGATAATGCTAGCTCGACCGTATTAAATGTAGCAAATACTAGTTGGAACATAAAGAATGTAGCAAATAATAGTAGGAAGAAAGGAAAAAAAAAAAAAAAAAAAAACTATAGATGGCTATATAACTAATCAATACATTAAAAAAAACTTGGCAACACCAACGCATAAGTTCCAACGAAACAATTTTCGTTGCCACTCGCAACGTAATTGCAACAAAGTACCAACGGTAATTTATCCTTAAAAATATAATAGAAAATACCAACAGTATATACCAACAAATTATCAAATGGTCTAGGTTCGAATAAATTTTTTGTTGAAAAATTGTTGGAAATATTAGAGCAAGCATTCAACACCAACATAACATTCCAACGTAAATAATTTGTTGCTATTTGTAATAAATTTATAACAAAATACCAACAAATTAGCATGGTCGCAAAAATAGCAACAATTTACCAATAAATTTAGTTTTCAACACAGTTCATTCAAGTTATAAGTTCTCTAATTCACATCAATAAACTAAAATACAATATCAAAATTGTTTTTGATATTATAAAGACATGCATTTTATAATAATCAATGAAGTTCAAACCAATAGCAATGTAATAAAATTTGTCGGAGAAGTTTTGAGAGACTAAGATTCTGGATATATGTTTTGAGTTTTATTAGTGGCTGTAAATTGGGAGAAACATTCGAATTGGTTAGAAGAAAATCAGGATTGTAAGGAATATGTGTTACTCCAAACCATTCTTTGTCAAATGTCATAATCAATTGTTAATAAAACGTATACAAGATAAGATTAGGTGTTTTTTGTAGTGTAGTGGTAATAAACGGAGTTAATAATCTAAGAGACGCGGGTTCGAGTTACAAGGATGACATTTATATATTATATTATTTTCCCTTTTTTTCCAACAAATTACCGACAAAAAAGGGGTTGCAAAACTCACCAACAAAATTGTTTTCCGTTGCTGAATTACCAACGCCACTATCACCAACAGTTTATCCAACAGAAAAATACTGTTGGTAAAGGTCAATACCAACAGAATAATAACTGAATATCAAGTTGGTACTGTCCAATTTTTTTGTAGTGATAGTTGTGACTTTATGATTAACAATTCCATCATAACGTAAGAATATTAATTTAAATCATATAACTAAAACAAAAAAAGACTGCATTATCTGGACAGCAACATCAACATCTTGTATAACGATAAAACCTAATCGTAGTTATATATTACTAGCATCCAACAAAGCCACGCATTTCTTCACTTAAAAATATCAACGGGGACTTGGACTAAAAATGGGTACTTAGATTCAGTGTGGAAATATAAGTCACCAAATCGAAATATCATGGGCCAAGAGTAATGTTTTATTTTTGAAAAATACAAGTGCATGTTATCACTTATCAGTGCGAGTGAAGCTAAATTATAGATCTATGCCGCAAAGATCAACTGCGCCATGCCATATTCTACATTCTAAACGACAAATTAAAAACTACTTCATGTTCGATCGTATATAATATACGATTTCTTCTCGTCGGTCTCGTCCCGAATGCACATACTGACAAAATTCATAAAAAATTATAAGCTATATTAATACATTATATTGTTCATAAAGTAAGAATAATATACTATATATATATAATAATAAATAATTGGTAAGTATGATAAAAATTTCCACTTATGTATTAGTGAGCATGTAGATAACGTCAATAATGTAAAGTTACGAAATCAACATAAGAATATTGTGTGAAAGTAAACTGTAGTTATTTAAATAAAATCAAATGTTATATCTCGTGAATCTTATTGATTGTGATGAGTTCAACAACGAGTGACGAGCCATAAGTAAAATATACATAACTCCGTCTCACTATATAATACACATGTCTGACACCTAGATCAAGAAAAGTTAGATTTAGTGTGGTTTGGAGTTTCGACACCGAGATTTAAAAGTAAGCTGTAAAAACTGATCGTAAATGAGATGTGGTTTAGATATTGTATGAATATAAAGAATTGAAAGATTGAGTTGAGGTTGGAATTTCTAATGGGACACCTTATGAGTGTTTTGTAATCGTGTCAGAACTCAACTTGAGTTGAAATTCAGAGTTGATAAATAGTAATTCAATTGGGTTGATTTTTAAAGTTTTGTATTTTATATTGAATTGTGATTTTGATATAGTTTAGTATTATTATATTTTAGTTTTGGAGCTATGAGGTTTTGAGTTGATGAATAGTCATTCAGCTTGAGTATCTTAGTGTAAAGTGTAGAGACAAACACGAAAATTTGCAAAACTAAACTTGATTTTGATAGTGAAACCGGTTTATAAAAAGAAAAAAGATTTGATTTATAAAATAAAGTATTTTATTTATTTGGAAAAATCATTTTTACGTGACTCCCACAACTACATCTAATTCGGTCCCATAACCATGACGTGGGACCCAGGCGCCAGGCACAAAGCAGATCGAGAATTCCATAAATCAACAATTCACGCGCACAATCGTGTAAACCTCGTACAATAACTACTATTGAACCACACAAGCACGGTACATTCCGTGTGTAATATATATTTGTTGGTTAAACAAGAAAATGCATTCTTCCAGTACGCTTCTATTTTATGGATGAGCTCAACATGTATACCCTGTATTTAGATTTGAGGTATCGTGGGTGCTTTCTTTTGGGGTGAAATTACATGCAAAGTTTATACCATGTATTTTTCTTTATATGACTTTATTTATATAAAACTAGGATTTGCAAACTACAAGTGCTAGACATAAATGCTACTCCTATTATTATTATTATTATTAGTCACTATATTTCATAATGTTATTATCTTTTTTCTTATATTCAATGTGTTACTTTTTACCATCTACCTTAATGTTTTATTCAATTTTCTTTAAAATATACAAAATATATCTTCAAATATATTTAAAACTTATAAAAGAATGTAGGAAGTTATATATACCAAGTACACACAAGACATCATTTTTAAAGATATACATGCGAACATCGAGCTTGATCTGGTATATCCGAAATACAACCGGGTATAACTTTTTGGGCAAGAATCGAAAACCAAAAGCAAGAGTCCAGTAAGACGGGGGGCAACAAAGTCAATTAAATTCTCACTCGGTAGTCAAGGATTTATTATCTATCTATGTGCACGGAAATTGTAAAACAAGTAGCCCCGGGGATTCGCTGACCAGGACACGTCACAACCCAATCCAGTTCTGCCACATCAGCACTTTAAACCAACGCTCCTGATCACTCTCAACTTACAATCCAACGGCCAATACTCCACATTCCAGACCCTTCCGCAAAAGGAGACTGTACTAACCCCAGTTAACTCACTTAACCGCGGTTAATCCTAACCGAGTTAAATAAATCCGATTGTTCTGAGAAGGACACCAATTAATTAAAGGAAAATCAAATAGGATTACAATAATAAACAAAAGCCGGTCTCTTAATAAATAATAAATATAAATATATGCCCAGTACTTGGATAAATAGAGAGAGTAAATATAAACAGAGCACCGAGCAAGAAAGAGAGAGAAGTGATACAGAGAGGGTTTTTCTGGTGGCTTTACGTGAAGAACCAGATCGATTTCTCGCCGTTAATCATTGAGATTGTTTCTTTTTCCGGCCGGTTGTTGATTGAAGTTTCGTCGAGGTCTATTTCTTTTTCTACGTTGGAGATTTCGTCAGATCTGACTTCTGGTGAGTCGATTCTCGCTGTTTCATCTCATGTTTTCGTGAAATGGATATGGATTCGTTGTGAGACGTTTCTTTGATCGGTTGTGTTATTGGAATTTGATTGGAGCATTTTCTTAATAGAAGACTGGATTTGATAATAAAATCAGGATGGAGTTGATTTTAAAAAAATTGTTTTCGTTGTTACATGAATTGATGCTCAAGGATCGAGTTTCACCACTTGGATTAATGCTCTACTTTATTATGGTGATGATAAGCTAGTAAGTTGATTGTTTTTGTGACATTTGATGCCAGATTGTTATTTATTTTTTACATTTTTGCGACGGATTAGATGGAATAGTAGATGATGAGTGGTGAAGTTATCCTGCTTTTAGGGCTTTATTAGCTTCGGTTATAAGATTCATTTACTTCTGGATAAGTGTCATTCGTGTGGTTTTGATATAGTTAATTCTTTACTGGATGTAGTTTGTTTTTACTGTTGGATTATTTTCATTCATGCTTGTTTCTGCCTGCAGTTTCAGATTGTGATCTGGTGTTGAATAGGAATCTCACATGGCCCTCTTGGTGCAGTGGCTCTAAATTATCTCTCTCTCAATTAGTACTTTAGGCCATCTCTCATAGTAGTTCTGTTCTTTAGTGGAGGATAGGATTTCAGATCTTGGTTTCACGATTGATGATCGTTGTTGGATTGGGTATATTTCTGGTTCAATTGCAATCGGTTACTGAGCTTGGCGTTCAACTAAGTGTGAGGGGTGGGGGGAGCTCTCTTACGTTGCCATCTGAGTTGCTCGCTGTGAGAACCGTCGTTTCATGTCTCCAAACCTGGACAGCCCTGTTCAGACGCAAATGGCTGTAGCACTTTTCAAGAGTCCTATCGGTAGTGGGGAGTACCATGGATCCAGTAGGAGTGAAGGGAAACATACAGGCAGGAGACGGGTTTTTGTTCAGACTGAGACAGGTTGTGTGTTAGGCATGGAGCTGGACAGGAGTGACAATGCACACACTGTGAAGAGAAGGTTGCAGATTGCTCTCAACTTTCCGACTGAAGAGAGTTCTTTGACATTTGGTGACATGGTTTTGAAGAATGATCTCAGTGCGATACGGAATGATTCCCCACTCTTGTTGACTAGAAATTTACTTCACAGAAGCTCATCGACTCCCTGTATGTCCCCCACTGGCCGGGACGCTCAGCAGAGAGATAAGAGCGGACCTATCGAGATACTAGGTCACTCCCCTCGTTTTGCCAAGACCAGGCAACTTGTTAAGGAAATTGTCAAGGGAATGAAGAATGGTGTTGAACCACTTCCTGTTCATAGTGGGCTTGGAGGAGCATACTATTTCAGAAACGTCAGAGGTGAGAGTGTTGCCATTGTGAAGCCCACTGATGAAGAGCCCTTTGCGCCGAACAACCCAAAGGGCTTTGTTGGTAAGGCTCTCGGGCAACCTGGTCTGAAGCGTACTGTTCGGGTTGGAGAAACTGGTTTCAGGGAGGTGGCTGCTTATCTTCTTGACTATGATCATTTTGCAAATGTGCCGCCTACTGCACTGGTGAAGATCACCCACTCAATCTTCAACGTGAATGATGGCGTGAATGCAAACAAGCCTCAGAACAATAAGCATGTCAGCAAGCTTGCATCCTTCCAGCAGTTCATGCCGCATGATTTTGATGCTGGTGACTATGGAACCTCTAGTTTCCCAGTTTCCGGTGTTCATCGCATTGGGATTTTAGACATTAGGATTCTTAACACCGATAGGCATTCAGGTAATCTTCTAGTTAGGAAGCTTGACGGTGTAGGAAGATTTGGTCAAGTAGAGTTGATCCCCATTGACCATGGACTCTGCTTGCCTGAGAGCTTGGAGGATCCTTATTTTGAGTGGATTCATTGGCCACAGGCTTCTATTCCTTTCTCCGAAGATGAACTCGAGTACATAGAAAATCTTGATCCAGTTCGTGACTCAGAGATGTTACGGAGTGAGCTTCCTATGATTAGAGAGGCTTGTCTGCGTGTTTTAGTCCTCTGTACAATTTTCCTCAAGGAAGCTGCTGCATATGGACTCTGCCTTGCTGAGATAGGCGAGATGATGAGTAGGGAGTTTCGCAGTGGTGAGGAGGAGCCTAGTGAGCTCGAGGTTGTATGCATTGAGGCCAGAAGGCTTGTTGCTGAGGAGCTGTTTTCTCCTAAAGCTGATGCAGATTCTGATGGAATTTTGTTTGACATAGAGTGTGAGGATGGAGGAGATGACTTGACCACAAAATTCACCCCAGAGGAGGACATTGTTCCAGGTAACCACTTCAATTTTGGGCTTGGAAGTTTCCATGGACATGGACACACTCCACTTTCAAAACTAGAGGAAAGTATTGAGGAGGAAGAAGATGAAAGTGATGGAGAAGAGAAAGCTCCG
Organism: Plantago major; assembly: GCA_026545765.1. Taxonomy (NCBI): domain Eukaryota; kingdom Viridiplantae; phylum Streptophyta; class Magnoliopsida; order Lamiales; family Plantaginaceae; genus Plantago; species Plantago major. The sequence continues at coordinate 28,680,347 of CM048839.1, read as the reverse complement.
ATTATCCTTCAGAGGAGGGATACGGCCCCAAGTATTTCCAAGCTTTCTATGTCTCTGAAGGACACTAGCCTAGGCGAGAGAAGCCTAAAGTTCCCTCAATTCACTGGAACCAAGCCTGAACATGATTTCCTTGCTAGTTCATCTTCTGGCCACAGGAGTGCTAGTGAGCAGCTTCCAGCAAGTGTGAGCTTTGTCAAGTTAGCAGACATGAAGGAGGAAGAGTGGGGACTGTTTTTGGAGAGGTTTCAGGAGCTGATCTACCCTGCGTTTGCCAAGCGCAAGTCAGTCACGCTTGGCCAGAAGCAGAGGCAGAGGCTGGGGACTTCTTGCCAGTTTTGAAAGTCTAGGTATGGTATGTGTTATAACTCCCTTGTGTTGTTGCTATGACCAGTGATGAGAATAAGACTGCAGGCTTGTCGAGCTGGAGAGTTGTCGTAGTGTAGTTTGGTTTATGCCTGTTTTCGTTGTTATGAGAGGAGCAGCAGAAAGAGACGGTGATATATGTAAATATTCTTCGGGGGCAGCTATAATGTAATGGCCGAGTAGAATTGGTTGTAATTTTTTTCTTCTTTTCAGATTTTAATGTTTGCAGCTTCTCTGTTTTTAACTCTGTTGGATAAATAATACTATGTAGAATGTTATGTTTGAAATGAAGAATTGTCTTGTAAATATTGAACTGTCTCCTTTTCAGTATTTCATGTGTTCTTTCCTCCTTTATTATGTCTTGTCTATGCAAACTTAGTTGTTTCTTTTTACTCATGTCTTATTCCAACTATAGATGGAAATGATGTGCCAATACTCTGCTAGTGGTGAATCCTTATCTGCACTTTTTTAGCACCAAGGCATGAAAGTTCATTGGTAGACAAGACACCACTGAATGTTGCTTGGACATGTCCAAATGAGCATTATTTCTGGGATATGTAACGTGGCAGGCTAATTATATGAGTGAACCAAGTGACTGAACCCTTGTTTTTGTATACTTCTGCAACTTGTTTTAGGTTGCAATATAAGTCGAGATAAAACAGCGGGATGAAAGTGAAATCTTTCTTGTGATTGACAATCTAGTTCCTCCAAGGAGAAAAATATACAATAATGAATAATCAACATAAAAAATCACTCGAGTGATGGTAATACAAACCCGAAATCAATATGAAAATCACTATGGTGTAGTAGACAAACCAGAAAACAAGAAGTATAACTTGTGTGTACAAGTTATCTCTATAATTTGCTAACTCACGTCAAGAAATACGAAAAAATGTTAGGGATCGAGGTCAAACGTGCCTCCACGGCCTTTCAGCAAGGTTTACGCACTCACTGTATCTGAAACAGTCGACGAGATGGTCAATTGTCATTCCTGCTGCTTGCATGAATGAGTACACGATCACAGGTCCAACAAAGCGGAACCCTCGCCTCAACAGATCCTTGCTGATGATCTCTGCTTTTGGGCTCCTCAGTGGAACATTTCTTGGATACTTGAGTTTGTTGATCATTGGTTTGAAGTTAACATAGTCCCACATGTAGTTACTGAATGATCCGTATTCCATAGAAACCTGGCAATCAAAACAGATTCATATGAATTAGTATAAGTCAGGCCACAGTTCACTCAAGTTTATGGTGCTAGAATCAAGAAACTTGCCTTGCTTATGCATTTCGCATTATCCACAATGCACCTAATTCGAGTTTCTGATAAGTTCAGTTCTTTTTTTGAGATTATCTCGTTGATCTCTTTCTCTCCCATCTTGGCGACATTGGATGGATCGAAACCAGCAAAAGCTTCTCTGTTGGCATAATTCGCATCAGAATTGGTTCATGAAAATGACGATGATGTTAAATATTTGTTTCTCTTGAAAAGGAAGTGTTAGCAGAAAATGTAACCTGAGGATTTCTCTCCTTTTAATAATCTCAGTCCAGTTGAATTCCATCAGCATTCCACACATTGCTAGCAATTCAAACAACTTACTGTTTCATGAAACAGGATTCGATTAAACCATCCATTTTCGAGTCGAATAGGATATACTCTAACTTCTAAAGCTCAACGCGGATAACTTACTTGTCGTCATAAACAGGAACGCCCCAGCATTCGTCATGAAACTGAATGTAGACTTTTTCTGTAATATAAAGATCATTATCAGGCAATGTCATTGTATTAATTTATCTTACTTGAAAGGAATGACATTTGATTAATCTGAAGTATGAAAGTAGTTGTTAATCATTGGCAAATATAAGCCTAATAATTGATGGCCCTCAAGAAACTGTGATGTCCTACCAGCCATTTCCAGCAAGCAGAGCCAATATAATTGAAGGACTTTGGATTATCATTTCATTGGAATCACAACAACCTGTACTGGTTTACCAACATAAAGTATCAAGATTCCTTTGGATCATCTAAAAGTTGGTAGAAATTTAACAATCATTTCAGTTTCTTTAAACTTATCCATTCTGTATGATTTATGATTAAATTTTCTGCTAATATGCATGGAAATTTTTAATGAACAGATTTCTATGCAATAATGCAAACTCCAATGATTGCTAAGAATAATAACACTGACGTTTAATATGGAACGTTGTTCGACAATGTGCCTTGGTGCACAAGGTTCTGTCGAAAACAGGATTTTTCATGTCCTAGTCTCAATACTTGGCCTATAAACCAGGAACATATATGATGTTTACTACTGTGTACTTTGTGTGCCTGTTAAGGTTGCACAAAAGCTCATGTTATGCTGTTCGTTGCAAGCAGAACTGCAGAAGTAGAAGAAACATAGCATGCATGGAACTAAGGGGCAAATCTTACCGCTGTTTCGTGTAATCCAGTTGCATCGCCTTGGACCTTCATCACTATTTTCATTCATACTAGGTCGTGGCACTGGTTTAGGCAAGGTGACTTCTCTTCTCTCAGTCGGGGGAGCAATCAAATGGAGCGCTAACGAGATTTTCTGCTCCAACGAGGTGGAAGAATCCGCAACCGATGAAGAGTCAGTCGAGTTCTGAGACAGAGACAACGATAGAGAAGATAAAGAAAGAGGCGAGAGTGTTCTGTGAAGTCCAATTGGATAAACTTTCTTCAAGTTTTTGGAAAATATGTTGGTGTTTTTCGGCTTCTCTCGTTCCCTCAGGAATATGTTCTTAGTCTTCTCCAGAGGCTGTTTCTTGGCATATTGTTTGGACATTTTGGATAATTTTAGCAAGGAGAATACAGTGCAATTAGTACAGGTGTGAAGCTGTGAGGGATTTATAAGGTGGGGATTTGTGATAGGCTGATCATGTCAATAAGGTAGGTAGATGGAATTTTATTTTCATAACACTTAATTATCTTCTGAACTTTGTGTTTAAGCAAGATTATTAAAACCATGTTGGACTTGTAAAATAGATGTAGATTATGACAGTTGAATTTCAGGATTGCTATAAGCAGCAAAAATTAAATTATTGTCCTGAAACTAAAACTTATTGACATGAGTGTATTAGGCAAGTGTTACATAAAAAATAAACCAAACCTACCAGCTTATTCTCCTGCTCTCATTAACAAGAATCTTATGGTTGGTTTTTGTGTTTGTCCGACAACTAATTAGTGTAGTAAGTATTATATCATGTTATACATGTAGAAAAGTGAATAAGCTGGAACAGCAGAAGGTTTCTGTGCAAGTCCATTGTCATCTAAACTTTATAGGCCTTATATGACAGAATGATCCTGATAAGTTGTAAAACACCAGTAAACGTCTCTTGTAAGTCGTAACAATATTCTGCTTCTGCACATAGATATATATATATCAACTACTGACTAACATCACATTGTTAAGTTTCCAAGCAAGACTTCGCATTTCCTTAAACGCAGAACTGATATTCGCCCAGAAATTATTGCTAGTCATCTGTGTTAATTGTTATGTTAGCATGTTGTTAAGTTACAGCCATAATGTAGGAGTAGGAGTATCTTGATCTTTGCATCTCATTCCATGAATTGATCTAAGTAAGCTCAAGTGGAGTTTCATGCTTAACAATCAACTATCGACTCATATATACACTTGAAGCCTAAGATTTGAAGTGTCTGAGTTGGGAATGAGCACTCTTAGTCCAATCCAAGTGTTAATTAGTCTCACTCTGATCTGGGCCCTATCTATTATACTTAAGTCCCACTCTTGGAAAAAGCATGGAGGCATGAAGCAAACTCTCTGCCTGCAAAGATAAGGATATACCATCTTTCTTGGTCTTTCTCTTGCTATTTTGTAGAATTCTTCAAAAAAAAAAAAAAAATTTTACTAAACGATAAACCGAACTTCATTTGCATTCAGTGTGAACTTACATTACAACCTATTCAAGTGTTAGACATGATTTTTTCTAATGTTTAGTAAAATCCAGTATTTATAAGATATGCTATTTAATTGTTTTTCCTTCATTTTGTTTTGGTCCAAAGGAAGGTCCCATTTCCTAGGTTTTTTGAAGAGGAAAAAGAGCGGATATGCAGGCGTCCCAAAGAAATTTGGCTTATTTGGAAAAAAGGCCATATTCTTTGGAAGATGTATCGCAATTTCCCATGTCCATGCCATTTCGGAGCAAGTGACAAGATGCTACAGACTATAATGGTTGGTCCTATTTCCTTGTATGATTCACGCGCTACTTAACATGTAGTTTATAAACGAGATGTTTATTTACATGTACAATTTATGCATAAGGAAACATGCTCGGCTGTGTGAAGTTTCCAAGAAGTTGCGGATTGATCTAGAAGCTTGCAAAGGCTAAAGGACTATTGTGCAAATTGACGAATTAATTATATGATTTAAACTGGAACTTTCTCTCCAATACAACACATTTAATCTAAACCAGCTCCAACAATGGAGCTTCAAGCTCCATTGAAGCTCTAGGATAGTTTGTGTAGTGTCAATTTTGAGGTTGATCGCTGACGTTTAAGGTTTAGTAGGGAAGAACGAGCATCGAGGGTTTTTGGTGGGTTTAACGACGGATGGTTTTCTGTATTATACAATTGTTTTTTTTTTTTTTTTTTTTTTGAAGACGGATGGTTTTCTCCACCATCATCTTGATTTGACCGAATATCTTTATTTTGGAACAATAATAAAAAACTATCATGCACAACAATTCAAGCATAAGCGCACTTATATAAACTAAAGAACATGAATTCTATAAGTATACTCCCTCCGTTCCACACCAGTTATCTAGTTTTGACTTTTTCGTAGTCAACTAAATTGAAGTTTGACCACGAATTAATCTCAAACAGTAATTGTAAAATCTTCAATCGAACCATATAATGAAATTTTGGGATTTAAACTTTGTCTACCGTGCTGATATTGTATTGTCTCATGGTGCTTTAAATGTTGTGCCATATACAATATATGTTGTATTGAAACACACCCAAGCACCAAGATGCACCACATCATGCGTCACGATAGAGGAAACCGAAGAAATGTGGTGGGTTTCTTGCATTTTCCTTCAATGTAGTATATCACCCTTTTCCTTAAAAGGGTGATAATTGGAAATTTCAATATTTTTCAATATGAGAGGGAAGTGAAAGCCTAATGAGTAATGAGCTAAGTCACATAAAGTGTAATTCGAGAGCAGGAGCGAGAACGGAATTTGACATTTTAAAAAATATATGAGAGGGAAAGTTTATTAATTATTTTAAAATTATTTTATGCATGTAAAAAATACTACTAGTTTATATATACCAAATACTAATAATAATTATAATCAAACATTTTGATTTTGAAGTCCAGGTCCATAATTTGGTAGCCCAATATAGCAACCAAAGTACCAAACCCTAGCAGTTAGTATCTTGTTCTTAATTTTCTTAATCCGTTTCTAATCTCCCAGTTAATTTTGTACTAATTGTTATTAGATCGCGCTCTGTGATCTATGTAGCTGAGAAGTGAGTCAGCAGCAGCAGCAGCAGCAGTCACCACCCACCATGTTCAATGTTCCGTTGTCCTTCAATACGATGGAGTATACTTTCCCGCTTCTTCGTCTCCCAAACCCCCTCATTTGTCTCCACCTCCGTCGAATTAGCCGATTGCCCTACAGACGATGCCGTTTCGCGAATCCTCACCCACTTAATTCCCCCTTCTTCCCACTCCTATGCCAAGCTCTTATTCCGTTCACTCCAGTTAAACATTCCATTCCGACACGATGTTCTCAAATTGGATGCTTCCGAAATCACCTCCATTCTCGACAAACTCTCACGAGTTAGCCCGGAGAATGCAATTGGCTTCTTCTTTATGCTGCAGAGTCACTTTGGAATTCGCCACACTCTGCGTTCCAAGCTTCTTGTGGCCATTCTATTGGCCGAGAGAAAGCGCCCGCGACCGCTCAGGTTTCATTTGCAGCACGTCGTTCTACGCGAAGGTAGTGTTTTCGAAAATCAGCTCAATTGTTTTTTTTTTTCCTTCTTCTGTTTGCTTTGTTTATATGAAAATGTGATTGATTCATTTTTATGTGGATGTAGAATGTGGTTTAAGTCTCTCATACTCTGTTAGGAGATTAAAAAAGGCCTACTGTTCCAATTGTTGCCATCTTCATGATATAATTGGAGGATTTTTTTTAAGTTTCTTTTTGTATCAATATAGTAACATTTATTTTGCCAAGTAAATGCCTTTACGATGAGTACGCGAGGGTGTAGTTTACATTCATAAGTTTTTTGTGTTGGAACTGGACATATTAATTTCGGATGTTGGATCTCTCTCTTATCTATCTTCAATTTAGGAAGCATAAATTATATTTGACTCACTTGGTTTACCATGTCAGCCTTGATTCCCTTTTATTTTATTTTTTTTATCCTTTTACCCAATGTTGGGACACGAATAGTCGAATACATGACTGTGGTAGACACATTAACATGCTTGTATACTCTCTGCACTGTATATAGGCTCTGTTTAGCAAAACTAGCTGAAAAGTTAGCTGGTAGCTGGTTAGGTAGCTGGTTAGCTAGCTAGCTGGTTTTAAATGTAGGTGTTTAGCAAATTAGCTGAAAAGCTAGCTGGTGTTTTGTAAAATGACATAAAAGGGCATTACTCTTATTTTTCTTGTTTTAACCTTTCTTATCGTATTATTAGTCTATAGTTTTTTAAATAATAATATATCATATTTTGTCCAATAATTATAATATATATTTAATGTATTTTACATCGCCACTTTAATAACATCATCAATTATCAGAAGTTGAAAGAAATAATCGTTGAGCATTTTAACTTATTAATGAAAAAAATTAGTAATTGATGTGTATAGAATTACTGGGTGATAATATTGGGTGCATGATGTATAGAATTCGTTGCTTGGTAATATGGGTGTTTTTACTTCTTATTTTATTTAGTCTAATTTAGGTTAATTTGGGTAGGGATATTTTCGGAATAAAAATATAACAAGCTCCTTCTTTTTCAAAAAAGCTACTCAAGGAAGCTCTTTTTCCAGCTAGCTGGAAAAAGAAGCTGCGCGTTCACGTAACGAGCTTTTTATTAGTCAATGGTCAAAAAAAGCTCATGGAGCTGGAAATCTAGCTGAAAAGCTAGTGGTAAACAGAGCCATAATATCAAATAGCTCAATTTGATTTCAGTTTTACTTTATAGGGGCATGGATTAAACAACCTATTTTAATTTGGGAACTTTAGTCTTGTTCGTTGTTTGCTTGGTTAAAAATTTGACTTGATTGTTTGGAAATAAAAGTGACTAGATCTTCTTTGTGTAGAGATCGCAAACAAATGTTTGAGCAATTTATATTCTATTTTGGCGGGATATGGTTTTTCCATTAATTTATTCTGTCTTCAAGTTATGCAATTTGCAACAACTTTGGTGCAAGTGGTCAAACTGGAATAAAGTGGAAGCCGTGTTAGTTTATATTCATATTTTCTTCAGCAACTGTATATAGTATTGGTAGTCCATCCAGAGTTCACCATAGTCCTTGTTTTAGTTGCTACATCAAAGTCACTATTCCTCAATAGTTTTCCTTTTTTTCCTTCCTCTTGTATGATAGTTCTAGTTTCATGGTGGCTGGAGAACATTTTATGTTGCTAATTTTCTGTTTATAGCTCTCTTATGATTTTTATCAGGCTCTGGATCCGCACCTTCAATTTGTGACATGCTTTTTGAGTGCTTCGGGGACTGCATCTCAAACCATTTATTGTGGGATATGCTGGCTTTTGTTTATTCAAGATTGAACATGAGCCATGATGCTCTTTTTCTCATTGCTAAGATGAATGAATTGTGCATTCCGCCATCTGTGGTGACATACAACACTTTGATGCACGACATGCAGCATACTGGTTACATCTTGGATGCATTTGATCATATGAAAGCCAGTGATAGTCATCCTAATGAATTCACAAACTCAATTCTTCTACACGGTCTATGCAGACAGTTATTGTTTCATAAAGCAATTGCATTTCTATATCAGATTAAAAAGAAAGAACAACTTTGCACTGTTGGCTTTAATACTCTGATGTCCGGATTCTCTCGAATTGGTTTTGTAGAAATTCAGCAATCTTTCTTTTGTATGATGTTGAAGTGTGGATTACGACCTGGTGCCTATACTTACAACATTCTCATTAATGAGCTGTGTGCTGCTGGTTATGTAGAAGAAGCTTTAAATTGCACAAAAGAAATGGAGAGACAAGGGATGGAGCCTGATCAAGTGACCTATACCATTCTGGCCAAAGGATTTCGTTTACTTGTGAAAACGGATGAAGCACTGAAAGTCTCAAAAGAAATTCTGCATAAAGTGTCAGCTCCTGATCACTTGACCTACACGATACTTATTTGTTTGCACTGCCAGGCAGGAGATGTGGAAGAGGGTTTTAGGTTAATAAATGAGATGCAATCAATGGGTCTTTCCCTGAATGCCGTCTCATACCGTGCTCTAATCCGTAGCTTGTGTATGATTGGACGTACGACAGATGCATTGACATTGCTTTCTGGGATAGAAAATGTTGGTTTGAAACCAGATCATGCTATGTACTGTGTTATCATTGATGGTCTCTGCAAGCTCGGGGAAGTACAAAGTGCCATCCAACTTTACAGAGAGATGTGCCAGAAGCGAATTACTCCACAATGGTTTCCACACAGATCTTTTTTATTAGGCCTATGTGAGGCAGGATCAGTTTCTGATGCAAGAAGTTATTTGAGTGCATTGACGAATGAGGAGTTGATACAAGATATTGTCCTGTATAACATTTTGATTGACAAATATGCTAAACTTGGTAATACTAAAGAGGCTGAACGCTTGTATGAAGAAATAATGAAGAAAGGAATGGCCCCTACTATAATGACATTAAATTCCTTGATATATGGGTTCTGTAAAGCCGGAAAATTAAGTGATGCTATGATGTGCCTGAGAAAAATTTGGATACATGATCTAGTGCCCACCGTTGTTACTTATACTACTCTCATTGATGCATTTAGTGATGTGGGAGACGAAAAGACTGTATCCGTACTGTTTCGTGAGATGGAAAAAAGTGGGATAGAACCCAATCATATAACTTATACAGTCCTTATGAAAATGTGCTTCAGACAGAACAAGCTAGAAGAATGCGTTCAGCTTATCAAGCACATGAAGTCTAGGGGTGTGTCTCCAGATCAAAATTGTTATAATGCTCTGATCCAGCGTTGTTGTCAAGCCCAAGACTTCACAGGAGCATTCCAGATGTATAAAGGGATGATATTGCACAAGATTCATCCAAATCATGTTACATATGACATTCTTATCAATGGTTTGTGTGTCAATAGAAGCCTAGTACTTGCTGATGCAATGTTTTCTTCTCTGCTACACCAAAATATCAACCTGTCAAAAGTTTCCTACATGACTCTCATAAAAGCACATTGTGTAAAGGGAGATGTCGACAAGGCCATGCTTCTCTTCAGTAAACTGGCCAAGTCTGGGTTTGAAATTACCATCAGAGATTATAGTGCAATAATCAATAGATTGTGCAAACGGTCTTTAATGAATGATGCCAAGTTATATATCAGGATGATGCTAGCATCAGGTGTTGCTGTTGATGGAGAAATGTGTTCTGTCATGTTTCATTCCTTCGGTTCCAATTCCATGAATGGAATTTATTCACTGATGATAAAATATGGGTTTGATCCGGGTTGAAATATTCGAGGCAAAAATTTATGGTGCGACTATTACGTATTATTCAGTTATTTGAATTGGGTGGATAGATAAGCTCTGATACTCTTGCATGTAACGCATGGATTCTACCCAGAATCTTCAGTAACTGGTGGTGATTTATGGTTGTGTCTCTCATCATTAAGAATTCTACTCTCAATGTGGGATGAGAAGGTAAGCTCTGATTTAGCACTGCACATGCTCTGTCATGTAAATAGTAAAAAATGAAACAAGGCTAAAGAGCTTGCTTAGACATGTATTCTAGAATGGAAATGTATGTTGCTTATTTGAGTATCTCTCTGTATAAGAAAATGAGCTATGCCAGGAGTACCTGCAGTGACTAGTTATTGATCTGGAAGATGCAAATTGAAAAACATCACAATACATGTAAAAGGCAGTTACTACCCTTGTTTTGTACCCCTTAGAGACATAGTTGTCCTAATCTTTCCCTTTATTCGCCTGCCTTATTAGATCTCTTGCTCAAATGAAAACTTTCACCTTTTCTTTTGCTGTCCTTTCTTCATAATTCTCGAACATCTGAAGATCCATTTACTATCGAGCTTTCTGGCATAGTTAACTGTATGTAATGCTAGAAACCTTAATTCTTTAATTTTCCAACTCATTCTGGTAGCAAAAGACTTCAACTTTAAAGCTTGAGTTTCAATGTCGCTTGAGCCCCTTTAGTTTTTAACGTTACATACCTCTTCAATATTACCTTTCAACCTGTAGCAGTTCTGATTTGATGATCTGAAGCATTAGATTGTGACAGTACTTAGTGAGAGGACATTTATTTTCCTTTAATTTTAATTTTATATTATTTATTTTTATACATAAAATATTTATTGTTTGATGTATGATGATGCTGAGTTTATTCTTTTATGGTTGAATTTGTGTCGCAGCTTTCTGGTGCTACACTGCATATTTACGGAAGTGTGCCTGCAGAACTCTTGCTGGTTTTTCTGTTTATACGGCTTGCAGGTTTGTCCACTTTACAATTTTGGGCTGTGAATCTGTCTTCATTGAATCTATTCAAGCATACGTGATTAAGAGCCACTTCTATCCTTTTGTTTTTTGTTCTGATTTCTGAAAATTTTACTGCAATTTAGGTTCATTGTTTCCAAAGTTGTCCGTGTTGTCCTTTGGGGACAATAGATAAAATATGACTAAAATTTATTGTAATGTTTTATGGTTTTTGTTTCCGAAATTACAAGATTGAAACTGGGTTGAACGGGAATGTATGTGGTTTCTGAATAGAGTGCAGATTCTTTTAACGTATAGCTCATGCAATTAAACCTATGCTCTCTGGCTCTCTGCTAAATTGTATGCTATAAGGGGTGTTTAAGCCTGCACATACGATTTTCTTGAATTCCATGCAATTGCTTCCCGCATCCCAAATAAATTATATTTTGTTGAAATTTTGGTAATTGATAAAAGAGCAGCCAAAAATCAATTTACATAGGCTGGCATAGTATAATTAGCATATTTAATATGTTGCCTGGTTTATTTTTTCCCCCTCATGGATGTCACACTTTTGACATATGGCTCACCTGACAATGTGAATCAATTTACTTTGGATGTCGTTCCAATTACTGACAAATAACACTTCATAATAGCAGGGCAGCTCAGTTTTATGTGTAAACATGTATTATTTGGGCCCTACATAAAATCCATTTCCTTTGTTATTTGCTGCTCGCCTGCTCGAATATATAACGGTGGCACAAATCTTTTTTTTTTTCTTTTTTTGGAAATGGGTGAAATTCATTAAGCATCAAAATGGTAAAAGTCTAACAGTGTGACTGGAATCCTTAGATATTACAGCAGAAAGACACGGAGGGCATATGTCCCAAATGAAATGTAAACACAACATTCAGAAAGCCACGGTGGCACAGATCTATCATCTATGGGCTTATCTTTTTCTTTTTTTAAAAATTTATTTATTTTATTATTATTATTATTATTATTATTATTATTATTATCATCATCATCATCATCATCATCATCATCATCATCATCATCATCATCTTCCCTTTAAACAAATTAACTATTCCTCATATTGGTTCCTGCAGAATCTTATTTCCAAAGAAAGAAGTTGGTCACCAATAACCAATTTCATGCCTTTTCATATACTGCACAGAAAGAATCCATATTTCTGTAGATGGAATTAGATGATGTCTCTACAAGACCAACAGATAGAGTTTGAGGATCAAGAATGTACTGGAATATCAAGTGAAAGACCTTGAGAAGGAATTGCAGGCAAGTATGACAGAAAAGGTTGGCCTTTTCTTTCCTATGTTATGTGGCTTCTTAACTTGGTGTCTCATTTTTAATATCTCAAGAAAGAAAAGTGGAAAACCGTGATACTAGCCATTTGATTGCAAATTTTATCATATGTTAGTGTTTCAGTCAATACAACACAATGCAAAAAAAGCACACCCCATAATCAATCTGAGTGGAACAGAATCTTCATGCTGAAGTTGTTTCTATAATGCCGCAGGGTCCGCAACACTGACTTGGTGAAAGTTGCATTAGTTATACGAGTTAGCTTTAGTGTTGTCCTTTTGGATCTTCAAATTGTTTTTTACTGGTATTAACACCTGAACAGCATAAAAGCCAATAAATTCACATTGTATGCCTTGTTTGTGATCAGAACTTTGTGCCATGAAGAAAGCATTTATTCCATAAATGATAAAACCATGTAAACCTGCCCTTGTTAATAAAAATCATGATGGCAATATTTATGCTAGAAAACCTGGCTTCATCTCACATGTATAAAATAATACTAATAAAGCTTCGTGGAGGGAAAACTAGATTTAAGTTAACTAGTGTGCTGTATAGTAGACTCTGGTAAAGATTAACTGTCATCATCTACAATGTGTTGCAGGATATTGCATGTGCGGGGACGAACTGAACTGACTGAAGGATGAAAATGTAACATGTCTTGAAAATGAAGTTCATTTGGCTTCTCCTTTTAAAGGAAGCTTCAGAGATATGGCACTACTTCAGCAATTCAACTCAGCATGCAGCAGCACATCAATCACCTCCACCTACATGTACATTTACATTCCTTGTTCCTCTATTTGACTATTTATTTTATGTTACTTATATTAGTTGCATATAAATTTGATGAGACCTGAAAGTTTACGCATGCGGAGTCCGTGCATGATAAAAAAGATGGTTAACCAGATAGATTGATGTGAATAATAATACTCATTATCTTGACATGGAAATAGTTTCATCTTGGTGTCTTTGATGAACTCTTCACCGATATGTGGTGATATTATTTTCTTAAACACATACACCCTCAGTGAAAGCCAATCTGGCAATTTACACTTTTTTCACTTGAAGCAACTCTAGGTCTTTAACAAATTTTTCCAAATCTCTGCTTGAACTGCCACCGCTCCTAACTGCTTCTAGTGCTTCATCTTTCAGTTTCTTTGCTCTAACCCTCTCAACCAAGTCAACATTCATCGACTCACTGATTAGCCGAGCAAACTCAGCTGAGTCAGGAACAGTGTCACCACCTTCACACACCCTGACGGCAGCCTCCTTGTACTCCACCAATAGCTTTGCATCAAAAAATTGGTCTGCCTCCATGGGCCAGCACAATATCATCACCCCTGCTCCTACTGCTTCCAAAACCGAGTTCCATCCACAATGACTTAAAAAACCACCCACGGCACGGTGGCTCAATATCTGCACTTGTGGAGCCCAACCCCTTATGACCAACCCACGACCCTTGACACGGTCCTCAAATCCATCTGGAACAGTCCCGTACCCATCTGTCACTTGTTGGGTTGTCAATGATTTAACAACCCAAACGAAACGTACTCCGCTCATCTCAAGCCCACTAGCCAACGCCTCAGTTTGAGCAATTGTAAGCAACTTCTGACTCCCAAAGCACACATACAATACCACTCCATCATCACACTCATCAAGCCATGACATGACATTGTCCCCATCACTCACCTTACCCTCATCAGCCCGACCCAACAAGTTGATTGGCCCAACACCGTACAAACGAGAGTGGCCGATTTTCTTCCTCCAATACTGCAAGAACTCATCCTCCAAGGCCTCAAATGTGTTGAACACAAAACCCCAACTCAAACAATTTGCCATCATAGAATCTCTCACCACCTCCACACGAGGCTCTGCTTCCCTGTACCTGCGGAAAGTCGAAGGAGCCTGCTCCCATGTAAAACTCGGGCTTTGCGGTAAATCTTGAAAATTTACCACATGCCCGGGTATGAAATCATCAGCATTTTTAAAAAGAGCTTCGAGGGCAACAGTAGAAAAAGCTGCAGAGCAGTAAAAAACAATTCTTGGAATTCCAAGATTTTGGGCCAGGAGACTAGTCCATCCGAGGAAGAAATCGGAGAGGATAGCCACGGGTGGGTTACTGTGGGAGTGAAACCACTGGATTATCTGATCCTGTAGCTGGCTGAGTGCAAAGATTACAGGGATGTTGCCTTGGTTGCCAAGATCTTTGACATTTTCAACACCAGGTGGGATTGAAGGGTGATTTGGGAAAGGGAGGACTAGTGTTTGGATTGAGGGATTGGCTGAGAGTATTCGGTCTAGGATCGGAAGGTTTTTGGGAGTGATTAGGATAGTTATGGTCAGGTTACTGTTGCGGGAGAGTTGCAGAGTTAGATCAAGGAGAGGAAGCATATGTCCTTGTGCTGGGAATGGGAAGACTAGCAGGTGGACTCCATTGTTGCAGGAAGACATTTTACAGTTTTCAACTTAGGAAGAGAATATGGGAATGAGATGAGCCTTTTTTGTATATGTGAGATCAAGTAGAGGGGGCACCATTCAAATTCTCGTAAAAGTCATTTTTCCAAATAACAATATCCCGTTCCTAGTTTCTTATATTTTCAAATTACTATAATAATTCATAAAGTTTTACTAAATTTATAATTCAATTTAAATTTAATCCGATGATCTTACTTATTCAATTTGAATCTGGTACGTACATATTTCATTGTTAAGTAGAAGGTGCAGTGTTCGAATCTAATTGGCGTAAGTTTCTCCCTTTTATTTATTATTTTTAAATATTTCAAAAAATCACAGATTCATTGGTTTATATAAACCCTTGTTACGTAGAGGCTAGTATACTAATAATACTGTTATGTGATTTGACTACTATTTAGAAGAATCTGTTTTAAAGTCTAGTAATTGCTCTTCAAAGTCATGCATGACTACATGATGACTATATATTAATTGGTGGATTATATCTAGTCCATTATATTATAAGTTAGGTAGCCCAATAATTATTAACTAATCAAACTTTGCAATTAATTAATACAGTCATAGAAATAATATTCCCTCAATTTCAGAGAAATTGTTACATTTTGACTTTGACCGGTCAACTGTCTTCGAGTTTGACCACAAATTACTCATAAACGATAATAGTAAATAAATTATTAAAATGTAACACGGGATTACTATTCTTCAAGAAAGATTCCTTTTAGCCATGGTGGTCTAAAATCTAAATTAGAGGTGAATAATATTTCTTACTGCACTTGTAACATTTCAATTTTAAAACCTGAAAATCGTGAATAACAAAATACAATGTGTAAAGAACTGAATCTAAATCATAGTTCTCGTCTTAATCGTTCTTGTTTTAGTACTTATTTTCCTTTCCCTTTAATGTAACTAATGCATGGCGGTCACATTCTACCGAAAGTATATATGTCATACATACAATCGAATTGAGAACAAATGTACATATTCGATTTAGTATTTATTTATGATTACTGTTCATTTATAAATAGGCGTTACAATATGTAAATATTATTATTTGTTTGTCTGTAATTGTTTACATATGTGTTCTCATGAGTTTTATGTTATCACTAAGAATGTGAGCACTACAAAAAAACTGGGCTGGGGCGACGGATAGATCCGTCAGCCATTAACGATCCGTCGCCTCACAGCGACGGATCGGACGACGGATAAAATCCGCCCACCGGAGTCGGTCGACGGATAGATAATCCGTCCAATTCATGCGATTGGACGACGGATTATATATTTGACCTTTTTTTTTTTTTTAAATCGAAATATAACGACGGATAGAATCTATCCGTCGTTATATGTAACGACGGATAGAATCTATCCGTCGCTAAACCGGACGACGGATAGAATTCTATCCGTCGTCACATATAACGACGGATAGATTCTATCCGTCGTCCAACATTTTATTGGAATTAGTGACGGAATCTGAAATTCCGTCACTGTGAATTTCCGTCACTCCGTCACTATTAATCCGTCACTATTTATTTCATATTAATCCCTGTTTTTCGTAGTTCACCTATTTAATCAATATAATGTTCGATAATAAATGACTAATACGGAAAATATTTCAATAAATTTTGAATAAAAAAAGTAATATCCGGAGCTGGAGAAATTATCCACACAAGTGTAAATATGAAAAAAAATCTGAACATACAGATACATAACTAACTAGCTATCGACGGGAGGATGATGAATCGGGACATGAATCGCTCCATCTCAGAATCGGCGCCGTTTCTCCTCCCTTTGTTCTTAGGCACGCCGCATCTCTTGAAGTTAGCCGCAACTGTTTCCGGACTCGCGATCGCACCATTTCCGAGACTGGTCTTGTGTAAACCGGACGTCTGGATCACTGGATGATGATGAGGAGCACCCGGACTAGCCAGCTCAAACCGAGGCTCCCGAGTCCATATATTCGCCTTTCTTGTCCGGTTTGTTGACCTCTAGGAAGATGTTGTCAACTTGTTCATTGACAACACATCACCGTCGCCCTCCCCGCCTCGCCACTGAGCATCAACCTCAAAGATGAAATCGTAAATAGCGTATATCATGATCGCCATCGCTTTTAAAAATTAACTTGTAATAGTGTACAAATATGAACTTTAAGCAACATAAATATACCGCAATAGACGAGGCCCGGCAGTCGGTCCATACCCCGCCCTTATGCTTGGCCTTCTTGAAGATGGCATACTTGGATATCACCTCCCCGTACACCGAATCAAACCAGATCTAGTCAACAATTTATCATCTACAAGTAATAGAGCAGAGACTTCATACATACACGTAATGCTAGATTGCAAAACATATATACGCACCGATTGATAATAATCGGTGATGAGATCGCCTCCAAGATGGTGAACGGCCCTTCCGCCAGACGATCGGGATGCCCGGCTCACTGTTGGTGTAGGCAACGTCCTGGACATCAGTTCGGCGCCAATAGGCATCCCAAAGGGCCCACTCCGCTGCATCAACACTACAAGAAATTCCTGGAAAAACGACGTTATGGGGCGACGGATCGACGGATCGCTTATTAAGGCGACGGATTCTATCCGTCGCCCCTTTTGGCGACGGATAAGAGTTATCCGTCGCTAAATTGGGCGACGGATAACTCTTATCCGTCGCCCAATTTTGACTTTAAAAAAAAAAAAATGAAATTATTAACGACGGATAATTTTATCCGCCGTTAATATTTTTAATTAAAATTAAAAAAAAATAAAAAATGGCGACGGATAGATTATCCGTCGCCACGTAGCGACGGATATCTATCCGTCGCCCCACGTGGTGACGGATCGCCCTTCTGGGCCGACGGATACGTGTCCGTCGGCCCAGAAGGGTTTATACCGGCAGAATCGAGCAGAATCATTCTTCTTCTTCATTCTTCTTCCTCATTCTCTTCTTCTCCTCTCTTCGATTCCGGTGAATTCTTCGTTATTCCGGCCAATCTTGATGCCTAATCGAAGCTCGTGGGACAAGGAGTTTGGTTCTTCGATCAATTTCAGATTTCTACCGATTAATCAAGGTATTTTGGCTAAAACCCTAGTTTTTAAAAATTTGGAGATTTTGTTTATTTTGATTAATTTGAGCAATTATATGTATATATGATAAGTATGTAGTAGTTAGTTTAGTTAATTTGATTAATTATATGTAATTTGATATGTAATTTGTTTAATTTGATATATATATATGTAATTTGATAGTTAGTTTAGTTAATGATATGTATATATGTTAGGTATGTAGTATGATATGAATGTATGTAGTATGTTAAGTTTGGTATGTATGAATGTATGTAGTTAGTTTGATTTGTGTGTTAAGTATATATAGTTAGTTTAGTTAATTTGATATGTTTGTTAAGTATAGAAGTATTTAGTTTTGATTTGATAAATTTGTATGTTAAGTATGTAATTTGATATGAATATATGTAGTAATTCGATATGTATAGAGTAATTAGTTAATTGGGTGAATTTCATCCAGTACCCCTCTTAGATGTTCTAATTACACTTGGGTACCAGTTAGATCAACAATAACATATAAGTCCAGTTAGATAAAAATCAATTACATATAAGTCCTCGAATTTGACTTTTGGCGATTTAAAACCTGGAAAAGGCATTTATACCCCTGTCCAAATATCAGATTTTATTTCTGGCCAAACAGCCTTAGCTTATCATGGCACGTGCGAGGCTCGTGTGGACCTATATGTAATTGATAATTTAGTATCAGGTACTAGAATGTAATTGATATATGGTCGTTATTTTCAAAAAAACTAGCCGTTGGGGTAGTTATTTTGAGCCAATTTAAGCCCCAAAACAGTCCATATTCATCCATTTTTACTGATCCTTCTTCACTCAAACTAACAATGGAGAAGACCGATGAAATCCGTCCAATTTGCAGTATTTCGAAGTGTCGCAAGCGAACTATTCTCTCCGTTAAAAGGTGTGAACCGCATGAAGGAAGATTCTATTGGAGATGTCCAACACATGGGTGGTCTGAATGGTGTCTTGTTGAAGAAAACGTTCAAAATGGACGAGGAGATATCATGCAAGCCAAATTGCTATCTGAATTTGTTCCACCACATCAACATACTTCAAGGCGCCAAAATATGGAACACCAAGCTACAAGTGTGCAAACTACAAGTGAAGATGATGCAATGGTAAAACAAAAACAAAAGAAGAGATGTACAACTGCCATGGATACTCAAGAAGACAAATACATGAGAGTTAGGCAACTCATTTGCCTAAACCTATTCTTGTTTGCTGTGTACCTGCTTGTGCAAATAAGTAATGCATTCAAGTAGATTAAGTAGGCAAAGTAGTAGAAGTTGCATGTAGTAGAAGAAGTAACATGTATTGAACATTTTTCCAATGTATGTTTCAATACAAGTTGCAAATTGAGTAGCATCAAAAGTGCCATCATCAAAATAGCCTAACCAAAATCATAAGGTTATAATCAAAATAAACCACCAAATCATAAGGTTATAATCAAAATATATCACCAAAACATCCACCCAAATACTTGATCAACTCATCTAATCCCTTCCCTCTTGGTGCCATTGCCCCTGCCAGTGCCAGTGCCATTGCTGCCCATTGCCAAAGTTACCCATCGCCGCCTCACCTACCAAAGTGCAGGTCCTTCATATGCCCTCAAATAAGCTGCCTTAGTATGGTTGTTACTCAAGTAGTTCTCTCCATCATCCCTATTGTGATTGATAGCAGTCCAAGCATGCCTGCATGGGATGCCACTCATATCACATCTCTTACAATCACAAGTTCTAGCCTCAAGATTAACAATGAACCTGTATGTGTAGTCCCCAATCTCATACATGTTGCCTGCCTCAGAAAGCAATCTACATCTTCTTGATTCATCATGTGCATCATTCAAATTTTTCAATCCTCGCATGACCACTGATGTACATGCATTACCTTTCTTTCTCCTCACAACAATTCTCTGCATGACTTGAGTTCTCAAACCCTACATGACATCAAAGAATACAAATTGTTACTAGAGATCTTGTTGTGAAGAACAAAACTTAAAACTTGTTAACAAATTAGATATGTATTACAGTTACCTCCATAATATTAAGAATGGAAAATCCTCTAACAGGCTCCACCCAAGCATTGAAGCTCTCACTGACATTATTGGTGCAAAGGATCTATCTTGGTGTTGGATCAAAGGCATGTCTTGCCCAAAATCCAAGTGGAATCCTCATCAAGTAGTCATAGTTTGTTCACTTGCGCCTCGATCTTCACCATTGCCTTGTTGAATCCATAGTGAGTGTAGGCAGTTGCAGCTTGCCAGAAAAACTTCCTCAAATCAACACTCCTCCATTTTTGCTTGAAATTTTCATAAATATGCTTTGCACATTTTCTATTCACAACAGTTGGTGCAAGTTCTTCAATGGCAGGCACCAAACCCTACATTCAAATCAAGTAATGCATCAATGACAATCAACATTGAGTTATGAAATAAGAAATCAAGTAATCAAAGAGATTGTTAACATTACCTTTTGTCTATCTGCCATGAAGTGCCAATGTGTCTCAGCATCCCATGGTCCTAAGAATCTTTCAAGACATTGGAGAAAGAATCCCCAGGATTCTTTGCATTCAGACTCAACTATTGCCCAAGCTACAGGAAAGATACCAAAGTTGGCATCAGTGCCAACTGCACTCAATAACATCCCACCATATCTCCCTCTAAGATGACACCCATCAAAGAATAGGAAAGGGCTGCATCCATTGAGGAATCCTCTTCTAAGTCCCTCCAACCCACAGAAAAACCTCTGAAACAAAGGTGGCCTATCAATGGCTGGTTTCACACTCATCTCTACAACTGAGCCAGGATTAGATCTTATTATCATCTCCATATACTGAGGGCTAATCCTAAAAGCTTCCTCAGGGTTCCCTCCAATTATTTCTAAGGCTTTCTGCCTTGCCCTGAAAACCCTCATATAAGGGACAACTACCCCTAGCTTCTCAGAAACCCATGCTTCTAGTTTCTTGGCACATACTTGGGTTGTCCCTCAATTGGTCATGTATCTTGGTAGCTAACCAATTTGAGTCTGCTTGTTTTGGATCTACCTTTCTCACACATCTATGTCCTCCATGATAGGTCCTAATCATGAATGACATTTCATCATCCATCACTCCTACAATTCATAAAATGTAAGAATAATGAAATGACAGTTTGAAAACCAAATACACAAAAAGAGAACAAAAAGACAGCTTTCAACCTAACCACACACCGCATGTAATCTCCATTGTGACAAACTTTCCCACCACAATGTACTGTGTATCTGTGGGTGTTATTCTTCTTCCTTACCAAATGGAACCCTACCTTCAGTACATACTCCTTCACCCTTCTCCTCAGTTCATGAATACTACCAAATACATCACCCTCCTAAAATTCCTTATCCCAATCCTGACAGTTCACCTGGAATTCATCACCTATCCAATCTTGTTCACTCAGTTCATCATCTCCACTTGGATAGTAATCTTTAGATGAATCTTCTGGTTGGGCATTCTCTTTCTTCTCATTGTGTTCATTTGGCTCAGCAGACATAGTGGCATTTGCAGTAGCATTTGCATCAGCCTCATCATTCACTACAACATCACCTTGATTTTCATGCAAATCACCCCAGCTTCCTCATTCTCATCATCTGCAGTATCACCCTATGAAAACCTATCTCCTCATCCTCACTATCATGCAACATCTGACTTTTTGAGCCTCATACTCCCCAAATAAACACTTCCTGTCACCATCACTTTGTTCACCTTCCTCAGCTCCCTCATTTTGAACTTCTTCATTACCAAGCTGCTCTGCACTCTCTTTCTCATAGGAATTTGCATTCCGACTTTCATGTGATTCAGTCTCCACACCTTGGTCATGATAATCCTCATCATCACTATCATCACTACCAGTCTTGTTCTCCTCATCCTCACTCTCATACATTTTTCCCTTCCCTTTTCCCAATTTATCATCATCAACCCAATCCTCAACTACCACATCATCCACCAGACTTATCTTTCTTTGTGTTCCCTGCTTTTGATTGTTCAAGACTTCCAATATGTTGAGAAAAGATATCTGACAAAAGAGTCTCAAACTCTTCATCTGCAGCCTGAAATTCACTCCATACAGACTTAACAGGAGTAGGCTCAACATGTCTTGGAATGTAAGGACTAGGGGTTTCTTTGTTGGCTTTTTCAGATGGTTGTGGAGTTTGTGCAGGTGTAGCAGTTTTGGCAGGTGGAGTTTGAGCACAAGGTGGAGATTGTGGAGGAGTAAACTGTGTTGGTTGAGTGACAGGGGGTGGGGGTGTTTCATCATCACTAGGGACATCAGTCAAATCAACATATTCAGGGGAATGTGTGGGATGTGGTCTTGGCTTACAAGTTCTAAACAGATTTCTTCTAGCAGTTGTTTCAGTATGGACCTTGGTGGAGGGTACATACTCTACATCAACATCACTATTAACAAAGCTTTTGAATTTTTTGGAGCAAGACATGTCAATAGCCAAAGGTTCAACATCAAAAGTAGTTAAATGCAACTCTACTTCTAGTCCTTGCATATTTCTCTCAAACATCAACCTCACAGTTGAATCATCTATAACATCTATTGTTTCAAAAGAATTCTCAACATAAGCCACCTTTGTAAAAAACAGAGAACCCCTACTTTCCACACGTTCTAATATAGCATCAACATCCTTCATAAGTTTAGCATGTGTGTACCTTGAAGAATCAACGTCGACCAACATGAATTCCTCCCTACCCAGGTGAAGTCTGATGTTAAATTTTGCCCCCATTGAAACTGTAATAAGCATCAAAACAAACATATAAACAGATTAATATTAAGCAGTACAACCCTAGCTATAACCTGCGTATTGAACTACGATACAAACCACTCAAATCAAACACGAAATTGTGGATACTTAGATGAATCCGTACATGAATAACACAAAAACTAACAACAAAATTGAACCTTTACATGTATGAACAAAAATCCCTACCTCACAATGCCGAAATATCGCTGCGAACAGGTGAGAATAGCCGGAATTCGATGTTATACGTGCTATAATGGCCGATTACAGTTTGATTTTCGATGATTAAGAGTACACTGTGTTAGTTGAGTGAAGAAGACGAAGGGAAGACAGATCGGTTTTGGCGGGTGGAGTTTTGGCAAATGAATTTTAACCTAGAAAGGTAAAAAGGTAAAGACTCCAACTAAGGCCATGTTTGTTTGTCCCATAATTGATTTCAGCTTATAAGCTGGTCAACAGATTATTAGCTTTTTGGACTTGGATGTTATTGTTGAACTAAGTGACCCTTAGATGCAATGCCCCTATCTAACAGGGGGGGGGTATATGTAATTAACCCTAGTTAATTTGATATGTATGTTAAGTATATAATATATGTACTAAGAGGTTGAAATGGTTAAAATATATGCCCAATTTTATAACATATCGAACACCTAATTAATAATTAATTTATAATGAACATATAATAATTAACAATTAACCTCCACAATCTTCTTATCCGAATTGGAATCGATTTAATAAATTAAATACGATCTAATAAGTTGGAACGTGTCAGGTTAAAAATAAAGTATACAATGAATTGCGACCGTTCATGGATGTACGATCGTACGGCGGTAAATGGCAGAGTTTCTAGGAGTTTTGTAGAAGGGGTTAAATGTTTCATCTCGTTTGCCATGGGACGTTCGGTTTGTGCAACTGGGGGTTGATAAAGTGTCCTTACACATTGTAAACCTGCAGAAACAAGCAATTTATGACGCCTACAACAGTATTCGAGCACTTGTGACGTTACGGATTCATGCCTGAGTATCATGTATGGATTCATCACGGTGAGGAAGCACCGTCCATGGCATACCTCCAATGGAGGGAGAGGCGGGGTTTGGGGCCGCCTATCGAGTGCCTTTCTGCTTGTCGGAACATGTGCATGGTGTATTGGGAGGAGGATGTAGATCTGTTGGAATGCAAGTTCTGTGGTAGGGAGTGTCACAAGTGATGAGGAGGATCGTGCATGAGAATGAGGAGTTTCATCCGTTTTGTATCTAGGCTTGTCTAACTAGTAGTAATCATTAGTTGATATATATATGAAACCAAACATTATGGTAAAATTGAAGCTGATGTAACTTATATTATGTAATGCCGTAACAATTGACTGGAGCTAATATAACTTATATTACGTAGCAATTGATTGAATTATTGTGAAATTGATTTATTATCGTAAATGAAAGACCTCGATCTAATGAATTCAAACGTGTCAGGTTATTATCTAATTATTCAATGAATACCGATCGTTCATGGATGTATTGTCGCATTTCTCAATGGCGAGTTCAATGGAGTTTTCGAAGGGGTGAAGGTTTCATTGCATTTGCAATGTCAAATCCGCTTGTGTAAAGGATGGGTTGATAAAGTGACCTTGTGCAATGAAACAAAGCGTAAACAAGCAATACGTGGCTCCTAAAGCGGTAGTCCAAAGACTTGAGGAAAATGGATTCTGCCTGGTATCGGTATGGAATCATCATGGTGAGGAAGCAAAGACCGCCCAATACATATGACCAATATGAGACGTGGAAGGAAGAGAAAAAATGAACAAGTCGGGGAACAAAGTACATCTGAAGGCGATGCTATTCGAGCTCGAGTCGAACAAATGGTGTATGATGCTGCATGGGCAGAGTTCAGGGACACAACTAACACTGAAACCGAGGTGGAGGTGGATGAACCACCGAATCCCGAGGATCAGTTGTTCTTTAACTTGTTAGAATCATCAAGGAAGCCGGTTTATCCGGGGTGTAAGCTCACTGAGTTGTCTTTGTTGGCTCGGCTAATGAGTTGTAAGGCTAACGGCCAGCAATCTGAAACGAGCTTCAATGAATGGGTTGACGTAATGTCGGACCTTTGTCCTGAAGAAAACCTAGTTCCCACCAACTTTTACCAAGCGAAGAAAAAGATGCGGGGTTTAGGGCCCCCTGTGGTAACCATAGACTGTTGTCCGAAAATGTGCATGATATATTGGGAGGAGGATGCAGATTTAATAGAGTGCAAGTTCTGTGGTAAGGAACGGTACAAGCGCTACAAGGAGGGGGCTGCAAAGAAACGACAGAAGAAAAATCTCCCACATAAGAAAATGTGGTACTTCCCTCTAGCACCTCGTTTGAAAAGATTGTATGCTTATGCGGAAAAAATGCGGTGGCACAAGGAGCGAGTAATCTCGGATAATGTAGAAGATGGTAGAATGGACCATCCAGCAGACTCACCCGCATGGAAATCGTTTAACAAGACATATCCAGAGTTTGCAGCCGAATCTAGAAATGTACGATTGGGACTTTGTGCGGATGGTTTTAACTCGTTCGGGAGTGAACGTAAATACTCTTGTTGGCCAGTTATGCTCACACCGTACAATCTGCCCCCCGGTGAGTGCATGAAGGAGCCATTCATGTTTCTGACTGCGTTGGTGCCTGGGCCGAAAGATCCTGGACTGACATTGGATGTTTTCTTGCAACCCCTAATCAAGGAGCTGATCGAGTTGTGGACGGATGGTATCCCTGCATATGATGTGTCGACAAAAAAGAACTTCACCTTGAGAGCAGCTCTTCTTTGGACCGTGAGTGACTTCCCTGCATACTCCATGCTATCTGGAAGGAAAACCGCAGGAAATATGCATGTCCACATTGCTTGGAGGATACTGAGATGCATTTAGACCAAGGGTAGTGGAAAATTTTGTTGGTTTGATTGTCATCTTAGGCTGCTAGAAAGTGACCATCCGTTCAGGAAGAACAAGGATCAATTCTTGAAAAATAAAGTAGTCAACAAAAAAGCCCCGACAAGACTTACTGGTGCACAAATTCTTGCGGAGATTGATAGGTTGGGTCTTATGAAGGTCACTGAACTTGGGTGGATGAAGCATAACGAGAAAATTGGTAAAACATGTGGTTGGAGGAAGAGAAGCATCTTCTGGGACTTGCCTTACTGGAGCAGTCTTCTTATCCGTCACAACTTAGATTTCATGCACATTGAGAAGAACGTGTTCGAGAACTTATTCAATACACTTTGCAACATTGAGGGAAAAACAAAGGACCATGCGAAGTCTAGATCCGAGTTGTCCACGTGGTGTAAAAGGCCTGAGTTGACAAAGAAGGATGAGAATGGTAAGTGGCCGAAAGCGTGCTACACAATTGACAACGCTTCTAGGTCAATTTTGTTTGATTGGGTGAGGGCATTGAGTTTCCCAGATAATTACGCCTCAAATTTAGAGAGGTGTGTGGATTTGAAGAAGACAAAGGTTTATGGGATGAAGAGCCACGACATCGTGTGTTCATGGAGAGGCTTATCCGGTAGCATTTCGAGAGCCGCTCAAACACGTATGGACCGCTATCACCGAGTTGAGCTTATTTTCAAAAAATTTAGGCACAAGGGTGGTTCATGATAAAGTGTTGGAAAATCTTGAAAGGAACATACCATTGATTCTATGCAAGCTCGAGCGTATCTTTCCACCGAGCTGGTTTGATTCTATGGAGCACTTGTCGGTTCACCTTCCTCATGAAGCGAGACTTGCTGGTCCGGTTCAGTATCGATGGATGTATCCATTCGAGAGGTACTTGGGGAAATTGAAGAAGTATGTCAACAACAAAGGTAAACCTGAAGGTTCGATTGCCAATGCCTACCTTCGAGAGGAAACTGCAACCTTCTGCTCTTATTACTTTGACGAACACGTCCCTATGAAGACATCAAGGCCGGCTCGAAACGCAGACACATTCGTAGTTCAAGCGGATGATGAGTTTTCCCTATCTGTCTTCAGGGTATCAGGGAGACCTCTTGGTGCAGCTAAGAAAGAATATCTTACGGATAAAGAGTTGAAAGCAGCTCAATATTATGTCCTCACGAATTGTGCTGAGGTTGACCAGTATATGGTACTATTTGCGAGGTGAACAACCATTTATTTAAATTTTAATATAGCTACACAAGTCTCTACTTCAATTATAGACTTATCATCGAATCAATGTTTGCAGTTTTTTCAAAAAGCGTTGTTTGGAAGAAAATCCTCAGATGACAGAGGATACAATAGAGGAACTACTTGACTCTAAAATTCCTACAGAATTTCCAGATTGGTTCCGAGCGTATGTCCGGAATCCAATTAACAATGTCACATGCATATACTTAAAGGCTCTCGCAGAAGGGCCATTCAAAAAGGTCTACACATTCCCAGGTTATATAGTGAATGGCCTTAGGTTCCACACGACTGAATGTAACACGGCCATGGCGACAAGCAACTCCGGGGTGTGTGTTAAGGGTGCAGAAGATTATGGAGATGCTACTTTGTTTGATTTCCACGGCAAGCTAAAACGAATTGTGAGGATTGAATATTCTGGCTTGCCATTGAAACGAACTTTCTTGTTTGATGTTGAGTGGTATGATCCTAATCCAGGAGGTACGAGGAAGAACGAGCAGTATGAAATGGTTGATGTGAACCAAAAGAAGAGGTACCGAACCAAGTATGAACCATTTATTCTGGCGACTCAAGCAAGACCAGTGGTGTTTCTTGAATATCCAAGAAGGAAACGCGATAAGGGGGAATGGTTAGCTGCGGTACCTATTCGTGCTCGCTCGAAAGTGGAGTACATTGAGAAAGACGACTCAATTACCAACTCGTACCAACAAGAGGATGTTGATAAACAAGTAGAAGATCCCATAGAAGCAGATGATGAGTTGTTTGATCTGCACGAGGACCAATATGTAGACTTAGAGGACAGCGATAATGGTATATTATTACATGTGTTATTATAATTTGTTCAGGGTATTATAACTCGTACTAACACATTTTATTGTATTTATTACATGTTTTTGCAGATGCCGCGACAGAGGCCGTCCACCTATCGTCCCCCACCACGCAGCCGGCCGCAGGATAGTAGTGGTGGGTCGGGGACAGGGTCAGACGATAGGGAGGGCTCCGATGGTCGCGAAGAAGTCTCGATTCTGAGACCCCCGCAGAGAGAGCAACCGTGGCTCTACCAGTCAGCACAGACACATCTTTGGAGGACGACCACGACGATTGTCCCTACCTCGTGTTCGATCCAAACCATCCCAACGCGTCACGGGACTTGCGATGATTTTCCCTGTTGGTCCTGCCAAGTAAGTATTATACATTCTTCTTAAATATGTAAAACATAACTTATAATGATAGTTGACAAGTATAAATTGTTGTACTAAACTAATATATATTCGTTTCTTGTATCTTATACATTGACAACAGCTTATGGCATCGGGAGGTGCATAACAAACTAGGTGACATCTTCCGGAGCAGGAGAGAGCCACCGGGCAGGGTGGTGAGTGTTGGAGCCACATCTCGGAGCGCATGACGGCCGAGTACTTCGATGAGCTGAGGGTAAGTTAAAATATGGCATTCATTTGTTTGTAATTATAATCGTTTTAATATGAGTGGTATGTTAGCCACTGTATGTGAGTGGTATGTTAGCCACTTTATTTGGGTGATATGTTAGTCACCATTGTGTTAGTAAAATTTAGGACAATGTGAGTGGTATGTTAGCCACTATATGTGAGTGGTATGTTAGCCACTTTGTTTGGGTGATATGTTAGTCACCATATACATATGTTGTTGTATCTTGTTAAACTGATGTAACATGGTGAGGTTATACATGTATTGACTTTGGATGTTGTATGAAATTGAGAGTGTAGAAGGAGTACTTCATTCCCAGCAGGTTGATCCCACAGATCTGGCGTCTTTACGAGACTGTGGGATCCAAACTGTACAGGGATATGGTATGTTCGTGGAAGGCCATTCGGGATCGGGGTGGCGAAATCCCTCCACAGGTTGATGCGTGAGTGGGCCTTTGGGATGCCTCATGGCGCCGAATCGATGTCCGTGACGCCTACACAAAGTAAACCGGCATCCCCGATCGTCTGGCAGAAGGGCCGTTCACCACCTTGGGAGGCGATCTCATCACCGATTATTATCAATCGGTGCGATATATGTGTTTTGCAATCTAGCATTACGTGTATGTATGAAGTCTCTGCTGCTCTATTACTTGTAGATGATAAATTGTTGACTAGATCTGGTTTGATTCAGGTGGCACGGGGGGAGGTGACATCCAAGTATGCCATCTTCAAGAAGGCCAAGCGTATATGGGTATGGACCGCCGCCTCGCCTATTCTGTATATTTATGTTGCTTAAAGTTCATATTTGTACACTATTACAAGTTAATTTTAAAAAAAGAATCGATCATGATATCTCATTATTTACGATTTCAGCCGAGGTTGATGCTCGGTGGCGGCGGGAGGACGAGACGGGTGATGTGTTGTCAACTGAACAAGTTGACAATATCTTCCTAGAGGTCAACAAACCGGACAAGAAAGGACGAATATATGGACTCGGGAGCCTCGGTTTGAGCCTGGCTAGTCCGGGGTGCTCCTCATCATCATCCCAAGAATTCCACGCCCTGCTGTTTACACAGGACTGTGTCTCGGAAATGGTGCAGTCGCAGGTTCGGGAACAGGTTGCAGCTCTAACTCAATAGATGCAGCGTGCCGCCCAAGAACAAAGGGAGGAGAACGAGCGCCTTCTTCTGTATGGAGCGATTCATGTCCCAGCCCGCCATCACCCACCCCCGTCTGATAGCTAGTTAGTTATGTATCTGTATGTTCGGATTTTTTTTCATATTTACACTTGTGTGGATAATTTCTCCAGCTCCGGATATTACTTTTTTTATTCAAAATTTATTGAAATATTTTCCGTATTATTCATTTATTATCGAACATTATATTGATTAAATAGGTGAACTACGAAAAACAGGGATTAATATGAAATAAATAGTGACGGATTCACAGTGACGGAAATTCACAGTGACGGAATTTCAGATTCCGTCATTAATTCCAATAAAATGTTGGACGACGAATTATCTATCCGTCGGCCCAACTCCAGCGGGCGACGGATTTTTTATCCGTCGCCCGATCCGTCGCCAAGGTTGGGGCGACGGATCGTTGGGCTGAAGCGACGGATCTATCCGTCGCCCCAGCCCAGTTTTTTTGTAGTGCAACCTGTGGAAGGATTTCGCCACCCCGATCCCGAATGGCCTTCCACGAACAGACCATATCCCTGTACAGTTTGGATCCCACAGTCTCGTAAACACGCCAGATCTGTGGGATCAACCTGCTGGGAATGAAGTACTCCTTCTACACTCCCAATTTCATACAACATCCAAAGTTAATACATGTATAACCTCACCATGTTACATCAATTTAACAAGATACAACAACATAACAGATATGGTGACTAACATATCACCCAAACAAAGTGGCTAACATACCACTCACATATAGTGGCTAACATACCACTCACATTGTCCTAAATTTTACTAACACAATGGTGACTAACATATCACCCAAATAAAGTGGCTAACATACCACTCATATTAAAACGATTATAATTACAAACGAAGGAATGCCATATTTTAACTTACCCTCAGCTCATCGAAGTACCCGGCCCTCATGCGCTCCGAGATGTGGCTCCAACACTCACCACCACCTTGGTGGCTCACTCGCCCTAAGATGTCACCTAGTTTGTTGTACCTCCCGAGGCCATAAGTTGTTGTCAATGTATAAGATACAAGAAACGAATATATATTACTTTAGTACAACAATTTATACTTGTCAACTATCATTATAAGTTATGCTTTACATATTTAAGAAGAATGTATAATACTTACTTGGCAGGACCAACGGGGAAAATCACTGGCAAGCCGTCCCACGTGACGTTGGGATGGTTTGGATCGAACACGAGGTAGGGACAATCGTCGTGGTCGTCCTCCAGCATGTGTCTGTGCTGACTGGTAGAGCCACGGCTGCTCTCTCCTGCCGGGGGTTCTCGTGAATCGAGACTGCCGCCTCGACCATCGAGCCCTCCTCGTCGACTGTCCCCGACTCCACCACTACTATCCCGCGTATCGTGGTGGGGACGATAGTGGACGGCCTGTCATGCATCCGAAAAACATGTAATAAATACAATAATATGTGTTAGTACGAGTTATAATACAGAACAGATTATAATAACACATATAATTACTCAAATGTTATCAACTACTAACTAGTTATAATACACATAATATACCGTTATCGCCGTCCTCTAAGTCTACATATTGGTCCTCGTGCAGATCAAACAACTCATCATCTGCTTCTATGGGATCTTCTGCTTGTTTATTGACATCCTCTTGTTGGTACGAGTTGGTAATTGAGTCGTCTTTCTCAATGTACTCCACTTTCATTTACGATAATAAATCATTTTCACAATAATTCAATCAATTGCTACGTAATATAAGTTATATTAGATCCAGTCAATTGTTACGGCATTACATAATATAAGTTACATCAGCTTCAATTTTACCATAATGTTTGGTTTCATATATATATCAACTAATGATTACTAGTTATACAAGCCTAGAGACAAAACGGATGAAACTCCTCATTCTCATGCACGATCCTCCTCATCACTTGTGACGCTCCCTACCACAGAACTTGCATTTCAACAGATCTACATCCTCCTCCCAATACACCATACACATGTTCTGACAAGTAGAAAGGCACTCGATAGGCGGCCCCAAACCCCGCCTCTCCCTCCATTGGAGGTATGCCGTGGAAGGTGCTTCCTCACCGTGATGAATCCATACATGGTACTCAGGCATGAATCCGTAACATCGCAAGTGCTCGAATACTGCTGTAGGCGTCATAAATTGCTTGTTTCTGCAGGTTTCCAATGTGCAAGGACACTTTATCAACCCCAGTTGCACAAACCGGACGTCCCATGGCAAACGAGATGAAACCTTTAACCCCTTCTACAAAACTCCTAGAAACTCTGCCATTTAACGCTGTACGATCGTACATCCATGAACGGTCGGAATTCATTGTATACTTTATTTTAACTTTGACGCTCCAATTGATTAGATCGTATTTAATTTGTTAGATCGATTCCAATTCGGATAAGAAGATTGTGGAGGTTAATTGTTAATTATTATATGTTCCTTATAAATTAATTATTAATTAAGTGTTCAATATGTTACAAAATTGGGCATATATTTTAACCATTTCAACCTCTTAGTACATATATTATATACTTAACTACATATCAAATTAACTAATTACTTTATACATATCGAATTACTACATATATTCATATCAAATTACGTACTTAACATACAAATTTATCAAATCAAAACTACATACTTCTATACTTAACAAACATATCAAATTAACTAAACTAACTATATATACTTAACACACAAATCAAACTAACTACATACATTCATACATACCGAACTTAACATACTACATACATTCATATCATACCTATCATATATACATATCATTAACTAAATTAACTATCAAATTACATATATATATATATATATATATATATATATATATATATATATATATATATATATATATATATATATATATATATATATATATATATATATATATATATATCAAATTGAACAAATTACATATAATTGATGAAATTAACTAAACTAACTACTACATACTTATCATATATACATATAATTGCTCAAATTAATCAAAATAAATAAAATTCCCAAATTTTTAAAAACTAGGGTTTTAGCCAAAATACCTTAATTAATCGGTAGAATTATGAAATTGATCGAAGAATCAAACTCCTTGTCACACGAGCTTCGATTAGGCACCAAGATTGGCCGGAATAACGGATGATTGGCCGTAAAACGGATTGAGGAGAAGAAGAAAATGAGGATGGAAGAATGAAGAAGATGAAGAAAATGAGAGATTCTGCTCTCTGTCCGAACATATGAAAACTGGGCCGACGAACACGTATCCGTCGGCCCAGTGGGCGACGGATAGGTATCCGTTGCCCCATAGCGACGGATAATCTAGCCGTCGCCCAGTTTGTTTTTTTTTAAATCAAAATATTAACGACGGATAAAATTATCCGTCGTTAATAATTTCCTTTTTTTTTTTTTAAAAAAGTCAAACTTGGGCGACGGATAATTATTATCCGTCGCCCAATTTAGCGACAGATAAGTTATCCGTCGCTAATAAGCGACGGATAACTATTATCCGTCGCTTTCTCTATCCGTCGCCCCAATTAGCGATCCGTCGTTATGGGGCGACGGATAAAATTCGTCGCCCCATAACGTCGGATTTTCCCGATTTTCTTGTAGTGGAGATCTTGAGTGACATAACATAGCTCTAAAATAGTCCAAATCAATGATCATCGAGAATGGGATATCGATGATGCATTAGAGATTGGCATGTGGTCTGCATCATATCCTTTGAGGGTGTAGTAGTTCTCACGACTACGAATTACTTGGTAATCCGTGATTGCACATGGACACTTTAGAGAGTGTTGGTATACCTAGCCGAGAAACCGTCTGATGTACTCTATTTACGTGTCTACGGAAGTATCGGTTTGTGGGGGTGGTGTAATAGTCCTTTGACTTGAGGTCAATATGTACTACATGTGTGGACTCGTGTGCTTTGACCATGACCAATGCTTGCACTTCTTGTAGGGGTAGATACGGCATGTGTTGAACACATCACGAAATACATGTTAGTAGTAGTTGAACCAAGATAGGATTCATTCCTCATAATAGACTTGGAGAGAACACTTAACTTCTCATTACTAGTTTGATCAAAGTCGTTGGCCAACGCAAGATATATTTGGAATGGTGTTTCAAATATTATGGATCAATTAGTAGAATGAGATAAAAGGATTAAGTTATTAGAACAGACACTAAATAATGAGCTAGACTTAATCGAGTGTTCGCGAATGAAAGGACTGTACACTACAAGAAACCCTTTTTCTAGCCACGAAAATCTAGCGACGGATTCTATCCGTCGCTAGCTAGCGACGAATCGCTAGCTCTAGCGACGGATAACATCCGTCACTAGATCTAACGATGGATAAGCATTTCTGTCGTTAGATTTAACGACGGATAAGGATAGGCTTATCCGTCGTTATTTATCGACGGATAAGACTATCCGTCGTTAACTCTAACGACGGAAATGCTTATTTAACGACGAATAAGCCTATCCTTATCCGTCGTTAACTCTAACGACGGAAATGCTTATCCGTCGTTAGATTAGTTGACCAGATTTAAAAAAAAAAAAATGGAAAACTGCAACTCTAGCGACGGATAGACTATCCGTCGCTTCCCTCCCCCATTTTTTCTTCTTCTTCCTTTCTTCTCCCCATTTCGGCCAAAGCCATTCCGGTCCAAATCTCAACCATTTTGTCCATTCTTCGTGTCCATTCGAAGCTCGTGAATCAAGGAGGTCAATTTTGCCGTCAATCTCAAATTCCATCCGCTCATTTCTCCGGATTCGAAGGTAAACCCTAATTTTTTATATTTGGGGATTTTGTTACTTTGGACTAATTTGAGCAATTGAATGTGAATGGAGAGTATATAGTACTTAGTTTAGAGGTAATTAGGTAATGTTTTACCTTTGAGATGTGCAATTGATATATATTGATTGTGAATTTGAATTTTTAGTATAATGTTAGTATGTTTGTAAGTATGTTGGGTTTTTAATTAATTTGATATTGGTGTATATTTAGTAAAATTATGAAGATTTAGTACCTCGTTTTGAAACCCTAACTTTTTGACATATTGGGAAAATTTAGTTAATTTAGACTAATTTAATATGTTTACTATCTAGTTAATTAACTTTGAGATGTGCAATTGTTTGAATTGTTAATTAGTATAATGTTAAGTATGTCGTATTTTTTATTTAAGTATGTTAAGTATGTTAATTAAGATTTGCAATTGTTTCATTTGATAAATTTATACATGTACTAGATTATAAATTATGAGAATTTAATTAATGAAGTGTGTTGATATAATTTGGTGATTACATTCGTAAAATGCATGTAATTTATAATTTATAAATTCGTATTAAAGGGTTGGAATGCTTTATTTGTAATGGGAATTTTGGTAAGAGACAAAAACTTTATAACATGCAAGAAATGGGGAAATGGGAATCGAGTTGAAAAAATATGATCTAATCAATTCAAACGTGTCAGGTTATATAATCATCCAATGAACACCGATCGTTCATGGATGTACCAAAGGATAGTTAATGGCAGAGTTTTACCTAGTTTTGTGGAAGGGGTTGATGCCTTCGTTACATTTGCACCCATACGACTAATTGTTTGAGGGGGATGATGAAGTGCCCTTGCACCCAGTATAAATGTAGAAATAAGCAATTTTTACCTCCAGAAACGGTAGTGGAACACTTGAAACGTAAGGGGTTTGTATCTGAGTATGACGTATGGACTTCTCATGGTGAGACATACAAGCCGTTCATGGATTATGAGAATTTGGGGAAGCGTAAAAGAAAACAGGAAACTGTGATGGGAAGTACTCAAAATACATTCTACATCTGATGCTAATAATGATCATGAACGGGTTGAGCAAATGGTATATGATATTGCGGTCCGAGTTCATGGACACGTGGAGCCAAGAATCGAGGGGATGCGGAGGAGCCTCGAATCTCGAGGATCGTCTTCTTCGTCTTGATGGAATCCAAGAAGAAGCCGGTTTATCCGGTGTAAGCACAATTGTCATTGTTGGCTCGGCTAATGAGTTGTAAGTCTAATGGCCGCAATCAATCGAGCTTCAATGAATGGGTACAAGTAATGTCGAGCTTTGTCCGAACAAACCTAGTTCCCACCAACTTTTACGTGCAAAGAAAAAGATGCGAGGATGGGGTTGCCCATGGAAACCATAGATTGTTGTGAGGGTATGTGCATGATTTATTGGGAGGAGGATAAAGATCTCTTGAAGTGCAAGTTCTACGTGGTAAGGACCGCACAAGCGTTACAAGGAGGGCGCCTCAAAGAAACGTCGGAAGAAAATCTCCCACATAAGAAAATGTGGTATTTCCCTCTAGCACCTCGTTTGAAAAGGTTATGCGCTTCAAGTGCTTGTCTTGATAAAATGCGTGGCACAAGGAGAGAGGAATCCGGTAGAGGGTAGAATGGAGCATCCATCGACTCACCGCATGGAAACACTTCGACAAGAGCTATCCGGAGTTTGCATCGGAGCCTAGAAATGTACGATTGGGTACGGGATGGTTTTTAACCCCTTTGGAAGTGACCGGAAGTACTCTTGTTGGCCAGTTATGCTGACACCGTACAACCTGCCCCCGGTGAGTGCATGAAGGAACCGTTCATGTTCTTGACTGCTTTGGTGCCCGGTCCATATGATCCAGGACAGAAGGTGGATGTGTTCTTGCAGCCCCTAATCAAGGAGCTGATCGAGTTGTGGGAAAAAGGTATCCCAGCATATGATGTGTCAACGAAGAAGAACTTCAACTTGAGAGCAGCACTATTGTGGACCGTGAGTGATTTTCCAGCTTACTCCATGCTATCTGGAAGGAAAACCGCGGGCTTTAATGCTTGTCCACATTGTTTGGACGACAGTAGTGCATTTAGACTGAAGGAGAGCGGAAAGGAATGTTGGTTTGATCATCGTAGGTTTCTACCAAAAGATCATCCGTTCAGGAAGAACAAGACTCAATTCTTGAAGGGTCGAGTAGAAATGAAAGGGCCCCCGACAAAACTTACTGGTGCACAGATACTTGCAGAGATAGAAAGGCTGGGTCTTATGAAAGTAACTGAACTTGGGTCGGAGAAGCATAACGATAAAATTGTGGATGGAAGAAGAGAAGCATCTTCTGGGACTTGCCTTATTGGAGCACTCTTCTTATCCGTCACAACTTGGATTTCTTGCACATTGAGAAGAACGTGTTCGAAAACTGCTTCAACACGATTTGCAACATTACAGGAAAAATAAAGGATACAGTTAAATCTAGATCTGAGTTGGATACATTTTGTAATAGGCTGGAGTTGACAAAGCGGAATGATAAGGGACTGTGGCCCAAGGCAGCCTACACAATTGACATTGAAGCTAGGAACAAGCTGTTTGATTGGGTGAGGGGATTGAAGTTCCCCGACGGTTATGCATCGAACTTGGGAGGGTGTGTGGATTTGAAGAAGACAAAGATGTATGGGATGAAGAGCCACGATTGCCATGTGTTCATGGAGAGGCTTCTCCCTGTTGCATTTCGAGAACTACTACCTAAGCCTATATGGAGCGCTCTCGCCGATCTGAGCTTATTTTTCAAGAATTTATGCTCAAGGGTGCTTGAGGATGAAGTGTTAGCAAATCTTGAAAGCAACATACCATTGATTCTATGCAAGCTTGAGCGTATCTTTCCACCGAGCTTCTTTGATTCTATGGAGCACTTGCCGGTTCACCTCCCACATGAAGCGAGACTTGCTGGACCGGTTCAGTATCGATGGATGTATCCATTCGAGAGGTGTGTAATAAAGGCATCCATTTACGTAAAATGTTCTTATTTCCGAAGGAACATTATCTTACCTAAATATATATACAACTTACAGGTATTTGGGAAAATTGAAGAAGTACGTCAGCAACAAAGGTAAGCCTGAGGGGTCGATGGCCAATGCATACGTGAGACAGGAAGCTGCCATCTTCTGCAGCTATTACTTTGGAGACCACGTGCCCACTAAGGCATCTAGACCGGCCAGAAATGCAGACACGTATGAAGTTCAAAAGGATGATGAAGTTACACTTTCAATATTTAGGATCTCAAGTAGACCTATGGGCGAAAGGAATACATAATGGCTGACATATAAGGAGGTGAAGGCAGCCCACTATTATGTCCTCTCGAACTGTGCTGAAGTTGATGAATTTATGAAGATCTTTGCTAGGTGAGCAGCTTACTTATTATAACACATAAATTTGAACTTCTAACTACTATCTAATCATGTCATCATGTCCACAGCGTTTTCAAAAAGCGTTGTCTGAAGATGGATCCAAATATGGCAGATGACACACTTGAAGAACTGCTTGAAGAGAAGTTGCCAATTGAATTTCTGATTGGTTGGGATTATGTCCGAGATCCCGCAAACCAAGTCACATGTCCTTGCTTACGCCTTTAGAGGGGCCATTCGTCGGTATCCGTTTTCCATCGTATATAGTAAATGGTCTTAGATTTCACACAAAGGATTCTGACACGTCCAAGTCTACTAGCAATTGTGGGGTGTGTGAAAGGGGCTGATCAAAATGGAGGTGATGATTTGTTTGATTTCTATGGAAAACTTAAACGAATTGTGAGGCTTGAATATGCCGGTGTGCCTCTGAAAAGAACCGTTACTTTGATGTCGATGGTATGATCCGGTCAAAATGGTACGAGGTGTACGAGCAATATCAAATGGTTGAGATTAACCATAGGAGGAGGTACTGCATTAATCTGAACCTTTTATCTTAGCGGTCGTGCACGCCAAGTGATGTTCATTGAATATCCAAGCCTAAAACGCGATAAGGCGGTTGTGGCGATACACATACAAGCCCGCTCCAGAGTTGAGCACGTTCATAAGGACAAATCAACTACCAACTCGTACCAAGAAGAGGTTGTCGATGAAACAGCAAGAAATCCTGTAGACGCTCGTGATGAGTACATTGACCTGCACGAAGACATATATGTAGACTTAACCATTGGTGACGAGGATCAGAGTATGTGTGTAGTGTAAAGTAGTATATGTATCTTAATTGTTATATGCTTACTTTTCCGATTACATGCCAACTCATGTCTTCATTTATACTAATACAATTTGTTTGTGTTTGTCATGTGCTTTTTGCAGATGCCCCGGCAAAGAAAGTGTAGTTACCAGATTCCCAGCTCTAGTGGGACCCAGGGTTCACTGTCGATCACGAGAGTAGCCCAGTGGATCGGGCACTACTCATGTTAGTCGACTCGAAGGATCGAGCATGGGGACGTCTGGTGGTTATGGGCCAGGACAGTACCCGCCTGACGGGTGTCCATATACCGAGATCGTCGATGGTGCTACGTGGGAGGGGAAGTTGGTGTTGTTCCCTAATGGCAGGAGGAAGTAAGTATTATATATACATTTGTAGAACATAACTTAAGATAAGTGTTTATATATATGTCACATGAATTGTCTAATAAATATATATACTCTTCTATATGCCATTCATAACTGCAGGTTGTGGCCTCAGCAATCTTCAGACGACCTGCATGAGATATTCAAGCTTAGGAGGGAGTTTCCGGGCCAGGGAGGCGAAAAGTGGAGCACACTCAATTCTTAGACGAAGCACTTATACTTTGATGAGCTTCGTAAGCTTTTATATTTCGACAATTTGTTGTGGTATGTTAGCCACTTAATTGGGTGATATGTTAGTCACCATTGTGTTAGTAAATTCTAGGACAATTTGTGTGGTATGTTAGCCACTTACTTGGGTGATATGTTAGTCACCATTGTGTTAGTAAATTCTAGGACAATTTGTGTGGTATGTTAGCCACTTACTTGGGTGATATGTTAGTCACCATTGTGTTAGTAAATTCTAGGACAATTTGTGTGGTATGTTAGCCACTTACTTGGGTGATATGTTAGTCACCATTGTGTTAGTAAATTCTAGGACAATTTGTGTGGTATGTTAGCAACTTACTTGGGTGATATGTTAGTCACCATTGTGTTAGTAAATTCTAGGACAATTTGTGTGGTATGTTAGCCACTTGGGTGAAATGCACCATTGTTTATCTTGAAATTGTGACCTTGGGGCATTAATTTTTACTTTGAATGGAATTGGAATGTAGAAAAATACTACATTCGACTAGCCTTATTCCCCGGATGTGGCTTTTTTGAGAGTTTGGGCTCGACACAGATAGGCATATGGTGGTGACATGAAAAATACCGAGACAAAGGAAAGCCGCCACAAGATAGGCATATTGGGGACGAAGAGTGGGCTATGTGGCATGAGTATTGGAGACTTAATCACGCCGAGGATCAGTCCTACAAGAACAGTGTAACCACGACCGAGCCATGAGATGGTAAGGGCTCGCCAGCATCACTGGTCACGAGTGTCATTACTGATCGCCAGATGTCGGTAAGTATATATATGTGTGTTCTGATTACAACATGATTTGTACACATGTGTATTGCTTTCATTTATACCAATTTACCACTTGCTTGCATTCCTACCAACTTACTAACTACTTGTTGCAATATATAATGTTCTTTAGCTGAACCTGAACCAACCCAAGACTTGCCTAGAGCAAATGAAGATGGGGAAGTTCAAGAACGGCATTTGGGTGGACCAGAAGTCCGAGTTTATTGCGGTATGTGTATTTGCTAAGTGTTACAGTTGTATATGCATGTGTATTATAAATTAAATATGAAATTGTAGCTCATTTCCTATACACTTGACTATTACAGAGTGAGGTGGAGCGGATCATTGCAGAGAGGCTGCTCGAGGGTGAGGAGTTGTCCGTGGAAGAACAAGACCGGATCTTTCTACAGGTCAACCCACCCGACAACAAGGGTCGGGTTTATGGTCTTGGTAGTTATGGCGAGACACTGACGCAGAGCTTCTCCGTGTCCCAGCAGCAATCTCAGGGACATGGTGGTGTTTACACACAGGGGCAGGTCGAGCAGATGGTGAATGAAGCAGTGACTCCTCTCCAGACTGAGATTGAAAATCTCAGGGATGAGCAGACTCGTATGAATCACAGGATGGAAGAGCTCTGCCGCTTGTATATGAGCCAGAATACCCCCGGCCCCTCGTCTTAGTGATGTTGTGATATTTTGGATACTATGCTACTTTTTACTTTGTTGGATATTTGGATTTATATTCGGATATGTAGACTTTATTTTGGATAATTTGTTTTTTGGACGAATCGTTGTTGTTAATTAATGCAATTTCTCCTTTGTGACATATCACTATTATATTTGTTGAAAAAATGAGGTGAAAATTATAAAATAATTTTAAAAAAAAATTAAAAAAAAAACAGTAGTTTAGCGACGGATAATTATCCGTCGCTAAACAACGAATTAGGGCGTTCTAGCCCTAATTCGATTAGAGACGGATAATTATCCGTCTCTAATGGCGACGGAGGGTCAACGCCCTATCCGTCGCCAATTCCGTGGCTATTAGCGATGGATACAAATCCGTCGCTAATTCGCCTTAGAGACGCCCGTCATTAAGACGGGCGTCTATCCGTCGCTAAGGCCTTAGCGACGGATCGGCAGGGGTTTAGCGACGGATAATTCCGTCGCTAAACCCCTGTTTTTTTGTAGTGGTATCATCATGAGCTCTACATTACAGGTGGTTTGCAATCCTTGCAAATGTTCCTTATGTATTAAGATTGTTTGGTAAATTGTCTAGGAGTTTCACCAAGTCTTAATTCGACTAGTACTTATTATACATAAGGCTCTATGGGTCACACAACAAGGTGATTGTTCTACCAATTGAGTATTAGAGTGAATTAAATATTAATTGGATTAATAAGTTTTTAATTTACTATATTGAGAATTAATCTATTTGATAGAAATAATTAATTAAGTTTAATTAGATTTATCGGACTTAATTAATTGTTATAACTTTTAGAAAGTAAACTGATTAAATTGAATTTAATTTATATTTGAAGAAAGATTAATTAGATTAACTTTGATTTAATTAATTAAAGCAAGAAAGTTTATTTGGACCAAATTGGAATGAAGTCCAAATGTAAAAGACCAAGAGAGCGAAGGAAAAGTAAACTGGGCCCGGTGGATTTTGAACCCATGACCTAATGGATAAAAAATATTAGAGCCCAACCAACTAGGCTAGGAGTCCTATTGTAATTGGACGCTAGTCCAATTATTCTACTTCATATATGATCTGTGAGATCATAGAAAAACACACACATTTCTCTTCTTGTTCTTGACAACATCTTTCTTCATGATTCTATTCTCCTAACCCTACTCACTAAATAATTTGGTCTGTTTCGAACAAGGACATCCTAGTGTTCTTCGGTAGAATGATTGCCCGTGGATACCAAGGTTGAGGAAAGCCGATCATGACTGGATTCAACATCTCATACACGATGAACTGATTCGAAGTACTTGATGAACAGATTCGCAGAAGAGCTTTAAGGTTTTAAAGTTGCTGTCTGGTAAGCTAGTGCGACAAGTAAGTATTGATTTGCTTATTTTACGTTATATAATCATTGGATCAAGATTAATATGCAATAAATTTTTTTGAATTCCGCTACGTTAGTTTAGGGTTACTATTGCATATTTTCCAACATCTAGAACATTTAAAATTTAATGCAAATTGATGCTATCCGGATGGGTTCTCCCAATTGCTGAAGTCAATATGGCATAGACCCCCCTACTGTCATAAAGCATGAAAGGATAACTTTGATCCTATCTGGGATCAGCTCATACTTGAGACAAGACGAATTGCACCCATCTGACACAAACACATACGCATATAGACCGCATGACGAGTGCAATAGTCTTGAACAAGAGGTTGATATCTAAATTGCTTCAACTTCGTGGAGTCACTTTATGGATTCTTTTCTATGTTTAGCCGAAATTACTAATCAATTATACTAAGCCTGATTAGTTTGACAGTAATCCTAATCTCTTAGTATCAAATTTTGGCCAATAATGAATGTAAACTGCAAAGAAGACATGCATAATAAGTTTGTAATACTGTAGTTTTTAGTTACTTGTAAAGATGTCATTTTTACCTTCTCTTTGTATGTGTCTGAAAAAATGATCCCGGGTAAGTATTAAAGCGAAACTGACTTTAATTTTATTTCTGGATAATATATTTAGTACTGAAATAAGTCAACTACAATGTTAAAAATATGCACACGTAAACCCATCTATGAGACTATAATACAGGACCCAACTCCCATAAGATGGGATTGAAACCAATAGGTTACTACATATTACATGATACGATTGGTAAATTTATTACAATTTTTTTTTTTGAGAGACTGCATCTTCAAGACGAAATCAAACATCACATGTTTAGCTCATATTCTTAGCTAACCTTGTGATGTTGATTATGTCTCTCGAAGATACGATATCTCACAAAATCCGCTCTTGATTTTTTCTTTTATAGGAATTTGCATATCATGGCTGCAATTTCTGAAACATCAACTTTCATATTCAAGCATTTCCTTTCCGTTCAGCTTCAATCAACACCTCTATCTGGCTTTCCGCAAAACATCATTTCAGACGATTTGATTCTGTTCCGAGCTCTGTGTAGCAAGAAACAGTAATTCTTGTCATCAAATTAGACGAACTTTGTTCGAGAAATGCTTTCCAGAAGCGATAATCAAAGCCTCTGGTTTAGACACCTCGATTCCTTTAGTCTTCCCTTCCCCGTCAACAGAAAAGCACGAGCTCAGCGACTTCACGAGTGCCGAGTACCAACTCACTCGCTTTCCTTTCTCCATTTCTTAGATATAAGATGTAGAACTGGTGTTTGGGTTGATACAAGTTATCTAATGATCTGAGGTTTATTACAGTTTCAGTTTGCTTATGTGATGAACTAAGCTAAACAAAGTGATGTGTGATTTATATGCGTTGATTTCTTGGGGAACATGTAACCTTAACACGTTCTCTTTTCTGATTGTCCAAGTGAAATTACTTGGAAACTAATTTTCCAGAAGAAATCACCTGGAAACTACTGAGGAAGTGAAAGATGATGATGTCTTTTTGACCAGTTTATTACCTTTACGTAGAGGCCAAATGTACACTATATACGTACCTTGACTTGTCAAACCTCTTCTCATTCACAATACAGTGCAATAGATATCATGAATCATGAGACCATTCATCAGATCATCTTGACTGGTCTTCTAAAGGGGCGGGGCTTAACTTGTCCCGCCGAATCCGTTTAATATCCGAATAAAATTGTGAGTTTTGGATACGGGTACGTATTTGAACCAGTTTAGTAGGAAGTGAAAGTATCCGAACGCAACCCATTTTAATAATCTGAAATCTACCCAATCGCAACCCTCCGAAAAACTTGTCCTGGACCAACACATGAATTTCACATCATGAGTTAGTACTCCATAAACCAAATGTCTCCTCATAATGATAGAAATATTTACATATTTTTATTTTTCCAAACCGGACCCATACCCGTATCATTTTTACGGGTATGGCCATATGGGTAAGATTTGAAGTGAGTAGTACTTAATGGGTGGTAGGATTAAACCCTATCCGTTTAAAAGCCTGACCTTGACAAGTAAATATTCTTAGCGGATTTTGGGATGGAGAAATATTTAACAGATAAGCAGAAATTAGAACTTGAATTGAGCACAGTAAGAGCATATATTATCATATTGTCATTATGATGGGACAAAAAGTTTGGAAAAAGTTGAAACGAGTTCAACGTAACTCAAGTCTTGAGACAAAATTTATCTCGCTTTATACAACAGAACAAAATATACACTTTAAATATAATTATGTGGTAGTAGTACGATGATCAGATGATGGTTTCAAGCGGGAAAATTCGGATATTAGTTGAGATATAGTATAACTTGAACTTCATCAGTAGAAATACTGATGGATTATTATTCTTCTGCTCAGTTATTTTTAGGTGGGTGATGCCTTGGTCCCCTGTAATCTTCATTGAAGGCAACGAACCGAGCTCCATGATGCTCTTTCGGGATTTGATTCTTTGAACTTTTCCGATGATCTTTAGCAGCTACACTAATCTGTTCTGCTTCTGCCTCTGCCCCTGTCGTCATGAATTGATCACTTGCCATCATTTTACGCCCTCTAATCTTCTCTTCTTCCGTCCTCTCCAAAATTTTCGCAGGGTCCTTCAAATTCGTTCAAGTATCAGACAAGTGTACCTTAGAGTTTGGAAATACAACCTATCATGTCATAACTTATAACTACAGTTCCTAATATCTGGCATTTTATGCACAAGACAAAAACTATAACATAATCCAGCAAATCCTTAAAAACATAATATACAAACCTAAAGGGAGTGTTTGAACTTGGGGGCAATATTCCCTTTCATTTTCTCTTTTTCATATGAATGAATGTAGGTGACTAGGTGAGTTTGAACTAGGAGAGAAACAAAAATATACTACTAACTCTAACAAATATTAAAATGCATAAAACCCCGCCCGAGTTATGCAAAAGTAGCACCAACTATATAAGAATTTCGGCATAAACAATTAAATCAACTAAAACGAGGGGTATCA
This sequence comes from Plantago major, assembly GCA_026545765.1. Taxonomy (NCBI): domain Eukaryota; kingdom Viridiplantae; phylum Streptophyta; class Magnoliopsida; order Lamiales; family Plantaginaceae; genus Plantago; species Plantago major. Next base: position 28,635,361 of record CM048839.1, on the reverse strand, counting down.
CTTGCTACGAACTGTAGTCGGCAGATATTGAAAGTAGGCGCTCATCCATACCTTTGTACTAGAGTCAATGGCATTGTATCTTCCTGCAGCTGCATTGTTTGCACCTGCAACAATTTGAAACAACAATGTTATTACATGAAAAACAGATGAGCATGCATTCGCAATAATAGTGTGCAAATTTACGATTATGTAAGTACATCTGTTGGAGAACTGCAAGAACTAAAGCAGCTATGTTCTGATTTGGTTGATCTATGTTGATTTCTGCAGTAAAGCCAGTACTAGTGATTGATGAATGATTATGAATAGCAGACACTACGTACCTTGGCATGCTAGTGAGAGATATTGGAAACACAAAAGTGTGATGAGCAGTAGTAAAACAGCTCCAGCTGAAGTTCTTCTTGCAGTGCTCATCTTTTCTTAAATTCTCTGTCACTTACAGTGGTCAGTGGGTATGTTTGTGGTGGAACATCAACGGAGAGAATTTTCGTTAACTATAACGTTGTATTTATAGAAAGTTTTCCAACACACAAGTCAATCATATGGTCCAACAAAGTATTTTAAATTTGTACATTCCCGACGTCAAAGCTCTGGACTTGGGGTTCTAATATCGAGTATCGTAAAATACTTGATTTTCCTAACAGTAGGACCATTGTGCTATTATAAAGTAGATTGTGTCATACACTTGAGAGATGGGAGGACATGATTGTTAATGGAAATCTTGATTTTTATCAGAATTTGAATTTTTGTATGGACTCGGTGGATGATTAAATGTTGTCTCAATACAAATATTAAATTTTCATTTTTGATATACCATACATGCATGTATGCCATTGGTTTCTTTTTTCATATACTACAATTTCATCTTTATTCATTAATTTACTTTATAACTTAAATTCCGTGCATAATTAAATCAAATTCTACGAAGGGAGTAGTACTAGCTTGTAGTATCAGAAATATAATATAGATTCCACTTTAATTAGGCACGCTTAACTAAAAAAAGGTAATCAAATTTTCTAAAAACAAAATGTAAAGGGGACCAAATTTCGCTGCGTTGCAATTCAACCATTGGGGCTATCGACATTTCATTCACTTAGAACACTTTGTCTCACCCCATGTGACGGTCGGATTGAGGTCCTTTTCGTCTTGGATCTCAAAATAATCATTTCTGATTTAACTACCTACTAAAATCTTTCATTTGGTTACAAACATCATAATATGTTTAATATTTATAAATACATTTAGTACGCAATATTTAAAGTTAATCATGTACCGTTGATTTCTGAATCATAAAATTTTATATTATAAGTGTGAATAAATATTTTAATCGAGATCAAGAATTATAAATTAAGTTTGATTAAAAGTGGAATGGATACTTTAGTCGGCACTGACAATGTGACACAAATCCTGATGGAGCGAGCCTAAACTGTTTTTTGAGTGATGTGACAGTCCTACAAACTAACACTTATTTTCTTTCCCTTGAATCGACAAGGTAACTCTTGGAATGCTCTGTGAGCAATGTATTGACCTTACAACCCAACACTTTCATGTTAGACTCTTGTATGTAGCAAAACTTCTCAGTAGATTCTCATTTAAAATCGCTCCAGAGAAATCAGTTCTAAATTTGGAGGTATTATGAATTGATTTGCAAAAAAAATTGTATTTCTTCAAATCCCCTTTCTCTCTTTTAAACTTTAGGACGTTGTTTTCTCCTTTTTCTTTTCTAAATGTAACTGGATGGTGAATAATGCTTCATCATTTTGTCCATGGTGTATCAAACTGGAGGATTCATGTTAACTTTAAAGATACCTAAAAGAATCAGGAAATCAAAGAATAAGTCAAACCGAATTAAGAAGTGAATATTATTAGAGACATATCTATATTATTAGTAAAATTATATATGTTATGGATCAAAACGTCTATTTTGTTAACGAAATGAATTCTTTTATAATATAAAAAAAACAACAATGTTGAGAACATAAAAGTTTTGATTAATAATACTGATAATTTTTTACTGACAACATAAATCCCTCTGTAAATAAATTCTATAGATACTGTATCTTAGTAAATTTAAATTATGTTTAGTAAAACTCCTTATAATATTCATAATGCAGGTTCGTCGACTACTTTTAATATCTCTATAAAGACGGTCCATGATACTTTTACTCGTAATTTGTAATCAAAATAACAAAAATGGTTAGTATTTTGGAATGCATTGAAGGAATAGCGAGGAGGGAGTTTAGCCTAGTACATTGTCGAGATGGCTGGTTGAATCGATGCTTAATCATAAGATGGGTTACAAAAATGAGAGAACGTCTTGGAATGTTGGAAAGAATGGCATGCATTTTTAGGAGAATTTAAAAAAAAGATCTGATCGATTTAAACAAATTCATATAGTACCAAGTAGCACTATAGTTTAATAGAGAGTTGGAATTTAGTAGAGCTAGCTACAGTTTGAGTTTGGAATGTGTAGCAAAGCAATACTAACGTGGAGCTTAAGCTATGAGTGTTTCGCGCTTGTCTGCCGGTCTACATTCCACGAGACATACACATAAACAAACCTCTTTCCGATCGTTTCCCGAGCCAGACCAAGCTACCTATTTTACACACATACACACATACATGCATACATACATGAATGAATACTCTTATATATCCCATCAAAACCGAATGGGAAATATCTAAAAGTTCCGGATTTTCAGTTCACTGTAAAATCAATATGAAATGAACCGGTTTTGCAGTTTTACAAGAGACTTACAGGTTATTTGGCATAGGACTACTGTCCATCCAACTCTGTTAAACTCGAGTCTTATATTTTTTTTAATTTTATTTCTCACAATGCCGCTACCCTTTGAGTACGCATTACGGAAAAATTCTAAGCCATGGGGTTTAAACTTGACCGATACTCATTCATTTCAACCAACAAGTTTAACCCTGTATTTGACATGCAATAATCCAGTTGTTACATAATCAAGTTGTTACACGCACTATAACATCAGATATCATATACTAAACCAATTTGCCTGAGTTGGACATTCTTGATACTTAATTAGTAAATCTGAACTTTTAATTATTTTCTTATAGCTCATCTTTGAGTCTTCTATGCATGCATATATATGTTCAAGTTGACACCATTGTAATTAACATAACACACCCATAGAGTCGTCTTATGATGGCTTCATCCAAGGTGGTTTTTTTTTTGCAACAAGTTTGCTGGTGGAGTAGTACTTATTTTCGATAGCTGCGTGGCTGTCAACCGACCAAATAGGTTAAAAACTTAAAATCATGTTATTGGAACACAGAGACGGAGTCAGGATTTGAAGTTCGGGGGTAAAAGATTATAGTACATGGTATTATTTCCAAAATAAGGGAGCGATGCATTTTAAAATATCTAAAATATTCATACTACTATAATTTATTTTATTTCCATTATTAGGCCATCTCCAACCCTCATACTCCATCAAACTCTATCAAACTGCCACGTCACCATTCCACTAACAACAAACTCAATCAAACTCTCCATCTCCAATCCTCAAACCCTATCATACTCACTTTTTCATTTTCTTTTCTCATTTCTTTTTAAACTACACTATTCTCTTTTCATTTCTTTTAAAAACTTCATAATTAATGCTTCATATTTATTTTAAATTTTGTTAATTAATTAAAATAACATGAAATAAAAATTGAAAAATTATGTCGAGCAGAGAACTTGTTCAATAACCCGATCGCAATATTCCATACACATGAAGGCATTATGTCGAACAGAGAATGTGTTCAACCGATACAACCCGGGCTTTGGCATTGCGAAATGATTTGATGGAGCATATATGGCAACGTCATGGTGGACAATGAAGTTTCCAATATTTTTAATTATCATTTGTGTGTTTTCAATTTTTATAATTTGTAACCTTTTTATTTTCTTGAAGTGCATTTATTTTATGTAAGTTTGTTTTTTAGTGAATATATATATTAAATTTTACAACTAGAGTTCTATATATAATTTACCAATTTTAAAATATATGAAACTTAAAAAATAAATATTACAAACGAAAACGGAAAGAAAATAAAATATGAAATAGAATAAAAAAGGAGAAAAAAGAAAACAAAATAAAAGAGAGACAAAGAAAAGCAAAATGAAACAAAAAATTAAAAAAAAAAAAAAAAGGAAAAAGGAGGTTTCAACTCCATCAAACTCGTTTGTAATTTTCAAACGGGTTTGATGGAGTTTTCCATCAAATCATGGATGGAGCACCTACCAAATGTTTGATGGAGTTATCAAACTCTCCATCAAATGCCCATTGGACATGGCCTTAGGGGGTGAATGCTCTACTATGTCCTATATTGACTCCGATGGTACTACCCGTCCAAGTTATCACTATTTTTGAACATAGTGTTTCATTGTGTTTCAACATAGTGTTTCATTGTACCACTATTTACGGGCTGTTTAAAGTGAAGCTTTCTTACAACATCCACTCATCTGAATCTGAACACCAATAATGTTCTTAGAGATCTAACAGTTCATAGCTCATATGGCACTACATAGTGTGTAGAAACACCATACATATATAATGGATCATAAGCATAGATCAACAAAAATACAAACTTCTAGCCTTGATGATCCTAGATCCCTCTTGTCCTTGTTGCATCTGAAAGCCGATGAGCCAGCTTGCACAAGCAGTAATCACTGATACAATATCTTGACTCGTAACCAGGCAGCCATGGCCATCTTGGTACAGATCTACAGCCAGACGGTTTCTCACACGAATACGTATATGCCATTAGTTAGCTCATTAGCTGCCGAACACAACCTGCATTGGGCAAGATTCACCTTGTACATACAAATTACCAAGGCAAATTAGACATACAGAGCCGGTACTAGTAGTACATCAGAAATTTGGAACCGAAATGTACACGAACTAACCCAGCAAGAGTAACAGTGACCAAGAGAAATATCTTGCAGGGCCGGAGCTATCTTCACTCTCTAATGGGTTCGAATCGTTTCAGTACAAAACTGTTGCAATCTGCCAACCCTAGTATATTGTAAAAGAATGTGCAACTGTCATTCATGCATATTGTCAATTTACTGTCACAGTGACACATGAATGTTTATATAGGAAAAAGGATCCCATTATAATCCACCAAAAAAATTATCACCATTACATGTACCTCTTTGCCACTGAGGCTTCTTAAATCTTACCTAACTCTCTCTCTTCCTCCATCTAAAAAGTTCTATAACCTTTTTTAAGACTGTAATGACAAAAATCCAGAAATGAAGGAAAAACTAAAGCTATATTACAAAATTTAATCACTCCAAGGATCGTTCTCGGTCCTAACTTCTGAAGGCTCGATAACTTCACTTTCCGTAGCTTCGGCAGAGCTTGAACCAGCTTCTGTGGTAGTTTCTGCAGCTTCTGAATCCTCGGATCGACCCCATCGTCCTCCGAGGGCCATGGCCATCATCTCATAAATTTTGTTCCCAAGCTCTGCTGGGCTATCGGGCTGCAAAACACAGGATACACAAAATAGGCGTCACAAATTCTATTTAACTGTTTATAACTAAAATAAATTGGTACTGCCGAAAGAAATATGTCAATCATGTGGTGAAATATAAAAAGTTGAAAGAAAATAAATGATAGTCAATGCTCATGAACAACTTTTAGTGCAGCGTCTGGTTCACTTTTTGATTCGCACACAAAATGATTGATGTTTTTATGACTTGATCCTTAGTGGATCCACTCATTCCAGTGAAAATTCTAGTATCATATATGAGAAGAAGTAGGAAGACCCAATCTACTTACTGTGAAGCCGCTAGAAATTAAGGCCGTATCATACAGAAGTTCCACGGCCCTCATGGCTTCAGTGCTGTCGGGTGCGTTTTTGCATGCAGCCTGCAAGAAGTCAGGATGCAAAGTAAGCATAGTGTGAATAAATTGCATTTCTTGATACTGATACTACCCTGAAGAGTAGGAAATTGGAGTTGAAGATTACATTGAGATCTTTCACAATTGGATGGTCAGGATTGATTTCCAGTATTCTTCTTCCCCTCATGAATTCCAGGCTTGTAGTGTCTCCAAGTGTCTGTGCTCGCATCAATCTGTTTAAAGGAATCAAAACAGAGCAAAATAAGTCATATATGCGGACAAGAAATAACATTCACATACAAAATCTACACATAATATGACATATCGACATACCTTTCCATGTTTGCAGACCATCCAAACTTGCCAGATACAAGCACACAGGGGGATGAGCTCAAACGATTTGAGACCTGCACTTTAGCAACCTTGTCCCCAAGTTGTTGTTTTATCCAATCGCAGAGAAGGATAAACTCTTGCTTATTTTCCCTATCTTTCACCTCATCTTCATCACCTGTCATTTATATACAGGGATAAGATAACAATTTCTTGAACAAACATTTAAAGTTCGAATAGAAGTGAGTAGATATATAAAACTAACCAAGCTCCAGATCTTCCTTGCTGATGTCAACAAATTTCTTTTCCTTGTATGTCTGTAAATTCTGGATGGCAACTTCATCTATGGGCTCAATTAAGTAAATTACCTGTAATAAAGTTGCCCAGTAGAAGTGAGATACTTGAGATAACGCAATTTACTTTAAACCAGAATGCTATAGGTTCATTCAGATCACAGAGAAGGGCAGCTGTAGAAAGTAGGGCTTTTTCTGGACTTACTACCCGTAGTGATGATTTCGGATGAATTAGTGTTCTATTTACAGGTTAACATAAAATAAAATAAAAACTGAAAGCTACAGCACCTTAAAACTTAAAAGTATAATCAACGCATAATAATTGACAAGTAAATTGAAGATTGGGTCCACTAAAACATTGTGCATAATAACATTTGACTCGTAAGCAAATTGTCAACAAAAAAGATTGATCCAATAAGGAAATGAATTCAAGAATTCAAATGAATAATACCTCAATTCCTTTCTGGAGCAGTTTCTCCAAGAAAGGAGCAGACTTCGCACTTTTTAAGCTGTCGGAAGCCAAATAGTAGATGGCATTTTGTTTCTCACCCATATTCTCAACATAATCATCAAGGCTAATCAGGTCTTCCTCACTCTTCGAGGAGAAAAATCTCAGCAGTGGTGTGATACGCTTGTGGTTTCCAGTGTCTTCGATACAACCTAGCTTCAAAAATTTGCCAAAATTCTCCCAAAATTTCTTGTAATCCTAAAACGGAGGAACACAGATTATTTGGTGCGTTCCTAGCAGCACGAAAGAACCAAGGAAATTATGAACTAATGATTAACCTCTTTGCTCTCGCTTTCAGAAAGATCCTGGATCATGTCAAATGTCTTCCTGACAAGTCTCTTTCTCATTATCCTCACCTGGATAGAAAATAGATAAAGGATAAATACATTGCTAAAAAAACCTTTGGAAAAAGTTGATACTTCATCAAACAAGAACAAGCTTGCCCTACAATTCTGCTCTCCTGAAGGATCTCTCTTGAGACATTAAGAGGAAGGTCATCTGAGTCCACCACTCCCTTCACAAAGCTCAAGTATCTCGGAAACTGTCATGATTGATAAAAAGAATTTAATAACAACAGAATTATTAACTTCATATGCTAAAGTTCGACAATGTATAAAGGCAGCTTACTTGAGAAAAATATCAACTTATCTACCACGATCAAATTAATGACTTAAGTTACAAACCAATGTTGATAGAGAGATTTATCTACCAACAATTTTCCTGAAAGATAACCACACTATTGAAAGAATTCAAAAAAAATATGCAGTATGAATCTAATGCAACACCATTGAAAAGCACAACACCTATGTATATTCCGGGATTACTTTTAGTGATAGTATATAGAAAAGTTTACATCTGGTGACACTTCATTGCCAATCAACCATGAAGCATGTGTGAATTCTATACTCCCATGACAGATTATTGGTTTAAATCACCAAAACATACATTATCAGGCAGTAGCATTATAAGACGGATCCATAAAACATGATTGGTGTATGTTCATTGAAAAAAAATATGACAAGAACAAAACAGAAAAAATTAAATAGCAGGGGATTAAACTGTTGTTTACCAGTTCACCATCAAAATCATCTGAAATGAAAACCCGCTTCACGTGCAAACGGATATTTTTGGTTTTGGGATTGATAACATCTTCATTGTTAAGAGGTGCCATTCCAGGAATGTAGAGCACACTTCTGAACTCCACTTCACCCTGCATAAGATGTGAAGTTAAGCTAGAGCAGCAGAAATTTTGTTCTTTGCACAGATCAAACTAAAGAAGTGGATACCTCTGTTGTGAAATGAGTGTAGGTGAGTGGATCCAAAAATTCATTGAATGTCTTCTTGTAGAACTCTTGATAGTCTTCCTTTTCAACCTCTTTAGGATTGCGCATCTGAAATGCAGATTGTTATAGAAGTACATTAAAAAAAAATAGGAAAGATATATAGCTGCATTTGGAGTTGCACTGTATGAGTCACATAAACATCATTAGACCGAAAGCAGTGTTGCTCACCCAGATAGGCTTCGTTTCGTTGGCCAACTCCCAATCCCAGTATTTTTCTGTTTTGGTCTTTTTTGTCTTTTTTTTCTCACCCTGGGTACAGCCACACAGTAAAAGAGTGTTATACAACTTCAAACTTAAAGTCAACATTACAATGATTGGAGGAAAATGCTTTAAGCTGCAATTACCTCCGGAACCTCTTCTCCCTCTTTGGGTTCCTCCTCTTCTTCTACCTGAAAAATTGTGAAGGGAATGAATTAAATTCATATACTGCAACGGTGAACTCAATAGGAAAAAAGAAATAACAGGAAATCCTTCAGTAAAGCTCCATATTAACGTGTCAAGACAATGAATGAGGTTTGTCTAGGCCTTCACTCACAGGGCAAGACAGGGATATTATAAACCAATGATATCATATTAACACACCATAAAGCAGTGACATTTAGGGAAAAAATCTTTTGAAGGAAAGAAGAAAGATAGTTCCAACTAACACATGACTACTTTTGGGGCAATCATGGGCACCATGGTTAGTCTGCTGGTGACCAATAATTCATAATTCAAAACCCAGAAACAGCCACTTTGCAGAAATGCAGGGGTAAGGCTACACACAAATTCTGTCCTTCCCCCTATCCCAATTCCCCAGATAGCCAGGAAAAGATTAATGCATAAAGCTTGCTCCCATTAACAAAAGCCTCTGATTAAAAATATTCCATAATGCCACTACATTCTCACCCAATAAGAGTGAGAAATATTCATTCATTTACTCACTCAATTCCAAGTCCCAATTTTCAGGTCGGATCTGCTTATGAGTTGCAACATACTATGATCTATCTGTGTAGAAGAATCAGAAGAATTTGATAATCACCTCTCGGATGATTCTTCCATAGACCGGGTATATGAGTAAGTTGTAGACCTTGTGGCTCACAATAAACAACGTAACTTGGGAAATGAATTTAAAATTATTCTTTCAAGTCATGTGGTTCATTCTCATCCACAAGGTCTACAACTTACTCATAGAACCGGTCTATGGAAGAATTTTCCTCACCTCTCTATGGCCTAAAAGTAGCTTCCACGAAATATATGGTAAAAAAAAGAATGTTCATTCGATATCTACTACATGTAGAATGAATGCAGTTAAGTATGTTCTTACATTCTAAGGCATATATGCATGCCATAAAATACCAATCATGAGTGTGATAACACTTCCCCATTATAACCAAGTGAACAAAAAAGCATAAAGGAAATGGAACTAGGACGTTCAACTTGACACAACTAACAAGCAGCCAACTGTACTACTAGAGACATAAGTTATACCTCCACAGTCTTTGACTTCTCTTGCCATGTATAGATTGGGAATGAAATAAACTGTGAGTAGTTCTTGACCAAATTCTGGATCTTAGCTGGCTCCGCGTATTCATACTTGTCATCCTCCTGTATAAATAAACACAACACATACTTGGTTTAATCAAACTAGTATAACCCTCTATGTATCACAACAAAAATAAGTGTTACTCAAGGTAAACAAGTTCAAAACTTGAAATGCAAAAGCAAGAAAAGACCATACCCTGAGGTAAAGGGTGATCTGTGTTCCTCGGCAACATCTTATCTGAATCAGTTTCCTCCTTAATCACATAAGAGCTGCTTTCAGCCACGGCTTCCCAGACATATTGTTTATCAGATCTGGGGCTCTTTGTTGACACTACCACCTGGAACAATATAAAAGAGAAGCCCATAAAATCTGCATTAACACATGACCAATTTTCAACTAATAATGATCATATCCATTAGTGAGACAACAACCAAATTACCTTCTCAGCAACCAGAAAAGCAGAGTAGAAACCAACACCAAATTGACCAATCAAGCTATTGTCATTTCCGACTTCCTTGTTTTCCTACACAAAAGGCATCTATTTCAATTGCAATTCAAATGAATATGCATCCGATTATCAACCACAAAGAAAGTCAAGACAAGGCTGATATAACTGCTGAACACATTACCTTAATAGCCTTCAGGAACCGAGAAGTGCCACTCTGTGCAATAGTACCAAGGCAGTCAATGAGCTCTTCCTTCGTCATTCCAATACCGGTATCCCTGCATACAGAAAACATGAGCTAAGATACTACTATCATTCCAGCAACATTTTACAAAATCACATGAGCCACATACGTTATAGTAACTGTTCCATTTTCAGGATCAGTTTTGATACGAATCTCAAGGTCGCCTGCATCTCCAAGCAATTGAGGCTCCGTGACACTTAAAAACCGCAACTTGTCAAGAGCATCACTCGCATTGCTGCATACAATTCAAACAAGTCAATAAAAAAGCTGGTGAAACAGCTATTCGCGTACTAATAATGCATAAATAAACTTTCTACACTCAGAAATGCTCCTCAAGCCAAACAGAGTGAGGTAAAATGCAATGTCCTCACCTGACAAGCTCTCTGAGAAAAACTTCTTTGTGGCTGTACAAGCTGTGTACTATCAAATCCAACAATCGACTCACCTAAAAGCAATCAAGTATCCAGCAATAAGTATCAAGAAGAACAATAAACCAAGCCAATAGATAACCATACTCAGAATACAATCTTAATCGCCATTATTTCTAAATTAACATCACTTAATCGAATAAAGATTCAATCTTTCATAACAAAATCAACATTCAGAAACCTCAATTGAGCATAAGTGAATCAAATAACACAATTGCAAATCCAAACCTCAGCCTGGTATTCATGTTTCTCTCCATCGGTCTCAGTGACTTCTTTCTCGGCTACAGCAGAAGCGTCACACCTGACCACTACTCCGCTATGCCTCTTGTCCAATTTCCACCCTAACCCACTTCGTGAAAAGCTGTTCTTCAATCCATTTCTGGGCAAAAAAGCACTTGGCAGAAAAACCCTTTTGCTTTTACCACTGACTAGACCAGGAATCGGAGCAACTGAAGCAGATGCAACGCTTCTGCTTAAGACAGGAGCCATGAATTTAATTTGGAAGAATCGGATTTTGGGTTAGTCTGAGTTTTGGATGAAGTGAGAAGTAGATAACGTGAGAGTGAGCTGCTTCTTCTCTCACTATATATGAAATGAAACCCTTGTGAGTTGTTTGAGGGTTTAAGGGAGAGGGTTCTAGAATTTTGCAACAATTTAGGCACCAATTTTTTGTAGCAAGTTTTTTGTCATGTTTCATGAGGAAATTGTAAGGCTTGGATTCTGCCATTTCAGCAGATGCAATATCCTTTTACAACAATAAATAAAAAGAACAAACCTTTCTAAATTGAGAAATCTGTAAATTTGAAGCCAACTCGGTCACAGCCACTCAGCCCCGGGTGCGAGTTTACGTGGATTAAGTTTAGAATTCGGTTGCAACTTATTCTAATTTAATTTAGAATTTCGTGGTTTGTATCCATTTACATTCGAACGATAGTAACTGTGAATTCTCAACGTTATTAAAAAAGAATAAGAAAACTTATTGAAGGGTTAAGACTTAAGACACAAATAAAAAAGAGCAAATTTATATTGGATGGTAAGTGATTTTAGCCGATTAGTCGCATTAGACCATCTCCAATGGTACACCATCTAAAATACACTTATCTCTGTCACATCAGCATTCCACTAATCTCACACTCTCTACAACCATTTTACTCCAATGGTCACACTCCATTTACCTTTTCTTTTCTCATTTCTTTTAAACTTCACCTTTTCATTTCTTTTTCTCTTTTCATTTTTACTTATAAATGTCATTCTAATTAATTATAATACCTCACATTAATTTTTCTAAATTACAATATTTCAAAATAAGATCGACAATAAATGTAAATCGGGAGGTCTAAATTTTAAAATTACACACATGGCAAAGTTGTAGAGTCTAAATTTTCTTCACACTAAGTGCATATTTTACTTTTCCAATAATTTGTAAATTTTTCAAGTGTGATTTTCGAATTCTAGTATTTTGTCAGTTTGAATTTATCATGTGATGTTTTATATACAAGTGTAATCCATAAAATTTTTTAAATATTATTAATATAATTTACAATAAACATAAAATTACATAAATTAAGACACTACACAAAATATAAAGACTTCAAAAAGATAAACCAAAACAAATAAACTAAAATATTAATAAAGACAAAAAAAGCATTAACAAAAAGGACTACAAAAGAAAAGGAAAATATTAAAAAAAATTAAAAAAATGGGCTGAGATGGGTTCCAAATCGTGGAACCCGTCTCAGCCCTGACACTTGCTGAAACGCTCGTCACTCCACTGGCTTACACGCCAGTGGAGTTTATACAAACTACTTCACCACCCTTTTTAAAAAAAATTACTTTACCATCACTGGTCTCGGCAAATATGGTCTCTCTATCAATATTGAAATGTATGTTTTACGTGACCTGTTAAGCAACCTTGTCAACAACTTATTTGATCAAACTAGTTAGTTTAACTATAACAAGACTACTTTTTATAATATGATAGTAATGACTAATCAGCCTCAATCACTTTATTAGTTGTCAAATTCTTGGAAAAGTTAAGATTTTCTTAAAATATAGGAAAGACAAGGATTTTTTGGGTTTTTCGCGGTTTTTGGGTTTTAGCGGTCTGACCGGCTGAGTTTCTTAAAAAACCGCGGAGACACACGTTTTTAATTATGCTTTTAATGGATTATGTTATGGTTTTAAGTTATTAGCATTGAAAGCCACAGTTATAGTTTTAACGTATTTTATTAATGTTTTAAGAGATGATGCGATGGTTTTAATACGTCAGTATTGTATGTTTCAATTATAGTTTTAACTTCTTTTGTTATTTTTTTTAAGAGATGGTGTGATGGTTTTAAGGAGCTACATGATAGTTTTAAGATGGATTGTTATAGTTTTAAGTGACACTCTAATATCATTAAACCATCATTAAATAAGTTTAAAAGTTTCACGTATGCCATTAAAATATCAATAAACAAGCTTAAAATAAGCTACTTGCAACATTCAGTTATTACACTATTGAAACATTCAGTCATCCAAAGGTTTAAAACATCTATTCTCATAAGAAAAAAATTACAATAAACGTTCATTCGGTGTTTTTTTTTATGCAAATGCAATCTGAGTTGTTAAAATGGGATCTTTTTCGATTAAACTTGTTGTTGAACTTCTGCGTCCTGTCTAATTTGTTGCTTTGAGAGTCCTATCATCAAACTCGATGTCATCATTAGCACCTGCTTAAAACATTCACTTACTGGGTTAAAACCATAACAACCCTCATAAAACTACTCCTCCGTAAAGTAGAGAACATACATTTTTAAGTAGTCATGTAACTTCATACATTACCAAAAAACGAAACTACCCCACACCCAACAAATAATAAACATTCTCAACTTTACACTCAAATTACACATTTTGCCACTAATACACTTTTTCACACATTTTCTATATTCTACCATTACTTTAACTTTTCGCATAAAACTGCGCGCTAACCCTAATGTATGAAGTTCTCCGGGGCGGAGGGAGTATCACATTGGTGCTTAAAAACAAATAAGTAACATGCAACAGAAGCTAAAAACAGTTACATTGATCCTTAAAACCATAACAGTGCATCTTAAAACTATAACAAAGTAGGAACATGCAACACTTAAAGACGATGCGTTGATACATAAAATCATAACAGTGCCTTTTAAATTTATAACAAAACATTTGCAAAAAATCAAATCATAAATATTTCACAAAAGCTAAAACACTAACGTTGATGCTTAAAACTACAACATTAGGTTTTAAAATTATAACGTATGCGGCTATGCGCTAAAAACAATAACAAGCAGAAATATTCAATAAACTAAATATAATAACATTAATGTTTAGAATCATTACAATGCATCTTAAAACTATAACAAAGCACACGGTAATATTTGTACTTAAAACCATAATAGTACATTTTAAAACTATAACAATGCATTTTAAAATTATGATAAACCATTTGTAAAAATTCAGACCAGAAATATTTCACCAGAGGCTAAAAACACTAACATTGCTTAAAACAACAATAATAGGTTTTGAAACTATAACATATCTTAAAACAATAATGATGAGACATTAAACACAAGCTAAAACCATAACAACGATACATAAAACTATAACACCGGCTCTTAAAATCATAACAAAGCACCAGATTGCGAAGTTCGATTTTCACTGTACGGCTTTCAGATCTGGAAACATGAGATCGTAAAATCAGCGAAAAACGACAATAAAAGTTCAAATTTCATTTTCAATTGAGAATTTAACGGAAAAAAACAAGATGAATTTGTTGATTTGAACATTTCAGCAATTGGATCTGAAAATCCGGCAAGATCCGACATAAATCCGGCAAAACTAGAGAGAGAGAGAGAGAGAGAGAGAGAGAGATTGATCGGGACATTGAGCACCATAATTTCCGGCGGAGGATATGGATCCGACGGTGGTTCCAGCGGAGGGAGAGGGCGGCGACGGTTCCGTCGGAGGGAGGAGGGGGGGGGAGGAAGGGAGAGAGATAAATGGGTTTGAATGTTTATCTCTCTAGGATTTTTGTAGAGAGAGGAAGATTGTTGAGTTTTGTGAATTTTGTAAGAGAGTGTGTTATTATTTGGGTATTTATATTAAATCTATTAATCGGTTTGTAGTATTTTTGACCGGTTCTATATTGTAAAAACCGAATTTTTCTATAGATTAGGAAAATCTTCTCTTTTACTATACTTACTCTTATTAATTATTAATCATCAGTTACCTTATTGATTCGTTTTTTCAACCATACATGAACTGTCGAAGAGCGATTCTTACTCCATATGCTCTCTCATTTTATAACGATATCTAGATTCATTTATATAATCAAACAATAATGACTGGATAATTTCATTATCATCACATTTAAAGTAATTTCCTTCCATTTTCCTGAGTTTTTAGACTGGGGGTTGTACTTTCACACATGCATTGACCCAACGCACAAATTGGTGATTTGCAGC
Source organism: Plantago major (assembly GCA_026545765.1). Taxonomy (NCBI): domain Eukaryota; kingdom Viridiplantae; phylum Streptophyta; class Magnoliopsida; order Lamiales; family Plantaginaceae; genus Plantago; species Plantago major. The sequence goes on along the minus strand of CM048839.1, from coordinate 28,619,903 downwards.
CAGGCAACAAAGGTGCACAATCGGAATCCTTGCTGCATTCATATGGTGGCAACGCTTCTGAGAACTCTATCATTGAACCTGCATTCAGAATAAGCGTAAATTATGCTACGCGTGTTTGTTGCGTCCTACTGGCTTGACTATAATAAATTTATGTTTAACGAATGTTGATATGGTGATAGATTATGTTTTGATAAGCTATTTGGCCTACATTTTGAAAAAAATTCTACCGCGCGCTAATCATATCGTTTTGTTTTGTTGAATAGGTTATGAGACCGGATTTCAAGAAATGGCAAGAAAACAGCAACTTACTAAGTGCAATAAGGAGGAAGGTAAGGAAAACTAGCAACTTTGTTGAAGCCATCCTTGTTTTTGAATCTCGTTAGATCTGTGAAATAATATCTTTGAAGCATGCATATATAAGTGTGTATGAAAATCACAATATTTCTCATAGTTTGAGATTTTGGAAAGTGAAATTAATTAATAATGTACTATTGTAACTCCTTTTATTATGTCAAGTATTTTTTAGAAAAAACCAATATTATTGTTTACCCATTCATGTTAGTCATCAATTTTATTCAAAATTACCTAGTCTTAGTGTTGAAATTTAGGAAAAATAATGAAAATCTTTTAGTTTATTAATTAGAGTTAGGAACTATACTTTATATCCGAATAGCCAAAGTCTTGGAAAAGGTAAGATTTTCTTAAAATATAGGAAAGTCAAGGATTTTTGGGGTTTTTCGCTGTTTTTGGGTTTTAGCGGTCTGACCGACCGAGTTTCTTAAAAAACTGCGGAGACACACGTTTTTAATTATGCTTTTAATGGATTATGTTATGGTTTTAAGTTATTAGTATTGAAAGTTTGGGATTTTTACGGTGAGATAGTAGTCGTACTACTTGTTAAAATGAGATAGTAGTCGTACAACCGTTGAGATCTAATCTCAACCATTGATCTTATGTACGACTACTTCTCTTATGTACGACAACTCAATGAGTAGTCGTACTGGTTAATTTACGAATCTACCCATTGAGGTTTATTTTAATATGTAAATACAATTATACAAAAATACATTATAAAACATTAAAGTAAAACTTAACCATAATTGTTGATTTACCATTATACTCTTTCATTAAAAAAGACAAATGTATTAATATTAATTAGAACCACCATCGGACCTCCGGCATCCGGCGGATCTCCGGCGACACCCTAATTTAATTTTGAAAATTTAATGTTGTAACTCATTGGAATTGAATCCAACACCTCATGAATACAAGTTTAGAAACTTACCATCAGGCTACAATGTATTACATGTCCATAGTCTAACTATAAACATATACTCCCTCCGTCCCGGGTTGATCTTCCCGTGGCCCCGGACACGGGTTTTAAGATAAAAGTGAATAAAGTAGGAGTAATAGTGATAAAGTATGAAAGATAGTGTATAAAGTAGGAGTAATAGTGAATAAAGTAGGAGAAATAGTGTATAAAGTAGGAGAGATATTTTCCATTTAAGGGATGAGAAGATGAAGTTGGGACGGACCAAAATGGAATGCGGGAAGATGAAGTTGGGACGGAGGTAGTATGATATATCCTTATCCAAACCAACAAAAAGAGAAAACCAACCACATAACAATTGTTTTAACATCGATTTGTCTTGTCTTTTATCCAAGAATTATTGTTTAACATCGATTTGTTTTGTTCTTTTATCCAAGAATTATTGTTTAACATCAATTTATTTTGTTCTTTTATCCAAGAATTATTGTTTAACATCGATTTATTTTGTTCTTTTATTTTATTTTGTTTTAGATTTCCGAATATCAAAACCGTAATGTTTGCCGTAGTCGAGATAAAAGTCATGTTCTTCATCGTCTGTAGCAAATCTAAACTTAAGAATGTCATCATCATAGGGAAATGCATTATCACAGTCATGTTTGATAGTGTCTGAAGTGTAAAAACCATCCTCGCCCTCTGATTTCATGTCATCGGAACTTACAATATCGTCATCAGCATAACAATATGTCTCTTCATCAACCATAATTCTGCATAATAAGGAAAGGGGGAAAAAATAGCACAAGACATGAAGAAAGATTAACTCAATTAAATAGGAAGAAAAATGCCTACTATTGTGATAGCTAAAGAAGTAGTGTGGGTACTACTAGTGTCTTCGCAAAGATTTTTGAGAAAAAACATCATTGACAAATGTACAGAGCATTTACATTGCCTTTAGAGTCAACTGGAACAAAAATCATTCACTATAAGAAAATCCTAATTCGACATTACCAAAACAACTTCAGAAACATATTCATTAACATAAGAAGTTCTTTCTACAGAGAAATCATAGGCAAATGGAAAGATCTGAGTACACTAATACCCATAATTACAAAAGCGAATACAATGCATATATGGCTCTGAAATAAGGTCAAGAGCGAGTAAACCCGAATTTCATATAGTTCAATGGGAAGCAAGGCAGAATGCTAAAATATATTTACTACCATAAACACAAACAATTAATCTATATCCAGAAATCAAGACATATGCTTCATACAAAAGTTTAAGGTGGGAAATAAGGAATAAGCTAGCAGCAACACGAATAATCACCAAGTCATTCGAGCAAAGGTGCAAAGAGAAAGCGAGTTGGAGCCAAGTCGATTCGCAAATCGATCTAGAGAATTACCTAGTGACGGAGAAGGCGGATCCGGTTTGGTGGTGGAGTGGGCCGAGTAGTGATGTCGGTGGAGAAGGCCGGAGATGGGGATGGCGGGATGGGGATGAATTGAAGGCTATAATCTTGTGATTTAGGAATTAGGTTTCTTGAATTGGGGATTAGGGTTCTTGGATTTTGAATTGATGTATGTTGTAAAGAGGAAATAAGGGGAAGACGATGAATTGATGTTAAAGAATAATTCTTGGATAAAAGAACAAAACAAATCGATGTTAAACAATAATTCTTGGATAAAAGACAAAACAAATCGATGTTAAAATAATTGTTATGTGGTTGGTTTTCTCTTTTTGTTGGTTTGGATAAGGATATACTCCCTCCGTCCCGGGTTGATCTTCCCGTGGCCCCGGGCACGGGTTTTAAGATAAAAGTGAATAAAGTAGGAGTAATAGTGATAAAGTATGAAAGATAGTGTATAAAGTAGGAGTAATAGTGAATAAAGTAGGAGAAATAGTGTATAAAGTAGGAGAGAGATTTTCCATTTAAGGGATGAGAAGATGAAGTTGGGACGGACCAAAATGGAATGCGGGAAGATGAAGTTGGGACGGAGGTAGTATCATATATGTTTATAGTTAGACATGGACATGTAATACCTTGTAGGCTGATGGTAAGTTTCTAAACTTGTATTCATGAGGTGTTGGGTTCAATTCCTATGAGTTACAACATTAAATTTTTAAAATTAAATTAGTGTGTGTCCGTCGCCGGAGGTCCAGTGGCGTTCATTGGAAGTCCGATGGCGGTTCTAATTAATATTAATACATTTTCTTTTTTAATTAAAGGGTATAATGGTAAATCAACAATTATGTCTAATTACAATTATAATTTTTTTTTTCTAAAATTGTTTGAATATTTGTATATTTTACAATGAATTATAAAACAAGACCTAAATGAATAACTAAAGGGTATATTTGGTAAACACTTTAATGTACGACTACTATCTCATTTTAATCATGTACGACTACTATCTCACCGTAGAAAAACCCTTGAAAGTTACAGTTATAGTTTTAACGTATTTTGTTAATGTTCTAATTAGAGATGATGTAAAGGTTTTAATACGTCAGTATTGTATGTTTCAATTATAGTTTTAACCTCTTTTGTTATTTTTTTAAAGAATTGGTGTGATGGTTTTAAGGAGCTACATGATAGTTTTAAGATGGCTTGTTATAGTTTTAAATGATACTCTAATATCATTAAACCACCATTAAACAAGTCTAAAAGTTTCACGTATGCCATTATAACATCAATACACAAGTTAAAATAAGCTACTTGCAACATTCAGTTATTACACTATTGAAACATTCAGTCATCCAAAGGTTTAAAACATCTATTCTAATAAGAAAAAATTACAATAAACGTTCATTCAGTGTTTTTTTTATGCAAATGCAATCTGAGTTGTTAAAATGGGATCTTTTTCGATTAAACTTGTTGTTGAACTTCGGCGTCCTGTCTAATTTGTTGCTTTGAGAGTCCTATCATCAAACTCGATGTCATCATCAACACCTACTTAAAACAATCACTTACTGGTTTAAAACCATAACAACCCTCATAAAAACTATTACATTGGTGCTTAAAAACAAATAAGTAACATGCAACAAAAGCTAAAAACAGTTACATTGATCCTTAAAACCATAACAGTGCATCTTAAAACTATAACAAAGTAGGAACATGCAACACAAGCTAAGGACAGTAACATTGATACATAAAATCATAACAGTGCCTCTTAAATCTATAACAAAACATTTGCAAAAAATTAAATCATAAATATTTCACAAAAGCTAAAACACTAACGTTGATGCTTAAAACTACAATATTAGGTTTTAAAATTATAACGATGTCTTGACTATCGCTAAAAACAATAACAATGAAATATTCAATAAACTAAATATAATAACATTAATGTTTAAAATCATTACAGTGCATCTTAAAACTATAACAAAGCACGAACATGCAACACAAGCTAAAACGGTAATATTTGTACTTAAAACCATAATAGGACATCTTAAAACTATAACAATGCCTTTTAAAACTATGATAAAACATTTGTAAAAATTCAGACCAGAAATATTTCACCAGAGGCTAAAAACACTAACATTGCTTAAAACAACAATAATAGGTCTTGAAACTATAACATATGCGCTAAAACAATAATGATGAGACATTAAACACAAGCTAAAACCATAACAACGATACATAAAACTATAACACCGGCTCTTAAAACCATAACAAAGCACCAGATTGCGAAATTCGATTTTAACTGTACGGATTTCAGATCTGAAACCAGATCTGGAAACATGAGATCGTAAAATCAGCGAAAAACGACAATAAAAGGTCAAATTTCATTTTCAATTGAGAATTTAACGGAAAAAACAAGATGAATTTGTTGATTTGAACATTTTAGCAATTGGATCTGAAAATCCGGTGGAAATCCGACAAGATCCGACATAAATCCGTGAGAGAGAGAGTACCATAATTTCCGGCGGAGGATATGGATCCGACGGTGGTTCCGGCGGAGGGAGAGGGCGGCAACGGTTCCGGCGGAGGGAGGAGGAGGGGGGAGGGAGGAAGGGAGAGAGATAAATGGGTTTGAATGTTTATCTCTCTAGGGTTTTTGTAGAGAGAGCAAGATTGTTGAGTTTTGTGAATTTTGTAAGAGAGTGTGTTATTATTTGGGTATTTATATTAAAACTATTAACGGGTTTGTAGTATTTCTGACTAGTTCTTTATTGTAAAAGCCGGATTTTACTATAGATTATGAAAATCTTCCCTTTTACTATACTTATTCATCCGAATATTGTAACTATATATTCCCAGTGATATGAAATTTGGATTTTTTGATTAAAAAAAAAGAAGTTACAATTAATTGATGTTCTAAATATGAAAACGAACCCCAATATTCTACTTCAACTAATATATATTTGTAAGAGTTATGTCCCTAAGTTTTAACCATATCCAGTTTGGTACCAAACTTAAATCTATCTCCAAATTCACATGAACGGCGCTCACCAAGTACAATCTGAATTCACAGTCCGAAACCGTCCGCGTCAGATGTGCCAGGGTTGAAGCATATAAACTGGCGTGTATCCCCATAGATGTAAACATTGAAAAAGTAATTTGCATAGCCGTGTTAATCCACATTTTTAAAGTGTTGTATCTTGTCTTGTTGACATGAGAATAAATCGGGTTGGATCTTATGTCCCAATTTTATTGTGACAACATGTACAACCATATAAAATTGGAACTATACAAAATATGGATGATTGATGGTTGGAGTTTTTAGTTCATTTTAGTGGTGGAATACGGGTGGTATACAATGAATGGAGTGGGATGTAAAGGTAGGGGTTTCTCTGCAATTTATCTAAGATATGTAAACATGATGTATTGATGTTTAACCGGCCGATTTAAAATAATACTCCTACAGTATATAAGTAGCAGATTAGGAGTATATAAGTTGGGCCGTCTGGCCGGCTGACTAATCAACACTCTGCATCTTAACAGCCCAATTATTTTATTTGGGACAATCAAATTCCAAATTAATTTTACATAAAGTATCATGAAAGAAAGTATTTAGATAACTTATTTAGAAACGGACTATGTTATCAATAAAATCATGTTATTAATAAAAACGTCTATGTTAACGAAATAAGTTTTATTGTAATATAAAAAAATACTAATGTTGAGAACATAAGTGTTTTGATTAATAATATCGATGATTTTTTTGATAACATAAGTTCGTCTTTAAATTAATTATCTAGAAACAGTTTTTAAGAGAATTACTCTTAATTTTAAGTGGTGCCAGATATATAAAGCTCAAAGAGAATATCTATTTTGTCATTTTCTAATCTTGATCAAGATTAAAGTCTACACTACAGATTAACATGTCTAGACCTGGAAGTAATAATCAGATTTTGCGAGATATATCTCATAATCTAACATCACATATTTTGTCATAGACATCACATAGTCAGGAATGCATGTAATGCAACTATCATAATATATATTTATTCACATAATGTTTGAAGTTAAACATATAAAGTTAATTTATACGGTATCTCGGATAGTAAGTAGTTAGATGACTTGTTTATATGGTTTACTCAACTGATGAATGGTTTCAGATAAAGAAATCAGCACAATAAATTAACAATATATACAGTATATGCTAAATCACACACGACACTCAGAACAACCTGCACCAATGCAAACAGAGGAAAATAATCTAATTCCATTTTGAAAACTTCCAAAATCATTTGAGTGAGTGACATACTGGTTTTATTGTTTAAGACTAACTCAACCTTCTATAACAATCTGGTACAAGGCAAAGACCATTCGGCCTAATTGTTCTCTCATTGACACAATCAATGCTAAAGAAGAAAATTTTATCTGCTGCTTCTCTATTGCTGTCTTCTTCATCATAAAAAGCTGAGGCTATTGAGTAAAACATAACAGAAATCAATAGCATGGCTTCGTTCTCCATGGAGGATTTCGTTGGGAACGGTTCCCTTATAGAACTTCTACCAAAGCTGTTAGATGAAGGTTGGGATGACGTACCGACTTTGAAGATCATGAATGCAGAGGATCTGGATGACATTGGCATGACTCCACAGCAGAAGGTTGGTTTATACTTAATCATTATCTACAAGGAGCAAAAACATGAGTAGAGTTATTATTTACTTTGAAAAGTGTAAAACATGAACTTTCTTTATGAACTTGGTTGTTATCATGATCTTGCTAAGAGTTCAACCAAACAATAAGAGAAACTGATAAATAAATTCATATATCTTGTACTAGTATTATCAATGCATGCTGTAGTAATTGAGTTGTCTCTTGTATCTATATGTTAGGGATAAAAGCATAAACATCTTGTGTTTTCTGGTTCAAGGATGCACTTGAAATTAGGTCATACCTGCATGACCGTCAGCTGATGCAGTACGGGGACCAGCTAGAGGCATCCGGAAAAGGTCTTCCCCTGCTTCTTAACATGAGCAGCATAGATCTTTCTTCACAGTTTGGAATGAAAAGAGGCCATATCGCCCGTTTCATGGACAGAACTACTGCATGTGGAGAAGATCCTTTACGAGCATCTTATAATCTCTCTGCCAAAAGAAGAGACAACTTGCCTTCCAGAAGCAACAGCATATACAAGAGTCAGCAATCATCTGCCAACCCTAGAACACTTCGGAGTACAACAAGATCATCCACAAAAACTGATTTTTCCTTGGAACGATCATTGGCAAGTTTCAAGATCAATGATGGATATGTCTATAAGGGAATTGTAGCAGCTATGCCTGCTGAACCTAGAGCTTGTGGTTGTGTTCAACCTCCACCAGTTGTTGAGAATGTAGCTCCGTACTCTGCCGTTGAGAATGTATCAGTTCAGAAACTAGCTCCTGAATATAAGATCGGGATGGAACGCTTGATTAAGAGTAAGACACCACCCATGAAGGCTTCTGAGTTATGGCGAGAAAAACCAGCTGTACTTCTCTGCATTCGTCGTCCTGGGTGAGATTATAATTAATTTACTGACATCTATGTTTCTGTCCTGCTACTTAATATTTCACTGTTGGTTGGAGAATAAAAAGTTTCTCCTTGATCTAGTACTAACTTAGTCAGAACTCAGAAGTTCCCACATAGAAGGAATGATGACTTCACACTGGGGATTACACTAGCTGAGAAGATGAATCCCCTTGTGTTATTTTATTGCTCAAACACACTTATTTTTTCGAAACCATACACGGACCCCTTTTCTCCAAATTCACAAAAGTTATATTCACACCACTTATTAACTTTGTCGATTTGGAGAAGGGGTTTGAGTGCAGAATTTATAGAACACAGGATTTTTAAAGGAATTAAATTAGCACAGAAGGCTTCTTGCACGTTGGATTTAACAGACAAATGTTTTTACTATTGTCCCAGGATAAAATATACTACCCCATAAAGTTTTTAGTTGAAAATAGGGAATCATATTCAATGAGAATGACCAGTATGTTCATCTATGAGTTCAATCAGGTGCATCATGTGCAGAGCTGAAGCACATCAGCTGTACTCAAAGAAACCCATATTTGATGCACTTGGAGTTCAGCTATTTGCAGTTCTGCATGAGCACATCGAATCAGAGGTACGTTTCTTTTGCATGTAAAAGGGATAAAGGAGGCATAGTAGATACTTACAGGCTTGCATAAATAAAGGCATGTCCCAGAATACTCTTAAATTTCATTTTCTTCACAAAATCTCTTGATCTAACCAAATCCCGAACCATAATACTGATCCAAGTCCAAAACGGATCCATACGGGTTCTTAATGCTTTCAGGTAAAGGACTTCTGGCCCCGATACTGGGGTGGAGCTGTGCTCTTTGACAGGGGCCAAGAGTTATTTAAGGCACTTGGTGGTGGGAAGCTGCTTAAAGATAAATTCATATCTGGTTTTCTTCTCAATCCTAGAGCAATTGCAAATTACAAACGAGCTAAGGCTATCGGGGTGGAACAGAATTTTAAGGGCGAAGGAGAGATCAAGGGTGGACTCTTCATAATGGGCAAGGGAAAGAGTGGCATTGCTTACCAGTTTATTGAGAGAAACTTTGGAGACTGGTCACCAACTTCTGAAGTCATAGAGATCTGCACTCGTCTCCAGGTAGTTTATCGCTGAAATTTCTACTCTGAGATTATATATGTCTGGTCCTGTGATAAGATCCATGTAATGATCTTCGCTTTTTCATTTCATGCAGAACACACAGCCCAATCGGCCAATATCAATAAAATCATTCAAGGAAGAAGAATCAACATGATATTCAGGATGCTTCTTTAGTTACAAAGTTCTTTCAATTTTATGAATTCTATGGCTCAATACCAATTTTGTGATTGTGGGGTGTGTGTGTGTTCTTTTCTTCGGATGAAATTGCCCGTAGCATCATTTGCTATTGAAATTTTATTGTAGTAAAAATAGATCGATTCTCTGCATTCATTAGAGAGAAGTTTCCAACAATCTTCTCTACTATTAGGCCTCGTCTTCACGCGCATCCTACTGCTAAGTGCTAAGTGAGAAGTTTCCAACAGTCTTCGCAACCAGTTTGGAAGTTCATCAACTAGTGTAAAAGCTCACACCATAGTTAGGGATTAGTATGGTCCTTACAACTGTTCAATATATACATGCTTTCACATGAACTTCTAAAGAACATCAGCTCTTATAATGTCCGGAAGCCACAAGATTTGACATAGTTGTGGGTGTTGCCATTGGAGCAGGGTGACAATTCATTGTCGCCTACATGAGCACCACCATGCTACTTCAGTACTTTGTATTTGGTGCTCCTACAGGTGTTCTAATGGCTTACAGGTTAAAATGGGCATTCAGGTACTCTGTATATACATAAATTTGGGAATCAGCAGCTCGATTCGTTCTAGTAGTCTAACAATTTTTGCTAATCTCAAGCCTATTCTGCTAGATTCTTGAAATATGCCTTCTGATGAAAGCATGTCAATGTCATTATGAACTAGTGACAGTAGCAATGTAGCGCTCTGCCTGCTCCAAGGCAATACTAACTTTGAACTTTCCAGGGTATTTGAGTGTAATGCTTTTAGGTATGTGCTTACAAATATGCTTGTTAGTGTGGATGAAATGCATCACAAACTGGAACAACGAGGTATAGATATTTGTGAGGTGTGACACTATGAATAGTGAGGAGTGAGCTCAATGATCAAACCCCGTCCAATTTTCCAACGTTTACACCATATTTTCAACGTACAACTTATAAGTAATGCAGGAGTAAGCAATCAATGATGATTTCACGTGTTTATGCAGCCAGAGAAAGATTAAGCCACAGGAGAGGTGAAGTGCAGAAGAGATTGATTAAAATACAAAGCAAAGGTCACAGATACACATAAAGATGTGGCTCTCCATACAAATCCTTTAACACACTGCAGATTAAAAGTCGAGTAGGCACTCGTTCACTATCCACAGATAGATTCACATAAATAGAGAAATAGCACATCCAGTGCAAAGATGATAGAAGACTCAATATGAGTACCTATTCTAGATAATCAATATTGGCTCCAGAAAATTGTTTTGCAAAAGTCAAAATGTTGAAGAACTAGTAACAACAGTACTATATTCATTAAGAGAAACTCAGGAAAGAAGAGCCAAGATGTACAACTAAGGTCTTCAATTAACACATCAAACTTCAGAAATGAGAGCAAGATGCGGCTTTATATCAGTTGATGCGGTTTTATATCAGTTGGTAATGAATCTGTGATTAAAGCAGGACCATTTACAATAATACTGCTACCTGATTGAAGCTGGGAACTTTCACATATTTGATTTCAACGCAACACATAAGAGGCAAAGGCTGAAAAAAAGGCTTGCTTACTCGAACAAATTGCCTAATACTATAACACAGCAGCAGGTTTGCATAACATTTCAGACCACATTGTAAAACCTATGACACAAGCACATCGAAGTACTCCCTCCGGTCCATTAAGAGCTTACTAAGCTCTCACTTTCTCTTCAATTAAGAAAATTGTAATAAAAAAATAGTTTGTAAGAGTATTATATTGGTAAAGTTGTAAGTGGGTGATAAAGTAGAAGAGAGATCGAATAAAGTGGAGATAAAGTAGAAGAGATAAATAATAAAGAATTAGTTAGTGGGGTAAAACTTTCATTTATGGGTTAGTAAAAAGGAAAGTTAGGAAGTTGAGTACTTGATAACACAAATGAATCCGATAACAGCACCTCATTGAATGAAATTTCAAACTCACTTGTGCATTCACATAACCAATCCAAATCAACAGTACGCACACTACATGAGCAATAGCATCAACCAGCTATAACATCCTTCAGCAAATTCAACAGAAAGATATATACAGTAAGCCATGGATAATCAAATAGCTACATTACGACAACAACAAATTTCGACATAAACTGCAATCAGAGCAATTCTCGAGAAACTAGAAAAGCTGAATTAGGCATAGAACATTAAAGTTATAAACCGCAACCATGGAGATTCAAAATGAAACTAGAACCTAACAAAAGACCAATACGATAAAAATTCAACACCAATATATAGAATCCAAAACCTTCCATACGATTTCAAAAATCCAATAACCTAACAAAATCATCGAAATTCCAATTCTCAGTCTCAATTAAAAATGATAACACATAGTATTAAAAAAATCAAAATCAACAACCTAAGCAGTGAGCACAACAGCTCCACCAGCTTCCTTAATCTTCTTCTCGGCCGTCTTCGACACGAGCTTGGCCTTGACCACCACCGGCTTACCCTCCGGCAAAAGCCCCTTCCCTAGGACCTTGAAATAGCCAAATTGAGTGACGTCAACCATCGGAACATTGTCCTTGGAGGCCTTATCCCTGACATCCTGAGGAATCAAGGACCAGATCTTGTCGATGTTGACGATCGGGCAGTGGAACTGGTTGCGAAGGCGATGAAAGTAACGCATACCGACTTTACCGAAGTAACCGGGATGGTACTTGTCGAAGAGGATCCGGTGGTGGTGCATTCCACCGGCGTTTCCACGACCTCCGGGATGCTTACGGTGCTTGCCGATACGCCCGTGACCGGCGCTGACGTGGCCTCTCTTCTTCCTGTTCTTCCTCAAGGCGGTTGTCATGGCTGGTTGCTACTGGAAGAGTGAGGGAATTAGGGTTTTGGTTGGGGTTAATATCTGGGATTGTGGGTTTTGGGCCTGTATTGATATTGTGAGTGATGGGCTGGTGGGCTTTAAGCCTGATCTATAATCGTTTAGAGCAGCCCAAGTGTAAGATCTTAGGACGGATATCGAATGGAACTAGGAAGAAAATCAACTCCAATTCGGATTATACCAGGTAGACGAATCGGACTAGGATAAGCAGTAATTTCTTTAGTATATATATATATATAATATATAATATATATAGCCATAGGCCCCTAGCTACGATAGCATTAGCGTTATTAGAACGTGGTCTGAGTTGGAAATCTTTGTTATTGATCATCGATCGGTGGTTCTGTTCTGCAGTTTATTTATTTATCTAGTTATAATAATTCTTGTACGTATTAGCTGAAGAAGGATCATGATGTGTTGCTTGGATAAATTGAATTATCTATCTCTGGTTTCCAAAGTATGTACAGAGTTGGAGACCAATCTAGGGTCAGAGTTTGGGGATAAAGTTTTGGCTGAATTTCTTATCGAAATTGGCCGTCGGTGTAACCATGTCCAAGAGTTCGAAGCCAAATTGAAACACCTTGTGACCTGCAGCATCATCCCTGATTATCTTCTTCAAACCTTCCTCACAATGATCCATGCTGTTTTGCGCAGCAATATAATTACACATGCTAGGAATCCTCCAAACATGAGACTCGATGTCACTGCCCAACCTCCCAAAACTACTAGCACCCATGGAGGAGGAGGAGGAGGAATCATGCTCACTGATGATGACGACGACGTTCGTAGAAGACCGCGGTTAAGTTCGCCTGAGATATGGGAGGCTAAACAGCTGGTTGCTTCAGGTGTCATGAGTGTCAAGGACTATCCTCCTGCACTTTTTAATAATCATCAGGCTCATGAACAAGAACTTGAGGTTGACTTAAATGATGTTCGGCCTCCTTTTCTGGCTCATCATACTGACAATGATATGTCCCCTGTCAAGATACTTAAGAACCCCCTAGGCTCTTTATCTCGTGCAGCTGCCAATCAATCTGCTCTCACTAAGGAGAGGAGGGAACTTACCAGGCTACACCGAAGGGCAATCTTGGACTCCATTCCCAAGGATTTGAATAGGCCATGGGAAGATCCTATGCCCCAGTCAGGCGAGAGGCATCTTGCTCAGGAACTCAGAGGAATTGGCGTTTCTGCGTATCTTATGCCCGAGTGGGAGAAGGATGCGTATGGTAAGGCTCCCACTTTTGGCCAAAGATCCAACCTTTCTATTCAGGAACAGAGGCAGAGTTTACCCATATACAAGTTGAAGAAGGAACTTGTTCAGGCTGTTCGTGATAATCAGGTGCTCGTACTTATTGGTGAGACGGGGTCAGGAAAAACTACTCAGGTGACACAATATCTGGCCGAGGCAGGATATACGACCAAGGGGAAGATAGGATGTACTCAGCCTCGTAGGGTTGCTGCAACGTCTGTTGCCAAGAGAGTTGCTCAAGAATTTGGTTGTCGTGTAGGGGAAGAGGTTGGGTATGCGATTCGGTTTGAAGATTGCACTGGTCCAGAGACTGTGATTAAGTATATGACTGATGGTATGCTTCTGAGGGAGATTCTGATTGATGAAAACTTGTCACAGTACTCGGTTATAATGCTTGATGAAGCTCACGAGAGGACCGTTAACACTGATGTCCTCTTTGGATTGTTAAAGCAGCTGTTGGGGCGTCGACCAGACCTTCGTTTGATTGTCACGTCTGCAACTTTGGATGCTGAAAAGTTCTCTGGATATTTCTTCAACTGTAACATCTTCACTATCCCCGGAAGAACTTTTCCTGTAGAAATTTTCTACTCAAAAGAGCCACAGAAGGACTATCTAGATGCATCGTTGGATACGGTGTTGCAGATTCACAGGACGGAACCTGAAGGCGATATCCTTCTGTTCTTGACTGGCCAAGATGAAATTGATTATGCTTGCCAGTGTCTTTATGAGAGGATGAAGGCTTTAGTCAAAAAATTTCCGGTCCTTCCAGAGCTGATTATTTTACCGGTCTACAGTGCCCTACCGAGTGAGACGCAGTCCAGGATTTTTGACCCTGCTCCTCCAGGAAAGAGGAAAGTTGTTGTGGCAACCAACATTGCTGAAGCTTCATTGACTATTGATGGCATATTTTATGTCATTGATCCTGGGTTCATAAAGCAAAGCGTATACAATCCAAAACTGGGTCTTGATTCACTGGTGATAACTCCGATATCACAAGCATCTGCACTGACAACGAGCAGGTCGTGCAGGACGTACTGGCCCGGGAAAATGTTATCGCCTCTACACAGAAAGTGCATTTCACAACGAGATGTCTGCCACCCCAATCCCAGAGATTCAGAGGATCAATCTTGTGATGACTTCTCTTACAATGAAAGCTATGGGCATTAATGACTTGCTGTCTTTCGATTTTATGGATCCACCATCATCCCAGGCGCTCACATCTGCAATGGCACAGCTGTATAGTTTAGGAGCTCTGGATGAAGAAGGCCTCCTTACAAAGTTAGGGAGGAAGATGGCTGAATTTCCTTTGGATCCTCCATTATCCAAGATGCTTCTTGCTAGTGTCGATCTTTGTTGCAGCGACGAGATATTGACCATCATTGCTATGGTTCAGGCAGGGAACATCTTTTACCGGCCAAGGGAAAAGCAAGCTCAGGCAGACCAGAAAAAGGCAAAGTTTTTCCGGCCTGAAGGAGACCATTTCACACTGCTTGCTGTTTATGAGGCTTGGAAAGCGAATAACTTCTCTGGTCCTTGGTGTTTCGACAACTTTGTTCAGTCTCGATCGTTGAGGAGGGCTCAAGATGTGAGAAAGCAGCTTCTCTCTATCATGGATAAGTATAAATTGAACGTTGCAAGTGCTGGTAAAAACTCTGTGAGGATTCAGAAAGCTATAGTGGCTGGTTTTTTCTTCCACGCGGCTAGGAAGGATCCACAAGAAGGCTACAAAACGCTAGTCGAAAACCAACCAGTTTACATCTATCCAGGCAGTACTCTGTTCCAAAGACAGCCTGATTGGGTTATTTATCATGAACTGGTGATGACAACTAAAGAATACATGCGTGAGGTAACAGCCATAGATCCAAAATGGCTTGTAGAACTCGCACCACGATTCTTCAAGGTCTCGGATCCTAAGAAGATGAGCAAGCGCAAGAGGCAAGAGCGTATTTAAGCACTTTACTACAGATACAACGAGCCTAACTCTTGGCGTCTGAGCAAAAGGCGTGCTTAATGTTGCTGGTTTTGATGTTTCTTTGTATTGCATGATTGTTTCGTTTCTTGTTATGGAATGATCACAAATGTATGTCAATTATTGTTCCTATTATGAATAAAGTATATATTATTTTATTTTTTCGAACCACGAAACTTTTCATTACTCCAAAACAGATAATTACAATAAAACGTAGAAAATTGCTATATATAAAAAAAAAAAAAAGCACGATCGAGAATGATAAACAAAACTGGGTATTCCATATGATTACATAAGTAGAACCTTAGTACATCTGATGACAAAACTTTGGGGCTCCTAGATTAGCTAGTTACATATAGTATTAGCAACAATATCAAAAACCTACATTTCTTATTTTGTTTCTTTTTCGATGGAAAATTGTGTCAAAATTAGTTTAGCCTGAGAAATTATGAGGTCTTATGGGAGATAAGGACCATGCTTGTTATGTATGGGGCGCGTTTTCTAACTCCGCGATAATCCATTGTGAAATCTTCCGATGACCTGTAGTTCACTGCTCAATCCTTTCCACCTCTTTTGCTTCCTTGACCTTCATGCTTCATCACAGTTCCGCCTTCCTCGTGCAGTTTCTCACCTGGATATAATTTGAGCGTGTTAGATGGCTAGGACTATGCATGAAGTAATATGAATATTATCTGATTTATATAAATGAATATATTTCACGTTTCTCTGAGTTGTAGATAAAAAACCATATTCACAATGACAGTACCTGATGAAGGCTTATAGAACTTCTCTGGCACAAGATCTTTGTCAGCAAAAGCCTTCACATTTATCAGAAGATCAGTTAGCTCACAAATCAAACCTTTACCGTTTTACGAATGGGAAAAAAAAAAAAAAAAAAAAAAAAAAAAAAAAAAAAATCATTATTCGAGAACTGCATACTAAGTTACTAACATTCGCTTCTCCGTTGAGTTTCATTTTCCTCGAAAGTGGAAGCATTGTGAACTTGTCACGAAGAACCGGATGATTGCCTGCAGCACAAGAAACTAACATGTGAATCTTCGTTCTGTTATATAACCGGAAAAAGAAAAGAAGGAAACTGAGTACGCCTGAATAGTAAGGTTTCTAACTTACCATGTTCAGGAGATTCTGGCAAATTCAGTTGAACAGACTCAGAATGAGCTAAAAGAAGGGAAAGAGCAACACAAAATGCAGATAACATACTCAACAATTCCATAGGTAGACAAATAGCTGAAAGTTCTTTTTCGAAGTACTTTTTGTTAGGCTTTGGGATGGAACTTATAGGAATGAAGTGAAGGCTATATAAAGAACATTCATACAGAAATTAAGCACAAGTTTCAGAGCAGAAAACAGAGGGCTAGCTAGTCAATTATAAGAACATACACAAAGCACAAAATTCAGAGTTTCAAAATAAGTACACCAAAATAACATTTGTTTTATACTTCCAATTTTCGGTACGTTCACATAACCTTTGGTACCTTCAAGATCATTGTCCCTACCCACTAATTAACACCAAATCCATAATTTGGTGGCTTAGCATGTCTCGATTAATGTCACACATATTCTGACACTACTAAATTAGCATTTCATGAGACTTCTCTAATGAAAATAACCATCATTTTGATGTATTAATGTTCACCAAGTAATGTATTCCCTCTGCCCCGCTCGAAACACTACTATTGTTACCGCCGGATAGAGGGATTGGACACTCAGTTGGTACGTTTACAATCGAGTTCTAAAGAGCACTCGTCTCAGCTCGACTCTGTCAAAGGTCAAAACGTCTCAATCAAGATTAAGTTTGGAGTCACAGTCCATGATTTTGAAATGGTAATACAGTTACAGGATTGATGGAAAAAATTTCATCACGTAAGTTGGGAAGTCTTAAAACATCCCTGGCCATGTTAAGCTGACAAATACATGCACAAGTCTAAAACATAATTCTTCAATGATTTGCATCAGACAAGTCATTAACCAACCAGTTTACTGGTCAACAGATTCTGATGAAGAGACATGTGTGCATATATATACAATATTCATAATAAATTCAAAGTTAAACAGTAACAATTTTAAAATTAATGACTCATTGTATATGGGCCAGCGTATCATCCGAAAAAGAGTTCGGGAGAGTCAGATAATGGTTGTGACTATACGTTCAGATATACTCCCTCCATCCTGAATTAAACTTTCCGCATTCCATTTCGGAACGTCCTAATTTCAACTTAAATGCTTTTAAATGGAAAATATCTCTCATACAATACTTTATTAACTATATCTTATACTTTATTCAATCATTTTTCTAATTAATTCACTATTTCTAACACTTTATCATCAGTACGCTGAAAATTTGTATCCGAAATCACGGGAATTTCAATTCGGGACGGTGGGAGTAGTTTAGAAGCAAATGGTATATTTGTTTTAATGATTTCCGGAACCAAGAAAAGATTCTTCCTCGTTATAAGTAGTCGAAACAAACTCCAAAGTAGCTATTCCGTTGTCAGTGAAATATTGCAGCCAGCCAAGTGAAGTAATCAAAGCTAAACTATAGTTTTGTAGTCGTGGCGTATCCTAGGAGAAAAGATCTGTTAAAATTAAGGTTCCATGAGGGAGACTAAATATTTGTTTATCTACTTCAATTTCTCTCTCCCCTTCTCTTTTCCTTCAGCAAGCACTAAAAGTGTATACACAACAATATTGAGTTAGTCGGTTGATTCAAGTTCCAAGTGAAATTAAGTCATTTCATTTTGTTTCATTAGTTGAGTTTCATACTCTGGATCTAGCCAAAGACAGACAAATGTTTGGTCGATGTAGAATCTAGTCGTGTAGATAGATGTTCAGTTCAACAATAAACCAGTTGTTGCTGTTCTATATTGCGCGTAGATATATAAAACAAACCAACTGTCGGGTTTTCCTGCAAGTCGAATCTTAATGTATACTTGATTCAACAGAGCTCGATAATGCTCAAACTTTTACTAGCTCAGTAAGATGATTCGAGTTCGAGCTAGCTCCGTTTTATGATCGTTTACATAACTAGCCGAGCCGAATCAAACTATCTTCATAGTACTCGTTGTTTTAATGAATTTGTATGTTTTATTTATTTATTTTATATTTTTATCGAGTTTGAACTCATTACAAGTGATTCAAGTTCAAGTTTGATTTTAAACTCTCTTCTATTTAACGAGTATATCAAGTCTAGCTCGAATTCAAATCAGAATAATTATTTGATCATCTAATTCAAGTCAGAATAATTATTTGATCATCTAATCAGTTCAACTTGACTTGACTGATTACTCGACGATTTAGTAGTTTATTTTGAAAGTTATTGCATCTCTTCTCTGGTCTATAAACATTTTACAGTGTATAGCAAGTTGTTTATTATAAGTATGGTGATTAAGCTCAACTCCATCCGCAGGGGCGGAGACAAGAATTTGAACTTGGGGCCAAAATAAAATTATCAACATATTATCTACAATTTCATTTTCAAAATTTTAGGAGATACCCCACTATGCTTCCTTCTAACTCTGTACATCGGTATCAATAATTGACTGATTTACTCGAATATGAACATATTTGATCAGTTATTCTATTGACATTCACCAACAAATTGGTGAATCACTATCACATTGCATTCAGTATCAAGGACCATAATCCGTAGAGTAGTGGTTGATTAAAACTAACTTTAAGGGCCGGGTGTGAATGTAAAAACTGATGGAGACTAGAGTTTAATGGTGAATGCTACAAGCTTAGGGATGCTCGGGTAATTTTCCCTCTCACAAATAGAAAGTAGAACAAATAAGATTTCCAAAATCGCAGCTATTCCAGATTTCTTTTATTGGAGCATGATCTTAACAAACTACAAACGTAGCTTTTGAAAACGTAATCGTAACATACTTATTTCGAAAATGTATCACCCCCTATACACTAGTACCATTACTTTTAGTACCTTGCAATATGACAGCTTAAAATGAATAAAATAACGAATGGACAAAGGGCAGAGATATAGACCTGCACATCAGCACATGTATCATCACTATGATAAATTCAGATAGCAACTCTCAACAAGAACCAACCAGACTACCAGGAAAGAAAAAAAACCTCTAATGATCAACAAACCGCGCTACCAATATTCACACGTATAAAATACCCAACCATTAAATTAAATTAAATACCCATCTCTCCCTGTCAAAATTTACAGCAAAGCAAACCCGATCTCCATCCCCTGTGTTTCCGGAAATTTCTCCTGTCCGCTTTAGCCATTCGCACTGGACTGCTATTCCATTCGTCCTGCAACCTGTAAAATGAGATGCATGAACAGTTAAACAAAATGCTGGTATACCTGAACTAGTAGCTACAAAACATATCAAAGATGAGAGAGACGTACACTGGGAAAGCGAAAGATCTTCCACTTGTTGCACTGCCATCAGACCGGAGAGAGACACTCCCAGAATATGCTACCGGCCCTGAATAAGCAATTCGGCCTGCTGCAGAGAAGCTCGCCTCTCCATCATCGGGTTGCAAGTGGCTGACAACTGGAACATTACCAGAATTCCGTACCTCATGCTTAATTGGCTTTATAGGTTCCCCTTCGCCGTTGTGAGGACTTGGGTCACCAACAGCAATTTCATCAGAGCTTTCAACTTTGTCAGCAGGAATCTTTTCGAGGTTCTGTTTTCCGTTGCTAATTGACTGAACTAAGATAGTAGCAGAAGAATCATCAGACTTCTCGTCATATGACTTCACAGATTGCTCGCGGGAATTTTCAATGCGGTCATCTTTGCTACTACTAGCTAAATCAATTTTGTTCGCATCATCTGAAGGACTGTCAGCACTGACATCGTCATGTGAGTTCCCCGAGCCAATTGTGCGTTCGATCAGATCCTCTGTTCTCTCGGTTACCTCGGGTGCAGGCCCATTGAAGTTGAAAGTAATGATTCCATTTTCTACCCGACTGTTGTATAACAAGGAGGTTGTATTGGTACCTTCTTTCGACTCCTCTGCTGGTGATGTAACAAGACTCCCAGGTACGGCTTTTCGGGAAGAGACCTGCAGAGCAGAATTGTATTTCATATCAACCTCAAATTTGAGATGCATGTAATTTATCTTGTGGGACTGAAACTAGGTCATACTTAAAGGAATTTAGGATTATTCAATCTACAACTAATTTAGTATTGTTATCAATTGGGAATGGGTTGTGAGTTGTGACAGCAAGTCTGCTTCCAATCATTGTTTTCTTTCCTCATGTTGGGCTGTAGACTAATAGGCTTTGGCTTTAACTGATTTTCCAATCCTTCAAAGTCAATATAGATTGTACTCCAGCTCAACTTGTAACATTATGGGTACAGCTAATATGTAATAGTTGAACAACACAAACCTGATCAGGCAGTTGGTCAACTCTATTCTCTTCACAATCTAATGAGTTCATGAAAGATCTGAGGAAGCTCCGTGTACCAAATTCTTGAATAGGGAGTTTTTTATCGATGAAAGATTCATCTTTCGGAGCATCAGTCACAGTATCACCACTTGTACAGCACTTTGCTTCACCAGTATGCTGCTCTGAGTCCTCTGAATCAGCATGTTTAGCAGCATCCTCATGGAGACAGCTTTCCATTTGTGATTTTGGCTTCCCCTGAGTATAAAAATTACCACACTGCTCATAATTGATCCCATTTTCATCTTCATTCACACTACTTTTATTTTCAAGTGGTGGCTTTGCTAAATCTTGTATGAAAAATTCCATATCAGCACCTCTTGCATCCTCAGAACGACTATTTCCACGAGGTTGGAAAACATTATGGTCGGCTTCTTTGTGCTGCTTATAACTTCCAATAGAATTTTTATCCATGACAGACAGGCCTTCATCCACGCATATGTCCTTAACAATGTGGTAATTAATCTCCTTGTAGCAAACCGTGAACTCTGGCAGTTCACACTCCAAAACATTCTTATCTGTATACATTTTCGTGTCTGGCTCATGCAAGTCTAGATCAGCTATAAATGGGGAACTGGAACCTCTGGATTCATGATGCTCATCGGCAGTGATTGGACATTCATGCCTTTGTTTCTCTTCCTTGCTATTTGAGTTGGAAGATAATTTACCTTCATCCTGCTCGATATCTAGGGAATAAGCTAGTCCATCTGTATTTTCCTGTGCAAGAGATAAGCTATCTCCTTTAGCAAGATCCTCTGAAAAATCATCCACAAAAGGGTTCCAGCGCCCATCTCCAGCTTTCACTTCAAATGCCAAAGGGCTCGTATCTGTAGTAGAACTCTTTAACTGATGAATTTCTTCACTATCCATGAGAAATGGATTAGTCTCTTTCTTAAAATTTTCAGCACCATAAAGTACCGAATTCTGGTTTTCCTTCATTTTTGGATCTTGTTCAGCTGGGTCAAAGACACTGTCATCAACAAAATGATTCAGTCATGAGTCAAGACAATAGTTGAACATCTTACAGATTAGTAAAGTGTAGGGTATTATTCTTCTCAATTGATGTAAAAGTTGGTGATATATGTTCAATCAATAGCATATAATTTACAGATGAAGAAATGTAAAAGGAACAAATTGTTGATTGGTATAATGTGGTGTTCACTATCTTATATTCATCTGGAAACGTCATTCAAAGGAAACATAGCAATCACGAGTGTTGCAAAAACATTTGATTAGGATTACGCACGATATAATTCTCTTCTACACAACTGAAACTATAGCTGTGCTTGAACTGTTGGTACACATACAGCCTTTACCAAATTTTGAAAGATAGAAATGTTACCAGGTTTCATGCTTCACATCACTAGGGATGCTTTGAAGAATTCTTAACAGTTGTGAAGCAAACATCCACTAGGCCGGTGTATAACTTATTCGATCTGCTTATATTAAGAATAAATCCAACGTTACACAGCTTGAAAAATACGTTCAGCATTCAGAAGGGAATGATTTTATAACTAGACCAAAAGGATTGTCAATTTTGAAATTCTGAAAAAGAAGAGAAACATCTAAAACAGACGAGCATTTTATGGGAACGAATCCACTCGATCATCACAAAAGACAAATATGCCGGTCTTAACATTGTGAAAGCCAGATAATCTTTGGAAGATCCTGCTATTGCAAAAAAATGTCAAAAGGTGCATGCCACTAACAAATACTCCCACAGAACCGAACTCTAACAGGCGCGAATAATGACGAGAAAAAAGATAATCAAGGTTATGCAGCAAGGCAACATAATGAAATGCAGCTTATTGCAAATAACAGAACAGCCAACTCTTGATCACTCACTCCAGCCAACCAATTAATTTTCAATTTGAATACAACCCAAGATGATAATGATAATAAAGAAGATCCTACAAGATCAATATTCTCACCTCCTTCCTCTTGAAGAGTAACAAATAATTGTAAATGACAAAAAGATCAAAGCCAGTTCACAAAAAAAGTATTATGCTCAAATAACAGTAGTAAAATATTGACATGCTGAAAGGAGTAGTAGACAACATAGCAAAAGAAGATTGAGCAAAAAAAGTAGAGTAATAAAACAATAGAATCTGGGTTTTGTCTAGAAAGGGGGAGAAGAAGACAAGAAAAAGGTTTAAACTTTTGAAAACATCCCAACAAACTTTTAACTAAGAGCTAAAATATACAACTACTAGTACGTACATACATACATACATACATACAGCTCCTATTACTAGCTACATCCAATTGATTCCAAAGGTGTTTCCTTTTGTTTTCAAGTTAACCTGGTTGAAAGTCAAATAGGCCAATCCCCACCACTCCATTTGTCATCTACCTTTCCATCACTCTCTCCTTTCTTTCTCTCTCTCAAAATTACACAAAAGTACAGACATGATTTGTTAATCCTAAAACTAAAACCCTATCAATCTGATCTTCATCGCAAAACTCAAATACCAGAAGCACAGTTTTCCCTTTCATCATCAGAAGAGGAAAAGAGAAAAGGCAGATCATGAAGGTAATAAGATCTAAGGTAGTATGTGTAAATAATGTGTGAGAGAGAAGGAGAAGAGAGAGAGAGAGAGAGAGAGAGAGAAGGAACCTTGTGTTAGCGGAATTAGCTCTGTGTTAGCTGGTGGTGAGAATGACAGAGGATTGATTTTGTATAGTATAGTGGTTGTATTAGAGAAACAAAGAAATAGAGAGAGAATTTGTGGCGAAATCTGAGCCTGCTAAACGACACAAGATAGCGCCGTATGACCTGCTACACACGCATATAGCCAGTGTATACTATTTATATTCTCTCTCACACATACCATACCAAAGAAATACAGAAGACAATATGCAGAAGAAGAATTGTAGAGAGAGAGAGAGAGAGATTATAGAGTTTAATGTTTAATGTGTGTGTGCGCCAGCAAGTAAGTGCAAGCTTGTGAAAAAGGCAAAGGTGATTGATCTATTATCTGCCACCCTCACCACTTCAATTTGTCAACTCTCTCTACGTATTCATACTCTCTTTCTAACGTTGTATTCAATGGCGCGTCGCCTTCATCACTATAATTATCCCTTCATTTTTCTTAAACATAATATAATAATAATTTTACTAAAATTTAGTATTAAATATCAATAAATTAATCATTTTGCGATTTATTTAAAAACTATTCTATAAATAGCTACCATTCACTATGTTTCGCAAAACTAGATCATAAGGTAACTTTAACTGAGTAAAATGATAGTAAGACTGATAATTTAATTTATTTCAATCAAGTTACATGAAGTAGATTATTAAAGCTACCACATTATAAGTTTACTGAAAGATAAGGTGATACGAATGACCTTATGTTAGTGGAATTACTTTTGATCAGATAACGTCAAATTGGATTAACGTTATAGGATCATACTACTAAATAATAAACATACACTAAATTTATCCTCATTTTGAGGAAAACGTGCAGTCCTCCCCCTCCAAAAAAAAAAGACCTAGTTAAAAATTAGATTAGTCAGAAGGTTGATATGCTTACACTGTGATTGTGTGTATTAAAAATCAGTTGTCGTAATGTTAACCGAGTTGCGTCGAAAATTGGTGTGCTTTTAAACTCCACCAAAACAAGTTCTAGTGCATATTTTGTAAATATTTTATGTTACATTAATAGATATAGTTATGCTGAATGAGCTTAATCCTCAGTTTGGAATCTTTGGATAGGTGATCGGATGAAGTTTTAATATGATTTCAGAATATAGCTAAAAAACTAAATGTATACGTAAAGATTGTTGTATGTATACGGAAATGTTGTCAGTAAATTAGTTACGTTTGGGAGGGGTGGTGGGTAATAAATGGGTTAGTGGTGGAGGCAGTTCACAGTGCATTCATGATTTACCCATAAATGGAATTTACATTCATTGTTTCGATTTATACATTGTTCCCATGGGAAATTATTTTCATTCCATTTCAAGTCTTCATTTCTTATGGTCTTATCTACTTCATTAAATTCCATACATGCCCTTGTACAAAGGTGAATTTATTTATTTCGCAAGAGACTAATTTCCCAGTTTTTGGTATGATTATTTCCATGTTTCCTTTCTTCTTCATTAAGCATGCGACTACAATTGTATGGTGGTTGAGAATGCAAATCATTTTCAAAGGATAAAATTAAGTAAGAATATATTGTTGTTTAATCATTATAAACTTTAAAGAAAAAAGAACTGTTTCTTTTTTAAAACCTAACAAGTATAAAAATGATTTTGTATGAACTACACATACGATCATTTGATCACTTTGTCTAACAAAACCAATATTGTAACGACGCGACCATTAATCGATCCATACATGATCCTTTGGAACGGCACTTTACTTGTGAACTGATCTCTGAATGATATGCTACCATGTCAATAACACATGTCCTTCTCCGCATTTTTTTTCACTTGTGCGTGCAACAAAATTTTTAATATTTAGTTGTTCACCCACCTAAAATTGCTCCAAGTCAAACTATGAAGTACTTATGGATCGATCCGTTTAAAATCTTTGAAAATTTTGGACGTTACAACTTATGAGTATGGTAATTATAAATTGATATAAATTAACTCTAAGGTGTCTTGGGGACAATTAATTTTTAGTTGTTTTAGTTTATAAAAAATATACCAAAGTTAGTACAATTCTATTAACGAACTCATCATCAGTAGGAGAAAATTATAATCCGCATCGAACTTTCCGCCATCATTCTAAATTAATCTAAATCAATTTTACCTAGCCAATAGCCATTTACCTCTCGCACTTCACTATGTTCAATTCTATACCAATCAGCGACTCCATTGTCAGAAAATTGACAAATTTGATATACATAAGTCAGTACTATAAAATTACACTAGTTGACTATTATACTTGGGATCTACGTTAAACTATAGTAATTATTAATTCATCTCACCTTTAAACTGTAAACCTCCCAAACGGTTTAATATATGATGTAATTAATTCCGACACTTATTGTAACGTGAAATGCATAGTAAAACATTTTGTTTTAGTTCAATGAAACACATTAAATTATCATTTGTAGCATAGATAAAACCTACATAGCCAAAGTATTATAAGTTTCACTTTTTCTAATTGTTCGTAGCCCTGAATGGGATTAGAAGTCAATTTAGAATGTGAGATTCATTGAATAAGTTTTGGATAAGTGAATCTAATCGAGTTGAGTTGCGTGGTGGATTCAAATAATTCAAAAACTTAATACGACAAATGTATAAATGTATACGTATGATTAAATACTACTTTCGATGTTCTATTTTAAACTTTTCATTTTGAATTTTCTTGAGCGACTGGATTCGTTTGACCATAAATTATTTTTTAACTAATTACTTGTAGTAAATAATGTAACAAATTCTTATAATGAAAATTTAATCCTTAATTTTTTTTAATACAATTGCATATTGCGTTCGAAAAATGTACCTTATGACTTTAGGGAAAAGACGTGGACACAATTCTGTAGCATCAGAGCAATGCTTTTTAGGTTGGTTTCATTTTCACTTGTTTCCATAATTATGGCAAGCATTAGTGGTACCCAGGCTCCATGGACGTGACATGTCACCACCACTTTAGGAAAGCCGATTCTCCTTCTTTGAACCTGCTTAAAAATTCTCCGTTGTGTTATAAAACTCAACTTGAATTGAGAAAACTCAATTTAAATTTATGATCAAATAATCGGTTTATTCTAACTAGTGCTCTTACAAATTTTGTAGATACAAAAGTGAGTGCACTGTGTTAATTAGAATATCCCTGGTAGTATAGTATGGTACATCAATACTATGGTTTCTGTTACACTTACATAATAAAAAGATTGAGATTACTCTATGTCTAATGTATGAAAAATTTCGGAACTGGGAGTATATGTTATAAAATTTATATTCATTGATAAAAGAACTATAGTATGTCATTGAACTGGACAGGAGGGATGAAGCTAAATGGTAAATACTGTAGTGACATGCATTTGAATTGAATAAAGAGGAGATATGTAATGTAATAAAGCAAGGCAATTAATACTGGATGAGTATTAATTAGAAGAATTGATAAATTGGTGTTGCGGTAGCAGTAACTTAAATTAATTAGGAGTTCAGGACGATCGTGGGCAGTTGATAGTCCATTGAATTATAAATTTTGCATGACCATGAATCATGATATATAATAATGTGAAGGTGTGACAGGTGGGGTAGCATAGTTTTAATTCATAGTAAATGTTTATGAGATACTACTGTAATTATGATATGGGATTCACCATTATAGTACATGTTTAATGTTAAATAGAAGTAGTATATGTATTCTCCATTGGTTAGTTTTATTTCGCGTTTCGTTTTAATATTTAATTTTAAATTTTCATTTTTAAACGAAAAATTATCTTTCATACGTTTCATTATATCTCCTCTTTATTCACTATCCGTAATCTTTTATTCACTCCATTTTTAATTTTTAATTTCTACATTATTAATTCTCTTCAAACTTGTATCCGGGCCCATCGAAAGTTCAATATGAGACAGAGGGGGTATTTAATATCAATATGTTACTAAGCATATACTAATGTTTAGAATTGATATGTGATATTTATAATTAAATTATAGTGTGTGGTAATATTTATCATGTTGTGAAATTCTTGAAAAAGGTCCTGATTTTATGAATACGAAGAAAGATTATATTCCTACAACATAAGTGTTTGACATGCTCACATAGTTTACACTAATGTAATATGGTATTTCCTATCGTATATGAAAATCAGGACTTTCACGAGACTTACTCACTTTGGCTAGCTAATGGATTCGGCTTTGAACAATACCAAAACTATGTTAAGAAAAACTGAATTATGTTCTCACATTTTATCTCTCTGCCCTACTACTATTTACTATCGATACTTTATGATTAAATAATTTTAAAAATATTAAATTATTTATCTTTTACACAGATTATTTACTCGTACACAAACTACATATAACATAAATACATAATTAACCATACAACACATATAAATACAAAACTAATTCCAGAAACAATTTCTCAAAAATCTACTACAGTGAGTTAGCTACTCTATGCCAAGAATCCTCAAATTCTCTTGCAAAAAATGTTGAGGTTAAGTAGGGGTCCACGCAACCCCGAGCCAAGCCGTGTTCGGTTTGTGTAGAAGTTGTCTATGGTTGGTTGATTTGGACCCTACATCATGTCTCTTAACTTTATTTACAAATTCAACCCGGTCCACTTGACCACTTGCACGTCCACGTCCAGGCCATCCACTATCGGACCAATTCACCCCTTACAGACCCACTAATCGGACCCTGGCCCTAAAGTTCAAATGCTTTCTCACAACATACCTAAGCCTGTCGCACGTATGTTAACTAACTGGACAATTTTTTATGCGATATAAAATCCACCAAATTTTATTGTATTTTCGCAGTATAAATACAGCTAATAATTCTTCTTTCAAAAGATTCGAAGTTTTAAGCTTTTTACGATCAGCTTTTTGATTTTGATGAATTAATCTTAAGCGTAAATGTAAAATATTGATTAAATTATATAATGAAAATTTAGTCGCAAGTTTCATTATATAAAAAATTGAACGTTTTATTGTGATTTAAGATTAATTCGTAATCAATGGAAAAAGTTTAAAAATCGAAAGTGAAAAACGTCAACAGACGAATATAATTATAAACATAACCAAGCTGTATGTTTCACCGTAATCGACTTTTTTTCCAATTTTATTTAGCTGTTCTAGGTTTTCTTTTTAATTCATAGTCAATTAACTATACTTTCTCCAAAATTAATTTGGTAGCTTCTGTTTTCTACCAATGTCCCGTACTCCCGTGTCAGTTGCTATTTTTAAATATTCCCACTCCTGATCTTGGTACTTATAAATCAAAAGTCCTAGTTCCATAGTATTACTCACTTCTTGTCATGGGTTGTTGGTTTGATTTTTTGAAGTTAATAAAATTGAGCTACATTACAATTCTTTCGAGCAAGTAGTGTGGAAATTTTCAATTATATTCTGAAAGTTTGAGATTTAGATGGGATTGAACTTTGTTATTGTATCGGAAGTTTTGGTTCACACTTAAATCTTAGTTCAGATTTTTATGGATCTGAATTAGTACCGTATTAAATGTTATTCGGATCGTCCAGACTCAAATTAACAGGTTTTAAGTTTACATAACATGCAAAGTTTATTTGTTGATAAAATGTAGCATCTCTAATGAGCATAATCTTTGATATGTTTTCAACAGTGTAGAAGAAGAAGAGTAACATTTGTCTAGAAAGATGCAGCCGATAATGAGAAAAGAAACATCAGTTGAGTTTTGCGAGAAATGGACATGGCCCTTCTCGGATTTAAATGGTTAACAGTTGACAAATGGTGACAAATCGTCACTTATTAGTCCAGTGACTTGTACAACGAATGAAAAGGCATCAACATTTTGCACGATCGACATTTGACTTGTCTTACTCTTGCCTCGGAATATATCGACTACATGGATGGTGACACGGTCGGCCAATACTACTATACTACTACATCATAAAGTTGGGCAAATATTTGATACTACTACACTACTACATCATAAAGTTGGGCAAATCGGTTTACCCCGATATATTTATGTCGGTTAACATAACGAGTGTTTCATTAGTGACTCAAAATAAAATTCAATTGAATCTGAAAAGGCTCAATCAATTGTGTTAGTAGTATTCTAACTTTAGTGGAGTTTTAAATTTCTTTTTTTCTTTTTTATATAATTTTGATATTAATCATTTGTCTTTAGGTTTACAGGGTCGGGTTTGACGCTTATGTATATTCGGCATGGGACACATGATTTAAATTCCAAATTCGTATCATTTACTAGGAAGGTATTAAAAATATGAAAATATGACTTATTCTGTTTTTAAAGTGATATATTCCGTATACTAGTATATTTAAGTAAAATAATTTCAACATTATATACGAAACATAATCTTTTGTTTTGTATACATCGTTATTTGGGGCCCAATTTGAAAATTTTGCATTGGGCCTCTAAAAGTTTTGGCACAACCCTGTCGGTTTACACCGTTAGAGCACTAATTGTAGGAATCATATATATTTTCTCTAAAATCTATCTCAAATGAGTCCTAATTTTAGGGAGCCTTTACCCTTCTACATAATAACTAGTATACGTGTGCACGTTACATGTGTAAAAATTAAATCTAATATATGAAAAACAAAACCAGTTAATCATATTTTATTAAACCTATATAGATGTATAGAGTGAAAAGTGAAAGTTGTAAAATACTAAGAAACAAACATTGCAGGGAAGATGGATTGCCGTAATTAGTTGATAAGTAACTTTATTTTCTTTCGAGTAACTATTTAACAGACGGTTTATATATACTTATCTAGGGACTGACTTATGTTTTCAATAAAATTATTTATGTTATTAATCAAAATATCTATGTTGTCAACACCAATGTTGAGAACATATGTGTTTTTTAAACAATATAATAAGCACCAGTTTGTTTAGCACTTATTAAAAGCGTAAAACAACTTTACCATCTCGCGTTCTTGTTTTCTCCCGTAACTCTCCTTCCCGATCGGACGTCTGCCGCTCAGCAATCGGCGTAGACAAACGTCGTCTCTCTTCCCGCTCTGTTGCTTTCCCTCCCCACTCACCCACTTGTGGGAAGGTGTGTTCTTTCCTCAATCAATATTTATTTGCCAGATGTTGTTCAGACACAAACAGGGCCATCCACAGAACGTGCACGGATTCACAGAAACTTCATACTCGCGGCGACTTTGCATCGTCGGTTCTCAACTAGATTCCGGTGGCCTCGCTCAGTTCAGGTAACCTTAGTGTCCGATTAAAATCCTTGCCTCTATGTTGATGGATTCGATGTCAATTTGCTGAATGTGTTGTGTGTGATTTAAATGCCTTTGATGTGTTCGATGAAATGCTTAGCTTGTTCATTCTAACTTGAAATTGCCTTGTCTCTTCCCAATCAGTTCTCCCTTGAACAGGCATGATCGAAGATGTGGATTTCTACCTCTCTCGAACCTCATGCGCACATACACTTAGAAATAGCATCATGCATTCCTCTCAAAAGTACCACTTAAGACATAGAACTGACTTTGTTCAAATAACCTGCTTTCACTTTACATCAACTGCTTTTCCATCTGCATTAACTTACATAGAATGTTTATTGCACCGGAAATGGATTGCACCTATAGACTATAGTAGACCTACCATATATTCTGTTTCGCCTTGTAATTGTGTTCCGCTGCCCTCATTTACGGAGTACAGAAGTAGGGGCTGTTATGTGCGATCATGGTTATATAACTTCAACATTCAAGTGAAAATCAGCTACATGCTTTGCACCTGTATGACCTCATGATTTTCTGCCCATTGCATACCGATATTTTTCGGTGAAAAGGAAGAGGTGCGCTTGGAATGGCCTATCTGTTAAAATATCTTTACTTAAAGGATTTGCTCGTTCCACGTCTTTGTGGAAATATTATCTTTTAGGTTCCACCTTCAAAGAAATTAAGTCATTTAATCTCTTTGTCATAGAGAGCATCAGGTGAGGCATGTAATCTGTCACAGTTGAGATCAGAAACTGGCAGGCATTGGTTTTCATCATCGAACCAGGCCAAAAAATAAAACAGGAATTATATCATTTTCCAGGATAACGTTTTATTTTTATACTAAATTGAAATAGATTCGGGTCGCTCCAGTGGTGCACTTGAACAAAGATCAAATCTTATTATTTTACTTGTGGCAGGCTCTCAGTGTCCAAGTTCATATCAGTTTACTCTTAATCCTTTATTGAGATTCTAGGTATAACAAGATTCATCATAGGTGAAAAATTAAGACATCACATTGTTCTTCTTAAATGAGGAATTTTAGAAACTCACTGAAGTATTCAGATTAATTGTTCAGGAAAATGGTGCTCAATTTCAAGTTATATTATGTGCTAGAAAATGTTTTCTTCTTGTACTTCGTCTCATTATGAGTTATTTTCTTTCTGGTCGTTGTGGGGTGCACCTTGTGTGCCTCTGCTTCTCATCGAAATAGTCTGCAAGGAAAAAGAAAAAAAGAATTGTGGTCAGATTGGTTGCTTGTTGTATGCACTCACTGTTACAAGCTCGCTCCTTCTTACAGTCTTTTCAAGCATCCTAATATAGATTTTTTTT
Source organism: Plantago major (assembly GCA_026545765.1). Classification (NCBI taxonomy): domain Eukaryota; kingdom Viridiplantae; phylum Streptophyta; class Magnoliopsida; order Lamiales; family Plantaginaceae; genus Plantago; species Plantago major. The sequence goes on along the minus strand of CM048839.1, from coordinate 28,587,694 downwards.
TTCCTGCATTTATGTAGCTAACGGTGTTCAGATAAGCGGCAATTCGATGAGATCTTGAGGTGATTTTACATGTCCATTTCCAATGTCTTTTTACATTGTGATATAGTTTACTCAGTCATATTCCTCTATCAGCCAAATACCGTCCTCACAAACCCCCAAGGAGAACACCAGCCGTGCACATAGAAAGGCGGAATGGTTCTTGCATCGGCTCGCACAGCTTCAAGAGGGACCATGCGTTCCACGAAAGAAATAATGCATTGGCAGGAAACACGCTTCTACATGGTGCGCATCGATATATCTTTACATCGGTTTAGATACTGCGTGGCCATGGTTTTTTTTTTTTTTTATGTTGCAAATTTTAAAGATGTGTCCAGAAGTAGCAAGATAGACAATTCTAGGGTACGACGCCATCTATAGACTTGTTTACAATCGAGGATATCCTATTAGAAGTTAAGATCATTAGATAATAAAAAAAAAAAAAGGTTTCAGCACCAGTGTGTTGCGTGGAAGAGCTACTATAAGAAAAAGAAAAGCCACCTTACAGAACATCTTCGAGAAGAATGGGAAAAAAAGGTTTCAGAATTGTTGAGGACTTTTGCGTGAATGAACGTTCTTTTAATATGTGTATCAGTTTGCTGCTGTCAGAATTGGTTCGCCTCCCTTATCTTAACTTCGTTTTTTTCTCTTCATTCATTCTGACTATGTTGAAATCTTTTTTATAGTGATTCTTTTGTTTATATGATCTTATTTATTTTGTTGGTTTCCCTTTATTTTTTAAATGCCTGATCACATATCTAATTTATCCTTTATATTTTGGCTCCGCTAAGTCTCAGGTGGGTTATGGAATTGTTAGAATTGTTTACAGTTTGTTTGCTTTTGCCACGTAAGCATTGGTTCTCCAATTTGCTGGACCAAGGATTCAACATGATATGATTTTCCCAGTAGTCCACTGTATTAGCAGGAATTAATAAGGACTTCTTTCATAGTTATAACTTTTTAAACGTAAGCATTGGTTCTCCAGTTTGCTGGACCAAGACTTATCATGATATGATTTGCCCAGTAATTCACTATATTAGTAGGATTAAGGACTTATTTCATAGTTATATCTTTACACTTGATTTTAATCATAATCTTTCTGCCCTCAGTTGTATCTATTCGTTTAGTTTCTTTTAAGTTGCATGGTGATAAGCGAATAGCCGAGTGTGGTCATTTTAAATTTCGTTTCAGGTGCTGATGTGCCAGGCCAAGCTCAAATTCTAGCATATCATCATACTGAGAACTTTGGACATCGAAGTGAGCAGCCTATACTATCTTCATCAAGTGTGCAGACAATTTTATTTCAGTGTATGTTAAACAACAAACGAACGGTGCGCGTATTTAGAGTCGCTCATGATGGAGCAATTTAGATTTTGCCCTTCTTCTAACAAATAACTTCTTCCATGCTACTTGTGTGGTTGTGTACTGTTGTTGTGAATTTCGCTGTCATATTTGATGAGAGAGAAAAAAAAGTAACTAAATAAATCAGTCATGCCGATTGTGAGCTTTGTGTAGGAATAGATAAGATCTGTTGATTATCCCTATCCTTAAAGGTCTATCTTATGTGGAGTATTTCTAAAACATTTTAACTCTTGGTTCATCCCTTCCTGTGTTGCCTGATTAAATTTTTTTACCGGTTGGTCCTTGATTGATTGTGAACTGTGATTGGAATTTTTTTGGTCATTTCCCTTCATTTATGAGCTACAGGAAAGTTATGCATTTCGAACACTGTAAGAATTTGAATATTTAAAGTGTTACTCAGGTGCAAATTATATTGAGAATTGTTTGCTCCATTAAATCATCTTTCTTCAAAAGTACTGGTGCATGTCAAACTCAGAGGGAAAGAGTTATGTTCAAAAAAAAAAAAAAAAAAAGACTGTGAATATATAATGCACGTAAGATATGTCAATCAGTGATCGTTCACACGGCAACTTGGTTAATATGACTACGTTGTCAAGTCTTTCATGATTCAGGGGTCCCTTTATTCTTGAGGTTTTTATGTTAATAGGAGTGGTTGAGTTTTCATATTGCTGCATATTGATCAAACTAAGAAACAAAAAAAATCTTTTCTCAAATGGAGGCGACATGTGGTTAAATTACGGTTTTGAAATAGGTTTTGCATCTATTGGCTGATATGTCACCCTACATTGTGAATACTTGTTTTCAGGACTTTTGATTTGTGAGTGATTAGCAAGTCTTTGTTTATTAGTTTTGAATACTGTTTTTTTTTTACTTCTGATGAACTACTTTCTCGCATGTTCCATTGTTTTATGATCTCTTCAGGGCTAGGCAGCTACATGTGGAGACAAATTTGATTTGTTTAGCCACTATGATTGTTGTTTTTGGAGTGCTCCAAACAGACTCATGGATCCAACAAATTAAATCTAACCCCAATGGAAACGGAAAACAGGCATGTTGCTGTCACCCATGATTAATATATGGCCAGGAAAAGAGGAGGTAAGTATGTCTATTATGCAAATAGGAAGGTAATACTTGTCCCACTGCGCTGACGAGGAAGGTTATAGTTGGGACCTCGTTTACTGAGGCAGATTGGCTACTACAAATCCAGAGTTGCCTTCTAGCAAATTAACAAACCTCATAATCTGACTTTTTTAATCTAGCTGATATAGGTTGTCCGACCGAGGAGCACCACGGAACAGAGGAAAAAAACCAAAACAATATGCATATGTCATCAAGGGGACTAAGAAAAAAGGTTAGACGTTATACTCATTCGAAGGACATTTAACATTGTCAGATAACATGATGCACTAATACTTAATGCACTTTACAGTTAAAAAACGTTGATACATCACTTACTCCGACGGATATGAGAGTTGCTCAACAGTGAGTACCACTCCCGAGCCTAGAACCGAAGTAGAAGCAGGTGCTACTTGTTAATGTTTTTATAAACAATGTTGCCTAATCTGGGAAAAACAAAGAAGCTTCAATCTAACGAAAGCCAGAAATCTTTTTTCTTACAGAGACACTGACGCAAAAGATTAAGAGGACGGCAATGCGTTCGTGTCTGTGTGGAAAGGCGAGAAAAGGAAGAATTGAATTGGTGGACGTTTCATACACAGAATTAATAAAGCAACTTGTACAAGTTTATGGAAAAATACGCATTTCCCATAGTATGTATACTGATTTCAAAATAATAAGAGACAAAGTTGAATGGCTATTATAGTATTTCTTTGTGCACTTTGTCTATTTTAAGTTATCCACAGCGTATAGAATAGATGTTGTGTAGGATGATAGTGGTTTGAGTTGCCTATGCTTCTAAATTAAATATAAGCAGAGCAATACTGGAATTGCCAATTACAGGAACCGAAGCTTACTAGGTAACAAATCTGTTTATCTATGGAACTAATAAGAGAGTCAAATTTGTTTGTAAGAGTATAACCGAACCATTGTTCACCAACTTCAAGTTACTGGTCAATGTTAGAGAAAAGCATCAGCACATATAATATAAACATTTCAATAAATATGTCCACAACCATGGGCACCGCGTATAGCGCAGTGCTTCAATTCTAGTTGATTAATTAATAATATCGATGATTTTCTTGATAATATAGATCCATATCTCGATAAATTATCTAGAGATCGTCTCTCATGAGACTTAGGCTCTGTTCTTTTCATCTGAAAACTTATTAATTTTAGTTCGATTAGTTGATTCATTCGATTCGATTACATTGATTACCTTAGTTGTTTTTATACTACAATTGATTTAGTTCGGTTCCATTCGATTCGATTCATTGAAGAATATGAGCACTTACTCATTATTTAATACTTAATAGAATTATATTATAAATAACACCAGTTTAATTTTTTATTATATAATTTTGTTGAACTTGTTTTATCATAATATTTTAAGAGTAATTCGTGGTTAAAATTGATTACTGTCAAAGTCAAAGGTAGAAAATTCGTAAAAAAAAAAAGATGGAGTAATAAACTCCAACATAAGCAACCAACCCGTGACCGGTCCATAGGATCTAACTAGATGCAGTTCATTAATGGTTTGACCAGTGCTAAGTAAATAACCTTAACACATTATTCTAATGTAGTAACCTTCAGGTGCTTTTGGTATGAATTTGGCATAATTCTTCATGGCATTTTTTTGCCATGTCTATAGCCTAATATGTCTATGTCATTTTTTATGCCAAAGTTGCAATATTGTGTTTGGGCTTGTTGGATTGGTCTGGCATGAACCAGCCCAAACTAGTTGGCCCTGTGTTTGATTCGAGTAGTCTGACTACTCTTCTCATTCTTGACTACGGAATTAACGTTTTGACCCTTAACTTGAGACTTCAAATTACAAAATTGTTCTTGCATTTATTTGAACAAAACTCCAGACCCCTTCACATGTGTCCACTTTTAATTCCAATAAATAACTTTCCTTTGATTTCCCGTATTAATTTAGCTTAATTAATGAAGCTAGAAACAAAGCAAGAAGAGAAAATTAGTTACTAGAAATATACACTACTTGGTAATTATGATCTCTACATCAACAATATCTTCAAGTACAATAACGTAACAAACTTTTTATAACAATAACATCATCATCATCATCATTATTATTATTATTATTATTGGAGTAACTTTTGCGAGAGACCAAATCAAACATCACATATTTATCACAAACATCGCATATTTAAGCTACAGACATCACATATTAAGAATGCAATATAATGCAAGCATAGTGCATCATTATTATTATTATTATACACACGATATTTGAAGTTAAACGTATGATGTTTAGAGGTAAATATGTGATGTTGAATTGGTTTATCGGCGAGACGGTCTCTCGCAAATGTGTGTATTATTATTATTATTATTATTATTATTATTATTATTATTATTATTATTATTATTATTAATGATAGAATGATAAAAAATGTTAATACTCCTTTTAATATAATAAGTAAAAGGAATACGGACAAATATAATATCGTGAACTTATTATTTTTAATTAGAAACATTGATATCTTTAATATAATAAACAAAAATTACATAATGTTAAAAGTACTAGTGCTTTTATTTAAGAATATCAATGTATTTCATTACAACATTTACTCACAAATAATTAAATTAATTATAAAAGGTGTCTTTCAATACTTTTTAAAATAAATTTATCATTATTAGAGTTATAATAACATAGTAATTCCTTCTCAATTTAATATGCAAAACCAATGTACTTGTTGCTATTAATAATTGTTAACAAAATATTACTACTATACTTGTAAGAGGAAATATAAAATTAAATCCAAATTAATTATTGTTACTAGCTAAGTAACAAAAGACAAATATGAACCCAAATTGGACAATTCCCAACATTATCTGGCCCACACAAGAATTGGACTTTGCTGATGCCACAAGCCAAATTCTTTATGCCGAGCCTAACTGGTGGGCATCATGCCATGGCAAAAACAGGCCACGTCAGGCCCATTGGCCAATCACAAGGCTGCACGTGCAATTTATCTCGGTCAATTGCCAAACTATGCCTAGAAATTAAACTACAACAAACACATTTCTTTCTATGCCAAATCATGCCAAACAGTGTCGAGAATCAGCCATAGAACATACCAAACAGCTCCTCAAGGGGTTGTTCTGTATGTTTTTGGCATAATTCTTCATGCCACATTTTGGCCATGTGTGTAGCCCAATCCGTGGTATGCTAAATTCTATGTCAGAAGATCAATAATGCCAAGCCCAACTAATGGGCATGACGACAGGGTAAAATCCATTTTTGTTACTCCAGTGTGAGACATTTTTAATATTGGTACTCTAGAGTGGTCGTGTCCAATTGAGGTACTAAATATCAATGATCAATTACAATTAAGGTCCTAATTGTAAATTAGAAGGTGGACATGCCAATCGGTCCCAAATTAGAATTATCATAACCCCAATTTTACGTGAATTTGATCAATTGAAGGTCAATCGAGACAAAAATAATGAAAAATTGTACGAAAAAAATATGACAATGAAGAATTTGACGAGTGTGAGTGGGACAAAGTCCACGATGTCTTGCGAACGATCGATTTTCAATGTCTATCTTCTGACATTTGCCATTCGCTCGCGCGTGAATGACACATCCCACTTTCTATATGCAATTAGTACCTTAATTGTAAATAATCATTGATATTTAGTACCTCAATTGGACACGGCCACTCTAGAGTACCAAAATTGGAAATGCCTCACACTGCAGTACCAAAAATGGATTTTACCCCATTATGGCATGCCAAAAATAGGCCACGTCAGGCCCAAGAACCAATCACAAAGCTGCCCAAACAATATGGCTCCGGTCAGTTGCCTGTTAATGCCCATAATTTCGTCTACACCAAACACGGATTTTATCATGCCGAAATCATGCCAAATCAAGTAAGAATGGCGGCATAGCGATACCATACAGCTCCTAACTATTTATGTGAAAACCCCTTAATTAATACCAAACAAACATATGAAGAAAAATACATAGAAACAAATACGACCCGCTTCTTCCGACTCTTACATAAGATAAAATAAGAGTCTTATAAATGTACGTACGACTTTTAGTTTGTACTTCAACATAAAATACAACCCACCCCTATCTGAACACATCCTCAACTTTTCATCCGAAAGTTGAACAATAAGTACTTGTACGCATGTAGGCTCTGTTAGCAAAACTAGTTGGTAGTCGATTACTTAGTTTATGGAGGTGTTTAGTAAATTGGTGTCTTTTCATATTACAACAAGATTTGTTTCGTTAACAACATACTATACATTTTTATTAATAACATAGATGATTTTATTGATAGCATAGGTCGTCTTTAGATAAGTTATCTAGGGACCGTCTCTCATGAGACTTTGTGATGTACTATTACCTAATTGCAATAAATTTCAAGTCATCACCCAAATGGGTTGGGGTTGTTCACGTCAATTTTTTTTGTCGAGGAAACTGGTTCTGTTTTAACAACAGAAATAAACAATTGTCGCAAATTATTTGTTTTCCCAATTCCTTACTTTTTCTCCAACTCGTCGCTCAAAGTCTTCTCCTCACTAAACTTGTCTCCGTGTGAGTTAGGTTTTCTGCAAACTACGGCATCCACTCCAAATTCTTCGTTCAATTCAAGGTAAGAGTTAATTAAGCTTCATTAAGTTCAATTCTCCTTGACATTGATCATTAGAGATCCAGATTCTGAACTGTTGCTTCGCAAGCTCCATTATTGCATTAGCCAGTTTATGCTGCTGCTCCATTTCTTCTCAAGCTTCTTGTAGTGATCAATTTGTTATACTAGCTAGAATATTTTTAGTGGTATTTGATTAATCAATTTCACTTGAGTAGAGCTAATTTTGCTTTTAGTTTTTTTTGCTTGGTCATTTTAGGCTCTATTCGCATTGTTATTATGATTTCAAGCTCTTGGGTAGCTGGTAAGTAAAAGGATTAGTGTGCAACAACATGGAATTCCATTCTTATTCTGTAGTTGTTTTCCTCAATCGAGTTAGTGTATTGTTTTTGTGGTGAGTGAGCTTTGTTAAAGGCATGTAAATTTGCTTGCTTCTTGACACTTTAGCCTATTTTGAGTAACGATAAGCGTATGTAGTTCCAATTTGGAGGAGTCGCCTGTGTATGTGAACGTGTTTTTGAAAAATTACTATATTAATTCCGTTCATATGTTTTCACTAAATTTGGAACTAGTCCAAGTTGCTGAGTCCTTATGTCCAATTTTCAGTGCCTTCTGAACCCAGAGTATCATTGAGAAGTAAGAGTGTAGCATTGCCGGATGAAGATCAGGAGGCAATTGTAAAAACTGGAAAAAGAAAGACCAGGCCTTATGATTTTGCATCAGCATCAAGGTCACGATATGATGATGCAACTTTGCTCAAGGAAACGTATTCTAGAAGAGTGAGGCAGGAAATGATGCGGCTTTTGCCAACAGACTGTCAAGAGCCAAGTCGACATGTTGGAAAAGGAAAGAACATCGTTTCCCAAGGTCAAAATGTGACTTCCCTCGATCGTAACCAGATATATACAAGTAAGCTACATTGCACATAATGAAACCTTATATAGATATATGGATTGGTCTGCTACCCTTTAGAATCAATCAGCACTAAGCACGGTCATGGTACATCTTCAGTACATACTCTCATGTTGTCGAGACTTCTGTTCCAAACGCTTCAGGTCTGTTTATTGTTGATTTTCCTTTGTAGGTTTAAAATAAAATGAGTCATAATGGCTGCTGAGACACGAAAAATGGGCTTCATAATTTATCATATATATATATTAACATATATTTTCACTTTGGATTCTGCCCTTAGGAGTAAGGACTTTACAGGCACTCAACATATGCAATCTTGATATCATTTGACAACCTTAACTGTTGGTATAGTAAACAATATTTTAAGATAATTTTTTTTCAAGTGGCTTGTAATGTTTCAGTCTCTATTATTTCCTTTCCCTTTTTTTCAGATTAAATAGTTTGATAACACAATAATTTATAGTGAATAGAAGTTGAAGAAACGTGAGAACATAGTAGGAAAATATAGATGGCGGGGTTAAAATAAAAGAGTTGTTATTGGAGAAATAATTAAGAACCGGCGATGGAGTTTATCCTCTCCATAGAGAGATATCAATAATCAAATTCAACTCATCACATTCTCTAAGATTTAAATTACCACCTAAGCTTATAACCTAATTATGGGGGTACGATTCACACTAATTTCTAGAATCCAAACAAAATATAGACTACCTAATATTAGAATCTTAAATCAAGCAAACTACAAATTTGCTACATAATGTGTATGTCACTCTAATTGTTGTAAATATGTCTTCAATTTGTGTCACCATAGGTTACATATCTGATAAAATGCCTTCAGGAGGAGTAGAATCGGAAAGGATGAGACTTCTACGAAAAGAATATCAAGCGGCAAGTGGACCTGTCGAAAAAGGAAATACCAATGTTCGTCAAGGTATAAATGATAAAACGTCCTATGCTCGTGATCTGACAAAAAAAAGTAAGTTTCACTTCATACACTGAAACTTAGATGGAACTTGGGGTTGTCCGGGAACATATTTATCATTTTCGCATTTTCGTCTTTTGTTCATCAGGACCAAGTGGTGGAAATCATGGTCATGGTTCAACTTCACTTCATCCAATTAGAAGTACACCTCATCGACCTAATGCTTTTGGAACTTCTGCCCCACCACCAACAATTTCATAATCGGTGCGAAATACCCCCTGCAAGAAATTATTTGTTGTCTTAAGTAGGTTTAAGACATTCTGGCGAATTTCACGCCGATTATGAAATTTCAGTCTTCATCATCAATGAGTTTTAAGAGTATGCCACGGCTGTCAGTTTATATTCTAAGACTATATTTATTCTCTACTGTGTTACTAGGATCAAGGTGGTCCAGGAAAGATCGTGTTTCATTTTCTCATGGTGAACAGCCGCTAGTAACAGTTGCACATAGTCCTGCAAATTCTCTTGATGGAAACACCATAAGTCCGGGTACGTTTATATTTTCTAATTTCTTGCTCACTAAAAGCCTTCTTCTGTAGAGAGTAATCTTCCAATTGAAACTCTACTCTCTCCGTACTGTTTGCCTTTCGTGCTATCTTTGACTGTTAATTACTCCTAAATTATAACATGAAACAAAATGTATTTCTTTTTAGATATAATTTTCTCAAATTCCTCACCAGTATAGTTTAGGAGTAATTCATTGTTAAAGACGACATCAAAAGCAAAACGTGACATTAGGACGGAGGGAGTACATTCTGCGTAAATTCTCATTTGTGAATTGCTTCCAACTTTCAAATATGTTATGAAATTTCTGAAGTAGCCTTTATGAGTGTTTTTTCGCCTCTTTTGTAGCAAAATATAGACATGGGGCAGCAGATTCTCTTGAGGAATTCAGCACAAGTTCAGGTAAGTCATAAGTGCATATACATACGTTTCTCACATACTAAACCCTTTTTTCTTAATTATATGTTTTAATTAGAAAAATGTTGCACTTTCATGCAAAATTTTAATTGCATAAAACTGTTCCTAAGTAAGATTCATAATGCCATAAATTTTATGGTTTAGAGCTTAACGTTTTACCTTTTGTATAGCAGCAGATAACCACTGGCCTGCGAATTCTCTGGATGAGAGCAGCACAAGTGCAGGTAACTGTAAAAGTTTTTGCACACTAAAATCATGTAGAATAACTGTTCTATTAAAATCTGAAGTTGCACCAAGTGCCAATATGTTCTTTTTACACAATTTGCCCCCAACACTGAATTCAAAATCAACCCCATGATAATATACCTATTGTTTGCCCATTCCATTAGAAATTTCCTCCATTTCCTCACAAAAAGTTAAATGGTACCATGCCCACTGATGTTCTGGTTCTGTGCCAAATTCTAATGAATGTGACAATAGAGGCCAACTTGCACAAGATACATATTGGGGTTTTGATGCAATTTTTCCTGATAACTCTTAGTAACTTCAATTAAGAATCTGTGTAAATTGCGTTCGAGTAGGATTTGAAACTTTTTAAATCAAATTTATTTTTTAAGCTTAACTAGTTATGTTTTTGGAATAAATGAGCGTAGGAATATAGTTTTGTAAATATGTTTAGAGTTTACCACTTTGCCTCTTGTGCAGCAGCAGATACACATTGGCCTGCAAATTCTCTTGATGAAAACACGAAAAGTTCAGGTTAGTTTATGTAGATACATACAGATAATTTTCTTGTGTGGAAATTTCATACTGTGGGAAATCTCATGTGTAAACTGCTTCCAGACAGGATCTAGAACTTCAATCATCTCTATAATAATCCCGTTTGTTTCTAGACTGAAATTTGGCGATACTAGATTAAGGACATGAATATTTGACACTACCATTTACTATAGCTCATTATGCATTCACATCCACTACGATTAGAGCTTGGAAAAATAAAGTTCTGCAAAATATCCCCGGACAGGATTAAGTGACTCAGGCCAAGAACGTGGTTCACCTTCACCTAAAGTGGCTACACTAAGACAATGGGTCCATGGGCTTGAAACATCAGTCGATCAAGGTCCTACGAGCCAAGGTAATTAAATAGTTGATCTGTACGTTCATGAAGATTATGTTGTAAGTTATCAAGTACTCATGTTAAATTAATAGTTTGTGGCAATCTTATGGACCGTCAGGAAAAAAGCGTACAACTCAAACTCGTGGTATTTCGACGGGCGCGAAATGGGAGAAAGAAGTGAAAAAGGTAATCTGTTATCATAGTATAATTAGACTATTTGATAACTTCACTTTCTTTATCTCATTTTCTATTTCTTTCCTCATAGAACGGAAAGTATAAGATTTCATTTCTACCCGGAGAAACAGTTGCCACAGAGAACAATTCAGATTTGAGTAGTGCAATTGGTATCATAGTCAAAGCTGGTGCTGAGCTTCAAGGCGTGTCTTCATGGAAAGAAGTCTCCGAGTCTAACAAAAAGTATTGCTACACTAAGCTATTTGTAAGTATGTAACGCTGTATTGTATTTTCAAGTTGATTTGCTACTTGTGTATGCACATTGTTTTGTTATACAATGGAAGTGAAAATTATTTGCAGAGATGGTTTGATATCGAGGATTGGTCTACAGAGCGAGTTTACAAGATTATTGATAAGAAGTTTCAAAGTGCGTATACTAGATGGAGGTCGGCATTGAATCAGATTTACAGCAAATTGCTAGATGAAGGCACCAATCCAAGGGATGTGTGTCCTAGGCAGGATCTGGATATGATTAGATGGCATGCAGCATGTGACTTCATCGAGGATGAGAAGTTTCAGGTTGATTTGATTGTAACTTTAAACTTTAAACTTTAAGCTTTAAACTGTTTGAGTGAAAGATACTAATTCTTATTGTGTTGAAACTGCATAATTTGTGTTATTGCAGAAAAGGTCGCAGACCAACAAACAAAACCGTAAAAAGATGCGATTCACACACACTACAGGAAGAATTCCGATTCTTTGTCGCTACAAGAACATGGTACATAGTCATGAAAACAAATTATCTTCATCGGTAATTTATTCATTTATATTCAATCTAATATCTAAGCTGTGTAACTTCACAATGTGCAGAAGGAGAAAAACAAGATCGAACTCTTCAGGATTACTCGTACATGCAAAGATGGTGAATTTGTCAATCCTCTCGCTCAGGCGACATATGTGAGAAACTCAAATATATTGAAACCAAAGTTCCTTGTTAATGTAGGTTTTACATGTGATACGTACGTGCATTTCAGGAGGAGATGGTCAAAATGCAACAGCGAGCACAAGAAGCTGGAGCTGAGATTTCTGAGGAAGCAATAATGAGGTCAAAGCTAGGCGTCAGATGCGGATATGTCAAGGGAATGGGTCACGGAGTAGATGTGAATCATGGCGGTGAGAATTGCACTGAATCAATTAGTCAATTGATACAAGAGAACCTTTCAGAAGTGACAAACACAAAGGAAAAGGTTAGCAACCTTGAAGGGATGATTGCCAATTTGCAAGTTCAGATGAGAAAGATGGAAAAATGTGTACGACAGATAGCAGGAATCCCTTCATATAAGTCACAAGGTGAAGGATAAGCTTCGACTTCACTCTGTTTTTTGGTCAGTTTCACCTTATGAAACTTAGGCTTGTATTACCCGACTATTATTTATTTATCCATTGAATTGAATAGAGTAGTCTTGAATTTAGCTTGCAATAAACATAATTTTCACACCTGCGGTTCGGTCTTCACAGATCTTGAAGTCGATGATCTCGAGGATGAGGATGATCATGCTGCAAATGACGAGGCCGGTGACAATGAAAATGAACTTGACAAGGAAGCTTCTTAAAAGTTTTAGGAACAAAAAATCACCCCTCTTTATCATGTCTTTTCCTGATATTGATTAATTGTACTGCTCGTAGTTCAGATACTTAGTAATGTTCATCCTTTCTGGATTATGTTGCAAATTTACGTTACGGCAAATCTGCTAACGTGTTTGATGTATAATTCCAATGAAATGAGATGTAATTGCACATCTATCTTGTGACAAAGATTAACTTCGTCACAGTAAAGAGCAATAGTTTTTCTTTTCTGGGTGAGATGGGATTTACCGTGACGAAAAAATATAGTATGGAGCTTACTGTGACGACACAGCTGCTACCCGTTTTTTCTTTTATGTGCCTAAACCACACAAGAACACTGCAACAGTACGAAACGACTGAATGAATTCAATTCGTTTGGATTATGGAATAAATAGCTGCAATTTAAGTATGAACACGGAAATTTCACTTTTTTCTTCCAGATAATTCATATTACATCATAGGCAATTTGTAGATCATCCCAACAACTTACTAATTAGCTGAAATTTAGTTGACAATGGTGCTTCAGTTGAGTTTAACATAAAGTAACCAGAATATGCACCTAATGCTTTACAAAACAATGAAATGTATACGCTGCCTGCATGAACAAGCCGGTAAGAAGAATGTTGCCGTGACTTACGCAGCACACAGCATAACAAAATATGGTACTAACTGGCAAGTTTTTTGGATCAGCAGAAGTCAGCTGGTTTTCCAATTTTAATGTTCTGCTTGCCCAGAAATTCTGTTATAGCATTCTTCTGCCAACTCTTGAAACTCCTGCATCAAGTAGAAGAAATTTTAAAGAATGAAAAAGTTGGAACTATATATCATACTTAGAAATTAGCTTAATTATGGCAGTGTTTAGTTCTTGGGTCGAGATTTGTTCATCTATACTAGGAAGGGTCCCGTCTTTAAAAGCCATGTTTTCAGATTGCTTAAAATGTGGTAAATTGAAGAAAAGCTGAGTTGCTGTATATGAATATGATACAAATTGCAGCAAATTAGCAGAGAACTTACTTGTGATCAAGATGTGCGAGAACTTCTCCGCCAGGGAAAGCTGCCTGCGTAGCATCAAAAGCAACTTTGATCGCTTCTTTCCAGGTCCCTCCAATATTCTCAATTGTTGGTTTTACTTTTGGTTGCCCAGGATCTTCCATTGGTATCGAATATCCAGAGAGAAGGTGTCCAACCCAAACTCCATCTTTCCTGCGGTTAGTTCATTAGCAGAAGTTTCAATGTAAATATACCTAGTTATAATATGTAATAGTTTTCCAGAGAAGTTTAACATGACCTTACAGACAGTTAAGAGAAAGGTACGGAGATTTACTGTTAACTTCGCTTTCTTCAAGGTGCATGACCTTACTAATGGGGGAGTTTTACTGTCATCATCTTTTCAGATTTTCAAGTAAAAAAATGTGAAAATTTATGCCACATATAACTCACCAATATATTTTAGATTACTGGCTTCCCATTAGATATAAAGATTACTTTCCACCAAGCCATTGGACCATTAATTGAAATTATTATGGGGTTCACCATAAAAAGGTCCTAACAGAATCATGTATTATGATGAATGCCGTGCAATATGGCACATTACACATGCATACTTCAAGACTCTTGCTTCTAATAGAATGAGTGAATTATGAGTTATTAGTTGAAACAAGTCAAACAACTGACTTACAGAATTACATCCATGTGTCGGGGTACATAATGCCCTCCTCCAATACCAAGGAGAACTTTCTTTCTTTCAGCGCTTCTGGGAGCAAAACAGAAAACATCCAATTCATTCTCAGAAGATGCAAGTAATTTTGATCTAGAGACAGAAATACCAGTAAAAGCTATGCGTAGTACTAATAAATAAAATAATGAATCGAAATATTAACAGCGAAATAACAGTGCACCCACTGAGAACCAAATCTTAAGAAATAATACGGCTTGATTCTAAGAGACTTATACTGACAGTACTTGAGAGTCTACTTCAGGCAGATATTACAAGGATAAAACACGTACCTGCTCCAACTCCCAACAGCATCACCTTCGCCAAGACCCAGTCCTTCCCAAACTAACTTCAACAACAAGAATTTGTTAGATTAATCCTAGTAACTAAGAGAAGCATGATTGTGGCCTTAGATTCACATGCAAGACATGTCAATTAACTTGACACACCCGCACACAGACAGAAGTAGAGTTGCTGAAGATTGAAATCTCAATGCACTCAAGTCCTTTGACTGTATATTGCATGAAAGTCTAAGCAAGATATCTTGCAGAAGCTGCTAACAAATATTAAGAAAAGACTGGGATCAGCATGTACTCAACTAGAGCAATAACATGAGCAGCATCTTGTCTTCCCCAGAACTCTTCTGTGCTACCTAAAAAGCAAACAAACGGAAAGTAGTCACGTAAAACTCATTCAATCAAATTTCCTCAGCATGTCAATTATGAAAATGCACTTAATTGAATTAAAACATTCTGCAAGAACTATTATAGACAACAAGGAGCGCTTATTCAGTGAGAATACAGGAAAGGAAATGCAAATGAAATAGGCCAAGGAAAGTTATAGCAACTCAATGCTTCAAGTAATAAAATCATTTTGGAAGATATCGATAGATTGAACTAATGAGTACTGTTTTAGTTGGAAATAGCATATTGGCAACCAAAGGTTTTATCAATATACAAGAAAATGTAAACATTTCCAACATAACATTCGGAAAGGACAAAATTTCTAACGCGTGAAGCAAAATCTAGATTCAAATCACAAATAAACATACCAATCTCAAGAAACATTGTTGGTTTGGTTGTTATAGGTCCATGATGAGTAGCCTCCAGCGTTATCTATACCAGACAAAAAGCAAAGATCAAGAAAGCACAAGTTCAATCATTAAGCACGTCTCTGGTGTGAGGATATCGAGATGCATCATGACTGATGCAGGCAAGGGATTTTAGAAAAGCTATATAACCAGGGTGGAAATCATCACCAACCTCAAATTCAGGTATTAAATCATGGGACTGAGCAAGTTTGTTCAAGAGTATCAGCCATGGCCCTATTCGTGGACATGGTGGTGCTGCCCAACCTGGTCTTCCTCCTTGTGGCAGAGCATCACCATCCTTCAAATGTGGCACACCTATAACCATTTACATCTATAAATACATACATTACCACAAACAATTACTCAAACTGAAAAACTAAATCACATTCCACTCAGCTTAAACTGTCAAGACTCTAAGTGCCCCATTTGCGAAAGTGTTACAAAGCCAATAAAATGTCTACAAACAAGCACTAAAATCTAATAGAAATCGTAAAAAACAAGCATATCAAAAGTAAAAAATGGGTTCGAACGTGCTCGGCTGGATTATACTGGATACCAATGAGAAATAAAAAAAGTATAAGGTGGAGCAGAAGAAACAACCTATTGGGTGAAGAGTGAGAGCAGGGCGAGTGGAAGCGGCGACGTGTTTGGAGAAAAAGAGAATCTCCTCCACCGTCTCACCGGTAGCGGATTCCCACCTCAAATCAAGATCATTCTCAGCTATTATACTCTTATCGTGTTCTAATAATCGCACGAAGCCCTTTTCGTGCTTGAAGCTTCGAATTCCGCCAGAAAGAGACGGACCAGGCTGCCAGCCGGGCATGGAAAGTAAAGATTTTGCTGGGTTGATCGATGCCGGATCGATCGTCGTTGCCACCACTATTGCCACCATTTCCACACAACTTTTCTCTGCTCCAATCAATTTCAAAAGATACAGGCTTGAAATTATTTGATTCTGAAATTATTCAAGCAAAACAACTTTTTTCTGCAAACACCTCAAGAGAGTAAAAGTAGTAACTGTCTAGCTGCCTAATTTTACTTGGACTAAATCATAATAGTCCAAAAGTGAGGATTCTTGTCTTGCATAAAATATTTGGTAATCTCAATCAGGGGCGGGTGGTCCAAATTGCCAGGTGAGGATTTTTTTTTAACCATGATGGATCGGTTAATATATAAGGCGGCGGGTGGATGGCGGACAGTTTGGCAGTTTCACTCCCAAAAAAATTACTAGCATATTGTAAAAAGTAAAAAATTGATAAAGGCATGTGAAAATAAAAAAAAAAGAATATTTTGTTGCTGCCCAGGATCGAACTGGAGACCTTCAGTGTGTAAGACTGACGTGATAACCACTACACCACAGCAACTTATTGTTCAGTCTTCCATTGAAGACAATGATGTAAGGTCACCAATAGAAGAGTATACTTACTATGAGAGTGTTACAGTTATTGAAAGGACAAATGTTGAAGTACTGGTGTGGTGCTTCAAAGTTGTCACGAATGGCTGCTTCTACACCGCAAGGCGTCCGTCACGGTAGGTTTCTTACCATTCTTTCTTTTTGGTCCTTCTTCTTCTTCTTAATTAAAACCACTGAACTGACACTAGTTTATTTGAATAGTTGCTTCTAACTCAGTAATTGAAACCGCAGTTGCCAAGAAGCCGAGATTAATGACGACAATAGCCGCAGCTACCGATGATTCAGAGCCAAATCCATTGCGAGACGCCTTTTCTCAGTATGCTAGTTACCTCAACGATCTCGTACGCTCTCTCTTTATGTCTTTCGTTCTTTTCAGGCATTTTCTCAAACACTTGGAGTGTGTTATCCTGTGATTTGAAATACTAGTGATGTGATTTTTTATTGAATGAAGCACTACTAGTCAATTGCTTCTGTTGATTGCTACTGTGAATTGTATGTTTTTCTTTAATTAGGTTCAATTTCCTCCTCAAGAGAGTATACAAGTTGGAATTTTGTTTAGTATGTTTCTATCTACTACATCTGTTTCGAAAAGTTTTAAATATTTTTACTGCTGCAGAATGATCATCTAGTGTTTGTTAGGTGGTGCTTGGTAGGCTTTGTATTGGCACTCACCATATACTGGAGTTTAGTAAATATCGAATTAGTAATATAAGGCATATGAGATCTAACACCTTTCACCTGATCCGAGTATGTTTATGGACAAGCTGCAAACAGTAAGGGCTCAGAAGAGTTCCTGTCTGATCGATGGAAAGTTGATGGTTTTAGATAAAGTGGCTGAGTTCATCATCTAGGTCAGCAAATAGTCCATTATCAGAGAGGAACTAGTAGCTACGAGTCCGTACTTCATCATCAACTGATAGGGGAAGTTATTTATATCATGATGCTACGTGAAATGATCATCTAGATTAGAACTGGGCAGACTAATAGCTATGAGTCACATGAGATTTCACATGGTTCATCCAATTTGGATTTGTTCTTGGACATGCTCTAGAAAATACAACTATGAAAGCATTTACAAAACTTCCTATCTGTAAGGGAAGATCAATGTTATCCTTAAGGATGTGAAAGAGCACTACTCTGCTTACACTGTAAAATAAAATAGAAAAGCTCTGGAGAGGATTGCTCTTGGATGCTAGTTTGATGTAGGTATCTCTCTTACTGTGGGAGAGCTCGCCAGGTTTCCTCAGAATGTCTTCCCTGTATTTAATCCTATAATGCAAATGCAGGCCTATAATAACTGTGGTGCATGCTTAGGCCATTTTGTCCCAAAGTGTTCTCCGGTCTTCCTACATTCTGTCCATACTGTATGCTAGTATTATACCCAAAACCCAAATTCATCATCTCGCTCTATTGGGGTCTACTGTATTGCCGCATGGACTGTGGTTTATTTCTTAGAAACTGAGGTTGCCTAAAAGTATCATCCATTGAGTTGATTGAACCGTAGAAGTATTTTTCTTTCCGTTCAATATCAAGAATCAATTTTTATACAATACGTGATGGAGGTGACTCAATGGAAAAAGAAAGAGATGAGTTGGATAAATTGCTTTCTAAGTTGATCAGGTAACATAGCACTATAAATCAACTGCGAACGGCTTGAAATATTTGTTAATTTGTTTCTTGATTCCTCAATCAACTGTATGCACAATTGGTTAGAGAGTACCTCTGAAATCTTCTATCATTTTAGCCTTTTCTGATAGTGCATGTAAGTTGATGTATAGTCAGGAAGGCAGTGTATTGCTTGATGTGCTTGAGTTAAAGGACCATTAGACACAGTCAATGCCTTTGACTTTTCTCTATGTTATTTGTGAAACCCTTAAGTGGAAGGGCATTCTTATTTGAAGTGTATTGTTACAGTTTGCTACAGCAGCTCAAATACAGTTAATTCTCTTATAAATCTTGATGTATATGCAACTGCAGAATGACAAGCGAGAAAGGGTTGTGAAAGCAAGCCGGGACATAACTATGAATAGCAAGAAGGTCATATTCCAGGTGCACAGGTAAACAGAACTTTTACTCTACCCTTTACGCAACTCTGGCATGTGAATTTTCATTTCTGCAAATATATTATAATGGTTGTTCTCCATGCAGTAATATATTTCTGGCTGATACTTGCGAAGCGTACAGCTTAATAATACTATACCTGTTATTCTGGTATATCTTTCACTATACTCCAATAGCTTGTAAAAACCCAAATTAGCATCATCATAAGAGTCCTCGCCTCCTTGGCATATAGTGCTGGCACAATCCGTTGATTGTTAAAGTTATGCAATACTTCTTGTTACAAATTGAACAGAGTTTGGCTGATGAAAATAAATAAGCTATTGCACATTGTAGAGCTTTCTGTCCATACTTTCTCAGGCCTTAACCAATATTGAGAGAGATATACTTTTACTTTCTGCAAAACAGAATAGGAAAAAACAACAAAGATGAAGTTCTAGATAAAGCTGAAAAGGATTTAGCTGCTGTGATGGAGCACCATATATCTCGTCTTGTAAAGGAGCTGCACGGAACTGATTTCTGGAAGCTAAGAAGAGCCTACTCTCCTGGGGTACGCTATTAATTTTTTGGAACTTCTGCAAGATGGATCACGCCTTTTTATTTGATGCATGTTTTGTTTGCATATGCAGATTCAAGAGTATATTGAAGCTGCAACACTATGTTATTTTTGCAAGACTGGTGCTCTTCTAAATCTGGAAGAGATGAATGCTTCCTTGAAGCCACTAAGTGACCCATCTATTGAGCCTTTGCAGATTAATGTTCTTGATTATCTATTGGGGGTAATTTTCTTATACTTGTGAATGTGGAAAATGTCGTGACATTACATAGTTGCCGGCAGAGAAAAGAGAAGATTATGGTCTGCTCAAAGTTTGGCACTAATAAATTTACCATAATATGGGGCTTTCGTCGCCATCTCTTTAAAAGTAATTGTTGATTGTGCTTGTGCAGCTTGCAGACTTGACTGGGGAGCTGATGAGGTTGGCGATAGGCCGAATATCAGATGGTGAACTTGAATATGCTCAGAAAATCTGCCGGTTTGTGCGCGAAATCTACAGAGAACTGACGCTTGTTGCCCCCAAAATGGATTACCCGGCAGACATGAAAACAAAGATGGATGTGATGCTCCAGAGCGTGATGAAAATAGAAAATGGTATGATCCTCCCATTCAGTAATACTCCTACGAGTGTGTGTGCTCTTAATCATTGATGATCTCTGTGAAGCTATTGTTAGACAGATTCTTGCTTAGTGTCCTAGTCAACTTGAAATTAGGGGAGCAAACAAGCTGTATAGAATCAAGCTTGAGCCTGGCTCGGTGAGTCTCAAAATATAAGCTTGTGAGATATACTTAATATGTGTAAATAAATAAATATAAGCCGGGCTCGGAGTTCATGAATGGCTTGATTAGCTCAATTACTTTCATTTCAAAACAATTACTACGTAAATAATTACGTATATAAAGATCAAGCAACATCGACCAGGAAACATTGAATTAAGCATGACAATTCTATATAACTGAGTCAAACATAAGCGGAGGCTAAAAAATTTATGTCAAGTGGTCAACAACCGATTTTGCCTTTGCATGCTACCTTAATTATGCATGCCTTAAGAAGAGATTAGAGCAAAAAAATTGTTCATAATAAAGGAGTAGTATACTTAATATATGTAAATATAAATATAATTTATACATAAATTTGAATCTACATGAAGTGAGATATACAATACAAGTATGAAGAAAAGGAAATTGGTGTGTGTGTGTTTATGGACACTCGAGCCTGTCTTACAACGGCTCGAACTTTGTTAGATATCAACTTGATTTTGCTGGCTAACAGGCTCGAGCTCTGTGAATATGGACTCAAAATTGAGCTTATTCGTGGGCTCATCATGAAGTTCCCTGAAAGTAGCACATTTTCAATTCGCAGTTGCTCCTGTATGAGCATCTCTACTATAAAAACAACCTCCACTTAGTAATTATTTGTGTTGTAGTTAGGTAGTAGGTACATGGAACTGATTTTACAATTCCATTCAAGGATGACCTTGCTCATAAATTACTTCATGTGCAGCTTGCTTTAGCGTCCATGTCAGAGGATCAGAGTATATTCCAAATCTTGGATCTGAAGACTCAAGCTTCCGGTTGATGGGAGTCCCCGATATTGAATGATAATGTAAGGAGTCAACAATTGCAGTCAATTCATCCGTATTATCATATCCTAGCTGCCTGCGTGTCACCGGGAATAATATAATCGGTTTTTAAAAGGTAAATTAGCAGTCAGGATAATTTTGAAACTCGAAATGCATCAAAGAGCAAGGGAGTGCGTACGTATATTCTGAAGAGAATTCTTCTTATACTTTTACTCTCTTTACATGTTAAGAATGAAAGCTGAATGGTTTAATTTGTACGCCATTCACTAATTTATCCCAAAACTAAGGGTAAATTATCACTGTTATGAAAGGACTTTTCTATTCTCAGCTTGATTTCGTACCGACCTGAATACAGGTTTCCGTTAGATGATTACCACGTGTCACTTTACTCAATCTGATCCATTAATTTTGGTTCGAAGTCAATTATCTATACTTTTAGGTACGAAAGATTATAAATTTATTTTTTTAATTAATAAAATTCCTCATAAAATATAAGTTGACTATAATGCCCTTATAATATAATTATTTTTTTAGGATACCGGCTACAACCGGGAGTCGGGGACTGTTGTTATGTGAACCCTAGGTGATGCACCTGTGCCGCCACAGCCTAGTCCCCTACCGCCCAAGACCAAAAATCGGAGATGGATCAAGTGAAGCTATACCTTTGCCCTAACTGAAAATCGCAAAAGATTTAGTGGAATTATTAACAGTGAATGGAGTAATTCCATCATCAAACAGGCTAGATTCATTGCGAAACCATATGCGGTGCAATTTGGGGCTCTGGCTTGGAAGTAATTCATTTAGCTCCAATTCTATTGTTAGAAAAAACCATTGATTGTGGTTATGTAAGTGTGGTGTTCATGTTCTACGGCCGCCAGAAGCCAAGCTACTCGATGAAGTCACACGAAGAAGATTACAAAACGTTGATTAATTCAGTTTGGAGATTGTATATAACATAATTCTATATATTAAATTTAATTGAATTTGAATAAGGGTATAGTTGTACATTTATATTTAAACATTAAACTATAATAAATATAATGTAATTTTAAGATCGTACCTGGAGATCATCTAACGAAGACTTGTGTTCAGGTTGATACGAAGCCGACCTGATCATAGAAAAGCCCAAGAAGGACTTGGGGGTGGCTTGGTGATTGTTTTGTAGAAAGCATCAAATTACAATTATGGAAAGAAGTGTTTTGCAACCTATTTAATTTCCCAAATAATAGAAAAATAACATCATATATTATTACACATAAGGTGAATGTGCCATACGCTTGGACTTGGAGGTACATGATATTGCTCTATATTGGTAAATCCTGACTTTTGTAAAAAATTGACATTCATAAATTACCAAACTGAATATCAAAAATTCAAAATAGTTTTGTATATCAAATTTACTGATAATCTTAGGGAAACTTACTAATAAGGTTTCTTCGATGCCACTCAACATTGCAGCATGCTAATATATTATAGAAATTGAATGTGGGTAATAAATAAAATACACGATACAACATTTAAACGAACACGAGTATCAAATTGTATGATTTGACGCCTGAGTGGCTCCGGCGGATATTAGAGATGCCGTATTATTGATGTCACCTCTAAGTCTCATAAACCCGGTCCGACATGCATGAGGCATGAGCTCAGCCAATCAATTTTTTCCCCAAATGATCTGAAAATGCAGCAAGCAGATTGAGCAGGACTGAGATGGTGGCGCATAATTTCGTGCTGTAATCTTCTTTTTTCGAATTATCACTTTCATTTCATGACGGAGATTTGTTATTTTCTCAACAAGCACATTCTCCACTTTGGAGTTTGAAGTATAGACTATAGTCATCCACTATTAGCACAGATTCCATATCTAATAAAAAACTTGGATGTGAATGCCCCACGTACACTCACATTGTATTGTATGAGGCATTTTCAATGACTAAAACCAAATCCATAATCAATTATATTCAAATCGGATAATATCATATCAACCAAATTTGTGTATGAGACTATTTGTAATGAGTTATAGTACTCCTACATCCAAAGGACAAGGGACTGAATCGTTAGGGTTGAGTACATTGACATGACATGTGCACATTTGAACATCGTTATCAATGTTCAGGACTTCATTAAAATTACTGACTAGGTTAGTTGGACACATTAAAATCCAGACATGCATCTTGGTTATTTTCCCTATTTATAGAGCATTCATGAGTGCATGTTGAGACACCAAAATACAATCCAAACACTTAAACGAAAATGCCATCTGAAATCTCTAAAGTTCCACCAAAATACTTGCAACAAGAAGAAACATCATCCCAAGAATGTAAGGATTTAATCTCCTCTCTTCCAAACGAAAAGGGATGGATCACTTCCCATTTGTATCAATACCAAGGTTTCTGGTATGCCGTTAGACACCTTCAAGCTGTAATTTCATGTCAAAAACACTTCAAAGTTCAAGATTCCGACATATTTCTTGTCACAACTCCAAAATCAGGCACAACATGGCTAAAAGCAATAATCTTTACCCTTATAAACCGAACCCAATATCCAATCTCATCCGAAAATCACCCTTTGATCACCAACAATCCTCATGAAATCGTTCCATTTCTTGAAATCAAGCTCTACGTCGACAACCAAATCCCTGATTTTTCGTCGTTCACCTCTCCTAGAATTTTGGCCACACATGTACCCTACCTCTCCCTGCCGATATTGATACAAAAGAGTTCATCATGCAAGATTGTGTACCTTTGTAGGGAGCCAAAGGACATCTTTGTGTCCATGTGGCAGTTCTCAAACAAGTTGAGGCTTCAAGAAATGGGAACCAATTCCATTGAAGAAGTGTTCGAAATGTTTTGCAAAGGGATTACATTGTTTGGACCTTTGTGGGATCATGTACTTGAGTATTGGAATCAAAGCAAGGAAAATCCTGATAAGTTTCTGTTCTTGAAATTTGAGGATATTAAAGAACAACCCGAAATCGCCTTGAAACGCCTTGCGAAATTCCTGAAATGCCCGTTCTCCAAGGAGGAAGAGGATTCAGGACTTGGGCAAGAAATACTGAAGTTGTGTAGCTTTGACAGTTTGAGTACATTGGAAGTTAACCAGAATGGCAAATTGTCATCTGGTGAAGGGAATAACTCGTATTTTCGACGCGGTGCAGTTGGAGATTGGAAGAATCATCTCAGTGAGGAGATGGTCGCTAAAATTGATGAGATTACAGATCATAAATTCAGTGGCACTGGCCTCTCAATGTAGTGCTTGAAGGTCTTTTCAAAATTGTTCTAAAATAAATATTATGCATAAGCTTTTGTGGTTACAATGTTTTTTGCCTGTTTGCTTGCTTTTGATTTGTTGGCTTTTCCTCCGGATGTTTGAAGTTAGTGTCCCATGAACAACACATGCGGACATTAATAAGGTAGATCAAATAAATTAAAAGAAAAAGCAGAGTTCTTCCGCTTCCGCTCTTCTCTTGCGCCTCCGCTCTTGCAGGTTGCCGCAGTTCTGTTCCTGGTGGACCTGGTCGGCTTCCTGCTCTGCGCGCATCCGATCTGGCTCTGCTGCTCGTGCCCTGTTGACAGATCAGAAGGCGCCCAATACTATTTTACGAGTACAGGGAGAGAAAACTTGGTCGGCTCGGTTGATGAAGAATGGCTCCTAAAAAAACTCCCGCTGCTCACCCCCGCCCCCGCGGCCGCCCGAGAAAAACAGGGCCGGCGGAGGCGTCTGGTGGAGCACTTGGCCCTACAGCTGGAGTCGATGAGATAGAGCCTGCTGTTGACACCGGAATCGACTCAGATTTGGATACCCACCGCCGCCCATCGTCTCTACTTGATCCCAACCCGCCGGATCCGATTAATCTTGATGTGATTGAGTCGATAGAAAACACACAACAGTTATCTGATCCTGCTACTCAGCCATTAATCTCTGTTGGCCCGGAACCCGACCCCCCTGCATCAACAGAACCCGACCCCCCTGCTACAACGGAACCGTCAGACACCCGAATATGGGTGGACGTGGTTAAGGGCAATAGACTGCCTCAACAGGGCCGTGGAATTAAATATGTTGCGCCGACTATAGTTGATGGAAACCTGGAAATCTTGATTGACAACAATGATGTAGCTTCCGAATTAAAATTCTGGGAAAATACCTTGATTTTCTTTGTGCTTGGAGGGGAATTATCGATGAATGCCGTCAAGCAATTCATGATAAAAAACTGGCACTTTGTCAAACTACCGGAACTTTATTATAATGAAGAAGGCTACTTTCTAGTTCGATTCCATTCTACTGCGGACATGAAGGAGGTTTTGCAACGTGAGTCATACTCGATCTTCGGTATGCATATCTTTCTCCGGCAGTGGACACAAAATTTCTCTTTGAAGGATGACCTACTTCGAGTTATGCCAGTATGGGTTAAATTCCCACACTTGCCTCTTCATCTGTGGGGAGATAGAAGCATTGGAAAAATTGCCAGTGCAATTGGAAAGCCTTTGTTTACAGACGAGTGTACAGCTCACAAACTTTGTGTTACCTATGCTCGTGTTCTGATTGAGGTTGATGTTACAAAGGAGCTCCGTAAATCGATACCTATTATTGATAACAAAGGAAAGAAGATTGTGCAAGCTGTTGAATATGAGTGGTCATCGGCTTTTTGTGAGAAGTGTCAGCAAATTGGACATGTTTGCGAACCAGGATTAGAGAACAAACAAGCCGAGCTCCCTACTCCGGCTCCCCCTGCTAGGAATGCAGCGCCTAGACAGGCTCCAGGTCGTAGACAAGCTGGTGTGGGACGTTGGGTGGCCCGATCGAACACAGCAGCTAGACCTCCTGTCCGACAGCCGCCACCTGCGCCTGCCCAAGAAAGGCAGCAAATTCGATCAGGTGATAGGCCACTACCTACTCGACCTGTGGATCCGGACGCGGCAGCATCGTCCTCCGGGACTGCTCCCCCTATTTGTGCAACTGCGAGTATACCACCAATCCAAACACGGAACGGGTTTGAGGCTTTACGTCAATTGGATGACCAAGAAACGCCTCTGACCCGAAATCAATGTTAGCCTGGAATACTCGGGGGCTGAACAAAGTAGCTAAGCATCGTGAGGTTAGCTCCCGCCTCAATATTGCTGCTTTGCTAGAAACTCGGGTCAAAGAACCGAATGCTATACGAATCAGGACTCGCTTTGGTAATAAATGGTGCTACCAGGATAACTACACTCATCACCCGAATGGACGTATTTTGATTCTTTGGAATGATCAGCGGGTTAAGCTTCGGGTTCATTCTAAATCTGATCAATTTATTCATTGCGTCGTCTATGATCTACAAGATACCCTCATACAGTGGACCACTTTTGTTTATGCACATAATACCCTGGAAAAGCGTAGAGAGCTTTGGTCTGCCATTGAGAGTTTATCCATGACTATTTCTGGCCCTTGGATGGTTATTGGGGATTTTAATAATGTACTTGGCCCGTTAGATAGAGTGGGAGGCAACCCGGTCACATCTTCTGAGTTTCTGGATTTGGAAGAGACAATGGAGGTAGCATCTCTTGTGGAAAAGGATATGGAGGGTGATTACTTCACTTGGTCAAATAAACAACACCAGACTATTATTTACTCTCATATTGACAGAGCGATATGTAACCTGGATTGGTTCATCAAATTTCCCTCCTGGAAGATTCACGTTCTGGCACCTGGAGTCTCGGACCACTCACCTTTGCATGTGATTGATTCGGCATCCACTCCACTCCGCAAACCCCGACAGTTTCGCTTCATGAATAGCCTAGCATTGCAATCCGTATGGAACCAAGATGTTCAAGGCCAGCCCATGTATATCTTATGGCGGAAATTGCAATTGTTACAGAGGCACCTCAAACCTCTAACACGGCAACTCCTTGGCACGACTCAGAATCTCGAGGCGTCGCGAATTGCTCTCTCTCGGGCACAACAAGAACTAACCCAGGACCGCTTTAATGTGGGGCTTATCCAGCAAGTTAAACAATATACAGAAGATGTGATCAAATGGAACGACATGGATGAGATGATTGCGGCGCAAAAAGCAAAAGTTCACTGGCTTCGTACTGGAGATGGAAACAATGCGTTCTTTCACGCCACGGTCCGTGAAAAGAACCGAAAGGCGGGACTATCAAAGCGGTGCTCGGATGATGATTCTGACCTCTCCGCAAGACTTGGAGCGGGAGGTTCTCCGATTCTATGGTGAACTTGTTGGAAAGGCTGCGCAACAACTGCCGCACGTCAATATTGATGCTCTAAGGTCCGGAAAACAGCTTAGTCGTGATGAACGACTTGAGCTGCTAGCCCCCATCTTCGAAAAAGAAATCTGGGAAGCTCTAAGCGACATCGGGGATAATAAGGCTCCAGGGATAGATGGATACAATGCAAAAATTTTCAAATCTGCCTGGAGTACAATCAAGGGGGATGTCATTCGATCTGTCATGGATTTCTTCCACTCGAATCAGCTTTATGCTGCGGCTAATTGTACTTTGGTTACACTCATCCCGAAATCCGCTAACGCTTGCACCATGAAGGATATGAGACCGATTGCCTGTTGCTCTACTGTCTACAAGATCATCTCCAAAATAATCACTAGGAGATTGAGTCGTGTAATTAACTCTTAGTTGAATGAAGTCAATCTGCATTTTTACCGGGAAAGGTCATCCATGATAATATCTTCCTGGCTAGTGAGCTTGTACGGGGATATGAACGGAAAGGTATTTCTCCACGTTGTATGATTCAGATGGATTTGCAGAAGGCATTTGATACTGTGGAATGGAGGGCTTTGCAATTGATTTTGGAAGAGATGGGATTCCCGACTCTATTTGTGACTTGGATTATGAGGTGTGTAACGACGGTCCCCTATCGTTACGTTATTATGGCTCCCCTTCGCAGCTTTTAAAAGCTAAGCGAGGCCTCAGACAGGGTGATCCTATGTCCCCACTGTTGTTTGTTATTATGATGGAATACCTGCACCGCGTTCTGAGCCTCCTTAAAAGGGACCCGGATTACAATTTCCACCCACGATGTGAAGAATTGGGCATAACAAATTTGTGTTTTGCCGATGACCTTCTTCTCTTCGCCCGTGGTGATCTCCGATCCGTGAAATCTTTGCTTGATCATTGCCGTGTGTTCTCGGCTTCCGAGCCTTCTGCGAACCCCGAAATGCAGATTTTCCTTGGAGGTGTTTCTCGACCCGTGAGGATGAAATTGTACACATAGCGGGCTTTAAGTCAAGTTACCTATAAAGTACCTCGGGTACCTCTTTCCACTCAAACTTGCCATTCGGGATTGCCAACCTTTGATTGGACGAATCACCTCTCGTATTCGACATTGGACTTCTAAGCTTTTAAGCTATGCGTAAATTCAACTTATCCATGCATGTGCTACATGCCATGACCGATTCTTTGGATACTGGTCTTCCCTCTCCCATCTCAGTCCTAAAGCGCATTGAATCCATCTGTCGCTCCTTCAGTGGAGTAACAGATGCTATTACCAGAAAGCACACTCGCATGGGACAAAGTTTGCGATGAAAAGAATAAGGGTGGCCTAAATCGACTTCAATTCTTGATTGGAATAAGTGCACCATTGCTAAATTACTATGGAACTTGTGCACCAAAGTGACAAGTGGGTGAAATGGATACATTGCTATTATATTAAGGATCGCGAAGTCATGGATGTAATGATAACTGCGAATTGTTCCTGGATTATGAAAGCCGTCATGAAGGCTCGTGCACTTGTGCAATCATCTAGCATATGGCCGATGGCTCTTATGGCTCCGCAATTTCCACCGTGTTATTATATAAGGAGATTCGAGGGATAAGCAAGGCGTCAAATGGAAGAAGTTTTGGTTCGGAAACAAAGCACGGGCTATGTTTTGCTTGGATGGCTCTACATGAACGCTTGGCAACACGGGATGAATCCGACGATGGGATCCGGTATAGACCCAACTCACTGCATCATGCAAGTAGAAAGCAGCAAGACTTATTCTTTGAATGTACCTATACTCATGGCATTTGGCTCGGGTAATGAGATGGCTGCAAATTATTAGAACTCCCACGGTGGAGCATGGAGATCGATGTCTTTGTGTCGATGTTTTGGTGGTAAACATTGGAAAGCCAAGCTCCTCAAAAGCGCCTTCATGAGACAATTTATGCCGTTTGGATGGAGAGGAACATCTACTTTCAGAAAAAACCTGTAAACCCGCATCTTGAGGATAACATTATTGAAGTCTTAGTTACTAGAGCATGGCTTGATCCCCGATTGAGAGCACATTGTGCACGATTAATGTTAGCTTGAGAGAGTAGCGTTTTTTCATCTTGTTTCTACTAGTCATTTAGAATATTTTGGATATTTTGCCTGGATCCTAGGATCGGCGTGTACTTAACAGATTGGAAGGAAATAAAAGTTTAATGTTCGTTCCAAAAAAAAAAAAAAGGTAGATCCGGCAAAGTGCAAATTACATCTGGACCCCCTACTAGAATTTCTAATTACAGATGGATCCCTGTTAGTTCAACAATACCGACTAAGCCCCTGTTAGATACATTCTAATTACATCTAAGTCCACGAATTTGACTTTTGACGGATTAAAAACTGGAAATTCTTTTTTACCCCTGGTCCATTATCAGATTTCGGAATCGACCGAACAGCCTTAAGTAATGGGTGTCACGTGTGAGGCACATGAGGACTCAGATGTAATTGATGTAGAACAATAGGTAATGATATGTAATTGTAATATAGCCGTTATTTTAAAAAAAAACTAGCCGTTGGAGGTTATTTGGGGCCTATTATACACCATTTTTGGTCCCTTGTGCTGTTTTTTGCTGACTACAAATTGTATATGTGAAATATGGCTTCAAGTGAAGATCCGGCAATTTTCAAAAAAAAATTATTATTATTATAGAGAAAGGTTCTGGTGGCGAGTACATGTTATTTCAAAGATTTTGGTGTAATTTAAAAATAAGTTAACGGTAACTTAACGGCCATCCAACCTCTGTGTAAAGTCAATTTTTTATAAACTTTTTGATGTAAAATGCAAAAAATAAAAGGTTATAGTGTAAACTCAAATTAGCCCAAAAGGTTTTAGTGTAAAAAAAATTGATCTTTTTTAAATAATTCTTTTTTTATGTCAATTTCAATTGAACAACAGTGTTTCGAATAATTATGAATGGACCCCATTTTGACAACATAGATAATTTCTAAAACCACCATTTTACTGTAATGAAAAAGTAAAAATAAAATTAAAAAAAGGTTAGAAAAATAAAGAAAACTTGCATTTTCTTGCTTCGATGGCACCATGGCGGAAAATGCAATTTCTCTCTTTTTTTTTAAAAAAAAAACTATTTTTTAGGTTTTGAACCTTTTTATTTATTATGCTTCTTTTTTAATTTTTGAAGTTATGAGTAAAATATTTTCAATAAAATATGATCAATGTGAAATTAACAAAGATCTACCGTACTTACATTAATCCAACGTATTTATGTATTTTGCAAAGTGACATGTGTCGTGTAAATAATCCACCACGTGTCAAATGGTATTTTAATTGGAGAATAATGTGTATATAAGATATGCCATACAATTAACAATTTATAACATTTTTATATCAATTAAACATTTTTATAATAAATAATAATTTTTATGAAAATTAATCATTTTGTAATTATTTAATAATTAATTAAAAAATTATTGTACGTATCATGTATTGCGTATGTTAGTAGTGGATACAATAAAAAGTTAATCATTTAACAATTAATCATTTGACAAATTAAATGGGAGTAATAAGAAGAATTGGTAAGGCCTTGTTTGGTTGAACAATTAATTACTATAGCAAATAAGTTGGTCAACTCAAAATCAGCTGAAATGATCTAGATATAATTGTTCAACTAACAGGGATTTATATGCAACGTAGGCTTCTATCAAGGGTATATGTAATTGATCCGACAAATAATGTATACATATTCGATCGTTTTGCAGTAATTAAGATTGTGATTCAATATTCAATTGATAAGGTGAGTAGAGACTACAAATTGACTAAAATTGAAAATTATTGTATATTATTGTAATTAAATAACTATTATAGTTGTGAATTGATTCCAATCAGGACCGAGTACAATTGACAAATTAATTCAGATTCAATTAGACTAGCTTCTTTACAATATGTCATTAGGATTGGGTGTTACTTCCTCAGTACTATGAATAGCTTTTCACTTTGACATTTTACAGTTAAATTTTTTTAATTTTAATTTCAAATTTATCTTAAATTACAAATATAAAATGTCCAATTTTTTTATATAATGAAACTTTAAGTACTGAATTTTCATTATATAAAAAGATTGGACATTTTACATTTACGGTTTAAGATTAATCCGTAGTCAAAGTTGAAAAAGTTTGACTGCAAAAGGTCAAAGTGGGAAGCTATTTCCAGGACGAAAGAAGTATAACAGAAGCAAGAAGATCATAAACAACGTGAATAAAGAACACAAAGATTTAACACGGTTCACTAACAATGAGTTAGCTACGACCACGGCCAGAGAAGAGAATAGTTTTACTCATCTTGAGGAGCACACAGAATGATCATGACAAAATCATCTCAGGATGATTTAACTAGCTAGGCTAAGAGGAAGTATATATAATACTTCTTTAGGCAGATACCGAAAATGACTAGTTAGGAAATAGAACACAATACTGATAAACTTAATAAAGAGATAAAAATACAGTAGATGCCCAATCTGATAAACCTAGAAAATAGATATAATTCTGATTCAAGTAATATTCTAACATTAGTACTCACATCTAAAAGCTTCCAGCTGATCTTTTTTCTATTCTCTCTATTTCAACCTCCCCACTGCTCACTCTCCATTCATTCAGATTCACAAAACAATTGGAAAATAACTCAATTCAACAATGAATCATATCTAACACCTTCTCAATCTAATTTGTTGGATTTTATCAACTTTATTAGTTATAATTGAAGCTTAGATTGGCCCCTAAATAATAAACTACACATGATCCCGGATCTCTTAGGCATCTCAAATTGTTAAGTGTCACAATAACTTGCATATTGTGTTCACTATAATTCTTATATTACTAATAAGGCCATATTCTCTTCGTCTGAACAGAACTGAACAGAATTGAACTGATCTGAACTGAACTGAACTGTAGTATAAAAAACAACTAAGCATAGCTGAACTAAACTGAATGAATCTGAACTGAAATTAATGAGTTTTCAGATGAAGAGAACAGAGCCTAAGTTTATAATCATGTCTGACAGATTGGCTGATAAATTAACAGCGAATACATATAAGATGTCGACTAACTCACCTTTGAAGCTATTTTATAGGTGATTAAAAAAAAGGTATATGCAGTTTTACAAGGATGGGAGTGTGTTCAAGTGTTTACAGATTGTCTTTCCTTAGTTTCTTCTTTTAATTCGTTAGACTTTGATTTTTCAGTAGTTGGTCCTGTTTTGTCAGATATTAAGATTTTAGCTAGTTCTTTTGAGTTTTTTAGTTTAAGTTTTGTACCGCGTGACAACAATTAGCTAGCCCATAGGCTGGCTCATTGTGCGGTGCGCTAGAGAGTTGAGGTTTCTGTATGCTTTTTCTCTAATTTGGTAATATAAGTATTTGTTTCTAAAAAAAAAAAAAAAGTATATATATATGTGTGCGCGCGCCAAAACACCTTATTTTCATCAATTGAAATTAAATTGATTTTAAAGTCGTCTTAAGTAAGGTTACCTTATTAGTCAATTTTAGATTATTTGACCTAAATAATGTGATCGACTAAAATAATATGATTAGAGAAACGTCCACCTTTTTTTCATTCATCTTATATGGTAATTTAATACACAATATGCTTGGAGTATGTTTGGTAAAATTAGCTGATAATGTAACTGAAAACTCATAAAGTGACTGATAGTTGATAAGGTAGCTCAAACTTAAGCCTGATAAGGTAACTGATTTGAATCAATATGTTTGGCAAATTGACGTTTAAGTTAGGCAATATTTAATTTAAATAGAAAAAAAATTACAAGGTAACTTACTTTTTAACAATGTACATGAAGTGCCTTATCTTTTAAGCTACCTTATAAGGTGACTGAAAAATAAGGTGGACATTTACCAAACAACCTTATTTTTGTCAAACAAGGTGAAATCGACTTATAATTCACCATCTAAGGTGACTTTGAACTACCTTATCAGCTTTCAGTTACCTTATCCGTCTTCACTCATCTTATCTCATCTTATTAGTTAGTCACCTTATAAGTTAGTTTTGCTACATACATATATATATATATATATATATATATATATATATATATATAATACTTAAAGTTGGGATATGTGTAGTATGCATCGTTGTATTCCGAGAAAAATCTAAAATATGCATCTTAAGTTGTGACACTTTAATTTTTATCATTTAATTGTGACGGTTCAATTTTAGTACCTTAAAAGGTATCTGAACTAAAAAGTGTCACAAATTAATTCCCTTTTTCATTATTCCCCGTTGCATGCCAGTAAAAGTTGGAATAATAGATGAAAACATGAATCAAAAACTTAAAATTTAAACCAAATAGTTAGGTTCATGATATGCATGAATCATGATTAGTTGCAACTTGCAAGTCAGTCGTGCGGTGGACCGATGTTATTCAATAGGGGCATACTAAACGGAGGATAATTTTTACTAAACGCAAATGTAATTCAAGTAATATAAATATAAAAGTTAATTTTATATTTATCCTATATTCCACTAAATATCATAATACTGCACTTCTTGAAAACTATATAATCGTAAACACACTACAATACAATACGAGACAAAAAATCATGTCGTCCAAGTATTGGCCGGACTATGGCAACGATGGCGAATCTGAAGAGGTATGAATTGTTTTAATTTGATATTTATAGTTGTTTATAATTATTTTATTACGTTCGTATGATTAAATTAGCTAAGATTTCACTAAAATTTTACAAAAAATATCGATCAAATGACAAAAAACATTTGGTAACCGTACGCCTTACTAGAACGCTCATGTGGTCAGCCTTGAGGCTAACCACATGAGCCGCCTGGTTAGCCTTGATGCTTCCAGGCACCATTCTGGAAGCCTTGGAACGTGAGGCTGACCACATGAGCCGCCTGGTCAGCCTTGAGACTACCAGGCGCCAATTTGGCAATTTTATCACGCCTGTCAAGACTAAGAGTTCGACTTCAAAGTGACGAATTAAGGTCTAGCGAAAAATGAGGCAGGTTTTTTTTTAAGTAATTAGTTTATTGTTTTATCAGATAGATATCCAACGGATTCAGACGAAGAGAATCCCGCCAATGATGAAGAACCCCAATATTTCATACCTTCACCAGAATAAGATGATGGTGATGAAGGTATTTTGGGGCGGGTTAGGATGGTGTCGAGAAGGACGAGAATGCGTATGAAGATCATAACCACTTGTTTCAAAATTTGGGCACATTCGCATATAGAGAGGATGCTGAAGATCAATTAACAAGCATCGGTCGAGAAAACAACATGTTTTTTATGGTGACAACCTCAAAGGAGAACCCTGTTTACATTGGTTGTGAACGCAGTGGGAAGTACCGAGACACTTCCACCGATAGAGTTGATGTTGTTCCCCGAACATCAAGTGGGACGAAGAAGAATGGTTGTCCGGTAACAATTCGACCATGGAGACGTCCGGAGCCATCAACTACCACTCTCTGTTTTCCAGCTCGACGATTATCCATCTACATTAAACAATAAACAAAGAAATCATCGAAGTATTCGTAATACAAACAAACGACATGCAAAATATGAGAAAAGAATTACACATATAATTACGTAACAAGAATTATTAGACATGCATAATACAAAATTAGATCATAGATAGAATAAAACTTGCTAGAATAATTACAATACATACTCTCAACCAAACGATATTAGGCAAAACAAAACTAACAATAATTACAACATGCATAAAAAAAAAACATTAGGTTATTGATAGAATAATCACGAAACATTAGGCAAAATTTAGCAAATAATCAAGAAAAATTAATACAAAAAGGCAAAAAAATGAATAAAAACTGGTTCTTGTGAGAACCGATCCTCGTAAGATCTGGTTCTTACAAGAACCGTCTCGTAAGATCCCGGTTCTCGTAAGATCCAGATTGGAGCTTTTTCAAAACTCCGACCTGGAGCTTCACCGGATTTCGGCCAAGAGCTCTGGCGAGATTTGGGGTTTGCAGAGGGAAAAGTAAAAAAAAAAAGGCTAACCTTCCTCTGATGCTTCTTCGAATACTTCTTCGTGTTCTTCGATTTAGTTCGTTTGAAGATTCAAGGAGGAATATGTATGAAGGGAGTTCAAATACAAAATTTGAAATGCTTTTGGATAAAATTGTATTATTTTGAAGTTAATGGGTTGTTTGATAAATTACTATAAGTTTGGTGAGATTTGCAAAATGTTAGAAAAGTGTCCTGTGTTTAACATTTTTGATTCAATATTTCCCTTCACATGAGGAATTTATCTCCAACAATATAGTCCACTGGAGAACACCTTTATGGGATGTATATACATACATACATACATACATATACTCCCTCCGTCCCGGAGAAGCTGTCCAGTTTTGACTTTTTGCAGTCAACGATATTCAACTTTAACCATTAATTAATCTCAAACCGTAATGGTAAAATCTTCAATTAAATTATATAATGAAAGTTTAGATGCTAAATTATAATTATATCATTCAATTGAAGATTATACCATTACGGTTTGAGATTAATTTGTAGTTAAAGTTGGATTTCGTTGACCGCAAAAACAGTAAAGTGGACAGCTTCTCCTGAGAGACGGTCTATAGATATATAGTTTATCTAGAGACGGACTTATATTATCAAGAAAATTCTCGATGTTATTAATCAAAACACTCATGTTCTCAACATTGGTGCTTTTTCATATTACATCAAGACTTATTTCATTAACAACATAAATGTTTTGATTAATAACATGGATAATTTTACTGATAACATAAACCGTCTCTAGATAACTTATTATGGACCGTCTTTCATGAGACTGTGTGTGAATAAAAATGCTAATATAAATAAATAATAAATAAAATTGATTAGTGATTATACTATTTAAGTGTGATAGATAAATAAAGATTGAAAAAAGTAGGTATATAAAAAAAAAAAAAAAAAAGTAGGTGAGTAAATACCCTGTACTTTTCGTCTGAACAGAACAGAACAGAACTAAATTTATTTAGTATAAAAAACAACTAAGGCTCTGTTTTTCTTCGTCTAAACAGAACATAAAAGAACTGAACTGATCTGAACTGAACTGAATTGAACTGAATTGTAGTGTAAAAAACAACTAAGTAGAACTGAACAGAACTGAATGGATCTGAACTGAACTGAACTGAAATTAATGAGTTTTCAGATGAAGATAACATAGTCTAAGCCGAACTGAACAGAACCGAATGAATCTGAACTGAACTGAATTGAACTGGAGTTAAAGAGTTTTCAGAGGAATAGAACATAGCCTAAATGATTAATGTAGATATCAATGAGGTCTAGCTCAATTGGTTAGGCTGAGGTGTCATAACTTAGGTTATGGGTTCAAATCATGTCGAGTGGCGACAATATTCTAGTGTATTCTAATTTGTATAGATTGATTGATGCGTTTGTAATATTGTTTGTAATATTACTGTAATATTGATATTATAAAAGAAATGATTAATGTAAATTGAACGCATAAAAATGCATAGCATTATAGGGTCGGAAAGAATCCCAAACCCCTTTATAGATAGATAGCTCTTTGCCTCTTTGTTGGATGAAGAATATTAGATCAATATTGTTATCATTAGGAAGATATTAACTGTTGTGGACCAGGTTATAACAGATGATTTTAATGATTTTAATGGAGTTATCTTTAATATTGTTATATTCGTCTTAACAGAATTGAACTGATCTGAACTGAACTGAATTGAAGTGTAGTATAAAATTCAACTAAGCAAATCTGAACTGAACTAAGTGAATCTGAATTGAACTGAAATTAATGGAGTTTTAGATGAAGAGAACATAGCCTAAGCAGAACTTAACAGAGCTGAACTGAATTAATCTGAACTGAACTAAAATTAATGAGTTTTCAGATAAAGATAACATAACGTTACTTCCCTTTCGTTATCATTGTGGTCATTTACTCATAATCAATGGAGCCAATTAACAACACTAGCTAGCCAAAATGGAAGAAACGCCAACCAGAGACGATACTAAACCAACACTAAAATGCACAAGGGCCATCTCAGTATACTTCCAAACCCATTATACCTAACCTCAACCAATCAAAATTAAACCATTGTTAAGTAATGTAACATTATCATTTAAAATTAATTAGCGGTTGAAATTAATTATGATTGATCATAAATATTTCCTAACCTCAACCAATCAAAATTAAACCACTGTTAAGTAATGAAAAATTATCATTTAAAATTAATTAGTGGTTGAAATTGATTATAATTGATAATAAATATTTCCTAATCTCAACCAATCAAAATTAAACCACTGTTAAGTAATAAAACATTATCATTTAAAATTAATTATGATTAATCATAAATATTCGAATAAGTTTTAAAAACGATAAAGTGAGTAGTATAGCATATATCAAGCTGGAGTATCATCATCCCCTTAAAAGCCTTTTAATAGGATGTATGTTCAACTTAATATGGTATCAGAGCAGGTCCGAATTGGTTATGGGTGTCCCAAACCGATGATAATTCCGGCTTGCCCAAAGATACCTAATATGATTCCACGTCTAGAGTCAATTAATCGCGACCTACTCGTGAGGGGCGTGTTAGAATATCACACATCACTTATGAGAACATCATGCAAATAACATATAAACCCTCATTTTAATAAGGCATTTTAGGAGTGCACCAATCATACTAATTTCTACTACACGTTTACATTATCCCTTCAAATATGTTGGATTAGATAGCTCTTCCCTTAGATTCTGAAAGACGGATTTTGACATTATTTGTTACGTATGATCCAAAATAATGTGCACGGTTCCTGAATATCAGTTTCACATTCCAAGACGGGAGTACATTTTTG
Source organism: Plantago major (assembly GCA_026545765.1). Taxonomy (NCBI): domain Eukaryota; kingdom Viridiplantae; phylum Streptophyta; class Magnoliopsida; order Lamiales; family Plantaginaceae; genus Plantago; species Plantago major. The sequence continues at coordinate 28,549,319 of CM048839.1, read as the reverse complement.
ACATTCTCAATATTCCGTCAATCTTTGAGTAGTTAATGAAGTTGTTATTTAGTTAAACTAGGGTATTCTTTTTTAATGATTCATGAGTAAAATTGATTTTTTGTTAGAAGTCCCCTATTTTGACAACCCATTGCGCCTGTTAGATTTAGATTGGGCAACTCTAAAAAAGCCCAAATAATTGAGAGGCAAACGAAGATGACTATTTTCTCAGCCTATTGGGCTCCGTTTCAAATAAAGCCCAAGTATTTGAGAGGCAATAGCTTACAAATTGGGCCGAATTTCACTATTCTATTGTCATTTGAGTTCAGGTTGATATTTTCCCTGAAAAGGAAGAAACGCAAATGCAAATGCAAATTTAGAATGACCAAGCATATACATGAATGTGTAGGGTTATAGGAATATCATTGATATACCTTTGGCTTGAAATTAAATGTCCATTACTAACATACATTGGTTCAAATAGCAAAGGCCACGAGCTCTGGAAAAACCAGCCATAGAGAAGGACCTGATGTCACTCGGCACAATTAGTAACACATAGCTGAGATTCACTATCTTGAAAGTCATCCGAGTAAAGTCGTTAAATTGTTGCTCTGACTATTTACAAAGAATATGCGATTATTTCGTGAGGATGCACCCTAGAAGTGTCACTTGACCAATTATCAATTGTACGATCACGGTATGGATGTAAGTTGAGTCAGCGTATGTTATGACTATGCGGAAACTGGATTTATTACTTGTAACATTCTCCTTGGCTATCAATATTATGGGTTATCCATTCGACAGCAAGTAGGGTGAGTCGGTTTGGGGAAATCTCGAAGGTCCTGGGTCGTGGTCCTCTAAATCTTTCTCCTGCAACTGTGTTATGGACCATTTCCCGGTTTCTTTGTTTCTGCAGGAATTTATTTAAACATTCAACAATGTGACAATTTTGCTCCATTCAAATATTATCACCAATTCACAAGCATTTTTGCGTGTCGTGTGAATTGACTTCTAGGAATTTGTAAGACTCATAGGTCAGTGCCAGTATAGCCAGACAACTATATACACTAGAAATCATATGGTATAGTAATTGTACTTTTCCTTTGTGTCTAAACATAGAGGACATTATGAGTTGTTAAATCAATGAATCTTTCCCTTGCCCATATATTCTACGGGTACTCCTTTAATAAATGTTTTCTTAAAAAACCTAAGCCCCACATGAACCGGATATTTGTCACACAATTGACAGTTCATTTTAATATAAGATTCTTTTATTTGAAAAATTGTACATTTTGATTTTGGCCAATCGTTTGAGCTGATAATTACATAAACGATAATAGTAAATAATTTAATAAAATCATATAATAAAAATTTAATTACTAAATTTTCATTATATAATTTTAATAATTTATTTATTAATATCGTTTAAAAGTAAATTGTGGTCAAACGCGGAGACAGTTGACCGCAGAATAGTAAAATGTAACAATTTTTCTGAAATTGAGGTAGTATTTGAAATCAGTTAAACCACCTCATTTTAATTAAATAAGATGAAAACCACCTTGTTGAGTATGAACTACATCCTATCTAATCCGTTTGGTCCGAACCAAATGAATGCGGCATAAGACGAATTAAACGGATCAAACCTATAAATTACTCCCTCAATTTCAGAAAAAGTGTTACATTTTACTATTCTCATTAATCGTCACATTAACGATTCTTAAACGATATTAATAAATAAATTATTAAAATGTTATAATGAAAATTTAGTTATTAAATTTTTATTATATAATTTTATTAAATTATTTACTATTATCGTTTATGAGTAATTTGTGGTTAAACTCGAAGACATTTGATCGGTCAAAATAAAAATGTAACAATTTTTCTAAAATTGAGGGTGCATATTTTAGTGTTAATTCTCATAATGCATGTTTGTCCAAACCTGCCATCTGACATCTTCATGGAAGTGCCTGTGGGCCCATTCATGACCTGATAACTTCCTTCTTAGTCCAGTCCGGGCCTGGACCCAAAAGACACACTAATGACTTGTTAGGCCCATACGTATTGAACACGATTCTAAATTTTACGAAGATTATTCCCCTGGTCATTCTCTATAAATAGGTCATATTTACTCCTTCAAGACTTAAGTCATTTATTACATCTCAACCACTTTTTCTGAAGAGTTTCTAGCCTTCGTACTAAGTTAAGTCACTAACCGGTTTGTCCAATTGGAAATATGAGTTTTTGAGCGGTAAGGAAGTGGTTAGATGAAAAACAACATAGGTGAGAAGAGTCGGACAGGTCTCTCTTTAAAATTTAGTAGCTCCCACACGGTTGGATGACAATCGTTTTCCAGGATAAAATTCTTCTAAATGGTTAGGATGCAATTCGATAACCAATTATGTTGAACCTTAGTTTTTTAGTATACAAAAGTGCAAGTTGATCAACGAGGATGAAGAAGTGAAATCAATGTCCTTGAACTCTAGTTCATGACATTATAGTCACTTCGTAACCTTTCCAAATAGTTGTTAACCTCCTAAAAGTGTAATAACCCTTCATTGATTAGTCACTGGACGAATGGTTATGTTCGTAACACTTTAAACTAGGCAACCATTGATGAAAGGACCTAGAAAATCCGCCAAAAACATAAGAAATGCGCATGTTCGATAAACTGGTTGCGGCAACCGGCCACGGTCGAAACCTAAAAATGGATTCATAGGAATATTAGCCCTTCTGGTGGCGGCCAGTTTGTCAAACTAGCTGCGACCAGATGGTCCAGAGAGCTAGAAGCTCTCTCACATTATTCTGGTCGTAGCCAAAATGGATACCGGCCGTGGCCGGTTCGACTAAGCCTCCCAAATTCAATTTTTTCCAAATTTTCTTCATCATTTCAACGTGTCTCATCAGCATCATTGCTCTCATTTCCTATTTTACATTGGATGACTTATTCACATGTTTGAAATGACTTAACTATCGATCAAATACACTTAGTGCATTAATCATCATTTTACAACTTGGTGATTGTAGTGAATTAACTTCACTAGTGTAGTTCGTTTATCAACAATATACACATTCACACGGAATGATTGTTTCTGATGTATTGTGACCAATTTGACCAATACATCACGCGAAATGAAAGCTCATTCGCTTTTTCACTAAGATTCCAACATGTTCAAGGCAATCCTGTCAAAAAGTATTCATTACCTTTTCAGGTACATTTGGAGTTAGGACGAACTATTCCCACCTAAGACGTTTTCATCTAAAACACATGTGATAAGTTGATTGAACAGTGAGTATCAAAGTATCAAACACACAACCATTCATTTTCAGGAATGTTAAACGCAGAACACTTTTTACTAAACGCAGAACAAAATTTTACATATTACATATAATACCACTATTATTATAATTTACAAAATGGTTCAATAATTTGAAAAAAAATATACTATTTTACCTAAAAAACATCAAACAAGTTTATTCGAATTAATTTTATCATCCGAATGAATAAATCGAAAAAACTTAAAAAGAAAAATACGAAGGTGATTTTATCCAAAAACACTTTTATTTATGCATTCCAACTCTCTAACATACATCGTTATCTTCGAATCTTCAAACAAACATAATTGAAGATCACGAAGGTGATTATGATCTTCAAACAAATATAGTTAAAATTTAAGAGCAATGTTATAAATAAAAAAAAAATTAATCAAATTATACACAGTAAAATAATATTTTTATTTACTTAAAAAAACCGAAAAAAACTCACAAAACGGACAAAATTTAATCTGGTAGACCTCAAGGCTGCCAGATGGGCCGTATGGTAGCCCTCAAGGCTACCAGACGGGGTCACGGACGGCTATTCCTAAATTTCGAGGGCTACCAAACGTGTTTTTTGTCCTTTTTTTATTTTCTTTTGAAATTTTGGTGAAATATTAGTTAATTTAAATATACGAACGCAATAAAATAATTATAAACAATATAAATATCAAATTAAAAAAATTATACTTCTTCATTATCGGCATAATATGGCTAATGATTGTACGACATTGATTTTTGTTGTGTTATGATACCGTAGTGTATATATGTTTATATATTTTTGAAAATGTGATAATTTGACAAAATTTTCCGGAAAAATAGAACTAAGGCTCTGTTCTTTTCAACTTAAAACTCATTCAATTCAGTTCAGTTCAGTTCTGCTTAGTTATATTTTATACTACAATTCAGTTCAGTTCTGCTTAGTTATATTTTGTACTACAATTCGATTCGAAGAATTTCAAAAAAGTTTTAATTCTATATTTTTATCAGTTGAAGGGCATTTTACAATATATAAAAAAGTGTTCTACGTTTAGTAAAAATTATTTTGCGTTTAACATACCCTTCCTTTTATCTTACCATTTTGAATGCATTGAAGATTTACACAAAGGTGGGCTAAAACTAGAAGAATCAAAAGTATAGAAAATATAATGGTAAGATTTGTTTGGAGTGGGGTGTTTAGTTATGATAGTAGAGAATCAGACTTCTCCCACACCTATATCTATCAATTGAAGGTCTTTTTTGGTAACAAGATACGATGTCGGCAAATGAAATCACCTCTGTCTCTGACCCTTATGCACTCTCGAAGAGCCATATCATACATATAATAATAATAGAGAAGAAGATAGAAGAAAAACAAGGACCAAATCTAAATTGAAAGTGAAAGAATATGATCAGAAAATCACGTGATCAGCCCGGCCCATATTTGGCCCATCAAGTAGTATATGTCTTATTACAAACAAGTTGCAGATTTGTCACGTGAGCTGGCGTCGTTCCCAAACCTGATGAATGTGAAATTTTAATATGGAAAAATTCAAGCCAGAGTATATTTTTATCCAGCAATTATGCAGAATACTTAATTGTATTATCTGGTAAAATGAAATCAAATAAAAAAGGTCCATTTTATTGTATCAATTGGTATACTATAATATATCTACGTTGAATAAATACAACGTAAAATGTATAAATTGAGTAAAAGATTCAATGATGGATTTTTTGTGCAATTGGTATCGTGCTTACACTTCTTCCCTTAAATATTAGAATAAAACTCTCATTGACCTAGACAATCTTAACAATACTTCATCAATTTTACTAAAAACTTTTCATTTTAAACGTTAGACTAAAAAAAATTCTAATTCCTTCTATTAAAAATCTAATATCTCCACTTATCAAGTTTTTAATCACTATGTTTTATGCTTTTAATCTTCATCATGCACTTGGCCACTTACTACTTCAATAAGAACATTTTTCACTCATTATCCTTAAAATTTGTGACTAAAAATATGTAATTTTTAAGGGAATAGTCGAATAGAAGTAGTATTAAGCTACGTAAAACTTGAATGCTCCATCAATTTCACTAAAATATTTATAATTTGTCATTTTGATCGTTAATTTTAATATTTTATATTTTCTTAATTGAAAATCCACTATCTTCACAATTACTCTTTTTATATTTCATCTATTCGATCTCTTTCGCTCATATATCTACTAATTTACCAATATTCACAATTTTTATATCATTTATTTTAATAATTGCATCAAATTTAATCATATAATTTTTTATCGAAACTAAAAAAATTCAAGTGCGAATGTAAAATTTTGACGTACATTGAATATAAACTAGAATAGAGATCTCTTAGATTTAAAGTTGAGACTAGACAGTCTAGTCCCACAAAGATATAAAGTGAGAAGGTCAATGGCACGACATGGCGGATTATTAAAAAGATTATTGATTTTGTTATGTTTACGAGGTCGGTTAACACTTGACCCGCTGACTAGCTTATGAGTCAGAGATGATTAATAAATTCTTGGCCTCTGAAATATCATACGATTATTCTGAATTAAGGGATCTGGTTTTCTGGTCACTTTTACTATATCTAAGATCCACCATCTACAGAATCTCACTTGTCTTGCTGAATCTTGTCCAGACGGGGGATATTTTATCTAACTATATTCCATCCCATTTACTACCACTTTATCTCAAGAAACAGTAGTCTTTGTACTGTTTTCTTTTTACTTGTTGATAACCAATGATATTTATTATACTTCTTCCTGTTTTTAATATAAGATGTTTTAGGTATTTTATAAAAATTAAGACAAATCTCTCTTCATCAATAGTTTTGGTAAATGATTTAGAAAAAAATGTTAGTATCTTAAACAAATAAATCCACCAATAAAATAAAAGAATGTGTTTAGCTTTTGTAATGTCCAAAAAGAAAAAAAAAACAATAAAATCAATGAGTTTGATGCCTAATAAATTGTGAAAACACGGAATTACGTAGCAAAATCTCCTAAAATATCTTATATTTGTCAAATGAAAAATAATCCAAAACATCTTATATTAAAAATAGGAGGGAGTAAGTTATAACTGAATACTGAGTAATGCTCCAATATGTTACATAAAACACACTCCTTCACGTCTCTTATAACAGTCAATTACATCCAAATCAACACCGATAGTTTAGAGTAAGCTTCTAGATCCTAGTTGAAGAGAAATATGATTACCACATCGTCTAGCATGTCCTTGCCTTTCTTGTTAAATTTACAAACATGGACGAAATGACCAACATATAAGATAACAAATTCCAATGTAAAAGGTTAAAAACCATTTTTCAATTTCCACTCAACCAAACTAATCTCATTTCCAAGCACACCTCCAAACTTCCCAATCAACCGATATTTACATACGAATATACCACACCCGGCAGCGTTCCAAAATATTAAAGCTAAATCCAAATTAGTAAGCTACTTGAGTTAGGACTTAATAAAAACTTTATGGACAATCATAATTATCGATCTCGGATTGCAACGTGCATAGTGACCGACCCCAAATAGCAGGATTGTGGCAGCGTTCCACTTGTAAGATGTGTTTCAAATTAATAAGCCCATGGAAATTGTGTTAGATCGTCATGTGGACTCAGATTTATGTCAAAACGCATTATTCTTGCCTCAATCAAGGCTATATACAATATGAAGAATGTTCCTATAATTTGACTGTCACTGTATTTCTAAGAAATCATTGTGATAAACCCACCGTTCTAAATCTCATCGAAAACGGAACGAGAAAATATCGAAACGTCTCAGTTTTTCGCCTCAACGAGATGAAACTTATTTGGAATCCCAAACTATTCTAAACACTTTATACTGCATAAATATTTTATTTTTTTATTTAAAATATTTCAAGATGTTCCGAAAAATACCGAAATGTCTACGAAAAGTTCTGAAACTTCTCTATTTAAAGAATTCGAAACATATTTCGAAATCGAGATTTTAATTTATAGATAAACTAGTATGTAGAATTGTAGATTTCAAGCATCATAACTTGAAACTCATCATCCAATGTCTAAATAATAGATAACGGTAGTCATTTTTCTCAACAACGTGGTTCTAAATTTCTAATAATAAGCTTATCCCAATAATAAGCTTGCTTGCGATGATGGTTTTAGGTTACTATTCTTTGTAATCATTCTTGCAATGGTTTAGATTTATGTATTCCTATATTTCAGTGATCATTTTCAAATGTCTCGTTGTAACTTTATCGATTCATTAATAAATTGGTTTGCCGTTTCAAAGAAAACATTTTGAAACTGACCATGACATTGGGTGGGTTTCACTGTGGGATGTGTATTGAGATTGCAAGTCCAAATTGTCCAATGACAACAGCCGTAGTATATATAGGAGATCTCATAATTGGCGATCGATATGATAAAGAAATGAGAGTATGATAGCTAACCACTGATAAAGGTATATACTCCCCTCTCTCATGTTAGTTGTACAGCTTGCACTAATTGGCAGTCAATAAAAATGAACTTTAACTATGAATAAATCTTACACTACAAGAAAACCAGGAAAAAACGACGTTATGGGGCGACGGATTTTATCCGTCACCCCATAACGACGGATCGGTAAACTGGGCGACGGAATCTATCCGTCGCCCAGTTTGGCGACGGATAATAGTTATCCGTCGCTAATAAGCGACGGATAACTTATCCGTCGCTAACTTGGGCGACGGATAAATATTTATCTGTCGCCCAAGTTTGACTTTTATTAAAAAAAAAAAGAAATTATTTTTTTTTTGAAAACTGGGCGACGGATACCTATCCGTCGCCAAAAATGGCGACGGATCGATTCCGGCCCAGAATTTCCTAATTTACCCAGACAGAGAGGCAGAGTGCCTCATTTTCTTCTCTTCTCCCTTCTTCTTCCTCATTCTCTTCTTCTCCTCTCTTCGGTTTCCGGTGAATTGTTCGTTATTCCGGCCAATCTTGGTGCCTAATCGAAGCTAGTGGGACAAGGAGTTTGTTTTTTCGATCAATTTCAGATTTCTACCGATTAATCAAGGTATTTTGGCTAAAACCCTAGTTTTTTAAAATTTGGGGATTTTGTTTATTTTGATTAATTTGAGCAATTATATGTATATATGATAAGTATGTAGTAGTTAGTTTAGTTAATTTGATCAATTATATGTAATTTGTTCAATTTGATAGTTAGTTTAATTAATGATATGAATGTATGTAGTATGTTAAGTTTGGTATGTATGAATGTATGTAGTTAGTTTGATTTGTGTGTTAAGTATATATAGTTAGTTTAGTTAATTTGATATGTTTGTTAAGTATAGAAGTATGTAGTTTTGATTTGATAAATTTGTATGTTAATTATGTAATTTGATATGAATATATGTAGTAATTCGATATGTATAGAGTAATTAGTTAATTTGATATGTATGTTAAGTATATAATATATGTACTAAGAGGTTGAAATGGTTAAATTATATGCCCAATTTTGTAAATATCGAACACTTAATTAATAATTAATTTATAAGCAACATATAATAATTAACAATTAACCTCTACAATATTCTTATCCGAATTGGAATCGATCTAATAAATTAAATACGATCTAATCAATTGAACGTCTCAAAGTTAAAAATAAAGTATATATACAATGAATTCGACTGCTCATGGATGTACGATCGCATTTGTAAATGGCGAGTTTCTAGGAGTTTTGTAGAAGGGTTAAAGGTTTCATCTCGTTTGCCATGGGACGTCCGGTTTGTGCAATTGAGGGTTGATAAAGTGTCCTTGCACATTGGAAACCCGAAACAAGCAATTTATTACGCTTCTGAGTATTCGAGCACTTGCGACGTTATGGATTCATGCCTGAGTATCATGTATGGATTCATCACGGTGAGGAAGCACCGTCCATGGCATACCTCCAATGGAGGGAGAGGCGGGGTTTGGGGCCGCCTATCGATTGTCTTTCTGCTTGTCGGAACATGTACATGGTGTATTGGGAGGAGGATGTAGTCTGTTGGAATGCAAGTTCTGTGGTAGGGAGCGTCACAAGTGATGAGGAGGGGGGTGCATGAGAATGAGGAGTTTCATCCGTTTTGTCTCTAGGCTTGTATAACTAGTAATCATTAGTTGATATATATATGAAACCAAACATTATGGTAAAATTGAAGCTGACATAACTTATATTATGTAATGCCGTAACAATTGACTGGAGCTAATATAACTTATATTACGTAGCAATTGATTGAATTATTGTGAAATTGATTTATTATCGTAAATTAAAGACCTCGATCTAATGAATTCAAACGTGTCAGGTTATTATCTAATTATTCAATGAATACCGATCGTTCATGGATGTATTGTCGTACTCTCAATGGCAGAGTTCAATGGAGTTTTCTGAAAGGGGTTGAAGGTTTCATTGCATTTGCAATGTCAAATCCGGCTTGTGTAAAGGATGGGTTGATAAAGTGTCCTTGTGCAATGAAAGCGCGTAAACAAGCAATACGTGACTCTAAAGTGGTAGTCCAAAGACTTGAGGAAAATGGATTCTGCTGCGTATCGGTATGGAATCATCATGGTGAGGAAGCAAGACCCGTCAATACATATGACCAATACAGACAACGTGGAAGGAAGAGAAAAAATGAACAAGTCGGGGAACAAAGTACATCTGAAGGCGATGCTATTCGAGCTCGAGTCGAACAAATGGTGTACGATGTTGCAGGGGGGGAGTTCAGGGACACAACCAACACTGAAACCGAGGTGGAGGTGGAGGAACCACCGAATCCCGAGGATCAGTTGTTCTTTGACTTGTTAGAATCATCAAGGAAGCCGGTTTACCCGGGGTGTAAGCTCACTGAGTTGTCTTTGTTAGCTCGGCTAATGAGTTGTAAGGCGAATGGCCAGCAATCTGAAACGAGCTTCAATGAATGGGTTGACGTAATGTCGGACCTTTGAAGAAAACCTAGTTCCCACCAACTTTTACCAAGCGAAGAAAAAGATGCCGGGATTAGAAATTTGTGGTAACCATATCGTTGTCCAAAATGTGCATGATATATTGGGAGGAGGATGCAGATCTAATAGAATGCAAGTTCTGTGGTAAGGAACGGTACAAGCGTTACAAGGAGGGGGCTGCAAAGAAACGACAAAAGAAAAATCTCTCACATAAGAAAATGTGGTACTTCCCTCTAGCACCTCGTTTGAAAAGATTGTATGCTTCAAGTGCTTCTGCGGATAAAATGCGGTGGCACAAGGAGCGAGTAATCTCGGATAATGCTGAAGGTGGTAGAATGGACCATCCAGCAGACTCACCCGCATGGAAATCGTTTGACAAGACATATCCAGAGTTTGCAGCCGAATCTAGAAATGTACGTTTGGGACTTTGTACAGATGGTTTTAACCCGTTCGGTAGTGAACGTAAATACTCTTGTTGGCCAGTTATGCTCACACCGTACAATTTGCCCCCCGGTGAGTGCATGAAGGAGCCATTCATGTTTCTGACTGCATTGGTGCCTGGGCCGAAAGATCCTGGACTGACGTTGGATGTTTTCTTGCAACCCCTAATCAAGGAGCTGATCGAGTTGTGGACGAATGGTATCCCTGCATATGATGTGTCGACAAAAAAGAACTTCACCTTGAGAGCAGCTCTTCTTTGGACCGTGAGTGACTTCCCTGCGTACTCCATGCTATCTGGAAGGAAAACTGCAGGGAAATATGCATGTCCACATTGCTTGGAGGATACAGATGCATTTAGACTGAAGGGTAGTGGAAAATTTTGTTGGTTTGATTGTCATCGTAGGTTGCTAGAAAGTGACCATCCGTTCAGGAAGAACAAGGATCAATTCTTGAAAAATAAAGTCGTCAACAAAAAAGCCCCGACAAGACTTACTGGAGCACAAATTCTTGCGGAGATTGATAGATTGGGTCTTATGAAGGTGACTGAGCTTGGGTGGATGAAGCATAACGAGAAAATTGGTAAAAAATGTGGTTGGAGGAAGAGAAGCATTTTCTGGGACTTGCCTTACTGGAGTAGTCTTCTTATCCGTCACAACTTAGATTTCATGCACATTGAGAAGAACGTGTTCGAGAACTTATTCAATGCACTTTGCAACATTGAGGGAAAAACAAAGGACCATGCGAAGTCTAGATCCGAGTTGTCGACGTGGTGTAAAAGGCCTGAGTTGACAAAGAAGGATGAGAATGGTAAGTGGCCGAAAGCGTGCTACACAATTGACAACGCTTCTAGGTCAATTTTGTTTGATTGGGTGAGGCGTTGAGTTTCCCAGATAATTACGCCTCAAATTTAGAGAGGTGTGTGGATTTGAAGAAGACAAAGGTTTATGGGATGAAGAGCCACGACTGTCATGTGTTCATGGAGAGGCTTATCCCGGTAGCATTTCGAGAGCTTCTGCCGAAACACGTATGGACTGCTATCACCGAGTTGAGCTTATTTTTCAAAAATTTAGGCACAAGGGTGGTTCATGATAAAGTGTTGGAAAATCTTGAAAGGAACATACCATTGATTCTATGCAAGCTCGAGCGTATCTTTCCACCGAGCTGGTTTGATTCTATGGAGCACTTGTTTCACCTTCCTCATGAAGCGAGACTTTGGTCGTCCGGTCAGATCGATGGATGTATCCATTCGAGAGGTACTTGGGAAATTGAAGAAGTATGTCAACAACAAAGGTAAACTCAAGGTTCGATTGCCAATGCCTACATTCGAGAGGAAACGCAACCTTCGCTCTTATTACTTTGATGAACACGTCCTACGAAGACAAAGAAGGCGGCTAAACGCATACATTCGTAGTTCAAGCGGATGATGAGTTTTCCTATCTGCCTTCGTGGTATCAGGAGACCTCTTGGTGCGACTAAGAAATAATATCTTACGGATAAAGAGTTGAAAGCGGCCAATATTATGTCCTCACGAATTGTCCGAGGTTGACCAAGATATGGTACTATTTGCAGGTGAGCAACCATTTATTTAAATTTTAATATAGCTACGCAAGTCTCTACTTCAATTATAGACTTATCATCGAATCAATGTTTGCGCTTTTTCAAAAGCGTTGTTTGGAAGAAAATCCTCGGATGAGAGGATACACTAGAGGAACTACTTGACTAAAAATTCCTACTGAATTTCCAGTTGGTTCAGAGTATGTCCGAATCCTATTAACAACGCCACATGCATATACTTAAAGGCTCTCGCAGAGTCCATTCAAAAGGTCTACACATTCCTGTGTTATATAGTCAATGGCCTTAGGTTCCACACGACTGAATGTAACACGGCCATGGCGACAAGCAACTCCGGGGTGTGTGTTAATGGTGCAGAAGAGTATGGAGACGCTACTTTGTTTGATTTCCACGGCAAGCTAAAACGATTTTTGAGGATTGAATATTCTGGATTGCCATTTAAACGAACCTTCTTGTTTGACGTTGAGTGGTATGATCCTAATCCAGGAGGTACGAGGAAGAACGAGCGGTATGAAATGGTTGATGTGAACCAAAAGAAGAGGTACCGAACCAAGTATGAACCATTTATTCTGGCGACTCAAGCACGACAAGTGGTGTTTCTTGAATATCCAAGCAGAAAACGCGATAAGGGGGAATGGTTAGCTGCGGTACCTATTCGTGCTCGCTCGAAAGTGGAGTATATTGAGAAAGACGACTCAATTACCAACTCTTACCAACAAGAGGATGTCGATAAACAAGCAGAAGATCCCATAGAAGCAAATGATGAGTTGTTTGATCTGCACGAGGACCAATATGTAGTCTTAGAGGACGGCGATAACGGTATATTATGTGTATTATGAGTAATTATATGTGTTATTATAATCTGTTATGTATTATAACTCGTACTAACACATTTTTATTGTATTTATTACATTTTTTTGCAGATGCCGCGACAGAGGCCGTCCACTATCGTCCCCACGCAGCTGGCCGCATGATAGTGGTGGGTCGGGGACACCGTCAGACAGGGAGGGCTCCGAAGATCAGGACAGGTCTCGGATTCCTGAGACCCCCCGGGCAGGAGAGAGCAGCGGTTGGCTCCAAAGAAGCCATTACGTCGGAGGACGACCATGACGATTGTCCCTACCTGTGTTCGATCCAAACAATCCCAACGTCACGTGGGACTTTGCTGTGATTTTCTCTATTGGTCCTGCCAAGTAAGTATTATACATTCTTCTTAAATATGTAAAACATAACTGATAATGATAGTTGACAAGTATAAATTGTTGTACTAAAGTAATGCATATTCGTTTCTTGTATCTTATACATTGACAACAGCTTATGACCTCGGGAGGTGCACAACAAACTAGGTGACATCTTCCGGAGCAGGAGAGAGCCACCGGGGCAGGGTGGTGAGTGTTGGAGCCACATCTCGGAGCGCATGAGGGCCGAGTACTTCGATGGTGAGGTAAGTTAAAATATGACATTCATTTGTTTGTAATTATAATCGTTTTAATATGAGTGGTATGTTAGCCACTGTATGTGAGTGGTATGTTAGCCACTTTATTATTTGGGTGATATGTTAGTCACCATTGTGTTAGTAAATTTTAGGACAATGTGAGTGGTATGTTAGCCACTGTATGTGAGTGGTATGTTAGCCACTTTATTTGGGTGATATGTTAGTCACCATTGTGTTAGTAAATTTTAGGACAATGTGAGTGGTATGTCAGCACTGTATGTGAGTGGTATGTTAGCCACTTTATTTGGGTGATATGTTAGTCACCATTGTGTTAGTAAATTTTAGGACAATGTGAGTGGTATGTTAGCCACTATATGTGAGTGGTATGTTAGCCACTTTATTTGGGTGATATATTAGTCACCATATCTGTTATGTTGTTAGGACATGTATTGACTTTGGATGTTGTATGAAATTGGGAATGTAGAAGGAGTACTTCATTCCTGAGGTTGATCCACAGATCCGGCGCGTTTAGACTGTGGGATCCAAACTGAGGATATGGTCTCATGACGGAAGGCCATTCGGGATCGGGTGGCCCAATCCTCCACGAGTTGATGCAACGGAGTGGCCTTTGGGATGCTTCATCGGCGCCAATCGATGTCGGGGCGTTGCTTGGATCAACAGTGTAACCGGCATCCCGATCGACACGGCAGAAGGGCCTTCACCACCTTGGGAGGCGATCTCTCACATCGATTATTATCAATCGGTGCGTATATATGTGTTTTTGCAATCTAGCATTACGTATGTATGAAGTCTCTGATGCTCTATTACTTGTAGATGATAAATTGTTGACTAGATCTGGTTTGATTCTGTGGCACGGGGAGGTGACATCCAAGTATACCATCTTCAAGAAGGCCAAGGTATATGGGTATGGACCGATCGCCGCCTCGCCTATTATGTATGTTTATGTTGCTTAAAGTTCATATTTGTACACTATTACAAGTTACTTTTTAAAAACAGTAACTGATCATGATATCTGCTATTTACGATTTCAGGCTGAGGTTGATGCTCAGGTGGCGAGGCAGGAGGACGAGACGGGTGATGTGTTGTCAACTGAACAAGTTGACAACATCTTCCTAGAGGTCAACAAACCTGACAAGAAAGGACGAATATATGGACTCGGGAGCCTCGGTTTGCATCTGGCTAGTCCGGGGTGCTCCTCATCATCATCCCAGTAGTCCAGACGTCCGGTTTACACACAGGACCAGGTCTCGGAAATGGTGCAGTCGCAGGTCCGGGAACAGGTTGCTCGGCTAACTCAAGAGATGGAGCAACAAAGGGACGAGATGGAGCGCCGCGACAGAGAACGAAGGGAGGAGAACGAGCGCCTTCGGTTACAGATGGAGCAGTTCATGTCCCAGTTCCGCCATCACCCACACCCACCCCCGTCTGATAGCTAGTTATGTATCTGTATGTTCGGATTTTTTTTCATATTTACACTTGTTTGGATAATTTCTCCAGCTCCGAATATTACTTTTTTATTCATTGAAACATTTTCCGTATTATTGATTTATTATCGAACATTATATTGATTAAATAGGTGAACTACGAAAAATAGGGATTAATATGAAATAAATAGTGACGGAATTAGTGACGGAATTCACAGTGACGGAATTAGTGACGGAATTCACAGTGACGGAATTTCAAATTCCGTCACTAGTCCAATTAAAATATTTAGCGACGGATAGATTCTATCCGTCGCTAAATATAGCGACGGATAGAATCTATCCGTCGCTATATTTCGGAATTAAAAAAAAATAATAATTGGTCAATCCGTCGTCCAATCCGTCGCGAATTGGACGACGGATTGTTATCCGTCGCCACAGCTCCAGGGGGCGACGGATTTTCTATCCGTCGCCAGAGCTGGGGCGACGGATAGCTGGCCTGTAGCGACGGATCTATCCGTCGCTACAGGCCAGGTTTTTTGTAGTGTTAAACGGTAATAATAAAATTTTCAATTTTTTTTTGAATAAGCTAATTATATTACAATGGCTCAATTACCACTAATTCTTGTCTTCAACCACCTTATAACTCCTTTTTTAATAAACTAATTACTAGTAAATGACCCGTCGATACTCGACGGGGGGAGTAAAAATAAATTGTCGCATATGTCGTCTATAACTCTTTCAATAACGTTAATGTCTTACAATATATAGTACAATCTACAATATGTAGGGATTCATGATTCAACATTTGATACTTACCGAAAAAAGTTGAAAGATATACTATTGTATAAAATGAAATGTACCTATTAATTCTTTTTTATAACATGTATAACACATAATATTATCTCACAATTTGCTGAACACTATCGTCTATTTATACACCACTATTTTCTCATTATCATAAATCAATATTTTAAGACTCTTCCTTCTGGCAATTTAATCATAGAACAACATTAACTGATTATGGATGAATATAAGGGTATGCTTTTAAAACGGTTAGGGTCCAACCCGGCCCTAACCCGTTTAACGGGTACGGGTATAGAAAAATGAACCCATCTAACCCGAACCAAATTGATACAAAAAATTGTAATACACAATTAATCAGGTCGAGTGATCCCTAAACCCCCAAAATGATATTATCATTTTACAAACATAATTAATCACATGTACATATGTATTTTTTTAGGTCCACACCGTGTCCCATAGCCCCCCAAGAAAAATCATTAATTCACAAACTTATTAACATATTTCAGTGTAACATATCAAACCCCCCACCCCCCCCCCCCCCACCCCCCCAACGTTGATATTTTACAAAGACAACCAGAATGTTTGAGAAACTGAGCGGGAAATTCTTCTCTGCAATGAGAACCGTTAGCCCAACATTAGTTCTAGATATCAAATTTGCCTCAACCTGGATTATACTCAAACCTGCGGGACCCTATCCGCACTGTTAGACCTGTAACTTTTCCTGGATTCTTGGCGTAGGTATTTGAGCTTAAATTTACAAAAAACATCTTATGTGGTAGCCGGGCTAGGTAGCCTTATGTTCTCAAAGTGATCATATGAATCGTCCGTGAAAAGACTGGCATAGTAAAAAGATAAATGAAAAACCATAAAAAAATCAATAGTTATCGAAGATCTGGACACCAAAAGTGTTCTTGTTACAAATTGGACCATACACGACAAAGCACAAAAAATACACCTGAACAGCTTCAACTGCAACCAAGCCAAAAACTCTGGCTAGAATCCTAGAGAAAACCACATCAAAACATTTAACTTTTACAAATAATTCGGATGAAATTCTCACCACCCCATCGTCTAGTATGTCTCAAAACCGAATTTTCGAGCCAAGAGTGAAATCACCGGTGTTCTTTATGAATTTCACATATTTAAAATTATTTAATTTTGGAGTTTAACTTAATTATTATTTGTAAATTAGTTATAGTTAATTATTGGGTAAAGAACAAACATGGCTTCGCCTCTGAAAATCGCACAACTTTAGATGAATAAAGTTACAAAATTACTTCACTTAATTGGCCAATTGAATATCGATGCAATATGCATGTAAATGAGAATATATATATAGAAGATTCAAATAACATTGAAATTGGAAAAAGTATGGAATGATACAGGTTGAATGAATGAAATATTAAATTGATTTACATTACCTTTTGTAATCTCGTTAATAAAGGATGTGGCCTTCAAGTTCAAGGTTTGACCACCGATCACAATTAATACAAATTTTGGCCAGCATGGTGTTTAATTAACCAAACAGTAATCTTCATTTGAACACTTGTACATTTACGGGCAAATTTGTAAATATTAATTGATCCCAAATTTAATCATGTTAAGCTTTTTCAATCAAAATTAAAACATATCAAACACTCTTAATTTTTTTTGGACTAATCAGAATGAAAAGATTTGCCAACTATAAATACAATGCACCAATGAGAACTCTTTATTTTTCCACATATTTGAAATTGGACAACCTAGAATGGCTCTAATCCTTTTTTGCTTAATATATTATATAGATAGATATATAGATATTTGAGTAATTGTACTGGGAGACCGTCTTTATAGAGCGGTTAAAAGTAGCCAACTAACATTATAATTATAGTCATAAGAATTAGGGTTTTCACAAAAAAAATATCAATTTTATGCATACATCTAAACAATGTTGAATGGTTTGTTGATAATACAAAACAACATTCGAAGACATTATTTAAATATATACTTATAAAATTATTTAAAACATTATACCTATACTTTAAAACATCAATATGCCATTCAAGGCGCTTCTAAAACTTCATGTTTAATTTTATTACTGATTTTAATTTTTTTTATCATATCTATGAGAATAATGAGCAAGTATCAGAATAAGGACACAACTTTCTTTCCAACAACAATATCTAAGAACGTCAAATTAGCATAACAAATTTAAATGTATGGGATTTAGAACATAACAAATGAGTTCAGTAATAAATATGCAACGAAATAAGTAAATTAATCTTTTACCAAATGCAATACATGTTAATTAGATTACTTCACAAATTCCGTCAAT
The DNA here is from genome assembly GCA_026545765.1 of Plantago major. Taxonomy (NCBI): domain Eukaryota; kingdom Viridiplantae; phylum Streptophyta; class Magnoliopsida; order Lamiales; family Plantaginaceae; genus Plantago; species Plantago major. Next base: position 28,531,055 of record CM048839.1, on the reverse strand, counting down.
TCGGCACTAATTAATTTATGGCATTTTCCAAATTTACAAAGTAAATCTGTATATCAATCTGCACCAAGTATTATAGACACATAATCTCATTTAATTAAGATGGTCCAATTAAAACATTCCATTTAGCCAACACACAAAATTTTCAACCAATCACAATAGTCTATTTAGACACTTCATAATGTGACATGGCTTCACCACAAGCCTAGAAATTGTTTTCAAATAATAGATATATAGATATATAGATATTACAATGGCTCAATTACCACTACTTCTTGTCTTCAACCAACTTATAACTACTTTCAAGGCTCCTTTCAAGGGTGTCAGGGTTCGAACTCTGCACCTCCTGCATACAACCTCAACTCCTTACCACTGGACCACCTTATGACTCCCAATAAAATCTTCAATTGAAATATATAATGAAAAATTAAATTAGACATAATTTTTCATTATATATTTCAATTGAAGATTTTACTATTACCGTTTGAGATTTATTCATGATCAAAGTTCATTTTTATTAACCACGAATTAGTGTAAATTGAATATAATTAGCATGGGAGGGAGGGAGTATGAGTTCAGCGCGCTTATCTTCCATGAGTTGCGTAAGGGGATGCACGTCACGATTTAATTGAAGCTGATTTGGATATCCACCTTAAATTGCTGCTGCATTGCATCACACAATTCCACAATTCACAATATTCAAAACTATTTTATTAGTGTGACGACTTATATATATGTGCAAGCATACGATACCTATCAATTATCAACTTAATCAATTGGTCCAACGGACATTTTTCCCACGAATTTTGGCCCCTGTCTTCAACATTTTATATTGACCCCTTCCGTTAATCCATTAATTATGTTCATTACGTAACTAATTAATTAATTAATTAATTAGTGAGGTAGCTCTTCTTTATATTTGGTGCATCACTCTACTTTTCCCAACCCTCATTTCGGCAACACTAAGATGTTCACGTCCAAAGCAATTACGCAATTTTTTTCTAACTCTATACCAAACAATGCAAAGTGATTTTAAATTATTGAACTATTGAACAACATCATATCCGTTTTAAAACATATAGGTATCGCGTGAATACTTTTTTTTAATTTTGAATGCGTTTATCTGGGCAAATTGTGTTGATTTAGCGTAAAAAACTGAGTTTCCCTTATTACGTAGCTAGCATTAAAGATAGGAGGAAATTGAAATTCCTTTATTACGGAGCTAACATTATAAAAAAGATAGGAGGAAATTGAAATTGAGATGCATGTACGGGCAACCAAAGTGGCAATCTTATAGACATAGCACCAGATTCACTTCATTACAATCCAACTGATCTGCACAAATAAAGCTACTAGCTACTAGGTTGGTTGCTCAATTTCCTACATGTCGTCTTTGTCATAAACGCTTTAATGTCAATGGGTAGCATAAATCGGCCTTCCCGCTTCTTGTATGTTCTAATTATTTTTTCTATTTTGCCTTTTTTGTTTTCACGTACTATATGTTTGACTAATCTAGCCCTCCGGATATATTTTTTCCATCCGCAATACTCGAAATCGAATAATTATTTAATTGAATTCAAGGCTCTTGCCATATATTCGACTACATGGATCCATCGAATTGGCAACGTTTCTTTTTTTTTTTTTTTTTAATTTCTCACTGTTGTGAGTGGCGGTAGTGTATGAGGACAGAAACGGAGTAGGTAAGGAATAGGATTAGACTGCTGAGCAAAGGCTGGGCCTTATTCCTTAAGACTATATTTGCCCCGCTCTGGTGCTGACGGTTTACTTGACAAATAGTCTCCCAAGATAGAACAGCAGTATGTGAATCAAAGTTCTAGCACTCGAACTTTGACTCTGCGAACTAATACAATAAAGGTTTTTCTAGCTTTAGAGAAAGTAATTTAAGAGAAGGAAGAAGAATGGATTGATGTGTGTTGAAATCGATTCTAGGGGGGGCTATTTATAATATTGAAGAGTTGCAGTCTGAATAGATGTATCCTTCGAGAAGGTCTCAGAAACAAAAATTCAATGCATACATATGTTGGAATTTTCGTTTGATTACATCCTTTGGCAAATGGTCGACCGATCATTAAATTCAAACCGAACGGACACAACTGCTGCACTAACCGGACTCGACCGATGGGCTGGTTTCAGACTTAACCGATTATCTTATTGGGCTTAACCAAACACAATATGTTTCTGGCCCAAAAAGATAATAATCAACTCTAGACCGCGACCCGCGAACCCCGGACCCTCGAGCCCACGGCCCACGACCCGGGCCCGGGCCCGGCTCCTGGCGGAGCCAGGCGGGTGTGTGTGTAGGAGCATCTAGCTCCTCCCCCCTTCCAAAAGCATGGGTGCCCTAAGGGCCCAATCACTTAACACAAGTCTTGGACTAATAAGTAGTTCCTTCTTCCTCAATTTTAGCCATGTGGGACTTCTCCCATTCCAACTCTTGGCATTCCATATTCAATGCATCAACCAACACACTTTGAGCTTCAATAACTCTTTCACCTTTCAATGAATTTTAGTAATTCTTTCTCAAGTTTCATCTACTACCATAGTAGATTATACACGTTTAATGAAACTTCATTTCAAACGTGTGGGGCCCCTTTGGTTGAGGTACAAAGTCATGGACTAGCCTCATTAGTGCTAAAATTCTAACAATCCCCACATGAAAAAGAATTGATGCTCACAGCACAACGTGGTGCTCGATTTAGAATTTCTGCGGAAAATCATATTGCATCGGATCGATCATTGGTGACATCAATCGTCCCTAGTAGAATACCATCGAATTTACTTGCCACCCGGTGGACGTGATGCCTTGAACCAGTCGGCGTTTTATGTAAACCAAGACAATGATATCAACACAATAATTTTCCTTATTGCCTCGTTCCTTTTCTCAGTCCGTTAAAAGGCCTTGATCGCTTTGATTCATAGGTGTTCTCGTTTGAGCGGCCTCCCATACTTCACACCCAAATAGGTGATCTCGTTCTAAGAGCATTCTCCAATGCTCGTAAGCTAAAGAGATTAAGAATCTTCTTCAGAGATCATTAAGAGTTTAGTGACTCATCCTCCGATCTGCGGGGAGCACTTAAAATGTCTTTCACGGAATGGCGCAAGTGGAGTTAGTAACTCCTAAGTGCTCTTACCTCAAGTACAAAACTTCACAAGGCGCCATCGTCCTTTACGTTTAGTTGTCCCATTGAATCAAATTCTTGGGATCTCCAACAAGATGATTGGGTTGCCAGTAAATTTCCTTATTTTGTGGGTCTTAAGCCCATTCCCCAGACAAGCAAAGGTACTTGATCCCTCGGAGCGCTTTGGTTAGCGGATCCGCAATGTTATCCTTTGATTTCACGTAATCAATAGTGATAACTCCGTGAGATCAACCGCTTAATGGTTTTATGTCTTCGACGTATGTGTCTAGACTTACCATTATACATATTGTTCGCCTTCCTAATCTTGACATCGTCACAGTGAATTGTCACAGAAGGCACAGGCTTATGCCAACAAGGGACATCCTCTAAAAATTCTCGAAGCCATTTTGCATCTTCTCCAGCTTTGTCCAAAGCTATAAATTCTGATTCCATTGTGGATCGGGCGATGCACGTTTGTTTAGAGGACTTCCATGAAACAGCACCGCCACCAATGGTAAATACGTAACCACTAGTGGACTTGGTGTTTGTACTATCAGATATCCAGTTTGCATCACGTATCCTTCTAATCACGCGGATATCTTCCATAGTGTAATCCATAATCTATTGTGGTCTTCAAGTATCCCAATAGATGAAGTAGAGCTTTCCAGTGAGCATTTCCCGGATTACGCGTAAACCTAGCCAACTTGTTGACTGCATGAGCAATATCAGGACGAGTGCAGTTCATCACGTACATCAAACTGCCAATTATCTGAGCATATTGCGTTTGGTTTACAGGATCACCTAAGTGTTTGTCCAAACACAAAGATTCGTACATTGGTGTCCTTGCACATTGACGGTCAAAGACCTCATATCTCTTTAACATCTCTTCAATGTAATGAGATTGTGAAAGCACCAAACCCTCGGGTGTTTTAGAGATTTTTATCCCTAAGATTAAATCTGCTACACCCAAGTCTTTCATATCGAAAAGTTGTTTCAACATTTGCTTTGTTTTCAGGATCAAATCCAGGCTACTTCCAGTAATGAGCATGTCGTCTACATATAAGCATATCATGACAAAGGATTCAGCGTTCCCTTTCACATAGACACACTTATCACACTCATTTATAGAAAATCCCTTTGATCGCAGTGTGTTATCAAACTTTTCGTGCCATTGTTTAGGAGCTTGCTTGAGTCCGTACAATGACTTGACAAGACGACAGGCCTTCTTCTCTTGTCCTGGAACCACATACCCTTCAGGTTGTTCCATATAAATTTCCTCGTCCAAATCTCCATTTAGGAAAGCAGTTTTAACATCCATTTGGTGTATCTCAAAACCACGCAAAGGCGCCTATGGCTATGAATACTCTAATGGAAGTTATTCTAGACACGCGAGTATGTGTCAAAGTAGTCGTCCTCCTTTGTCTATAGCCTTTGACTACTAGACGAGCCTTGTATTTATCAATGGTTCCATCTGCTTTATACTTGCGTCTGAGTATCCACTTGCAACCCAATGGCTTATTTCCCGGAGGAAGGTCAACCACTTCCCAAGTATGATTTTGCAGGATGGAGTCCATTTCACTTTCAATGGCCTCTTTCCAAAAGGGGGCTTCAGGAGTAGACATCGCCTCTTGGATAGTCCTAGTCTCATTTTCCACAAGGTATGTGAGAAATTCAGGACCAAAGTCTTTCTGAGTCCTAGCCCGCTTACTCTTCCTTGGTTCGACATCAGGAACCTCCACGTTCTCTTGATGTGCGACTTCGGCTTCTGCGGAATTCTCTGGTGGTAAATCTTACATCTGTAGCATTCTCTAGAGGAGGTGATCCTATAGGTTCTGCAACATTTTCTGAAGGTACACCTTCAATTACAGATTAGGCCACTGGGTCAGGACCCCACAGGGACCCGCATGGGTCCCCATGGGACCACCACAGATCCCCATGCCCCCACAGGGACCACCGCATTTGACCCTATTGCCGTATCATAGTCTCGTTTATGAGAGACTATCTTTTCCTTCCTAGGAAAAACTTCTTCAAAGAATTCTGCATTCCTTGATTCAATGACAGTGCCCTCATGGATGTCTGGTATCAGCGACTTATGCACTAGGAAGCGATAAGCGCTACTGTTGTTTGCATACCCTATAAATATGCAATCTACAGTCTTTGGTCCAATCTTTACTTGCTTTGGTTTGGGTATTACCACCTTAGCTACATTTCACACTTTCAAGTGTTTGTAAGAGGGCTTGTTACCTTTCCACAGTTCATATGGAGTAATATCACTATTTTTCCGGGGTATTCTGTTAAGAATGGTAGTGGCCGTGAGAATAGCCTCCCCCCACAAATTCTGGGGTAATCCAGAATATAGTAATAGTGCATTCATCATCTCCTTTAGAGTACGATTTTTGCGTTCAGCAACACCATTAGATTGAGGAGAATATGGAGCAGTGGTTTGATGAATTATGCCAAACTGTGAGCAATATTCTTCAAGTGGTTCTGCATATTCTCCACCTCTATCACTTCGAATTACTTTAATTCAAGTACTAAGTTGATTCTCAACTTCAGTTTTGTAATGTTTAAATGCTTCTAAGGTTTCGTCCTTACTCCTTAGCAAATAAACATAACAATACCTAGTGCAGTCATCGATAAAAGTAACAAAGTACTTTTTCCCTCCTCTAGTTTGCACAAATTTTAAGTCACACAAATCACTGTGAATTAATTTTAGAGGAGACGTGGTTCTGTTCACTGAATGAAATGGTGCCCTTGTTAGTTTTGCTTCCACACAAACCTCGCATTTACTTTGAGGGTTGATTTCAAAGGACGGCAAATGATTCGTTTTAATTAACTTTCGAATCGCATTGTAGTTTGTATGTCCTAATCTATGGTGCCATAAATTAGAAGACTCAATCAAGTAAGTAGAATCATTGTTTTCATTGCTTGCAAAAGAGCATAATGTACATTCTGTACATTTTGAAGAGCCCATCACACATGTAGCCCTTTCCTACAAACCCACCATTCTTCATCATTACAAACGACCGGACTCAAAGTCAACTTAAACCGCCTAACAAGCGAGGTCCGACACCAAATTCTTGCGAATATCCGAACGCGTGCATCACTTCGTTCAGTATGAGCTCCTTCCCGGAAGTCATCTTCAGATACACCTTGCCAACTCCCTTCACCTCGGATGTAGCGTCGTTCCCATGAACAGCTTCTTATCCTTCACCGGAGAGTAGGTGGAGAAAGCACCCATGTCGAACAAATGTGCCAAGTCGCACCGTATCAATCCACCACGCTTTGGATTCTCAACTGTGTTTGCCTCCAAGACCACAAAAAGAAAGGAATTAACCAAATCCTCCACTATAGGGTCATCTTTTGTTCGCAACATTGGCCTTCTCCTTCTTGAGTTGGTGACGGTCGCCTTCATATGCCCCGCTTTCCGCAATTGAAGAAGTTTCCTTGATCCTCTGGAAGGTCTGGTTTCGAATTCCTTGAGAATTCACGTCCCCATCACGCGTCTTGCGTTTCTTGCTGGAGTTCCCCTTTGACTTTCCCTTGGAATCGACAAGGTGAGCCTTTGCTTCAACTTGCTGCTTCCCTTTGCCTAGAGCCTTGCGGTTGTCTTCCTGAATCTGAAGCTTGATGATCAACTCCTCAAGCCCCATTTCCTTGGTCTTCAATTTGAGATAACTCATGAACTCGTTCCATGATGGCGACAGTTTCTCAATCAGTGAAGCGACCAGGAATGACTCATTAGGCTACATGCCCTCCTGTTCCAAATCATGGAGAATCATTTGATACTCCGTAACTCGACTCATCACGACTTGAGTCATTCATTCCGAAGTTCAAAATTTCCCACAATGAACTTCTTCGCACCGCATCTTGACAAGATACTTCTTGTCGATTGCTCCCTGACTCCTTTGTAGTCTGGCGGAGTGAAAAGCAGTGTAGAGAACATCTGAAAGACAGTTCAGGATGTAGTTCTTACACATGAAATCTGCATGGATACAAGCATCATAGGATAGTTGTTTCCGCTTGTTGTCTTCTTCAGCGGCCTTCTTCTCCTCTGGAGACATGGCGGCCTGATCAATCTCCTGCAGAGTGGGTGGAGCAGGAGATTCGATGAAGGTAACTTTCGAACCCAATGGTTGTCAAGTAGAACCTCATCTTTTGTTTCCATTGCCAAGTTCGTCCCGTGAACTTCTCCGTTTCTCCGTGGTTGGCGAGCAAGATTGATTCGGGGAGAAGAATCGTGCAACTCCGTTGGCAGACATCTTCGATACACTGGCAAAATACAGTCTTAATTGTTGTGAGTGGCGGTAGTGTATGAGGACAGAAACGAAGTAGGTAAGGAATATGATTAGACTGATGAGCAAAGGCTGGGCCTTATTCCTTAAGACTGTATTTGCCCCGCTCTGCGCCGTTTACTTATGACAAATAGTCTCCTAGAGAATAAAGAAGATGTGAATCAAAGCTCTAGCACTCGAACTTTGACTCTGCGAACTAATACAATAAAGTTTTTTCTGGCTTTAGAGAAAGTAATTTAAGAGAAGGAAGAAGAATGGATTGCTGCGATTCTAGGGGGGCTATTTATAATATTGAAGAGTTGCAGTCTGAATAGATGTATCCTTTCGCAGAAAGGTCCCTGCGGAAACAAAAATTCGAACAGACACATCTGTTGGAATTTTCGTTTCAATTACATCCTTTGGCAAATGGTCGATTCTAGCTCATTAAATTCAAACCGAACGGACACAACCGTTCGCTCAGACCAACCGGACTCGACCGATGGGCTGGTTTCAGACTTAACCGATTATCTTATTGGGCTTAACCAAACACAATATGTTTCTGGCCCAAAAAGATAATAATCAACTCTAGACCGTGACCCGCGAACTCGCAAACCCACGGACCCCGGACCCTCGAACCCACGTCCCACGACCCGAGACCCGGGCCCGGGCGGAGCCAGGCGGGTGTGTGTGTAGGAGCATCTAGCTCCTCCCCCCTTCCAAAAGCATGGGTGCCCTAAGGGCCCAATCACTTAACACAAGTCTTGGACTAATAAGTAGTTCATTCTTCCTCAATTTTAGCCATGTGGGACTTCTCTCATTCCAACTCTTGGCATTCCATATTCAATGCATCAACCAACACACTTTGAGCTTCAATAACTCTTTCACCTTTTAATGAATTTTAGTAATTCTTTCTCAAGTGTCATCTACTACCATAGTAGATTATACACGTTTAATGAAACTTCATTTCAAACGTGTGGGGCCCCTTTGGTTGAGGTACAAAGTCATGGACTAGCCTCATTAGTGCTAAAATTCTAACACTCACTGGTATCCGCTACATGCGATTAATCCAGTCGAGCACTGTCAGACCCTTTTTGAGGGGGCGACTCTCCCAACGGTGTTTTTTACATCCACAAGAGGTTCGAACTCGAGACCTTTTGTAATTGACAATGTTTCATCAATACTACTTACAGAGAAGCACAAAGGTTAAGTAATCCCACCAATTACGTCTCCCCAATTTTATCGGAACATTATTAGGTATATATATTAGATCATGAAATATATAGACAATTATGTGACATACTGACATTTATCATTCATCATTTACAATAATCACATTTTAGCGAATTATTAATAAATATAAAATAATTAATGGCCGCCTGTATATATTTATTCGTAAAACAGGTGTATTTTAATATATATTTAATACATTTCGAAAACCAGCGATGTTCAGATTATCCCTCTGGCCTGTTTTTCTTAACATTTTGAACCCAGCGACTTTTGATGGTAGAAAAACCAAGTAAATTGGGAATTGGAAGTGCAGCATATGACAATGAGTCTGAGCATCGATAAGCAAAAACGGAACATGCTTGTTGGCTCGATGTATATTATAGACAAACTATATATACATACAGAATCAACCTAAAATGTAACAACAAAATACCTAACCTTATCATCGGATGCTCAAATAAATATAACTACACTGCGGATGTTTGAGAGTTTCGGAGATACTTCTAATATTATTTTTTTGATTATTCAAATACTTTATAAAAGTTAAAAAGTAGAACTCAAACTGCATATTAGTAGTCAACTTCTCCATGAGTTGTTTGACGAGTCAAATTTCTCCTACCCCAAGATAGGCTCGAGCTGTGATTGAGTCCGAATTTAACTCAACTCGTTAACAATTAATACGAGCTTATTTTTTTACCTCGAGTAACAATAATTAAACTTGAGATCGACTCATACATATTGTTCGAGCTTTAGTCAGCTTGAGCTCGTTGTGAAAAATACATATAAATATAAAAATATATATTTAATCGAGCCTAGTTGAATCTAGTAGTGTATCAACGAGTCAAGCACTACTCGTTTTGTAATAAAACGAGCACCAAGTCACGCTTGAAATAGGCTTGAACACCTTGAGAGAGTTAAGCATATGAGCCTTAACGAGTCGAGATGAGCCCTAATAAAGCTAGATTCGCCTTACAACTATATCCATTGACATGTGCTACTAGTCTGTAGAAATATAAGTTATATATGAAAATCCCCAATTTCAGCACCTTCATGGGGCTTTTTTAGTGGTAGTAATCCCTTCCATTGAAAGTGTCCTAACTAACTGAACATGCATGCAAGAGTTATTTGTCTAACTCTTGGGCCGAAGGCATTGATGCTTTCTATGGTGTATACTACTCATCGGGCTTAGGACCGATTTAAACTGGCCCGTGTCGATCATTGGTGATTACTATTAATGGTGCTTAATACCTATAACAAGGTTTAGTTGGATCTAAATGCATTGAGGAAATATTAATGTAAATATGATGTTGAGGAAGGAGTAAATGTTGTGTTCTTAAATGTAGTAATTTTGTATAATTACAAATTTAGTGTTGATGTGTGCAAGTGTATGCTATGTTTAAAAATCCTGTTGATCAATCTAGGTCGACCGGTATTCAGTTGTCTTATTGGGCCGAATATTCCAAAAGTTGGCAAAAACCCGAGTTTATTAAAATGTAAAGGTTAAAATTCTAAAATGTTGTGTTTTTTCTATTTTGGAACTTGTATATGAAATTTTAGCGAGGTATCACCATTACGTAACATATAAATCGCATCAAACATGCACTAACTTCTTACATAACAAACTTATTTCGATAGTACAATGGTATAAATACAGAACTAAAATACTAGAGTAAATGTAGCTAAGAAAGACACAAAGATAATGGAAAGAACTAACCACGTTACTTGGTCCAACAAGAAAGGCAAAAGATTTTGTCGATAGGATGGGATATAAAGAAAAATTGTATTTAGAGGCAAGTATACAATGAATTTGTATGTGTATAAGAATAAAAATAGGAAAAGTAAATAGAAAAAGGGCCTGAAACTGGGAAGCAGAAAATATGGAGGAGCATGTGAAGAGAAAGTGAAGGGACATTGTACCATAAGACATGTTTATCTGTAGTCGAGCAACCAACCCTAATTTCTTATTACTCCACTCCATCTTCCTTACTGCACTTTTGCCTCCCTAACCACGTGATCTACTTCCAGACCACTCCACTTTTACATATTACGGACTTAATACCAAGTCTATGTTGTCTTCGTTAAGCTAGGACGTGGTGGACTGGTGGTTGAGTGTCAAAGTATGTGAATAAGTACACAACATCACTGAAATATATCGCAATGAACACACACAAGATCACAAGTCACAACTCGATATCAACGGAAATCGGGACCCATAATCTCTAGGGTTATGTCATCTCAATCTAAACAATGAAGCTGGACCTGATTGGTTGTTAAAAATTATTTTGTTATTCTAATTATAATTGCATTGATCAAGAAATAAGTATGACTTGTTTGTGAATCAATTATACCCTTAATTAATAGTGTCATTTTTCTAAACACCATTTAAATGGTGAATTTCACTCTCTATCTTACACTTATTTCACTATTCATTAACGTTTATGTTAAACCTCTCCTAATAAATTGATTATCAAACATTCTGATACTATGTTATGGTTAAGTTAATACTATTAATTTTGTGAATATATTTTAAGACTAATACAAATGTTAGAATGAAAGGAAGCTAGGAATCTAATCAAGTCCTTAGCTTAGTGTTGAATCTAATCGAGGATTTAGACATATGATTTGATTTGAAATCTGTTTGAAAAGTTTGTAACATGAGAAGCTCCCTTTTTCTGGAGCTCCCAACTTTTCTGGGCAACTAAACTTGACATTTGATATAACTAATCATAGTCAAACGTGTAGTATAGGAAATTATTACTAGAATTTCCATCACTCTTGACATTTCCCAACAGTGTATGAACAGAAGTGAAGACCAAGTTTAATTTTGTCTGAGAATTATCTTTTTTTGCTTTAAGTTACTAAATACAACATTCACCTTCAAGCTTTAGAGTTTGAATGAGATGAAATTATGTCGATATGGTATTGGAAGAAATCATAAGACTCTCGAATTCTATCACGTACTTCGTATAAACATAGTATGTGATTAATTTCATAGGCTAAATACTCGATAGTTATTAATGAACAATCTATATCATCCGGGTAAAACACACAAAACCCCCTCCAATTATATTAAACATGCACGAAACACACTAAATTATTAAAATTGTATCAAATCCCCCGAAATATTAATAAACATTGCATGATATATATTATCAAATTTGCACAAAATCCCCTAAAACATTAATAAACATAGCACGATTGACCCTCACTTATCAACATTGCACCAAATCCCCTCGAACTGTTGAAAAAATAACGAAAAATTCCTTTTTCGTCCATATAACTGAAGATGCGCTTCACACGCAACAAATAAGATTATTTATACCTATTATGTTACAAATTTACCCCTATATATTAACAAAAGACATTACAATTTTTTATTTAGCAAACCATAAGAAATTAGAAAACAATTAAATAAATAAAAGGACCTTAATATCTCCGATTCTGCGGAACACTAGGGTTGTCAAAAAACAGTGAGCGTTTGGTCACCACTAATGAGTACAAATGTCTCCATTGCAAGGTCGTAAGATCAGTGTTTCTTTATTCATACTGTTTTTAGTTTTTCAAATCTTATAATGGTACATCGTTATAATTATAAAAAATAGAAAGAAACACCGACCTAACGATCAGATGGTCATAACACATTTAACAATTGGTAGTTTCGATTTCCCGCTATATTTATTAACATTTTTGGAGATTTGGAGAAATTTTGATAATTGAGGGGAAACGGAGGTAATTGTTATTGTTTCAGAGGGTTAGGTGCAATCAAAATAACTGAGGGTGTTTCGTGCAATATTTATTCATGTTTGGAAGAATTTGATGCAATTTCAATAATTGAGGGTGTTTTGTGGAGTTTACCCATATCATCCCGGCGTTATCGGAATCACAGGCTAACATATCAAATCAGTTTAATTTCCATATTTTGTAGTACTGTCTCGTCATACTCATAACTTTCAAACATTGTTCTTGCAGTACAATGCACCAAAACTAAAAACTAATTGGAAATTTCCGAATACTTTTCCTTCTATCAAGATTGATGTAAATATAAAACATCCAAGACATTTTAAATCTTTATAGCTTTTCAAATTTCCAATTTATATCTATTAATTAAGCATTACAAAACAAAAGGTATGAAATCATTGAAAATTCTAAGCATATTTTATATCTTAATGGATAAATTAATCCATGCTTACAAATGGCTTACATGACCTATGTTTCATCATTAGGACTAATAGTCAAACCGATCATCATTAAAAAATGACGATTAATTACAAACACATTAACGGTAAAAAAATCGTTATCAAACGTAACATTAAATATGTTCGCCCCCAAACCTTGGAAAGTTTACTTCAAAAGTCACTGTCGCCAAGTGGCATCTCAGTAAAAAACGAGTGAATAATTTTTTACCGCAGACGGTAAAAAATCAGATCCGCAGAATCTGGCGCACTTTAGCCCGCCCCGCACCCGCCAAACAAACCGGGTCCACTACCAAATACGCCAAGAAATTCAAAATCAACTCTTTTCTCCGTTTTCTGGAATTTTTTACCTTTTCAAAAATAATTAATATTCCACGAGTCGCAGACATTTCAAACAAGAGCTGAAAATAGAAACCCTCTTCTCTTCTATATATATACACACATACCTAAAAAACGTTTTCAACTTACCAAACTGAACCTTGTATGTGGTGGTTTATTGCTATTTGCTCAGAGTGAAGAAAAAGAAAAAAAGAAAATACGGGTTTACATATAAGGTAGCTGGAAGATTTTGTGGTCACTGTTTCATTTCATTCATACTCTTTCCTGATTTGGTTCAAGATTGTGTTTTTATTAACGGAATCACCAAATTCTTGCTAGCCCACTTCAAGAATCGTCCGGAATTTTAATGGGTAAGTGATCTTTTTTGTTGAATTAGTAGTTTGTGCTTCTTGTTTTTCTTCTTGTCTGTTTCAATTTCAAGATTTGATTGTGGGGTCTTTGTGGAAAAGGGGTGTGTGTCTGTGTGATGTGAATACTTGCTGTTACCAGGCTGTAATAGGGGTGTGGTTTTTCATATGGGCGTGTTTTGTGTTTCTTTTTGTACAGTTTGTGCCTGTGTGTTTGTGTTTTATGTGCTGTCAAAACTCATGTGTTGTTGAGAGAAAAAAAGCATAGAGTCCCACTGTACAGAGAGGGTAAAGGAAAACAAGGAAAACTTTTTCCAGGTGGCTTATTATGGTCTTCTTAATTGGCTGCCAATTCTTGTTGTTTTGAGGATCTTTCTTGATTTGTCTTGAAATCTGAGTTGATTTTATTGGCCCTCTTCAAAGGTTTTATTAAGGTTTTCTATGTTATCTGAAATTTTGATTCCTTTACAGAGTCTTCAGTGAGTTATTCAGCAAACATGGATGATGAATATGAGAAGTTTTTAAGGAGAATGAATCCTCCAAGGTACATAGATTTGTTGTTGTTATTGTTTGATTCATAAGTCTGTTCAGTTTGATCATGTTGTTAAATGTTGTAATGTTTTGTTTGCAGAGTTGTGATTGATAATGCATCTTGCAAAACTGCAACTGTTATACAGGTGAATCTTGATTTCATTCACTTATCTCTTATTGTTGAATGTTGATCACTTTACTAGCCTTGTTGAATTTCCTAAAAAAATTCTTGTGCATCTTGTTCCTCAAAATGTAGGTTGATAGTGCTAACAAACATGGAATCCTATTAGAAGTGGTCCAAGTCCTTACTGATCTCAATCTTATGATAACTAAAGCTTATATCTGCTCTGATGGTGGATGGTTCATGGATGGTAACAACATTGACCTATCGTTTTCGATACATTTTCCATCTCAAGTGCTATTTGGTATTCTTTTTCCTGACATTTGTTTGCATTCCGCCAGTGTTTAATGTTACTGATCATGATGGGAACAAGATAACTGATGAAGCAGTTCTGGACTACATTCAGAAGGTGACTTCTTGTTATTGAAATTTTACTCAACTATCTTTGTATATTTAAGTGACAACAGTCCATATTCATAATCATAACTTCCTTTCAATTTCAGTCACTTGGCCCAGACTCTTGCTTTGCATCTTCCATGAGAAGATCCGTTGGGGTGACGTCTAATATGGACCATACCTCGATAGAATTGATTGGAACTGACAGACCGGGACTACTTTCGGAAGTGAGTGCTGTCCTCACCGACCTCAAATGCAACGTTGTGAACGGCGAGGTATGGACCCACAACACCAGGGCAGCAGCTGTAATGCAAGTGACGGACGAGTTGACGGGTGGTGCGATTACGGACCCTGATAGGCTATCCATGGTTAAGCGCCTTTTGTGTAACGTGCTTTCCGGCAGCAACAAGTCGAGGGAAGCTAAGACAGTAGTGTCTCATGGGTCTACTCATACGGAGCGGAGGCTTCACCAGATGATGTTTGATGACCGTGATTACGAAAGGGTTGGTGATGATTCGTCGGAGGAGAAAGAAAGGCCTAGTGTGAATGTGGTTAATTGGCACGATAAGGACTACTCAGTTGTCACCATTCAGTGCAAGGATAGGCCAAAACTTCTGTTTGATATAGTGTGCACTTTGACTGACATGCAATATGTGGTGTTTCATGGAAATGTTGAGGCTGAGGGTACAGAAGCTTATCAGGTATATGATTTACCCAGTTAACATCATTTGGTGCAGTTTTTTTGTTTGGTCTTAAAACATGGCCTAAAAACCATTTTCTTGTTTTCTTCTTGAAGGAGTACTGTATAAGACACATCGACGGATCCCCCGTGAAATCCGATGCAGAGAGACAAAGGGTGATTCAATGTCTTGAAGCTGCTATAGAAAGAAGAGTATCTGAAGTAAGGATAATTATCACATTTTGATTAACAGTTTGACCTTTGAATTAACTTGATCATCATGTTTGATTAATTTTTTAGTTGCATTATTTCGGTTGCTCTTACTTGTAAGCATGTTGTTTTGGCAAAGTATGACTCTATCTTGCATGCTTATCCACTACTTGAGTAGTTAGTTTATACATGTATGTAGCATATATGCAGGACAAGACTTGGAAAAGTAGCAATCAGGAAACTAAAACCAGTCTCACAATGATAATCAATTTTAAGTTGTCCTACATGTTTGTCATCTTGATGCTGACTAACTATAATTAATTTCTTTTTAATCTTAGCCAAAAGTCCAAGAAAAACATTGATTCTTCTTAGCAGTAAATGTTTCCTGTTTGACGATATGTATAAAGTCAAGACTATATTGCTTCGGCTGTTTATAATATACAAAGCCTGGTTTGTTACATGAAATTGACTGCTCATCTGCTTCCCTTCTATTAGGGATTGAAGCTAGAACTATGCACAGCCGACCGAGTTGGACTATTGTCAGAGATAACTCGAATCTTCCGGGAGAATAGCCTTACCGTGACACGAGCAGAAGTAGCAACCAGAGCTGGCAAAGCAGTGAATACATTCTACGTCCGTGAAGCATCGGGATATCCTGTTGATCCGAAGATTATAGATTCCATCAGGCAAACTATAGGACAAACCATACTCCGAGTCAAAGGCCGACCCGAAGGGTCGAGTCAAGCACAAGAATCTCCAACAAGATTCCTCTTTGGTGGTCTGTTTAAGTCAAAATCTTTTTGTAACTTTGGCTTGGTTAGATCCTACTCTTGAAGCACTAGTTTATGCATTCCCAATGTACATTCCAAACCCCTCTTTATTAAGTTAGTGTCTGTTTGTATATATAGCTCTGCTTGTTGCTTTAGCTTAATCTGCTTAGAAAGGACTCAACACAGGTTGATCCTATAAGTTTAGTTTCAGCATATGAATTATGTAGCTGACACTGAAGTTGCAGTGTCAAGCTTCTCAAGTACTTTGTACAGGGCAAATTCTGCTTCCTTGCATCACTTAATGGAACCACTATTTGTCAAGAAAGGGCTTCTTTTTCCTTCTTTTGTCAAGGGATACTCATACAATAAATAATACCTTAAAAACTTGAAGTATGAGGTGTAATACCATTGACTTGAGATTGAATTGGCACAAGTTGTAGGATGTTGATAAGCTCAAGAGGACTTGTGACTGGATCTGTCCCAATTGATAACAATTGGCCATATTGCAGCCACTAGCCAATAGACAGTATAATACCACCGAGACTTTTTGATACTTGGTCCAACATATATCAATAACTAGTCTTACATAATCTTCAGGGTTCCCACATCCCGGAAATTTCCACTAAATTTTACAAGGAAGACGGTATAACATGTTTCACATCTGCGTCTATAGTAATTTTGTGCGATTCATCCCTGGTATGGTATTTTTGTTAGCTGTATCGGATACACCAAGTGACATGAAGGCCCCAAGGAAACAACCGGAGGTGGTGCGATCAAATTGAGCACCATTAAACTCCTTAGTTGGTAGTAGGGTCGGCGGCTGGCAAATCACATCTCACAGTCTTGATTAAAACCAAAGATTTACCAAGACTTGCGGAGCATTATTTTATTTATTGAATATGACATGTTATTTGATTCTTTTGCTTGGTGTATTTAATTATTATTCTAGTCTTTGAATGATTTAATTAATTGGTTAGGTGCTCTCATACGTGGATTGAATTGCCTAATCACGTTATTGGATTCACTCATAAACTAGTGGAAAATGTTCAGATTCCTCTGAAGATTCTACTGTCTTACGGTCGTAATTAAACTAGTGAATATCAAATTTAGATAGAATCTTTGCAGACTGTAAGAAGCACAGGCTTATTATGAAGCATCATTTGGACTTGCAAAAGTACAAAAAAAAAAAAGATACCCTTAAGAATTCAGCGCAAATACACTCACTCATGCATATTACTACTCCAAAGAGCAATGAGAACAGATTCCTAAAATTTCCGGTTTTTGATAACCTTGTTCGTGAAAATGCCTGCGCTTCATATTTAAGCATATTTTCGACTTACTTCTAATTTTAGGCTCTAGATAAGAGTCCGTCTTGCGAGAGACCCCTATATATTGAAAAGTCCTGAAAGTACTCTATAATAAAACAAACACAGACAATTTACCCTAAAAACTAGACAATTTAATTTTTCGCGGGTCGAACCGCAAATTTTTTTGAAAAAACTTACTTAGCTCATCAATGTTCATCCAAATCCACATAAGTTGATTTTTACATCAAATTGTCTAGGTTTATCGTCAAATTGTCTATGTTTATCGTGAAATTGTCTATGTTTAGCATGCAGATATTAGAAACAACCTATACCCAATCAAAACACAATATTTAGAAAAATAAACATGAACTTCAATTTTATTCGTCAACCAATAAATTTCAATACACAAAATAATTAAAAAAATTAAAAATTTACAACCTATAAAAATACATGTCTTTTCAAAAATATTTAATACATCTACAAAATAGCTTCTTCACACTCTTCACTTGTTCGTCGACCCCTTCTTCCACAACGTCTCAATTTTTGTGACCAATCAGTCTCTTTGTTCGACCACCCTTTTTACGAAAACCTAATACATACAATAAAAACATAAAAAAATACAATTTATACATAAACATAGACCATTTATACAAAAAACTAGACAATTTATAGTAAAACATAGACAATTTATATAAAAAAAACTAAACCAGCAACAACGAACAACATAGACAATTTCTATTAAAACATAGACCATTTATAAAAAAAGACTAGACAATTTATAGTAAAACATAGACAATTTATACAGAAAAAACTAAACTGGCAACAACAAACAACATAGACAATTTATATAAACATAGACCATTTATACAAAAAAACTAGACAATTTATAGTAAAACATAGACGACAATTTATACAAAAAAACTAAACCGGCAACAACGAACAACATAGACAATTTATATAAACATAGACCATTTATATAAAAAACTAGACAAAATATAGTAAAATATAGACAATTTATACAAAAAAACTAAACCATCAACAACGAACAACATAGAAAATTTCTTCTAAAACATACACAATTAATTTCTACTAAAACATAGACCATTTATTTATACAAAAAATTAAACAATTTATACTAACACATATACAATTTATACAAAAAAAACTAAACCAGCAACAACGAACAACATAGGCAATTTCTACTAAAACATAAACCATTTATACAAAAAACTAGACAATTTATATTAAAACATAAACAATTTATACAAAAAATCTAAACCAGCAACAACGAAAAACATAGACAATTTCTAGTAAAACATAGACCATTTATACAAAAAAAACTAGACAATATACAACACATCTATCTTTTCACAATAAACCAACAGCATAGACAATTTCTACTAAAACATAGGACATCTATAAAAAAAACTAGACATTTTTTACCAAAATATAGAAAATTATTAAATTAAAGCATATAAAGCGCATGTATACTCATTCGAAACATCATATATACATTCAAACTAACACTGAACAAACTAGATAATTTCGACTAAAATGTAGACCATTTATACAAAAAACTAAACGAAATCTGAAAAAACATAAGTGACCTAAAAATCGAGGAAACGACAAGGTAATGAGTTATGTGGTGAGTAGTCGAAGATTCGCCGGAGAAGACAACCGGAAAGCTTCGAAGTCCGGCCAACAATTTTGAAAGTCTACAAAACGGAAAAACGAAACCAATAGAAAGGTAGATCAGCTCATAAGCTACTCAAATATGCAATCGGATTTAGCATTGGTGGCCGGATGACGAAGTTATGGTGGCTTTAGTTGTGGTTGGGTGGTGGTTTTAGAGAGAGAAACATGGAACCCTCAATCCAGATCCGCGAAAAATATTTAAATGGACAAATGTAGAACATAGACAATTTTTTTGGACTCTATGAGTAGGACTTTTATAAGACTTTGTATTAGGATAATATATTACAGGCCACATGAGTTAATTGTTGCCATTTGGCACATAGCTACTCTGATGTTGTCCGCCATATCAGGTCCCATGTTTTGATTTGGCCCTGGTCCGCGTCGATGATATGGGCCATTGCCCTACTGATTGTTAGCTGGTGGCGCAACTCCACCATGGTTGGGCTGCTGCTGCTGATAGTTGTTGGACTGCATTGCTCCAGATGGGCCTCCATAATTCCCTCTGGGATTCTGATTCCGGTTACCTGGCAGGCCTTCTCTTGTTGCGTCAAAGTTTCTCGACCTATCAGAATTGCGAGGCCTGTCATTGCGTTTGTTCCTTTGATTGGCACGAGTATTGTTCCTTACCCATTCCTCATGATACTTGGGGTCATATGGAACAGCCTCTCCATTGATGAAAGGTTCTCCTGCAGAACGAACACAGATATCAAGCTAAAACATCAAGTTATAGACAAGCAAAATAGAAAAACAAACAAATGTTCCATGAGAAGATATCCTGGGTGAACAATACCATTAAGAACTAAAAACTCATTCAAAAATCGTTTTGGACTTGAAAAAATCAACCAGTGATATGTTGCCACAGGCCCCATATACATTCAGATAATTATAAAAATACGAAGTGATTACATTATAAAGCCAAGACATAACGTATGATTTTCTCTCACTATTCAAATAAAAAATGGAAATTGTTCCTCATGGTTTAACAGGAGGATGCATACAAGTAGAGGTCACCGGGACACTGCATTCTATTTATTATTTGCTTTTATTTACCCCTACTTCATGGCTATAGATAGAGTGGATCACCAACTTTAAACAAATACATGGCCAATGAAAAGATAAATCCGAATGATCTGAGGGATAGTATTATATATATATATATATACCAAATGAAATCAATATTGGTGATAATACCAAATGAAGTACTTGAGGATTTCATCACATGAAGAGGTAATAAACATGCAAAAGCACAAACAGAGCAAGGAGACTCATACCACCATAGTCCTTATTTTTTACATCCATGTAAGAATCAGCAAGCACCCATTGAACCTTAGGCAGCTCTGCACAGAAAATTAGAAACACCTATAAATAATTCCAAATTTACGTATGCCACAAGTCAGTTAATTACAAAATAAGAAGTCAACTAATTTTACCTTTCAACTTGTGCGATAGTTCTTCAGACACCAGAGCTCCAAAGGCAAAATAATGCCTAGTCGAAACAGAATATATCTTCTGTCTGGCTTCCTCCTCACTGCAACATGTCAACCATATATTTTAGACATATAACCCCCAAAACGGCACACTGAGCAATCATTTCTCGGTCATAGTAAGAACAAGCAAGTAAGGCTAAAGGACTCCTTCACATAACAAGCATCGATTGACTGGACCTCAAACTGGTGCATATAACAAAGTCTAAGCAACAATCACATTTTAACTTAAATAGAGCCTGATAAGCAACCTTCGCATTCCAATGTTTCAGATAATGATTTCCAGAAAGCAAAACTATATAGTACTACAGAGCATGAAGCCTAAACTTTAGTAATACTTGACAAGGTCTCGCTCTCGTATTCAAATTAGCATGAAGAAGAAGTTCAAAATAAAATCCCAAAAATCATTGGAATTATATCCAACTAAATGCATCACATCAGTATTATCACAATTATACTATCAGATCAGTCTAACAAGGTATAGAACCAGGCGAAATTAGTACAAATATAAAATTAAAACAAAACAAAACAGAACAAAGCAAACTCAGCCGTAGAATAGACAGTATAACAAGGAAATGAAGAAGGAATCAACCTTCCAAGCACGGTAGCCAAGGTTTTGATGTAACCATCAATAATCTCGTCTCTGGTGGGATCACCTGCAGGTTTATCCATAACAACAAGCCAGTGCTCAAAGTCGCAACCATCGAGCTTTATGGTATCAGTTGGGGGACTATCGGACTCCTTAGGGTTGGGGTCGCCTAGCCTATTGTCGGCTGATCCAGTGCAGAAGCTCCGAGTGGCGAAGAGAGGGGAACGGAAAGTGGTGGCAGCGGCGGCGAGAGGGCGGAAGCGGGAAAGGGAGGAGCGGGTGGTGTTGATGGATTGCTCGGTGAATGTGGAGAGAGAGCGAGATAGAGAGCGGGCTAGGTAACGAGTCGCCATTGTTGTGAGGTTTGTTTGTTGATCTGATTTTGATTTGATTTGATTTGATAAACCCTCGATTGGGATTTTTGGAAACGAGGGTGGGTTTAACGAACAACGCTGCTATATGTCGCGTTTGTAGATTCAGGGTTGTGAATAAGATACTAAATTGAGTTAAAGTCGTGCTCAGGTTTTTCCACGATTAGAAGTTTAGAACTTGGGAGCTTTGCGAACTCTTGAATTATGTTTTTTTAGTGAGAAAGTCTAGTAAAATGACTGATTTTCCTATTTAATAGGAAGAGGTGGTCTTAGGAGAGACCACCCTTATAGAGAGACATGAAAGACTAACTTTTATTAATTATACAGCAGCCCCAAACAAAGCAAGCTACTAAAAACACCCCAACCCAACCCAAGGGCCAGAAAGTGTGGATATGTAAACGGGTGTACGGGAAAGTATATATATCAAACCCAGCCCACATTTTAGCCATTAATTTCACGAAACCCTAAATAACAGAACGAGCTGAAAAATCCTCTCTCTAGAATTTCACTTCCTTCCCGTCTGTAACTGCGCTTTCGCCGGAAACCTCCTCATAGTCGCCGGAAACAACTCGAAACACTCCAACTCGACGTGGTTTCTATGTAATCGAGCTAGAAGATCTCCATTTCGACGTGGTTTCAAAGCGATCGAGCTCAGAAATATCAATCTCGTAGTGATTCAATGTAAGCTCGAAATATCTCTGTTCTCGACGTGGTTTCTATTGTATTTGAGCTCAGATTCACTAATCAGCTCGAAAATATCTCTGTTCTCGAAGATTTACTTTTGTTTGTTGATGTTTCAAGCTCGATCTGTAAAAATTAAGGTGATTCTGTACTGATTCGATGTGTTCTCTGTGATTAGATGGCAGAATCTGGTTCAAATAATTAGTTAAATCTCACCGGAATCTATGAAATAAAGCTCAACAATGAAGAAATCAAGCTCGAAATCTCCTCAAACATCACCACGAAGGTTAGAAAATATTCGATCTGGCTTATGTGACCTAGTTTATATGTTATTGATGTTTATTCGATCTGATTTACATGAAAAATGAATTGATGAATGGTTTTTTTGACAATTGTAGTTGAAATTTCGATTTAGATCTTAAAATCGCGTAACTGATTTTTCAAATGTTCTAACTAATTTGTGTTATGTTTTGGCTTATTTCTGTAATGTTCTTGCTTATATGTCGGATGTTCAACTAAAAAAGTATATAAATATATGCTCGAAAATTGGTGTTTCTACTACGATTTGGTTGTTTATCCACCGATCTACACAAATTATGTTCGTATGTAATTAAGTTTCAACAATGTTTTCATTCAAATGTTAATTGATGAATGAATTTTTTTACAATAGAAGTTGAAATTTGAAAACAGATCTGAAAAAATCGCATAGAAAACGGTTCAAATGTTCTAGCTAATATGTACAATGTTGTGGCTTATTATGTGTGTAATGTTATCTGTGATATGGAGCATGTAATACGTGTAATGTTGCTAATAATATGTGTTATGTGTTGTCTACAATGTTCTACGTTATTTGTGTAATGTTCTTAACGTATCCCTGTAATGTTTTCGTAAATGTGCAGTGTGCAGTGCTACATTAATGTGTTATGTGTTTGTCAACAATGTTCTACGTTATTTGTGTAATGTTCTATATCTATCTCAGTAATGTTTTCGTAAATGTGCAGTGTACGTTGTTACATCAATGTTCTATTTGTTTTCTACAATGTTGTACGTTATATGCGTAATGTTCTTGACGTATCTCTGTAATGTTTTCATAAATATGCAGTTACTGTGTTACATCAATGTTTTATGTGATGTCCACAATGTTCTACGTTATTAGTGTAATGTTCTTCCCGTATCTCTCTGATGTTCTTGACTGATCTCTGTAATGTTTTCGAAAACATGCAGAGTACAGTGTACATGTTCTACGTTATTTGTGTAATGTGCTATATATTCAATGTTCCTCACTCATATATGTAATGTTCTACTTGCAATATCCCATGTGTTATGTCTTATTTTCGTAATGTTATTATTTATATTACTAATGTTTTAAACTATATGACTAATGTTCTGTTCAATGTTTCAGGTGATAAATGATTCCTCAATCCCGCCAATGCCGACTGGAAGTACAACAAGTAAAACAACAAAAAGCACTGAAACTGTCCTTGCCCTGACTACGCGAAAACGAAAGGCCAAAAAAAACAAAGAATTGGTAACAAATTCGAGCGGGAAAAGCCAATCACTACTGAATTTGGAGACAAATCTCCAAATGAGCATCTGCTGTGATGAACACATTGTACTTGAAATTGAATGTCATTCAATGTTATTTGGATATTGAATATGTCATGATGTAATTGAATGCAACATAAATGTTTTGTCTTATATAGTTAATGTTCTTGCTTATATATGCAATGTTACCACTTATCTTCGTGATGTTACTACTTATAACACCAACTTAACCACAAATGTTCTTAGTTATATTGTTAAAGGTCTTGCTTATATATTTAATGTTCATTCAATAATATGATGAATTAATATAATTGAATATTAAATTTGTCATAATGTAATTGACTATATGTGTGATGTTCATTGAAAATGTTCTTACTTATAATTCGAATGTTCTGCCTTATCTGGGTAATGTTCTTAACTATTTAAGTAATGTTTCTAACCAAAACTGGTAAATTGACCCGCGAAATGAATTGACCCGACCCAATGACCCGCGAAATGAATCAAACCGACCTAATGACCCGCGAAAATGCAAATAAGTGTAGTAAATTGCAAATAAGTCCGTCTTTATTGTCTCTCTATACACATGGTCTTTTCTAAGACTTTGTGTAATAGGAAAGATCACATTAGATTAATGTAACTTATATGAGCATGGGAAGAATATGGCCTTTCCTAGTATTTAGGAAAATCAGGCCTTTTTCAAGAATTAAACGACGTTTTTTTGTCAGAGATTGTTAAAGTGAATTGAATATAATAAATTTGTTTATATGATTTATAGTCACATAAGTGGTTCAAAATAATGAAAAAAATACTGAAATTAACAGAACTTTCAGTTATAAAAGTTTACAGTGCCATTTGATGACAAATATCAAAA
Source organism: Plantago major (assembly GCA_026545765.1). NCBI lineage: Eukaryota > Viridiplantae > Streptophyta > Magnoliopsida > Lamiales > Plantaginaceae > Plantago > Plantago major. The sequence goes on along the minus strand of CM048839.1, from coordinate 28,506,288 downwards.
AGTAACTGAATATTCAAAGACACATAGAAATACAATAACTTAAAGAAAAATATTAAATTTATTTTATAGGTTGAAATTTAAATTTATAAATATATCTATATATGAGCAACCTGTTCTCGATACCCTCCCGCTCTTGAATATTATTGAATTTTACGGATTATCACTCTCGCCTCCGCTCTTGTTACAGATGATTTTATTCTTGTCTGAGGCACCTTCCATGTTAATTTCTTGTTGGTCCTCAGATTGAATCTCACGAATACACATGACCAGACTTTTCGATACAGTCATCCGGTTCAACAACATTTTAATTGGCTTTGATATACATCTCTTTGGGGTATTTTTAAGCAGGTTAGAGCAGACATATGCTGCTTTTGTCTTGAACTGTATCATTATTTTAGGTTGGAACTTGATAAGGATTACATTACTAAATTTTAGTTCCATTCTTCTTTGAATTACATCTTTAATTCACTTATACACTCTCATAAAATTTTACCTCTATTCCAAAAATAATTAAATTTAATTACTATTCATCTAGTTAAATACAATCAATTAAAATTGCGTGCTAAACAATGCCCACGAGGTTAGTGGGAGTGGTCGTCACCACCGGCCGGCACCATGGCGGGGAGGCACCACCGTGGTGGCGGCGATGGTGAAATCCCACCGTGTGACGGTGGGATTTGGAGGAGCAATCGTCCGCGGCTCCTCTTTTGTTTATTTGTTTTTTTTTTTTTTTTGGGCGGCCATGGCTCACCTCTTTATTCTTTTGTTTTCCCTTATTTTCAATCATTTATATTTAATTAAATATAAAATATAAAAGTTATACCAATTTTCATGTTGTTTCGTCATCTACAAATAGAGACCACTCTTGACTATATTTCGAACATTATAAATATTACGATATTTAAACTCTTAATTAAAGATATATATTTATAAATGCAATTTGATTAATTTCAACTTCTAAACACTCTTTTATGGTAAATATGTTTTAAAAAATTAAAATAAAAAATACTATTCATGATCGTGGCCACGACCCATTGGACAAGATTTTTCCAGATTCAATCGTCGTTTCAGTCGTGACTCACGAATGGCTGCCACTATTTACAGCCATCACCATGACCCATTAGGAATGGTCTTAACCCATCGACTTTGAGAACAGAAAACTGTGGAAAAGCAAATGCTCAGATGGGTCATTTAAGCAATAAGGCTCCGTTCTCTTCGTCTGAAGAGAATTGAAATGAACTGAATTTATTTGTAGTATTTGAATATATCTTTTTGAGCTTTTCTTTTGTTTGGGTCCCAATATCAACTTTAAGCACCTAAGCCTCCACGTCCTGTTCTCTATTGGATTCTGTACAATGGAATTGTATTTCATAGGCTGGATTAAGTATTTATACATCCCTGAATATATGAACTCTGATAGTCTTAAGAATTCAGCGCAAATACACTCACTCATAAGCTCTTATGTGTTGATGATATGGGCCATTACCCTACTGGTTGTTAGCTGGTGGCGCAAATACACTCACTCATAAGCTCCAGATGGATCTCCATAATTCCCTCTGGGATTCTGATTCCAGTTACCTGGTGGGCCTTCTCTTCTTGCGTCAAAGTTTCTCGACCTATCAGAATTGCGAGGCCTGTCATTGCGTTTGTTCCTTTCATTGGCACGAGTATGGTTCCTTAGCCAATCCGCATGATACTTGGGGTCATATGGAACAGCCTCTCCATTGATGAAAGGTTCTCCTGCAAAACGAACACGGATGTCAAGCTAAAACATCAAGTTATATACAAGCAAAATAGTAAGCAAACAAATATTCCGTGAGAAGATGTCATGGGTGAATAATACCACTAATAACTACAAATTCATTCAAAAATCATTTCCGACTTGTACAAATCTACCAATGAAATGTTGCCGCAGGCCCTATATACTTAGATAACGATAAAAATATGAAGTGATTACATTATAAAGCCAGGACATTTAAAGTATGGTTTTCTCTCACTATTCAATTAAAGAATGGAAATTGTTCCTCATGGTTTCACAGGAGGATGCGTACGAGTAGAGGTCATCGGGACACTGCGTGTTTTAAAGAATAAAAATGCCACAAACAGAGCATGGAGACTCATACCTCCATAGTCCTTATTTTTGGCATCCACGTAAGAATCAGGAAGCACCCATCTAACATTAGGCAGCTCTGCACATAAAATTAGAAACCCCTATAGATAATTCCAAATTTCCATATGCCACAAGTCAGTTAAGTACTAAATAAGAAGTCAATCGATTACCTTGCAACTTGTATGCAAGTTCTTCAGACACCAGGGCTCCAAAGGCAAAATAATGCCTGGTCGAAACAGAATATATCTTCTGCCTCGCATCCTCCTCACTGCAACGTGTCAACCATATACAATCGGTCATAGTAAGAACAAAAAAACAAAGCTAAAGGACTCCTTAACATAACAAACCTTAAACTAGTGCATATAATAAAGTCTAAGCGCAACAATTACGTTTTAACTTAAATAGAGCCTGAGAAGCAACCTCGGCATTCCAATGTTTCATATAATGACTTCCAGAAAGCAAAACCATATAGTACTACAGAGCATGAAAAGTAAAACTTTAGTAATACTTGAGAAGGTCTTGTATTCCAATTAGCATCCAAACAAATGCATCACATCAGTATTACTGTTACCACAATTATACTATCAAGATCAGTCCAACAGGGTATAGTGAACCAGGTGAATTTAGTACAGATACAAAATGAAAAAAAAAAAAAACAGACGTAGAATTGACAATATAAGAAGGAAATGATGAAGGAATCAACCTTCGAAGCACCATAGCCAAGGTTTTGATGTAATTATCAATAATCTCGTCTCTGGACATACCACCTTCAGGATCTTCCATAATAACATGCCAGTGCTCAAGGTCGCAACCATCGAGCGTAAACTCCTCCTCCTTTCGGGGGCGATTCGCCCAGTCGGGGAGGCTGAGCAAATTGTTGGTTGGTTGAGTGTAGAAGCTCCGACTGGCGAAGAGAGGGGAACGGAAAGTGGCGGCGGCGACGAGAGGGCGGAGGCGGCAAAGGTAGGAGGAGGAGGAATAGCTGGTGGTGGTGATGAACTGCCTGGTGAATGTGGAGAGATAGCGAGCTAGGTAGCGAGGCGCCATTGTTGATGAGATTTTGTTGATTTTGATATGATAAACCCTAATCTGTTTCAGAATTGGGGAGTTGTTGAGACGAGGGTTTAATGCTATGTCGCTCAGCCTGTCAATTGGATGGATTTGATCCAGTCCGGTCCGATCTGGATCGCATCCATGAGTGGTCCATTCTACAGTTTGGTGATCCGGATCGGATCAGAATCCACCCGGATTGTGACCAAATCCGCCCAGATCGGATCCATCCAGATCCACGGATTTATTGGATCCACGACAAAATATTTTTAAAAAAAATTGTTTTCGAAAATTTCGACCAGGAAAAATTCCGAAAAATTAAGCAGGAGAGTCGGGTGCTTAAAATAGTCCATCACGTTGGTATTAAAAAACGTCTCAAATCCGAAGTATGCCGAATATAAAACATAAACGAAATATGAAAAAACTAAACTCCAATGATCACCTAAAGTTTCGAACAATTCCATTTACACAATTGTTAAACATCATTTCCAAACATTAGAATTGTAGAAGATTCACTTTAAAGCTACTTTTAACCCATTCGATTACATCAGCATCATAACACTCAATAAAGCACCCATAACCGCAGATCATTTCGACATTTCGTCAAACATCTTGAGTGCACGGCAAAACAAATCCCTAATTCCAATTTCTATTATGGTAAATCAATCTGCAAACAATCATAGTAGGACTAGTTTAAGTGCTACCAGCTAAGGAAAGAGAGCCGATGGTTCACCTGTCAATTTCTTCCATCTGGTCCATTATTGCATCCATCTTCTGGTGAAAACGACTCGTAACTGGTGAAAAGAGTGGAAGGATGAAAGATGGAAAAACCCTAATTTAGAAAATGAATTGAACGATCTTAATTTGTAATATTGGTGGATTTCAGATCCACGGATTTAATCCGTATCCTGTCCGGACTAATGGATCATAATCCACTAGATCTGCGTTAGTTCTTTCTCGGACTGGATATGGTCCAATCCGGGACGGATTCGGACAGTATTCTGAAATCCGGTCCGACTTGACAGGCCGATATGTCGCCTTTCTTGATACAGGGTTTTGACTCTTGAACGAGTTAGAGGCGTGTCGCTTATTCTTCAGTCTTCACCTTTGGAGGTTTTTTCACGTTCGGAGTTAAGAAGTCGGGAGCTTTGTTAATCATTGAATTATGTTTGTTCCCAAATTAAGAGTTAGAGTCGTGTTGCTAATTCTTCAGAGGTTTTTCACGTTCCGAGCTTCGAAGTCGGGAGCTTTGTTAATTCTTGAATTATGTTAGTTCGCAAATTAAGTTTTCTGAATTTATCATGAAGAATTTGGAAATAAAATGTAAAATTTTAGGGACACATTTTTTATGAGGATTGTTAAAATTGTAGTAAAATTTATGATTTATCATCACATAAGTAATTGAAAACAGTAAAGGAAAAGCATGAAAATCAAAAGAAGAACTTTCCGTTATAAAATTTTACAATATGAATTGAAAATAAATACAATATCTAATAAAAACAAAGCTAAAGTTTGCTTTAGAATAAAATTATAGGTTAGAAAATTAAATTTATAAATTTATTTATATATTAGCAATCACTCTAAATACGCTCTCGCTTTCAAATATATTTGAATCTTGCAAATTATTGCTCTCGCTTACACTCTCGTTCTCGAATTCAGTTTGTGTGACTAAGAAATTTGTCTTTCTCGTGCATTTTAGTCGAGTAAGGATGGATCGGGAGAGTTATTAATGGAACGGGGAGTAGCATCTAACACTTTTGAAAATATGAAATCCAATTTAGAAAATTCAAGCCTCTCTTTTATAAATAAAAGAAATATCAAATAATATTTGAATATTCAAAGACACATAAAATACAATATAATGAAATTTAAGCTTATTTTAGAATAATATAGGTTGAAATTTAAATTTATAAATTTTGCAACCGATCTAAATACGCTTTAGCTCCTAATTGTTTTCGAATCTTGCAGATTATCTCTCTCGATCTCGAATTCAGTCTATGACATTGTTGTCTTTGTCGTATTATTTTAGTCGAGTAAGGACGGATCAGGAGACTGTATTATTGTCAATGAGTAAGTTCATGAGAGACTTGAATTTCTAAATTAGAAGAAATTCACATTTTCAAAAGTATTGAGTGTTACTCCCATTCTATTAATAATTTCATAACTTTTATTTTATTGAGTTACTTAATTCTGAAATGTTTTTATTAAAATTGTCAATTATTCATTCACCCTCACAGCACTTAATACACTTTATCATTAACTTCTAAAAATATAACTATTATAATCATATTATATTTATTCTATTGACCATAGTATATTGTAACGCCCCAAAGTTTCAAGTCAAGTTCAAAGAGCTTAAAGGGATCGAGAACGCTACCCATACCAACAAGGTGCACCTTTCTTTTCGGGAATCCATCTATAAGAACTCCAGGGTTAAGCGTACTTGCTGTGGAGTAATCTTAGGATGGGTGACCAACTGAAATCTTCCTGGTTCAAGAGTGAATGAGAAGTGTCGAGGAAAGACATACGTTAATCTGATAGACCAACATATCACCCGAAGAATCATCGCACGTAAAGAATTGGCTTATAAGTGGTCCGGGTCGTTACATATTATAGTCAAGAGTTCAATATTTCAATAATATTCTTTAATTGAGATTAAGTTAGTTCCCTTTAGGAAGTTAATTTGATTGAGTAACAAAATATTTTGGAAGGTACAACCATCACTTGTGAGAGTACAAGCCTGTTTATATCCTGTTCGCCTTCATAAATACAGAATCCAATCCAGTCCAATTTCCATAACCTAAAATTCATTTCCAGTTTCAATTGAAATGATCTGAGAGCAACATACCAAATTCGATAAACCATGTCTTCCTTAGCGGAAGAATCCCAATCCTCGAAGAAGATGATCAAGCTGATGAGCTTGGATGGAGAAAAGTTCGAATTGGAAGAAAAGGCTGCCGTACTTTCTGTGACGATCAAGCACATGATCGAAGCCGATTGCGCTACCGAACTCATCCCGCTGCCCAACCTCAAAGCTAAAACTCTCTCCCTTGTGATCGATTACTGTAATCTACATGTGGATGGCGTGTCTGAGGAGAATCGGAAGAAATTCGATGAGGAAATGGTGAATCAGGAGCTGGAAACCATCTTTGAGCTGTTACTTGCGGCGAATTACCTGGATGTCAAGGGGCTTCTTGATCTTCTTTGCCAGGCTGTGGCGGACAGAATCAAGGATGAGTCTGTGGAGAGGGTTCGTGAGCTTTTCAACATTCAGAATGATTTTACACCAGAGGAAGAAGCGGCTGTTCGTAACGAGAATGCCTGGGCCTTTCAGTAGAGGATTTGTTATCTGCTCTGTTCTGCCCTGTTTTATGTTTGTTTAGTTTGATTGCGTGACGTTTCTGAGTGATCAGGGGATATCAGTTTGATGGAGTATGGATACACAGATGCGAATTCTTGAATTTTGTTTTTTCGCGAATTTGTATGGATGTTTGATTGAGGTAAATCATGTTGTTGTTGTATGCTCTGTGTTTTTTACCAGCTATGTCCTGTGATTTCGTATTAGTGAGACGTTTTAGCACAATTTCTTGCGTTTAGTAGTTTATCATTAAAGTTGGTCATTTGAGGTGAACTTTGATAGAAGAATTGGTAGGTATCATCTGAATATTTCCTTGATCCTTTTCATAGACGGTAATCTGTATATTCATTTCTGGCAGTTCTTGAGACATTTACCTGATATAGTACCATTAGTACAGGCAACAATATTTGTGATTGTATGCTAAATCTAGGAAGCCTAGGAGTATTGTAATGGGCATATCAGTGTGTTTGTACTTCTTTATTTACATGCTTAGATTAGCAAGCAGATTTCTACCAAAATGTGGTATAGGTGGGTTAAAATGAGTCTTTGAATAGACTGTGCAGAAGACCTCATCATTTTGGATTGTTTGTGTGCTTGCGGGTTCTTATTGTAATGGGCATAGCAGTGTTTTATGTGCATCTGATTTATTTGGCCTATAGATAGTGGAATTTGTTTGCTAACTTAATGTTAGTGATCATATGATTCATATATATACTCAATTGGGGTCCCTACTTGACTGTATTCAATATTCATTCTCAAACCAAGCGTAAATAACTGGAACAGAAAACATGTCATATATTTCCTAAGGTCACTTTCATACTTTCTAATTTCCATATCTAATTTCATCACAATAAATCCAAGTCAATTGGATTGTCTCATCCCCAACAAGCTCATTGATATAACAGGAATAAACCTTAAAAGTGCAAAGTCACAAGGTGACAATGTGATATGATCCCAGTGCATAGTGTTTTCCTTCGAACCCACCCTCATTTTAATACATGGATGGCGATATGCGGTCTGGCTAAGGCTCTGTGCGGGGAGCCCGACCGCACGGGGCCCAAAAATTTGGGGGCCACTAAATTTTGTAAAACTTGTAGATATAGTCCAACTATTTTCTTGTGAATTTCATGTCACCTTAAATATTTCTCTATTCATGAATTCACCGGCTTAACAAACACTTTTTTGTTTAACTTGGCAAGAGTATGGAACAGAGGGTCTTGTGTCGATAAGATGTGATGGGTACAACATTGAGAAATTGGAATGTTTATCGTCCATAATGAAGATAGCTTTAGCATGTTGTATGGAAAGTGCAAATGAAAGGATTAGCATGAAAGATGTTGTGACTTGTGAAGCTTAAGAACATCAAGTTGCGGCTCCTTGCTTAGCTGCAGGATCCTGGAAGAATGCGGCCTACGGCCTGTCAACTATATAAACCCACGATAAGTTGCCAATCACAGTCTGCACTCTGAACTTGATAAACTGAACATACAAATTACAAAGCTATTGATTTGATGTTTCTTTCACGCGTCAATCCGGAAAGTATAGTATTTTCAGGAACTTCTCTGTTATGCAAATAAGATTGAGCTATGGTAGGTGCAAACAAACAAAATATCGAACATTTTGATATGTTTACTAGTAGTATGCAAAACTGGTTGCAAATTATACCCTGCTTGCGTACTTAATACTTATCCTGCTAATGCGCAACGTAGTTGGCTTATATGCCTTTGGTTCATTCGATCGGCCAAAACATAGTGGAATTCGTTTGCTAACTTAACGTTAGTGATCATTCTCAAACCAAACGTCAAAATCTGGAACAAAAAATTAAACATGTCATAAAATTTTCTAAGTTAAGGTCACTTTCACAGTTTCCATATATCTATTGTTTATATCACCATCACAAGAAATCCATGTTAATCTGATTGTCTCATCCCAACAAGCTCATTGATATAAACCTTAAAAAATGCAAATTCATAACCAAACAAGTAATTAAGGCCTAATTAATCATTGTTCTGAAGCATGATGATCACTGCTCTATCTTTACTGTTTCTGCCACTCATAACAATCATCCTGATCAAATTCATTCACAAGGTGATATGGATCCCGTTTCACGTGCAACGTATGATGCGCGCGCAGGGGATCACTGGCCCCACCCCCAAATTCATCTATGGAACTAGTAAAGAGAGCTACAGGATGAAGGTGCAAGCAGCTAGTGCTCCCATGGAACTGTCACATGATATATTCCCTAGAGCCCATCCTCATTTTTATACATGGATGACGTTATATGGTAACTATTTTGCTCTCTTTATTGCCCTTTCCAATTTTATCGCGAGGTGATTTGATCTATGGTGATTGACAGGGAAGAATTTTCTGACATGGGGTGGTCCTCGGCCTCATATGGTAATAACCGAACCTGACTTGGCTAAGGAAATGCTAACGAATAAAGATGGCGTTTTCATAAAGATAAAGGCTGAGGGTGCTGTTGAGAAGCTGTTAGGAGATGGGCTTGTGATGGCCGAAGGGAAGAAGTGGATGAAACTACGCAAACTGGCTAACCATGCGTTTTATGCAGAAAACTTGAAGGTTACTATTGAATTTGCTTTTCTAATTTAAACTTCGCAACAGTTCATAATTGACTTGGATCAAACTCTTTGTGAAACCTTGGGATCTCCAAGTTACAGCATACTGCCGCAGTACCTAGTGTTTGAGGTTGAGTTCTATCAAGGATCTGAAATATTATTTAGTTGGAACAAGTTTCCATCACTTGTATAAGAATACGCTGTCATAAACTGTTTCCTCGTGCCCTTTCCATCGAATTGAACATTATGACGGTATTCTGTTTCAGGAGATGGTTCCAGCAATGATTGCAAGTGTGGAGAGTATGCTAGGAAACTGGAAACAATATGAAGGGAAGGAAATGGAGATTTCGAAAGAATTCACACTTGTAACATCAGAAGTCATCTCAAGAACAGCCTTTGGAAGCAGCTATGTCGAAGGGAACAACATCTTTGAGATGTTGACAAAGCTGGGGATCTTATTATTCAAAAATGTCGATAAAGTTAGGCCATGGGGCTTAAAGTAATTTCCATCACTTTTACAGTCCCTCATTATCTCATAACTCCATCAATTACCAAACTTATTATTGCATGTAATGCTACAATGTATTATATAACATTGATGTGCTGCAGCAAGATTTGGAAGTCAGAAGACGACGTTGAATCAGACAAATTGGAGAAATCACTGCGCGATTCTGTCCTGGAGATAGTGAAGAAAAGAGAAGAAAAGGTATCGACAGGAAACAAGAAAGACTTTGGGAGTGATTTTCTTGGACTGCTGCTGGCAGTTCACCATGATGCTGACAAGAAGAATCGGATTTCAATAGACAATGTTATAGATGAATGCAAGGTCTTTTTCCTTGCTGGGCATGAAACGACTAGCAGCTTGTTGACTTGGAGTTGTCTTCTCTTGTCAATTCACACCGACTGGCAAGACAGAGTACGAAAAGAAGTGTTTGAAGTGTTCGGCCATGACAATCCAACTGCAGAAGGACTTCCAAGGCTGAAAACTGTGAGTAATATCTGTCAAATTTTAGCTTTGTTTGGCTTTTAACGTCAGATGCATTACTTACATGTCCCTTTTTCCTTCAACTATCCATGGTTAGATGAACATGATCATCAACGAAACACTAAGGCTGTACTCCCCTGCTGCTAGTCTCGTAAGAAGAGTGACCAGCAAAGCAAAGCTAGGCAAATATAACCTACCTGCTAACATGGAGTTGCACGTCCCAATACAAACACTCCACAGAAGTCAAGAACTGTGGGGATCAGATTCTCACCTGTTCAAACCAGAGAGATTTGAGGAAGGCATTTCTAAAGCAACGAAGAACAACCCCATGGCATTTGTCCCATTCGGTTATGGCCCAAGAACATGTGTTGGTTTGAACTTTGCAAACAACGAGGCAAAGATTGCACTGTCAATGATTCTGCAGCGTTACAAGTTCACACTATCCTCAAATTATGTTCATGCACCTCTTGCACTAGTCACAGTCCGACCACAGCACGGCCTGCAAGTTATGCTACAGCCATTGAAATAGACATGTACATCAAATTACTTCTATCATTTATTTTATACTGAAATTTTCTATTGCATAATTTCACATCATACTTATACAGTAACTAAACAGATACATGTATGTATCCTGAAGTTGAAGTTACTGAAAGATTGCATACTGTATATGTTTTGTATTGATTGTTACAGTTGCTCCAAGTAGTATTAAGAAGATGCTTGAGATTATGTCTTTCTGAAGAGGCTAATAGCAAATTAAATTAATATCTCAATTACAATTTACAATATTGCAATTTGCAGATACAGGTGGTCCTGCACAATTAATCAGTCCCAATCAAATATCTAATCTGGTTTTTCTTGTTATAACAAATATCAATTCAAGTAACACCAAATACAAGCACAATTCCATCCTCATAATGACAAAAGCCCGGCACATATGTTATGCAAATATGTAGCAGTATCCAACTTGAGTAATGAAGTTTGTGGCTGTCAATTTGAGTTTGTTACGATGCATAAGATACCAAGTTCAGACATGCATGCTCTTGTTTGTATATCATGTATAGGAGAAACACTATCTTGAGAAATTTGTCATGTATACGAAACAAACCAACTGGCATCACTGGACATGAATCATACGTCTGTCTGTCGATGAACTCAACATATGACATATATTTGAAATCACCATGGAAACACTACCTTTTCTCCATCAGAAGCCAATTTTACAAGTCTGATCATTAACCATATTTATAACTTGATACAGAATATAAACCACTTTATAAACCTCCATCTGTGACAAACTTTTTCTCATCTATCTATCATCAACAAGGCTATCATCATGTATCTCTTCATACTTTTAGTGTCACTGGTTACAATAATTCTAATAAAATTTATCTACAGCATGGTCTGGATCCCATTTTGAGTGCAACAACTGATGCGTTTACAGGGAATTAGTGGCCCCTCATATAGATTTTTTCATGGAAGTACGAAAGAGAGCTTCAGAGAAGCAGCAGGCCAGAAGTTGCCCAATGGATCGAAATTATCATGATATATTATTACCCAGGAATCCTGATTGGTATACATGGATGATACTATATGGTACGTTTTAACTTCTTTCTCGAAATTCTTATCTGTAAGTAGATATCTACTGACCAGAAACTGAATGATTCACTGTAAATGGCATATATACAGGGAGGAATTTTGTAACATGGCACGGTCATAGGCCTCAAATGGTGATAACTGAACCTGATTTATTAGCTAAAGAAATTCTAACAAATAGAGAAGGTCTGTTCCCTAAATTCAAGGCCACAGATGCCGTAAAGAAGCTGATAGGAGGAGAATCTATTTTCCTGGCAGAAGTAGAGAAGTGGCTCAAACTGGCTAACCACGCATTTTATGCAGAGAGCTTGAAGGTACGTTACTATAAAATCACTTTTTCAACTTTCGGCTTTGCAAGTTTCATGCTATCTTCAACACATTTCCATCACGTTCAATTTCAAACAGCAATCCGCTCATTAATGATACTCTTCTCCAGGAGATAATCCCCAGAAATGATAGTAAGCGTGGAGAATATGATGCGAAACTGGAAATTAATAATATGAAGGGAAAGAGGTGGATCTTCACAAAGAATTCACAGTTCTAACATCAGAAGTGATCTCAAGAACGGCCTTTGGAAGCAGGATATGTGTAAGGATTTTGCACATTCTAGGTCAAGCACTCGACAGAAGTCGAGAACTGTGGGGATCAGATCCTCACCTTTTCAAACTAGAGAGGTTTGAGAAAGGCGTACCTAAAGCAACAAGGAACAATCCTATGGCGTATGTCCCGTTTGGTTATGGCCCAAGAACATGTGTTGGGATGAACTTTGCTAACAGCGAGGCATAGATTGCGTTGTCGATTATTCTACAGCGTTACAAGTTCAAACTATAGTATCGTCTAATTATGTTCATCCACCTCTTTTGCTAGTCACTGTTCAACCACAGAACGGCCTGAAGGTTATGCTACATTTGTTTATAAAAGTGTCCGGGTAGATAACCCCACCCCCCAAAACCCCTGTCAAGAGCAATGTCGACTTTTTACAAGAAGACAAATTACCTTTTTTTTTTAAATAATAATCCACTAATAGTTAAATTTTGAAAAGATGTAATTGTAGTTAAATGTGGACTTTTTATATATATATATATATATATATATATATATATATATATATATATATATATTAATTCGAAATAAAATAAATCTTCATTTTCAAACTGAATTTTAACAATCAAACAAGTTAATTGCACATGGTCTGATCGAGCCTTATAATATAAATAAATAACACGGCTCTTCATACATTAATTACCCTAGTAACCACTAACCAGAAAGGAGCCTTGAACCAAGTTTTGACAGTATCGCAATGATCATGAGATTAAGAAGAATCATTAACAGGATTCCAAGTTTCTGCTCATACACTGCTTCAAACAAATCATGCTCCTCTTCAAATGGTTTGCGTACCTTTATCCATAGTTCCCCAAACTCAGAGCCAGCCCTTTTTCGCTATTTCCACGCAGCTACAAGTGTTTCTCGAAATCCCACTTCAACAGCTCTTCGTTGCTTTACTACGGCTAGCCATTCCTCTTCAAAGGATGCCTGGAAAGCCTCAACAGGGGATGATGGTATGTTGTTCCCGCTTGCATTTGCACACCAACTGTTTGATTAATTTCCTATATCATCTTTTCTGCCTCTTGTGTTGACCACCAAACTGTTTGATTCATTTCCTATGTGATAATTTCTGCAAAATGTGTCTTTTAAATCATCTTTTGTTAGCTCAATAAGTACGGTTTCGTTTCACAAGAACTGGTGAATCATTTCCAGTTCAACACAATTCTTGTTTTTTCCTGGTAATTTCAGAGCATAGTGGTTATATATGTCACATCTCATTTTGGTTTGCATTTATTTGTACTTGTGGAGCTATAGTTTACTCAAATGGAGAGGTGGAACCTATTGATTTATGGGACGAAGAGGATGACATCGAGGCTGAGGTACTTCTTTTAATTTTTGCGAATTTGATTGGGTGAATTGGTTAGCTTAGCTTTGCTGATGAAGTTGAAATTTAGATTGGTGATGGAGGTGATGGTGGAGGAGTCGTTTTTCACAACTGTTCTTGGGGGGCAAGAGCTCTATCCATTGCCCAGGAGGTGCTGCAGCAATTTGATGATGACTTGAAGCTCTATGCATTTAAAACTACTCCCCGGGGATACGTTTATGTGAGACTAGATAAACTCTCAAAGCCGTGAGTCCTTGTCCCGTTTCAATCTTTTTTTTTTTTTTTTGTAATTGCACTCATATTTCTTTTAATCGAAGTTTCCTCCGTATTAAACACTGATTACTGCACCATACTTCTCAACATTGTCTTTACTCAACAAAGTGTTGTAAATTTATAATACATGAAGTACTTGGTCTTGCGGGAGAGACCAGTTTGGTATTTCTTTGACTGCTGGAGTTAGTTTCAACACGTTATGTACACCATGATTTGAAACTCAACGTCTATATGCCTAGGTTGTTTACTTTGCTCCCAACGAACTACCTTGAAGCATGATACTCTGTCATACTTGTATGTCAGTCATTCATTGGATAAATACCAAGCAATACAGGCAACATGTACTGATATGACCTGTAAACTGTTATTTCTGGGCACAATCATCAAACACAGTCATATCTGACTATCTGTTTCGGATCAGGTATGGGTGTCCTGGGTCGGATGAGATTGTATCCTTCAGCCGTCAATATAAGAAAATATTGGAGGAAGTTGGTGCGACTAGAGAAATACCTGAAGATCTGGCTCTTGAAGTAATACTTTTGATAATCATCACAAGCATGTATTTTATCATGCATTTACATCAGAATGGAACCAAAAGGTTCAATAGTCTCTTTGTGAAAATTTATATTCCTGTTCCTGAATCATGAAGGTATCAAGCCCTAGTGCAGATCGGATATTAAAAGTGCCGGAAGACTTGTTGAGATTCCAGGACATGCCAATGGTAGTCAGGTATGTGGAAGATTCTGAAACTAAAAGCCCGGAGAAGTATGGAGTCTACTTGCTAGACTCGATTGAAACAGATTCAAGTAGCTGTGTTTGGAAGCTGGCAGATGTCAAGGAAAACCGAGACCCCTCAGCCAAGGGTAGGCCAATGAGCCGTAAAAAGAAAGACTGGAGACTGAAATTGCCATATCTCTCTATTAAGCGAGTAAGTATCTGTGTTAGCCATTAGTGAAGGTGCATAGAAGTTGGAACCAACGAAAGATGTTTGTATTGAAAATTTGTTTGGTACTATCTTTCTATAGACTTGTGATTCATATTACTAGTTAGAGAATGCAAGAAACCTTTTGGAGGCATTTTATTTTATCTGCATATGCACAAGTTGAACCTTACTGCTAAGTGCTAACTGATAGACAACAAGTGGATATTTTGGGAAAACTTAAGAACGATGCACAAGAATTTGTGAGCAAAGCTCAATATCAACATAAATTGTATGAATGAAAAGTGAATAAACACAAGATTCCCAATTTAGGAAAAAGCAACCAGTTCTTAATTCTGAAAAGAATAATGGTTTAAAATCTCTAATGAAACGATTATAAATTAATGGTGCTAAACCAACAAAACTACGAACATCATGAGCATACTTGGACTGGCCACTTCTATTTATCGGCAGATACAGCTGATTGATCCTTCTGCACAGATGCAGGAGGGTTTTCCAATGGAGCCGGCTGTTCTTGTTGCACAGGCTGACAAGGCCTCCAGACGATTTCTTTCCCTACATCCATCAACGAAATTCCTTTAGCAGCAAGATCACTCCTGATCCGGTCACTTCTTAAGAACTCCTTGTTTTGCCATGCTAGCATTCTATCCTTGTTTTGCCATGCTAGCAATCCAAGAACATCCAAAACATTTCTAATCTCTTTCTGGATATCAGCAAGAGACTCTTTAATAGATAACTGCAGTTGCTTTTCTGGCTTCTTCCTGAGACAGTTTATAAATAAGTTGACACATTTGAATGCTTCTTGGAGAGAAGAATGTAATACCGTTGTAGTATGCAGATCGTCTGCCAATCCTGTCTCGAAATCATCATGCAACTTCACAATCTTGGATCTGCAGTCCTGGGCCTTCTTTAAGCAATCCTGAGCTTCTTTTTCTATACGACCAGCTGCCTTGCCAGTGGCCGGAATTTCTTCTTGCAATGACAACGCATCTTCACAATCTTGTAAAGTCTGATGTGTATAGAAGAGAGCATCCGATGCAATATCTAGCTGCAATGCTGAATGCTTAACTGGCGTACGGTAATGGTTCCCCTCAAAAGCAACGTAAACACACTGGCATGTCCGATGTGGCTCGATGAGTAAGGAGTAACGCCGCAAACGTACATGCCAACTTTCCCCTCAACAATGGGCTTAAATTCTTCCTTCTCCTTCGTCAAACTGTTGAAGATATGAAATCGAGCCTTTTTCTCCGCCATCGTTGTTCTCCTCAAGTTTGAATGGATCGGACAGAATACTGAGAATCTATATTGATTATAGAGAGACGATGATGAAGTAGTGAATTGCTATACTTTGGCCTATATTTATGAGACACAAAGAATACTAATTTAGGAAAAAGAAAACAATTCCAAAGAGTACTGTTTGTGGTTCATGCATAGTTGCATACATACAATAGCTAATTTGTTCCTGTAAAAACGCACGAAGCAATTGAAATAACGAGCAGAAGAAATTAAAATTAACTGAAACCAAATATATATTGAATGAATCAGCAGATAATTAGATACGTATTCAAAAAGAAAAGTAGTCTATTAACGATCGATAAAGTTTAATTAATGTATAAATTGCAAGAACATGAAGTAACTGCAAAGTGAACATTGTTGATCGATTATCTGTTCTAATTAGCTCTAGAGGAGGACCGGTGCCCTACAAATTGGACAGAAGTTCTTGCGAACAAGCCAAGACGAAACACAGGCGTCATGGAACTCATGCTTGCATTCCAAGACTGCGATCTTTGCCCCGTGATGAAGATGATCCTGGCACACCACACAAATATCTTGCTGCTGCTGTTCATCATCAGCCGATAACTGCAGGGGATTTGTTGTTGCATTGTCAAGTGTGTACGGATATGTTCTGCCTGTCAGGCAATATTGTGATTCGACTGGAGCTGCTGCTGCAGATAAGGAGGAGTGATGCGGTGCAATTCGAGAAGGTTTATATGCAGAAAATGGTGCATCCGAAGTTGATGCGAAAGTGTTAGATTTCGACAAAAGCTTAGTGTTTTCCATGCAGAAACGGTGTTCTGAGTCAAAGTCATCGCTTTGCCATGATGTACGATGGATTTCGGCCATCAGAGATCGTTTGGAGGGTTAAAATCGCATTTTTATAAGTTTTGGGCACTTTTTGTAATTTTTAATAGTTGTTAGAATTCGTTTTGTATTAGGTTTCCTTTCCAGCAAGTTAGGTTTTCAGTATTTAAGCATTCTTAGACGTTTTTGTGTGCTAGTTTTGATTGATTAATGAAAAACGAGGTTTCCTCAAAATCTATCAATTTTCGGTATTCTGCGTAATCTACGAACTTTGATAAAGAATTCTTCCTAGGCACGTGCACTGCATCAAGGAGCAGACCAGGGATGAACGTCTGCGTGATTAGGATACGCAATCATTAAAAATAACGAATCGGCGATGCAATCCACTTCCGTTTCTGTAGTACTCATAATAACTAACAATTACTAAGATTTAAGATCGATGTAGTAGTACAGTAATATTGTGACAAGTACTTGTTTCCTCATCTTATGATATTGTATATACAGGAAATAAACTTTCCTAATTTATAATCCTTTCCTATTACTATTAGGAGGATTCATGTAAAGAGGAAATTAAACGCTATGCCATCAATCAGTTTCCTGGCTACCTGAAAGCAAAGAAATTAGAAGACTGTTTACTTAGAAATGTAATTAAATACGGATAAATATTAAAAGTATTATACAGAACTTTATTTAATTGTAATGGCATAAATCATAATGAGAGAGACCAAATTGTAATGTACTCATGTACACCAAACTTTGAATCGATTAGCTTTATAATGAGAAACTTATTGGATGTATCTTGCGAATGTAGTACATCAGATATGTTTGTCCTAGAAAAATTCATACATTAAGTTTGACATGTCATTTTTAAATGAAAACCAAAAATAGATAATAAAACATGAAAAGAAATAAAATGGGCTGTGTAATTTAATTGTAAAATTAACATTTTTATTATTTATTATGTATGGATAGTTTTCATTTTTGGTTTTATGTTACACCTTGAAATGAAAATGTATGAAAATTGTACATGGCGGATAGAGTATGTTATATGCATTATGTTTCATGATATTCGGCTTCTCCCAAAATCAGTGTGTATATTGAGCTTGTGATCTTAATAAGACACGATGAAACAAGGATCCTGAAATCGCATGAAAAGGGCAAGGAATAGAGAAGAACATCTTCAGAGTACAAATAACCATGAAATTGTTTCTGGGATAACTTTCCATAGCTATTCTGAGAAGAATCAACGTCTATCAGTAGTCGAAATGATCTACATATACGGGTCGAAGAACAACCAGTACAAATCCAACAACAGAAACACTATTATGGATTACACTGCAAGCAGTTATTCAGGACAAACTTGTCCCAAGCCACTTGCGCATCCCATACACTTGGGACTCCAGAGATACAGAAGTATGGAGCTCCGGTGATGTCTTTTAAAACAACAGAGATCTAGTATCTAGACATAGCTAATGCAACAAGGACCAACACCACCTAACAACCCCAAAACTGTGCTTTCCGGATTGAACTTCACCAATCAAGTCGCAGAGATTGAAAGCCTGATGATTCTTCCATGTTAAAGGTTCACACCATCATTCAACAACATTCATGCACCTCTCAGGCACAGAATGGGGTACATAATACATACTCACCATCCAACTAAATTAAAGGCCATACAAGAATTGCAAAAATACAAGGCTTCATGCTCGAATATCATCATTTAGTATGAACAAGGATAAACGTTAGAACTTCACATCATCATTTGGTATGAACAAGATATTTCACATATACAAAGAATATAGTATATATAACCGATTAATATGATGATTCCACGTTCATCATGTCACAATAGTTCAAATGTTTCTGAAGAATAACAAAAGAATGAATTGGTCCTTTCTGAATGAAAAGCATTCTGGCAGGGGAATGGTGATTGGGTGAGCCTTCAGAATCATAGTGTATTCTGTCAAAATAAACTGAATATTAACAAAATGTCCAATTAGCTGAGGCATATCCACAGTGCTCCTACAAGTGCAATCATTTTTTCTGTGATGACAACACAAAAATGTGTTGGTATCATTAACAAAAGCTCGATTCACGACAAAATTAATTCTGAAATAAATAACTACACAGATCTTCAACACTATGAGAGCAGGATTTGAAAGCATGAGCTAAACTCAAGCTTCATGTACTACCCTAAAGCACATAAATTCACAATGGTGAGATCAGAAGAGTGACAGTGAGAATGTCAGACTAACTCATTGTAATGAAGAGGGCAAGAATTTCGCCTTCAACCGATTCACAAGCTTAAATTTTTCTTCAGCTTCAACTTGCTTACAGATGTCAGACCGCGAGGCCCGGTCTGGATGAAAAGTCAGCAAGGCCTTCTTATAAGCTGTTTGAACCTGCAGATGTCCAGCATTCAGCAGTGAGCATGAAAACAAATGAACCCCAAAATAATTGAAAGGCATCCTAGACAACAGTGCTGATCTAACAAGCTCTATGTCTGTCTCTAACTTCAGCAATAAAGGTAACACAGCTCTCCACTTAAGTCTCTACTACGTCAAGGACATATACACTTGGTTTATCCACTCCTCCAACATTGTTGATATTGTAGACTAGAAATACAAGCCATCCGGATTATGGACAAGTACAAAGATTACCGACTATTGTTTCTACAACCAAAATAAAAGCTGAAGTAATTATTCAAGAAAGTTCCGTATATCAACTGATTATCGAAAGGCATAATTCAGAAAACGATTTTCCACAATCAAATTGCCAACCATAAACCAGATTCAAATTCTAATTTTGATGGGTTCTAGGGCACACACCTAGCATGATGATTTGAAATATCTACATATTAAAGGCAAAGTAACCAAAGAAAATTTGAGATTAACGGGGGAAGGTGGATGAAACCCCAAGGTAATCAATAGATTATGCATCTATTCAGAATGAAATATACATCAATATTTAAAAATTTGGGTAGTAACTAATAACACTATCCAACCTCTTGTTGTGAGGGGAAGGGCCAACCGCTGACGCTAATACCCAAGGAGTGCAACAGAGAAGCCATATTATTGCACGAACTTTCAAGTTTCAGGAGGTCTTTCCTAACTTCAGCACGAAGAGCCTCCTTCAAGTTCATATTCTCCTCATCCTACAAAATAATTATTAACTCAATCCTCCTTGTTGCAGTATAAGTCCATAGCTGATGCTAATTCATTATTTAATTATTCCACGAATTAAGAGAACATTGTAATTCAAACCTGTTTTTTGGAATTACGCATCTCCTCTAAACGTTGTTTTTGTCTTCTTTCCATGTCCAAAACACGCATGCTCTCTGCTTTACTTCTCTTTCTCAACCGACGCATATTTTGTGCTTCTTCAGCCTAAATTAGAAGGAAAAGGAAGATTTGTTCAGCACACCAAGATTAATACAAATAAAAAAATATAAACGAAAGCATATTGATCAGCAATCAGAAAGAGAGAGAAACAGACAATAATTGATTAAAAACGTAATATGCAGTGAAAATCACAAGTTTTTGGATCAAGGCTTCACATAAGATATAATTAAAAAAAAAGTAAAACAGCACAGATATGCAATCGTACTCGTTGCAGTAACTTGTTTTTGCCTGGTTTTTTACCAGTAGAAAGAGAGAAACAGACAATAATTGATTAAAAACGTAATATGCAGTGAAAATCACAACTTTTTGGATCAAGGCTTCACATAAGTTATAATTTAAAAAAAAAAAAAAAAGCAAAACAGCACAGATATGCAATCGTACTCGTTGCAGTAACTTGTTTTTGCCTGGTTTTTTACCAGTAGAAAGAGAGTTTGTGGCCACGATAATTGGAAAGTAACCACCAATGAAGGAACAGTGACACAGAATACTGAAAACTAGAATGAGAAGAGAGGAGGAAATGAGAAGTTTATAATTGACAAAACAGCCAAAGCAAGGAGAGACCCATGATACAGTGGAATGAAAAAATAATTGACAAACACAAATTAAAGTTAAAAAAAAGAATTTCAAGAGAAAATTTCAAACCTGAATTTGTAAGGCTTGTTGCCGAGAAGCCCATTCTTCTTCTGCAGCTCTTTTATACTCATCCGTTTCCTTTAGCTTTTCTCGTTCATTAAATATACAGGTCTTTTCTGAAGATGAGGTCTCTCCGGAGACAGATTCCCCTGAACCATTCGTAGGCGAGGGGGTACGGTTATTTTTACTGTTAGGCGACATAGACCGATTAGATGATTCCTTAGTATTCCCAATTGCCTGTGGCTGCGATGTTTCCGCGTTATCCTTATTGTTAAGAATGGCCGAGTCAACCCGAAATTGAGTTGAATTTTGGCATTTGTGCATGGTAGCCTCGTATTTCACTGAACTGGCTTTGACATGATGCGAGTCCTCAGGAAGTGCTGCAGATTTTTGCGGATGTTCTACAACTGGAATGGTATCATCATTGCAAGCAGGGGCACTTGGATTTTCATGTCTCTCTTCCATGTGTCTTCTGGAATCTCCTGGTTCGAAATCCTGATGTTCATCCAGCTTAGTATTGATGAAAGTAGAATCATTGGCTTGGGAATTATTCTTCATAGCATGAAGGTGATCCCTCAACAATGCATCTAGAGAACAATCATAAATATCAGGATCCACAAATAGTTTGCTATAAAGACAATCAGCATCCTCTTTAATATAAGAAGATGAAGTTCCATTTTGATTGGCCAATTTATTTGTACCTGAAGTAAATAACCCTTTCTTAGCATCCATGGTCTTGCCTTGTGTTTCTACGTGTTGATCATGATTCCAGTTGGTGCCCTGCGAGGTACTGGCTTTATTGCTCGGGTTATTCTTTCTCCTGAAAAAAGCCCTTTCCCACTGTTCCTGAACCTTTCCAGAAATATCTTCCATTAAATCACAATCAAGATTATCATCACTGTCAGATGCATCACTTTCGGAATCTATAGTAAAAAACCCATAGTGGTTTGTTTTGGAAGCTTTCCCAGAGTAAGTGCGCTTGCATTTGGACAATCTTACTGGGGTTACGTTCTCCTTGCCAAATTGGCATTCTTCATCTGCAGGGTAAGAGTTTCTGCTGGTTGAAGCACCAGCATGGTTTCCATCATCATTCCCAACAGCACCAGATTGTCGATTATCAGGGGCCTCATCATCATCAATGTGTATTACATTCTCGAACGCCCCACTCTTGTCTTTCCTGAGAACGCGTGGTCCACAAAATTTCTTCGGGAATGGTTCAGGAGTATCCAGAATGATGACATTATTATCAGGTATTTCAGAATCTTCATCTATCAGAATAACATTTTCATTGTTCCCATTACTTCTGCAGCTTTTCAACGGTCTCTTCCCAGAACAGGGTCTGGGGTGCGGCTGACCTATAGATACTCGGCCCATATCCTACTTCAACAAGCACAGGCAATTAGATTCCAAACTGCCACTATCCGTTAACTAATTGTAGATCATCAGTATGTCAGCATTTTAGAACCCCTAAAATCAAAACCAAGTGTTAACTCTGATCACACCCAAATCAAACAATTAATCATTTCAGCAAAGATATTAATAAACCGCAATTTCAACTTCGTAACGAGAAAACACTGAGTAACAAATCAAAAAAGAAAAAAAAAATCCCAACCAAGTCCAACCCTAAAGAGAACAATAGAGACAGCCCAATTAGCAAAACCTAATAATTACCTCAGATAGTAATCTATGCAAGCTACAATAACAGTTAACGATTGCTCATAGGATAACAACAAAATGAACAGGATCTTTACCAGCCAACAAGAGAAATTGAAGAGGTGAAGAAGCTACAACAAGAGTACATATGCAGAATTCATCGATCGGAGAAATTCGGGCGGAAATTAGGGTTACGTGCTCGTGTTTTAGTCTTCTTGACGTAAGATTTGGGAACCGGTAATGGAGGTTTAGCCAACCAGTGGACACAACGTACGAAAAAAAGTCTGACGATAGCCTCAAATTTTGGAATTACCCGATTTTAGTCTTAACTGTGGTTTTTTAATTTCTAATGTAATTATTGATATCCTTTGGCTTTTGGGGATTAAAATAATACTACTAATGTTTTATTCTGCCATGCCTATTGCATATATACTCAAATCCTAATTAGCAGTGGTACTAATTTTTAACTGAAATCCTATCTTATTCTAAAGTCTCAACTTCAAATTTATCCTTCATAAAGCAAAAAAAACAGAGGCAGTTAGCTATAGGGGTCTAATACTCTAATTATGAGCAGTTAGTTTAAAATGCTACCACCTAAATCTTCACGAACAAGCTTATTTTAGATAAAGATCATCAAACTTATAAATTTGTTAATAAGCTGGTAGTATGAAAGAGAGAGTTACGGTACTATTTTTCTTTAGAAAGTGCCATCGGTGAAGCAAATGTGAAGTGTTTTAATCACATCTCACTCATCTAAATATTAGGTATATCAACTAATTTGGTCATGTACCGTGAATATAGAGAATAAACAAACTACCAAACACATTAGAGTTGGCCTGTTCGGTGCATTTCCCCAATGTCATTGTGCATTCATCTAGAATTCTAAAAATTGTTTGATACGCAATTATAATCACGTGAATCTGATTAAAAACACTCATTTTAACCTGATTTTCTTAATTTTAATCGTTATCCAAATATACTCTAGCTTTTGCAAGTATTCCCATCACAAACCAAGAGTTATTGCAGAGTCGTAAATCAGTTGGATTCAGCTCTCAATACGTGTAAAAATATTCACTTAGATACCATACGTCAAACGCCAAAATAGAAAAAACTCACCTATACCTCAGTTTCTATTCGCTTAATTACTCAATGCCAAATTGGTAATTCCTTGCCACCATTTTGAAACTTAGAAAAAAGAGTAGTATATTGAGATTCACTACTTGGAGTTCTTGAACATGTTCAGCCAAAAAAAAATTCTTTAATCCGTGAATGATTACACATTTGCCTCTTTTTAAGGAAATCGAGTACAATTACAATTGCACTCCCGGTCATCATTTTACAATGTAAAAATTAAAGAATTGCTAAATCATGATTATGAATCATTCTTCTTGTAAATTTGTCGTTTCTATTATGCTTTAATTTCGATGCATCTCTACTGACTTCATTAAATAAAGAACCAACTGGTGTGGGATAAATCTATAAACTCTGATAAGACAGAATCAAGGTCTGATCACTGGGTTTCCAACAACTTCGCAGATCAAAATGCACCTCCTCTGTTTTGCAGCTCTCTATATCATAAGCTGGCTCTATCGCTGCTGTTTCTGCAGACAGAAAGTGACC
Source organism: Plantago major (assembly GCA_026545765.1). NCBI lineage: Eukaryota > Viridiplantae > Streptophyta > Magnoliopsida > Lamiales > Plantaginaceae > Plantago > Plantago major. The sequence goes on along the minus strand of CM048839.1, from coordinate 28,482,081 downwards.
CTCTGAGGAAAATCTTCCACGGTGTAAAACAAGCATCAAGATTGAAGGACAGACACAGGCTCACAATAAAAGTTCAGCTGTTCAGGGGAGTATATACAGCTTCACACCAGGAGTTGGTACCAAGTAAACAACCATGGCGGTGACGATTATATATCTATTTGATTCGGAGTATGTAAAGGTAGAATTTCCATGTGGAATGATTGCTGACTCATATCCCTTGTATAATGGTACCAAAACAACAGAGCTAGCTAGCACATATACCATGAATATACTAAACGTAGAGCTACAGTAGAACTTCATAAACTAGTAAGCTCTTATCCTAGGCCCCAACTCTACAAACAACGGTAATAAAGTTATCTATCTAGTAATAACCTCGTTAAGCACAAGTACAGTCTTATCATTGTCCTGAGGCTGTATCTATTAGAGGTTTTACTATAAAGATAACTGCACATGCAAGAAAATTGAGAGTAGCTATTTTTTTAATGCTGAAACATTCAATATCAATTTCTTCCTTCTACGAGCAGAGAATGTGTACTTAATTAGAACTCAAACCCATTTAAAGCACATCAAACAACTATGTACAGGCAGGTATCGTACGATGATTACCTACCAAAAAGAAGCCAGGAGCGCATTCTGCAGAAAAAGAAGTCACCAGAAAACATAGAAAACTCATCTCCTCCTTTTCTTCCCTTTTCCTTTTCCCAACTGCCCCGACTTAAATGCATGCTCCTGTTCCTGAAGGAAAGCTCTAGCTTTACCATATCTTTCAGCTTTTTCTTCTTCCAGTCGGACCTTATCCTGTTCCTTGACTTGCACCAAAAAGTAATTATCCTTGCGCAACTCTCTGATAGCACCTTTAGCCTCCTGTTGTACCTGCTTTCTCAGTTTCTTCTGTTCAGCTCTCACACGATCTGGGTCATAATCTCTTCCCTTTACAAAGCTGTGACATTCAGACAAACAGGTTAGATGATTTATGGCTAAAGCTGTGAGATTGGCATCCGATGTTAATGAAACAAAGTAGAATAAAGACGTACTTCTCCTCAAACTTTGGAACCTCCGTTTTAATAACCTTTTGCTTCTGCATTCGCATAGGCTGGCGAAGCAATTGGTTTTCCTGAGATTTATTTTCAATATGTGCTGCAACATCTCTGATTTCAACCTTCAGAGCATCTGGTAAGTTATCTTCTTCAGCCAATTCCCGCATTAGTTTTGAGATCGGCACAAATACCTCTGGAAAGGATTTTAATCCCTCAGAAATATTGATAAACCCTTTGAGAGTTCCAATAATTGCAAATAGTACACTGGCTCTGTAAAGAAAAAGTTTCAGGTTGAACGAATGAGAACTCATTCAAAGCAAGAACATCTCTTGTTCATAGTTGCACTGTAAGTTATATATTAAAAAGCTGATTTTCATGGTTGCTGAACGAGAAAAACAAAATTCTGGAACCTCCAAAAGCAAATACTAAACTATAGATTTATATCTTTTGACCAGCCAGAGCCAGTTTAAGAAAGCCTGAAAGTCTGGCACTGACCTAAAATTGTCGCAGGAGAAATAAGGAGAATCATCCGGCAAGTCCATTAAGAATAGGAAATCCAAAGGTGTTATCTCACTGACATGACCTTGGACACAAAGCAATGACCTCAGCAACTTAATATCCTTGAGATGATATAGCTGCATCACCATCATAAATTATTTAGTAAATGTCACTATTGCAAACCCACAAATAAACATGTATCACAAGTAATCTAACAGATTGATTGTAAAGAAGCTACAGCTTCCAAAATATGCACAAGTAAAATAATACCAGAACAGACCTGGGAGTCGGCATATCCTTGTTTGTTATTTAGAGCAGCAGCTAGAACTGTTTGTATGAATGTGATTGCCTCCGGACAAAACTTTTTTGACTGTCTGCTAGTCTGCACAACAGGTTTCAAATTGTAAAGCACCACATACGGAATGGAAGGAAAAAGATCTTGAACATAACATCCACTTTCATATTGTAACACGACAAGAAACTTTGCAATGGAGCAAGACGAAACTTGTTAGGATGGAATTTCCTCGAAGTTCCATCAAAACCTCAAAACATAAATCTGTACTCATACTTCGAAAATTTTCTGGAAAGTCCAAAAGGTTTAGCTTCACTCAACCGAAAATATCATGAAAACGTAATTATATTTTAGTCTATGAATGAACTTAACATATTGGCCAACACGTACTCCATCCCTTGACAAGATTCCCATTTAGTTTTTTGTCAACAAAATTACAGATAGTAGTTACATAATGTATAAAAGTTGGAAGTTGGGTACTATTTAAATGGTGAAGGAATAAAAAATGGTTAGTGGGATGGTAAAGTTGTAAATAAGATGTGTATATGGATATTCCACTCAACAAAAATGGAAATATGAATCTTCTTATGGGACTAAAAAAATGGCAAATGTGTTGACTAACAGAGGTGCTGGAGCAAACACATCATAAATTAATGTGTTTCTTCAGAGTTCAAACAATATGCATTCTCACAAGAAGATATAATTACAGTTTGTACAGACTGTCATCATTAGTTCCAGAGAAATTGCAATATGTTCCACAACACATTTTTCAAGTCATGCCTCACTTACAATATTATTACAAAATATAGACCATCAAGCAGGCATATAGTTTCTTATTTGTACACATGATAAAATTAACAGCAAGAAAACCAAGAAGAAGATAAAATAATAACGGGAACAGGAACAAAATGTAGTGAAAAGAAGAGTTTAATAAGAGTCAAACTGCACTCACCGATAACATCATAGAACATAAGAAGGAACCAACTAGTATATCACGGCCAGAAATTATGGGACAGCGCATGAGATACTCGGACATCAATAGCATGGCCGGGGTTGTCACCACATGACGGAAATCAGAACATGGAAAAATCATACACCAGAGCCTCAACAGAAGAAGTGTCTTCACTGAAGGCCAACAACTTTTCCCTATCGTGAAAATTAAAATGGGGAAAAGGTTGGACCAGAAAAGGTAAAATGAAATCAGAGGCCCTTGAAGCAGAATATTTTCTTAGATTAGATTAGATCGTTATCAACACTACAGCTAACCTGTGTCCTTCACATCCTCACAGAACTTTGTACGAGTGCGAAGTAACCTCTCACGTGCACACTTGGCTGCATAGCATGGGACCTCCGCACTAATTTCCATTAGCGGCTTTACAAGCATATTAAGCCTCTTCAAATTCATTGGTTTTTTGGTCGTCAACACTGCGAAATATTGCAATAGCAGACCATAGAACACCTGGAAGAAATTGAATGATATATATAAACTATATTGAAATTTTGTTTTAAACAACAAGAAAGCAAGTATAACTATCAGATAAACTCATACTTGCATCTTTTCCCTATTTTCCGCAGCAATGCTTATTGCGTTATAGACTCGAATTCTCCTGATTGCTTCCATGATTTGATCGTCAGAACGATTCTCCAACAAAGCATCAAGTTCTTCAAAGGTTTTTGGAGCGTCAATTGTATAGGGAAGTTCTAGTATGTTATTGGAAGTCTCTTCGGGGTTTGTTTTAGTTTTTTCCGCAAGTGATCGATCTTTGTGTACGACCATACTTTCAGGTAATTTCTTGCGGTTCTCCATATTTGCCTCATTCCCAGAAGTGTCATCATCACCAGAAACTTCTTCCTCTCCGTCCTCCAGATTAGGATGAACAGTATCATCATCACTTTGTTCCCAGTCCTTAAGCGGCATAGCCTTCTCATCCACGTCTTGGTCCTCTTCAGATCCTTCTTCCTCATCACCACTGTCATCATCATCTTCGTCGTCCTCATTTTCAGTTTCTGATTCTCCAGAACTTGAAGCATCTTGACTTTCACTTAAATTTTGATCTTTCAAGAGGTCGTCGATCCAAACAGCTCTAGTTTTTGACTTGACCTTATCCGAGAAGGAATCGCCGAGATCATCACCAGATATATGTCTTTGTCTCTTACCTGAATTTTCATCTTCAGATATATCAGCATCATCATTGCTGGAGTAATAAGCAGCAACCATCCTCTTTTGACGTTCTTCCTGAAATATATACCATAAGTGAAAACAAATATTTTAGTATCTATGCTATCTTATTTTCTATGACCAGTGAGCTACCTCACTAGAGTATTAATTTGATGGATGGTATAGAGTCAAGATCGAGGAAACAGACCCCCCCCCCCCCCCGGTAAGTAACTGAGCTTTGAGAAATACATGTTCGAATCGAAGCTATAAGTTGAGGAGGTAGTATAACAAGAACAATTACTCTAGCAATTTATCTGCTAATAAAATTAAGCATGAGCTTCTCAGAATGCCAAACGAAAACAATGAACCATACCCATGGAGCGCATAGAAAGGACTAAGGAGTCTCTGAGCTACAAAGGTGTGATAGAATCCAAATTACATCACTACTGTCACCATCAGACAGGTCCTAAACAAGCACTAAATGGCACAATAATTTGGGTTCTGGTGATATACATCTTCATGTTCATTGATTGTTACTTCCTCCTATTCTAAATAATAAATAACATTCAAGCATTATGCACATTAACTAACAAATTTTACCTTCCAAACTCACCCCGAATGAGCATGAATCGAAATGAGTGAAAATTGTAGAAGAGTTCACTTGTATATGAATGCTTAGGGACAAAATGGGATAACTAGATGGGAAATAGCTACAATGTCATTTTATTTTTGGAAGAGTTAAAACATTATAGAATCTCGTTCATTTAAAATTGGAGGGAATAATATAGGGAGCAGACCAGTTCCTAACCCCACAAAAACCTTCTTTAAAAATGAAAGAAAGAATAAGCATGCATGTACTTTGAAATCTGAGTTCGAACGTAACAATCAAATGTATTTAGACATTAGACAATAACATGTGAGCATCAATTAGTAGTACCTCCAATTGCTCTAAACGCTCTTTTTCCTCTTGAGCTAATTCTTCAGGTGGCTTTGTACGGTCAGACGGCCGAGCCCGTATATCAAGTGCCATTACACCAACTAGTTTGTCATAATCATCAGGTTTTTCCTGTCAAAACCAATTAACAAACAAAATTTCAAGTCACAAAAAGTTGAACATTCTGCATCTTGAAGTGATAAAACTTATCCAGGCACAAGAACCCTTTGGACTGAAACATATGACATAATTGAATATAGTGGAAGGAAATAGCGAACACAGAGAGGACATTCTGAATAAAACTTTTTACTGTAATAGACGACCAATAAAAGTGAAGCTACAATCAGTAGCAGCATCAAATTAAGAAATGAAAAGTTTAAGGTGAAAGTAAAATATCTATCAAGATAAGGCTATACCTGCTCAAATACTCTTTTTGGCACGATATCTGCAGAATCTTTCTTTTTATCACTTGAGATACTATTGTTTACCAGAGATTTGAGAGCCTTCATTTTATTTGGCTGCGTCAGTGACAAAAGTGCCTCAGACTGACCTAGAGAGGTAAAATCTTTGTCCAGTTGCTCGATGAATTCATCATTTTCTTCCTTATCCTTTGCCTTCTCAGCCTGTCATAATAGCGGAACATTAGAAACGGCAAGTATTGCAAAACATATCCTCAGGCAAATAATTTCCATGAATCAAAACACCAGTTACCTTGAAAGTTTTGCTTTTGAGTATAATCTCTTTCATCACTTCCTTTTTGCTCTTAGGCATCTGCAGTAAGAGAGCAAAGATAACACGAGAAGTTTATGGATTAGTGAGGTATTAAGGACAAAAAAAGTGTTAAGTCAGCACTCATCTTATCTGATAGTATGTGTTATGAGAAAAATCCTAGTGATATTCAGAAAAAAGCAGAGAATCCGGAACTCAGCAACAGAATAAAAACTTAGGGCTTAACATCAAATTGAAGGCTCGAAGCACCGCAACATTCCAGCATTCCATTATTTTGGTTGAAATATGTAAAAAAATTACAGAATTAACAATTTAAAGTAAGCAAAAAGAGGCAGTGATTAGTTAATTTAGCAAACCATATTGAGCTGAAATAGGTCACGGGGGCTTCTAATTAAGTTCAGTCAGTCTGTTGCGTTAAGATGTACAAGTAATCAAATATATAGATATGGAAATAATTGTGTCACTAATAAGTAGACTCACATCACGTCGTTCTTGAGATCCATATTCTTGACCGTCTTCTCCTTGTCCCAAAGTTGATCTCGCTGCAGAATAGCATATAAACTATTAATTGGAATAATACAATTCAGAGAGGGCCCAAGTAAACAAAAGTATCATAACCAAAGCTCTTTATCACATGCCCAACCGATGCTGCTGCCTACCCCCAATTTATAGATATGCGAGTTGAGTGGTCGATCTAATTCATTATAAGGTGGAGAATGCTACAAAATTCCGATCATTATGTTTCTTTTATTTCATATATTTGGAGGCATAAGCTAATAAACATTACGATGTCAGTGAAGAGCAAATTCAATCTCACTTCTTACAAGGTTTTAAAATGCTTAGATGGTGTACTATTAGAGGACCAGACGAGCATAATTGTATGAATTTACAAGCCCACTAACCGAGTTACACCAATCACACAAAAATCTGAACCGTGTCTCAGTATCACAGCTATGGAGTATTTTTCAATCATGTGAAATAACCAGTGTTTTCAGAACTCAACCTAGGAGGCATAATTTTGGAGAACTAAAACCATAACTGCACTCACTCCTATTGGCATCGAAATGGCCATCCTCATCCTCACGCCACGTTCCATCATCCTCATAATCATCCCTTTCCGGAAAGAAACCATCATCAAAATCGAAGTCATCTTCCTCGCCATCAGGTAGATTGTACTTGTTGCTCTTCTTTTTCAAGTTCAGCTAGTACATAAATGGTAACATGCCTATGAGCATTAGTACAGGAGAAGAATATAGTTCCAGAAATGAAGTCAATTCAGTAGCTGCTCTTTCTACTTCATCTTACAGGAAGAGCACTGATAGCTAATCTAATTGTTCACAAAGCAAAAGGTAATTTTACTGAAATTGAGAGGTAGTGGAAGGGACCTCACCTGTCTTTCTCGCTGAGACCTCAATATTGCCTTGTCAAACTCCCCGAGTCCCTCGTTTTGCTCTCCGATTCGGTTATCCACAAAGACCGAAGATTTCTTGCCTTGCTCATACTCCCTTAACAGAGTATTATCCCTCTGCATTGTATAAAGAAAACAACTCAATTTCATACTCAAATGGCAACCCGAATTAACATATTCATTCTCAAATTAACACATTCAGTCTTCTTAGGGAGCATATCACTGAAGCTAATTAGAGCATATCAAACCCATTAAATTAGCAGCAGGACAGGACCTTTTGTATTGCGAGAGTGCGAGAACGGCCACGACGTCGTTCGACCTCATTGCGTTTCTTGCCCAGTATGTTGAATTTCTGCCTGGACCATATTTTCTCGAATGGATTGTCTGCTTGCTGCTTTGTTGCTACTGAATTCGAAGCACGTAGCTTGTTCTTCAACCCTTTATTGCTTTTCTTCTTCTTTGCGCTGTTAGTTTTCGCCATTCTCTTTGATTTGGTTACTGATTTCGCAATGGCAGAACATACAGGGTTTTAGGAAGAAGAAAAAAAATGACTAAATTAGGGTTTTGGTTGTTTGGAGGGAATCGGTTCCAAGCTAGAATGAGCGAGTAGAATATGGGCTGGCTATTGGATCCAAGAGTAAATAACGGGCCGGTCACTTGTTAGCGACTTCAATTCAAAAACCAACCTGGTCATTTTCTGAATTCTTAGCCCACTACATCATTACTTGAAATGACGAAACTATAAATGTTGTATCCTAATTGTATCATATGTATCATATATTGCATTGTACACACGCCAGAGCACCCTGAGGCACTACGTCATGTGACACGGTAAAGGGCTAAGAATGATGTAGTGGGCTAAGAATTCGGAAAAGGAACAAATTCGTGCTTGTGTATCATGTATCCAACACTGGAAAAAGAACAAATTCGTGCTTGTATCACATGATATTCAACATAGAGGCACTCCTTATGCTCCACTTATTAATTAGCCAAACCAATTCAACACTGCTATTATTATATACTCCCTCCGGTCCAATAAGAACTTCTTAGTAAGTTACTTTCTCTTCAATTAAGGGAAAATAATAATATATTGATTTGTGTGGGTATTATGTTGACAGAGTAATAATTGGTTGATAAAGTATGAAAGGGAATGAAAAAAGTGATGATAAAGTAAGAAAGGGAAATAATAAAAAATTAATTGGTGGGATAAAAAGTCTCCTAATTTGGCTTAGGAAGTTTCTAGTGGTACTCCAAATAAGGAAAGATATGAAGCTTTTATTGGACCAGAGGGAGAACTATATATAGTTATCGCAACTTGTGCATCAAATACGTTGGTGGATATATATATATATATATATATATATATATATATATATATATATATATATATATATATATATAGATATATATATATATATGTGGTTACAATTATACCGATGGATCCAGATACTATACCGCTAGACCAGGAGTAGGTATTCAACTTCATTTTTAAGATTCATTTCAATAGGTAATTGTTAGAAACATTGGATTTTCAATCTTATTTTCTCTTCTCAAAAAAAAAATCCTATTTTCTATAAAAGGGGTAATAGCAAAATTCTGGGGCATTATAAGAATCTTGGAGTTTTCAATGACAAATATGCAAATGAGCCCATCATAATTAATCGGGCAAATCGACTTTGTAATATCTAATGAGAATCGAAAAAATGGAGAGACCGATATGTTGAATGGACCGACATTGTCATTATATGCGTCCAATAAGCCCATCATGATAGGAACAAATGCTGACGCATCTTGAAACCCTAAATTCACTTATAAATAACTCTTGTTCCATTTCGAATATGATGTGCGCCTCTACATTCATCGTTGTTGATAATGTCTTCGTTGTCATCAAATTCTGAGGTAAATATGTGCATGAATTCAGTCATTTAACTTATATGTTATGTTTATTGTATTTCAAATTTCATTGGGTTTATAGTATTATGTAATTTCATTGGAGTTTGTGACCATCTCATTGGAGTTTTATAGCTTATGTAATTTCAATATAACATTGGTTCCACGTATGAGATTCATTGCTACAGCTAAAGAGTGATATCATGGAGGAAGGTAGTGTCCAACCGCATGATCTAGAGTGAGACCGTTTTGTTGTGTTGATCCCAATTCCCAAGATCCATCATGCGAGATAAAGAGTCAGGCGTTTTCATTCTTAGATTTGACGGGATTAAAAGTCAACATCAAGTTAACAACCTTCTAATTTTATTTTTCCTTTATTTGAGAATGAGAGTGTATCCAAAGAGTTTTTTTTTAAAATAGAGTATTTGGTACTGAATTCAAAACAACTTTATATTTGTTTTGGAAAACCCAACTATGTGAATAAGTAGCTCAACCTCGATTGAATTTTTAAGTTTGTGTCTAATATTGAATTGTAATTCTGCTATAGTTTATTGCTATATTTGACTAGATCGTGTAAGAAATTGTAAGTGTAAACCATCAGTTGGTGAATAGTTACCCAATACGAATAGTACAATGTTGAGTTTAACACTAAACACTATGACATGTTTCTTTACTAGGAATAGGGCCTATGTAGGTGTCCCTAAATTACACGTAGGGTTGGCAGTTGGAGGTCGGGTGGAATATTCGGGACTTTTGCAGGTTATTTGACAAGCGATTAAAATCAAGAAAATCAGGTTAAAATAGGTGATTTTTAATTGTTTTTAATCAGGTTTTGGTGATTTTAGTTGGCTGCCAATCAACCACTTGGTATTTATGGATCATGATAGTTATTTCACATCCCTATCCCATGAAAAATAATGTCGGGATTTTTCGTGAGTTGGGACTTTGAAATTCGGTACGGTATCATATGGTATTTCAAGACTTTTTTTCTCATAGCCTCATATAGCACACAAGTTAGTTAATTAAGTAAAAATTTCCTTTATTTCATTTCCTTTGTAGAAGCTATTAAGTAAAAATTTCCTTTATTTCATTTCCTTTGTAGAAGCTATTTTTTGTTCGACTAATTCCCTAGCTCATGACATTGTTAAGCAAGTAGCTAGATAGTGGTAGAGATGTTTTATCAGATTTACATATTTGAAGTTGCGTACTCTTTTCGTACTGAACTTTTTCATGAACGAAATCAGTAATTTTTTTTTTTTAAAGTATAAGTTAACCAGACAAATAAGTAGTGCCACAACATACATCTCAACCATAAATTAAGGAGGAGGGGGAGGGAGACCCTAAAAAGAATATACGAAAAAAATACTTAAAACGTTGTCTATACTATTATCCTAATTAAACCCAACCAGGTAGTTATTACTACAAAAAAAGAAGTTGCGAAAAAGAAAAATACGAAAGCAAATGAAAACTTCTCCAATGATCGTTGCTTATTTACAAGAGAAGAGTTTATCCACACTAACCATTCCTTACATATCAATACTTCATCTAGATATTATGTCCCCTTAATTAAGAGGTTCAAATAGTGTTTTATTTAAAAAAGAACAATTAACCTCTCATATATTCAAAACATCTTATGATACAAATTCATAAATTGGCTATAATCCAATTTATGTTTAGTTTTTAAAATGTCCAAGTGAAAATGATTTGATCATTTAAAAGGTTAGACGCGGAGCCGCGTATCACGATCACTAGTATAATATAAATGGAAATAAATTAGTCCGAACATGAACTGCGTGAGATGCGTGACTTTGATGAAAACAATTAGTTAATTATGTTTCGGTGTAATTTATTATATCTAAGATCAGTTTAAGTAATAATTACAATATATATAATTTATAATTATTAATTATTCACTCATTGCAATATAATTTATTAATTTACTAGTTGTTCCATTTGGGATCCAAATTCCAAAGTGGTCAAATGACCTAGTATTTGAAACTTCATCTCTACAAATATATTACTATGTTTTTTTTCAGCCATGGTTTTGCATATTGATTGCAGATTGCCAAGCAGCAAGGAAGGGAAGAACCAAGTTAGGCTATGTTATTTTTAACTGAAATTCTTGAATGGAATCGAATCAAATGAAAATCAAACTAATCGAATCGAATCGAATCAAGAAATTGTGTAATAATAATAACAATTATATGATGGTATATATAATCACAATTAAAAAAATATATTATTTTTGTCATCTTTCTCACATTCTTCCTACTCTTTTTTCTGTCACTTTACATTTTTATTTATTATTGTATAACAAACTTTAAAACCAACCGCGTGGAAGGTCCTTTATACGGTGCCTCAAATGGAAGACACATATCAAATATACGTGATTGTTGCTACCTTCACTCTTCATAATTTTATGTGCATGTGTAAACTTGAAATACCAGTTTTGCAACATGATATCAATGTCCAAGGTGGAGTGGATAATGATTTATTGAACCCGGCAAGGAAAGAAACGATGAACAGGGTGCGCAAGGAGATGACATTGAGAATTTGACGCTCTATTCCAGGTAATATAGAGCACGAGAAAGATAATATAGAGTCCGAGGAAGATAATATAGAGTAATAAATGCCATTTTTCAATATTTGTGATATATAATATTATTTTTATAAAGTTTGATCCGACTTTTGGTTTGGTTTAACTTGTTTAGGAGTTTTTGAACATGTAGATTTTTTGTTAGTTCAAATTGTAACTATACTCTTTATTTCATTGATCTACTAAAAGTCGTATTAAAAAGAAAGAAAGAAAAAAAGTTGAAAATAATTCAATTGGATAAATTTTCTTATTTTCCTCGTACAAAAGATCGGGTGTGTAAATAAATGATAAAATAATATTAATAATAATATTATTATTATTAACAACAACAACAACAACAATAATAATAATAATATGAATTTCATGAATCGAAGGCGAATCAAGACGAAGGCAATTTGAATCGAATCGAATCGAATGGGCCCGAATCGAATGGAATCGAATCGAATCGAATGAGTTTTCAGTTGAAAATAACAGAGCCTTAATATTTCTGAAAAATTGTAGCATACATGTGTTATTTCGGAATGTTACAAACTTACAATAGATAATCCATCTCCATATGTACCACTGATAATGTGTCATTTTGGATGCTATATTAAAAATGTGGTATTTCAAAACATTTCATTTAGTCAAAGCGTTTGTAGCCGAGTGGCAAGCTGAGACACCCCATATCCAAGATCACGGGTTCGATCCCTGAAATGGGTAATTTATCTCTTTGTATAGAAAATGATTGAAATGATGATTACAGATTTATGGATGATAAAATTTGTCCAAGGTTAAGCATTGTAATTGTAATATTGTATTTCAAAAAAAAAAATTCATTTATGAAACTATAATTAATAACCTCATAAACTAATATATATTTACAAGTCCACCATAATTTATCAAAAAATTACTATAAAACGGTTTTTTCCCAATTACATTTCGTGGCTATTTTTTACTTCAATCATCTACCTCAGATGTACCATATCCCTGTATTTTTGATTTCTTATCATATACGATCTCCCTATAGGTAGGTTTTTTAAACACTCTGAAAAAAATCAAACAACACATTATTATCGAGAAATATGGAGTACTTTTTTGGTTAAATTGTTCAATTTTGTGTTACATTAACAACAACTTTTGCATGTGGACATTTAGAGATTTTACCCAATTCAACAATCATGATGGATTGTGAAGCTGCCCAGATTCTTCAAGGCATCAAGCACAAGATAACTCCAGCTATAAGAAGGCAAGAGTAAGTCATAAAAGTTATAGTACTTCCAATATATGCAGTCTTCCTTCAAGTGTAAGTGTGTGTACATACACATAATAGTAAGACGGCACCACGATTTTACACTTTATAAAGTCATGTGAATGTATGTTATAAAAATAGCTAATATAAATTTATTGGAAATAGATCTTGCAAATTAACAAAAGTATATGGGAAATATCAGGATTACATTAAAAAAGATTGGAGTTTTTTACTTAAAAACGTCAATGTTTTACATTTAAAAAAATATATTTCGTAAAAAATATACTAAAATTTTGTATTAAATTATCAATGTGCACATCTGGGAGTGAATACACATACCACTTATATTAAACTACCAACCTGCAGATCTAGAAGTGAATATAGTAATATACATATATACCAATTACAAATCGGATTTTATCAAACAAAAAAACGAAAAGAAAATTAAAATTAAGTTTGCAACAATTCCAAATGGGAGAAACTTTTACATCATCTCTCCCAATTACAACATAGAACAACAATTACTATTCCCTTTTAGTATTTGACAATAAACTCCATTAAAGGAGGGTAAATTTTAAAATTTATTAAGGGTAAAATGGTCAATTCACCTCCAATTATGATTCGGATTTTATCAAACAAAAAAATAAAAAGAAAATCAAAATTAAGTTTGCAACATTTTTGGATGGGAGGAACTTTTACATTTTCTCTCCTCATTATTGCAACATAGAACAACAATTACTATTCCCTTTCAGTACTTGACAAAGGGTAAATTTAAAATTAATTAAGAGCAAAGTGGTATATTCCCTTGGTATCAAATTTGATCAACTTCCTCTTTTATAGACTTACTTATAATAATATAATATAAATATAGTTATATGACTGCCATCGTTATTTGTTAGGTCATTTGAAAGTGGATTGAAGTTCGCAACTGAATCTGCTGGAAGCTTCAAGAATCCTAATGCCATAAAGGAAAATATTGCAGTATCCTTTTTTTTCTTATAATATGTACCATATATTCGTTGTGATGTGCTCACTCTCTTCCTTTTAAAACTTTTCATTTGATTTGTTTCGTTGAACTATTTTTCGATTTTGACCACAAATTACTTATAAAGTATAATAGTTAAATCTTTTTAAAAATTATATTAATATTATATCTAAAATTTTCATTATATAATTTTATTAAATTTATTTATTGTTATATTTTAAGAGTAATTCATGGTCAAAATCGAAAATAATTAACCAAATAAAGTTAATATGGAAAGTTGTAAAAGGAACGGATGGACCATTTTATTGTGTGAACATGATATCAATTGTGTAAATATTCATGAACAATTGATTACCTTTAACCCATGTTAGGCCACTTAAGGACCATGGTGTATCTGACTTCCAGGGTTTTTTTTTTTAAATCTCAAAGTGCTCAAATCGATTTTGCTTAGACACTTCTATGTTGTGTTTGACACTAATTTATCAATTAATTTATCGATTTGATGAGTTTATTTGACGTAAATAAGTATTATAATTTTTTTGAGAAACTATTTCTACACTAAACTTGTGAAAACCGGTTTGTATATACTCCGTCACATAGCCGACAACCAAACAATTTTCACGCTTGTCAAGTACTCCTTCCATTTTAGAAAAATTGTTACATTTTGACTTTGACCGGTCAACTGTCTTCGAGTTTGACCACAAATTACTCATAAACGATAATAGTAAATAATTTAATAAAATTATATAATAAAAATTTAATTACTAAATTTTCATTATATAATTTTAATAATTTATTTATTAATATCGTTTAAGATTAAACTGTGGTCAAACGCGAAGACAGTTGACCGCAGAATAGTAAAATGTAACACTTTTTCTGAAATTGAGGGAGTATAAATTATCAATTAACTTGATGAGTTTATTTACCAGAAGTCCAGAACAAGTCTTATATTTTGTTTTTTTCGAAATTTTATTTACACTTAAACTTGTGTAAAATTGGTTGGTAATACGTCACATGAGCGACCGACATGATCACTTAACCGCGGACCAAACAATTTTCACATGCAACGTGTTAATTGTAAAAACTAGTTTTATAAGATGCTTACTCAATTAAAAATATAAACGAACTCATTTATTTATTGTTAGTCAGAATAATATGAATTCAAAGATAAAGTAGACAGAATTAATCAAACCGCCTTTCGTAATTGGAATCGAGGCCTGTGCTTGCACAGTTTCCTTAAAGCAAATACGCCCTCTCACCTATGGTGCTTGATACGTTGAGCGTTTGCCTCCCAGGATACAACGGTTGACTAAAACTACTAGCCGCACAAGCTAGCAATTTCCGGCGAACTGAAACGGATGCTCGGTTTATGCGAATATAGGGAAGAAGGAAGAACAGTAAGAAGAAGAAGAGAAAGGCTCTTTCAGTTTACTCTTCCTTACTGATTCTGAGACCAATTTATAAGTGAGAAAATGGTTGTTGAATTTTGTAACTGCTCAAGAATAATGGAGTTTGATTACAAAAATCAAATCTCTCAACTAATGACATAATTGATTCATTTGTAACTCCTGACAGTTACAAAGTCACAAAAACCGTCAAAACTTTTGGAAGGTTTCGACCAGACCAAGTAGCAAAACGTTGGCTCACGCGGGCAACTTGCCTATTTCGTCCGAGATTAGGTATACGCAGTCGCACGCACTGCGCACCAAGTCCCACTAGTTTCAAGATAAATCGCCAGATTTGCACCCCTTGGCGCGTAGAGAGTCTTCCATAACCTTACCATCACACTTGAACAAGTTGTATGGCTTGATAGGTTATAAACTAGTAATGACTTCCATGTGCTAGCAATGTGGGACAATCCCACTTTACCTTCCAACTTTGAGCAACTATTCCTCACTAACCCAAGGTCCGTTTTGGGCATATCATATATCAAATCGAAGCTCTCACTTAGTAGCTTACGACTATGTATTTAGTTTTCTTAATCAACAAATAATTAAGAAATGAAGTTTTCGACCAGACCAAGTAGCAAAACGTTGGCTCACGCGGGATAGCCGCTTGTGCCTATTTCGGTCCGGATTAGATATCGCAGTCGCACTGCCGCACCCAAGTCCCACTAGTTTCAGTACAAATTTGGCCAGGATTTGCACCCCCCTGCGCGCCCGCGTAGAGAGTCTTCCATAACCTTACCATCACACTTGAACAAGTAGTATAGCTTGATTGGTTATAAACTAGTAATGACTTCCATGTGCTAGCAATGTGGGACAATCCCACTTTACCTTCCAATTTTGAGCAGCTATTCCTCACTAACCCAAGGTCCGTTTTGGGCATACCATATATCAAATCGAAGCTCTCACTTAGTAGCTTAGAACTATATATTTAGTTTTCTTAATTAACAAATAATCAAGAAATGAAGTTTTCGACCAGACCAAGTAGCAAAACGTTGGCTCACGCGGGCTAGCCGCTTGTGCCTATTTCGGTCCGGCATTCGTGTACGCAGGTCGCACGCACCTGCTCGCACCTAAGTCCCACTAGTTTCAGTACAAATCTGGCCAGGATTTGCACCCACCCCACCTGCGCGCCCGCGTAGAGAGTCTTCCATAACTTTACCATCACACTTGAACAAGTAGTATGGCTTGATAGGTTATAAACTAGTAATGACTTCCATGTGCTAGCAATGTGGGACAATCCCACTTTACCTTCCAACTTTGAGCAGCTATTCCTCACTAACCCAAGGTCCGTTTTGGGCATACCATATATCAAATCGAAGCTCTCACTTAGTAGCTTAGGACTATATATTTAGTTTTCTTAATTAACAAATAATCAAGAAATGAAGTTTTCGACCAGACCAAGTAGCAAAACGTTGGCTCACGCAGCTTGTGCCTATTTCGTCCTAAGATTCGTGTCAAGACGCACTGCCGCACCTAAGTCCCACTAGTTTCAATACAAATCTGGCCAGGATTTGCACCCACCCCACCTGCGCGCCCGCGTAGAGAGTCTTCCATAACTTTACCATCACACTTGAACAAGTAGTATGGCTTGATAGGTTATAAACTAGTAATGACTTCCATGTGCTAGCAATGTGGGACAATCCCACTTTACCTTCCAACTTTGAGCAACTATTCCTCACTAACCCAAGGTCCGTTTTGGGCATACCATATATCAAATCGAAGCTCTCACTTAGTAGCTTAGGACTATATATTTAGTTTTCTTAATCAACAAATAATCAAGAAATGGTCTCCTAGAAAACATACCCCACAAGGCATAGTTTACAACAAGTTTTCTTCCAAAACTTCCAACAATCCCCCACATGAAGAAAACTTCATGTCGCATAATCCTACGATCGAATACCTGCATAGGATAGGTAGGTGTTACCACCTTTGAACCCTCCCTTGTATGAATACACCTTCCTTACTGGCTAACAGTAGACGCGATGTCCTTGAACTGCTCTGCCGTTTGTGTAAACGATAGTGCATTCCACACAGGTTCTTTCTAGCATCGTTCCGTTCTATATCACGTGTAACTATATTACTAATACGAATCATTAAAATCCACATGGTTAACCTCTTTATGTTTCGTCATTGTATAGGCAAACCCCCACAATGAACTCCTCGTTGATACAATCAGGTTGTCCCTTTGAACCTAGATCTTGGGATCTCCAGTCAACTAGGTTGGGTTT
Organism: Plantago major; assembly: GCA_026545765.1. Lineage (NCBI taxonomy): Eukaryota > Viridiplantae > Streptophyta > Magnoliopsida > Lamiales > Plantaginaceae > Plantago > Plantago major. The sequence continues at coordinate 28,464,647 of CM048839.1, read as the reverse complement.
TCCTTCGCATCAATCATTAGTTAAAGTCTTCAATCCCATTCCAGCAGAAGGCTTTACTATCATCTCACGATTTAACCCTTTGGTTAACGGATCCGCTAAATTATCTTTAGACTTCACGTAGTCTATAGAGATAACACCAGTTGTGAGAAGTTGTCTAATGGACTCGTGTCTACGACGTATGTGTCTAGACTTACCATTATACATATTACTTTGTGCCCTACCAATTGCAGATTGGCTATCACAATGTATACATAAAGCTGGCACAGGTTTGGGCCAACTTGGAAGACTTTCTAAGAAAATGCGTAGCCATTCGGCTTCCTCTCCACATGAGTCCAACGCAATAAACTCAGCTTCCATCGTGGATCTCGCTATGACAGTCTGTTTAGAATACTTCCATGATATTGCTGCTCCTCCGAAGATGAAGACATATCCACTCGTGGACTTAGCATTCTAAAAATCAGAGATCCAGTTGGCATCCGCATACTGTAGTCCAAAATCACGAGTAAGTCTCAAATACTTTAATACTCTCATTATCACATTCCAATTATTTACTCCTGGATTCTTCGTGTAACGACTCAGTTTGCTTACTGGAAAAGCTAGGTCAGGCCTTGTGCAGTTCATCAAGTACATTAGGCTTCCAATTATCCTAGAGTACTCAACTTGAGACACTCCCAAACCATTGTTCTTCGCAAGATGACCATTTGGGTCCAGTGGAGTTCTAGCTGTTTCAACACCATCTTTGTTGAATTTCTCAAGAATCTTGTCCACATAATGAGACTGATTCAACATCAACCCATTCGGTGTTCTAACAATTTTAATCCCCAGGATTACATCAGCTAGACCCAAGTCTTTCATATCAAATCTGGATTTCAACATATCCTTCGTCGATTTGACCATTTTATCATTACTCCCAATGATAAGCATGTCGTCTACATAAAGACATAAAATGACATAGCCATTTTCCGTTTCCTTTACGTACATACATTTGTCACTTTCATTAATGATAAATCCATTCTCCATCATGGTATTATCGAACTTCTCATGCCATTGCTTTGGTGCTTGTTTCAAGCCATACAATGACTTAACCAATTTACAAACTTTCTTTTCCTGACCAGGTGCAGAAAAACCTTCAGGTTGTTCCATGTAAATTTCTTCTTCTAAATTACCATTTAGAAAAGCAGTCTTCACATCCATATGATGCACTTCAAGATTGTGTAAAGAAGCAAATGCAATTATCATCCGGATAGATGTTATCCTTGACACAGGAGAATATGTGTCAAAATAGTCCTGACCATGTTTTTGGCGATATCCTTTAATCACAAGTCAGGTTTTATCCTTATCAATAGTTCCATCGGCCTTCAACTTTCTCTTAAAAATCCACTTGTAACCAAGTGGTTTGCTCCCCGGAGGAAGATCCACTAGCTCCCAAGTATGATTTTGCAAAATCGACTCAATTTCACTATTGATTGCATCTTTCCACAAAGGTCCTTCCGTAGAGGTCACAGCCTCTTGGTAACTTTGAGGTTCACTCTCTAGCATGTAAGTCAAGAACTCAGGACCAAAGGATTTTTGTGTTCTTGCTCGTTTGCTACGTCTTGGTTCAACCTCTTCTTTATCACTTTCTTCATTGTCCTTTTGTGTGTCATCATGTATCCGTTTAGAAGAGTTGCTTGCAACATCTTCTACCTTTCTACATGGAAACACATCTTCAAAGAATGAAGCATTTCGTGATTCCGTTATCGTATTCTTGTGTATGTCAGAAATTTCAGATTTCACCACCAAGAATCGATAAGCACTACTGTTATGTGCATATCCAACAAATATGCAGTCAACAGTTTTAGGTCCTACCTTAACCTTCTTAGATAAAGGCACCATCACCTTACCAAGACACCCCCACACTCGCAAGTGTTTATACGAAGGAGCTCGTCCATGCCACAACTCATAGGGGCTCTTATCAACCTTCTTTTTCGGAATTTTGTTCAAGATGTAGTTAGCTGCCAAAACAGCTTCACCCCACATTCCTTGATTCATTCCAAAAGTGATTAATATGGCATTCATCATTTCCTTCAAAGTACGGTTCTTTCTTTCCGCAATGCTATTTTGTTGTGGTGAGTAAGGAGCAGTTATCTCATGTTTAATACCACTAGAGGCACACAGCTGTTCAAGTGGAGAAACGTATTCCCCACCACGATCACTCCTTATCACTTTGATCTTCTTGTTAAGTTGATTCTCAACTTCATTCTTATAGAGAGCAAATTTCTCTATAGCTTCATCTTTACTTTTAAGAAGATACACATAACAGAACTTAGTGCTATCATCTATAAAAGTTATGAAAAACTTACCGCCTCCACGTGTTGGAGTTGATTTCAAATCACATACATCGATATGTATTAAATCAAGAGGTTGTGTCTCTCTTTCAATTGATTTAAAAGAAGATCGTGTCAACTTTGCTTCAACACACGTTTCATATTTGTGTGACGCATCAATATGAAACGTTGGCAAACATTTTAAGTTAATTAGTTTACGCAAAGTATCATAATTAACATGTCCAAGTCTACTATGCCACAAATTAAAAGACTCAAGCAAGTACGCAGAATTCATAGTTTTTCCATTAGCATTGGTGTTAACAACCATTACATTGATTTTGAACATGCCTTCGGTTATATAACCGTGGCCAACATAGTGACCATTCTTGGTCATAGTAAGCTTATTAGACTCTAGAACAATACGAAAACCATGCTGGATCAGAAGAGAACCAGAAATCAAATTCTTCCTAATCTCGGGAGCATAGATCACATTGTTAAAGTCAGCTTGAGCCCAGATGTCATCTTCAAAATTACAGTCCCACGACCCTTAACATCGCAGGTAGCAGAATTCCCCATGTACGACTTTCACCGGTCTCGATTCATCAAGTGAGAAAACATATCCTTGTTGAAGCAAACATGCCTAGTAGCTCCAAAGATCAATGAACCATTCTCTGGGTGAGAATCAACCAGATTCACCTCGAAACCACAAAGACAAAGGTTCAAATCACCACATCCTTAGCAAGCAGTTTCAACCATGTTAGCTTGATTCTTCTTTTTAGGTTTGCGACAATCAGCGGACACAGCCAACCGTGCCACAATTGAAGCACTTCGAGAAACTTCTTTTCTCAACTCCACCACTTGGTTTCATTTTGAACCCATTTGAAGAAGCTTTCTTCTTGCCTTTTCCATGCTCAACCAGATTAGCTCTAGCATCCGAACGTGGAGAGTTAGGAACATATCCAGACTCCTTGGAAGAAGCACGATTATCTTCCTCAATTCTGAGCCGAACGATCAACTCTTCAAGGTTCATCTCCTTTCGCTTGTGTTTCAGATAATTCTTGAAATCTTTCCAAGCCGGTGGCAATTTTTCAATCACAACAGCCACCTTAAACGCTTCTGGCAGCTTCATGCCCTCAGCATCGATCTCATGACAGATCACTTGCAATTCCTAAACCTGACAGATCACAGATTTAGAATCAACCATTGCAAAATCCAAGAATTTTCCAACAATGAATTTCTTGGCTCCAGCATCCTCAGTCTTATATTTCTTGTCCAAAGACTCCCACAGTTCTTTGGCGGTTTTCATTTGTCCATACACGTTATGCGAGCATCGAAGCCCGTTCAACAAATAATTCCTGCAAAGGAAATCAGTGTGATTCCACGCATCAAGGGCAGTCAGCTTCTCACGATTTTCCTCTTGACTTGGCGCATCCAAAGTCACATTCGGAGCATCATTAGAGAGATACGTAGCAAGACCCAACGTGGTCAAGTAGAACAACATTTTACATTGCGCTTAAAGTGCAGCCCATTGAACTTTTCAGGTTTCTCAGCATGGCTAGCAGGAATCGAGAAGGTCGATCCAGCCATCTGAGTGTGAACCATGGAACCAGTACCAAACTGAGTCATCGAACCAAAGGCTTGGGCGATGGCGTAGCAATGACGAAGCGATTCAAGAGCCATTTCTATGGAAGAAAACAGAGTAAGTTAATATCTTTGAATTAACAGAGAGAAAAAAATTCTCAAATCAACAGATAAGAGAAAAATTACGCTATTTGCTTTAAGTTTGTTAGTCAGAATAATATGAATTCAAAGATAAAGTAGACAAAATTAATCAAACCGCCTTTCGTAATTGGAATCGAGGCCTGTGCTTGCACAGTTTCCTTAAAGCAAATACGCCCTCTCACCTATGGTGCTTGAGACGTTGAGCGTTTGCCTCCCAGGATACAACGATTGACTAAAACTACTAGCCGCACAAGCTAGCAATTTCCGGCGAACTGAAACGGATGCTCGGTTTATGCGAATACAGGGAAGGAGGAAGAACAGTAAGAAGAAGAAGAGAAAGGCTCTTTCAGTGTACTCTTCCTTACTGATTCTGAGACCAATTTATAAGTGAGAAAATGGCTGTTGAATTTTGTAACTGCTCAAGAATAATGGAGTTTGATTACAAAAATCAAATCTCTCAACTAATGACAGAATTGATTCATTTGTAACTCCTGACAGTTACAAAGTCACACAAACAGTCAAAACTTCTGGAAGGTTTCGACCAGACCAAGTAGCAAAACGTTGGCTCACGCGGGCTAGCCGCTTGTGCCTATTTCGTCCGACATTAGGTATGCAGTTGCCTTTTACTCCAAGTCCCACTAGTTTCAGTACAAATCTGGCCAGGATTTGCACCCCTCTGGCCACAGTGAGAGTCTTCCATAACCTTACCATCACACTTGAACAAGTAGTATGGTTTGATAGGTTATAAACTAGTAATGACTTCCATGTGCTAGCAATGTGTGACAATCTCACTTTACCTTCCAACTTTGAGCAACTATTCCTCACTAACCCAAGTCCGTTTTGGGCATACCATATTTCAAATTGAAGCTCTCACTTAGTAGCTTACGACTATATATTTAATTTTCTTAATCAACAAATAATCAAGAAATGGTCTCCTAGCAAACAAACCCACAATGCATAGTTTACAACAAGTTTTCTTCAAAAACTTCCAACATTTATATATATATTTCACAAGCTATTAATCTGGTCAACTATTCACTAACCTAAATCAAATCAGCTGAACACATGAACGTGCCTCATTATATTGTGGGACTATGGAACTAGGACTGCAAACGAGCCGAGCCGAGCTATGCCCGAGCTCGGCTCGTTTATCATTTTTGTGCTGGAGCTCGAGCTCGATCGAGTTGTAAAATTTGAGCTCGAGCTCAAAATAATTTGTTCGGCTCGAGCTCGGCTCGTGAGCTCGATTTTTTTTTTCAAATCGAACCTTTAAAGCTCGATTTAGCTCGGCTTGTGAGCTCGAAAACTTACAAAACTCGAAATACGCTCGGCTCGAAAGCTCGAAAATTCCCAAAAATGAACATATTTTAAAGCTCTAATTGAAACCTGTAAAATGTGAACATTAATGAAGTAGGATTTTGTTTTTTTATTTTTAAATATATATTATATAATTAAGTAATAATTACAACCGAGCTGCTCGACGAGCTTTCGAGCCGAGCTTTACAAAGTTCAAGCTCGGCTCGAAAACTTAATTGAGCTAAAAAAAAGGCTCGAGCTGCTCGATAAAAGCTCGGTTCGCTTGCAGGCCTATATGGAACCGTGTCTACTCAAATACACCTCTTAAAAAGAAAAAAAGAAAACATATATGGAACGTGGAGTCTAACAATATTACATACAATATATATTATTTATTATTATTATTTTTATTTTATATATCTAAATTTATATAATAAAAGTGGTGATTTATCTCAATAGAGAGGCATTCCACATGCGCAAAATCCTATTTGGCATGTCTCTTTGAATTTCATGAAGTTTTACTCACAAAATTAAATTAAAAAGAAAATATTAATTTAGAAGTGTACTATATATTTTTGATATGTTAACTGTATACATAGTTTTTATTAAATCACATATAACTTTATCTACAAAACTCCGAAAAATATTTTGAACATATATTTGGATTCACCGCGACAAGACGAATCCATAGACACCAATTTTATATATTATTATTAATTAAATAAATTATAGTATATATTAAAATAAAAAATCAAATTGTTAAATGAAATCTATTGGTTGTGTAAATTCTAAATTTCGAAAATAAGTCATGGAACATTTTATTCTTGACAATGCAATGAACCTTATAACTTTCACTATTTATATTTTTAGTATGTTCACAACATATATAGTTTTCATTAAATCACATATAACTTTATCATCAAAACTTCGAAAAATATTTTGAACATGTATTTGGATTCATCGCGACAAAACGAATCCATATACACCAATTATAAGATATAAATTGAAAAAAAAAAGTGCTGCATATTTGAATAGCATAAAATAGAAAAAAGTGTTGAATATTTGAAATTATAGGAGAAGACTAAAAGAAAAGTTAAAATAGAAAAAATCATTATTAAATTAAATAAAATTAGATAATCTTTGACTTTTTGGGTTTGTTGTAATTAGTTTCAAACTACATTATAAATTTGGAATCATCTGTAATTGTTTGAATTGTGAGTACTAATATAAACAAAAGACCATTTAGCAGGGGTCGATTTTGAAAAATCTGATATGGCTAAGTAAGAGATAATTTCAATTTAGAAACTCAATTCTAGGCGTAAACGAACTTTATGAATGGGATAATCCAAACTTGGAAACTCAACTCGAAAAGTAAAATTCAACTTTATGAATTAGATAATTCGAACGTGGGAACTCAATTCCAAGGTCAAAAAAACTATAAGAATGAGATAATTACAACTTGGAAACTCTATTCGGATAATAAACCACATTATTTGGGGAAAATACTCTAATGAAGGAATGATTCAAGCACATGAACTTAATTCGAAAGTAAACTCAACTCAAAAAATGGGATGATTCTAACTAGGGAAATCAATTCGTATGACAAATCAACTATAACAATGAGATTAAAAAAAACTTGAAAACTTAGTTCGAACGGTAAGCTCAAATTTTAGAATTAGATTGTTCCTACATGGGAGCTCAACATGAAAACAAACAAAATTTTAAGAATGGGGATCATTGCAATTTGAAAACTCAATTTGAAGTTAAAAGCAACTCAAAAAAATGGATAAATCAAACTTGAGAACTCTATTTGAACAGTAAACCACACTATATGAAAAAATTATTGGAAGAAATATATAAATTCCTCAGGAACTCAATTCAAAGGGTAAACACACTTTAACAATGAGATAATTTTAATTTGGAAATTCAATTCAAAGGTTAATCTCAACTTTAAGAATGAAGTAATTCTTAATTGAGAACTCCATTTGAAGGGCAAAACAACTGTAAGAATAATATAATTCAACTTGGGAACTCTAATACAAGGATAATCTGTGCTATTTGAAAATAATCTAACAATGAGATAATTCCGAATTAGGAATTTTGTTCAAACGGTAGAAATATTCTACGATTGAAATCATTTAAACGTAAAACTATATTAGAAACGTAAGCCACTTTATGTGGTAAAATACTCTAAGAATATGATAATTTCATTTGAAAACTCAAGTCGAGGGGTAAACAAACTCTAAGATTGTTATAATTATAATTTTGGGGACTACATTCGAAGACCAAACCATGCTATATGAAGAACTTATTCAAAGAAATGGTACTTCCAACTTATGGATTCAACTCAATTGGCATTCAACTTGGGAACTCTAATGTAATGATGAACCATGCTATTTGAAAGTAATATAACAATGAGATAATTCCGAATTAGGAATTTTGTTCAAACGGTAATAATATTCTACGATTGAAATCATTTAAACGTAAAACTATATTAGAAACGTAAGCCACTTTATGTGGTAAAATACTCTAAGAATATGATAATTTCATTTGAGAACTCAAGTCGAGGGGTAAACATACTCTAAAATTGTTATAATTACAATTTGGGGACTACATTCGAAGACTAAACCATGTTATATGAAGAACTTATTCAAATAAAGGGTACTTCCAACTTATGGACTCGACTCAATTGGTAGTATAAACTCAACTATAAAAATGTGGTCAGTCTAACTTGAAAACTCAAATTGACGAGCAAACCAACAACAAAAATGTGATAATTATAACTTGGAGACTATATTGAAATGTAAAGCTCATTATTTGGAATAGTTAGTTGCACATTTAGAACTCAGACCAACTCCAATAATGAGGTGATGACAACTTTAGTACTCTATTGAAAGGATAAACCACAATGTATGGGAATATTCTCTAAGAATGAGGTACGTAATTTGAATTTGACAACTAAATTCGTTGTATGAGATAATTACGACTTGAAAACTTTAATTTGAATAGTAAACCACGTTTTGTGGTAAAATCCTCAAAAAAGGGATTCCAAATGTGGAACTCAAAATCTTTTTATATTTGCAACCTTGAACTCAATTTTAAGAATAATATTATAATTTTAACTCAAAGAATTTTATATTTGTAACCTTGGAACTCAACTTTAAAAATAATACTATAATTTTAACTCATGAACTGAATTCACCGCTATTTTGGTTTACAAGTATGTGTTTAACAAAATTTGGAGGTAGCGTTATGTTTGCATTATTAAATTGTACTCCGTATTGCCTTCCATTTTTTTGATACTCAATGCAATTTGTGTTGTTGCATTGCCACAGGATAAGGCCTCCATGAATAATATAATTTGTTTTTTTAGGCCTTTGACCGTAATGTTAGAGAGGTAATGAGAGGTGCAAGTGGGAGTCAATGAGAAACCATTCGGTAGATTAGTTGTCGTATTTATTGGACACTTAAAACATATATAACCAGTTATACTGGAGGGTAGCAAACACAATATCATGCCCGCACCTCCTTGATCATTTAAAAGACGTGAGTGAATTTATCTAATATGTACTTATATTTGTTATTTTACAATTATGGTGGATCCAAGGTAAAATTATATTAGAAACGTAAGTCACTTAGCTTTATGTGGTAAAATACTCTAAGAATATGATAATTTCATTTGAAAACTCAAGTCGAGGGGTAAACAAACTCTAAGATTGTTATAATTATAATTTGGGGACTACATTCGAAGATCAAACCATGCTATATGAAGAACTTATTCAAATAAAGGGTACTTCCAACTTATAGACTCAATTCAATTGGTATTCAACTTGGGAACTCTAATGCAATGATGAACCATGCTATTTGAAAATAATCTAACAATGAGATAATTTCGAATTAAGAATTTTGTTCAAACGGTAAAAATATTCTACGATTGAAATCATTTAAACGTAAAACTATATTAGAAACGTAAGCCACTTTATGTGGTAAAATACTCTAAGAATATGATAATTTCATTTGAGAACTCAAGTCGAGGGGTAAACATACTCTAAGATTGTTATAATTACAATTTGGGGACTACATTCGAAGACTAAACCATGCTATATGAAGAACTTATTCAAATAAAGGTACTTCCAACTTATGGACTCGACTAAATTGGTAGTACAAACTCAACTATAAAAATGTGGTCAATCTAACTTGAAAATTCAAATTGACGAGCAAACCAACTACAAAAATGTGATAATTATAGCTTGGAGACTATATTGAAAGGTAAAGCTCATTATTTGGAATAGTTAGTTGCACATTTGGAATTCAGACCAACTCTAATAATGAGGTAATTACAACTTTAGGACTCTATTGAAAGGGTAAACCACAATGTATGGAAATATTCTCTAAGAATGGGGTACGTAATTTGAACTTGACAACTAAATTCGATATATAAACCAACTTTGAAAATGAGATAATTACAACTTGAAAACTTTAATTTGAATAGTAAACCACGTTTTGTGGTAAAATCCTCAAAAAAAAGGATTCCAAATTGGGAACTCAATTTTTTTTTTTATATATTTGCAACCTTGGAACTCAACTTTAAGAATAATACTATAATTTTAACTCATGAACTGAATTCACCGCTATTTTGGTTTACAAGTAGGTGTTTAACAAAATTTGGAGGTAGCGTTATGTTTGCATTCTTAAATTGTACTCCGTATTGCCTTCCATTTTTTTTATACTCAATGCAATTTTATGTCGTTGCATTGACACAGGATAAGGCCTCTATGAATAATATAATTTATTTTTTAGGCCTTTGACTGTAATGTTAGAGAGGTAATGAGAGGTGCAAGTGGGAGTCAATGAGAAACGATTCAGTAGATTAGTTGTCGTATTTATTGGATACTTAAAACACATATAACTAGTTATACTGAAGGGTAGCAAACACGATATCATGCCCGCACCTGCTTGATCATTTAAAAGACGTGAGTGAATTTATCTAATATGTACTTATATTTGTTATTTTACAATTATGGTGGATCCAAGGTCAAGGTTGAAATCATCAGGAAACTTATGGTTATTGCGTGTTGGCGGGGGGCTGAAGTCAATACAACAAATGACGACGAGGTCCATATGAAATTGTTCGAAGAGATCCTTATGCATAGGACCCAATCACTGCAATGGTTAAGATCACATATCCTTCGCCATTAGATCATGTTGGTGAAGGTTGATACTTCTTGAACATGGACAGTTGCAGCCCGGCAAAAAACTACAATATTATGTTTTATTAATTTATTTTAATTTTTCACCTAAAATTACGCGCCCACCCTAATGCATTAAGTTCTCAATCGGGGTGGATGGAGTACATAGATAGTTCCAACTAGATAAGAATATTGGGTATCAACCCATTGGGTCCTTAACGGGATTAGTTCGGTTGTTTTCGGCCCGTTTAAAAGCTTATATAACAGACTCATGAACATAAATAAATTTGAAAATTGAGAATCTGAAAACGAGTTTATTTTGCCTTATTTTCAAATGGGTCAGACGAGTTGATTTTAGTAAACACCTATCCTATGATTTACCTGTTAATAATTATCATGTTCAGGTCGTATACATGCAAATGACCATAACCAACATGAATCAACCCTTTAGTTTCAAACAGGTTTGATTAAGTTGGACCTTACCCATTTAAAAGCTAAACCTGGGAAAATATAGAGTAATTCAGGAAACGATAATTCAAAAAAAAAAAAAAAAAAAAGAAGGGGAAACAATAAGATTATGGAATCCCATTGGTTGCGCTGGAGATGTGCTTATGTTTGAAATCAATGTCAAAGAAGGAACACCATACACTCATTTAATTGACATTTTCACCAGAAACTTGCTACGGGTCATAACCAACATACTTAGGCTTCATTTGGTTTGAGGAAAATTGTGGAAAAGAAAAGGAATAGAGGAAAATAAGATTTTTCAAGAAAATGTGTAAGGGAAAAATATCTTTTCTTATTTGGTTTTCTGTTGAGTTTGAATTACAACTAATATATGAACGTTTTTTTTTTTTTTTTGCCTTGCAGTCGATTAAATTCTATTATGAGCATGTATTGTTGTTAGTTTGAGTACTCTAATTATGCCGATTGAATTATCCTCTTTCTGGTATATTATTAAAAGGAAATTATTCCGTGGCATCGCCACGTGTTAGTACTAGTTTTTTTCAAAGCAGTATAATAATTCACAAAGTTTTACTAAGTTTATAATTCAATTTAAATCTCATCCATTGATCTTACTTATTCAATTTGAATCTGGTATGTACATGTGTCATTGTTTAAGTAGAAGGTGCAGGGTTCGAATCTCATTGACGTAAGTTTCTCCCTTTTATTTATTATTTTTAAATGTTTTAAAAAATCACAAATTCATTGGTTTATATAAAACCCTTAATACATGTATTGTGTTACGTAAATGCTAGTATATATATAAGTGGACAACTATTGAAGTTGTGCAATTGAGTACTTAATTTAAGTTAAATTGGACTCATTTATAATATATTTGTAAATTAGACTTTAGTTACAAAAAACAATCTGTTTTATTCAATTAAATTACAAGCCATAATTCAATCTGAACAAAATCAATGCATCATAATAAAAACCAATCTTCCTTCTCCATTTAAATTTAAAACACTAATTGAACCTCAACAAAATCAATTCATCATTAAAAAAAACCAATCTGTCTACTCCAATTAAATTTTAAATCCTAATTCAACTCAACAAAATTATTTATTTTTTTTGGTAGACAAAGGATATTATTGAGGCCTAACATCATTAAAAAAACAACGATAACCAATATTTCTACTCCATCTCCAATTAAATTAAAACAGATCAACTCAGCCACTAATTCAACTTAAAAAAGAAACCCATTATCAGAAACAACAATATTATTTATCTTCGTATACGTCTTCTATAACTAAAACTATGTGCCACAATAACACGCATAGCGTGTTCTCACGTTCTAGTAATTATATTATTATAATTGCGGTATGTATGTGTATTTCTCTCACTTTCTATTTTTTCTCCTGTTTGATAATTTAGATATGCATGATTGCCAACATGTGCCCGAAAACCACGAAGGAAGTTTTCGATCTCATTCCAGCTGTGCAGGTATAGCACACCACTGAGTTTATGTTATAAATAGTACATGCCAGAATTGATTACTTGTTGTATATATAAAATGCAAGGTTTGTGATGAAAAATGCTATTCCTTGTTTAAGAGTTTAATTTCTCGTGAGTTGTTAATTTAGGTATGATTGTATTGTAGGGGCGGAGGAAGGACATAGAAGAACCATTGAGCAGGGCCTTGTTGGCTATCAATAAGCAAGGAATAACACAGTTCAATCAAAGGAGATAAACGGCTCGAGGAAGTTACCGAGTCAAACTTGGTCACAAAAAATGTCACGGCAGGAAATAACGAGCATGAGGAAGTTCATAACGACAATTATAATGGGATTGGAACTGATCCCGTTAACACTGAACCACGTCGTCCCAAGCCCAACATGCGATATTTCAGTTAATTATTATTTACTTTCCTTGTTGCTGGTGATCAATTATAAGTGGTGAAAATTCTATTTCTTTCTAGCTTTTTTTTTTTTTTTTTTTGGTTACCTTGGTATGTTTTGCTCGACAACTGGATTGTTGCTCTACTCACTTATAAACTATCACCATTTTGGAAAGCATTCATGAGTTATTTGGGGCTGAAACTAAGTATGTGAAAGTTGGTTGGATAAATCAATTTTTTAATGTTATATTGGTTAAGGATTTATCTTATTGATGACGTATAATTTCATTCGAAGTTTTTATTCGCAGTATAGTTAAACAACAATTAGTTTGATTGTGAGTCGAACCCACCCACTAGGGCCCACCTTAGCTCATTCAAGTGGTATATTATGCCATAATATCACATTCAAATCCACTAAGTCGACACTGATCCGGAAATCTGACATTGAGTTGTTGGAATAAGTGTATGGCTATACGGGAAACAGAACAAAAAGTTTGCAGAGTCGAGTGATGGCACTCTTTCCTTAAGACTTTATTCGCTCTGCACTTGGTGTTTACAGAAATTTAGCGACCCAAGATAAAACTACAGTTGAGATCGTATACAAACACTTGAAATACGACGCTCGAATGGACTACAGCAATATGGGAAACAAGCAAGCTTAGAAGAGAGGGAGAAGGAGAGCAGAAGAATGAGTGATCCGATTCTGCAACAGGAAAGGGCTATAAATAGCAGCCAGGTGGTGCTAGCGAGCATACACAATCTTTCGTTTAGGTGGTGTGAGCGAACATACACAATCTTTCGTCTTCAGTCACAACGAACGGACTTATCTGTTCGCTGAAACAGAGTGTCTGTTCGTCGAAAGGTTTTTCCAGAGAAACCTTTTCGCTGAAACGTTTCGAACCAAAATTATAATCAGTTTTTGGTCCAAAAAGATTATATCCTACACCACCACCAGCAAGCCCAAACCCAGGCCCACGACCCGTGAACCCAGGACCCGGGCGGAGCCAGGCGGGTGCGTATGGTCAACGAGGAGCCATCTAGCTCCTCCCCCTTCCAAAAGCATGGGTACCCCCAAGGGGTCCAACCCTTAATGCAAACTTATGCACTTATAATTAGTTACTCCTTCCCATATTTTAGCCATGTGGGATGTCCCTCCCACTTCCAACCTTTAGACTTCCAACTATGTTTCAACCAACACACTTTGAGTTTCAATTACTCTTTCACCTCAAAAGGAATTTTAGTAATTCTTGTTCAAGTGTCTTCTACTACTATAGTAGATTGATACACGTTCGAGAAATCTCCGTTTCCGACGTGTGGGGCCCCTTTGGTTGAGGTACAAGGTCATGGACCGTCCTTTGGTTTCTTGCTAAAATTCCTACATGAATTTCAAATCGATATCACTATAATCAAATCTAAGAAATTAATTATAATCAAATCTAAGAAATTATTCATAAAAACCTGACCGTTCGCTATAGTGCATCCATGCGCTGACAACTAAAAACGCGGAACAAGAACATAAACAACCCATCCCAGAAGTGTTTGAAAGCGGCTTACAAATCGAATTCGGAGCGCGAAATGGTGCCCGAACCAAATCCATCCAGGGGAATAGTAATACCAACCGTCGAGGACTCTGGACTCCTTTAGCCTACCCAAATTACATTAGCCGCACCGGACCAGACTCTAGATGCAGAATTACAATCTCTTTTCTTTAATTTTATTTTCATATTTTCCTTTCTCTACTCCAAAGAGTGACAAAATCGAAGATTCTTCTAATTATTAGGTCTCATAATATTCTTCAACTTCCTACTCATATCACCAGCCATTGATCTTTTGATTTGGATTCATCTGTTGTTTCTCCTTCATGGATGATTCGTAAACCGCAAGCTTTTTGCTAAATCAAACAGTTACACTACTTGATTCTGCAGATAACACACATAATTCTCACGCAACTGTTCTGTTTTACGTGAACTTTTCTCCCAGGTATTGCCCCATTCGAGATGATTTCTTTTTCATGAGATGTTATAGGGACCTAATTCGATGAACTTATTTCAACTGTGTTATAAAGTTCCAATCTTTATGACTATACCTTGAAATTTGATTCTATCTGTGGCCTTCTCTCTCTCTCTCTTTTTTTTTTTTTTTACTATTGTTAGGCAAAATTAACTTTTCAATGTTCAATTTGCTTATGATATGCATTATCGCAATCCGATTTATAATGCTCCTGTAGATATGGATAATGAGCTGTGATTGTTTAATTGTAGAGGGCAGTGGCTCATACGACATGGGTGCGATTTTCAGCTGCTTTGATGATGCACCAGCTGATAAGGAACATACTGCCCGTTTGAACGTTTCGGGTTCGGAAGTTTGTCAATGTCTTGACTTCTGCTTACATAAGACCAGGAACAAGGTACAGTTCAATTTTTGTATCTTCTTGATGACTTCAAGTCATAAGTTGAAAGAGTTTTTTTTAGGACAGTGTCAATTGTGTGAAATTCTAGTGAGTTTGATTGGTTTTCGTTTACATGAGAGTAATAGCTGTGAGTGAACTTGAATAGTTAGTCCTGAGTAGAACTATAATTTTATGTAGAAGTGAAGAACAAATTTTAACTTGTAAACTTCAACAGGATAAGGATCGACTCACTACACAAGAAACAAGCCCTACCTCTTTGTGTATCCACGACAACTTCTCAAGTAATGGAGGTGAAAGTGCGGCTGCCAGGTCTACCCCTACAGACATCCAACAGAATGCTTGCATATATTCTGAATCTAGCGGTGACAACTTTTCAAGTAATGAAGGTGAAAGTGCGGCTGCCAGGCCTACCCCTTCAGACATCCAACAAAATGCTTGCTTATATCCTGAATCTGGCGGTGACAACTTCACAAATAGCGAAATTACACCTGATAGATGTGCATCTGGTGATCACTCAAGAGTTAGACCAGAGCCAATCATACGAAATGTCATCCCGTTAAACTCAGAAACTGTACAGGAAAACAAAAGAATTGGCTCTGACAGCAAAAAAGGTTGCCCTGACCAGAGTTCTGATTCTTGTGTGGTGACAGAGTCGGACGCGGTGGGAAGTTATTTTTCATTCCCAATGCTTGAGGACGAGGATGTCTGTTCGACATGTCTTGATGGTATTAGTTCTGTGTGTATAACTGTATATTGTAACTGCGAATATTTCCTTAAACTAACATCTCAGTTTGGACGTTGCTCGGCTAAGTCACTACTTCTCTGTCATTCTGAGTTTCTGACTGTTTTCAAATTGAATGTTTTGTAGAGTATGACGATGAAAATCCAAAGATAACAGTGAAGTGTTTGCATCATTTTCACCTTGGCTGCATCTACGATTGGATGGAGAGGAGTCCAACCTGTCCAATTTGTAGAGAGGTAAGGTGTTCCGTTAGGGGCGTCTTCATCTATTTTTACGTCATAGATTTTGTTTTACTAACTTATTCCTCCTTTACCCTCTCTCTATATGCCGTAGTTGTTGCTGTTTGGGGAATCAAGTTAAGATTTAAGGATTTGGGGCTATGGATGCACTGACTGGAGAAAACAAGACTCTAGAGTTATTATACAGAAAGGCAATTATTTCGACTATGGCAAAATTTTCAAGATAAAATTTGTTATCTTATACTCTACCCACAAGAATTATACTGTTAATTACAAGCTAGTAATTTAAATATTGTCATCTGCTCTTGCATCTTGAACTTATGTTGAAGGAAGAAGTTGATAACAGTATGTGATTGATTAGTTTTAGTATGAGCAATTTGTTTTACCCCTCGTACGGCCCATCTGATGGCCTTCTTTCCGCTTTATATAGCGCACATGCATAATGCCTGCATATTCTGGTGCCACACATGTATACTTGCACACATTCCTACTCATGATGGTATTAGCCAAGCAAATGACTCCATAAGAAGATTATTTCCATAACCAAGGGTAAAACTGTGTAGAATATAAGTAAAGGATAGTAGATTTAAATTTAGAGATGCACAAGACCGTACAAAATACATATCAAATAAACTTAAAGACCCTGCTGCTATTGAGTAATGTTATTGCACGGGTTGGTTATATTAATTATACCTATGTTATGATACAGTTCTTCGAATAGAGCTTTGAAGATGTGGAGAAAATTAGAGAACTCCTCAGACCATCATAGGTATAACTTCACTCTAGGAATAAATTATACTACTAAAAGTTATCCTGGGGACACACTAGATTAGATGATATGTAGAGTTCTTATTCGCCCCCGGATCAATTATAGATATTCCAGACTACAACTTAAGATACCTTCTCCTGCTAGTCTTTATCAAGCAGCAAAGCATCCAAGATGGCATGAATAGAGTGAATCAAGAGTTAGGTCTAGCTCATTCCTTCTAGCTTCTGTTTCTGCCTCTCCATCGTATGTGCCACTGCGTGATAGATATGGTAAGATCAATGATTTGCTGAATTAGCAAGCTTAAGGAGATGTTTCCGTAATTCAGATGCACTAAACATTTGGATACATTTTTTAATGATATGAAGAAATTTATGCACTTTAAAAGTTGCATTACGAATCAACAATATTTACCCATTTAAGCATGGAATTTGAGGTGCCATGAGGTACTGTGGTTCTGGCGGAGGCAGCAGCGCATGCATATTACTTCCATGGTGCTGCTGCTGCTGATTCGATGGCTTATGCGCAATTTCATGCTCCTTCTCCTTGATCTATACCAGAGTTCGGTTAGTATTCAAATGTTAACAGCTTAAAAAGTACCCAAATGTTGTTAAAAAGATCAAATATGTTTTTAAATGGTAAGAGAGTGATACTGACCTGCTTTGCTAGTGTGCTATTCTGATCTTGTATTGCCTTTGTCTGCCAAGTATTTATCGACTGTTATAATTATGCGATCCAAAGTTGCCGTGCATTTAATAGTTAATAATTCTATTGAAATAATTAAGATTAACCCTGCACATTATATCTTTCCATGATTTGTATGGTGCAATTCATGTAGACTATGGATTTGAACAAAAAACTTGAGTACTAATCGTGTTACTAGAACAGCGACTATATATAAGCAGGTATAAAGGAATGAACCTTCCGCTGCATATCAGAGATCGAGTCGTACATAAGTTGGTTCTGCATAGCAACATAAGGCATTATAGATTGCATTATTAGAGAGAAAAATGTATAGAGTGAAAGATAACTATAACAAGTTACTATGAAAGTAATATGCATAGAGCAGAGTGATATACTTTTCGAACTCTGATGCTTTTTAGTGCAGTTTCAAGCTGTTGTTCAAGATTCTGAAGGTCTTTGATGTTCATTGAGTCCAGATCTTCTCCCATATAATGCCTAAGTATTACCAGTAACAACATAAAGAGGGCAAAATGGTCAGACTCGCATATACATGCTTATATAAACCTCCTACTTAGCTACCCTTGTGCAATTTCTACAGTCTAGAACTCATTTGCGTTTCTTGGACTTGGTTTCGAAAGCTTGCTGTTGATATAATGGAAACCGTACTATGCTTGAATTACCTTTGATTTCTCTGCAAGAGTTCAATCCTGGCCTTGAGTTTGCTGTGTTCTAGAGTCCAGTTTGCCTGCACAACGCAACAATATCGTGCTCACTTTTTTTAATTACTAATACTTTACATACCAAGCAGGATGCATGTTTCATAATCGCAAAGACCTAATAATTCGATTATTATTCTCTCCGAGTGTTTAAATGAAGCAATTGTTTATTTCATGAGAGTTCAATTGTTTGTTGTGAGGTAATAATAGTACTTACAGGTGACTGAGGCTCACTTGCAACCAATTGCCTTTCGGCAAACGAATATCTTTCATACCTCTCCAAGATAGTGTCCATGCTGCTATGGATTAAAAGTCATCAATTTTGTTAAAAGCCGATATAAATGTATAAGCACAACCGTGATATGTGAGTTCGACTCAACTGTTTAGCGTGATCTTATAAGCTAGCTAGATACATTTTACTTCTTTTTTGAGAAAAAGCTAGATACATATTCATGTATGCTTAAATGAGAGACTTAAGTTCCTTTAAAATCGTCCATCTATAGTGATTATGTTGAACAAATAAAAAGAAAAAAAGGTCAAAGTAGAAGTTCAGAACTATTATTCTTTAAAACCCAAATACTGGAGAGATCAAATTTGCAGAGGAAAATATGTGTCCTTATAGAACTTTAAACATAGTAATGGTTTTCAACTACCACAAAAATTTGTTCAAAATAAGCAAGAACAAGCCGTCATGAATTAGGGCATTGTAATGTAAGTTGCAGTGATGGTTGAAGTATTAAAGATATTGTTCTGACACAAGTATTATTCTGTTAGTTATGTTATTAGACTTTTGTGCGCAATATAATGTAGATGTATCTGTTATCATATTTATACCAGGAATAAAGTGCAGTTATTGTTGTTCAACTAAATACTTATTGATTGTATTTATGTCTACTGCAGATATATTATTACTGTGCATTTTTTTCTAGCTAACCTTAGAATTACAATATATCTCCTCTCGATCGAAAATATGTTCTCATAGTACCTTCGATATATATTCCCTAACAAGCTAATTAAGCTATAGTGTGTAATATTCCTAGGACTATATATTTGTTATTCTTATTATAAGTAGTATCAATTAATTCAACAAAAAGTTTTGTTATATAAGTGATTTCAAGTACTGGTTTTGTAATATTTTAAAGCTTTTCAAAAAAAAAAAAAAAAAGTACTGGTTTTGCATTTTCTAATTTAGTCAAAGTGGAGATTAATAATAAATTTACACTACTTAAATCTTATGGGAGACCCATCTACAGTTAATTCAAAAACATACTTAGTGATGTTGATATGAAAAAGCATTGAGTAACTTTTGCGAAATACCGTATACCAAATCAAATATCACATATTTTATCACAAACATTGTATGTTTAGCTACAAGCATCACATGTTAATAAATTCATGTAATGCAAGTATAATGCAGGTTTATTATGCACAAGATGTTTAAAATTAAACATATGATGTTTGTACATAAATATATGATATTGAATTGATCTATCCGGGATAATTGGTCTATTGCAAAAATTTGTAGTGAATTTTTCAAGTAAAACGTTTATGCTCATTTTAAAAAGACACATTATTTGTTTATGAGAAACACCAATGCTCTTAAGCAATAACCATAAGCTTTCGCTAATAGTATACTGTTTGTTTGTCTTTTTTAAATCTTTCTTATAAACCGTCCCGCACGAATTTCCTCATAAATTTAATGTTTTATTTAAATCTTTAGAACCCCCGATGTAAATTATTGTTTTGAAATCACTATTGTGTTGAATGGTGGATCTCAAATTTTCATGCTTTTGTAGCTCACCTATTAAATTGTTTTATTGTTTTCGCCAACATGCAGCTAGTTCAGTTCTCTACTTCTATTATATTTACAAAGTAATATATATATATATATATATATCATGAGATTTTTGCTATATATCCAATGTAATGGAGGAAAACACACACACACACACTTGTTCCTACATTAATATTCATAGAATACTCTTGAATTATGTGCTAAATAGACCTTCCATTACTTACAAAATTTCCAAGTTCAGGGATTAACAGTATTAAATCAAAACTAGCTAGCTATACTTTTCATTGTGAAAGAAAATCAATGATGTAGTTAATTTTAAACATCACGTGTGTAAAAAACTGTAGTATTTTAAACATGTAATTGTTGTAGTGAAATATGTAATGTTTATTCAATCAGATCTTTGTGAGATGGTATATCGCAAAACTATATATAAATACGGCGTCATGTACGGATCTTAGACTTTTAAAATACCAACGCATTAGTAGTTTACCAACAAAGTCTTTATTTATAAAAACGGTATTTAAATAACTTATCTAGAGACGTATAATGTTATTAATCAAAACGTCTATGTTGTTAAGAAAATTTATCTTTTGTACACATGAAAAAACAATAATATTGACAACATAGATATTTTTATTAATAATATCGATAATTTTCTTGAAAATATAGTTCGTCTCCAAATAAGTTATCCAGATACCGTCAATAGGGAACTTACTCTTGCCTGCATTTATCAATGTTTATTTTTAAATTTTTTCTTCCCCAAATGAGGACATTGGAATCAGTTAACTCATCCTCACAACTCTCCAGACTCTTACTTTCTCCCTATCTTACCCCGACTCGGGTACGTACTCTACCAGACTCGGATAATATATCTTTCTTCTAACCAGATAAGTATATGTAATTTTTTACGAAATAAGGTTATCGATGAGCCACCATTAAATTATACTCCCTCCGTCCCAGAAAATTTCATACATTAGGGTTATCGCGCAGTTTTATGCAAAAAGTTAAAGTAACGATAGAATATAGAAAATGTGGAAAAAAGTGTACTTTTAGTGGCAAAATATGTAATTTAAGTATAAGGTTGAGATTATTTATTATTTGTTGGGTGTGGGGTAACTTATTTTTTTTTGTAATGTATGAAGTTTTGTGGGATGACTAAAAATGGCAAATGTATGATGTCCTGCGGGACGGAGGTAGTAATATAGTTTTGCTCACAAGTTATCTTTTCTAACGCGCGCGCGCATATATATATATATATATATATATATATATATATATATATATATATATATATATATATATATATATATATATATAGGTAAGAATTCTTGGTCAAATGTATTTGGACCCTAGACGAGTCACAGAATAGTGACTCATGCAAGTTTTTGGTAAACTATAAGATATGAATGTACGTCGGTAAGGAACAAAAAAACGAAGCAGTAAAAAGTTAAAAAAGGTAGAGGCAGGTTAAAAACCGTGTAAAAACAAACACCTGGAGGTCAGAGAGTAAAGCGTGAGATGATGGTAATCAATCATAGAAATATGTCAGAGGTAACTAACGACATTACCAAAAGGGCAATCTCTATGTTTACCGGTTAAAACCATGCCACCACTTGACATCACTCAAACTTCATTTCGCAACAACTGTCATCTTAGACTCCTTCATTTTTACTCAATAAAGAATCTAATCATCTCACATTTTTTAGAAAAATAAAAATAAACAAACTTAATTTCCTTAAGCTGCATTACTTTGCTATTGGCTGGAATTTTATTAAAAATAGTAACTTGTTTTCAGTAAATATTCGGATGTAAATGTAAAATGTGTACGATCAAACACTCATCGGAGTTTTAATGGTGGAGTTCGATGAAAGTGGTTTTAGTATAGGGTAATATATGGATTATTTTCATTTTGCCAAAAAGAAAGAAGGAATTTCCCCCCTCTTATTATGCTTAAGAAAAATATAAATTTCAGAAATTAAAAAGATAAGAGCTTTCACATAAGGATAAATAAATCTCAAGACAAAAGATCATTAGGAAAAGTGATTTAAGAGGAATTAAGTGAATTAAAGATTTTCTGCCAAAACACATGTAATAATTAGAATATGGACAAAAATTATAGGCATAAAATGTTTTTGAGATAATATGAAAGCTAAAAGTTCCATCAAGGAAATGGGGAAAACAGAAGCATTTTGGAGAAATCAAGAAAGAAAAAAAAATGGTGGAAGAGAGATCTAAATGAGCAAAAGCTGATGGTTCCACTTGATATCATATCATGACAGATTAAGAAAAGGTTTTGTATATATACGTACACAAATTAACTTGAATTATATGTTTAAGATAATTATATAAAGTTGTAGATAAAATTAAATATGGTGAATAAGAAACAAATTAAGCAAGTACTTAATATGTACCAAAAGGAGAAGCATACAAATAAGAAAATTAGAGAAAATCAAGAAAAGTAAACCCTACTTGGAAGAAATTCCATTTTGAGAAAATTAAGTGCATCAGATCTACTAGCTATATATTAGCAAGACAAGAAAGAAGAAATTAATTAATTAAATATTGAGAGAATGATGAGTTTGAGAAAATTAAGATTAATTAAGTAGAAGAAACATGATGAGTTAGAGTTATAACTACTAACCAAGAATCAGTGGAGTACTCAAAGAGCTTGCCCTTGTGTGAAAAGACAATAAGAGCAACTTCAGCATCACACAAGACAGAGATCTCATGAGCTTTCTTAAGCAAACCAGCTCTCCTCTTTGAGAAAGTCACTTGTCTGTTGATCTTGTTCTCTATCCTCTTCAGCTGTACTTTGCCCCTCCCCATTGATGATATATTATTTGAATGAATGATACTTTTCTCTTTTTAATTCTCTTACTCTCTCTAGCTCAGGAAGGAAACAATGAAAGAAACAAAGCACCAATTAAGAGAAAGGAAGACCTAAAAATGGAAACCCTGAAATGATATCTACCTATCGTACACTAACAAATACTATTTCACTCTTTAAATTTTACTTTTTTTAAATTTCTTGATGTTTCTATGGATCTTGCTTGCTTTAAAAAGTTAGGGTGGAGAGTGAAAAAGGATATTTTTGGTGATTTTGTAAATTTGTTTTATATATTCTTGTCTCCAACAATAAATGTACGTGTAAATAGTGACTTTGTGGAAAAAAGATATACTATAGGACATGATGGAGATATACTCCTAACTCCTTCCTTCCGTTCCATATTAATTTCTCGCTGCTCCAGAATTGAATTTTAGGCCTAAATTTTATAAAATTATTAGAATAATTTATAAAAGATAGATAGAGTAGAAAAAAATTATAGTGAATATGTGGTAGTAGAAATGTTTCACATTTTAAATATGAAAATTTGAGATTGAAATAGTTTGTGACAATCGGTAAAGGAAGGTTGAAAAAACGAAGATTGAAAGTTCAGGTTCGGACGGAAATTGAAGTATAATAGGGTAATGGTGCAATTAAACTGATGAGGTATTCTAGCTAGGTAGGGTGGTTTAATTTAATTTGATGAAGCACGTACAATTATGGAACTGGTGGGGCGCCAGATATGAAACCACCAGCCATGGAAAATTAACGACCTTGTTCTTTTATCATGTGCTGTTGATTTCTCATTGGCTCTACACTGGTAGGGGGCACATATATACCACTCCTGCACCTCTCTTTGAATTTTTATTTCCTCCTAGACCTTTCTTTATTTTTGTTTTTTCTTTTTGTTCTCCTAATTGCCCAACCAAGAGATGTTCATTTTGCCATAAATAAAAAATAAATGATTTTGTCAAAGAATATTGTTCAAGAAGTACTGAAATATGTTAATTTCATTTTTTTTTGTTACGCGTCAACTAGAAATGGTGGCGGACTAGCCATTGGCCAAGGCTGACCTCAGCCCGGAGTCTAAGATTTTGTTCTCTTCGTCTTAACAGAACTGATCTGAACGGAACTGAACTAGGCTCTGTCCTCTTCATCTGAAAATTCATTAATTTCAGTTCAGATTTGCTTAGTTTAATTTTATACTACACTTCAGTTCAAATCAATTCGGTTCAGTTCAATTCAGTTCAGACGAATAGAACAGAGCCTAAGTTTAGTTGTAGTATAAAAAACAATTAAGCAGATAAAATGAACTAAAGTAAACTGAATGAATTTGAACTGAAATTAATGAGTTTTCAGATAAAGAGAATAAATCTTAAAAACAACTTACAAACTTTTAATGTAAAAATTTGGTAGCCCAAGTTTATAGATAATTTTTTTCCTATATATCTTGTAATATTTTTAATTTAGCATGAGGTGAAAAATATTGTTGGCCCCTCCCTAACTAGAAACAAACTACTCCGTACTTCCAATCCTCCATGACATCCCTTATGTACCCTTTTTGTTCAGCGAGCTTCTCTAAAGACACTTGGCTGATGGCGATCTTGATAAGAAATATATGTTCCTCTTACATAAGCTATCCAAATCCAACATAAATCGTTCATGATTTAACTATACATAACAAAAATTCTCAAGTTTACTGCACCCAAATGATTAATGGTGTATCATATAAGTTTTATGTTATTCAAGTGCTCCATAAATGCAAGGGCGGAGATATATAGAGGTGTGGAAGGGGCCAGTTTCCACGTATAAAATATGAAAGTCGCACATTTCCTCCACATTTTTTTTGTTTTTGGATTTTTAACAAATTGCAACATCTTAACATTCAAAATAACATGATCAAAATCCTGAATTTCATTCATGGCTCCAACCTGAGCCTGCTGCGTGAATGTAGGTCGGTTTGTTCAAACAAACCCCGCAAGGGGAGGGCACTTTCCCTAGCCCGGCCCGGCCCTGGACCCATGCGGGCTGTTCAGCCGCATGGGGCCCCATTTTTTCTGGGATTCCAAGCCCAGGACCATAGCCCATATGCAGTTTAGTTAAAATTTTTTTAGCTCTTTTCAAATTAACTATTATGCTGGATAGTCCTTACTTAGTTTTGTTCTCTGCTTTTGAGCTTTGAGTGAATGGGCTGTTGAAAATTGATGGAATATGGTATGTATTATTGATAGTTGATGTATAGCTTTATGAGTTTGTAAATAACTTTATGGTTTGTCTTCTTGAATTGGCTTAATATCCATTACAATTTCTATTTTGTGCCATCAATGACTTGTGTAATACGAAGTCTTGGAAGAGACGTGTATTAGTGAGATACTTGAGAGACGGATTGATGTTCTTAATTATATGTATAATGTTTCAAACAATATCAGTGATGTTTTATAAGTAGACATTTTGTATCATTTTTGTGTATATGTATATCACTTATGTTCTTAGTAAAACTTTTAATGTTTTTGGATATAACCGTAATGTTTATCTATCTCGTTTAATCTTTCTATAAGACCGTCTCTCATAAGACCTACTCCATGTATTACTGTTCCAGGAGATTCAACTAATTCCCTATATAGTCCATTCAAAGAGCGCTAGAAGAGTTGCACTTTTCAATTGATCTCTCTTTTTTTTTTTGGTAATGCTTTATTCGAAATATAATCTTAATATTGTATTTGAAATTTTGTTTTAGCATACACATATTTGATTATATATGAAATTTATATTTTTAATTTTTGTTGTATAATTGTTCGGGTCCATTTTTAAAAATTCGCATGGGACCTCATATTTTCCGGACCTGTCCCTAGCCTTTGTTTTTGAAAAAATGTATTCAGTGTAATTTGACGGTATTTTGATCTTTCTTAAGAGACACACATATGCATATAGTTGATTTTAAGTAAAAATGTCATTATTTGTATGTCAATTTTCATTATATTTATTATATTTTATTTATATCAGTTAAAAAAATTATCCTCTCTTAAATAATAATAAAAAAATTTTAGATATACATCCTAGTTGATTTTTTTCCCGACTCCACCCCTGAGCGTATAATTCTTTGCTTATTCAATTACTTGGAAGTTGGAACTTTGCACTTTTCTTGTTACGGTTTGCACTTTATCTCCATGGATTCAATTACCGACAATGTTGTTTGCGAAAGTCAAGGATGATAGTTTGATCATTAACACTGTAGCGCTGCAGGTCCGTCCAGGGATTGCTGTTGATTTGGGCCTAGCTCATAGTTACTTGGGCCAAGTTCACTCATGTGGAAGCTTTGGGCTATAAATCGAACCAAACCAAAACGTACTCTTTAGGCTTCAACTCGATTGCTACGATTGGACTTTGGAAGTGTGGTTAAACGGTCAGAAAAAATATTCAAAGCTAGGAGTAATTTCTCTTTCAGAAATCAGGATATTTTGTTTTAGGCATTGACTATTGACGTAATTTCATTTTACTTCATAGAGTAGGAACAACTAGTAATGCTTCACCCGTATGTTTAACTTGTGAGTTGGTTAACTTGATATCTACTGAAGAAAGGTTGGTGATATGACAACACTGATTAATGAAGAGAGTTGGAAGACTGATGTTACTGGAACACTGAATGTATTGTGTTTGATGTTGCAAAGACACGGGGAAAACACAGGAAGCACAAATGAGTGATGACAAGATATGCTGACGTGTTATAATATGATTGGCTCTGGTAATTTGAGAGGGAGAATTAGTTAGTCGCATAACTAACTTGCAGAACAGCTCTTGGATCAAATTGGAGGTGGTTATCATCAGATTGGAGTATATAAGCATATTGTAACTCTTTGTAGCTCATAATAATCATAATTCTTCATTGTATTTCACTTTCTAAAAGAGCAATTCTCTGATTTCTGAGAAGTAGCAATTGGACGAAGAACAGATTAGCTTGAGAAGCTTGAAACTCGTTTGATTCGTTTTGTAATCTGTTTCTTTCTTGTGATAGTGGAAATCTGGTACTCTTCGTGGATGTAGGTGAAAACCGAACCACGTAAATCGTTGTGTTATTTGTTCGATTGTTGGTTATTGTGCGATTGTTTGGTTTCGTGTTCATAGTCGATTGGAGATTTTTGATCGATTTGCAGAGGTTAATTGTTACAGAACTAAACCGAGAGTCTTTTTAATTAAAACATTTCGAGATTTAATATTACACCTTAAATATAAGACCATTGATCTAGTCTTGCCACCACACTGTATATGGGTACCATCGTAAAGCCTACGTCTACAGTGAAGGTGCAATAAACCACATTTTAAGGCCTCATCTTCGCAAGCAAGTTAGTCCTTGATGACTTTAATTGAAACTATCAATTTACATTCCGTTTTCAAACTTCTGATGCCACGTACATATAAGTTGCGGACGGAATGAGCGCTACTGAACGCAACACGTTTTCGACTAAACGCAATATAAAATATTTGTAACTTTACCAAAATGCCCCCAACTGAAAAAACAATCTTACAAACTTAACGAAAAATTGAAATAACTCGTATATGCAATCACAAAAACATTAACATGCACGATCGAACACAAAATAACAACACTAAACATAAATCGAAAAAAATGAATGAAATTTTTTTTCCGGAAAATATTTCGTTTATACAAAAAACATTAACATGCACGATCGAATACAAAATAACAACACTAAACATAAATCGGAAAATATTTCATTTATACAATCCAACTGAAAGGTGGTTGAAAACGGAGTTGATCGGTCGAAACGGAAGTAGATTCGGAGTTCGGATGGATATTTAATGGTTTAAGTGAAAGCCTTGAAATTGACTACGATTATGCGGTACGGTATTTTGGCCATAAATTTCTCATATGAACTCCGATTGACCTGATCTTGGTGTCCACGCGTAGATAAGACCAGGATCTACAACTTTCAAGAAGGAACCATGTCCAAACGTCGGAATTTGAACCATGTCTAAACGTCGGAATTTGAACATGGTTCCTTCTTGAAACTCTTAACTTATCTGCGTCGAATCAATCAATCGAGTTCTTTTATGGCCAAAATACTTCGTGTTTTGAAATATTTTCCACTTTGTTTTTAAAAATTCCTATTTATGTTTAGTGTTGTTATTTTGTGTTCGATCGTATGTTCAGTAACGAAATATTTTCTGAAATTTTTATTTATTTAATTTTTCGAATTATGTTTAGTGTTGTTATTTTGATTTTCGATTTTTTGAGTTAGGGACATTTTTGTCAATTTACAAATATTTTGTGTTGCGTTTAACGAAAATTATGTTGCGTTTAACATTGATGGACGGAATGGGAAATTACTCTAATGACGTGGATAACTGTCCAGCAAAGTGCACTACTTTCCCGGACATTTCAAGGTACACCGATCATGTAATTTATCACTCTAATTTTTTTGTTGCGCGAGATGATCGATTTCACAAACTTTTACTAATAAAATAAATAAACCGACTTCCAATTCTTGTAACTTCATAAAGAATGCGACCAGACTAGAGTGAGTCTAAACAGCATAGACTATGCACTAACATAAGTAGGCCATAGATATGCTGGTCTTATCCTAGAAAACCAGTTCACTAGCTAGTAGTTCACTAATTAAAACAATCAACCCCATGTGTTAACAATTCGTGCACCCTTAATTAAATGAAATGTTTCATTACACGTATGGACTAGATTACAACTAACAACTCACAACGCATACATTGATCTATATGTCCTTTGCACTCCGGGCAATAGGCAATAATTCAAGAACCTAGGCATGGCCCAGATGTAGCAATATATGGCGGTTTACTAAAAACAGAACTCGTGGTGACAACTCTGATCCAAGAGACAAAACTTATCAAGCTTTCAAAGTCCATCGTGCAAAAAAAGACCCACACAATCGACATGACAGTAGGAGAACAAGGACCATGGAACCAAACTTTATAGTGGATGGTATTGGGCTAAGGATAGCTACTAAACATGCTGCAACTTGATTTCGACAGGAGGAAAAAGAATCTAAGTGACTCTATTCACCGAACCTTCAATAAACAAATGCTAGTAAAACTAGCTAGCTAGCTAGCAACCCCCTACCCGCAAAATGTTTCATGCTCAATTAAGTTCTCCATTGTTTAGAAACACAATCCAACAGACAAGATCCGCTACTTCAATTCCAATGTAACGTCTCATAGACTCGACAAGGCACAGCTTCGAACTGGCCGGACCCAGCAAAACCTCCTCAGGGTCAAACAATTAATGTCGAGGCGTAGCATCCTCTTCCGCAGCTCACAACCTCAAGCAAACTCCATCATACCCTAGCACTCGAAGCTCTAGAAAGAAACTATCGAGGATAAGCCCTTCCAGCAATCTCCCACATCTTTCATGACATACAAACCGACAAGATCCCGGGTATGTAATTAGGCATCTCATCTCTTCTTCAAGTCTCCTCCTATAACTACTTTTTTTACGCATTTATTATATTTCACTTTGAAAAAACTTACTAGTAAGTTATACATGGTCACTTTTAAATTACACACGATTAAAAATAGGCCCAATCCGCTTTATCTCGCTCAACACAAATAATCTTTAGGAATAGATAGTCTCCTCGCACTCTTGGAAGTCTCCGTTTCTGTAAAAGTGAAACAATTTTTCGTTTTTAGCGTTTCATTAAAATTGTTATATTCATAATACAATTCATTATGAACCACATATCTTTTAGTCCACGTATAATTTTCCACTTAATTAATATCTAAAACTCATTCTTAACTACATATTTTTGAGACCACACATTTTTCTTAAAAATTTGTATTTTGAAAAAACGGAGGGAGTAACAAATAACTAAGGGTCCGCATCAACCTTAACACACACTACTAGTCTTAATTAATCAACAAAAATACTCTTTGGGAATTTAGCTCGTTAATTAATATTTAATAATATGGCTGTCATGCACGCGAAATCTAGTTCATTATAATTATAAGTCTACTACTATACAATACAATTAATTTAGCTCAAAGCTAAATCTATATCATAACTTACATATGAAGTTCAATCATCAAAAGTGGTTAAATAAATTACTACAATCACATGCGTGTGATGATTTCTCTCCCATACTTAAACAAATCTTATTGGTTTCCAGTCGAGCAAAATTATACCCCCATGCTATTTCAAATGGGTCATCACAATAATCACCATAATATATAAGCATACGTTCATCAATTTTTACCCTGTACATAAAGAAAACAGACAGAAAAAAAAAAAAAAAAAGGCAGATTTTGCAATCTAAAACCTCAACAATTTACCCCACAATTACAAGAATATTACTCAACTTAGTTACACTGTTGCACAAGTTAAATAAACCAATACACACTAGATCATGTATGTTTAGTACTAATGAGAACATCTTGAAATTGGTTTAGGACCAATCTTGATCCTATCCATATCTGTTGTTTCATAAACAGGCAAACCAGTTGGGAAAAAGTCTAAATCATGGTTTGGTAAATCAAACAGATCAGAGCTTGAATCACTGTCATAACCATCACTAACATTCTTAACCTTGAACTTCTCATCCAGTTTATCCAAGCAACCAAGATCCATTCTTTTCACCTTGTTCTGTAATCTTGGCATGGAAGCAGCTTTAGTCTGATCAGACAAGCTTCTGAACTCTTTGTAAGACTTCATCGGCGTGTTAGCGTAAGGAGGGGGTGTTCGAAAACCGGACTTCGAATTGGATTGATCATCATCTTGCTGATCAGTAGCATTAGTAGTAAGAGTAGTGATCCTGAAATGGCTAATGCTGCTTCTTCTTTTCCTCCTGGTAGAATTGTTCTCTTCTTTCTTCTTCTTTGATGATGTTTGATTGAATAGGGCGTTCAAGAAACTGGCTAGCCTGCCTCCTGGTGAGCTAGGCTGCTTCAACTTGTTCTTGTTGTGATCGTTCCTTTGCTTTTGTTGGTTTGACGAGTGCATTTGAGGAGGAACGGAGTCAAGGCTCATACGGCCTGTGGCTCGTTGGAGTTCATTTGTGGCAGAGAAGTATCTGGCGGCCTCGAAAACGTCAAGTTCGCCGGATTTTTTGTTCCGTTGAGAGGAGATTGTGTACATTTTGTTAGGGTCGGAAGAAAGGGTTGTCATGGACTTATATGGTGTTGAACAAGTGAAATGTGATTGTTGGACACTTAGTTAAGGGCATGTGTTAGTGTTTGGAATGGAATATTTATACAAGAGAAGAGTGAATTTAATGGCAATCCACTTTTTATTGGTGGATGAAAGGGAGATCTTGTGAGATTGGACTTAAAGAGACCTAGTGGGTTGCCTTTTTAAAAGTTTGGATTTCATGGCATCAACATGTATCATGTTAGCTTCTCATTCTTTTTTTTTTTTGGTGAGAGTTCAATGGTACACATGTAAGAACTACTACATTTTTAAGTTTAATGGTAAAGTGTAAGTCTCATAAAACACGGTGAATATGCCTATCAAATTCGTTGTCTTTCCTTATATTCAAAAGAATGCAAAACTTTTTCCATAATTTCACAATTGTAAATGGGTGAAGCACAAGCTAATTAACTTTTTTTTTTAGAAGAATAAAAGCTAATTAACTTCCGTAAACATGATTTACGTAGATAAATGTTTAACGATGTGCATCGGTAATTGCAACTTGCAAAAGTTCCAAGTAAGAGTTGTGTATGGATTATGTAGGGAAAAAAATATATTGTAGCAAAATGCTAATTTTAGTTGATTAAGTATATTATGCTGACTGAAAATTTGAAATTTCGCTAGGGTGTACAAATTGATCCATTAAGTATTCCTAGGATGACAGTGTTAGTCCATTTTTTAAATGTTTCCACATCACTAAATTTTGAACAATGTGGCAAAATTCATATGACCTTGTTGCATGTTGACCGACGACACCTAGGCAGATCAATTGCTCACTTGACAATTACTTTGCTCTTTTTTATTTGCATAATTTATAAAATATTATACAAAATTCAAATAAATAAATAAAAAACATCAAAAAAATAAAAAATATATCCAAAAATTATTAAAAGTAATAAAAAATCATAAATATTATAAAATAATAAAAACATAAAAAACGTGTAAGAAATTATAAAAATTTAAAAACTATATAATATTATTGAAAAATTGGTAATATTTTATACTCCCTCCATTTCAGAAAAAGTGTTACATTTGATTTTATTTGTATTTTCTTGAGTTTAACAAATTACTCATAAACGATAATAGTAAATAATTTAATAAAATCATATAATAAAAATTTAATTACTAAATTTTCATTATATAATTTTAATAATTTATTTAGTAATATCGTTTAAGAAGAAATTGCCAAACGCCAAACGATTAACCGCAAATAGAAATGTATAACTTTTCGAAAATGAGAATATACTATATTTTTTAATTTTTAATAATTTTTTGTGTGCGTATGTTGTAATATTTTAAACATGTTTTTCTTCTTTTACTATTTTCATTCATTTATTTGATTTTTATAATATTTTATATTCTGGAAATTAAAAACATATAACGATAATCAAAGTAATTGACAAGTCATCATGTATCCACCTAGGTGTCGTTCAATAGTCAACAAGGTCGGTTGACTTTTGCCATAAGAATGCTAAAGAGTCGTGATTCTATTAATTTAATTTAGAGATAACAATATGTTTGAAATTAACTCCTGCGAGAGTTGAAATAAAATGTGGCCTACGTATAGTCCAAAAATACAATATTGCTTATTCCCACAAAGGGTGGTACTAGTACATCTTACAATATAATATGTTTGACTTAGTATTTGGAGTAAAACGAATAAAACGCGAAAACTGTAATATAATGTTGGAGCATATGTCGGGGGTTCGTGATTTAATTACCTGCACCACCGGTTCGAAGAAAACGGGAAAACTGCCATAGGTACTTATCCTACTTGCGAGGTGACTGGATCTTTACACATGCGATTGTTATCACATTGCTGTAGAGTGTAGACACAGATGAATATGACTACACTTGAATTAATAGATGAGGACTTAGCCTTGTATTGTTCATCTATTGGATGTAAATCCACTAGATATCATTTTTGTGCTTTAAGCACTAGTGCCTGTGGGGTACAATAAGAAAGAATGAAGAAAATTGAGGTTTGTAATATTCCTATGTTTGAACTTTAACCATAAAATAATACTTATGGTATTGTTGTGATGTGTTTTGAGGGGGGCAAAGAAGATATGGTTTCCTTGGATGCCTATAATCTTTGAGATTCTTATGGTAGGGAATGTCTATCAAGTATCAAGTGATGTTTGGTATTATTTGTTTCTACAATTACCATCTGTTTATCATTTTTAGGTCATTAATTGTTTGAAATGGCACAAGCCTCCTCATTCGAAATCTGATTTTTTCCAGCTTCGGTTTCTTAATGCAATTCTCTTAAAGGTCTTGAAGTTTTTTTTTTTAATAAGTCAAACTTTCATTAATCATAATCAAGGAATTACAATAGGATCTACATTTGCATTTAGTTCGATAGTGCGAAATGTAGTATCAAAAGGATCACGACGAATTACATCAATAAGCCAGGACATACATCCCAAATTTTTAGATCCGTACATGATTAAGTATTAGTCATATTACAAGATGAGGAGATAGAATCACTACTATTAGTACTAGTCCTAGAAGGCCGGGAGCCCGGGACACTAGATCAAAAGACTTTGAGGTTGCTTTCTTGGGCTATGAAATCCGCCACTTTATTTTCTTCCCGGTACAGAAAAGATATCTCCATTTCCATTTCTTGATTCATGAGATGATGTATATCACCGACATTTCTTGATTCATGAGATGATGTACATCACTGACTAGGAGGTCTTGAAGTTAATTTGTTCTCCTTTGGGTTTCTATTACCTTTTATTTTTGATAAAGATGGAAACAAGAGTAAGTCTCCTGAGAGACGGTCTCTATTTAGAGACAGAACTATATTGTTAAGAAATCATCAATGTTATTGATCAAAACACCTATGTGATCAACATTGGTCTTTTTTCATATTATAACAATACTTATTTCGTTAACAATATAGACGTTTTAACTAATAACATGGATGATTTTGTTGATAATATAGGCCGTCTCTAGATAAATTATCTAGAGACCGTCTCTCATGAGACTTTGTGTGGAAACGAGTAAGTCTCCTGAAAGACGGTCTCTATTTAGAGACAGAACTATATTGTTAAGAAAATCATCGATGTTATTAATCAAAACACATATGTGATCAACATTGGTTTTTTTTTCTTCATATTATAGCAATACTTATTTCGTTAACAACATAGACGTGTTAACTAATAACATGGATGATTTTATTGATAATATAGGCCGTCTCTAGATAAATTATCTAGAGACCGTCTCTCATGAGACTTTGTGTGGAAACAAAGTAACTAAATTACATCAAAAGACAAATAACGGGAGGAGGTTGCTCCCAAAAAGCACAGTCTCCCTCTTCGACTTCCATCGATTTAGCAAATGTCTCCACAACATCGGCACGATTACTGATTCTCGGAATCCAAATAAGTTGTATATCCCATGGTGTTGGTCCAGATAACGGCAAAGTAAAAGACTACGAAGTTGAATAGTCTTTTAAAACTTTTGTCGATAAACAGTTTCGAAACACAGGGTTTCTGATACTTAAATTCAGAGCGCGGAAGACTTTAAGATAGGTGAGTGCAGAAACAAAAAGTATGTGTGTGTGCTTTGCTGAAATGTAAATACAGAAAGGTAAATGACACAACAAGTATAGTGGTATCTGGAGGTGGCGTAATCCTCCAACTAATCCACTTCGGTCTTTCTGAGACCTAGAATACACTAGAACAGATAATTGAGTTCACCTTACAATAATCCTATTCTAAGATTCCCAAACAAATGGTTCCCAACCAAATGTTCCCCCTGAGTTATTCCCCAGCTCCTAGAGCTAAGTACTTCCTCTACTCAGATAACTTAGGAGTTATTCCTTGATTTTCCAAATCAAGTACTTCCTCTACTCCACGCCTTGATGGTGTTGGTTATAAGGTTTGTCAGAAAGGCTTCTCGTATAACTTTTCAGTTATGTTTTCAGAGAGCCTAATAGAACAAGACTACTTAATACACTTGTTCAAATGGATGATACCGCTTTTTTATCGACCCAAGTAATTGATGTCCGTTTTGGAGAATGAGCTTCAGAAAGGGTATCTGATAGTTCAACTCTTTCACGAATAACAATCTCTTGTTAAGGTTCAGGACAACTTAGAACTACTAGTGATTCTTCGAGCAACAGAAAGCTTTCAGAAAGGGTAGTAGAGTGCTTGAGAGAATACTTTGCTTGATGGTAAGTTTGCAAGATAGAGCGTTCTAAGGTGTGTTTTTCTCAGCATCTAAGTGTGTGATATATATAGATGAATTTGAGAGTTGTTGGAATGATATCCGATAGACACAATTCAAATTCAGTCCATACTTATCTTAAAATGAGTACTCAGAAGTCCTTGTCTCATGTCTCAGAGAGGACTGTGCTTCAGCGACTTTTGTGCCGATGCAATTAATGCACTTGTACTATTTCTTGTCCTGTAGTCTTCAACGGATACATGAGCCTTTCCGATGGCTTGCATGCTCCATACTCATGATGTCATATGTCCAGAATCATATTTCAAAAGTAAGTAAATACACTTAAGAAAGGATTAAGGACATAGTCTTTCTGAGTTAGAGTAAACCTTGATATCTTCATAAATCTTGTGCAATCTTCAGTCTTCTAATCTTCAGAAAAGCTCCATTGCTAGGATTGATCTTCATGGTCTTCTGGAAATAAAAATTACACTTCTAGACCTATAATCCTAATACAAGATTTACTAGACCAATCATATTCAGTGATTTCCTCTTTTACAATGTTCAAGTGAACCAAGAGTACTTAATCACCTTTCTGGCTAAGATAAGAACATGTGATGAGTGATCAAAATACTAACAGATATTCCTAACAAATTTTCCCCTTTTTGATCAGTCATCCATGACTATCTTTTAAGTCCTATTACAAATCTGTAATCCTGGAAGAGAAAACAATCCACCACTTAATCATTTCAAATGATATTCAATTTTAGTTGAATTAAGTGCAGAAAGTAAACATCAACCAAATCACAAGAAGTGATCTTTGCTGATAAGTTGTCATCTATTAGAATGTATCTGAGAGTATGATCTTCAGATAAGTACAGTTTACAGAGTAAGATGCAACTTTTACAGATAGAGAAATTCAGAAACAATCAGCAAGATTACAAAAAGGTAACAAAACATACGAAGTAAATTAGAACAAAGGAGAATCCAAGCTCTAAGAGAGTAGTCTAATGTTACTAGTCTTCAAGTCTTCAGAATAACTGGGTTCGGATCCTCAAGTTCTTCAAAGATCTTTTCCGGTTCATTGACATAATCATCCAATTTTACGCATTCTTGGACATAGTCATAAAGAATCCTTCCGTGAGAGCTCATCTTTCTGGATAAGTCAAATATTTTATGGTAACTCTTGCCAAGCTTGTGATTCTTCCGCAGAAAATGTTTGACCCAGAAGTACTTTCCCCAGACCCAAGCATGGTCTACTTGCAGCTGAGATAGGTTGAAATACTTGTATATTTCTTCCAGATAGTGTATATCATCTAGGTATCCATCCAATGTCATATAGAATGACTCATAGGTTGAAACACCTAGTTTGTTCTTCCTGCTGTAGCTACCATCCAGTTTTCTTACCTTGTGTACATCATCAGGCTTTGGGTAAGGACAGACAAAAGAAAGATCCATCTTTCTGGCTTCATTCATCTTTTCTACTTCAAAGTTTAGCCAGGCATGAAGGTGCTCAGGTTTTAGCAATTCTGGCTTGCCTTCTCTCCATTTCAGGATCTGGTTGAGGATGGGAGTTGGAAACTTATCATTGACAAGTAGATGTTGTAGTTCCAGAATCCAATACCCTCTCTTGTTCAGAATGCACCTATATGGAGACTCTTCATTACTAGCCTTCAAATACTCAATGTGGGCATCAGTTGGCATTTCTTGATGAGTTTCTCTGTTTACTCTGCCAAATTGGGAATCCCTTCTTGCTTTTCTGTTAGGTGGCCTTCTGTCAGGAGATCCTCTAACCCTTTCTTCCTGCCTTGAATTTGTCTTGGTGGATGTTCCTTGTAATGACTTGGTATTTCCAGAAGGGGTTCTGGCTGCTAAAGGCCTTGCTGCCAGAGGAGGTTGTGAAGTAGTTGCTTGTCTCCTTTTCTTGTGAAGTGGATGTTCATCTGTATCAGATTCATCCTCATCATCATTGAAGTCCAAAATTGGAGACTTGCAGCTTTCTTGGCCTCTCACTTCTCCTTCTTCCTTTTCTTCTTCTTCAGAAGTATTCATCTCTTCTGAGATTCTAAGGGACTTGGCTCCCCTAGTTATCATACTCCTCAGCCTTCTGGCTGGTTGATCTGGAACAACTTCTTCAATAAGGGTGTCTCCAGTGGTGTCATTAATGACAAGTTGACTTGAGGAGGGAGGATTTGATTGTTTTCTTTTTCTTCATCTGCCTTTCTGAGGCATCTCTTCTTCCCCCTTAGTCATGAATGACTGACTCATGATAGCATAAGCTTCAGAGAGTGATTCAAAGTTTTTCTGGAGATTGTTGTGCACCCTGACTAATTCTTGAAGTTCCTTCTTCAGCTCTTTGTTCTGCCTAACTAGTTCCTGCTCCCTTCCGTTGAGCTCTTCAAGCGGCCTTAGGATGGCGTTGGCTTGCGGATGACATGGTCGCTTCATTCAATGCTGCATTAGCATTGTTACAATCCTCATCCCTGACCAACTCTAGGTCTTTCTGAGAGAGAGCTGTGCTGGTTGCTCTATTGAGTAAAGCAGCAGCCAATGGCTTCATCTCTTCTGGGACGGATTTTAGCACTTCTGTGTCTTGGGCAACTAGTATCTCTCTGAGTTCCAAAAAGACACTATTCCTTGCACAGTGCTCTTCACTTCTTGAACTATCTGGTGCAGAGAAGATATGAGGAGCAAGTAGGGCTCTCTTTTGCTGAGTGATAAGTCTCTCATCTTCTTCTGCAGTAATCAAGTTGCGGTCTTCTTCAGCATCACTCTCATAATCCTTCTTTGGGATTGTTTGCAAGCTGGCTAACATCTTTTGTTTGCCTTGGAGTATGCTGACTTTCTGAGAGGATGTAGAAGGTCTTTCTGAGCATCATGCTCTTCATCATCCATGGCATCTATCTCAGCAGCTGTGACAACAATGGCATTCTTCAGATTTCTTTGCTCATCTAGGAGTGCCAATTCCTTGGCATTAGCTTCTTTGAGCTTCTTGAGTTTGGCCTCCTTTTCATCAAC
Source organism: Plantago major (assembly GCA_026545765.1). Lineage (NCBI taxonomy): Eukaryota > Viridiplantae > Streptophyta > Magnoliopsida > Lamiales > Plantaginaceae > Plantago > Plantago major. The sequence goes on along the minus strand of CM048839.1, from coordinate 28,426,259 downwards.
AAGAGCTTGACACTCAATCTCGATTCTCTTTCTTCTTCCAACACCTTTCCGAGTTGTTCAATCCGAACTCGGTTGAAATTTCTTCTATGGCATCATTGTGCTCAGCCTGTTGGATATCTTGATGAGACTTGGGAGGTGATGATGATGGGGCTCTCTGAGCATTTGAAGGAGTAGCCTTTTCTCCACTTCCTTTGCTAGCTTTCTGAATCCCGCCTTGTCCAGGTTGGGGATCATCATTCTGATCATCATCATCATCACTCTTGTTCTTTGCTTCTTGGTTTGGATGCTCAAAGGGAGGTTCTTGATAATCATTTTCGTCCATCTCCTTGTCATCTTCTGAAACTAGTTTGATCACATTTGGGAATGTAATCATCCTCCCATTAACTTCTTCTTGTTCAGAAGGATAAGTAGTGAGCTTGCTGGGCAAGGCAGGATGGGTAACCATCTGCTCTTGGGTTTGAGCGTCCGCAGACTTGAAATCTGCTATAAGTCTTTGTGCTACTTCATGAATGAAGTCTTTATGCATCAGAGTGACAAATGAGTAGGACTCTGTTGGGAACAATGCATGGATATAATCTTCCAGATTGAAATCGACTGCTCTCTTTTCTGGGACGTCGATTACTCTGGCTAATTCAGAAAGGTCAGCCTTTCTGAGTTCCTGCCATTGTCTGAAGCACTTGAGATGTTTCTTTAAAGTGTGCTTCTGGAAAGTCTTGAGTAAATCAACTGGCACTAGACTTTGAGCCTGAAAGAAAGGGATCAAGTTAGTTTTGTTCAAACCTCTTGAGTTAGTATCTGTGTGCAAAAGTAAGCTTTCTGAGCATACCTGTGTAGAAACACTAGGCTCATTATCCTGTACTTCTGCTTGCTTGGTCTCAGAGACCACAGATACCTTGTTGTGAGGAGAAGTCTGATCCTCATCAACCTTTCTTTCTGCTTGAACCTGAGAATTAAAATCAATAATGGTTTCAGAAACTTGTTTATCAGAGAAAGATAGAAATATGCTTTTTTAGGCTTCACTTACTTCCAAGTGAGGAAGCTCAGTAGCATGTTCCTCAGAAACCTTGGGGGTTTCTGGCATCTTTCGCAGAATCGCTTGTTCGGCTTTAGTTTCCTTTGGAGGAGATAACATAACTGTTTCTCCATCCAATTGTTCTTCTGACTGAGCCTGTAAGAACAAACATAAAAGATTTAGTAGTGGGTTTCGAGCATTCTTGAAGGAGTCTACATCGATTACTTACCTTCTCGTGAAGGCTCAAGAATGCTTCCTCGAAGCTTTTCACGGAATCTCTTGGGGTGTTGGTTCCACCACCACTACTTCCTCAGTTGGAGCCTAAATAAGAGACAAAAAGAAAAATTTAGAACACAAGATATGAATATTTCAAGCAAGTTATTTCTTATTCAGAGATAACTTAACTACCTGTAGGACAGGCTCTTCTTGTTGTTCTGAGGTTGGAGGAACCTCTTTTTCATTCAGAGGGGTGGAAAAATTATCTTCCTCCTGAAAGTGTGTCTCCATATTGGTCTGTAACAAATGCAGCTTATGAGTAACAAGTTAACATTTTAATGTTGACAAGTTAGATACAAACTACTTTTGCTACCTGAATAGAGTCAAGCTGATCATTGATCTCTTGGACTTGTGGTGATTCCACAGTCTCTCTGTGCTCATTGTTGTTCTCGTCTGCAGTATCATTCTGAGTCTCCATCTCAGTTTGATCCCTTTCTGAGAGTTGAACTTTCTCAGAAGGTTGAGGAACCTGTGTTAAAACAGGATTTTCTTCAGCAACATTAAGTGCTGGCATTGTGATTGTGGAAGCAATGTCAGAATCTTCCAGCATTCTAACTTTCTCACCCAGGCCTTCTTCTTCCTGCTGGGCAGTGGGGCTCTTGTCTTTCTGAAGAGCTGAGCTTGATGCTCCTCCATGGGTCTCATACTTGAATCCTTTGAGTACTTTTGCAAGTACTTCATCATCCTCAGAATCACTATTCTGTGCAGACCCATCTATGATATTTCTATCATCTCTAGTGAGTTCTGGAGCAGTCTGGTTCAGGATTCTTGGGGCATTCTGGAGTTGCCTTTCTGGGCGTCCAACATCTTCTGAGACCTTGTCTCCAGAAGGTTGTGCCTCTTGTATGCTTAGGGACTTGGAATCTCTTTTGCTTTGAGTCCTCTTTCTCTTGGCAACTGGAGGTTTAGCTTGAGCTTGCTTAGAGACCTCCTCACCTTGCTGTGCAGTTTCTTCTTCTTTCCGAAAAGTGCGTTCTCGAAGAAGTTTCTCCTTTTCTTCAAAGGCGTGTCTGAAAAGGGAGTTGGTGACTGGGATTTCTTGTTTCTCTCTGAGAGTGATTCCCATTGTTTCCAGAATGTAACAGATTTTGAGACCAAAGTGCATATTGGCCTTTGGCTCAGCAAGGCCATTGATGACTTTGGGCTCAAATTCTTCAATATGTCCAAGGAATTTTTTGAAGGCGTACTTCCCCCAATTGAAGTGGGTTTCCTGCCCTTCATGCTTCTTGTTCAGAAGATGCATCATCATCCATCTCTCCATGCTTATCTGGTCTACTCCACCTTTGTTGCCATCAAAGCAACGTACCGGAATAAGAGCTAAAGTACTCCAGTGTTTCTGGAGATGAGTAGTTCTGATGGCTTTCAGAACAAAGTCTCCTGGGCAACCTTTTGCATTTTCTAACTGGATTGCTTCAAATAGCTCTTTGACGCCTTGAATCATGGAAGCATCCTTGATGTTGATGTCTTCAATTGTTCCTCGATTTCTCAATCGAAATATCTTGCAGAAAGTCTTGCAGTCTAGGACAATTTCTTGTCCTTGAACTTCAGTCTGCATGTATTTCTCTTCTTCATCATTCACAACCTTTGTGAAGATTTTGGAATTGTTATAGAACTCCAGACATCCAAAGGTGGATAGTCCACTGGTGCGCAGATGAAACTTGAAGATATGGGAACTTTCAAAGATCCCCAATATCGCTTCTATCCGGTTTGGAAGAAATGATCAGTACATATTTCTTCACTAGAAAAGCTCCCAATTCATTTTGTGACTTGGATTCGGTCAAATGGGGTGAATTTTCCGGATATGCGTTTATTCAACACCTTAAGTTACTTTCCTCCTTGCTTTTCAGCAGGAGCAGATGATGCGGCCTTAGGGTTCTTGGTGGTCATCTTCTTGGGTGCCATCTCTTATATAGAGTTTTGAGTGAGTGTTTTTCAGATGAATTTTGCACAATTAATCGAGATTAGTCTATTTTCGTAAGACTAAGCACAAGAAGTTGAGTTTGCAGAGGGGGTTTTGCAGAAATCTTGAGAGATTTTGCTGTTTTGATGCAAGTTTGAAATTTCGGAATTGGTAAAAGTGTTTCTTTTGCCCAAATCCTATATATATAGCAGACAAAATGTACATAGATACAACATGCATACAACTGAACATGAATGCGTGTCTTTGTATCTCGCATAGCGTGGTACGTCCTTTGTACTTCATTAAATGCGTAGTGGGCCATGTCCGCATTTTTCAATGACATTACTTGCTTTGTTTTAATCTCAACCGTTGAGATCAAACGTTTATTCATCAAGGGCTTATATTGAATATCTTGTAATGATATCAATCAACAAATGGTATTGTGACTTGATGGATTTTTAACAAGTTACATCCATTATGTCACTTAGTAAAGAGTAAGAACACTCAAACGTTTGAACTTATCATTCGAGTGTCAAGTCCTTATCTTTATATTGTTTATCATAAAATGGCAAAATACGAGACATTGGACAAGTTTGACTTTCGTAACTTATACTTTTCGGCTTTGTGTGTCTTTTCTCTTTATGACTAAATAGCTTTACAATTCAAGTGTCGGAAGCTTCATTGTTTGAATGTATTTGACCCACTCTTAGTAAGTAAGTTCTAGTCTTATTTACTTATTGAGTGTGTACCAACTTGCCTTTCGGATATCCGCTCCAGAAATGTTTTCCTTTCTCGAGTGTTGCTACCGTAAACCTTTGCATCACTTCTTATCAACTTGGCTTTACGAGAACATGTTCTCGAGGCCTACTTTTTCTACCTCACTTACTCGACTTTAGAGATTCGGGACATTTTTGGTCCTTAGGCATCTCCATTAATCCAAGATTATGTCTTAAGGTCAAGAACCGCTTTCTTGTAGGGCTTAGTGAAGATATCTGCAAGTTGGTCTTCCGTACAATCTTGAGTATCTCTATATCGCTTTCTCAACATGGTCTCTGATGAAGTGGTGTCTAACATCAATGTGCTTTGTTCGCATGGAACTTGGGGTTCGTGTGATTGCAATAGCACTTGTGTTATCACGAAAATGGGAGTTTTCTTCATTGAGTCCATAGTCTCGAGTTGTTGAATCCACGTAATTTGTGTTGCACAACAACCAAAGAATATATTCAAATCTGTGGTAGAAGTTGCAATTGAGTTTTGCTTTTTGCTAAACCATGAGATAAGTCTAGTTCCCAGAAACTGACAAGTTCCTGAGGTGCTTTTCCTATCAAGCATTGATCCAGCATAATCAGCATCTGAGTAACCAACCAAACTCAATCCACTTTCTTTAGGATACCACAAACCTACATCTTATGTACCTTTTACATACCTTAATATTTTCATAGCAATGTTGTAGTGTGATTGCATTGGATTTGTTTGAAATCTAGCACACACACCAACTGCATATTGAATATCAGGTCTACTTGCAGTAAGGTAAAGTAGTGAACCTATCAATTTCCTATACTTGTGTTCATCAACACTCTTATCTGATTCAGTATAGGTCATCTTGGTTCCTATGCTCATAGGTATCTTAGCATTCTTTTCAGAAGGCTTAAGATTGAACTTTGTGAGCATGTCTTTTGCATACTTTGTCTGGCTAATGAATATTCCATCATTGAGTTGATTGACTTGCAATCCTAGGAAATAGTTCAATTCTCCCATCATGCTCATCTCAAACTTACTTTTCATGAGATTTGCAAAGTCATCACAAAGTTGCTTGTCCTTAGATCCAAATATAATGTCATCAACATATACTTGAACTAAGAGTAGTTTCCCATCATGATTTCAAGTAAATAAAGTTTTATCAACTTCACCTTTCTTGAAACCACTTTCCAGAAGGTATTTGGCCAAAGTGTCATACCATGCTCTTGGAGTCTGTTTCAGTCCATATAGAGCTTTCTGTAGCTTATAGACCATTCTACTTTCTGAGGAAACTTCAAAGCCAGGTGGTTGTTCAACATAGACTTCCTCAGCAAGTTCACCATTCAAGAATGCACTCTTGACATCCATCTGATAAACTTTAAAGTCTTTATGAGCTGCAAAGGCCAAAAAGAGTCTTATTGCATCCAATCTGGCAACTGGTGCATATGACTCATCAAAATCTAAACCTTCAGTCTGGGTGAATCCCTTGGCAACCAACCTTGCTTTGTTTCTGGTTATTTTACCAGATTCATTCATCTTGTTTCTGAAAACCCACTTAGTTCCAATCACAGATATTTCTTCTATAAATGGAACTAGTTTCCAGACTTTGTTTCTTTCAAACTGATCCAACTCTTCTTGCATTGCAGAGATCCAGTCTTGGTCTCTTAATGCTTCTTCTACAGTTTTAGGTTCAATGTTTGAGATGAAACATCCAAAGAGAGAGTTAGCATTTTCGGCTATTGCTCTCCTAGTCCTAACACCATGATTGATTCGTCCAATCACATCTTTTGCAGGATGATCCTTGATCCATCTCATCATGGGTTTAGGGCTAGTAGGGTCAACATCTATGTGATCTGAATGTGAATCACTATGATTATGACTTGATACTTCTTCAGTATCTGTGACATTTTGCACCTCAGAGGAGCGGTGAATGTCTGACACTTGCTCAGTGTGAGAGCTTTCTGGGACATGCCTGTCAGAGAGGTCATTTCTAGAGTTAGCTCTCTGATGAACATCTTCAGTTTCCATTTCTGTAATTCTCATAGAAAATTCTTCATCATGTCTGAGAATCATCTGGTTGTTATTAGGCATTTCATGCTTTTCTTCGTCAGAGTCATCCTCCCTTTCCACAATGATGTTTTTCCTTTCTGAGGGTTCTTCTTCAGAATCCTTTATCATTAGTTCCTTGAACCTTTCTGAGAGTTCATCAGCAAGGGGTGTTTTCTTGCTTCCTTCATAGAATACAACATGAACTGATTCTTCAATCTTCTTTGTTCTTTTGTTGTAAACTCTGTATGCTTTGATATTCATAGAATAACCAAGAAACACACCTTCATCTGCCTTTGGTTGAAATGTTCTTAGATACTCTTTTCCATTGTTAAGAACAAAACATCTACAACCAAACACTTTCAGATGTTTGATATTAGGGGGTCTACCAACCAAGAGTTCATATGGGGTCTTGTCATGGTGTTTGTTTATCAAACATCTGTTCTGAGTGTAGCATGCTGTGTTTACAGCCTCAACCCAATAAACTTCACTTATTTCAGTGTCAGCTAGCATTGTCCTTGCTGCTTCTTTAAGGGTTCTATTTTTCCTTTCTGCAACACCATTTTGTTGTGGTGTTCTCACAGAGGAAAGTTGGTGTTGTATACCTTTGCTGGTACAAAACTCCTTTATGTACTGGTTGACAAACTCAGTACCATGGTCTGTTCTGATTGCAGATACTTTGTCATTTTTCATGACTTCAAGCTTATTCAGCAAATTTGGTATCTCCACCCTAGCATCAGATTTGTGCTTCAGAAAGACAACCCAAGTGAATCTTGAGAAGTCATCTACAACAACCAGACCATACTTCTTTCCTGCATAACTAGTTACGGATGATTCAAAAAGATCCATGTGTAATAGTTGCAGTGGTCTAACACTAGAGTGTCTGGTTTTGGTCTTGAAAGAGATCTTGGATTGTTTCCCCATCTGACAAAGTGTAATGAGATACCATCCTTTCTGAAAGATGTTTTGGGAAGACCAACCACTAACTCTTTCTTGGCAAGTTTGATTAGAGTTTTGAAATTCAAGTGGCTCATTCTTTTGTGCCATAACCAGTGTTCTTTTGTGTGACCTGATTGACTCACCATGAGACATTCTTCAGTTGTGGCAGATGTCCAATCGGCAACATAAAGACTACCTTTCCGCCGAGCAACCAAGACTGTCTGCTTTGACTCATTGTCTATAAGTTTGCAATACTTTGCTTTGAATTTCACAGTGAATCCCTTGTCTGCAAACTAGTTCATGCTAAATAGATTATATTTCAAACCTTTAACATGTAATATGTCAGTGATTGTTAATGATCCTAATTTGACGTTGCCAGATCCCAGAGAGGGATTTAATTCTCCTCCAGCAAATCTGATGTCTGGTCCAGTGTTGCAAGCTTTGTAGTTGACTAGATTTGCTTTGACTCCTGTCATGTGCTTTCCGCATCCACTATCAAATAGCCATTGAGCCTTAGTCCAAGAGGTGTTCTGCACAAAACAGGAAACAGGAGTTAGGTTCTTGCCTCAGAGATAGAACCACTTAGACTAAACATTCTTCCAGTAGGAATCCACATTTTAGTGAATTTCTTGGGAGTTTGTTTTTGTCTAACTTGATCAGTAGGAGATGCAATAAAATCAGCAATTTTGATCTCAATCTTCCTTCTTGGGGTGTTTCTAGGTTTTTGGTCCAGATAACGGCAAAGTAAAAGACTAGGGGGGGGGGGGTGAATAATTTTTTAAAACTTTTGTCGATAAACACAGTTTCAGAAACCTGGGGGTTTCTGATACTTAAATTCAGAGCGCGGAAGACTTTAAGATAGGTAAGTGTAGAAACAATAAGTATGTGTGTGTGCTTTGCTGAAATATAAATACAAAATGACACAGCAAGTATAGTGGTATCTGGAGGTGGCGTAATCCTCCAACTAAATCCACTTCGGTCTTTCTGAGACCTAGAATTCACTAGAACAGATAATTGAGTTCACCTTACAATAATCCTATTCTAAGATTCTTAAACAAATGATTCCCAACCAAATGTCCCCCCTAAGTTATTCCCCAGCTCCTAGAGCTAAGTACTTCCTCTACTCAGATAACCTTGGAGTTATTCCCTGATTTCCCAAATCAAGTACTTCCTCTACTCCATGCCTTGATGGTGTTGGTTATAAGGTTTGTCAGAGAGGCTTCTCGTATAACTTTTCAGTTATGTTTTCAGAGAGCCAAACAGAACGAGACTACTTAATACACTTGTTCAGTGGATGGCAGTCTGCTCTTTTGCTGACCCAAGTAATTGATGTCCGTTCTGGAGAATGAGCTTCAGAAAGGGTATCTGATAGTTCAACTCTTTCACGAATAACAATCTCTTGTTAAGGTTCAGGACAACTTAGAACTACTAGTGATTCTTCAAGCAACAGAAAGCTTTTCAGAAAGGGTAGTAGAGTGCTTGAGAGAATACTTTGCTTGATGATAAGTTTGCAAGATAGAGCGTTCTAAGGTATGTTCTTCAAGCATCTAAGTGTGTGATATATATAGATAAGTTTGAGAGGCGTTTGAAATATATCCGTTGTGCTCTCCATCAAATTATATCCGTTTATATCTTGAACTATGTACTCAGAAGTCACTATCTCATTTTTCAGAGGATCGCTTTAAAGATTTCTTGATGCATTTAATGCATAGTACTGTTCATTGTCCTTTAGTCTCAACGGATACATGAGCCTTTCTGATGGCTTGCATGCTCCATACTCACGATGTCATATGTCCAGAATCATATTTCGAAAGTAAGTTAATACACTTAAGAAAGGATTAAGGACATAGTCTTTCTGAGTTAGACTAAAGCTTTGTGTCTTCATAAACCTTGTGCAATCTTCAGTCTTCTAAACTTCAGAAAAGCTCCATTGCCAGGATTGATCTACATGGTCTTCTTGAAATAAAAATTACACTCAGAGACCTATCATCCTAATACAACATTTACTAGACTAATCATACTCAGTGATTTCCTCTTTTACAATGTTCAAGTGAACCAAGAGTACTTAATCACCTTTCTGGCTAAGATAAGAACATGTGATGAGTGATCAAAATACTAACAGATATTCCTAACATAGGTGTTCCCTTTGGTGCTTTCTGGACCCTAGGTTTCTGTGGTTGCTTTTCAGCAAACTTAGCTTTTCTGGCCAGTTTCCTTCTAGCTCTGGCATTCAGTTTTTCAGTGGCTTGAAATTTCTTCCACTTCTGTCTATTGCTACGTGCAATATTAGCCTTGCGCCATTGTTCTTGTCCTTCCTTATATTGTTGCAGAAGGACCTTTCCAATAGCACGATAGCCAATGCCATTTCGAACACCTTTGGCTTTCTGAATGCGCTCTTCAGAAGCCATACTAGTTTCTGAACCATCTTTATTTTCATAAAATGGTTTAGTAGAGAATTTACCTATTCCTGCAATTCTTCCCTTCCTAGTAATGCAGCAATGTGGATGGTTGCATATCTGAGGGTTGTGTTTCTTTTCAGAAACCTTATCCACATGTTTCTTGTGAACTTGTTGTTCTTTCAAAGGCTGGGTTGCAATTCCTTTTCCTTTGTCAACTACCCTAGCTTTCTGACCAATGCTATAGGTGGTTGAAGAACCATTCTGTTGACTTTTTACAAAGGTCAACCTTTCATCACTCTTCTTCAGAGGAGATGAATTACTTGATTGTTCATCAAGTCCAAGTCCACCTTTCTCAGAGGGATCTCTCAGATAGGATTGAACCTCAGTGAGAGTGTCACTAGCCTTTGCATAAGATTGGAAGGATAGCTCTTTCTTTCTGAGTTCTTCATTCTCAGAAAGCAGCTTCATCATTTTCTTATTAAGTTCATCCAAGGCTAGTTTGTGAGAATTTTCATTCTCAGATATCTGAGCTTTCAGAAAGGCTATTTCAGCGTTCTTGTTCTCAGATACTCTGGTTAGCTCAGAAACCTCTTTTTCAAGGGTTTCTTCGCTTTCCTCTAGAATTCTGGTTTTGGATTGTGCTTCCAGAAATTCTTTCTCATAACGATCCAATTCACTCTTGACCAACTCCAGATCCTCAATTCCATCATCACTCTCATAGTACAGAAATTGTGAATTGTTAGTTACCTCATCAGCCATAAGACATATTTCAATGTTGGAGATGTCTGGACCGAGAATCTCAAAGAACTCCACACATTTCATTCTTCTTAAGGCCGAAGTCGATTACATCGTGGGTGATTCCACACAACTCTGGTGATGGTAGGTTTGAGTCATCTGAATCTCCATCTTCAGAATCTGTCTCAATGTCTAGAGCATCAAGTTGAATTTGAATCTTCTTCCTTTCTTTAGTCAGTAAGGCCCTTTGATTTCTCTTGAAATTTCTTCTGTCCTTCTTGTCACCTGTCTTGAGCTTGTTTAAAGCAGGACAGTCTCTCTAGAAGTGACCAGGCTTTTGACAATAGAAGCAGATATCATTTCCTATTTCTGCAACTTTAGTACTAACACCTTTCTGAATGGGGGTGTTCAGAGAGTTGTTCATTTGTATGTTCTTGTACTGATGATAGTTTGGGCCAAGATGCTTTTTCAGCTTTTCTTTAGCTTTTCTTCTCTCAATCTCTTAACTCACAAATTTCTTCATGTGTCTAACTGCAAGAGCATTTTCTTCAGATGCATCTTTGGTATCCTTCTTTTCAGAAGTACCTTGAGAAACTAGAGCAACACTTTGCAACTTTTCAGCTGTTTGTTCTCTCTGAGTTGTCTCATAGTCTACAGTAGAAAGATGAGAGAAGAGCTCTACTGGAGTGATATTTGACATCCCTTGGTTGAAATAAAAGAACTTAGTGTGCTCCCAGTTGTGATTGAGACTTCTGACAATCGTCTTAATCTTTTCTAGCTGGGAGTATCTGTTCCTTTCACCAAGTGCAGCCATATCACTCATAAGAGTAGTAAACCTGAAATCAAGTTCTTCCAGAGTTTAAGTGGGACCTTGTTTGAAGTTTTGGAACTTCAATTTAAGAACTTCGAACTTGTTTTCCTTGGTTTTCTCAGTTCTGACACAGATTTCTTCAATCAATTGCCAGGCAACTTTCACCATTTTAGCACCCCCACAGTTTACACTGTATGTGCTCAGGTGTCGATCTGATTATGATATTACGAGCTTGACCATCCAATCTGTTTCTCTTGGCATCTTCAGATGTCCAGAGCTCTCTTGGCTTGTCTTCATACATAATGCTTCCACGAGCAACACGACCACTATGACTAGCAGCCGCATCCTCGCTTCCATCTTCCTTGTCTGAGGCTTTTCTTCCATCTGACACCTCAGTAACTTGTTTGAGTTGTCTGATTTTGATAGGCCCTTCATTGATGACATAGATCATCTCGTCACTAATGGCCTCCAGATGGAGCATCATGTTGTTCTTCCATTTCTCGTAGTTTTCTGGCTTCGAGCGGTGCATCACCGAGACATACCTGCACACTTAACACACAAATTATATAGTCCTCAGAAAGGGACAAAGTTCCTTCACCTATCTGGGGATCTAGGTTCAATGCAGAAGGCTTGTGAACCTCCTGCTCTGATACCGCTTGTTGGTCCAGATAACGGCAAAGTAAAAAACTCGAGGGGGGGGGGGGGTGAATAGTCTTTTGAAACTTTTGTCGATAGACACAGTTTCTCAGAAACCTGGGGGGTTTTGATACTTAAATTCAGAGCACAGAAGACTTTAAGATAGGTGAGTGCAGAAACAAAAAGTATGTGTGTGTGCTTTGCTGAAATGTAAATACAGAAAGGTAAATGACACAGCAAGTATAGTGGTATCTGGAGGTGGCGTAATCCTCCAACTAATCCACTTCGGTCTTTCTGAGACCTAGAATTCACTAGAACAGATAATTGAGTTCACCTTACAATAATCCTATTCTAAGATTCCCAAACAAATGGTTCCCAACCAAATGTTCCCCCTGAGTTATTCCCCAGCTCCTAGAGCTAAGTACTTCCTCTACTCAGATAACCTAGGAGTTATTCCTTGATTTCCCAAATCAAGTACTTCCTCTACTCCACGCCTTGATGGTGTTGGTTATAAGGTTTGTCAGAGAGGCTTCTCGTATAACTTTTCAGTTATGTTTTCAGAGAGCCTAATAGAACAAGACTACTTAATACACTTGTTCAGTGGATGGCGATGCGCTTCTTGACCCAAGTAATTGATGTCCGTTCTGGAGAATGAGCTTCAGAAAGGGTATCTGATAGTTCAACTCTTTCACGAATAACAATCTCTTGTTAAGGTTCAGGACAACTTAGAACTACTAGTGATTCTTCGAGCAACAGAAATCTTTCAGAAAGGATAGTAGAGTGCTTGAGAGAATACTTTGCTTGATGGTAAGTTTGAAGATAGAGCGTTCTAACGTGTGTTTTTCTCAGCATCTAAGTGTGTGATATATATAGATGAATTTGAGAGTTGTTGGAATGATATCTGTTAGACACAATTCAAATTCAGTCCATACTTATCTTGAAATGAGTACTCAGAAGTCCTTGTCTCATGTCTCGGAGAGGACTGTGCTTCACTTTTACTCGATGCAATTAATGCACTTGTACTATTTCTTGTCCTGTAGTCTTCAACGGATATATGAGCCTTTCTGATGGCTTGCATGCTCCATACTCATGATGTCATATGTCCATAATCATATTTCAAAAGTAAGTAAATACACTTAAGAAAGGATTAAGGACATAGTCTTTCTGAGTTAGACTAAACCTTGATATCTTCATAAATCTTGTGCAATCTTCAGAAAAGCTCCATTGCTAGGATTGATCTTCATGGTCTTCTGGAAATAAAAATTACACTTATAGACCTATAATCCTAATACAAGATTTACTAGACCAATCATACTCAGTGATTTCCTCTTTTACAATGTTCAAGTGAACCAAGAGTACTTAATCACCTTTCTGGCTAAGATAAGAACATGTGATGAGTGATAAAAATACTAACAGATATTCCTAACACATGGCATTCTCAATAATTTTTTACATGGCTTGACTAATTATAGTACTGCGTCGCACTGTACTAACATTAGTACACTATTCAAAATTGGACAAATGACAAAATCTAATAATCAAAAATGAATTTGTTAACAATTTAAACAATTTTAAAAATACAAATATATATGATTACAAAAACCACCCCTCCTAACAAATCTTCTTATACTTTAAACCCAAAATTTATTGTTCTTCTTCGAAACTCACCACCACCTCCCCTTCACCTTCTTTAATCATCACCACCACCACCACAAACCACCGCCACAGTCACAGGAGTTCCGACGAATCAATTTTTTCAAGTAACAAATTAATCTTCCACCATGAAAGCTCGAAGAGCTTCTTCCATAGTTCCATGGACATTCGAGCTTCATGGCTGCCATGGACATTCGAAGTGTGTTATAAACCACGTAGTATCGCCCAACCTGAACTCTATGGAAGAATTCGTTTGGCACGAGGAAGAGTTTGCGAGGAACCAAGAGGAGATGCCCGTGGAGATCACGGTTTTGGATTAGCTATGTTTGCTGCAGCAACACTTGTCATCGTCGTCAGTTGGTGGATCCGTAAGTAGTAGCTTGATGAGCGAGGAATACGTCCCATGTCCCGATCCCACGGCTCTTCAGACATTAGTTTTTAAAATCATTTTGTCAGGAACTTAACTACATGCATGCTTACTCTTTTAGTTGGAAGTTGGAAGTTGGAAGGGAGTTGGTTAACATTCACATACTCTTAACTGATTAGTTGCAAGTATTATTTAATTTTGATATCTCCTCTCCTATCTCTCCAACTTTTAGATTGCAGTTTGGCTTTCAACATTCGTGCAAAAAAAATTGAAGTACAATGGCAAGGTTAAGTACATGTTTTTACTGTGTCTATTATACAATAACTTTTTGTACACGAGTTGTAGTTATTATTTTTTTCATTATTACTATATACGTATTTTTGAAAATTATGTTACAAAAGCCCATGAAGGATAAACAAAAGTCAGAGAAGCAAAAGGATGGACATGCCAAGCCCATTTTCTGGCACTCACGCCCTGCGCGTGGAAATGCCAGCCCAAATGAATGGCAGTCCGACACTCTCCATTTTAGCTGTGAAATTTGATTGATGAGTTGGAACATTAGATACTAGGGGTGTAATTATTCATATATGTTAGAAGAATATGTGTTTCGTAGTCCGGAGGTTTGGATTGAACGCACCACTCTATGGTGTGATTTTCATTTCCATTAATGTAAAAGTACTAGATTAATTTGTAAATCCTTTTACCTTGTGGTATGGATATTATACCGAACCAGTTAGAAAAATAGCGATAACTTCAACCCAATAGATACCATAGAGCTAGGATCACGATTTATAATTTGTAATGATGCATATTTACGTTAGGCTTAGTCACTCATTATAGATAGAGAATCTGGGAGAACGAAATTTGAGTACTTTTCGTTGTTTCACAATCTTATTTTTCCATGCGCACAGGCGCAAACAGTTAGGGTAAGTTTGGTTTGATGCGAAGTGATGCTATTTAATGGTTGATCGCATGTCAACTGGTGTTTGGTAAGGTGCGTTTCGGCCTAAATGCGTTTGGAAAAGTCCGTGCACATTTGCTCGAAACACACTCCGAGTAGCGTTTTCAAATACATGAAAACCCCGATGTGTTTGAGAAGTGCGTTTCAAATGCATTTCTTACATTTAATAAATTGACTATTATACCCTCGATTTTTAAAACCTAGCACCCCATATATAAACCCAAATGTGCATAGAAATTAATTAATTAATTATATGTTTAAAAATTAATTCTGCATACACATGATAATCTAAATTAATTATTAAGCATGCAAATTCAATGTAATCCTAATTAGTAATGAATGTTTGGTATATGTAGTAATAAAAAATATATATTCCTAATGAGTAATGACTGTTTGGCATATAATAAAAAATAATTTGAGGAAAAAGTTTAGTTGATTAATGATAACTGAATTAAAAGTAAGTTATATAAAATAATGTTTTGGATAGTTAAAATATTATAGAGTTTATAGGATTGTTATATTGAATGTGTAAGAAAGAAGTGATGTGTATAGGGATGAAGTGATAGGTTTGGGTTTATTGAGGTTATTTGATTGATTGTAATGTTGTTTGATTGACTCAAACTTGTTAAAATGATTGAAAAAGTAAAGACAGATAAATAGTATGATAGAAAAGGGAGTATGATTGTTTTTATGGATAAAAATTGAGTTAAAATGTTTGTAATTTAACTTCATGGTAAACACCTCTAATTTTTTTTTAACTTAGTTAAGCAACTTCAGTTGCATAACAAACAGTCTCCTAGATTAAATTCGGACAAATATGATTTTCATCATGTGAATATAGGCGGTTGATAATCATGGATAATGGTGATGCTTTTTTACTTAAATGTTGTGTTAATTCTCTCTTTTATATTTCAATTTGTTTATTTAATTTGAATGCACTTCTATGTCATATTATAGTATAAACAACCAATCACACAATATAAATTGAGGTGCATTTTGGTACTATTTAAAAGAAAAGTGGGTCCCATCAAACAAAATGCATCTAAATCAAACATCAAAACTACTTTTGTAAGTTCATTTCGAAGCTCCGAAATGCACTTAAAACGCATGTCGCAAAAGTCGTACCAAACATCAATTTTCATGGTCAAACTGCGTTTCAAACCTCTCAAATGCACACGGACCTGAGAAGTGCTATTTAACCAATCTCAAATGCACATTCAAACCAAACACACCCTTATACATATATAGATTGGTTTGTGTTGGCGCAATTAAATTTGGCAAGGACATGGTTGTAGAACAACTCTCAACAACTAAGTCGTATGAGATTCCATAAAACATTGTTTAATTTCTAGTTTTCTTCACGGAAAATTGCTACTTGTGGTTGTGAAATTATACCTAATGGCTTAACTGCTTATTTTAGCATCTAAATATGGCATCATTTCTTCATCAAGTTTCTCATCACAGGAGAATCAATTAACATACAAATATATATATACTCTACATTCACAATATAATATATCTAGCTAGCTTGATCTAATTATATACCGGACCAAACTGACTTCCTTAAAGGGCTCCTACCGTATGTGTTGTTCTTGAAAACTTTCCGGTTTAAAACAATATAATAAGAGTCAATGTTGTAAACAAATTCCTGAAAGGAAAAAAAACGTAAAAGAACTCTTGAAGTCGTGTTGAGACTCTCTATCTCCCCTGCTTATTTCAATTGATGCAGCCTTCACTCACCAACCAACGCTATGCAAACGTCGCCCATTTCTCTTGTAATGGTCGCCCTCTTCTATCCAATCAATCGCAATCCGTCCTGCATGTGTCTTCTCAACTGCAATTCCACCAAAGTTCTAGCTTTATAAGGGTGGACGATTGGAAGAAAGCTGGAGTTGTAAGTAGGAGCCGCTGAGATTGAATTCCCTTAAGATGAAAGTGGTGTATATTCAAAATTAAGTATTGTTAGCTCCGAGTCGAGCACTTTGTATTCCAGGGGCGTCTCACATATATCAGGTCCCTTGTGCAAACTTGTAAGATTGGGCCCTGAAAAAAATAATCTAAAATGAATAAACAATAAAAAAAAGGCACGATATACTATAATTGGCTCCGCAAAATAATAATACTAATATGAAGAAAATCTTATTACTAAGAAAATTAAAAAGTTCAAAAAATACAAAGTAAAAATAATCATAGTTTAAATAATAATATGACGATGAGTAAGGTAATGCAGACCAGACTTGAATTTGAGAAATTGATTTTTCCATCAAAATATTCTACCACCAGCCCATTTCTATACAGCATATAAGAATACTACTATAAAATTTGAGGCCCCTAAATTTTCAGGGCTTTGTGCGAGCGGACTTCTCGCGCATGGTCTTAGCCACCCCTGCAGGCGAATCCGTTTACTGGAAACTCTTCATAAAGCGTGGAGCCGATGTTGCTTGTCAACCTTGGCCATGACATAAGTTATGACTAATGAAATCTGTTTCTGCTTAATTCACCTGAAGTAAATTAAGGAAACATATGTCTAAGCCACACTATTAGAATGCCCATGTTTCTAGCCAGGAAACTAGGAAGACCAAAAACCTTAGTTTCAAACTACTGGGGTCAGATTAGACTACCTAATTACCTACATTAATAAGTACTATTATACTTCTTTACATTAATTTTCACTTTCACTTATCGGATGTACTACTCCCTCCATCTCGCATAACTTCATACATTTTTCATTTTTAGCCGTCCCGCAGAACTTCATACATTACTAAAAAAGAAAGCTACTCCACACCCAACAAATAATAAACAATCTAAACTTTACATTCAAATTACACCTTATGCCACTAAAAGTACACTTTTTTCAACATTCTCTATATTCTATCATTACTTTAACTTTTCGTATAAAACTGCGTGCTAATCTTAATATATGAAGTTCTCCGGGGCGGAGGGAGTAGTAGTTTCCTTTTTAAGTATGATTTGTCTGTCACAGTGTCTATCTCACAAACATAAAAAAGTATTAAACAAACATGAGGTCATCTTCTTCCCTTCAAAAAGCTATAAGAAGACCTCATTAGACTCGCATTTTGTTTCCATGCAGTATATTAATGGGAGGATTTAGGGTTGGCTCTCAAGCATTACATTCAGTTCCTAAGGTAACACACATACTATATACGAATGTACATTACACCTGTTTGTGTAGCTGATTTCTTATAAACCTGGTCTATATAAGTATTTCACGTGGAGTAAAATTTCACCATCCGTTAATATGTAGGATTTTGTGTTTCTTGATACTATTAATTTCTAATGGTGATATTGTCTGTAGAGGTGTTTTATAAGGAACATAATTTGCTCCAGTGACTAGTTACTTAAACTCCATACTGGCATGGCATTGACAATTTGTGGTGTTGCAGAGTCTTAAACATGGACACTCTACGATATGCTTTTGAGGAAAGACGGCTCTTGGAAAATTTCATATATCAAAAGAATGGCGGTTCTGGCGAATCTGAGGAGTCAATACAATTAGGCTCAACAGTCTCCCATTCTGGTCTTAAATCTAACAATATTGCAAAACTGCCAAAGACTTCTACAGCAGATGCAGAGTTGTCTTATCCTAAACCTTCTTCGGCATGTACAAAACGAACAAGGACAAATTTTCAGTCGCAAATTTCTGTTTGTCAAGTTCGCGGTTGCAAAAAGGATTTGAGTTCGTCAAAGGATTACTACAAAAGACACAAAGTATGCGATATTCACTCCAAGACTGCTGTAGTTGTTGTCAGCGACGTCCAGCAGAGATTTTGTCAACAATGTAGCAGGTACATGTTTCCTATATATATCCTTAATTACCAATGTTATGAATGCAATTGAATTTCATTGCATGTGTGTTTGGTAACCTTTGGAACCAGATTTCACATGCGAGACCAATTTGATGGAGATAAACGTAGCTGTCGCAAACGCCTGGCAAGCCACAACAAGCGTAGACGAAAGCCTCAATTGCTCACTCACTTAGGTAACCTCCAGAATTGCTTGCACAATGTCCACCTTTCTCTGCTACAAAGTACAAACCACTGCTGTTTTGTGGACTAATGATGTTGAATATGAAGGGGTATTTTGTAGACACTTAATACTGGAAATTCAGATTTAGTTATCTATGATCCTGAGAGTTTATTTCTCACTGAAGTTATTCAACCTGAGAAACATACTGTTTGATTTGCTTCAATGACTTTGTCTAAGCAATTTTCTATGCAGGTTCTGCCTTTTTGCAGCCGAGCACATCCATGCTTTTCTCCAAAGTCCGTCCTGATGGAATCTTCAGCCCTCAATGTTATGAGCTAGCTAAACACAATGCACTCGGGACGTCAAAAAACAAGCCGCCTTATGAAGTATCTCATCTAGCAGTTCCCGTGCAATTTGGTTTCTCACTTCCGAAATCTGCCCTGCATCTCAATGGCATTGTGAAACAGTACCCTTCAAGTGATTGTCTGAAACCACCTTCATCTGTCCAGAATTTATCTCCAGCCATGAATTCCACCTCTGCTCTCTTTCTTCTGTCAGGCTTAAATACAGAACTTATTGAGCAATATAGCAAATATGTCACCGGTCACTGATGAAGATTACCAGAAAGTTTGTTTGCTACAACTTTGAAGAAAATTATGCAAAATTTCTTGGAGCACTTATATAGATATCACATCGCTGCTGGTTTTGAGGATCCTCACAATGATGTTTCAGACGAATGAAATGACCTGAATAACACTCTTGAAGATGCAAGGCCTGTGAAATACTTGTATTGGACTTGCTGTTTTTTCCTTATATTCAAATGAAATTTGTCTAAATGTGATAAGCTTTTGGGACAGGTAAACTTAGTATGAAGTGTAAAAGGAAAGATGCATGGATTCATTCTTGTGCATATGAAGGAAAACCCAGATTTTCACAAGGCCAAGTTACTTATATATCTATGACTATATATATGAGGCATGACTGGAGCAAATATCATATCAGATTTTCACAAGGCCAAGTTACTTATATATCTATGACTATATATATGAGGCATGACTGGAGCAAATATCATATGATATCAGATTTTCATATATATATATGTTCATCATTAACTCTGAAGATAGCAATTCATTCTCTAATTAAGTGAAACTTGTTCTCTAGATTACATAATTATCTCGATTTACTCTGTGTCACCTAAAAGTTACAGAATTACACGAAATGGCCTGGTATGTTCCAGATTGGCTATTGATATCACATACCACTTATCTGATATACTGGTAAAGAATTCAAGATGATCTGACTGTGTAGAAAATATATGAACGGTGATATAGTAACTATCAGGAGGACCAGTATTGGCAAGAATGGATCTTGACGACCGGACTAGAAACATTGATAAAAATAGGAAAAGAATACCCAAACAGGGCGAAACAGATGTGCAGCCTAATCAGAAGAGAATGGAACTACTCTAACAGACACAAATCGCAATCCAAATGAACATGCTAGCTAGACATAGTAAAATAGGTCCAGGGAACTCGAAATAATTGTTGTGACTTGTGAAGCATCAAATGAATGGTCAGAGAGAAAGGCATTTTTGGTCCTAAAGTTGGGTCAAAATGGCGCATGCAGTACCCCGTTTGATGGTCCTGTGATGATTGGTCCTTTTTATTTCAAATTTTGACCTCCATGGTCTTTTTTGCTGATGTGTCACTCGGGTCAAAGTCTTTATCCCGATTTTGACCGCCAACTCATCTGCCACGTCACACC
Organism: Plantago major; assembly: GCA_026545765.1. Taxonomy (NCBI): domain Eukaryota; kingdom Viridiplantae; phylum Streptophyta; class Magnoliopsida; order Lamiales; family Plantaginaceae; genus Plantago; species Plantago major. The sequence goes on along the minus strand of CM048839.1, from coordinate 28,406,035 downwards.
TGAATGAAAATAATGCAAAAAACCAAAATTCAAAAATTCAAAAATTAAAAATAAATATTAAACAATAAAAATAAAAGCAAAAAAGAAATTCTTGGTCAATGGCGCTGAGAAGAAGACGATGGCTATCTTCACCGGCTCCGGAGCCCATGCTCCCACCACCGTCAGTCACCGTTCCGCCTCCCAATCGCAACTCCATCGAACCCATCAGCCAACTCCGGATCCCAAAAGCTCTAAGGAAATCGAGAAGCTTTGGCCGCCATTAATGACGGCCATGAAAGCTTCAAATCTTTCCTCTGAGCTTCCAAAATAGGAGAGGTTTAACGGCTAAGGGTTTGTATGGTCATACGAATTCGATTCGTAGGTGAAACTTATTTTCGAAACTCAAAACTTGATGTAATCGATTCGTTGATAGTTCTCGAATTGATTCATGAAGTTTTTGGGGCTTGATTTGATCTTGTTTTGGGCTTTCCAGATTTTGGAAATCGTTTTGTATTTACAGGGACTTGATTGAGGTTTATAAAAACTGAAAGCCCTTGCTTTTGAGAATTCGACGTACTTGATTGTAACTTTTAGAATGTTACAGAGACTTAATTGAACTTTTCGAAAGTTCTAGAAGATTGTAAGAAACCAGAAAGTTCTAGGGACCTGCCTTGCAGATTGACGACTTATGTCAATTTATAGCGAGGTGCAATCCTTTTCGTTTCATACGATTAGTTACAAAATGTTCCTGTTTAGGTCAATCCTTTTTTTAATTCTTAAATTTTTTATTTTTCTTTTTGCATTATTTTTATTGTGATGTGAGGTGGCAGATGTCAAAATCGACAAGACTTTGACTTGAATTTACGCCAAAGAAAAAGGACACTTGAGTCCAAAATTTAAAATCAAAAGGACCAATCATCACAGGACCATCAAACGGGGTACTGCATGCGCCATTTGGTCCAAACTTTAGGACCAAAAATGCCTTTCTCCATGGTCATGAATCATACATGAACATAGTTTTGGTTATTTAAGAAATATGTGTAAAATATGTTTTTTCTTCTACACACGCATAAATATGAAAATATAACCGAATAAGCTAGGAATATATATACTCCCAACTTGGCACGATTTAAGAACATCATTGGATCCCTAAACTCCAGCTGAGGAACAAATTGAATTATGTTCAGCTGATGTAAAATCTTATATATCTTGTTCCATTATAGGCTTTACTGTATTCTAAGTTGGGGAAAAATATTGAAATGATCATGTTCAAATCAGAGTGATACAAAGTGATGATCTGTACAAAGTATAGACCAGATAAAAATTATTGTAGGAACTTCTAGACAGAAATCTAAACGATCCCAAGAATTTTGGACAGACATAGATAGATAAATAGATAATACATATATAGAGTTCAACAACCATAGGCCAAACAAGACAATTAACATGCCTTAATTAAGATAGTCTTGTCCAGTACCAGATGATGAAATATCCTAGTCAACAGAAGAAGGATACAAGCTTCACTGATCACAGCAAAATAGTACAGTACATACATAATAAAGACAAGCTTGAGAAAGTGAGGTAACTACATGGCCTTGTTAGTTTTCTTGTCATAGAACAGATCCACACTTTGCTCCAGCTTTTGTTCATACTTAAATCTGCAGTGAGAAATTACAAATGTTTAAGATCCAGTTTTGAATTCGAACACCAACATGAGAGCAAAAATAACGGTAGAAGAGATTAACTCCCTACATTAATGCTACCGGTGCTGGCACGAGATCCATGAGGGCTATTTGGGATAACCCTAGCCCACTGTAACAATATTCAAAAAGACAACATGCTCAGGTGAATTTACATGGATAAGTTTATTAAAAAGGAGAAATAAGTAGTATTAAGTTGTGAAAGCCCAAGAATGCTCACATTTTTTGCAGCTGCACTGAAAGCCTCTCGATGCGGTATCTCTGGATTCGCTGCTTTTATGCGCTGTATCTCCTCTCTGCACAAATACATCAAACAAGAGTTATTCCAGGTGCACAAGACATATTAGAAGTACTTTGAATATATAAAAGAAATCCTCAAGAATAAGAGAGATCAAGCTCTATAGTACTAGTATAGTGTCCAGATTAATTAAATGAGCATGTAATTAATAGTAGGGACAGAGTTCCTACTTCATGAACCGATTGTAGGCTGATGGGAGCCTATGCTTCTTCTCAGGAGCTGCAAAACAGTGTACCAATTTTGGAAATGTGAGCTGAATATAGTTTTAGACTACTGCACATAACCAAGATAAGAGATCTCCATTTATCTAACACGTACGTTTCACCACGAACGGAGCTTTGGGAGATGAGGGCTCACTGGAGGTTGAAGAGGAAGATGATGAAGAGTTGCCCTTACTCTTGTAGTCATTGCGGAGTGGCTAAATCAAGAAAACAAATACAAGTAGTTAAGGTGCGCATTTGGTTCGACTTCCTGCTAAACTATTTGGTTCCCAGTACTTAGTATACATGTAAAGATAAATCAAGCATAGAATTCAAGGAAGTCAAAATGATGAAATTAAGTACTTGAAGGATTAAAAAACATACTCCAAAATCATGAAAGTACTTGGTAATTAGGATAAACGGAAAATAGAATATGGAACTATATTTCTCTAACAATATTCTCTATCATGTAATTAACCTGATGAGCAGCCTGATAATGCTCATGGAATTGTGGTGGAAAATTAGGAGGAGGCCTGGAGCTGAGAAAGGAGAGACTGCTACAATGCCCACACTTTACTGTCACAGTTTCCATCAACCTCTTGTATGGAATCTCAACCTATCAATTGAATAAATAAATTTGTCAAGAAGATCAAAATTAATTATATAATCATTCATAGTATGTTAGAAAAGTAATTATAATTTCATACTATTATAAGTATCACAGATCCAGGATCTTTAAAACATAGGAGTATATAATATACATATGAATCATGTACAAGGAAAGCATCCAATATACTCTAACATGTTTGACCTTCCATTTGCACAAATCTTTGCAAGAACAAACTTGCAGAAACAATTGAACCATTTCATAAGACAACTAGCTAGCTAGTATTTGTGGAGACATGCAGTAAAAAGGTTCATAAGTTAACATTTTTACATGATGAAAAATATATGAATAAAGCTAGATTGAATTCTACAGGAAAAGGGGTTTTTAATTAACATAGATATATGTATGTATATACCGCAAGAACAGTGTTGCAGAAATTGCAGCGGACATAGCAAACATGTTCATTTGATTGAACCAAATCCATACTAAGCTAGCTAGCTATATATTAATTTGCTTGACTAGTTGGTTGTGTTTGTGATGTGAAGAAGATGATGGGGAGCTTATTTATAGAGAAGAAATGGAGAGATTAATTCATTAATTAAAGCGAGCAAGGGTGAAATTAATTTAGTTGATTAGGGTTTGTAGGATTGGAACAGATGAATGGAGTTGCGTCAAAATGGAAAATCTAGGGTTTGTAAGATGATCATATAGTACAGCCATTTGTGGCTACCAGACAAACTTTAATAAGGTTTGTAATAGTGCAGGGATCACTATAGGGTTTGAATTTACACACATGCATGAATGATCAATCGAGTAGCTAGCTGGCTAGCTGCTACATAGTGAAATGAGAAGACCTCTGGCTCTGGATATCTATGGTTGATTTATGGATAGTAGAGATTGAAAAATACTACTATTTCATTAAAAAGACTCATGAAACAAAGTAGTATATATATTGTTGTAAAAATTATTCTAAAGATCAATGTTATAAAACATGAAAAACATAATAACATGAATTCACAGTATAAAATAAAATAAAAAATTTATAGTGAGTACAGTAAGTCGGACTCTTTTAAGTATGAAATCTATTCGTCCAGCCTGACAACATACACTCAATCAAATTGCAATATATAATTAGTTTTCACTATGAGGCAATTCTTTTTCTCCCTTTTAAACTCCATTAAGTATCAAATGAATCAAATACTATTGATTAAAAAAATGAATGAAATATATATGATCAAATTAAAAAAAATAATTTGGCATTTCACTGAATAATAAATTTTAAATAGCATAATTATGTTATACTCATCGATGAGGTGATCGCCTTATTACATATAACGATCAACTACAGTCTCGTATATAAAAAATTAAATGGTAGTTATTTAGGGTGTATTTGGGTTATTTACTTCCACACCTCCTGTATAATGACGAAATTATACAAAGACCAGGTCCAAATTACTGTGTAACATATAGACCCCTACTGTTAATTTTTTTCATCAAAAGTCGGTCAAAATCGTTAGGAGTCAAACCAACGGATTATTATGAAGTCAGCATATAGTGAACTAGGGAAAAATATGTATGCCATTATTGAACAATTTTATGACGTCATAATTAGAATTTGAGCTTTCAAAAGTACCCCAGGGGGTTTAAAAGTAAAGTACCCTTCAGGGGGTTTAAAAGCAAAGTTTTTTAATATGAACCGAACCTAATAAGGAAATGTAAAATGAAATGGCTCGGTGTTTATTGTTTTGTTGCTTGTGCGTTTGTCATTTCTTGTCGTTTCGGGACGGAAAAATGGACATGAAAAGTGGCCAAAAAATAACATGATATGAGAATGCACCGATTTAGTTTTCTTATATGAACTTCCACACAACTATTGTCTCAATATTATTATTAATTATGCACCTTATCATATACACTTGATACAGTATGGACTATAAATGCATAATTTGGCCTGCTTAATTAATGAACTTCCACCTAAAATATTTTTATTATTTATACATCCATATCAGTTTCATGTACAGTTGATGCTTCATGAACAAAAAATGCACCAATTTAACCTTCTTATATGAACTTCAGTATAACCATTGTCAAAATAATTTAGGTTCATGCCAAAATGCCAAGAAATAAACAACATACGAGCAATAAACACCATTCCATTTCATTTTCAGTTTTGATTTAATTCGAAAACTTTACTTTCAAACCCCATGAGGGTACTTTACTTTAAAACTACTGGGGTATTGTTGGAAGTACGAGAGATTATGACGTCATTAAAATTTTGTTATGACATCATTAAAAAAAATCCGTTGACTTTGATTTTTAATTGTGTGACATACTTTTAACGGATAAAAATTAATGCCAAGAGGTCTATATGTTACATAATATTTTGAACTGAGTTTTTGTGTAATTTCACCATTATGGACGTAAATAACCCTACTTATCAAATGGGCTATCATCTTCTTAAAAGGCCTTATTAAGGGGTGAATGTTATCCACATTATATGTTGTTTGGATTATCTACTCACAAGTGATAGGGGTGAATGTTATCCACCTTATATGTTGTTTGGATGATTTACTCACAAGTGATGTGTGATGTGGGATATTCTAACACGCCCCCCTCACGAGTAGGCCGCGGTTAGTCTGGGACATTCATCATCAACTTGGGTCTGCTCTGATACCATATCAAGATGGACCATCATCCCCTTAATAGTCCTTATTAAGGAATGAATGTTATCCACCTTATACGTTATTTGGATAATCTACTCACAAGTGATGTGGGATATTCTAACACTGCTTATTCAATATCATCGCGAGACAAGTCTGGACATAGAATAGAAGTATGCTATAAATCATGGAAGGAACGAATGATCACTGATGCTATGTCTCGCAATTCAAGCTCAATCATCTTATAGCTAGTATGTGATGAGGCAAAACAAAAATTTTAATCATCAACAAAACTAGGTTGCAAAAAAAATCTCAACGGTTCATTAATAATTCTAGGATGGCAGTTTTTCAACACAATTAAGTGACCATTTTAGTGGAGCACGTTTCTCGACTATTTGTCAATCCAATTTGAGTTGAGTCTACGATTATCAGTTTTAGTTGAGATAAAACCAATTAAAATCAACACACTTATTTTAAATTTACAAAAGCCTATAAAATTTTAACTATATATCAAACTCAATAAAAAATTAGTTCTATCAATCAGCTATGCCTCAATTAGAATTCACTCAATTAAAGTTCCTTGTGAATTATTTCATCTTTACTCAACATTGATCACATGGATTATTACAAGGAATGATCATCATTGGGCATCAATGTAACATCTAAATCTCAATATTCATCTATTATCATGAGTTTCCCCAAATATCTCAACACAATAAACATGGTACCACGTAACGTAAAACACATGCTTGAGATAAGTTATAAACTCCAATTCTAACTTACTAATGCTGGAATAAGAATTAATGAACACGAAATTTGTATCTAATGATCGATTTAATTGAGTAATTGTTCAATAAAAACTGGCTACTTTTTGTACTTTGCAATAAGCCAGATTCTGTTGAGCAACTTTTGACAAATTGACATATGATGAAGGCCAAAGTCCATGAAATGTAGTTTTTGATAAGACTTTTGGAGGCGACTTGTGTTGATTTATCATATTACAAGCTCTTCCACATTAATGCGCCTAGCTATAAAACAAACTCCTTACTCCCCTACATCAATAAATGTTACAATTCTTCCAAATATCCCACAGAGGTCTGTCTTTTCTCTTCTGATTCCTATACATGGTGTATTTCATAGCATATTCGATTCTTATAAGTGTAATTTTAGTGCTTTTATAAGTGGTATATTGCACACATATTGAAACTTTAAGAGGTAATTTGTAACCTTTCAAATTCCGGCTTGGGGATGGTTTGCCAGATGTATAAATTTTAGGGGGTGCACTACAACCTTGCAAAGTTTTGGAGACGCTCTGCAAAATTTTCCAAACTTCAGATAAACAAAACTGGATTTATTGGGTATCCAAATTTAAACCATATACCATCACATCACAAAGGCCTGTTCTCTATTAACATATGGCCAAGGCAATGCAATTTTCATGTGGGAGTTTTTTTCTCGAATAAACTTTCATTGAACTCTTAGGCAAAATCAAAGTGCGTCAGGATTCGCAAAAGTAATTTTAGAGGAGCCCACAATCTATGGTCGAGCTGACATGACTTAGGTGACTCCAAACCACATCATTATATCCGGCAAACAACATTTAATCCGTGATTGATGAGATTGTCTCTGCCTCCTGATTAAAATTGTCTATAAATAATCCGACGGTACACATTAATTACTACCGAATTACATATATATATCAAGATTTTCAAGGGCTTTATTGACAATTCTCAAGTTTTGGGAACATGTATAGTCTAGTCTTATGGGAATGCATGCTTATGATCAGGATTAGCTAGGTCATTATATGAACAACTTAAAACCTGCACTTGAACAGTTGTTGATGAAGAATCAATGTCCGGTGCACCTAAACCAAGCTTATACTTACACCCTCTCAATCTTTAACTTCCAACATTCAATTTTGCACCGTCCCAATCTCAACTTCCAACATTCGGTTTTGTTTTGTCCCAGTCTCAACTTCTCATACTTTAATAGCATGACTCCAATCATCTTAACAGATTGATATATAAACGCATATTGGTATATTATAATTAAATCATGTTTAATAGACGTTAAAATTCATATAAATTATTAATGAGGAATACATAATCTAAATTCCGAATTTGTTATACTAGTTAAATATAGACCTGATATATAATCATGTATTGGACCAAAAGTAAGTGGATTGTACTAAACTCAGACTAAATTCTTTTGTGTATCATGGTATAGATTAATCCAGCATAATATATTCTACTAGAAATGTTAAACCTATCTCATGTTTAAGCAGGAGTATGATGGATTGAGAAAGTAACAAGAAGAGACATTATAGGATGTTATTCCATTTCAAACAACAATCAAATCAAATCAAAGCCAAGAAATGAAAAGATATACTGTAACTATGAGGAGGAATCGAAAGAAGAGAGTTGAAAGATCGTGGGAAATGGATGCAGCAGTGCAGGGCAGATGTTAAAAGCTGATCGGTGACAGGTGCCAAAATCAGTTGTCACGATCAAAGTGAGATTTAATAATAAATGGATAGTAGGAGGAGGAGTAAATAAAAGTGGGTTGTCATCTAGTAGATGGGACTTATCTGTAGCTTGCCAAACATGGTAACAATGGCGAATTCCAAACTGCTGCCCTCTTTCTTCCCCTGTTGGTGTAATTCCACCTTTCTCCTGCCCTGTCTCACCGCTTCCGCTTCCGTACCTGTCTTTTGTCTCTCCTATTACCTCATGCGTGCGTCTACTCTACCCACTATATTTCCACTCAATTAGAATCTAACTCAACTGAATTGATCTCCTCAAAGAAGTTTAAACATGCTAGAAGCTTGTTGGGAGAGTTGAAGTATTTTACATATAAATGACGACCTAGATTTTACATGTATCTATAAGTTCGAGGTGATATATGATATGACATAAAATATTAAGTTATCAACATGGAGCGTTTGTTTGATGTACGGTTCCAAACGTCTAGACGTGACATAGAAGTGGTGGATAATTAATTAATACTACTCGAACCCTCCATCCCGATCTTATCTCGTCTAGAAACTTTTTCGTTTATAGTGGTGGTATTTAGGTTAAATTCAATTAAGATCTAAATATGTAACGGCGATCTATTTATGGATTAGACCAGGCTTTGGATACCAACTTATTCAATTGTGGACTTCAACTGGATCTTGATTGTCCGGAAAACTACGACATCGTGTAATAGATATAGATCTTGCAACACAAAACAAATATATGAATGAAAAAGCAACTCTATATTGGTTATGATCATAATATTAAAGAACACGAACAACCGATGTCTATTAACTTATTGACGAGGCGTTACTGAAATCAAGGAGTTGTCTATATTGTTCAAGATTGAACCTTGGTTGACATCAAGTACTTTCTCCATCCCCATGTTTTCCATTTAGATTTGTGGTTGTGAGTTTTATAGCTCAAAGATGAATGGACGGATGAGATTTAATCTGGGGATTTCAACGGTGGAGATGATCTTGCGGTTAAAGCTGTTAGATACACTAACATAAAGGAAACAGAGCATGTGTTCTGTTAGCTGCTCTCTCGATCAATTGCGAGTTGGTTTTCTTCACTCAGATATAAATTGATCGTTTATCAGCATCATCTGTAGCTAGAACAACATTCTCTCACTTTCAATTCAATCGATTGTAACCGTTTTTCTTCTATAAATCCGTTCAAGGTAGAAGATAGTTTTCGTTGTACTTTGAGCTTGATCATTGTTGATTGGGAGCTTGTATTGTACTCGATTGGTGGCAATAAGATCATTGATTGTTTTCCCGTGGATGTAGGCTTTACGAAGCTGAACCACGTAATCTCATGTGTTGATTTTGCTATCATTTTTGTTCGATTGTTTGTTCATTTGATCATTTGATTGTGAACGAAGAAGATATTGCTTGTTAATCTCGGCAAGTGGCGCCGTCTGTGGGAAGTTCTGATCTCTTCTTGTGTTCGATCATCAATGGGATCTTCTACGAAGTTTGATGTGGAGAAGTTCACTGAGAAAACCGATTTCGGTTTGTGGAAAGCAAAGATGGAAGCGTTGCTTGTTCATCAAGGCTTGGATGCAGCTCTCTTAGGCGATAAAGGATTTGCAGATGATGTTGATTCAAAGGAGAACGCATCAATCATGGGAAGAGCTCGCAGTACTATTATTCTATCTATGGGAGATAAATTTCTGAGAGAAGTTGTGAAGATCAAAACCGCTAAAGAAGTTTGGGAGAAATTGGAAGAGATGTATAATTCGAAAACATCTGCAAACAAGCTTCATCTCAGGAAGAAACTGTTCAATTTCAAAGATAGTTCTGATCGATCTCTATCTGAGCAGTTGGATGAGTTTAACAAGATGTGTCAAGATCTTGAGAGTGTTTCAATCTCTATTTCAGATGAAGATTAGGCACTGGTAGTTCTGGGAGCTCTACCTAAATCATATGCGCATTTCATAGATGCCCTTGTGATTAGTAAGAGCACTAAGCTCACTTATGAAGGTGTTGATGTTGCTTTGAGAAATAAAGATCTACACAGGAAACCTTATACTAGTCAAGATATCACAGCTAAGAGTCTGAATATAATAAGAGCAACAAGCTTGAAGGCAAGAAAAAACCATTCAATCATTCAGATGTCAAGAAAGCTGATAAGGGAAAGCATACAGAAGGCTATGATGCTGAGAAGAGAAAGTGTTTCTATTGTAAAAAGGCCTAGACACCTGAAGAAGCAATGTTTTCAATTCAAGAGAGATAAGAAAGATGGCAAGATTCAACCAACTGGAGCTATAAACACTGTAGATATAGCTGAAGATTCTCAACCATATGGAGATGCTAAGGTACTTATTGCTTCTGAAGCTTGTTCTGTCACTAATTCAATTTCAAATAAGTGATGGGTGCTTGATTCTGATTGTTCCTTCCATATGAGTCCAAATCTAGATTGGTTTGTGAATTTTAAAAGTAAAAGAGGTGGATCTGCGTTACTGGAAAATGGCTATCTATGCAGTATTGAAGGGTATGGTGATATAAGGCTTAAAATGTTTGATAATGTGATCAAGATTCTACCTAATGTCAGATACATTCCTAAGTTGAAGAGGAACTTGATCTCACTGGGTATGTTAGATGGTAATGGTCACAAGTACCAATCTGAGAATGGAATTCTTACAGTTATGAGATGAGAGATAGCTGTAATGAGAGGCTTTAAGAGAAATGGTTTGTATTACTTAGATGGAGACACAGTCACAAAAATGTCTGCTAATGCTACTTCTGTGGATAACACTCAACTTTGGCATGCCAAAATGGGGCATTTAAGTGAGAAAGGTTTGAAGAAGCTATTCAAGCAAAATCTTCTAGGTGGTGATCATATAACCACACTAAAATTATGTGAGAACTGTGCATGGGCAAATCTCACAATACAGGTTTTCATTCTGCAAAACATGTCACTAAAGCTCCATTAGATTATCTTCATTCAGATCTCTGGGGTCCAACCAACACACAAACTCTAAGTGGTGGTAAGTATTTTCTATCCATCATAGATGATTTCTCAAGGAAAGTGTGGTTGATTATACTAAAATCAAAAGATGAGACATTCATGAAGTTCAGAGATTGGTATGTTGAAGTAGAGAATCAAATGGGGAGAAAGATCAAGCATTTAAGGACATATAATGGTCTAGAATTTCTGTCAGGAGAATTCAGTGACTTCTGTAAAGAGAAGGGAATTGTGAGACATAAAACAATTCCTGGTACTCCTCAACAAAATGGAGTTGCAGAGAGGTTTAATAGAACTATCCTTGAAAGAGTGAGATGTATGCTGATAAGTTCTGGGTTGAGTAAAGCTTTTTAGGGAGAAGCAACTACTACAGCTTTTTACTTGATCAATAGGAGCCCTTCTGCTCCACTCAACCATAAAACACCTGAAGAGGTGTGGTCAGGAAAGCCCCCATCATATACACACATTAAAGTGTTTGGTTGTTTGGCTTTAGCACACACAAGACATGACAAACTGGATCCTATAGAGCTCTCAGGTGTATCTTCTTAGGATATCCACCAGGTGTGAAAGGTTACAAGTTATGGAGCATTAGTCAAAAGAAATGCATCATTAGCAGAGATGTGATCTTCAATGAACAGATAATGCCACTTAAACCAAGACAACAAGTTACAGAACTTGAGGTGGAGCAATTAACAGATGATCATGCCACACCAATCAATCATGAGCATAAAGAAGAGCATTTGTGTGATACAGATGATGGAAAACAACAGTTGTCATCTGAAGTGACAAATCCAGTTGATCATAATACTGATGAGATGACAGAAGCTCCAGAGAATCAATCTTCATACCAACTGACTAAAGATAGAGTTAAGAGAACAAATAAGATTGCTCCAGATATGCTTGGTTATGGAAGAATAGGAAAGTCCTATTGTGCATCTTATGCACTATCTGTTACTGAGAATATTAATTATTCAGAGCCTGCAACTTATCAAGAAGTAATAAGTTATTCTGAGAGTGATAAGTGGATTTCAGCTATTCCGGAAGAGCTATTGTCTTTGGAGAAGAATCACACATGGGATATTCTTAATGCACCTAAGAATCAGAAGCTTGTTGGTTGCAAATTGATCTTTAAGAAGAAATCTGAGACTGGTATTCAAGAATCAATCGGATACAAGGCTAGATTGGTTGCAAGAGGTTTCACTCAAAAAGAAGTAATTGATTATACTGAGATCTTCTCTCCAGTTGTTAAACATGTTTCTATCAGAGTTTTACTAGCTATGGTTACTCGGTGGGATTTACATCTTCAACAAATGGATGTGAAGACAGCTTTTCTTCATGGTAAGCTGGAAGAAACTATTTTCATGAAGATACCAGATGGAGTCATGTTAAGGACAAAGAAAATAAGGCTTGCATTCTGAGAAGATCATTATATGGTCTGAAGCAAAGCCCTTGCCAGTGGTACATGAGATTTGATGATTTCATGAGCTCAATTCAATACAAGAAAAGCAGGTATGACAGTTGCATTTATCTATCAGATGCTTATTGCTGGGAGATCAATGAGAGATATATGTGATTTAAAGTTGAAATTGAATTATGAGTTTGAAATGAAGGATCTGGGGAATGCTAAAAGAATTTTAGGCATGGACATTGTCAGATATGCCATTGATGGGAGTCTGCCACTCTCTCAATCAAGTAATATGTCTAAAGTGTTAGCTAGGTTCAACATGAATCTTTCTAAACCTGCTTCAGTACCTATAAATTCTGGTGTTAAGTTGTCAATGAGTCAGTGTCCTACTACTCAAGCCGATATGTTCAAAATGAATACAGTTCCATATGCTAGTGCAGTGGATAGTATAATGTACTCTATGATATGTTGTAGACTAGATTTGGCTTTTGCTATGAGTATGATCAGCAGGTATATGAGTAATCCTGGTATGGAGCATTGGAATGTTGTTAAAGGAGTATTCAGATGCATTAAAGGTACTCTGAATCATGGTCTCAAGTTTCAAGTGACTAAAGAGAGTGAATTTCCACTGAAAGGGTATGTAGATGCAGATTTTGCATCCAATGTTGATACTAGAAAGTCAATCACAGGTTTTGTTTTCACTCTGTATGGAACTGCAATAAGCTGGAAGTGTACTCAACAATCTATAGTGGGTTTATCAACCACTGAGGCTGAATTTATAGCTGTCACTGAGGCTATTAAGGAAGCTATATGGCTTAATGGATTGCTAAAGGAACTGGGAATTATTCAAGGTTATGTCACAGTGTTATGTGATAACCAAAGTGCAATACAGTTGTCTAAGCATCAAAGTTTCCATGAGAGGACAAAGCACATTGATGTGCGGTTATTTTTCATCAGAGACATCATTGAAGGTGGTTCTATCAAGGTGGAGAAAGTACACACAACTGAGAATCTTTGCAGCTTTCACAAAGCCATTATCAGCTGCAAAGTTTCATCATTGTGCAGAATTGGTGAATGTGAGGTGTCTTAACACTTCATCTGTTGATTGATGAGTTTCTGAGGCATGCTCTAGCCTTTAAGGGAGCTTAAAGGTTGTTGGTTCTACCTCTAAATGGACTGTAAAGGGAAGTATGCCAAGATCTTTGAGCTAAGGTGGAGATTGTGAGTTTTATAGCTCAAAGATGAATGGACGGATGAGATTTAATCTGGGAATTTCAACGGTGAAGATGATCTTGGCGGTTAAACTATTAGATACACTAACAGAAAGGAAACAGAGCATGTGTTCTGTTAGCTGGTCTCTCGATCAATTGCGAGTTGGTTTTCTTCACTCAAATATAAATTGATTGTTGATCAGCATCATCTGTAGCTAGAACAACATTCTCTCACTTTCAATTCAATCGATTGTAACCGTTTTTCTTCTATAAATCCGTTCAAGGTAGAAGATAGTTTTCGTTGTACTTTGAGCTTGATCATTGTTGATTGAGAGCTTGTATTGTACTCGATTGGTGGCAATAAGATCATTGATTGTTTTCCATGGATGTAGGCTTTACGAAGCTGAACCACGTAATCTCTTGTGTTGATTTTGCTATCATTTTTGTTCGATTGTTTGTTCGTTTGATCGTTTGATTGTGAACGAAGAAGAGATTGCATGTTAATCTCGACAGTGGTCAACAAAATAAGGAGATGTGTAAGTTTGAATATTATTTAAATGAGAAAGATAATAAAGCATGAATAAAAATTGCTAATGACTTAATCAAGTGAAGAGCTGGGTATTATTTAAATGAATAAATAATAAAATGAGATAGTAATTAGTAAAGTTGTATATATGATTATACTATAAGGGTATTAGTAAAGCTGGAATATATGTCTAGCTATTTGTCAAAAATGGAAAGTGAAATTTCTAAATGGGACGATAAGAATGGCAAATTCAAATACATACCACTTGTAAACTACTAACAATGTATTTTTCATAGATTCCAAATAAAGTAGGGTAATGAAGTATCTATAACCTTCACAATACTACGGGCTAGCCCAAATGCTCCGAACCCTAGTTTAGCCAACTAAACCTACCAAAACAGATACTATTGTTAAAAAAGCTAAACGACTTACTTCTGCCGGCCCATAACAAAATTACACATTTGATCGTTGGTTATTGTAACTTCACAAATTATTCATATCAAAATATACTATTACTAGAACGTCAGAACACGCTATGCGTGTTATTATGGCATTTAATTATAAATAATTGATAAAATATATGAATGTAATTAATATCGTTATTTCGAGTTGAATTAAAGTTTAGGTTAATACGAATTGATCTGTTTTAATTCAATTGGAGATAATGGAGAAGAAAGATTGGTTATCCTTGTTTTTTTACGATGAATTGATTTAGTTAGGGTTGAATTAGGGCTTAAAATTTAATTGGAGATAACATATTGAATTTTTTTGAATGATGAAATGATTTTGTTAGGGTTACATTATGGCTTGTAATTTAATTGAATTAAACAGATTGTTTTTTTATAACTAAAGTCTAATTTACATACTTATTATAAATATGTCCAATTTAACTTAAACTAAATTTTTAATTGCACAACTTCAATAGTTGTCCACACGTATGTGTGTATATATATATATATATACACACACTGTGTAATAAATAATGAACTCTTCCCCATCAATGCCAACGGTCATGCTTATGCTTATGTCCATGGTAATTTCATATAAAAAAGAATCACAAGGTTCCAACATAGGGTATGATATGTAATTTTTAACCCTCGATGGCGGTTCGCTAGTCTAAAAGGAGTGAGTACGATATATCTTGATCACAACTCAAAAGTTTGAACTTTGAATTTAGCAATCGGCATCTAAAGAGCAGTCGGTGTAGTTTTGAAATGCTATTTTTATGGAAAAGAGGCTAAAAATATGTAATGTTTTGTATAAAAAAAGTTCTTGATCGAAAACGAGGTGGAATATGATGAAAGGGGAAGGTGCGAGGATTAATGGCCAATAGATTGATTCCTTAGCTAGCAATTAATTAAGTTGTTTCTCCAGGGATGCCATGAATGCAAATGGCATCGACTACATATGTTCCAGATGCATGTTGAGTCACTTACATGGATTTGTACATAATCATTTCACCTAAGACTGCCTTGTTTTTTTTTTTTTTAAATCACTTTTAGGAACTTTGGACATGACACATCTACTTTTCTCTTCTTTTCTTTCAACACACGAGATATTGCTGACACCTTGGTTGGCCATCACATTTCTTAATGGTGATCGACTCGAATTCTTTTACATGGAACTCCTATGGGTACATCACTACATTGGTAGTAGGGGAGAAGATAAACCGGAGTAAAAGATCAGTTGTTTGTAATCTTATAAGAATCTTTATGTGATCTTTATTAAGCATTCACCAAAATCATGCAATAACTAAATTGTGTTATGTCACGATTGTGACATTCATTGTCAGTCAACTCAAATCGATTGATTTTATAACTTTTTCTAGTTAACGTTGGTAATGATGAAAATGTAAAATCGTAAATCATATGAAGTTACATTTTCAAATTTGAGATCTTGATAAATTAAGGTACTTCTTAGACCATGAAATTGTACGATTCTCACACTATAAACTTTAAAAAGACTGTATAGTTTTGAAATCATTTGCAAGAGATGCACTATACGGTCTATACCTTTGAAATTATGTGTAAGAAATGCACTATACTGAGATGCACAAAATCAATCACTCCAATATCGCAAAATCCCAAGTGTAAAAAATGGAAAAATGCATATAATCTCACTATCACGGGACAATACTTGATGCATTTGATTTTGCCCGCCCGGCGCCCACCACCAAAACATGATGAGCCACTCCATGGACAATGCCGATGAGGTTCGTATGCGAGCTGCACTCGGGGATGTACATGGGAACTCAACATTTGAAGACGGGCCGGGGCCTTGCTAACTAGACGGTGCTTCTCGTTGTTGGTTCCAGCCATTGTATACTTAGATATATAGGCATATGTTTGATCGATCCTAGCTCCATAGGCAAGAGAACAAATATGTGTTATAGAACCAAATACGTTTTCACAACCGTCTCGTTTCCATTTATGTATTTGTTGAGCATTCAATATCCTCAATTAGTCTCGATTTTGTGTACGTTGAAACTAACAGTATGAGGATGCAATAAAATGTTACATGTATAAAAATCAAGGCCTACTATAGCGGATAATGCCAATATACATTATTTTTGTTGTGCATTCGGATAAATCCGAAACATACATAAGTGAATGCTCATATGTCAAAGGCATGTCAGAAGAGAAGAAAAATTATAGCCATCACAGTATTAGCATAGTATATGTATTGAATGAGGGTTGAATTTAGATGGAAATATGCATAAGATGTCGGGTGAAATTGCCTATAAAAGGGTGTATTCTGAATGAAATAAACACACTTCAGAAACCAATTTCAGTATATTTCTACCTTCTTGTTCTTCTGTTGTTTCATATTACGTTATCAGCACGAGCTGCTCTAAATCAATTCTTAACCGGAAGAAAATTCTAAGAGAAAGGTACATTTATTTTTTAGTCAGTATATACTAAATAAAATACTTAAACTATATTATTATCTAGTCATGCTGTGAAATTTAATAGTTAATAACCAGTTAACTTACTAAATAAATTGTTTTGATTATGTCAGAAATTATTAATTTCAGTTTTTCTATTTACGCCAATTACTTTGTAATTACACGTTGTTACACAAACTCTCACAAAGTTTTGATTACAAAGGTAAACGCGAAAATTAAATTTTTTATATAATTGACACGACAATGAAATTGAAAATTTTATTCATATCATGATTGAAATACTATTACACTTGAGTATTAATATGAATGATGAGGGCACACACATATAACATGATCATATAAAAACACAACATTACATATATAGGCTGGAATCTGGGCCAATCAGGCATCTCCACGGCAAACGGTAAAACAACAACAAAAGCAATACAAATGGAAACGAAGTAGGAAAGGAGATTAGACATATTGTGAAAGGATTAAGATGAGAAGAGAATGGTGTGAGTTTTATGAAGAAATGTAGGAGTATTTATAGAGTAAATTTTGGAAGAGTGGCCATTTATTATCGTTGGAACAGTGCCGAAGGACATAATGGTAATTTCATGACTTAATAAAATATGTGTTAAATTTATGACTTAATAAAATAGTTCCCGACAGGTATCGAACCCGCACAATCTAATGGTCATTATACATCTGAGCCACTGGGCGAGGTTCGATTTTATTTCATCTTATGTTTTTATATTTTCTAACATGTTTGCATTTACAGATTTTCAACATGTCGAACATCACGAAACTGCACTTTGATGCATTGGATATCTCTGGAGAAAATTATTTAAGATGGTTGCTTGATGCGGAGCTCCACTTAATTAAATAGCATGGGACTCGATGATGCTATTAAGGAAAATAATACAAAAACCGAGCAGGATAAGGCTAAGGCCATGATATTTTTAAGGCATCATATTCATGATGGTCTGAAATCGGAATACCTTACGGTAAAAGATCCACTTGAATTGTGGACAAATTTGAAGGAAAGGTATGACCATCATAAGGCTGTGACACGTCCAACAGGCTCCGCCCCACGCCCAGAAATAAATAATACCAGTTCTAATGCCCCGCGTGATACAAAACCGGCTTCATATAATAGTTATGTACCAAATAATGGTCATGACGAAAGCCGTGGAAATAAACGTGGTGGTCATAGTAAATGGCGTGGAGGCCGTGGAGTAAATGGTCGTGGAAATTTTGGCCAAACACGTGGTCGTGGAATGAAACGTTACCGTGGTAATAATCAAAACAATTATTGTGGTTAAAATAATTCCAGAAATACTTATAAATATGAGACCGGTAATAACGAGAGCAGCATTTGTTACCGTTGTGGATACGCTGGGCATTTTGCGAAAGTTTGTCGCAGCTCACAACAAAGGGTTGACAGGCACCAAGCATCCCTCAGGGGAAAGGCCATTGTGGAGACAAATATTGTCGAAACATATGATGAGTTCGGTGACAGAACAGAGTTTCTGATTGCAGAGAAAACACATGAACTCGAACATGCATTTAACGATTAACATTTGTATGGTGTGATGCATCTATTTTATTATGGTTGTGTGGTTGATTTGTAAAATACTTATTTGATGTATTTTCTTTACTTTAGTGTGCTTATCAGTGTAAGATGATATATTGCTTTTCTGTAAGCAATATATCGTATTTCTAAATAAATCAAGTTTTTATGTGTAATCTTACTTATGTTTTCTCTTGCATATAGAAAAACAACATATTTGAAATGACAATTACAAGCATTAAAGGAGAGACATGCCTGGCAGATAGTGCTACCAAGCACACCATATTGAATAATGAAAAATATTTCTCAAACTTGGTATTGGGAGAAGCTGATGTGTATACAATCTCCGAAAAATAAAAAATGATTGAAGGCTACGGAAAAGCCAATATTTTGTTGCCGAAAGGAACAAAGTTAAAAATTGAGTTAGCATTATATTCCTCAAAGTCTCAAAGAAATTTATTGAGTTTTAAGATATTCAATCGAACGGATATCACATTGAGACAATGAATGAGAAGGGAAAAGAATACATGTATGTTACAACTTCTCAATCGGGTAAGAAAAACATACTGGAAAAGTTACCCATATTGCCTTCCGGCCTATATTATATAATGATAAGAAAGGCAGAAGTTTATGTCATAGTAAACCAAGGGGTTACTACTGAATTCAATGTTTGGCATGACCGGTTGGGCCATCCCAGTACAATAATGATGCGTAAAATTATTGAGAATTCATGTGGACATCATTTGAAAACAAGGAAAATATTACAAACCCATGAATTAGCATGCACGACTTGTTCTCAAGAGAAATTGATTACAAGGCCATCACCAAGCAAAGTTCAATTTGAAAATTCCGTATTCTTGGAAAGAATTCAGGGGATATATGCGAACCAATTCATCCACCATGTGGACCGTTTAGGTACTTTATGGTCCTAATCGATCCATCGACTAAATGGTCGCATGTATGTTTATTGTCGACTCGCAATATGGCATTTGCAAAATTATTGGGACAAATAATAAGATTGCCAGCACAATTCCCTGATTATACAATCAAGAATATTCGTCTTTATAATGCTGGTGAATTTACATCGCAGGCCTTCAATGATTATTGCATGTCCATTGGAATTAATATTGAACATCCAGTTGCGCACGTTCACACACAAAATGGCCTCGCCGAATCTTTGATAAAACGTCTGCAATTGATTGCAAGACCATTGTTAATGAAATCAAAGTTGCAAACATCGGCATGGGGGCATGCAATATTACATGCAGCATCGCTTATACGCATCAGGCCAAGTTATAATCAAACATCTCCATATCAAGTGGTTCGAGGTCAGGAACCAAATATTTTCCATCTAAGAACATTTGGATGTGCGGTATATGTGCCGATTTCACCGCCACAACGCACAAAAATGGGACCCCAAAGGAGATTGGGGATATATGTCGGGTACGATTCTCCAAGTATCATAAGATATTTGGAACCATTGACTGGAGATCAATTTACGGCCAGATTTCCCGACTGTCATTTTGATGAAATAAATTTCCCAACATTAGGAGGAAAAAGAAAACAGCTGGGAGTATCTCATGGGAAGATATATTATTGAGAAGTTTGGATCCTCGAACAAAACAACGTGAACAACAAGTTCAAAACATAATTCATTTGCAAGCTATTGCAAATCAACTGCAAGATGCATTTTCTGACCTTAAAAGGGTAACAAAATCTCACATTCCATCTGCAAATGCTCCAGTAAGAGTTGATATCCCTAGAGGACAATCTTCCACTGAGAATGAGGCTAACGCACGCCAGAAGCGTGGTAGACCTCTTGGTTCCAAAGATAGAAATCCTCGGAAAAGAAAAGGAGCAATCACATAATGTTGCCTAAAAGAGGACACAAAAGCTCAAGAAGAGCACTCTGACATAATAAATAAGGTTCAAGCTCAAGAAGAACCTCAGGTGCCTGAGAACGAAGAAATATCGATTAATTATGTCTTGTCTGGAAAAAGATGGAACCGAAATGAAATCAACATCGACGATATATTTGCTTATAACATAGCTCTTGATATCATGGGAGAAAATGAGAATCATGAAGATTCAGAGCCTACCTCGGTTGATGAGTGTAAGCAAAGAAAGGATTGGCCTAAGTGGAATGAGGCAATAAACGCAAAGTTGGAATCTCTCGCGAAGCGAAAGGTATTTGGACATGTGATCCAAGCACCAAAGGATGTAAAACCAGTGAGAAATAAATGGGTATTTGTGCGAAAGATGAATGATAAAAATGAGATTGTAAGATATAAAGCAAGACTCGTAGCACAAGGTTTTTTACCCAAAGACCTGGTATTGATTATGAAGAAACATATTCGCCAGTGGTAGATGCAATCACTTTTCGCTATTTGATAAGCTTGGTTGTACAAAAAAAATTGAAAATGCGTCTAATGGAAGTGGTCACTGCCTATTTGTATGGATCATTGGAAAAGGAAATTTACATGAGAATTCCAGATGGATTCGAGATACCTGAAACACATAATGGATCTCGAGAAATATACTCAATAAAACTGAACAAGTCTTTATACGGATTGAAACAATCCGGTCGAATGTGGTACAATCGTTTAAGTACATTCTTGATCAAAGAAGGTTACAAAAATGATCACATATGTCCACGTGTGTTTATCAAAAGATCTGGATCTGAGTTCGTTACGATCGCTGTATATGTAGACGACTTGAACATTATTGGAACTCCAAGAGAGTTATCAAAAGCCGTGTGCCTATTGAAAAATGAATTTGAAATGAAAGACCTTGGGAAAACAAAATTTGTTTTAGGTCTTCAGATTGAGCATTTAAAGGGCGGTGTTTCTCTGCATCAATCCACATACACAACAAAAGTGTTGGAAAGATTCAATATGGGAAATGCACATCCGTTGAGTACACCAATGGTTGTACGATCACTAAATGTCGAGAACGATCCATTCCGACCTTGTGACGATGATGAAGAACTTCTAGGCCCCCAAACGCCATATCTAAGTGCAATTGGTGCACTGATGTATCTTGCTATAAATACAAGACCATATATAGCATTTGCTGTAAATTTATTAGCAAGATACAGTTCTTCTCCAACTCAAAGGCATTGGAACGGGATAAAACACCTCTTGCGATACCTTCAAGGAACAAAATAAATGGGGTTGTATTATCCCGACTCCTCTACCTCGGGATTAACTGGTTATGCAGATGCAGGATATTTGTCTGACCCACATAATGGTCGATCTCAAATAGGTTATGTGTTCACATGTGGAGGTATGGCTATTTCTTGGCGGTCTGTAAAACAAACGATGGTTGCTACTTCTTCTAATCATGCAGAAGTCCTAGCAATCCATGAAGCAAGTCGTGAATGCATTTGGTTGAGATCCATCACTCGTCACATTTGACAAATGTACGGACTCCCCACAATGGAAAACACTCTGACTATAATCCACGAAGATAATGCAGCTTGCGTTGCTCAATTAAAGGAAGGTTTCATCAAACGTGACAGTACAAAACATATCCTACCCAAATTCTTCTTCACTCATGAACTTCAACAGAGTAATCAGATTTATGTGCAACAAATCCGCTCAAGTGAAAATTTGGCAGACTTATTCACCAAATCTCTTCCTACTTCGACATTCGAGAAACTAAGGCACGCAATCGGCATGCGACATCTGAGGGAGGTAAAGTAATGTAACCATGAGGGGGAGTGGAATACGCGCTGTACTCTTTTCTTTCGCTGAGGTTTTTTCCCAATGGGTTTTTTTTAGCAAGGTTTTTAACGAGGCAGCATTACTATGCGTATATCCAAATCTAGTTTCATGATGGATATTCAAGGGGAAGTGTTGTGAAACATACATAAGTGAATGCCCATATGTCAGAGGCATGTCAGAAGAGAAGAAAAATTATAGCCATCACAGTATTAGCATAGTATATGTATTGACTGAGGGTTGAATTTAGATGGAAATATGCATAAGATGTCGGGTGAAATTTGCCTATAAAAGGGTGTATTCTGAATGAAATAAACACACTTCAGAAACCAATTTCAGTGTATTTCTACCTTCTTGTTTGTTGTTTCATATTAATTTAAAATTTTTTTTTGCACGATTGGGATCTGGGAGTCAAGAAAGTAACATTTTTGAAATCACCGGTAGTAAACCTGAAAGATCTAAATGACCAATTCACGTTTCTCCTAAATTTTATTCCCGCCATTTTCATTTCTCCCTCCTTACCTTTTCACCCCCTTTGCTTCCTACCATTCGCTTTCACTTCGTACACCAAACACAGAAATCTGCAGAGATCAACAGAATAGGACTCAATTTCTCGATCAATGGTGAAGCCCAAGGAAGAGAAATCGGACGATATCGAAATCGTATCGATCGGGAAGCTGTACAGTGGTTCGTGGGATAAGAAGTATTGGAGCTCGTCTAGGGTTTGATTCTCTTCCTTTACACTTCGTTATCGATCATCTACTGCTCAAATCCGGCTGTCTGTATTTCATTTTCGCATGAGCTTTACCGATTGATTCGAATTCATGTTGATTTCGATACTTAGCTCGACATCTGTGTTAATCAGTTTAATTGCTATTGATTGATTTTGGATATGAATCTATATTGTTTTGGCTAAGTTTTCCTCCCGTAGTAATCTGACAGATAGATCTCTCACTCGTGGTTTTATGTGGGAGAAATTGTAATTCCTTTTGACTGTAACTATGTGAACTTTAAGAAGGAATGCAGTAGTTAATTACTGATGTGAACCAGCTCCATTATCATCGTATTAACTCCCTGCTGATAGATGCAAATGGAAGAATAATAACCATTGATTTGTGATAATGTGATTGTTCTAGTCCACCTGATAGAGACTTTTATGACGAACTGTAGATAGAACTCGGTGTTGTGTATGTTGCTTTATCTACTGTATCATACTTCATAACAGATATTCTACATTTTAATAATTTGTCTACTTGGAGGATTACGAGATGGAGCAGATGATAAAACTTAGCATGTCGAGCGAAAGTAACCTGCATCTACCAATTTATTGGAGACAAAAAGAAAAAGAAAAGGCTGCAGTAGAAATATTTCAGATTATAAGTATACACGTAGTAGGAGAGAATTAAGGTGTGCAATTTTGGTGGGGAATCTTTAGCTGTTTATCTCTTGATTATACTTTTAATAGGTTTAGTCACCATGTTGGATGTCTAAATGTCTCACAGAGAAGGATTTCATTGACTATGGCTCTTGCAGTATATAAAAGATTTACTGCATTATGTTGGTTTTCAATTCCTTTTAGTGGGAATGTGGACTCTCTATTCAGGTTTATTGAATCTTATGCTGGTGCTTTTTTTACCTCATTCAGTGACGTGTTTATGTATGAGCTATCTGTTATATGTTATCTTAACTCTGATGCCATACATGTGCTGACTCTTTGTCCCTGCAGGGTAAAGATCGATATCCATATCCTGTTGGATATAGATCACTACGGATTCAAAATGGGATTACCTATAATATGGAAATTCTTGAAGGTCTTAAAGGCCCATTGTTTTCGGTGAGTTAGCATCACTTCTACATTCAGATTACATCTATTCAAGGAAAATTAGTTTTGACATAGATATTTGGGTTTTCACACATTCCAGATTAGTTCTACTGATGGCAACTCATGTTCTGGAGATACGCCAGACATAGCTTGGGAAAACTTTCAGAAGAAAAGCTGTTGTCGGGTTAAACTGTGGCGTGGGAAGAGATTTTCATGTAAAGTAGATGGAGTAGAGGTACAGATTCTTATTTTTCCTCTTCTTATTTGTCTATAAACTACTAGAAGTACTATATATCTTTATTATGCAGATTTTTTTTTCTTCATTTTCTTTATTATATGCTTAGTTTTCTTTTTCCTTCTTTTATCTTGTCGCATGGGCCTCTTACAGGGTTTAACTTAATTCATGAATGGAACGACCTGATTGATTATATCAACTACTCTTCTCTCCCACACCAAGTGCCTTATTTTTCGATTGGAAATTGATTGTTAATAAGGTGGAAGAAACCTGCCTAAATTATCTATTATCTGTAATTTGCAGTTTTATGGATTTAAAAACCCATTTGTCCAGAGGTTATTGAGGGAATTGGTGGCAAACATCGGTGGAACTGAACATAACATTATAACTTCAGACTTCTCAAGTAGAGATTCTGGAATCAAAATATTGGAAACAGCAGAACCGAATCCAGACTTACTGTCTTGTCTGGTCAAAACACATGTTACTGGGAAGAGAAGGAGGAGTGGAAAAGTTGTTAATACTAAGGGACTTGGTGAGACTCCTATAGATCCGAATCTACATGCCGAATTTGTGGAGGAAACCAGGGCTATAAATTCCAGGCAAAAAGACAAATCAGATGTTGGAGGCGGCATTCCTTCAATTATTGCACATAATGCAGCTGTTATGGAAGAGGACGGAGAATGCCTGTCTGTTGCTGAAGCAGGAATGCAGTTGGATCCTATGGACATGTCTGATCATCTCAAGGTACTGGGACTCCTTTCTGTGCAAAAAAGCGAGAACATTAGATCTTCTCAACAAACATCAGTTGATGTTAATGACTTTCCTGTAAACCAAGAAGCAGTAAGTGTGTAAACCGGTAGCAAAAATAATTGCATTTGTTTTATATTTTGAAGCTTTTTATTCCTATTATGGAGAGAATGCCTTCTGATATTTAGTTTTTCATGGATACTTACCAGTGGGTTTAAAATATAAATTAATGTAGCACAAAATTCTCATCCTGGTCTACATAAAACTTTAATCAATTTGGTCTGGCATTTATTATATGGCAGTCTGATGGTCCATTACCAGAAGAAATGAATGGAGCTATGAACAGTGAGCAAGGCAGGGCGCTGTTAGATGACAATATATGTGCACCTGATACACTGGATCCTGTAGGAGCTACATATAGTGAGCAAGGCAGGCCACTATTAGATGAAAATCCCTGTGCACCTGATTCTATGGATAATGTAGGAGGTATTGCACATCTAACGAATGGTTTCTTTTGATATAATTTAAATATGTCTTCTAAGTCTCTTTTAATGTAACCACTTTGAGGTTCAGCTATATATTTAAGTTGCAAATATTTCCTTTTGCTGCAGATAGCCTCAATGCATATTCTCTTGACAAGCAAATTACCTGTAAAGATGCAAATGTCAATAATGTGTCCAGGTCAGATACTGTAGTGACTGATTCACATCCAGATGAAGAAATGGGTACTTCGGATTCTTGTACATTTTTCGGAAATAGTGACAGTGATCCAGCTGGTCAAGAAATAACTAACTCAATGCTGGCAATTCTACTTCCTCGAGCTATCCCTTTACTTAAGACGTTCAGTAGAAAGAAGAAGAAAAGTCGTAAGCTTATAGCTGACTGTGTCCATGGAGATCAGAAGAACAATGATTTGCCCAACCCTAACACTGATGATGGATGCATATGTAAAGTGAACTTCTTAAGGCTCAAACTTTGTACTTAAGCCTATTAATTTTTTTTTAATTAAACATAGCAGATGTTTCAGTATTTAGGCATGACCTATTCGTAGTCTAACTGGTTCCATAATTTTTCCTTGGAAGCTTGCAGCCAGAGAGCTTGCCGAACAACCAGATCTGGAAAGACAGAAAGAGATGGTACATGTTTCCTGTATTAGTCATGGTTCTGTTGTCTCCACCTCTGGGTGTACAGGGTCTGTGGCAGCAGATAGTTTTGAATATGATGGTATTAAAGATCCACTTCCAAATAGTTTTAAAGCTGATGAAGTGTCAGATGGCCTGGACACTCCTTCACAGCTACCTCTCAGTATGAATGGAAAGGGAACTACATTGCTTTGTCTTGGTAGAACTAAAGAGAAAGAGATAAATCGTCAAGAACCACAAAATCATTTGAGCGAGCAGCCTTACAAAGGTGACAATTTAATTTACAGGTCTGATAATAGTTTTCATAATTTACAACTGTAGAAGGATACTTATGTGGATGGTAACAGAAACATTGTATAGTTTCCCCTTTAAGGATCAGAGTGATGGAAGATCATTCTTCGTTTTTGCTAAGAAGCTTCTGTTGCTCTATGTACGGGTTATTCTTTTTACCAATACACTTCTAAAGCATTACCTATTTTAAGTCCATAACCTTTCTACCAATAAATGGTATTTTTCTCCTTAAATGTATCCGTTAAGCCTCAACTTGAATTACATTAGTTTACATGAGGTTAGAAACTCAGCAACTAATAGTGGTCTACTGTGACTTGAGATTGGGATTTCAGCCATTATTAGTATCTTGCCTTCTCAAATGAGCACCTATAAAATACTGAATCAGGTCATGAGTCTATAATTAAACTGTACTGCTAATAGGTACTTGGATAACTGATTTTGTGTCAGTGTCTACATCAGATACTATTCTACTTCCTGAAAAAGAAATTTCTGCCAAGTCAGAGAGAGAGCTCCACTGTAAATCAACAGAAAAAATTCACAACATTCCTGCATCAGCAGGAAAACGCTCTCCCATTTCGAACAGTATGACCTGCAGAAGTTCCAACAATCTTGAGTTGCCCAAGGTATAGACTTTATTAATGCATATCTTGCCCTTCGGTCTGGATAAATGATTCTAACTCCTGCTTCATTGTCTTCAGATAAACGGAGCAGGATTGACCAACAAACTCCCGGATAAAGCAGGGCTTGTTGATGCTGGTATTTCAGTGCCAAATTTGCAAAATTCATGTACTGTACATTTCCAGAATCTGAGTGTAAATAGTCAAATCAAAGATGGTTCTAGATTGAATATCCGGCAACCATCTATAAAGAAAAGCAGCGAGGGGTATCTTCTTAACCTTTTTGCGAACTATGTCTTCCCCATGCCAATTTCAATGGTTCAGATGATTGTCGTAGACGATGATCTTTATATCTGCGTCGAATCTGGAGCTGTGGAACACAAAGAGAGCTCTGTATTTGTCTACATGGCCTCAAAAAAGGGACAAAGCCCGGGATGCCCTTCATTAATTGGTTACACACCAGTAGGTTTGGAATATTCAAAAGATGACCTTGATGGAGATGTATGATTTTTTATTACTCCAACTGTGATATTTATGTTTAAGTTGCTTTTAGCTCACCAAATTATAATTTGTCTGCAGACTGCAGTGGGCAGTATGCTATTACAGTTCATTCCAGATGCACATTTACTTGTTTTAGCAAATAATGTTAGAGCTCCTTACTGCATGTAAGGTCCACCTGTCTCCATTAGATCTTATTCATACTTGTTCAGTGTGTATATATCATTACTGAAATACTAATTGCACAATTTTTTCCAGGGAGGGTAAATTGCATTGTTTGTGCTCAGCCTGTGCTTCAGGTTGCTTTAAGAAGAATGGTGTTAAAATAGTGCAATTAAGCAATGGTTATGTATCGCTTGTGGCGGGACTGGAAACAACTCATAATGTTCGGTGTCTATTAGTTTGCACACCTAGTTTTCTACTAGCAGCTGAGGAGGGAGGCAAGTTAAAGCTTTGGGTAATGAATTCTAGCTGGAGGTACGTCCATGTCTTCTGTTATTATGGTTACTGCAGGAACAGTGACTGATAAATTTGCCATTCTCTAGCTTTAAATCTGCAGGACAATTTTCTTTGTTTGTGTTACCTGTAAATGTATCTTCATTATTATACTGAAGGTCATTGTTTAGTGTTGTAGTGGGGTGCACAGGACTTATAATTTGACTATTGGAACTAATATCTTCATTAATAAACTAAGTTTTCTTTCATTGGGCTTATGCGTACAGATGAAATCTCTTAATGTAGTGTTCTGTTTCAAACATTAGCTGTCTGAAGTTTATCTAAATAACATATAGGTTTGAAACTGTTATACTGGATCACACGTTGATTTATCATCAATGGTGTTATGTTGTAGACAAGAGAGGGGATTATGATTTCTGTACTAGAGGTGTATATTTTTCAGATAATACATACTACATATTTATGAATCCTACTTTAAGTTACATATAGTACGGATTTTGTTAGGTTTTGTCACCTTTACTTCCATGATTTTTTTCATGGGAGACCCTTTACTGTTCTTTGAACGAGGGGTAGATGAAACATACCTTTCCCGATGTCAAAAGAGTAACTTCACACTCAATGTATTTGAATTTACAAAAGTTCTTATAATTTGTTAGAAAGTGGCTTTTCATTCTTTTTTTTTTCTTTTCCTTTTTCTTCTTTCTTTGATCTTTTCTAGAGTTTCACATAATGCATATTACTAACATTACATAAAAAAAGAAAAAAGTTCCTTTTCAGAATGCAAGAATATCATGATGGGAAAGGATAGACCAAAGTTCCCAAACAGTTTTGTCTAAAATTTATTACAAGTGATTAATGGCTGAGGCCTGAGTGTGGCCTATAGCACAGTTTAACCTCAAAAGAGATCTCTGCCTTAAGAAAATCAAATTTGACCGCTTCTGGTAGATGCGCCTTGAATATCAGTTCAGAAGTGTAAAAGACAAATTGAAAAAATTTCTGAGACGCAAACTTTGAGATTGTTTACCTCATACTCCAACCCCATTCCCAACCATTATTGTTTTGGTTTTTTCACTAAGGATAGTTTTCTGTTATTTCCCATTGATAAGAACGGCATATACCAATCCTAATGTGTGACTTTATCCAAAACGCAGAATGTACTATGCTGACTAGTCCATAATCCTTTACATCACTCCCTTATATACTTGTTTACAAGTATAATCTAAATAAACTGAATCTCCTCTAAAGGTCCAGCTATTCCTTGCTTGCTACACTTCAACTGAACAGCAAAGGGCAGCACCCCGAGTTAAACAATAGGTCGCGAAAATTCCCAAATTTTCTCGTCCACCTAATCATTAGTGTGGTACAAACAATCAAAATTCACAGCCTTAATCAAGTTTCCAGGACTTCCCTTGAGAAAGAATAATAAGTTACCTCTTGATTCTGGAGCAGGTTTGCAGATTTCACAACTATCCTCCTGTTCTAAATTCCATTTCACAAACCCTAAATCCCTAATTTCCGCCCCACATTAATTTATCTTGTCATTACTAATAGTTAGATTCTTAATACTAATTCTGCATCTGTTCACTTTGCAGTGCAAAAATAGAAGATTGGTATCTACCAACATTTGACTGCATGTTTCCGTGTCTAGTGGAGCTCCAGAGAGTTCCCTTGTCAGACAACCTGGTTATTGGCCATAATGGCTTTGGAGAATTTGGCTTGTGGTGTGTGGATCCTTCCTTTTGATGTATTCACTTATTACAGTCTGAAACATATTTCGTGCCAGTAGAAATTATAACAACTTTTACTTTCAATATGCTCTTCTCATCGATTTATAAATTGGAGTACTTTTTATACGCACCATGCTTCTCTAAAGCATACTTTCTCGACTATGGTCTTGCTCTTATTTAGCATTTTGTGATTCTAGGAATGTGTCGTATACCCTACTTCGTGGATCGCAGAGTAATAGCTTTGTTATATATGCACGAGATTTTTTAATTCAGAAAGCTACATGATAAAACAATATAGAATCACATTGTAGCCTTGTAGGTGATAGTTGATCTAGGACATTGGTAACATGTTAACATGGAAGCACTGATAAAATGAATATTAATATGTAGCAAACAAATCTATATCTCACAAGTCACAATACTACTCTTCACATTAACTCCTGGGTCAAGACCTGGATCACCATACCAGCCTTCTCCATACTGGTCAAATGTTTGTTTATGAGATATTCTCCATCTTCGTGTTTTGCTGGAATGGAAACTAAATCTACCTTTTTGGTAATCTCTTCTATGTTAACTGTTATGTTGTGCTTTCACCTCTGCTAGCTTGACCATTTTGTGATGTCAGACAAGTCCTGGTTTTATATATATATATTTTGTACCTGTGGAAATTTTTGTTCCCCCTTTTTATTTATTTTATTAAATTGTATTTCATGTAAGTGCTTAATTCTTGAGTATTTAAAGATTCATTTTCCTCTGAAAGATGAGCCAAAATCATTTAAAGATTTATTTTCCTATGCATTTCTTGTTTACCCCATCCCTACTGCAGGATACACTTCCTCAATGTCACATTTCACTGCAATGTGACATTCCTTAGTTTCCCTGTAGCACTTGTGCGTTAATCCTATTATACAATGTGTTTTCTACAATGTTCCTGTAGCTGGCTATCATGGCTGCTTTATTATCTGTCTTCAGTCTTGTGAATTGCTTCATTCTTATAGTTGTTTCTGAGCTATCGAATCTGCTACCTGATGAATGATGTTTGTGTGAGCGGAACTTGTATTATATGGAATTTTGTCCTTTGCTTCTTGTTTTTTCTCTCCTGCATTTGGTTAAACGAGGTTATGCTTTTTTGCAGGGATATTTACAAGCACACCCTTATATCAAGGTTTTCTTCCCCAGGCATGTCAGTTTCTCGGTGCATTTCTTGTGGTCTTTTCAGATGGCAAAAAAGAGGAGAGCGTAAAAATGAGGAGCTCATTGTTAATGAAATCATGCATGCAACAAATATGTCGTTTGAAGGAAAAAGCGAGAACCCCATCTATTCACCAGATGATAAAGATGTGGCTATCTGGCTTTTGATCTCAACTGTCTCAGATCCAGATTCGCAATTTTATCGATCAAGTCAGCAGCAATCAAAGCCCACTGAATGTTGGCGGCTTGCCTTATTGGTCGACGACACATTGATCATTGGAAGTGTTCTGGATAAGGGGTATATTTACTACTGATGTTAGATCACTTTTTAACAACCTTACTAGGAAGGACTGGAGGAAGTCCAGCTTTCAACCACTTCATATGTCTGTGACTCGAAAAAATGTTTCAATCTCTTAAACGAGGAGCAGAATATTTAACCAAGTCCTGACTGACAACAAAATATCCTCTGCAGGGCTGCAGCTGTCACACCTGCTGGTCATGGAATTATTGGTACATGCGATGGACTTGTTTATATGTGGGAATTATCCACGGGAAAGAAACTTGGAAACTTGCATTCCTTCAAAGGTAATTTCATTTTGCCGCTGCGGTTATCTTAACATGTCATTGCCCACGGGGATGTAATTTATCCTCTAAAGCTCCCAGGAAGAAAAAATTTAAACCATTTTGCAAGTAGCTATCAAGCTCTTCCAATTTTTATTCAGCACAGAAGCATCTTGTTGCCATGTACATCGCAAAAGTAAATAATCTAACTAAACTTCACCTTGGGGCCTGGAATTTTACCATTCTCCTGAAAATCTACAATCATGTTTGTCCAACTTATTCAACAGAACAGTATGAAAATACTATCATACTGTAGGACGCAGAGGTCTCAACTTAGCTTATGTGTAGCCTTTATTTGCAAATTGCAGTGCTTTATATTTCTATTTAACTCCAGGCCAGCATTCACATACTTAATTCATGCTTCCATGATAGTCATGATTCCATGACTTGCATTCTCTTGGATGGGCTGTAACTTGTTATTTAAAAAGTAAGTTGTATTTAACTGAACTGGGAACTGATTGAGTTTCAAAATGGTCTTGCAGGTTCCAGTGTGTCATGTATCACCACAGATACCTCAAACTCGGGTGCAGTGGCTGTAGCTAGTGGAGATCAGCTGTTAGTCTACCTCCCATCTTGATGAATACTGGGATTTTTGGATCCCAGTTTCAATATATAATGTACAACTAGTGGAGGGATTGTTGAATACTGGATAGAAGCTTCAAACAGAAAGTTTTCAAGTATAGAAATAGCCTAACATGCTCTAGCATTCAAACAGTTAAGGTTAACTAATTGTATCTTTATCTGCTCCGAGATTATCTCAGTCAGTGTACATAGCTGTACCAGCCTTATATTTCATACGGATACTTCACCAGATAAAAAACTTCATAGCTATTCTGCCTTGCTGTTTCGTATAATGAAGTAATTTTTCGGTTACCGTCACTCCAGATATGGAAAAGTAACGCAGTTGCAGATTTTTGTTTTTGTTTTTCTTCTGCAAATAAAGTATAGTCCGTATTGCGAGTCCTTTTACATATTGGAGAGTACTTTCTTCAATAACAAACAAATATAGACAATTTACACTGAAAACTAGATAATATGATTTTTTTGCGGGTTAACCCAGTCGGGCCGGGTCGTCCCACGATTTTTTTAAAACCTGACACCAGCTGTGTCTATCCAAATATGTTGATATTTTACATCAAATTGCCTATGTTTATCATTAAATTGTTTATGTTTATTGTGGAATTGTCTACGTTTAACGTGCAATAATTAGTAACAACCTATCTATCTATCCAATCAAAACACAATATTTAGAAAAATAGAAATGAACTTCAATTTCATTCGTCAACCAATAAATTTTCAATATACAAAATAATAAAAAAATATCAAAATTTACAACCTATAAAATACATACGGTTTTTCAAAAACATTTCATACATCCTCAAAATAGCTTTCTTCACACTCTTGACTTGTTCGTCGACCCCTTCTTCCACAACGTCTCAATTTTCGTGACCAATCAATTTCTTTGTTCGACCACCATTTTTACAAAAACTTAATGCATACAACAAAAACATAAAAAAAAACATAGACAATTTATACATAAACATAAACCATTTATACAAAAAATTATGAAACCATTCAAACTAAAACAGCAACACATAATAACATAGACTAAAACATAGACCATTTATACAAAAAATATTAGACAATATATAACACATCTATCTTTTCACAATAAACCAACAACAAAGAACAACATAGACAATTTTTACTAAAATATATTACATTTATACAAAAAACTAGACAATTTTACTAAAACATAGACAATTACTAAACCAGTAACGCATAACAACATAGAGAATTTATGCTAAAACATAGGTCATTTATACAAAAAATTAAACCATTCAAACTGGACCAGCAACACGTAACAACATAAAATAGACAATTTATACATAAACATAGACCATTTATACAAAAAACTAAACCATTCAAACTAAACCAACAACACAGAACAACATAGACAATTTCTACTAAAACAATATATAACAATATATAACGCATCTATTTTTTCACACTAAACCAACAACGTAGAACAACATAGACAATTTCTACTAAAACCTAGAACGTTTATACAAAAAAAACTAGACAATTTATAATAAATCATGTTTCTATCATCAGTATCATACTAAAGCAACTCCTAAATCGGAAATCCTAAGCTTTAGTCATTATGTGGCAACCAAAAACAATCAAATATAGCTACACTAAACTCCAAGCAGCCGCTTAAAACCTAACGAAAAATGAAGCTAATCTAAAAAATCAACACATAAATTCCACTACACATCCATCACCAACATACACATCCAGAACCGAATTTCCACCATTAACACAATACATATAGATTAAAAATCACATAGAACTAAACTAAGAGCAGAAGTGCATACCGAAGTGCTGGCAGAAATGAGATCATCGCGATTGAGACGACGATTCAGCTCGACGCATTTATCAACCAAAATCGACAGATCCGTAAATATTCTTCTCGATCTGTGGAGCACAAAATGCAAAACATAAGCTTTTAACCGAAACTGAAAGCTGGTGAAGACGAAGAGCAGATTGAGACGTAGAGTAGATCGATTTCTGATGAAGAGGCAGATCGATTGCTGGTGAAGACGAAGATCAGATCGATTGCTGGTGAAGAGAGATTTGGTGGCTAGGGTTTCAAAGGAGAAAATTAAGAGAGATTTGTTGGGAAGAAACAATGAAGAGGAAAAGAAATGAAGCAGTTAAAACAAGTGGCGAAATAGTAGGTTTTATACTTAACCCGGATAACCCACGCGACCCGAATCTAAAATTCACTAGGCTTGAACCCGGATCCGCGAAATCTGAATAATTGGGTTATAGGACTTTTTGAACTCTGTGGACTTTTATAAGACTTTGTAAATAAGGTATACCTGATTTGCGAATGTTAATTATTACTCAAGGATAAGGTGCCCATTCTTCAAGTTACAGGACATTGAGGTTGAATTTGTGAGAACCAACATGTGGGGGCAACATTTATGTAAAATCCCTCTGTTTCTCGAAGCACAAATGATTAGTTGTTTGGCCTAAAGACGAATTGAATTTTAACTACAATTATCAGTGGCCTGGCCATGAGAACTCAGTGAATAGAAAGAAGTTGAGAACATCAGCTTCAGAAACGAATAAGCAAACTTCCATGTTTCAAGACCAAAAACAGCTTTTTTCATGATCTTCATCCTTTTCTACAGACTCCAAGATTTAAGCCCAAAACATAATCAAGTGAACTCAAAATTCGGACAAATATATAACTGAAGTTCTCATAACTATATCAATATAAGAAAACCAATTGCACCGTATCCAACACAATCATCATCATAAGTTAAGAAGTCGAATAATCAATAAAAATGCAACAATTCCTATCCGGTTCTCACCACAAAAAGAATACAAGGACAAGCAAAGGAACTCACTGGGTCTATATATTAAAACTAAAACCGAATCTATTTGGCAACAACACCATTGGCGGCTGCCTTGGCAGAGGCATCACCAGTTGGGTTCAGCTCATCCCAAGCTTCAATCCATGTGACCATGGCATCTGCCAGCTTGGTGAAGTAGGGATCAACTGCTGTAAGCTTGGCCTTCACTTGTTTGGCCAACTCGAGGTAGCATTGCTGCACAGTAGTGCAATCTGCTGGGAGCTTCACAGCCTGGAAGAACGGAATGATGTCCTCCTGCCAGTAGATTCCCTTGTACTCCTTTTTCAAGTTCACGAATGGGTTGCTGGCTTTGCTGTGCCAGATGTATGGCAGGCCAGTCTTGACACCGAGATTCAAATGATCGCAGATGACCTACATTTACACAGATAGCAGATCAGTTTGGCAATGTTCATTACTGCATTTTCCAAAACAACTTAAAAACTTTGGGCTTAACTCAGACATGCGCGCGCCCTGTATTATGAATTGGAATTGTCATGTCTCAAAATTTCAGCTTGGTAAAGTAGAGGTAGGTTTTCTTAAAAGTTTTATTTATCATCTTAAATATATTGACATAATCCTAGATCTCAACAAAAGGAAGGACAAGAAATAAATAGGATATTTTGGTTCCTCTAAGTTGGGACCACAGTTTTGAATACTCTATAAGATAGATGCCTTTTTATTTCAAAACCAAAAACATTTGCTAGTAATAACCTTTAATGATTTGCTTATTATTCTACCAAAAGAACAGTCCAAGCATTTGATATCATTATAACATGACAAGATTCATTGGAGATCTATTTGTGCAGAAGCAAAAGTCAGATATAAATGTATGCTAAATTTCATCTAAAAGAGGATCATGTTCTTGTCATAAAAAACTAAAAGAAGTTCTTTTACATGCACATGAAAACCTAATGCTATATTATTATAATCGGTAAGACTAATGACTCATGAGTTGCTAACTTTTGATCACATAGAAAAATACAATTAGATAATATACAAAAAAAAAAAAAAAAAAAAAAAAAAAAGTACCTTAGTGCACCATCCAGCCCACATGTCGTCGTATCGTCCAATGGGTTGACCATCACCCATGAGTCCAAAGTACATGGCCGGTCCGATCAAATCACGGTTGAATCCCAAGTTCATGCCGCACATTGGGAAAATGGTACCTTTGGGAATTGTCATGACAGCATCCACATATCTGAAACAAACACAATGACCAATGTTAGATTGGCTACTCAAGTATTGTTGTAGTAATTTACAAATATTCTATTGGAATATTAGGGAAGAACATGCCTTGTATTCCTCTCACGGGGCTTAACAAGCTGAGTAGGTGCATCATAATCTGGGATGTTGAGCCACAGTCCATGAGAAACAGCAGTTGGAACACCCTCACGCATACTGAAAGGATATCCACGAACGAAATCGGCACCCTCCCTGTATGGATCATAAAGGGTGTTGAAGAAGTGTGGGGTGGATGGGCACAAGAGGTTCTTGATGTGCTGCTCAAGAGCATTGATATCTTTGCCAGTTGGATCTTTGGCAACCTGAATAACATATAACATTCCAGTATGAACATTAGTGTTCCAATTTACAAGCTTATTAATCATTCAAAAGCAATACGGTAAAACAAACAAAGCACATCAAGAATACTTCATTGCTGAAAATATGTCTGATCTAGAAGCTCAATTAGGCATATCCAGATCAATTAACAGGGGAATTAACAGGCAGTTCAATTTAAAAAACTTATGTTGCAGAATTCAAT
Source organism: Plantago major (assembly GCA_026545765.1). Taxonomy (NCBI): domain Eukaryota; kingdom Viridiplantae; phylum Streptophyta; class Magnoliopsida; order Lamiales; family Plantaginaceae; genus Plantago; species Plantago major. Next base: position 28,369,250 of record CM048839.1, on the reverse strand, counting down.
CAAGTTCACATTGTTACAGGATACTACTACTATATAACAAAAGGTGAAACCTTTCTTAGAAGAATCCAATCAATCAATGACAACGAGCAAAGAATGTTTATGCAGCTACAGATCTAATCAAAACACAATAAATATCTAAATCCCAGAACATAAAACTCAACATGCAACAACATTATCAAGATCAATCTACAAAATTCAAGAACAAACTTAAACCCAAAACCCAATTTCATCAGATCCCAACAGTAAAGATCCAATCTTTAACTCCCAATCAACCAAATCACAGATCCAATTTAAACAACCAAGCATTCAACATTGACTTCTAACCAAAAAAAGACTAAAAAAACCAAGACTTACAAAGCAATCGTCATCAATGGTGTAGATATACTTCTTCTTGGAAACCATATAGCCAAAGCACCTGCAAGCAGAGTCCTTAAAGGAGATGCAAGAAGCCTTAGGACCCAGAATCCTGTTGATGTCATTACGATTGTAGAGCTCGTAATCGAAGCCTTCAGGGACATGGATGGTCTTGGTAGGGTCACCATCTTGGACGATGATGAGATGGTAAGGCTGGAAGAAAGGCCTCCACATCTCCAAGAAATCAAGGTTTCTGATGGTTGGAATCACGATGTCCAGCTCATCTTTCAACAGAGGAGTAGCTGAAGCCATGTTTTTTTTTTCTTGACTTCTTGCTGTTAAGCAGAGAGAGAAGAAAAGAGAGAGGTTTTGGAGGAGGTGGTGAATGAGAATTGTGTGTGTGGGGTTTTATATATATAGAGGAAGAAGGAGAAAAAGAATTATGGATGCAACAAAATTTGTTGAATATTATGATGATCGAGGAGTTATTATGACCCAAATCAACCATCTTTTTCCATCTATTTTTTACTACTTTTCTACTATTTTTTTTTCTGATTTTCTTTAGGGATTTCAAAGTTTAATCAATGATTAAGAGTTACAGCTGTCTTGGACAGTGCTCTCAGTTTTCGAATTTAGGGATATTTTTGATAATATTCCATTTATTTTGAATTTTCAAAAGTGTAATGTGATTAGGCATTCCGCTAAACCGTTTTATAGAATTTAGACATGGATTAAAAGTTACCGATAAAACAGTTAGAAACACGACGCGTGTTTTGTAAGAGCGATTCTATACATACACATAAAATGTGACATATTTAAAAACCTTACTTGTAAAATATAATTGATATTGTTAAAAAATAATATGTTTTTTTTTAGAATATCAGTCATCCATCACTTGCGTGCCCATTTTAGAATTACTTTATGATATACTAAAAGAAAATATCATTGTTAATATAATGCATGGAGGAAGGAAAATAGCATTGTCTCTTTTTGACCATTTATCTATTTTAAATAAATATCAACCTGTTAATTACTTTTGCTTCTCAAACTAAAATATTAGTAGTACTTGCGCTCTTTTTCAAATTTGAAATTCTTGAATCGAATTGAATCGAATCAATCGAATCGAAACGAATAAATCAAACGAATCAAGAAATTACATTTGTCCCATTTTTAATAATAATGAATACTACATCCGGTCATTAATAAATTCGTAAGGACTTTTTCGACGTTGATCAGATTATTCAAATTACACGACAAAAGAATATAATAAAATTATATTATAAAAATAAATTAAGTATATTTGACTAATATAACTTTGTTTTATACTTTTTTGTGCGTAATTTGCAAGTAATTTACGATTTAAGTTTGGTTTGACTTTAGTTTAGTATAACTTGTTTTTTATTTATTAAGTTTGAGAAAAAACTCAACGTATGCTTCTGAGTTTACTTCTATTGTTCTAATATCTTTCAATAAAAGAACATGTCGATTTTTTGTTAGAGATGTACGTCTGAAAGTGAACCAGTTTGAATGGTACTCTCAGGTTCCTGTAGTTTCTTATCTTAACTCAACTTTTACGTTAGAAAAAAATGGTAATTCGAATCGTAACTATACTTTTTATTTCATTGATCTACTAAAAGTCGTGTTAAAAAGAAAGAAAGAAAAAGGTTGAAAATATCTCAATTGGATAAATTTTCTTATTTTCCTCGTACAAAAGATGGGTTGTGTAAATAAATGATAAAATAATAATAATAATAATAATAATAATAATAATAATAATAATAATAATAATAATAATATGAATTTAATGAACTTAAAATTTGAGCGAATCGAATCGAATCAATCGAATCGAATTGAATGGGCGAATCGAATCGAGTTTTTCTTGAAAATAAAATAAGCCTTATAAGTCAACCCATTTCTCTTTTTTTTTTTTCTTTTCCTTTCCCTTTTATAGAATCAAAACTTAAAGGCAAGGATGCAATTTTATAAAATTGGTTGGTGAGTATTTTTTTTCAACATAAACTAGAAATTCATTAAATTACTGTAGAACTTTTCACAAATGGAGTTCGTTTAGAGTTCAGATCTTTATTGACAAAAGATGAAAGTTAAGAAGGGCAAATGGTTAGTTTAATATATTTAGATATCAGTTAATTGTATTTTCATGAGAATACGTGTTGGATATCTTATGCTTGATATCTCAAGTGTATAGTTTGTTTATTCAAATATATCCAATGGTGTAGATATAGAAAACAAGTATATGCAAAAGGTAGATGTCTTCTTAACCTAAAACAACTTGAAATTCAGATCAACTATACTTCTAACTTATCATGAGACTTGAAGAGTGAGATCATTGATCCCACACTCTTACTATAATAATGGACTCACTATAAATAGTGTGGTTGATATCATACCCTAGTGTCAAATTTTCCATGCTTGATGTGCTTACTGAATTCTAGTTTCTTGATTTGCATCCACAAACTATCTGGATAAATGCTTATCCCATATTTTTTTCCATTCATCCCAATATAAATGTCACATTTTCATTTATTTGCCTCCAACAACAAATGTCCTCGTTTTCCATTTCGACAAATCCCAAACCCATGTACACTAATTACACTGTATTTGAACTTAAGCACGTAGAATTTACAGTTAAACACGTGACGTCGATCCGATACATCGAAAAGACGTTTTTCATAAAACGAAATTGTAAATTAATTATAAGTAACATTAGCCTGTAAAAGTAGCACTAAATTTATGAATGTGATTGAGTAAAAGAAAAGAACAATGTCTTATTAATAGATTTTTTCTCTACTCACACGTCATTCTACCTCCACGATCTTTAATGTATTTATGCAGACAACATTTAATCGTATAATCTGACGTTATGCAAATTTTAAAAATGTCGAGATGTAGTGCAGATGCTCGCGTGCAGTAGGAAGAGAAAACCCTTATTATTAATATGACTCATGCATTCTTTAATTGTGGTTATTAATGTAGTACTATGCTAATTGACCTTAACTAGTACAATCTCGACCCTGGCGTTACACAGGCATTGGAAGTTAAGACACAATTAAGAGATGGTCAACTAAATAAGTGTAACTCATAATGTGTTTACTTGACTTTTAGATCTGGGTGACTGGGTCTGGTCTGGCAATTGCTGGCCAAATGGCTCGCCCCTTACGTTACGGGACGCGTTTAATTTCCACGCCGTGTTGTACCTGCTTGGACTTGTCTGACTCCTGTCCAAACACTCCATATATTTTCCCAATCAATTAAGTGCAATTTTATTTCAATAGTAACGACTATATTGATTTTTTATTTTCAGTTCAGATAAATTCTACGTTTGGAGCAGGAGCAATGTACAAAGTATACACAAAAAGATTAACTAAAGATCAAGACTATATGTGGGACCCACATGTTGGTCGTGTTAATGTGTGCATTGTTGCCACAGACCAATCCCCAACATTAAGAAATCGTCGGTCCATTTTGATCTTCTATACATACGGTCCTCAAAAGATTTACTCAGATGATAATAATTCTCAGAAAAATATAGTATACTGATTAATGCTTACTATCAAACAAGGATAAATGTAGCATTAACTCTTAAGCATGGAGATTAAGGGGTTTACTCTACCGTGCCGTATGTTGTAGTGTCATCTGGTGCTTGGGTGTGTTGTACAGTGCAATCATGGTATAACATTTAAATCATCAGAAGGTATTACAACACGTGACACGGTAGACAAACCAGATTAAGGTGCATTGTATAAGATGTGGAAATAATGTGGATTTATAGTACCATACTACCATTGATCCAGATTGTTATTAATATAACGAATGTTGTTCCCGTATTCGGATTTCGGAGATACGTACGATCGATTGGAAGAGGTGGTCTAACTATACTAATTATTGGGTTAGTACTTAGTAATGTATGTTTGATCCTGATGAGTGGATTGCATGCATTGCATGAAAATGAAAGGTGGAATCACACGACCGACACATTTCTATTCTTCTAGTTCTACCAAACCATGTGAATATTTTGTATTTGTACAACACGTATGACTTCTGCTCAAATTTGTCACCGTCGGTCATGTACCAAAACTTAATCGACTATTATAATTTCACCTTACTTGATCATTCTAAAATATTACTAACATTAACGGATCAAACTGTCCAACATTCACTCACGATAAGCTCAGTTTGAATTTAAGTTTCATTAATACAACTTGGACGGCTTATTTTCGAACAAGTATCACACGTTCCAACTTAATAAATTTAACGTTATTATAGATGTTTTTGTAAGATATAAATATATCTATAAAAAGCAAGGTCATTAAGGAGTGATTGACAACACACGCTATGATTATTAATGATTGATTAATTGAAATGGGAGAATACTAATAGCAAGATTAGCCTGACAGCAGTGTAAGAGAATCGAATATGCCAAAGAGAAGAAGCATGAATTCATTCATAACAACATGGTGCCATTTTCACTAGAACGTGAATTGACAGGGGATTGTCTCCTAATTACACTACGTCCTTTTTGCACGTATTTTCCATGTTCTACCATTTCTTTTCCTCTTTTATTTTTTCTTATACAAAGGTTTTGAAAGCATGTTCTACCAATTCAACTTCACAAATCATGCCAGTTTGTACCTTCAGTATTCAACTTATCACTATTCTTGTACCCTATCTATGGATTAAAATCTCAATTTTATAATATGAAGTTTTAGAATTTTTTTTAGACATTTTGATATTTTAAATAACTTCTCGTAATATTTAAAAATTTATAAATTACATACGTTTCGCGGAACTTGTGTTCGTCTTTTTTCCCCGAACAAGATTGTTGATCGGAAAAAAAAGTAAACTAAAACAAGCACAGACAGAGTAGAAAGTATTTAAAATAATTTCGAACTCGCTGACACTGAGATTTAGAAACATGCTAGTATAATCTAAAGCTTGCAGATCTCACCAAACAAATCTAGCCTATTAAGACTTCTTCCTAGATATATGTACGGTGAGTCGGTGGGTAATAGCACCCATTAATGGGTCACAACGCTGTGTTTAATCTAGATTACTTCTGCACGTCATCGTCATCAAAAGACCTCAGAATGTAGAAAAACGAACTATATAAGCTAACAACAAATCAAACTGTCGAGTAATTGTTCAGATATAGTTGAGTTGATACTCTTCTGGACTCCTGAAGCAACTCAATGAACATGATTGTTGAAATTACGATTTGCAAGAGTAATAGAGCTATATAGCTATTGCTAATGTCTTGTAAAGAGGATTATAAATGAACCTCGTCATATTTCGACATACAGATCAGAGACGAACTACTTCGATAAGATTGGACCAGAAACAAGTAAGGATTCCAAATAACATTTAACTGATTTAAAGGACCACATAAAGAAACTCTTAAGAATCAGTGATTAACCACAAAGCTTTCTGATTCACAGTCAATCTTCTCCATGTCCATTTTATTCTTACTCCATAGAGCAAAGATCTAAACAATAGTGAATGTGACTTGGTATTCCAAAGATACAGGCCAGGTTTTATTTGCTTAACTTGCAGTTGCTTGGCCCATCTGGACGAACAGCATTCATGTCCTGCTGCAATCTGCAATGGAAGAACAATATTTTGAACCGAATAACAAATTAAAGTATCTAAGTTGGAGATGAAATTGATAATTTGGCATCCCTTTCTCTATTGCTAAAATGGAGTCATAAGGTATATGGCAAGGATGGTTTGTATCCATGTGGATTAGAAAATCTTATCAAATTGTATGGGAAACCCATCTGAGCTACTAATATTTTGCTGATAGTTTTTGAGTAAATCTTCCATTCCAGGCGAAGCAAAACTATTACGAACAAAATTTTGACTCTAAATTTACAGAAAGACCTATATGCAACAGAAACTCAAATAGCAAAAGGGGAACACCTCCCATACTCTTGACAAATCCTAACAATATTCTGTGTACCGCTATCAAGTACTATTAACCATGGCCTGTGGTCATGAATTTAAACCGCTCCTTCTCATCATAAGTCATAACACATCACACACTCTATTCTACACTTCTTTCTCAGGACCAAGATAGAGCCTTATCACATTGCCTATGCCTGATTCTTCATAATCTTTTAGATGACATTCTTGAGTCTCTCCCAGTCACAACTGGTACCTGAAAATTCAGGAAACTCTGGTCCTTTTCTGGTATGATTGCTAATATTTCACTATTCCAGACTTAATTTGAAACGATAATCTTCCAAAAAATGTGGGATAGTCGGAGAGGGATGGCCCATATTAAACAAAGTTTCTATAATTTCATAACAAGTAAAAAAATAAAATAGCTCTGTCCAAAATCCCCCAAAAAAGAATACAAGTTCTATACTCATATGTAAATAACACTTTTTACAAGGAGAACCTGTGTCATTTAACTCCTACAATAATGACCAAATTTAAACCAGATCTACTATCTTACTCCCTAAACAGATATTAAGGCCACCGATCCATGTAACTGCTCTGCTATGGAGCTGACATTGCAGCCTACTACCGTTCACAACTCTTGCAAATAATGCCGGGCTCAAACATAGCCAATGAAAATTAGGTTGGGGAAAGAAATATCAAGCTGACTCAAAATTCATGTATCACTTTTTAGTATAAGCAACTGTGGCAGTGAAAGCTTATGTCAAGGACGACAAGACTTCTATGTAAACACATTCACTTTCCTTCATAAATCTCATACACAGATGCACTAGTCAACAGACTTGGAATTTCAAAGCAAACGAGCGAAGCATCAATATACACTACCACTGCAATATGATTCCAAGTTGAAAAAGTGTCAAGAGGAGCGTACCTCCTTTAATTTCAATTTGCAGGCTTGCTAACCGGACTAACACTTGGTAAAGTACGGCCTCGCATCTAAAACATGTAACAATAGGTCAACAAACTAGCACACACAACCATTACTATGCAGTAGGTAAATAGTACATGACTGAGAAAATATCACCTTATTCACGAGAGCCCCCAACAACGGCTTACTATGATGAATTCCTACGTAGACATAGTAGGAAAGAGCTAGGGCATTAACCATAGCAATGATTGGCCATAGCATTGACAGGTAGAAGAAAATGTTGTACACCATCTCATGGTGGAACAGAATGGGACCTATTCCCAAGTAAAGAAATGCGGAAGAGAGAATGGAAGTGGCTAGGACAATGAAGGCAATCCTGTGAAAAATTGAAGACATTGAAGTTGGTTGTGGCTTATAGATAGAAAGATGGGGAGATAAAGGTCGAAGATTCATAGTTTTGGGAATGTTAACAGCCGTTGGCGAAACTTCTGTAGAGAATGATGAAGCATGCAACTTGGCATTGCCAAATAGAGACTCATATACTTTGACCTGAATCAAAATGTAGAGTTTTTCAGCATCAAGTTGCTTAATTACTCAAAACATTTGTAATATTGCCCTATATAACTTAACAACAACTCAGAATACATGTCTCATGGTCTAAGTTATACCAGGCAACACAATGGAAAACAACAGCAAGATTTATCACCTGTTTTGCCCTGGCTTCGGCTTCCAACAACACACCACCTGCAAGCTTGTGTAGCTTCTTTCCAGTCGGTTTTGTTCTGCATTTCAACGTTTTGTAATCTAAGATAACACATTCAAATGTTCCAGATGGCCTAGATATACACAATCAACAAGGACTAATGCTTAAAATATTTCCTTGCAAACCACAATTCATGTCCATTTCAGAGGGTAATCAAACTGAAGTTTCTACATGAAGTGTTTCAAAACACATTGAAACATTTCCATAGGCAATCAGTTAACAGCTTCTGCAGGTAGGTACTGATATTTCCTACGTTTCCATTCAAAACCTCAAGACTTATAGGTAGGTAGAACTAGCAAAATGCAATTATCTACACAAGATGATTTGAAGAAATTGTTGAAATTTTCTAAAGAAGTCCTAACATTTCTAGCATTTCGCATCCTAAACACATATAAGAACCAGAATCTTAAGCAACGAAAACCAAACTGCAGGCTTATCCTAACGAACATTACCTAGCTGTACTACTATGCTGTTCATCCCTACTTACTTTGTTCTATTATAAGCCTTGCTAATTTCCTCCACAAATTGTGACAATCCTCAATCCCTATGCTCAAACAATATTGATTGAACAATAAAGAGACATAAAACAGAAACTGAACGCTGGAAAGGCATCATTCATCAGTCTATATGACATGTTATCGGCATTCTACATAATCAAAACAAACTATTTTACCCCTGGAGATCGCCATGGATATTGTTGGAGAAGACACTGAACTCGCGTCTGGTGATCGAATTAGCATTCGACGACGGAGACACTTGTTGCAGCCTTGATGCCCATCCTCCTCCACTGGAGACCTATGTCCAGGTACATCCAATTTATGAATAAATCAGTCAGCTCGATTAGGTTAATAAACGAAACTAAGAGGTAAAAGAGAGAAAAGGAGGATGCAAAGACATACATACCTGTGGAGAAACAAATGATTGGTGATGCTGAAGTAGGCTCTTGAAGACGAAGAAATCTCTTGCTAGTTTTCTGCTACCCATGTCTCTGGTTGATTTCACAACGGCTCCTGAAGTTTCTCAGATGATCAATAAAAACACATTCTGACTGTAACTACGGCTTAACGAATCTTAATCGAACACATAAATCAGAATTGAGAATTCAGAAAAAGAAAGAGGCTGAATTAATCGATCAATTAGAAATGAAACGAGTCGAAATCGAACCTGGTAGGCGGTAGGTAGCTGAGCTGCTGAATAGATCGCGAGAGGATGAAGATGATGAACTGAATGTAAGTTTTCGATTTGCTGCAGGCTGTAAATGTAAATTGGATAGGGTTATTGTGATCTTGTGTTGTTTTTTTTCTTTCAAAAAGAGTCCTTCATATTTCACTTTTTTCATATTTTACAAAATACCGTCAAATGAAGTCAAAACTCAAAACTGGTGGTTTATCGGTTTTGATTTTATCTTCCCTACCGCATGTTGTAGGACTTCTGGTGCTTTAGTAGTATGTTGTACAGTGCAATATATTTCATCGGCTTTGGCCCATTCGATTTTCTAGCTTTTTTTAGTCACACAATTATTCGCTTATGATGAAATACCCGGTTCGACCGGATGACCCCCTTTTTTATATATTCGCATTTGGTCACGACAACTATCTTGTTGCGGCTTGACATCTCCGTGTAAGTTGTTTGGGTCGTGTTAGGATATCTAAACATGTCTAACGGTCAAATGGCTTGCTGAGCCTGCTTTTGAAATTGCAGAATGATTCGTCTAAGTGTTGTTCGATGTATATAATTTTATTTAAAATAGCCATATATTGTAGAAATATTATGAGAATTCAACTTAATCCTAATCATAAGAACAAATAAGGAGCATTTGAGAAAATGGAGAGAGAGAACTATTTATTCTTCACTTTTTTTTAGGGTAGATCTTAATTATAATTGTTTACTAGTTTTGCATTTTTTATTTCTTTTTTAATAGATAATTTTTAACCAAGTACTAGGAAAGATTTGCTTGAGGCTTCCAAATCGTTTGAGCCGCTTCTAAAATTCTAATTTTCTTTAATTAATTTATCTAAATACATACCTATATATATATTACCAATAAAATGATCCATGTTACTGCCTCTGTTTCACTAAAATTAAAACAGTTGTGTTGGATACAATTTTTAAAGAAAATATTTAGAAGTATGTGGTCCCCAAAAATATGTGGCGGAGCACGAGTATGAGATATTAATTGAGTGGAAAAGTACATGTGGGCCCGAAAATGTGTGGTTAGAAATGAGTTTTATTATAAAAACTAATTTTCATAAAAGGAAATTTAACACTTTTAGTGAAACGCTCAAAACGGAAAATTGTACTAACACTTTTAGTGAAACTGAGGGAGTATTATTCAAAAGGCATAAGTCGTATGCTGTTAATGAAGTAGATTCTTTTGTAATATGAAAAATACCAATGTTTTTATTTTTTGATAACAAAAATACCAATGTTGAGAACACATACGTTTGATTAATATCATCCATTATTTCTTGGCAGCATAAGTCCAAATCTAGATAATAGATAAATCATCTAGAGACCGTATTTCATGAGACTTTAGCATATTCTATAGAATCAAATTAACCAATCAGTTTATTTTCTTGACAGCATAGGTCCGAATCTAGATAATAGGTAAATCATCCAGAGACCGTATTTCATGAGCCTTTACTCTATTCTACACTAGCATTTATGTAACACACTACGTGTGTTAAGGACTTTTATATAAAAAGATGAATTTGTTATTGGAAAAAAAAGAAAACATGAAGAAAAAAAATGAAAGGGAGAAACGCCAATGAGATTCGAACTCTGCACCTGCTACTTAAAAAGTAACAGCTGTACGCACCAGATTCAAATTGAATAATTAAGATGAACGGATGAGATTTAAATTAAATTAAAAATTTCGTGACACTTTGTGAATTATTATATTACTTTGAATTTGAATAATCAAATTAACCACTTAATTTATTTTCCTAGCATCATAGGTCCGAATATGGATTGTTAAGTTCAAACAATGAGAAATAATGTAACAATGACAGAAAACAATAATCGAATAAACAATGAACCAAAATCAGAAGGCCAGAGACACAGGATTTAACGTGGTTCGGCAATGCCTACGTCCATGGAGATCAACCAACAATCTTTATTGATACTTAGGTTACAACCGCACGACGTGACAAAAATAATCCCACATAAAAGATAAGACCAACCTAACATCTATTTTTCGAAACATGATCCCTAACTTCCTATAAATCTTCTACTGTTGTTATTCTAGTTTGATCTGATCTATGTAACAAACAAACCCTTGACTATATATAGAGAACTCAACTACCAAATCCCACTAGAACAAAAAAACTAATTACTAATTCTTTTAGTACAAGAAAACTAATTTAGGTAACCTTCTTGTATAAGGAAACCACCTAGAATTACTTCTAGAATAAGGAAACTGAATTAGTTAGATGCCTAACTAATTCTTCAGCTTTCCATATATCCTGGATTTGATCATCACCGTTGAGATTTCCATATTTAATTTAGGCCGTTTAACGATCAATATCATTGTTGAGTTAACACTCTCACATAGATAATGGATAAATCATCTAGATATCTTATTTCATGAAACTTATCCGATTCTATAGAATCAAATTAACCAATCAGTTGCAGGAGGCTTAGTGAAATATAAAAACCATTCGTAACAAAAAGAAAAACTTAGTAAAAGAAGAGCTCAGAAGAGTTCTACACGAATTCATTTGGTTTGAAGGAAAATGGGGGAAAAGAAAAAAAATAGGAGAAAATAAGATTTTTCTGGAAAATATGAGGGAAAAACAACTTTCCTTATTTAGTGGAGATATACATGTTTGATATAGATTTTAATAAATGTTCCAGAATTTTTTCAGAACTATCAAATGGTGTAAAATAATATTTTCCCTTATTTTTTAATTGTCCCAAATTTTTTTCAAACCAAATGAAGCTAATGAACACTTGAAACGAAACAAAAAAGAATAAAAAAAACTCAATGAACTTAATTCTGCTTGGCTCTCATCCAGTCGACGAAATCGTCGATTATGACAGGCCACGCTTCCTCCGAATTGTAATTACCCAAATCAGGAAAACTGATCTGGGTAAGGAACAGGTGGAACCCCATCCATTGATCCATAGTAATAACCTTGACATCCTTTTGTGTCTTCAGGTACTCCACCAATGCTTCAACTTGTTCCGTTTTTTCCGACAGGAAAAGCAGCTCCAGCAGAGTACAAACGCTCTCAATCTCCACTGTTCTCTGCCTCTCTTCCGTCAGGCAGTATCTGAACGCATAAGAGTAAAACTCCACGAAATTCGGTGGCGTCTTCACCTCCTTCTCCAGCTCCACCAGCGATGCCTTGAGCCTGTTTATGTTCCCAACTTTCAATTCCCTGAGGGCTTTTCGCCATTCGTCTAACGTGAAATAGCCCTGCGTTTTCGCGCCCATCTTCCAGGCTAGCATCAGTACTCGCACGTCCATGGGATTGAGTCCTAAATCTGAGCAGAGGGACTCGACTCCTTCCGGTTCGATCATGCCACTGGATTTGCTAGCATATGCATTGAAGAGCTGGTCGATCAAGTCCGGCTTTTTCACTGCTGGTTTGCTAGGAACGGCTGGTTGGTTAGTGGGATTTGTTTTGGTTTTCCTTGAACGAGGCATATCGAACAACAAAGCCAAGAACGTTTGGATAGCGGAAGAAAGAACGTGAACGTTTGGAATATTGGAAGAAAGGATATGCTACAAACAAATGGCTCAGGCTTATATAGAAGTTTTTCTCTTACTACCTATACCTGATAGAATTAGTAATTAATACGTACCTAATACTAGTACAGTAATAAGTAGTAGTAATCCGTAATCTGAAATTCTGAATCCATTTACATATAGTATTAATGTTTTAGACAATAAGCCTATGTTCTCTTCACTCAACATAACTGATTTAAACTGAATAAAAAACTGAAATTAATGAGTTTTCATATTAATAGAACATAACCTAAATAGCACTAACAATCCGTCAAAACAAAAACAATTGGAGCATTCTCACTGTATTAGGAACCCATGTATAGATAATTCGCAACATTCTAAAAGGAAAACACAGTAATACAGCCACAATGCAAGTCCTTTAGCTTCTGCTGCTAGAAATTTTTCTTCAGCTGCATACATGTATGGATCTCTACTTGTAAAATTAACTTTTACATGTATAGATCTTTACTGTAAGCTGTTGTTCCGACTTCCAAGTATCTAAAACTTCATCACCTTTATATGGTAGCCTTTAGGTGCTTCCACTCTGGGGAAGTGTACAATCTCATCTCCACCAATTTCCTCCCACCTGCATAAAACACAATCACGAGAGTCAGGCATCACGAATCTTGATAATTATTCGTTGGCAAAGCGTGGACTATCATCACCAGAGTTACTCCAGATGTTAACAATGATCCATCACCTGTATGAAGTAACAAAGTAATGAAGGAACGTTGAAATTTTGACGATTCCCAGCTCCTTTCCAGGGCATAGCCTGCTCCCCGCACCAAAGAGTAAGCAGTAGTTGTGCGACTCCAATCGCTTATCCTGCAAAATATATCAAGAATTATGCAAAAACACAGCTTCAACTGTAGACAGAATCCGAAACAGGCTGTCGGATAATTCATAATACTCGTTTGCTTGAGTGAACTAACCACCCATCTCCAGGGATTGAACTTCAGGGGTTCCGGATAGAGGAAAGGGTCGTAGTTGATCTCTCTCGTGTAGACATAGATTCTCCACCCTTTGGGAATAACAAATCCTGAATGTGAACAAACAGATTAGTTAAGCGTTATTTTCAAATATACGATGAATTTGAAGATAGAACCTTCAACGGTTCAACATTGATAGAAACGATCCTCAATCAAGGCATTAAGCATACCATTCAACTCTAAATCCTTTGTATTCTCCCGCAGCACACCGTTGATAACAGTAGCGAGTCTCATGGTTTCGTAGATGACCTGAAGCAGAATACAAAGTCACTACTATTCGGAATATGAGGTAACAACAATGCATTAAGGGATGCAATAGTGTATGCTTACTGCACGCGTAAAACTCATGGACTTGTAGTCATCCCAATCAAGATGCTCATCTGCAGTTTTCCCTTTCCGAATCGCAAAATTCTCATCCTGGAGAAATAATAAACAGTATAAGATGCAAGATATATATACACATTATGTCACAAACTAAACTAAACACATAAAACAAGAAGTGCATCATCACCCTCAGTTCTTGTAGAGCTTCTGGATTATCATTGAGATACTTGAGAGCCATCATTGAAGTAGTAGAAACCGTCTCATATCCAGAATACAGAATCGTGATTATTTGATCAATAATTTCCTCATCATCTAGCTTGTATTTCGCATCTCCATCTCTTAGCAAATGTTCAAGCATGTCATTGTAAGTCACTCGAGAAGCCATTCTCTTTTGCATTATATCTTTCAAAATCTTTATCACATCTTCTCTTCCCTGCAAACATATCCAGGATAAGTCAAAATATCGATCTGAAGCATTAAAAAAAACAACTTATGCATTTAAATCCACATTACTGTACCTTATAACCTTTGTAGTAGTTTGTCCCGGGAAGGTTAATAGGCATTGAAAGTGATCCTATCTGCAACTTATCGAATGCAGACTTAAAATTTTCATAGCCTGACCTCGATTCCTCTTCAGCTATCTGTTTCAACCCTATAAAAAGTTGCATCTGAAAAAGAACAATTTGATTAACAACTTATACACATCAAATCTTTTCAAAATCGGATCAACATTTGCACATAACTTAATTACCTCCAATGCCTTGGCTTGAAGATCAACAACTTTATCATCCCAGTTGGAGAGGTGAAGCTTCATGTAAGTATTAATCCTTGGCAAAAGCCGGTCTTTCACCGCTTGGGGTCCTACAAGAGACATAATGTTGCCTCTCATGTGCTTATGAGTAGCACCATGGACAGCACTTATGTTCCGTTTGCCTAATATGTCCAACATCGATTGTGGATAGCCTGGAACTAGTCCCTTCGCTTCGTTCAATAGGACGTACCTGTTGAGCTCTGGATCCATCGATATTATGGTTGGACTGCCCAGTATGTGGGACTTGAACACATTTCCATACCTGTTTTTTATGAAACTTAAGAGGTTCAATTTTCTGGAAAAAATATCCAAATTTGGTTACAAAACCAACTTGAAAACTGTCTTATTTCCAAACCACAAAATTTACTCCCAATATGTCTTGCATGTCTAGATTATAAAATTACAACATAGTATTAAGAAACAAGTTAAATTCATCCAAGCAAGAACTAATAAAATCAAGTCATGGGACTGAATCCAATGAGTGTCAATTTCTTATCTTCATCATAAACACAACTTGCAAAATCTATTAAATATGCATATGACTCAAAAATCCACACTCAAGCCATTAATAATTTTAGAATTAAATATGCATAGAAAGGTTTAAAAAAAAAGAAAAAGAAGAAAAGGTGTATGAGTATGGAAATTTCAATTAGCCAAATAATCCACATTCAAGCTAGTAAGAATTTTAAGCTGATCAACCATCATTTCTCATTGCAAAATCAGCAATAAAAGGAAATTATATATTTTTATCAAGAAATGAAGAATTCAAATCAGTTGTTCAGTTTAGTTCATTTCATTTATGCTTAGTTGTTTTTTATATTACAAACTACTAGAACGTAAGAACACACTGCGCGTATTATTGTGGCACATAGTTACAGTTATAGAAGACGTATACGAATGCAAGTAATATTGTTGTTTCTGATAATGGATTTCATTTTTCAAGTTGAATTAGTGTTTGAGTTGATCTATTTTAATTTAATTGGAGAAGATGGAGCAGAAAGATTGGTTATCGTTGTTTTTTAATGATGAATTAATTGGAGAAGACATATTGGTTTTTTTTTATGATGAATTAATTTTGTTGTTGTTGAATTAAGATTTGAAATTTGATTGAAGTAGATACATTGTATGTTTGTTAATCATTAATTGAGTTTTGTTGGGGGAGGAATTAGGGCTTGTAATTTAATTGAAAAAGACATATTAGTTATTTGTAATTAAAATCTAATCTACATATATATTGCAAATGAGTTCAATTTAACTTAAATTAAGTACTCAGTTGCACAACTTTAATAGTTGTCTACTTATATATATACTGTAATAAATAAAATACTATAATAAATTAGTTCAGTTTAGACGAAGATAACATAACCTAAGAATCCACAGGATCCAGTAGAATAGCAACTCTAATTATGAAAATCAATGCAAATCATGTGAAATAGCAAGTCGAAAATTCCCTAAAACTGAAAAAAGAATTAAAATCATACTAGAGTTTATCAGAATATATAGCAACTCTAATCCTGAAAAGCAATGCAGATCATATCACATAACAGAAAAAAAGATCTTTTGAACCAAGAACATAATAAAAACAGGAAAAATAAAATAAAATAAAACTCACCTTGCTCTTTTGGATTTCATGAATTTTAGAATTACATATGCATAGAAAGAAAGAAAAAGGTGTATGAGTATGAAAGACTAGACATTTTCAATTAGCCAAATAATCCACACTCAAGTCATTAAGAATTTTAAGTTGATCCCATCATTTCTCATTGCCAAATAAAAGGAAATTATATATACTTTTATCAAGAAATGAAGAATTCACAAGAGAAATGGTAATAAATTAAAGGAATTAATTCATTCAAGAATCCATAGGATCCAGCAGAATAACAACTCTAATTATGAAAATCAATGAGATCATGTGAAATAGCAAGTCGAAAATTCCAGAAAACCGAAAATAGAATTAAAATCCATATAGTTCATCAGAACATAGCAACTCTAATCCTGAAAAGCAATGCAGATCATATCACATAACAAAAAGAAATTATCTTTGAACCATAGAACATAATAAAAAGAGGAAAAATAAAATGAAACTCACCTTGCTCTCTTGGATTTCATGAATTGAGGCCCTTGCTTAAGAAAGTGATAAGTCTCCCCAAAGAAAGGCCACCCCATAGTCCCAGGAGGCAACCCTTTTCTCTGGTACCTAATGTGATTCCATTTGAACATGAACAAAGAGAGAAAAAGAATGAGAATCACAGAAAAAATCACCATGAGAAACTCCATTGATACTCCCTAGGCCAGAAACAAGGTTTGGAACTGGATGAATGAAGTGATCCAGAAATGAGTGTATGGGACTACCACATGCAATAAATTAATTGGTACACACGAACTACAAACACATATATATGTTATGTGAGTAGACTGAAACCATGCACCTCCAGTTATATAGGGGTCTACTATATAGCTTCTGCTCTTTCTTTAAAGTCTGAGGTAGGTAAAGTAAGGCACAATAAATGTGTCTCAATCTCCAAACCTTGTCCAGATCAAATTTTTTATTAAAGGAATTGACTATATATTCAATTAAGGTTCAATTATTTGAGAAATATATATACTATATCTTCATGTGTATATGACAGATTCTGTAATTAGTAAAGAGATATACAATAAAGATAAAAAAGAGCTAATATATAGAAAGCTTGGCAAAAAGGCACGAATAGTCCCAAAGTTTGGGGGTATTGGCGTCTGTATTGATTTGGGGTTTTAGAGACTTGGTCACTTTTCAAAAAAATCTGCGAATCATTTTTCCATTTTTGACTTTGATCACGATTTGTCAAGCAAGTCAACGAGTCAAAGGCAGTTTGGACTGCCACCTCATGACTGAATTAAAAAGAAAAGAAAAATCAAATTGAAAATGCAAAAAAATCAAAAGAAAAGAGAAATTCAATTATAAAAATTAAAAAAATAAAAGAAAAAATGTTTTATTGATGGTATGTTACTTGTTAAAACAATAAAACATCAGGAATGTTAAACGGAGAACACTTTTTACTAAATGCAGAACAAATTTTTACATATTACATATAATACCACTATTATTATAATTTACAAAATGGTTCAATAATTTGAAAAAATAACTATTTTACATAAAAAAAAAACATAAAACAAGTTTATTCGAATTAATTTTATCATCCGAATGAATAAATCGAAAAAACTTAAAAAGAAAACACGAAGATCCACGAAGAATCGTCGTCGGTGACCGGAGCATCTCCGATTTGGAGTTTGCCGGAGCAAACTTGACCAGATCGGAGATGCTCCGATCTGGAGAAGCTCCGATCAGAGCAGCCATGCTCAGATCTGGAGCGACCATACTCGATTTGGTCGACCTCAAGTGGCCGAACTTCTGGTCGACTTGAGGGCGACGGTAACTTTGAAGTCGACCGAACATGATTCTCATCAGCTTCAAAGCTGACGAGAACCATGTTCTCGTCGGTTTCAAACCCGACGAGACGACTCGTGTGGTCGGTTTTTGTCATTTTTAACCGTTTTTGCGTTTCTTTTTGTTATTTTTTGGATTTTTTGATTTTGAAAAAATCAATTTAAATATACTAATATAATTGAGTAATAATTAACAACTACAACTACCAAATTAAAATAATAAAAATATTTTTTATATTTGTCATTATCGATATAATATGGCTAATGATTGTACGATATTGATTTTTGTTGTGTTATGATACCGTAGTGTATATATGTTTATATATTTTCGAAGATGTAATAATTTGAGAATTTTTTCGGAAAATGAGACTAATTCAATATTTTTATCAGTTGAAGGGCCTTTTGCAATATATAAAAAACTGTTATGCGTTTAGTAAAATGTGTTCTGCGTTTAACATGCCCCAAAAACATTAATCGGGATCTGATAATTCGAGTTTCTTCCCGGCTTGGAGTTATTGGGAATAATATCCACGACGAAAGAATTTCTATTGTGACCATTAATGTTTTATTGTTTTTCTTTTATTTTTTTTATTTTTATAATTGAATTTCTCTTTTCTTTTGATTTTTTTGCATTTTCAATTTGATTTTTCATTTTCTTTTTAATTCAGTCATGAGGTGGCAGTCCAAACTGCCTTTGACTCGTTGACTTGCTTGACAAATCAGCAGTCAAAGTCAAAAAATGGCGAAAAGTTCCATTCGCGCCAGATTTTTTTTGAAGCGAGACCAAAACCAAAACTAAACAGTCTTATGCGTCACTCCAAACTTTGGGACCATTCGTGCCTTTTTGCCTAGAAAGCTTAGAGTGTTTATTTAAGTACATTTGTACTTTACATTAAAAATGTGTTTTACTTTAAAACATTACACACATGCGCGTTTAGTTTAATTTAAACTAACTATTGAAAGTATCCACGATTCGTACTTTGTGTTATAATTATATGTACTTTGTGTTATAATCATACATACTAATCCGTTTAAGACGTAGATTAAGCTATCTTTCATATATAGTAACATGAATTTGAGAAACTTCTTATGTGGGGAGTAATGCAATAATAGTGCTGAGCTTCAGGCTATTGATTTAGGAATCCTAATGGCTAAACAACTTGATCTAAGAAATTATGTGATTCAGACTGACTCTCAATATGCTTTAGATTCTATTACCAGGAAGAAGGGAGCAGCATGGAATCACAAAGAGATGGTAGCTCAGATTAGGCAGCATTATGAAGGGAAAGAGAAGTTTCAGCTGCAGCTGGTCTACAGGGAAGTAATGGTGCTGCAGATCTTTTGGCTAAGATAGGAAGTGGATATCATTTGAAGATTATGGAACGTTTAACTGTTTTGATTCTCACCCTTCTAATGTAGTAAATATTCATAGTTCGCTTAAAATTTGAGATATTTGCCCGACGTGAGTAAGGATGTGGACAAAATGGTATCTCGTATGTGTGGGTGAATTTCACATAACTGCGGGTGGGTAGTGTATCGAAGATGGATATCTGGAACACAACACAAAGAATAAAACAATATTTATACTGCTGAGCGAAGGCTTGGCCTATTTCCTTAAGACTTTATTTGTCCCGCTCTGGTGCTCACGGTTTACGTAACAAATAGTCTCCCAAAATAGAACAGCGGTGATGAATTAGAATTCTAGCACTTGAACTCTAACTCCGGCGAATTACTACAATAATGGATTATATAACTGAAGAACATCCAACACCCGCCAAGTATAAATAGCAACTCTATTTTATACTTCTTTATCCTCCGATACGGTTAGAAAATCCCATGGAAATTCGTATTCAACGTCCTCCAAACTTAAAAGTTACTTAGAACTTGAAATCCGTAAAGGATAAACTATCTTGGTGATCCTCCACAATTCTCCTAGGAATCTGCGATTGGATGATTTTAAACGAAATAGGGGAGCCCTATATATAGATATTCAAATGTTGCAAGGAGAAGATACAATGCTTGAACCACAACTCTCTGTCTCACATCGAGGAAGTACGAGTTTGGTTCATAACTCTTCACAAACATGCGCCTAGCTCAGTTGGAATGCTTCAACACTTCCATTAGACAGGTTGTGCATGTTCAAACCCCAAGAGTCACAATTCTTGCCAATTTTTTTTTTTTTTTTTTTCCTTTTTCAACAACCTTTCAAGATGTTCCATGAGGTACCAAGTTCAAACCTCTTCTTCCACACCTTTTTATCTATATATATTTACATTTATTTTGTCGGAATTTATCGCAACTTCATTGCGAATACCTTCGTATTAATAATTACAAGAGGTCTATTCGTGCATTAATTTCTCATTCATCTTCAATCCGAATTGAGTTATTAAAGACACTAAACACACTTTAATTAAAAATTCCAACAATCCCCCACATGAATGAAAATTCATGCACACACGTTCTTCACACACTTCAGTTTTCCAGCGAAAAATCATATTGCATCGGGATCGATTGTCATTGACATTGAATCGTCCCTAGTAGAATACCATCGGATTTACTTGCCACCCGGTGGACGTGGTGCCTTGAACCAGTCGGCGTTTTGTGTAAACCAAGACAATGATATCAACACAATAATTCTCCTTATTGCCTCATTCCTTTTCTCAGTCCATTAAAGGCCTTGGACTTCTTGGATTCATAAGTGTTCTTGTTTGAAGCGGCCTCCCATACTTCACACTTAAATAGGTGATCTCGTTCTAAGAGCATTCCTGCCAATGCTCTGCTCGTAAGCTAAAGAGATTAATAATCTTCTTCAGAGATCATTAAGAGTTTAGTGACTCATCCTCCGCCCGAACTGCAGGAGCACTTAATGTCTTTCACGGGAATGGCGCAAATGGAGTAAAACTCCTAAGTGCTTTTACCTCGAAGTACAAAACTTCACGAGGCACGTACTGGTCCTTTACAGCTTAGTTGTCCCATTGAACCAAATTCTTGGGATCTCCAGTCAGTATGGTTGGGTTGCCACCGTAAATTTCCTTATTGAGTGGGTCTTAAGCCCATTCCCCTAGACAGGCAGATTATATGATCAGTTAGGTGTTGCATTTGTTTAGCGGATCCGCATGTTATCCTTTGATTTCACACAATCAATAGTGATAACCCACCTATAGATCAACTGCCGAATGGTCTTATGTCTATGATGAAAAGTATAGACTAACCATATGACATGTTGTGCTTTGACATATGCTCATCATGTGATTGTGTACATCAATCCACATTTTACTTCCACCTATGCTTCACTACCAATCTATGGTTTCTCCATGCCGACCTGAGACAACTTATATGTTATGACAGCGATGAGGAAGTATTTCTTTGAGCCATCATGCTCATGCACTCAACATGTACCTTATGCATAAGGATATGCATCTCCACGACTTAAAACTTCACGTTTCATAAGTCAATAATTTCTTTATTGTCTCCAACTATAGAGAATTCTTTTCAACTAGGTTTTACCTTCAGTAAACCACAAAGAATTCAGTTTAGACACAAAAAATTCACTCGATTCCTTGCCACTACAATGGTCTTAATTGAAATCGTCATTCTTAAACCCGTAGTTCAAACGATTAATTCCATACCGGTAACACGGTCTCATTTGGAAATCATCGCAATTTTGACCTACTATCCAACCAAAGTTTTTCAAGAAAATTTTCCCAATATTTTCTCCACCTCGAAACAACCACGAGGGAACATCACAAGTATTCATACTTGCACAACTTTTTATTGGATACGCCATGCTCTTGCCCTATCATGTGCCAAATGTTAGAAGTATTCCTTAAGAATTTTCGTCCTTCCCACAGTTAGGTACCTGTACGTATGTGACCATGAACAACTTGTCTCTTTTGAAGGTTAATTAATGCATGTCTAGTTTGTGTTAAAAAAAAAAAAGAATTTGAGAAAGATGATTTATATTCGGCACATAATTCTGTCCAATTCTTTTGAGGTGAAAGTAGATTCTTATATATGTTAGATAGTTAGAATCAATTGGTTATATTTTTCTATATATAATTGAAATTTGATCACCTTTGAAGGGATAAAAGTAAATAAGATTATCCACATAAAAATTTTGGAGTTCCCAATCATATAAATAAGGGATGTACTAAGAAAAAGATGTGGAAAGGATGGCATATATGGACTTGGAGTTCCTTGCAAGAGAGAAAGAGAGATTTATATACACTTTCCATTGCTCATGCTTAGCGTTTCCTTTTCAAAAGTTGACATGACTAATCCTAAAAGTATAGTCTCAATTTTATCTGGAAAATAAACTATAATATCTTCTAGTTATTTCATATAGTGAAACCTTAAAAGGTCCGACATTTATTCACGTGTTTGATTAGCAATTCCAACTTCCAGGTGATATATTGACCCGACAAATCAACATAGAAAAATCAAGTATTATAATTTGTAAGAGTATTTTAAAACATTCATGTATATTTTTGAAGTTCCCTGTGGGCCCATACATAGCAATTTTACGCACTTATCCTCACCCGTGTGCACCATAAGACAATCATTCTAAAACTTCACAAAGTTACCACCGGAAAGTTTCTCATAGTACGCACAATCCAGGTTAAACTGTGATGGAAATGAGGCTCAACTCAAAAGAGCAAACATTGTAAACCAAGCTGGCCCATAAGGGTCTACTCAACACGACAACATCCATGTAGATGAGTGCCGATGGTTGGCCCTAACAAAGTTGTTAATTACACGGTGATGGCCTCAAACATTCAAGGAAGGAATGATTCTAATAACCAAAAATTTAATTCTCTAAAATAATTGTTAATACTAATCTCCCAAAACAAATAAGGTGAGCCTTTTATTTTCGATTAATACAATGACAAAAATTCCAAAGTTAAGCATATAAGTGATCTCCTACCGTCCTTTCCAAACTGCACGTTTATTCAATTAAAAAATGTGGTACAAGTAAATTGTGGTTATTGTCAATGGAATTGGTCAAAAAAGTTATACTCGAGCCACAAAGAAATAGAGCTTGTATAACTAGTGTGATGATTTCTTTCCAACTATATATTTATTCTTTTTTCGAATACAAGAATATCTTTACAATTACATGATCATCCACTATAAATTAACAATCGTATATCAACTAATTTACAGCTGTCGAAAACTAAGAATATACTCCATTTCGAGAAAAATTACCACTCCTTAAACTAGAAGCCGTTATTGGTTGGGCTAACTGGCAGTGCGGATATGGTTTGGGCTGTTTGTTTAGGACACCCTAGCCCCTTTACCAAGAAAAGGCCGAGCCATTCTTAAGAGTCAAAATGACCCGTTCACACAGAAACAAATTGACCAACCAAGACACCAGAGAAGAGAAAAGGAGGAGAAGAAGAAGAAGAAGAAGGAAGAAAAGTAGTCGAAGAAACCATGCCAACCATTACAAAGCTCTACTCAATGGAAGAAGCCGCAGAGCACAACACCAGAGAAGATTGCTGGATTGTCATCGACGGGAAGGTATATTGCTGTACCGTACTGTTTCTCTTGCAATGGGTTTCTTCTCGCATTTACTGAATTGGGGGTTTATTTCTTAGGGATCTTTAGCTGTTTATGGTGTGTGAGAGTTCGTTTTATTGCTCGGTTTATATTCTGTAGACAGTAGTGTAGTTTTAACTTTTAAGTTTGTCTGCTAGTTTGAGCATTTTTTAAGTTCATTGTGCTTATAGATTTTATGAGATTGAAGTTCGTTGGGTCTCTAGTTGTTCGATTGCGTAGCTAGCTACAAAGAGAATAAGAGATGTTTGAATCTGTCCGAGTAATGTGAAGTGTGTTGGTGGTTCTTAATCTGGTGAAATGGGAAAAGCTATTGGACTAGTAATCAAGCTTTTGATGGATTTGATGCTGTGAACTCAACATTGCTGGCTTTTTCCTTCCTTGGAAAAATAGTTGGACAGTTTTGTTTTCGGCATAAAACAATGGCTTTGTTTCGGATTCCTTGTGCAGACATTGATTTCCTGACTAGGTAAGACTGCAATTGATGCCTCATTTAACAGTCGGATCAACTTGTATTCTCAAATCTCATTGCTCATCATCACTTTGGTGAGATAGCATCAGGGTCTTGATTATGCTCGTCATGGAAAATTGTGGAACGTACTTCACCTGTCCTGCAGCAATATATTGAGTAGGTTTCAAGCTACAGAGTTCTCAGTTGATTGTTGGGTGGTTTACACATCACAACTATCAGGATGTTTATGAGCTTAGCTGGAAACTTGCTATATGTACTTGTATGGCTCTATGAAATTTGCATAGAGTAGTAGTAGTATTGTTTTGTTATGAAGGCTGCTTCTTCTTGCT
Organism: Plantago major; assembly: GCA_026545765.1. Taxonomy (NCBI): domain Eukaryota; kingdom Viridiplantae; phylum Streptophyta; class Magnoliopsida; order Lamiales; family Plantaginaceae; genus Plantago; species Plantago major. The sequence goes on along the minus strand of CM048839.1, from coordinate 28,344,650 downwards.
GACTAGTTACAGCTATTTGGTGCTTCTGAAAATGTAAATCTGCAGATGTTTCTCTATCTTTTTTCTTTCTTTCTCAGAGGTCTGGTTAAATTGCTTATCTGTTTGATAGGGCCACGATGAATATATTTTCTTTTGTTTGTCTATTTCACGGGTGAAGATTCCCAATAAGCTAAATTGACTTTGCAGCTTCAAGTACTGTATTATACTGAATATGCATTACGGAGTTTTAAGAGCCCTGAACTTGATGAATCTAGCCAGCATGAGTTTAGCTAAGACACTATATGATTCAAACCACCAAAGAAAGACTGAAAGTGGACTGGCTACGACTAACCAATACCAACTATGCAGATATTGCAACTGCTAAATATGATTCCGTTGTTTTGACCTCGATAAGGAGACTTGTCTAGAATCTTAATAGTGGAAAATAGATATATTCTTTAAATAACTGTCACGCACCCTCCAGGGTTTAGGCACAGGTTTACCTCCTCCATTTTCTGAAGTTTTAGACGCATTCAATCTCTTCCTGTTTTATTTCGTGCTAAACTGATCTCATGGTATCTGAATTGTCAGGTGTATGATGTGTCTACATATTTGGATGAACATCCAGGTGGAGATGATGCTTTACTTGAGGTTACTGGTATGTGTATGATATAGTACTATGCTTTAATCTGGAACTAGTTGTTTGCAACTGCTACTTGTAGAGATTATGTAAACTGTCGTAAACATAACAACCTGCTTTTCGTTTTCTCTTAAAGGCAAAGATGCCACTGAAGAATTTGAAGATGCAGGACATAGCAATGATGCAAGAGTATTGATGGAAGAATATTGTATTGGGGAACTCGATTCTCCACCTGTTCCAGCGCCAAAGATCATGTCCAAGGAAGAACTCGATAACTTTCCGCTGAAAGTCTTGAACTTAGGTAAGCATTACTGGTATATCCCTGTTGCTGCTATTGGGCTATCGGTTGCTGTTGGAATTTTGCTCCGGAGGAGGAATTAGGGTGGCAAAATTCTCATCGCGAAAGATTTTTTTCCCAGGATATTTAATATTTTTGATCATTATGCCTGATGTATTAATCAGAAATGAATTTAGATTCTTGAAAGCTTCAAACAGGGATCGAGACTGATTTAGTTATTTATCGTCTCAGATTGTATATGGATGATAAATTTTGTTGCCCTACCGATGATATTTAATATTTTTGATCATTTATTTTCCTTGATGAGAGCTGCTTCAGTTTTTCTCTGCCTGTGGTCCATAAAAACACTGAAACCCTTGTCAGTTTGTTTTGTGATGCTTTTTTGGCCATGGATAGTCCACAATGAAAAACTTCTCTCCAGGTGTGAAAAATTGGTGTTCCATTTCCTCGACCATCAATAAACATTCCTTGTCTAATATGAATTGCCATCTTTCCGGTTTTAGCTACATGTTTTTCCTTCATGCAACATGAGTTGCTCGAGTCCCGCGTGTGGTATTCACTATTCAAGGTTGCCTCAAAACTTTCCGCTTGACTTCACACGTAAAAACTGAATTCCGGTTGAGGTTTTGTATATGAGAGTGCAATTGAAGTGGTATTTTGGACATCCAGGGGATGTAAAAGCTACACAATCACGTTTCATTTTCATCAAGTTTACCAAAAACATAAAATATTAATAAAATTGATACCACTACCATCGGTCGTTATAGGAGTTGTTGGTTTTCGAAATCTCCACAATTACACCACCAAGGATGTACCAGCTTCACGATTATTGGTGGTGTTAGGTTGGATCTGGTGGTGGCACGACACCATGGAGTTGGTGTGACGAGTCCACCATTATCAATGGTGGAGTTATGTTGGATCCGTTGGTGGCACGTCACCGTTGAATTTGTGTGACGAGTCACCATATTATGTAAATGTCATAAAACCCGAGAAGCTTTGTAATCTCCAACATCACACATTAACTAAGCAAGGGATGAAGGGTAATTGGGTAAGTGGACCACCACTCTCCTATCATACCAACGATACGTGGGTAGACCAGTCATAGGTACCCTTGTCGCATGTCGGTCCAATGGGCCGAGTTTTGACCTATTAGTGGTCGGATCGTTATAAGTCTCCTCTATTACCATTGGCACCCTTGTTGGAGACGTCACTCTCATTTAAACCATTGTCACTCTCATTTAAACCATTGTTACTCTCATTTAAACCATTGTTAGTCTAACAATAACATTTGGGTCAAAAAATGAGTTTGATAGTTGACCAGCTTATTTTAAGTTGTACAAATAATTACTCCCAAACAAGCCCTTAACTCCATACTTTGAAATTTAAAAAGAAAAAATATAATAAATAAAAAAAAAATAAAATGGAAGGAATTCTTCAATCTGAAAATGAGCTAGCTCGCAGACTATGCCATAATTTCTCTACTAATTTGTTGGTTACGGTAGTTTACCATTTGATTACTTTGATTCTATGAGCTTGTGTAATATGAACATTATTGAATGAATTTATTCTATTGGTAAAAAAAAAAAAAAAAGGAAACAAAAATGAAAAAAAAATCACCATGGAAGCTTGAAGCAGCCTTTGCCTTGATGGGTGAAGCTCCACCACGGAGCTTGGATCTGGAAGCTCCGTTGTGGAGCTTCCATGGCTGCCGGAACCTCCATGGAGCATCGGAGCTTCCATGGCGGATCTGGAAGCTCTACCAATGGAGTTTAGAGGCTGCTTCCATGGCAGATCCAGCTTCCATGGAAGAAATTGCCTTTTTTATTTTGTTTATTTTTTTAAATTTCAAAGTTAATTCCTAGATAATTGAATGTTACATTGAATTGAACCCAATGTTTATTAAAATTTTGAATTTACCCCATAACTATTTTGGGAACTTTCAATTAAATTTGAATTAATTGCAAAACATCCTAAAAAAATTAAGTCTGTTTGATATCTGTGACACCCGAGATTTTGACGTACCTTAGTACCTTTTGTTCTTGCATGATTTAACATTATTACTTTATTTATATCGAAGTATATTAATATTATTTTTGTTTGATAGTGAAGTTGGTTTTAAAAATATATTATTTGTTTTAAAAGTCTATGCAACTTGTTAATGTGTTATATGTGTAGTTAATTATTTTTCTTCAATTGACTCTATTAGAAGAGAAAATATTTTTGATATGTTTTTCTACTTAAAAATCTGATTTCTTATTCTTTTTTTTTTGATGGTATAATTATTGAAAAGTAATTGGAAGACCTCTCTTAAAGTTATCTTTATTACTGAAAATTGTGAATAATTTATTCTTAACTATTTGTCATAATACAAGTTTTTATGTGAGTGTCTTTATTGATAAAAATGTGAAGAGTCTTTTTATTGAATGCATGTCATTATTTGTGTGGCTTTATTTGAGGTTTTAAAGAGAAACTTGAATTGTGTTTATATGAGCTCATTATACGATACATTAATAGTAGTTAAGCTAGAGGAAGTGTAAGAGTCTTTTTAGTTATATTTGTTATTTAAATGTATGCCTTTATATGTGTTCTTTATTGATGATTTATGTAAATAGCTTTTCTTTTATTTCATTATTCAATAAATGATAATTATTTGTGTGCTTTGATTAATGTAAAATGTGAAGAGCCATTTTTGAATTATGTAATGTACATGCACGTCTTTATGTGTGTATGCCCTCTTAATGTTTAGAAATTTAAAGTATTATTTATATTAATATATTTTAAAATGGAAGAGTAAGGAAAGTGCAGTTTCTTTTATAAATAAAATATTTTCCTTTCTATTTCAAGGTGCAGTACGAAAGGATCGCTTATTATGCCAAATGTTTCATGCTACGTTTCGGCTATGTTTCGATCTATGTTCTGATTTTCTTTTCGTTTATCTTTTACATTATTCTTTTGAGTAACTTATGCATGTCTACTTGTAAGTTATATATTTATATGAATGTCCAATATTTTAAGTTTATTTTTTACATGTGCATGTCTAATTGCGTATTCAATTTACTTGCTCTAAATGTTGTTTTTTTTATGTGTGACATCTTATTTTTATGTACAAATGACCCTAAAGTGTACTAAACGTTTTTTGCATCTCTTTCTTTGTTAAAATTGATCCATTTGTCATTAGTTAGTGGTTTTAAATGTTTGTGAAAGAATTCAATTGCCTCTCTTAATTTGGCACCTTTATTTTTGATTTTATTATGAGTTTTAAAGTGCTTTTAAGCCTTTCAAATTGTCATTTAATCTTAGTTTTTCAACCCTTCACCTTCCCATAATTCACCCTATAAATACCCTTCTTTTGCAGCCCTCATTCATCCAAAAACGTTCTAGGTGTTTGCCTTAAAAATTCTACAAGTTCCTAGTGACATATTATTGTCAATTTAGTAGCAAATTCTTTTTGCAAGTACTTTGAATGTTTTGCTCTTCACAACCTTCAAAAAGGTGAGTGTTCTACAAAACTATATATGTATTATTTTCAAAACCTGGAAGGTATTTTAATATGTTTTCAACTTATATATATAAGTAATGCATGGTTTTCAAAACGCACGTTCTATTGCATAAAAAGCAAATCACGGAAGACTTTTAGCATGCTTCCGCTGATTTTGAAAGATATATATATATATATATATATATATATATTTTTTTTTTTTTATACATGATTGTTATTTTATTTTGATTGACGGTTCAAGAAAGATATGTACGTTTGGTTCAGGTTAATTGGCTTGTAGTTTGGTCAGTTGTGTCTGGCGAGCTACTTGTCGGTTTCCTTTGCCCATTCCCTTTAAATCGAGTGATAGAAGCCTTCATGATTTAGTTGGGTCGTAGAATTCCACCCCTGTAGCATGGCAGGGTCCTGACTGGATAGTTTGATCGACTATCAGGGAGACATAAGGCCTGTTTTACTGTGGGGTTATAAGGAGCGGCATGAAATAATGTTTTTCCGAAAAGTACATGTTATTGAAAGTATTTTCTATTTTATGTTCTTCAATGTTTATTTTTATGATTTTAATGAAAGTTTCACACGAAAATCTTCGAACACTCATTGAGGTTTTTCTCACAATTGTTTCTATTCCCTTCCTTGTAGGTGAGATGGCACGAAGAATGAACGACCGATAAACTCAGCGAACAAAGAGAGTGTTTGGGATTTGGGATTTTTGTGAAATGAAATTGATGTCTTATTGTTTATTTCAAACACTCAAGTCATTTCATGTCATATTGTGTATCTTTAAAAGACAAGAATGTTTAAAATCATGAAGTTTTATTAGCTCAATAAAATATTTTGTTTCAACAAACATTTCGGCTCTGTTTTCGCCCAAAGTCCCGAATGAAATTCACTCCTTTTAAAAACTCAAAATTTGGGGCGTTACAATATCTCTCAAAATTCAATTTATTAATAAGGGTAAAATTGACACTTCTAGCTTTTAGTGGGAGATCAGTCAAATTCGTGAGTCCATATATAATTAAAATTATCTAAGTAAAAATCAAAAACATGTTATTATTTAACTAATATGAATAATTAGAAAATCTAATTCTAGTAAGGGGTAATGCACCCTTTTATTTTCCTTCTTTCTTCTTATTATTATCCCTTAATTATACAAGAATGTTAAACGCAGAACACTTTTTACTAAACGCAAAACAAATTTTTACATATTACATATAATACCACTATTATTATAATTTACAAAATGGTTCAATAATTTGAAAAAATTACTATTTTACCTAAAAAACATCAAACAAATTTATTCGAATTAATTTTATCATCCGAATGAATAAATCGAAAAAACTTAAAAAGAAAACACGAAGAACATGAAGAATTGTCGCCGGTGACCGGAGCATCTTCGATTTGGAGTTTGCCGGAGCAAACTTGACCAGATCGGAGATGCTCCGATATGGAAACTCCGTCGGAGCGTACGCTCGATCGGAGCTTGGCGCCAGATCGAAGCATGGTCGTCTCGATGTCGGACCGGGGAATTGACTTTGAAGACCGAACATGGTTCTGGTCAGCTTCAAAGCTGACGAGAACCATGTTCTCGTCGGTTTCAAACCTGACGAGACGACTAGTGTGGTCGGTTTTTGTCATTTTTAACCGTTTTTGCGTTTCTTTTTGTTATTTTTTTGATTTTTTTAAAATCAATTTAAATATACTAATATAGTTGAGTAATAATTAACAACTACAATTACAAAACTAAAATAATAAAAACATTTTTATATTTGTCATTATCGATATAATATGACTAATGATTGTACGATATTGATTTTTGTTGTGTTATGATACCGTAGTGTATATATATTTATATATTTTCGAAGATGTAATAATTTGAGAATTTTTTCGGAAAATGAGACTAATTCAATATTTTTATCAGTTGAGTACCTTTTGCAATATATAAAAAAGTGTTATGCGTTTAGTAAAATGTGTTCTGCGTTTAACATGCCCCGAATTAATGGAATTCTAAACCGAAGCAATTATTTTTCAGAAGCAGCAGCAGCAAATTGAAGTTGTGAGTATCTCTCCAAACTGAAGGCACCAAAGAAAAAGAAATCATCCAAAAGATGATGAACCAACCAGGAATGCAGAAGAACACCCTATACGTAGGAGGTCTAGCTGAAGAAGTAAACGAGCAGATACTCCACGCAGCGTTCATACCATTCGGAGACATAAAAGATGTCAAAACCCCATTAGACCAGGCCACACAGAAGCACCGCTCCTTCGGTTTCGTTACTTTTCTAGAGAGAGAAGACGCCGCCGCCGCCATGGACAACATGGACGGAGCTGAGCTTTACGGTCGAGTTCTCACCGTCAATTACGCCCTTCCTGAGAAGATTAAGGGTGGTGAAGTCGGATGGGCTGCTCAACCTAGTAAGCCTTACCCTCTTTTTCCTTTTCCTTATTTTTTAGGCTAAATTGGTTTCTATTCATCAGATTATTTGGGTCAATTAGGATGAATTGTGACTAGTTTGTTTATTAGACAAAGAATGGGATTGAGTGTTGAGGATATTGTAGTACTAAATTGAGCTGAAATTGCTTTGTGGCTTCTTTTTAGTGTTAGGTTTTGAGTTTGATAGTGCTGTTAGAGTCTACTGGTTGGCATAAGACTTTTAGCAGACGATTTAATAGATATTCGATTTTATGTGAGTGAGATAGTGACTTAACCGAGTTATTTAGTTGCATTCCAAACACGATTTACTATACAACTCAACTTTAACGGAGGTTAAGTTGTTTGCCAAACAATCTATATTTTTTCAGTGTTTAGGTTAGCTAGCATTATCTTCTGCTACCTGTAGTTATAACAAGAGCTAGTGGAAAGCAGTAGGCTTTATTTAAGGTGGTGTTTAGCTATGTAATTATCAGGCTTAATTGAGCTCGACTTTCTGTTTTTTCGTTGGATCTTAATAAATATGGATGAAGAGTGTTGCTAGTTGCATCTTTTGTTTCCTGTAATTATCTCAAGGTCTAGGGTAAACTAGGCTAATCGGCTCTTAGTTTTCAGCTTGGCAATTATCAGACATAACTGAGCCCGACTTCCTGGTTTTGCCTTGGCATGTGGATGAGGTGGGTTATTTTATAGTAGGATTAAGTTTGGGTATGTAAAAGCAGTTGGACATTGTGTCTGGAAATTGGTTTTCAAGTCGAATGTCTTATGGGTTCTTACAGCTTTTAGGTTTTTAGTTTGGTGTTGTTGTTGTTTAACATTGAGGAGTGGGAATATTTGGATCTAGGGTACTTTTGGGATACACTGGGCGTTTTTAATTTTATTCTTGGTTTCGTGGTTTACAACTTGGATTGATTGCTTATTCCTGGAATTGTTGGGTCCTATATTTGATTCTATATCTTGGATCTTCATTATTTCTTTATATAAATTGATGCCAGTTTGTTGGTCATATTATGATCCTGAATAGTTTTTGAAGCATGCTTTTATTTTCTCGTGGAATGTATACAACTCATAAGGACAATCTCTTGTTGGTACACTGTTATTAACTATCACTGGATGCAGCACGTTTAAATCTTTTGATTTCGGTTCTTGTGATTAGTAGGGTTGTTAAAGTGTAGTTCGAACTATTTACTTGCAGCTGTTCCATAGACCCCTGGCTTTACAACCATTGTTTTGTTTTATCATTAATTACTCTTTCTTGTGTGAATCGATGGAAAAATTGAGTTTGTTCTGTTAACTAAATGCCGTGACTTTTTATTTTCTTAGAAACATGAATTTACCTGTTTTAGGGCTGTACGTGCAGTGGTTATATTCACAATAATATAGTCGTTGTGTGGCATTCTTAGAAACATGAATTTTCTGGACTTCTCATGATCAATAGTCCCAATTTAACTGTCATCAGTCCCCTTTTGTTTTGTTGGTGGGATGGGGGTTCCATGGAGGGATAGGGAGAAGTAAATAAGATGTCAGGGGAATTGTGTCAATTTCTTACGTTAGTTAGACATGGTATGACTCATCTGTTATTGCACACGATCACTCCTCTACTGCTTACTGCTTAGTATGAACAATTGACTTCACCAATGATATTGTTGTATGGTTTCATAATTCTATGGTGGTGGTGTGAAGTGTGAACCTAGGAGAGAAAATACTTCAGTTGAGGATGTTTTACATTTAAATGTTAAGATAATTTTTAGAAGCCATTGTTTCATTACACCCTTGAAGTGTTTGTTTACACTTCCAGGTTGCAAGTTACTATTTGGTGTACATTGCGGGTCTCCTGAGCATGAAAACTGAACTTTTGTTTATCATTTTTTTTTTCAGTTTGGGCGGATGCTGATACCTGGTTCGAGAGGCAGCAACAGGAACAGGAAATGCAACGGCTTCAAGCAGAACAGCGGGCAGCAATGCAGGCTGCTGAAGAATTACACAGGAAGAAGATCGCGGAGGAAAGAGATGGTGAGAAAGATGAAACTGATGATCCGATGGCAAGGGCTGAAGCAGAGGTGTTGAAGCAAACTGCTACAGCTTGAGTTTTGATCTTACTAAAGAATGTCGTTACATAGTTTAAAATGAGTCCCAAACTCTTGAATGGTTGCGGATGAGGCACTGCTGAACAGTATTATGGATCTTGTCCAGTTCAGAGACATGTTATGCTGTCTAGGCTTAAATTTGCTTCTACTCTTGCATCGCTCAGTTTTAGTGCGTGAAAGGGCAATCTCACTGATGATTTTGGGTGAAAGTGTGCGGACATTGATATTCTCATGTGTATTTGCTCCTGCTTTCACATGCCCTGAAGTAATTTGTGTTCCTGTTTCTTAGGATATTCATTGCGTTTTGACATCAATTGGTAGATATCTATCTACACTATATATCACTGATACCATCCATGAACTTCACAGGGCCAATGCTTTTGGCTTCTTTACAGTCTTCCTCTGAAATCTATGTGCTGTTCAAATAACATTATCAATTGATAAAATAAGGAATATCTTTAACATGATTAAATGGGGGGATTTACAGATTTTTCTGTTCATCAATTGTACGCGGACTTGGTCTGTCTGAGTTGATAAAGGTAAAACATTTTACATTGGATTGTGTACTCTCACAATTTATGTGTCACCTAAAACAAGCTGAAGCTGGTAAGTTGAGAGTAGCCGGACAGCAATGAGTTTCTCTCTCACACAAATAGCCCCTCATGGGCGTTTCCCGAAAACCATTGCTCTCAGTTTCCATTTAAAGGTTTTGAAAGTTTGCAAGGCACGCACTCTGTGGTTCCTTAGACAGCAGAACTGAGAAAACCAGTTTGATCACTCACGTATGCTGGGTTAGTCTCGTATGGTCGTACCAGCACCCATGTCTTGAGATGTGAATGCCAGAATTTTCATGCCTTTCAAGCATAATCATAATTATTTACCCTTATCTCAAGTGACCACGTCTACAAGGGAGCTTCCGCGAGATGTTTGGGAAGGCACAGACTGCTATTGCAAAGGAAGAAACAAGCCTGCACCAACAAATTTTAGAAATAAACCCAGTTATCTTTCATTTGCATTGAATTTACTGCTGAAAAGCTCATTCGAGAACTTTCATTTATGAATTCCAAGTAAATTGAGAACAAAGAAGCACAAGGCAGAGTCTTATTTCCACATCGTAGGTATAAATTATGCCTGCTTAATACACTTTCTAGTCACCAATTTCCTTGAGCAAAGACCAAACAGTCAGATAAATAACATACCAATGCATCAACAAATGCTCAGTACTACTTTCAACGAAAATTAATGAAACCATCAGCTAAATGAATTGTAATCAAGATGAACATCCAAACCAAAGGTGAAAGGAAACAAGAAAAAACAAAAAACGAATAGCAAGTCTTGAAATAAGGCAATTTTTTTTTCTTTCAAATATTGGGAAACACCATACCCTAACACTTGGGTGGCGGTGGTGTAAGTTTAGACTAGCAATGCTTAAAGTGATTTTTCACAAGAAGAGTTAGCATGACCGGTGCTCTTCACCTTGTACAAAAGTGGGAAAAAGTTGAATAAAGTTAATGTTAATCCTGTTTGCTTTCTCTTGTGATCATTAATTACCTATCATTTGCTTTATGATATACATACCAAGCATACTCAGTCAAACAGTCCTTGCCTCATTTCTGTGCTTGCGTTTACAGAGGCAAAAAAAGACACGCCGATAAGAACAATTATGATGATTATTTGTTCATACACGGAAAGGAGCATGCTATTTACTGAAATTAAACTTGCAGGGGCATAAGAAATGGATTACTGGTACTTCGTGGGAGCCTGTGCATCTCAATGCTCCTTGTCGTCGGTTTGTTAGTGCTAGCAAAGATGGTGATGCAAGAATATGGGATGTTACTTTAAAGAAATGCATCATATGTCTTACAGGACATACACTTGCCATAACATGTGTGAAATGGGGTGGAGATGGAATGATTTATACCGGGTATGAACCTCAATTACTTATGATCAACTATTTGCATGAATCCTTGGCTTAAGTACGGAAATTGTCTGTAATGTTTTTATTTTCTATAGTTTGGAGGTGTGATCTGCTTGAAAATTTCCATTCGCAATAAGGTTGTTTTTATGTAGTATTCACCCATCGATTTCACCGATATATTAGCTGTTTTGTTACATATTTATGAAATATGATGCATCATCAACTTTTCTGGTGTTGTTAAATGCCAAAATTTATGATATTGTAATGCTGTCTTCAGGCAAACACTATACTGCTTTTGTTAGTGTGCTCCATGTAGACTACATTTCTTCCACACCATGATGAATTTGGTATGCATATTATATATACTCGTCTTCTGGCCTTTACTGAGTTTATCAATTATCATATACGTACCCGTCCTAAAAAGACGTGCTCATTAATTATTTCATCCGTCCCAAAATATTAGCTCATTTTCATCCTTTATAGAATAAATACTTTTAATTTGGATATATAGCTCCTAATTTAGTTTACTACAAATCTAAGTAATGTAACTTTAATTAGTGGTTCAAGTATAAGAGGACGTTCTGAACTAACCCCAACCCAATCTTCTTCTAAGAAAGGAGTTTTTTGTTTATGAGATGGTACTCCTTCACATAAATTAGCCTATGACTTGTGTGAAAAGGCCAATGAGCGCATCCTTTTGGGATGGAGGGAGTATTTCTTTGAGGGGGTCTTTGGGAATATGACATGGAAACACATACTTTCATGCCTGCAGGTCCAGGATTGCACAATAAAAATGTGGAATACCACAGAAGGGAAGTTAATACGTGAATTGAAGGTACTTTTAAAATTGGGTTAATTACACTTTCACCCCTGTAAGATTCTCGTTTTTCAAATCCCCCTGAAACCCAGAGGTTCCGAAAGATCGTTACAATTTCCCCCCAGAACTTTGCTTAGGGTTTCATGCCGTTAACTTTCGCCGTCAGTCAACGAGTCAACGCAGTCAAACCGTTAAAAAAGTCAACCGTCAACTGGGGTTTGAAAGTAAGATTTGTCAAAAAAATATTTTTTCTGAAAAAAAAAATTACATCAGCAATTTTTTTTATGACGTCATAAAGATTGATGGTTTCCAACTCTGTCCTCGAGGGGTCCTAAGTAAGATTAGTCAAATTGAAAAAAACACATAGATTTTTCTGAAAAAGTAACAAGGAAATTTGAATGTAATTTACGGAATAAAAGTAGAAGAAAGTAAGAAAATTGATTGAAAATGAAGAATTTGAAACATATCAGTTAATTAATCAGTGCAAATAAAATGATTACAAGGCTCTGTTTAATATATTGATCCCAAATTTGGTGACTTGGTAACAAGCATTTGTTAGTTTATGCTTTTTTAATTCCTTCTGTTTTCTTTGGTTGGATACCTTGAAAGATTAAAGAAAAGGAACAAAGATGTTGTAGCTTTATATAGTCGTCCGATTGGTAGCATTTTAGTTCTATATAGTATATACAGATTGATACATCTATAATCACTTCCGATTAGGTTGTAACCTCTGGGAACCAATTATCTTATACAAAACTTTCTTTACAATCTTTGTGTTGTTGTTATGGTAATCAGATATAAGCATCTTCTGCACTAAAAGGGTTAATTACCTTGAAGATGTAGATCTTGTAGGTGTAAGTGAAAGATGAAGGTGGAAGATATTGAGAGATTGTTGAGAAAAGTGAAGTAGTGTAGTGAATGTGTTGGAGATTTAGGGGTTATAGTGTAAAAGTTGATGGGGGTAATTCCGGAAATTCACGATTTATTAATGCCGTCATTATGATGTCAGCCGTAAATTCCGTTAAAAAAGTCAACCGTCAATTGGGGTTTGAGAGTAAGATTTGTTGACTAACGTTGACTGAGGTTGACTTCGTTAGTCAACTAACGGCAGGGGGTGTGTAAACATATTTGGGGGAAATTGTAATTTCAGACTCTTAGAGGGGGTGTTTCTGTAATTAACCCTTTAAAATTTGTTAGTGAGTACTCAGAAGTACTACATGCTCTAAATTTCTAATCTATGTTGGTGTTGATTTGATGTATCTATTTAATTAGGGATGGTTTAATTTTTAATGTACTTCTGCACTTGCAAAATTTGATTTTACCTGTACTTTGTAGAGCCTTTGCAAAGTTATGTTATCTGCAAGAATCAGCCACATAAAAATGAGTTTCTGAGATCCTTAGTTGCACTTTAATTGCTTATCAAGATGGGATGATCTCCATGCAAAAAACTTTTACCATATGATTGGAATACTCCGAGCATGATTGTAGTTGTGCGTGAAAGTGAGATCTTCATCAAGGCAATGTTTTCCTTGCATAAAGCTGTACTATGTGATTGTAACAAATCATGTTTCTAGTTTGAAACCATTTCACAATGCACTGAACTTCATAGATTCGATTGTCACTGCAGCTACTTTCTGAATATCCTAGCTTCATATGAATTCTGTTATTTACCCTATATTCATTCTTATATTGCATGTAGGGTCACGGACATTGGGTCAATTCATTAGCATTGAGTACTGAATATGTCCTCAGAACTGGTGCCTTTGATCACACAGGTAAACAGTATTCATCTACCGAGGAAATGAAGGAGGTAAGTTGATCTTAAATACTTTCAGTACAAAGGATGGCTTCTTTGTTGGTTGCATGCTTGCATGTATTTTTTCTTTTTAAGTTAATGTTTCTTACATTATTGGACTTATTCTGTCATTCTATTAATTAGAACAATTAGTTATGATAATTCGGTTGTTATGTGTAATTCTACAATAACTATTGTTCGTCTGGAGTAACACATACATGATTGCTTTACAGTTGAAATTTCTTTGTATGTCCAGTGATTATTGAGATTAATTGTATGTGTTACCAAGGCTCACTGTTATTGCACCAGGTTGCTCTGCAGAGGTACAACAAGATGAAGGGCGATGCACCTGAAAGGCTGGTCTCAGGTTCAGATGATTTTACCATGTTTCTTTGGGAACCTCGTCTCAGCAAAAAACCTAAAACTCGTATGACTGGCCATCAATAGGTAGTGCCAATATTTGATATCTATGTTGCTTCTTGACTTGTATTATGCTTCTCTAATATACTTATCTCGAGAGTCAACAGTCCTAATAATTCCTAATGGGCTGTCTTGGTTTAGCCTCATGACTTGCTTTTCTTTGTTGGTACCTTCCTAAAATTATTTTTCTGGAAATCTTGGTTACCATGAAGTTGAACAATTCAAACTCAACGCCTTGTTGATTAGGCTGATTGTTAGTTTTTTAATCACGAACAATTCTTTACGTCTTAATTAAGTTGTATGTTTCTGCTGTAGCTTGTAAATCATGTCTATTTTTTCTCCTAATGGAGTGTGGATTGCAAGTGTCTCCTTTGACAAATCTGTTAAGTTATGGAACGGGATCACCGGAATGTTTGTTGCTGCCTTCCGTGGTCATGTTGGGCATGTTTATCAAATAAGGTTAGAGCTTTCCCCTCCCTAAGTATTCTTCTAACTAGGGACTATAGTTCTGAACAATGTTTTCGTCATTACAGCTGGTCAGCAGACAGTAGGCTACTGTTAAGTGGGAGCAAAGACTCAACTCTAAAGGCAAGCTTTTGTTCTCCCTTCCATTTCTTTTTCTTTGTTTTAAACGACGGTGATGTACATTTCCTTCCAACCTGTATGCATGATATTCTTTTCGTTTCTATCACTTGACATACTCATCTTTAAAATGATATCACAAAATAATGCTGGGCAAACAGTTGAATGTTGCTAAGAAACTTATAGACACAAACAAAACAAAAGGACATGGAATGCCCAGACTCGTCTATGAATGCATGACTCAGTTCTTCTGCACTTTGTTTCTCTGTCTTTTACTTGTTTAGAAATTACAAATGATAAAATGAGAACCATCTCTTACCATGAGGCTTTATGCTGAATGCTAAATTCCATTATGATGAGTATCAAATGTAAATTGCTTTATGATGAATGCTAACGTGCGAAATTCTTTTTAGCAGGTCTGGGACATTCAGAACCGGAAATTGAAGTTTGATCTTCCAGCACATGCTGATGAAGTAAGATATTCTTCTCTGTTTCATTTAGGTTTTGTTCTTTTTAGAAGGAAAACAATGGGAACAATAGTGAGTCAATATAAAACAACATTAGAATCCTATGAAGTCGGGATCCAAGCCTAATCTTGCATAGTCTGTAATCAGTGATTTTACCTTCTTTTAAATTTCAGTTTCTCCGAGGATTTCGTTTTACTTTACTGAATTTTCTTATCGCCTCCCCAAGTTCCCTCGAACACAATCAGAGGAGTTTGTACCCAATTAAAATTGTGAGCAACAAAACTTTGGTTTCAGGTTTTTTCAGTAGACTGGAGTCCGGATGGTGAGAATGTAGCATCTGGCGGCAAGGATAGAGTTATGAAATTATGGATGGGATAGGCTTATACTCTCCCTAGAACACAAGACCCGGTGCAGTATATATACAACCTCAACAATTTCTTGCTAAACACATGTCGTTAAACGGAGATGATGATGTTCGGCTGGTTCTTATTTTGACTGAAGGTGCTAGAGAACCAGAAGGGAAAATTAAAGCTTGTTCAGCAGGTCTTAGATGTCTATATTGGTGTCCCCGATCTCCATACGACAACAAAATTTTTGGAAATTAGTTGTTCCAAGATATAGCTGATTCAGTGTGCTTCAAGTTCCATTTGTAAGAAAATACCAGATTTAAAGCCACGCTCTATTATCTGTTATTTATATGAAGAATATTGTTTCTTTTCTTACTGTTAGTCTCAAGAATTTCCTGACAGCTCTGACTAAAACCAAAGTTCATCAGATCGTCGAAAAAAGTTCGTAAACATGTCCCATTTGGAGCTACAACAGTCCAATCAGCTCCATGTTACGAATATACTGAAAATTAGATATTACTACATGGGATCCAATCAGCTAGTATTATATATGGTTCATACAAAAAGAGAAATTGAAACTGCATTCTGATTTAATTCAAACTGACTAAACTATCCTTATGAATTACAGACTTGATTGTAGCCACAGCCCCATAAATTTCAAATCTTTTAATTGCACAATCATTTAAACAAATGGATGCGAATTGTCCTTCACTTGTTTCCATCAATAGCCACTCATCATTCTTCCACGCCAAGAACGGTCAAACGACAAGGTAAGGCCATATCATAAACTTGCAATTCCACGATTCCTTAACGCCATATTCCTCCATCACCCAAACCTCAATAGCCTCAGACAATAGATGGAACCGCATTATGTTGAACATAGGCAAGAGAAAGACACTCATTGAGGGCATATTCCTTAACCATTCGTCGGTCCAATATAGATTAACAGGTAACTCCAAGTTGTTGTGTTTATATGAAAACAAAGTATCACCAGTTCTTCATAATCCTCACAACGGAACCAGTGACAAGCACCATTGAAGAAAACATGACTAATATAATAAAAATCTTTAACCTTGGAATCACTACCAATTTCTTTCCACAGATTCTTGCTTGAAGCCTTGAAGTATACAAATGGATCGAGATCATCGAAGATTCTGCTTCCTCATTATCAATCTCGAAAATGCATTTCATGACTATAACTTTGAACTCATTACTGCAAGTAACACCAAATCCCATACCTAACTTTCCATACTTATATAACCTTGCAGGCAATCAAGAGGGTAAGAAAGCTGCTTAAATTGGTTTAGTGCTGGAATACACAAAAATATCGCATCAAGGTCATAACTACTAAAGCAGACAATGCCATTGCAGGAACCAATAAACTGAAATGCTTGAGGTGAATCCAAATCATGAAAAGAGAGTACGCGACGGTCGTCTTGGAAAGAACGGTTTAACAAGATGATCTTATTAGTACTACTGTTTGTAGTAGCTAGCAAACCCTTTGATGAGGTGGTTATTGATAAACGTATGAGATGTTATTAGTTCATACAACCACTTGGATACACTTGAATCACAGGAGGGACTTTACAGGCAACCATTCCAGAAGTTCGATTAATAATTCGCTGGGCACCAGAAATCTCATTTTGACAATTAGTCCATACAGCTCACCGTGAATGTAAGATTTATATCCAATCAAAATCTCTCAAATCGCCACATATGGCTATACTCACAGGGCTGGAAATTGTGTTCAATTTAAATATATATATAGATTTGTTTGTTTGTTTCGTTAATTATTGTTTTCCCTTATAAAATTTTAATAATTTTTATGTTTAATTGTGTTTCGATAAAATTCAATTACTTTCTATATGATAATTTATAAGTATTGAAAAATGAATATTTTGTATTGATTGAATAAATCAATTCAAAATATTTATACATTTAATATTAAACATTATAAAATTCACTTAAGTTATTCATATTTATTTAAGGTGAAACATTAGTTTTTCATTTGAAACACGAGACATTGCAAAATCATTTTAGTTTGCCAAAGTTTTGGAAAATGTAAGATTTTCCTAAAAAATAGGAAAGTCAAGTTTTTTTTGTGGTTTTTTGCGGTTTTTTGGTTTTAGCGGTCAGACCGGCCGAGTTTCTTAAAAAACCGCCGAGACACACATTTTTCGTTATGCTTTTAATAGATTATATTATGATTTTAATTTGTTAGCATTAAAAGTTTTAATTACAGTTTTAACATATTTTATTAACGTTTTAAGAGATGATGTGATAGTTTTAATGGGTCAATATTGTATGTTCAAAATTTTAACCTTTTTTTATAATTTTAAGAGAGGTGTAGGTTTTAAGGAGATAGATGATAGTTTTTAAGATGGTTTGTTATAGTTTTAATTGACAATCTAATATCATTAAACCACCATTAAATAAGTCTAAAAGTTTCAAGGATGCCATTAAAACATCAATAAATAAGCTTAATAAACTACTTGAGACATATGTCATTACAATTTTGAAACATTAAGTCATTCAAAGGTTTTAAAACGTCTATTCTCATAGGAAAAAAAAAACTACAATAAACGTTCATTTGGTGTTTTTTATACAAATGCAAACTGAGTTGTTAAAATAGGCTTTTTGTCGATTAAATTTGTTGGTGAACTTTGGCTTCCTGCCTTTTTGTTGCTTGTGTTTGTTGCTTCAATACTGCAATGACACTTTTTGAGGGACCTATCATCAAACTCGATATCATCGTCATCACCTGCTTAAAACATTCATCAACTTGGTTAAAACCATAACAACTCTCATTAAAACTATCACATTGGTGCTTAAAACAAAAAAAGAAACATGCAAAAGAAGCCAAAAATAGTAAAATTGATGCTTAAACCATATCAGTACCTCTTAAAACTATAACAATACATCTTAAAACTATAACAAAGCAGGAATATGCAACACAAGCTAACAACAGTAACATTGATGCTTAAAACCATAGCAGTGTCTTGTAAAACTAGAATGATGCCTTTTAAAACTATAACAAAGCATTTGCAAATAATCAAATCATAAATATTTCATCAGAAGCTAAAAAAAAGCAATGTTGATGCTTAAAACTACAACAATAGGTATTAAAACTATAACATATACACTAAAAATAATAACTGACAAAAATATTCAACACAAGCTAAAAATAATAACATTGAAGTTTAAAACCATAACAGTGCATATTAAAACCATAACGATGTCTCTTAAAACTATAACAAAGCAGAAACATGCAACACAAGAAAAAAACAATAACATCGATGCTTAAATACAGTGCCCTTTGAAACTATAACAATGCCTTTTAAAAATATTAAAAAAAATCCGCAGAGTGCAAGGAAGTAAGTGAAATCATAAAATACTCCCTCCATTTCAGAGAAAGTGTTATATTTTGACTTTAACCGGTCAACTGTCTTCGAGTTTGACAACAAATTACTCATAAACGATAATAGTAAATAATTTAGTAAAATCATATAATACAAATTTAATTACTAAATTTTCATTATATAATTTTAATAATTTATTTATTAATATCGTTTAAGAAGAATCGCACAAACGCAAGACAATGACCGCAGTAATAAGAAACGTAATACTTTTTAAAATATGGAGAATTATAGATATATAAGTTGGGCATGACAAAAAGTAAGTGAAATCGAAGCAATATGTATTCTTCTTTTCCAAGCTTCGCTCTTCTCCATAGTTTCAGCCACTTTCTTCACAATAATTATTCACAAAAACAACAAAGCAACAAACAAACGCCCAATTCTCAAAATCACCTCAAATCAAAACTCACTCACACCAAATTTCTAATTAAAAAACACACACACACCGTCACAGAGACTCAGACAAATAGCAATAATCAATGAACTGAAGGAGAAATGATACTTCGATTGATCCTTGAGCCTCAACTTATACTTCTGATACGAATCGCCATTCGAAACATCCACCTCCACCGATTCTTCTGCCATGAAAACGATCAATTCAAATCAAATTGTGCTTCTGTTTGATTTCTCCATAACAGGTTGTATTGGAGGAATTTGAGTGATGTGACGATGAATGCCAGTCGGATTGGGTGGTAGAGGATGTTCACGGCGGCTAAGGCGATGAAACCGAGGGAATCACGGCGAGTAGCACGTCAGGCAACAACACCGGTGGAGATGACGGGTGCGGGTGGGATGGCAGTTGGTGGAACAGTGGAGAGAGTTTTTATAGAGAAAGAAAGATGGTTGAATGGTATGAATTTTGTGAGAGAGTGCATTGTTTTTTGGAATATTTATATAAAATATACTGACCGGTTTGTAGTGTTTCTGTCCGGTTCTTTATTGTGAAAATCGAATTTTCCTATATATTAGGAAAATTTTCTCTTTTACTATAATTACTCTTTTAGTTTTTAGATTTTAATTTTTAGTTTAAAAATGTAACTTTTGCATTTGTAGTATGAATTATTATTTAGTTATAGTATAGAGTTACATATAGTGTTAATGTATGTAAAGATTATCCGATGTAATAATTACATAATGTCTTGTTCAAGGTAATATCATATTCCCTCCGTTCCTTTTAAAACTTGCTATATTGACTTTGCCGGTCAACTGTCTCCGACTTTGATATAATGAAAATTTAGTAACTAAATTTTCATTATATGATTTTATTAAATTATTTACTATTATAGTTTAAGAGTAATTTGTGGTCAAAGTCGGAGACAGTTGACCGCAGAATAGTAAAATGACAAGTTTTAAAAGGAATGGAGGGAGTAGTAAAAGATGGTGTTTCCTATAGGAAACAAGAAAAAAAAATTATTTCAAATTTACTCGTGAATTGCCCTCGAACTCCTGAATTGTACGCTCAAACCTGTCGTCCTTTGAAATGTTTAGCTTTTCTCTACCTACGGACAGATCTCCATAGGTAACCACACGCTCCACTAAAAGGTCCTCTCTAGCAAATAGGTGGCACATTTATAAGAAAAAAAAATGCACAAGAACGACAAGTCGGTGGCCACATATCTATAAGCAAAATAATGCAAAAGAATGTTCTATCAACAAGTCACTGGCACATATTTACAAAGATGTTTTGGTTATTGGTTGGTGTTTCTGGAAAGATTCCGAATTCGAAGTCAAATCAACAAAACAACTATCACTACTTTATTCTATTCAGTCAAAGGGGTGCCAATCAACATCTTTACACGGTGCAAATGAACAAGAAACGAGTCCAAACCAATCACGCAATATTGGAGTTTCACCTTCCTGCCTAGTAGAGATATAAGTACAAGAACTTACGGTGGCACAACAAGTGGCACAGCCGGTGGCGCAACTTCCTCCGGAAGAGAAGAGGCCGTCTCAGCCAACAATTTCAACCCTTTAATTTCTTCCATTTCTCTTGTTTCTGTACAACTGATGCACTCTGTGTTTGCTGAATGAACTGGCTTGAAAGAGACTGACTCTGGTGGCACAGCAGCAGCAGGTGGCACATCAGCCGTTGGCGTAGCTTCCTCCTGTCGTCCAGTAGCATAAACTACAGTTTTCTTACAAATACATATATGATCACTAATTTGTTGCCATATAGTCCAAATTACACATTAAAACATAGAAATCTGAAAACAATTATACTCACAAAGCAGTAATGAGGAAACGGGTAGAGAAAAAAATTAGGGATTTTGGCGTTTTCAACACATCAAATTCAATTCTTTATCTTTCTTTTGATAAATTTGATATGTTGTATATTTTTCAATTAATAGATGGTTGATTTTAATAAGCATAATGCTAAATTTTTACTTATTACCCATGTGTTCGGTTAGTGTATACTGAAATTGTCGTTAACTAATCTAGTGATTTTTCACAAGAAGAGTTAGCATGACTGGAAATCTTGATCACTTGTAGGAACATGTCAACATGTACAATATAAAGAAAATGTACCTTGACGTGACCTCATCTTAGAAGCTCCAACTCCATCTCTGCATAGTACCAACTGATTGAAAATATTTAGCCCTCTAACAATGATTTCCACACACCAATGTTCAATCTCTATTACTACCGTCCTACAGGTAATGACATATAAAATGACAGAAGAGATGTGGAGTGTATTTGGCATGACAGCCTCAGATGAATTTGGTTAAAGCATTAAGTTTGGTCCAAGGGGCCAAAATGCCTCAATGACTTAAAATCTGGACACCCATTAGAAGGGAGAAAAAATTGATTTTTTAACTTCTATATTCAGTTATATGCTGCCTAATCTCTCTACTGATATCTGTGGGTTCCAGAAATCAGAGCTTTGGTACCGGTAACACAGTTTTCAATGGAACCCAAGGTTCTCTTTCATCTTTATCCCTATGCTTTACTTTCTACATTTCCCACAAACAAAATTACACGAAGCAGAAGCACATAACTTAAACCCAATGCTCAACATTGATGTGCATATTGGGAGGCTCTATAAGGAGTATACTTGTTTGTGTGAATGAGGTGGGTTAAAGTTTATAGAGATGTTCAAGCTCCAACATGATTTAATAATCAATGGCCAGATTTATTTTACCCCATTTTTTTATTAGGCAAAATCCAGCCTTATTATTAACAAAGCCTAGCCTCATGAATTATTCTGCTATTTGGACTTGTTATTTAGCAACTATCAAGCCATGTAAGTAAATTAAATGGGTTGATAAATCCGTACAATTACCAAATAATCATCACAATGAAACCATGACATCCAAGCTAGTAGTCATAACACTTGAAACTTAGTGGCTGATAAAGACAGAAAAATTCAAGACTTTATAACTGTAAAGGAGAAAAAATGGATCAAATGTAGACAAAAATAGCACCTGCTTTTGGTCTCTCTTTAAATAGACATCACACCCTAAAGATACACATCCAAGATTCCGAGACTTTCTTGAGTTCCCTTTCACAAAGTCCGGTTCCAAGTGTTTCAAACGGAAAAAAAAAATACCAAAGATAGAGCCATCAACTTTTGAGGAAGTGCTCGGATCTGTATGTCGGATGATATGGGAAACCCAAAATAATATTTGAGTCCAATTTCTGAACATTTGTCACTGGATATGCTTTCCTTTTCTTTGAAGCATTGCGTCACACAGCCTAACAGCATCCCAACTGTCTCTCACATTGTGCACTCTCACAATATTTGCACTGCCCAAAACCCCAGCAGTTACACAGGTAACAGTAGCGGCATCTCTTAGACCAGCGGAAGGCTGATTACAAATATCACCCAAAAATCTCTTTCGGGAAGGTCCTATTAACATAGGAGCATGAGACACTGCCAAGCTCTTTCTTGCAATCTCAGACCGAATAGATGGCAATCCAACTAAAATATCCAAGTTCTGTTCCGTATTTTTGGAGAATCCAATTCCTGGATCTAGAACCACCCTCCAAGCTGGTATGCCGGATAATTCAGCATCTCTAACCCGTGCATACAGCTCAGATGCTACATCAGCACAGACGTCATCATACTTTAAGTTGTCAGGATTCTGCATTGTTGATGGATCCCCTCGCATGTGCATCACAATATATGGTACTTTGAGGTCCGATACAACCTTGTGCATGTCTGTGTCCAACATTCCACCTGATACATCATTAATCAAATGAGCCCCTCTACTCACTGCTTCTGAGGCAACCTTTGAGTAAAATGTATCGACAGATATCAACCTTCCCTCCATTTCAGGGATCATACTTACCGCTTCTAGAACAGGGATTAGTCTATCCAATTCTTCTTCAGGAGATAACTTGGACGCCATTGGCCGTGTCGATTGTGCACCTAAATCAATTATATCTGCCCCTTGAGATATCATCGACCGAACCTGAGAAACAGCTGCTTCTGTGGATAAAAACTTTCCTCCATCACTAAAACTATCAGGAGTCACATTAAGAATACCCATGAGCGAGGTTTTAGATGACCAGTTCCACAACTGTTTCGCAACTGGCAATACTCTTTTCATCCCATCCTTTCCAATTAGTGAATTACCGCCCAATTTCTCCCATGTCCCAAAAAGTCCACGTGGATGTCGTGAAAACATATGCCAGGAATTCACAACATCATTTTCCGACTCTGATCCGAGAAGATCAAGTATTGGCCCCATTACAAAAGGCCTCTCCCAAATTCTTTCATGTGGGATGATAAGAGTTTCAGTGTTCACCTTCTGCTTCCCATAAAACAAAATATCCAAGTCTATTGGCCTGGGACCGTACCTAATGCCAGTAGTGCGACCCATGTCCCTCTCAATTTCCTTCAAAGCTTCCAATAGTTTATGAGGCTCGAGTTTTGTAGTTCCTCTCACAGCAGAATTCAGAAAATGAGGCTGATCAGTCACATAAGCAGGTTCAGTCTCATATAAGCAACCATGTCTTGTGATCTGAATACCCGATGTTTTCATGCGTTTCAAGGCATCATCAAAGTTACTCAGTCTATCTCCCACATTACTTCCCAATGCAATTACTACTTCATGCTCTTCTGAGTTAACTTCCACAGGACTACCATGAAACAATCGAGAAAGAGACAAAAGTGCCGCTGCAAAGATAAAAGAAGAGCCCCATGTCAACAAATTCTGGAACTATGCCTATAGCATCTACCACATACATTACATCTATTGCAGGATG
Source organism: Plantago major (assembly GCA_026545765.1). Lineage (NCBI taxonomy): Eukaryota > Viridiplantae > Streptophyta > Magnoliopsida > Lamiales > Plantaginaceae > Plantago > Plantago major. Next base: position 28,320,752 of record CM048839.1, on the reverse strand, counting down.
CAAACAAACTTTTAGAACAGCAAGATGGTTTAAGCAAGTAAAGAAGTTAAAACAAAACAGAAATCACATTTTTCTCCAATTATTCTCCATCTATGTATAGATTAGCATCATTTATACACTATTATGGTATGAATTTCAACATAAATAATGATTTGAGGCAAATAAACTGCATAGGGATTCATGATTTGTAGAAAAATGCAGAAAGCAACCACCTTTACATTAGACAAACAAAGATAACTGAAGCCTATAGTAAACAGCATTAGATTGAAGAGCTTGATGAATTGTAGATAAATGCAAAAAGCAAGCACCTTTACATGCGTCATTCTTAGCAGCTCGAACCCCATGTTTGATGGGCACCAACTGTTTGAAAATATTCATCTCAGCAATAGCCGCATTCCATCTCTATTTACCTAAAACAAAGAGCACAATGAATGCTGTATTATAATGAACTCCAAAGATAAATACTTTCATACATGGCTAAAATAGTCGAAAACAAAGATCAAACCTTTGACAGATGAAATGAATGAAGCTGAACGATGGCACTGCCAAATAGGAATTATCTACTTCGTTCTCTCCGGTTTGATTGAGATTTGATTTGGGGACAGAAAAAACTCGAAAATATTTAAAAAGTGATACAGATAGGGGTATAATAGGAAATCCAAAAATCCTACTACTTCATATTGCAAGAAAAATCGACAAATAAAAATTATCTACTTCTCTCCAGTTTGTCCCTAAACCTCACCAGTGCTAACTTGTGGGTTTTAGGAATCCTTCTGAAAATGGCTTCCATGGCTTTCACACAGTTCTCCTTAGTGCCCAGGTTCTGTTTCTTCCTTTTCTTTTGCTAATTTGTCATTTTATCTATTTTCATGTCGATATACTTTTACCATTGGCACTAGAATTCTAGACTGTTTTTGTTGAGAAGTAGCATTTGATTATAGGATGTTGGTAGATTCAGATATATAGTACTATAAGACAGTTGCAGATTTTAGTTTTAGCGGAACATAAGTTATATTTTGACTTTAGTTCTTTATATGCTTAACTGTCTACATTTCTACTAATCTTACTTAGACATAAGTTAATGAATGATTTAAGCAATCTTGGAACCGGAATGTGTTTTTGAAGACCCTCTGTTTACCTGGGTACCAAGTGCTTAAGTTTTTCTTGGTTATGTTGGAAAGGGAAGTGAGATTAAGCTTCAAAATTGAGGATGGGATAAATCTTGGTATTAGGTGTTGCCGTGTTGGACTTTAGGTTCTCGAGAGACACACATGAATAAGTATTGAGTCTGTTGTTTCTTCTCTTTTCGTGTAGAATATGTAGGTGGCATTTGAGCGGGAGTTCCATTCCTTGTATAAACTTATTACAAATTCAAGATTCTAGGACGAGTAAAAGACTTATTGTTGCGGTATCGAGAAAGAAGGTAGGCGAACCATTAGCTCAGGAGGCATCTGATGGAGAAGCGGGTGATATTGTTGAGAAGAAGGCTCGTAAATCACCTACCAAACGAACCAGGAAAAAAGCTGTAGAGGAGAGTGCGGTAGATATTCCTGCAGACAACAGCAACTTGAGTGTTGAAGAAAGTTTAACGACTATGAACACAGAGGAGAATGTGAAGAAACCCCGAACTAGAACTCGGAAAAAAGGTTGGTCTTAATTAAATCATATAAGTTGTTGCAACAAATGGTTATTAAATTGCTTTAGAATAGTAGTATTATGTTCTCATCATGTGGAATATAGTTTGCGAGTTTTATTCTTGCAGTTTGTATAAGTTGCGAGTTTGATTTCTTGCAGTTCCGTCTGTAACTGAAAGCTTGGGGGAAGATGTAGCCGAAAAGGTCACGAGGAGAAAAACCAAGAAAAAGGCTGATGAAGTGGATAGTAGCCAAGTTAGTGAGGACATACTTTTTGATCATGAAGGGGATCCTTTTGCTTTGACTGTTGACGATGAGAACGGACATGAGCTGGAGCTGGACATAGATGAGGGAGAAGATATAAGCTACACGTATGGATGGCCACCCCTTGTTTGTTGCTTTGGGGCAGCACAACTTGCTTTTGTGCCATGGGCTAGACGAGCTAACAGACTTATAGACTATGAAATCCATAACAGGATGAGGGATGCTCTTTGGGAGCCCGAGAAATTCGTTAGGGCCAGCGGTGGGTGTGCTAGTAATGTTGCGATTGCTCTTGCAAGTTTGGGAGGTAAAGTTGCTTTCATGGGAAAGCTTGGGGATGATTCTTGGGGCCAGTCCTTGCTTTATAATATGAATATTAGTCGAGTTCAAACAAGATCGGTACGTATTGATAACAAAACGGCAACGGCAGTATCACGGATGAAAATTATTAAGAGCGGAAACATGAGGACGATTAATGTAAAACCATGTGCAGAAGATTGTTTATCGAGGTCTGAAATCAACATTGATGTGTTGAAAGAGGTAAGCACTTTTCGATAAAATTCCAACATATGCCATGAATTCAAAAAAAATCTGCTATTTGACTTTTGTATCCTTCATATATGCATGCTTTGTGCTTGACTTCATTGTTATATTCTTATTGTTCAATCATCCAGGCGAAAATGTTTTACTTCAACACATTTTCCCTTCTTGACCGGGATATGAGATCTACTGCGATGCAATCAATCAAGATTGCCAAAAAGCTGGGAAACATTATTTTTTATGATCTCAACCTTCCACTGCCACTTTGGCAATCTGGTGAAGAGACCAATACGTTTATACGGAGAGCATGGAACGAATCCAATGTTATCGAGGTCACCAAGCAGGAACTAGAATTTCTTTGTGGAATAACACCATCGGAAAATTTCGATACGAGAGATAATAATAGAGCCAAGTTCAATCACTATCCACCAGAAGTGATTTCTCAACTCTGGCACGATGATCTCAAAGTGTTGTTTGTCACTAATGGGACTTCAAAGATACATTACTACACTAAGGAACATGATGGTGCCGTGCATGGAATGGAGGATGCACCCCTTACTCCTTACACCTCTGACATGTCTGCGTCTGGGGATGGTTTCGTTGCAGGTATTATGACACCAAATGGTAGTTCGTTACAGTCGTATGATTTTATGTTCCAACTTTGCTACTTCATATTTTTTGTTTTGTGCTTTATAAGAAATGTATGACAATCTTCCAAATTATTGTTGATTTGCACAAGTAGGGCAAGAGAAGGGAATGGGTGTCTATGTGTTTGGATGTTTGCAGATGCTTTTGTAGTATGATATTTGACTTATTTCTGGCTAAAGCTGGTGTTCAGAGAAGCGTCTAGAACCTCTTCTCCACAAAAGCTAAAAAACACATACAGTTTGAGCTAGCTTCCATTCACAAAGAATTGAAGTAAAACTAATTATAACCTGTCTATATTTCAGCTTCATTATGAATTCTTTAATAAGTAGCCTACAATAGGGCTCCATTTATTGCAAATACCCCTTTCTTCCTGTGATAGGTTTGCATAGTTTTGAATAGCATACATTCTTGAATATATCTGCCTATCTGGTAAAAAGTTTTGACTGCATGATAGCACACAGTTCTCCACAACAAAGAATTGTTGAAATACCTGACCTTTGATGTGTACATTTTGGAATGTATTGTCTACAAAGTTTATGCGTAGCTTTACGTCAATATGGTCTGGAAAATTTTCAGTGTTTGTGTATGTAAGTGATTGCTTTTTCAACATAATTGAGTAGACGTTTTTCGCTCATGGCCTGGCCAAGAACACATGATTATATTTGCAGTTGCTTGATTTGATATATCTTTCTACTCAGATGCACATTCCTGAGCTGACTTATTTACCTGCTGATAATTTTGTTCAGGTATCATGAGAATGCTGACGGAGCAGCCTGAGCTTATATGTGATATAGGGTACCTGGAACATACGATTAAATATGGAATTAGCTGTGCTGTCATAGATCAGTGGCTTCAGGCGCGAAGACTTGGATTCCCTGCAAAAGAAGGCATGGAAGTGGCCTCTGATCCACATGGAATAAGGTCTATAACTGAGACTGAATTCAGAACTCGGGTGCCAGTGCCAGCAGCCGATGAAGCTGAGGCTGTGGTCTGAGATTCAGATTTTACAAATGCACGAGCTGAATTCGAGCTTCTTTGAGTTCACAAGTCTGTAGCTGAGGGGATAGGTTTGGGCCATAATTGCATGATACATACACAATCCGAGCTATAGACTTTCTCAATTTTGATAGCAGGTACTACCTGTTTCATGTACCAAATGAATGGAGTAGCTAGTCGAATGAGAGAGAACGTTAGACGATAGTAATATGACACGAATTAACGTAGTGATTGAACAGTCATGTTGCCTGTGTGTGCATGATATGCATTTTTTTTAGTTTTCCGATTTCTACTTTGCCCTAGAAATGCACTGATTCTGCACTATATTAGGTGCATATTATCACTGGTCATATAGGCTTCAACATGTAGGAGCAAACTCAAAACAGAAGTTGCATAAACTTCAAATATCTGAAAGACAAAAGTCTAAGAAATCCATAAAGCCCTGATAGTGACAAAACAGACAGAAGAAACAAAGTATTCACATTTTCAAACGACTACATATAAGCACAGATTCCGCAACAAGTACTCTTCAAGTATTAATCCTCGGCAACCTTTTTGTTCTCAAGTTTAGAGGCTGCTGCTGTATCCAGAAACCACAACAACTTCCCTTCTCCAGGCTTGACCATCCTAGCTGGCAGCACGGGATCATTGGGCCCGATATCATCGATTGCCAAGTGAGCAGCCTCAGCTTTGCTGCTACCTGTAACGACTATCACAACATTGGCTGCAGAGTTTATGACTGGCAGAGTAAATGTCATTCTCTCAGGTGGGGGCTTGGGTGAGTCTGTGATGAAAGTCACCCATTGGTCCTTCTCCTCAAGTATAGGGTTGTCAGGAAATAGAGAAGCAACATGTCCATCGGGTCCCATGCCAAGGAGGATGAGGTCAAATTTTGGACAGTCGTTTACTTCAGACACATTGATCACACGAGTCCTCACATACTGTCTGATGACAAACTCATAGTCCTCAGCAGCTTGTTCTGCAGACACAGTGTCGTTGATGGAATGCACATGACTGTAAAGAATCGGCACCTGGAATATGATCAGACATATTAGGAGATATCCATGAAAGGGAATGATTGCTCCAGGAGACTCATCTTCGCCAAAATTTCTTGTGCAATAAAAGGGCACAAATGCTTCGTGATGAAGTAGATTAATTCAAAAGTACTTGGGATATTCTCAATATCAATAACTAATCCTCAAGACATGCTAACTTTCACAAGGAAACCATGAACTATAATAAACATTTATAAAGTCAGGAATCAGACGGTAAAAGCTTAAAAGTGTATATACTCTCTGAGACAAAAACAACAAAGAGAAATAGGATTTATCAACCAAATCATAACAACTGAAACATTTCCAGCTTAATGCTCAATGCATCATGATATATTTCAAGCCCAAAATTTAGTTTCATAGTTAGAGAAAATAACCTCAACATAGCATTAGTTTACCAAATTGTATGGATGCATATCGAGGCCGTGCTAGATGTAGTTGTGAGAAAACATTTGTTTTAATATGGTAACCAGAATCTAGAAACTAGCCCTAGCATTACATGGGGATCTTATCTGCACAATTTTTGCACCCAAAAATCAAGACTATGTTTTCAAGTGTTATTCACTGCTCTACTTGAGAAGGGAACATAAGAAACCAAAATCTTGCAAGGACTAGATACTGACTTTCTTATAGAACTGTCCCAGGCACGGCAACAAAGAATATCAAATCACAATTAACAAGTTCAGTCTTCACAAAGTTGGGCTATCAAGTAACCCACACTGGTCCTATAATCTACAGACATTGATTTAAATATTTTAAAATTCAGAAAATGTTTTGATCTATGATGATAAGAGTATGCATTTTTACTAAGATGATGTGCTAATTTGCATTTTACCCCTTTTTTGACATGAATTGAAACAGGAACAATAACCAGACAGATAGTACTTAATCAAGATTGAATAAGTACTATTTAGCATATGAATAAAAGTACTGCAAATTCGGTAGCATTCCAATTAAGGCACATCGACTGGAAGATGACAGCATAAGCCAAACAAATAACACGTATTGAATCAACAAACAAATCAGAGAATGTAACTGGTTGAAATTCCAATAAAGGCATATAAATCGGAAGATGACAACATAAGCCGAACAAATAACACGTCATCAGATCAACAAACACAACACGTCATCAGATCAACAAACACAACACGTCATCAAATCAACAAACAAATCGAGAATGAGAATGGGACATCCCAAGATGTAGAAGATACCTTGGACAAAAAACCCTCTTTCGTAAGCTTATAATTGCTATCAGCATGGGTTTTGGAAACCACACGCTCGTCAGCCCAATATATGTACCACTTGCCCCAATCAACAGTCTTGGTGTAAGGCGCTTCACAGAGTTTTCTGCACACCAAAGTTCAAAATCAATCTTTGCAGAACATAAGAAAAACTAATACAAGAAATCACATTTACTTGCATACCCGATCAAGCTTATAAGCGAACCGCCAGATAAAGCAATGGCAAAAACACCCCGCTCTTTGATTGACTCCTCTGATAATTCCGCTATATACTCTGCTAAATCGCTTCTCAATTCATCCACATTTTCATGAATTCTCAGCTGTTTTCCATCCTTCCCATCGCCTGCCATAGCCATGCTTCTCACAGGAACAACAGAACAAACAATTTTCTCTGGTGAAAAATGAAATGATAACACCATATTTATTTCAATGACAATACAATATTCGCAAAATAGACGACTTTAAAGACCGGATAAATTTACAAAAGGGATAAATTTAGTTCAAAGACGACAAAATAAGATTTGCAAAATTGATGACTTAAAAGACGTAACAAAATTATAAAAGCTGCAGAATTTATTCAAAGATGTAGAGCAGTAAGATTTACAAAATCAACTACATTAAAGACACAAGCAAGATTCACAAAATCCTCGAGTACGTTACATTAAAATTCATCATAACCTATTTCAAAAGGGAAAACCCCGTGTGCTACACGCTCCTTGCCCGTGCAAGGTTAGTGGCGGGTGGATATATCGTATGCAATCAGCAATCCTAACACTTGCATTTTATGCAAAGAGGCTAATTCCAAGACTCTTGAGTCTTACCCAGCAATGACCAACAGCTCACAATTTGCGGAAAGAAAGGCTCATCTCAAAGTAATCATTTGCAGAAAGAAAGGCTCATTTCATACAATCTCTTTGCCAAAAAAAAGAAAAGAAAAAATCATCATTACCAGAAACAACTAAAAAAATTTGGGAACAAACTTTTTAGTAAGTCAAAAGGAGCCCTAAATAACCTCATGATCACATTCACACACAGCACAAAGAGCAAAGAAGAACAATTATAACTGCAATCATAATCAATACTCAATAGTCATCACAAACACACTTCTCTTTGTGCATCATAAAATCATCGAATTCACCTCATTGCATGCATTTCTCAAAAACCCAGAAATTCAAAGAACTAAGTATCAGAAAAAGCAACGTCGAAATTGACGATCACAAATCTCAAGGATCAAGCCTCAATTTCACTCAAAACAACACATGCACATCAAAATTAAATCAATCTAGAAAACAGAAACTTTGGCATGTGAAAAGCTTAAGAACTCAACATTTTTTTTTATGAATTTGAACACCCAGAACAAGAAAACTGTATAAAAATCCAGTCTTGACATCAAATCAAGAACACATTACATCATAATTTCACAATTACTAGGAATGAATGAACAATTGAAGCAGAGAAAGAAGTAGAGAGAGAAAGAGAAAGAGAAACTTACAGAGGGCGGAGAAAAACAATGGGTGTGAGAGAAGGAAGAAGCTTGAGTGAATAAAGGAGAAGAATGGAAGATGGAGTTGTGTTGTGTATATAATGTGTAAGCATCAACTCCTGTTTTGATTTATAGTGCACGACACTCATTTTTATTTACTATTCTACTTAATTTCTGCAGGTGTAAACAATTTGTTTGCTAAATCCTATGATTACGAGGATGCGTAGTTAATCTCTTATCTCTCCTAGACTAGATGCTAGCTCTAATTATATTCCTAACTCCAACTGAAATCTAGTGACCAGTTCATACTTATTAACGCAATCGCCTGTAATACTCTATTGCACCCGATGTGCGAATATCGGAATTGCATTAATGATGGACCGATGATGAATTTGTAATTACTGTATAATGTTTTAAAGAATGAATGACATTTCATGTCATTTTTTATATGTATGTTAGTAAAATATATACCCGATCTCCCTGAGTATTCCCGTAACATTTGATGGATCGGAAAGTAAATGGTGCCATATATAGTCTTAGGAAACTAGTTTTATCATGCACCTTTTTTGGACGTTAGACATCAAGCCACCCATCATTTTCTTTAATTTCCCAAACTCCAACACCAGAGGTGACAATTATGTATTGGACTTATTGAAGGGGCCAAAGGACTTTGAACATTCATTCCGAAGAAAATGTGAATGTACTTTTTGCGTTTTCAGTTCAACTACCTACCAATTAATTATGACTTTAACTATGTGTAAAATGTATTTTTGGGAAACAACATAACAAATGTTGTTATTCTTATATTACTCTTTGAAAAGTCGAGAAATATACTTTCAACTTTGAACAAGTATGATGAAAAACCTAATTACTTGAAGATCATATTTCGTTACCTCAAAAAAATAAAAAAATCATATTCCGTAAAGACTATCTGCCAACCAAATGTTCGAACACATTATTGCAATTTATTTATGAGTTGACGAAAACAAATTTAACATATTTTCTAGTATTAAGTTTGCATTTAAACATTGATGACCGTCAATTCGAATATTAAAACTTTAGAAGTTCAAGAACAACTTCAATATTTACTCTTTATATCATGCGTATTCACCACATTCACTTGTATAGGACAAGTACGGAATTTTGAATTGTTGACCTTAAAATACAATAGTACATTTCGACATCTTATACTTTTGGTTAACATGTTTTAGGATTATACAATTGAATTGCATTCTCCACTGACCAAAGTGCCATACACATGATGATGACAAATAATGAGTACTTCCTTTACCCCATATTGGAGAGGAATCTTAGCACTATCAATGGGTGACAATCTCAATGGGTCCTCACTCCTTTACTCGTTGAGATAAAAATTTAAACTCTTAGAATGATGGATGGAGAGGATGAAATTGTTGACAACTCATGTTTCCCATATTTAACCTGTTCTATAGTAATAATAGTACTTACATACATTCGAAAAAATCTAAGTTTTTGAAGAGAAAGAGAAAGAAAATGTTAGATTTCTCGTGTTAGAAGTCGTAGGACTTGCAAGTTGTGACCAATCATATTGAGACCATTTCGTGCAGGATTTATCTCTTTAGGAATCAAACTAGTGTTGTTAATTTAGACAAGTATGCTTGATCATAAATTATGTATACTATATAAAGTAATTACGATTGGACTTATCTTAATCAATTTATTTATGATAATTACTCGAGATTTGTTTTGTCCTTTCCCATGGTGGCCATTTTCCTCTTTGAGTTATCTTCTAAAGTCACAACTCAAGACTTGACATGTACTTCATTATAAATCACTACCTAACATTATCAGATCAAATTCATATGGGTAACATTCAAACACATGTTCAGAGTTATGAATACTTAAATAGGGTATGAATATCAATTAATGAGTGTTTAAACTTGAAGATAATGAGAGCAGATATACTAAAGTTTAACGGATGATGATAATGCCAGGGCAATTTTAATTTTTTGACACTTATGACTTTTTTTGTGACACGTATTCTACAAAAAGACAATTGTGCTGTCATTATTATTTATCATGTTTAACCACTCTTTAATTTATTTACTAGTACTAACCCGTGGCGATGCCACGGAATAGTTTTTTTTTTTTTCAAATATAAAGTGTGCTATATATAAAAACTTGAAAAATTGAAATTTAGTTAAATACCTATCATATCAATGTATAAGAAACTGTATTGAGTCGAACAATACATCATAAGTTTCAAAAGCCAACATTTCACAAATTACTAAACACTTCCTTGTACACGACATTGATTGATGTATCTGTGCACTGACCTTCTTCATCTAATATCAACACTTTGAGACCTTTCTGGTTGGTGACTCTAGAGAATGCAACATAGAGTTGTCCGTGGCTGAAGACTGGCTTAGGTAGATACAGTCCAACATGAGCGAGTGATTGTCCTTGACTTCTGTTAATAGTCATTGCATAACAAACAGATATGGGACTGCCTTCGCTGAAACCTTATAGGAAACTTCGTAAGGTCGGATGGGATCAACACCATTCGAGGTATTAAAACCTTATTTCTAGCATTTTTCCCATAATCATCTTTGCTTCGATTACGTGTTTTTCAATAGTAGTAACAACCAATCTAGTGTCGTTACAAAGTTCGGCCGACTGATCAATATTCCTTAAAAGCATTATAGGGCATCCAACTTTCAACCGAATTATATGATTCGGTATGCCTGATGCCCTAATCGTATTCAGGAATTCAACCGAGTAGACATCTTCACGATTGACAATGTCATCTTCATCAGGACATATGGCATTCGCGCTCATAAACTCAGTAGCATCACCAGGCAATAGAGACATCACATAATCATTTATCTCTTGGACAATCTCATTCGTGGGGGCCAGAATTGCTCTATCCTGGAAATATCGACCATCGCCAATGTGATCTATGAGTAAAGGATAAGTACTATTGACCATAACAGCGATTGGATCCGATGAATCGCGGATAAGTATGTCGTCAGGCAATCTGAACTTAACCTCGCCGTCATTTGGGCCACCAATATTACCATCCCCAACTTGCAACAACCACTCAGCAAACTCTCTTATACTCTCAACCTCATACGGAGATCCACCTGACTGTAATATATACTTATAAAATTAGTATTGTGAAATTAAGTTGAGCATTGTAGGGTTAAAAGAATACATGCAGACAATGATAAAGTATGAATTGAACACTAACATTGAAAAAGTAAATGAAATTAAATTGTTGTTATCATGTACTCACTTGTAAACGCATGTTCTTTGTCAGCTGCAACACTTGACAATGACTCCATATAGCCTTAGATGAACATAATGAAGCGTGCACGACGTCTTGCCTACTACCCTTTGGTATGACAGGTAGGATTTGTCTAAAGTCACCACCAAATACGACGACCTTGCCACCAAAGGGTAAATTAGATAGTCTGCCAGAAGCACCTCTAATGACATCTCGAAGGCTCCGATCAAGTGCCTCAAAACAAAACCTGTTAGTCATTGGGGCTTCATCCCATATAATAAGCATGGTGTTCTCTAGTAGACCTGTGAGTTATGATATGGTTATTAATACAAATTATGTTTTCAACTTGTGTTTTTACTTAGTTTTTGCAGATCCTATACTTGTGTAAAATAATACCTGCAAGATCGCTGCCGGGAGTAAGTTTGGTACACATGGTGGTCTCGTCAACCATAAGAGGTATACTAAATCTAGAATGAGTCAGGCGACCTTTAGGAGAAGTAGGGAAGCAATGCCGCTTGAAGCAACTGGAAGGACTATGTCACGGCTACCACGTAATGCTGAACACAATGTCCTCCATAGAAAGGTCTTTCCTGTCCCACCATATCCATATAAGAAGAATACACCTCCTTTGCAAGCTGACACCGCATCCATAATCTTGTGATATACATCCCTTTGTTCATATGTAAGACACGAATACAAACGGTTGAACTCTTCTTGCATCTCCACCACATCATAAGACAACTCCTCAGCTATGAGATTATTTTGCCCATTATTGATCTCTACATTATCTGGTACCGGCATACCTTCAAACTGGGTTAGACTACATCCATTTTGGGACAATAGATGTTCCATCTCGGCTAGGGTGAAATTCTTTATCTGTGATGTACTTAACTCCAAACCTGTCAATTCATCAGTGTGTGTGTGTGTGAATATATATATATATATATATATATATATATCTATATATATATATATATATATATATATATATATATATATATATATATATATATATATATACACGAAATAGTTGGACAATTCGACGGTTGAAGCTCGAATAGTTATGGTTCACCAACACATCAACCTGAATTTTTTCGATCAAATGATTAGTATTTAAGTTACCATGATAAAAAATACACTAATTTGTACATCAACGTGAGATCCATACCATAAGCCAACGGTAGAAAATTTCCGAATTCGTAAGTAGGACACCATGGGTGATGGATAAGTTGGTGATTATTTTCCCATATATCATTTGACGAAATAGCCCCTTGAAAGTTTCTTCGCTGATTATTTTGGAAAAACGAAATTGTAAATAACTTGTAAAAAAAATAGGATTGACAAAATAATTTAAACAAAATCAACCAGTATGAAATACACTGGAAACGCCTTAGTCCATCATAGGCAAGCAACAAAATGAAACGAATCCTTATTGCGAGTGGTAAGTCCCATAGTTTCGATAGACGGCGTAATCTCTTACGTTTGTGCGCAGAATCATCAACGCCACTTCCGGAACGTTTGTTAGTGTTCATGATTTGTTCTGTGGTTTGAGCAAACATATCAGCGAAGTTGTACTTGTAACTCGTGATACCACTGCTCTATTTATACACCTAAACTGGTTAAATTTTAGGACTATAGAAGGAATGTAGGGAATCTTAATAAATGTTGTTTTTATTGATATTGAACACTACACTTCCTTGTAATTTGCAATGTTAGGATCATGGGCAATAATTAATTAATTATGCAAAGTTATAAATGTATTTTTTGTTAACGTATGTATTCAGTCCAACAAAGATTTTCTCAAAGGATACTTTTTTATGTTAAACAGATTCTCTAAATTGATGGTTAAGTAACGGCGCAAAATTATAGGAGGATCTTTGACATGCCCCATTATGCAATTAATTGAAATAAAAGTCTGATGATAATAACAACTAATTGGACGCTGATAGTCAGCCGTGAAAGTTCGATACACTATACAGTGGCTTTACTTTCCAAATCTTTTTTTTGTTGATGATTCATAACTAATTATAGGTACACCATTATTAATGAACCCTCCCTTATTTTTTTTCTTTTAAACTATGCAATAAAGTCACTCAAGTGCAAACGTATTTATAAACCTTACTTTGAAAAAAGAAAGAATAAACTATAAATTATGACATAGCTAGATTAGTTGTGAATAGTTATATAATACGCAAATGAGTTGATGGCTTAGAATAAAATGGATCATTCTATCGATCAAGTACGGAGTACGATTTCCAATCGCTATTCAATCACACCATGTAATTGTATGATCAATAGACTGAAAGTGCAAAAATTGAGTCCGAACAATATTCTAGCAACTAATTGAATTTTAAAGGTTGTAGATCATTTAAAATTATTTTTTGTGTAACTAACACACTGGCAACTTTGCCGATTTATTCTTTTGTGTAGGAAGATCAGGTGAATGAATTTGAATCAACTGAATTCGGATGAAGAACAATTTTGGACTTGGTTCTATATAGGTATAAACATATGTTGATTAAAACTTTCTAGGTACATTTAGTTTGCTAGAATGAAGTCTGTAAATAACGAAGATATAACAATGGCAGATAGTGAAATACATGAAATCCAAGTTGGTTGCTTTGGAATCGAAGCGCATGTAATCATAAATCCACACTTGCTAATCTTGTTAGTTTCATTTAGAGAGTCTAAGTTTTTACTTGATCCATTTTTTACTTAATCAGTTTATACTATTATGTATGTAATATGTTGGAATGCAAATTACATAATGGTAGTTATCCAATTAAAACAGTTCATTGAGAGATCCTAAGTTTTTAATTAATCAGTCTTTACTTAATCAGTTTATTCAATGTTGTAGCCATTATGTTGGCATGCAAATTGCAGCATGGTAGTATCCAATTAAAAAAAATAATAATTCAAACACTCTAGAATGTCATCACAGAAGGTCTATTGTGAGATTATAGCAACACATCATCTTCAATTCATATCCCCAGTAAATAGGGTAGTATTTTAGAATTAAATTCTTAGATTGATGTAGATTCAATCCATAATGCATTTAAGATACATATAGCCCAGGAAGACATCGGTCTTGTAGTCTGCCACACATTTGATACACTCTAGCCTGAATAAAGCGTAATAGAAATGTGGGTTGTTGTGTTCGGAACAATTTTTTTTTGGGAATGCTTGCGGAAATATAGCCAAATCGTAACAAAGACTTGTGGATTCAAGCATCAATTGGAGATCCAAACGCCAATCAGCTACTTTCCATTTACCACCATGAGTGTTGTAGAATGAGAGTAGAAGATGTTTGCCGTTCTCCCTTGTTTGTTGATTGATACTTTGGAGCATGCATTTGCATGCAGCGTATGGCGCAACGGGGTGACCTAATGCAAACAATCTACGTATGCGATCGTTCACTTTATACCACCTCCGATAATGCAAGACATCAACTTGCAAATCGGCCGATATAAAATATTAGTGTATGATTATATGAATATAGTAGGCACTAAAACTCGGAAAAATAAAAATGAAAAAGGTACCATAAGCTAGTGGTAGAAGATCTTCTTCCCATTAGTTAGCAATAGATAGTGGGTAATCTTCAAAGTCTTGCTCGATGGGGATAGTGAAACATCGTGGTACAATTTCTGGAACGTCTTCTTGCTAAATTCTTAAAATAACAAAAAGAACATTGTTAAAGTAAATGGAATATCGAGATGATTAAAATAACGAAAAGAACAGTCTTGATACAATTTTCAACAATTATATCACGAACAACATGATTAACATACGACATAACCGCATAGCCATATCGTGTCAAACCATCCAATGCCAACAAAAAGATTAGACGGATCTTGATAGCAAATGGAATATCAAGATGACTCATGATGCGTCGGATTTTACTTCGACGATCGGATCCTTGTTCCACGAATCCAATGGGACGCTTTGAGTATTTCATGGTTGGACTGTAATGATGAAACACCAAACGATTTCTCTTGGAATTTATAGGGGAGGAGTTGCAAATCAATGAGCTATGTTAGTGGGATTTTGTGTGAAGTCTATATATAGATGGGTTAGGAATTAATTAGATTGGTGAACTATCACGTTGACTCTGTATAAATTGACACCAAAATATTCAAAATTTGTAACCTATAATTAGCCACTTATTTTACACATAATGACTGAAATCGTTATAAAGATTTATTAATTAACATTAGCAATGGTTATACAATGTAACGGCAGAATGATACAACTAAGTGATTGGGAAACATCTAATATGTGGAAATAAAAATTGCAAATAATTAGGTGCTTTATTCCACATCAGCTTTTTGAGTCTCTAGACCATCTTAGCTTTATAATAAAAACTCCTCTTTAACATATAGATGGATGGTATTGCCAACCGAACTTTGTACTATGGTCGGTTAAATCAAACTTGAGAGCAATTATGTTAAAGTTTAAACACTACTCAAGTTAAACACGAGTCTCCAACCGGACTTCGTGATATAGACTTTTAGGCTCTGTTCTCTTTAACTTAAAACTCATTCAGTTCAGAGTTCCATTCAGTTCTGCTTAGTTATATTTTATACTACAATTCGATTCGATTTTATTTTATACTGATTGATTCGATTCGATTCAAGAATTTCAATTGAAAACGGCGCTTTACCGTCCAAGCTAAATCCTCCACTCCTTCCTTAATTGTTAACTTTCTGGCTTGGGTTCTAAATACTTATGATGACTCATGAAAAGTTACGGGTTCAAATAGACATATGTATGAGTGGGTCCAACTATTTACCTTATTCCGAGTCTCTTATGTGTATGGATATAATTCATATCGTGATCTTATATTTAGGGCCATTAGCATATGAGTTTAAGTACAGGCAACACCTACCATTAATTGAGATCAGATCGTCATAATTTTGACTTGTTCCTTTAATAAGCAGTCTACTTACTTATCAACTGGATGCCTTTACTTTTTGCTTATTGATTGAATTCTTATCGTCGAATTGGTTATCATCAGTAGTAATCTCAGTGAGAATGTAATAGGCCAAGACCAATACTCTTAACCCTTTTTTGAATTCGGGCCATTAAATCCTATCGTAAATGTTAATTATATGTTCAGGTACTAAATAGGTTAAAATTACTGATCCTCAAATGGATTTAGGCTAAGGCAACTCGAGGATCCTTGAGAAATCACGGGTGCAAATGGGTTCGAGTAGGATCTTACACAGTTCTGAGTATGAATCCATTTTTAAGTACATCTAATTATTTTATATGTCGAATCTCATATAAGTGGATGGATAGAGTCAGGCTCGAGACTTATATTTAAGTTCCTCACATTTAAATTATAATGTTTTAAACTAAACACTTTTTATTATAGAAAAAGTTGAATTCGGCTATTTCTTCTTTTCCGTTGAATTTCAACGGGCCAAGATTAATTATGTCAAAGCCTAAACACTGCTCAATTTAAAGTTTTAAACATGAATCCCTAACCGGACTACGTGATATAGACTTGTATATAGTCCAAGTTGAATCCTCCAATTCGGTCGGTAGCGTTTTACTATTGTTACCAACTCACACGAGCAGTTTATTTTGCAACTTGGCAACAAATTAACTTATTCTATGTTTTTATGGAAATTCCCTACAAAAATTGTCACATGGATAAGGACTTGATCACACACCTAACTAAATTAATAATGCTATGTTATTTTCATCTGAAAACTCATTAATTTCAATTCAGATTCATTCTGTTTAGTTATGTTTTCTTATCGATTATCTTTATAAGCAATTTAGTTCGATTCGATTGATTAGTTAATTCAATTAGTTGATTCAATTCAATTTATTTGTAGCAAGATAACATACCTTAGTTAAGTTTTTGTGTCCTTATATATCAAACACACTAATAATGGGTTATATTCTGAGTTTATAACAACATATTCTGAACAACATATTCTGTCTTTTAATTGTACTAAATCCTTACACCTTTTGCTCACTAGTTCCATATTTTTAACATTCGTCCACCCTAACTTCATTATGCGCTGGTAGTGACCTACAAACCAATTTCATAATCAGCATAAATGATCTCAAACTTCTATACTTAGTTAAATTATAATTTTGGGCCCTAATCTTGTTGATGTCAATTTTAAATGTGCATTTAGAAGGTATTTTACTATTTAAATTCGATAAATTAAATCAATTGTACGTAACTAAGGCTGAGGGGGTTTAATATCAACGGTTGGTAATGTAAGTGACAATGGATTTGACTTTATTTACACAATGTATCTAGTTATAACATTGTGATTTGTGAGTGTTAAAAATACCGTTGTGGCTGTGAATAGTGAGGGTCACTATAAAAAGAGTCCGATAGTGTTTCACAAGTTTAGTTTCAAGGAGCGGATATCAATGGAAACAAAAAAAAATAGACTATAGGACTTAATGTAATTATAAAAAGTTTGAGTATATTGATAATTATACTCGTAAATGTAAAAGGATGCATCTTATTTTTTCAGGATCCCTTTATAAAAATTTCAAAATAAGAGTAAAATTTTTTATCTTGATTTAATTGTGAGCTCAATATAACACTCCAAGATGGAACCTTTCAGAAGTCGGGTTGGGTTACATAGAAAATTACTAGTTAACGAGTCGAAGTCGAGTAGATAAAAGTTCTTAATCAATCCAATTTTGAACCTAAGCTGTGTCGAGCGGACCTCGAATTCGGAGAATATACGAGGACTTGTGATTTCTGAAGGAGCCGAATTTATAAAACTGGACTGGAATCTTTTGCGGTCGTATCTGGACCCACTCGGGTCATTTTTGTGATTATATTGAGAGGCAAGAGAATAATAATAATTTCACAAAGGAAAAGCGAAGAGACGAGACGACACAGTAGTAGTACAATTATTTGACTTGGAGAAGACTTAATAGCT
The DNA here is from genome assembly GCA_026545765.1 of Plantago major. NCBI lineage: Eukaryota > Viridiplantae > Streptophyta > Magnoliopsida > Lamiales > Plantaginaceae > Plantago > Plantago major. The sequence continues at coordinate 28,302,712 of CM048839.1, read as the reverse complement.
ACTCTTCCTTTCTTCTTCACATGGCAACAAAATCTTTTTCTCTTGACCCTTCCATATCCATGATCACTCAAGTTCACCACAGTTCTTGAGATTCCGTCCGAGGTCTAAGCAATTTTCGCATCCCATTCAAAAAGCAGGTATTTTGTGAGAATTTTTTGTTTCGATACTCTCTTGGAATTATCTTTAATGTAGATTCTTGGAGTTCAGTTGGATGCTTATCTGTGATACTCTACTATTTCTTGCTTGGTTTAGTTTGTGGTTAGTTGCAATTCGAGAAGATTTAATGTAAGGGGAAACAAAGATTGGATTTTTATGGTTTCTTTTCTGCTGTTGTGACTGAGTGATGTCAGCTATTTATGTGTGTTTCAACTATAAGTGAGAGACTAAGTGAGTGTTTGGTATAGAGTTAAAACTTTGAGTTAAGTAAACATTTATGTGTTTTTAATTCGGTTTTCTGGGTTTTTGTTGTTATCCAAACAGTTGTTTTGTTAGTGATGATATGAAATTAATTTGGTAAACAATGCTGAGTGGTAAACACTGTAGGGGAGTGATTGAGATGAACATGATACTTGCAGATTGTGACCTGAAATGGCTGATAAGCCTTTCTTTGTTTTGGTGCTTGAATATAAGAAGTTGTACTAATTTTGACCTTGACATGGTTGTCACTATAGTTAAATGTTTCCTCTGACCGAATAACTTATACTCCATTCACCATAGGACTAACTTATAGTTATTTGTTGATCAAACTGTAGAAGCATGGTAAGAAGAAAAACAATCAATGTGTCAGGTTTCCCGCACCGTGTACCTGCTGTGCAAGTTAAGAGTTTCTTGGAAAGGTTCACGGGCCTAGGAAGTATAGTTGCTCTAGAAGTAAAGCAGTCCAAAAGTGGGCCGAGGGCATATGCCCGAGTGCAATTTATAAGTAGAGAGTGTGCTGAGAAGATCATGGTATTGACACAAACACGACTGTATTTTGGGACGTCATACTTGAAGGCTTGGGAAGCAGACATTGACATGGTCAGAAACCCACGGGTATATTCGCATGAAATGGAGTCTGTTAAATTATTTTTTGGATGTCAGGTATCGACGGATGAATTTTCAGTACTGTGGGATAAGAGTGATGTCTCTGTGAAATTTGGAATTTCATTGAAGAAGATGTATTTTCTTTTCTCTGTTGGCTCAGTTGATTACAAGCTTCAACTTTCGTATCAGAACATATGGCAAATTGTGCTACACCGTTCAACTTTGCAAACTGGGAAATATTTAGTCCTACAGGTTTGTTTTAGCAAGAGTATATATTCCACAATCTTATACTTTACCTTGTTCTACATTTTTTTATATTACTCCTTTAATACTAATTTTCTCTTTTCATATTACTTAGTTCTGCAGTTTCTAGTGTATAATATCTTCATATGAGGTTTTCCTTACACTTATTCTTTTGAGATAGTTGTAATTACATTGTCATGCTTCCGAGCTTGATGTTACAGCATTGTTAGTTTTGCAGTTTTGCTATTCTGTTCCTATCCTATTGTATCTGAAATATTTTGTTTTTACTGTCTTATCCTTTAGCTATTTGGTGCTCCCCGAATATACCAAAAGGCAGCAACACATGTCTATAGCTATTACCATGAAACTCAAGATGATCAGTGGTTCAGAACAACAGACTTCCCTACATCATGCATTGGCCAATCTTCTGGCTTGTGTATCCAGCTTCCTCATGGCATGACACTACCAAATTTCGAAGACAATTTCGTCTATTACAAGGAGAGTACAACCCCATTCTTTCTTGGGATGGGCTGCTCCTTTTCTCGTAATTTGGCTCTAGTTCCCATTGTACATCCTCCACCAGGCCATCAATTGCCATATAGGATATTATTTAAGGTTTGTAGTTTGGTGCAAACGGGATGTATCCCAGGTCCTAAACTTGATCCCGGTTTCTATCAGCTGGTCAATCCTGATAAATATGATACTACATACATCGAGCATGCTCTAGAGAAATTGTACTACCTTAAGGAGTGTTGCTATGATCCAGTAAACTGGCTTGTTGAGCAATATAAAAAATACCGTTTGTTGAAAGAGATACCAAAGTTACCTCTCATTTCTCTAGACGATGGGCTAGTATACATTCGCAGGGTTCAAGTAACACCAACCAGGATTTATTTCTGTGGTCCAGAAGTGAATATGTCAAACCGCGTGCTACGCAATTATCAGAATCACATTGATAACTTTCTTCGTGTTTCTTTCGTGGACGAGGAGTGGGACAAAATGTATTCAACTGATTTATCCCCGAGAGTAGATACTGGGGATCAGAATGGACGAACCAAAATTTATGACAGAATACTTTCAACACTCAGGGAGGGCATCAGAATTGGGGACAAGACATTTGATTTCCTTGCATTTTCATCGAGTCAATTGAGGGAAAATTCTCTGTGGATGTTTGCTTCAACACCTAACATTAATGCTGATGAAATAAGAAGCTGGATGGGTGACTTTCGGTCCATAAGAAACGTGGCAAAATATTCTGCTAGACTCGGCCAATCATTCGGTTCCTCCACCGAAACTTTGAGTGTTGGCAGGCATGAGATTGAAAAAATTTCTGACATAAAGTGTGTAAGAGGTCAGATCACATACACTTTTTCGGATGGAATTGGGAAAATATCTGAAGAGTTCGCGCAAAGAGTTTCTAGAAAATGTCGAGTTAAAAATTTTGTCCCGTCTGCGTTTCAGATAAGGTATGGTGGCTACAAAGGAGTTGTGGCTGTTGATCCTTGTTCCTCAAAGAAGTTATCACTGAGACCAAGCATGTGCAAGTACGAGTCTGACAACATAAAGCTTGATGTTTTGTCATGGAGCAAGTATCAGCCTTGTTTTATGAATCGCCAGATCATCACACTTTTATCTAGTCTTGGAGTGGATGATCGAGTTTTTGTGAAGAAGCAGAGAGATGCAATAGATCAGTTGGATGCTATTTTACATGATCCATCAAAAGCACAAGATGCTCTGGATTTGATGTCTCCGGGAGAAACTACCCATATTCTAAAGGAAATTTTGAAGTGCGGCTATAAGCCCAGCGAAGAACCATTTCTATCAATGATGTTACAAACCTTCCGCTCATCAAAATTGCTCGATTTGAGGCTGAAAGCCAGGATATTTCTCCCACAAGCTAGACAGATGATGGGATGTCTTGATGAAACTGAAACTTTGGAATATGGACAGGTGTTTATTCAATTTTCTGGTACTGGCCGCAGACGGTTTTATGAGGAATCCCTGAACTTCTCTGCAAATACTTCAGATGATCACAACTATCTTATCAAAGGAAAGGTTGTTGTGGCTAAAAACCCATGCTTACATCCCGGTGACGTTCGTGTTTTGATGGCTATTGATGTGCCAAGATTGCATCACATGGTGGACTGCATCGTCTTCCCCCAGAAGGGTACCAGGTAAAGTGACATACTGCTCCTGTATCACATCTGTTAGTTCAATTTCTTACGTTTGTTGCACTATGAGCTCAAATGTAACACGACCTGCTTGATTAGTGAGTAATATTTATCTGCTGGCATGCGCTCCCTTAATTTTGTTTTTAGTTACCACTCTGAAAACACGTTTCTGCACCTCAGGTAGGCAGTACACCACCCAGGTTCTGGACTTTTTTTTTTTATGAGAAAGTTGGCAATTAGTAACACTTGTTTGCTGGTTTGATTAGGTTACCCAGAATGGGTTTTAATTAGGATAGCTCCGTGTCAAATACTGTTTCAGAAAACGTCCATTAAAAAGGAAACAAAACTTATTTGAAGATTATAAATTGTTTGTGATTTCTATGTAATTTTAGTTTTATCCTCTAAAGTAGTCTAAATATCAACTATTTATTGCTGCCCGCTGGGTAAGACTTCCAAATTGAATAAACTTGACAGTATAACTAATGGATCTTCTATGCTATGGTTTTGATAACACTTTGAGTAGGCTTCAAAGATTATCTTCATCCTTCCATTATGTTTAATGTCGAAGCAAAGCTGTTATGCCATGGCTAATCTTTTATTTTAACAGACCTCATCCTAATGAATGTTCTGGGAGTGACTTGGATGGAGACTTGTACTTTGTTTGTTGGGATCGTGACTTGATTCCACCAAGGCAAGTTCCGCCTATGGATTACAACCCTGCTCCGACCACACAGCTGGATCACGATGTGACGATTGAGGTAATGGTATTCTTTTGGTGCACACACCACTCAAGTGTCATTGAATTTGTGTCAGTGAAGATACTTATCCGAGTTTGACCTCTTAAAAGATATCATAACCAAGGCTTCAAACATGTTTTGCTGGTTACTTCATCTAGTGTATTCATGTTCAAAACCAAAAGCATGAGGAATAGGATAGTAACTTTTCAAATAATAGGCTGGGAATAAAAGGGGTCATAGTTGAAGTAGTGAAGTGAACCCTAGACATAACTACTGAATATAGTAGATGCATAAACTAGAAAAAGTGGTTTGTGGTTTATGCATAACAAAGGCTTCCTAAGTAGAAATTATGATTAAACATGTTGTTAGCTGTAGGGAATACACAGGTACTCCATTGTTGTGGCTTGTCGACTTTCCACGTTATGATACATCTTGGTTTTGTTTGTTTGTACAGGAAGTTGAGGAGTACTTCACAAATTACATTGTTAACGATAGTTTGGGGATCATATCGAATGCACACACTGTATTTGCTGATAGAGAGCCTAACAAGGCTTTCAGTAGTCCATGTATAGAGCTGGCAAAGTTATTCTCAATTGCAGTTGACTTTCCAAAAACTGGGATCCCCGCTGAAATACCATCTAACTTGCGCGTAAAAGAGTACCCAGATTTTATGGAAAAGCCCGATAAGCCCATGTATGTATCAGAACGTGTGATCGGCAAGCTCTTTAGGGAAGTTAAAAAGATTGCCCCACATACCACCTTAATCTTCACGAAGGAGGTGGCGAGAAAGTCCTATGATTCGGATCTAGAATGTGATGGATTCAAAGATTACATCGACCAAGCATTTGAATACAAAACTGAGTACGATTACAAGTTAGGCAATTTGATGGAGTATTATGGAATTGAAACGGAGGGCGAAATATTAAGTGGCAGTATCATGACAATGTCCAAGACTTTTGATAGGAGAAAAGATGCAGAAGCCGTTGGTGCAGCTATGCGATGTTTAAGGAACGAAGCTAGATCTTGGTTCAAAAGAGGAAATGAATCAGATGATGCTTATGCAAAGGCATCTGCTTGGTACCATGTGACTTATCATCCGGATTTTTGGGGTTGCTACAATGAGGGATTGAAGCGTGAACACTACATTAATTTCCCATGGTGCGTGTATGATAAGCTGGTGTACATAAAAAAGAACAGTTTGAGACGAGCTAACATGTCTTCACTGGACCGACAGTTCAGTCGAGGCTTGACCTTGAGATGACGGAAAATGTCAAACTTGTGTTGATGATGATAGTGACTGTGTGATAGGTTTGGTCAATTGTGACCATTGCATTTCATTCTTCTTGCAACAATCAAACAAACCCTATAATACGAGTATGTGATTGTTGTTTTTTTGTCTATTGATTTTGTGCTTCAGTTGTATTATACTATATCATAGCAATTGGGTTTTGTATTCTCAGTTTTTGGGAACAATTGAATTCCAAGTTTTCTTGTTTTGGAACACTTGCAAACAGTACACTAGTACGAACTAGTCACTACTGAATTGTATTATGTTCCTCCAAGTTGAGGTCATGCTCGTACTGTGTTGAAAAATGCTGACTAGTTGTACGAACAATAGAAATTAACATATGTGCAAAACATCAAGCGTGATGAATCAAGCTTCCCGCGTTAAGTAGCCACCAGTGTCATCTTTACCCACACAGGCGACACGAAAAAGACATATTCAGGCTTCATTTGATTTGAGGGAAAATGGGGGAAAAGAAAAAAAAAAAGGGAAAATAAGATTTTCCTGGAAAATGTGAGGAAAAAAACAACTTTCCTTATTTAGTGGAGATATACATGTTTGATATAGATTTTCATAAATTTTCCAGAGAACTACCAAATGGTGAAAAAAAATAGGGGAAAATTAAGTTTAAGGGATAAGATGTTGCGAAACACATAAACGTTATATTTATAACAGGAGAAATATAAATGGAATGTGATTAATTTGTTCTGGTACAGATGTAGTACATTTTATAACGGGAAATTAAGTTTAAAATAAAGTGATGAAATTAAAATTTAAATTGATTTTGCATAGTCTCGTTTTCAAATATAGTGTTTCAATTAAATTACTAATGTCTCACGTCTTAAATAAATATGAATGATTCAAGTAAATTTTATAACGTGTGACACTAAATGTTTAAATATTTTAAAATTGTTTGTTTTAATTAATTCAAAATGATCATTTTTTAACGTTTATAAATCATTACATAGAATCTAATTAAATTTTATAGGATATACTAAAACATAAAAAAATTATTAAACAATCATTTTTTAAGGGACACCAATACATGACTAGTATAACAACTTTGAACAAAACTTACAAACGAAAATATAGCACTAAAGCTTGCATTTGTTATATTAATGTTATGATTTGAGTATTCAATTAGCTTAATGAAACAATAGTTAATAGTTGATTGTATACAAAAAGTAGCCCAAATATGTTGGGGCCTTGTGTAGATGGCCTCCTTGCATGGTTTAGATCCAGTCCTGCTTGAGCAGGAAAACGACTGAGCTCCATCTCCAATTTAGGATGTTCTTTGAACATAACTGACGACTGTGTCTCCAGCCGATCAAGGTTCTCGTGATGCTGAAAATCATCAAGCATGTCAAGAAACGAATCAAACTTTGTTTCGTCTTCGAACGTCCTTTTAACTTTCTTTACGTACGTAGTCTAGGCAAGATTGTGGAACGTTCTTGACAAATTCTTCAACTGGTCCATCAACTACTAATCCGTTTCTGTTATAATTGGCGGTTACCTGACCGAAACTTTTTACGATCCATCTAAATTTATCAATGAGACCATCGTGTCCAGCGAACAAAACCTCCACCTGAGAACAAAGAATCTCTTCATAATCTGAACCCAATTCTTCTTTGTGGAGTTCCTTAGAATAGATTTGAATTTGTCGATTTTTTCCGACTCTGTTTCGCCTTGAAACCATTCGCTTACGAGCTCAAAATACAATCTTAAAATCTGTTGCATATCATCGTTCTCCATGGTTCTGTTGATGAATGATGAAAATGAGCTACTCTATGTAGTTTACGAATACTTGAAAATGAAAGACTACGTACTATATAGAAGTAGTTATTTATGAATGCTGCCAAACTGTAAATTGAAATCTATATAATACATTAAGCAAAAAAGGTTTTGAGTCATTCTAGAGTGTCCAAGTCATTCAAATATGTGTCAAAATAAAGTGCTGTCATTGGTCCATTTCATTCCATGTTGGCAGATTCTTTTATTTTGATTGGTCCAAAAAATAATTATGTTAGATGTATTTTAGTTTGGATAAGTATGTTTCAATGTGAAACATAATTTTCATTCAATACACCTTCAAAATTTCGATTATTCTTCAGTCAGTGATATCAAATAATTAAGAAAAGGAGAATTTAAAAGGCATATATAAACCAAATCATTAATACCAAATTTTAAGTTGCTAAGGTAAGCTAAGAATATATAAAGGTCAGTCAGTAAAATATCATGGTTCATATAAAATGCTCTCTTCTTCTTCGCTTTTCTCCTTTGTACTATATCGTGGTTCAAACCACACTATATATACTGTAGAGACATTAACATTGTCTTTTCATTCATAAAAAGACATTTGCTATGTACATAATCTCTTTTAACAAAAATATATATGTTGCCAGAATAGTATTGCTAAATTAAAGTAACTGCTGAGAAAACATTTTACTCAAAGATTTTGATGGAAATCCAAGTCCTACATATTAAGAGGAACCGAATATTGAAGCAAATAATTGTAAATCATCAATTATTTATGTACTACTTGAATTCTTATGAACACAACGTTGTGTTAACAGGCATATGCATATTATTGTGAATTTGTGACACTTTATAATGAGATTTGTGCCCCCTCCCCTATACTTTTTTTTTAACATGAAATTTTTAATTTTAACTTATGAGTTAATTGGTGAATTTTACTCGATAGATGATAAAATGAGTAATTTTGAATATCATTCATATTTGGATTGCAAATATTATTGGAAAATATAAATTTTCCAAACATTATGGGTGTTCAATCATATATATTAAAATAATTTTTTTGGATGAACGTTTATTGAGAAATCGATATTATGACAATAAGACAAAAGAAAGATAACCTGTAAAATCAATTAAAACAAATTGAAATGGATTTATAATTGAACTCATTTGCACAATTTTTATAGATATGTGATTATATACTCCATGTATGATCATGCTCGATAAGACAAGGTAAAAGTACTCGCCATATATATGGTACATGTGACAACACACATAAATCTATTTTCTGGTAGGACTTAAATCTGCACTCCTGGACTAAAAAGTATGAGGCTCTCCAGACACCAACTTAAAAAGAAAAAAAATGGAGAAAATGTAGAGTAGACCGTTTCATATATCTGGATTTTTTATTGTTATTTGCTACTCCATCCATAAAATAAGGCAGAATTCATGAAAGCTTGTTATAGAACAGTGTTACCATATAACTTCATACATTCTTCAATTTGTTTGGCTAGACTTCACTTTCCATTTTAGTTGAAAGAATTCATTATTGTGTTTGGCCAGCCCATTAAAACGGGACAATTAGTTTCAAAGAGATAATTGAGTCAAACTCAATTATGTTTCTTCTCTCTTTCAAAACCCTATAAAAATTTAATTTTATATCAAACACAAAGTTTAACAACTCAATTACAATTTAGTCACTATTCATCAATTTAACTCAATTAAACTCAATTCTAATTCTGAACCAAACAGCCCGAATAACTTCATAAAACATTATACTAAATTACTAATACCTTAATACCCAGGAACATATATACGTCCCTTAAGTACCTTATTACCAAAACAATTATATGTGGCAAATCCCTCTTCTATGATTGGTCCATTCTTTTGCTTGGTTGTCAAATACTTTTGTTCTGTTTGGTCGAAAGTTCTCTTTATCTAATGATGTGTATCTGTCCAAAATCCACAAACCGTTTCAAACAATTACGAATCATGTTTTGGTAAGAAGCATATGGTCCGATTGTTTGTCTATTCTGATCTTAAATTAAACAAGGATTTATTTTGGTCTTAAATTAAACATAAAATTTTAGAATGACCACAATAATTAAAATATTTTAATTCTATTTTAATGTAGGGTAATCAAATTCTAATCCGTTGAATGCGGACTATATTCAAGCGTATTCACCAATGATGTGATTTCTTGACGACTTTATCATATTTTTGCACTTCTTTATACTACTACATCCGTCCCACAACAAATAAGATTTGACTTTTCATCATTTTTATAATTCGATTTGACCATAAATTACTTTTAATTTATATACGAAAAATATTTAACAAAATTATATTTCGAAAGTTTATGATGTCTACTTTCATAATATAATTTTGTTAAATATTTTGTCATATATAAAGTAATAATAATTTATGATCAAAGTTGACATAGACAATTCTTAAAAGTCAAATATGTATTTTGTTGTGGGACGGGGAGTGAGTAAATCTTTTAATCATAGCCCATCACGAAATAGTATATAGATGTCACACAGTTTCATTCTCATATTTTTTGTATGTTAAAATTGAAGGTCCGCCATATTACAATTAACAGTGTTGCATTCCCTAAATTTGATAATTTCATTTGGCAAGAATGCAGACTCAGTATACATCTACTTCTTTTTTGAAAATGGATCATCCTTAACAATTGTATCATACTAAAGTATATGTAGCATTTTCCTATAAAAAATTATCAAAACACTCTTATAAACTCATATTTGGACTATATCAGTATGACACATGATACTTTATAATAGATAGTATTTTCTAAACCTAGAATTTTCAAATACAATATTATATTTCATAATTTAAGCAACTAATCCAATTATAAGAGTAGCTAACTTAATTTGTTTTGTTATTGCTTAATGATAATTTTAAGAAATATTATCATCATCTCGATCTTAACTTCCCATGGAGTTGAACACGGATTTGAAGAGTACAGAGATAATGTATAAAGCATGATATGAATTCTCTATTTTAGACATGAGAAGATTAGATTGGTACATATAAAAAAGTAAACCGGTAAGATAATAGTGGGAGCTGGCGGCTAATTGAAGTTCTTCCTCACTCCCCGATTGCCTAATCATAGGATCGTACTGAAGTTTGATATGTGGCCATGATTTTAAAGGAATATTAATAGACTTTCGAGTGTTTCAATCACATAAGAGCTATAGTTACTAAACTTATAAAGTATATAATTGAAGCAAGAATGATATATGGGTTAAAATATTTTGTCATATATAAAGTAAGAATAATTTATGATCAAAGTTGACATAGATAATTCTTAAAAGTCAAATATGTCTTTTGTTGTGGGACGGGGAGTGAGTAAATCTTTTAGTCATAGCCCATCACGAAATAGTACCTCTGCCATGACGATGAGCAAAGGTTTGGGACAATCTATCTCACGCCAGAGTGTACCTCTCCACACCTGTACTAAGCAACATTCAGTTAATGTTGCTCTTGCTCTATTCATCGCCAACAAATATAAAGATCATGTATATGATTTGCGCCTGGGACATGGGCGGACCCAGAATTTGAAAATCGGGGGGGGGGGGGGCTCCAGCTCTTAGGTAGAAAGTTTTCTAAAATGTACTTCATGCTTAAATAAATGGTAAATAGTCAAATATATCAAGTCAAATTCTTATTAAAAGTCATGTTTTTCCTGAATTGAAGAAAACATTAGCTCTCCACCCAAAGTTTGCGTATAACCATCCAATTTGTACTTATATCTTATGGTCTTTCATACTAATATACTCCCTCCATCCTGATTTTAACTTACCGTGTTGACTTTCTTGGGTCAACCTTTGTCAATTTTAATAAACCTCAAATTACTCTCAAACTATATATAAAGGTAAATGATTTAATAAAATCATATAATGAAAATTAAAAAGTACTAAGATTTTATGATACGAGTCGAGTACCCATAACACCCATAACATGAGTTGAGTACCCTATCCAACCTCGATGGATCAGATTCAAATGCCGTTGGGTCGGGCTTTCAAAACTCCTTCACAGTCCACCTGGGCACGATTTGGGCTTGGGCATAGCCTACGTAATACGGTCGGGCCTTCAAAAGTCTTCCCAGTCCAACCCATTATGAGAAATTTCATGAAGTACGTGCATTTGAGGACCCTCTCATGACAAATAGGATTTGCCCGATAGGAGTTTAAGGGATGTTATGAATTGTCCACAGGAGCCTTTATGTGGTTGGACCGTCTTCGGCTTAGCCTTTAGACATATTTTGTCTGTCGTCCCAACGGGTAGTATATGTCGTATGTTCTTTTAGGATATATGACAAATGTGATATGTTTAAGCTTACAATTTACATGCGACTACATGTAAATTTGTGATTTATATTTATTTTATATTCAATCTGTTTTTCTTTCTAATGTCATATTAAAATAATTTCAATCTGGTTCGCCATATATCTATATTCAAGAGATGCAAGAATTTGCTATGTGGATATTGTAAGTCAGTGACGGGGTTGTTGGGGAATAAAAATTATAACATGATGACGATATTAATATGGAGATTCTCGATAATATACTTATTTGAGAAATAAGTAATCATATTCCAACCATTATGACAGCACATATATTTAATTATTGTAGCATTTAACTGATCCATCACTTGACTCATAATATTTCTCATAGCGTTTTTTCTCTTGCATGGACTAATGATTTAGTTAATGAGATTAATAATCATTTTGTTATGTCGAAGATGTCAGATGAATGTGTCAAGTACTTGAGTAGGGATATCATTACAAAGATGGATGGTGTTGAAATTTTTCTCGACGATGTTTTCAAAATAGCTCTTGAGTGCTCAAGGTTCGATCGATATATGATCATGGTGATACAAATATTGATTAGACTTTCGAGTTGTGAATGAAACAAGACCCATAATTACTAATTTTTGAAAAACATATCGTCGAGGAAAAATTGATATGTGAAATTAATGTAGAGAAGAGGCTTTTCATTGTGATGATGATGATCCAATCACAAGAGACCAAGTCCCCATTCGGTTTTGATAGGTGTAACGCCATAAAATTTCAGAGAGTTTGAAGATATTGAGAATGCTACTTATATCATAAAGGTGCACCCTTAATTCTCAGAAATCCACCTAGAAGGATCCAAAGTTAGGTGTTCATGCTCTAGAGCAATCTTATATCGTCGAGTGACATCAGGATGCGCGGGAAAGGATGTGTACGTTTTGTTTTGTGTCGCCAACATATCATGGGAAGAGCAAATCAGGAGTAACAGTACTGGGCCTGACCCATGTGGGGATGGGTGTTATAAATGGTACTCCCTCCGTCCCGTTAAAATATGCCACAATATTTTAAGACGGCCAATAATTTATTGTTTGTTGGTGAAGAGAGAAATGATAATGAATGAAGACAGTATAAAATATAGGAGAGGTAAATAATTATGTCTGGATCGGGTGTCTACCGCAACATGTGGCATACCCATGTAACAAGTCACGAACACTGCAATGATCGGCCCGCATAGTTTATGTTAGTTCAAATATTAATTTTTTTGGTCCCCCTCCCCCACCCAAGAAAAAATTTATGGGGACTTGGAACCACCTCAAAAGATTCCTACCGAAACATGTGAAGGATCATATTAGTGAAATAATAAGTAAAAAAATATTTTTTTCGGGTGGTGGTGGGGGGGGGGGGGAGTGGTGGGTGTGGTGGCACCCATATTTCCACATAAACATGTAAAACTTAACTCCCTCCGTTTCGGGTTCAGCCTCTCACATTCCAGTTTGGGACCCCTCTCTCTCTCTCTCTCTCTCTCTCTCTCTCTCTCTCTCTCTATTTTTTTATACTTTAAAAGGATCCGGACTCGGACATGTCTAATATAAATGGGTATGGGTAGGCCAGTCTATACCTTACCCATTTAGACTATTGCTTAAATTATTGATGCAACAAATAGAGCGATACATATGTATGACAACAAAACTTGGTGTATAGAGCATCATTACAAATTGTGAAATAATGTTGTGTTTTAAATATAGGAGTATTCAATAGTGTTCGCTTTCATTATAAATACTTCTTATAATTTTTTTTATGACTTCGCATGAAATGGTGATACCTTTAGATCATGAGTACTAACACATTGTAAAACTTATATGTTTGTAAATTGAATATTTATATCTATTATCCGTCGAGTATCGACGGGTTATTTACTAGTATTTTATTAATATAATGATAAATCACTAACGCACTCGCATTCTTTAAATAAATTACCAATTTAATGTAATCATGTGAATTTCATATTATTTGGGAAAGTAAAGTAAACTGTTTGAAATATCACAATGCGACTTTATGATAATACAAGTACTTCAGTATACTGTATACCTTTGATCTGCTACTTTTATTAGTACTATAAAATAATAATGTGACGCAGCCTCGAATCTGGGCTCAATTTGTAGCCAATGAGAATCATTTCCATACAAAAGTTAAATTGTCACAAGTGATACTAAATTTGCTTTACAGTCGCAATAATTTACTTAAAGAATTTGAACACTTGGTAGTACTTCTTGTTTTCCTTCTTCACAGAGCAAGATAGATATTCTTTTTTTCTCTTCTGATTCTGATGATGGTTTTGCACAATTCCCTTTTTGTATGATGGTTCGTCGCAATTCTTGAAAGCTCCAGTCCAGGTTTCAACTAGTTTTCACTTCTCATTCAAAAATTCTCAAGGTAAGTTGCGAAAATTTTTCGCTGATCCTTTTCCACTATCTTGGATCTTATTCGAAGCGAGTCTTTTTCATTTATGTTTCCAGAAAGATCCCGTCCCATATTTTCCAGTTTGACTTTTTGCATTTTTGACTACGAATTAAACGGGCAAAATGTAAAAATGTTCAATTAAATTATATTAAATTACATTATGATACTTCAAGTACTAAAGTTAAATAATCGTACAAGTTAATTTTACATTTGCAATTTAATATTAATTCGTAGTCCTCAAAGTGGAAACATTGAACGGACGGTAGCTTATTATTGCGTATTATTGCTTTTTCTAAGCTTGCTGTTTAGTTGCAACTGGAGATTATGAAAAGATGAGAATTATGGATTGTTGTAATTGAATTTTGCCTTTCACTGAAACGGTGTATACCCAACTTATTTTTCTTCTTTTTTGGGCCGTACACGATTTTGAGACTAAAGATCGAACTGTAATTATTCAAGTGAAAGAAAGGTGGAAATTTATGGTTTCTTGAGTTTGTTGACGGTGATGCCTAATTTTGGTTTTTTTTTTTTTTTCCTTTGTTGTGTGAAAGTGAGTTTTTGGGTGGTTTCTTCACCTTTGTCTGAAATGTGATTAACATTCTTTTTGGGGTCACCAGATTCTGTTTTAAAACTTACCTTAGGGGAGTTATACTGGAAATGTTCCCGGGTTCATCTCTTGTCGACTTGGGTGGTAATTGGTAAATACTATAAAGAGAAGGACACATATCAAAATACTGAAATAGTTGCTAGCTTGCCTTTGTTCTTGGCCCTTGAGTAGTAGTTATTGTACTTGCTAATTTTGACCTGAAATAGTTTATATCGATAGTTAAAGTAATAGGCCCCTAATATAAAATGCTTCCCTGTGATTATCATTCTACTTCTTTCATAAAATGTAATTTCCTCCAACAAATGTCATACTACATGCTAGTAAGATATCTACCGCTCTTATGTAGTAAATCAGAAATTACCTAGTGTGGCAATCTCTTCGATAAGTGTATTAAAAAACTTGTCCTGCAGACACATAGCTCTCCTTTTCTTTTATTTATGAAAAGTTTAGTTCCGTTTCTTTTGTTGACTTGTGTGGTAAATACTGTAAATCAGTGAATAAGATGGACAAATCTCAGCATGATACTTACCTGTGTAACTGTGTCCCCAAGGGCGGATCCAGGAATTTTTTTTGGGTGGGCTGACATGGTACTCATTTTCCGACTCTTATATTTTTTCTCTTTTTTCTTCGACCGTTATACTCACATATTCCAGTTTTACCTTCTTTTTATGACTATTATAGATTTTATCATTCAAATATAAATACTATATATACATTTCTAAAAACCATGTAAAAACTAAACATAAAAAAATTGATGGAAGCAATCTAAATTAAAGATTGTTTTTAAGAAAATAACAACTAATAATGAAAAATATGCAAGAAAATACATTATAAAAGAAAATATAAAATATAGCAAGAGTCGATCGGTCCTCAAATCATCTGATTGGTATATACTAAAGACAATTTCATTAACAAAATTACAAGTAATTAACCAAAACACATGGATGATAAGCAAATAATTAGCATATACTACTATATGTTTACTCACATTAAGCATATCATATGTTTACTAACATCAAGCATATCATATGTTTACTAACATCAAGCATATATTAATCAAATAGATAAACATGTCAAATTTATCTAAAGAAAGATAAACAATTGAATTCAATGTGTTCTCAAAAGTCCTAGTAATTTGTTCGCCTTCCTGTCTCCTATGTTACTGGACGTGTGAGTGTGAATTGTCTTCGGGTTTTATATTTCAACGTGTGTAATTTGGACTATGTGATTCCATATTTATAATTCATATATTTTAATTTGCAAGAAAGTTAAAGTTGAATGTGTTGGGCGAGTGGAAGGGTTCTTGGATTTTGTATAGGCCAGAGAATCAATCCTTGCAATTGACTTTTTTTTTTTTTTTTTTTGCTTTTTTTTTCTGGGTGGGTTGAAGCCCACCTAAGCCCAAGGGCCCGTCCGCCCTTGTGTGTCCCATTCATGTCATGGTCTATCTTAAGCTAATAGTAATAGGTCCTAATACCATTTATTAATGCTGTTCTCACGTGCATGTATGAGATTTAGATGACATCTAGGAGCGGAAAAACAATTCGGGTATCTGGCTTCCCATACCTCGTCACTGCTTCAACAGTAAAGAATTTATTGGAAAAGCATACAGGCAAGGGAAGTATAGTTGCTTTAGACGTAAAGTTCTGCAAAGGTGGGACAAGGGCGTATGCCAGGGTTCAATTTATAAATAGCGAATGCGCTGAGAAGATTTTAAGACATACACACCTGTATTTTGGCATGTCCTACTTGATGGCTTGGGAATCCGACTCTGACATTGTGAAAAGCCCTCGAGCATATTTGCATGAAATGGAGTCCGTCACATTACATTTTGGATGTCAAGTATCGACTGATATATTTTCAGTCCTATGGAGAAGGGCTGATGTTTCTGTTAAATTTGGAATTTCATTGAAGAAGATGTGTTTTACCTTCTCTTATGACTCAGTTGATTACAAGCTTCAGCTCTCTTACGAGAACATATGGCAAATAGTTCTACATCGTTCAGCTAGGAAAACTGCGAAGTATTTAGTCCTACAGGTTTGGCTTACCATGCATCTGTGTTCCTTACCTTTCTGCCCGTTGTATGTTATTGTTCATCAGTTCAATGATGTCTTTGCATTAAAAAATTTAATACCATGTATTTACATATGTCGTAAACATATCATCATGCTCCAATAGGCCAATATACTTTAAGCTTGAAATTAAATTGATATTACTGATGTTGCTAATTTATACATGTTAAGTGAAATATGTATCTAAACTGTTTTTCTTTCATTTCCTATCCTCTAGCTATCTGGTGCTCCTCGAATATACAAAAAGGAAACCGCAACTTATAGCTATTTTCTGGAAACTCATGATGATCAGTGGTTCAGAACAACAGACTTTACGTCGTCATGCATTGGGCAGTCTTCTGGCTTGTGTCTCGAGCTTCCCCATGACCTCTCTCTTCCAAATTTCGAAGGCGATTTTGTTTTTTACAAGGAAAGTGAAAATCAGTTCCTTCTCAAGATGGAAAGACCGTTTTCTCATAATTTGGTTCTAGTCCCCATTGTACATCCTCCAGGAGGGCATCAATTGTCATATAGAATATTGTTTAAGGTTTGCAGTTTGGTGCAAACAGGATATGTCCCGGGGCCTAAACTCAATCTCAATTTCTATCGGCTGGTCAATCCAGATGTATTTGATATAAGATACATTGAGCATGCTCTAGAGAAACTGTACTACTTGAAGGAGTGTTGCTATGATCCAGTGACATGGCTTATTGAGCAATATAACAAGTACCGCCTGTTGAAAGAGATTCCAGAACTACCTTCAATTTCTTTGGATGATGGGCTTGTATATGTGCGCAGGGTTCAAATAACACCGAGCAGAATTTTTTTCTTTGGTCCAGAAGTGAATGTGTCAAACCGTGTATTACGCCATTATCGCAATCATATTGATAATTTTCTCCGTGTTTCTTTTGTCGATGAGGAAGGGGAGAAAATTTATTCATCTGAGTTAGCTCCAAGAGTGGATACTGGGGATGAGAATAGACGAACAAAAATTTATGACAGGATACTTTCAACACTAAGGGAGGGCATTGAAATTGGAGACAAGAAATTTGATTTTCTTGCATTTTCATCGAGTCAATTACGGGAAAATTCTCTATGGATGTTCGCTTCAACCACTAACCTTAGTGCTGATGATATTAGAAGCTGGATGGGTGACTTTCGATCCATTAGAAACGTGGCAAAATGTGCTGCCAGACTTGGACAATCATTCAGCTCGTCTACCGAAACTTTGAGTGTACGCAAGCACGAGGTTGAAAATATTGTCGACATAGAGGTTTTAAGATGTGGAACTAAGTTTCTTTTCTCTGATGGAACCGGAAAAATATCTTCTGAGTTTGCTCGGAGAGTCTCCATAAAATGTGGAATTAAAGCTTTCATCCCGTCTGCATTTCAAATACGGTACGGTGGCTACAAAGGAGTTGTGGCTATTGATCCGTGTTCCTCAAAGAAATTATCATTAAGACCAAGTATGTTGAAGTATGAGTCTGACAATATTAAACTTGATGTCTTGTCATGGAGCAAGTATCAGCCCTGTTTTTTGAATCGTCAGATTGTCACTCTTTTATCTACTCTTGGAGTTGGTGATCATGTTTTTGAGAAGAAGCAGAAAGAGGCAGTAAATCAGTTGGATGCAATCTTATGTGATCCATCAAAAGCACACGATGCTTTGGAATTGATGTCTCCCGGAGAATATACCAACATTCTCAAGGAAATGTTGAAGTGTGGCTATAAGCCTAATGAAGAACCATTTCTATCAATGATGCTGCAAACCTTTCGCTCGTCAAAGCTGCTTGATATGAGGATGAAAGCGAGGATATTCCTACCAAATGCTAGACAAATGATGGGATGTCTTGATGAAACTGGAACCTTGGAATATGGGCAGGTGTTTCTTCAATTTTCTGGTGCAGGCCGTAGACGGTTTTATGAGGAATCTCTGAAATTCTCTGAGAGTATGTCAGATGAGTATAACTATCTTGTCAAAGGAAAGGTTGTTGTGGCTAAATGCCCGTGCTTGCATCCCGGTGATGTTCGCATTTTGACAGCAATTGACGTGCCAATATTGCATCACATGGTGGACTGCATTGTTTTCCCACAAAAGGGTGCCAGGTAAAATAACATGCTACTCCTTGACTAATCTTCAGGATGTTCAGTTTCTCACAACTATGCTTCAGGCATTTCTGATCTTAAAAGAGTTTCAGATATTCATGTGAAGCTATTTCAAATTTCAATGTGATTTTAGTTTCTTCTTCTAGCCTGAACCTTATATTTATAGATGCATAGGATAATGACAATATACTTAATGTCATAATAACCTTTTATTTTTTGTTACAGACCTCATCCTAATGAATGTTCGGGGAGTGACTTGGATGGAGACTTGTACTTTGTTTGTTGGGATCGTGACTTGATTCCACCAAAGCAAGTTCCGCCTATGGATTACAGCCCAGCTCCAACCACACAGCTGGATCACGACGTGACAACTGAGGTAATGTTACTTTTGGTGCACATTACAAAGTATCCTTGAATTTGAGTTCTAAATAATGAATGAAACGAGACTCATCATATTAATTTTCTGTGTAGAAACTTTTTCGCAATCTTACAAAATTTCAAATTGAAGTTTTGAACAACTAAATTAACCCAAGAATCAATTCTACATTTTTAAAAGGCTTAGGTTACTTAAAATAACATTGTGTTCAGAAAAAAACACCCGGCTTCTTTAAAGAAAATGTGGATCAATGGAAGATGCTCTTTATATCAGCATTCTGGATATAACTTGTAACTGAAATCTAATGTATCTGATTTTATTCAATTCACAGGAAATTGTGGAGTACTTCACTGATTACATAGTAAATGATAGTTTAGGAATCATAGCGAATGCACACACGGTATTTGCTGATAAAGAACATGAGATGGCCTTTAGTAGACCCTGTATAGAGCTGGCAGAATTACACTCAATTGCAGTCGACTTTCCAAAAACTGGAGTTCCTGCAGAAATACCACCTCATCTATGGGTGAAAGAATACCC
Organism: Plantago major; assembly: GCA_026545765.1. Classification (NCBI taxonomy): domain Eukaryota; kingdom Viridiplantae; phylum Streptophyta; class Magnoliopsida; order Lamiales; family Plantaginaceae; genus Plantago; species Plantago major. Next base: position 28,283,043 of record CM048839.1, on the reverse strand, counting down.
AGACTTCATGGAAAAGTCGGACAAGCCCACCTATGTATCAAAACGTGTGATTGGCAAGCTTTTCAGGGAAGTTAAAAAAATAGCCCCAGAGACACTATCTTTTGGTTCTTTCACCAAAGAAGTAGCAGAAAATTCGTATGATCTTGATATGGAAGTTGACGGATTCACATACTACATTGACAAAGCATTTGAATACAAATCCAAGTATGATTACAAGCTGGGCAATTTGATGGATTATTATGGGATTAAAATCGAAGGTGAAATACTGAGTGGCAGTATCATGAGAACTTCAAAGAGTTTTGACATAAGAAAAGATACAGAAGTTGTTGGTGCTGCTGTGCGGTCCTTAAGGAACGAAGCTAAATCGTGGTTCAAAATAGGAAGTGAGTCAGATGATACTTATGCAAAGGCTTCGGCTTGGTACCACGTGACGTATCATCCGGATTTCTGGGATCGTTACAATCCGGATATGAAGCGTGATCATTACATTAGTTTCCCATGGTGTGTGTATGACAAGCTGCTGTACATAAAAAAGAACAGTTTGAGAAGGGCTAACGTGTCTTCACTAGACCGACAGTTTAGTCGAGGCTTAAGTTTGAGTTGACGGAAAATTTCAGTTTTTTGTCATGTATGGCCGGGACTTGAATTTCAAGAAACTACTTTTGTGTTGTTTTGGTGGTGCTCTTTTCAGTTTCGCTTCGAATTTTAAGAGGTTTATATATGCCTGAACTTGTGTTGATATGATGGTACTGCCTGTGATAGCTTTGGTGAATTGTGATTATTGAATGTGATTATTCTTGCAACAATCAACTACCAAACTTATAATACTAGTGTGTACTTGTGTTTTTTTCCTACTGATTTTGTACTTCTGTTGTGTCATATCATTAGTTGACCTATTACCATTGAAAGCAGTTGAGGTTTTGTATTCTCAGTTCATTAGGCACAATGTATTGAATTCCAGGTTTTCTTGTTTTGGAACACTTACACAAACAGGACACCAAGAATACGTTACTACTAACTAGTCACACGTGAATTGCATTTTTTATCCTCTATGTCGATGTCTTGCCCGTATTGTTTTGAAGAATACTGAATAGTTATACTAACAAGAGGAACATCTGCGCAAAACATGAGGCGTGATGAACCAAGCTTCCTGCATTTAAGAATCAACAAACGTAGTCTTAACACAACAAGACAGACACAAAAAATGAGACACTTTACACTCCCCTGCCTCTACCTACCAGAAACAGCCTGCAGAGCAGCAAATAAGCACAGCAAAGACCAGAATCAAGAACTAAAGACAACCAAAGATCAAATCTATCTACAAGCAATGCACTCATAATAGACAACAATCTAAATATGTCAGAGAGAACCAAAGGAACTTATTTAAACTTTAACAATCTAACAAACCAAAGCTAGAACATCAATATGCATAACCAACTAACAATTTAAGAAGAGCTCATCTACAGATTAATTGGTGAGACTTAACAACCCTTTATCTTCTTATTGAACCATTTGAGCCTCGCCATTCCACTCTTGTTGTAGCTCGACGAGCTTTCTCCAGATTTTCGTGAATGAGTGGAGCCCATTCAGTATTAGTCTTGCTTAGACGATCACTGCTCCGATGCTTGATGTACTTTTCCAAGTGAAAGCATATCTCCGATAAATTTCTCAAGGCTTTTCCAGTGGTCACCAGTTCGTCGCTTAGGTACTCACCACACCCCACTTCTTTGACACACTTGATGTCCAAGGCACTCAAATACTGTCGAATTTCAATCCTTTCAAGGCCTGTTTTCTTCCCAAGCATCGCTATCAGTTCCTCTAAAAAAATTTTCGTCATACGGCTGTTTTCAAGAAGCACGTCTGCGTGAACCATGTCGTCTTCACAATCAAACAAAACTTTTTCGTACTTGTTCGCCTTTCTTATCAGGAACCTCTTCCTTTCCACATCTGTTCGAAGGTTGTCAAAGGCCTGCATTGTGAGGGATCTTTTCTCTATAGCTTGAGCAAGAAATCCACCGATCTCTATCTCCAATTCAGGATGTTCTTTGAACATAACAGACGCCTGTGTCTGCATCCGATCAAGGTTCTTGTGAAGCTGAAAATCAATAAGCATGTCAAGAAACTGCTTGAACTTATCTTTGTCTTCGAACGTCCTTTTAACTCTTTGGACGTAGTCTAAAGAAGATTGTCGAACATTCTTGGCACATTCTCCAATAACTGATTCATCAAATACTGAACTGTTATTGAAGTTGTTATAATCAGCGGTTACATGACAGGTGAAACTTCGTGTGGTCCATCTGAATTTATCGATGAGATCATCGTGTCCAGCGAACAAAGCTTCCACCTGAGAAAAAAGAGCCGCTTTATTATCTGAATTCAGTTCTTCTTCAGCGGAGTTTCTTACAAGGGATTTGAAGTTGTCGAAAGTTGTCTCGTTTTCACCCTGAAATCGTTCCCTTACGAGCTCAAAGTACAATCTGGAAATCTGATACACTTGCATATCATCGTTCTCCATGGTTATGCAATTATGTTGATGAATGATCGATGAAGATGAGCTCTGTAGTTTATGTGTACATAGTTGAAATATTTGTTGTTTTGGTTTGTTTCCTTATGACACGTACAATATTCACTCCAAATCTCGTTGGGACTGGGAGAAGATATACTAATATCTATGAGAGACCGGCCTACTTATAGAGAGACTTAGGAAAAACTAAATCTCCTTATTTTCGCCGATCTGACCCGGTTTATGTCTCCGGCGGGTCGGACTGGCTAAAATAAGTCGGGTCAGGTATATATTTCTCAATTAACCGGCCACATCACCATTCGATTTCGATCATTATGTTTCATCAGATCAGATCGGTCTCGCCTCCTTCATCGATCATTACTAGTATCTTTTATGTATGACTAACATGTAACACTATTTCGTTATTATTCCATTTATTTTTATAAATGACCATGTATTTTGGTTGGTGATGCTACAATAATTAAGTATTATTATTATTAAGTAAGTCTCCTGAAAGACGGTCTCTAGATAAACGGAGTTATATTGTTAAGAAAATCATCGATATTATTAATTAAAACACATATATTCTCAACACTGGTGTTTTTTCATATTACAACAAGACTTATTTCGTTACAACATAGACGTTTTGATTAATAACATGAATGATTTTATTAATAACATAGGCCGTTTCTAGATAAGTTATCTAGAGACCGTCTCTCATGAGACTTTGTGATTATTATTATGATGGACCCTTTTTTATTGCACAAAGTCTCCTAAGAGACGGTCTCTAGATAAACTATCTAGAGACAGGACTATATTGCAATTAACCACTTTACATTACTTTTTGGCATAATTTCGCGGATCCTACCCGACCCAGCCCGACTATTATCGTTGGTATATAAACTCTTTTCAACAGTTTTTTCCATTTCTTTCTCTCTTGCCTCTCTTTTCTCTCGTTTTTTTTTTCTCTTCTCTTTTTCTCTCTTCCTGATTCTCCTTGCAACTGTTCAATCTTGATGCTTTCACCCCTGATTTTGTTTGAGACTTGAATGTAATTGTTTTGTTCGAGATTATCTTCGTGATTTTGTTCTTTTTCGTCACTTTTATGCTTGTTAGGGTTTTTTTGTTCTGATTTGGGGATTTTTGTGGTTGTTTATCTGAGTTTTGCAGCTATTCGTACTATATTGGTTGGTAAGAACGACATGGAAGGTTCGACGGATGGTAGCCGACATCGAAAGCGGAAGGCGGTGACTTGCAGTGAAGGTTTTTCTTGTTTTTTTGTGTTGTGAACATTTTTCTGTGTTGACTACGGAAGATAGGGAATACATGGTTTTTTTTGGTGATATTCTATGGTATGCTTGAGATCATAGGTAAATTCATTGGAAACTTGGGTTACTTCTTTGATATCATGGTTTTGTGAGAACATTTTTTATATGTTCACTGGGGAAGATACTAATGGCTGTGGTACCTGATGAAGCACATGGAGATGTTTAAAGTGAAAAAAAAATCAAATGTCCTGAGTTGATGATGGTATTTGTTTTCAGTTTGGTTTTTTTTAGTTTGTTATTAGCATAGGTTGTTTGTTTGACAACATGGGTGATATTTTTTATAACATACATTTCTCTTCTTTTCTATAGGTATAAAAAGGGGCATACTGCATGCTCAAATCATTTCAATAATGTGCTTGGCTGATATTAATGGATGAAGGGATGCACTGTTGTTCAGTGTAGCTGAGTTTGTCGATTTGCTAACAAAGAACTATAGTTCTAGCAAACCTAGAACTATGCATACTATATTGAGGAGGATTTATGACAAGAAGGTTTCTGAAAAGATAAAGAAGGAGGAGGAAAAAGGCTTGGCAAAGGAGAAGGATGTTGGGAAGTTAGATTTTATTTTGTGAAGATTGTTTGTGTAGTAATTTCCTTAGTGGTAGCTGTAACTGAACTGAATACTTGATTGTAACTGTATACTTGATTGTATCTGCTTGATGTACAAGTTTGAATATATGTTGATATCATGGGATAATATATTGAGATCATGTGTTAATATGTTGAGATCATGGGTTAATATATTGAGATCATTGTGTTATATTGAGAACATTTTTGGATCATGGGTATTATACTTGAGAACATGTGTATGATGTTTGAGTACATGGGTTAATATGTTGATATCATGGGTTAATAGTTGAGAACATGGGTATGATGTTTGAGTACATGGGTTTATATATTGATATCTTGAGATTATGGGTTAGTGTTTTGTGATCATGGATTAATATGTTGAGATCATGGGTTAATATATTTAGACCATGAGATGATACTCTGAGATCATGGGTTAATATGTTGAGATCATGGGTTAATATGTTGAGATCATGGGTTCATATGTTCAGAGCATGGGATGATCCTCTGAGATCATGGGTTAATATGTTGAGATCATGGGATGATACTCTGAGATCATGGGTTAATATGTTGAGATCATTTGTTAATTTTTGTGATGTTTGTGCACATGGAAAAACTCACATGTTCCAAGAAATATACAGAAACAAAGTTCTGAACTAAGTTTTTGCACATGATAAAACTGTTGACATACAGTCACATGTTCTGTTTGATGTACAATTATCTATCAACAAAGTAGTGAACTAAGTTTTCTATTACACAAAGTAATGAACTATATCAAGTGTTTATTTGGCTGTTTGTTTCCAAACTCATTCGTGATTGGCTTCTTCCTTTCAAGTTTGCCCTTGACTCTTTGTGGCTTCCTTCCTTTGGTTTTGGTATAATCTGGATCTTTTCCTCCTGTGGAAGCACAACTTGTTGATGTTGTTTGGCATGGTTTCTGAGTGGGGGATTGTGTAAATGTTGTTGTATCAATGATAGCTTTGATAGCTAGTAAGTTCTGATGGTACCCGTCCTCTAATATCCTTCTAGCATCCATGTGCCCTTCTGCCTTTAATACAAGTTCTGTGTAGTTCCTGATCATAAGTTGCCTCCAAGCAATGCATTCCTATGCATATAACATATCAATGAGATGATAGAACATAATATTGATAGAACATATCATGGGTTAGGCATCATAACAACTCTCTACTGCTACATGCCAAACTACTTTTCATGGTATCATGGTGTGCAATGCAGAGAACATGGATTATATGACAGTGAGCATTGGATAGGCATCTTAACAAGTCTCCACAGGCTACATGCCAACTACTTTTCATGGGTATCATGGTGTGTAATGCAGAGAACATGGATCATATGTCAGTGAGCATGAGATAGGCATGATAACAAGTCTCTACTGGTCACATGTCAACTACTTTTCATGGCATCATGGTGTGTAATGCAGAGAACATGGATCATATGGGATAGGCATCTTAGCAAGTATCTACTGGCCACATGTCAACTACTTTTCATGGCATCATGTTGTGTAATGTAGAGAACATGGATCATATGACAGGGAGCATGGGTTAGGCATCTTAGCAAGTATCTATTGGCCACATGTCAACTACTTTTCATGGCATCATGGTCTGTAATGCAGAGAACATGGATCATATGACAGGGAGCATGGGATATGCATCTTAACAAGTATCTACTGGCCACATGTCAACTACTTTTCATGGCATCATGGTGTGTAATGAAGAGAACATGGATCATATGACAGGGAGCATGGGATAGGCATCTTAGCAACTACTGGCCACATGTCAACTAATTTTCATGGCATCGTGGTGTGTAATGCAGAGAACATGGATCATATGACAAGGAGCATGGGTTAGGCAACTTAGCAAGTATCTACTGGCCACATGTCAACTACTTTGCTTGGCATCATGGTGTGTAATGAAGAGAACATGGATCATATGACAGGGAGCATGGGATAGGCATCTTAGCAAGTTTCTACTGGCCACATGTCAACTAATTTGCATGGCATCATGGTGTGTAATGCAGAGAACATGGATCATATGACAAGGAGCATAGGTTAGGCATCTTAGCAAGTATCTACTGGCAACATGTCAACTACTTTCCATGGCATCATGGTGTGTAATGCAGAGAACATGGATCATATGACAGGGAGCATGGGATAGGCATCTTAACAAGTATCTGCTGGCCACATGCCAACTACTTTTCGTGGCATCATGGTGTGTAATACATAGAACATGGATCATATGACAGGGAGCATGGGATAGGCATCTTAACAAGTATCTACTGGCCACATGCCAACTACTTTTCGTGGCATCATGGTGTGTAATGCAGAGAACATGGATCATATGACAGGGAGTATGGGATAGGCATCTTAGCAAGTATCTACTGGCCACATGCCAACTACTTTTCATGGCTACATGGTGTGTAATGCAGAGAACATGGATCATATTGAAAATTACTCAATAACGGTGACAGAACAACTACAATATGAAATCATGGGACAAATTGTGTAGAACATAGTAAAGATATTATAGAACATGACCTGTATTTTGAAGTCATACAAGTACATCAGCAAGCTTAGTTGTCGAATTTGCTCCAGCTGAATCCGGAATCTACGATCAACAATTAGTGAAAATCACAAGAAAAACATACTAAAACCTTCATCTACGATCAACAACAACTGAAAATCACAATGAAAACATATGATCGATCAACTATCTAGCTAAACATATACGTAGCAGTGTAACAACACGATCGATCAACTATCTAGCATTAGTTTTCAATCAAATCAAAAAAAAATCACAGTGATATGTTAGAACCTTTTGTATACACGTTTTTTACTATTTTCGAACGATATAACAGCAGATCGAGAATGGTGAGAGCACAATCTTCAATGGCGAGATGAATTGATGAATTTCACGGCTGAATTCTGGTTGTTTTCACGGTTTTTCCGGTGATAGAAACTAGAGAGAGAAAGAAGAGCAAGAAAGAAGAACGAGAAAGCGGTTGATGATGCGTGAAAGCTAGGGTTTAGCTGATGGTTTTGTGTATTTATACCGGCCCGTATTACTATAGTCCGACCCACCTTCTGGCCCTTAGGTTGGGGTGTTTTTGGCAACTAGTTTTTAATTGGGGTTAATATGTAATACTCTTTCAGAAAAAGTGTTACATTTTACTATTCTGCGGTCAATTGTCTCCGCGTTTGACTACAATTTACTCTTAAACGATATTAATAAATAAATTATTAAAATTATATAATGAAAATTTAGTAATTAAATTTTTATTATATGATTTTATTAAATTATTTACTATTATCGTTTATGAGTAATTTAAATCAACTCAAAACGATTACCGTCCAATCAAAATGTAACACTTTCTCTGAAATGGAAGGAGTATATAAAAAGTATGTCTTAATGTCTTTATCTAAGGGCTGTCTTTTAGGATACCTATCTTTTTATTGTGGTACTAAAATGATACATAATCATTATGACTACTAACGAGAAATATTAGGGGTCTTATTAAAAAATTTGGTGTCATATATAAATGTCAAAAAAAAAAAAGTGTTTTGTACAAATATTTAGACTTCTATTTTTTCATAAATTTCACATTTTATTTTTGAAATGATTTTAGTGTTTTTCCAAAATGTATCAAAGGAAAATTCATGATTTCAAAGCATTGTCTTTGATATATATAATAACCTATTATAATCATAATTAGTTCTCCTTCCACCCTTGAAGAGAGGAATTGAGAAGCTAAAATCATGCTTTTAAACCTAAAACATGATACAATGGTACAAATTGGATCTTCTGTTCCACTTTCGTTACAAATCATATGTACTAATTAACAATGTAAATTAAATCTAGCTGAATTTCATAAGTAGTTTTAACCATTAGACCTATCTAGAGTAAGTTTTCTGAAAATGGATCTATATTGTTCATAAACAATTTATGTTGTTAATAAAATACATTTATTTGTATATTAAAAAATATCAATATATATTAACAACATAAACGTTTTAATTAATTATTTAAATATTTTTATTATATATATATATATATATATCCGTCTTTAAATAAGTTATATAAATACCGTTTATTCATATGGACCAGTTAAACTTAAGATCGGTTGCACAAAACATCCACTCCAAATGATTTTTCTTGCCGATTTGACTTAATTGTTTCCGCCAAAAAACCGAAAATTATGTCTGAAAAGGAACAAATAGAAAACCACAAAAACCAATCCAAATGGGCCCTAAACATGTTTGGAAGTTGGAACTTTAGCTGTGCTTTCACGATCATTAACTATTAATTACTTACCACTTGCAGTAAACATGTGAAAGATCGAATGATTACTTTAGACTTGGAAAAGTCATGAAGAATTAATAAGAGAATGATTTATATAATAAATAATTAAGAATTGCCACCTTGTTTCTTTTCCCAAGTGGTGTAGTGGGATGCTTATAAAACAAATTAGCCAGCCGGTATGGCTGCTAAGAACGCCACTATTACTTCTCCATATTTAAGTGGATGTTTTGGAAGTGATTAAAATAAATCGGGTTTTAATTGGTTTCAACAATGCAAAAGAAGTTTGATTTCCTGAATAACACCACCCACTGGAGCCAAAGAGATCAATTGATCACTGATCAGCTTCAAGTTGTTCAATAATGGTCTTATAGTCCCCTTCAAAGATCGCGACTTGATACTGTCCATCTCGTGCTAAATGGACAGCGCAACGATCCGCCAAACCTTCAGCAATTTCCTGGCAGCTAGACGGACTTTGCACCTTCTCCAAGCTAGAAGAGCGCCATCAGAATCTCGGAAACACTTTTGTCACGATTACAAATTAATTATAGTTTTTTAAGGTTAAGTGTACATCATTACAAGGCCCAAGCGCGTACGTATCTGCCTCAAATTAGGGGTGGGAAAAGGGTTCGGGTAATCCGATCCCGTCCCGATCCTATTGTATAAAATTCCGATAGGGTCGGGTATTTCGGGATCGGGTACCCGCAAAGTAAATTCTTGAAACTTTTATCGAGTTTACGGGTCGGGATTGGGAATAAAATATTTATTCCCGAAACCCGACAGGTACCCGAACATCTAACTATTAATTAATGAATGATTTTTATATTGATACATAATATTAAATCATGATCCCATGCTGTAAATATATACATTCCGTATTTCCTAGAGATATCTCCCATTACGCTGTATAAAATCTGTCCATAATTCTATACCAGCACATAGTAATTTGTATCTCTAAACTGCATGTTGAACTAATTTTCATATGGAAAGATGTTCATCAATTGATTCATGGGAGAAAGCTTTATATATTTTTCACAATGTTTTGTCGAGTTTGACCCGTGTAATGAGCCATCAACTATATACATGTTTCAACATAGTGATATATTTTAATAGATCTAACTTTTATTCTTTTAAAAAATTACTTCAAGATAACTACTTATAAAATAAAATTAATACATATATAAAATAATTATCCGATAAGGTAGTCCGATCCCGACCCGATCTTTAGTGGGTACCCGATTATGGGTACCCGCTAGAAATAGGGTCGGGATTGGGATGAATAAATCAAACCCGAATTATCGGGTACCCGAAGTTTAATCCCGAATTTATCCCGCACCCGTCCCGCGCCCACCCCTACCTCAAATGTTTGACTATTTTTGCCCTGAGATATTTCCAAATTCCAACTACTCTTGCACTACTCCATCTTTATTACTTCGCCTTAAAATGCCACTTCTTTTTTTCAGGTCAGCGATGTCCAACTTTAACTACAAACTTAAAGTTTCATAATATAATTTAATTGAACATTTTACATTTATCGTTTAAGATTCATTCGTAGTTAAAGTTGAAAACGGTTGACCGAAAAAAGTCAAAATGGATGACATGGGACGGGACGGAGGAAGGGACGGGACGGGACGGGACGGAACGGAGGAAGTAATTACTACTACTATATATAGAGTATGCACACTCCATATTTGAAGTATTACAGGCTGTACATATTTCATCAGCATTATATATACCGGTCTTTCCATTCAAGACTAGTCCTTCTCAGCATAAACTACAAGACTCCGGTTCCATAATCCATATTAAAGATGGAGATAGAAAATATAGGGAGATCATCCAGTGGTCGTAATGGAAAAGTTATTGGTGATGATACTTCCGGAAGAAATGGTGTTTACTTGACGTGGGATGACTTGTGTGTCACCGTGCTGGATAAGGCTGCAGTGGCTGCTCGTGGAAGGCGGCCGATACTCCAAGGACTTACCGGCTATGCCGCGCCAGGTGAGGCCTTGGCCATCATGGGGCCTTCGGGTTGTGGCAAGTCGACTCTTCTTGATGCATTAGCAGGTACTTTCTCCGTACCAAAACTGAAATGTGAGATCATACAATTAGAGATCATCCCTACTAATTAATTATTTTGTCTATTCTCAAAGACTGTCATTTGGTTTTATTGATTTTTTAAAGGTACATTTAGATCACAAATTTATCTAAAATCGTAAATAGAATACAAGTAAGAAAATTATAATATTATATTATCAAAGGCCGTTTGGTTTGGGGTGTTTTCTGATAGTATTTGGAAAACACCATCTGAAATATCACGTTTGGTTGCACAAATCTGAAATCTGGCCATGAAACTCATCAAATACCGAAATTTCTGACCCTCAAAATTTATTCTTCGAAATACCATCTACAATTACCCACCTAGAGTGGGTTATTGAGATATGATATTTGGTCCCAAAATACATGTTTTATGCAATTACATCTTTATCCCTCAAAATTAACAGGATATTTAAAGCCCAGATCATTCATCTCTTTATCCTTGTCTGTCGATATTCACTAGATCATGAATCAAACCCCCCCCTCTCTCTCTCTCTCTCTCTCTCTCTCTCTCTATATATATATATATATATATATATATATATATATATATATATATATATATATATATATGATGAGATTAATTATTACAAAGGCTGTGGACTCTTCTTTCTTCTTTGTATTATTAGCAACTAACGGAAGGATCACAATTTGCACATGTATGTGCTGGACTAATTGGCTCGAAGTGTATGGGTGGGAGATTTGGTTAAACTATTGATATAATTATTTTATTTGGCTTCAGATTTCCATTCATACTATACAGATCGGCTATAAAATTAACTAGAACGTGAGTTAGTGCGAATTGATATAATTATTTTATTGTGGAATTTAGTTATAAATAATGGAAGAAGTATATGACGATAAACAATATCGTTTCAAATAATGGATTGTCATTTTTCGGGTTGAAATAGAGTTTTGAGTTAGTTCGAATTGATGTTTTAATTTAATTGAAAAATATGAAGAAAGATTGGTTATCATGAATTGATTTTGTTGGGGTTGAATTATGACTTGTAATTTAGTTGTGGAAGAAAGACATATATATATATATTTTTTTTAATGATGAATTGATTTTGTTGAGGGTTGAATTAGGGTTTAAATTTAATTGGGGAAGACATGTTGGTTTTTTTAATTAAAGTCTAATTTATGTACTCAATTGCATAACTCCGATAGTTGTTCACTATATATATATATATATATATATATATATATATATATATATATATATATATATATATATATATATATATATATATATATATATATATATATATATATATATATATATATATATGTATGTATAATAAAATAAATATTGTAATAAATTGGGAGGGATACGACTGTACATTACTAGAAATTCAAAAATAGGTGTTTTGAACCAAACATGGTATTTCAATATCAAATACTATTTCCGTCAAATACTACCAAACATGATATTTCTACACAAATACCACTTCAATTACCCTGTTTTTTTAGCTCGGGCCCAAATACCATGAATTTTTGTATAGTAAAACACCTTTTCAAACCAAACGGCCATCTTGTAGAAGACTTTCTGCGATTAATTTAAAAATGGCCCATTTAAAAATAGACCCGTTAAGAAATTTGTGAAAATTAGTGATATATCATAAATTGTCACGTATCGACCATAAAGGGGACCAAATCAAGTTAAAAGAAGATCAAGTCCAAGACATCTGGTAAGACTTAGACCCAATCGATGAGGCCCAATTAGAGTGTAGGCCCAAGCCTACTCATGTAGCCCTAGCCCGATTGCCTATATATAGAAATCAATCATACAAAGGTAAAGGGAGGAATCGACTCTTACGTCCACTTTCAATGTAACGGATTGTCCTAAATTTGGCAGTATCAAATAGTAAAATTACGCTGTGGTATGAATAGACTGCATTTTCAAGAAGACTTGATAATTCCAGGACTGTTCCAGCAATTTTTCCAGTTTTGGCTATCACTTCAGTTCCATAAAAGTTAATTGAACCTGCAAATGTGATTCAGGTAGGCTAGATGCACAGACAAGACAAAGAGGAGAGATTCTCATCAATGGCTGCAGGCAGTCTCTTGCTTTTGGCACTTCTGTAAGAAAATCAAACTCCCAAGTAACATTTACAAACATATATATAACTATCTGATCTTATTAACTTGCTAATTTTCATCATGTTTCATTAATGATTGTTCATCAGGCCTACGTCACACAAGATGACACCTTAATGAAAACATTAACAGTCCGAGAAGCTGTCTTTTACTCTGCCCAACTCCTGCTTCCTGACTCCATGTCTAAATCCGAAAAAGGACGCAGGGCGGATGATGTGATCAAAGAGTTGGGCTTGCAAGACGCGGTTAACACAAGAATCGGAGGATGGGGAGTGAAAGGCATCAGTGGGGGGCAAAAGAGGAGAGTCAGCATTTGCATCGAGATCCTGACACGTCCCAAGCTTCTGTTTCTTGATGAGCCTACTAGCGGCCTGGACAGTGCCGCGTCTTACCATGTCATGAGTCGTATTGTTAAGCTTGCCAAACAGTATCAGATGACTCTTATAGCATCCATTCACCAGCCTAGCAGTGAAGTTTTCGAGCTTTTTCATAACCTCTGCCTTCTATCTGTTGGAAGAACGGTTTTCTTTGGCTCCATTTTCGCAGCAAAGCAGGTATGGTGTTTTATCATGTAATTTGCTGAACTTTCTTTATTTCATCTATTTGGCTCATTTAAGCCTATTAGTGCCTGTTTGAAACAGCTCATCTTAAATTAACTGATTCTTGCTTATACATATCAGTAGGTGATGCTGATCAGAGTGTTTCCATAACAGTTTAATTTTGCTATTAATCAGCTTTAAAAAACTGCACTTTGAGTAATCAAAAGAATTTGTAAACAGGCACTTAGAGATGAAACAGAAGTTACATATCTTATGTGTTATGCTATGATGATTAATCAGTGTTTTTAACATACATTTGTTTGCTGTTCGTGAAATAGCATTTCGATTCGAATGGACTTTCATGTCCTGCAATGAGGAATCCGTCGGATCATTACCTCAGGACGATTAACAAGGACTTTGATGTGGTATGTTTAGAAACATGTCCTTTTCAGATCTCAACAACTAGTACCTTCGAATTAATCTATAACTAAATATTGTAATGAACAATGTAGGACATTGAACACGAACAAGGTGGAACAATCAGTGCCATTGAAGCAACCGATATCCTCGTTAATTCCTACGAGTCATCAGAGGCTCATAAACAAGTTCAGCAACGAGTGTGCGACATATGCTCAACGGTATTGAACATGTTTTGTATCCCTGGCTACTTAAGAATGCAATGGTTAGCTTTCCTGTATGGAACAAACAATTCCAGACCAAGGCTGACAATGTGCTTCTTTTACTTTGCAGAACAAGGGGCAAATGGAGACGAAAGAATTTCGAGCAGGCTTCATTACTCAATGCATTGTTCTAACACAGAGGTCCTTTGTTAACATGTATCGGGATCTGGGGTACTATTGGCTTCGTCTGGCTATATACATTGCTTTGTGCTTGTGTTGTGGAACAATATTTTATGATGTTGGTCTCAGCATTGGTTCCATACAGGTAAATATGTTAGGCAAAATAGCGATTTCTCCCTTGAAGTCTGCCTGTGCGCGCTTTCCACTGAACGATATCTTTTTGTTGGCAGGCTAGGGGTGCAATGCTGATGTTTGTAGCATCATTCTTGACATTTATGGCAATTGGTGGATTCCCTTCTTTCGTGGAGGACATGAAGGTGATAAATCAATCAATCGTGCGTTATACTATTACGCCTCTAAGTTAACCTTGACAGAAGTTGACACTGAACTTCCTCTTCTTTACATGGATTCAGATATTCATTCGCGAGAGGTTGAATGGTCACTACAACGTGTCATCATTCATCGTAGGAAACACATTATCTTCCATCCCATACTTGTTACTGAACTCCGTAGTTCCAGGGGCGATGGCATATTACCTCGTCGGCCTACAAAGCAGCCTAGAACATTTTGTATACTTTGCATTGGTCCTGTTTTCTTGCCTTCTGTTGGTTGAAAGCCTAATGATGATTGTGGCTAGTGTTGTCCCAGACTTCTTGATGGGAATCATCACTGGTGCTGGAATGCAAGGTGTAATGATGCTTTGCGGAGGGTTCTTCCGGTTGCCAGACGACCTGCCAAAGCCATTCTGGAGGTACCCTATGTTCTACATTTCGTTCCACAAGTACGGGTTCCAAGGGTTCTACAAGAATGAGTTCCAAGGATTGGAATTTAGAGGTGCAGGGCAAGTTATCAGTGGTGAAGAGGTGTTGAGAAATGTTTGGCAAGTGGAGATGGGATACTCTAAGTGGATTGATGTGGTTATTCTTCTAGGCATGGTGGTTGTTTATAGGCTAATGTTTTTCGGAATCATTAAAACTACAGAGAAGTTGAAGTCCAAGAAGTAAGCAAACATGTCCTTTATGCTGGATTTTCAGTGTGATGTGCAAGGTTCCTCGCTAGTTCAATTTTTGTAAGAGTAAAGAGTAGAGTTTGTGAGTTTGTATTATAAATTTATAAGTTAAACATATGATGTTTGTACGTAAATATGTGACGTTGAATTGATTTCTCTGAGATACGGTCTCTCACAAAAGTTTGTATATAAATATAGACCAAAGTCTAGCAGATTTGTCATTACTTCATCATTGTATTCGTCTCTCTGTATTACTTCATTCTTAGTTCTAATACTTTCAGAATTAGGAATTGGTTCCCTTTTACTAAATTGGGATTTTTATGTAGTCTTATAAATATAAGCCAACGTCTAGCAGATTCATTACTTGATCATATATATAGATAGGAGAAGAACAATGGCAGCGGAGAAAAAGGCTCAATTTCATGTCTTCAACAGTTTGACCAAGGAGAAGGAAGAATTTAAGCCCATTGTTGAGGGGAAAGTAGGCATGTACGTTTGTGGCGTTACCCCGTACTCATCAAGCCACATCGGACATGCCCGTGTTTATGTTGCTTTCGATGTTCTATACCGATATCTCAGATATTTGGGCTACGAGGTTGTTTATGTCCGCAATTTCACTGATTTGGATAACAAGATTATTGACAAAGCAAATGAGCTTGGAGAGGATCCAATGAAATTGAGTGCTAGGTTTTGTCAAGAGTTTCTCGAGGACATGGCTGATCTCCAGTGCCAACTCACCAACCCAAGGTTACTGATCATGGACCAAATCAAGGACATGATAGCACAGATCATCACCAACGGGTGCGCATATGTTGTTGACGAGGATGTTTTCTTCTCTGTCGACAGTTTCCCGGGTTATCGTGCTCTATCTGGAACAAAGCAGCAGGAGGATAATATAGCGGCAGAGAAACGACGAGTTAAATTTAATTAGAAAAAGCAGAACCAAGCCGATTTTACCCTGTGGAAGGCTGCGAAGCCCGGTGAGCCACAGTGGGATAGTCCCTGGGGTACTGGGAGACCAGGATGGCATATCGAGTGTTGGTATTTGGGTCATAATATACTCTAAGTATACGCAGCGGAAATTTCAAAATTTTATAGACCAACATGATAACAGTAATTTAACGTGTTTAACATGTAAACGAACAGAAGCTTACAGTGATAGCGAATCCGATTTTTGACTGGAAGTTAGCAATTCAGCGTCGAGAAATTCCGAGAATTCGTCGATCATTCGTATGCTTCTTCGAGATCCTCTAACTCCTCTCCAAGCAAATCCCAATCTTCGTACAAATCCAGGTTGCCGGTTGTAACCTCGAACCTTGGTATCCACAGGAGTTCCTCTACCAAAGAATGCTAGGAGATTCTTCTTTTAAGATGAAAATAATGTGAAGTGTTTACAAGACAAAATCTAATTTTGTCTTCTTACATTTCTCTGCTTCATGTATTTCTCTGAGAAATGTTATCACAACAGACAAAACGTGAGAGAAGGACTAAAAAGGAAGAAGTAAAAAAAAAACAACCGAAAAGGGAGAAGAAAAGGGGAGTGATAATGGGGACGTGCAACACGTCCCCATATTCGATCTGGCGTGTAATACACGCTACCAATTAATCTCTGGCGCGTGTGTTACACGCTACCGACGCTTTTTTTTCCTTGCTGGGCCTTTGGCCCAGCTTTCTTCTTCCCCTTTGGCCCAATTTTCCATTTCAGTCCAGCTTTAATTATTGGACTCTAATTCTAAATTAGTCCAAGTATAACACCTCATTTTAATTGTTCAAGTCCAATTCGAACCAATTAAAATTATTCTCATATTATTTACAATAAATAATATTTATTTATTAACATCTCTGGTTTGGTAGAGTACTCTCCATATAGTGTGACCCATAGGGCCTTATATATTAATCACTAATCCAATTAGGTTCACGGTGAAACTCCTAGACAATTTACCGAACAATATTAATATATAAGGACGTTTGTGAGGATATACAAACCACCTTTAACGTAAGGCTCAAATGATGGTAAGGTCCTTTCATTCACGAATACTCGAATAAATCTAGAGCTTGGTAATATGTCCGTTCCAATAATTTATTCATTTCTTTCTCAATCTTGTTAGTTGATCCTCGATCATATTCAAACACTATTTTGAATATATCGTAATGCATTGGCCAATGACTAACGATCAACCTAACTATGAGATGTAAAGTATTCTCTCCAATGTCTATTGCGAGGAATGAATCCTATCTTGGCTCAACTACTACTCCCATGTGCTTCGTGATGTGCCCAACGCATGCCGTATCTACCCCATTAGGAGTGCAAGCATTGGTCATGGTCAAAGCACACCATTTCACACATGTAGTCAGTATTGACCTCAAGTCAAAGGACTAATACATCACCTTACACACCGATACTTCCATAGACATATAAATAGAATCAACCAAATGGTTTCTCGGTGGGTCTACCAACACCCTCTAAGGTGTCCATGTATCCATCATGAATGACCAAGTCATTCGTAGTCGTGAGAGCTACTACATTCTCCAAGAATATGATGCAGATCACATGCCAATCTCTAACGTGCGTCATTGATATCCCAAATCTCAATGACACTCGATTGGGCTATTTTAAGACTTAGATTACATCATCCAAGTTCTCACACACTTGGTGATAACGTGCAGCCCATGGGAACATCTTATCGAATTATTCAAACAACTAAATAATAACTCAATAGATGCAATGCCAAATAACAATATTATAAACAATAATAAACTGAATGTGATCAAAGTACATATCATCCTCATAAATAGTTGTCTCTAGGACATACATACTTTCAATCTCCCACTTGGCCTAGAGCCAACCACCCATATGTCTAACACCTATGTTTTCGTAATGTCTAACATGTTTCACCGAGCTCAAAGCTTTGGTGAAAGGGTCAGCCACATTATCCTCAGTTGAGACACGTTCTATAGATACTTCTCCTCTAGCTACCAATTCTCTAATGACATGGTATTTCCTAGGTACATGCTTGTTCCTGTTGGTGGATCTTGGTTCCTTTGCCTGTGCAACAGCCCCAGTGTTGTCACAGTAGACTTTTATCGGTCCAACATTAGATACTACTCCTAGTTCCTTGAGGAACTCAGACATCCAGACAGCCTCCTTTGCGGCTTCTGATGCAGCAATGTACTCGGACTCGGTCGCAGAATCAGCAATAGTTGCCTGCTTGCAACTCTTCCAATGACTCCACCATTGAGTACAAACACATACCCGGTTGTGATTTGTAATCATCCGGATCGATTGAAACCGCATCGACATACCCAGATGCCATCGGCTCACGCCCACCATACACCGTAAAGTGATCCTTAGTTCGTCTAAGATACTTAAGGATCGTCTTAACAGCAGTCCAGTGTTTAAAACCTGGATTCTTCTGGTGACGACAAGTGATACTAAGCGCGAAAGCCACATCTGGCCTAGTGCAATTCATGGCATACATGATAGATCCAATTGCAGATGCATATGGAATCTTCTTCATGTTTTCAATTTCTTCTTCAGTTGAAGGACTATCCTTTGCTGACAGAACTACGCCATGACTTGCAGGCAAGAATCCCTTCTTGGATTCTTCCATTCTATAACGCCTCATCATCTTGTCAATATAGGTGGATCGATAGGCCTAACATTCATTGGCCCTATCCCTATGGATCTTGATGCCAAGTATGTAACAGGCTTCACCCAAATCCTTCATTAAGAAGGTTTTGGACAACCAATCTTTTACTGACTGTAAGAGGGGAATATTGTTTCCCATGATTAGAATGTCATCCACATATATAACCATGAAAACAATTCCTTCGTCACTGCGTTTTATATAAACGCATGGATCTTCCATACTTCTGACGAAGTCAAACGATTTGACAGCTTCGTCAAAACGGATATTCCAGCTCCTAGAGGCTTGCTTTAGTCCATATATGGACCTTTGAAGCTTGCATACTGACTTGGGATTTGACTTGGATATGAAACCCTCAGGTTGTATCATATACACCTCCTCATCTAGGTTTCCATTTAGGAAAGCGGTTTTCACATCCATTTGCCAAATCTCATAATCATGATATGCAGCTATAGCAAGTAAATCCGTATAGACTTGATTTTAGCAACTGGCGAAAAGGTTTCATCATAATCAATACCTTGTCTTTGATTATAGCCTTTTGCCACTAACCTAGCCTTGTAGGTTTGTATCTTGCCGTCGGCATCGGTTTTCCTCTTGAAAACCCATTTGCATCCAATGGGTCTAACCCCGTTTGGCAATTCAACCAAGTTCCAAACTTGATTATGATACATTGAGTCTATTTCAGATTTCATGGCTTCTTGCCACCTCTCCGAGTCAGTGTCCAACATTGCCTCGGTGTAGGTCTTAGGGTCATTTAGATCAGGTGAATCTACGACATCATCCTCATGATTCTCCAAGAGTAGATTTAACCTATCCTTCGGTGCAACTCTTTCCCTTTCTGACCTACGAACTGCGACTACTTGTTCGGGTATAACCCGCCCCCTTCTTTTTCTCTGTGGCACAACTACTAGCGTTTGTTCTCGTTCTTCATTCTGATCGTGTTGAGGTTCTTGAGTGTCAGGCTGTCCTACACTCGGAGCTATCTCAGGGGCGTTGTCCAAGACTGGCTCTTGAGATGGCGGCAAGTTGGTTTCCACAACCGATCCTGCCGGTGATGCAAGAGGAACTTGTGGTCGCGGAGCATTTTCTGCTGCGCTCCCACTGGCTGTAAGATGTCCACCCAGTGACATGCTTCCAAAGATACGCATTCTATCGCTCCCACTGAATCGTTGTCAATTCCATTTGACAACTCTTCAACCTCAATGTTATTTTGTGGTTCTTGAATTTCTTCAAGTTCTATTCTATTGCGATTTTGTTCCTTGAAGACATAGTCGTCTTCCAGAAAAGTCGCATTCCTAGAAACGATGATCTTGTGTTCATCGCGAGAATAGAAATAGTAACCTCTGGTTTCCCTGGGATAACCAACGAAATAACACTTTTCACTTTTCGATTCCAACTTGCCAGTGAGCATTTTCTTTACATATGCCGGACAACCCCAGGTCCGCATGTGTGAAAGAGCAGGCCTCTTACCATGCCATAACTCATATGGTGTCGTTTCGACTGACTTTGATGGAACACGATTCAGAATGTAAATTGAATTTTGTAATGCATATCCCCATAAGAATGTTGGAAGAGTCGAGAAGCTCATCATGGACCTTACCATGTCTAACAAAGTTCGATTCCTCCTTTCCGAAACTCCATTCATTTGTGGTGTTCCAGGAGGTGTCCATTGAGATCGAATCCCATTTTCTTTTAAGTAATCTGTAAACTCTTTGCTCAAGTATTCTCCTCCTCGATCTGATCGTAGAGTTTTGATACTTGCTTCGAGTTGTTTTTCTACTTCATTCTTATACTCCTTAAACTTCTCAAAGGCTTCAGATTTATGCTTCATAAGATATACATGCCCAAATCTAGAGAAGTCGTCGGTAAAAGTTATGAAGTATGAAAAACCTCCCCTAGCTTGAGTTGCAAAAGGTCCACATACATCAGTATGGACTAACTCAAGTACCTTCTCGGCTCTTACTCCCTTTCCTAGAAGGGATTTATTGGTCATCTTTCCTTTGAGACATGATTCACAGTCTCCATATGATTCAAAATCAAATGAAGTTAAATAGTCTAACTTATTTAATCGTGCAATTCGTGTCTCATTAATGTGACCAAGTCTACAATGCCATAAGTAGGTAGGATTCTTAGCATTACTTAATTTTGGCCTTTTGTTTTGCATATGAAATATATTATGTCTACAATCAAGCAAATATAAACCATTCACAAGAGGGGCAATTCCATGAGAAATTTCATTATGCAAAACGTAACAATTACTATTTGCAATACGGAAGGAAAAACCCATAAGATTGTCTAACACAGGAATGGAAATAATATTTCTAATGATTGAAGGAACAAAGTAACAATTACTGAGTTCTAAAGTAAATCCCGAGGGTAAGTCTAATCTATAAGTTCCTACACGTTCAGCAGCAACTCTTGCTCCATTTCCCACGCGTAGGTCGACTTCCCCTGGTCTAACTGTCTCATCACTTAGGCCTGCACATTATTACAAATGTGTGAGCCACATCGTATCTAATACCCAACAGCTTAGAATTACTTATAGACATATTTATCTCAATGACAAACATACCTTTGTTGAGTCGGATGCACCATGCATCAAAGCTCCATCGGCCTTGCCTTCTCGAATCCTTTTCCAATGCCCTTACGCTTCACATGTAGAGGCATGCATCCTTGGTAACTTAGGTCGCTTCGAACTCCACCCTTAGACTTAAGAGTTTGAGGCTTTGGTCCAACCTTAGCCTTCTTCTTCTTATTGAACTTGTTGTTGGAACCATTCCTTTTAGCACTAGTGTTCGAAGAAGATCCCACTATGAGAATACTCTTTCCTTTACTTATGGTCTGACCATAAGTTTTTAGCATGTTGTGGAGCTCAGGTAATGTCACCTCCTTGGCATTCATGTTATAGTTCACAATGAACGTGGAGTATGAATCCGGGAGTGACTGGAGAATGAAAATGGCAGACACATGGTTCTCAAATTTGATGCCGACAGTTGCCAGCTTTTCAATGATTCCAATCATTTTGAGAACATGGTCTGACACATTTCCACCTTCCTGTAGCCTGCATCGCAAGAGCTCTCTAAGCAAGTCAAACTCGAGACTCTTAGATTGAGAGTCAAAGAGGCTCTTGAGATGATCCAACATCTCATAAGGCATCATCTTTTCATGTTGCCTTTGCAGCTCCATGCTCATGGAAGCGAGCATCACAGACTGGACATTACCAGCATCATCAACATGCTTTTGACGAGGAGCCTCATCATAGTTAGCAAGTTCAAGAAGATCACTGGTCTAACCGGGATAGGCGTGTCCAACACATATTCAACCTTTTCTTGTCTGAGAACCAAACGCACATTCCGGATCCAATCCAGGAAGTTTGGCCCAGTCAGAATGTGCTTCTCCAAGATGCTTTTGATGGACAAATTAGACATTTTTCTGGACATAGAGAAGTAAATATAAACTGGAATTAATACTAAGATAAAATTCCTTGATCACAAACAATAACTAAATATACATGGACTTCAGTAATATTTAGCTCCCACTATTTTCACATACTCAACGACCCCATATGAAGAGCACGGACTTATATCAAATACAGTCATAGTGGCCAAGATCCGCATTCCCACTATTACAACCCCAGCTAGGTCGAATCAACGTAATAGTTGAACCGGTAGGTCTCCAAACCAATTGCTCAAAGCAACTCTTGGTTGATCAAACCAAGTTTGACCGACGTCCTTAAACTATTCCGACGCTAGGGCGACAAGACATAGCCAAGTAAGTCATAACCATCACGCGATGCAAGCCATGCATCTATGAATGGGACTTCGCCTCGTAGAACGGAGCAAACACTAGGTGTAAATACTCGAGCGAAAAGGGTCAATACACCATTCAATTATGATGGGTGACGCTGTCGACCTAGTCCGAGACTTAAATTTAATTGGGGAACATTTAAATTATTCGTATGACCAAGATCGAATTATACAACATGTAATGGGCCACCTACCCGGTCATGCAACACGGACTACCAAGTAATGAGCTACCTACTCATACATGCATTAACGCGGTCCGACACATAATGGGCGCCGCCTACCCAAGAATTCAAAACGCGGACTCTATTGCTACTTTAAAGTAAAGCAATTCACGTAGACAATCAAACGTACAATAACATAATCAAATGTCAGATAAAGAATGCATTGTTAAGTTTCTAAAACCTTAAGGTGTCTCTAAACAATTAATCAATCTTCAAAAGATTAATTAATCCCCTTTTAAAATTTTCATAAACAATTTATGAGCTATTTTAAAGTTTCTAAAACTTTTGGGGCCTTTTTATAATTTCCAGAATTTTAAAATAAATTTTCTAAAAGTTTCTGGGGCAAATTCTAAATTTTATAAAATTCTGCGCTCAATTGCAATAACAGGAGAATTTTGTACCTAGTTGAAAAATTCAGCAAGTACTGCATTCAATTGATATAAACAGAATCTTTTGTACCCATATGTAAGAAACTGAAGTGAATGTATCTTTCAGTAAATTATCATATTTGTCAAATTTCATTCCAAGTCCCTGGGACTTTCCAGTTTCTTACCAACTGCCCAAAACCTTTCAAATGTTAATTTCAGTCCCTGTAATTTTCTAAAAATTACGAATAACCCCATCATCTTCTCAAACACAAGGGCTTCGAGTTTTCAAAAACCTCAAACAAGTCCCTGTACTTTGAAAACGAATTCCAAATTCCAAAAATCGATTTCTAACACCTTTCAAGCCAAACCAAGATCAAATCTGAGTTATTATCATCATCAATTGATCATATAAACAACAATAGATCGAATCTAACAGGATTTAATTTGAATCGAAAAATTGATGAAGTGTACTTTCTCATTATTCAAACCCATCCTTCATACTAGATCAAATCTAGAGGTCCTTCAATTCACCAACAAGGTCCGGGATACGAGTCGTGGGGTTGTGGAACGAGGAGAGCTCGCGAAGCTCCTTCAACCGCCATTAATGGCGGATTCCGGAGCTTCTTGGGCTCTCTACTTCCTTAGCCACATTTCGAGTCCGTTAACGAAGAGGTGGTAGAAGGAGGGATAGTGGTGGTTGATGATGCCAGGGACCGAAAAACAGAAACAAGGCAGGTTTGTTAATCTTCTGTTCTTCCAAGAACAGTTGGAATTTTATTATTCTGGAAATATAATTATTGTATATGTATTCTTTATCTCCAAACAAATCAAACATAGGAAGAACACATAGGAAGAACACGCATATCGAGTGCAGTGCAATGAGTTCGCAGTACTTGACGCATACTTTTGATATTCATGGTGGTGGGATGGATTTGAAATTCCCTCATCACGACAATGAGCTTGCTCAGAGCTGGGCTGCTTGCACAATGATTTTATCAACACTATAAATGGTGAAAAAATGTCTAAATCGCAAGGAACTTCTCTCCCGATTCGTCAGGTCACTGACATGTATCATCCACTTGCATTGAGATACTTCCTCCTGGGGAACCATTACCGTACGCCGGTTAAGCATTCAGCATTGCAGCTAGATATTGCATCGGATGCTCTCTTCTATACATATCAGACTTTACAAGATTGTGAAGATGCATTGTCATCACAAGAAGAAATTCCGGCCACTGGCAAGGCAGCTGGTCGTATAGAAAAAGAAGCTCAGGATTGCTTAAAGAGGGCCCAAGACTGCAAATCTAAGTTGCAAGATGATTTCGAAACAGGATTGGCAGACGATCTGCATACTACAACGATATTACATTCTTCTCTCCAAGAAGCATTCAAATGTATCAACTTATCTATAAACTGTCTAAAGAAGAAGCCAGAAAAGCAACTGCAGTTATCTATTAAAGAGTCTCTTGCTGATATCCAGAAAGAGATTAGAAATGTTTTGGATGTTCTTGGATTGCTCTCGAATTTGAGTTACAATGAGGTTTTGCAGCAACTCAAACATAAAGCTTTGAAGAGAGCAGACTTAATAGAAGAGGACATCCTAAATTTCATCAAGGAGAGAACGCTAGCATGGCAAAACAAGGACTTCTTAAGAAGTGACCGGATCATGAGTGATCTTGCTGCTAAAGGAATTTCGTTGATGGATGTAGGGAAAGAAATCGTCTGGAGGCCTTGTCAGCCTGTGCAACAAGAACATCCGGTTCCATTGGAAAACCTCCTGCATCTGTGCAGAAGGAGCTGACCGTGCCTATAAATAGAAGTGGCCAGTCCAAGTATGCTCATGATGTTCGTAGCTTTGTTGGTTTAGCACCATTAAATTATAAACGTTTCATTAGAGATTTTTAAACCATTATTCTTTTCAGAATTAAGAACTGGTTGTTTTTCCTAAATTAGGGATCTTGTGTTTATTCACTTTTCATTCATACAATTTATATTGATATTGAGCTTTTCTCACAAATTCTTGTGTATCGTTTCTCAAGTTTTCCCAAAATATCCACTTGTTGTCTATCAGCTAGCAGTAAGCTTCGACTTGTGCATATGCAGATATATTAAAACGCCTCCAAAAGGTTTCTTGCATTCTCTTACTAGTAATATGAATCACAAGTCTATAGAAAGATAGTACCAAACAAATTTTCAAAACAAACATCTTTCATCGGTTCCAACTTTCACCTTCACTAACACAGATAGTTACTCGCTTAATCATCTCATATGACAATTTCAGTCTCCAGTCTTTCTTTTTACGGCTCATTGGCCTACCCTTGGCTGAGGGGTCTCGATTTTCCTTGACATCTGCCAGCTTCCAAACACAGCTACTTGATTCTGTTTCAATCGAGTCTAGCAAGTAGACTCCATACTTCTCCGGGCTTTTAGTTTCAGAATCTTCCACATACCTGACTACCATTGGCATGTCCTGGAATCTCAACAAGTCCTCCGGCACTTTTAATATCCGGTCTGCACTAGGGCTTGATACCTTCATGATTCAGGAACAGGAATATAAATTTTCACAAAGAGACTATTGAACCTTTTGGTTCCATTCTGATGTAAATGCATGGTAAAATACATGCTTGTGATGATTATTAAAAGTATTACTTCAAGAGCCAGATCTTCAGGTATTTATCTAGTCGCACCAACTTCCTCCAATATTTTCTTATATTGACGGCTGAAGGATACAATCTCATCCGAACCAGGACACCCATACCTGATCCGAAACATATAGTCAGATATGACAGTGTTGGATGATTGTGCCCAGAAATAACAGTTTACAGGACATATCAGTACATGTTGCCTGTATTGCTTGGTATTTATCCAATGAATGACTGACACACAAGTATGACAGAGTATCATGCTTCAAGGTAGTTCATTGGGAGCAAAGTAAACAACCTAGGCATATAGACGTTGAGTTTCAAAACATGGTGACATAACGTGTTGAAACTAACTCCAGCAATCAAAGAAATACCAAACTGGTCTCTCCCACGAGACCAAGTACTTCATGTATTATAAATTTACTACACTTTGTTGAGTAAAGACAATGTTGAGAAGTATGGTGCAGTAATCAGTGTTTAATATGGAGGAAACTTTGATTAAAAGAAATATAAGTGCAATTACAAAAAAAAGATTGAAAGATATATCAGAAGTGAAGACAAATAAGTCTAACACGAAGCAGGACAACTGTGATATCCAAATGTATTTAGCCTTTCAAGAGGTCATTCAAGTAACTGGGTCGGCAGACCTCCACAATTGTTCTGATCATATCCACATTTTCCAACAGATGGTACAACCAGTGATCTTTAAAGCTTTTCTACATATACACAAAAGAACTAAGCTCTTTGGAAACATCCAAGAATGTTCAACCGTGGACATATCAAGAAAATTGACACCTTGCTACATATTGTAGAAAGATAAAAGGCCATGGTTCTTATTAACAAGCGTTGGCCCTCTGAATAGCCATCAATCCAAAATTGAAACCAAAAGTCAACAAAACAAAATTTTGCATTTTCTGGACAGCATTACAGAGTAAACAGTCACATGCAATATTGGTGAGTTTAAATGTGAGCTCTACAAGACAAAAACGGGACAAGGACTCGCGGCTTTGAGAGTTTATCTAGTCTCACATAAACGTATACCCAGGGAGCAGTTTTAAATGCATAAAGCTTCAAGTCATCATCAAATTGCTGCAGCACCTCCTGGGCAATGGATAGAGCTCTTGCCCCCCAAGAACAGTTGTGAAAAACGACTCCTCCACCATCACCTCCATCGCCAATCTAAATTTCAACTTCATCAGCAAAGCTAAGCTAACCAATTCACCCAATCAAATTCGCAAAAATTAAAAGAAGTACCTCAGCCTCGATGTCATCCTCTTCGTCCCATAAATCAATAGGTTCCACCTCTCCATTTGAGTAAACTATAGCTCCACAAGTACAAATAAATGCAAACCAAAATGAGATGTGACATATATAACCACTATGCTCTGAAATTACCAGGAAAAAACAAGAATTGTGTTGAACTGGAAATGATTCACCAGTTCTTGTGAAACGAAACCGTACTTATTGAGCTAACAAAAGATGATTTAAAAGACACATTTTGCAGAAATTATCACATAGGAAATGAATCAAACAGTTTGGTGGTCAACACAAGAGGCAGAAAAGATGATATAGGAAATTAATCAAACAGTTGGTGTGCAAATGCAAGCGGGAACAACATACCATCATCCCCTGTTGAGGCTTTCCAGGCATCCTTTGAAGAGGAATGGCTAGCCGTAGTAAAGCAACGAAGAGCTGTTGAAGTGGGATTTCGAGAAACACTTGTAGCTGCGTGGAAATAGCGAAAAAGGGCTGGTTTATTGGACTCTTCTGAGTTTGGGAAGCTATGGATAAAAGTACGCAAACCATTTGAAGAGAGCATGATTTGTTTGAAGCAGTACACTCTGAGCAGAAACGTCGAATCCTGTTAATGGTTCTTAATCTCATCATTATGTTTTGGGCTCCGTTCTGATATTCAGAAGTTGAGGTAAATAAGATCATTATACTAAAAAAACATGTGTATGAACTTTCCCAAATTTTATTACAACTATAGACCCTCTGCGTTACAACACTATATTAACACATGACTCGTTGAGTTACATTATTATATTAACACAGGACTCTCTAAGTTACAACATTACATTATTACGTAGCCTTTTTTGTAATACTTAGTCTTAGAAGTTTTTGTTAGAATTTTAAACACCCCTCAAATATTGGTTTCAAATTGCACACCGCTGATGTTATTAAATCGTACGTAAAAGCAATCTATGTTTTAAGTTTGTGAATTGCATTTTGAAAAAAACGCAACACTTGATGGTCCAATTCGGATGTGTTATTGAACAATGCAAATCTTGTTCGAATTACACTTAAAGGTGCTTCATAAGCATTTTTTAAATGCACAAGTATGTGGATTTGAGATTGCATCCCGAAAATTATAGAGACTAGTGAAATGCGTCTAAATCAAATTAAACATTAACAATCACCTTCAATTATAAGATCAACTATTAAATTATGACACAACTTTTGTGAAAACACATCTCCTATGTCACATGAGTGTTTGATTACAAGGGCAATTGGGGGGCATGGGTGGTATTTGGGTAATTGGGATTTGGGGGCATCTCATAGCTCCATGTCCAATTAATTTGTTTGGTTGCAAAAAAGGTAGTTCGGATTAGAAATGAAGCAATGAAACTTTTTTTTCGAATTTCATTTCGAAAAAAAACCCGGCTTGTTCGAGCTCGAGCTTTAATTATAGCTTGAAAAAGTTTCGAGCTCGAATATTAGAGTATTCGGCTCGACAAGCTATTCGAATAGTATTTATTAATAATTTAATAATTGTATTAATAAATAAATATATATAGTATACATACTTCACACTTAACACTTCACTTCACTTTCTAACCTAACCTAATTTACCAAAAATGATTTCACCAGATTCACCACGCCATTTCTCTCCTTCATAGCGGCGCCCCTCCAGATCGCCATCGCCACGCTTACTCTCTCCACCACCGCGCCATCTCCTCTACTCAGTACTCACAGCTTCCGCGCCATCGCCAGTTCGCCACTACTCACAGCATCCGCACCCACCCATCGCCAGTTCGCCACCGCGCCTGAAGCAAATTCGCCACCCACCGGCCATCACCGGTCCACCAGGACCACCACCAGCCACCGTAGCTCTTCAGCTGACCACCGCACCTCTTCCCACTTAGTAGGGTTTTTTTTGTTCGGTTTAATTTAATAATTTTAATTTAATTGAACAGAAGATGTTTTTGTTTGTTCTTACTACGGTGTGCATGACTGTGTGTTGTATGAGAATTGATAAGCTGTGTTCATTGATTCTATGAGCCTGGGAAGTGGGAAATGTACTCTATTTTACTTGTTTTTGCTGGGATTTGATGTCTGCCGAATGAATGAATGAACGGACTTTAACAATTGACTGCTTTTGAATTAATGAATCTGAGTCTGCAAATTGTATTCATTCTACATTCTCTGATTTGTTGAATTCGAGCTTTCATTTAATTGAATTTCGAGCTTTTTAGTCGAGCTGAATTCGAACTTTGTCAGTTTTCGAGCTCGCGAGCCGAGCTAAATTCGAGCTTTAAAGGTTTGATTACAGGTGCAAATAAAGGTTTAAAGGTTTGATTAAAGGTTTGAATAACAAAATTTACTCTCGAGCTCGAGCTCAATATATGAAGCTCGATCGAGCTCGAGCTTATATCAAATTTTGCTTAACGTGCCGAGCTTTACAAAAGCTCGGCTCGATTCGTTTGCAGCCCTAGTTCGGATTGCAATGGCATTTGTAGTTCGACTGAGTTCAGTATAATTACTTTTTTTCGAAAATCTTCTAGTCGGAAACATGTAATTGGTATTCTTGTAAAACCCCGGATTTTAGTTCTTTTTTTTCCCCTTGGTTAGTACTCCCTCCATTTCAGAGAAAGTGTTACATTTGATTTGATTAATCGGTTATCGAAGTTTGATCAAAATTACTCATAGCGATAATAGTAAATAATTTAATAAAATCATATAATAAAATTTAATTACTAAATTTTCATTATATAATTTTAATAATTTATTTATTAATATCGTTAAGAGTAAATTGTGGTCAAACGCGAGAATAATCGTAATAATAAAATATAACACTTTTTAAAATAGAGATTTAGCATTTATCTATAGAATTTATTTAATGGATATCCTTGCTTAAGAGTTCAAGTTTGGTTGGAGAAGGCTATTAATACTTTCCAATTAGCTCGTTTTTCAATTAAATTCTTGAATGAAATGAATAATGAATGGAATCGAATCAATCGAATCAAATCAAACGAATAAATCAAACGAATCAAATCAAACGAATAAATCGAAAGTAATCAAATCAAACGAATCAAGAAATTACATTTGTCCCATTTTTTAAAATAATGAATACTACATCATTCCATTAATAAATTAAAGAGACTTTTTTTTGGACGTTGATCAGATTATCATAAATTACACGACAAAAGAATATAATAAAATTATTATATAAAATAAATTAAGTATATTTAAACATAACTTTGTTTTATACTTTTTGCGTAATTTGTAGAGTTTGGTTTGACTTTTAGTTTGGTATAACTTGTTTTTATTTATTAAGTTTGAGAAAAAATTCAACGACGCTTACGAGTTTCTTATTGTTTTAATATCTTCCAATAAAAGAATATCGATTTTTGTTTAGAGATGTACGTCAAAGTATGTGAACTAGTTTGAATAGTGCTTCGGTTCGTAGATATCTTATCTTAACTCAACTTTTACGGTAGAAAAGAAGGGTAATTCGAATCGTAACTATACTTTTTATATCATTGATCTACTAAAAGTCATGTTAAAAAGAAAGAAAGAAAAAGGTTGAAAATATCTCAATTGGATAAATTTTCTTATTTTCCTCGTACAAAAGATGAGTTGTGTAAATAAATGATAAAATAATAATAATAATAATAATAATAATAATAATAATAATTTAATTTAATCAAGAGAATCGAATGAATTTGAAGTTAAATAAAATAATACCCTTATTCCCCTTGTTTGCCCTAAGCTGATTATGCCTCTTTCCTTCTTCAAATCGACTTCTTCTTCGTTCCTTTCTTTCCTCGTTTTCTCCTTCTTCAGTTCCTTCTTCCTCGATCGCTTCTACCAAATCGATGCCTTTAGCTACGCCATCACAACTACACTAAGAGGAATCGATTTCGACCTAGACCTAGTTCAAATCTCTATAACAGCTTCGTCTTTACCTTCGTTCCTCCCAATTCGCCGTCTGAATTCGTCCGGTAAGACTCTCGAACTCGGTTCTGATCTCCTTCTTACTCTCGTGCTAACTCAGCCACGTGATTCTTGTATTCTTCGTAGAATTGATTACAAGGATTGGAGAGTTTGATTCGTTCGTGTTCTAGCCGTCTCGATTCGCTTTCGGTAAGCGTTTTCTTCTTTCTGTTTCGGTCTGGGATGGGTGTTTGTATGATTGAATCCTGTTCGTGTTTGATTTCGAATCGAATTCCCTCTTTACCTGTTGATTTTCGTCTGCTTGTTCCTTTCCAGTCGAATTGGCCTGTTGTTGTCTGCCTCGTTTTGTTGACTGTGTTTGAGTGGCTCTGTCACCTGTTTAGGATCGAATCCTTCCTCTTGCCTGCTCTGTTTCGTGCTTCACCTGTTTCGTCTGTGTGTCTGTTTGCTGTGTTGACTGTGGTTGCTGGGTTCAATTGTTTTGCTGGGTTTTCGACTTACCCTGTTGTGGTTTCGTGTTGCTCTGTTTTCCTGCTAAAGCCCGTCCTGCTCTGTCCTTTACTGTATCGAGTTTGGCAGGCTATTTCTTCGTTTCCTGTACTGTTCAGTTTGTGGTTGCTGTTGTGTCGATTATGTTTCCTGTACTTGTTAGCTTGTGGTTACTGTTCAGTTTGTGCTTCTCATTGTTCGATTACCCGACGTGTTTGAGTTTGACCTTGTGTGTTTTAGTCTGGGTTCGTTGTCCCTTCTCTTTGCTGTGCAGTCTGCAACTGATTCGATCTAGTGATTTGGCGTGTAAAATCAATTAATTACCTGACTGTGGTTGCTGGGTGCAAATTGTGTTTTAGCTGCGTGATTGTTAATTGTGTTGGTGTTGGTTTGTATTGATTGGTTTTAAGTTACCTGCTGGATGAACATTTTATTTGTTAGCTTGGTGTCTGGCTGTGTGTTTAGTTTCTCTCTATGTTGCCTTGTTTTCTTTTCCTGAATCTTTGGTATTAATCGAGCAAGTGACCTGGATAGTTTTGAGTTTGAGTTATTGATATGTTGTTCTACGGTTTCTTCTCGATTGTTCTGGTGTTTGCAATTAATTATTGGCTTGATTAATGATTTATAGAGTTATTTGGTTCGATTCTAGGTTTTCTCATTTATTTGTTTATTTTTGTTCTCATAATTGTTATCGATGAAGTTGCTAAATTATGTGTAATTATATGCCTAATTGATTCTACTCGCTTATGCTTGTCTGTGGGGGTTTAAGGGTATCATTAATTGTTTTTGCGTAAATTTTAAGTAGCATTACCTCTTATCAGGTTTTGCGGGTTGCTTAGTTTACGAGGTCATCTAAAGTGAGTGTTCTTAAAACCGATTCCGAAAACCAAGGAAGTACATGCTTTTATTGTATATATACGTACTGCATCAAAGTAATTTCCAACTCATTCTATTTCAAAAAAAATTGTATCGAAGCAGCTGTCAAATGCTTCCGCTAAAACATGATTCCTGGACGAAAGATTGATTTTGATATCTATATGTATATATCATGATTTGATTGATTGATTTGCTTAATGACCGATATGTGCGCAAATGTGGTGGAGGTTTCCGAGTGGATATATTTGGGCAGTTGTGTCTGTCGAGTTATTCATGAGGTTCCTTCGCTTACTTCCCCTTGACGCGAGGCAGAAGTCGCCGAGGTCTTGGTGGGTAGTAGTGTTTCACCCGCATGGCGAGGTAACGCGCGTGTCGAGTCATTCTCATGCGGAGCGATAAGGGCTTGGATTGGGGTTATAAGGTTGACTGCACCAACGAAACGACTGATTGTACTGTTCTGATTGCTTCGTTATTGATATGATTGTATATTCAGTTTTTGTTATGAATTTCCTATTGATATGTTAATTGCCACTGTCACACACGAACATCACTGAGATTTTTGTCTCACACTCTTTTGTTTTCCTTCCTTATAGATTCCGAGGAAGTTGGAGTACCGAGTCGGGTAGACGTTCAGCAACTAGAGTGAGAGTGGGGACTTAATTGGGATTTTGTAAAGTTTTAGCCGCTGCTTTTGAAATTAGTGTCTTACGCAAGTCAACTGTTAGAATTTTAGCTTCTCAAAGTTTTTAGATTGTCTCTTCGTTATTGTTTTAACACCCTTGTTCTTTTTAAAATTAGTGTAAATTTTCGGGGCGTTACAATTCTTGTTCTTGCAAAAAGTTGAAATAGCCCTAATTTGTTACAAATATCATTTTGCCAACAAATAAGATACATGTCCAATTACCTAATCGTTTCAACCCTAATAAATTATAAAAAATTCTAGCTAAAGACCCTTTAACACTAAATAGTTATATAAAAAAAAGATCCAACATGAATTAATATAGTGTTGTAACCCAGAGTTGAGTTAATATAATGTTGTAACTCAGCGAGTGATGAGTTAGGCTTTGTTCTCTTCGTCTGAACTGATATGAACTGAATTGTAGTATAAAAAACAAATAAGTAGATCTGAACTTAAATTAATGAGTTTTCAGATGAAAAAAACAGAGCCATAATATAGTGTTATAACGCAGAGGGTCTCAATTTGAATTAAATTTTCGAGAGGGGTACCTACATGCGAGTAACCCAATAAATTACTTCCTTCTAGTTATCCTCTTCCAAGTTCCAATCAAACACCCATCATTTAGAATAAACACTAATAAACACTAAGGCTATGTTATATTCGTCTGAACAGAACTGATCTGAACCAAAAGGTAAGTTATGTTTGCCTATTTTATGTCAAATGTTAAGGTATCAATTAATAATTATATATTTTTCAGTGCAAATGTTCTTTACGAGCGAGATTTGTTAATTCTGTGTTGTTTTTTTTAATCTCATCTCCCAACATTTGTTAATGCTGCTGCTTCTTATCCAAATAAAAAATCTTGAATTCAAAACCCAGATCGAGTTGTCTGAAATCAGACACGATTCAGCTGGAAATCTCTCAGTCCAAAAGCCAGATCAAGTTGTCTAAAATCGATAGTAATTTCTCCATTAATTGGATTTTTGGCTATCTTCTTGTTTCCTATTGGATCATTTTCTGCTCTATCCAGCTTGGATTCATTGGTGAGAATTTCCTTAGCGGTGTGATTTGGCAGCATATTGTATAATTGGGTTTGATTTCAACAATTCTGCTCTGTTGTACTGTATAGTTAGCATTTGGGTGTAAAAGATTTGATCTTGCAAGTTTTAATAGCTCTGCTGCTGCTTGTTGATTTTTGTATAACAAGTTTCAACCTTTTCATTCCTCTTGTTTAATTTAATTTAATTTGTTACCTTCAATAACTACAAATGAATGATAATTATAGGAACTATTGGGGTATGTTTAGCTGTTTGTCGTGTGTTGTCTGCATAGGTGGATAATTACCTTACGGTACTCTGGCCTGTGCATTGATTATTTGAATGGGGAATTAAACTTGAGGATAAAAACTAAGTACCCTTGAAATGTTGGGATTTTCGGAGTTAGGGTCGTATATTTATGTCGATAATTGCTTTGGAAAATAGATTTGCCTTTTGTCTCTGCGAGATGGAGAAATTCTAATCATACATTGTGAAGTGGAAATGTGGAAGCATCGGTAAAACTATTTCACACGTATCTATTCCCTACTGTCGATGCCTGTCTTTACATGCTGTGTTTGGTCATGTGTAAGATGTCAGCTTAGTAATGCCTTTTAACTATATAGATAGTAGTTAGTGATATACTCAAGGTGATAAAACTAATGTAAACATTAAGTGATGCAATAATATTGGTTATAAGTTTGATAAGATCGTTACATTTTGCTATGTGTGAATGCTAAATGCCTAATGGATTTTAGTTGATTACGAGTCATGATGAAACTTCAAGAGTTTGAAATTATGATATTTTTAATATTTTTTGGTACTAACGTGTTATTAGCTAAACAATCTGGTTAAATGTAAGATATTCTGTACTGTTTAGCTTAAGTTAGCAGTGTATTTCTGCATTTTTTCCCAACGTGACATTCTTTCAGTGTGGTAAAGGTTCTCATGTCACATGTGTGGGAGGTGCGTTGAAGGGGGGCATGTTTCTGTAAGGAAGTTGAGTTAGTGAAATGGAAAACAAGTATGGTACATGGGGGAGAAAACATCTGTCATGGTCATAGTAATATCAGAACAATAAAGTCCAGTTATCGGCAAAATAGTACTGTATATATCTTTTCAAAATTGCAACTGGGAATAAAGTTTGTCAATTTCTTGCTAAATTTGAAATGCCATACATGTTACAGCAAAAAGTTGTGAAAAACTGAAAATGATAAAAGGAGTGCATGTTAGACTGAAAGGATGGCAGCAGGCTGCTGTAGCAGTTGGATCAGCTGTGGGTGCATTGATGGATCCACGAAGAGCAGACTTGATAGCTGCTCTTGGGGAGACAACTGGGAAACCTGCATTTGAAAGGGTGCTTGGGAGGATGAAGAGAAGTCCGGAGGGTAAGGTAAGTTTTTTACATTAAGTTTAGCTTCTGCTTTCCTAAATTACTTCTGTAAACATCAACTTATAACATCTTCGCCCGCCTTGTGTTTTTCATTTAGTTTTCTCTTATGGAAAAACAATATACAAATAACAAAGTTTAAGGAGACAACAGTGAGATGTTTTAGACCTTTGTGCTTTTGGTTCGCCTCAGCATCATCATACCTGGAAATGCTTTGTTTATCATCCTCTTCATCAATGCATTTTGATTTTTGAAATGGTGTTAATTACTGTGGATTTATATGTTATAAATTGAACTCGACTTTAAGGTAATAATTAATAAATATACAAAAATGGTGTAGTGATTATTAGTTTCCTATTTACAATTATGATCAACTTCCATCTTTCGAGGTTTTTAGATAATGCCCTCCTTCCTATACTTGTTAAAGTCTTACAGAGTTGGCATCCATAAAATGTTGGAGGACTGGAATAAGTGAAAATTCTCACTGAATGATACTGTGGTCTCCATTCTTTTCCAGCTATCATCTCTGCGGTTAAATGTTGTGTTCTTTTTCTGTTTGGTTTGTTGTTGTGTGTGTTCGTTAAACAACAGGGGACTTTACAAATAAGTAAACTATTTGAAATATGTGGTTTTAGTTATGCCATTCATGATATCTTGGTGATTCATAGTGTAAGGAACAATAAATTCCTTAAATTTCAATCGATCATTGAAAATAATAGAAATTGGAACTTTTTCTTGGTAGTATGTTATTTTGGGAGGTATACTTTTCGGGTAGGCAATTTACATATCTGCCTCTTTTATCTTTAAATGCTATTGAATGACCTGCATGCATTTTTCTATGTAGATGATTTGGGTTATAAGGACTCTACAGTGCAATTCATTTGATATTGAATATATCTGAATTATGAATGGAGATGTGGTTTATTACTTTTTTTTCCTTACATGTTTATATACAAAACTCCAATAATTTGTCAATGACAAAAACCCAAAAAGCATGAATTTTCTTTTCTGCCTCTAGGCTGTATTGTTGGAGCGCCCTCGTGTCATCTCTTCTAATGTCAGTCACGCATGGGACATGCCCGCAAATACATTCGGTGCTGCATATGCAAACTTCATGGGTTCTAGAAACTTCTCCCCTGATGATCGACCACCTGTTCGGTTCATGGAATCAGATGAACTAGCATACGTTGCTACCCGAGCTCGTGAAGTGCACGACTTTTGGCATACTCTATTTGGTCTACCTACCAATCTGATAGGTGAATCTGCACTGAAGGTCATAGAATTTGAGCAAATGCTACTCCCAATGTGTGCCCTGTCTGTCGCAGGGGGTACCGCTAGATTCAGTGGCAAACAAAGGAATTTGTTCTACCAGCACTATTTCCCTTGGGCCGTTCGGGCTGGCATGAGATCCACGGATTTGATGTGCGTGTATTATGAGCGTCATTTTGCCGAGGATCTGGAAGATGTTCGTAGAAAGTGGGGAATCATTCCTGCTCCAACTCAATGAAATGCAGGCTCGAATTGGGGTTGGTGACGTAGCTTATTTTGTCAACAAATTTGCTCCTAAATCTACTGATATAGGCTAAAAGCAAATAAACTGAAGGGAGCTTGCTTGTACATACATCAGAACATCTGCCTTACACTAGAGTTTTGTTATTGTGGGCTTCAGAGCAGAGGTCTTGTGATTTATGTACCTATCTAATATTCTCTCAAGTGTCAGGCTTGTCTACAAGTGTTATGCACCTTAGTTGTATTTTAGTGTGATCATATACATGGGTACAAAATTTTGTGAGAGACCGTCTCTCAAATATACGAGATAAATATCACATATACTATTTAAGTAATGTAGTGCGTACAAAATTTTGTGAGAGACCGTCCCTCAAATATATGAGATAAATATTACATACTTGGTTAGTTTTGATCCATCACTTGCAAACCATGATCATATACGAGTACACCAAACTAAAATGAACAATGAACTTTGGCAAAGCAGATTTAAGTGATGTAGTGCATACAATATCAACTACTATTAATGGGCTAAAAGAAAAAAGGGAAGAGGATATGAGCATTCTTCACACTTCTCATGGTTGTTTTTGTATTATCCGAAACACTACAAGTTGAAATAATATAATACATACATTTTTGTTTAAAGAAGAGATAAAACCAGTCATATAGACACAATGTAACTTGATACTTCCAGAGTTTCATTGATGCTCAAGCATCCAAACATTGTCACTTTTTGGAACAACAATTGACACCATTCCACATAAAGAGGAAAACCGCAACTCATCTGACCACAAATCTAGCAGACTTTATTTCACACAACACACATCAGCAAACTTGCAGAATTGCGATTGACAGACATTACTTGCTGCTGCCGCCACCAAACAAATAATCCAGAGAAGAACCTCCTCCAGGGGCAGCATGAACCTTTGTGGACGGTCGATCCTGCAATACATGTGTAATACTTCTTAGAACAGCATATGCAATATTTTATTTGTATAATATACTTTCTGAACCAGTTCAAAAAAGAAACTGGGATCAAAGTTCACTGATAAATTGTTTATTTCAATCAAGCCCAATCTTGCTGCCTTTTCAGAATTATACATGATCTCCCAAATAGAACAGAAAACTAAAAAATCATAGAGAGGAGCATCTTCATTTAAGCCTTCAGGGGCAGGGGACGATAAAACGATGCCAAAGCATATTCAAGGGCTAAAACTTAGACATCCAAATAAAATAAAGAAGTACTAACAAATTCTGGGGCCCTAAGCAAAACGTACATCTAATGAAAAAAAAAAATTTGTGATACTAGATTCTAAGGGACACATACAACATCAGCTCTACAATTTTAAATGTATAATTCGCGAAGACAATTGCATCAAAATTGTTTGGTAGTGTTATGCGTCATGCATTTTGTGAACAAAACCAAGAAATCATCTGTAAACGAAATTCTCGAAGATGCCACGTAGTCAAATACATTAAGGGACTATATTTCAGTTTTATGGATACAGGCATAACCATCAGAACACAACACGGAAAAACCAGACAAAAATGAATGGACATAAAAACTCCTGTCATGACAAGTCTAGAGGATCTTGCAGAGAGTAGCGATGGAAGATCTTGTTCAGGTCCGTCCAAATTTTTAGCAATATCTATATAGAATATAGCTACAAAAAAATAGATACAGTGGAAATTAAATAGCACATGACATACACCAAAGTTGTACAAATTGGAGGCTTACCGAGATGTAATTGCAAGTGTTCTGACCATCAGCTCCAAAGTAGTTGTTTGTTGTGCTACTATGAATGCCTGCAGGAATCTGCTTGCTAGTTTCTACAGGCTGAGTAACATTTGGCTTGGGCGAAGGTTCTTTACTAGCAGCCTTAACTTCAACTGGAGCAGCATCAGCTTTAGCTGGTGCCCCTTTCGGTGCCTCTCCGCTTCCAAACAAGTAACCTAATGAGCTCTGTCCTCCACCGCTGCTAACTCCACGACCCATACTTCGAAGTCTTGCAGATAAGGTTCAGACCTGCTCATAACTAGATAAGTCAAGACTAGATTTTAGACTCCTACAAGATAACTAATATTTTCTGTTTCTGAAACCACATATTGCATTTGTATGGACCTTAGGCAAGTTTTACCCTTAAGTTAATGCTGGTGATTAAATGGCTTAACAGTAATGAGACTGAGTTTCACTAATCAATCATCAAATTCACATTCAGGTGCACTCTATTATTTCCATATTTCTAGCGTGTTCAGTCTCTGAATCCCCCAGCTTGGTTACAAACTGAAATGACAGAACAGTTTTTGTTCTCACATAAAATTGCAGATTGCAACCTCGCTGGTTCTTCTGAAGGTCATTGCAAGTATGTGGGGTTTTTACTTCAGTTCCCGCTACAACGAAAATCTCCTAAACTTATGCAAACCAAGAGCAGCCATTCTTAGAGTTATTTCGCTTAATTACATAAGCTCTTTATTGTTAACGGTTTTCTTCTCTCATTCTAAACCAGCTTTACACTAGTGAGCTGCAGAGAAGTTTCAGAAGAGCAGACATCTGAATGTATTTACAGTCACGAAAAGTTACCTAAGTAAGAGAAGCTTGGGTTATATCCAATGCAACTGTGTAGCAAAGAACTTAACTTCCTAGAGATGCCAACAATCATCAAGTCATTCTAAATGACCATAATCCTAGATAAAAATTATGAGTATAATTGATTGACGACTGTAATTAGATCTTTGCACATATGATAGAGATGTGCAGGAAAGTGAAAAGATTCTCAAGTCTCGATAGACAATACATCAACGCTTAGCAGCATATAAGATGAATTAGTGACTCCAATACAAATACAATATTCAGCCTTATGAGAAAGCTTAACCATAACCACGTCCACTCATTCGACTGATGTTCCCAGAAATTTTTTACAACAATACAATACTATTAGAAATCAGCTAATCATCTTCACCACCTTTAGACAAAAACATTTGCAGACATATTTACACATTCTAATGATTACTTTTTAATAGAGAGGTGTTGTCTATCATCTTTCTTTTAGTTTTAGAAAAGACAAGAAAGAAATACAGTATTGGGGCCATCCACTTCATAGCATGCCAAACCATTATTACATTCTACATTTCCTGAATTCTCAATTTAGCAAGAAGCAGCATACCTAGCATCTTCCACTATAACTATAATATGTTTTTAGATAATAAAACCACTCACTTATATCTATCTATAGTCGACTCACTCACCTAGAGTTCTTGGGGACCAAAGAAAAAGATACTTCTGCAGTCCAGAAGATACTGAATCAAACCACTTAAGTATTTACCCAAGACCTGCCTACTTCTTTACTTGAAGTGGGCCCAAAACAACAAAATTCACTTGATCGACATTGACACGATCCCTAAGCCTTCCAATTAAGTATAATTATGATGACAGGGGACAATAACAAACAAGCTGTGCTTACATTCATATTCTGGCTCTTTTAATTTGCATAAATCAGTTGCTTGAACACATACCCTTGTAAACAAGGTAGATTTCTTGCACATACAAAACTAAACTATAATATTCCAATGCAGCAATCTCAAGTTCAGGTTTTACAACCAATACCAAGCTTTATGCATCCCATCAATCAAACATATCAGTAAAAACAATGGGATAGAGCAATAGAAAATTCAAAATTGCATAAAGAACACATCAACATCAGAAATGAATACATGAAGATCACAGTTTGACACCGACACCTGTTCGTCTCAACTAAATGGTAAAATCCATCACAATAGCAACACCAAAACATAATTTACAAAAGATAAAACCACTCCATCATAAGAATCAAAGCTAAGCATCAAAATCAGCAAATCAAACAAACATTAATTAAACCCAGATAGAAACGAAAAGAAAGTAAAATTGATCAATGTAAACAAAATATGCATACGAACATTGAAATTAGGGTTTAGAATTACCTCTGGTTAATTTCAGATCAGATCTACCAAAGAAGGCTTTGCTGAGTATTGGGGAGTGGGAACTGGTGAGCTATGGAGGTTTTAAACAGCGTGAAATTGCTAATGCCAGGGCGTTTAGTTCAGTGATGTGGACTGGGGTTGAGGAGGGAATGGACTGGAGAGAGCAATAATGGCGTGGAAGTAGAGATATTTTTGTCGGAGACAATTTGTAGAGAGCCCAGGGCCAGGCAGGGGTTTTTGTGGCCCAGTGTTTTTGTTTGTTTCGCTTTAGCAGCTGTGTTTTTTCATTTTTCTCTTTTGGAAAATAGCTAATGTTGTTAATTGGGACCCGACAATCTGATCCCGACTGGTTATTGAGGAAGATTCAATCAGATCAACTCGAT
The DNA here is from genome assembly GCA_026545765.1 of Plantago major. Lineage (NCBI taxonomy): Eukaryota > Viridiplantae > Streptophyta > Magnoliopsida > Lamiales > Plantaginaceae > Plantago > Plantago major. The sequence continues at coordinate 28,241,614 of CM048839.1, read as the reverse complement.
AACTTACTAATAATATTTCAATGTAGATATAGTGGTGGATTAAGGGAAGAAGCTCGAAGCACACTAACGGAAAGACATGTGAGATAAGTGTTTGAGCTTTACATAATGGTTTGGGGATGCTAGAGTTTAGTGATTTTTTTAATTAAAAATCGGTTGGGCACAATTTTTAACTTGGAGTTTTAAGTGTATCCATCTCGATTAGGTCTTCGAGTATTTGTAGAACCGGGTCGTCCCGGTGGACTAATTAACAACATAGGGAAATAGAGTCTTGTAGCAAATCAAACATACTATATATATATATAACCTAAAGCATACACTTATAATGATATGACCTTTTTGGGATACATGAAGTTGGCATCGGATCTCATAGATTAGTTCCTGGTGGACGATGTTGGGATATAGTTCTTGCATGACAAGAAAATATACAGTGGGGATCTGTCTTGATAACAAGTTTTGTGCACCTTTATATGCAAGTGGAGTCTCATAATGGCTAGATTTTCACCTTCGCAGCTAAATGAACTAAAAACTTTCCTTTTCGCTTTTTTACTAATAATAAATAAAATAAAAAATCAACGATACATGTGTTCAACATAATTAAAAAAGTAAGAGAAATACATTACAAGTACAAAAACAAATGAAAACATGCACAAGAAGGAAAAAGAAAAAGATGAGAAGGTGAGAACTCCTGGAAAACCATTTGTCACTCACTAAACATCCACAACTCGCTAAGCTAAACTAGACTAGGATACCAACTTCTACCTGGTAAAACAAGAGTACAAAGACTTCAAATCCATTATAGTCAAGTACCAAAACAAAAAAGTCAGCTATAAGAAGTCCACAGGCTACACGACTAACTCCAGGAAAGCTGTGATTAGTCCATCGTCAAACTCCTGCGAAACGAGGAAGAAATCTATATAGTTGTTAGCTGACAAGAGCCTACTCCAGGGGTTTAATCTTTCCAGGAGTTCTCATTTTGATTCTTGCCAGATTGGTGGTTTACGTTTGTACGTAAATTGGTTTCAGAGTTTTCTCTGTTTGTTTTGTACGCTTGTACTAGGTTGTTACCCTTTGACTATTGTACTCCTTGTAGGCTTTAATGGATTTTCAATTTTGTGTTGGAAAAAAAAAAGATGAGAAGGTGACGCTCGCATCTATATAAACAATATTTTCTGAATAAATTTTAGTACACGTGTACCTTCCAAATTAAATTTTAATTTGTAGGATTGATGGTGTGTATCCAAATCGAATTGTATCCCTCTAACGAATCTAACTTGTCAATGTCGCAATTAAAGTGGTTCATTATCATTTTTAGTTTTACCTAGGGTTTTTAAATACATGTAATACAACTCATAACATTGTAAAACTTCCCAGAGATGTAAAGACAGTGTTTTCTTTGGTCCGAACTCCAAGCTATGGTATTTCATGTGTCAAAAGATAGTAAGAGTTAGACCTCTTTACCCCAACTCAAATTAAAAACTAATTAACCGGTTGAGGAGTTGGGTATTCGACACGAACCTTTCAACTTATGTGGATTGGTGCATTGGTGGTGATAACCTTATAAATGCCAACTGTCATTTTAATCGGCTATCATGATAGGGGTGGCGACACAAACTATGTAATACTTTATTTATGTGAGATCTCATTCCGGACGGGTCGGATTGGATCATACTGCCCCGGTCAAATTTCCCCTCAATCATTTCATTCATGTTTGGCAAATACTCGGTTGCTTTTGTCGAAGCCAAACCCAGACGTGGTGGATATGCCAAATTCCTCTCTGCATCATTCCTATATGACTATAAACATATTTACTTTATATATACTGGCCAATTATCAATTGCAGTTGTCACAAACCATACATGAATGTATCTTTAAAGTAATCAATCCAACCAATAAATTACAATAAATTCGTGTAATGTTTGTTATTGCAATATTTATTTGCCTTGTGATAGGATGATTTCCAATTCGAACGCAGTGAGAATTTGTATATCTTCTTTATAATTAATTGTTATACATCAACGGAGTTTAATTTGCAATGGTATCACGCCTTCTTTGTTGGGATGATTTCTTGGACAAGATTTAAAATAAAATTTAAGCTAAAATGTGACTAAAGAATGATGGGGTTGCCCAAGCGTTAACTTTGTTTGAAAATCAAGAGTACTAACCATCTTCCCCCTATCAAACTAATCATTATTGTATTTCGAACAACAAAATTCTCTTCACAATTCCAATATAGTACTGGATTGATCCCTATCTGCCCTAATTACTCAATGTGCCACTACATAACTATATGTTTACTTCACATATAACTTTCTTAGCTTAACTCGCCTGGACAGTGACAAGTGTTTGACTATAATCCGTTAATCAATGATGAATTTTCGACCATTTCCTTATAAGCCCCACCAATTGGACGAAAGAAAGCTCAAGTTTTTGTTGGGCTGTGTCACTAGATCAAAATGACATTGGGTTGTGCATGTGGTTTATGTGACGAAGTTAAATCTCATCTAAAAGTCTAAATTAATTTGACGAAATGCATGCAATATACTCATCTATTACAATTTTTTTAATACTAGGACTAGCAAGTCTTGAGTTAACTGTTGGAGATGATATTAGAAAGTATTCTTCACTCTTTTAGTCGAGGTAGCCGCATGTTCTACTATGCAATTCAATATAGCCGGAAAATATAAAGTATATTGGGCCTCAAATTAGGCCAGCAGCCACAAGAAGAAAAAAAAAAGATAGTGCGTGACATATACATGCATTCGTACAACTTGTCTCCTAAATTTTGATATTTTGTACAATTTCCTCTTCAAATGTGAAATTTCAAATTACGCTTTGTCCAATATAAAAAAAACCAAGGCCGCGACATATCCAAACTTCACAGCCAAATCGTACTAAATCCAAAACATTTGGGGGAAATCTATATCTATATGAAAAGAAGCGTATTTCGTGGTTAAGTATGTTTAAAATGACGTATTATTAAGCATTCACATTGGTTTTTTTACAAATGTATTTTGATTGGTTGTTAGAATTTCAAATTTGGTATGTTGGTGGTGGAACATTTTAAGTATTTAAGATGTACTGCACCATATAACTCCCATGATTTATTTTTAATATGTTGAATCCATATATAATTTTTATTTAATCTCATATATATTTATCTACAAAACTCCAAAAAATATTTTGAACGTATATATAGATTCACCACGACAAGACGAATCCATAGACACCAAACTTGAATATTTTAATAATTAATTAAATTATTTATATATTAAATTAAATATTATGTAGGTTTATTAAATGATAGAAATAATAAAATTTAAAAAATAGAGCATTTATTAAATAATTAATACTCCCTCTATTTATCAAAGAAATCAATATTTATTTAGGTAACAAATGTATACTTTAAAAATTAGCAATAAAGTAACGTATGTGATTAAATAAAAACCATCATCTTATCAACATTTACGTGAATTCTCACACGTTTTCTACTTTTTACTCATTATTTATTCAAATATTACATTCTATCTTATATACTCACTATATGAAACATTTTGAATATAAATTTCACAGATATTTACAAAACCCACCCCTCCAAGATGGCCACTTTGTAGATTGATACCTGATGTTTGAACAATTACAAAATTCGCCCTTAGATTTTTAAAGTAATTACATATAAACCCAAAAAGTCAAAAATTCTCTATTTTTATTTTATTTTACCATTACCTTTATTTTCACTTTATATTTTATCATTTATTTTTAATCATTCCATTTAAATATTTCATTACTTCATATTTTAAACCCCCATTTTTCCTTCTTCTCCAAAACTCCTCACCTCTACTTCCACCATCATCTCCTCCACGGCTCCACCCTTCTTCACCACCACCACGCACAAATACCATGGAATCTTCATCACCAGTCCACCACCACGAACCACCATGGATGCTCGAAATTGAGCTTCCATGGAAGCTTCAAGAGAGCTTCATGTCCATGGAAGCTCAAATTGACGAGCTTCCATGGACATGAAGCTCTGTCCAAGCTTCCATGGAAGCTCAATTCGAGTTTCCATGGAAGCTCTTCTCCTACATCTTCTTTTTCTATTTTTATGTTTTTTAATTTTAATTTTAATTTGTTAAAAAAATTCTATGGAAGCTCCGAACAGAGCTTCCATGGAAGATGGAAGCTCTGGCCGGAGCTCCAGACATTTTTTTTAAATGTTTTTTTAAATAATTAAATGTGGAAGTTTGTTGAATTTTCGAATAATTTGGTGGGAGTGGTGATTGTCTTCGGCGGGAACTTCCGACATATTTTGCCCGTTGTTCCCGGAGGAATAGTTATAATATTGTGAATGCCTCTATATGCTCCTCTAGGATATGAGTTGTTGTGAGGTGCTTCAACTGACAAAGAACATGAGATTGCAGGTAAATGACCCGTTTTATCTATATACCACATACTTGTATCATACTCCCTCCGTCACGGGTTCATCTTCCCGCAAGCCCGGCCATAAGTTTTAAAATTAAAATGAATAAAGTAGGAAAGATGGTGATAAAGTATGAAAACAGTGAATAAAGTATGACAAATATTGAATAAAGTAGGAGATATAGTGAATAAAGTAAGAGAGAGGTTTTCCATTTAATGGATAAGAGGTTGAAATTGAGACGTCCCAAAATGGAATGCGGGAAGTTGAAATTGAGATGGAGGGAGTATTTAACTTATCATTGTTTACGTCCAATTTAATCCTATACAGACTGATTCGTCATCGTTCAAAATTAAAGAGATGAAAGAATTTGTTGAGTGGATAACACATGTTGGTGAGGGCATTACCGCTGGACCTAATAATTGTGGGTTCATATCAAGATACCGAAGTTTTACATATTTGAGAAGTGAGTCATCCAATTTAAACTATTATAGATAGTACATATCTTTCGTTGTTGTATCACTTAGGCGATCCATCACTTGACCCTGTATATTTCATCACCGGGATGTTCTTGCACCTGCAAATGAAATATTTGATGATATAAATCAATTTTTCCTGTCGAAGATGTCAATAGATAACATTGAATATTTGAGCGCATATAGCATTGCTACGGAAGATAATTTTGAGAACGGTCTCGAACATGTTTTCACTGTAGAATTTTTAACAACATTAATTGATCTAGTTTGACTAATCTCAGGATCATACTAAAGGTTGTGTGTATGGTAATGCTTCTGAGAAATATAGATCAAACTTTCGAGTTGTGCAATGGAACAAGGCTTATCGTTACTAATCTTGGGAAGCATATCATCGAGGCAAAGATGATATATGAAATCAATGCATGCCAAACGGTTTTCATTATGAGGATGATGATGAGCCATCCGATGGGATGTAGTTCCCTATCAATTGATTGGAGACAGCTCCCTATATTCGTCTGCCTTGTTATGACCATAAATAAGAGTAAGTGACACTCTCTCTCACACGTTGGCCTCTACCTCCCCTCACATGTATTCAACCGTGATCAGTTAAATGTTGCTCTTTCTAGAGTTACCACCGGGAAGGGCTTGAACGTAGTAATTTGCGACGTAGAGGGTAATACATATATATGACACGGCAACAAACGTAATTTATAAAGAAGTGTTCGACAAGTTATAAGTTGATTTTATCTTTTATGTGTGTTTTTTTATAGAGAGATGTTAAACGTAGGACAATAAAATACTAAACGCAGGACAACTTAAACTTAATTACACGTGAAGCCCATATATAGCCAAATTTGCATTACATAGACTTCATATTTTGAATAATTACAACAAGATACACTTTTAATACAAATAAATTAAAATAACAAGGTTGATGGTTTGTACGTTGACGAAATCAAACATGAGCGAAAATCTAAGTGAAGAAGAGCCCTATCTTAATGTGAGTGACAAAGAAAGTGAAGAAGAACCACCATTGTATGAAGATAGTTATTTTCAGGTATTTATGTACTTATATGTGTTGTTTTAAGCTATTTTTACAGAAAAATTCAAGAAAAAGAGGGTGTTTTTCGAGTTGATGCCGCCAAACCGAATCGGATATTGGCGCCGAACCCTAGCGCCTACATCAACTAACCCGCGCCCATATTCATGGATGGTTGTGCTACATGGCGCCGAAAGTAAGCGCCATTAAGGTGAATTTGAACAAAATGTCGCCAAGTCTATATAGCGTTGAGATGTAGCGCAAAGAGACGGGAATCCGCGATCGAATACATCGCTACCTACAATGAGATGGCGGCGAGATCCATAGCCACATGTGGCTGATGGCTTTGATTGTTTTAGGCGGTGAATAAAACTTGAAGCAACACTAACCTAATTCTTCCCTCTTCTTCTTGGTGAATTGCTCATCTTCTTAATTGATTAAAGCTTTTGTGGTTTTTTCGGTGTTGGAACTTGGAAGCGTCTGTTGTTTTAGGGGTTTTGTGACTGATTGTATTGACTAATTAGGGGTTTCGAAAATTTATGACTGAAATGATAATTTAAAAAATAAATGTAGATACTTGATAATAATATAAAATAGAGATTTAATGTGTAAATGTTTTTAAGTTGTCATGTATTTAGTATTTTATGTCATGCGTTTAGTATTCGTGTTTATATATGTGGTTTTGTTCAATTTCACTAATTTATATTATGCACTTTTCAACATGTAGGGATTCTTGAACGTCAGTTGAAGCGATTAGATCATGCATTTTATCACCTTACAATTTTTATATGTTTCTCAACTTCAACATGTTATTATATACATTTATTCATTTCTTATTTTAATTATTTTTTCATGTCCCGTCGAGTATCGACGGGCCATTAACTAGTTGGGTTGATAAAAACTTTAAGATAGTATCATCCACAAAGTCAATATTCAAAGGTGGTATTCTTATTTCTAATTTTTCATCATCTAATATTATGAAATGCGGGCGGGATGCAGCTATAGTGAAAAGCAATGGGTCCACATCAAACCACAGATCCACCAAATCAGCAAAACAAATTAGGTCCAAGTTTGTACCAACTAACAACTAGTACTAGTACGATTTGTTTAGTCAGATTAAATTACGAACAATTTAATGAGCACAAAGACTTGTGAGCATGGTCCATTATTAAATTTAAAAAGGAATGGACCGATCTTCTTAATTAAAAATAAAAATATAATATTTTGGATAAATTACATTTGTTACCCCTCTATTTGGGTGAATTTCATTTGTTTACCCTATTAGATCATTTGGTATTTATCTTTATTCGAGCTCGTAAATAAAAATACATATAAATATAGAAAATATTATTTAACCGAGCCTAATTGAGCCATGTCGAGAATCAACGAGTTGAGTCCTACTCGACTTCATAATAAAACGAGCACAAAGTTAAGCTCGAGCTTGACTCGAACGCATTACCAAACGAGTCAAGTTTGAGCCGAGCCCAATGTAACAACTCTAGTTAACCTAACATTAATTATAATGTAACAAACCACTTATAATGTGTGTGTATAAGACCGATGTATTTAGTAAAATATAACGTCCCATCCCCTTGTGGGCCGATGTTCGATCCTTTTTTGCCGGAGCAGTTATTCATAGGCTGCTTTCTGGGTGGTATACTGGCCTTACTATACCAATAATTTCGTGCGGTTTGTCCTAACTCGTACACGCACCGAGAGACTTTTCAAATGCCAGAGCAAACATGCTTAACTTTAAAGTTCTTATTCTTATGGATGGAGTTTCGAAAAAAAAATTGAACTTTATTGGTACGAGTAGCGTTCAATCTTTTTAGTCATCTGAAACTTTAAGGCATTAAAAAAATTTCTCAAAATATGTCCTTATAGAATGATTATTTTGTAGTGCCACTATAAGAACAGATTTATTAGACACTTCATTAACTAACACTAAATAAGGCTCTGTTATTTTCGTCTAAACTGAATCGAATCTATTTGTAGTATAAAAAACAACTAAGCATAATTGAACTAAATCGATCTGTAACGAAATTAATAGTTTTTCAGATGAACTTGAGTCCTCTAGTTCTAGACTTCTACTTTTAATGACTTTAATTTATCATGTTTCCCGGACTTCGCAATGAACTGGTGTTGGAGTAGCCTGGAAGGTACGTTGCCCTATCAAAATCAAACTCATCAGCATCTTCTAAATATAAACATACTATACTACACACATACTCCACTCTTTTTCCCTTCCTTTCCTTTTCCCGTAATCTTGACGATTCTCTTCTCTTCCCCTTCTCTCTCCTGCTGGTAATGTTTGGTTTGATGTTATATCATCATATTTGCAAGCATGCTTTTCTTGATTTTTTTTTATTTTTTTCTCCCAAAATTACTCCAAAAGGCTGTTTTTTTTATGTTTTTAATTCCTGAGATTTGAGTTTCTGGGTTTTGTGCAGTATATAAAGGGTCCAGTTGCTGCTATTCTTCTCACTGGAGTAACAAACGTGTTCCGATTTCAGTGAGGCATTTATACAAACACCAGGTGATCATCAGTTGACTTTCCTTGGATTTTTCTTCCTGTTCGGATGTATCTTCAATTTTGTTTCGATCCATCCGAAATCATGTCTTTGCAAAAGGGTATTTTCTGTTTATGTGAATCGTGAGAATTGCGTCAACTTGCATTGTGTCCTGTACTTCTGATTGATTGGGCTTCAGCGTTTTCTGAGATTCAAAATCTGTTCTTTTTATTTTGTGGGTTGAATCTGCATTGAGAATATAGGACTATTGAGTTGAATGCTTTTGGTTAATTTAATTTACCAGTTGATTTGCTCATCTAATTTTGGTTATGGAAACTGCATTGATTTACTGTGGCTGTGATGGTTCTACTTATAGCTGGATTGCTAGAATGAAAGTTAAATTAGCAAGTTGTTTTCACGTCTGAGTTGAGATCTGAGTTGTTATGATGACTATGAGCAATGTGATTGACAAGCATGCTGGTATTTTGGATACTTTAGTTTTATGTTGGAGTTGATGGTAATTTATCTGACTGGTGCTACTTTTAGGAAGTGAAAAAGAATCGTAACATGGCTAAGGAAGTGTCGAATGGAGGAAGCCACGTGACAACCAAGTCTCCACCCGAGCCTTCACCGTTGAGGAGAGCAAAATTTTTCCAGGTATGGATCTTGATTCTTGAATGATTCATGATGCCTTGCACTGTGAAAATTATATATAAATTGAATATAAGAGAAATTAAGAGTCTGATCAAACTTTTAGTGGAGATCCTAGCTTGCAGGGTGATTTTGACGTCCCATATACTTGCAAGTTGCTTGATGTCTTGTGTTGTCATGTCCTATTTCATTATAATATTTGCTACGAGATGAGTTTGACTTCACCTATGGGACCTTGATAGCGAAATCATGTCAACACATATTGGCTTCATTTTTACTCTTTTGTCATTTGGATATGTGCTACTGTTATATGCTAATAGACTACTTAACAACAGGCAAATATGAGAATTTTGGTTACTGGTGGAGCTGGATTCATTGGTTCTCACTTGGTTGACAAATTGATGCAAAATGAGAAGAATGAAGTAAGTCTTCATACTGTATTTTCCTTACACCAGCAATCTTGAGAGTGCATCAAATGCGTTTACATCACGTGATAATATATATACACTCTGGCTTTTTGTTCTTCCTTATTCATTTTCTTTCTTGTTTGATCTGCTCAGGTTATTGTTGCTGACAATTACTTCACTGGTTCGAAGGACAACCTAAAGCAATGGATTGGTCATCCTCGTTTTGAACTTATCCGACATGGTTTGTATTTCTTCAGTCTTCACAGTTCCTCAACATAGGAGATTTTAATGTGCATTTATATTGTTAAATCATGTGCTTCTTACTTGCATAAGAGCCATCAAAGATAATTATGTTCCAAGATTTACATATATTTTGAATGTTTTCACCATTTCAATTGAATGATCTAAATAGTTCCATGATCATAATATACACCTTACAGAAAGATTATCGTCTATGTTTCTTTCACAAAATAGTTAGTTGCTTGGACTCGTCTGAACTTCTACTTATTGATCGTCTGCCATTTTCTTCTGTCTTTCCAGATGTCACTGAGCCTTTATTGGTTGAAGTTGATCAGATATACCACCTTGCTTGTCCTGCTTCCCCAATTTTCTACAAATACAACCCTGTCAAGGCCAGTCTCTTTCTCCCTATCCGTCTGTGTTTTCTCGAAATTAATTAGTTTAATGACTAATCCGGATTTATTCTCTTTCCTGTTGTAACACTACCAATAGACAATCAAGACAAATGTAATTGGAACACTGAACATGTTAGGACTTGCCAAGCGTGTTGGAGCAAGGTTTGGCTACCTCCCCCTTGATTCAGTATCTCTGATTTCCTTTTCCTTTTCTATTCCTTTCCTCTTTATTCTTTTATCCCTTTTCCGGTCTGTTTCTTATGAATATGTTGCTTTTATATGTGTTTGGTCGATCAGGATATTATTGACTTCAACTTCAGAAGTCTATGGTGATCCACTTGTGCATCCTCAGACTGAAGATTACTGGGGCAATGTGAATCCTATTGGTAAACTCTGATGCTCCTGAGCATGAAAGATGAATATAATTTCTGATTAGAAATTTGCAATATAAAAAGATGAAATAATTGTGCATATTCTGGACAGTGAATATAATTTTTTTATATTCTACACATTGACCGTGAACAGTAGGTATTCCTAGTGAGCTTCAAATAAAGCACATGTTTTCAACAGCTTTCATGTCTGAGAAGTGCTACTAATGAGATATAGATTACATAAAATGCCTTGTTTTTTCATTGTTTTGACGTGGGATTGCAGGAGTTAGGAGTTGTTATGATGAGGGGAAAAGGGTGGCAGAGACTTTGATGTTTGATTATCACAGGCAGCACGGAATTGGTAATAGTCTCTCTGTTTTTCACTATCACTTTTGGATCGAGAACTTAGATATGGATTTTCAAAATATCAGGACTAAGTCTAGCTTAGAAAATCTCACTTTATTCACCGAGTCTTGAACTCTAACCTAATCAAGATTCAAAGAGATGATCTGTCTGTAATGTCTCGAAGTAGTGCTATGGTACACTCGGTGTTCATTCCTAACCAGCATAAAATGTTCTGTACTGTAAATAGAAATAAGGATTGCAAGAATCTTCAACACTTATGGACCCCGAATGAACATTGATGATGGTCGGGTTGTGAGCAACTTCTTGGCTCAAGCAATTCGGTAAGTCTCTCAATCCCTCCTGTAAGATCCTCCACTCCAGATTTTCAAGCTGTTTCAACCACTTATATTTCTTCCTTTCTCTACTTAATTTGGTGTCCAATTTGAGATTCACTTTCTTAAATGTCAAAACATGCAGTGACGAACCTTTAACTGTCCAGTTGCCTGGAACTCAAACAAGGAGCTTTTGTTATGTAGCTGACATGGTACGGAAGAACAATCTTATACATTTTTTATAATGTCATCTCCTTTAGCATTTGCAACTAGAATTCCATTCATATGCTGGACAGCTGGAGTATTAATGTAACAATTACTTTGATGGCATAGGTTGATGGCCTTATGCGACTGATGGAAGGAGAGAATACCGGGCCTATCAACATTGGCAATCCAGGTTAATATCACAACTTAATTAACATGAAATGCCTGATACACCCAACTATATTGGACTGATCAAACTTCTTGTTGCCATCTCAAACTTTTTATAAGAATTTCCCGAAAAAGAATTATGCTTATACGAGTACTTTGGGTTTTCTACCAGGTGAATTTACCATGCTTGAGCTTGCTGAGACCGTGAAAGAGGTAACTTTCTTTATTCTCTCACTATTCTCAGATTTAATACTGTAATTTCCCAATTTATTACGCTCAGATTCTTTCTAGATTAACAACGAATAACCATTGGTTCTTTGCAGATGATCAATCCAAATGTGAAAATCATAACTGTGGAGAACACTCCAGATGACCCCCGCCAGAGGAAACCTGACATTACAAAAGCTAAGGAGTTGCTCGGATGGGAACCGAAGATCAAGCTCCATGAAGGAATCCCTCGCATGGAGGAGGATTTCCGTGGAAGGCTTGGAATTTCGAGGAAGAACTGAACGAATGAGCTCTGATATCTTAATATCTCAGAGATTTCCTCCTGCATGGACCTCCTGGAGATACCTGAATGCAGTTTACGCATTCTCTAAGTCCTTTTTTTTCTTTCCATTTTTGGCTTGCAGTTCTAATTTTTGGGGTGCTAAAGTACTTGATTTGTTATACTTCATACAGAAAAGTGTATTAAAGAAAACATGTGTATTGATATACATCAATTGGTATCAATTATATATACAAGAAGTCAATATTTGCAGTACAAAATCCTCAATGCCCTTGTTTTGTCAGTAGTGTGCAGATGACAAATAGTCAAAACTTAATACAGTTAGAAAGGGCAACAACAATATATATTGATTTTGCAGTGTTTATATAGTATTGAAAAATTTTAGTTATACATGGTGATTCTCGATGACATGATTATTATGCTGAAAACCCAGCTAGCTAGTATTCTGTAAAAACAACAATTGGACTTCGCACATGGTGAACACCATCAGACCATTCAAGTTGAGCCGGTGCGATTGTCTGGTTTGTTTTCCCAGTAACAGTCACTTCAAACATTTTCCTTTCATTCAATGCACCAAATTTGAGAATGCCAGGCTCCACAGTGATTGTGTAATCTTCAACTTTACTTGTTGTTACCTTATATGTCGAATCTGCATATCCCACATTCGTAACTGTTCGGGTGAATGTCTCCGAAGATGGTACCAGTTTCTTAACCTGGACTGTCATGGAAGGATAGTTAAGATCCTTAGCCATCAGCTGAACTCCTTTTGGGCAGGTGACATTCTCTGCGAATATCTTTCTCAATGTTGACTCGTTATAGCCTGCTCCACAAAGCATTTTGACGTAATCAGCTGTGAATGTCTCGTAAACAAGACCTGGATCTGTTGCTTTTATTGGGTCAATATGCCCTGCTCCATAGGCAAATTCGGCATGTTTGGAGTAGTTGGCATATAAGTTCTTTGAGGCGTCCATTCTCCATGCTATGTACACAACCTGTTGGATTTTATCTCAAATTCAAGTAATAACTTTTGGACGGTTCAGATTAATCCTAGATGGTCAATGGCTGAGATCAATTCACTCTTCAAAAGTTAGTTACGGGCGGTTATTAAAAGAGAAGAGAACAGAAAACAAAGCCGGTGGCTAGCTGATAAAAACTCTCAGAAATTCTCTCTCGATTCTTCATCATTTGCTCTGAAATTTTGTACGGTGAATGATCAAGGATTGGCGCACAACTGACAGTTGGAGATTTCAGGTTTCGTGCTTTGATCATTGCGAATTGCTGAGTTTCATTCATTGAGATTGTATCTTGTTTTCTCTTTCGGATTGAATTGAGAAGTATAGATAATCGATTAGGCTTGATCTCTGTGAAGATTGTTAGAGCTTGTAATCGAATCTCAATTGGTAATAATATCCGTGTTTGGTTTCCCGTGGATGTAGGCTAATTTGGCCGAACCACGTAAATTCCATGCATTATTGTTTACGTATTATTGTTGTTGTTTGGTGTTGATCGATATTGTTGATCGTTTTGGTTGAGATTATTATTGTGACTCAACAATTGGCGCCGTCTGTGGGAAGGATTTGAGTCTCAACTGTTTTTTTTCCGATCAGCTATGGGATCATCCATGAGGTTTGATGTTGAAAAGTTCACGGATAAAATCGATTTCGGTTTATGGAAAGCCAAGATGGAAGCACTGTTGATCCATCAAGGTTTAGATGCTGCACTCTTGGGAGACAAAGGTTTTGCAGAAGATTTTGATGCCAAGGAGAAGGCTACGATAATGGGAAGAGCTCGTAGTACAATAATCTTGTCTCTTGATGACAAGATTCTCAGGGAAGTAATCAAGATCAAGACTGCTAAAGAAGTTTGGGAAAAGCTGGAGGAGATGTATAACTCTAAAACATCTGCAAACAAGCTGCATTTGAGGAAAAGATTGTTCAATTTTTGAATTAGCACAGATAAGCCAATTTCTCAGCAACTTGATGATTTCAACAAGATGTGTCAGGACCTGGAGAGTGTTAGCATTGAAGTTTCTGATGAAGATAAAGCCCTAGTAATCTTGGGAGCCCTGCCAAAATCCTATGAGCATTTTATTGATGCTCTAGTTATTCATAAGAGTACCAAACTGACATATGAGGATGTGGATATTACTCTAAGGAACAAGGAGCTGCATAAGGGACACATCCTTTGGTAATGACAATGCAGCTGAGAGCCTAAATATCAAAGAAAGGTGGAGCCATAAGATGCAGGCAAAGAATAAAGCACCTATGTTTGCAGATACCAGAAAATTTGAGAAATTCAAATCTGCAGATGGTAACAATTCTGAAAAGAGGAAGTGTTTCTATTGCAAAATGCCAGGCCATCTCAAGAAGCAGTGTTTCAAATTTAAGAGAGACAAGAAAGCTGGTAAATTGCAAGTAAATGACACAGAGAACAATATTGCTCATAATGCACATATTGCTGAGTCTGCACAGACCTATGGTGATGCTGAAGTTCTGGCGGTTTCTAAGGCTTGTTCAGTGAAGGAATCAAGGTCAAATGCACGCTGGGTACTGGATTCTGGATGCTCATTTCACATGAGCCCTAATCGTGAGTGGTTTGTAAACTTCAAAGCTAGAAGAAGTGGCTCAGTATTGTTAGGTGATGATTGGGAGTGCAATATTGAAGGCATTGGTGATATAAGGCTTAAGCTGGATGATGGAGTTGTAAGAATTCTTACAGATGTTAGGTATATACCTAGACTAAAGAGGAATCTGATTTCTCTTGGTGTACTTGATGGCACTGGGCACAAATACTCCAATGACAATGGTGTTTTGAGCATCACTAAGCTTGGTACTATTGTAATGAAAGGCTTGAAGGAAAATGGTCTCTATTACTTGGTGGGTGATACAGTATCTGGAGAATCAGCACATGTTAGTGCTCAAGATAATACTCAGCTTTGGCATGCAAGAATGGGACATCTCAGTGAGAAGGGACTCAGAGAATTATCAAAGCAAAATCTGCTGTGTGGAGATCAAATAACTCACCTACAGTTCTGTGAAAATTGTGTTATGGGGAAATCACACAAGGTTGGGTTTGATACTGCAAAGCACACTACTCAAGCACCTCTTGATTATCTGCATTCAGACTTATGGGGACCAACAAATACACAAACCATGAGTGGAGGAAGGTATTTCATGTCAATAATTGATGATTATTCAAGAAAAGTGTGGCTGATAATTTTGAAATCAAAAGATGAAGCTTTCAGCAAATTCAGAGAATGGTCAATTGAGGTGGAGAATACTATAGGAAGGAAAATCAAGCATCTCAGAACAGATAATGGCTTAGAGTTTCTCTCTAGTGAATTCAATGAATTCTGCAAAAACAAGGGCATTGTTAGACATAAAACAATACCAGGCACACCTCAACAGAATGGGGTTGCTGAGAGGTTCAATAGAACTGTTCTAGAGAGAATCAGATGCATGTTGATTAGTTTAGGTTTAAACAAGTGTTTTTGGGGTGAAGCTGCAACTACAGCCTGTTACCTTATCAATAGAAGCCCCACAGCACCTCTGAACAACTTAACACCTGAGGAACTGTGGTCAGGCAAGCCACCTTATCTTGGTCATTTGAAGGTTTTTGGGTGTTTGGCTCTAGCACATGTTAGGCAAGGAAAGCTGGAACCAAGAGCTCTTAGATGCATTTTTCTGGGATACCCCACTGGTGTAAAAGGTTACAAATTATGGATAATTGATCAGAGAAAGTGCATAATTAGCAGGGATGTGGTGTTTAATGAAACAATCATGCCACTGAAGCCTGTGGAAACCAATACTGAGATTTAGGTGGAGCATTGCAGTAATACAGATGATTTACAGGCGAATAAGAAGCATACACCTGTGGATGAGAATAGTGCACAACAACATGATATGGAAAATCTCTCCACTAGAGACACAGTTTCAGGCATCTCTGCAGCTGAAACTAATGTGTTATCTACATATCAACTTGCTAAAGATAGAGAGAGGAGGATAAATAGGAAAGTTCCTGACATGTATGGTTATGGACAGGTGGGAAAATCATACAATGTTGCCTATGCTCTATCAGTAGCCGAAGATATCAACTACTCAGAACGAAGCTCTTATCAAGAAGCCATTAGTTGCACTGATAGTGAAAAGTGGATTACACCTATTCATGAGGAGTTAGCTTCCTTGGAAAAGAATGATACTTGGGATATAGTTCCTATACCCAAGAACAAGAAGGTTGTGGGATGCAAGTGGATTTTCAAAAGGAAGGTTGAAACTGGTACAACACACACAATTAGATTCAAAGCTAGGCTTGTGGCAAGGGGCTTCACTCAGAAGGAAGGTGTAGATTACACATAAATCTTTTCACCTGTGGTAAAGCATGTTTCTATAAGGATTCTCTTAGCCATGGTAACTCAATGGGATTTACAACTACAGCAGATGGATGTTAAAACCGCATTTTACATGGGCTGCTAGAGGAAACAATTTATATGAAAATCCCTGAAGGAGTTCATATAGAAGACAAGGAAAACAAGGCATGTTTGATGAAAAGGTCTTTATATGGTTTAAAACAAAGTCCTCGTCAGTGGTATAAGAGGTTTGATGAATTCATGAGTTCTATACAGTTTACAAGAAGCAGGTATGACAGCTGCATCTATTTCTCAAACATTTACAGTGAGAATTGCATTTATTTGCTGCTGTATGTTGATGATATTTTGATTGCTGGCAAGTCTCTTGATGAAATTAGAGTATTGAAAACTAAGTTGAGCTCTGAGTTTGAAATGAAAGATCTGGGAGAGGCTAGTAGAATACTTGGTATGGACATTAGTAGACAAGAACATGATAGAAGTCTATTTCTCTCAAAATCTGCATATCTGGCTAAGGTGCTTGCAAAGTTCAACATGAATATGTCTAAGCCTGTATCTGTACCTATAAACCCTGGAACTAAGCTGTCAGTAAGTCAATGTCCTGTGAATCAAGCTGATATACAAGAAATGTTCAAGATTCCTTATGCAAATGCAGTAGGAAGCATAATGTATTCAATGATTTGCTGCAGACCTGATCTTGCTTTTGCAATGAGTATAATTAGTTGATTTATGAGTAATCCAGGTATGATACATTGGAATACAGTGAAGGGTGTTCTCAGGTATATTAAGGGAACAATTCACTATGGTCTAAGATTCAAAGCATCTAAAGGTTCAGCTTTACCTCTGAAAGGTTTTGTTGATGCAGATTTTGCTTCTAATGTGGACACTAGAAAATCTGTTACAGGTTTTGTATTTACCTTGTTTGGTACTGCCATCTCATGAAAATGTTCTCAGCAGTCTATAGTTGCATTATTAACAACTGAGGCTGAGTTTATTGCAGTAACTGAGGGAATCAAAGAGGCTATATGGTTGAATGGTTTGATTAAAGAGTTGGGCATTGAACAAGATTGTGTATCTGTGATGTGTGATAATCAGAGTTCTATCCAATTAGCAAAGCATCAGCATTTTCATGAGAGAACCAAGCATATAGATGTGATATTATACTTCATAAGAGATATCATTGATGGAGGAGCTGTTAAAGTTGAGAAGGTTCATACTACAGAGAATGCTGCAGATTTCTTCACAAAACCGTTGTCAGCTGCCAAGTTCAAGCATTGTGCAGAGCTGATAAATGTTGGTGAATTGGTCTGATTTTTTGCATACACATTCAGTGAGGCATGCTCTAGCCATAAGGGAGCTTAAGTGGTCGTTTGTTCTACCGAGTAAAGAACAGTAAATGTGGGAAAGAGCATGGAAATTGATTTTGAGCTAAGGTGGAGTTTGTTGGATTTTATCTCAAATTCAAGTAATAACTTTTGGACGGTTCAGATTAATCCTAGATGGTCAATGACTGAGATCAATTCACTCTTCAAAAGTTAGTTACGGGCGGTTATTAAAAGAGAAGAGAACAGAAAACAGAGCCGGTGGCTAGCTGATAAAAACTCTCAGAAATTCTCTCTCGATTCTTCATCATTTGCTCTGAAATTTTGTACGGTGATTGATCAAGGATTGGCGCACAACTGACAGTTGGAGATTTCAGGTTTCGTGCTTTGATCATTGCGAATTGTTGAGTTTCATTGTTGTTGTTCATTGAGATTGTATCTTGTTTTCTCTTTCGGATTGAATTGAGAAGTATAGATAATCGATTAGGCTTGATCTCTGTGAAGATTGTTAGAGCTTGTAATCGAATCTCAGTTGGTAATAATATCCGTGTTTGGTTTCCCGTGGATGTAGGCTAATTTGGCCGAACCACGTAAATTCCGTGCATTATTGTTTACGTATTATTGTTGTTGTTTGGTGTTGATCGATATTGTTGATCGTTTTGGTTGAGATTATTATTGTGACTCAACACAACCAGAGTAAAAGAAGAACAGAACAGAATCATCTCAATGAGTTTATGCATGCGGTTTTCTAGTAGGAACAAATCAATCTGTTTATTCACCTGTTGTCAGTAGAGCAGATTTGATGGCTGAAGGTGACCAATCAGGGTGCATCGTTTTTACGTAAGCAGCTGCTCCAGCAACATGTGGGCAAGACATTGATGTCCCAGAGAGTATGTTAAAGTTGACAGATCTCGTGTCATCAGGGTCTTCTGATGGAGATCCCACCGGTGTGTATGCTGCCAGAATTTCAACCCCGGGTGCTGTTATATCTGGCTGCACGACAGAAGTAGCCTAATGTGAATATATGTACTCACCTTAAAGTTCTTGAGTCTTTGCATTCTTGGTCTTATGAAGAACTTGATATGGAAAAGAAGCATGCATCATAAAATGGTATCTACCCTTCAGGATGTCAGGAAAGATCGTGTTTGGACCTCTGGATGAAAAGGTTGCAACTAGACGGGCAACCACATTTCTTATGCTTTCAGTAGGCAATATACTCAGCTTTGGATTTCTGTAACAAAGATTAGTTGCAGTTACTGATATACCTTCGATGGGAAGAGTAAAAAGAACTGATACATTACAATTGCTTTGAAGAACTGAATACAGGCATGGCATACAGTTAGTTACCTTGTGGATTCGACATACTTTTCGACGACATTAATGTTCTGGGCACTTAAAGCTGATGTGGGAAGAGGAAAAACAGAAGAAAAATTATAAGCATTATTTGGTAAAACTAATCCAAGAGCTCCTTTTTCAAATGCTTCTGACTCGGAAAGGGGGTCGTTGCATAAAACAATCTTTCCCTTCACTAAGCTCTCATCTAAGCAGTCGTCTACACAGGCCCTGCAAGATAATTCTTAAGCTGAATGTACTGGTTGCAAAGTCTAACAAAGTTTGGAGTGGATTAAATTTTAAAGAATTAAATTTACATTGCATCTGATTTTGAACAATTTCTTGATGCATTTGTTCCATAAACCACAGGGATTCCATCTGGACTCAACATAACCGAATTCACTGCATTTCCCTGTAACATTAGTGTAGATTAAGAGAATGAATCATAAGCTGAGATAATAAGCAAATAGCTTATGCAGAAATATAGTTGTAGGAAACAAACAGGCAATATAGTTCCATCCCCTAAAGAAACTTTGGAGATTATCCCACGATCGGTGTTGCTTGCAGCAACTGTGAAGATCCAAGGTGCAACTTCCAACTGTTCCTGCACGTGAAGTGTCATCGTTCCCAGCAGCTTGTACAACCATTCTACCCTTTTCCAACGCATGAAAGGAACCAATGGCATAGTGGTCTTCTTCCAGTTCAAAAGCTCTATCAGAGAACCCAAGCGAAATTGTAATTATATCAACTCCATCAGCTATAGCATCGTCAAATGCAGCAAATATATCCGCCTCTTCGCATATGTTGATTTAGTTGAATGATTATCAAATATGAAGGAAGATTCTGTGGACGGCTGAGATCGAGTGAGGAGTGATCAACGGTTGAGATTAAACGGGCAATTAAAAGGAGGGAAAATTAGTTTATTAACTAATTTCTGACAGCTGGCTTATTTGATCGATTGCAGTTGATTGGAGGCTTCATATAAGTTGGTTTCAGTTTCAAAATCAGAGAGAGATCATCATCAACACATATCACTTGTCAATTTCTGAGTTTTCGTTACTTGTTGAGTGAGATTGATGTAAAGAGTGAGTTTGCTTAGAGAAGAGATCAATTGTTATTTCGATTCTTGTAAAGAAAGATTGAATCTTGTAATTCTCTGAGGGATTTATCCTCTGATAGTGAAATCGAGTCGTCTAGTCCCGTGCACGTAGATCAATTTGGATCGAAGCACGTTGAATCTCTGTTTCTTTCGTTTTCTACAAGTTTTCTGCGTTTTGGTTTCTTTTGCGACGCTTTGTTCAAGTGGTTGTGACGATTGTTCTTGTTTAGCGACGTTTGTTCTTCGTAACTCGGTTGTTCGTTAAGCGTTTTCACAACAAGTGGCGCCGTCTGTGGGAAAGTGTAGGAAGAATCGTTGGTTTGCAACTGTAACTTGCATCAATGGCGACCTCTCGATTTGAAATCGAGAAACTGATAGAGAAGAGTGACTTCGGTCTGTGGAAGGTGAAGATGAAAGCGGTGCTTGTACAACAAGGAGTAATTGAGGCTATTACTGAAGCATTTCTTGAATCCGTAACTTCCATTGAGAAGGCTCAAATCATACAGAAGGCTCACAGTGCTTTGATCTTGGCCATGGGAGACAATGCTCTAAGGGAGGTTGGTGAATTAACTACTGCAAAGTTGATTTGGGATAAACTGAAAGCATTATTCAATGCCAAATCTGCTACAAATAAGATCTTTGCCAAGCAGAGATTGTTCTCATTCAGGATGGTGGAAGAAAGATCAATTATCACTCAACTAGAGGAGTTCAAGAAGATTGTCAATGCACATGATAATCTTGAGACTGAAGTTGAAAACAGGATGAAGAGTGAAGATAAAGCAATCATGTTGCTTAGCTCTTTACCTAAGTCTCTTGGCCCATTCAAGGATGCACTGTTCTATGGAAGAAGCACAGGTCTATCAATGGATGTGATAGAATCTTCACTTAGATCAAGAGAGCTTGAGCTTGCATCTGGTACAAAGTCTTCAACCACAGGAGAAGGGTTGAATGTGAAGTTTCAACAACAAAAACACCAGTCTAAATGGAAGAATAGAGCTGATAAGAAGAGAAACATGAAAAAAAAACACACCTGATGCAGTTGAAAAGAGGAAGTGCTATCATTGCCACAGCAAGGACATCTAAAGAAAGATTTCCCCACATACAAGAGGAATCAATCAGGTCCAATCACTCACAATTTTCAAACTAACACTACTGTAAATAATCCTGCAACTGGTAGTGACTATGATAGTGCAGATGCTCTATGTATAACTGATCATAGTGTTATGCCTGTGTGGATTATGGATTCTGGCTGCTCTTTTCACATGTGTTACATTAAAGAATGTTTTAGTGATCTGAAGTATAAAAATGCTGGAAATGTGTTGTTAGGAGATGACTTTCCTCATAAAGTTAAAGGGACTGGTAGTGTGAAAATTAAACTGCATGATGGGATAATTAGAGTGCTAAGTGATGTGAAGTATATACCTAGTCTCAAGAGAAATCTGATCTCTCTAGGTAAGCTAGATTCCATGGGATACTCTTTTGGTTCTGTAAATGGCATTTTTGCAGGTGAAAAATGGTGACAAGGTGCTACTGCAAATGCCATGAACTATACTATCTGCAAGGCACAACAATCACAGGTGAATCTGCAAATGTGATCTCTGATAGCTCAACCATTTGGCACAACAGACTGACTCGTCTTAGTGAAAAGGGACTAAGAGAACTTGCAAAGCAAGGTTTACTGGGTAAAGATAACATCACAAAGCTCAGCTTCTGTGAGATCTGCATAATGGGAAAAGCTCATAAAACAAGTATGGGAACTGGTCAGCACATCACCAAGGCACCATTGAATTATATTCATTCTGACTTGTGGGGGCCTGCAAGGACAACAACTATAGGAGGAGGGAGATACTTTATGTCAATTATTGATGATTTCTCCAGGAAGGTGTGGATCTACATACTTAAGAGCAAAGATGAAGCTTTTTCACAGATTTAAAGATTGGATCAATGAAGTAGAGAATCAGTCAGGTAATACAGTAAAACATCTGAGAACTGATAATGGGCTTGAGTATTTGTCTGCTGAAGTCAATGAGTATTGTGCAAAGAAAGGTATCACCAGACACAGAACCATTCCTGGCACACCACAATAGAATGGAGTGGCTGAAAGGATGAATAGAACACTATTGGAGAGGGTGAGGTGCATGATACTTAGTTCAGGAGTTTCTAAATCACTATGGGGGGAAGCAATTAACACAGCTTGTTTCCTCATCAATAGAAGTCCATCTGCACCATTAGATTTTAAAACTCCAGAAGAAATATGGCCAGGAAGGAAGCCTGATTTATCAAATCTGAAGGTATTTGGTTGTCTAGCAATGGCACATGTGAAGGGGGACCAACTAGAGACCAAGGCAATTAAATGCATTTTTCTGGGATACCCCAAGGGAGTTAAAGGTTACAAACTCTGGTGTATTGAACCAGACAACAGAAAATGTCTTTTGAGTAGAGATGTAACCTTTAATGAGCACTGTATGCCACTAAAAGAGAAAACTACTACTCATGAGGTAATTCAGGGAGATAGAAATGGTGAAACCACTTCAGGGAGCATTCAGACTAAGAATGTTGGAGTTAGCATTGAGGTGGAGCCTATGATCAATCAACCAGTGAATGATCATAATCAGGAAGAAGATGAATACATAATACATCAGAATCATGACAATACAGATGACAATGACATACCAGAACAACCAGTTGAAACTACTGCTAATGAAGATTATCAACTCTCCAGAGATAGGGTGAGGAGAACACACACAGCTCCTAATATGTATGGTTTTGGAAGAGCTGCAAGGTCTTACATGGTGTCATATGCCCTAATTACAGCTGAGGAGGTTGTATCTCAAGAACCAGCAACTTACAGAGAGGCAACAACATGTTCTGAGAAAGAAAAGTGGATTGAAGCTATTTCAGAAGAGCTAAATTCATTAAATAAAAATCACACATGGGATATTGTTTCTATACCAATTAGGCATAAGCTGGTGGGATGTAAATGGATCTTCAAGAGAAAGATTGAAGTTGCAAATGGAGATCAAATCAGATATAAGGCCAGGCTTGTTGCAAAGGGTTTTACACAGAGAGAAGGTGTTGACTATAATGAAATTTTCTCATTTGTAGTAAAGCACACTTCTATCAGGTTGTTACTTGCATTAGTGACTCAAAATGGTATTTTTCTTCATCAGCTTGATGCTAAAACTGCATTCTTGCATGGAGAGCTAAAAGAGACTATTTATATGTAACTACCTGAGGGACTCGAATTGAAAGATAGATCAAACAAGGCTTGTTTACTGAGAAAATCTCTATATGGTCTGAAGCAAAGCCCCAGACAATGGTACATGAGATTTGATCAATACATCACTTCAATTGGTTTCAGAAGAAGTAGTTATGACAGCTGTGTATATTTGTCAGGGAATTCTGAAACTGGGATCACTTACATGTTACTGTATGTTGATGATATGCTAATAGCTAGCAAAAGACCATGCCAAATTTGAGAGCACTAAAAGAGAAATTATATTCAGAGTTTGAGATGAAGAATCTGGGAGATGCAAAAAGAATACTAGGAATGGATATTGAGAGAAATAGATCACTTGATTCACTAGTTTTATCTCAGAGTGACTATCTCAAGAAAGTGCTTATGAAATACAATATGCACAAGTCTAAGTGTGCATCTGTACCAATTCAACCTGGTGTAAAACTTTCTCCGAGTCAAAATGCTATAGAAGCAGATGAAATCAAGTATATGAATACAGTTCCTTATGCTAGTGCTGTGGGGAGTCTGATGTATTCCATGGTTTGATGTAGACCAGATTTAGCTCACATAATGAGTGTAGTGAGCAGGTTCATGACAGGAGCAGGTAAACAACATTGGGAAGCTGTGAAGTACCTGCTGAGATACATTCAAGGAACAACAGATCTTGGTTTAATGTTCAAAAGAAGGAATGATCATAGTACAACTTTAGTTGGTTATGTGGACTCAGATTTTGCAGCAAATATAGACACAAGAAAGTCTCTAACTGGTTATGTTTTCACAATGTATGGGACTGCAATCAGTTGGAAATCGAGCCAACAAAATGTAGTTGCTTTATCAACTACTGAGGCAGAATTCATGGCACTAACAGAAGCTGTGAAGGAAGCAATCTGGTTACAAGGATTACTTGGTGAATTTGGAGTGAATCAGAGTTGTGTTCCTATCTATTGTGATAATCAAGGAGCAATACAACTCACAAAAGATCAAATGTTTCATGACAGGACCAAACATATAGACATCAGGTTGCATTTTGTTAGAGATATAATTGCTCAAGGATCTGTGAAGATTTTTAAGATTGATACAGAAGATAACACTTCTGATTGCTTGACAAAGGCTGTGAGTGTGCAGAAATTTGTCAAGTGTGTTGCACTAATGGGAATGAAGAGAAGGGAATCGGCTCTAACTTAGGAGCTGGACATATGAATCAGATGAATCATTAAACTAAGGTGGAGAATTTGTTGATTTAGTTGAATGATTATCAAACATGAAGGAAGATTCTGTGGACGGCTGAGATCGAGTGAGGAGTGATCAACGGTTGAGATTAAATGGGCAGTTAAAAGGAGGGAAAATTAGTTTATTAACTAATTTCTGACAGCTGGCTTATTTGATCGATTGCAGTTGATTGGAGGCTTCATATAAGTTGGTTTCAGTTTCAGAATCAGAGAGAGATCATCATCAACACATATCACTTGTCAATTTCTGAGTTTTCGTTACTTGTTGAGTGAGATTGATGTAAAGAGTGAGTTTGCTTAGAGAAGAGATCAATTGTTATTTCGATTCTTGTAAAGAAAGATTGAATCTTGTAATTCTCTGAGGGATTTATCCTCTGATAGTTAAATCGAGTCGTCTGGTCCCGTGCACGTAGATCAATTTGGATCGAAGCACGTTAAATCTCTGTTTCTTTCGTTTTCTGCAAGTTTTCTGCGTTTTGGTTTCTTTTGCGACGCTTTGTTCAAGTGGTTGTGACGATTGTTCTTGTTTAGCGACGTTTGTTCTTCGTAACTCGGTTGTTCGTTAAGCGTTTTCACAACAGCATCCATAACTACGGACGTTGTGTACGGCTATTCTTGCTGATGGAACACCTCCTCTGGCAGTTCCATTGGCAATACCGTAGAAATTAGCGTCTTTTACATAGTTACCGGCAGCTGTTGATGCAGTGTGACTTCCATGTCCGTCATGATCCTTGGCTGTGTCGTCTGTTGTGTTCATTAAGTGGTAGTAGCGAGCCCCAATTACCTTGCTGCAGGTGAAAACAGAACCATAGTTCTTACTTGAAATGTAACGTATATGTCGAAAATATACCATGTGTAATTGTATATATCAAAAGCAAGCTCTTACTTGTTGCAAGTGAAATTTCTTCCGCCCTTGCATTCACCTTTCCATTTTTTTTGGAGGAGGACCATAGCCTTTATCATCAAAACTCTTTGATTCTGGCCAGATACCAGTGTCAATTACGCCAATAATTGTATCGCTCTCAACTGTTGGATTTCTTCGAGTGGTCTCGTTGAATCCGATAAAATCCCATGATCTTGTCGTCAGGGGTTGAAAAGTTGTACTCGGAAAAATAGACACTACTTCTTCATTACCTGCGTATCAGTAGCCAAATCATGAAAGAAGTTGAAATCCGGGTAATGCTTAAGAATGTAAGGCATACCAGCCAACTTTCGCTTTCTTGAGGAGTGAGATAGGCTGCAAATACGTTGAAGCTCCTTGTATAACTTCTCACTAAAGATTGATTCAAGAACCTTCAAACATTACAGATTGTGAGCTAAATGTATTTCTATAAATATTTTTTTTCTTTCACTAGTATAAAACTTTGGATGCTGATGATCACCTGCCATCAACAACTTCTTGGAGCATGTTCATTTGATGTGCTAATGAGTTTCCTGGCATGATCTTTCCCATGTATACAATGTAAACCTGCAGTTAATTTGCACTCTTAATTATGAATAAAGCCATTTTTTTGTAAATTAGACTAAATTAAGCTGGTTAATTTAAATCAAAATTGAATTAACTTACCTTTCTCTCTTGGTCTGATGCATGAATAGACCTTGATGAAGCTAAAATTAAGACTCAGACCAAAATAAATGAAATGAGTTTTGCAAATCAAGTATAGCCATTATATATTTTTGGCCTCTACCATACTCTTAACTTTTCTTCTTGGTCATATATAAATATAAATATGTTCCAGTTCTAATGTAATTACATTTCTATAATATTTCTGCTTTCTTTGTTTTTCATATGATCACTGTAATATAATTGAAAACTACAGCTTTTATCATTTGGTGTGACTTATTATGATAATTTGTTAATTATGGAAGTCACCATTAGTGGAGGTTTCAATTACCTTGTTATGAATGTCTTGACCAAGAATAAACAAATTTAGGTGATCTATTAATTAAATTGAAACTGGATTTACCAGAATCTATCCCTTTGAGTATTATAGTTAAGATTTATCGAAGGCTTTGCTCAGAACCCGTAACTCGTCGTATTTAATTTGGTAGTATTGCTACCGCACAAGAATTCGAAAGTTCATGATGATATGATATTAAGCAGGAACATCTGTCAGAATATTTTTGCTTCCTACTTCGATTAATTAGCAGTAATTTTTTTTGAACTTCCGGAAATTTATTTCACGTAGCTCATGACTGGGACATTTTGAATCATTTTGGCCAACCGGCCGTGAAAGCTTTTATCGGGGAGGTACCATATGCTCGGTGAACATCACTTATTCTAGTGTTCAACAGTGGTGATATACAAGGCAATGTGCGTTTAATGAACAAGATAAAATCCAAAAAGATATCTTAAGTTGTAATATTTCCGCTTTTGTTACCTTTATTTGTCACCTTCCGAGGTTCGATTTTAGTTCCTTAGGATGACGTTTTGTTGAAATATTGTAGCCATCCGACACTTGTCACTATGAAATTTTAAAATTTTAATAGTTAAAATTGCAAATAAAATAATTTTAGATCCAATTGAACCATAGTATTGTTTAAAAAAATTATGAAATAACCCCATTTTGTCAGAATAATTTTCGAAAACCACCAAAATGCTAAAATCAAATTTTGAAAAAAGAAAAAGAAAAAGAAAAAGAAAAGAAAAGGTGGAGCTTGGAAGCTCCATGGTGTGATTTTACCGTTTGATAAACTATCCAAATTATAACCTCCTAGCTAGTTACCATAATTAACTGCTACTTAATTTTGGTAATGTGTAATTTTAGTACCTGATTTTACTTACTGAGTTTTGTAAAAGTAGTACGATTATATTATGGTAAGTAGTATTAAGTTTATTTCCTTACTGAACGGTCCTAGCCTATATATATACACAACCTGTGAGAAATGAAAGAAATCATTACATTACTGCAGTTAGTCGATTCAAGAAGATTACTATAGCTATGGGAGATTCTTCGTTTACGTTTGTGGCATACTCTTCCAGGTACGATGGTCGTCCCCTGTCTGCTCCTCCTCATCTCCGGCAGCCACAACCGACGATGAGCGTTGCCCAAAAGGCTGGAAAAATCTGTGAACGCTTGACAACAAGAAATCCTCTGCCTGCTGCTCATACTTCTTGTCAGCAAGATGATGATGAGCAAGATCTTTGTGCGGTGTGCCACGATAATCTTCATCAGGAAAACGGGCCAAGAATCGCAGTCTTGGATTGCAAGCATGAGTTCCATGACAACTGTGTTTCGTTCTGGCTTGTTCGCAAGAACGTATGTCCAATGTGTCGAGCACTGGTCCTCCTCTAGAAGACTAGAACATAGATAGTACAGATCATCGATGATCGATCAAGAATGCATGTTCAAGTAGCAGTTCATGAATCATGCTATTGCAATCTATGTATCTTAGTTATTAAAACTTTATCGTTATCGCTAATAGAGTAATTCCCTTTCGAATATCAATCTAGCTAATTATCTTCTAATTAATTCAATATTTGGTTAAATTCAGTTTTTCTTATGTTCTGTTTCTTCAAATATTGCTCCTTCGATTCTTCTTGCCTTCTTGGTGTCTTTACTGCACATCCTACATTGAGTTATTTTCATGGCTTGTGGATCCAAGATTCGCCTATTTTATTCGATCTAAGATGTTGATAGTTATAACTCGCAAACTCATCCATTGTTCTTGCTTTCTTGCAACAAATTACTTTCCTCTTCCTTTCTGGGTAGCGAACATCAAAACAGAATAACATGAGATAACGCAATTGATGTGCTTACCATAGTTATTAGCAGCGCGAAATCTTGCGCGCCCTTTGCGCTATGGAGTGTAATGGCATCCAAGTTTACAACTGCACACTCTAGTTGCGTTATTTTCGAACGGTGCACTTTCGCAGGATAGTAAGTTAGTATAAGTTTATTTCCTTAACTGAACAGTAGCCTAGCCTATATATATACCAACCTGTGAGAAAATTAAAGAAATCATTACATTACTGCAGCTAGTTGATTCAAGAAGATTAGTACTAGTTATGGGCTATTCTTCGTTTACGTTTGTGGCATACTCTTCTAGTTACGTGTATGTTCATCCCCGGTCTGCTCCTCCTCATTTCCGGCAGCAACAATCCACGATGAACGTTGCCCAAAAGGCCAAAAGGCTGAACATATCCGTAAACACTTGACAACAAGAAATCCCGACTTCTTGTCAGCGGGATGATGGTGAGCAAGATCGTTGTGCGGTGTGCATGCCACGACAATCTTCATCAGGAGAACGGGCCAAAAATCGCAGTCTTGGATTGCAAGCATGAATTCCATGACAACTGTGTTTCGTCCTGGCTTGTTCGCAAGAATTTTTGTCCAATATGTCGAGCATTGGTCCTCCTCTAGAAGACTAGAACATAGGTACGTAGTCAAGATCATGGATGACCGATCACGAATGCATGTTCAAGTAGCAGATCATGCTATTGCAATTTATGTATCTTAAATTCAGTTTTGTTTCTTCAATTGCTCCAAGATTGAGTTATTTTCATGGCTTGCGGATCCAAAATTCTCCTATATATTTATTCCATATAAGATGCTGATAGCTATAACTCGCAAACTCATGGATTGTTCTTGCTTTCGTTGCAACGGTCTACTTTCCTCTTCCTTTCTGGGTAGCAAACATCAAAGCAGAATAAAATGAGATAATGCAATTGATGTACTTTATACCATAGTTAGTAGCAGCGAAATCTTGCGCGCCCTTTGCGCTATAGAGTGTAATGGCATCCAGCTTTACAACTGCACACACTAGTTGTGTTATTATCGGACGGTGCACTTTCGCAACATAAAGTCAACTATGCTCCATCCTTAATATGTGCTAGGTTCTGCAGTTTGTTGTTGGCTTGTTGATCCACCATAAACCCATCAGTGCCACCAAACATCTGCTCAAACTCATGAGGGCCACAAGCCTCATCATCAGTTCTTCAAGTTCATCTCAAATCCTTCTCTTGTAAAAGGTTTAATTGTGTCCATGGGCTCCACAATAACTACAATGAGCTGTAGTTTGATTTCTTCTGACCACCTTTTTCTTGTTCTTGTTAAACTTTCATCTGCACCCCTTCTCCTAGTAGTAGTTGGCCTTCCTCTTTTCTTAAGAAACTACGGAGGCAAAGGAGGCAAGAAGAAAGTCTCACCCATAGCTCATTATATTTGATCCTATAATAAATTGCTCCTTCATACACCTTCTTGTATACATCCACGGTGTAACATTGTTTACATAGTCATTGTAGTCAACCTTTACTCTAAGCATGGCTTCTAGTGCATGCTTGCATGGAATACCAGTGACCCCCTGCAAGTACATGAGTTTTCTTCAAGATCAACATTGTATTAACTACCATCAAATCCCATAATTTTCCAATGAGTAGCATCATATTTCCTTGTAATACATTCCCTAACTCTTTCCAGATTCTTACTTTCTTAGCAATTATATCCTTTTGTTCTAGGGCACAAGTAGCCAGTCCATTTCTTAGGAGCATAATCCCTTAACACTTGCATTCTCTGCATCAAACGCTCTCTTATCCTTTCAAGCATGGTGAGTATTGGTTTGAACCTAGCACTCAAAATCATCTTGTTAAAGGATTCACCATTGTTGTTCATTGCCAGATCACATTGGGGATGTCTATCGAAGTGATTCTCAAACCATTGTTCAGGAGGCTTGTTTACTAACCATGCATAAGCCCCTTGATGCAGCGTGCGTGGTTGGATACAAAGAACAATAAACTCAACACTCGTTGATTCAAAAGAATACCGAAAATTGACTTAAAACTCGTTGATTCAAAAGAATACCGAGAATTGATGGATCAAGATTCGTTGATTCACAGGAATACCGAAAATTGACAGATATGAGGAAACCTCAATTTTTCATATAATATCTCAAAACTAATCTCCTACAAAACAATCAAGAAGTACTTAAATAATAAACCCTAACCCTAACTACTACCAACACACCTAATCAAACTATACTTCTAATTACTAACATAATCCTAATCAAACTATACTTCTAATTACCAACATAATCCTAAACATATTAATAAATAAAGAAAACAACTTTGACCCTTCACATTCTACATATAATTTAACGCCATTCGTTCCGCATCATTCTCTCCAGGGCAGAAAGGATTCTTCCTCGAATCTTAAGCCTCGTCATCATCAGCTGAAGAATCACGTACAAAAGCAAATATTGTTAAAACACATACCGACCATCCACAAGTATAATAATTCCCTAGCCGGGTCATTCTTTCCTCTATCAAACACATGTCAGACGTCGCCAATAAACTCTAACACACATGCATGTATGTAATGCCGGTCACTCTTGTCTCGCATGTTAACTATGTTGATTATGGCAACGCCATCTATCTCCCCTTGTGATAAAAGCCATAATGGGTCTTTCTCTAACACCCTATCATCCAAAGAAAAGTGTCAATACACTTTTTGATCATCTTTCCTTTCATCAAACACCTCTAGATTCGAACCAAAATATCTGGATAGCTCAGGTGCATTCAATTCAACTTCACTATCATAGGTTTCAGATGACGGGGAACAATTTTCTCTTGCAGTGT
Organism: Plantago major; assembly: GCA_026545765.1. Lineage (NCBI taxonomy): Eukaryota > Viridiplantae > Streptophyta > Magnoliopsida > Lamiales > Plantaginaceae > Plantago > Plantago major. The sequence goes on along the minus strand of CM048839.1, from coordinate 28,210,397 downwards.
AAACTACATCTCGGACGATGAATCTTTTCCTATTCTCTAATACTTTCTCGTCCCAAATTATAACAATATCATTCTCTTCATCACTACCCTTTCCCTTCGGGTAGTCATCCTAGATAGGAGACTCTTTCCAGTTCATCTCGCAGCAACGTTCCTTATTGGTGAACAATTGCTCGATTCCATCTTGACAATTGACACACAAGAAAGTCATAAATCGGATCATAGTTTCCAGCAATCTGCTGCTTGACGATGCACATGATTTGACCTGTCAACCCTGATTATATTCCGATCTCCACCGTTCAGATTCTAGTACAACGAGTTGGCTTGATGCTGTCAAAATGTTGTGACGATCCAACGGCTTAATCAACGGGAAACTCCGTTTTAATCAGACTGCGCTATGCTGTCAATGCTATACGAAAATTGTATTTACTTCACAAAAATCGGCCCGGATCACTTGGAATATGATACCAATCTGATGCAGCGTGCGTGGTTGGATACAAAGAATAATAAACTCAAGACTCGTTGATTCAAAAGAATACCGAAAATTGACTTAAAACTCGTTGATTCAAAAGAATACCGAAAATTGACTTAAAACTCGTTGATTCAAAAGAATACCGAGAATTGATGGATCAAGATTCGTTGATTCACAGGAATACCGAAAATTGACAGATATGAGAAAACCTCAATTTTTCATATAATATCTCAAAACTAATCTCCTACAAAACAATCAAGAGTACTTAAATAATAAACCCTAACCCTAACTACTACCAACACACCTAATCAAACTATACTTCTAATTACTAACATAATCCTAATCAAACTATACTTCTAATTACCAACATAATCCTAAACATATTAATAAATAAAGAAAAAAACTTTGACCCTTCACATTCTACATATAATTTAACGCCATTCGTTCCACACCACCCCTTCATCAAGTGATCTCATTGCCTCCATGTTTGTTTTGAACTAGGGTGGAGTGGTAGTATTTGAAGCCCAATATAAGACATGTTTGAATGCATCACCTATGAATCCTGCAGTCCAGAAATTCTTCAACAAATATCTAATACAAAATTTATGTTTTGCTCCTGGAAACACATCAGCTACTCCCTTAATTAAACCCTTTTGTTTGTTAGACATGATAGTAAACTATGTTGGATCATGAATGTTCAAGTCACTTTTCAGTAAACTGAAAATTCAAGTCCATTGCTCCCCTATTTCATGAGACACATTTAAAAATATCAACTTTCATTGATTTTATAGTAGAATTAACCATGTATATACTAAAAAAGATTGAGTTTGAGGGGTGGCATGTACAGTTCTTCTTACTGTCTTAATCATGACATGTTGAGACAAATATATGGTTCAAAATTCAAGCATTAATTGGATTTTTTTTTACGAAGAAGATTTGTAGTAAATGCTTGTGATGGAGAGTAAATATGGAGGCAAACACATAATTTACTGGGGTTAAAGGGAGAAGTGGCAGCAAGATCTTTTAGAAAACACCCTCATTTTTCATTTTGTCCGATGTTTCCTACTAGGAGACCAGCGTTTTTAAAGTTTTCGACGTTTTTAAGGTTGTTGGTGTGTGTTTGGCGGGTATTGGAATGCCACATGTTTGATTTCGTATTAATATGAGCAATTTATATGGTCCCTGGACCTAAATTGCAAATTTGAAACTTTGGGGGAACTTAAATCGAAAATGATGTCGACTTAGGGGACCAAAAGTGCAATTCACCCGTCAATGACGCCAAATCGCCAATAGTTGTATCACTCTCAACTATTGGATTCCTTCGAGTGGTCTCGTTGAATCCAATGAAATCCCATGATCTTGTTGTATGGGGTTGAAAAGTTGTACTAGGAAAAATAGAAACTACTTCTTCATGACCTGCGTACGCCAATTCATAAAAGAAGTCGAAATCCATGAAGGATGCTTAAGAATGTGAGGCTTACCAGCCAACTTTTCACGTTCTTGAGGAGTGCGATAAACTGCGAATTCATTGGAACTCCTTGTATAACTTCTCACTAAAGATTGAATTAATCAAGAACCTTCAAACATTACAGATTGTGAGCTAAATGTATTTCTATAAAAAAAAAAATTCACTAGTATAAAACTTTAGATGCTGATGATCACCTGCCATCAACAACTTCTTGGAGCATGGTCATTTGCTGTGCTAATGAGTTTTCCTGGCATAAGCTTTCCCATGTATACAATGTAAACATGTAGTTAATTTGCACTTTAATGAAGAAAGACATTCGTTTGTGATAATAGAAGCCAAAAGATTTAATTTCCTTTCATACTGAAGAATATGGGGGTATATTGTTATTTTAATAGCGATCATGTACCTAATATTTACTTTGAAAAAATAAATGACTTAAGACAAATTTCAAGGACTATAATGTACCCAATATTGATCTCCCCGTTAATTTATATGATAATTGAATTAACTTACCCTTCTCTCTCGGTTTGATGAATGAAATAGGCCTTAATAAAGCAAAATTTAATTTTCAAGACTGAGACCAAAATAAATGAGATGTGTTTTGCCAAATCAAGTATAGCCATTATATTTTTTTGGCATACTCTTAACTTTCTTCTCGGTCATTATATAATATGTTTCAGTTCTGATGTAATTACATTTCTATAATATTTTTGTTTTCTTTATAATTCATATCACGTACGGTAATAATTGAAAACTACAGCTTTAATGATTTTTGGTGACTTTATTATGATAATTTAATTATGGAAGTCACATTTTTAAGTGGAGGTTATAATTACATTGTTATGAATGTCTTGACCAAGAATAAAAAAAATAAGGTGATTAATTTGAAATTGGATTTACAACCGTAACTCGTAATTTGATATGGTATTATTGCGACCGCACATGATTTCGAAAGTCGAATTCTTGATGATATTACGCAGGAACATCTTTAGCATAATATCTGTCTTCTCACTTCGGCCAATTAGCAATAATTTTATGTGAACTTTCCAAAATTTATTTCATGTAGCTTCACAAGGAAATTTTGAATTGTGATTACATGACCCTTTTCATCTAAATTACACTAGCTAACTAGTTAACATAATTCATGTTTCTACTTTATTAATTTTGTAATCTGTAATTTTAGTATTTTACCTACTGATTTTGTAAAAGTTAGTATAAATTTATTTCCTTAATTAAACGGTAGCCTGGCCTATATATACAACCTGTGAGAAAATGAAAGAAATCATTACATTACATTACTGCATTTAGTCTATTCAAGAAGATCAGTAGCTATGGGAGATTCTTCATTTGTGTACTCATCTAGTTACGAGTATGTTCATCCCCGGTCTGCTCCTCCTCATCTCTGGCAGCGAAAATCCACGATGAGCATTGCCCAAAAGGCTGAACATATCCGTAAACACTTGACAACAAGAAATCCCCTGACTTCTTGTCAGCAGGATGATGATGAGCAAGATCTTTGTGCGGTGTGCCACGATAATCTTAATCAGGAGAATGGGCCAAAAATCGCAGTCTTGGATTGCAAGCATGAGTTCCATGACATATGTGTTTCGTCCTGGCTTGTTCGCAAGAATTTCTGTCCAATGTGTCGAGCACTGGTCCTCCTCTATGTTGGTTGTAGAGAGTGGGTGTATAGAAGATGGTATACGAAAACAGAGAGTATAAGTCTGCTGAGCTGAGGGTTGGCCCTCGGTCCTTAAGACTTTGATCGCCCCGCTCTGGTGCCTACGGTTTACTTAGCGATCAGTCTTCCAAGATAGAGCAGCAGTAAGTTAGAATTCTAGCACTGAATTGCTAACTTGTCGAACTAGGCAGTATAGAAAGTTCAGGCTTTTTAGAGAGAAAGTAGAGAAGAAAGAAGGTTTGGATTTCGGCGTCTTGAAAATCCAATTCTGGGGGTCTATTTATAATATTGAAGAGTTGCGGTCTGAATAGATGTAGACTTTCACGAACAGGTCCCTGCAGAAAGAAAAATTCGAACAGGCACACCTGTTGGATTTTTCTCGTTCAGTTACATCCTTTCAGTGAATGGACAGATCATTTGAATCCCGCCAAACTAACGATCATCATTGGGCTTCACGCTTCAGTGTTGGGCTTCGTTTCAGACTAACTATTTGGGCTTAACCAAACACAATATGTTTCTGGCCCAAAAAGATAATAATCTACTCAAGACTGCGACCCGAGGACCCCGGACCCTCAAGCCCATGGCCCACGACCCGTGACCCGGGTCCGGCTCCAGGCGGGTGCGTGTGTAGGAGCATCTAGCTCCTCCCCCTCCAAAAGCATGGGTGCCCTAAGGGCCCAATCACTTAATCCAAGTCTTGGATTAATAAGAAGTTCCTTCTTCCTCAATTTTAGCCATGTGGGACTTCTCTCATTTCCAACTCTTGGCATTCCATATTTAATGCATCAACCAACACACTTTGAGCTTCAATTACTCTTTCAACTCTCAATGAATTTTAGTAATTCTTTCTCAAGTGCAATCTACTACTATAGTAGATTATTCATGTTTAAGGAAACGTCATTTCCAACATGTGGGGCCCCTTTGGTTTAGAAGCAAAAACATGGACTAGCCTCATTGTTAACTAAAATTCTTACAATCCCCACATGAAAGAGGATTGATACTCACAGCACTACAGGGTGCTCTAGCCCAGAATTTCTGGCGGAAAATCATATTGCATCGGGATCGATTGTCAACGACATTGAATCGTCCCTAGTAACATACCATCGGATTTACTTGCCACACGGTGGTCGTGGTGCCTTGAACCGGTCGGCATTTTGTGTAAACCAAGACAATGATATGAACACGATAATTCTCCTTTATTGCCTTGTTCCTTGTCCGTCCATTAAGGCCTTGGACTCACTTGGATTCTTAAGTGTTTACATTTGAAGCGGCCTAGACTTTACACTTAAATAGGTGACCTCGTTCTAGAAGCATCCTGCCAATGCTTCGCTCGTAAGAGCTAAAGAGATTAAGAATCTCTTCAGAGGTCATTATGAGTTCAGTGACTCATCCTCCGCCCATTTCTGCAGGAGCACTTAATGTCTTTCACGGGAATGGCGCAAGTGGAGCAAGAGCTCCTAAGTGCTTTTACCTCGAAGTACCAAACTTCACGAGGCACGTACTAGTCCTTTACAGCTTAGTTGTCCCATTGAACCAAATTCTTGGGATCTCCAGTCAGTATGGTTGGGTTGCCACCGCAAAGTCCTTTAATGAGTGGGTCTTAAGCCCATTCCCCTAGACAGGCAAAGAACTTGATCTCTAGGTATAGCTTTAGTTAGCGGATCCGCAATGTTATCCTTTGATTTCACGTAATCAATAGTGATAACCCCCGTAGAGATCAATTGCCTAATGGTCTTGTGCCTACGGCATATATGTCTACACTTACCATTGTACATATTACTTTCTGCCCTTCCTAGAGCTGACATACTATCACAATGTATTGTCATGGAAGGCATAGGTTTCTCCCAACAAAAGATGTCCTCTAAAAATTCTCGAAGCCATTCTGCTTCCTCTCCAGCTTTGTCCAAAACTATGAATTCCGACTCCATCGTGGATCGGGCGATGCAAGTTTGTTTAGAGGATCTCCAAGAAACAACCCCACCACCAATGGTAAACAAATACCCACTTGTAGACTTGGTGTTTGTGCTATCAGATATCCAGTTTGCATCACTCTATCCTTCCAATACAGCTGGATATCTTCAATAGTGTAATCCATAATCTATTGTGTACTTTAAGTAACTCAATAGATGATTTAGTGCCTTCCAGTGGTCACTTCCTGGATTACGTGTGAATCTAGCCAACTTGTTGACTGCATATGCAATATCTGGACGAGTGCAGTTCATCAGGTACATTAGACTGCCAATTATCCGGGCATATTGCACTTGTTCCACAAGATCACCATGATGTTTGTCTAAACATTGACTCCTGTTCATAGGTGTTTTCACAGGTGCAGAGTCAAAGACCCCAAATCTCTTTAGGACGTCTTCAATGTAATGAGATTGTGAAAGCACCAAACCCTCGGATGTCTTAGAGATCTTTATTCCTAAGGTTAAATCCGCCACACCCAAGTCTTTCATGTCAAAAAGTTGTTTCAACATTTGCTTGGTTTTCATGATCAATTCCAGACTACTTCCAGTAATGAACATGTCATCTACGTATAAGCATATCATGACAAAGGATTCAGCATTCCCTTTTACATAGATACACTTATCACATTCATTTATAGAAAAGCCCTTTGACATCAACAAATTGTCAAACTTTTCGTGCCATTGTTTAGGAGCTTGCTTAAGTCCGTACAATGACTTGACAAGACGACAGACCTTCTTCTCTTGTCCTGGAACCGCATACCCTTCAGGTTGTTCCATGTTGATTTCTTCTTCCAACTCTCCGTTTAGGAAAGCGGTTTTAACATCCATTTGATGTATCTCAAGACCACGCAGCGCAACAATGGCTATAAATACTCTAATGGAGGTTAACCTTGACACAGGTGAGTATGTGTCGAAATAATCAAGACCCTCCTTCTGTCTATAGCCCTTGACTACTAGACGAGCCTTGTATTTATCAATGGTCCCATCTGCTTTATACTTGCGTTTGAGTATCCACTTGCAACCCAGAGGTTTATTTCCCAGAGGAAGATCAACCAATTCCCAAGTATGGTTTTGCAGTATGGATTCCATTTCGCTCTCAATGGCTTCCTTCCAAAGAGCAGCGTCAGGATTGGACATCGCCTCTTTGATTGTCCTTGGTTCGTTTTCTACCATGTAGGTAAGAAACTCAGGTCCAAAGTCCTTCGCGGTCCTTGCCCTTTTACTTCTTCTAGGTTCAACATCAGGAACCTCCACAGTCTCTTGATGTGAACCTTCAGGTTCCCCTCTTGAACCTCTTGGTTCAGGAATTTCCTCATTTGGAACTTGTTCCATTTATTCAGGAATTTCCTTGTTAGGAATTTCCACGTCAGGAATTTCCTTGTCAATTATTGGTTCAGGAATTTCTTCATTCGATCCTATAGCAGTTTCATAATCTCTCTTGCGAGTGATTAACTCTTTCTTCTCCTTTCTAGGAAAGATCGTTTCAAAGAATTCTGCATTCCTTGACTCAATAACTGTACACTCATGGATATCTGGTATCTGCGACTTATGCACTAAGAAGCGATACGCGCTACTGTTATTCGCATATCCTATGAATATGCAATCTACAGTCTTTGGTCCAATTTTGACTTGCTTTGGCTTAGGTACTTCTACCTTAGCCAAACACCCCCACACTTTCAAGTATTTGTATGATGGCTGGTGACCCTTCCATAATTCATATGGAGTAACGTCACTATTTTTCCGGGGTATTCTGTTAAGAATAGTAGTGGCCGTGAGAATAGCCTCCCCCCACAAGTTATGGGGTAACCCAGAATCTAGTAATAGTGCGTTCATCATCTCCTTGAGAGTGCGATTTTTGCGTTCAGCAACACCATTAGATTGAGGCGAGTAAGGAGCGGTAGTTTGATGAATGATGCCAAACTGAGAGCAATATTCTTCAAATGGTGCTCCATATTCTCCACCTCTATCACTTCGAATTATCTTAATTCGATTATTAAGTTGGTTCTCAACTTCAGTCTTGTAATGTTTAAATGCTTCTAAGGTTTCATCCTTACTTCTTAGCAAGTAAACATAACAATATCTTGTGCAATCGTCAATAAAAGTAACAAAATACTTTTTCCCTCATCTAGTTTGCACAAACTTTAAATCACACAAGTCGCTGTGGATTAATTCTAGAGGAGTAGTGTTTCTGTTTACTGAATGAAATGGTGTCTTAGTTAATTTTGCCTCCACACAAACCTCGCATTTACTTTGAGAATTGATTTCAAAGGATGGCAAGTGTTTCAATCTGATTAACTTTCGAATTGCATTGTATTTTGTATGCCCTAATCTATGGTGCCATAAATTAGAGAACTCAGACAAGTAGGTAAAATGCTTTATTTCATTGCTCTCAAAGGAGCGTACAACAGACATTACAAACATTTTGAAGAGCCCATCACACATGTAGCCCTTTCCTACAAACTGACCATTCTTCAACATTACAAACTGACCAGACTCGAAAGTTATCTTAAAACCTGCCTTAACTAGCAAAGCCCCGGACACCAAATTCTTGCGGATATCCGGAACGTGCATCACTTTGTTCAGTACGAGCTCCTTCCCATAAGTCATCTTTAGAACCACTTTGCCAACTCCCTTCACTTCCGAGGTAGCGTCGTTCCCCATGAACAGCTTTTAATCCTTCACCGGAGAGTAGGTGGAGAAGGCACCCTTGTCAGAACAAATGTGTCGGGTTGCACCCGTATCCATCCACTATTGCCTTGGATTCTCAACCAGGTTAGCCTCCAAGACCACAACAGCAAAGGAATTGACCAAATCCTTCACCATAGGATCATCTTTTGCCTCAGCAACATTGGCCTTTTCCTTCTTGAGTTGGTTGCAGTCTGCCTTCATATGTCCAGGCTTCCCACAATTGAAGCACTTTCCCTTGATTTTCCTGGACGTTCCTGGATTCCCGGAATTTCCAGAATTCCCCTGAGACTTCACGTCCCCATCACGCCGCTTGCGCTTCTTGTTGGAATTCCCCTTGGACTTTCCCTTAGAATCCACCATGTGAGCCTTGGCATCCATGGCCTGCTTGCTTTTGACCAAAGCCTTGCGGTTGTCTTCCTGAATCTGAAGCTTGATGACCAACTCTTCAAGCCCCATTTCCTTGGTCTTCAACTTGAGATAACTCATGAACTCATTCCATGATGGTGGCAGTTTCTCAATCAGTGAAGCAACCAGAAACGACTCATTAGGCTTCATGCCCTCTTGTTCCAACTCGTGGAGAATCATTTGATACTCCAGAACCTGACTCATCACAGACTTAGAGTCAGTCATTCTGAAGTTCAGAATCTTCCCCACAATGAACTTCTTTGCGCCAAAGATCACATGCATAATACTTCCATCGATTTTCCCAACTCCTTTGTGGTACTAATGCGAAGCGGTGTAGAGAGCATCAGAGAGACAATTCAGAATGTAGTTCCTACACAGAAAGTCTGCATGGATCCAAGCGTCATAGGCTAGTTGCTTCTTCTTGTTGTCTTCTTGTGCGGCATACACCTCCTCCGTGGCCATAGCGTTTTCATCAATTTCCAGCAAAGTGGGTGGGGCAGGAGTTTCAACGGTGAGGTAACTCGCCAGACCAATGGTGGTCAAGTAGAACATCATCTTCTGTTTCCACTGCTTGAAGTTCGTCCCCACAAACTTCTCTGGCTTCTCCCCATGGTGAGCAGGAGCAGAGTTCACACGAGCAGCAGACACAGCAACTTCGTTGGTAGTCGTCTTCGATACACACGATCAAAGTCTTAAGTTGTTGGTTGTAGAGAGTGGGTGTATAGAAGATGGTATACGAAAACAGGGAGTATAAGTCTGCTGAGCTGAGGGTTGGCCCTCGGTCCTTAAGACTTTGATCGCCCCGCTCTGGTGCCTACGGTTTACTTAGCGATCATCTCCCAAGATAGAGCAGCAGTAAGTTAGAATTCTAGCACTGAATTGCTAACTTGTCGAACTAGGCAGTATAGAAAGTTCAGGCTTTTTAGAGAGAAAGTAGAGAAGAAAGAAGGTTTGGATTCGATGTCTTGAAAATCCAATTATGGGGGTCTATTTATAATATTGAAGAGTTGTGGTCTGAATAGATGTAGCCTTTCACGAACAGGTCCCTGCAGAAAGAAAAATTCGAACAGGCACACCTGTTGGATTTTTCCCGTTCAGTTACATCCTTTCAGCGAATGGACAGATCCGTTCGCTGAATCCCGCCCAAACCAACAGACGCATCTGTTGGGCTTCGTTTCAGACTAACTATTTGGGCTTAACCAAACACAATATGTTTCTGGCCCAAAAAGATAATAATCTACTCAAGACCGCGACCCCTCGAACCCACAAGCCCACGGCCCACGACCCGGGCCCGGCGGATGCGTGTGTAGGAGCATCTAGCTCCTCCCCCTCCAAAAGCATGGATGCCCTAAGAGCCCAATCACTTAATCCAAGTCTTGGACTAATAAGAAATTCCTTCTTCCTCAATTTTAGCCATGTGGGACTTCTCCCATTTTCAACTCTTGGCATTCCATATTTAATGCATCAACCAACACACTTTGAGATTCAATTACTCTTTCACCTCTCAATGAATTTTAGTAATTCTTTCTCAAGTGCAATCTACTACTATAGTAGATTATTCATGTTTAAGGAAACGTCATTTCCAACATGTGGGGCCCCCTTTGATTTAGAAGCAAAAACATGGACTAGCCTCATTGTTAACTAAAATTCTTACACTCTAGAAGACTAGAACATAGGTAGTAAAGATCATCATCGATCAAGAATTAATGCATGTTCAAGTTGCAGTTCATGCTACTGCCATTTGTGTATCTTAATTATTATACTACATGTCAATTTTATCTTTACCGTTAGTAGAGTAGTTTCCATTTTGAATATCTATCAAGCTAATTATTTGCTAATTAATTCAATATCTGGTTAAATTCAGTTTTTCTTCTGTTCAGTTTCTTCAATTGCTCCAAGATTGAGTTATTTTTCATGCTTTTGGATCCAATTCTCCTATTTATTTTTATCTAATATGCTGATATAGCTATAGCTCGCAAACTCATCGATTGTTCTGGCTTTTGTTGCAACGGTCTACTTTCCTCTTCCTTTTTGGGTAGCAAACATCAAAACAGAATATCATGAGAGAAGAAGCTAGATGTGAAAATCCAACGGAACATGCATCAAAACTTGAACTTTGGGTCGTTACAACAAAAAATAACCATGACAATTATTTTAGAAACGTTGTACGATAAACCGGATTACACCAAGGCACCGCGATTCTAATAGATCAAGGAAGAGCTTGCATCCATTCAAATCAGAATAACATGAGAGAATAATTAAACTGTGAAAATCCAAAACTTGAACTTTGGGTCGTTACAATTGCAATAAAATAACCATGACCGGTTATTAGATAGTACTACTATTGGCGTAACACACACACACTACATGTATTAAACTGTGCACATTGTTTCTTTAACCTAACTTGCCACTCCAGATAGCAAATTAATCTGGCTTAGAGGGAGCGATAGCAAGTTTAAAACTTCGGCAGGCACTAAAAAGAGCTTGCAGTTCAATGGTGAAAGAATGTGGCATTACAGAACTCAACAAGCTACTTAATATAATTGTATCTAATGATAATTGAGATCAATTTGATGCAGCAAATGAACAACATGCATCAGATGTAAGTCTTTGTAGGATTAATATGTCACATGACATGCTTTGTCTCAGAGGCCAGTTCATGCAGATCCGAGTCAATCTCTAAATTACTTAATCTCCATTAAAACACACAAATATTTGAACTCTAAATTGTTAACCTCCGTTAAAACACAGAGAACGCAAGGCAAAATGGAAGAAGAAAGAAAAAGGAAATCTTTGTCAAGTTAAGCAGCTCATCCAAGAATACATGACCCGTTCTGCTTTTATTTCTTACTAAAACACAGAATTATTTCTAGTGACTAATATATTGTTAGTTTACCACCTCACAGATTGATGTGAAAACTGAAAGACCTAAATCAAACATGGTATTTCTAGTAATAAACCAAAATTTATCAAATATGTGTTGCTGCTAATATATCAGTAGAGACATCTAAAATCTAATAATTGAAGAGCCAACCACCGACCTTCGTAAAGGTGCATTATTTTGAAGCTCCTTCAGTCCTGCCCTTGCCTAGATGCGATCAGGCGCTGACTCACCATCAAAACTGACGTTAAGCAAATCAATTTTATCTACAAACACAGTTCCTCTAAAACCACCAGTTTTCTAGTACAGTTATACCATAAAATTACTAATAGTGCAAATAGTGTGCACGACAATGATTCACCTTTTGCGATAAAAAGTGCGATCTTTTTGCACTATACATTTATGTATCATATATAAAATTTTATTTATCATGCTAACATCTCCACTGATATGGTAGCAATTTCAACACCAAATGGTAGCATCGGGATCATAATGCAATATGATACTGAATAAGTTTAGAAATCATTATTCACCATACATATAGAACATGCATGCATCCTTAAATGTACTACAATCTACATAACATAACACAATCAAGACTAACTGGACTCTAAAACATGTCTAGATGACATTGAATCATAAATCTATGACACAGTACGTAGAAGTCTGAATTATTCAAAAGTTTACAAAAATTCCTCAGTTTTAACAATCACATTTACACAATCGGATGTTATAGTTGTCTCAGTAGTTGAATGACACTCCTCATGGTTGGTCTACTAGAAGCAAACTCAGCGGTGCAAAGAACAGCAACATGCAACAAACCTGCCAATTGGGAAAGCAACCTAAAGCTTAGTAATTGGTTAGCTAATTAAGACAACACGACATACACTAGATCTCATGTATTAGACTCCCTGAGATGTAGTTTATAACATAGTTATTAGCAGCACAAACCTTGTGCACCCTTTGCGCTATAGAGTGTAATCGCATCCAAGTTTACAACTACACACGCTAGTTGCGATATTTTCGAATTGTGAAATTTAGCAGCACATTGTCAATTTTCTCCATCCTAAATTTGCGCTAATTATGAATTTAAGATGTATCAAAATCTAATTCCATTCACGAAATAGAATAAAATTTTATGTCACGGTATAATGATTTGAAATTTTGAATGCATCAATAATAGACAAAAAGATAAACCAGAAAACATGTTATGCTTAGTATAGCAATCATTCCAGCAGCTAGGAAACTGATGGAAATTTCATTGTAAACCACGTGCATATGGCCATGGTGCTTCCCTGATTCCATTTCTTTGACACAATGCACACACGATGAGGGTCTATAAATATCACCTGCAGATCACTTCCACTTCAGAATATTTTATTCTTCATCATGAGTTTTCCCATAAGAAACAAACAGTGCATAGAACATCAGAATAGACAAACAGAGCAGATTAATTGGAGCCAATGCAATCATTTCTATCAAGTTTTATGGAACAAGAAAATCCGTCACAGAATATGAAACAGAAATCTAAATTCAGAATCGCTATTTTGGAACTATTATTTATATGTTGTCTCACATTACTAGTGTTGGATTACTATCTAATATAATTAACAAGTAGTTTATAATATAGTTATTAGCATCGCAAATCTTGTTCACCATTTGCACTATAGAGTGTAATCGCATCCAAGTTTGCAACTGTACACGCTAGTTGCAATATTTTCGAATTGTGAAATTTAGGAGCATATTGTAAATTCTGCTCCATCCTTAATTTGCGCTAATTACAAATTTCGGTTATGTATCAAAATCAAATTCCATTCATTAAATAAAATAAAATTTTATGTCAATGGTATAATGATTTGAATGCATCAATAGTTGACAACAAGATAAACCAGAAAACATGTTATGATTAGTATAACAATCATTGTAGCAGCTAGAAAAATGATGGAAGTTTCATTGTAAACCACAAACTCGTGCTTATGACCATGGTGCTTCCCTGATTCTTTTTGTTTTACACAGTGCACACACGATGCGGGTCTATACTCTATATATATCACCCACAGATCCCTTCCACTCCAGGTGATTTGATTCTTCACCATGAGATTTCCCATAAGAAACAAACCGTGCAGAGAACATCAGAAGAAACAAAGAGAGCATATTAATTGGAGCCAAAGCAATCATTTATATCAAGTTTTATGGAACAAGAAAATCAGTCACACAATATGAAACAAAAATCTATATTCAGAATAGCTATTCTGGAACTATTATTTATATATTGTCTCAAATAATTAGTACAGGATTACTATATCATAAGATAATGCACATGTAGTTTATAACATAGTTATTAGCAGCGCAAATCTTGTGCGCGCTTTGCGCTATAGTGTGGGATCACATCCAAGTTTACAATTGCACACACTAGTTGCTTTATTTTCGAATTGTGTAATTTAGCAGCATATTGTCAATCCTGCTCCATCCTAAATTTGCGGTAATTATAAATTTTAGATGTATCAATATCTAATTCCATTCAGGAAATCGAATAAAATTTTATGCCACGGTATAATGATTTGAATGCATCAATAATAGACAGAAAGATAAACCAGAAACCTGATATGCTTAGTATAGCAATCATTGCAGCATCTAGGAAAATGATGGAAATTTCATTGTAAACAACAGACTCGTGCTTATGACCATGGTGCTTCCCTGATTCTTTTTGTTTGACACAGTGAGGGTCTATAAATATCACCTGTAGATCCCTTCCACTCCAAGATATTTTATTCTTCATCATGAGTTTCCCATAAGAAACAAACAGTGCAGAGAACATCAGTAGAAACAAACAGCGCACATCAACTGGAGCCAATGCAATCATTTCTATCTAGTTTTATGGAACAAGAAAATTAGTCACATAATATGAAACGGAAATCTAAATTCAGAATCACTATTTTGGAACTATTATTTATATGTTGACTCACATAATCAGTGTGGGATTACTATTACATAAGATAATGCACAAGTAGTTTATATTTATTAGCAGCGCAAATCTTGTTCGCCTTTTCCGCTATAGAGTGTAATCGCATCCAAGTTTACAACTGCACACGTTAGTTGCAATATTTTCGAGTTGTGAAATTTAGGAGCATGATTTGCGCTAATTACAAATTTCGGTTATGTATATAAATCTGATTCAATTCATGAAATAAAACAAAATTTTATGTTACGATATGATGATTTAAATGCATCATTAATAGACGGCTAGATAAACCATAAAACCTGGTATGCTTAGTATAACAATCATTGCAGCAGCTCCAAAAATGATGGAAGTTTCATTGTAAACCACAGACTCGAGCTTATGACCATGGTGTGCTTCCCTGATTCTTTTTGTTTGACACAGTGCACGCACGATGAGGGTCTATATATATACCCATAAATCCCTTCCACTCTAGATTATTTGATTCTTCATCATAAGTTTTTCCACAAGAAACAAACAGAGTGCATATAACATCAGTGCAGATAACATCAGAAGAAACAAACACACCAGATTAACTGGAGCCAATGCAATCATTTCTATCAAGTTTTATGGAACAAGAAAATCAGTCACATAATATGAAACAGAATCCATTCAGAATCATTATTTTGAAACTATTATTTATATATTGTCTCACATAATTAGTGTGGGATTACTATCTAATAAGACAATGCAAATGTAGTTTATAACATACTCCCTCCGTCCCGCTAAAAAAATGTAACCATTCCTTTTTTGTACGTACCACTAATTTAGGCCACTTCCTAAAATAGTAAAAAGGTGAACCCCACTAACCTAACTATCTTTTATTTTTTTAATTCTTTATCATTTATCTCTCTTATCTTTCATACTTTCTCAATTCTTTATTATTTATCTCTCCACCAACAAACAATAAACTATTGACCGTCTTAAAAACAACGCTGAAAAGTTTGTGTCCTATATATGTGGGAGGGAGGGAGTAGTTATTAGCAGCGCAAATCTAGTGCGCCCTTTGCGCTATAGGTGTAATTGCATCCAAGTTTACAATTGCATACGCTAGTTGCGATATTTTCAAATTGTGAAATTTAGCAGCATATTATCAATTCTGCTTCATCCTTAATTTGTGCTAAATACAAATTTCAGTTATGTATCAAATTCTAATTACATTCACGAAAGAAAATAAGATTTTATGTCACGGTATAGTGATTTGAATGCATCAATAATAGACAGAAAGATAAACAAGAAAACCTGATATGCTTATGACCATAGTGCTTCCCAGATTCTTTTTGTTTGACACAGTGCACACACGATTAGGGTCTATAAATATCACCCACAAATCCCTTCCACTCCAGATGTGTTCTTCATCATGAGTTTTCCGAAACAAACAGTGCAGAGAACATCAGGAGAATCAAACAGAGCAGATTAACTATTGGACCAATGCAATCATTTCTATCAAGTTTTATGGAACAAGAAAATCAATCATAGTATATGAAACAGAAATCTAAATTTAGAATCCCTAGTTTGGAACTATTATTTATAATATATTGTCTCACGTGGGATTACTATCTCATAAGATAATGCACATGTACTTTATAAAACAATTACTAGCAGCAAAATCTCGCGCGCCCTTTGCGCTAGAGAGTGTATTGGCGTCCAAGTTTACATCTGCACACACGCGATATTTTTGAATTCTGAAATTTAGCAACATATTGTCAATTTTGATCCATCCTTAATTAAATTGCGCTAATTACAAATTGTAGTTATGTATCAAAATCCAATTCCATTCATGAAAGAATAAAATTTTATGTCACGGTATAATGATTTGAATGCAGCAATAACCAGAAAACCTGCAATGCTTAGTATAGCAATCATTGCAGCAGCTAGGAAAATGATGGAAGTTTCATTGTAAACCACATACTCGTGCATATGACCTTGGTGCTTCCCTGATTATTTTTGTTTAATACAGAGCACACGATGAGGGTCTATAAATATTACCCACAGATCCCTTCCACTCCAGAAGATTTGTTCTTCATCATGAGTTTTCCCATAAGAAACAAACAGTGCAGAGAACATCAGAAGAAACAAACAGAGCAGATTAACTCCAGCCAAGGCAATCAATCATTTCTATCAAGTTTTATGGCACAAGAGAATCAGTCACAGAAGTTGAAATAGAAATCTAAATTCAGAATCGCTATTTGGGAACTATAATTTATATATTGTCTCACATAATCAGTGTGAATTACTATATGATAAGATAATGTGTAAGTAGTTTATAACATAGTTATTAGCAGTGCAAATCTCGTGCGCCATAAGCGCAATAGAGTGTAATCGCATCCAAATTTACCAATTGCACACGCTAGTTGCGATATTTTCGAATTGTGAAATTTAGCAGCATATTGTCAATTCTGCTCCATCCTTAATTTGCGCTCATTACAACTTTCAGTAATGTATCAAATTCTAATTCTATACATGAAATAAAATAAAATAAAATTTTATGTCACGGTAAAATGGTTTAATTTCAGCAATAATAGACAGCAAGATAAACCATAAAACCTGCCATGCTAGTATAGCAATCATTGCAGCAGCTAGGAAAATTATGGAAGTTTCATTGTAAACCAGAGACTCGTGCTTATGACCATGTTGCTTCCTGATTCTTTTTGTTTGACACAGTGAACACACGATGAGGGTCTATATATATCACCGACAAATTATGAGTTTTTCCATAAGAAACAAACAGTGCAGAGAACATTAGAAGAAACAGAGCAGATAACTGGACCCAATGCAATCATATCTATCAAGTTTTATGTAACAAGAAAATCAGTCACAAAATATGAAACGGAAATCTAAATTTTGAATCGCTATTTAAACGAAATCTCATTTGAAAGGAAATATGGATGGAAAAAGAAAAAGAATGCAACAGCAAGATTGTTTTATCGCAAATCAAGATTTTAGTTTTTCTTGTAATGCTTGTGAAGAACTCCAATGATGCTGATGTTGTACTTTCAGAAGTGGGTACTGGCTATGTTTGCAATAGAGAGGGAGCTTGCGCTTGTGAATTTGTCTAGATGATTTCGATTATAGTTTTCACGGGCTGCAAACTTTTTACCTGCACTTGTTCAGTTTGTTAGACATCTAAAGGTGAGACCCTACTATATTTCGCAGTTCGCACAATGAAATCACAAAGAAGACAAGTGAATTTAAAGCTAAATCAACACAGCGCAGCACATTAGATCTTGGAAATATTATGTATAAGTTGTCTCACGTTAATAACATGGTGTTGCTATCTCATAAGATAATGCATGTTATCCAGATGATTGCCAGGGCCCAGGTTACATATGATGTCGATAAACATCCTTCTAAGAATCGATGAACAAGGATACATACGATGTCAAGAATCCAATAATAAGAATAACACAGGTTGCCCAATATCAGCAATGAAATAAGTATACACCTATGAGTTTCTTTTCCACTGCCAGCTTGCCAGAGGAAATACTGTTACAACTGCATACAATTCATCTGTCATCAGGATTGATGCTGAGACGATGTTCTAATTTGATGGCCTATATATCACTACACTTCCTGCAGAGGCTTGGTTTGCTGCTCGATTGCTTCCGAAGTTTTTCCTATTTGATTCCCTGGCGATCCTTGAACCAAACTGAAATGCCAACACAAAAATTACCCAGCTAAACAAAACTTAACCAATTTTAAGGATGTTTGTGCAAATATCCTATCCTTGAAATTATATTCGACGCTTCTTCCCAAGTCATCAATAAAGCAACAGCATTTCAAATCAAGAAAGAAAAAAAAAAAAAAATAGAAAGGAAAAGATCCAATGTTTCACAAAACAACACAGCACCTGAATTGCCCTTTTGGGCAGAGACGCAGCTTCATGCAGATTGAGTAATCTAGCAACCTGGAATATAATTACGGAAATGCAAGATCATTGACATATGTTTATCAAGAAAGAAAAGAAAAGGTTATCTACCACCAATTCTGAAATTACATAAACTATCCTATTAGTTTGACAATTACATGTACGGGCAGTTCCCAAGTAAGGTTTGTAACACTTTTGGCCAATTTAAAGAAAGGAACATAGTTATTCAAGCCTTCATGTCAAAATCTCTTGCAACAAGATTTCTGAAAGTAAATAAAGTATCCTAACAAGAAATTGATACCTCCCTCAGAATTTTCTTATCACCTATTCCACTTGGCTGCCCAAGGTCTGCTATATCCCATAGAGGGATATCAAGCAAAATTCTTATGACATCCTCATCCAAGAATGGAAATCTTGCCTAATGCAAAAAAAAAAAAAACACAAAGTCAGTATCCACACAGATAAAATTTACAACAGAATGCAGCAATCTAAGGATGTAAATGGATGCTAGTTACTGCAGCACCTCCTTGCCATTGTCAGCAATGCATCTATCATCTCTTCCCAAGTTTCTTTTCCAGATTCTCTGCATGTCCAATTTCATTTCCTGATGCAGTCCCAGCCAACTGGTAATATACATGTTGAATTATCAATGTACAAGGAAAGAGTGGGGTAAAGTGAGCATTCTAAAGTACAAAATTGAAAGAAAGGATGATGTATGCGCCCACATTCAGTGCAAAAACCTTTAGCTGAGAGGATAAAAAATAGGCATTGTGACTGAAATCGATCCACAACACTTAAAAAATCACGCTTACAACCTTTTTAAGTAAAGTGGACGAATCTTGGCCACAATAATTAATAAATCTACTCTGTATAATGATTTTTCCTATTAAGAGGACTAGAGGGCAAATTAAATTAAACAGGCATTACTATGAGAAAAGGAAGAGATATATATATGTGATTCATATAGGTAGTTCTACACTTCTACAACAATACGATTCAGTTGTGGCACGTGGGTATAGAATATGCTTGTACAACTAACACACCTTCCATTTCTAAACTTTGTCCTATGCCGACCATATCCAGCACACTGTTCATCAGCACCAGAGCCCACCAGAAGAATCCTGGCTTTAGACTTGTGTTCTACACGGTGGTACCCAGCATTATCAGCACCCTTCATCTCCTCACAAAGATAGCCATCTCCACCAGCAGCTAGCCATAAAGCAATACCTATATTTAGATCCTGAATAGAAAATCGATCATGACAAAGGAAATACTGAAAAATAGCATACAAATTTCCAATTTTTTATATCACTTATGGCAAGCTTATAATATTGGCAGGCACGAAAAAGAGCTTGCAGTAACATTACCGAACTTACAAGCTACTTAGTATAATCTTATTTAATGATAACTGTAATCAATTTATAAGATGCATCAAGATAAGTGCTTATCGAGTTATGAAATGTACGAATAGTGTACCATGAAGGTCTTTGCAGGATTAATAAGTGACATGACATGCTTAGTCTCAGAGGCCAGCTTATGCAGATCAGCGTCAATCTCTACAAGGTTCCATCTGCAACTCACATGCAAGTAACAGATAAAATGTGTGCAAGGCAAACACTAAAAATCAATCATAATAAAGTGGCACTCCCTCCGTCCAGCATTACTTCATTCATTTTCCATTTTTAGGTGCCCGATAGAACTCCATACATTAGGAAAATGGAAACTGCCCCACACATAACAAATAATTAAAAATGTTACTTTTACACTAAAATTACACTTTTTGCCACTAAAAGTACACCTTTTACCACATTTTCATGTTTTTCAATTCTTTTAATTTTTCACCTAAAACTACACGGCGACCCTAATATCTGAAGTTCTCCGGAAGAGCACAAAAGAGTAAAATTAGGGCAATTTGAACTGTAAATTGTGAACCTCCATTAAACACAGAGACTGCAAGGCAAACTGGACGAAGAAAGAAAAAGATCTTTGTCAAGCTAAGCAGCTCATTCACGAACATAGGGCCCCTTTCCGTTCTTTTTTTCCCTTAAAAACATAGAATCCTTCGTAGTGACATATAGTATATTGTTAGTCTATCACCCCACAAATTGATGTCAAATCTGAAAGGCCTAAATCAAATACGATATTGCTAGTAAGAAACCGAGATTTATCAAATATGTGCTGCTGCTAATAAAGTAGTAGAGACATCTTGAATCTAATTATTGAGAACCAACCACCGACCTGCGCAGAGGTGCATTCTTTTGAAGCTCCTTTAGTCCTGCCCTTGCTGAGATGCGATCAGGTGCTGACTCACCGTCAAAACTGACGTTAAGCAGATCAATTTCATCTACAAACACAGTTCCAGTAGAGAATAGCTCACATGAGACATTTCTGGCAAGAATATATTATAATATTAATACTCAAGTCTTTTAGTTATTAAGTTTCAACACCTAGCTACAGTTTTGGTTAAAATAGATGGAACATAGAAACACAAGTAGAGCATAATCATATGTTCAGAGTATTCACATTCAGCATCAATGCACTGATGCAGCAAGGCAGCAATAATCATGGAATCCAAACCACCAGAAAACAGCACTGCTATTGGAGAATACATTTGTTGTCCATGATTGGTTGGCGAAGCCTATAAATGAACCAAAAGAATCAACTGAGCTGGGCCGAAGGAATTGTTATATAAAGTAAACCGCAAACTCAATCAAACAATTAACAACTAGAATTATGAACATATTATACTTTTTGTTGAACTGTGAAAAATTCTACATTAAAATTACTTCTATGCAAAAAGGTTGCAGGTTATCCATTTCCAGGGTTCCACAGTGGAATCAGTATTTTCTAATTTAATTGATAAAGCAAGTGCTAAATCAAGTGCACTACATGGAAAATGTTCCGACCTTGATGGTTCTATTCCAAATGGTGCGGCGCATCACAGATTCTTTCAAAGCAATCAGCACCTTATAAGGCACTTCTGAAGCCGGATTTAGAGGAGAACCTGTACTAATCAACCAAAAAAGTGTTATACAAATAATCATTTTAACACCCTGGTCTACTTCTATTATAGTAGTAGATACTTGCAAATAACATCGAGAAATACAATAGACCGAGACAAGAATTATAAAACCATAGAGTATTTTTATGTAAAATGAAAACGAGTTGGTGACTGCTTTAATTGGCTTATCAAAATATACAGACCCTCAGATGAGAATGATGTAATTATCTCGTTTAGCATGGTTGGAACTTTCTGGGATAAAGTTAAGTGCTCAGGTTTAGGTTGGACGGCAGTTCTCTCCCAGGTGATCAATTTTTGCAGCTCAGCATCAGGCCACTCATGTTTCCTCATTTCACCTGTGCGATATCCATCCATTTCGCAATGCGACATAGATATGCTATATATGCCACAAGGAAGCTCTTCCCAGAAATTTAGTTCATCTTTCCCTTCTTGGTCATGGACATCTGTTGGAGAAACAAAAGAATGAGCAAACAAAGTTTTGTAACTTGAACACGTACAACGCCAGAAGCTCCACCTCAAGGGAGACTAGCCAAGTAAAGAAAACCATTAAATGGAGAAATTGACTATGTACCCCCGCCACCATTCAAATTGTAGAAGACACAATTCCGAAAAAGAAAATGACTATTTAAGCTATTAAGCTGGATAAAACTAACAGCAGATGTTTCACAGATCCAACAGTATATATAAACTCTCTCATTATGCCGGTGGATGCACAGGTCCAAAAGAAGTCTACACATTTTTCTCTTGGCAGAGTCCTTGTTAAATTGGTATGATTTCATTACTTATACACCTCACATATTCTTTGAAAGATGATTTATGACACACTTATAGCGAATAATACCGACAAGCATTGAATGCAGACGTACGCACCAATGTGATATCTAGAACTAGATGGCGAGACAGAAGATAGCAATAGTCGAGAATCATGAGGTGATGGCCAGTGTATTACAAGACTCCTCCTTCCAAGGGCATCCCGACCAAACCACAAAGTCCTTGAACTATCCTACATCAATAGAAAAAGTATGTCAAAACCACAGAAATGATATAAAAAAGCACAGTGCACTTTTGAGGTATATTTGTACTCATAGGAGAAACTTACCACACAAAGTTACCTGCCAATAAATCAAAGCCCATGGCCCCTTGATTCTAGAAAGTAGTTCTGGAACGGAACTTTGGGTTCCACCAGAACAGTAAGAATGCACAACGTCTTCATGAGATATACAAGAACAACACTGTCTCAACGACTGCATAAGAATTTCTGTGTCGTTGCTCTCTCTGCCGACATCAATCCCACCAAATATTTCGCCTAAATAAGATTGTAAGTATATAGGTAAGCAAAAATAACAGCCCCCGCTGACAAGGATTTAACAAAAAAAAGAGAAACTCAGTGAGGCATAAATGATCAAATGATGAACATCAGAAAGCACAAACATAGGCTCAAGACTGAACAAGAAATCCCAGGAAATCCAAGGGCCCAAATCATCATGTCACAATTTGAAAAGGATGCATTCTTGGAAAACAAAATAACCAAGCAGATCGAACATAGATATCCTAAAAGTGTTCATTTCAAGCTCCATTCATCCTTACAGTCAAATTACAGAAGTACAAGTGTGGTTCATTATTCCATATCAAATCCTTGAAGGTTCTCTACAACATGCGAAACCGAGATAAAATGCATAATAAATCTCCTGAACATAAACGGAGTCTATCTCTTGAGCAGATAACAGCAGGCCATTGACTTAATTTAGTTATTTTCAACATTAACAAAACACACAATACTTGACTAAAATCCTTAAACCAACTCATCACATCCCAAATCAACTAAATTAACACAGACATCAAACTAAAACAAAAGTGAAATCAAGATATCGGATACCATTATAAACGAGCACATTGCCATCTGCATCAGTCAACGGCTGAACAACTGAGTTAACTCCCCTAAGCTGTAACGTGGAACCGAAAAACTGTAGCTCACCACTCCTAGAACTACTTCCATCTAACCCTTCCACAGCCTGATCACACTTAGTTCCATGTGACGAAACATTAGAATCGAGATAAACACTTTTAGTTCCTAAACTGTCAGGTCCCCTTCGCTCAAGAGCTACTCTTATGTCTTCATCTGTAAACAGAGGCTGGAAATGAATACGAAATGCATAACATTAGATTCAACTGGAGAGATACTCTTGAGTATAAACGAAACAGGGAAAATCGATAAATCGATTGATTGATTAGTAAAAAAATACCTGGGTTGGAAGGTGAGGAGATACACTACAGTGATTGGGGAGCAATGAGTGCAAATTGATTTGAATTCCGGAGATAATCAGGGCTATACCACACATTTTCGCTGCAATTTTCTTCTCTGATGAACAGGTAGAAACCCTAGTAATTTTCTCAAATGAAGAAATACAGAAAAAGGGTTTTGGAGAGGTTTAAGATGTTTCCAATGAATATTTTGTTGAGTATCTTATACGATGCCAAGTTGCCTCCGTAGCATAGTGGTATTGCGTTCGCTTCGTAAGCGAAAGGCCGCGAGTTCGATCCTCGCCGGGGGCTTTAAATATATATAGTCTATTTTTGTCCAACATGTCCCTTTTCTTTTTACGTTACTACTATACTTGACATGTCCCTTTTCTTTTTACGTTACTACTATATATACTTGACACACGAACCCTCACGTGTAGTATTAATTCATTACTCTTTTATAATATAATTCTTCGGTTTCGTATTTTTAGTAGTTTGTCATTTTAATTTTTACGTTTTATAAGAGAATATGAATAAAGTTATAAGTAAATGATAAATGTAATGGATAATTATCAAAATTAAGAGAGAGAATAGATAGTAATTAAAAAATAATTGAAACAAATTGTATGACAACAAATAGTCCCATAGATTTTTAAGTTTTTCCAAATGCTAATTAATCGTGTTGGTGGTGGCTTTGATTTGTAACCAACGATATTTATTAAAAAAATCATTTGTTTAAGAAAAAAGAAGAAGTTACAAAAAGATGTAAATCACCATTTTTTTTGTGTAATAACTACCTGGGTGACTTTGATTAGGATATAGTATAGATATAGATATAGCACTAGTACTAACCCGTGGCGATGCCACGGTATAGTTTACTTTTAATAATAAATAAAAAGGGATGACAACATAAATTAGTCGAGAAAATAAAATAGTCAATCTTATGTAAACAACGTTGGTCGTTGTGTCGGTGGTAGTCCTTCTTCATCCAATACTATATCATTGAATTTTTTTTATGCTAACTATAGAAAATTTAAAAGTATGACTCATCATGATGGATATGCTTTAAAAGGGGTAGAATCCAACCTTAAACCCGTTCAGGACCCGACGGGTTGATGACATATATTTTATACGGGGTCCTACCGTATCTGACATGTTAATTAGTAACAGATAAATGTTTTTTAAAAATTTGTATCACTTGAAACGAACCAAAATAAAATACAAAAGTATACAACACGATCAATAGGGTTTTTTCCCAACAACCCGTGGTGGTATATGGTCACCCCACCACACACACACGAAAATTATTATTGTACAAATATAATTTTTTGTTATTATTCAACAAATATATTTTCACATGCTATAATTGTTTTTTCCCACAATCCCGCCACCCCCCCCCCCCCCCCCCAACCCCCGAGGCCCGTTATGGATGAAGAAAGTAGAGAGAAGATCAAAGAGAGTTCCCCACCTAGAGAGTATATGCCCCCGACCCGTTATGGAGATCAAGAAAGTAGAGAGAAGATCGAAGAGAGTTTCCCCACCTAAAGAGTATCAGATACCCCCCCCCCCCCTCCAGGGCCCGTTATGGATCAAAAAAGTAGAGAGAAGATTGAAGAAAGTTTCCCCGCCTAGAGAGTATCTGCCCGCCCCACCCGCGGGAAAAATGTACTCCCTCCGTCCCGAAGAACTTCATACATTAGGACTAGCGCGCAGTTTTATGTGAAAAGCTAAAGTATTGATAGAATATAATAAAGGTGGGATAAAGTGTACTTTTAGTGGCAAAGTGTGTAATTTGAGTGAAAAATTGAGATTGTTTATTATTTATTGGGTGTGGGTAGCTTCCTTTTTTGGTAATGTATGAAGTTCTATGGGACGGCTAAAAATGACAAATGTATGAAGTTCTGCGGGACGGAGTGAATAGTTTTTACTAAATTAATCATAAAATGTTGCGGTCAGGTTTTGTTACAAAGATATGGAACGGGTTTGAGTATATGCCAGACCGGACCTAAACATCATTATTTCGAGCAGGGTTGAATTCGGGTTAGATAGAACTCGATCCGTTTAAAAGTAAAGTAACGAAATACCATTGTAGTAAGATATAAGCCGAGATGAAAACATGCAAATCTTGTCAAGAGACCGTGTCTAGGCCTAACTCACGACTTTTGTTATATACTCCCTCCACCCCGAACTCAAAACTTTCCATTTTCCGTTTTGGTCAGTTCCAAACTAAACTTCTCCCTCTTTAAATAGAAAATCTCTCTCCTACTCTATTGACATATCTCCTATTTTATTTACTATCTCTCATATTTTAATCACACTCTTTGAGTACTTTATTTACTCTTTTTGCTACTTTATTCATTATCTCTCCTATTTTATTCGCTTTATTTTAAAATTTGTGTCCGGACGAACATGAAGTTGTGTCCGGGACGACGGAGGGAGTATATGGGTTGGAGTAAGTCTTCTGAGAGACCATCTCTATATAAATTATCAAGAGACTAACATATACTGTTAAGAAAATTATTGATGTTATTGCCCTCATGCCCTTCTTCATTCAATAATATATCACCGCGCCTTTTTTATGGTACGACTAATGATGACGGATATGCTTTTTTAAGGTTATGATCCAACCCGAACCCGTTCAGGACCTGACGGGTTGATAACATGTACTTTTATATCGGGCCATGTACCCGTACCAAACATGTTAAGTAGTAATTGATACACGTTCTTAACAAACTGTACCCCTCAAACCCAAAAAAAACAAATGTGTATATAACGCAATTTTCAGAGTTGGCTCCCAGCAACCCTCGGGTGGTATGTGGTCCTTCATCCCACACACAAAAAAAATATTATTTTACGAATATAATTTCACATATTATGGCAATCTTTTGCACCCACCCACAATCCCCCGGAAAAATAGACATTATATTAACTTAACCATACAATGTTGCGGTTTGAAACGGGTTCGGGTATATGCCCGACCTGGACCTGAACAACACTATGATCCCACCCAACCCAAATCCATTCAGGACCCGACGACCGACAGGATGATAACATATAATCCCTCCGTCCCGAACTCAACTTCCCACTTTCCGTTTTAGTCCGTCACAAACTCAACCTTCACTTCCTAATTTGGAAACTTAAATATCCACTATCATTATAATAATACTATCTCTACTACTATATTTCCTACTTTATTCCCACTCTCTCATACTTTATTCTCTCTCTTTCCTAGTTTATTATCATCTCTCATACTTAATTCATTCTTTTCTTAAAACTTGTGCTCCGACCAATGGGAAGTTGAGTCCGGGGCGGAGGGAGTATTTTATATCAGGTCATCTACTCGTACCAGGCCGGTTAATTAGTAACCAATACATGTTCTTAAATTAAGATTATATCCCTCCGAACAAAAATAAAATACAAAAGTGTATAACGCAATTAACATGGTTGGTCAACCAACGCTCTTGGTGGTATGTGGTTCCCCACCCCATACACAAATAATATTATTTTACAAATATAATTCCACATGTTACGGTGTTTTTTTTTTTTTTTTTGCACCCACCCCCAGCATACCTCCTCCCCCTCCCCCGGGAAAAATGTACATTTTACTAATTTAACCATAAAATGTTCTAGTATGGGTCTTGTTACAGAGGTGTGGAGAGGGTTTGAGTATATGACCGACCTGGACCTGAACATCATTATTGTGAACGGGTTTGAATTCGGGTTGGATGGAACTCGACCCATTTAAAGGTAAAATGATATAATTCCAATGCACTAAGATATAGTTTGACATGTGCTCAATAGTGTCCCTGACTCTTGTAAGATTCGTATCTCATATGCTCTTTTTATTTTTTTGAGTAGTTATTGATTAAAAAAATTGTTGTTTCAAACAAAACAATCTTGTTTTGTGATATCTTATTATACTTTTTGTATGCAGTTAATAAAAACTGTTGAGATCAACATCTGTTTGGCTCAAGTGGTAAGGGACTTGAGTTCACTTAAGCAAGGTCTCGGGTTCGAGCCTTGTGGATGTAAAAAAACACCGCTGGGAAAGCCGCCCCCTAAAAAAGGATCCGACAGTGCTCGGCTGGATTAAGCGCATGTAGCGGATACCAGTGAGAAAGTCAAATCTAAAATTTGAAGATTTAAGAGATTTAATTACGAAAGAACAATCAATTTCAATTATACAACATGTTGGGATTCGAAACCTTGAACAAATTCAAATGTTAATTTTGTTGTCAACCCTTCCGCAATTTCAACAACCATAAGACATAAAATTTTGACGCTAAACAATAGCATTGCCCTCATGATCCCTAACAACAACACTAATAACGCCCAGATTCGAGCTCTGCTCAACCGTAAAGTCAAAATTATAATTGGACATCTCAATAACTATTAATTTCATTTTAAATGAATGGAGCAGTATTAAATATTTATTATATTTTTTTGAGATACAATATTACAATTACAATATTTAGTATTGGACAACTTTACCATCGATAAATTCTCTAATAACATTTCAATCATTCTCTATATGGAGAAAATAATCACCCATTTCGAGGATCGAACCCGTGACCTCTTAGGTATGGGGTGTCTCAGCTTGCCACTTGGCTACAAACGCTTTGACAATATTAAATATTTAATAAATACTCTATTTTTAAAACTCCAATATTTTATTTTATATTATTTAATAATTTATGTAATTAATAATAATATTCAAATTGTTGTCTATGGATTCGTCTTGTCACGATGAATCTAATATATGCTTAAATATATTTAAGAGTTTTGTAGATAAGTTCATATAAATGTCTACAACTATAAATTTCATTAATAAATTTATATTTATTTTAATAAATAAATGATTTATTTAATTAATTAAAATATTTTTTGAATTTTTGTAGATAAATTCATATGGGACTTAATAAAAACTATATACTATTCGGTCAAAATACTAAAAATAAACAGTGAAAGTTATAAGGTGCATTGCATTTTGAATATTAAAATGTTTCATAGTTTATTTTCAAATTTTAAATTTACACAACCGATATATATCATTTAATAAATTTATATCTTATTTTAATGAATAAAATATTTATTAATAATTATATTTATAATTGGTGTTTATGGATTCGTTTCGTCGTGATAAATCTAAATGTATGTTCAAAATATTTTTCAGAGTTTTGCAGATAAAGTTATATGTGATTTAATAAAAACTATATATGTAGTGAACATACTAAAAATATAAATAGTAAAAGTTATAAGGTGCATTGCATTGTCAAGAATAAAATGTTCCAGGGCTTATTTTCCAAATTTAAAATTTACACAACCAATAGTTATCATTTAACAAATTGATTTTTTATTTTAATATATAAATAATTTATTTATATAATAATAATAATATATAAGATTGGTGTCTATGGATTCGTCTTGTCGCGATGAATGCAAATATATGTTCAAAATATTTTTCGAAGTTTTGCAGATAAAGTTATACGTGATTTAATAAAAACTATGTATATATAGTTAGCATACAAAAAATAAATTGTACACTTATAAATTATTATTTTCTTTTTACTTTAATTTTATGAATGAAACTCCATGAAATTCAAAGAGACATGCCACATCTTATTTTGTCAATGTGGCATGCCTCTTTGATCACATAGGTCACCACTTTTATTATATATATTTAGATTGTTTCAATGCGAGCTACCTAGACCCTATGTGTAACGAGATATCATCCAGCCATGCTCAAGGCGATTGTTCTGAACCCATGGTCTCAACGAGGGGGTGGAGGGCGCTAGTCCCCTTTTTAAAAAAAATATAGGTTGGGGATCGAACTCTGCTCATTTGGTTCGAGATTTAACCGAATCTAGTCGAGTATGTCAAGTCGAGCCCTACCGGCTTGATAACATAACGAACCATAATTTAGGCTCTGTTCTCTTCAACTGAAAACTCATTCAGTTTAGTTCAGTTCTGCTTAGTTATATTTTATACTACAATTCAGTTCAGTTCGGTTCAGTTCCATTCAGTTCAGTTCGGTTCAGTTCCATTCAGTTCAGAAAATTGCAGTTGAAGAGAACAGAGCCTTAGACTCTGTTTAGCAAAACTAGCTGATATCTTATAAACTAGTTGGTGGCTGATAAAATAGTTGATTTTTATAAAAATATTTGGTAAATCAATTAGTTGATAAGGTAGTTGATTTGTTAAATATGGTATGTAAAAACAAATTAGCTAGTTTATTTTTTTATAAGCTTCCTAACCAAGCTTATTAGATCAACTAGTTTTTCAGCCGACAGCTAGACATTCACGTAACAAGCTTATTATGAAATTAAGTTCGTCGAGCTACTAAACAGAGCCTTAGATTCGAACTCGACTCGAACACCTTATTGAATGTCGAGCCCTCAACATGGCCCGACTCACGTAAGAGCTCTATGCATGGATATTATATCACTCTGCAAAAAATTGTGAGGTTTAGACTAATATATATATATATATATATATATATATATATATATATATATATATATATATATATATATATATATATATTCACATATTGATCTAAACGAGTTGGTGAGCACATGCTCGCCTATACCATAGCTTTGCCCTAGTGATTGGATTGACCATCGAAACTCCTCTTGAATGCAATCATGGCCATATGAGTCGAGTGAAGTATAACTCCACAAACTTGTTAACAAAACGTGCTTGGTTTTTAAACGTGGCTCGAACACCTTATCGCACGAGCCGAACTCGAATCTTGACGAGTTGAACCCAAGATAGAGCTAAATTGTTTAGCATCCTCAGGGATAGGCTCCCGTCTAGAGGTAAAAAATGAAAATTTTAAGTTTCAAATTTTATTTTCTATCAAACTTGTAACGTTTTAAAGTTTCAAGTCAAATTCAAAGAGGTTAAAGGAATTGAGAATGCTACTCATACCAACAAGGTGCACCTTTCTTTTTGGGAATCCATCCATAAGAACTCCAGAGTTAAGCGTGCTTGCGCTGGAGCAATCTTAGGATGGGTGACCAACTGGAAAGTCTCCCGGTTCGCGTACGAGTGAGGACAAAGTGCGCGGGAAAGGACATGTGTTGGTACAGTGGGGCCAACATATCACCCGGAGAGCTGCCCATGAGTAACCGCGCCGGCCCAGGGACGTCGCACAATTCATGAGGGGGTGAATGTAACGCCCCAAAATTTCAAGTCAAGTCCAAAGCGCTTAAAGGGATTGAGAATGTTACTCATACCAATAATGTGCACCTTTCTTTTCGGAAATCCATCCATAAGAACTCCAGAGTTAAGCGTGCTTGCACTGGAGCAATCTTAAGATGGGTGACCAACTGGGAAGTCTCCCGGTTCGCGTACGAGTGAGCACAAAGTGCGCAGGAAAGGACATGTGTTGGTACAGTGGGACCAACATATCACCCAGAGAGCTGCCCATGAGTAACCGCGCTGGCCCAAAGGGTCGGGGCTCGATCCATCAGTGGTCCGGGTCATTACAAAACTAGTCTGCCAGCCGGATATAAATTAAAACATGTTAAGAGAAATTAGAGTAGTATGAGAGTAAGAGTAGAAGAAAGAAGAGAATATCGAGAATAGAATGGAGAGAATGTAAAGTTCATTCTTCACTTCAAAATGGGAGCACGTGATGGGTATTTATACAAGTGGGAATGTATATCGAGAGACTAATAGTATATGAATAGACAAAGACATTCACTACTCTTGTACATTGATTTCTTCATCCACTAACTATAGTGCATTCATCTCTCATCCACTAACTCCCATCCACTAACTCATTGTGCATTTATCCATAACATTCCCCTTGAATGAACATGAGTTGGTGATGGTTGGTATGCCAAAAATATAATGTCTCATTAAAAACCGTGCTAAGAAAAACTTAGTCAAGGTAAAAAGAGTGTAGTACGTATCCAACTCCCCTGATCGATGCATCATTGTAAATCTTCAAACTGCTGCAATTCCAATTTTTCGGACCAAGTTCTCAAATGATGATGTCTTATATGATATGGTGAGAAAATCTTCAAACCTTTTGTACTTGGATGGAATCTTCTTCTCATAGATAATGGTGGAAAAGAACTTTTGTAATATGTGGTTCGTCTTCATGTGGAAGAATTTTTTAAATACTTGGAACATCACGTAGTTTCAACGTTCCATAACATCACTCCATAATATTGTAAGGTTGGACCAATAAGTCTCATGACCTTATCTTTATCACATGTATCAAAGATATAGATATGTGGAGATAATTATATGCGCTTATAATGTTGCCTCGTTAAAAACCTTGCTAGGAAAAATCCAATGGGATAAAAAAACCTATTCGAAGGGAAAAAGAGTGCAACGATTGCTCATGCAATGCGCAAACGTGTCATCTCCATTTACATGACAAGATAAACATACCTTCTTCAGGAGGTATAGTTAGGAATATGAAATTCTTGCTAACTCAAAAGGTTAGAAATTTGAATTCTTATTTGATAAGGTACTTCTGGACCATGTAAATCTCAAGATTTACAAGACGTAATCTTTGTAAATATTTCTGCATATGCTCAAACTTCAGGTTAAGCTAATATTGGTGTAGCCAATACTACTCTTCACGAATATTGAAAATTTTATCTCATACTTCAATAGTTCACTGCGGTGAATAACATTCTTATTTTTGTCAATGTGAAGTTGATTATGAAATGAGTATATACATCAAAATAGTTCTTCAAGAACTTTCCTCATTCAATCAATGTTTGTTAACATGATACTTTTAGTCTCCTTTTGGGACTAACTGTCGAATATGACATCTCCCTTCATTGAACTTTCTTGAACCATATGACTTGTAAGTCAAGCAGTCATTTTCATGTGTACAACCTGAGGGTTGTGTATGAGTGTAGCATTCACAATATAAGAATAAACATGCGAGTATGCAACATCATGCCTAAGTATACTAGGAAAAACTAAATAATGTAAACTATGCAAGAATAAACATATTATGCTGCAATGTTTAGTATCTAAATGCACATGAAATTTGACTCGATAATGCAACGGTACCGTACGTATTTCGAATTCATTAATCAATCGGACTTCAGGTTCATTAGCTCATTTTATATCATCATCATGATGTCATCGAATGGACTTACATGTAAAATTCTCATTTACATGTCCAATAATTTATGTCCATCGATTTTGCATATGCATATAAAATATCTCGGTTCCATGTATACCGGTATCAAATCCCTTTGCTAGATTTTTTCAAGTCAGTACTGATCATCGATATCTGAATTTTGTTTGTAGGTACCATTTTATTTCATATAGGCCATCTATTATAGTTCAGATATCTTTGCCTTTTATGGCATACATCACTCTTCAGGAGTACCAACTGCCTTATCTTGCCATTTTCTTGTATTGTACTTAGCACTAGAACCGTATTTCACTGAGGTGAATAAATCATTAGTACAATAGGCAACATATCTCAATGTTCAACACATGTCATTTTATAATCAATATGTAACTCTGTACGCCTCAAAATAGGGTCATAGTGGGTTAACATTCAAATAATAAAATTTCATATTTGAACATATCTTGATATAGTAACATGAAGCTGGAGAGTCAATCTTTATCAAGTTTGAACTTTGAAATATATCGGGATCAATTCGCTCTACGAATTTGTTTGTACCAGCTTATTCATGTTATTCCTCCCCTAAGCTGGGAAAAACGAGGGCTCATGATATTATAATGCGCAGCTTAGAAATTGATATACGCATACAACTTTTGTATGCTTCAAGCATTGGTTCTCAGTTGGATTTTCTTGTGCTGAAAATAATTTTGCCCTCAAATTGTAGATCATGCTTTAGGGCTTCTAGCCATAATCATAGTCAACTTTAAAAGAGTGACTCTTGCTCATTTCAAAATCTCCATTTTCATGCTTAATCTCAGTGTTGTGTCTTGCCATAATATAATTTACAACACGAGATAGCTTTCAGCACATAATCATATGGAAACTTCAGGTTTCACAACAACGGTTAAGTTATAACCAGATGGCCTAATTTGTCACATCAAATTTCCATATGTCAATATACGTATATATTATCACTTTTGTCATGTATACAAATGTATTTTTAAAACTGGCCAGAATGATGTGACGTAAAGACACAAATCTTTGTCTTTTTCTATTTGCCAAGACTTATAAGTACTCATTCAATGAGTAACTCTAATATGTGCTCTTCCGAGGCACAAAGTTTGCTTGTAAACATGCATTTTAATATGTTTGTTGCACATATATCTTATAATATGTATACTTGTCACGAGCAATAGTTATACGCGTACAAAATTGTTCATTTATGTTTTTAGAAGTCTTTGCTGTGGGAATTGTTACACCTACTTAGCCCAAACACTCCATTTGGAGAGTATAAGGGACATGTCAGGTTTCCACCCAAATGCTCGGACAACAGAATTTAGCATATTATATAAAACATTTTTGAGAATAAAATGTTTAATTCTCATTCTCCCAACTTCAAGTTGGTGAGGTATATTTGATCACTCATATATTTCTCTGAACTTGAGGTTGATGAGTTCTTTTTTTTATGCTTACTTCTGGTGAAGCTTTGATACATGTATAAACAAGCAAAATGTTCACATTCACTTGAGGGAATGAGAAGAATCAATTTTGAGAAATTGATCAAGATCATGCATTTAAAGTTTTAAAACTTCATTATTTTTCTAATCACCTCTTGGGGTGTGATCATGGATGCACTTAGCATAGATCAAATAGTGGTTATCCCACACTTTCTTTGCATCACCATCTTCCAACTACGCCGATTGGTTATTTTACACTATATTTGCATCATCATCAATAATGTTTTTCTCAATATAGGTGGGCATTCCATCTTTGGCTAGCTATAATATTTGAGTCATATGTTGATGGATTTATCATGGTCCATGATATGTCTGCGGACATATATTTTAACAACCATCAATTATTGTACCACTCTAGTGGTTCTATTATAGAATTTAAGATTTGCGGATCTTTGATGGCAAGGTATTCAACCTTTTAAGCTTTCATCGATGATGGTAAATAAATATATCACTTTTGCCTTATTTTGGCTTTATACTTCTATCACATATTCACTTCAGGAAATATAGTACATTGTAACTTTGAATATAATTCACCACTAATAAGAAAATTAAAGTGGTTAGTTAATATCATATGATGAAAAAAAGAAATTCAAGTAAGTAAATTATCTCGAAAGATGATAAGTAATAGTTTTAAAGTATATGTAGTTCCATTGATGGCATCATCTGTATCTTAGTTCCACCGGTACTGCAGAATGCTCGTACAATCTCAATGATACGCATTACACAACTTGATTTGTGGAAATTATTGCAGGAACTCTAAAGTCTCAAGTTCGTATTCTTCCATCTTCAATAGTAGTAGCGGTGTACTAATCACAAGAATAGGCAGGGGTTAATTAAAGATAGAAAATTGATTAAAATAATTAACTTAAACTTGAATCAACCAAATAGAATTAGATAGTCTAAAGTACTTCCCTTTGATTGAAATTCATATTGGCATAATGATTGTGGAAATTATTATGGCTCATGCATGGTTGATTTCAAACTTCTGTAATCTCCATCCGTGACCAAAGGATGCCAACATGTGGTGATGATTATATTGTTATCATCCATGTCATCATCACTCACCAACCAAGTTGTAATACATACGAGATGGCTTGTGTTTGTAACTTGGGAATTTGGACGATGATTATTTAACCGAGGAATTGAGGGAACAGAAAATTGGTTAAGCACTATCATGCTGATAACATATTAAGAGAAAATAGAGTAGTAAAAGACTAGAATAATATTACATTCTATCTATTCCATTATCTCTTCTTTCTTCTACTCCTACAACTCTAATTTCTCTTTAACAAAACAAAATTTATAGGTATTTGACTTTTCAATTATTAATGGCACAATATACTGCAGTATGACAACTCAAAGGAATTCCTATGCCATATGACACTCCAAATTCAGTAATCTTATAAATTATCAATCTCCCTGACTCCTGCCCTCTTCTTTTTCCCACTCCTCATATGTCTTCCTCAAAAGGTAAAATTGCTAACTTACCTAGTTTTCAACTTTGTACGAAATCGAATGCTATTTCTTTTGATTTCATGTATGTTTGGATTGAATTTGCATGATGTAAGCGTGCTGATTTAGATTCATTCAGACTTCAATTAGATTTAGAATTTTGACGTAGCTTCTTTAACCTAGTAGTAGTACTAGAGCTTATGTTTACGTTTTGATCGATTTTGAAGCCTAGCTTTTGAATCCAATCTTAATTATATGTTCCGCAGAACGAACCAATAGGTGATCAAGTTACTTATAGTTTGATAATAAAGGCTACATAGAGGAACTTTCAAGTTTCAAATAGTCAACTGATTGTCCTTATTTACGATTAGCAAACATATTTATTTATATATATATATCCAAACCACATTATTTTGGTCAAGTGCATCCTCTTCACATTTTAAATTTATCAATTCTTGTTTGGGGTGAATATGTTCTTGCCATGAAATTTTTAGATGTTTCCGATTTGCTTCAAGTTGGTTTTAATTATTTTCTATATTACAGATTTTTAGCCCGTTGGATCGCTGATGTAATGCTGAGACCTGAAGTAGTACGTTTAGTATAGGATTTAGGAAGTGTCGTTGCTTATGGTTTCTGTTTGGACTTATGTTCGCCCCTGATGACTGTAGTACCAAGTATGTGCATAGACTTATCTTCACACCTGCCACTAGTTTAGGTTCCACATTTTAGTTCTTTATCATATCTACGTCAAAATATGTGTGTGTGTGTGTGTATGTGTATGTATGTATATATATATGTGTGTGTATGTATGTATGTATCTATATATATATGTGTATGTATGTATGTACAAAGAAGAGTAAATCTCTTGTGCATTTAACCCGTCTTATCATATATTTAGTGTTTATTGTCAACGTGTTAGAAATGATCAGTTGTATTTATACTTATTCATATTGCTTATGATGATGTCTTTATGGGAATGAATCGTGATCTCTGCAGATATGCTGGATCGGCTGGATCCTCGGGTAATTGGATGTTCTTTTGCATATCAATATTATAATGTACTCGCGAAAGGTGCAGAACATATGTATAAATTTTATCGTGATTGCAGCTGGTTGGGTTGGTCAGGCCTTGATGGGGAGGAGATGGGCGTGGTGTCAACTATTAGTGTAAGCACATTTTTGGGACTAGGGCTAACAGAACAGATTATATCTTTGTTTCCCCTGTCAATTGTCATCATATATATGATTAGTATGACCAAATGTTTGAATTGTTTTATCAATAATCAATTCAGAATTTTTTTTTGTTGCAGAGAATTGAAGAAAGGATCATGTCTTCGGATTTCAGAAATAGTCTTGTGGAGATAAATAATGTTGCTGCCCAAAGGTCTCATGATGGTGGGCTTATTGTTTCTGTAACCGGGTCTTTCAAAAGGGAAAGACAATGCAAAAAGGAATTTCCATCAGACTTTCTTTTTGGCCACACAAGATGATGGCTATTTTGTTTTAAATGATATCCTTCAGTTTTCTAGTGTCTGTGAGTCTATAACCAGTTCTTCTACCCATGATGATGATCAGCAAGATAGAGCTGTCTTTTCCGTGCCAAATGAAGGTTAGAATCTATCTCACCATATTTCGATCTGTGATTTGCTAGAATTCTGTGTTTGTGCATTTTATGCTTAATTCATATTTGTAACTTGTAAGAAACCTTTCTATTTCTACTATTTCAGACACCCGGGCATGGAACATGGAAGCAGAAGTGAAAGATGGAAACGTAAAGGGAGCAAAAGAAGAAGTCGATCTTTCAGTGGCCGACGCCAAGGACATTGAAACTGAAGTCTTCAGAGTACCTTCCCCAGTTCCAGATGCAGAAGTTGAAGTCCCAGAAGCTTATGATGTTTCAATTGCAGATTGGGTTTTAGTATGACTATATCAGTAAATCATTTCGTGCTGGACTTGAAGTGTTGCTTATAGTTGGGCTTTTCTAAGTGGTATTCGCAGTGCTAATTTTATGAGCTCTTCTCGACTACGATATTCTCTGATCTCCTTTTTATGTTTTTGAAGGTGACATTTTGATTAATAAATAGGAGTATACTTTATTTTGTGGTGAATATACTTCTTCATATTTCTTATGATCCATGCGCATACGTATTCAATATAGTCAAGTCGAATAATGTAATGAGGATTATTGTTGCTTATATATATCGAAAATAATTGTAAAGAGCAAGTGTTTTACTGAACACGTTCCAAAGAAAAATACTTTTTACATATTTATTTTTTGAGTATAATTAATCACATAAAGTATTGTGAAATGCTTGATTTTCATGAAAAGTAAAAAATACATGGAGTAACAAGTATGTTATTACTTATTAGTATGAGTTAGGTAATTGCCCAAATAATTT
Organism: Plantago major; assembly: GCA_026545765.1. Lineage (NCBI taxonomy): Eukaryota > Viridiplantae > Streptophyta > Magnoliopsida > Lamiales > Plantaginaceae > Plantago > Plantago major. Next base: position 28,172,233 of record CM048839.1, on the reverse strand, counting down.
GGTAGAAGTGACTTTCCTCGTATACACAAGTAAATACATGTGATGCATTTATACTTGTACTAGTATTTATAATAGCGCGGTGCCAACTGCATTTTTAAAAAAAATGTTTAGGTCACCATGTCGGATGCTAATTGAAATATCATATATTGTAACGGAGGCTAAAACCAATATGGAGGGCAAGCAAAAGACATTCCCTGGTGAGAAAACAATTTACTTTCTTTTGCTAATCTAATCCCGAGATTATCATGATTCACGAGCTTGAATCCACCTGGCTATGTTAGGAGATTTAGAATATTACACTAATCAACAGTCTTCATCTTGTAATCAAAGCATGTGATGATAATGAAACAAATATAATATCAAAGTTACAGAAGCATGGGCGGAAGAGATGAACCAATAATGTTATGAAGCTATGTCTCTCTCTTTAGTCCGTCAGCTAAAGTTTGTGGAACTTTTTCCCATATTCATGATATATAGTAGTGTAGTTTAAACCCTCACTCGGTTCCGTGATCCTCAACTCTTACGTACACTGAATAGAAGAAATCATAAAAAGAATGAATGAGAGATTAACACCTTTCTTCTTAGTCTTTTTTTAGATAGGTCTTGATCCCAAAAAATGCAATAACAAATAAATCATATTATGAAAAGGAAAGCCCCACAATTTAAAGGCTTCAGTTCTGGAGTCCCAATCAAACAATAATCGATCTAGAAATCCAAAAGTATATTCTCCACCCGGAAACCAATATAATCCATACAATAGGACAATGGTAAACCAATGAATCAGGCAGAACATATGAGCTGAATGTTGGCATATCTTAATAATGTTTCTTAACTTATTTAATAGTGCAAGAGAAGAAGAAATACCAAGGTGTAATATGTAATGCACCCATTTTATGTTACTTCAACAACAAAGATCAATAATTCATTTTCTGGTATCCCTCTGTTGTACTTCCTATATCTTTCATTGGCTCCAAAATCCCAGAGATGCAATAGTACCTAGCATAGACAACATTTACCCTAGGCATGGACTACAAAGTTGAGATGGTGTTTCTTTCCAGAGCATGTACACATCTCAATTCTTTTGTTTTATATGGGGATTCCTGATTTATCATGGATGTCGTCCATCTCTTAATACACATAAATGCCTGAGTTTGGACTTTGGAACTATAAATATTGAGATGCAAACTCCATAGAAACCTTGGGAAAGGTAGTAAACACTGGATAATTAAGATATACCTTCACATAATTCTTTTGCGGCCGAATTGTGGAAGATAGAGATATGTAGGACGATGAAGCATCATGAATTTCCAAAGCAAGGACTGGTCAACGAAAGGAGACTGTGATTTGCTGTTCCGAGGTTCAACTGAATTACATCTGTTGAATTCATAGTTTCCATGGGAAAATGAATCCACATATCCGAATCTTTTACTTTTGCAGATCAGTAGAAGAGCAAATATAAACTGCAGCTGAACAACAAACTTTTATTCATTGAAGAAGACAAACCAATGTTATATATAATCACTCTGCAAATCAATCTAATACATATAAGAGTCCCAGAAGGATACTCATGAGTTGACACTCTCCAGTACAAGGCAACTCTTTCCTGTACACAGTAGGCGATGGAAAAATCTACAACTAAGAATTCTCTACAGATAATAACAAAGCAGCTCAGCTTCTTCGCAGAAGTGGATGATGTTTGAGAAGATACTATACCATGATAAGCTTAATTTCTGAACCAATAGCGCACCCATAGAAAGTGGATGATGTTTGAGGTTATCATCGAGCTTAGATAAATATTAATCAACACAGGAAATTAATAAAACATGTATTCATTCAAATCGAAGAGGATCTAATAAGTAATAACTGAAACTTGGTTCAAGAATTCCAACAAACACCTGGTGGCCATGTCCCTCAAAATAAAATGAGTATGATAGCTTTGCTTGTGGAAAGTCAGGTAAGAGATTACTATCGATTGTGAATCATTCCTAGTGCCCCTACAATTCAATCTCGAAAACAATTTATGCAACACATGATTCACCAAACGCACACCTATGCACACGTAAACATAAACGCAGGGTGGGGAAGGGAAATTACAGTAGCACCATAGATTTCTTGGTGTAAATTAGCAATTAGGGGAGAAAAAAACGTAAACCAGAGACGGGAAGAAAACGGAAAACAAATTATAATACACAACAGTAACAAATGGTCTAAGAAAGAAACCATAAACACTATTTTTAAGTCTTCATTATCAGGGTGCCTAAGCTGCACCTGTGGCGCTTGTGAAGTCCGTCCTATATAACAATGATCTCAGTGGATGAGGTTGTAAAAGAGTTCCATGATGTATGGACATCTCCGAAAGTTTGAGTTTACCGGGGTTAAAATAAAAGGCAAATTTCACAGAAAGTTCACGACAAAGTGAAAGCCACAGGCCAAATTTGAGGTTGTTAGTTAACATGAAGGCTTACATATAAACAAAATTAAATAGCCAATGACATCACAAAACAGTAGCTTATGCCCAACACAGAAGTTAAAAGCCTACCTTTTATGATTATAATTCACATCACATGGACATAGATTATGGGTTATGACTTCATCAGCCCTCAAAACTTTAGAAGGATATAAGGTACTATAATGAATCACAAAAGACACTTTAAAGCCTTGGGAAAGAGGTGTTAGGCAAAGTTTCAAGAAGAATACATGGACACTGATGCAAATATACATGGTTATGGAAAGGCATTGCAACCAGTTGTTCATGCTTCATAGATAACTACAACATAAATCAACTGAATATAGTATTAAAATGAGATCGGAGGCATAATAAACGCTGGTATTTTTTTTTTTGCAGATGAGAAGGTACAGACAACCATCTACATTTGACTCTATGCATGAATGTATAATACCAATTAACACAAAACAACATGCATGAATGAGAAGCCATGTTCAGAAAATATGATCAAAATTCAAAGGTGAAGTCCAAGAAAAATAACAGTGGCATGTAAGAATCTACATGCTAACCATGCACATATCCCCGGAATGAATGCGAAACAAGAAAAAGGTTTAAGTAGTGCTAATTAGATTGCTTACCATGGCCCTCTTGTTCTCCGACAGCATTGTTTGTTGCATAGAGTTCCCGTTGTCCAGCGTTTTACTGCGTAAGCTGCTCCACGGCTGTAATTTTTCTCTCGCAAGGTTCCTTTATGAGACTAACAATTTGGTAATGGTTATCCTTGTGTGGGAACGAAAGTGTTTAGAGTATAATTTTACATTTGAGGATTAATAATTAATTAAACCTTTAGCTTTGCACATGCACAAGCTTACTGATCCTGTGTCTAACATGCACTCAACTATTTTAACTACAATGAAAGTTCATGGTTGCACTATGCTTGTAATTATAGGGGAAGAAGAAGGTAAATGAGAGAAGAAAAACATATTTTCATCTATTTTTATATTATGACCCTCTAATAATAGGTATAGAATATAAATCACCACCATCATGCTAGCCTTATTCTCTTCCTTGGTTCTGCAATGCAAATGGTAAAAATGCTAGCAGTTAATTCCGGATACTAACCCAGAAGTTTTTTGCGCCTAATGCAAAATTAATTGCGGAAAATTCGGAAGATATCAAACCGGTATAGTTATTCTTCACTTGCACAACAGGTCCTAGCAAGACAATTAGATAGAAAGAACCACACCCATCAGTAAGCGGGGAAAACATCTGAGGCTATAATCGGGCATGGATTCATTCAAATCCGAGAGAATGAATAGCTATTTGGTTCAGGAAATAAGACAAACACTTGGTGGGCATGAATGTCCCTAAAAATCGAATATGACAGTCTTGCGCGTTTCAGAAGTCATGTAACATTCAATCTTCATAAAAATTCAGAAGGACAAGAAAAGGGAAAACATAGTAGTAGAATACATACATACCAGTGGCAAACAGATCTCCAGCACAGAAACAAGCCATAACCACAAGAAACACAAAGGTATATATAATCATTGATGGAGAAACAGGCGTTTAAACCTGTTAAACTCCCGTCTGCTTCTGTAGCTTCAGTGAAGTCTAAAGAGAGTGAAGAAGATGGCATAGAAAGAGAAGCTTGAGAGTCTCACAGGCCAACCGTTTGTCCACGAAATTGTAAACGTTAATCACACTGTTATAAATTTTATTTGGAATGGCAAAGTTGGAAATTCAGGTCAAACACATCATTGTAACTTTATTTTGAAGGGTAAATTTGAAAATTCACTTGGTACCAAACCTTAAAATCTTACTCTCTTATAATAGACTTATAATAATATAATAATTATAATATAATATACAGTATACAATATTGAGTATCATATTTAAAACCATAATTTAAAATGTCTGTATATATTGCGCTAAAGTAACATATACATAAGTTCGTGATCAAGCATAATATTCGTGATCGATTGGTGATCAAATAAATCGTCAAAAACCAAAATGTAATTAGCCTGTGAGTTCCGCCTCATTTAAGACCATCCATCCAGCTTCACAATTTGAAATTTCATTCTTTCATATCGTTTCATTTCCACCGCGCTCTTTTTTCCCTCTCTGTAGAAAAACCTCTCACTCTCATCTGAAAATCTCAATCGCACGAAGGAATCATGCTCGCATACAAGTACATTCGTATTTTGAATTTTGAATTGTGTGTTATTCTCGATCAGCCAGTTAATTTCGTTGTTTTTCTGTGTCTGGTTCTCAATGCTCAGAGCTGACGATCAAAACCAGCTCCAGCTCGTGGAGAGAGAAGAGATCGAAGATGAAGAGGACTTGTTCGAAGCTATTGATAAGCGTAAGAATCGGTTATATCGATCATTTAAGCTCGTAAGCTTTGCAAATCTGTTTTCTAATCGTTCCGAAGTGAATTCTGTTCTATTGCTAATTTTTCTTACTGTATTGATCGTAAGTTGTTACTATAGATCTGATTTGTTCAATTTTTGTTTGGAATTGACACTAAATTTCGTTTTCGTCTGTATATTTTCTGGATCCGCTGTTGTGTTGATCTAAATTCACTAGTCTGGTTTTTTTATGAGTCATTTGTCACTTCCAGTATTTCTGTCATGACCTGGATTGCATACTGAGAAAACAAACGCGTGCAGTAAGTCACTGAGCTGTTTAGGGTGGTGTCTAGGCTAGCATTTGTTTGATTTTGTACAGTGTGATTTTGGAATCTGGATATTTTTCATAATCAGATTATGGAAGCTTATTGGTTATGTTTTGGTCAATTGTCACTGGCCTATCGATTATGTTTTCTAATAGTTCCAGAGTGAATTCTTTTCTATTGCTAATTTTTCTTACTGTAATGATCGTAAGCTGTTACTATAGATCTGCTTTGTTAAATTTTCTATTGGAATTGACTCTAAATTTCGTTTTCGTCTGTATATTTTCTGGATCTGCTGTTGTGTTGATCTTCATTGTAAATTCACTAGTCTGGTTTTTTATGAGTCATTCGTCAGTTCCAGTATATCTGTGCAGATTGAAAACACAAACTCGTGCAGTAAGTCACTAAAGGAATCTGGATATCTTTCATAAACAATTTATGGAAGCGTAATGATTATGTTTTTGTCATCTATCACTGGCTTATCGATTATGTTTTTGTCAATTACGGAATCTCGAATTATATGATACCTATTCCATTGCTTGCTGGGAAGCTAAATTAACATAGACATTATCTTCAGTGACTACTCATGGAATCAACGCCGGCGACGTGAAAAAGCTACAGGATGCGGGAATCTATACATGCAATGGCTTGTTGATGCACACTAAGAAGGTGGCGAACCAAAACAATACCAAACATAATCCACTGTTTTTATATACGCAGTTTGATTTGTTACTAACTGGTTTGTGGTTTCTGCAAATAACCAGAGTTTGACTGGAATCAAAGGGCTGTCAGAGGCAAAAGTTGATAAGATTTGTGAAGCTGTTGAGAAGATAGTGGTAAGTTGATATGTTGGTTTTATTGATGGTTATTTCGTCTGGCCTGGACTGATGCTGTTTTTTTATGTTGATTTCAGAACTTTGGTTACATCACTGGAAGTGATGCTCTGGTTAAAGTGAGACATTATGTTTTTCAAGCTTATATTGATTATTTGCTGCCTTATTCAGTAGAGTTGTTTGAAAGCTGATTATATACTGGTCTTGGCTTTATAGAGAAAGTCAGTGGTTCGCATCACAACTGGAAGCCAAGCTCTGGATGAACTGCTAGGAGGTAAATATGGAACTCTTCACTGCTGCCTGGCAAAATAATTTATCTTCATTTACCCAAGCTCAGTTGTAGCCATGTTCTTGTGAAGGTGGAATTGAAACACTGGCAATTACTGAAGCCTTTGGAGAATTCAGGTGATTATTATTGATTGCTTTTCCACAGAATTGGTCAAAAATGTTGTGAAACAAAGAAGTCAAGGTGAGAAAGTTCTATTCTTATGAATTATGATATTAATGCAGATCTGGAAAAACGCAGCTGGCTCATACTCTCTGTGTTACCACACAGGTATTAGATAATTCCAAAAGTGTTCCAAGCTTTTATGCCATCTTACTGTTCTACCTAGCTACGTAACAGATGAAGGAAACTAGAAACTGTAACGTAATAACAAACTGAGTTTTGCTTTGACACCTGTGATGATTAAGTTGAAATAAGGTGGTTTGGACTGTGATCTAATTGGTCTATTATGATTTATGCAGCTTCCTACTAGTATGAGGGGAGGTAACGGAAAAGTTGCATACATTGACACAGAGGGAACATTGTATCCTTTTATTTTGTTTTTTGCTGACAACTAGTGATGTGTGACACGGCATGCTTCATAATTGAGCCTAGAAGAGAACAATTTAACACTTCCGGTTTGTTTTCCTCAACTCAAATCTCTTTCAGCCGTCCTGATCGAATAATACCTATAGCTGAAAGGTTTGGAATGGATCCTGGTGCTGTACTTGACAATGTAAGGCTACTCTTTGTTGATATTCTGATGCCGAGTCTGTGTATCAGTTGGTTTGTGGTATTCCAAAATCAGCCTTTTGTCTTTCTTTTTGTATCTGAAGATCATATATGCCCGTGCTTACACATACGAGCATCAATACAACCTGCTTCTTGGTCTAGCAGCAAAAATGGCAGAAGAGCCTTTCAAACTCTTGGTGAGCTAACTTACATTTCCACTCAGATTACTCTGACATTGTGCCGAAGAGCTAATGATCACTCATTATGTGTTCAGATTGTTGATTCTGTGATTGCTCTTTTTCGAGTTGACTTTACTGGAAGAGGAGAACTTGCAGATCGCCAGGTATGGTTATTGGAATACACAATTACTACATTTGTATACTGATATCTAGTCCTTCCGTGGGAGCTCTCTATATTTACATAAAGTTGTTGCACTTTCCAGCAAAAGTTAGCTCAAATGCTTTCCAGGATGATAAAAATTGCTGAAGAATTTAATGTTGCTATCTACATGACCAATCAAGGCAAGCTCATCCTCAGTGGACATTTGAACTACTTCCTCTGAAAACAAAACTCTCATATTAACTTAAATTGAATTTTGCGACTGCAGTTATTGCTGATCCAGGAGGTGGAGTCTTTATATCAGACCCAAAGAAGCCAGCAGGGGGCCATGTTCTGGCGCATGCAGCCACCATAAGACTAATGTTCAGGAAAGGCAAAGGCGAGCAACGTGTTTGCAAAGTTTTTGATGCCCCAAATCTCCCTGAAGCTGAAGCAATATCCTTCTCTAAGTTTCAACTCCTCTACATCTATTATATCATCACATGATAATAGTACTACATATATATACTGGTGACATTGAAATTCACATAAATTCGAATTACTTACAGTGTTGGGTTGTTCTATTGTTCCTATACATTCAAATTTCTTATCGCATAGGATCATGGAATTCATTAGTTTATCTTAACAGAAGCACATTTTCCAGATAACTCCAGGTGGAATAGCAGATGCAAAGGATTGAACCAGTGTAACCTTCGTTCTGCCTGTTATGTGAAGAAATGCCAATTCTACTTAACTATACAAGTATATATATGCCTTCTCGGCTTCTACATTCTCTCTGTGCAGCTTTGACTCAAAAGGTCACCATCAAGTGATAGCCCTTTAATCTACGTGAGACCTTTATTTCGTTAAGAGGTGAAAATACTATGGATGTATCCAATCTTCTGTATTGACCTGTGTTTATAACTACTATCTACGGACTACAGTTTGATCAACTTTCTTAACATTTACGTGAACATTTCTGTGACGACCTAATTCTGGTTAAACATTGATATTGATATGCGTTAAACAAGGCATTCTTCATCCGTGTATAATTTGTTGGAATTTTAGTGAATGATTGAGCTCTCAATTCATTCGATGAATTGGTCAATGGGGCCTAACACGTCGGAAACAAGTATTCTGTGTAAGCGTGTATCTCGTTGTTAAAACGAATAACACTTTATGTATTAAGTCACTAAAATTGTCAAGTGGTGAAAGGGTGATTAATGCATTAAGTGTGTTTGATCAATGTCATCTTAAACATGAGGATTCGTAATCCTATTTGTGAAAATTCGGGTTTAAGAGCAAAGTAATTGAAAGGAAAGGAGAAAAATCGAATCCGGGAGGAAAAACTGGGAGCTCACCGCGGTCTGCATTGGACATAAAGTTTATGTCCAATGCGGACCGCGGTGAGCCCTGTTGGTGGTTGAACAGGCGCGATTTCCTTCAAAAATTCGAATTTTTCCTGGTCTTTTCATGAATAGACACTTCCTTTAAATTGAAGAATTGTGTCCCTTTCAACTTGTGTCTATTGAACGAAGAGTTAACAACTCTAGTAGAATGATATAACTCTTGGGAAAGATCACCAAACAAGTATAAATATGTGGAGAAGTTCTTCACAAGAACACACATCACATTCCCTACTTGTTTCTTTCCTCCTGCTCTTTTGTGCATCCTTATACACTCAAACTAAGGTTCGGCAGACTCGGCTATCGGAGTGCAACCTAGCTGTTTAAGATAAGTTTTATCCTGGGAGACTGTTGCAAGCAACCCGTGTGCGCCGTAGCGGGGCAATAAGGAGAGATAGTCAAACTATCGACGACCCTGTTTTCTTCTTCTCTACTTTCATACCCGCAGATACCTACCATATTCCTACAATCTTAAGACTTTATATGTTATTGGAAGTACCTAAAGATGTCAACATCATTGGATGACGCTGCTGGTGGAAGAAACTTCAAAAACTGGAGGCAAAAGATGAAAGGGGCTTTCGATGCTTGGTCGCACAGCGACATTCTCTGTAAGATTTACATTTTGAATTGTCTTTCAGATTCTCTTTACTTTGTTTACTGTACTATCTCTTCCGCCAAATCCCTTCGGGAATTGTTGGAAAAGAAGTATAGTTCTGAAGTTGCTGGCATGAAGAAATTCATGGTAGCAAAATTTCTGAAATTCAAAATGATGGACTCCAAACCTGTGGGGGTTCAAGTTGAAGAATTCCAAATGATTTTGCATGTCTTGGATTCTGAGAACTTGAAACCTAATGAATCCTTGGTGGCTGCTTTAATTGAGAAATTACATCCTTTGTGGGATGAATTTTCAAGTTACTTGAAACTTAAATCCAAGGAGATGAAGTTGAAAAACCTTATTATCAAACTCCAGATTCTGGAGGATAATAGAAGGCTTTGAACAAAGGGAAACAACCCCTTTTTACAAAGGCGCACTTGGTTGAGACCAAGGGTACACCTTCTACGGTGGATAGGACTTTAGAATTCTTTGCGGTTGTGCTTGAAGCAAACTTGGTGGAAAATTCTGGAGCCTGGTGGTTATAACACCGGAGCTACTCGCCACATATGCTCCGATAAAAGTGTCTTCTCGAACTATACTCCGGCGAGCGACAAGAGGCTAATCATGGGAAACCATGCAAGCTCTGAAGTTGCCGGTGTTGGAAGTGTGGTCCTCCAAATGACTTCTGAGAAGACGCTTGTTCTCAAAGAAGTGTTTCATGTCCCGGACATGAAGAAGAATTTGTTTTTAGGATCACTCTTGGTGAAGGCTGGCTTTAAGTTAGTCTTTGAATCTGGGAAGTTTGTAATCACCAAGTTTGGTGAATTTGTTGGAAGAGGTTACGTTGCTGACGGGTTCTTCAAGTTGAATGAAAACTCTGTAATGCATAAGTCAATAAATGGGAAGAATGTTTCTTCTTACCTTGTTGAGCAACCTAATTTATGGCATTATAGATTAGGACATGTCAACTACAAATCGTTTCAAACTCTTGCGAGACTCGAGTTGTTGCCTGGTTTCAACTTTAACAACCATCAGAAATGTGGGGTGTGTGTTGAAGCAAAACTCAAAACGTCTCCCTTTCCCTCTGTGGAAAGAAGTACTTCCCCTCTCGAATTAATCCATAGTGACTTATGTGATTTGAAATTCGTGCAAACAAGAGGAGGAAAGAAATACTTTGTGACATTCATAGATGATTGTACAAGGTATTATTATGTTTACTTGCTGAAAAGCAAAGATGATGCATTGGAGACTTTAAAAAATTACAAAACTAAAGTTGAGAACCAACTTACTGTGCATATCAAGTCAATACGCAGTGATCATGGTGGGGAATATGGAGCACCATTTGAAGAATGGTGTGCTCTATATGGTATCATTCATCAAACAACAACCTCCTACTCTCCTCAATTGAATGGAATTGCTGAACGCAAAAACAGGACATTGAAGGAGATGATGAATGCTATGTTGTTGAATTCTGGGCTTCCTCAGAATTTGTGGGGTGAGGCCATTCTAACGGCTAATAAGATTCTTAATAGAATTCCCCTAAAGAAAAGCAACAAAACTCCATATGAACTATGGAGAGGTCACCCCCTGATAAGCTCAAATTATACTCTATAAAACTTAAGAGAATAAGTTGTAGTTGTAGACTATGCCTAACTCGGTATCGTTCTCTAGGGAATTAATTAAGCTACCACAATGAAATAGAGCAGAACGTTTGTTTGTGAGTAACAAGTAGGTGTTGAATAGTTTTACTTCTAAAACACAGATTAATACTAATAAGTAAATAAACTGTTTTGATCAATGAGAGAAAGTGAACACGGTAGCAATGATCCGGTTATGCTAATTCGATACTAAGGTAATCGTTCATATTGTCATCTGATTGACGGTCGATTATCTGAAAGCAATCCAATTCAACCAAGTTGTTTTTCGAAGATTTCAAACTGGAGAAATCGTTAGGTTTGTCAGACCGACGATTATTAACCAAAACGATTTAGAAGGTTTTAAACTAGCGTATTGGATTGAAGGTTTTATGAGAATATCAAACTAGACGAACCTTTATGAACGAAGATAAACCCTATATTCGAATTTGCATAACCATCACACAACTACCGAGTTCTGGAGTGGTTTAGCTACTCATGATTGAAGCAAAGATGAAGGAATTCATAATCTTATATACGCAAAGCATAAACATAATGATAATCGCAAGCAAGAGCATATAATTCGATAAATCAATCAAGCACAAGAATTGTATGGAAGCAATAGAGAATTATCAAACTTACTAAGAATTCGATGTCAGTGATTCGTTACAAGAGAAGAACCAAGCTCCAAGATCAATCAATGTCAAAAACTAGGTCTAGGAGCTTTTTCTAGGTAAAATTCGAGTAGAAGAAGTTATGGCAAAAATTGCCTAAGTCTAACCTAATAAGGAAAACAAAAAAACGCTGAAAACTCGTCTCGCCGCGGCGAGATTTCCAGTATGCTCGATTGTCTGTCTTCGCGCTTTCTCACCGCGGCAAGAATATTCCTTCGCCGCGGCGAGCTCTTGTTGTCGATCTTCGGTGAGTCAAGAGATGGAATTCGCCATGCGAAGAGAGCATATCTCTTCGCCGCGGCGAGTTTGCTTTTCCTCTATTCGCTCATTCGACAAGGCCTATCTTCAAGTACACTTCAGTTTTCGATCCCTGTACTCGAATAACATCTCATAAAGTTGTCTTTCTTCCAAATCGTACCTAAAGAACAAAAAACCTACAAAACACGAACAAAACACCAAACGTAAAAACGCACAAAAATACTAAAAAACTATAAACAAAGACTAACAAAGACCGCTAAAAAGGAATAAATGAGACTCTAAATTATCGTCTAATCAAACTCCCCAAACCGAACCTTTGCTCGTCCTCGAGCAAACAACCAAACCTAGACAAACTAGACTCTAAACCACAAAACAGAAACAAAAGAGTTAAATTTCCAAGCGACCGAATCTACCATTCTAAACATTAAATTCACAAGATGCAAAAATTTTGTACTCAACTAACCTTGGCAGAACAGTGTATAGAAAATCAAACAAGACCGTTTCTCAAGCAAATAACACTTAAGTCTAGCTCGCTAGTCCCTCACAGGTGATTGAAGTGTAACTCTCACTCTCTTGGAAGTGTCCAAATAGGGTATACGCTCAAAAAGTAAACTGAGAAGATGACTTTTGTCACAAAGATGCCTAAACTATCTGATGCTATTGTACTCGTCTCATCAGGTTGAAAGGGACTTTTGGCAAGCGACTTAATTTTCAAAAATCGAAGGCTGATGCTGCTCCCCTTATTCGAGTTATTCATTTAAAAATTCGCCCACGATTCCACTGTATATTCAATGCATGGCTTCATTGGGCTCTTTTTATCTCAATTTTTGCAGGTGTCTGATTTACCGAAAGTCCGCACTTTTGTGCGTGTCAGTTTGGTATATGTGCCATCAACCTCACGGACATGTAGCTTTTCAGCCACGCCGGTATGTGGTAGTATTTGGAACACGCCTAACACGACTAACGGTGATCAATTAAGACCACAGATCCACCCCGAGATTCAAATTCAGATAGCTTTGGGAAGCAGCAAACAGACTCTTAGCAAATATGCATAAAAAATTTCAAGTAAAAGGTAGAGAGTTTCCTCCCCAAACCTGTTCCTTGGAACGCGGAGGAGAAAAACCAAAAACAAGCATGCGTCGTCTTCCCAATAAACTGAGTACACATAAGTATGAAAAGGCACAAGTAATTCGTAAAAAACTTGCACAACCCAGGAATCACACAATACAGTTGCCGGTATAATATTTTTTCATCGGCTCAAGGCTTCTCACAAGCTTTTTGGACTAAAGAGCTACACGCAGACTTATTATTTACAAGAGAAACGGACTTATAGGATTTAAAATCCACTATACTACTTCCAGCTAAATATCATACAAAACAAGAGCAGCAAGCAAATTTATCATCTACAATAGACGTTCGACTTGGGAAAATAACTCAGACTCACCACAAAAATCAGAAAAATTCTACAACTAAAACTGACAGAAAGTGAGAAACTAACAAAGAAAGGTGGCTAACATACCACCACAGTCACATAACAAAACAAAGTGGCTAGCATACCACTTGAACAGAGTACAGAATGGAAAGGAAAACAAGAAAGACAATACAGAGTACAATTGTCATGAATATACGAGACAACATAAGCTAATGATACAGTCGAAACCTCCCCAAACCTACACGATAGCTAGTCCCTTGCAATATATAGTGTAAGAAGAAAGACTGTATATATTGACCAACCATAGTGATGTCTCGTAAGGTGGACTCAAGCTGATCCAGAAGCGCCTCCACCGAAGCGTTGCTCCCAGAAATCCTGTTGTGCCTTCCACAACTCCTCCTGCCGCGCCAAACGCTCAACTTCGCGCTGCTCTCTAGCATCGGCTCTCCTATTGCACTCGGCCTGCTGCAAATAGTGTTCCTCAATACGCGAGTAATGGTCGTAAATGTTGGCATAGTGAGGTGCGACCCAGTCTCGGAACTCCTGTCTCTCCCTGGTCAAAACAGAGTACTGCTCCTCTATATGAGTGTAATGCGGTCCCGCCCAGTCGTGGAACTGTGCTGTCATCTGCTCAAAGTAGGCAGAGAAATCAGGGAGCAACTGTCTTTGCTGCTCACCAGACCTCGTCAGCAGGTCTTGGCTTCCTCAAGATGGTGCATTACCCACTGCCTCTGCGCTCACGAGCCTCACCAATCCCCAAAATAGTCCGGGCTGAGGTCGAGTTAAGAGCACCCTTGGGCTTTTCGGTGCCCAGAATTACTGGCACTCCTTCTGCCTTGCATATGGCAGTAATCAGGCAAGGGAAACCAAGAACACTCCCCTTTGTTGTTCCTGAAAGAATCTCCTCCAGGATGACGCCAACAGCATCAACATACTTCCCAGTCATAACGGCTCGAATGAGGCGAGCGGTAGGTGGAGTCAAGGAGTTGAAATGGGAGTTAGGCGTCAAATTGTACTGGATCAAGTGCTGCCATAGTCGAACTTCGGGCTTGAGGAACTGAGAGTATACCCGAGCCTTTATCTGGAACTCCTCAGGAACCTGGGCGGGTCGAAGCACAAAACCGGCAAGTTCTAGGTCAAACTGACGGTTGATGATATGAGGCCCCGAGTGACTATATAGATCATCCTCCTGCCGGTATACCACTTGGACTACATAAAACTTCGAAGGTTGTCCTTCGAGAACTTGAACTGGACCCCACGGACCTTCATAACATCGTCTTCCCTGTCGTGGAGCATGATGTAGAAGTCACGGACCAACTTCGAATCATAAGGGCTGTGCTGTCCAAATAGTGTGCCCCAGTGGAGGTACCGGACTCTAGCCATAACCCGAGCATAGACTGCCTCCTCATTTTCATCGATGTCCAGTGCTCTCTCACACCAGAACTGCCTGGGCTCATTGAAATTGGCTATCATAAAAGCTTTGCCAGCCATAGATAGGTCAGAGAACTCATCTTCTTGACCCCGTTGCTCTGTTGCGATGCTGCTTTCAGCCCTCTGACGCTTACTACATGTACCCCTGCGAGACATGATTCCTGTAAAGATAGGGTCAGTAAACAGCAATATGGGGGAGGAGTAAGAATACAACCTCCCCAAACCAGATTAGCTTAACAATCAAAAACAGGGGAAGTCAACAAAATTCCCGAAATTGGCTAATAATCCCATAAGAGACACAATACTCACATAGTTAAGCTCATAATCTCAGGAATAGTCACAATCAACACAAAAGGGTACGAAACGTAGGCAAAATTGGGGAAAAATCGAGTGGGAAGTCGGAGTAAGAGCAATGCAATTGAATTCAAAGAAGCAAGAAGCAATGAATCATAAAGCAATCATATATACATCCCACAAGAGTAGTCAATTAAGAACGAACGACGATCAACCACCAATAATTCACAAATTCAAAATTAAGGGGAAAAACGAAGTTATAAGCCAAAATACCTTGATTCAGAGAGAAACAGTGAAAGAATCTCAAAGATGATGCAAGAATTGGGGAGAGGACGAAAAACCCGTCGAGTAGCAACGAGAATGGAAGAATTTGGTGAAGAATTGAGGAAGAACAAGATTTTTGGTGTGGAGAAAAGGAGGCGGCATAAGAGAAGAAGAATGGGGAAAGAGGAGAGCGGGGGAAGAAGAAGAAGGGATCTCGGCTTTTTAAGGCCGCTCGCCGCGGCGAGAATTCCAGAAACATGCGGCAAGAATTCCAGAAACAAGCACTTTGCTTGTTCAGCAACCTCGTTGCGGCGAGAATAAATTCTCGCGCGGCGAGGAGGTGTTTCCATGAAAAAAAATATTGTAATTGTAGTGCAATCTCGCATCGCGAGATCGAAACTCCTTGCCGCGGCTAGAGTTTCACGAGTTTCCTCGTGTTAGTACAAACGTTTCGCACCCTTCACAACGTAAATAAATAAACAATGCAAGATTAACTAATCAAATTGTTCAACTTAAAATGTCTCAACCAAAGTCAAATAACGATGCAAATGAGTTCAACGAATAGCAAATTAGTCTAAATGCAAAGCAAAATGCATTTGTTTAAAGTCGTTAGCTCGACTTTCTCCGGTTAAGATCAACGAAGCTTGATGCGTCCGGTCTTCTCAGCTCCTTTCTTCCCCTGTAAGTAAGAGTAGGTATAGAGTGGTCCGGTGTGTGCTTCAATGTACGTCCTTGTGTCAACCTGTGCAACAGAATATGGTATAGTAGTGGCTTGCAACTCGCGTTGCTTGCCATGTACCTCAATAGTGCAGGTACGAGCTTAGAGATTGACAATCATGCGAGTAGTCTTGATGAAGGGACGCCCCAAAAGCAGCATATCTTTTTTCCATGTCCTTTCCTTTGATCCGAGACGACTCCACAACCACAAAATCTGCCATAAACACATCACCATCCAGCTGAACCGGGACATCTTCAACTATAACCATGCACCTACTCCTTGTTCCATTAGCTAGCAGGATAAAACATTTACGAGGCTCCAAACCCTTCAAGTTCAACTCCTCATACGTAGCAAAAGTCATCAGATTAACCGCAGCCCCCGTGTCAACAACACCAATTACCTCAGACGAGTTGCCAATGCCGACAACCAAGTCGAAGCTATCTGCATCACTGATGCTCTTATCTGCCTTTGGAATTACTGTAGTAGTAGAATTCACCTCAAAGTGAGCTGGTTCCGCATTCGCCTTCTCTACCGGAATCGCATAACCAGGTGTGGCTACCTCCATCTCCTTTTCTTCAAGTCCCACTTCTTCCGGCTTCTCAACTACCGGCGCAGGTAGTGCCTCAACTACCTTCGGTGCCTCAACCTGGGCCACCGCATTATCAGGCTTGCAGGTGCAAGTAGCGAGATCGACTTCACCTTTCCTAGCTCATCGAATGTCACCTCAACAGCCAGAATCATGTTGGTTTCCACAGTCGCCGGGAACTTACCCTTTTCCCTTTGCTGAAGATGGCCAACTAGATCCCCTAATGTCTTCTCCAACCGTTTCTGTGACTGCTCAATAATGTCGAACCTCTGATCAATCCTGTTTTGATTCTGCTGTGCCTCGACCCAAAATTTCTCAGATCTTGCCATGTGGTTCCTGACTTCCTGATCAGAACTTACCGGTGCTTGCGTAGACTGAACCCGAACTAGCTTAATCGGAACCGACTGCTCCTGTGGTGCATTCTCATTAAAGTTGTTGCCATAGCTCAAGTTTGCGCGGTTTGGCACAAAATTCTGTATCCTAGGCCCCCCTGTGTTGCCACCTTGGTTACCTTGCCAGTTACCACGCTGTTTGGTTTGCACCCAGTTAACTACCTCAGGAGTCGGGTTCTCATTCATGATCTCTGGAGGCCTACACATGCTAGCTCCATGCTCAAAATTACCACAGAGATTGCATCGTTCACTCACCTGTGAACCCGGAGCGGAGACAGTGCTGAGCATCCTTATCTCCCTGATCTGATCCGCCAAATCGCAGTTACTAGGCCCTGAGGTTTCCTCCACAGCGCTAACTTCAGCCCTTCTAGCCCGACCACGCGTCCCCTTAAGCTGGGAAATAGCAGCCAACTTGTCAAATGCCTCAGTCAAAGCCGCAGGAGATGCCGTAACAATGCTCCCGTTGACAGTCATGTCAACCATAATCTGAGCTTCCCAATCTAGGTCTTCGTAGAACCTGCAACACAAATCCATCTCATTCAGCCTGTGGTGAGGGCACTGAGACAAGATTCAAGAACCATTCCCTTGCTTCATAGAAAGTCTAATCACTCACTGCATAAACTTCTCAATCTGAAGCCGGAGTTGCTTAGTCTTCTCAGCAGGGTAAAACTTGTTCATGAAGGCCTTATACAGAGCATCCCAAGTAGCCAGAGATCCCTTCGACTGGTTCAAAAGCCAGCTCTTAGCCTTGTCCTGCATGCAAATAGGGAAAACCTTCTTCCTGATTTCCTCATCAGTCACCGTAATTCCACCCACAGTCAGCAGAATCCTAGCAATCAGCTCCTCAAACTCCTTCAGAAACCTGATGACATCCTCATTGGCCATCCCATAGTACTTAGGAAAATCATGGAAGGGATGAGCCTTGATCACCATGTTCCTGGCCTCATTAGACAACACAATTGCTGACTTTCCAGCCTTAATCTCGCCAGGCTGCATGTAGGCTCCATAAGTTATCTCCCCTACCTCAACGATGGGTTGCTCGTTCTCAGCCATTTGAATTGCTGCTAAGTTTTCTATTCTAAGCCGGCGAAGTTGTCGATCGATCTCGTTTACTAGACTGTGCAAAGGTGTTCATTGCGATCTCGTTCCGCGCATAAACCTGTGGTTAAAGCTACACAAGTAAAAAACTTGAAAAAGATCTTAGTTTTTGTTAGTGCACTAAACTGCAAGTTGGGAAACAAACAAAAAATCAAACTCTAAACGCTACAGTAGGAATTAACTCCCCGGCAGCGGCGCCAAATTTGATAAGCTCAAATTATACTCTATAAAACTTAAGAGAATAAGTTGTAGTTGTAGACTATGCCTAACTTTGTATCTTTCTCCAGGGAATTAATTAAGCTACCACAACGAAATAGAGGAGAACGTTTGTTTGTGAGTAACAAGTAGGTTTTGAATAATTTTACTTCTAAAACACATATTAATACTAATAAGCAAATAAACTGTTTTGATCAATGAGAGAAAGTGAATACATTAGCAATGATCCGGTTATGCTAATTCGATACTAAGGTAATCGTTCATATTGTCACACGGTCGGTGTACAGAAAGCAATCAATCCAATTCAACCAAGTTGTTTTTCGAAGATTTCAAACTAGAGAAATCGTCAGGTTTGTCAGACCGACGATTCTTAACCAAAACAATTTAGAAGGTTTTAAACTAGCGTATTGGATTGAAGGTTTTACAAGAATATCAAACTAGACAAACCTTTATGAATGAAGATAAACCCTATATTCGAATTTGCATAACCATCACACAACAACTGAGTTCTGGAGTGTTTTAGCTACTCATGATTGAAGCAAAGACGAAGGAATTCATAATCTTGTATACGCAAAGCATAAACATAATGATAATCGCAAGCAAGGGCATACAATTCAATAAATCAATCAAGCACAAGAATTGTATGGAAGAAATAGAGAATTATCAAACTTACTAAGAATTCGATGTCAGTGATTCGTTACAAGAGAAGGACCAAGCTCCAAGATCAATCAATGTAAAAAACTAGGTCTAGGAGCTTTTTCTAGGTAAAATTCGAGTAGAAGTTATGGCAAAAATTGCCTAAGTCTAACCTAATAAGGAAAACAAAAAACGCTGAAAACTCGTCTCGCCGCGGCGAGATTGCCAATATGCTCGATTTTCTATCTTCGTGCTTTCTCGCCGCGGCGAGAATATTCCTTCGCCGCGGCGAGCTCTTGTTGTCGATCTTCTAGTAGATACTGGAATTCTCGCTGCGGCGAGCTTGCTTTTCCTCTATACGCTTATTCGATAAGGCCTATCTTCAATTACACTTCGGTTTTTGATCCCTTTACTCGAATAACATCTCATAAAGTCGTCTTTCTTCCGAATTGTACATAAAGAACAAAAAACACGAACAAAACACCAAACGTAAAAACGCACAAAAAAACACTAAAAAAACTATAAACAAGGACTAACAAAGACCGCTAAAAAGGACTAAATGAGACTCTAAATTATCGTCTCATCACCCCCATCTTACAAGATGTTCAAAGTGTGGGGCTGCTTGGCAATGGTAGAAGTGCCCAAGCCAAAGCAGGTTAAGATTGGTCCCAAAACTATAGATTGCATTTTTCTAGGATATGCAAATAATAGTAGTGCTTATCGATTCTTAGTCCATCGGTCTGAGATAGGTGATGTACATGTTGAGACAATCATAGAATCAAGGAATGCTGAATTCTTTGAAGATACCTTTCCTAGGAAGGAAAAGAAGGACTTGGCTTTCTTTAAAAGTCAAGTTGGTGAACTTGGTAAGAATGAAAATTTTGGACCAAATGAACTTGATGGATCAAACGTGGGGTCTTCCTCTTCTAGCATTTTACCTAGTTCAAGCTAAAAGATAACCAAGGCTCATTGTCTTGAATCTAGTGTCTTCCCTCAATCTGGCTCACCAACTCAAGAGAATACAAAGGCTCATGATGTTGCCAGATGAAGAAAGCGATCTAGTAGTTCAATGCAAGAGAATTCCAAGGCTCATGACATTGAACCAAGACGTAGCAAAAGGGCTAGTAAGAAGAAAGAATTTGGTCCTGATTTTCTGACCTTCTTGGTAGAAAATGACCCGAAGACAATCAAGCAAGCATTGTCAACTCCTGAGGCTCCTCTTTGGAAGGAAGCCATAGAGAGTGAAATTGGGTCCATCCTGCAAAATCACACTTGGGTATTGGCTGACCTTGCTCCAGGGATTAAGCGTTTAGGGTGCAAGTGGATTCTGAAGCGAAAGCTTAAGGCGAATGTAACAATTGACAAGTACAAGGCCAGATTGGTGGTACATGGGTAACATCAAAAGGATGGTCTAGAAATACATCCATTTGATGTATTTCTAAGTCATGCAAAAGCATGACTTAGAAATACATCAAATGGATGTTAAAACAGCTTTTCTCAATGGTGAATTGGAGGAAGAAATTTACATGGAACAACCTGAAGGGTATGTGGTTCCAGGACAATAGGGCAAAGTTTGCCGCCTTGTAAAATCATTGTACGGGCTGAAATAGGCTCCTAAACATTGGCATGAGAAATTTGACAACTCGTTATTGTCAAAAGGATTCTCAATAAATGAATGTGACAAATGCATTTACGTGAAAGGGGATTCCAATTCCTTTGTGATGATTTGTCTGTACGTGGATGACTTGCTCATCATAGGTAGTAGTCACAAGTTAATCCTTGAGACTAAATCCATGTTGAAAAATCTTTTTGATAAGAAGGACATGGGAATTGCTGATGTGATTCTGGGAATTAAGATTTCCAAGACATCTGATGGTTTGGTACTTTCACAATCTCATTACATTGAAAATATATTGAAGAGATTTGAAGTTCATGGTTTATCACCATTGAAAGCACCAATGGATATGAGCAAGAACATTGCTAAACATCAGGGTTCTCCTGTGTGTCAAGATAGGTATGCGCAAGTGATAAGCTCAAATTATACTCTAAAAAGCAATTAGAGAATAAGCTGTACGTAGTTGTAGACTAAAGCCTAACTCGTGATCGAGCTCTAGGGAATTAATTAAGCTACGTAGCAGTGAGGGTAAACAGATACTTGCAAGTAACAGTTTAGTTGATGGTTTGGTTGTACTTCTAACTAGTTTAACTAAAGTTAAGATTACGATTAACAATGAGAGAAAGATGAATACAGTAGCAAGATCCAATTATGCTAATTCGAACAAGGGATAACACTCATATTTGTCACCACGATGTTATGACAAATCAATCAATTCGATTCAACCAATTGTTCTTAGAAAATATCATACTGGAGAAATCGTGAGTCGTCAATTCACGATCCTTAAATATGAACAATTTAGAGAATTTAATACGGACTTATCGAATTGAAGGTGTTGAGGGGTTTAGCCTCGAACACTAACTAACTAAACTACCACAAATCCCCGATCTAAGATCTGCCACCAACTTGAGGTCCGACCTGATGACTTGGTCCGAGGTCGATCACCTTAAAAGACTAAGTGGGGGGGGGGGGGGGGGGGTTAGATAGGTAACCCGGGTTGCAAGTTGTCAACCCGGTAAGAGACTTTACTCAAGAGAGAGTTGTAAAGCTCTCAATGTAGTAGTTATGAGATATGATTGCTTATCACTTGGGAATTGTGACTTACCTTAATGTCTTGGACCTTGTGCTATATTTATAGAGACCATATCTTATGAAATAACTCATAAGATGGTGCCAAGTGTATGCTTCAGATTTGGACACCAATGCTACCTTTGGCCCATTGATAGTGAAAGATAGCCCACATCCGATTAATGGGCACAGGAGGGTAGTTTGGACCTTTTCCTCTGAGATCTTGTTTACTTTGTTGGGTCCGTGTCGGTCCCTCGAGACGGATGTCTGCTTGGTTGTCGCCCTTAGGTAACTCAGGTGTCTGAGCGGAAGTTTCACGAGTATCTCAACATTTACATTATATACGTTTGGTCTTAATGTGATGGTGGCGTCCGAGATTCTCTCATCCGGTCCATTTGGCATTCTAGGACTGACAGTTTGTGGTACTTGGAAGGACCATTTGACCTTTTGTCAGGTTCGGAAGTCGTACACCTAGCTTGGTCGGACTTAGCTGAGAAGGTTGTTGACTTGTAAGTACTAGTTGACCTGGAATGGTTTCCCTTAGGTCGGACCATTTGAAGGTCGGACTAGTACTGAATTGGCTATTTCAGCCTTGATGCGCTCTAGGACACGCTCTATGGCGCCCTTAACTGATTGGACACATGTCCGTATCAACATATGTCCCCCTAGTTTCCAAGTATCTTAGTAGAAGATAGTTGTTAACTATGAAAAGAACAAGTGTGTTGTGGAGCGTGTCCGAATCGTTAACTAAAAAGGAAAAAAAAAAAAAATCCTTTTTGTAAGATCCGTTGTCCGTGTTCTTAGGAATTCAATATATCTCTCCCCCTTTTAGTTCTCTGATCAGGGTTATGTAATAACTCGGACTGTAGAAGGAAAAGGTATTTGTATCCGAGATATATAGATCTGAATATGGTTAGGATCTGAAGAAGTCTTCTGTGGAAGAGTGTATAGGAAGCAATCCGTTGGGCCAAACATGTGGAATGGCCCACCTGGGCTGATGAACAGTGATTCAAAAGGCCCAATAAGTCGCCTATCCGGCCCACGGGAAAAGATCCCGAGTGAAGCGATGCGACTCCTGTATTGAGAAGATCAAT
The DNA here is from genome assembly GCA_026545765.1 of Plantago major. Lineage (NCBI taxonomy): Eukaryota > Viridiplantae > Streptophyta > Magnoliopsida > Lamiales > Plantaginaceae > Plantago > Plantago major. The sequence continues at coordinate 28,149,554 of CM048839.1, read as the reverse complement.
GTTTGGGATTTAAACCTAAGTGATGTGACGTTTCTGAGAAGAATTAAATGGGGTGTAACGTCAATACACCACTTGTGAACCGGCGCATCCGTTGGATTGAAAAGATTAACGGTTGGGGTTTGAATCCAGGTGATGTGACGCTTTGCCTTCCCCAATTGCCCCTATAAATAGTTGCCTAATCTGTCGCTTTCACACTTTAGCCAAACCGAAACTCAGAGCGATTCTTAAGCAATCCGAGCAAACAAAAATCAATCCGAGCAAACAAAACTCGCAAAATCTTTCACTTTCCAACTGAGATCTGTACTCTCGGAGAGCTAGCAAGGTATGTCTTGATTCTTCCTGAATTTTCTTTTATATGATATGCTCGCTTAATGCTTGTATGCTTCTCCCTTGTCTGGACGTTTGTTTGTTGATTCCGTGGTTTCACATGTTGCATGTGGTAGACTCCTGTAGAATACTTAGTTGGAATACTCCTCCTGTATGCTGTATTGTGCTAATTTCCCTCAGTAGCAACTTGTTGAGCTGACTTGTATAATATGTTAAATATGCATAAAAATCGGTATTGCATGTTCCTATTGTAGTATTTTGGTGCCGATTGGCACATAGACCTTTATATGTTGTCCCTGTTAGTGTGCCAAGTAGGGTAGATAATAGTGCCAATGGAATGTCTTTGCGTGCCAAGTCTAGTAAATGTGGTGTCATGAGATTGTGTCCCATGTAGGAAATCTGATAAGGTAGGGCTTCCTCGGACCATTGGACTTAATAAGATACTTAAATTAACTCTCGGACAATCACAATCCTCGTTACTGATCCGTTTCCTTGTGCCCTAGGATGTCCGGGAGTGATAGTCAGAATCAGCACGAAGTCCTTGATTACGATGACGGGATATCCCAAGGATCCGAATCTGGTGCGGAGATCCCGGAAAACATCCTTCCTGCAGAAGTACATAGGGCGGACGTTGTGTAGGTTGTTTCATCCGGCGATTCAGATGTTGGGCAAGGGACCCGTGGTACTGTTGCTGCTCAGAATGATGGGGTGAGTAGCCAAGGGAACATTGTGAGAACAAGGGTGCGAGTCTGATCTCGGACCATTGGTAGTGGTGGCATATCGGCTGGTGGAAGTGTGCCTCGGATGGAGCAGGAAGGTGACTCTGGTCGTGAGGCAGACGATGCAGAGATGTTTGAGGCTGGTGAGGAGGACCGTGTTGTGGCGGAAACAGGTCTGAACAACCCGAGTACATCTGAAAAACCCGAAGGTGGAGAAGAAGAGGAGGAATATGGAGAAGAAGATGAGGATGATGAGGAAGAGGAGGAGGAAGCCTCTCAAACCACTCGTCCGCGGGGACGTTCCGGGCGGAACAATCGCCAGATTGTTCTTCATCCTAGAGTGGCCATGCATTCTAATTCGCCCCTTGCTGCTGGTCGTGGAGCCCAAGCAGCATGAACTAAATTACCTCGTCCTGCGTACGCCGTTGTTATAGCTGATCCGTACGGTGAACTTAATGTGGACGGTCTTCTGCCCACATGTCCATCCAAGGTGAAGCCTGAGGACATTCCGGAGTGGAGGCGGAAGTGGGAAATCCCTGAGTCTATCGAGATCATGGTGCCAGAACCCGGGCATGCCTTTTATAATCCGCCCGCTGGATACATGTGTGTGCACGAGGCGGCCTTTTCCTGTGGATGGAAGGTTCCCATCGCGTCCGAGCTGAAGCACATTCTGAACGACATTGGTATCGGTTCGAGCCAGGTTATCCCGAAATCTCTGGGTAACCTCATTTGTTTTGTTATCTTTTGTAAAAAGAAGGGGCAGCCGGTGAATTTCGAGAATTTCCGACAACTGTTCCAAGTGACTTTCAGTCCGGGGAATCCTCTTTTCTATACGTTTGTAAATAGGAAATCATATAACTTCATCTCGGACCCCATCTCCTCACTCGGATCAAAGTGGTGGGAGAAGTATATCTCCGTGCGGATGGCTTTGAGGCCTGGGGAGTCCGCGAGGAGACGAGAACAATGGGGGTTGCCCAAGAAGTTTCTAAGGGAGAGTATCCCGGACTGGCGCCCTCTCCCTAAGAACGTGGCCCCGTGGGTGGCAGAGATCCATAAGAAAAACAACCCACCAACTTATCCGTTCCACGGATTGATCTGTCAACCGCTGCCTTACTTGTGCGGACTGACTGATGTGGTCGAGGTCGGAGGGAAGACTGACTTCTGTAAGAATCTGTAACTTAGGGTTTTTTTTTATGCATGATCGTTGCATAGTTGTCCGCTGTTCACAGTGTTATGGATCCATATCTGACATTGTTTGTTCCTTCTGCAGCTTACTGGTTCGAGTACATAATGTCGACCCTCGAGCAGTAGTAGAGGGAACAGCAAGCCCTCGAGCTTGCCACTGGCCAAAGGGCTAGAATTATCAATACGTCCGCGGGTTTGCCTATGGAGGAACCCAAAAATGCGGCACTCTTTGCTGCTGAGGAGGAGCGACGGAAGAAGGCGGCCGAGGATCCGCAGATTCTGGAAGTGCCCGACAAGGGCAAAGGTCCGGCGACCCGCAGTACCACTGCGGCGAAGCCACCGACCGCGGGTGCTCCGAGGACGTATGGTCCTGGCTGTTCCGCTGTGTCCGCACCTCCGGGTGATGTGTTGATGCGAGATGCCATCATCTCTGGCAGGAAGAGGGGTGCGACCTCGGATGCTTCTCCTGCATCAAAGAGGCAGCTGTTTTCTGCTGTTCTGCCATTGTCGGACCAAGCGGCCCTTGACGCTGAGTATGAACGGAGTCGCGGACTCCCTGAGGTTTAGCGGGTTGGAGAGCTCCATGAGTTGCATCAGAGGGTAAGCAGCTTATCAATGTTTTCCTTTCCATGCTTTCAGCTTTTTATGATAGAAATATAACTTTTATCTGTGCGGACTTCCTGTAGCTCGGATGCATGATCAAGGCTATGCAGTGGAAGGCCAGCGAGCGGGCCACTATTGAGGAGGACCTGCATAAGGCTTTGGCCGCGTCTGCGGAGGAGGCGGAGATGGTCAAACTGACGGAAGCCCAGCTGAAAAAGAAGGATACGCTTATTGCTAAGTTGAAGGCTAACTGGCAGGAGGTAAAGTCGGACTTGGAGTGACAGGAGAACTTTATCGATAAGTCGATGAAGGCATTCCTGGAGTCCAAGGATGCGCTCCTCGAAGATCTCCAGTTTGCCCGACTCGAAGCGGTGAAGGACTTCATGAAGTCGGACTCCTTCAAGTTCTTTATGACGGACAAGGCCGATGCTCTTCGTCTAGAGGGGTTCTCGTCCGCCATTGGCCAACTGCAGGCGAAAGGGCTAGTGTCTCCGAGCTTCGATTGGAAGGCGGAAGGATTGGATCCATCCGCGGACGCCAGTGGAGTCGAATTCCCGGTGGAGGTCGTCCAGGATGAGCGTTTAGCTGCATGTGAGTTCACGGAAGTGGTCACCGAGGAAGGTGAAATTGAAATCACCAATGGCGGACCTTTCCTCCCCAAATGCGTCCCGGATGCTCTTCGAAAGGTATGCTTCACGTCGTTCCATGAAAACATGAACTATCTAAAGGATTGGTACTTCATGCCTTCTCGGATCGTCGACCATGACGTGGACTTCAACTTGTTCGAGAACAACAAGGCTTCCTTTGATGAAGTTGCTGCATCCCGCGCTGCTGCTGCCAATGTCAATGCCAATCCGTCCTCCATAAATCCGCCTAGAGTTGATGAAGCCGGTCCGAGCCAACCTCCTCCTCAGTAAGAAGTCCGGGGTATGCCCCGTGAAAAAATTTGTAAACATTTGAATTTTGAGATCTTTTGACGGCACGGAACGTTGCCAAGTACAATATTTATTATTTCTATTGTCCGTAGTAGTCGTTCCCGGTACAATGTTACATTTGCTTTGATATAACAATTGTTTGCTCCTTTATTGTCCTTTGTTAAAACGTAGGATCCCGGATTTGTACTTAGAACAAGATCAATAGACAATGTTGACAACAATGTTGTTCAACAATGTGTTCAACACAGTAAACAATAGGCAGTGGATAAGTATGAATAAAATTCTATTACCAAGCCAACATATAAAGATGTTGGCCGCGCCTTTAGGCAAAATATCTACTGACAGGAAAAGTAGATCTAATCAACTAGGTTTAATACAATCACAGATGATTGATTAAACTACCAAAACTAGCCCTAGAAGAACTAACAGTAAAAGCTATTCTAGGTCGATGTTTGAAAGAGTTATTCCGACAATGAATACTCTTAGACAAACTCTAAAGCTAGCAGAAAACAAGAAGCCTAAACTCTTTAATAAGATCTTAATAGACAGCAAAGAAAGGCATCCCAATTGCTCGGCTGAATCCTTGTATATATACCTTGAGATATCAACAGCTTCCATCCAAGTTGAAAGGCAATAGGATCTCAGCAAAGGCAATTTCCTTTTTCTTGTTTTCTTCAACATGCGCATAGAAGGAATTTTCCATATTTTGATTCTTCATAAAATATATTCCTTCTTGCTTTCTCCACACGTTGTTCTTTTTCCTTAAATCGTCTCTTGTTCGATTTGTAAATTCTTCCAGTCCAAGTTTCCTGTCCAATGTGCTTTGTACTTGATGTTGACTGCAATGTTATATCTTCAATGTTATGCCAGCATTGAATACTATCCTGTCACAATGTTATACAACACTGGTAGTCCTGCAGCTTCACAAACAACAACAACAAACACAAACTTGGAACTGATTATTGAAAGACAAGATTATCAAAACAGAAGTGCGTACTGCTCTTTCATCCTTAATCCGTCTCGTCTTTCATATGCTCAGTTATCGTAAGTAGTAAATACACAACTTTGCAAGCTCGGACAACTGTATTTATTATACCGATTTACTTTATGGGGATGCGTAATCTTCTAGAAGGGGGAAGGTGAAGCGGTAGAGTCGCCATTATTACTGCGTCCTTTCATCTTCCGAGCCGTCAGATGGTGGACACGTGGCGTGATCGTAGGGATTCTTCATTCCTATAAATAAGGATATGATAATTCTTCCTTTCTCACTGTTTCACCTCTCTTCAGCCTTTCCTTTTCTAGAAATTTACTCTCCGAAAAAGTCAGATTCCTTTAGGATGTCGGAATCCGCCCGAGAAGCTGCAGGCCGAGCTAGGAAACTTCACCTTAATGCAAGCGCAATGCTGCCCGACTTGGAGAACTTCGACGTTGGAGAACCAGATGATCCCAAGCACGATTGATGTCGGCACTGGATAAATTGTGCCTGCGGAAACATGCACTGTTAGGAATATCTGTTTAGATTTTGATCAGCAACCTAATGACTTATCTTAGCTCAGAAAGGTGATTAGTACTCTTAGTTCACTTGGACACTGTAAAAGAGGAAACTCATTAAGTATGATAGTCTAGCAAATCTTGTATAGGATATTAGGTCACGAAATGTAATTTTTATTTTCTGAAGAAGACCAAGAAGAAGGCATCCGACAGAAAGAGTTTCAATGCTAGGGATCAATGTTGAGCCAACATGTAGGCCAACATTGGAGCGTTGAGCAGCAGCCACAGAACTTTCTGGTGCATCAGCATTGCCTGTAGGAAGAGGAACATTCTCCTCCACATCCATGTTCACATGAACTTCAGGATCCACCCATGGAAGATCACAGATCCTGTCATGTGTTTCCAGCAGTTGCTTGGTGACTGTGATGGATTTGAAGTTGGAATGATAGACATCATTGGCTTTGAACTTAATACCCTGCAACTGAAGGACTGCAAAGATGGTGGATGGGAGAATCAAATGGCCTCTGATCCCTCTATTCTTGGAATTCTCTAGGTGCTTGAGAATCCTTTCTCCCAGATTGACATTGCAGCCCATTTTGATCCTGTAGAGCAACATGGCTGCCTCTTGACTGAGCTTGTTGTTGTTGGAAGATGGCAGCCAGTTGTATAAGCAGATCCGGGCAAGAACAGATACTAGAGAACAACAATATTTCAAGTCCAAAGTCCCACTAGGCCAAGATTGTAGTTTTCCTGCAGTTAGCTCCCTAGCAATCTCATCCATAGTCACCTCCACAGGAGTCTCAACCTCATCCCTATTTCTATGCAGCAGAGTATTGATATCCTTAGAATTCAAGAAAAATACATCACCCATAAGATACACACAGTGATGTTTACCATGCCCTTCAATACCAAAATTCTCAGATAAATGTGCATAGAATTCTTTGATGATTTCAGGAACAAAGGCAGCATATTGGGTAACAGCATGATAGAGGTTCATTTTCTTCAGGTAAGCAACTAAGTTATACTCTTCAAATGATTCCTCCTTGATTACCTTCTCAACATCCATTGCATTATTTTTGATTTTCTCATATTTTTCTAAGTTCTTGTTAGCATAGAATAAATGAGAGGCTGCATCTTCATCCCAATCAGAACCATCTACAAAAACAGGTTCAGAGGGTAGATCATTTACCTCAGGATCTTCAATCTGATCTTCTCCAAGAATGACATGATTCATCTTCAGACTCTTCCTCTGCTTCAGCCTCATAGTCTTCAGAGTCATCTGAGCTTTCATCGGCATTGCTCAGATCTTCTTCATCAATCATTGACTCATCCTTAGAGTCATCTTCTGTTTCTGGCTCATAATCCTCCAGATCATCAGAGCTTTCATCATTCACTTCATTGTTATTATCATGAGCAGCCGATGTTGAAACAACATCCTCATCTACATTCACAGGGTCGCTTTTTGTTTTCTCTGAGTCATCTGACTTCCAATCTTCCACAACAACTGGTTCAGTAGTAGGCTCGTTTGTGGGCTTCTCAACATGTTCAGAGTGCATGCTGGTCTGATTCTCATCACCATTCAGGCCATCAGTAGCCTTTACCCCTATTTTTCAGCTTGTTGCACATCATCCTTCTCAATAGATGAAGGGTTTTTGGGGTTTTCTCCCAGATCTGCATGTTGAACTTCAGTATGTTCAACATCTTTCCTAGCATCCTCCATGGGAGTATCTTTCTCTACCCCCATTGGGCTTTCATCATCATCCCTCAGATCCTTTGGCAGGTCGACCGACGCATTTCCCAAATTAACAAGGGTTTCTGCAGCAAATTGAGAAGGGTTTGATGGTGAAGACTCGGTTTGGGGTTTTTCAGGTTGAGTAGGTGATGTTGGAGATGGAGATGGTGGTTTTGGTACTGGAGATGGGGATTTTTCAACACCCTCTTGCGATCCCTCACTTAGCTCGTAGACAGGAATCTCGAAATCGGCCGGTTCTGCACGGATGGGGAGAGGGTATTCTTGGTCCCCCTCAGGTGTTTGCAACGAAAAACCGGGCAAGAAGGGTTTTGTCGGAGAAGACATTTTCCAGATTAATGAGTGCAGAGATGATGGAGAATGAGCGGGAGAGGAATTTATTTGAGAGTGACAGGTGAATGGTGTGTGGAAGGTGAGGAGTTTTTGTTTTGACCGCGGCTTGAGAGTAGTAAAAAAAACTATTTTTTGGTTTTTGGATGTAATGATTGTGGTTTAGGTATGTGGCAGTTTTAATGAGTGGTGGAGAAGTGGGCTAATGAGAGGGAGTAATATGGTTACTATAGTTAGAGGATTGTGTTTTTGGTTTGGTTTGCTTCATAGATCATAAACATATATATCAAAGCACAAACCAAGATCTGTACACAACTGTTAATATGAGATTAAGGAAAGCAAATGAAAACCGTATCAATTAGGTCAATCATGAAGAAGATTCTCAATACTCAACTTAGGGAGGTACATTTTTGGTTTAGGAAACAAATCAAGATCAAGTATGAGTAAGACACCAACAGATTCCCAAAAAAAAAAACGGATGTAAGAGACAAGTACTCCCCCTCAAACCCAACCCAAAAACACATTTGAAACACATAGAGAGCACACAAAAAAAAAAAAAACACAGCTAAAGAGCAAAAAGTACTTCAAGCACAGTCAATGTTGTCCTGAATGTTGACTCAACATTGATGAAAACATCGGGAAATCAGACCACTCTTAATGTAAGTCAGCCAGGAAACCAAGTCTCAAGATGTGCAGATTCGATTAACACCACTGATGCTGCAGGAAAAGACAGAAAGAGAAGGGAATACCAAAGAAACACACTCAACATTGCCTCAAAAAGTAAATTGAACAATTAGCATAAGTTTGAGTGGGGGGTGACCATGAGACCGTGAACCATGTCAAATAATTGGAACACGTATGAATCCACTCCAAAGCCGAAGCCTATGTGGAGTTAGGCAAACACACGTCTCATGGCATAAAGATCACTCATTTGACCACATTTGGGTTATTTGGTACTCATAAAGTGAACCAGCAGCATTACGAGAATCAACACTTTTGTCCGTGTCGGTTTCCAGTACAGGCCATCAACCCTCACGACATATGACACATTGGCCACGTTGATATCTGGATAGTATTTGAAACCTGCCCAACACGATCCTCGACGGGAAACACTTCGAGTCCTTTTTATCATAATTCTTTAGATTTTTTAAGCATAAAGAACAGGAGGCAACATCAAGTGCGAGTCAAGGTACGAGTAAAAATAGCCAAAAAACAGAAAAAGTGGGTTTTACATAAAGCAAACACACATGAGACTCGATCCCTTTCAACCTTGGTTTCAAATAGCCATTCAAACCCTAAGCATCACCCCTGTAAGCTACAAAACAGAAACAGCCATAGACCAGTACAGAAGCACAGGAGCACAGAAACACAAAAAAAAATTAAAAAGCAAAACAGCAAAAGGACATCACTAGATATACACAGAAGTCAATGTTGACCGTGATGTTGAGTCAACATTTCTTGCAACAAATCACATTAAAGAGTGCATAGACCGAGAGACCTTCTCAAACTGAAGAATCTCTCCTTATCAAGAGGCTTTGTGAAAAATGTCAGCTAACTGATTTGTGGTATCAATGTGTTGTATGTCAATAATTTGTTTGGTGACCAAGTCTCTAAGAAAATGATGTCGAATGTCTATATGCTTGTTGCATGAGTGTTGAACTGGATTCTTGGAAATGTGAATGGCACTTAAGTTATCACAAAACATCAAAAGAGTGTCACTTTGGAACCCATATTCATGCAGCATATTGTTCAACCAAATTAGTTGAGACACACAACTTCCAGCGGCTACATATTCAGATTCAGCAGTTGAGAGAGACACACAATTTTGTTTCTTACTATACCATGACACAAGATTTGGTCCAAGATAAAAACAACCTCCACTAGTTGATTTTCGATCATCTAAGTCACCAGCCCAATCAGAATCACTAAATCCCAACAGATTAGTGTTTGAATCACATGCATACCATAATCCAAGATTAACAGTTCCTGATATATATCGAATGATTCTTTTGACAGCAGTTAGATGAGATGTTTTGGGTTTGGATTGATACCTGGCACACACACAAACAGAGAACATGATGTCAGGCCTGGTGGCTGATAGATACAGGAGACTTCCAATCATTGATCTATACAATGTTGGGTCAACATCGTCCCCAACATCAGTTTTGCTGAGTTTTAGAGCAGTAGCCATGGGAGTGCTGCAAGGTTTGGCATTTTCCAGACCAAATTTTGTGATAAGATTCTTGGCATATTTCTCTTGAGAGATAAAGAGGCCATCCTGTTTCTGTTGTATCTGGAGCCCCAAGAAGAAACTGAGTTCACCAATCATACTCATCTCAAAGGTTCCTGTCATGGCTTGAACAAACTTTTCTAGCAAAGAGGGGTTAGTAGCACCAAAGACAATATCATCAACATAGATTTGAGCAATGCAAATGTCCTTTCCTTTCCTGAGGATAAACAGAGTTTGATCTCCCTCACCCTTCTTAAACCCTAATCCCACTAAGAATTCAGTCAGTCTAGCATACCAAGCACGAGGGGCTTGTTTCAAACCATACAAAGCTTTTCTTAGTTTAAAAACATGGTCAGGTTAAAGAGGATCTTCAAACCCTCCAGGTTGTTCAACATACACTTCTTTGTCGATGTAGCCATTCAAGAAAGCTCCTTTAACATCCATTTGTTTGAGTTTTATTTTAAGACAACATGCTATGGCTAAGAGCAAGCAAATGGATTCTAGTCTAGCAACAGGAGCAAAGGTTTCATCAAAATCAATGCCTTCTACTTGAGTGTAACCTTGAGCAACCAATCTGGCTTTGTTCTTTATAACTACCCCTTTCTCATCACTCTTATTTTTGAAAATCCACTTGGTTCCTATGACATTTATGTTATGGGGGCGGGGAACAAGAGTCCAGACTTCGTTAGTTTGGAATTGATGAAGTTCATCTTGCATTGTTTCTATCCAAAACTCATCAATAAGAGCTTCTTTCACATTTTTAGGTTCAATTAAAGAAACAAAGCATGAGGAACTTACAGATTGACATATTTTCGCAAGTCTGAGTGTCTCCTTGTAGTTTTTGCGCGTGTTTCCCCTCAGTGTCCCCCCTCCTGGATTTCCAATTACCTGTGAACTGGGATGATCTTTGCGAATTCTGGGAGGAGGATCCTTACATGCGTCCGGTTGAGGAGGACCTTGCAGCGTAGGTGCAGCATTAATGTCAGAGGCATTATCAGATCCAGTCTCAGTCTCATAGTGGAGATCAGCTTGTTCTACATCGTTAGGAGTGGAAATCTGGGATATTGAACTGGATGTTGAGTCAACATTGAACAGGGGAGATGTTGGCACAACACTGCCCTCAACATGGGTTCTTTTACTTAGATCAGCAGCAGGAGTCACAATGTCCGGAGCGTTCCCATGTGTAGAAGAGTCAGGGGTTGTGTCAATAACCTGTTCAGCACCTGCATAAATCTTCTTCTGGGCATAGGGCTCAAAGTCATCAAAGGAAACATTCACAGATTCTTGTATAGTTTGCAATCTAGGATTGTATATTCTATAAGAATGACTATTTTGTGAGTACCCTACAAAGATTCCTTTGTCACTTTTAGCATCAAACTTCCCTAGATGTTCCCTATCATTGAGAATGTAACACACACATCCAAAGACATGAAAGTACTTAAGATTGGGTTTTCTACGTTTCAAAATCTCATAGGGAGTGGTCAGAGTACCTGGACGAAGATAGACACGGTTGATTATGTGACACGTAGTGTTCACAGCTTCAGCCCACAACCTTTTTGACAGGTTCATTGAGCTCAACATCACTCTGGCCATTTCTTGAAGAGTCCTGTTTTTCCTTTCAGCAACACCATTTTGTTGTGGTGTCTTAGGAGCTGAGTATTCATGTATGATCCCTTTCTTTTCACAGTACTTATCAAAGAATTGATTCTCAAATTCTTTACCATGGTCAGATCGAATTCTTTGGACCATAGTAGAGTACTAATTACAACATTTTGCATGCCAATTTTTGAAGGATTCAAAAGTTTCAGATTTTTCTTTCAAAAAATTGACCCAAGTATATCTAGTCATCAACTATAACATAGATATACTAGGCTCCTCCCAAACTTTTAGCTTCTACAGGACCCATGAGATCCATATGCAAGAGTTCAAAGCAGTTAAAAGTACCTCTTTTATGTCCTTCAACCTGAAGTGGCTGGTGTACTGCCTTGGTTTGTTTTCCCATAAGACAGTCACCACACACATGCTTCCCTGCATTGGTAAGCTTCGGCACACCTGTCACAACATTGTGTTTGATGATCTTCTCCAGATTCCTGTAATTGACATGTCCTAATTTCTTGTGCCACAATGTTGCATCATCATGTTGAGCAACATTGCACCTGAGAGGAACGGTCATCACATAGCAGTTGTCCTGAGATCTAACACCTGTCATCACAGTTAATTTGTCCACACAAGTATAGACTTTGAAAGAACGTTTATCAAACTTGACTTTCAGTTCATCATCACACAGGTGGCTTATGCTGACAAGATTAGCCGTTAAACCCTCAACAAGAAGAACATTTGAAAGTTTAGGATATCCTTCAAGGCACAGTGTTCCCTTTCCAAGGATTTTGCTTTGGTATCCTTCTCCATATGTCACTGTACCTGTCTTTTGAGAGACAAAGTTCGACAAGTTTGATGGGTTACCAGTCATGTGCCTAGAGCAACCACTGTCGAAGTACCATTTTCCTGCATTGTTAGGAGAAGTAGCAATAGAAAAGGCAACATTGCAAGTATGTTTTTCTTTAGCTACCCAAATCTGGTTCGACTCATTCTTGTGTTTTCTTATCTGTCCTGGAGGTTTACCTCATTTAGGAGAACCAGGGATAGACTTCAGAGACTTAGGATTACATCTTTCAGTCTCTGTTGAAGTGGATGTTGTCACAACATCGCAGCCAACATTGGAATCACTGTTTTGTTTGCTAGCGGCAAGAAGGGAGGGATTCTTGGAGAGATCACTGAGTTTGGAGGAATCAACATGTTCCCTTTTTAAGTCCTTTTGGTACTTGAAATAGTAAGGATTTTTGTGACCAAGTTTGTGACAGTAAGTGCACACAAAAATTTATTTTTCTTTGACAAACACAGGACCTTTTATGAGTTCAGAAAGAGGTTTGACAACATCTGGGGTTTCAGGGTTAACAGTGCAGTTCATGTTGCATCCAAGTTTCTTATCAAAGGAAGCATCATAACTACCAGTGTACCCTAGACCAGTAGTCCCATCATTATCCATATCAAGCATATCATTAACTCTAGAAGTAGAGGAGTTCCACTTTACAATTACCTTCCTTTCATTAGATAGTTCAGTGGTTACCTTGAACAGTTCAGTATCCTTCTTTGTCAGTTCAGCTTCCAGTTTGACAATGGTGTCTTTCAGATTGTAATTCTCCTTCTCAGTTTTCTTGAGGAGTTTTCTGTGTGTCTTCCATTCACTGAAGAGTTGCTCATACATTTGTTGCAGATCCTTCACCATTTGTTCAGCACTTGCTTCCTCTTCTGAAGGACTATCTGTATCAAAATCCACAGAACCATGTAGACACAAAACGTCAGAGATTCCTGATTTCTCAGGGTTGATTAGTGCCAAAATTTCACAGTTCTCAGAGTCATCATAGTCAAAGAAGATTTCCACTCCTGATGTTGAATTGCCGATGTTGTCCAAACATTGGTCATCAACATTGTAAGTGGATGAACGGAGAGCTCAGTCATTGGTGGTTGAGTCATCTTCTTTTTCTTCATCTTCATGTTCTTCATCTGAAACATCACTGAGACAAGCAAGAAGATTCTTTTTCTCTTTTCTGAGATTGTTAGCACATTCATTTTGATAATGAACCCACCCTTGGCATTCAAAACATCTAATCTTACTAAGAGGGGTGCGATCAAAATCAGATTCAGAGCTAGTCTTGGAAGCAGAACCAGTTTTGAAAGTATTGGTTTTCTTTTTGAAATTTTTGGTTCCACTTGAGGATCCTTGACCAGTGTTTTTCCTGAATTTAAGTTTGTTGAACTTCCTCACAAGATTGTTGTAAGCTTCCTCAGTCATATTGTCAGACTCATCACTACTACTATCAGGCTCTGAAGATTTAGCTTTAGATTTAGAGTGAAGGGAGATACTATGGGTTTTCATACCTTGTCTCTCATTTTCATTGAGTTCAAAATTTTTTAAATTGTTCAACAAGAAGTGAAAATCCATAGTTGCCAAGTTATGAGTGTCTTCCAAAATAGTGAATTTGGTATTAAATCTTGAGGAAAGAGATCGAACGGCTTTAGAAACAAGTTGCCTATTAGAAATAGCTTCTCCCAGTCTTTGGACTTCATTGGAGAGAGTTAAAAGTTTTTCAAAATAAGAGTCAATTGTTTCTTCCTCTGCCATTCTTAGATTTTCAAATTGAGACCAAAGCATTCTAAGTTTAGTTTGTTTGACACTAGCATCCCCTTCACAATGACTCTGAAGAAATCCCAGGCTTGTTTTGCAGTAGTGCAGTTTTGAATAATTTTAAACATATGAGCATCTACATGACCAAAAATAGCATTTAAGGCCTTTTCATTATATGAGCTAAGAAGTATGTCACCTGCAGTGAAGCGTTCTTCAGGAATGGGGACAATGTCACCATCAGCATCAGGTCCTTCGGTTGGCCAGGTGTATCCTTCCAGAATGGATCTCCAAGCATGGCCATCAAGGGACTTGATGTATGTCCTCATCCGGATTTGCCAGTAATGGTAGTTGGACCCATCAAGCACAGGAGGTCTGTTGTAGTTTGCATCCATTGCAGTAGTACCAAATCCAGACACCAGTAGTTAGGTGGCTGGCTCTGATGCCACTTGTTAAAACGTAGGATCCCGGATTTGTACTTAGAACAAGATCAATAGACAATGTTGACAACAATGTTGTTCAACAATGTGTTTAACACAGTAAACAATAGGCAGCGGATAAGTATGAATGAAACTTCTATTACCAAGCCAACATATAAAGATGTTGGCCGCGCCCTTAGGCAAAATATCTACTGACAGGAAAAGTAGATCTAATCAACTAGGTTTAATACAATCACAGATGATTGATTAAACTACCAAAACTAGCCCTAGAAGAACTAACAGTAAAAGATATTCTAGGTCGATGTTTGAAAGAGTTATTCCAACAATGAATACTCTTAGACAAACTCTAAAGCTAGCAGAAAACAAGAAGCCTAAACTCTTTAATAAAATCTTGATAGACAACAAAGAAAGGCATCCCAATTGCTCGGCTGAATCCTTATATATATACCTTGAGATATCAACAGCTTCCATCCAAGTCGAGAGGCAATAGGATCTCAGCAAAGGCAATTTCCTTTTTCTTGTTTTCTTCAACATGCGCATAGAAGGAATTTTCCATATTTTGATTCTTCATAAAATATATTCCTTCTTGCTTTCTCCACACGTTGTTCTTTTTCCTTAAATTGTCTCTTGTTCGATTTGTAAATTCTTCCAGTCCAAGTTTCCTGTCCAATGTGCTTTGTACTTGATGTTGACTGCAATGTTATATCTTCAATGTTATGCCAGCATTGAATACTATCACAATGTTATACAACATTGGTAGTCCTGCAGCTTCACAAACAACAACAACAAACACAAACTTGGAACTGATTATTGAAAGACAAGATTATCAAAACACAAGTGTGTACTGCACTTTCATCCTTGATCCGTCTCATCTTTCATATGCTCAGTTATCGTAAGTAGTAAATACACAACTTTGCAAGCTCGGACAACTGTATTTATTATACCGATTTACTTTATGGGGATGCGTAAGCTTCTAGAAGGGGGAAGGTGAAGCGGTAGAGTCGCCATTATTACTGCGTCCTTTCATCGTCCGAGCCGTCAGATGGTGGACACGTGGCGTGATCATAGGGATTCTTCATTCCTATAAATAAGGATATGATAATTCTTCCTTTCTCACTGTTTCACCTCTCTTCAGCCTTTCCTTTTTAGAAATTTACTCTCCGAAAAAGTCAGATTCCTTTAGGATGTCGGAATCCGCCCGAGAAGCTGCAGGCCGAGCTAGGCAACTTCACCTTAATGCAAGCGCAGTGCTGCCCGACTTGGAGAACTTCGACGTTGGAGAACCAGATGATCCCAAGTACGATTGATGCTGGCACTGGATAAATTGTGCCTACGGAAACATGCACTGTTAGGAATATCTGTTTAGATTTTGATCAGCAACCTAATGACTTATCTTATCTCAGAAAGGTGATTAGTACTCTTAGTTCACTTGAACACTGTAAAAGAGGAAACTCACTAAGTATGATAGTCTAGCAAATCTTGTATAGGATGTTAGGTCTCAAAATGTAATTTTTATTTTCTGAAGAAGACCAAGAAGAAGGCATCCGGCAGGAAACGTTCAACAAATTTTGAAGACTTGAAGATTGCACAAGATTGCTGAAGACAAAGGTTTTTCAGATACCTATGACCAGCTATCTTGAAGACACAAGCGTTTTTAAATAAACAGTGTTACAAGAGATATCTGAGAATTAAAAAGTTTCTGAAACGAGGAAAGTGCCCACAGATACCTACACTCGGATACCTTGGATAAAGATTATGTTTCCGGGAAACAATATGTTTTTAACAAGTGATATCTGGATCTGTGATGATCTCTGGAATAGGACGTGCAAAGCCTAAGAAAGCATGCATTGTTCCGGTGGCACTACAGGACAAAGTATAGTACAGTGCATTAAATGCGCAAACAGAAATGTCTGAACAAAAACGGTAGCTTCTGAGAAAGAAGACAAACCTGCTACAGTACTATACTCAGATATCAATAGTTTGAATTTGATTTAAGCCTAACGGATACTATTCAAACGGCACTCAAATTCATCTATAAATATCAAGCACTTAGACTGCTTGAGAACACACACTGAACACCTTAGATCACTGAACTTATACTGAATACTCTCACAAGCTCTCTCAAGCTTACTACTTACCTTCAAGCTTTCTGTTGCGACCAAAGCTCTTGATTCTAAGTAGCACCAAAGTTCTAAGTGTCCTGATCCTTAACGAGCATTGTTATTTGTGAAAGAGTTGAACTAAGATTTCATATCTGAGTTTCATTCTCTTGAACACTTACCATAGACCTGGGTCAGTAGAGAACAAGATACCATACATTGCAAAGTGTATTAAGTATACTTGATTCATAGAGCTATCTGAATAACTGAACAAGTTATTAAAGAAGCTCACCTGACAATTTACCTTAACCAACACCTTAATCGGCGTGGAGTACAGAAAGTACTTAGTTTGGGAAACTAAGGAATAACTCCAAGGTTATTGAGCACAGGAAGTACTTAGTTTGGGAAACTAAGGAATAGCTCAAAAGGTTTCTGAGTACAGGAAGTACTTGGCTGTGAAAGCCGGGGAATAACTCAGGGGGAACACTTGGTTGGGAACCTAGTGTATTTAGGAATCAAGAGAAGATATCTGTAAGGTTACCTCATTCATCTATCTTAGTGGATTCTAGGTCTGAGAAAGGCCGAAGTGGATTAGTTGAAGGATTACGCCACCTTCAGATACCACTATAAAAAGACTTGTGTTATTTACTTTCTGCAGTTTATTACTTGTTTTACTTATCTTGCAAAGTACTTACAGTTATCTTGTTGAGCACGTGCACTTATCACAAAAAAGTCTTCCGCTCTCTGAAATTAAGTATCAGATATCTTCACAGATATCTGAGAAACTGTGTTTATCGACAAAAGTTTTAAAAGACTATTCACTCCCCCCCCTCTAGTATTTTACTTTGCCGTTATTTGGACCAACAAGTGGTATCAGAGCAGGAGGTTCCCAAGCCTTCTGCACTGAACCTAGATCCTAGATAAGTGCCCACTAACTGCTTTTCACCTACACTTGATTTGTTTGTTTAGTGTGTTTGCTGCAGGATGTCTTTAAGTGACGCCCCAATTCTCAAGCCAGAGAATTATGAAAAATGGAAGAACAACATGATGCTCCACCTAGCACTACAAGAAAACCAGGAAAAAACGACGTTATGGGGCGACGGATTTTATCCGTCGCCCCATAACGACGGATCGGTAAATCGCGACGGAATCTATCATCGCCCGGGCCATGACGGATAATAGTTATCCGTCGCTTATTAGCGACGGATAACTTATCCGTCGCTAACTTGGGCGACGGATAAATATTTATCCGTCGCCCAAGTTTGACTTTTATTAAAAAAAAAAAAAGAAATTTTTTTTTTTTTGAAAACTGGGCGACGGATAGATTATCCGTCGCCTTATAGCGACGGATACCTATCCGTCGCCAAAAATGGCGACGGATCGACTCTGGGCCGACGGACACGTGTCCGTCGGCCCAGAGTTTCCTAATTGATTTTAGAGAGGCGATGCCTCATTTTTTCATCTTCTCCCTTCTTCTTCCTCATTCTCTTCTTCTCCTCTCTTCGGTTTCCGGTGAATTGTTCGTTATTCCGGCCAATCTTGGTGCCTAATCGAAGCTAGTGGGACAAGGAGTTTGTTTCTTCGATCAATTTCAGATTTCTACCGATTAATCAAGGTATTTTGGCTAAAACCCTAGTTTTTTAAAATTTGGGGATTTTGTTTATTTTGATTAATTTGAGCAATTATATGTATATATGATAATTATGTAGTAGTTAGTTTAGTTAATTTGATCAATTATATGTAATTTGTTCAATTTGATAGTTAGTTTAATTAATGATATGAATGTATGTAGTATGTTAAGTTTGGTATGTACGAATGTATGTAGTTAGTTTGATTTGTGTGTTAAGTATATATAGTTAGTTTAGTTAATTTGATATGTTTGTTAAGTGGGTTAATTACATATACCCCCCTGTTAGATAGGGGCATTGCATCTAAGGGTCACTTAGTTCAACAATAACATCCAAGTCCAAAAAGCTAATAATCTGTTGACCAGCTTATAAGCTGAAATCAATTATGGGACAAACAAACATGGCCTTAGTTGGAGTCTTTACCTTTTTACCTTTCTAGGTTAAAATTCATTTGCCAAAACTCCACCCGCCAAAACCGATCTGTCTTCCCTTCGTCTTCTTCACTCAACTAACACAGTGTACTCTTAATCATCGAAAATCAAACTGTAATCGGCCATTATAGCACGTATAACATCGAATTCCGGCTATTCTCACCTGTTCGCAGCGATATTTCGGCATTGTGAGGTAGGGATTTTTGTTCATACATGTAAAGGTTCAATTTTGTTGTTAGTTTTTGTGTTATTCATGTACGGATTCATCTAAGTATCCACAATTTCGTGTTTGATTTGAGTGGTTTGTATCGTAGTTCAATACGCAGGTTATAGCTAGGGTTGTACTGCTTAATATTAATCTGTTTATATGTTTGTTTTGATGCTTATTACAGTTTCAATGGGGGCAAAATTTAACATCAGACTTCACCTGGGTAGGGAGGAATTCATGTTGGTCGACGTTGATTCTTCAAGGTACACACATGCTAAACTTATGAAGGATGTTGATGCTATATTAGAACGTGTGGAAAGTAGGGGTTCTCTGTTTTTTACAAAGGTGGCTTATGTTGAGAATTCTTTTGAAACAATAGATGTTATAGATGATTCAACTGTGAGGTTGATGTTTGAGAGAAATATGCAAGGACTAGAAGTAGAGTTGCATTTAACTACTTTTGATGTTGAACCTTTGGCTATTGACATGTCTTGCTCCAAAAAATTCAAAAGCTTTGTTAATAGTGATGTTGATGTAGAGTATGTACCCTCCACCAAGGTCCATACTGAAACAACTGCTAGAAGAAATCTGTTTAGAACTTGTAAGCCAAGACCACATCCCACACATTCCCCTGAATATGTTGATTTGACTGATGTCCCTAGTGATGATGAAACACCCCCACCCCCTGTCACTCAACCAACACAGTCTACTCCTCCACAATCTCCACCTTGTGCTCAAACTCCACCTGCCCAAACTGCTACACCTGCTAAAACTCCACCTGCCAAAACTGCTACACCTGCACAAACTCCACAACCATCTGAAAAAGCCAACAAAGAAACCCCTAGTCCTTACATTCCAAGACATGTTGAGCCTACTCCTGTTAAGTCTGTAGGGAGTGAATTTCAGGCTGCAGATGAAGAGTTTGAGACTCTTTTGTCAGATATCTTTTCTCAACATATTGGGGGGGGGGGGGTACTGAACAATCAAAAACAGGGGAACACAGCAAAGATAAGTCTGTGGTGGATGATGTGGTAGTTGAGGATTGGGTTGATGATGATAAATTGGGAAAAGGGAAGGGAAAAATGTATGAGAGTGAGGATGAGGAGAACAAGACTGGTAGTGATGATAGTGATGATGAGGATTATCATGACCAAGGTGTGGAGACTGAATCACATGAAAGTCGGAATGCAAATTCCTATGAGAAAGAGAGTGCAGAGCAGCTTGGTAATGAAGAAGTTCAAAATGAGGGAGCTGAGGAAGGTGAACAAAGTGATGGTGACAGGGAAGTGTTTGACTGGGAGTATGAGGCTCCAAAAAGTCAGTATTTGCATGATAGTGAGGATGAGGAGATAGGTTTTCATAGGGTGATACCTGCAGATGATGAGAATGAGGAAACTGGGGGTGATTTGCATGAAAATCAAGGTGATGTTGTAGTGAATGATGAGGCTGATGCAAATGCTACTGCAAATGCCACTATGTCTGCTGAGCCAAATGAACACAATGAGAAGAAAGAGAATGCCCAACCAGAAGATTCATCTGAAGATTACTATCCAAGTGGAGATGATGAACTGAGTGAACAAGATTGGATAGGTGATGAATTCCAGGTGAACTGTCAGGATTGGGATAAGGAATTTCAGGAGGGTGATGTATTTGGTAGTATTCATGAACTGAGGAGAAGGGTGAAGGAGTATGTACTGAAGGTAGGGTTCCATTTGGTAAGGAAGAAGAATAACACCCACAGATACACAGTACATTGTGGTGGGAAAGGCTGTCAATGGAGATTACATGCAGGTATGGTTAGGTTATGAAACTGTCTTTTTTGTTCTCTTTTTGTGTATTTGGTTTTCAAACTGTCATTTCATTATTCTTACATTTTATGAATTGTAGGAGTGATGGATGATGAAATGTCATTCATGATTAGGACCTATCATGGAGGACATAGATGTGTGAGAAAGGTAGATCCAAAACAAGCAGACTCAAATTGGTTAGCTACCAAGATACATGACCAATTGAGGGACAACCCAAGTATGTGTGCCAAGAAACTAGAAGCATGGGTTTCTGAGAAGCTAGGGGTAGTTGTCCCTTATATGAGGGTTTTCAGGGCAAGGCAGAAAGCCTTAGAAATAATTGGAGGGAACCCTGAGGAAGCTTTTAGGATTAGCCCTCAGTATATGGAGATGATAATAAGATCTAATCCTGGCTCAGTTGTAGAGATGAGTGTGAAACCAGCCATTGATAGGCCACCTTTGTTTCAGAGGTTTTTCTGTGGGTTGGAGGGACTTAGAAGAGGATTCCTCAATGGATGCAGCCCTTTCCTATTCTTTGATGGGTGTCATCTTAGAGGGAGATATGGTGGGATGTTATTGAGTGCAGTTGGCACTGATGCCAACTTTGGTATCTTTCCTGTAGCTTGGGCAATAGTTGAGTCTGAATGCAAAGAATCCTGGGGATTCTTTCTCCAATGTCTTGAAAGATTCTTAGGACCATGGGATGCTGAGACACATTGGCACTTCATGGCAGATAGACAAAAGGTAATGTTAACAATCTCTTTGATTACTTGATTTCTTATTTCATAACTCAATGTTGATTGTCATTGATGCATTACTTGATTTGAATGTAGGGTTTGGTGCCTGCCATTGAAGAACTTGCACCAACTGTTGTGAATAGAAAATGTGCAAAGCATATTTATGAAAATTTCAAGCAAAAATGGAGGAGTGTTGATTTGAGGAAGTTTTTCTGGCAAGCTGCAACTGCCTACACTCACTATGGATTCAACAAGGCAATGGTGAAGATCAGAACTGCAAGTGAACAAGCCTATGACTACTTGATGAGGATTCCACTTGGATTTTGGGCAAGACATGCCTTTGATCCAACACCCAAGATAGATCACTGCACCAATAATGTCAGTGAGAGCTTCAATGCTTGGGTGGAGCCTGTTAGAGGATTTTCCATTCTTAATATTATGGAGGTAACTGTAATACATATCTAATTTGTTAACAAGTTTTAAGTTTTGTTCTTCACAACAAGATCTCTAGTAACAATTTGTATTCTTTGATGTCATGTAGGGTTTGAGAACTCAAGTCATGCAGAGAATTGTTGTGAGGAGAAAGAAAGGTAATGCATGTACATCAGTGGTCATGCCAAGGATTCTGAAAAAGCTGAATGATGCACATGATGAATCAAGAAGATGTAGATTGCTTTCTGAGGTGCAAACATGAGATTGGGGACTACATACAGTTCATTGTTAATCTTGAGGCTAGAACTTGTGATTGTAAGAGATGGGATATGAGTGGCATCCCATGCAGGCATGCTTGGACTGCTATCAATCACAATAGGGATGATGGAGAGAACTACTTGAGTAACAACCATACTAAGGCAGCTTATTTGAGGGCATATGACATGATGATTCAGCCTGTTCCCCAATATAGGTTTTGGCCACAAGATTTAACTCAAGATGAATGTTCACCACCTGATGTTCTCAGACCACCTGGAAGGCCCATCAGATATCTAGGATCAAACAAATTTAGTGAAGGTCCTAGTAAAAAGGCTAAGGTTCCAATGCAGAAAACAAGGAGGCCACCTAAGTGCAGTCTGTGTGGAGTGAGAGGGCATAACTGCAGGAAATGTCCAACTTTGGTAAGTATATTTGAGTGTTTGTTTGTTTGTTTTAAGATACAAATTACATGGTTCCTTATATGCATGTTTTGTTTGAATTAATTGCAGAATAAGGAAGATGATGAAGAGCCCAATCCAGCTGCAACTCAAAATCAACCTCATTCTTCTACTCAGCCTCAGCAACAAACATCTTCTTCTCAGCCTCAGCAACAAGCATCTTCTACTCAACCTCAACAAAATGAACAAGCTGATGTAAGTGAAATGGCTTAACTCATTCTTTGTCATAATTGGGAACTTGTTAGTTGTAGTTAATGATTGAAATAGGCTTGTGATTGAAATTTGTTGAGTTTGGATTGAAATAGGCTGCAAATGCAAACAGAGGAAGAAAAAGAGCTAGGGAACAACCTGTGGAGGAAGGGACTGGCACTGGCACTGGCACTGGTAGGGGCAGGGGCAATGGCACTGGGACTGGCACTGGCAGGGGCAATGGCACTGGCACTGGCAGGGGCAGGGGCAATGGCACCAAGAGGGGAAGGGGATTAGGACATTGGTTTGGGCCATAGAGTTGATCAAGTATTTGGGTGGATGTTTTGGTGATATATTTTGATTATAACCTTATGATTTGGTGGTTTATTTTGATTATAACCTTATGATTTTGGTTAGGCTATTTTGATGATGGCA
Organism: Plantago major; assembly: GCA_026545765.1. Taxonomy (NCBI): domain Eukaryota; kingdom Viridiplantae; phylum Streptophyta; class Magnoliopsida; order Lamiales; family Plantaginaceae; genus Plantago; species Plantago major. The sequence continues at coordinate 28,126,699 of CM048839.1, read as the reverse complement.
CTTTTGATGCTACTCAATTTGCAACTTGTATTGAAACATACATTGGAAAAATGTTCAATACATGTTACTTCTTCTACTACATGCAACTTCTACTACTTTGCCTACTTAATCTACTTGAATGCATTACTTATTTGCACAAGCAGGTACACAGCAAACAAGAATAGGTTTAGGCAAATGAGTTGCCTAACTCTCATGTATTTGTCTTCTTGAGTATCCATGGCAGTTGTACATCTCTTCTTTTGTTTTTGTTTTACCATTGCATCATCTTCACTTGTAGTTTGCACACTTGTAGCTTGGTGTTCCATATTTTGGCGCCTTGAAGTATGTTGATGTGGTGGAACAAATTCAGATAGCAATTTGGCTTGCATGATATCTCCTCGTCCATTTTGAACGTTTTCTTCAACAAGACACCATTCAGACCACCCATGTGTTGGACATCTCCAATAGAATCTTCCTTCATGCGGTTCACACCTTTTAACGGAGAGAATAGTTCGCTTGCGACACTTCGAAATACTGCAAATTGGACGAATTTCATCGGTCTTCTCCATTGTTAGTTTGAGTGAAGAAGGATCAGTAAAAATGGATGAATATGGACTGTTTTGGGGCTTAAATTGGCTCAAAATAACTACCCCAACGGCTAGTTTTTTTGAAAATAACGGCCATATATCAATTACATTCTAGTACCTGATACTAAATTATCAATTACATATAGGTCCACACGTGCCTCGCACGTGCCATGATAAGCTAAGGCTGTTTGGCCAGAAATAAAATCTGATATTTGGACAGGGGTATAAATGCCTTTTCCAGGTTTTAAATCGCCAAAAGTCAAATTCGATGACTTATATGTAATTGATTTTTATCTAACTGGACTTATATGTTATTGTTGATCTAACTGGTACCCAAGTGTAATTAGAACATCTAAGAGGGGTACTGGATGAAATTCACCCTTGTTAAGTATAGAAGTATGTAGTTTTGATTTGATAAATTTGTATGTTAAGTATGTAATTTGATATGAATATATGTAGTAATTCGATATGTATAGAGTAATTAGTTAATTTGATATGTATGTTAAGTATATAATATATGTACTAAGAGGTTGAAATGGTTAAATTATATGCCCAATTTTGTAAATATCGAACACTTAATTAATAATTAATTTATAAGCAACATATAATAATTAACAATTAACCTCTACAATCTTCTTATCCGAATTGGAATCGATCTAATAAATTAAATACGATCTAATCAATCGAACGTCTCAAAGTTAAAAATAAAGTATATATACAATGAATTCGACCGCTCATGGATGTACGATCGCATGCGGTAAATGGCGTAGTTTCTAGGAGTTTTGTAGAAGGGTTAAAGGTTTCATCTCGCTTGCCATTGGACGTCTGGTTTGTGCAATTGGGGGGTTGATAAAGTGTCATTGCACATTGGAAAACTGCAGAAACAAGCAATTTATGACGCCTACAGCAGTATTCGAGCACTTGCGACGTTATGGATTCATGCCTGAGTATCATGTATGGATTCATCACGGTGAGGAAGCACCGTCCATGGCATACCTCCAATGGAGGGAGAGGCGGGGTTTGGGGCCACTGTATGTGAGTGGTATGTTAGCCACTTTATTTGGGTGATATGTTAGTCACCATTGTGTTAGTAAATTTTAGGACAATGTGAGTGGTATGTTAGCCACTGTATGTGAGTGGTATGTTAGCCACTTTATTTGGGTGATATGTTAGTCACCATTGTGTTAGTAAATTTTAGGACAATGTGAGTGGTATGTTAGCCACTGTATGTGAGTGGTATGTTAGCCACTTTATTTGGGTGATATGTTAGTCACCATTGTGTTAGTAAATTTTAGGACAATGTGAGTGGTATGTTAGCAAGGGAATGTGAGTGGTATGTTAGCCACTTTATTTGGGTGATATGTTAGTCACCATTGTGTTAGTAAATTTTAGGACAATGTGAGTGGTATGTTAGCCACTGTATGTGAGTGGTATGTTAGCCACTTTATTTGGGTGATATGTTAGTCACCATATCTGTTATGTTGTTAGGACATGTATTGACTTTGGATGTTGTATGAAATTGGGAATGTAGAAGGAGTACTTCATTCTGAGGTTGATCCCAGATCTGGCGTTTACGGTGGATCAGATCCAAACTGAGGATATGGTCTGTACGTGGAAGGCCATTCGGGATCGGGGTGGCCCGATCCCTCCACAGGTTGATGCAACGGAGTGGGCCCTTTGGGATGCCTAATGGCGCCGAACTGATGTCCGGGACGTTGCTTGGACCAACAGGCAGAACCGGGCATCCCAGTCTGATACGGCAGGAAGGGCCGTTCACCACCTTGGGAGGCGATCTACTGTTACTGATTATTATCAATCGGTGCGTATATATGTGTTTTTGCAATCTAGCATTACGTGTATGTATGAAGTCTCTGCTGCTCTATTACTTGTAGATGATAAATTGTTGACTAGATCTGGTTTGATTCAGGTGGCACGGGGGGAGGTGACATCCAAGTATGCCATCTTCAAGAAGGCCAAGGTATATGGGTATGGACCGACGCCAGCCTCGTCTATTGCGGTATGTTTATGTTGCTTAAAGTTCATATTTGTACACTATTACAAGTTACTTTTTAAAACAAAGAATCGATCATTATATCTGCTATTTACGATTTCAGCCGAGGTTGATGCTCAGTGGCGAGGCAGAGGACGAGACGGTGATGTGTTGTCAATCAACAAGTTGACAACATCTTCCTAGAGGTCAACAAACCGGACAAGAAAGGAATATATGGACTCGGAGCCTCGGTTTGCATCTCGCTAGTCCGGCGTGCTCCTCATCATCATCCCAGATCAGACGTCCGGTTTACCATACGTGACTGTGTCTCGGAAATGGTGCAACAAGAAGTCCGGAACAAAGTTGCTCGGCTAACTCAAGAGATGGAGCAACAAAGGGACGAGATGGAGCGCCATGACAGAGAACGAAGGAGGAGAACGAGCGCCTTGATTCTGAATGGAGTTCATGTCCCGTTCGCCATCACCCACCCCCACCCCGTCGATATCTAGTTATGTATCTGTATTTTCGGATTTTTTATAATATTTACACTTGTTTGTATAATTTCTCCATTCAATATTACTTTTTTATTCATTGAAACATTTTCCGTATTATTGATTTATTATCGAACATTATATTGATTAAATAGGTGAACTACGAAAAATAGGGATTAATATGAAATAAATAGTGACGGAATTAGTGACGGAATTCACAAGGATTTAATTAGTGACGGAATTTCAAATTCCGTCACTAGTCCAATTAAAATATTTAGCGACGGATAGATTCTATCCGTCGCTAAATATAGCGACGGATCCGTCGCTAAATATAGCGACGGATAGGATCTATCCGTCGCTAAATTTCAGAATTAAAAAAAAAAAAATTGGTCAATCCGTCGCGAATTGGACGACGGATTGTTATCCGTCGCCACAGCTCCAGGGGGCGACGGATTTTCTATCCGTCGCCCGATCCGCCGTAGCCGGGCGATGATAACTCAGAAGCGACGGATCTATCTGCCGCCATGTGCCGATTTTTGTAGTGTAGAAGCCATCAGTGACGAAATGATCGAAGTAATAAAGAATGGCCCAATAGTCATTCAACAACTCAAGCAAGTCATAGAGGTTTCTAATGGTAGAGACAGAGAACAAAGCGATGGGTCTTCACAGACAGATGCGTCAACCAGTGGGAGACCTACCAGTCAAGTTATTTACGAACCAAAGCCCAGAGAGCTTTGGACATCGGAAGATGCCAAGAGAAATCGACTGGATGGTCAGGCTCGTAATATCATCATACGTTCTACTCCAGAGCACATACAGTGTAAACTGTGGAGTGCAAAAACGGCGAAAGTGGCTTGGCAATTGATTGAAGAAATCTGTGCCGGCACTGAGAAAACAAAGGAAAACAAGTTCGAAGTTTTGAAGCTCAAATTCCAAAACTTTAAACAAGGTCCCACCAAGACTCTTGAAGAACTAGATTTCCGGTTTACAACACTTATGAGTGACATGGCTGCACTTGGTGAGAGTAATAGATATACCCAGTCAGAAAAGATTAAGACTATTGTGAGAAGTCTAAATCATAACTGGGAACACACAAAGTTTTTCTACTTTAACCAAGGAATGCCAAATATCACTAATGTGGAACTTTTCTCTCACCTTGCCACTATTGACTATGAGACAACTCAGAGAGAACAAATGTCACGCCCCTGACCTTTTTCACTTCTTAAGCATGTTTAATTATGTTTTAAAAATCATATCAAGCAAATTTAATATTTTGATGTGTTATATACGTGGTCGTATTTGTGAAAAATTAAATTATATAACGTGATGTGGTATATTTGTGCTATATGAACTTGATGTTAAAAATTGATATTATGTGACCGAAATTGAATTTTAATTGTTATCGTTGTTTTATATAGTTTTGGGCCGGCTTGTTACTACTTTTTATTTTAACCGTTTTATATCCAAACGAGGTCCAATGAAAGAACGGACACCGCAATATAAACCGTATGAATTTATAGTATTTGTTTAATGTGTATCTTTGACTTTTGAGTCGTCTTTGTGAAAATTGAAATAATCAGGCTCGTACAATTAATTCAATTACTAATTAGTACTACCAAGTCATATTTGATACTGAGATTCACGTCCACCGCCTCACCGCCTTACCAATACTTATCTTTATTATTTGTTTTAGTACTTGCTGCATCAAAATGACAATTGCAAATTCTTTTTACAACAAAACACACTCGCACACCTTTCTGCACACATCTCACTCTTCGACCAAATACGAGAAAGAGATTAAGAAAATTGAAAGGAATCAAATGGAATTAGCGAGAGGAGGAAGAATTTCATAATTAGAGGAATTAGTAGTCTTATGAAAGGGTACGTATTCTGTGTTGCCTCTTTAGTCTCTTGATTAATTCGATCTGATTATATTTTTCTAGTACAGATGTAAATATATCGTTTTACAGGTTATTTAGCACTTAGAGATATTACGGGTAACACTAACAACAGTTGGACGGTCAATTGGTAAGTATTTTTAGTAACTCGTTGTTTAGTATCTTTGTAAATAATTTCGGTAACTTGTTGTTGTTTGATAAATATGTGTAACTTGATATGGTGCTAGCGTACGGGCTATGTATATGTGAATTATATGGTTGAAGTTGTGTTATGAAATGTAAAAATATACCGTGGTGTGCTATATATGTGGAATGTTCCATTCTGAATACGATGAAAAGCTTAAAGTGCTTGATTGATGAAGTGATCAATTGCTCCCATGTACGGATGGGATACGTGCAGTTGTTATGTGAAAAGATACTATTTTCTGATAAAGTATTAGTCGTATATATTTATAAACATGATTATGTGAATTGCATTCATAAGAGATAAGAGGATACTGTTATGCCTGCTGATGACCTTGAGTCATGTGTTTTCCAGCTTGTCTGGATATCCAACACTGGTTGGACTCTGAGTATCCATCGATGGATGGACTCTGTATGAAATATATAATTCCAGGTACGGCTGGAATCAATATGAAATATGAAATTTCAGGTACGACTGGACTCTGTATGAATCTGTTATCGTGATCACGAATTTACTCCTGGTCGTAACAGAGCCATAGCGGACAAAGAAAATGACTAAGCACGTGCATTATTATATAAATGTGAATGATGTTAAATGTTTATAGCTGATCGGTTGGAATGAGAAGGGAACTAATGTGATTTTGAAACTCTGAAATAAATGGAATTAATATGTTGATTGTGAATATATGTGATTGAAGTGATGTGCCTACCTGGTGTTAAATGGCTTGTTGCCGGTTATTTTTACAGGTTATTAAATGACCTGTTACTAATTATACTTATTGAGATCCGTAACTCATTCAAAATGCGATGATGTTTTTATAGATATTGAGGCAAAGGCAGGCCTTAGCGGAAAAGAAGTTAAGTCATGCATCAAAGGTCCGCCGGCTGGTTTCCAATCCTTCTCCCTCGGCTCGTCATCTGCATATCATTCATGAAAAGACTTCCGTTCTGTAAAAGCTTATTTACTGCATAAAGCTTCTGAAAATGTATTTTGCTTGCATGCATATGTAATTCTGGTAAAAGTACTTTTTAAAGCTTCCGCGCGTCTTAAATATAATTTTACTGTCGGTAATTATCTGTGAAGGTGATAGTGCGTCACAACAAACAACTGAGAAGTTGCAGAATGTTGCTCTAGTTGCTCAAGGAACTTCTGAAAAGAAGAAAGGCAAGGAGGTGACTGAGGATGCTCTTGCTGTAAAGCAAATGGAAAAATATGTCAGTCGAGAAATTGAGAGAAGAAAAGCCAAAGAGAAGCTGAAAAAGCATCTAGGCTCAAACTACCACCAGTACAAAAATATGCAAAGCTCGCTGAACAAGTCGGCTCAGAAAGCATCAAGTACTGAGGAAGTAGAAATCGGAAACGATATTTGTTTCTATTGTCAGAAACCTGGTCATTTCAAGAAGGATTGCCCTGCCTTCAACAAACTAAAGACAGGTGACAAGAAAGATAGAAGAATCTTCAAAAGAAGTCAGAGAGCTATGCTCACTGAAGAAAGAAAAAAGATTCAAATCCAACTGGATGCTCTAGATATTGAGTCTGATTCTGAGGATGAGGATTCAGATGATTCCACACTACCTTCCCCAGAAATATGCGGTGTTTCTCATGAAGTAATTGACTTTGGCCAAAAGAAGAAAGAAGTGTGTGGAATGTCTGAAGAAATCTTTCCAGATATCTCCAACATTGAACCTTGTCTAATGGCTAATGAGGTAACACATACTTCCTGTTATACTTATGAAAATGATGAAGAAGGAATCAAAGATCTGGAAAATGTCAGAAGAGAACTTGATCTATACGAAAGAGAATTTCTAATAGTCCGAGCTAGAGCCGAAAACCTTGAAGAAGAAAAGAATTCTCTTGTAAAGGAAAATTCTCAAATAATCAAGATATCTGAGAAAAAGGATGCTGAAAATGTATTTCTCAAGGCTCAGATATCTGAGACCGAAAAGTCACATAAAGAAGCAATGGCCAATCTTCAAAAGAAATGTGAAGATCTTCTTTCTGAGAATAAGGAACTCAAAAAGAAAGAACTATCTTTTCAATCTTATGCCAAAGCTAGTGACACTCTTACTGAAGTACAATCTTATTTAAGAGATCCTTCAGAAAAGAGAGGACTCAATGGACACACACAGAGCAGTTCCACCACTGAATAAGAGTAATGAAGGACGGACATTTGTCGCTCAAGAAGGTGATTCCCAACAATCTACGTGATCGTAAAGCTAAGATTGTTGACAAAGAAAAGGCAGTTGCGACCAAGCCTTTGTGGGAAAAACAAGTCCAATGGAAAACTGTTGGGAATATCTCTGGAAAGAAACATAACACTGAAAAGTGTAATCACCCACAGTGCTATGTCTCTCAAAAAGGAAAAATTGCAGGAGCTGACAAATTCTCCTATGTCACATTTTTTGGAAAGAAAATAGATTATCCAGAGACTAGCAAAGCTGCTGAGAAGAGATCTCAGATAGCACCAGGTGCTCGGAACGGTATTGGCTATAAAGCCATCGGGAAACAACTTGCTCGTGAGTAAAAACAAGAGCAAGAACGATGGTTAAAGGCTAGAATTGCTCACAGCAATTATCAGAAGTGGAAGATGAATCAAGCCACTGAAAATCTGAATGCCAGGGCTAGAAGAAATCTAGCTAGGAAAGCTAAGTTTGCTGAGAAGCAGACTCAGAAACCTGACAGGTATCTGAAAGCACCAAATGGAGCACCAAGGAACACGCCAAGGAAGAAAATAGTCCTTAATGACAACGATACTAATCATTTAATTAGAATTCCTCCTTATGTTCCTATTAGACAAAAGAATGTTCCTAAGAAATTCATTCAAAAATGGATTCCTACTGGAAGATTCTTTAGTCCAGATGGTTCCATTGTTGGTATGAGAACCTAATCTTCTGTTTCCTGTTTTGTGCAGAACACTCTAAAGACTAATTCAAAGTGGCATTTTGATAGTGGATGTGGAAAGCACATGACAGGAGACAAATCAAATCTGATTGACTACAAAAAGTGCAATGATGGACCAATTATCAGGTTTGCTGGAGGAGATGAAAATCCAACCATAGGTTTTGGCAATTTGAAGTTTGGAGACCTTACAATCTCTGAAGTACTTCATGTAAAGGGATTGAAATATAATCTCCTAAGCATGAGTCAACTAGTAGACAAAGGGTACACTGTCAAGATCAAGTCAAAACTATGTAAAGTGATTGACAATGAGTCAAAGCAGACAGTCTTGGTTGCAAGGCGTAAAGGAAATCTTTATGTTGCTGATTGGGCATCCGCCACAACCGAAGAATGTCTCATGGTGAGTCAATCTGGCCACACTGAAGAAAATTGGCTATGGCATAAAAGAATGAGTCACTTAAATTTCAAAACTCTGAATAAGCTAGCCAAGAAAGAGTTGGTGGTTGGTTTACCCAAAATGGCATATAGAAAAGAAGGTGTATGCTCAGCTTGCCAAATGGGAAAACAATCCAAAACATCTTTCAAGTCTAAAACTAGACATTCCAGTGAAAGGCCACTGCAAATGTTACATATGGATCTGTTTGAATCCTCAGTAACTAGTTATGCAGGAAAGAAGTATGGTCTAGTTGTTGTTGATGATTACTCAAGATTCACTTGGGTTGTCTTTCTCAAACACAAATCTGATGCAAGGGTTGAGATACCTAACTTGCTGAATAAGCTCGAAGTCATGAAAAATGACAAGGTATCTCAGAATCGTAATGCACCATGAATCGAGTTTGTGAACCAGTACATCAAAGAGTTTTGTACCTCCAAAGGTATACAACATCAACTATCTTCTGTAAGGACACCACAACAAAATGGTGTTGCTGAAAGAAAGAATAGGACCCTGAAAGAAGCAGCAAGAACAATGCTTGCTGACACTGAATTAAGTGAAATCTATTGGGTTGAAGCTGTAAACACAGCATGCTACACTCAAAATAGATGTCTGATTAACAAACACCATGACAAAACTCCTTACGAGCTTTTCATTGGTAGACCCCCTAGTATCAAACATCTAAGGGTGTTTGGTTGCAGATGTTTCGTTCTTAACAATGGAAAAGAATACTTGAGAACATTTCAACCAAAGGCAGATGAAGGAGTATTACTTGGTTATTCTCTGAATAGCAAAGCCTACAGAATCTACAACAAAAGAACGCAAATTAAAGATCGAAGAATCTGTTCATGTAGTATTCTATAAAGGAAACAAGAAAGTACTCTTGAATGATGATCTCTCAGATAGGTTCAAAGAACTGTTGATTAAAGATTTTGAAAAAGGATCCTCAGAATGAAACAATTCTATCATTCAAATAGAGGATGAGTCTGACGATGAAAAGCAACCTATGCTTAGTAACAACCAGATGACTCTAAGACATGATGAAGAATTTCCTATGAGAATTCCAGCAATGGAACAGGTTACTGAGAACCTTCATCATGAAGAGGTATCTGAAAATGAGACTGCTGAAATGCAAGTTCCAGATATCTCTAACACTGAAAAAGTGTCAGATATCCATGGCATTTCCCATGTGTCAGATATCTCAGATACTGCACAGATATCTCATCAAGATCATATTGATTCACATTCAAATCAAAATGATATTGATCCTACTAGTTCAAAACCCATTATGAAATGGATAAGAAATCATCCTGCAAAGGATGTGATTGGTCCCATAGACCAAGGAGTTAGAACTAGAAAAGCAATCGCTGAAAATGCAAATTGTCTCTATGGATGTTTCATCTCAAATATTGAACCAAAGACTATAGAAGAAGCATTAAAGGATCAAGAGTGGATCTCTGCAATGCAAGAAGAGTTGGATCAATTTGAGAGAAACAAAGTCTGGAAACTGGTTCCATTTGTTAACGGAATATCTGTAATCAGAACCAAGTGGGTTTTCAGAAACAAAATGAATGAGTCTGGTGAAATAACCAGAAACAAAGCTAGGTTCGTTGCCAAGGGATTCACCTAGACTGAAGGACTAGATTTTGATGAATCTTATGCACCAGTTGCAAGATTGGATGCAATAAGACTCTTTCTAGCCTTTGCAGCTCATAATGACTTTACAGTTTATCAAATGGATTTCAAGAGTGCATTCCTAAATGGTGAACTTGCTAAGGAAGTCTATGTTGAGCAACCACCAGGATTTGAAGTTTCCTCATAAAGTAGGATGGTCTATAAGCTTCAGAAAGCTCTGTATGGGCTGAAACAAGCTCCAAAAGCATGGTATGATACACTGGCCAAATACCTACTAAAAAGCGGTTTCAAGAAAGGAGATGTTGATAAAACACTCTTCACACTGAACCATGATGGGAAACTACTTTTAGTTCAAGTATATGTTGATGACATTATATTTGGATCTAAAGACAAGCAACTTTGTGAAGACTTTGCTGAACTCATGAAATGTAAATTCGAGATGAGCATGATGGGAGAATTGAATTACTTCCTAGGGCTGCAAGTCAAGCAACTCAATGATGGAATATTCATTAGTCAAACAAAGTATGCAAAGGACATGCTCAACAAGTTTAATCTAAAGCCTTCTGAAAAGAATGCTAAGATACCAATGAGCATTGGAACCAAAATGACCTATACTGAATCTGACAAGAGTGTTGAAGAACACAAGTATAGGAAATTGATTGGTTCTCTACTGTACCTCACTGCAAGTAGACCTGGTATTCAATATGCAGTTGGAGTGTGTGCTAGATTTCAGACAAATCCAATGCAATCACACTACAACATTGCTATGAAAATTTTGAGATATGTAAAAGGTACTGTAGAAGTTGGATTGTGGTATCCAAAAGATAGTGGATTGAGTTTGGTTGGCTATTCAGATACTGACTATGCTGGATCATTGCTTGATAGAAAAAGCACCTCAGGAACTTGTCAATTTCTTGGTGCCAGATTGATATCATGGTTCAGCAAGAAACAAAACTCAATTGCTACATCTACCACAGAGGCTGAATATATTGCAGCTGGGTGTTGTGCTTCACAAATATTGTGGATACAACAACAACTCAGAGACTATGGACTCAATGAAGAGAAAACTCCCATTTTCTGTGACAACACAAGTGCTATTGCCATAACTCAGAATCCTAAGTTTCATGCTAGAACAAAGCACATTGATGTTAGACACCACTTCATCAGAGACAATGTTTAAAAAGGCAATATAGAGATACTCAAGATTGGCACTGAAGACCAACTTGCAGATATCTTCACTAAGCCACTACAAGAAAGTAGATTCTTAGCATTAAGACACAGTCTTGGACTAATGGAGCTACCTAAGAACTGAAAAAGTTCAGATATCTGAAGAAGATATCAAAGGACAGAAAAGAGGAATCTGGAACGGGTACCCAGAAACCAAAGGCTAAAGGGTAAAATAGCTATTTAAAGATCTCTGAGACGGGTACTCAGATATCTAGATCACTCAGTGAGGGGGAACACAAAAGAGAATAGTACAACTGTCTACAGTTAACTACTATCTTGAAATTTGAATTATATCGATCTTTGTGAAAAACTTTGAAAAGACAACAAGTATAAGATAGAATCAGTTACAACAGTGTTCTCATTCACACAGAAACGTAATTCAGATAGCTAATAGCCAAAATTCATTAAATGGGCACAATTACAATTGTTGATTGTGATCATTGTTGAAGAAGCAATGGTAACCCTTGATGAAATGGGCGATTGATCTTTACGGCAGAGATTAACTCTCAGTAAATAGTGGATTGTTGAAATTCAGACAGGGCCCACTATGCATTTAATGCCGAACAAGCTTTTACCCATGTCTGTCTGCAATACACAGATAACTACACACAAAATTAATTTGTATGTATGTGACTGTTGAGATTACATTGCTATATATATAGGATTTTGGCAAAAGAATTCACTTTCGCCTAATCCAACATTCCGACTTGCACAAGAATAGCAAATTTCTTTCTTCTATTTTCTCTGCAAATCTCTGCTCCCAAATTAGTTTTTCTGGAAAGAATCACTAATCTTTCACATTAATCTCTTCGCACCTTCAAAAACTCACGCTATATAAAGAGATGGCCCCAAACGATCAACTACCCAGAAATCCCAAATACCTTTGAAAAGCAAGCACCAGAGTTGGTAGTTATTAACAATCGATTGGTAGGGAACTTCAATCCCGATCATTGGACTTCAAATCACAGAATGATTTGGGGTGGTGCCATGATTGAGGAGTACCTCACGGCTGCTATTGAAAGTAAAGCCGACAGGAAGTTAATCCTTGACATGCCTGAAAAGGCACAAATCAAAGGTTTTTTATCTGTTGTTCCCAGTGGAGTCTCTTCACTGGATGTACTGGAATTTTACAACAACTCCAGGATTATATCCTGTGTTACAGAAGGCACTACAATAGTGTCTATAAAAACGTTAGTCCAAGGAAAGGAAATCCTTCTGGACTCAACAACTTTCTGCAAGTTGTTTGACCTTCAAAATCTTGGAAAGGATTTTGAAATAGACACCAAGGATGATGATCTCCTTGAAGGTGTAAAACAATTGTTCAGTGATGTGTGTGATATTGAAAAATCAGATACACCCACTGATTTCAAGCTTGCTGACATCAGAACCAGACATCTCCGGTTCATCGATGTTGGCATGCATTCTTCACAGATGCTTTGATGGTCTACAAGGAGGTGCTGACCAGATAAGCCAAGAACGCTGGATGATGATATTCTTGTTGCAACAACAAGACAAAAGGCTGGAAAACCCTTTCAATTGGGGAAAGTATGCCTTCATGAAATTTGTGAAGAAAATTCAAAGCTTTGAGCCTACAATCGCTAAAGGACTTGCTGAGCCAAAGAACACAGTAAGCTATGGTCTAAAGATATGCTACTTGCTGGAAAAGCTTGGCATTGAGCTCAGAGAGAAGGCAGACATAGCCAACAGTAACCTACTCTACAAGTATGAGTATACAAACATGATGAAAAAGGTTACTGGATCTCAGAAAGGTTCCAAGAAGCGAAAGACTGAAGAGGTATCTGAGGGAAAAGTTGCGACCAAGAAGCCCAGAACTTCACGGAAGAAGTCTGCTGGCAAATCAGAAGGCACACCCATTGAGGTTGTCGATTCCCAGATACCTGTCGTCGCTGCAGATGACTCATCAATGAAGATGAACTCATCAATGCTGCAAAAGAGGTATCGACTACTGAACAAGTAGACTCAGCAAGAGAAAGTGCTTTCAGAAATGTTAAGACTATTGCCGAAAGCCTTGATGATGAACTCATTAATGCTGCTAAAGAAAGTAGTGACAGATACCAAGCCCTTTCTGCTGAAATTGCAGGAATTATGGACCAATCAGTTCCCAATGCTGATGAGAGCTCTGACGATGAAGATGATGAATTAGTCATCTCTCAAGTCCTAGAAAAATCAAAAAGGGCTAAGGTTACTGAAAAGGTAACTGGTGTAGAGGTATCTGAAGAAGAACTACACCACAAAGTTCTTTGAACAAGCACCTGTTTCAAAGGTTGCTGAAGAAGCAACTGTGTCCAAGGTCACTGGATAAATTACACCATCAGAGCAAGAAAGACTGAAAGATATTGAAGATGCTCTGATGAGTGATAGCTTAGTGTTGGAGGATACTGCCATTGCCTCAACACTCAACAGTCTGTCTCAAGCACGACAACCACAACAACCAGATGAAGATACTGCTGAAATGGTACTTGAGCTACAGATACCAGCAACTTTCATTGCTGAAGAAAATCCTGCAAAAGAGCAGGTTCCCCAACTCAATGAGAGGGATCAAACTGAGACATCTACCGTAATGATCAACTGTGGGAGGCAACTGAGTTGCATACTCAGGAAAGGTCTGAAGTACCTGAAACTTCAAACAAAGAAGCTGAAATGGAACAAAAAGACCAAAACATTGAAGGGTCACAAGTTCCAGAGACCAATCAGCCTGACACTGCTCAGGTAGCTGAATGGTTTAATTCTCTACTTGTGATAATTTGTGTTTATTAATCTTGTGATTTAATAAAATTTCTTTGTTACAGGCTGAATTAGAAACACAAGAACAAGAGGAAGCTGGAAAGCTTGCCTCAGAGACTGAGAAAGAGGCCACCACAACCTCACCTCTTGAGGAATCTGAGCCTGTGCCACAGGTGATAAAGAGTTCCTTGAGATGTTACTCTTCAGTTATATGTTAATACACTTGATTAATTAAGTGGATGTTTCTAATAGGCTCCAACTGAGAAAGAAGAAGATAAGGCAGAAATGCCAGAAAAGGACCCAGAGACCGTCAAGGTTTCTGAAGAAAACATCATTGAGCCTTCTAGTGAGAAGGTATATAAAACTCAGTGACAAACATTCTTCATCATGGGTTAATAACTTCTTCTCTAATTACTCAATACTTTCTACTTACAGGCTCATTCAGAAGTAGAAGTGCAAGGGGAAAGAGTTGCGACATCCCCTGCACCCATGGAAACTGATGAAGCCCCCAAGGCAACATCACCAGAAAGAACACCAGAAACTGAGAAAGTTTCTGCGAAAAATGATTCTAAGCCTATTGTTGAGGAAGTAAGTGGAAAACTCAGAAATCATTGAAGCTTAATTGCATAAATTCTTTCATGACAATTTCCTAAGTATTGTGATAATTTTCATTCTCAGGATCAAGCAGAAAGAAAGGTTGATGAGGACCAGACTTCCAAGTCTCCACCTCACAACAAGATATCTGAGGCACCCCCTGTCTCAGTAGTACAAGTCTCTGAGCCTGATGTACTCATTCATGTAACTCAGAAACCTAACTACACTCGTACTCAGATATCTACACAAGTTTTGAATCTAACTCAAAACTCTTTCTTTCAGGCTCAAACAAGTGCCACGAAGGTCCCTGATGATGAGAAAAATGACCTACTTCCCTTCTTCAAGGCTCATACCCTGCCAAAGCACATTCAATGCTTCAAGAAATGGCAGAGGTTAAGGTGCTCTAATCTCTCTGAAATATTGAGAATCACAGATCAACCTACGAGACGAGCACGAGCTCTTGACTTGGAGAACTACATCCATGCAATGTTCCCCACGGAACAATATCAAGTTGCGACTTTATTGCATAAGGATTTCTCCAGAGAAGTGGCACACAAGTTGATTCAAGCCTTCAATCAGGCTGATGGTCAGACAAGATTGCAGATGGCATTCAAGCCAGTCCTGCCCCAGACTCTACAATTTATTCCTTCTGAGAAAGAGGAGGTTAATGGGCAGAAGATCACTATTCCTGAAGTGATTAATCTTGTATCTGAAGATGATGAGGATGAAGAAATAGATGAGAATAACTTTGATGAACCTCCCACTGACCATCACAAAAAGGATGATGATGATAAGGATGATGATGATAAGGATGATGATGATGCCCCTGCACCAGGGACGGGAGGGATTCCACAAGGACACATTGCCTCAGCTGCTGAAAAGCACATTGAGAGGACATCACAACAATCCCCTCCTCCATCTCCTCAGAAATCTAATCATCCAACTCCCCAACACAAAAATACTACTGAACAAGTAGTTGAGCACTCTGAAGGAACAACTCAGAAAATATCAGATGCACAAGCCAGAGTTGCTCAACTCAAACAACTGTTGGAGGAAGAACAACAACTACATCTTCAACTGGAAGAAAAGATAGCTGAATCCAGAGCACAGCTCCAAAAGATTGAAGATCAAACAATCAAGGAAATGGAAGCTTATGCTGAAATGAAAGAACTCCAGCTTGCTGTTCAGGAAATTGCTGAGGAATTAGATACTGAACAAGTATCTAGTGATAAGCATGATGCTAAGGCTGCATTCCAAAAAGATGTACCATCCTCCTCACTAAAAGGAAAGAAACCCATCTCTGAGATGGTTGCTGGACTAGAAAACATTGATGAAAATGTCCAAGAGGATGAAGATCACTGGGCTGATATCTCAGATGATGAAGAAGACAAGACATTGGCAGAACACCGCAATGAACATTTAGCGGTTTCTCATTTGAAAAGGAAGCTGATTGCTCCTGAAATATTCAGCAAGCTGCCAAATGCAACTCCAATGAATACTTGAACATATATCAAGTACTGGCTAAATTGAAAAAGGAGTTGTTTTCTCAAGATAAAGCTGCCACTGCATCAGTCCCTGCAGAATTGAAAACTTTCACTGAGCTCATCACTCAGAGAACAACCAGTCTGATCATTTCTCAGAAAGATCTAGGCATGGTTAGGGATGATGACCAAAACTTGATGCAAAAGCCTTTGAAGAGGCGTGCTATGTTTCTGGAAAAGCAGATGCTGTTCAAGACCCCACTGGCAGAGCTTACTGATAAGGATACTGGTCTTATCAAACAAAATCAGGAGCTAAAGGCTGATCTGGAAAAGTTGGTTGCTGCTTACAACTATCTGCAAGGCAACTTTAATTCTCTTTCAGAATCATTTGTGATTCTTAGTCAGTCAACAATGACTAAGGGGGAAGAATATCAAGTTGCTCAGAGAGGAAGAGGAAACAAAATAAAATCTGAACAACCACCTCTCAGAATAAATGAGCCCTCCTCCAGTCAGACTGCTCTACATATAGTGGCCACCACTCAACTTACTGAACAAGGAATGACAACAAGGGCCAGAGCACAGAAACCTCCAAGGAGTACCAAGGCTCGAAGGAGAAGACAAGTAAGAGGGATTGATGAATCTTTTGAAGAAGAAGAAGAAGAAGGCCAAATCAAATCCCTGGGCAATGAAGAAGGCTGCAAAAGTCTCACAAGAATTGACATTGATGATGATGAAGAGAGTAATGAAGATGAAGCTCCTCTTCATAGAAAAAGGAAAATTGATAGCCTAACTGAGCCCATAGCTGCAAAGCCTTTGGCAGCTAAAACACCCTCTGGAAATACCAAGTCTATCCAGGGTGGTTCTTCAAGCAATACCCCAAAGGAGAATTCAAGACAAAGGAGGAACAGACTGAGAGCTGAACAAAGACAACTTCAACTACCACTCAGGCCTGAAGAAGCCAAGATTGAGTATGTGAAGACCAACAGTGACTCCTCTGTCTACAGGTGCATTAATCAGAAGAATGGTTACTGGATTCTGGAACTTAAGCATCTACTGGTACACTCAAAATTTCCAGAACCAATCCATAAACAGCTCATGGCATGGAGAAAAGACAAGCCAATCTTTATTAACACCAACCACATCAAAGCCTGGTTGGATTTTGAAGTAATCAAGAGAATAGAAGCCATGAAGAAGGACCTCTCTGATGTATGTCCTTATGGAAAGCCAGATGATGTGCACAGAATTCCCAACATTACTGGAACAGGCACAAGAGCAAGACTTGTTGTGGAACCCTATGAGTCCTTCTACTTAACTGAAGATCAATACAAGAGTGACATCAGATATCTGAAGATCATTTATAAATACTTCAAGCTATCAGATATCAGAATCGAGCATGCCTGGAAATGGGGAAAGTATCTGTGGGTCAAGCACTTTGTCAAGAAAAATCCTACCAAAACCTACAAGGAAGTCTGTGGATTTGCCAGAGACACAGAGATGATTGTCAGAACTCTTCTCTATGACTACTCTGATGATATCAAAAGGTTTGGTGATAGAAAATTTGCAGATTGATCCATGGAGCTGTTTATGAAAACTTGAAATGTTGAAGACTTGAAGACTAGTTCATTAGGATGTCTACTTGGAGCTTGGTTACTCCTGTTGTCCTAATTTACTATGTATTTTTTTTTTTTTTTTTTTGTATCTTGCTGACTGAGCTAAATTGTATTATGTACTAAAGTTATCAGTAAACTTTCTCTGTAACATATCTGATGAACTTACTCTCAGATATTATTTTCTATAAAAGATAACTTGTCAGCAAAGATCACACCTTGTGATTTGGTTGATGCTTACTTTCTGCACTTAATTATATGAATTGGAAGATCATAATAAATGATTAAGTAGTGGATTATTTCCTCATCCAGATTTGTAATAGGTCAGATAGTCATCGTTGACTGATCAAAATGGGGGAAATTTGTTAGGAATATCTGTTTAGATTTTGATCAGCAACCTAATGACTTATCTTAGCTCAGAAAGGTGATTAGTACTCTTAGTTCACTTGAACACTGTAAAAGAGGAAACTCACTAAGTATGATAGTCTAGCAAATCTTGTATAGGATGTTAGGTCTCGAAATGTAATTTTTATTTTCTGAAGAAGACCAAGAAGAAGGCATCCGGCAGGAAAAGTTCAACAAATTTTGAAGACTTGAAGATTGCACAAGATTGCTGAAGACAGAGGTTTTTCAGATACCTATGACCAGATATCTTGAAGACACAAGCGTTTTTAAATAAACAGTGTTACAAGAGATATCTGAGAATTAAAAGGTTTCTGAAACGAGGAAAGTGCCCACAGATACCTACACTCAGATACCTTGGATAAAGATTATGTTTCCGGGAAACAATATATTCTTAACAAGTGATATCTGGAGCTGTGATGATCTCTGGAAAAGGACGTGCAAAGCCTCAGAAAGCATGCATTGTTCCGGTGGCACTACAGGACAAAGTATAGTACAGTGCATTAAATGCGCGGACAGAAATGTCTGAACAAAAACGGTAGCTTCTGAAAAAGAAGACAAACCTGCTACAGTACTATACTCAGATATCAATAGTTTGAATTTGATTTAAGCCTAACGGATACTATTCAAACGGCACTCAAATTCATCTATAAATATCAAACACTTAGACTGCTTGAGAACACACACTGAACACCTTAGATCACTGAACTTATACTGAATACTCTCACAAGCTCTCTCAAGCTTACTACTTACCTTCAAGCTTTCTGTTGCGACCAAAGCTCTTGATTCTAAGTAGCACCAAAGTTCTAAGTGTCCTGATCCTTAACGAGCATTGTTATTTGTGAAAGAGTTGAACTAAGATTTCATATCCGAGTTTCATTCTCTTGAACACTTACCATAGACTTGGGTCAGTAGAGAACAAGATACCATACATTGCAAAATGTATTAAGTATACTTGATTCATAGAGCTATCTGAATAACTGAACAAGTTATTAAAGAAGCTCACCTGACAATTTACCTTAACCAACACCTTAATCGGCGTGGAGTACAGGAAGTACTTAGTTTGGGAAACTAAGGAATAACTCCAAGGTTATTGAGCACAAGAAGTACTTAGTTTGGGAAACTAAGGAATAGCTCAAAAGGTTTCTGAGTACATGAAGTATTTGGCTGTGAAAGCCGGGGAATAACTCAGGGGGAACACTTAGTTGGGAACCTAGTGTATTTAGGAATCAAGAGAAGATATCTGTAAGGTTACCTCATTTATCTATCTTAGTGGATTCTAGGTCTGAGAAAGGCCGAAGTGGATTAGTTGAAGGATTACGCCACCTTCAGATACCACTATAAAAAAGACTTGTGTTATTTACTTTATGCAGTTTATTACTTGTTTTACTTATCTTGCAAAGTACTTACACTTATCTTGCTGAGCACGTGCACTTATCACGGAAAAGTCTTCCGCTCTCTGAAATTAAGTATCAGATATCTTCACAGATCTGAGAAACTGTGTTTATCGACAAAAGTTTTAAAAGACTATTCACCCCCCCCCCCCTCCTCTAGTCTTTTACTTTGTCGTTATCTGGACCAACATGCACCCTCCGACTTATCCTGGTAAAGGCACATTGGATGACTCAATCATTCTTGATCCAGAAGGTGATCCCCCTTTGTGTCCGGTGTCGCCAGGAGGCGAGCCGAGGAAGAGAGAGAGCGGATGCTGAAGATGATCCGTAGGAGGATCCGAATGCAGCAGGAAGCTCGTCGGGCTCAAGGTGGTGGCTCGGAATCTCAAGGCTCAACCTCGGAATCCACTGAAGGGACAAGGCGGGGTATACCCCGTAGGCATATGTATGGTCCTCGGACCTTAAAAAGTTGTACTTTCCGTTTTCTAAATGTTCGAATGATTTTCTAATGAAATTCGAACTGACCTCAATAGATGAAGTTGTTACCTTTCTCATAAACTTACTTTGTCGGATCATTTTTATGCCATTTACTTGCAAAATGGCCAGCAGGTACGAACTCGGACACGGTTAATGGGCTTGTCTAGATTCGGTAGGGTAAGCTCAGTCGATCCGACACTGTTCGGCTCTACGGATGGCCCAAGCCCATTGTCGACGTCAAGGCTCTTACATGTCGGACGCTTATTGGTTCGTCCTATCTATAAATACCCGAGTTCTCCTTTGCATTGATCGCCTAAATCCGACTCCAATTTCCATTCTTACTGAAAATTTCCACCTTCTTTCTCAAACTCGGATAGATCTTATAATTTGAGCCCGGTAGTATCCATAAGAAGATGATTTCTTGACTAGTCTCCCCCTCGAGACTCCCGTCCACTCTCAAATCAGTGCTTGTCTTGAGTTTGAGAGTGGCGTGGGTCTGGAGGGGATGATTGCTCGACATCAGTTGTTAGAAAACACAGATCTTGGGAAATGTTCAGATCCGGGGGTAGACTAACGGATGATCTTATCGGTCGTATGTGCGATCCACCCGGTAGGAGCTTTTCCTTTCTGAGGAGCTGCTGGCGGGTGGGTCGCCATACGATCAATGTGTCAGATCCGTGCTCAAATTCGAACAAACATGTACCTTTGAAGAACCCCCCCTGTCCGGAGATAGGAGGTTTGATGCTGTAAAGATCCGAGGTAACACCTCTTGGTTCTCTTCATCAGGCACATCTATTATATCCGAAGATCCGAGGTTTGATGTCGGACATAATAGATGTGTCCGTCTAATCTACTTATGAGTATGAGATTCCGAGTGCCTTTTTTATAGGCTGGCCATGATAAATTATTGACTCATGGTGGCTCGGACTGGGTCACCAATCACTGGTTTAATGTGTCCGTTGTGGGCTCTACTCGGACAATCTTTTCTGTGATTTGTAAAGTGTCCCTCCACGGACTTAGCGTGATCCAAAATGGGTAATCCCAAAGGACCCAACGCTATCTGGTCCAAGCGGATGGCCCAGGGCCACCGTCAACACCGACTTTCAATATTCCCATCCTTTCCTAGTTTGGTGCAAACCCTAAATGTAGGAAAGGTGTGGGTATTGAAGGATAGGCTGCTCAAAAGGAAATTGCCAACAACGTGCTCTGATTCCTATAGGTGGGTTGATTGAGGAAATACGCGAGAGCCTTATCTGTCAATCCTCCCTTAGTGGCTCAAATCTCTCTTGAATCGGTTGAAAATCCTCGAGTGTTAAGAGGGTTGGAGCCTCTAAAGATGAATTGGTTGAGATTTGGTCATTTCGACTTCCAAGGTCCATCGGAGAATTGGTGTCCGTACACACTATGCACGGGATCCGTAGAGGGAATCAAAGGTATGGTGATATTGTAGAATTCCAACTTACTGAATCATTCTGTGTTGTGCAGGCACATCAGATTCTTGGTGTTCCCGGAAGTAATGACTAAGTGGAATACTTTCCTGTCGGAGAAATGTGCTCAATGGAGGACGATGTATCCCTAAAGACTTTCCGCATAGTCAATGTATTGTAGTAGTAGATTCTGATAAAGGTCCGAGATTGCGAACTGCAAGGCAGTGTTATGTATACTCTGTTTCGCATGTGAATAAAATTCCTTGCTTGTCTCTTTTGTCACTTGAACAATAAACATTATTTGTACGAATTGAAGGATAAAAGTTGCATTGATTTGACGGAAATTCAATTACAACTTGTGGTCCATAAAGCCAATGACAAAAGAATAACGAGAACAGAACTGACGGAGTTCCGCGTAACAAACAGTTTTAATCCTAAAATATCCAAATGACCGGCAGAGGTCCGTGTAACCATCCCTACGCATAGAACTTTTGAAGGTTCCTGGCATTCCAAGTACGCTTGAGTGGGTGTCCGTACTCGTCTTCCAATTCGTAACTTCCGTTCACCCTTGCACCAACGATCTTGTAAGGTCCTTCCCATTTAGGCTTAAGCTTCCCGACATTGCCCAAGATATCAGCTCGGCGGAGCACTAAGTCTCCGACCTGTAAGTCTTTCGCTTGAACATTCCTGTTGTAGGCCCGGGCTGCAGTTGCTTGATATCTGTGGATTTTGGCCAATGCTTCGGTCCTCTTTTGTTCTAACATATCTAGATCATAGATCCGAGCTTCACGATTGACGAAATCATTGAACTCTTGGACCCTCATTGTTTCAACTGCAATTTTCGCTGGTATAACTGCTTCCAAGCCATAGACCAGGGCAAATGGGGTTTCTCTAGTTGCGGTCCGCGTAGTGGTGCGTGAGCCCACAGTACGCCATCTAGGTCATCCGCCCAACTCTCCTGAGAAGTTCTCAACCGCTTTTCCAGGATCTTAACAATTATCTTGTTCGTGGACTCAGCTTGTCCATTAGCTTGTGGATATCCGACAGATGTGAAGCGTTGTTCAATCTTGAAAGATGCCAACCATTCCTTGAGTTTGTTGCCCGAGAATTGAGCGCCATTGTCCGAGACAAGAATTCTTGGTAGGCCAAAGCGACAAATAATGTTTTTCCAAATGAAGGTCCGCACGCGGCTTTCCGTGATAGTTGCCACAGCTTCCGCTTCTACCCACTTGGTGAAATATTCCACGGCTACAATTAAGAATTTCTTCTGTTGAGTGCCCCTTGGGAATGGCCCGACAATATCGATGCCCCATTGATCAAACGGACATGCTATGACTGACGGAATCATAGGGTGTGTCGGACGATGGGGAACATTTGCATAATATTGACAATCAGGACATCTTCGGGCGTAGCTCGCGGAATCCTTATCAATGGTAAGCCAGTAGTAGCCTTGTCGAATGATCTTCTGAGCAAGAGTTCCACTACAAAAAATCTGGGCTGTAGCGACGGATAGATCCGTCGGTACAGCCCAGCTATCCGTCGCCCCAGCTCTGGCGACGGATAGAAAATCCGTCGCCCCCCTGGAGCTGTGGCGACGGATAAAAATCCGTCGTCCAACTCGCGACGGATTGGACGACGGATTGACCTTTTTTTTTAAAAAAAAAAAATGATTATGGGGCGACGGATAGATCCCATTTTTTTTTTTTTAAAAAAATAAAATCCGTATACGAATTTTTATATTCGTATACGGATTAATTCCGGCAGTGGTGGTGCGGTGGGTGTGGTGCAGGTGGTGGTGGAAGGGTGGTGGTGGTGGTGGAGGAGATGGTGGTGGTGGCAGGGTGGTGGTGGTGGAGGAGATGGTGGTGGTGGTGGTGCGGTGGTGGTGGGAGTAGAGAGGTGGTGGTGGTGGAGATGGTGGTGGAGGAGGATGGTGGAGGAAAGGAGGTGGTGGAGGAGATGGTGGTGGCAGGGTGGTGGTGGTGGGAGGAGAGAGGTGGTGGTGGTGGTGGAGGAAAGGAGGTGGTGGAGGAGATGGTGGTGGTGGAGGATGGTGGTGGTGGGAGGAGAAAGGTGGTGGTGGAGGATGGTGGTGGTGGGAGGAGAAAGGTGGTGGAGGAGATGGTGGTGGTGGAGGATGGTGGTGGTGGGAGGAGATGGTGGTGGTGGAGGATGGTGGTGGTGGGAGGAGAAAGGTGGTGGTGGGAGGAGGAGGAGAGGAGAAGTAGTGGAGAAAAGGAGGTGGTGGAGGAGATATATTATATTTTTTTAGGTTTTTAGCGACGGATAGATCTAGATCTATCCGTCGCTAATTTTTTTTTTTTTTTAATTTTCCGGCCTTGTAGCGACGGATAAATCTATCCGTCGAAAAATAGCGACGGATAAATCTATCCGTCGCTAAAAATTTTTTTTTTTTATTTTGGTCAACGCTCTGTAGTGACGGATAATTTTATCCGTCGCTACAGAGCGACGGATAACCTTTATCCGTCGCCAAACGGGGCGACGGATCTATCCGTCGCCCCAAGTAGCGATCCGTCGCTACAGGGGCGACGGATAAAATCCGTCGCCCCTTTCCGTCCCGTTACGGATGGATTCTTGTAGTGTTCGTCCTCCGGACTGGCTTCTGCAGCTTCCGCTGTGAATTTCCTCAAGCACAGTCTTCGCTTCTTGCGGACCCAAACATCTCAAATGAGTCCCAGCGAAAGATTTCTTATACAAATCTTCCCCAAGTAGAAAATATCTGTTTGCTCGTACAGACACTTTGACTCCTTCGGATCACCGGTAATTATCCGTCTTTGAGATAACTAAAGATCTCGATCATCCGCTTCCTTCCGCTTCGCTTATCATAACGGTGGAGTAGGACTCATGACGGATGAGTCAGTAATAGTGAGTAGGATTACTCTCCTCGTGTCTAGAGCAAATTGCTATGACGCAAACTTTGCCAGAGCATCCGCTCTTTCATTCCATGCCCTATCAAAATTCTCCAGGGTAAACTCATCAAAGAGACTAGCTTCTTGCTTAAGTAGCTCAAGATACTTGATCATTGAAGGGCCTTTTGTGGCAAAAGCACCAGAAAATTGGGCTTCAACTAACTGTGAATCCGTGTAAGCTTTGAGTTTCCGGATCTGCAGGGACTTGGCTAGACGCAGTCCGACTAATAGTGCTTCATATTCAGCCTCATTATTGGTGACTTTGAAGTCCAAGGATATCGCATAGTCGAGTTCCGCGCCATCAGGGCTTTTAAGATAGATTCCAACACCTCCTACTCTTCCAGTGGAGGAACCATCCACTTCCAATGTCCAAACATCAGAGGGATGTTCTTTGGTTTGGAGATCTTCTGTAAGCTCCCGAGTTTCCAACCTTTGTTCCTCCTTCTCTTTAACATCAGGATCAGAGTTGTTAGTACCGGATTCCCTTGTGATATAATCGAGAAGGAACATTTGGTTTACCCGAGATTCCTCCCATGATGTAGTCTGAGACTGATTGATGAACTGAGCATCCTCGAGGTTTTCGGGACTGATCTTCGGCGGAACCGGCTTTCGGTTGATCTGCTTGGTGATTAGGCATTCAAATGCCTGTTTATCCGGAAATTTATCTGACTCCGCTTCAGGGTATTCCGCTAGGAAGTCAGCAACGACTTGAGCTTTCTTGGCTGTCGGAGCCTGATAGCCAATGTCATATTCTCTCAGCTATATGGCCCACTTAGAGAGTCGTCCGGATTGGTCGGGCTTTCCCAGGACCTGTTTCAAAGGTTCCGTAGTTAGTACTACTATTTTATGAGACTTGAAATATGGCTTTAATCGCCTTGCAGTGTAAACCAGAGCATATGCAAATTTCTCAATCTTGACGTATCTTGTCTCCGCCCCAGCAAGGGCTTTACTAAGATAGTAGATTGGCAAGTGATCATTAGCTTGGACCCGTACTAATACGAAACTCATTGCCTCTTCCGTAATTGCTAGGTAGAGGTAGAGTGGTTCTCCTTCAACGGGTTTGGAGAGCAGCGGAGGGGAATGGAGGTACGTTTTCAAATTTTCAAAAGCCTCAGAACATTCTGCGGTCCACTCAAAGCTCTCTCCTTTCCGGAGGATTTTGAAGAATGAAAGGTTCTTCTCTGCGGATCGCGAAATAAAACGACTTAAGGACATGAGACGTCCAATAAGCTGTTGTACCTCATTGAGGTTCTTCGGATGAGGCAGATCTAGGATTGCTTTGATCTTCTCGGGATTTGCGCTTATCCCTCTCTCTGTGACCATGTAGCCCAAAAACTTTCCGCCCTTCACTCCGAAGGTGCACTTTTCTGGATTCAGTTTCATCCCATACTTCCTGAGGATAGCGAAGCATTTGCTCAAGTTCTCTATATGTTGTTCTTCGGTTTTGCTTTTGACGAGCATGTCGTCTACGTATACCTCCATGGTCTTGCCAATTTCTTCCTTGAACATCTGATTCACCAGTCGTTGGTAAGTTGCTCCCGCGTTTTTCAATCCGAAGGGCATCACTTTAAACCAATACACCCCTCCTGCAGCAAAGAAAGTTGTTTTCTTAATATCCTCCTTCGCCATCCGAATCTGGTAAAAGCCTTGATACGCGTCCATGAAACTCAGTAACGCGCATCCGGCTGTAGAATCAACCAATTGGTCAATCCGTGGCAAAGGGCATGGATCCTTTGGGCAAAACTTATTTAGCCTAGTGAAATCATTGCACATCCGCCATTGCCTGGTGACTTCTCTACTAGAACCACGTTGCAAACCTAATCAGAATAACGGACCTCTTTGATATGCCCTGCTTTCATGAGTCGATCAACTTCGGCGGATATGATGGCATCCTTGATAGGACCGAAATCCTTTCCCTTCTGACGGATATATTTAATCGAGGGATCCATGTTCAGTCGGTGAACAACAACCCTCGGATCTATCCCCTTTAGGTCGTCAGTACTCTAAGCAAAGACATCACTGTTATCTCGGAGACAAGCAATGAGCTTCATTTCCACTTCCGCATTCATCTATGTCCCGATTCTAGTCTTCTTATCCGGACTCCTAACAACAAGCTCGACTTCCCTAAGAGTTTCATGAGGCTCGATCCGTGCAGTTTTAGGAAACTTGTCCTTCTGGCTCCCTACCCCAATGTTAGGATTCTCCTTTTTTGGTGGAAGAACAACCTGCGGATCAGAAGTCACAGTGACTGCCAACACTGGTGCGGATGCTCTCCTTGTGGACATAATATAACACTCCCAAGCTTCTCGGATGTTCCCCACTTCCTCTCCAACTCCGCACGGGGTCGGGAACTTCATCCTATTATGGAGGGTGGAAGATATAGCTCGGAATTGATTGAGTCCCGGACGACCAAAGATGGCATTGTAGTCAAAAGTTTGATCCACCACTACAAAGCGGACTAGCTGTGTCACTCTTGCGGGATGTGTCCCAAGTGAAACATGAAGCATGACACTTCCTAGGGGGCGAACAGTTCCTCCTCCAAACCCTAATATGGAGGTATTGACTCTCTCATATCGGATTCCTCCCAGATTCATCTGATCTATTGTCGATTTGGAGATGATGTTCGAGGAACTCCCTGTATATCGGATTCCTCCCAGATTCATCATATCTACCAGGATCTTGTTTACTCGATAAGTTGCAATGGTTAAAGAAACCACCAGCGGAACATCTGGATCATCTATGTCTTCGCCTCCTGCCGTAGGAGGAGGGATCTCACTATCATCAAAGTATATAGCATTTGTCCCTCGAATTGCTGGAGCAGCATATGATCTGTCATTGTTCCGGAGATTCTGAGCTGTCCGCTCTCTTGCGTTCCTACTATCGCCCCCAGTTGGTCCGCCTGCTATGGTGTTGATCACTCCGCTGTATGGAGGGTTCTCCATTTCAACGTCATCATCGTACCTGTATGGGTGTCGGCCCATGCGAGGCGGATGGTTGGCTGGCGGAGGTGGCAAGGATAGAGGATGGGGCGGTGGCTCTGTAGCTCTATCATCCCTTTTTCATTCCGTCCTATCATGTCTAGAAGGCTCATCCGTATAGACGTGCTCCTTCAACTTTCCCTCTCTTATCAAATGTTCAACCTCCGTTTTCAGTTGAATGCAATCGTCCGTCTCATGACCACGACTCTTGTGAAACTTGCAATACCCCTTTGCATCCTTGTTCTTCCTGTTACCGTGAGATGGCTTGGGCCATTGAATATTCAACTTCTTCTCAATAATAGTTGCCAAGATGTCGGATCTTGGTCTATTGAGATGAGTATAATCCGCATATCTCCTTGGTGGACTCCTTTCTCTGTGGAAGCCCTTATCTCTGTGATCCTTCCTCGGATCAAACTTATTAGGGCGATGCTCTTGTTTTACTGGATCTTTTCCCTTCTTGGATCCTGCTCTCACTGGAACATTCCTTCGGTACTCCTCTCCATACATTACTTCTTCACAGATGTCATCCAAATGCTTTTCACTCCTCACTTCCTGACTAGAAAGTTTTCTGCAGAGCTCTGTGTTGAAAGTATTAGCATACAGGTGACGGACCCATTCCTTAATACTGTGTGGCTCAACTTGAAGAACTTCCGCGTTAAAGCGATCTAGGAAGGTCCTGAGATCCTCTTGCTCCCTTTGGATAACTTCTGCCAGATGCTCTATAGTGCGCCTCCTCCTCTTTGATTTTCCAAATCGTCCTAGAAACATGGAGGAGAGGTCCGCATAAGATCTTATCGACTTGTTTGGCAACACAGTGTACCAATCCATAGCTATTCCGAAGAGGGTGGATGAAAAAGTGAGAGCCTTTGTATTATCACTCATCCCCTTGGAATCCATATTACTATTGTACCTTGTCAAGTGGCCAACGGGACAAGTATCCCCGTAATAGTATTCCAAGTTCGGAATCACTTGATCCAAGTTCCTGATCCTTTCATTTTCTCTCATGATGTCATCGCACAAAGGATTTGGTGCACTTGTAGCTACCTGCTCATGATCCTTCACCAAACGCCCGAGGTTAAGAATCTGGGCTTCCAAGGCTTTTTGTTGAGCATAGATTTCTTCTGCATTCATTATCTCCCCCGTCCTAGGATGAACTGCTACATCCGCAGGGAGTTCATCTAGGCGGACCACTAGAATGGTTTCCGCTACATGATCTCTAGCTCTCGGAGGTGCTTGTTGCGGAGCTCTAGGCTGCCTGTTATCCCCCTCCTTATATTCTCTCCTACCGTTCAGACTTCCTTCACCCCGAACTTGGGAAGCAGATGCTCTCCGATCTAGAAGGTTTCGCAGATCCTCTTGAGGTAGCTGATTCCCCAACCTCTGCTGGATCGGATGTTGCCTGTTCCTTGATAGGGCGGGCTCTGCTTGAACCGGAGTAGCCACTGGCGGAGTGACTTGCTGAGGATGGGCATTGTTAGACCCGAGGCAACCTTGGATTATCGTGAGAAATCTATCGAACTGAGTCTCACTTAATCCGAGGTCACTAGTGCGGACGATGCGACCATCGGACATAGTAAACTGTTGATCTGTAGTGGGGCCTTGAGCTTCTGCCGGAGAAACTTGTACGACCCCTTCCCCATGGTTCTCAGGTACAATGTTCTCAGGAACATTTCAGACTCTTCTGGTCGGAATATCACCTCCTTCATCTGTGGATGGGCTTGCTGTGTGCCCATCACTCGGATACCTTCTTCTTACAATGTTCCTCCCTGTTGCATTAGTTCTCCGCCCTCTGCTTGGTGGACGTCCGCGTGGACGTGGGGGTGGAGTTCCGACGTCACTTGCGCTGGTTCGTGTTGCCCTTCTCATTTTTACGAAGATTTTATACGAGACTAACCTATATGAGTGCTTTGATAAACCCTAGAACGAATATGCATAATCTTCACATACCAAAGGTGTTTAGCTACTCATAATTGATAATTGCATGCAAAGATTCATGGTAATAATCATGTGAAACATAGATGAAAAACTCGCATGCAATAACATACAATTCAATCAATAAAGATAAAGAACCAATTGTAAAGAAGAAAGCAATGGAGAAATCAATACCAATAATCTTGATGAATAAAATCAATCAATTACCAAGCTCCAAAGATGTCTCAATGTTAATCTAGGGTTTTTAGGTCCCAAATAGGGTTTAGAATAAGTTATGTTTGAAGTTATGGTGAAATAAATCTATTTAAAGGAGAAAAAACGAAGAGAATCCAGTAGAATTCGACCAGGAGACCGTCCAGAAATCTGCTCTCGTAAGTTCTCGCGGCAGCGAACAAAAATCCTCGCCGTTGTGCGGATGTTTTCTGCCATCCAGATTACGACGTCCATATCTTTTTCTACAGGAGGAATTTAGCTACGATTCTGGAACGAACGTTGTAGCCCTTTGAATTATATTTCCATGGACATCAAGATCAGGTAAATCGGACTTGATATGAGAGAGTTATGTCCAAAATGGCTAGACTGCTCCGTAAATCATCACTTTTGCAAGTCACGCTAAAATGCCTCTCAATTCTTCGTCCGAACTCCGAATCCACTTCCGTCTTCGCCCAATTACTCTTCATTCAGAGATATATAACCAATGTCTTCACTCCAATTTTCACCTTCGGGACCAAATAACACAAAAAATCCTACAAAACACAAACAAAGTACCAAAGCATAAAAACGTACAAAAACACTATAAAACTAAGGTCAAAGACTAACAAAAAACCGCTAAAAATGACCAAATGAGACGTTAGAATATTGTCTCATCAAAATCCCCAAACCGAACCTTTGCTCGTCCTCGAGCAAACAAACAACCTAAACAAGAACTAGACTCGAAACAGAAACAAACAAGAAGCACATAAAAGAGTTGAACTCCAAGTGACCGAATCTACCATTGTAAACATTAAATTTACAAGATGCAAAGGTTTTGCACTCAACTAACCTTGGCAGAATAGTGCACAGAAAATCAAACAAGAAAGCTTCTCAAGTAAATAGCACTTAAGTCTAACTCGCTAATCCCTCACAAGAGGATCCTATGCAACTCTCTCTCACACTCTGGAAGTGTCCAATGGGTTAATCACTCAAGAATATCAAGAGAAAGGAAGGTGACTTTCGTCACAAAAGTGCCTCAAATAACTCATGCAATGTACTCAATCAGTTAAGTCAGAAGGGACTTTTTCCTTGCACATAGCAGCTTGCCAGAACATACAAACCAACTTCCATATCACCACATTCTTGCATACTATGAATTATATGCTAATCAATTGGCCACAATGGACTCTTTTAGTCTCACTTTTTTGGTAGTGTCTGTTTTACCGAAGTCCGCACTTTTGTGCGTGTCGATTATATACGTGCCATCAACCCTCACGGTCATATGGCTTTTTAGGACCACGCCAAAGATATAGGTAGTATTTGAAACACTAACACGACTACAAAGGATGACGAGCACCACGATACACTCGAGACATATTAAATAATCAGGGAAGCAACAGACATAAGTATAAATTAAACATATCAGCACAACAGAATTCTTCTCCCCAAACCGGTTCTTTGTAATGGATTGGCATCGATAAAATAGATCATGAAGAGCATGCCGTTCGTCATATTTAACTTACACAGAGTACACATGAGCATGATGAGGCTCAAACAAGGGAGTTTGCACTTCCCGAATAAATCACACAGGTGCCGGTACAATATTTTTTTCATCGGATAATGGTTTCTCACCGGCTTTTTGGACCAAAGAGCTACACATACTTGTTATTTACAAGAAAAACAGACTTATAGGATTTAAAATCCACTAAACAACTTCCAGTTAAATATCATACAAAACATAAGCGCAAACAAATTTATCATCTACAATAGACGTTCGACTTGGAAGAACAACTCAAACTAATGAAAGACTCTAGAAACAGAAGTAAAATAGCAGGAAACAATGTACGAGATAACATAAGCTCATGATACAGTCGACAACACGACAACATCCCCAAACCAACACAATTGCTAGTCCCTAGCAATGAATAGTGTAAGAGAAAACGACTGTATAGAATGACTAACCATAGCGATGTCTCCGAAGGTGTAATAAAGCTGATCTAGAAGCGCCTCCACCGAAGCGTTGCTCCCAGAAATCCTACTGTGCCTTCCATAGTGTGGCTCACGCCCAAGCACTCAATCTCACGCTGCTCTCTAGCATCTACTCTCCTGTCTCGCTCCTCCTGCTGCTGGTACCTGTATTCTGCTAGACATGTTGCCTGCAAAAACGGTGTAAGAGATAGTAATATGGGAGAAGAGTAAGATTACTACTTCCCCAAACCAAAACAAGATCATCAGTCAGAAGCAGGGGAATACAGAAATATCCCCAAACCAATTCAATACTCCATATCAAAACTCGATTCAATGCAGCTAAGATCACAATCATAAGTGTTAGGAATATCTGTTAGTATTTTGATCACTCATCACATGTTCTTATCTTAGCCAGAAAGGTGATTAAGTACTCTTGGTTCACTTGAACATTGTAAAAGAGGAAATCACTGAGTATGATTAGTCTAGTAAATCTTGTATTAGGATTATAGGTCTCTGAGTGTAATTTTTTATTTCAAGAAGACCATGAAGATCAATCGTAGCAATGGAGCTTTTCTGAAGATTAGAAGACTGAAGATTGCACAAGGTTTATGAAGACACAAAGGTTTAGTCTAACTCAGAAAGACTATGTCCTTAATCCTTTCTTAAGTATATTAACTTACTTTCGAAATATGATTCTGGACATATGACATCATGAGTATGGAGCATGCAAGCCATCAGAAAGGCTCATGTATCCGTTGAGACTATAGGACAATGAACAGTACTATGCATTAAATGCATCGGCAGAAATGTCGAAAAAGCAGTCCTCTCTGAAAAATGAGATAGTGACTTCTGAGTACATAGTTCAAGATATAAACGGATATAATTTGATGGAGAGCACAACGGATATAATTCAAACGCCTCTCAAATTTATCTATATATATCACACACTTAGATGCTTGAAGAACATACCTTAGAACGCTCTATCTTGCAAAATTACCATCAAGCAAAGTATTCTCTCAAGCACTCTACTACCCTTTCTGAAAGCTTTACATTTTGAAGAATCACTAGTAGTTCTAAGTTGTCCTGAACCTTAACAAGAGATTGTTATTCGTGAAAGAGTTGAACTATCAGATACCCTTTCTGAAGCTCATTCTCCAGAACGGACATCAATTACTTGGGTCAAGAAAGCGATCGCCATCCACCGAACAAGTGTATTAAGTAGTCTCGTTCTGTTTGGCTCTCTGAAAATATAACTGAAAAGTTATACGAGAAGCCTTTCTGACAAAACCTTATAATCAACACCATCAAGGCGTGGAGTAGAGGAAGTACTTGATTTGGGAAATCAGGGAATAACTCCAAGGTTATCTGAGTAGAGGAAGTACTTAGCTCTAGGAGCTGGGGAATAACTCAGGGGGAACATTTAGTTGGGAACCATTTGTTTAAGAATCTTAGAATAGGATTATTGTAAGGTGAACTCAATTATCTCTTTCTAGTGAATTCTAGGTCTCGGAAAGACCAAGTGGATTAGTTGGAGGATTACGCCACCTCCAGATACCACTATATTTGCTGTGTCATTTACCTTCAGATTTACATTTCAAAGAAAGTGCACACACACATACTTATTTTTTATGCACTTACCTATCTTAAAGTCTTCCGCGCTCTGAATTTAAGTATCAGAAACCCCCAGGTTTATGTGAAACTGTGTTTATCGACAAAAGTTTTAAAAGACTATTCACCCCCCCCCCCCCTAGTCTTTTACTTTGCCGTTATCTGGACCAACAAGTGGTATCAGAGCAGGAGGTTCACAAGCCTTCAGATCAACCTAGATCCCAGATAGGTGAAGGAACTTTGTCTCTTCGAGGACTATATAATTTGTGTGTTAAGTGTGCGGTATGTCTCGAGTGATGCACCTGCTCAAGCCGTAAAACTACGAGAAATGGAAGAACAACATGATGCTCCATCCGAGGCCATTAGTGACGAGATGATCTATGTCATCAATGAAGGGCCTATCAAAATCGTACAACTCAAAAGTTATTGAGGTGTCGATGGAAGAAAAGCCTCGAACAAGGAAGATGGAAGCGAGGATATGGTCGCTAGTGATAGTGGTCATGTTGCTCGTGGAAGCATTATGTATGAAGACAAGCTAAGAGAGCTCGACATCCAAGATGCCAAGAGACACATATTGGATGGTCAAGCTCGTAATATCATCATCGATCGACACTGAGCACATACAAGGTAAACTGGGGTTCTAAACGGCAAAAGTGCTCGCAACCGATTGAAGAAATCAGTGCGAACCGAAAACCAAAGAAAACAAGTTCGAAGTTCTTAAATTGAAGTTCCAAAACTTCAAACAAGGTCCCACTGAAACTCTGGAAGAACTTGATTTCGGGTTTACTACACTTATGAGTGATATGGCTGCACTTGGTAAAAGCAACAGATACTCCCAGCCAGAAAAGATTAAGACTATTGTCAGAAGTCTCAATCACAACTGGGAGCACACTAAGTTCTTTTATTTCAACCAAGGGATGCCAAATATTACTCCAGTAGAGCTCTTCTCTCATCTTGCCATCAGAGACTATGAGACAACTCAGAGAGAACAAACAGCTGAAAAGTTGCAAAGTGTTGCTCTAGTTTCTCAAGGTTCTTCTGAAAAGAAGGATACCAAAGATGCATCTGAAGAAAATGCTCTTGCAATAAGACACATGAAGAAATTTGTGAGTCAAGAGACTGAGAGAAGAAAAGCTAAAGTAAAGCTAAAAAAGCATCTTGGCCCAAACTATCATCAGTACAAGAACATACAAATGAACAACTCTCTGAACACCCCCATTCAGAAAGGTGTTAGTACTGAAGCTGCAGAAATAGAAAATGATATCTGCTTCTATTGTCAAAAGCCTGGTTACTTCAAGAGAGATTGTCCTGCTTTAAATAAGCTCAAGACAGGTGACAAGAAGGACAGAAGAAATTTCAAGAGAAATCAAAGGGCCTTACTGACTGAAGAAAGGAAGAAGATTCAAATTCAACTTGATGCTCTAGACATTGAGACAGATTCTGAAGATGGAGATTCAGATGACTCAAACCTACCATCACCAGAATTGTGTGGAATCACCCACGATGTAATCAACTTCGGCCTTAAGAAGAATGAAATGTGTGGAGTTGCTGAGATTGCTGGTCCAGACATCTCCAACATTGAAATGTGTCTTATGGATGATGAGGTAACTAACAATTCACAATTTCTGCACTATGAGAGTGATGATGGAATTGAGGATCTGGAGTTGGTCAAGAGTTAATTGGATCGTTATGAGAAAGAATTTCTGGAAGCAAAATCCAAAACCAGAATTCTAGAGGAAAGAAAAGAAACTCTTGAAAAAGAGGTTTCTGAGCTAACCAGAGTATCTGAGAACAAGAACGCTGAAATAGCCTTTCTGAAAGCTCAGATATCTGAGAATGAAAATTCTCACAAACTAGCCTTGGATGAACTTAATAAGAAAATGATGAAGCTGCTTTCTGAGAATGAAGAACTCAGAAAGAAAGAGCTATCCTTCCAATCTTATGCAAAGGCTAGTGACACTCTCACTGAGGTTCAATCCTATCTGAGAGATCCCTCTGAGAAAGGTGGACTTGGACTTGATGAACAATCGAGTAATTCATCTCCTCTGAAGAAGAGTGATGAAAGGTTGACCTTTGTAAAAAGACAACATAATGGTTCTTCAACCACCTATAGCATTGGTCAGAAAGCTAGGGTAGTTGACAAAGGAAAAGGAGTAGCAACCCAGCCTTTGAAAGAACAACAAGTTCACAAGAAACTTGTGGATAAGGTTTCTGAAAAGAAACACAACCCTCAGACATGCAACCATCCACATTGCTACATTAATAGGAAAGGAAGAATTGATGGAATAGGCAAATTCTCTACTGTACCATTTTATGAAAATAAAGATGGTGCAGAAACTAGTAAGGCTTCTAAAGAACGTATTCAGAAAGCCAAAGGTGTTCGAAATGGCATTGGCTATCGTGCTATTGGAAAAGTTCTTCTGCAACAATATAAGGAAGGACAAGAACAATGGCGCAAGGCTGATATTACGCGTAACAGATGAAGTGGAAGAAATCTCAAGCCACCGAAAAACTGAATGCCGAGCTAGAAGGAACCGTCGAAAGGCTAAGTTTGTCAAAAGCAACCCGTAAACCTGTGGTCCGAAAGCACCAAAGGGAACACCTAGAAACACCCCAAGAAGGAAAATTGAGATCAAAATTACTGATTTTATTGCATTTCCTTCTGATCAAGTTAGACAAAAACAAACTCCCAAGAAATTCACTAAAAAGTGGATTCCTACTGGAAGAATGTTTAGTCTAAATGGTTCTATCTCTGAAGCAAGAACCTAACTCCTGTTTCCTGTTTTGTGTAGAACGCCTCTTGGACTAAGGCTCAATGGCTATTTGATAGTGGATGCGGAAAGCACATGACAGGAGACAAAGAAAATCTGGTAAACTACAAAGCTTGCAACAATGGACCAGACATCAGATTTGCTGGAGGAGAATTAAATCCCTCTCTGGGATTTGGCAACGTCAAATTAGGATCATTAACAATCACTGACGACATATGTTAAAGGTTTGAAATATAATCTATTTAGCATGAGCCAGTTTGCAGACAAGGGATTCACTGTGAAATTCAAAGCAAAATATTGCAAACTTATAGACAATGAGTCAAAGCAGACAGTCTTGGTTGCTCGGCGGAAAGGAAGTCTTTATGTTGCCGATTGGGCATCTACCACAACTGAAGAATGTCTCATGGTGAGTCTATCAGGTCACACAAAAGAGCACTAGTTATGGCATAAAAGAATGAGTCACTTGAATTTCAAAACTCTGAACAAACTTGCTAAGAAAGAGTTAGTGGTTGGCCTTCCCAAAACATCTTTTAGAAAGGATGGTATCTGTTCTGCCTGTCAGATGGGGAAACAATCCAAAATATCTTTCAAGTCCAAAACCAGACACTCTAGTGTTAGACCACTGCAACTATTACACATGGATCTTTTTGAATCATCTGTAACTAGTTATGCAGGAAAGAAGTATGGTCTGGTTGTTGTAGATGACTTCTCAAGATTCACTTGGGTTGTCTTTCTAAAGCACAAATCTGATGCTAGGGTGGAGATACCAAACTTCTGAATAAGCTTGAAGTCATGAAAAATGACAAAGTATCTGCAATCGTAATGCACCATGGTCAATTTGTCAACCAAGACATAAAGGAGTTTTGTACCAGAAAGGTATACAACACCAACTTTCCTCTCAGAAGAACACCACAACAAAATGGTGTTGTTGCAAAGGAAAAATAGAACCCTTAAAGAAGCAAAGAAGGACAATGCTAGGCGACATCGAAATAAGTGAAGTTTATTGGGTTGAAGCTGTAAACACAACATGCTACACTCAGAACAGATGTTTGATAAACAAACACCATGACAAGACCCCATATGAACTCTTGGTTGGTAGACCCCCTAATATCAAACATCTGAAAGTGTTTGCTTGTAGATGTTTTGTCCTTAACAATGGAAAAGAGTATCTAAGAACATTTCAACCAAAGGCAGATGAAGGTGTGTTTCTTGGTTATTCTATGAATAGCAAAGCATACAGAGTTTACAACAAAAGAACAAAGAAGATTGAAGAATCAATTCATGTTGTATTCTATGAAGGAAGCAAGAAAACACCCCTTGGTGATGAACTCTCTGAAAGGTTCAAGGAACTAATGATAAAGGATTCTGAAGAAGAACCCTCAGAAAGGAAAAACATCATTGTGGAAAGAGAGGATGACTCTGACGAAGAAAAGCATGAAATGCCTAGTAACAACCAGATGATTCTCAGACATGATGAAGAATTTCCTATGAGAATTCCAGAAATGGAAACTGAAGATGTTCATCAGAGAGCCAACTCTGGAAATGACCTCTCTGATAGGCATGTCCCAGAAAGCTCTCACACTGAGCAAGTGTCAGACATTCACCGCTCTTCTGAGGTGCAAAATGTCACAGATACTGAAGAAGTATCAAGTCATAATCATCGTGATTCACATTCAAATCACATAGATGTTGACCCTACTAGCCCTAAACCCATGATGAGATGGACCAAGGATCATCCTGCAAAAGATGTGATTGGACCAATCAATCAAGGTGTTAGGACTAGGAGAGCAATAGCTGAAAATGCTAATTCTTTCTTTGGATGTTTTATCTCAAACATTGAACCAAAAACTATAGAAGAAGCATTAAGAGACCAAGACTGGATCTCAGCAATGCAAGAAGAGTTGGATCAGTTTGAAAGAAACAAAGTTTGGAAACTAGTTCCATTTGTAGAAGGAATATCTGTGATTGGAACTAAGTGGGTTTTCAGAAACAAGATGAATGAATCTGGTGAAATAACCAGAAACAAAGCAAGGTTGGTTGCCAAGGGATTCACCTGCATCAAGGTTTAGATTTTGATGAGTCATATGCACCAGTTGCCGATTGGATGCAATAAGACTCTTCGCCTTTGCACTCATAAAGATTTTAAAGTTTATCGATGGATGTCAAAAGTGCATTCTTGAATGGTGAACTTCGAGGAAGTCTATGTTGAGCAACCACCGGCTTTGAAGTTTCCTCGTAAAGTAGAATGGTCTATAAGCTCTAAAGCTCTTTACGGACTGAAACAGGCTCCAAGAGCATGGTATGACACTTTGGCCAAATACCTTCTGGAAAGTGGTTTCAAGAAAGGTGAAGTTGATAAAACTTTATTCACTTTAAATCATGATGGGAAACTACTCTTAGTTCAAGTATATGTTGATGGCATCATATTTGGATCTAATGAAAAGTAAATTTGAGATGAGCATAATGGGAGAATTGAACTATTTCCTAGGATTGCAAGTCAAGCAACTCAATGATGGAATATTCATTAGTCAGACAAAGTATGCAAAAGACATGCTCACAAAGTTCAATCTTAAGCCTTCTGAAAAGAATGCTAAGATACCTATGAGCATAGGAACCAAGATGACCTATACTAAATCAGATAAGAGTGTTGATGAACACAAGTATAGGAAATTGATAGGTTCACTACTTTACCTTACTTCAAGCAGACCTGATATTCAATATACAGTTGGAGTGTGTGCTAGATTTCAAACAAATCCAATGCAATCACACTACAACACTGCTATGAAAATATTAAAGTATGTGAAAGGTACAATAGATGTAGGGTTGTGGTATCCTAAAGAAAGTGGATTAAGTTTGGTTGGTTACTCAGATGTTGATTATGCTGGATCAATGCTTGATAGGAAAAGTACCTCAGGAACTTGTCAGTTTCTGGGAACTAGACTTATCTCATTGTTTAGCAAGAAACAAAACTCAATTGCAACTTCTACCACAGAGGCTGAATATATTGCTGCTGGTTGTTGTCAACACAAATTCTGTGGATTCAACAACAACTCAGAGACTATGGACTCAATGAAGAGAAAACTCCCATTTTCTGTGTAACACAAGTGCTATTGCAATAACACAGAACCCTAAGTTCCATGCCAGAACAAAGCACATTGATGTTAGACACCACTTCATTAGAGACCATGTTGAGAAAGGCAATATAGAGATACTCAAGATTGGCACAGAAGACCAACTTGCAGATATCTTCACCAAGCCCTTACAAGAAAGCCGGTTCTTGACTTTGAGACACAATCTTGGATTAATGGAGTTGCCTAAGGACCTGAAAATTGTCCCGAATCTCTAAAGTCCGAGTAAGTGAGGTAGAAAAGTA
Organism: Plantago major; assembly: GCA_026545765.1. Taxonomy (NCBI): domain Eukaryota; kingdom Viridiplantae; phylum Streptophyta; class Magnoliopsida; order Lamiales; family Plantaginaceae; genus Plantago; species Plantago major. The sequence continues at coordinate 28,087,498 of CM048839.1, read as the reverse complement.
GGCCTCGAGAATGGTTCTCAGAAAGCCAAGTTGAAAAGAAGTGATGCAAAGGTTTCTGAGTAGCAACACTCAGAAAGGCAAAACATTTCTGGAACGGGTATCCAGAAAGGCAAAGGTTGGTACACACTCAATAAGTAAATAAAACTAGAACTTACTTACTGAGAGTGGGTCAAATACATTCAAACAACTGAAGCTTCTGACACTTGAATTCAGAAAGCTATTTAGTCATAAAGAGAAATGGACACACAAAGCCCAAAAGGTATAAGTTCTGAAAGTCAAACACATACAATGTCTTGTATTTTTACCATTTTCATGATAAGCAATATATATATATATATATATATAAGGACTTGACACTCAGAATGATAAGCTCAAACGATTAAGTGTTCCTACTCTTTACTAAGTGACACAATGAATGTAGCATATTAAAAATCCATCAAGTCGGCACATTACCATTTGTTGATTGATATCATTACAAGATATTCAATATAAGCCCTTGATGAATAAACGTTTGATCTCAACGATTGAGATTAAAACAAAGCAAGTAATGTCTGTTGAAAATGCAGACATGGCCCACTACGCATTTAATGAAGTACAAAGGACGTACCACGCCTATGCAGATGCAAAGACACGCATTCATATTCAGTTGTATGTATGTTGTATCTATGTACATTTTGTCTGCTATATATATAGGATTTGGGCAAAAGACAAACACTTTCACCAATTCCGAAATTTCAAACTTGCATCAAAACAGCAAAATCTCTCAAGATTTCTGCAAAACCCCTCTACAAAACTCAACTTCTTGTGCTTAGTCTTCTGAAAAAATAGACTAATCTCGATTATTTGTGCAAAATTCATTTGAAAAACACTCACTCAAAACTCTATATAAGAGATGGCACCCAAGAAAATGACCACCAAGAACCCTAAGGCCGCATCATCTGCTCCTGCTGAAAAGCAAGGAGGAAAGGAACTTAAGGTGTTGAATAAACGCCTTCTGGGAAAGTTTGCCCCATCGGACTGGAACCCTAACCACAAAATGAATTGGGGAGCTTTTCTAGTAAAGAGGTATGTACCAGCAGTTATACATTCAAAACAAGAAAGGAAACTGATATTGGGGATGCTGAAGAATTCCCATATCTACAAGCTTCTATCTGCTGCACCCAGTGGACTATCCACACTGGATGTACTGGAGTTCTATAACAACTCCAAAATCTTCACAAAAGTTGTGAATGATGAAGAAGAGAAATACATGCAGACTGAAGTCCAAGGACAAGAAATTGTTCTAGACTGCAAGACTTTCTGCAAGATATTCCGATTGAAAAATCGAGGAACAATTGAAGACATCAACATCAAGGACGCTTCCATGATTCAAGGCTTCAAAGAGCTATTTGAAGCAATCCAGTTAGAAAATGCAAAAGGTTGCCCAGGAGACTTTGTTCTGAAAGCCATCAAAACTAGTCATCTCCAGAAACACTGGAGTACTTTAGCTCTTATTCTGGTCCGTTGCTTTGATGGCAACAAAGGAGGAGTAGACCAGATAAGCATGGAGAGATGGATAATGATGCATCTTCTGAACAAGAAGCATGAAGGGCATGAAACCCACTTCAATTGGGGGGAAGTATGCCTTCAACAAATTCCTTGGACATATTGAGGAATTTGAGCCCAAAATCATCAATGGCCTTGTTGAGCCAAAGGCCAATATGCACTTTGGTCTCAGAATCTGTTACATTCTGGAAAGAATGGGAATCACTCTCAGAGAGAGGCAGGAAATCCCAGTCACCAACTCCCTTTTCAGACACGCCTTTGAAGAGAAGGAAAAACTTGCTGCTGAGAACGCACTCAGAAAGGCAGAAGAAGAAGAAACTGCACAGCTTGGTGAGGAGGTCTCTGAGCAAGCTCAAGCTAAACCTCCAGTTGCCAAGAGAAAGAGGACTCAAAGCAAAAGAGCCTCCAAGTCCCTAAGCATACAAAAGGCACAACCTTCAGGAGACAAGATCACAGAAGATGTTGGACGCCCAGAAAGGCAACTCCAGAATGCCCCAAGAGTCCTGAACCAGAATGCTCCAGAACTCTCCAGAGATGATAGAAATATCATAGATGGAGTTCGCACTCACGTAATAGTGATTCTGAGGATGATGAAGTACTTGCAAAAGTACTCAAAAGATTCAAGTATGAAACCCGTGGAGGAGCATCAAGCTCAGCTCTTCAGAAAGACAAGAGCCCCTCTGCCCAGCAGGAAGAAGAAGGCCTGGGTGAGGAAGATAGAATGCTGGAAGATCCTGACATTGCTTCCACATTCACAATGCCAGCACTTAATATTGTTGAAGAAAACCCTGTTCTTGAACAGGTTCCTCAACCTTCTGAGAAAGCTCAACTCTCAGAAAGGGATCAAACTGAGATGGAGACTCAAAATGATACTGCAGAGGAGAACAATAATGAGCACAAAGAGACTGTGGAATCACCACAAGTCCAAGAGATCAATGATCAGCCTGACCCTATTCAGGTAACAAAGATAGTTTGTATCTAACATGTCAACATAATTGCATGTCAACATGTTACTCATAAGCTGTATTTGTTACAGGCCAACATGGAGACACACTTTCAGGAGAAAGAAAACATGTCCACCCCCTTGAATCAAGAAGAGGTTCCTCCAACCTCAGAACATCAAGAAGAGCCTGTCCCACATGTAGTGAAGTTATCTGTGAACAAGAAATAACTAACAAAAAATGCTCTTATCTTATGTTCCAATATTCTTAATGTCTCTTCATAGGCTCCAACTGAGGAAGTAGTGGTGGTGGAACCAACACCCCAAAACCTAGAGATTCCAGAGGCTGAAAAGCTTTATGAGGAAGTATTTACTGAGCCTTCTGCTGAGAAGGTAAGTAATCAGTAATAGTCTTCTTCAAAGAATGCTCCGGAAAACCCACTACTAAAATCTCTTATGTTTGTTCTTACAGGCTCAGTCAGAAGGACAATTGGATGAAGAAACCGTTGTGTTATCTCTTCCAAAAGAAACTAAAGCTACGAACAAGCGATTCTGCGAGAAAGGTGCCAGAAACCCCCAAGGTTTCTGAGGAACATGCTACTGAGCTTCCTCACTTGGAAGTAAGTGAAGTCTCAGAAAGCACTTTTCCACCTATCTTTTCTGTTAACAGTTTCTAAACATATTTGATTTTAATTCTCAGGCTCAAGCAGAAAGAAAGGTTGATGAGGATCAGACTTCTCCTCACAACAAGGTATCTGAGGCCTCTGTGCCCAAGCAAGCAAAAATCCAAGAAGATGAGCCTAGTGTTTCTACACAGGTATGCTCAGAAAGCTTACTTTTGTACACAGATACTAACACAAGTGGTTTGAACAAAACTAACTTGAACACCTTCTTTCAGGCTCAAAGTCTAGTGCCAGTTGATTTACTCAAGGCTTTCCAGAAGCACACTTTAAAGAAACATCTCAAGTGCTTCAGACAATGGCATAAACTTAGAAAGGCTGACCTTTTATAATTAGCCAGAGTAATCGATGTCCCGGAAAAGAGAGCAATCGCCTTCAATCTGGAAGATTATATCCATGCATTGTTCCCAACAGAGTCCTACACATTTGCCACTTTGATGCATGAAGACTTCATTCATGAAGTAGCACAAAGACTTATAGCAGATTTCAAGTCTGCGGATGCTCAAACCCAAGAGCAGAAGGTTACCCATCCTGCCTTGCCCAGCAAGCTCACTACTTATCCTGCTGAACAAGAAGAAGTTAATGGGAGGATGATTACATTCCCAAATGTGATCAACCTGGTTTCAGAAGATGACGAGGAGATGGACGAAAATGATTTTCAAGAACCTCCCTCTGAGCATCCAAACCAAGAAGCAAAGAACAAGAGTGATGATGATGATGATCAGAATGATGATCCCCAACCTGGACAAGGAGGGATTCAGAAAGCTAGCAAAGGAAGTGGAGAAAAGGCTACTCCTTCAAATGCTCAGAAAGCTCCATCATCATCACCTCCCAAGTCTCATCAAGATACCCAACAGGCTGAGCACAATGATGCCATAGAAGAAATTTCAGCCGCTAAGTTTAGGATTGAACAACTCAGAAAGGTATTGGAAGAATAGAAGAGAATCAACATTGAGACTCAAGCTCTTGTTGATGAAAAGGAAGCCAAAATCAAGAAGCTCGAAGAAGCTAATGCCAAGGAATTGGCACTCCTAGATGAGCAAAGAAATTTGAAAAATGCCATTGTTGTCACAGCTGTTAAGATAGATGCCATGGATGACAATGATGATGAAGAGCATGATCTTGATCGCATCGTAAAGACCTTCTACATCTTCTCGGCCAAGACACTTGATGGAAAGCGAAGAAGATTGTCAATCGCAAACAATCCAAGAAAAGGATTATGATAGTGATCTTTGAAACCCACAACTTGATTCTTCAAGCGAAGATGAGAGACTTGTCACTCGGACAAAAGAGCCCTACTTGCTCCTCATATATTCTCTGCACCAAGTAGTTCAAGAAGTGAAGAGCACCGTGCAAGGAACAGTGTCTTTTTAGGGCTCAGAAAGACACTAGTTGCCCAAGACACAAAAGTGCTAAAATCCATCCCAGAAGAGATGAAGCCATTGGCTGCTGCTTTACTCAACAGAGCAACCAGCATAGCTCTCTCTCAGAAAGACCTAGGGTTGGTCAGGGATGAGGATTGTAACAATGCTAATGCAGCATTGAATGAAGCCCATCGCTACGCAAGCCAACGTCCCTAAGACCACTTGAAGAGCTCAATGAAAGGAGCAGAACCGGTTAAGCGAACACGTAGTCAAGAAAGAACTTCAAGAATTAGTCAGGGTGCACAACAATCTCCAGAAAAACTTTGAAACTCTCTCTGAAGCTTATGCTATCATGAGTCAGTCATTCATGACTAAGGGGGAAGAAGAGATGCCTCAGAAAGGCAGAGGAAGAAAAAGAAAACAATCAATTCCTCCCTCCTCAAGTCAACTTGTCATTAAGAACACCACTGGAGACACCCTTGCTGAAGAAGTTGTTCCAAATCAACCAGCCAGAAGGCTGAGAAGTATGATAACTAGGGGAACCAAGTCCCTTAGGATCTCAGATGGGAACAACCAGAATAATCCTGAAGAAGGAGAAGACCAAGAAGAAGGAGAGGTAAGAGGTCAAGAAAGCTGCAAGTCTCCAATTTTGGACTTCAATGATGATGAGGATGAATCTGACACAGATGAACATCCACTTCACAAGAAAAGAAGACAAGCAACTACTTCACAACCTCCTCTGGCAGCAAGACCTTTAGCAGCCAGAACCCCTTCTGAAAATACCAAGTCATTACAAGGAACATCCACCAAAGACATTGGCAAGGGAAGAAAGGGTTAGAGGATCTCTGGCGAAGGCCACCAAACGTAAAAGCAAGAAGGATTTCCAGCGGTAATAAACAATGAAACACATCAAGAAAGGCCAACTGATGCCCACATTGAGTATATGAAGACTAGTAATGAAGAATCTTCATATAGGTGCATTCTGAACAAGAGAGGGTATTGGATTCTGGAACTACAACACCTACTTGTCAATGATAAGTTTCCAACTCCTATCCTCAACCAGATCCTGAAATGGAGAGAAGGTAAGCCAGAATTGCTAAAACATGAGCACCTTCATGCCTGGCTAAACTTTGAAGTAGAAAAGAGGAATGAAGCCAGAAAGATGGATCTTTCTTTTGCCTGTCCTTACCCAAAACCTGATGATGTACACAAAGTAAGAAAACTGGATGGTAGCTACAGCAGGAAGAACAAACTAGGTGTTTCAACCTATGAGTCATTCTATATGACATTGGATGAATACCTAGATGATATACACTATCTGGAAGAAATATACAAGTATTTCAACCTATCTCAGCTGCAAGTAGACCATGCCTGGGTCTGGGGAAAGTACTTCTGGGTCAAACACTTTATGCGGAAGAATCACAAACTTGGCAAGAGTTACCATGAAATATGTGACTTATCCAGAAAGACAGAGCTCTCTATCAGAAGGATTCTTTATGACTATGTCCAAGAATGCAGAAAAGTGGATGAACATGTCAACTGATCCAGAAAGGGTGCTGAAGAACTTGAGGTATCTAAACCCAAGTTGCATTTCTGAAGACTTGAAGACTAGTAACATTAGAATACTCTCTTGGAGCTTGGACTCTCCTGTGTTCTAATTTACTTAGTATGTTTTATTACTTTTTGTAATCTTGCTGATTGTTTCTAAAATTCTCTATATGTAAAAGTTGCATCTCTTTCTGTAAATTGTACCTATCTGAAGATCATACTCTCAGATACATTTTAATAGATGACAACTTATCAGCAAAGATCACTTCTTGTGATTTGGTTGATGTTTACTTTCTGCACTTAATTCAACTAAAATTGAATATCATTTGAAATGATTAAGTGGTGGATTGTTTTCTCTTCCAGGATTACAATTTTGTAATAGGACTCGAAAGATAGTCATGTATGGTGATCAAAAGGGGAAATTTGTTAGGAATATCTGTAGTATTTTGATCACTCATCACATGTTCTTATCTTAGCCGTAAAGGTGATAAAGAACTCTTGGTTCACTAGAACATTCTAAAAGACGAAATCACTGAGTAAGATTAGTCTAGTAAATCTTGTATTAGGATTATAGGTCTCTGAGTGTAATTTTTATTTCAAGAAGACCATGAAGATCAATCCTAGCAATGGAGCTTTTCTGAAGATTAGAAGACTGAAGATTGCACAAGGTTTATGAAGACACAAAGGTTTAGTCTAACTCAGAAAGACTATGTCCTTAATCCTTTCTTAAGTATATTAACTTACTTTCGAAATATGATTCTGGACATATGACATCATGAGTATGGAGCATGCAAGCCATCAGAAAGGCTCATGTATCCGTTGAGACTATAGGACAATGAACAGTACTATGCATTAAATGCATCGGCAAAATCTTTAAAGCAGTCCTCTCTGAAAAATGAGATAGTGACTTCTGAGTACATAGTTCAAGATATAAACGGATATAATTTGATGGAGAGCACAACGGATATAATTCAAACGCCTCTCAAATTTATCTATATATATCACACACTTAGATGCTTGAAGAACATACCTTAGAACGCTCTATCTTGCAAAATTACCATCAAGCAAAGTATTCTCTCAAGCACTCTACTACCCTTTCTGAAAGCTTTCTGTTGCTTGAAGAATCACTAGTAGTTCTAAGTTGTCCTGAACCTTAACAAGAGATTGTTATTCGTGAAAGAGTTGAACTATCAGATACCCTTTCTGAAGCTCATTCTCCAGAACGGACATCAATTACTTGGGTCAAGAAGAGCATCGCCATCCACCGAACAAGTGTATTAAGTAGTCTCGATTGCTCGTTTCTGAAAATATAACTGAAAAGTTATACGAGAAGTCTTTCTGACAAAACCTTATAACCAACACCATCAAGGCGTGGAGTAGAGGAAGTACTTGATTTGGGAAATCAGGGAATAACTCCAAGGTTATCTGAGTAGAGGAAGTACTTAGCTCTAGGAGCTGGGGAATAACTCAGGGGGAACATTTGGTTGGGAACCATTTGTTTAAGAATCTTAGAATAGGATTATTGTAAGGTGAACTCAATTATCTGTTCTAGTGAATTCTAGGTCTCAGAAAGACCGAAGTGGATTAGTTGGAGGATTACGCCACCTCCAGATACCACTATATTTGCTGTGTCATAAGCAATGCAAAATAGGTACAATGTGGCATAATTTTGAGTGGGGTGCAATTGAACAATCAAACAAGTGAATCCAAAAGCAAGAAGCAATCAAACATATAGTATCATGCAATCAACCCACAAGAGTAAATAATTAGGAACTAACGACGATCAACCAAGTAAATCAAGTAAAACTCGAAATTAATGGAAGAAAGAAGTTTTCAAGCCAAAGTACCTTTAAATCGCAAAAGAGTGGTGTAAGAAACTTGAAATTCGGGAAATAATCAAAAAGGATGAGAAGAAGAAAAGAGCAGCTTTTTTTTTACTCTCACATGAAGAGAAGGCTCATGCTAATTTTCTTATATATATGTATATATATATATATATATATATATATATATATATATATATATATCTATATATATATAGATATATATAAATATATATATATATATATATACATAGATATATATATATATATATATATAGATATATATATATATATATAGTCATGGCGAAATTTGCGATCTCACCTCGCGAGATCGAAATTTCATGCCTCGGCTAGAATTTCACGAGTTTCCTCGTGTGAGTACAAAGGTTCCGCTCCCACAAAAACGTACAGACATAAACTGAAAACAAAACAAACACATAAAAGTGGCTAACATACCACCCCACGTAGACAAATAAGGCACACAGGCCGCAAAAAGATATGCAATCCTATGTGGCTCACCGACCACCACTATGAAAGCGATAAAAACGGACACAAAACACATGAAATCCCTCCCCAAACCTAAACTTGAGCTCGTCCTCGAGTTTCAAGTTTAAGCAAGAAGGAATAGAAAATAAAAAACAAAAAACTGATAATAAAGAAAACTTACCCCCGGGTTGCCTCCCGGGAAGCGCCTTTTATTATAGTCATTGGCTCGACTTTTTGGGAATGTTGCTATCCATTATCAAATGGGAACGAATCCCTTGCATCCTTTCCGGTATCCTCAGCATTTTGTGAGCCATCCTTAGCTCCTCTCCTCAAGTTCTCTAATAATTCCATGATTCCCTGCAAACTAAAATTAAGCAAATCAGAAAATTTAAAAACTAAAAAATAACTATGGAAAACAGAGGGAAAATAAAAATGAGAAATTGGGTCGAAACTCCCTAGGCAATCCAATGTATGTGATGGAACCAATACGTGCGAATCACAAGCAGGTAATGGAGTAGAATGTATTTCATCTTGCTACGTGAGGCGATTCGAAGTTAGCTCAGCAAGGCAGTTTGTCTTCTCACGCTCGATGTTCTCATGCCACAACATCGTCTCTTTATAAATACAAACCTGCACATTGATAAACTCAAAGAATTGTCCAAGTTCGAACTCATCTATGGGTTGTCTCGCAACTTCATCTAACATCATTCTACTACTCTCAGATAATCCCCAACAGAAACATCCTATCCATTCCTTATCCTCCAATTCAGCATATATGAACTCTTCTTGCAGCTCTAGAAACTGAAACCATGCTTCGTCAAATCTTTCTCCACAAAATTGTCGAAAGCTGTGAAGCACTTCCCTCTGTCATGGAGTGCTCGCTCGATAAGCCATTCTCCATAGGTTTTTGATTTTACGATTGGGGATTTGTATGGCTTCTCGGTTGTCATAAGTTCCTGCACACACAAAGACAGGAAACCACGAGTAGTTCCGACAAAAAACAAACAAAAAACTAGCTAAACAAATAAAAACTATAAACAAACAAAAAATCACACTCAAAACGCTACAGTAGGAATTAATTCCCCGGCAGCGGCGCCAAATTTGATAAGCTCAAATTATACTCTAAAAAGCAATTAGAGAATAAGCTGTAGTTGTAGACTGAATCCTAACTCGTGATCGATCTCTAGGGAATTAATTAAGCTACGTAGCAGTGAGAGTAAACAGATACTTGCAAGTAACAGTTTAGTTGATGGTTTGGTTGTACTTCTAACTAGTTTAACTAAAGCTAAGATTACGATTAACAATGAGAGAAAGATGAATACAGTAGCAAGATCCAATTATGCTAATTCGAACTAGGGATAACACTCATATTTGTCACACGGTCGTTGTACAGCAAATCAATCAAATCGATTCAACTAATTGTTCTTAGAAAATATTATACTGGAGAAATCGTGAGTCGTCAATACACGATCCTTAAACATGAACAATTTAGAGAATTTAATACGGACTTATCGAATTGAAGGTTTTTACGAATATTTTATACGAGACTAACCTATATGAGTGCTTTGATAAACCCTAGAACGAATATGCATAATCTTCACATATTGTTGTATTCAAAGGTGTTTAGCTACTCATAATTGATAATTGCATGCAAAGATTCATGGTAATAATCATGTGAAACATAGATGCAAAAACTCGCATGCAATAACATACAATTCAATCAATAAAGATAAAGAACGAATTGTAAAGAAGAAAGCAATGGGGAAATCAATACCAATAATCTTGATGAATAAAATCAATGAACTACCAAGCTCCAAAGATGTCTCAATGTTAATCTAGGGTTCTTAGGTCCCAAATAGGGTTTAGAATAAGTTATGTTTGAAGTTATGGTGAAAGAAATCTATTTAAAGGAGAAAAACGAAGAGAATCCCAGTAGAATTCGACCAGGAGACCGTCCAGAAATCTGCTCTCGTAAGTTCTCGCGGCGGCGAACAAAAATCCTCGCCGCTGTGCGGATGTTTTCTGTCAGCCAGATTACGACGTCCATATATTTTTCTACAGGAGGAATTTGGCTACGATTCTGGAACAAAAGTTGTAGCCCTTTGAATTATATTTCCATGGCCACCAAGATCAGGTCAATCGGACTTCATATGAGAGAGTTATGTCCAAAATGGCTAGACTGCTCTGTAAATCATCACTTTTGCAAGTCACGCTAAAACGCCTCTCAATTCTTCGTCCGAACTCCGAATCCACTTCCGTCTTCCCCCAATTACTCTTCATTCAGAGATATATAACCAATGTCTTCACTCCGATTTTCACCTTCGGGACCAAATAACACAAAAAATCCTACAAAACAAAAACAAAGCATAAAAACGTACAAAAACACTATAAAACTAAGGTCAAAGTCTAACAAAAGACCGCTAAAAAGGACCAAATGAGACGTTAGAATATTGTCTCATCAGCAAGTAATTGGCTGCCTAATGTACATTGCTAACTGTACATGTCCTGACATTGCTTATCCTGTCAACAAGTTGGCAAGGTTCACACGCAATCCAAGAGTCGACCATTGGACAACGTTGGAAAGGATATTGAGATATCTAAAACACATGCTTAAGTATGGTCTGCATTACTCCAGATATCCTGCTGTGTTAGAAGGGTTTTCTGATGCTAATTGCATATTTGATATTAAGAACTGCAAGTCCACTAGTGGTTATGTTTTTACCATTGGTGGTGGGGCAGTGTCTTGGAAATACTCCAAACAAACTTTGATTTCTAGGTCAACCATGGAATCTGAGTTTATTGCTTTAGACAAAGCTGGAGAAGAAGCGGAGTGGCTCCGTCAGTTTTTGGAAGATATCCCTTGTTGGGATAAACCCGTGCCTTCAGTAATGATTAACTGTGACAGTCAATCTGCACATGGAAGGCCACGAAGTAACATGTACAATGGCAAGTCTAAACACATTCGTCGAAGACATAAGACCATTAGAGAATTGCTCTCAACGGGTGTTATTTCTTTGGATTATGTGAAATCTAAAGACAATATTGCGGATCCGTTAACGAAAAGGCTTTTAGGGAGCAAACTCTGTTTCTGTCTAAGGGAATGGGGTTAAAACTCATGTCTTAAAGAATCCTTGCGGTGGTAACCCAACCATACTGACTGGAGATCCCAAGAATTTGGTTCAATGTGGAAAACTAAGTTGTAAGGATTCGTCGAGCGCTTCGAGGGTGTTTTTGCAACACTAAGAAGTATGAGCACTTCGGATTATGTCACTTGTGACTATAACTCCAAAGCCTATTCCCGCGTAAGACATAAGTGCTACCTGCAGAACGGGTAAAGGGTAAGTTCATGGAACTCTTAATGATTCTCAAAGTTTGAAGTTCAAATGGGGTATTGGTAGGATACTCTTGTTGAGAAGTCACCTATGCAAGTGTGAGGATTGGCCGCCTTAAACTAGAAACACACTTGTGAAACCAGACGTGTCCATGGCCACAACGGACAAATGATAAGAACCTGAAACGAGTGCAGGGTTATATTAGTGTGGGTACTTTTGTCTTGGTATATACAAAATGCCGACCGGTTCAAGGCATCACGTCCACCGCGTGGAAAGTATATCTGAAGGTATTCCACTAGAGAAGAATAAAAGCCGAAAGCTATCTATCCTGATGCTATTATAATCCACTGGTAAGGTGCATGTGCATCAATTCCCTTTCATGTGGGGATTGTTGGAATTTTAGTGAATGATTGAGTTTTCAATTCATTCGATGAATTGGCCAATGAGGCCCAACACGTCGAAAACAAGTATTCCGTGTAAGCGTGTATCTCGTTGTTAAAACGAATTACACTTTATGTATTAAGTCACTAAAATCGCCAAGTGGTGAAAGGGTGACTAATGCATTAAGTGTGTTTGATCAATACATGAATGAGTTAAGTCATCTTAAACATGAGGACTCGTAATCCTATGTGCTAAAATTCGGGTTTAAGAGCAAAGTAATCGAAAGGAAAGGAGAAAAATTGAATCCGGGAGGAAAAACTGGGAGCTCATCGCGGTCCGCATTGGACAGAAAGTTTTTGTCCAATGCGGACCGCGGTGAGGTAAGGGGCTCACTGCGGTGAGCCCTGTTGGTGCCTGAACAGGCGCGATTTCCTCCGAAAATTCAAATTTTTCCTGGTCTTTTCATGAATAGACACTTCCTTTAAGTTGAAGAATTGTGTCCCTTTCAACTTGTGTCTATTGAATGAAGAGTTAACACTTTTAGTAGAAGGATATAACTCTTGGGAAAGATCACCAAACAAGTATAAATATGTGGAGAAGTTCTTCACAAGAACACACATCACATTCCCTACTTGTTTCTTTCCTCCTACTCTTTTGTGCATCCTTACACACTCAAACTAAGGTTCGGCAGACTCGGCTATTGGAGTGCAACCTAGCTGTTTAAGAGAAGTTTTATCCTAGGAGACTGTTGCAAGCAACCCGTGTGCACCGTATTCAATCTATTTCCTACCATCTTTCTTAATTTATTCAATTTTTTCTTAAAACTCGTGTCCGGCCCCACGGGTAAATGAAACCGGGACGGAGGGAGTATAATATAATATAATATATAAAGTTGATGAGCTAAACCCACCAGATTCATTCAAATTCCATCCGTCCTACGTGAAATTTTGATTATATGGATAAGCAGAGTCTGATTAGGGAAACATAGTAGTGTTGCTGCTAAGATCATGTAAGCAATGTTATTGCTTGGTGATAAAATTTTATGTCTTATAGTTGCTGAAAATGCGAAAGGTTGGTCAGCCAAATTAAGAACTAAATTTGTTTAAGATTTTGAGTGGCAACATGTAGTAATTGATATGGATTTTTCTTTGGTGATTAAATTTCTTAAATCGACAAATTTTAGCTTTGCCCCTTTGTTTCACTTTTCAAAGAAATTCAGGTATTTTATGGAAAATTTTGTTTCATATCTTTCACTATTAAATTTAAATCTGCCTATATACAAATGATTAATCATTTATCTCCGTCTCCATGCCCGATATTGATTATCTCTTTTTATTAATAAAGAAAAATCAGTTTTTCGTATTTTTTTCTGATTTAATTTGTTATGTTTCAATTGTTGTTTCTCCAATTATGGAGGATGGTCCAAGCATAAAAGAAGTAGAAAAGTACTGAATAATATACTTATTTAAATCATAGTTATCATGAGAATAATTAAGTTTGAGTGTACATTTTCAACAAAATTAAAATATTTCGATATAATAGATAGATATTGATGAAGTGGATTATGTACTCTAAGGACAATACTAAGCTAATCCAAGCTTACAAGAATGGAACTTATACAACCTTAGACCATTTCCAATGGTCACAGTGATGGCCGTGAATAGTGGCATCCGTGAGCCACGACTGAAACGACGATAAAATCTAGAAAAATCATGTCCAATGGGTCGTGGCCACGACCATGAATAGTGTTTTTAATAGATTATTATTATTATTATTATTATTATTATTAATTTAATAAATCATTTCATTCACTTAAATAAAATATTAATCTCATATAACTTTATCTACTAAATCCAAAAAATATTTTTAACATATATTTGAATTCGCCGTGACAAGACGAATCTATAGACACCAATCTTGAATGCTATTATTAATTAAATAAATTATTTTATTCATTAAAATAAAATATAAATTTATTGAATAAGATAAAATGAAATAATGGAAATTTAAAAATTATAAACGACTTATTAAAATACATTATAAATAATTAACGTAGCATCAAGCGTTCAAAAAGATACTCATTTTAAATAGTTTAGCAGCAAACATTCTGAACAAACTAAATATACGATTATATATATATATATATATATATATATATATATATATATATATATATATATATATATATATATATATATATATATATAGACACACACACGACCATACCATTTTTTGCACTTTCGGTTATTCTGGGCACTTTTGTATATTTTTCTAGTATATTCTAAAGTTGATGGTTTACTTTGAAGCACACATGATCCGCATGTGCATTCTATCTTTTCTTTACTTTCTTCATCCATAACGGGGCGGCCGCGCGGGGGGGGGGGGGATGCCATACCATGTGAAATTATGTTCATAGAATAATAATTTTTGTCTTTGGTGACGATACCACCGCATGGGTTCTTGAACCGATGGAGTTGGAAAAACAATAGTAACGTGAAATTACGTTTGTATAATATTTGTGTGTGTGTGTGTATAGTGGGGTGACCACATATCACCAAGATTGTTGAGATGTAGATTGATTGTTGTATATCTTTTGTATTTTATTTTGGTTAGTTTGAGGATAGATTTTTTGTAAAAACACGCATTCTACTAATTAACAAATCGTGGCAATGACCCTATTTTTACATTTTCTATAGTTAACATAAATGAACACTCAATGATATAATATTGGATGGAGAATGACTACCGACCGACACCACGACCAACATTGTTTACAAGGAATTTTGACTATCTTATTTTCTCGATTAATTTATTTAAACCTCACATTTCTATTTATTATTGAAAGTAAACTATAGTTGCCACGGGTTAGTACTAGTATTGACTTAAAAGAGGGGGTATGAAAAATAAATCTTGAAGGGATCTCCAAAGGCTATGGAAAATGTAGCGTTAATGGCAACCGAAGATATAACAAGGTTGGCCTGAGAATAAAAACATATGCCGAGTTTGCGGAAAAAGAACACCGAAAGGAAAATGCTACAACGTGCGACATGATATGTCAGATTATGATCCGTGTAATTTACAACACTGTATAATATTTTTACTTTTAGGTAGTTTTGCATTAGTGAGGATAAACACACTCATTACTACTATAATTATGGTTTCCAAATCATAAACCACACATAATCAGAAAAATTAACATAGAATCCTAAGAATTATTGGGTCAATTAGAGAGGATAATATCAAATCCCCATCTTGGATAGCAAGCAAACAAAATTTATTGCATCCAACCACAATCAAAATGGTGGTCTCATCTTCAAAAATCAAAATCCCTAAGTGGGCCCCATACCCACTAATTTCCAAACGTGCCCTTATAAAAAAATACATACTAATTCCGTCCCGATTTCAAATTCCATATTACTTTTTTCAGTCAACAATGTCCAATTTTAACATCGAATTACTATAAAACTGTAATGTTTAATCATGTAACAAAATCATATTACTGTAATCTTTACTATTCTAAAAGAGAACTACCCAAAGGTAGTTGTTACACTAATCAATTTAATTTTGACCAATTAATTAATTTTGACTTCAAATTTCACCTATAAAAATAAAACTAAAAAGAAAAAGGGAACAAGAAAGGAGTTTGCACATCATCTCCCACTACTTCCATTATTATAAACAACAAAAAATATATTTTTATTAATTACTCATATAATTAACATATATTATGATTGAATTTTTAATTAACTAAGTATAGGTTTAAATATATACTATAATGTTTATGTCATGTATATTTAAATTTTAATATGAGACTCATTTATTTGGCATGGCACGTGAAAATTCACGTGCACAATTTTACTAGTAGTTTAAAATTAATTTGAGATTAAGAAAATGTTTGACTAGAAAAAATAAATAAAGTTGAAATTGAGACGAAGAAAAATTATATCCGAGTGGGAAGTATATCTGTGAGAATAATCTAGAAAAGGAATGGATGTTGCCGAAAATCTCTCCCTCCAAACAGTACTTAAACACGGAAAAGGAAATCAAAATCCCTAATGTAACAAAACAAAACAAAACAAGAATGGCATTGGGCTTCTTGTTGAACTGAACCAAACAGCCTTTGGTTTCTCACTTGGAATCCCTTCAAATTTAGTGCTGCAGCTGCTATTACAATTTACACACAGTCGCCCATACTGCCTTGCCTGCCTATAAAAATCTCTCCTTTTTACTCTCACTCCCTTTTTTATCACAAGAATCTTCAAACCAGTCTTTTTGTTTTTTTCACCTTTCTCTCTGTGGTTTTCCAGTACTCAGAGGTAAAACCCTAGTTTCTTTAACCTCTATTCACCGAATGTATGTTCTTCAATCGAACTATTCTGTTTAAACTGCTCAAAGATTTTATTTTTTTCTGCTACATTCTGAGAATTTGCTTGCTTGTTGAGAATTAAAGTTAAATTCGAGGTTTTTTCGCCTTTTCTTTGCTTTTTGGCTTTCGGTTTGTGTTTGTTTGGAGTGATTTTGTGTGATCTGAGCGTTTTGGTATGTATCTAATCGATTGGAGTTTTAGTTGGTTTGGACTCTGGTGGAGTTCTGATTAAATTTGCATGTTTATATCGCTTTGCTTGGTGATTGATTGAATTTGATTTCACTTGTGTTTGTGGCTTTTTTATTCATTTTTTGTGTTGGGTGTTCATATATCTTTCTGGACTTGCTCGGATTGTTTGTGATGTGTGATGGTAGGGTTATTTCTCTGTTCCGTGTTAGGTCAATGTTGTTGGCATGTGATTCTTGATATATTTAACTCGGTTTCAGTCGTTTGTTAATTTTATTGAGAGCAAATCAAGAGCCCTTTGATTACTGATTTTAGCCAATGCTCAGAACTGTTGGAAATTGGTCCTAAAGTAATGTGGTTTAACACACTGGCTATGATATAGCTTTGGGTTTATGTATCAAACACTCGCATTGTTGGAAACTGATCATAAAGTAAAGTTGTTGAACCCGTTGGCTATGTCATAGCTTTGGGTTTTTGCATCTAACACTCAGATTGTTGGAAACTGGTCGTAAAGTAATGGGGTTGTGCAATGTTGGCTATGTCATATCTTTAGGTTTATGTATCAAACACTCAGATTGTTGGAAACTGGTCGTAAAGTACTGGGGTTGTGAATGTTCGTTATGCCATCGCATTGTGTATATATTTATTCAGTTTGGATATTTGGTTCTTTTATTTTTCGGATAGGTGATTGGGGAATATTATGCTTTGTTTAGAATCTTGCATGTCTTGGAATTATGGTGTACATCTGTTAGCTTGTACTTTCATGTCGGGGCATGCTTCTTCATCATCTAATACTGTCCTGTATATCCACATGTTACACCCACATTGTTTCATTGTTATTTGGATTTAATCATTGTAAATGTAGCTTTGTGTTTATACTGCTTATGCTTTGAGATTCGTGGAATTTATTCGATAGGTCATTCATAAGTATCTCATCACGGTTTGTTTATAATCAAGCACACTATCTTTCTCTCCCTGGAATTACGGCTTATTCAATCTATAATTGCCCGTCCTTTAATATGTTGGATCGTGTATATACACGTTGCACACATTGTTTCTTTGCTGTTTGGATCACGATAAAGCTTTTTTCTCTTTTCATTTAAAATACCATTCATTAATTGGTTTGGGAATTGGGCAAGTTTTCACCTTTGATCCTACAAAAGTTTGACATAAAAGTAGTCCTCTCTTCATATTAAAGGAAAAAATGCATTTTCTTTATGCGTTACTGTTGTCTTTTCACGTGATCTAGATTACAATTTGTCAATTTCCATAATCGTTTGTCTTGCACCAGTTATTATTTAAAGCACAGCAAAGATGTTGCACATTTAGTCTATCTTATTACGTGTTTGTTGTCCTTTTCTTATATCTTTCTCTGGACTATTTATTGTATTAGTTGTTGATGTCTTATGAGTATGAATCCTGTTCATTAATGCAGAGATGCTAGACCCAAAGGTAGTTGCAGATGCTTTCGTGACCCAATATTATGGGATTCTCGAGAAAAGTGCAGAACACATGCACAGATTTTACAAGGAGTCAAGCTCGCTGGGTTGGCCAGGACTTGATGGGAATGAAATGCACGTATCAACCTTAACTGTAAGCACATTTACAAACTCGGGGCTAAGTTTTACTGACATGCCATAACTCCTAACTAGGCAGATTGGATCTTCTTCTTTTTTTGTGAATGTTTGCGACCATTTGTTCAGATTATTTTAATCAATACTTATGCTTTTTTTATTCAGGGAATTAAGGAAAAGATCATGTCTTCTGATCTTATTAATTGCTCTGTGGAGATAAAAGATATTGCTGCCCAGCACTCCCTTGAAGGTGGGATTATTGTCGTTGTAACCGGTTCTTCAACAGGGAAAGACAATGTGCAAATGAATTTGCATCAGACGTTCTTTTTGGCTACACAAGATGGTGGTGGCTTTTTTGTTTTGAATGATATCCTTCGGCTTTCTAGTGTCTGCGAGTCAACAACCAACTCAGTTAGCGATGAGGATAAAAAACAAGATCATGCTGTCTCTTCCGTGTCAAATGCAGGTTAGATTCCCTCCATATTTAGGTCTTGGAGTTTCTAAAATTATTTGTTTGTTCATTTGCGTGTATTATGCGATCCATATCTTTAAGAAACCTTTTCCATTTCTCTTGGCAGTTCCTTCAATTGTTTCACAGAGTGCTGCATTAGAGGCCAAAGCAGTAGTTGAAAAAGAAAATGTCAAGGAAGCAAAGGAAGCACTCGATCTTCCGGTGCCCAAGGACGATGATACAAAAGTCACTGCCTCTGCACCTTCTTCTCTCTCACGTGACAGTGAGCCTTTGGTTCTTAAACCAACTTCAGATGCTAAAGCTGAAGTCCCTAAATCAACTTCAGTTGCAAAAGCTGAAGTTCCAAAACTTTCCTATGCTTCAATGGTGTGCATCTCTTTCTGTTATTAAGAATGTACTCTTGTTATTGTTTCTTTGGGAAATCATATGTTTGAACAATGCCTGTTTCATCTTAAGGTGGCAAAAGAGAGTGCTTTGACTTCTCCCAAAGTGACTGTAAGTGCGGATAATCGAGTTTCTGCTCTTTCCGCAACCAAACCATCAGCACCTCGCATGGATTTTGCGACAAAAGCATCGACTCTGAGTACTGCGTCACCCAAGGCTGCAGTCCCGCCAAGCAATTTTGCACCCAAGTCCCCAGTAACTAGCAATGGTGCAAAAAATACCATGTCTGAAGGTCAATTTTTTAGTCAACTTGAGTAGCACTGCAGGATTAGGTAATCATATCATACTGAATATTGCATTTGATTTTGATTGCAGCAAGGGGAATTTACGTAGGTGGATTGCCTTATGATGTGACCAAACAAGGAGTTGTAGAAGTTATGAAACACTTCGGGCCAGTTAAAAGAAGCCCAGATAGTATCCAAATCAGAAAACATGAGGTACTTCATATTTGATGCAACTATTGCATGTTATCTTGTCTTGTCATTATTGAAAATTCTGTCCTTTCTTTGGCCAGGATGGTTTTTGTTGTGGTTTTGTGGAATTTGAAACTGCGGAGGGTGCACGTCGTGCTGTGCAGGTGTGTTTATCAACTCAAAAAAAAAAAAATTGCTTATAATTTTTATTCTCAGTACTGTTTGAAGTGACTCTCTAATCTGTACTTGTTTGAACTATGATAGACTTGATTAGTCTGCTCTGTATATATTCTTAACAGGACATTAATTTGTAAATAAATATATTTTGAATACGCACACGAATCACAGTTGCAAGTGGCAATCATATTGGGACTATAGTGAATAACATATAGCTGACCTTTGTACTATGATGCATTGCTATGTACTTTGGATGTCAAGATATATTGCTATTGCTAATGCTGAATTATCTGTCTCTATAGCAAGCAAACCTTGATTTTCAATTTACCTATTTAGACTCAATTTTGCAAGAAAACTGTGAACTACTTGGTGTCTGCTTCATTTTGTATTCAGTTCTTTCGCTTCGTACAAGCAGTTTTATATTTTCAACTTTAGTACTCCAGAGATACTGAAGTTTGTAACCTTTAGCAAGTTGATGATACATCATACATGTATTACTTACCTGCTATTAAGACACATGGATTGAACTTTATGATGCATTATTGAATTCTTTGAAAGTAAAGAATCAGGGAAGGAAAAGGAAAAATGTGATGTTTAAATAATAGTACGTTTTTATTTTGCTCCTGTAGCTGTCTCTGAAGTATTTGACTCATCTTATGAGTCATGACTCGATGTCTTTATACACTTCATGTTGTCCACTTCCGCTTTTGCTGGTCTCTTGTTGGGTTTTAAAGTTCTGCACTTATTTATTTTTCTATACCTTTTTTTCAGGCTCATCATGTGAAGTTTGGTGATAAAGAAGCTTATATCACATACAAGAAATCTTACCGAGGTAAAATCAGATCTATATATTTTGCTATTCTTGCACTTTGGTTATGATTATTAATAGTTTTTAACATGGATTATAAAGTTTTATTATGATGCATGTCCTTTGGGGTGGATTTTATTGAATTTTCATTCAGGATTTGTTTATATAATTGCCGTTATAATATGTAGCATGTAGTAATTTTCTTGTAAAGTGATTCGTTCTAATTTGCCGGAGATAAAATATGTCCATACTTTTTACACTCTGATGGCCTTTTGTGCTCTTAAACAACCTTCACTTAGCGACGCATCAAATGTTGTATTTACTGAAGTCTCGGTAGGGTAGAGTTGAACTATGTTATAATAAGATTGCATTTATTGCTCTGAAGTTTAATCTTTATACCATACTTGCTAATAAATCCTGTTATATGTTTGATATTTCTTTGTTCAGGTAACAATGATGGTAGAGGGAGGTCTCCAACAAGGGCCGGCTTTCAGAATGGCAATTTCAGGGCCAACGAAAATGGTGAAGTTGGCAACAAACAAAGGTCTCAGAGTGGGAACCGAACTGGTTACAACAACACTGGTGGGCAAGCTAAGGGGGGTGCTTCTCGTCAAAACAGGCCTTCCGAACAATGGCAAAGGAATGGTCGGCAGCGTGATGGCTCCACTTCATCTGTGCATTGAGCTACCTGTAATCTGTTAAAAAATTGAGCTCCCTGTGGGGATTTTTCTTTTTCTTTTTTACAGTGATTGGTTTCTTGGGTTTTGAGTGGTGCAAGTGCAGCCACAGTAGAGACTACAGTATATTCCAAACTCAAATGGAATTCTCTTATACATGCTCATGTCATTTTTATTTCATTTTTTTCAAGATTTAATCTTTTTTTCTCAAAATTATTTTTAGAAAACCAGTTTTTTTAGGAAAAATCTATCTGAAACCGGTAACCCCCCATCCAATTGTGAGATACATCCCCTAATCGATAAAAAAATTGTTGTTTAATTATTATTATTATTATTATTATTATTCAGTTCATGGTATAGTTATGTGGGGGTGGGGGTGTCATTGGACTCCATTGCGAAGCAAATGTGACTTGGTGCCGAGGTTCTGAGATCTTGTGTGCATGTAATTAACCATTTACTTTCTTTTAGAAAGAAATGATGTTCAAGCTAACAGAGTATCAGGTAACTTTTTATGCTATTATCCCCATTCCCAAGAGAAATACGAGTGAATGTGCGATCGCCCCTGGTGATGGAATGGGTGTTCGTCCATGTATCAGTGAATCAATTAGGGAGCAAGTAGGTAATTCTGGCTCCAGTAGTGAACTGTGATGCAAACAGTTGAGCTTTGATGGAGTTTGTCGCTGACTGAGTTTATAGTGAGTGCATGAGCTTTTGAAAGACAGTTAATATGTTCCTTTTCCATCGTAAGTTAGTTTTTGCTATGGATGAATCACGTCTGTTCCTTTTCCATTGCGATGGATGAATCACTGCACCTCCTCTTGAAAATGAATCATGTACGATTTACTTAAACGTAGCAGGCTCCAGTGCAGCTTGAGCTCGGTTTACTTAAAGGGCCGATGCACGCGTCCACAACTATTGACCTATGCCAAGTGCCAAATGCACGCCCAATGTCCTCTCCACGCAAGTATTTCAGTCCATATAATGTCTTCAAATTTCTCATGAAGCTCAATGAATCAGTTTGATGGAATTAGTGGTCAGCATATTTTGATGGTTCCAATTCCAGATCTTGATAAAATGTAATCTCCTCCTCTTCAAGAAGAGATGCAGATTCGAGCTACATACCATATCGACTCATGTAACAATCAACAGTTAAGTTCACCAAGACGCCTAGCTACTTATGGATCATATGCGGTCTCTGCACAGCTCATTTCTTAATTGTGATGTTTAGAAACTATCACATTTGATGCATTTGCTCAATCAATCTGAAGAAAGAAGGTACTCTGACTGACAACTAATTGTTGATTTTCAGCATGGAATAACAACGTTTATTGATTACTCAAGTACTTTAAGTGTGGAGACAAGTTTTAAGAAAATTGTGTGAGCAAAAACTCATATCTATTCGATTTGATGTTTACACAGCATATATCCGAACCTCACAAAACCTATTTGGGTAACACGTATTCCACAATTGACTATATTTTGGATAAAAAGTAGACAGCAGATTTGACCAAAACCAATCAATCCCTAGCTAGTACACTATATATAGCAGACTTGATATCCTAAATTAGCAATGGAGCGTGAATGATTGGTAAATATTCCAATGGACTGAATAAGAGCAAGGAAAGGTCACTTGAAATTATAATAAAAAAAGGGGCCCAACCAGCCAATGTATACTACCCCCTCACCCCGTCCTCCTAATCTACTCCCATTTATTTTCGATGTTGTTTTTAATAAATCTTATATTGTTTATTGTTAGAGAGAAAGAATGTAGAAAGTATGAATTAAAAAAAGAGAAAATGATAAATAAATGAAAAAAGCATGAGAGACGGTTTACTTTTTGGATATTATTGAAATGAGACTACATTAACAAGACAATCATAAAAGTAATATGAGACTAAATTGGCGAGATAGAGGGAATACTGTACTCTTTCATCTCAGTCTCAAGTTTGCACTTTAGTTGTATGTGTTAGAAATCCAACATCAATTGTGAGAAAAATATACAAATAACGTATAAGCTGGATAATTTTGAGTTGATTGTGTGACGGAGTGAGTATATATAAAATATACACAAAGTGCCATGACATACACTTATCTAGAAATGGTTTATGTTATCAATAAAATCATTCATATTATTAATTAAAACGTCTATATTGCTAACAAAATAAGTATTGTTGTAATATGAAAATACTGTGTTTTAATTAATAACATTAATAATTTTCTTGACAATATAGATCCTTCTCTAGATAAATTATCTGAACATCGTATTTCATGACTTCCTAAGAAAATGTATATTGTGGCGGTGTGTGAGAAATCGACACACAAGCAGATGGATGGACTGGAGAGACAGGTAAGTGGTGACGCATGGAAAAGAATAAAAAAATAAAAATTGTTTTCTTTTGGCGAAAAATGGACAGCGTTGTCCCTAACACGTGCCATCTTTTGAGTCTCCCCATAATACATTAGACACGTGTCTTTTGCTCCTCGTGCGATCACCACTTGACACGTGCCATCCTTCACTGCTCTCTACTCGCTAGCTACTTGTTGCACCTCACATGTGCATTATAATTGCGTTTGGTCATCTAAGTTAATCAGGCTGTCCGAACCAGCTTGGTTACACTGAGATGCATGTCTCGTTGAGTACCAATTAATATTGTAATGTATTTTAGTTTGTCACGTCCTGTTCCTACGGTTAACGTAACAAGATAGATATGAGAGTGAAATGGGAGAAAATATAGACGATTGAGGGAGAAATTGCTTAAAAAGCGACTTGTTCATTACTTCCCAAAAATGGGAAATTATGATTACAATATATAGAATAAGAACCCTAGCCAAGCACAATCTAACGGACAAAATGAAATACCTAAAATCTACGACAGAGATGACTCGATCAAGTGATCGAATGCTGCACTGATTATTGCCAAAATAGCTAAACTCGCAATCACCATTGATGAAGGACAGTGGTACTGCACTGATGTTTCAACAGCCGTAGATGATGAGCCTTGGTGGACGGCTGAGATTAGATCAAGTACAATTACTCAGTAGCCGTTGGATCACCTTGGATCGGACGAATATGTTTTAAATGACCAAACGATGTCGTTCCATTAAGTTGCAAATCCACTTCCTTAGCTTTAGCCGATAGACACGCTGTATCACTTAAATGCGATTTAGCCGTGTGAATCAAATGGCTGCCGGCATCTTCAAGTATATTGGCTTGAGTCCTATAACACAGTTTTAATCTGTGTTTTGAAATTCGGACCCGGACGTTGACCCGGCCTACCTACTGTAGGATGTTCAACCGGGTCAACTCGGGTCAACCTATAAAAAATATTTTTAAAAATAAAATATAATGTGTGTCTTAAAAATTCAACATATACATTTTTTACTTAAAAAAAAAAAGATAGAAAACATTGCATAAACGACATATGCCTCAATTCCAAACACAAAGTCACCATAACTCCATAACATTGAGTTCAAAATAATATTTTTCATTTTAGGAAAAGTGTTACATTTGACTTTGACCGTCAATGTTTTCAGTTTGATTAATTACTCATAACGATAATAGTAATAATTTAATAAAATCATATAATAAAAATTTAATTACTAAATTTTCATTATATAATTTTAATAATTTATTTATTAATATCGTTAAGAAAAATTAATCAAATGCGAGACAGTTGACCGCAATAAAGAAATGTAAATACTTTTCTCAAATGAGAATAATAACAGGAGAAGAATAGGAGAAGAATGAGCAAAAAAGGAAAAGGAAGAAGAGGCGAAAAGGAACTGAATGTTGTGATTGGGGTTTTTTGATTTTTTTTCTTTTTTCTTTTTTTTTAGAAACCCGGGTGGAACCGGATTTTTACCGGGTGGAATCGGGTTTTTACCGGGTGGAACCGGTTTTTAACCGGGTTTTTACCAAAACCCGATTTTTTCCGGTTTTGGGGGGTTTTCGGCCCGGACCCCCTCCGAGTCGCGGTTGAACCGGGTCGCGGGTTTCATAACATAGGTTTTAATAGATTGATTTATATCGTTGCAGTGTTTGATATGTCAGTTGAATTGATTCGATTTGATATGATTGTAATATTTGCATCAATTAGAAAAAGGGCTACCAGTATAGACAATGGAGTTAACTTGTGGTTGATATTTATAGGGTTGATGTATTTGATGGGTATGGCTCAAGTTATGAGTTTTGAATTTTATTTATATTTTATTTGAATTGTTTTTTTATTGGTCCAAAGTTATTAGTATAAACAAGAAAAATTATAGATATAATAAGTATGGTAGAAAGATAAAATAATTGTATATATAATTGGATTTTGGGATGATTTATAAGTCGACATTATATTACTGAACTATACCTCCAAAATCCAAATCAAATATTAAAAATTGCTATTAGTAACCCAATGCATTTTTTCCCCTAATATATGAAGAATATACAAATCAGAATGTTTGTGTGGTTAACAAGTCTACGAAATTATGAGGAAGTTTACACAAAATTATGAATTTTACAAGTCAAAATTTGAATGTATAGAAACTGGACACTTATGGTCAACTTTCAGGATAAACGTTTTTCTTTCCCAAATGATAGACATGAAAGTTATTAAAGTTGAAGCAAATACTACACGCGAGATATTTGCGGACGAATATATCATCAAATCAAACACAATCTTGCAAGAATCTAAAACCAGCAAATATCCTTCATTTTGTTTTACACCTAACCTGAATCTCAAAATACTTCAGATGCATTCCCGAACTCCTATAATGCCTATTTGTTAGTATTAGTTTAAAGTAATAAGTTATTTTACAAATTAGAGTTATAGAACCTCAACTCAAATTTGGAGCCAAACACTCACGTGCTATTTCATGATAGTTTGTATTTGAGATGAATTAGATCTGTTACGTCCGTCCTTTCGGAAAATATGAAAAGATTGATTCTATGCATCTTACCAAACTATGTGGTAGATTAGATTACAATTTACAAATCAGATAAACTACTGTTTGCAATTAATTTGCCATGTTCAAAAATAGTCTCATCATCTCAATAGTCGCATCAACTTAATTAATAAATGTATTATATTATACTCATATAATATCAAATCACGAGATTAGTTTGAAAAAAGAAAAAAATTCACGAGATGTCATTTTGGATTAAGAGGACTATAAGTTCATTTCTTGGACAATTAATTAGGAATTAGTGTTATGTTAGCTAAATGTAGACTATGATTTCATTTACGAATTTATTCTGTGTATTCAATGATGACAAATTCTACCATTAAACTTGGATTTTAAGTAGGATATGTTAAACTTGTTTAATCCTCATACAATGATATACAATTTGATGAGTCTATGTTTAGTACATTCTACTGAATTTCGAATCAATACATGTTTATTTGTCCGGTCCATATATAATTAGTACCTACAAATCAGAACTTTAGAGCATGTATTTCTCATTAAAAGTTTGTTAGAGTTTTAACATCCACTGAACATGGTCTAATATGACTTTAATATTAATACGGATTAATGTATCTATTTAGGCTCTGTTCTTTTCAACTGAAAACTCATTTCGATTCATTTCGATCAAATTGCCTTCGCCTCTCTTGATTCAAATTTTCTTCGACTCTCTTAAGTTCATTAAATTCATATTATTATTATTATTATTATTATTATTATTATTATTATTATTATTATTATTAATATTTTATCATTTATTTATACAACCCATCTTTTGTACGAGGAAAATAAGAAAATTTATCCAATTGAGATATTTTCAACCTTTTTCTTTCTTTCTTTTTAACACGACTTTTAGTAGATCAATGAAATAAAAGTATAGTTACGATTCAATTAATTCTTCTTTTCACCGTAAAAGTTGAGTTAAGATAAGAAACTACAGGAACCTGAGAGTACCATTCAAACTGGTTCACATACTTTGTACCTAAATCTCTAACAAAAAATCGACATGTTCTTTTATTGGAAGATATTAGAACAATAGAAGTAAACTCAGAAGCATACGTTGAGTTTTTTCTCAAACTTAATAAATAAAAAACAAGTTATACCAAACTAAAGTCAAACCAAACTCTACAAGTCTTTCAAATGACTCCCAAAAACTCCAAAACAAGTTAAACCAAACTAAAGTCGAACCAAAATGACATTATCACAAATATTGAGAAATGGCATTTATTCCTCCGTATTAGTTTCCATGTTATCTTCCTCGGACGCTATATTACACTAACAATCGATTTTTCTAAGGAGAATTTTTTTCTCGAACTTAAATCGTAAATTACTTGCAAATTACGCACAAAAAAGTATAAAACAAAGTTATGTTAGTCAAATATACTTAATTTATTTTTATAATATAATTTTATTATATTCTTTTGTTCGTAATTTATGAAGTAATTACATCAACGTCCGAAAAAAGTCCTTCATTTAATTTATTAATGAACCGGATGTAGTATTCATTATTATTAAAAATGGGACAAATGTAATTTCTTGATTCGTTTGATTTAGATTCAAATTGCTTTGATTCGATTCAGTTCAATTCAATTCGATTCATTCGATTCGATTCGAAGAATTTCAGTTGAAAAGAACAGAGCCTTATTGAGATTGGAGTCATGATATTAAACGCATACTAAAGATAAAGTAAGAGAAACAATTTACGATAATTTTCGTTGATGATTCAAAACCATAATCACTTGGACTTGATTTAAAGTTAACCATATCAATAATTGAATTAGTACGAGGACTCTTGCGGAGAATCCAAATTCCAAGTTTTTCATACATACTATATATACTACTAGAACTCTAGAAGTAGTCAAAATTGTGATCGTTTCCGACGAACAAGTTAAATCTTGCTTTATATCAAACACATAAGAATCAAAACCTTTGTTATTGTTTTGTTCTGCAAGGTTATGTTCAATTTGAAGTTTGTCATTCTTTGATTTGGCCAAAATCTGCCAACCCCTCCCACTTTGTCTATCACCATAAAGTTATATTTATTTTTCACTTATTTTGTTACTCAAACATAAACATATCATCCATATAATTTTTTTTTCTAAAACGGAAATTATATTACTTAAACCGGAATAAGTCTAATACTACTACGAATGTCCTTAGCTATTACATCATAGAGCCACGGTGGACAAATATCCCAAATAAAGTGTAAGCAAGTACTATTATTACATGCCAAAATATTATAGTGTCAGCTACAGAGTTTTCTCTTGATAACAAAAGATACTGTTACTTCTACCATCCATATAAAAGTTAAGATTACATTCTATCCTCGTGAAAGTTAAGATAAATAATTAAATTACATGCAACGGTATAATCGAATTTTATAGGTGATGAAATGGTATCAATATCACTAGATAATTCCGTTGTGATTCTTCTCAAACAACTACCAATTTTAATTTATGTCATGTCACCAAATTAAAGGAGAAAGGGATTCGAAATACCTTGTACAAGTACAATCATGTACATACATTTCTTGTGATGTTAGAATTTTACTACTCCTAATGTCCTTTATTGTGCTTAGTTTACAGAAAAGTAAATAGAAAAGAGAATAAGAGCAATTATTGGTTGCGTGCATGAGGTGAACAACGGACTAGTAGCATAGAGCTGTTGACACTTGTCAAGCAAAATTATCAACAACAACAACAACAAAAGGTAGAAGCATTATTACACTAACCATTCCATCCCGATATAATCTTCCCGTTTACATTCGAATTTCAATTTTTCATATCTAAAAATTAATAATTCAATCTTAAAAACTAAGCATACTATTGAATAGTGAATACGAAAAGTCGAGATGGAGATGGAGTAGTAGTATAGTACAAACGTTTTGGTTAGGGAGGGACAGCACCAAAAAGGGCCGGGCCAATTGATGAAACCCCCACGTGTCAAACTATTTCTTTCCTTCTCTATGACACTTGTCCATTTCCACCACTTACCCACCACCATCCCTATGCCCCTTTTCATCATTTCCACACCTCCTCTCGTTTTCTTCTCCTTCATCCTCTATTGTTTTTCTTCATTACTTCACATAACACTCTACAAACACAAAAAACTCAATCTTTTTCTCTCTCTGTAGCAAGCAATAATGTCTTTTTACTACCTCTCCATTATCTCGCTTCTTGATTGACTTCACCTTATCCAGATTCTTTTCCTTTCCTTCATAATCTACCGATTTATCAATCTGCTTGGAGCTTCTCTGTTTCTTTAATTGATTAATACTAGTATAATAATTTTTCCGAACCAATCATCATTTTTCTCAAGTGGGTTTGGTTTATAATTGATAAAGTTCCAATCTTGGAGATACTATGAGGCTAAAGCCTGGTTTTTTGAATCGAGACTTTTGTAGTGCGGATGATGGAGTGATTGCTCATGCATTTAGTACATATCCAGTAACTTGAGCCGCATGTTACTGTAGTTTTTTCTAACAGGTGGGATTTGTACACCCTTATGGGGGATAGTAGTTCTGGTAAAAAGATCGTCAACACAACAACAACTGCAGAGATGGACAGTACTCTTAGTTTGGGTATTTCGAGTAACAGTCTCTCAAGAGACCTGTTGCAGAGGTTTATGGGGAATACTAACAGTGCTAGTGGTAGTAGGTTTGAGGGAGTGAAGGAGGATGGTGATGATGATGATGTTGTTGAGGAGATTGAGTTGAATCTTGGTTTGTCTTTAGGTGGTAGATTTGGTGTGGACAAGAGTTCTAATAAATTGTTAAGGTCTTCTTCGATTGCGAGCTGTTTGCCGGTCGTGAGGGACGATAATGATGCCGTGGCGCCGACTCCGGTGGCGTATTCGGGGCTGATGAGGACGTCTTCTTTGCCTGTGGAGTCAGAGGATGAGTGGAGGAAGAGGAAAGAGTTGCAGACTTTGAGGAGAATGGAGGCTAAGAGGAGGAGGTCTGAGAAGCAGAGGAATTTGAATAAGGAGAGAGGTGGAAGTGGGAGTGGTAAGAATTTGAGTTTGGAGGAGAGGAAGGAGATTGAGGTGCATTTGAGGGAGAAATTGGATAGGGAGAAGTATTTCGGAGCGTTGCGGAGGATGAATTCGTCGCAGTTTGATCAAGGTGGAAGTGATGTTGGATTGGGGAAAGGGAAGGGGAGTTATGTTGGGGGTGGTGGTGGTTCTCAGGGGAGTAGACCACCGGTACCGCAGGGATCGGTAGAGTCGAAAGGAGTTGGATCGGTGGAGTCTAGTGTGTCGGATTTGGAGAGCAAGTCTGTGCAAGGTAGTTCAGTTCAACCTTTTGGAATGATGTTATTTTGCTTGCTTCTTATGTGTGTTGAATGATATTATTTGCTTGTTTATGCAATATGTCGAATTGGGAGCTTGTTCGTTATGTTGATTGACTCGTATTGTGGATTTGTTAGCCTCATGGTTGATCAGTATTCCTTCCATTGTGTGCGTTTGTTTTTAGAGTTCTTCGTGAGCGGTGTTTCCAGAATGATAAAGTTATAGTTTACTTTGGAAGGGTGGTGGTTGAGAATTGAGAGAATGTGTTCAGTAGAGGAGTTAATTATAGGTTGGCATGAGCAACCACTGAGAATGAAATGTGATGAACATTTTTTGAAGTAACTTGGGACGTGGCCCATGAATGCTATCTTGAGTATGCCATTGATTGATCTGGTAATCATAAACTACTTGCATTGCTTAGCGAATACTTATTAATGATGCTCTGTGACTTGTTAAAATACTAAGTTGGTGATAACTTGTTCTTGTGTTTGAGAGTTGCAAAAAATGTGCCTGTCTAATTATATGGATATCATGTTCCTTCTATTTGAGTTATAACAGCAATCTTATTAGTAGTTGCAAAGATGATTTCCGATCATGGAAAGCATGACCCATGAGTTTTTTTTCCTCTGCCTGTGTCTCGTATTGACAAATAATGAAGAGACAAGGAACAATTCTAAATGCATACCGTGGAAAATACATTATTCCACCTATTATCACTACACTTCATGTATATGCCAACTTACAACAGGGGAGCTAGATTTTGTTGCGCAATTTTATTTCGGTAGTGATAGAACAAGTAGCAGTTGGTAGAAAAAATAATCCGTCGACAATGAGGCGGCAATACCTCGTAAGCAGGTACTCAATTAGAATGGTAATAATTATGATATATCAATACTCCCTCCTTAATGTAGTTGCCTTTTCAAACTTCTATAAAACAAATGCAGAAGTGTCTATTTTGCCACATCTTTTTCATTCATACCTAATATAATTAGCCCCGATAATGATTATTAACTTTGTTAAAAGTAAACCACCTTTGATTAATTATATTTATGTGAATATGGTCAGGGTCGGGCGGAGATGTGCCCTTCGAATTTCGCCTCACCTAGATTTTTGAAAGCGCATTTGTTAACTTATTCATACTCGTATTAATTAGGGGAGCAATAGACGTGTTTAAATCTTTTTAAAACAAGCTATTTGTTTATTACGACTATATCTGAATAGCAGGGAGAAATCAAGTTGACAATATAAATTCAAGGCTTGTATGGATATGGTGTACCCAGCTCACTAAATATTGTCTCGACTAATTAAGTGTTAGTATATGGTAATTAATGCCTTCTACTTTATGCTGATGCAACTTTGATGTGCTTAGCAGCCTGAAGATTAATTATTCCATGATTACCGTGTTTGTGTCCATGCATTGATCATACTACTTTCCACTTCTGCACATGTAAAACTGGTAGAATGCATATCAGTTCCATGCATAAAAATACGCACAAGCATTTGTAATGACACAGTTTTATGGGTTCAGTGTGTAGCCCATAAGAAGCAGACCGATAGTCAATTTCCATCTTGCCTTCTAATGGGGCCGGTTAGAATACCAGAAGTGTTTTCCATGTGATTGTATCCCATTCTGGTTATTTGGTCTCCTAATAAGATGTTCCTAGGATGTCATTTACTTGGGTGACTTCAGGTTTTGTGGATGATCCACGCTAACACAAGTATTAATTGCATTGTGACGTGCCTACCTGTTGAGCAGAGTTTTCCCTTTTTGATACACATTATAGTACGCGACTAATCAATTTATTGCACAATTTCGGAAGGCATCTTTTACAGGAGCCATTTGGGAAGTGTGTAGAGATCCTTTTCTTCTCTTGTTTCACGTAAAATGTTTGTGAGAATTTTCAAGCTTGTCGGAGATTTCTACAGAATACAGATGATGCCATGTGTTTCAGTGATTTTACTTGCTTGAAGTTTGATTTCTATCGGTGTGCATGTGTGTGGCAAATTTTTTTTTTATAGAGCACACTAATATTTGCTTTCAGGATCCACGGGTGAGTTGAGTCCCACAAGTATTCAGTCCTTACAAGCAGGAGCCAGTCTTAACATTAGCCCATCAGGGACAAGAGCAAAAGAAAGCACAAGCAGTATGTTAGGACCGGAGAAGGATAGTACATCGAAGAAGCCTGAAACTCTACGACCCAAGGGCAAGGAAATAGGAACGAATTCTCTGGGAGACATGCCTTGCGTTTTCACCAAAGGAGACGGTCTGAATGGGAGGAGAGTAGATGGAATATTGTACAAATATGGAAAAGGAGAAGAAGTTAGAATAATGTGTGTGTGCCATGGCAGCTTCCACTCGCCAGCCGAGTTTGTGAAGCACGCAGGAGGTACCGATGTGGATCACCCACTGAAGCATATAGTCATCAAGCCCAATTCTTCCACCTTGTAATGGTGCTTGTTTAATGACTCTGGTAGACTTGTCCCCATTTTTCCTCAATTTTTAATTTTCATTTCTTTGTTTTTTCGGACTTGCTTAAAGGATGCCTTAGAAAGTAAAATCTTAGTGGTTTGTGGGAATTTGTTGAGGAGGAACAAGTGAGACGGAACTGGTGTTGATTTAGTTCGAAATGTGTATATGAGGGACAGCTTTGTCTTAAATTTGTGAAAGATCTTTAGGTATTGACATGTCCTAGTATACAGATGGTTCATAACTTAATTATTCAGCTTGTTTATATAATAAGACTATATGAGTGTAATATATTCGAGATATTGCTCTTCATCAATATGTGTTGTGTTGTGCCTATTCTGGTACATAACACGCATATGCAAGTTATAAGAACACAAAAGAGTTATCGGCCCATATGATAGGTTCTGCCAATCTGCTCTGATTGCTCTTACCACTGAAAGGATGAGATCTGAAATGCCGCCATCATTTAAAAATGGCTGTAAAATGGCAATGCGGAGGAAGAAACTTGAACAACATCAAGAGGAACTTGAAGCTGATACAATTTAAACATCATCAAGAGAAGAACTTGAAGCTGATACAATTTAAATGTATCAGTGTATGCTGCTGCACAGCAGCTTATTTTAGTTCTGGAAATAGTTTATACCATAGTTACTAAAAATGCAGATAGTGTGCATGTAGCGTCTAGAGCACCCTGCGCGTATGAACTGCAACCCTTTGGTTTGCCCAGGTCTACAATTGCAGAAACTATTTGCGCTATTGAGATGTGCAGATTGTGCACAGACAGTAGAACTCAGACTGTAGCAACTTTATACTTCCAATTCTGGTTCACTCTTAGTTTCCCTACTAGTAGTATATAGTAGTATAAACTTCACTTGTGTATATCTAATTCCGTTCACGTGTTAATATCTCCGTCTAATTTGGTAGCAATTTCAACACGTCTAATTTGGTAGCAATTTCAACACCACATGATAACATCAGGATCATAGTTCACCATAACATGGATCCTTAAATGCGCTACCCAACGCAATCAAGACAAACTGGGGTCTAAGTCATGTCTAAAATGACACTGCATCATATACGGTATCTGCAACATAACTGAAGTCCTAGGTTGGATATTGGAGTTGCTCCAGCAGTCGAATGACTCACCTCATCGTTGGTCTACCAGAAGCATATCATGCAGTGCAAAGAACAGCAACAT
The DNA here is from genome assembly GCA_026545765.1 of Plantago major. Classification (NCBI taxonomy): domain Eukaryota; kingdom Viridiplantae; phylum Streptophyta; class Magnoliopsida; order Lamiales; family Plantaginaceae; genus Plantago; species Plantago major. Next base: position 28,053,377 of record CM048839.1, on the reverse strand, counting down.
GCAACAAACTTGCCAATTGACAAAGCAACCAACCTCCGCAGTTGGTTACTGCACAATATATACCGGATAAAGCGAGTTTCACTCCCTGTGATCTGCCACATTTCTAATCACTGGTGAGAGTTTCCCACAACTTTAACATTGCATTAGAGCAGTTTCTGCTAATACCAAAATCATGCAATGATAGCTATGAAACAGTGAGCAAGAAAGCGCCAAAGAATAGTTACCTCCAAATTTGCATGAAACCCCAAACAAAGACAGGCGACATTCCAACTCTTTTGTAGCCCATTTCATGGTTTACTTTCTATTCAACGTATTCAAGAAAAATAAATGTTCATAAACACTACATTTGTGCAAACAATGAGCTATTTTCCCACATGTGATGTTGCTGACAAATCCAGATGCACAAACTTTCAGTCATCTCCTAGATTGAAAGGAACATATCCAGGTATCCAACCAACTGATTAAGCGGCAAATTTATCTCACTTTACTTCCCCAAACCATCAATATATTCAGGCATCTCACTAAATTTAGTTACTGTTGAATTTAAAACACTCTACATCTTCAAAGATGATGAAAGCTTTCCATAGATTCTTAAATTTCCCAAAGCAGCAGATCCAGAACTCAAAAGATTTCGCAAAGACTTCAACTCGAATCGGACTGTAAAATTCCTTGAAAGGAAGTCATAGTAACAATGAGATCTGTCACATTTCCCATCACTAGTAAGAATATCCCAACTAATTTATCATTGTGATTCCAGCAGTTTCTACTAATGACAAAACCATGCAATGATAAATCTAATAAATCTAATTCTACAGGACTAGAAGGCACCAGAGATAAGTTACCTTCAAGCTTTTAACAAAATACTGTAAGATTGGAAGTGCATGAATCTCCAAACCAAGATCAGTGATTTGGATTATCAGCATTCCGACTCTTCAGTACACCATCTGGGTAGAAACAGATCTCTTTGACTCCAGAAGAATTGATTTTTCATCATGAGTTTTCCCATGAACCGGTGACAAAGTGAACATCAGAATAAACAAACAGAGCAGATTAACTGCAGCCAGTGCAATAACTTCTATCAATTTTATGAACAAGAAAAACAGCCTCAGAATATGAAATAGAAATCTAAATTCAGAATCTATCTATTTAAGGGAAATCTATTTTGAAAGGAAATATGGATATAAATAGGAAATAAGCACCAAAAGCAGAATTGCTTCTCAAAATTGTTTTACTGCAAACAATATTATAGTACTTCTTGAAATGCTTTTGAAGAACACTAATGATGCATATATTGTATTTTCAGAAGTAGGAACTAACAATGTTTGCAACAGAGGGAGATTGTGTTTCTGAATTTGCTCTGGATGATTTCTATTATAGTTTTCACTGGCTGAAAACTTCTTAACTAAAATCCATGTTCAGTTTGTTAGACACCTAAAGATGAGGCCCTACCAGATTTTGTGTGAAGAAATCACAAAGAAGATGAAAAAAAAAAAAAAAAAAAAAACTAAATAAACACAGGGTGTTACTATATCTCATACGATAATGCAGTGTAGTTTATACCATTGTTACTAATAGCGCAAATAGTGTGCACGACAGGGCTTCACCCTTTGCGCTATAAAGTGCAATCTCTTTGCACTACACAGTGTGATGTGCATCCAAGTTTACAGTTACACATGTGTGTTATGCAATTTGACGTATGCAAATTCTGCACTTGAGCAGAATTTATGGTAAAAACTTTGTAGTAAATTCTGCTCCATTATTAATTTCCCTATAATTACAATATAAATTCCAGTTATGTATAAAAAAATAATTCTATTTATCATGTTAACATCCTCACTGATGTGGTACCAATTTCAACACCAAATAATAGCATCGGGATCATAATGCAATACAACACTGAATAGAGAAAACCGTACATATAGAACACACACCCTTAAATGCACTAGTCTATGACTCTGCATAACCTTCAGTCATAAACGTATGTCACAGAAGAAGCCTGAATTATTTAAAAGGTTACACAAATTCCTCAGTTTGAAGAATCACATTTACCCAGCCAGATGTTGCAATTGTTCCAGTAGTTGAATGACACTCCTCATTGTTGGTCTACCAGAAGCCAACTCTGCGGTGCAAAGAACAGCAACATGCAACAGACCTGCCAATTGGGAAAGCAACCTAGCTCAGTTGGTTAGCTGAGACAACACGACGTACACTAGATATCATGAATTAGACTCGGAGATGCGGTTATTTTAATTTTCTCTGAACGGAGTTTCTTGTAACTTAATTTGTGATGTAATACCATATATCTCAGGCGAAGTAAAAAAAGGAAAGGGAACAAAGAATCAAAAGAAGCGATAAGCAAACCTGTCAGTTTATCCTTCGGTCCCATGTTCCATAGACTGGCTGCGAAAAACTCGTCTACCCTGCGCTCATTACGTAACACACGTGCCCAAGAAACAATGTTAAAGCCATCTTCATGCAAGGAGAACAAGGGATCAAGTACTCTCTTATCTGACATCAGTTCCAGCAACACCACGCCGTAGCTGTAAACATCCGCTTTGTTAGAAACACGGCCTGACGAAGCATACTCTGGAGCTACGTACCCATAAGTTCCAGCAACTCGAGTAATTGAAGAACTGGCACCAAGCGGCAGCATCTTTGCCAATCCGAAGTCTGACAAATAAGCATTGTATACATCATCTAGCAAAATGTTGCTCGGCTTGATATCACGATGAAGAACACGAGGAATACTTTCCTCATGCAGATAAGATAGCGCAGAGGCGATATCTAGAGCAATCTTGTGAAGAATGTCCCAGTTGAAAGGTAGTCTGTCTCTGGCCCTGATGAACTGGTCTAAGTTTCCGCCCGGAAGGTAATTATAAATGAGAAACATTTCGTCTTGAAAAGCGTAGTAGCCGACTAAAGTGATAAGATTCGGGTGATTAACCGAGCTAAGGATGTTCACCTCTGCATCAAACTGTGGAACTCCTTGATGTCTTGAGGCTGTGAGCTTTTTAACAGCCACAATTTTTCCTGGAGCAACTTCGGCTTTGTATATAGATCCAAATCCACCACGTCCAATGCGGTTCCTTCTGTTAAAATTATCAGTTGCCTGAATAACGGCTTCGTAAGTTAATGGCACTCCGATATCATTGAATACTGTGACCTCATTTGCCTGTGGGATTGGAGATGAAGTCCTGGCAGGCTCCATATGCTGACTCCGTCTTCTGAAACAACAATAGACAGCAAGATAAACAAGAAAACCTGCTATGCTTAGTATAGCAATCACTGCAGCAGCTAGGAAAACGATGGATGTTTCATTGTAAACCACAGACCGGTGCTTATGACCATGGTGATTCCCTGATATTTTTTGTTTGCCACAGGGAACAATTGATGAGGGTCTGTATATATCACCCACGGATCCCTTCAACTCCAGAAGATTGGATCCTTCATCATGACTTTTCCCATAAGAAACAAACAGACCAGAGAACATCAGAAGAAACAAACAGAGCAGATTCAGTGGAGCCAATGCAATCATTTTGATCAATTTTATGGAACAAGAAAAACAATCTCAGAATATGAAACAGAAACCTAATTCAGAATCTCTTTTTTAAGGGAAATGTCAGATTTGAAAGGATTAAATATGGATGCAGAAGGAGGGAAAAAAAAGCAGCAACAGCAGAAATGCTTATTGCAATTCAAGATTTTAGTCCTTGAAATGATTGTGAAGAACACTGATGATGCTGGTGTTGTATTTTCTTGAGTAGGAATTGGCAATATTTGCAACGGAGAGGGGGATTGTGTTTCTGAATTTTCTGTGAAGAATTCTATTACAGTTTTCACTGCTAATATTTTACCTACAGTTCTTATTAAGTTTGTTAGAGATCCAAGTAGATTTCACTTAATGAAATCACAAAGAAGATTGCAAATCCTGCTTTATGTATTTAGTACACACACATCCTCTTTCTCTAATTTACACTAGTGGAATACGAATGGAGGGGCATGCCGTGTATAACACAATCAATGCTCAAAATTGTGCTCAGATACACACCTAATCTGGTCTTTATATCACACATGGTATGAATGGGAAGCATGTGTCATGGGAAAGCATCGAGTCGTAATGGTAGATGTGATATACATGTATGCACTGATTCTCTTTCCTGAACTAATTCAGCCTAGTCGGCTTTCCACAGCATCATGCTATTGTGGCAGCACCTGGTATTAGACTCAGGTGTACCTATATAACTTTCAGAGATAATGGTTACTTTAGTTTTCTAAAATGTAACTCCAACCAAATCATACTGAATGTGTAACCAAAAAACTTTGAAATATGTTCAATTCCTCTTAAAGTTTTAAGTTCTTGCCAATTTTTGCACACAGAAATTAAAGATAACAGAAATTTGAGAATTTTTCCATGGATTACATAAAGATCTATGTTGTGCATAAAATCTTATCTTACTTTTATAACACACAAGTCTTTTTTTATTTCCATCCCTTTTTGATACAGCAGTCCTTATTAAATCTTAATTAATGAATATTTCTAGTAATATTAACACTATCATGCATTAGTGTAAGGACAGCTGATTGTGATAAATAACAAAGTAATTTAAATTACTCTTTCTAGTCAATACATGATAATAAATATGGATTCAAGAAATTTAATTGAAATTTCACTTTTATATCAGTAAGATGTAAGAAACAATTAAACGGTAAACAGTCACAAAAAAATGAGTTACTGAAAATCATGAGGCAAATTGTCTGACAGCAATAATCAGCTAAAGCATTCATAATAATAATAATAATAATAATAATAATAATAATAATAATAATAATAATAATAATCAATAGAGATAGTACCATTCCTAAATCATGTTGCTTATATGAATCAGCTAAACATATTTCTCACTTCCTTCCTTCGGTATATTGCCAAAATTTGAAGATGGACTTCATTGTTAAATACTAATCAAAGTTGAGAAAATCCCTTTGGTCTTGAATGCGCAATGGATCTTTTGTATGAAACTAATGCTCTTTCAACGGCAAAAAAAGTGCTTTTTGTAGTAAGAATGAGAGTTAAAACCTTGGACGTATGCAACTGGTTTTATAAACAAAAACTAATTATCAGCATCTTATAAAAAACAAAAGATGTTTACACACCTGTTGGACAGAGCAAGCTACCAGTATACTTCACATTGAGACTGCGTATTCAAATGGTCCTCGGTATGCACAAATAGAGCCTAGTCAACGATTTGCATTTCCATGTAAATCTAGTCGGTCTGCTGCACAATTAGTATCATAGTGTAAGAGGAGTGTGATACAAAGTGAATAAACCAACCGCAGCTCTCTGTCAACAGTAACATGTACAATATATACGGCGAACATGAAAAGCAAGTATTTTGCTCAGAACGATGTCTGCATGGAGTTTGGTGGCCTACCATATTGATCCTGGATATATCCTGATCACAAAACATTATCATAAATATCAAGAGTATGATGAAGGCAAGTTTTTTATGTCCATAGCAGTAGCACAAATAAAATACTACGGAAAAAGAACTTGGATGAAGAATATATCGAGGTGTGCTTTGTTTACAATTCCAACAGGAGAAAGATGCTGAAATGCAACTTACACTTGCAGCTAAGACAGGAAGCACATTGCAGCTGCACCTTGATCAAGTTCATCTGCAAATGTACTTTTATAACATAATTATATTAAATGTTTTCTCGGTGTAATCTAGGAGTAATTTGTGGTCAAAATCAATCTTCAAACGTAAAATGGCACATCCATCATTTAACGAAGGAAGTACTTATTATTTAGTGTTACAACTGAACAGGGGAGGATAGATATAGTAGATACACCACGTCATTACGGATCTGGTCGGAAATTTTTTAAAGATATGATAGATTTTAGGCAATCTGCTCTGATTGCTCTTACAGATGAAAAAATGAGATTTGAAAACCACCATCATTGAGGCGTTGAGAGAAAGAAAGAAATTCAAAGCAGTTAGGAAAGAACTTGAAGCTAAATCTATTCAGACTGTAGAGTAGCACCTTTAAATCTTGGAACTATTATTTATATAATTGTCTCACATAATTAGTGTGGGATTACTATATCATAAGATAATGCACATGTAGTTCATAACATAGTTATTAGCAGCACAAATCTTGTGCGCCCTTTGCGCTATAGAGTGTAATCACATCCAAGTTTACAACTGCACGCGCTAGTTGCAATATTTTTGTATTGTGAAATTTTGCAGCATATTGTCAATTCTGCTGGGTTATTTGCACTAATTACGATTTCAGTTATGCATCAAAATCTAATTCCATTCATGAAATAAAAGAAAATAAAATGTTATGTCACCGTATAATGATTTGAATGCATCAATAATAGACAGCAAGATAAACAAGAAAACCTGCTATGCTTAGTATAGCAATCACTGCAGCAGCTAGGAAAACGATGGAAGTTTCATTGTAAACCACAGACCGGTGCTTATGACCATGGTGATTCCCTGATATTTTTTGTTTGCCACAGTGAACAATTGATGAGGGTCTGTAAATATCACCCACAGATCCCTTCAGCTCCAGAAGATTGGATCCTTCATCATGACTTTTCCCATAAGAAACAAACAGACCAGAGAACATCAGAAGAGACAAATAGAGCAGAATCAGAGGAGCCAATGCAATCAGTTCTACCAAGTTAGTAAAATCAGTCATGGAATATGAAACAGAAATCTAAATTCAGAATCGATATTTAAGCGAATTCTCAATTTTGAAAGGAAATATGGATGGAAAAAGAAAAAAACTGCAAAGAGTATAATTGATTCTCAAGACTCTTTTATCGCAAATCAAGATTATAGTCTATCTTGAAATGCTTGTGAAGAACTCTAATGATGCAGATGTTGTATTTTCTGAATTTTGTGTAGATGATTTATATCATAGTTTTCACTGGCTGCAAATTTTTACCTTTTGTTAGACATCTTAAGGTGAGACCCTACTATATTTTGCGCAATGAAATCACAAAGAAGATGAGGAAGTGAATTTGAAGCCAAATCAACACAGAGAAGCACATTGAAGTTTTGGAAATATTATCTATAAGTTTGTCTCATGTTAATATAATGGTGTTGCTATCTCATAAGATAATGCTCTTGTAGTTTATACCACAGTTACGAACAGAGCAAATAGTGTGTGTGATAGCGCCTAGCGCACACTTTGCGCTATAGAGTGCGGTCCCTTAGTGCAGTAGCGTGCAATGTGCGTCTAAGTTTATAGTTGCACATGTGAGTTGTGTGAATTTGCACTATAACAAAATTGAGTAAAAGCTTTACTGTCAATTCTACTCCATTCTTAATTTCACTATAATTTATATCATACATTTCAGTTATGTATTAAAATCTAGTTCCATTCACGTGTTCATATCCTCGCTGATTTGGTTGCAATTTCAACACCAAATGATAGCTTCAAATCATAGTTCACCACAATACTGAATACATAAAGAAATCACTATTTGCCATACATAAAGAAAATGCACCCTTAAATGCATTACATATCACAATGAAGACAAACTGGAGTTTTAAGTCATGCCTGAAATGATATCGAATCATAAATCTGTAACACAGTTGAAGTGTGAAATGTTCAAAAGGATAAACAAACCCCTGAGTTTCATCATAATTACCCAGTTGGATGTTGGAGTTGCTCCAGCAGTCGGATGACTCTCCTCATCGTTGGTCTACCAGAAGCAAACTCGGTGCAAAGAACAGCAACATACAACAAACCTGCCAATTGTCAAAGCAACCTAGCTCGGCAGTTGAAATGTTGTATATCTGAGACACCACGATATATATCAGAGATCACAAGTTTGACTACCCGAAATGGATATTTTTTAATTTTCTCTGAATGGAGTTGATTGTTATTTTGGTCTGTGTATTTGTGATGTAATACCATATATCTCCAAAAAAAAAAAAAGGAAAAATAATTAGAAGAAGAATCAAGAGAAGAGAAGAGCAAACCTGCACATTATCCTTCTGTCCAGGTTCCATATACTGGCTTAGAAGAACTCCTCTACCCCATGCTTCACGTGATAGACGCGCCCAAGAAACAATGTTAAAACTGTTTTCACGCAAGGAGAACGAAGGATCAATAGCTCGCTGATCCGATCAGTTAACATCCGCTTTGTTAAAAACACGGCCTGACGAAGCATACTATGGGAGCCCATAAGTTCCAGCAACCCGAGTAGTTGCAAAAATGGCACAAGAGGGTAGCACCTTCGCCAATCCAAAGACCGACAAATAAGTATTGTATTCATCAACTACAAAATGTTGATCTGCTTGATGTCATAATGAAGAAAACAAGGAATACATATCTCATGCATGTAAGATAGCACATATAAGATATCTAGGGCATCTGTGAAGAATATTCCAGTCGAAAGGTAGTCTGTCTCTGGCCCTGACAAGCTGGTCTAATTTTCCTCCAGGTAGATAATCACATATGAGAAACATTTCGTCTTGACAAGCATAGTAGCCAATTAAAGTGATGAGATTTGGGTTATTTAGCTCAGTAAGGATGTTTACTTCTGCATAGAACTGTGGAACTCCATTTCACGGTTTACTTCCTTTAATATATCCAAGGAAAATAAGTGTCCATAAACACTACATTTGCACAAACAATGTGCACTATTTCCCACTTAGGAAGTTAGCCGACAAAGAAATTCGCAAAACTTACAGTCATCTGCTACATTGCATGGAACATATCCAACCAACCGATTAAACAACAAATTTATCTTGCTTTAATTCCAGAAAACACCAATATATTCAGGATCGAACCCTGAATTTTACTGCTAAATCTAAAATCCTCAACTCTCTACATCTGGAAGGATTATGGAAACTTTCCGCAGAGTCTTAATTTTCTCATAGCAGCAAATTCAAAACTCGAAAAGTTTCCATCAAAGAAATTCCCTTTAAGATCTAAAACTTAAAGGTCCTTCAATCCGAAGACTTCAACTCGATCTCACCATCAAATTCGCTGAAAGGAAGTTATATAACTGTGAGAAATGTCAGGTTTCCAATCACTGGAGAGAGTTTCCCATGTATTCACCATTGTGGTTCAAGCAGTTTCTATTAAAGCCAAAACCATGCAACCATAACGCTGATTCCACAGACAAGAAGGCCCCAGATATAAGTTACCTCCATGCTTTAACTATGAAACTCTGAGATTGGTGTTGCATCAAACTTCAAACCAAAAGCAGTGATTTGGATTTGGAAACAGATTTCTTGAACTCCAGAAGAATTGCTTTTTCATCATGAGTTTCTCATAAAGTGATGAACATCAGGAGACCCAAACAGAGCAGATTAACTGGAGCCAATGCTATATCAGATTATTTTAACATTAAAAGGTGGGACCCTGCCGGATTTCATATATTGCTGTGAACTCCGAAGGCGCAGTATCTCCTTACCACAGCTGTCAGATTTCATAGGTAGCACAAGAGCAAAATAGGTGCCCTGTAGCTCGTAGTCAAGTACATCAATTGCGCCTACAGCCTGTTCGGACTAGTTTTACATAGCAATGCACGAATACATAAGCTATATTCTTTTTCAAAGTAAAGTTGTTTGGTTGACTTTTAATAACCTGGTTTAAGTCAGTGTACTTAGCCTCAAGGGCTTGTTTCTTGTATAATTCCTCCTGATATGAGATATTTAATTATTACTACTTATTTAGATTGCATACATGATGTTCTTGTTCCTAAATCTAATATGGTTAGCTCTAAAGCTATTGAAAGTTAAGATGTTGATAAAATATATGTACCAGCACTTCCAACAAAAGACTTGACGTTCAGTGTGTTACTTCAGAAAACGAAATAATTTTACTTCTCAGAGTACAGTCTGCATTTGGTGACATCCTGCTGACATGGTACGGCCTAGTTCTGGAAGTAGGTTAGCATTTAATACTTAATAAAGCAGGACAGGATTTTGAAAGCCATTCCATTGCAGTTGTGCACTTGGTTATGCTTGACAACAAAGACGTAATGGTGTACAGTAACTACCAGAGTATGACAGTTGCACTAGATTTCAAATGTCCATTACCCTCAAGAAGACGTATTGGATACAGTACACACAATAATAGAGATTATTCAGTGACGGTGATGACCAGTAATATTGTAACTTTTTCATCAGATTATATGAACTACCAATAATATGAGTCTATAATGTGTTAATTTAATCATAGAAATCAGCATTTCACTACAGAACAACCTAAGAATAGCTTTCAGGAATAGAAAGCTCCTCCAGGATACCAGGCATCTTTCTGGTACGGATCTCGTGAGCAATGGGGTTAGTTAGTATATCTCCAGCAGCTAGGTATTACTATTAATAATGAGAGATTGCAGAATAGGAATGTCTTGAGTTAGTTTCTTGTCAATGAAAGATTATTCGCATGAGTTGAAGAAAATTTAATTAAGAAATCATTGTTAAACTTAAAAGGAAGGCACTTCATCTGTTTACGTATGAAATGTCAACTAATCTGTAACTGAAGTCTGTAAAGCAATGGAAAAAAACATTTAAATCAAGGTTCCTAAAATCTTGTATCAATAATCTTCTCAGTGCTGATAAGTCAATCATGAATACTAGGATTGAATACATTTCTCTAATCCTATTTATGAAATCCATCTTCATAAATGTGCCATTTTTCTCGGTCAGTTGTAACTGTTTCTCAATGTGCATCCAGATATTACCAGATCTGTTGATAGATTTTTTGTTTAATACTGTACTAATTAAGGACAAACCGATTCACTTCGTTCTCAAGGGAAATAGAAGAGCAAAATATTCTTCTTTCGAGGTATGGTGTTTCTTCAAATACACCTCTAACTCATTCTCTATAAAATTATGCAGATGGAAACTCGAAAGTCCCCACTTTTGTCTCCTAATTTGCAAATAATTCTTTTTCGACTTTGCTTATTGATGTCGAAACATACACATGTTCTAATAGGTAACCTTTATCTGTTTTCTCTGAAGTCTAAACTTCTACAACTTTAAAAGCTCCATTTATTGTAAATACATCCTTCGTAGAAAAAAAGTACATTTGACACCCGCAGCAATCAAAAGAAGCTGTTTAAGAATAAAGATACTAGACTGCCAACACAATCATTTAAATGAGGTATTATCATGCATCATGCACCCAAGCCTATTTATGGTCGAAATAATCAAACTTATATTGTGAAGAATATACCCCAAGAGACGTAAACGTAAAGTCACTTGTGCACAAATTTTTTGTGTGGTATTGGCTAAGCAAGTAATTAACTGAACTCTCAAACAATGTCCAAAATGCAACCCCCGTGTGTTTCAGAGTACATGCCATGAATCACGTGCTCCGATTTTAGGGGAAATGCAAATGTATAAGATATGATACTTAACAGAAACATATGGCATTTCATCACCAATCAAAAGAAAGCAGAACATAATGCAACTAATGAGGGTAAAGTAAAAGCATTAAAAATAAGAATTAAAATAAAGAACTGTATGAATTTGCACAGGATTGCAAAAAAGAAGTGGTAACCTAGATCAATACATGTCTTTTCTGGTCTGGCTCTAGTTTGACTGAGAAGTCAGACAGGCCGGTGGTAAAGGCAAAAAAAGTAATTGCCAGAAATTTATAGGAAATGTTTGGTATCTCCGAGGGAGAGTAGCAACTATTATTCTTCACATTTCTACTGAATCATGCAGTCATTGTAATTTACAAATAAGAAAACTAGTCCAAATTTTACGTTTCTCTGGAATCTAGTGGCCCTTTACAATGACAGCCTAACACTTGTGTACGGGGGTAACACAGCTTGTTATCTAGCATGAGGAAGAATAACACGATGAATAGGACCATGAGCATGAAAAGCAAGTGTACCGCCTTTGAACAATGCCTGGATGGATTTTGGTGATGCTGCATGTAGCTCCTTGAGATACCTCTTGAAAAAAACTGGTCACAAAAATAATGACAAGTTATGACTTGTACATGTATTGATCAAGAAGCATAGACACGGAGATGCAACTTAATTGCAACATTATGACTCCGTGCAACAAATGTGGGAGAAATATTCAGGATCTAAAAAACAAAACATATTCCATCTGAAAAAGTTAGGTTTACCTGCCCTCTCTATCCCATTTCTTTTTATTTCCCTTTTTGCGGTTTATCCCTCTTTTTTTTCAAAACATGATAAAATCAGCACAGAGCTTCAGAAAACAATACACCATCTAGCCAAGTCTGAAATTTGTGTTGAACAATTTTATACTTTTCTTCCCAAGATATACCCTGTGTCATGTTCAAGACGTACCTGAGGCATATCCGCATGTCTCGGCATCCTAAAAGTATCCAACACTGCATATCTCACCCAACTGTAGTATCCGTGCATCCTAGATGATATCCCTATTCCAAAATGTACAGAAGGAAAGGGTCAAGAAAATAACAAAAACGGTGTATACAGGTATGAATACAGACATAGATGGAAAGAACTTACTTGTAACTCGAACCGTAGCAAGGCTTTTTTGGTTTACTCTTCCAACAGGAGAAGCATGCACATGTACAACTAGGACTATGGCACGTGCAGCAGCTTGACCAGCTCAGACAATTGTAGTCACAGCTTGGCCAGCAGCAACCTTGGCAACTCAAGCAGTTGCCTGAGCAACTTGGCCAACTAAACCACTTACACGAGCAACGTGAACAGCTGAGCCATTTACAGGAGCAATTGGAACAGCTGAGCCATTTACAGGAGCAGCCCATACAGCTGAGCCATTTACAGGAGCAACCCGAACAGCTGAGCCATTTACAGGAGCAAGCTGAACATTCAAAGCAGCCTGAAAACTTAAAGCAAAATAATGTCTCGTAACAATCTGAGCACTGGCAATGCAGGCAAGATGATTTCTTCTTCCTGTACACAAAAAAAGTATATTCTAATTTGAAAAAGAACAAACTTAGCGATTACAGGAGATAAATCTATGCTTACATAAAAATGATTGGGAGACAGAAGGACACTTACTTTGAGAATGTAGAAGATTGGATAACAGGTTGACTTTTATCTAACTGATGCAAAACAGAAGAATCTCTTGGTCCTCGAAAATTTGTGTTAAGCTTATCGTTGGCATGGGCCTGCCTAGTGGCAATAGCTGACTCTTCTGTGCTATCTTCCGTGCCCTTTTTTGCTTGGACAGATCTTTTAGACCGAACATGCTCATCTAACTCTATCAGTTCGCTAGACATGTAACACTCTTCTAATTGATATAAGTCATTCTTTTCAAGGTCTCCAGTCCGATACAACACACCAGAGTTAAAAACTTCTCCAGATCCACATACGTCTTCAGACAATTCTTTTGAATTATGTAATTCCTCTGGTCTCTGCAGCTCGTTGCTCATCTTTAAACCATGATCCTTAGAGAAACTATTGTTTCCAATATGAATACTGAACAATGACTCATTCGAAGCAACACTCCAATCCGTAGGCGTTGAAGGTCCACTGAAAATAGAAGGCGGAATCCTGTCAGGATCAAAAACTCCAGGAGATCTTGCCATCACTTGAGGCGGAGGAGATTGAGTAGGTGATGTGATTGGTACTAAGGATTCATGTGTGATGTCCGAGACCTGAGAGGTGGGAGATTCATCAACATATTCTCCTAACCTGAACAGGGCCTTGCTGGAAAACTCATCAGCATGATCATTTTTGTACAATGGTTTGACATCCCCAGTAGGCTTTGAAATGCTGTTTGATCCACTGGATCTTGAAGGCAAATTAACTTGAAGCGAATCATCAGAGGAAGAGTCTGATGAGGATGAAGATGTAGTGGTATCCGACGAATCTGAATTTTGGGGGGTGTCATCCCTGATTCCGTCCGAATCTGTCGTTTGACTACTTCCCTTGGGTGAATCCTCAAGAGAAGCGGATGGTTGCAACGTAGAATGCTTATTTTTAGCATTCAGGTGAAGCTCCATAATCCATGAATGAGAGCCGGGCATAAAATTCTGCTGTGCAAGATAAAGATAGCATCATCAGAAATAAGGTCTGCTTCAATAACAATCATTGTACATAGTGAGATGCAGACAAAAACTAGCTCTATAACTGATCGAAACAAAATAACCAGATGTAACTAGCCCATTATGGTCCAAATATCAGTTCAATTGCATTCTTTTCCTTAAAACGTTTCAACTTGTACGACAGACTTGTAGACAAACATTAGATAATTCTAGAAATTAAGAAGCAACATACCAACTTCAAACTTATACCTCATGACCTTAATCTCATTACTCTATCACAACAAAATTATGACATCCAATACAAAAGAATAAATCAAAAGGCATAACTCCGTTATAAATGGAATATGAATAATATGCAATAACATCAACAGCCATCTTTTTTAGTATGGGTAAACATGCATTGATTGATAAAGAAAGATATACTAGTACATTGAATAAAACCTAAAAGCATGAAAATAAAAATGAAATGAAAGATGCTTGGTTTGAAATTTACCTGGATCCTTTAGATTGTTGTTGAAGATCAGGTATTTTTCACCTGAGGTTTTAGTTTTGTCAGATAAGAAATAGATATCTGTGGAAAATTGGACAGAAATGGCAAAATGGAAAACATTAGGGTTTTGAGGAAAAATGAAATTGGGATTGGATTCCATCGAAAATGGAAGGAAAAGCGAGATACTCGGTACGTGTAATGTTTACCAAATACAGTACACAACAATGAAGGAACATAACAGATGGTTAAAACATAACTGAAATTATTATTGGCGCCCTTCTAGAAACCTAGAGCTTCAACTTCAGGTCTTGCATTTTTTTTTTTTTTTTGGTATGAGTGAGAGCCAGAAAGGTACAAATATATATATATATATATATATATATATATATATATATATCATGACAACACCCATCAATAGATTCTGAATAGATTACTAAAGGATTTCTTTGTATCATACCCACATTATCAATATCTCAGACATTATACTTGATTACTCACATTTAGTTATTAATGTTTAATGAAAATACTCTCTTCATTCCAAATAAGTTGTTATATTTTGATTATTGCAATCAACAAACTTAAACCCTGAATACGAATTAATCTAACATGTGATTGTAAATTGTTCAATTAAATTATACAATAAAACTATACTTCGTACGTTATCGTCATGTAATTTAATTGAACATTGACCATTTCAACTTAAGATTAAGTTGTAAAAAAGAAAATAAAGCTTAATTTGTAATCAAAGATGATTGCAAAAAAATCAAAGCGAGACAATTTATTTGGGATGTTGTGATCATGTGATATTCGTGACTTAAGATGCAATAATAAAATTGGACCATGTGATGCTACCGATAGGTGTGTATAGAAAAAAAAATCCCAACAACACCCACGTACAGTAAAATTGCTCGTCACCTAATCGCAATTGTTGGTTAATATATTTATCTAATACCTCCATATGTTCAAAAAATAGTCAAAACGCATTAGGAAAATTATTACTAGTCCAAGTATACCATTATTTCACAGACTATGTGGTGCAGAATGAAAAACATCACGCCACATAAACATGAACGTGTAAGTGTGGGACGAAGTGAGTGATGTGTAATTGTGGAGCGTTTTCCATCACATACCTATAAAATAATGTTTAATTATTTTTCAAACGGATGGATCACATGGTCTATGAAATAATAATAGGAATATTTGCGGCCCGTGAAATACTAGACCGGGGCATCTACTCATCCAGCAGGGTGTACCAAACCATCCGAGAGAGATGGAGAGATGATACTATTATTGTTCAGTCGCAGGAAGAGGCATGGCCAGATGAATCTCTGAAGCTTCTAATAATAAAACAAAACGGTGACGACTGCTACTCCTCACTTTCACCGCTACATAAAGCTCTTCCTTTCACGGCAACAAACCACACGGACAAGCTCTTCCACAGGTACACTAATTTCTCCTCTTGATATATGCTTCTAATATGATTACGATTGAGCTACTGGGATTTTTTCGCAGTAATCTTCTCATTAGTTACGGTTATCCTGATTTTGTTCCCAATAATTTATCCGACGAGACGAATTTCATCAGTAGCATTACTATTATCCCTCGTCCGTGTTTGTGCATTTCGATTTTTCCCGTTGGAAATTGGCTGCTTTTTTCTGTGTTTCTATCAATTTTCAGTTTCCCCTCTTTATCTTTATGTTTTCTTTTTATGTGATTCTTGAGTTTTGAAATGTTAGCACCTGCAGAGATGATCCCTTTGCTTCCTTATGTGTGATCGTAGTGAGGAATATGGCTTAAGAGGAATATTGACGCTACTTGAAAATTTTCAAAGTACAATAAGAATTGGACATGTAATGAATAATTTGATGCTATACCCACTGCTTTGTTTAGCTGGAATCAGTTATGTGAATCTCGCATTTGGACAGTTTCATACCACTGCTTGCTTATGAGTACACTGTCAGTTGAATTCTAATATAGTATATGTATGTCCGTCATTTTTTCGGGGTTATTAGATTGCACATTTTGGTGCACCTCATGAGAAAAGATGCAATATAATTATGACATACTCTCCGTTAATCTATATTGTGAATGCTACTAAGTTTAAGTCTCTCGTAATTATTAATAATAATGTTGGAAGCTTGTGTTTGGTTTCTGTTAAATTAATCTGAGGATTTTGTAGAAACGCCTGGCCTAATTGAATAATTATGTTTGTCTTGTTGCTTCTATTTCAGGAAGCTGGTATACAAGACTTAATTCACTCTCACACTTGTGAAGATTGCTCTTTCTCTGTAGAAATCTGGACGCAATCAACACAGCTAAATGGATCAGCCACAACCTCCACCAATGAATTATGTTATTCCTGAATCGATCGCTTTCATCAACTCTTCAAGGTATAATTCGGAAGGTAATGGGAGTCAGAGATCTGGATTTCCTGGGCTAAAGAAGAGAGGCCACAATCTTGGAAGTCGATCTTGGATAAAGATTCTTCCTAATGGCAGCTCGAAAATTGTGGAACTGGATAAATCTAGTATAATGAGACATTGTTCCTTGCCCTCAAGAGATCTTAGGCTTTTAGACCCTCTATTTATCTACCCCTCCTCAATATTGGGTCGCGAGAAAGCCATTGTTGTCAGTCTTGAACAGATAAGATGCATAATCACAGCTGATGAGGTTATATTGATGAACTCTCTGGATGGATCGGTACAACACTATAAATCTGAATTGTGTAAGCGTCTCGAGACTTCTAAAGATCAATCCGGTTAGTCTCTGATCTATTGAAGCATCACTGATGCCTATTTACCTCGTATCTTGAAACTTTACTAGAAACATGCTTGCTTTTGAAACTTTACTAGAAACATGCTTGCTTTATGTTTTTGAGGTATTGTAGTAGGCTTTCATTTCCCCAACCCAAGTGCGTTTCAAATGAAAGCGTCAAAAGATTCAGAGAGGAAAGGAGCACCATGTTGCAACTAAATGGACCCTAGGACTGAAAATTTTGTAGTACAGTTACGTAGGTATACAACACAGTTAAATACAGGAAAAGGAAAAGCTAAAAGAAAGAGTTGTTTAAATCTACGAGCATTCTAGTTCGTTGACCTGGTAATATGTAGCTCTAAAAGCAGAGATATAACAATTGATGATGTCTAGAAGTACCTAACTGTACGCAATCAAAATTTGCTTTTATTTTCATTTAAATGTTATGCCATAAGCTTCCATGCTTCTTTTGCAGCACTTGTTATCTTCTCTCCTCTCTGGAGTAGTAGATGTGGTCTTATACTTACAGTTTACTCTGAAATGATTCAGATGATTTGCCTTTTGAGTTCAAAGCATTAGAGCTTGCTGTGGAACTTACATGCATGTCTCTTGATGCTCAGGTGTGCAGTTTTATCTCTCAACATACTCATTAATTGCACAATTCAACTATTTCCACTCATTGAAAAAGGACTCGATACAAAATTTGCTCCTATTGTTGATTTTCCTTTACATGAATTTGATCGGTAACTTATTCAAGGGATTAAGCAAAAATTCTTGCTAGTTCACTTGTTGATTTTAAGTCTTGTGTAAGAGATGCGTGCACATATGAAGTGTTCATACAGAAACTTTCATCATAAATGCATCACTCAACTATGTCATGACCTTGCACTCCATGAATTTAATAGATGAAAGACTTAGAAATGGAGATATATCCCGTGCTTGAAGAGTTGACATCGTCGATTAGCACTCTCAATTTAGAGCGCGTGCGTAGATTCAAAGGGAACCTACTTGCATTGACTCAACGAGTACAAAAGGTAAGGGAATGGCTTATAATTCTCGAGTACACTTCTACATGGTAATTATGATACTCATTTTTGTCTTCGGTAATAGGTTTGTGATGAAATAGAACATCTTATGGATGATGATGGAGATATGGCAGAAATGTATCTGACAGAAAAGAAAGAAAGGCGGGAAAGTGATGGATCTAATCACAATAATTCTTCTGAGAACTTGAAGCTTGAAGCTAAATCTGCACCAGTTTCTCCAGTGGGATCCTTTGTTGGAGTTCAGAAATTACAGAGAGCTTTTAGTTCAATAAGTTCTAGTAAACATGGAAGCTTCTTGAGTTCATCAAATGGGGGAGAAAATATCGATCAACTTGAAATGTTACTCGAAGCATATTTTGTTGTCATAGACAACACACTTAACAAATTGCTATCGGTAAGAGTGATTCTTCGGATGAAAACATATTATTTGTTCTCATTGTGTTGAGTTCTTTATTGTCATTTAATAAGGATTCCCAACTCATCAGTTTCAAATGAAAATTCTACCTTTACAAATTATAATTATCGTTTGCTCAAGTGATTCTGTAAATAATTACATTTTGATTTTTGTGAAAATTTATTGTATTTTCCTATGATGCTTAATTACAGAAGTTGAAAAAGAATTTAGGCTGAATAGATTACAGAAAAAATTCCAATGCCTAATACTGATGTGTTCATGACTTCTTTCTTGTGCAGCTCAAGGAGTACATAGATGATACGGAGGATTTTATTAACATAAAGCTGGTAAGAATTTTCAGATGTTGTTAGAGATTTCATATGTAATGTACCTTACATAATTTTTTTTTTTTTTTTTTTTGGCTCCTATGATTACAGGGAAATGTTCAAAATCAACTGATCCAATTCGAGTTGCTTTTGACAGCCGCTACCTTTGTCACTACTGTATTTGCTGTCGTTACTGCAATTTTCGGTATGAACTTCGAGGATTCGGTATTTGATAATCCATCGACTTTTAATTGGGTCATCACGGCCAGCCTAGCAGTTTGTGCGATAATGTACTTGGGCTTTCTGATATATTTTAGGCACAAGAAAGTTTTCCCTTTATAGCTTTTAATTGGTCTTCACGGGTAGCCTAGCAGTTTGTGCGTTAATGTAAGGGTTTATCGATCCAAGATTTTAAATTCTCGGCACACATTTTAGTTCTGGTAAATGCTCGGATTTATTTATGGCAAGATTCTCGTAGAAATGTAATACGTCTCATACACGTGTGGCATTAACTGTTTACTATAGAAACATTCTAAAGTCTGAGCCACTAAATGATGTGAAATCTTACGGGTTGTTTGATACGGAACTTTAATTGAGATATAACTGATAAATAGTAGTAACTAAATTTTAAATTTTAATTGAGTTGTGAAAAAATTTATGTTTAGTATAAAATTAAAATTTTATAGATTTTTGTAAGTGTTGTTAGCTTTAATTGAGTAGTGACTGAATTAAAAAAAGATAAATATTAACACAACTAAAATGGTAAGGCCAATATGGAAATATGACTCAATCGGTTAATTAGCCCGTTAGTGTTCTCAACACAAAAGGTACCACTGCAAAATTATCATATATATACATCTTGCTACTAAAACATGCTGGTGGCAGATCAAAGATAGAATAGAATAATCACTGAGCATTTCAGTTTTTAAAACTAATCTGTTTTTGTTCCTCCGTATATACAAGTATAATAAGCTCCCATTTTCTACTCCTTTACGCCTGAGTCATTGCTTCTCAAAAATTCAATGACAAAACTGGAACCTGATTTTGTCCTCTCAATTATCTGCTTTAACAAAAGTGTTTCCGATTCATCACTATCGTCATCTTCACTATCGCAGTCCTCATTTGAAGTGAAGCCTGACCATGTATGTTTATCCTGATTCGATCCATGATCATTATAAGCACTGATAAGATTGGTTGCGAAAGTCTTAGCTGGAAGCTGATCTCTTTCATCGTGTTCGTATATACATGTACTAGGAGTCTGGTGACTGGACGAGGATATCGTTCCACTGTAAGGAGATCCCTTTTGAAGGGCACTGCTTTGTGCATTGTGAAACTGAAAGTTGCTGTGACTGTTGCCAAGAGCTATTTCTAACTCCTTGATCCGTTCTTGAAGCCTAAACTCGATCAGCTCATGAAGACGCAAACTTAGCTCCCATGGGCAAACTGCATAATCTGGAGGTTCAGAGCAAGTATATCTAGGGGCTAGGTCTTTAGTTCCATTTCCTGACTCAGCAACGCCACCACAGATTTCACTCACCCTTGCTGGATCCAAGTCCCCCTTAACAATATCAGGCTCATATTCTGAATCAAGCTGCAGGAACAAATTTAAAAGAAGAATTTTTAACTATTAGATCCGATCGCAAAACTTAATTGGAAATTAACTTTCAGTGACATGGCTAAATGCAACTGAAACAAATAGTACAATAATGTGAGCAACTGTGTTCAGATTTCAGATAGACGGGTGTATCGAAATAAAATTGTGCCGCAACTGCAGATGCAATATGTGCAAAAAGGATGATACAGTATGATTGCACATGCTGGAAGGAATATCCGAGAACAGTGCATTTTCATACCTCAGCAACATTAGTTACTCTCTCCAGCATAGAATCTTTCATATTTTGTTCTAGCATCTCCAGTTCAGCTTCAAGTTCTGCCTCAATTTTGCTCATTAACTCGACATCCTCAGTGGTTTTCTCAAATTTAGGAGAGTAGTTCGCTTTCCCATCAGAAGGAGATGCATTAGGCTCATGACTTGAAAGAGGTGTATCACTACTAGCACCTGGAGGTAGATAGCGTCCATCCGTAAGCTCCTTTACTGTTAGCATGTCCTTCATATCCAGTTCCTCGTGTAGATCTTCAACTAGATTCTGTGTTTGCTTTAACTGCTTATTCAACTTATCTACACCATTTTTACTAGCTGCGGTGGCTGACAGTATCCCAACAGTCATTCCAATTAGGAAAAGAAGCATCCTGTCCGGTCCTGTTAACAGTAAAACATAAGAAAACACCGCTTTCTTGAATCATGAGTTTCAAATAAAAAAGACGTCAATTAGTTGATAAACAGAATGATACCCTGATTATCTAGACCAAAATTTGCACTCTCATTTTCTTCTGTTTGATCACTTGTTTTAATACTAATGGACAAATATATTCCAAGAAGGCTTTGTGACAGATACCTTCTCAGAGTTTGGATTACATTTGACCACAAGAACAGCTAGAAACTGAATTTAATACAGCAGCACAGGTACTTAACCATCAATTCTTATGCCACCATGAAAGTTAAGTTTCTTGAACAAAACACAGAAGACACAGTTAGCCTAATTGCTTCCAAGTTTTTAGACAAACTAAAACAAAAAACTATGCCCAAACCCCTGAAAAGTAATATTCAAAACACCATAAACCCGAAGCCTACAACCCCACATGCTTTGAACCTCTTGCTGAATCTATCTATATACAAGGCAGAGAAGTACTTTGCAAAATATATCCCATGACAGAACCAACTCTATCTACCATCAGTTCAGCTGCAAATTTACATTAGACAACTAAATTTACGTTACTTTCAGAATCCTGCATCACTCAGAAAATCCTAAACCACAGACCTAAACTATATTTGCATAACATTTCTGCGGCAAGCCATAACTCACTAAGTTGAAGTACCTAATTACTTCCAATATTCAGCCCTATGAGCATGAGAAGGAAAGATTGTCAGCAAATGATATATCAAGTAAAATTCACGCATCAGCTAACCATATGCAACATGGATTCAAACATATTTAGGGTATCAACCAGAGATGCAACAAATAAAATGTTTCACCAGTAACATATTAAAAAAAAAAAAGGATACAGACTTCAATAAACAGTCATAAACCTTGCATGAGTGGTGTCTCTTTACTAGAACCACTGAGGTCGAGGTTGCTGGAGCCCCTTTTATGCTCCTTATCGATATCCTCAGCTGATTCAAGTGGTAGCAAGGAAGTACTTCCCGGATGTGTATTACATGACTCCAAGCAAGCACCAATGCCCTTCCCAGTCTCGTCCCTACCGCCCTCAAACTCCACTAACAGCGAATCACCATTCGACCTGCTGAGCCTTCTGCTTCCAGCAGTAAGCCTCACAGCAGACAATGAAGGAACCAAACAACTCATGATCTCATCCTCCTTCTCAAGCCCTCTACAGAGCTGAGCATCAAGAAAAATTCCCAAAGAATCAATCGGCCCAATCGCTTCCTCAAGACTGTTTCGATTCCTAATGAGTTTCCCCCTTTTGACTCTGGTGAACTTTCTAACTTCCCTACTCTCAAATTCCAAACTTTCTTCCGTACTAGAAAGCTGAAACAGATTATAATCTTCCAAAGTATCTTCACAGGAAGAAGCAAGACCAGATTCTGAAACCCTATTTCCCAATTCATCCAAAGAATCTCCAAAAGCATCATTACCTGGTGCTTCTTCCTTCTTCTTTCTCGCTAATCGATGGAATGGACAAGTTGCTTCACGCAACTGTTGGAAGAAGTTTCTTGGATCTGATCTAACATTCAAGCTTTCCTTTTTATCTTGAGACAGATTCAAGTTCTTGGCTATGAATGTAGCTCCAGCAGCTGCTGCAACAACCCAAAGATCCATTCTTGCAATCAATCTACCTCCAATTTTGCAGGAAAACTCATCCGATTGTATGAGTGAACGAATCAAACAAGGAAATGAGAGGTTTTGGACAAAACCCAGTAAGGGAAAGTTGAAGGACACTGATTTTATCGATTAATTTGCAGGTTGACTGTTTGGACTGAACAACACAACACGTTCTTGAAATGGAAGATTTGCAACTGGATTAAAAGAAATGAATTTCCTAACAATGAAATTTGGAGTGAACATTAATCAAATGAGGTATGTGGAATTGTGGATTGACGAAGTAAAAGGCTTTTGTTTGGTTGATTAATTAAAAATGGACCAGTTGAGAGCGCCAATTTTCAATTTGTGAACCTCCATAACTTAGATTAGTTGATATTATTAACGAATCAAACTAAACTATATTGACCGCACACATGTATAGAGCCACTGGGTATGGTGGGGCGTATTTCCCGTACCAACATTTGAAGAAGAAAAAAAATCACTCAATGTAAAGTGTACTAAAAAAATAGTAACATCTTGCAACTTTACTTCATAAGATTAAAATATTTCAAAATTTGTTATTATCGACAGAACTAATCCAACTAACATACTCGACGGCCATATCATTTGAAATTTGGAGGGGTAATATGAAATCATTTTAGAGGTCAGAGGAATATGAAATTATCGAAACTACTACTAGTATATTACTCCCTCCATTTCAGAGAAAGTGTTACATTTGATCGATCAATCGTTTGAGTTTGTGAAATTACTCATAAACGATAATAGTAAATAATGTAATAAAATCATATAATAAAAACTTAATTACTAAATTTTCATTATATAAATTTAATAATTTATTTATTAATATCGTTTAAGAGTAAATTGTAATTGACAAACGCAGACGATTATATCAAGAAATGTAACACTTTTTCTGAAATGGAGAGAGTAATATACAAGTAGTAGTTTCGATAATTTCATATTCCTCTGACCTCTAAAATGATTTCATATTCCTCTGGCCTCTAAAATGATTTCATATTATCCCTCCAAATTTCAAATGATATGACTGCCGAGTATGTTAGTTGGATTAGTTCTGTGGATAATAACAAATTTTGAAATATTTTAATCTTATGAAGTAAAGTTGCAAGATGTTACTATTTTTTTAGTACACTTTACATTGAGTGATCGTAAATGATTCTGGGTGTACATGAATAGCTTATAAATTTAGCATCTTTGTTTGGATAGTTTGTTATGATTGTTCATATGCAAAACACAATTAGTGATAAGAGTGAATAGCAGGTGTTTTCTTGGTAGGCCATTGTATAATACAAAACTGGTGTTTCAAGCCACTAGGTTTTATGTGGATTGTGAATTTGTGACCATCAAAATGAATAATATTCTGAACCTCTCTCATTTTATTGTCATTTTCTTGTGAAAATGAAACATCTTTGCTTTCAATGTTCATTTATTTTCCTTGGTTTTTGAAAGAAAAATGGGAAATTTTGCAGAAATCCAATTTCAAACATCATACTTCTTCTAGTTCCATGAGACACAGGTTTTTTTGGAATCTAACTGTGGTCAACAATGAACATCAGATGATAAAAATGATGGAAACTGAAACCGAAGCTGTTCGTTCATTACAGTTTCCGTTACTACCTTTCTCGGTTTACAACTCATTATATATAGGTGAAAACGAACCCCCGGTGGCCACATCTACTAAGTTAGAGGTGTGCATTGTCAGTTAATAGGTCGTTTTTCTAGAAAAAATCGATCCAATCCAACCCACGATAGGCGGCGAACAGGAAAAAAGAAGGGTGAACTGAATTGCCACTTATACTTTTGGATCTTTTGAACTCTACTAGTAGGAGAACAGTCTATTTACATAAGGATCATAGAAATAGCATAAAACTAGAGTTGAACTTTATTCCACAGGTAGCCTTATACCAACAAGATATCATGCAAAGCTAAAATCTCCCTATACAAAAGATCATGATCAAGATGCTAGTGTCATACTTGGGCAGTTATCCACACCACAGGCCAAAATGTCTCTGTAATCCCGTGATATTCTGAACGAGTCGTAAACCTTGCCATCTCTGCTCTTCTTGTATTCAAACAACAGGTTTGAGTGGTCGAATGCAGTTAGTTTCACGAAGCCATAATCAGCATCCCGATAAATACTCCACTTGGGTTTTAGGGACGTGAATGGCGAAATACTAGCCCCTCCCCCCCCAGCAACCACGTGTATCGTCCCATTCAAGCTACCCTTGTAGTACTGCTTCGCATTGTTTGTGCAGATATTCTACCAAAAAAGTGATAATACAGGTGAAAATCTGATTTTGAGCTAAGAGCAGTAGAACAAGAATACAATTATATACCTGGTATGCAGGACAAGTCCTCTCATAACTATGAACATGACCATAGAAAGCTATATCAACTTTGTACTTCTGCCAAAGTTTTTGAAGGTCCTCTCTTCCCATTGGCTCGGAAAATGAACCTTCCTCTAAATAAGATATGGTTGAAGAATATCCAAGCACACGATGTGCAAGGAAGATAAGCCAAGGTTGCTTCTGCCTATCGACAGATGCGAGGCAGTGTTCAATGAAGTTATATTGTTCTGTTCCAGCTCTCCAATCATGTTCCGTATCAGCTATACAGAACCGGAACATCCCATAGTCTGTTGCATACCAGAACTTAGCCCGATTTTCAGTTGGAACGTAAAACATTGTTTCAGCCAAGACCCCACATTCCCCGCCTGAATCCATGTTCCCATAAAACGAACCTGAACCTGGCCAGTCACGCTCGTGATTGCCACTGCAGATAACAATCAATATCACACATAATCAAATTATTCAAGCTCAACGAGTTTTGTCATACAAGCTGAAAAATCCACCTGGCAATCATGTAAGGTACTGTTGAAGCAACCGGCTCGACTTGAGAAGTGAACTGGTCCCATTGTGAAAGGTAACCATTAGCATAACAAATGTCACCAATGTGAAAGACTATATCATAATTCTTCAAGTCGTCAACAAGCTGCTTGGTCGTGTTTAGGGAACCACGTTGGAAGTTGTTGCACTCGTTGGAACCATCAGCTTCGTCCTGCAGTAGTTAAATGTAGAAATGAGGTCTTTCCACATACAAGGACACAATTATTAACTTAAGTACTTGACAAGCTTATTCTGTGAGTCAAACCTTTCCCATGTCACCAAAAATAACAACACGTTGCACAGAGCTCTGACCGGGATATGGAGACGCTTTGAACTGATACATATTACTCCAGACTATTGTACCATTGAACAATTTATGTCCTAGTTTGTAGGTATACCTGCAGATGTAATAGACCTGAACTATAAGGACTGTACGTTATTCCAGGGTATTCCAAGAATTTAACACAAGTCTGACTAATTTGCAGAATACATTAGCTGTTGACGCGAATTATGAAATCGAACATACATAGAGCTGGGCCATAACTCCTTGAGAAATCCAGTATGAATGAAACCAGGATCACGCCATCCGACAGTTCTTGCTGGTGCACCTACAAAGTTGTGTTTTTGTGGTAAAAGCTTGCGTAGAACAGAGGACACTTTTTCAAGCAAATAAGGTCCAACTAAAAGCTAGTGTTATAACAGATAGAATTTAAATAACATACCACACATACTGCTACGATCGAAAGTCATTGTCACTGCAAAAGTATGCGTCTGTTTTCCTCCTTTTCTACCCCATTCAACGAATGGCTCTGCCTCACTTAAGCCATATCCACTAGACCAAGTCACGGTCATCTGAGTACCACATTGGAAAGAGAAATTTGCTTTCAGTGATCCCTTCTCTTTAGTGAAATAACAACGAAATTCACCTTCATCAGCCTACTCATCTGAGAATAAAACTTACTTCATTCCATCTCTTCCCTTGAGCTAAACGTGGATATAGCGGTGCATTTGGGTTGGAAAAGGTAACTGCATTTGATAGTGCCACCAACTTTGGCTGCCTCGAGGTACATCAGAGCACGTTAATACGATAGTTATACAGAAAATCAAGTAATATTAGCAAAAAAATAATATCATTTACTGTTTATATCAATTATGATTTTGGCAATGCACGATAGATATACAACTCAGTCACTCAGTGTATGTGCTAAGTTCCACAGCCAAATACCTACATTAGACACACCGCCCGAGAATAAAGCAAAAGAGTAGTCAGATCTCTGATTAATCAACTGAAGCTTCAATGTTCCTTTGCCTGTGTTTTTTTAAGTCGGACTACTGAAATTCGCAAACTGATACTGCAGATACATTTGAGGCAGATATAAGACAAGCAGTTTCTTTTCACTTTCTTACCTAACAGATCACTGATCATCAAGTAAATTGATAAGAAAATGTAAAACACACAAGCAAAGAAACCTTTATAGGGGCTGTACACAGATATGGCGGTCCAACTCTTGGATTTTCCGGTAGGCAGGTCGAAGTGCTGAAAGAGAAAAACAGATCTTTAACTAAATGCACCTTCATAGGATCATGCGTGCGGATTAAAAAATAATTCACCACCATGTTGTTCAGCAGCAGATAGTAAGAAAACCATAGGAAGACGAAATATCAATTTAGTAACCATATTGCTCTGCAGCAGACTGTAAGGAAACAAAAGAAAGACGAAATATCAATTTAGCTACCGACATAAGTACATTATCTTGACCTGAAGTTGGCAGGGGAAAATACTCCAATCCAGTCATCAGGTGAAGGACTCGAAACGCTATAATCTAGAGTAATCCATTCTTTGCTTCCTCCCTAACGCAGAGATAGAAACTTGTTTACTTGTACTCAGAGAAAAGATTAGCACAACTGCGTATCACCAGTAACATGATAAGATCATAAGAAACTAAAATTAATCTGTACTTACATCAAGTCCAAGAACAAATGGAGAGGCTCTAATGTATGCCTTGTCATCTAAAGCAATAACAGCCTTGTCAATCTGGATTAACGAAAGAGGCTGAACGCCATTTGATTTAGCCTCCTCAAAGCGCCCAAGAATCAACAGAATTACCAGCAGAAGATTCAGGAGAGCTTTCATTGCATCACAACTGAATTAAAGAAACTAAACATAGTGAGAAAAGCGTTCCACATTCTCCTTATATAATGATACTAAAGGACTATCCCAAGTCGCAACCTGCGTATTTTGGAGCAAAAGAAAAAACATTTGCTGCTAAAGAGGCAGACCTTTTACTCATAAAACGCACAATTAATATCACACTATCACTGCAGTGCCAATATCACATGAAGTGTGAACTAATGCACAAATGTAAAGTAAAATGCCTAAAAACAGGACATTTTCTATACTAAGAGCTAGTTCATCACTTCAAATAAATCTCAACCATGAATACAAAGTTCTTGCACAAAATCTGTAACTTGGTAACATCACATCAAGTACAAATTGAATAATTTACAGAGCATCTAAAACCTTAAAACCTCAAAATTAGCTTAGACATTTGTGGGCCGTATTAAATTCATGTAGTATATATACTATTATACTAACAAGAAGAATCAAGAAAAGAAAATCAGTACTCTTACACAAGAAACAGAGTGAACTTACTTGAACAATTAGAATCCTTTGCTTATGTCTGTAGACTTCCAGTCGTGATCAGTTGAACAAGTTTTGTTTAGACAACTAAACTTCCATTTTTTCTTATATATGTTGACTAATTAGTGTGTTAGTTAGTATCTTTTTCATATGATTGAGATTTTGCGTAACTGGGAAAACAACTTTTGGAATCTTCAGTGGTACATTCGGGGAATATCTAGGTGTGTTTTTTCTATTTCTTGAAAATAAGAACTAAAGGGAAAAATAATATTTCCCAAATTTTCCCTAAAGTTTGGTTAATTGCGAGACGTCCCTCATGCGCTTTGTGCTCTAGTGTATGTGCATTCCTCCATTTTAAGTTTGGGTGAATGTCATGAAATTGAAAACTAAAAATTATACATGCATGTGTAATGATAAAAGGGAGTAACAATTGGTTTAGCTTTGTTCCGCGTACAAATACATGGTCATCTTGTTTCATCAATCTATAATTAGCTCTGTGACTCTAACTTATAATATGGCATGTGGATTTTTTACTGCAAACTAAACCGTACAAGACACCATAGATACTTGTGAAACTGCCTCTTCCCACAAGTAGTCACCGGAATGCACTCACTTTCAAATAGACTATCACCTTATGTTCCAATATTATAGTTGCGTGTAAGTTTTAATCTATCTATCCTTGTGTAGTTGTGTAATTCCCCCTGCTTCATGTTATTCTACTTACAAGAGATAAATATGGAAAAGCTCCTATATCACCCGAAAAGGTTCACGTGTGAAAGTGATAAATACAACCGGAGTTGGCTACATTACAAAAACCCAATTGCAATTCCATTCGCCATCATAGTAAAACTCTTATATCTTGAGATTTGATTAGATATTGCAAATCACTCACTTCTCCCTCCCACTATGTGAAAATGTAAACACATTTCATTCTCCTTGTTCTAATGGAATGGTGAACAAGTGAAGTATAATATGCTAGTTTGATTACGGAACATTCTCACTTGCCTGCACCAGTTTGATTGACACGGTAAAAATAAATAATGTTCCTAGTATTGATTACGGAAACCCTAAGATACGTATAATACCAGTTAATATCTTGTGGTAACAATCTACAAAGCTGGAATAGCTCAGCTGGTTAGAGCGTGTGGCTGTTAACCACAAGGTCGGAGGTTCGAACCCTCCTTCTAGCGTTTTCATCTTTTCTTTTTATTTGTTTCTTCTCCTTCTTCCTTTTAATTTTTTTGTTTAATCGTCTTCTTCACTTCACTGAGCTTAGCTAGGCAATCAATCGATCAAATGGAAGCAGAGAAGAGTATAATAGAGCGATCACCGGAAACCACCGTGATCGAGGAATGGAACGGCACCGTTTCAGATAAGCTCACCAAAACTTCCACCATCACTGTTTCCGGTGACAGCGTCCTCAAATCGTCTCGCCGCTTCAGCCATCTCTCTCGCAGAATTCTCGACGCCTTTGTTCCCGAGGTATCAATAGCTTGTAGTAGTACTTTATTTCCCCTCTAGTTTCTCTCTGTAGAAGATGAATCGATTAGTACATTGTATTCAGTATTTAGGAAATTTTTCATTGTGTAGCTGACTGAAATTATGATTTGATCAAACTGTACGGATGGCTTTAGTGAAAATTGTTAGCTATAAGATTATCTACTTTACTCTAGAAATGTTTGAAATGGTAATGACATGCTTGTTGGTTTTGAATTTTTGATGATGAGGTTAACCTTGATCTGAATGGGAATGTGGTGCAGGGATTTCCCAGCAGTGTGACACCTGATTATCTGCCCTTTCAAATTTGGGACACCTTACAGGTCGGCAATAGCTTAAATTTCTTATTTCAATTCAGGTTTGTCATTTGTGACCTTTTATCCCCAATATGATGATTATTATTGTTGATTTGTTGTATCTATTCATCAATGATAGGGCCTTTCGACTTATACAAGGATGATGCTTTCCACCCAGGTGATAGATATGGAAAATTCGACCCCGGTCTTACCCCCGTGGTCTCACCCTCTCACTGTAGCAGTGGGAATGTGGGTCCCACTGCTACAGTGAGAGGGTGAGACCACCGGGGTCTACCGAATCGATAGATATATTACTGCACCAACAGATTTGTGATATAGATTATGTATTTCTTATATGGCACTAGTTGAAAATGTAGATTCTTCTTAAATTTTAGGCCCTTTTAAGTGCCATTGGAGTTGGAGAGAAGTCTGCGACAGTTATCGGGGCCACATTTCAGGTAAGTGATACCTATGATATTATATGGTTTCACTGGTACTGATATGATTAGGATGTGGTTTCTAATTCCTCAACCTGGCTGAAACAACTTTCAGTGGTTTCTGAGAGATTTAACTGGAATGCTCGGAGGTGTATTGTTTACATTTTACCAGGTATATTTTGAGCTTTGCTTGATTTTGAAAATGGTTTGTGGTGAGTTCAGCCTCATGCTACAGCAATGTCTCGTACAAATTCAATGGCAACTGTTTGTAAATTACTACTTATTACTACTTGTTAGTACTGTTAATCCAACTTTTTATGCAAGCGCCTAATGGGGTGCTTGTTTTGGCCTGTACTGCAATACGCCCTTTAAGATCCAAGTAGGAGCCTCGAATCTTAGTTGCAATACGCCCTTTAACATACTGCAGAATAGTTTTTGCGAATACTGCAGAATGGTTTTAAAGCCAAAAACATGATATAATAAACTGATTGAAAAATTGCTAATATCTTTATTGTATCCCAGTATGTTTCTGAAGAAAAACTAGGTAGTAACAACCCACTTCTTTAATGTTTTAGGGTTCAAATCTGGATAGCAATGCCAAAATGTGGCGTCTTGTTGCAGATCTCATGAATGACCTCGGTAATACTGCAAACACATATTTATAAGTGAATGCAATTCATTATTTTGGGATAAAACAAGGAGATTGTATCTGATAAAGCTGTTCTTTCTGTCACTCTAATGGTCAAAATTTTACATTCCGACATTTCTTTCTTGTGTTTTCTGAATGAATAAAGGCCTGTTTCTGCTGCTTTACTTTGAATTGCAAAAATAGCCTGTTATTTTCTGTTGTGTCCTTACGGATGTATGTTTATAGAAATTCACGAGGCAAAGCCTGGCACGCATAGGTTCTTTGGAGGTGTTATTTATGTGGAAAAAAAATGATAAAAAGAAGAAGAAAACATAACAGGCAAGTGTACCGTGTGAAAGAAACTGAGTACGAATTAATTAAGAAATATTGCACTCTAGAATTGATTGATAGAGTCTGGCTGTGAGGAGCAAGAGTTACAGTTTGACATTGCCACAAAATGCGATCAAATGGGGTTAGCCATGTTCATTTTTCTCTTTCTGCCCGAGGGATCAGATTATTCAGAGTAGGTATATTTGATTTTCTCTTCCAAGAATCATTCTTCTTGTGATTGATGTTCGTTTATTCTATAATAACACATGATGTATGTGGTCGGGTACATTTGTTTTCATCAATAATTTTGTGAATGAAATTGCTAAGATAAATCTGTTGATGTATAACTGACTAGACTGTTTCTCAGCTTACTGACTAGACTGTTTCTCAGCTTGGATCTGATCATCTTCTGTCCTCATCTGGCTTTTCGTTGAAAGTTGGTGTCATTATGTAATGCTGCCGTATGGCTCCGAGCACTGGAATCTGATCATTTACTTTCACTGTCATTTGAAACTCACACAGGGATGTTAATGGACCTTGTTTCCCCTTTATTTCCATCAGCATTCGTGGTTATTATGTGCTTAGGGAGCATATCACGATCATTCAGTAAGTTCCATTTGTATTATTGTTTAAGCTCACAAAAGTGCAACCCTAAATATTGACATCAAGATGATTTATAATTTTGTGTCATGATCTATGTAAATGCAACCATCTAATTACCTAAACTCCCTCATCTTTTCTATGGTGCTTCTGCTTAGCTGGGGTTGCCAGTGGTGCCACTAGAGCTGCTCTAACACAACATTTTGCCCTTCAGAACAACGCAGCAGATATATCTGCAAAGGTAATTTACTGCATAGTATCTCACACCAGTTAGTCTGCCAAGAATTTGCTTGCATGTACATCGTAAACCTGCCACTTGCTGGTTTTAATGTATGTCAGGAAGGAAGTCAAGAAACTGTTGCAACGATGATTGGGATGGCACTTGGAATGCTCCTTGCTCACATTACAATGGGCCACTCACTAGCCATTTGGTTTTGCTTTCTGTTCTTAACCATCTTTCATATGTATGGTTAGTCTTCCTTGACAGTTCCCTTTCTTACTACTACGGTAGCTTCGTCGAGTAATTCTTATGCTGTTTCAGTTTTTTTCCTATCAATTTACATGCTGTTGTTTTGTATGTTGCAGCAAATTATAAGGCTGTACGTTGCTTATCACTCGCTACATTGAATCCTGAAAGAAGCTCTATTCTTTTGTTACATTACATGGAAAGTGGTAAAGGTGAGAATTTAATGTCTAGAAATGCTTTACAAACCCAGGACGTGTCTCTTAGTCTGCTCTTCTTGCAACGACTACTATGGTCGGTTTGTCAGACATGTATTACAGTGTCCACTAGAGGTTTTTTTTTCCCTGCTCATTCATCCAATAAAAAGGATTAAACTATCTTCATATCTTAGTCTGGACACAATTGACTAAAAGTTGAATTAATGCCTTGTGCTTGAAAATTAGTTCTCTTGTCATCAGTATGGTAATGGCAGACATTTTTTTACCATTTCGAGTCATGACTTATTCAAACACTGAGGTGAAGCTTTCCTTTCTGTATGCAGTTCTTTCTCCGGAACAGGTCTCAGAGATGGAGCATGTTCTACCTCTGTGGATGACTTCAACAGGAGGAAGTAAATTAAAGAATCTATACCAACAAGTACGCTTGGGTGCCCGAGTTTCTTCACTCAGTAGTGATGAAGTGTGAGTTTGCAACTTTTTTTTTTCTCGTTCTGCTTTGCTCAGTTCCAGTTTCCTTCTCGTGCTTGATATATAGTACTGTGTTATATTCTATACTTCATTACGGTGTTCCCATGTTGCTTTCTTAATTGGGCCCAATTCTGCATGTTTAATGGATAGTTCCTTAAATTTTCTTACCATGGCAAACAGGATGGACCTCGCATGTCTTGCTGATTCTCTTTATAATAAAGGTTCGAGATGTTTTGCGTCTTCTTTATGTTAGTGCAGTAACAAGAATATTAATCTTGATAAATTCTCATTGCTTTGCCAGGAAAGTATGTACTGCTCAAGAGAAATGGTGTTACCACTGTCATTATGCACAAGGACTCAGCAGCTGCAGATACCCTGCAGGCTTTCGTTCATGCTCTTGTATTGGCAAAGCACGTCAGCAAAGATGGATCTATGCATTTGGAGAGCCAGACATGGATGAGCCAACACTATGGAGACTTCATTCTGAAGGTATCTTTTTCCACAAAGAAATGATGATTTATTGCATCTTGGTGCACCAGGGAAAAACATTGAAAGAATGACAGAAGAAAGTAAAGAAAATCATAAACACAAACACACATAGCTAGCACACTATAAATATTAGCCCTTTCTGGGAGAAAAATACAATCATAAAATTGTCGACAGTACGAAAGAAGTGTTAATCTCAAGTGTAAGCATTTCATGAGAGAGCTGTAGTGTTTGTTTGCTAAAGAATGTATAATGGAAATTGCAATGCAAGTAAGATGGAATAGTGTTCTCAATGGGTAGGGTCGATACGGCCGGACCCATAACCCTAACTATGAGTCCAGGCCACCCGAGGATCCTTGAAGAATTTTGGGACCAGTCGTCCAGGCGGATCGAGGTCCTGGTCCAATATTTATACTAGGGTCCTGTTAGGGAAGGTCCAGACCCTGCCCATGGAGAACACTACTAAGATGGAAAAAGGAGGAATGATGCCTTGAGCATTTTTTAGTTTTGTTTTCGCCCCTGGAACAAAATCCATCTTACATCTTGTATATTGATTATGCCTTTAACTTCATGCGGCAGCTTCAGTCGTGTAGCTGGAGGACTGAACGTCTCTTGTCGCCCTCTGTCGTATGGAAGGCAAATTGGTTTCCAGTATCCAGTCTGAAAGTGGACTAATGGAATTTCGTAAGAACAGGAAAGGAACACTCAGATGCTCTGTTTAGGAGACAAATGAAGACTTCTACAAGAACAATGATCAAGTCATGCACGCTTATAGTTATAGCAAAGTCAATTTTCAGGTGTAATATTCTGATAATCAGCTGCAAAATGACCTGCCAATATTGCCTTACATACTCAGATTTGAAGGATGGATTAGTACATACAGGGATACACTATGGTCAACAATTTGGAAATAACCGGAAGTCTAATCAGTTTTGTATGTTCTCCGTACTTTTTACTGTTTTACGGCAACGATGTTTATTAACTTCTGACATTTGATATATGGACCCGGACCTTAATAATCAGTTCCGTATAAACATAGATTAATTTAAAATAACGGTCCAAGACAAATACACTACTACCAAATATTTCCATAAGTCGTTACATTCTAAGCCGTGTGTGATTTGACACAAAACGGATTCCTCGGAACCTTCAGTCTCATCATGTTTAACAAGTCTAACAACGAACATTTCTACCAAACTAAATGTCAAGCTTGTCTATTTCTAACATTGTCTTAGCATATAACGAGGACACGCTTTCATCATGGCTCTCATATACGTGCTTTCGTAATAGAAAATTATTCTACTAGTAAAATAACAAACTATAAACTCATCAAAGGCATTTCCCACGCCTTGTCAACTCTTTAGGCAATTTATCCTACTAATTTTCCCCCTAATGATAGACATAACGATATCATAGCATTAGAATATACGTAGTAGTTGAAGAATGAAATGGTTCAAAGAAAGGGTTGAAAAAAACCCGAAAAGAAAGTACAGTGTTTGTTTGGTAAAACGAACTTCTAATACTGACTCAGTGGATCCGAGAAGCTTTTCTTTTCCGATGTCCAGAAGAACATTTCACTCGTGGTCGGGTCCAAC
The DNA here is from genome assembly GCA_026545765.1 of Plantago major. Classification (NCBI taxonomy): domain Eukaryota; kingdom Viridiplantae; phylum Streptophyta; class Magnoliopsida; order Lamiales; family Plantaginaceae; genus Plantago; species Plantago major. The sequence goes on along the minus strand of CM048839.1, from coordinate 28,017,914 downwards.
CTCTTTTGGAAGGCCATTCGGGTAGAAATTTAATATGGGACAAAAATTGTTCCCGTGAAAATTCGAACCCAGGTGGATGTGAGCCTCTTAAATCTTATCTAAAAGTTTAAACTTATAAAGAAATATGAAATTAATTCAATTATATTAATTTATCTCAAATTGGGAAATCTAACATGCACCAAAATCAAATGTCAAGAGTATCTTATATGTTGTCTCATTTAATTTTATATTTACTCTACCTGGCTGTTTGGTTCTATCATTTGCCAACTCACTTAGCACAGTTCATCACCGCTATTATTTCCTAGTCCTGGCTTCCTGGGATATGTCATATGTGTGTGTTGGACTTGAGCAACTGAGTCTATCGAATTGAATTATACTATATGTTGAACATATTATTAAAACATAGGATTATATCTGAAGCTAATATAGATCATGCATTATGTCACTGCTAAAGTTACAATTGACTAGTTCAAAATCTGAATTGGCATTTCAATTTTTCAGTGGGGATTGTCTGTCATCAAACGAAAAGAAAAACAACTTTCATGAACAAATCTTATGCTAGCTCTAATTATTTGACTTTTTTTAGGATAAACCTATAAAGAATCACCGATCCGCTCCAATTGAATTGACCGAATATATTAATTACTAGTATCACCGTTCAACAATGACATGTTGCCAAGCCAATAATTACATTGGTGGCTTTTACAACAGTTAAACTATTTTTAATTTAAAACTTAATCGGAACGGGACATAGTAGATGAAGTAAATTAGTGAAACGTAATAGGCTGTTTGACAAATGATTAAAATCATGAAAACTAGATTAAAATTTAGATGTTTTTAATCAGATTTTGAAAATTTAAATGGACTGCTAAACAAGCACATTTCAAAAAAAGTATCATCCTCATAGCTCCATATACATCAAACATATTTCTTGAACATGTCTGGCAATTTCCCGACCTACTTATAAGTCGTAGTAGACTAGTAGTATCTAAAAGACTAAAACGTAACAGGCAATGCCCGATTAGCATGTTTACCTTTTACAATTCCAAACATTTTTAATGAACTATTCAATTATAATATATTTTGTTTATTTATGAAATAATACCATTTATAAATTAATTTTAGGATATATACATCAAGGAAAATGTAAACAAAAATACAACACTACATTTCAAGGGTTCTTGAACACTCAAATAAAAGAATTTCAGAGGGGAGACTAAACTTGTAGTACAAGGGAGAAAAAGTAGGAAAAGAAGAAGTAAAGGGTTGTATACTTGTAATCATAATTAACATGGCGATGCCTAATCTACTATGAATCCAACGGTATTGTACAAAGACAAGTGGACAGGATATTTCCAAGTTCAATTAATCTTTGGGTCCCAATCTGGACTTTTCCACCACTCTTGACTTAATACACACTGCACATAGGCCGGAACAGGCCCAACCTCCGACCAAACCAGATGCTAATTGAGTCACCTCTATACCGAAGACTTGTTGGCCAATTGGTCCTCGGAAAATAGCCCCGCTTCATCATCGGCCTTGGGCTCTAAACAACTAAAGGAGGGCTTCCTCACCGAATTCTTAGTACCAGCACTACTACTAGTCTCCGGTAACGACCCATGGTCAGCTTCCGACCCTACTCTTAGCGACTTCATCGACAATCCCCTAGTGAAAAATACCCACCTATCAGACTTTGCTTGAGGATCAACCTTTTTGTACGATCGGTTACTTCCTTCTCCCCTAAACCCTCTCTTTGAACTCTGTTCTCGAGGCAACGTGCTTGCATACCTCCCAATAGTCCCGACTCTCTTTAAAGAAGCTCGGTTCATCATGTCCTTTCTCAACTGTGTAGGTAGTCTCAACGTAAACCGGTCCATATTCTCCCCCGGTTGAACCAATGAGTGACCGGTCGAGTGAGATCGAAACTTACCCACACCAAACATCCTCATCGACCATGATCTCGGCTGGCTCGTACAGTCTAGACTTCCAATCCTATTCATTTTCGGCACTTGATCCGTCTCGTTAACACCTTCCACTTCTATCACGACTTGTTCACTCCTCGAATCACTTCTTTCAACGCCTTCATTAACGCTATGTACACTATCCGCCCCATTCTCAACCGGCGGTTGAACCGGTTCGACGTCCGCACCAGGAGCCAAATTAGCCCGACAAACCGGGCAAGTAACATGCGACTCCAGCCAAGCATCAATACACTCGGGATGAAACACATGATCGCATTTCGGAATCAAACGCAGCGTCTCGTCGTCTTCGAATTCGTTCAAACACACCGCACACTCCAACGCGCCTTTCCCGATCTTATGATCCTTCACTTCGGAGTAAGTAAACGTCGGAAAAGTCTCTATCACATCCGCGTCGAGTCCACGCGCCGCCGCGAGACGGCGGTTCCGCAAGGAAATCGCACGGCGGAGGCCGGTCCCTCCGGCGGCAGTCTCGCCGCAGTGGCGGATGTAGATGGAGAAGAATCCCATGAAGAAGAGAGCAGCGACCAGAACCGCAACGATGATCGCCAAGGAAGGTGTGAAGGTGGCGTACGGCTGAGATGGTGGCGTCCATGTGGAGGTCGGCTGAGCTCCGGTGAGACTGATGAGAGGTGTGAAGAGTGTGAAGAAGAAGATGATGATGATTTTCATGGTATGGGGAATTGGGGATTTTGGTTGTACTGGAGGAACATATATTTGTACTCTGATGGGTTTGGGTTTGGAAGGAGTATTAGTATTTATTTTTATTTTCTAAGCTTTGAAGGAGAAGTAACAAGAATTTATTCGATCGGCAATGGCTCAATTGAGAATATTATTGGGAAGGGATAGTCAAAGATTGTGAGGGTGGTATGTTCAAGGGAAAAGATTTATTTTAAGAATTATTAATTCAATTTGTCCATCTAACATTTTGATTACTTCTTCTTGGTCTCATTATAAAAATAGGAGAATTTCTCCTAATTCTCTTGTGGTCGTTTTTATTAGAGAATTCCGAAAAAATAACGATAAATATTACGGTTATAGTAAGAAACATTATAATTTTTCACTAATTATATCGGTGATATATATATACTTTACAACAATGACTTAAAATGTTCACTTGAAAAACATTATTTATGTATAAACAATAGTAGTGTATAATACTCCCTCAATTTCAGAGAAATTATTGATTTAATTTCTTGCAATTTTAAGAAAAATAGAAAGCATGGTACTTGATTATTAGAGATTAAATGAGTGGCATATTGTAATAAAAGTTAAAGGTAGGGAGTTTTATTATTTAACTAGTTTTTATAAATGAAAATTGTAACACTTTTAGTGAAACGCCGGAAACAGAAAGTTATAACACTTTCTCTGAAATGGAGGGAGTAATTAGTAGTACTTGATAATTTTAATTTATGACGCTCTAAATTTCATATAAGTCAAATAAATTTATGGCATCAGTACATTTTTTGTCATAAGGACGCTATAGTAAATGATGATTCAATTAGAAAGTTTTTTTTAGTACAACTACGATAAATGATAAAGTATATGTGAGATAATATGTGTTGGTATATGTATCAACATATATTATGGTAATATTCTAGAAATAGTAATAATCTACAATGAAATTGAATAATTAATGGAAGGTTCTAATAGATTTTTGTGGTTGACGGTCTGGAAGAGTATTGTTGTATAAGGGGGACTTTGGGAAATTTGTGAGTGGTGGCTAGCTAGTTGGCCACGAGAGTCAAGTTGCATTTTCTAAACTATTGGGCTAGATAGTATTTATCGCTTAATGGATTAGCCTTACTCGATTTCATTAATAGTTCAAATCACCTATTACGTCAGTAAATTCTTGAGGCATCATTTGATTTGATAAAAAATGGAAAAAAGAAATTGGAAGCCTAGCGATCATAGAAATTGGAAGGAACTGCATTAATAACCCTTTGATGGTCGTAATGTTTTAAACACCATTAATAATGCTTTAAGGGTAAACATTTTATATCATTTTTTTCTATGCGTACGAAGTGATTATGCAAATGTTGAGAAGTTTCTGGATGATCCGTTAGGATATGAAAATCGACAGCAAGAACAAAGAAAGAAATGAACACAACATACTAATAGACAAGAGAAGACTGGAAAAAATAAACGTACATGTCAATTGTTTGAAATTTGCAATATTTTGTTTGGTTTGGTAGATAGATTCTAGATACCGCCATATTATTAACGCCTGGACACGACCGAGTCTTTTTCCACATCAAAATGATCGGTTCTGCCCATTCATCTCATACTAGGTTTAATTTCCCCATAATCTCTACGGGTAAATTCGATGCTAGTGGTGAGAACAATCACTACCAAAATATCCTATTTTAGCGACGGAACTATCCGTAGCGACGGATAACTCCCCCGTCCCCAAACCTTTCGTTACAATTTTTTTGGCGACGGATAAGTATTCCGTCGCCAAATAACGACGAACTGGCGACGGATTAATCCGTTGACTAGTCCGTCTGAATTGACGACGGATTACTTATCCGTCGCCAATTAGTTACGGAATTTAGCGATGGATTAATATCCGTCGCTAAATTCCGTAACTAATCCGTCCTTAATTCGTGTGGAATTTAGCGACGGAATTAAATTCCATTGGCTAATTCGCCTTAAATTGTGATTCCATCGCTAAATTTACTGTTTTTTTTAAATTTTAAATTCCTGTTTCACATTTCACATGTTTTTTCACATAATATAATCATACATAATATACCCGAAATAATTAAATTGCATTAAATATCCAAACGTAGATAAATTGCATTATCAAATATCCGACGAAGATAAATTATTCATACCGAAGTCTAATGTAACTAAGAATGAGATAGTGTCAAAGTATGTAGCATAAACAACATAAGTCTGATGTAACTAAGAATGGGGAGGAGGCGGTGGGTATCTTGGGAAGAAGTCTTTGAACATATCCGGTCAAAGCGTCCATCCGCTGAGCCATACGAGCCTGTTCCTCAAGCACTTGCTGGTAAGCTGCCTTGGTTGCAGCTATTTCCTCGTGGAGAGGAGTCATCATCTCTTGAACCTGGTCCTGTGTGAAGAGATTAGATCGCGATCCTCCCTGGGACAATAAGAAGCTACTAGAACTCATAGAAGGGCCCAAACTTTCCAATCCATATGTTCGACCCTTGTTGTCCACTGGGTTGACATCAAAGAAGATCTGGTCTTGCTCTTCAATTGACAGCTCATGACCGTCGATCATCCTCTCATCTATCCTCCTCTCCACCTCACTCTGCAATAGTAAAGTGCATACGAAATGAGATGCAATTTTACGAATCACTTTAAAATACACAAATACAAATGTTAACCTTAAAAAAGAAACGTACCGCAATACGCTCGGCCCTCACGTCAGTCCAAATGCCATTCTTCAGCTTAGCCTTCTTGAAGTGGTATAGAGCACTCTTCGGCTATCTTCTATTGGCCTAAAAAATATATGTGCAAACAAGTAGTTAGTTGATTGAAATGAAAGCAAAAAATCTGTTATGTATCATATTCCAAGTCATAAACAACATATTTACTAACCTCCATCACGTGATCTGTAACAACAGCTCCCAACCCATAGTGATGTCTGGCAGTGCCCGTACCATCTCGCGGCTCAGTCAAACAGTTTTGACTGTTCTTGAATGCTTGATCCTGGACAAAGGGATCCTTCCAGTACTCCTCCCAAAGTGCCCGCTCGTCATCCCCCACCCAAGTTGGTTGTCTGCGTGTCTCCTTCATTTTGTAAACCATTTTCCTATAGATGTTTGATCCTAAAGTCTCGAAAACAGAGTACAACTGGGACACTAGGGCATTGGGATGTAGTAGTCTTTCTACAACAATTCCATTAAAAGTAAAAATTACACAAGTTTAAAGAAAGATAACAATTTAAATATAACACCAAGTTTAGTGGCTAACATACCACTCAAATTGTGTGCAATAAGTTCGTGAATAAACACCAACATATCACCCAAGTTTAGTGGCTAACATACCACTCAAATGACACAACAAGTTCATGAATGGTGACTATCATATCAAACCAAGCTTAGTGGCTAACATACCACTCAAATTGTCCTAAAATTGACTAACACAATGGTGACTAACATATCACCCAAGTTCAGTGGCTAACATACCACTCACAGATATAGTGGCTAACATACCACACACATTAACACAACGATTAAAAGAACAAATAAAGCATTCATTGTAACATTTAAGCTTACCCGCAACTCATCAAAGTAAAAGTGCTTCATCCGGTCCGAGATGTTTGTCCACTTCTCGCCTCCATGTCCCGGCATCTCCCTCCTGCCCCTAAAGATTTTGCCGAGTTTATCCGAAGTAGCCGGTGGCCAAAACCTGTTATCAATGAGACAAACAAAAATGAATATTCATTAGTAAAATCATGTAACATATATTTATCTTAAGTGTATGTTCTACAAATGCATAATACTTACTTGTTCTTGCCGTTGGGGAACAACACCAGCTTCCCCTGAAATGTAGCACCGTCAGTCAACGTGAGATAGGGACACCCGTCAGAGGGGTAGTCACCAGGAGCATGTGACGTAGAGGCCGGTGGAGTCTCTGGAACCTGAGACTGGCTGCTGCTCCCACCAATATCATATCCGACCAGAGGACTAGTAGCTCCACTCGCTGGTGTACTGCTCGCACCAGAACCCGATGGACTCCCCCTAGTACCCCTACACCCGGGAGGAAGGTATGTGGACTTCCTTTGGCGCGGCATCTGCAAGAGCATATAAAAAATTGCAGGAAATAATGTGTTAGTAAAGAATACATGAATAGCCATGTAAAACATATACATTTGACATATATTAAAGCACAAAAAGTTGGGATAATCAACAACTAAGCATATATACACATAACAACTAAGCATACAATACACACATACCCTTGTCCTCCTCGGCTATTGTTAAGTCTATAAATTGGTCTTCATGCAGGTCTATGAACTCATCATCAGCTTGTACAAGCTTTCTCGTTGTTTGATCGACGACCTCTTCTTGGTACGAGTTGGTAATTGAGTCGTCCTTATCAATGTACTCTACTCTAGAGCGGGCCTGTATATGCATTGCAACCAACCAGTCCGCCTTATCGCGTTTGAGGCTTGGATATTCAATAAACACCACCTGGCGTGCTTGAGTCGCCAAGATAAACGGTTCATACTTAGTACGATGCCTCTTCCTATGGTTAATTTCTACCATCTGATAGAGCTCGTGTTTCCTCGTACCACTTGGAGTAGGATCATACCAGTCAACATCAAATAGAAAGGTTCTTTTCAAAGGAAACCCTGGATATTCAAGCCGCACAATTCGTCTCAGGTTCCCGTAGAAATCATACAAATCATCAGTTGCATCTTGATCTTGCCCCCCTGACACACACCCCATAATTGCTTGTGGCCATGGCGGTGTTAGACTCAATTGTGTGAAACCTAAGGCCATTTACTATGTACGATGAGAATGTGGAGACCTTTCTGTTTGGTCCCTCTGCTAGAGATTCTAAGTAAGGACATGTGACTTTGTTGACAGGATTTCGTACATACTCCTTGAACCAATCTGCAAATTCTGTTTCCAACTTCTCTTGAAGCAGTTCTTTAATTACGTCATCTACCATTGTTGGATTCTTCTCTTTGAAAAGGCTGTGGACACGATTACATGATTAGATATATATAGTAGTTAGAAGTTAAAATCCATGTGTTAGCGTAAGAAAGCTACTCACCGAGCATAAATTTGTCAACTTCAGCACAGTTCGAGAGGACATAATATGTGGCTGCCTTCAGCTCCTTATCCGTCAGCCATTCTATCTTTTCTTCTCCAATAGGTCTCCCCGAGACCCTAAAAATTGAAATGGAAACGTCATCATCCTCTTGAACTTCAAATGTGTCTACGTTTCTGGACGGCCTAGATGCCTTCGTCGGGACATAGTCCCCAAAGTAATAGGAGCAGAAGGTTGCAGCTTCCTCTCGCACGTATGCATTGGACATCAATCCCTCAGGCTTGCCTCTATTGCTGACATACCTCTTCAATTTCCCCAAGTATCTGTAATGTATATATATTGAGATAAGACAATGTAACTTGGGAAAATTCAGACTTTATAAGTAAATGATTGCCTTTATTACACACCTCTCGAATGGATACATCCATCGATACTGAACCGGTCCAGCAAGCCTCGCTTCATGTGGGAGGTGAACCGGAAAGTACTCCATAGAATCAAAGAAGCTCGGTGGAAAGATACGCTCGAGCTTGCATAGAATCAATGGTATGTTGCTTTCAAGATTTGCTAACACTTCATTGTCAAGCACCCTTGAGCATAAATTCTTGAAAAATAAGCTCAGCTCGGTGAGAGCAATCCATACAGGTTTAGGTAGCATTTCTCGAAATGCAACAAGGAGAAGCCTCTCCATGAACACATGACAATCATAGATCTTCATCACGTACATCTTTGTCCTCTTCACATCCAACACCGCCCCAACTTCGAGGAGTAATTGTCGGGGAACTTCAATCCCCTCACCCAATCAAATAGTTTGTTCCTAGATTCAGTGTCAATTGTGTAGCATGCCTTGGGCCACTGCCCCTTATCATTCTGCTTTGTCAACTCGGGCCTTTTACACAATGTATCCAACTCGGCTCTAGATTTAGGGGTATCCTTTGTTTTTCCGGGAATGTTGCAAATCGTGTTGAATATTCTCGAACACGTTCTTCTCAATGTGCATGAAATCCAAGTTGTGACGTATAAGAAGACTGCTCCAATAAGGCAAGTCCCAGAAGATGCTTCTCTTCTTCCATCCACAATTTTTGCTAATTTTCTCGTTATGCTTCTCCGACCCAACTTCAGGCACTTTCATAAGACCCAGCCTATCTATCTCCGCAAGTATTTCTGCACCATTAAGTTGTCTCGGGGCGCCTTTGTTCACTACTTTGTTTTTCAAGAATTGAGTCTTGTTCTTCCTGAACGTATGGTCCTTTGGTAGAAACCTACGATGACAGTCAAACCAACATTCATTTCTGCTCTCCTTCAGTCTAAATGCATCAGTGTCTTCCATACAATGTGGACATGCATTAAAGCCCGCAGTTTTCCTTCCAAATAGCATGGAGTACGCAGGAAAATCACTCACGGTCCACAGTAGTGCTGCTCTCAACGTAAAGTTCTTCTTCGTTGACACATCATATGCCGGGATACCATTTTCCCACAACTCAATCAGCTCCTTGATTAGGGGCTGCAAGAACACATCCAGCTTCTGTGACGGATCATCTGGCCCGGGCACCAACACAGTCAAGAACATGAATGGTTCCTTCATGCACTCACCGGGGGGCATGTTGTACGGTGTCAGCATGACTGGCCAACAAGAGTACTTCCGGTCATTTCCAAACGGGTTAAAACCATCCGTACAAAGCCCCAAGCGTACATTTCTAGGCTTGGCTGCAAACTCCGGGTAGGTCTTATCGAACTGTTTCCATGAGGGTGAGTCTGATGGATGCTCCATTCTACCCTCTTCTGGGATTACTCGCTCCTTGTGCCACCGCATTTTATTGGCACAAGCACTTGAAGCGTACAACCTCTTCAAACGAGGTGCTAGAGGGAAATACCACATTTTCTTATGTGGGAGGTTTTTCTTCTAACGTTTCTTTGCAGCCCTCTTCTTGTAACGCTTGTACCGGTCCTTACCACAGAACTTGCACTTCAGTAGATCTTTATCCTCCCCCCAATAGATCATGCACATATCCTCACAACAATCTATGGTTTCCATGGGTAACCCCATCCCCCGCATCTTTTTCTTCGCCTGGAAAAGTTGGTGGGAACTAGGTTTTCTTCAGGACAAAGATCCAACATTACTTGTACCCATTCATTGAAGCTCGCTTCTGATTGCTGGCCATTAGCCTTACATCTCATTAGCCGAGCCAACAAAGATAACTCCTGAGCCTACACCCCGGATAAATCGGCTTCTTTGCTGATTCCAGCAAGTCAAAGAACACCTGATCCGCAGGATTCGGAGGCTCCTCCACATCCCTCTCGGATACTGGTTCCCTGGTGTCCATGAACTCTGGACCCGCAACATCATACACCATTTGCTCCATCCGTTCATGATCATAATTAGCATCAGATGTAGACGTATTCTGAGTACTTCCGATCACATTTTTCTGCTTCCTTTTACGCTATGAGAGATGCTCATAATCCATGAACGGTGCTCGTGTCTCACCATGATAACACCATACCTCATACTCAGACACGAACCCCTTACATTTCAAGTGCTCCACTACCGTTTCAGGAGGCAAAAATTGTTTATTCCTACATTTGTTCGCATTCCAAGGGCACTTCATCTTCCCCCCACTCAAACAAGTAGTCTGTGTAAGCGCAAAAGTGATGAAGGATTCAACCCTTTCCACAAAACTAGACTGAATTTTGCCATTAACTATGTGACGGTACATCCATGAACGATCGGGATTCATAATTAGATAATTAGCCGGACACGTCAACAATTATTAGAGTCATAACATGCATTTTGCGTTAATATAATCACCAAATAGTCTCAAAACACTTAATTAAATCTTCATAATCTAGTGCATATACGAATTTATCGAATCAAAAGTACTACGTACTTACAAACATCCTAACATTATACTAATTAATAACAATACAAATTCACAATCAATATATCAATTGCACAAAGTTAACTAGCTAGTATACTATAGTTCCCATAAACATACAATTGATCTAATTAGTCGAAAGTAACAAAAATTCCAAATTTGTCAACAAGTAAGGGTTTCAAAACACTCAACTAAATCTTCCTAATCCTACTACATAGACGAAAATATCAAATTAACAACCCTACATACTTCCAAACATCCTATCATTATACTAAAAATCCAAATTCACAATCAATATATTAATTGCACATCTCAAAGTTAACACACTACGTAATATAAGCTAAACTAACTACTACATACTTACAATAAACATGCAATTGCTCAAATTAGTCAAAATTAACAAAATTCCCAAATTTGGCAAAGTAAGGGTTTTAGCCAAAATACCTTCGATTAACCGGAAGGAAGATGAAATTGATTGACCACCCGAACTTCTTGTCCCACGAGCTTCGAAAACACTCCAAAATTGGCCGGAATGGCGGAGTTTTGGTCGAAAATGGCGAAATGAAGGAAAGGAGGAAGAAAGAATAAGCAGAAACGGAAATGGAGAAGAAAAGGGGTTCTGCCCCGTTTCTATTACTATTATAGCGACGGATCACTATCTGTCGCTATTTAGCAACGGATAGTCTATCCGTCACTAAAATCGGTTTCTTTTTAATTTTTTTTCTTTTTTTTATGTTGGTCAACTTATTTAGGGACAGATATAATATCCGTCCCTAAATAAGGACGGATACAAATATCCGCGCCAAATAGCGACGGATATTTTTCCGTCGCTAATTTGGCGACGGATTGAGCGAATTCGCTCAATTCGTCTCAAATCCGTCGCTAAACCTAGCGATTCGTCGCTAGCTAGCGACGGATTCTAATCCGTTGCCATCCCTCGTCGCTAAACGGGGGATTTCTTGTAGTGAATGCGCACACTATGCACCTAGAAATTGAGATCTATACAAGTTCAACTCGTAGTTCCCAAATGTGTTTGGGTCAATTACATATATAAACCACTACTAAGGAATTATGACAAAAAATACATTTACAAATAAGGCCATTCTATTTTAATTGTGTACTCCAAAACGCAAGTTAAAATCTATTTAATTAACAATTTTGAAGTCCATTACCTCTATTTTAATTGTGGACCCCAAAAGGGAAGCTAAACTATATTTAATAAAAAATTTGAAGTCCATAACTTCTATTTTAATTGTGGACTCCAAGAGGGAAGATAAACTATATTCAATAAACTATTTTGAAATCCATATACACTAATGACTTCAAATATGACCCTAAATTAAATTGACTGACGAATTTAAAATTCGTAAGCTGGTTTCAGTCATTTTCGTCTGAAACTAACTACTCAAAAAAAAAATGTTGAAACCAACTATAAAATAATTAAATTAACTCTAAAAACTGATTTATAGTAAACTAACACTATCAAATAGAGAAACTAACACTATACAAATTACAAATCACTATTTTTCGCTAAAATAATAATAAAAATAAGGGAAATTATACTAGCCCCCCTAGTAAACACCCCCCACTCATTGTAGTCCCTGACATTTCAACAATTACAGATTGGTCAATTTCCCAATTTTAAAGTTTACCTTCCAAACATGACCTTATCTTAAACCCTCAGATGTCTTCACTTTCCTTCTTATTCAACGATAAATCACTTTTCGCACCATTTCAATAAAATTTGTTGGATTTTATCATCATTGTTGTTCTATAGACGAACCATAGTTTGGCCGTTAAATAATACACTACACATGCTTCTAACACAATAATACGTGTAGTGTAATTATTTATAATTCTAATATTTTATTTTCTAATATCATAGAAATATTCTCAATTTTGTGCATCATTATAACTCAAGTATCTTATTTGAAAACACCATACGAATAATTCTAGCCAGTGTTTTATTTCCAAATATCATACGAATAATTTTAGTATTTTATTTGTCAACTTTGGCTCAAGTTTTAAATTTAATTTACATTTCACATATCTAACTTACTCATTCAATTTTAATTTGGTGCATACATGCCTTTTTTTTCTGATTAAGGTTCCATTCTAGTTCGTTGATGTGATTATTACCTTTTATTTATATTTGGAGCAACAATCATTGTTTATATTATTATTTTTAATAAAATGAATGTTTATAATAGAAGTGTAAATTGTAAGTTTAAATTAAGGATGTGTTTGGCTACAATTTGACCTTTAGATTATATTGTTATTGATTTATGAAACCTTTTCTAATGTGTTATTGTTGATATGTCAGGGACCCCGTTGTTATTACGAAATTTATTAAGAGGAGCAAATGTAATTCACCCTAAACATAATGAAGTCGACACTAAAAAAAATTATGACAAAATTAACACTTTAAAATTCTAAAACCCTAGGGAAATGGTGAACCCAATAACTGAATTTGAAAACACTTTCTAGGAGCTACGGTCTTAATTAGGGTTTAGGATGGGTCCAGGGCATCCCTTCCTAAACCCTAATCCCTAATTAAGCGGTTGTTAAGCAATGAAACACTAGTTTCACCGTCAACAATGTTAGTTTCAACATCATTAGTATTAGTTTTAAAGTTAGTTTAACCATCAACAATGTTAATTTCATTGGGTTTCAATTGAAATCAATATCATAAGTGTTAATTTTAATGTTAGTTTAATTGGTTTCAATTAGTTTCACCAACACCATTAGTTTTGTCATTTGTTTTAGCATCATCAGCGTTAGTTTCAGCATCATTTGTATTAATTTCAGCATCATTAGTATTTAGTTCAGGAACAAAGAAAGTTAGTTTCAGGTTCATTAAAGTTAGTTTCAGGGCCAACAATGTTATTTTCAGAACAAAATAGTATTAGTTTCAGCATCATTTGTATTATTTTCAGCATCATTAGTTTCAGGAAATTAGAAAGTTAGTTTCAGATTCATTAGTATTAGTTTCAGGTTCATTAAAGTTAGTTTCAGGAACTCAGAATCACTACAAGAATTTTGGACTAACGGGACGGATTGGGGCGACGGATAATCAGATTCATTAGTATTAGTTTCAGGTTCATTAAAGTTAGTTTCAGGAACTCAGAATCACTACAAGAATTTTGGACTAACGGGACGGATTGGGGCGACGGATTTTATCCGTCGCCCCATAGCGACGAATCGCTAGGTTTGGCGACGGATTCGTCGCCAAACCTAGCGACGGATTTTATTAATCCGTCGCCCATACTTTAACTTTAAAAAAAAAATTAAATATTAACGACGGATAAATTATCCGTCGTTAATATTTATATTTAAAAAAAAAAAAGAACCAAAGCGACGGATAAACTATCCGTCACTCCGGGGCGACAGATCACCCTTTGGGCCGATGGATACGTATCCGTCGGCCCAGAAGGGTTTTAACGAACTGATCCCAGCAGAATTCCATTTTCATTTCTGCTTCTTCCTTTCTCCTCCGTTTTTTCCTCATTTCGCCTTCGTCAAATCCGGCCAATTGTTGACAATTCTTCTAAATCTTGGTGTCAATTCGAAGATCGTTGGACGAGGAGCTCATTTCTTCCATCAATTTCAAATTTCATCCGCTATTTTCTTCGGAATCAACGGTATTTTGGCTAAACCCTAACTTTTGAAAATTTGGGATTTTTTTGATTTGTGACTACTTATTCTCAATTGTATGTTTATATGAAGTATGTAGTAGCTTGTTTAATTAATTTGATCAATTATATGTAATTTGATATGTATATGTAATTTGATTAATTTGATTTGTATATGTAATTTGATAGTTAGTTTAGTTAATTTGATATGAATATATGTAGTAATTCAATATGTATGTATGTTAATTTGATAAGTATGTATGTAGTGAAGTAAGTATGTTAATTAAGTATGTATGTAGTGAAGTATGTATGTTAATTAAGTATGTATATATGTTAAGTATGTATCTAGTAATTCGATATGTATGTGTAATTTGATATGTATGTTAAGTATGTATGTAGTTAGTTAAGTTAGTTTAGTTAATTTGACAAGTAGAAGGGGTTAAAGGTTTCATCGCGTTTGCCATGGGACGCCCGGCTTGTGCAAATGGGGGTTGATAAAGTGTCCTTGGACATTGAAAACCTGCAGAAACAAGCAATTTATGACTCCTACAGCAGTATTCGAGCACTTGCGACGTTATGGATTCATGTCTGAGTATCATGTATGGATTCATCACGGTGAGGAAGCACCGTCCATGGTATACCTCCAATGGAGGAAGAGGCGGGGTTTGGGGCCGCCTATTGAGTACGTTTCTACTTGTCGGAACATGTGCATGGTGTATTGGGAGGAGGATGTAGATCTGTTGGAATGCAAGTTCTGTGGTAGGGAGCGTCACAAGTGGTGAGAAGGGGGCTGCAAGAGAATGATGAGTTTTATCCGTTTTGTCTTTAAGCTTGTAGAACTAGTAATCATTAGCTGATATATGAAACCAAACATTATGGTAAAATTGAAGCTAATGTAACTTATATTATGTAATGCCGTAACAATTGATTGAAGCTAATATAACTTATATTATGTAGCAATTGATTGAATTATTGTGAAATTGATTTATTATCGTAAATGATATACCTCGATCTAATGAATTCAAATGTGTCAGGTTATTATCTAATTATTCAATGAATACCGATTGTTCATGGATGTATTGTCGTACTCTAAACGGCAGAGTTCAATCGAGTTTTCTGAAAGGGGTTGATGGTTTCATTGCATTTGCAATCTCAAATCCGGCTTGTGTAAAGGATGGGTTGATAAAGTGCCCTTGTTCAATGAAAAAGTGCATAAACAAGCAATACGTGACTCCTACAGCGGTAGTCCAGCACTTGAGGAAAAATGGATTCCTGCCTGCGTACCAGGTATGGAATCATCATGGTGAGGAAGCAGCACCGTCCAATACATATGACCAATACAGACAGCGTGGAAGGAAGAGAAAAAATGAACAAGTCGGGGAACAAAGTACATCTGAAGGCGATGCTATTCGAGCTCGAGTCAAACAAATGGTGTATGATGCTGCAGGGGCAGAGTTCATGGACACAACTAACACTAAAACCGAGGTGGAGGTGGAGGAACCACCGAATCCCGAGGATCAGGTGTTCTTTGACTTGTTAGAATAATTAAGGAAGCCGGTTTATCCGGGGTGTAAGCTCACTGAGTTGTCTTTGTTGGCTCGGCTAATGGTCAGCAATTTGAAACGAGCTTCAATGAATGGGTTGACGTAATGTCGGACCTTTGTCCTGAAGAAAACCTAGTTCCCACCAACTTTTACCAAGCGAAGAAAAAGATGCGGGGTTTGGGGTTGCCTGTGGTAACGATGGACTGTTGTCCGAAAATGTGCATGATCTATTGGGAGGAGGATGCAGATCTAATACAATGCAAGTTCTGTGGTAAGGAACGGTACAAGCATTACTAGGAGGGGGCTTCAAAGAAACGACAGAAGAAAAATCTCCCACATAAGAAAATGTGGTACTTCCCTCTAGCACCTCGTTTGAAGAGATTGTATGCTTCAAGTGCTTCTGCGGATAAAATGTGGTGGCACAAGGAGCGAGTAATCTCGGATAATGCAGAAGATGGTAGAATGGACCATCCAACAGACTCACCCGCATGGAAGCATGGAAATCGTTTGACAAGACATATCCAGAGTTTGTAGTCGAATCTATAAATGTACGATTGGGACTTTGTACGGATGGTTTTAACCCGTTCGGAAGTGAACGAAAATACTCTTGTTGGCCAGTTATGCTCACCGTAACCCGCCACGATGAGTGCATGAAGGAGCCATTCATGTTTCTGACTGCGTTGGTGCCTGGGCCGAAAGATCCTGGACTGACGTTGGATGTTTTCTTGCAACCCCTAATCAAGGAGCTGATCGAGTTGTGGACGGATGGTATCCCTGCATATGATGTGTCGACCAAAAAGAACTTCACCTTGAGAGCAGCTCTTCTTTGGACCGTGAGTGAATTTCCTGTGTACTCCATACTATCTGGAAGGAAAACCGCAGGGAAATATGCATGTCCACATTGCTTGGAGGATACTGATGCATTTAGACTGAAGGGTAGTGGAAAATTTTGTTGGTTTGATTGTCATCGTAGGTTGCTAGAAAGTGACCATTCGTTCAGGAAGAACAAGGATCAATTCTTGAAAAATAAAGTCGTCAACAAAAAAGCCCCGACAAAACTTACTGGTGCATAAATTCTTGCGGAGATTGATAGGTTGGGTCTTATGAAGGTGACTGAACTTGGGTGGATGAAGCATAACGAGAAAATTGGTAAAAAAATGTGGTTGGAGGAAGAGAAGCATCTTCTGGGACTTGCCTTATTGGAGCAGTCTTCTTATCCGTCACAACTTAGATTTCATGCACATTGAGAAGAACGTGTTCGAGAACTTATTCAATACACTTTGCAACATTGAGGGAAAAACAAAGGACAATGCGAAGTCTAGAGCCGAGTTGTCTACGTGGTGTAAAAGGCATGAGTTGACAAACAAGGATGAGAATGGTAAGTGGCCGAAAGCGTGCTACACAATTGACAATGCATCTAGGTCAATTTTGTTTGATTGGGTGAGGGCATTGAGTTTCCCAGATAATTACGCCTCAAATTTAGAGAAGTGTGTGGATTTGAAGAAGACAAAGGTTTTTGGGATGAAGAGCCACGACTGTCATGTGTTCATGGAGAGGCTTATCCCGGTAGCATTTCGAGAGCTGCTACCTAAACATGTATGGACTGCTATCACCGAGTTGAGCTTATTTTTCAAAAATTTAGGCACAAGGGTGGTTCATGACAAAGTGTTGGAAAATCTTGAAAGGAACATACCATTGATTCTATGCAAGCTCGAGCGTATATTTCCACCGAGCTGGTTTGATTCTATGGGGGCACTTGCCCGTTCACCTTCCACATGAAGCGAGACTTGCTGGACCGGTTCAGTATCAATGGATGTATCCATTCAAGAGGTACTTGGGAAAATTGAAGAAGTATGTCAACAACAAAGGTAAACCTGAAGGATCGATTGCCAATGCCTACATTCGAGAGGAAACTGCAACCTTCTGCTCTTATTACTTTGATGAGCACGTCCCTACGAAGACATCAAGGCCGGCTCAAAACGCAGACACATTCGAAGTTCAAGCGGATGATGAGGTTTCCCTATCTGTCTTTAGGGTATCAGGGAGACCTCTTGGTGCAGCTAAGAAAGAATATCTTACGGATAAGGAGTTGAAAGCAGCTCAATATTATGTCCTCACGAATTGTGCTGAGGTTGATAAGTATATGGTGCTATTTGCGAGGTGAGCAACACTTTATTTAAATTTTAATATAGCTACGTAAGTCTCTACTTCAATTATAGACTTATCATCGAATCAATGTTTACAGTGTTTTCAAAAAGCGTTGTTTGGAAGAAAATCCTCAGATGACAGAGGTTACACTAGAGGAACTACTTGACTAAAAAATGGAATCAGAATTTCCAGATTGGTTCAAAGAGTATGTCCGTAATCCTATTAACAACGTCACATGCCTATACTTAAAGGCTCTCGCAGAGGGGCCATTCAAAAAGGTCTACACATTCCCAGGTTATATAGTCAATGGCCTTAAGTTCCACACGACTGAATGTAACACGGCCATGGCGACAAGCAACTCGGGGGTGTGTGTTAAGGGTGCAGATTATGGAGACGCTACTTTGTTTGATTTCCACGGGAAGCTAAAACGAATAGTGAGGATTGAATATGCCGGCTTGCCATTTAAACGAACCTTCTTGTTTGATGTTGAGTTGTATGATCCTAATCCAGGAGGTACGAGGAAGAACAAGCAGTATGAAATGGTTGATGTGAACCAAAAGAAGAGGTACAGAACCAAGTATGAACCATTTATTTTGGCGACTCAAGCACGACAAGTGGTGTTTCTTGAATATCCAAGCAGGAAACGCGATAAGGCGGAATGGTTAGCTGCGATACCTATTCGTGCTCGCTCGAAAGTGGAGTACATTGAGATAGACGACTCAATTACCAACTCGTACCAACAAGAGGATGTCGATAAACAAGTAGAAAATCCCATAGAAGCAGATGATGAGTTGTTTGATCTGCACGAGGACCAATATCTAGACTTAGAGGACGGCGATAACGGTATATTATGTGTATTATAACTAGTTAGTAGTAGATAACACTTAAGTATTTCTGTTCTGCATGAAAAATGGTTACATGTGTTATTATAACTCGTACTAACACATTTTTTTGTATTTGTTACATGTTTTTGCAGATGCCGCGACAAAGGAAGTGCACTTATCGCCCCCCCCCCCCCCACCACGCAGCCAGCCGCATGATAGTGCTGGGTCGGGGACAGGGTCAGAGGGGGGTGAGGGCTCTGG
This sequence comes from Plantago major, assembly GCA_026545765.1. NCBI lineage: Eukaryota > Viridiplantae > Streptophyta > Magnoliopsida > Lamiales > Plantaginaceae > Plantago > Plantago major. The sequence goes on along the minus strand of CM048839.1, from coordinate 27,998,902 downwards.
TAGTCAGGGCAGCAGGTCTCAGATTCCTGAGACCCCACCAGCAGGTCATAGCAGCAGGGGCTCTACCAGTCAGCCCGGACACAGACTGGAGGAGGGGGACGATTGTCCCTACCTCGAGTGGGATCCACATAATCCCAACGTTACGTGGGACGGGTTGCCTGTGATTTTTCCTCTTGGTCATGCCAAGTAAGTATTATACATTCTTCTTAAATATGTAAAACATAACTTATGATAGTTGACAAGTATAAATTGTTGTACTAAAGTAATAAATATTTTTTTCTTGTATCTTATACATTGACAATGGTTTATGGCCTCGGGAGGACCACAACAAACTAGGTGACATCTTCCAGAGCAGGAGAGAGCCACCGGGGCAGGGTGGTGAGTGTTGGTCTCACATCTCGGACCGCATGAGGGCCGAGTACTTTGATGAGCTGAGGGTAAGTTAAAATATGACATTCCTTTATTTGTTATTATAATCATTTTAATATGAGTGATATGTTAGCCACTGTATGTGAGTGGTATGTTAGCCACTTTATTTGGGTGATATGTTAGTCACCAATGTGTTATTAAAATTTAGGACAATGTGAGTGGTATGTTAGCCACTATATGTGAGTGGTATGTTAGCCACTTTGTTTGGGTGATATGTTAGTCACCATATCTGTTATGTTGTTGTATCTTATTAAATTGATGTAACATGGTGACGTTATATATATTGACTTTGGATGTTGTATGAAATTGGGAATGTAGAAGGAGTACTTCATTCCCAGCAGATTGATCCCACAGATCTGGCGTGTTTACGAGACTGTGGGATCTAAACTGTACAGGGATATGGTCTGTACTTGGAAGGCCATTCGGGATCGGAATGGCCCAATGCCTCCACAGGTTGATGCAGCGGAGTGGGCCCTTTGGGATGCCTACTGGGCTCGAACTGATGTCCAGGACAATGCCTACATCAACAGACAGAACCGGGCGTCTCAGTCTGATGCGGCAGGAAGGGCCGTTCACCACCTTGGGAGGCGATCTACTCTCACTGATTATTACCAATCGGTAAGTATATATATGTTTTTTTTCAATCTAGCATTACGTGTATGTATTGTGTCTCTGCTCTATTACTTGTGAGATGATAAATGGTTGACTATATATGTTGTTTAGATGTCACGGGGGGAGGTGAAATCCAAGTATGACATCTTCAAGAATGCCAAGCAGAAGGGCGGGGTATGGACTGACTCCCGGGCCTCATCTATTGCGGTATGTTTATATTGCTTAAAGTTCATATTTGTACACTATTACAAGTTATTTTTGAAAAACAGTAACTGATCATGATATCTGCTATTTACGATTTCAGGCTGAGGTTGATGCTCAGGTAGCGAGGCAGGAGTAAGAGACGGGTGATGTGCTGTCAACTGAACAAGTTGACAACATCTTCTTAGAGGTCAACAAACCGGACAACAAAGGACGAATATATGGACTCGGGAGCCTCGGTTTGAGCTTGGCTAGTCCGGGGTGCTCCTCATCATCATCCCAGCAGTCTAGACGTCCGGTTTTCACAGGACTGTGTCTCGGAAATGGTGCGATCGAGTCGGAACAGGTTGCACGACTAACTCAAGAGATGGAGCAACAAAGGGAGGAGATGGAGCGGCGCGACATAAAACGAAGAGAGGAGAACGAGCGCCTTCGGTTACAGATGGAGGCTTTCATGTTCCAGTTCGGCCAGCACCCACCCCCGTCTGGTAGCTAGTTATGTATATGCACTATGTACGTTCAGATTTATTATATTTAGATTTATAAGTCTAATTTAGACTTATTCAGATATTACATTTTTGATTTATCATTTATTGAAACATTTTCCGTATTATTGATTTATTATCGAGCATTATATTGATTAAATAGGTGAAATACGAAAAACAGGGATTGATATTAAAAAAACAAAATTAAAAAAAAATTATTTTGTGACGGAATTAGTGACGGAATTTGAGATTCCGTCACTAATTCCAATAATACATTACCGTCGCCCAGTTTAGCGACGGATAGAATCTATCCGTCGCCCCATGTAACGACGGATATATTCTATCCGTTGCTACACTGGGCAACGGATAGAATCTATCCGTCGTTACATGGGGCGACGGATAGATTCTATCCGTCGCCAATAATTGATTTTTTAAAAAAATAAAAAAAAGGTCAAACATGATAATCCGTCGTCCAATCCGTCGCGAATTGGACGACGGATTATCTATCCGTCGCCACAGCTCCAGTGGGGCGACGGAGTTTTTATCCGTCGCCCGATCCGTCGCCAGAGCTGGGGCGACGGATCTATCCGTCGCTACAAACCAGTATTTTTGTAGTGAATGTTAGTTTCAGGTTCATTAAAGTTAGTTTCAGGAACCCAGAAAGGTAGTTTCATGTTCATTAAAGTTAGTTTCATCGTTAACAATGTTAGTTTCAGAACAAAATAGTATTAGTTTCAACATCATTAGTAGTTTCAGAAACTCAGAAAGTTAGTTTCAGAGACTCAGAAAGTTAGTTTCAGGTTCATTAAAGTTAGTTTCAGGGCTAACAATGTTAGTTTCAGAACAAAATAATATTAGTTTTAGGAACTCATATTTATAAAACCCTAGGGGAAATGGTGAACCCAATTAACTGAATTTGAATACATCCACTGAGAGCCACAGTCTTAATTAGGGTTTAGGCCGGGTCCAGCCTAAACCCTAAACCCTAATTAAGCGATTGTCTGGGCAATGAAACACTAGTTTCACCGTCAACAATATTAGTTTCAGCATCATTAATATTAGTTTTAAAGTTAGTTTCAGCATCAACAATCTTAGTTTCAATATTAGTTTAATTGGTTTCAGTTAGTTTCACCAACACCATTAGTTTCGGCATTTGTTTTAGCATCGTCAGCGTTATAAGTTTCAACACCAAGTGTGTTAGTTTTAGCATTAACAGTGTTGGTTTCATTAGTTTCAGTTGAAGCCAACATGATAATCGACATGCATGAGTGTTAGTTTCACCGGTAAATATTATTTACAATGTTAGTTTAATTGGTTTCAGTTAGTTTCACCAACATCATTAGTTTTATCATTTGTTTTAGAATCAATAATAATGCTAGTTTCATTAGTTTCAGCATCACCGTTGTTAGTTTCAAAAGTTAGTTTCAACATTAACAGAGTTAGTTTCAGTACCAAATGTGTTAGTTTCAACATTAACGGTGTTAGTTTCAGTTGAAACCAACATCATAATCGAAATGTGTGTTAGTTTCAGCGGCAAGTATTAGTTTTGGTGTTAGTTTAACTAGTAAATGACCCGTCGATACTCGACGGAGAATGTATATAAATATTCAATTTACAAACATATAAGTTTTACAATGTGTTAGTACTCATGATTTAAAGGTATCACCATTTCATGCGAAGTCATAAAAAAATTATAAGAAGCATTTATAATGAAAACGAACACTATTAAATACTCCTATACTATGTTTTAAAATTTGGGTCCGACCGGTCGGACTGCTAAACCGGTATTGAACGGCCCAAATAGGGCTAAAAAACCGGCGTTAAGCCGCTGCCCCCAAAACCGGCAAACTCGGCCCAAAACCGGGTTGGGACCTTTTTTTTTTTTTTGCAGCTAAACCCCGTCACGTGCGAATTTAGGAAGAAAAGTATTAAATAAAATATATTTAATTTATATAGTCCAAGAATAAAAAATACAGGCACAAAGAAAAAAAAAGGCTAGGGCATCTTTTTTTCTTTCTTCTAGTCGAGTCGTGAGGGTCTGGGGTTTTTTTTTTAAATTAAGGGTTGTTTTTTAAAAAAAAACCTTAAAATCCCTTCCATTGAGAGGTACTAGTTAATTGTTATGTATATTTTGAGTTTTCCATTGGGTTTACACTTTATAGTGCAAATTAAACATAAAATCCATATTTGTTCTATTTATTAGTTATTCATTTTGTTGGTCATTTTATATATATATATATATATATATATATATATATATATATATATATATATTAAAATGACGTCATACCGGCTCTATCCGGGTGAACCGGTCCGACCCGGTTGAACCTTTTTTGGAGGGTGGCCGGCTCAACCTCCGGTACCGGCTTTTAAAACATAGCTCCTATATTTAAAACAGAACATTATTTTACAATTTGTATAATGCTGCTTTATACACCAAGTTTTGTTGTCATACATATGTATCGCATCAATAATCTAAGCAATAGTCTAAATGGGTAAGGTATAGACCGGCCTACCCATACCCATTTATATTAGACATGTCCGAGTCCGGATCCTACCCTCTTAAAGTACAAAAAATTAAAGTGAGAGAGAGAGAGAGAGAGAGAGAGAGAGAGAGAGAGAGATTTTCCATTTAAGGTATGGGAAGTTGAAATCGGGACGTTCCAAACTGGAATGTTAGAGGCTGAACCCGGAACGGAGGGAGTTAAGTTTTGCCCGAATTTTTTTTCCTTTTTATTTCACTAATATGATCCTTCACATGTTTCGGTAGGAATCTTTTGAGGTGGTTCCAAGTCCCCATAATTTTTTTCTTGGGTGGGGGAGGGGGACCCAAAAAAATTAATATTTGAACTAACATAAACTATGCGGGTCGATCGATGCAGTGTTCGTGACTTGTTACATGGGTATGCCGCATGTTGCGGTAGATACCCGATCCGGACATAATTATTTGCCTCTCCTATATTTCATATTGTCTCAATTCATTATCATTTCTCTCTCCACCAACAAACAATAAATTATTGGCCGTCTTAAAATAGTGACGAAAATATTGTGGCATATTTTAACGGGATTAATGGGAGTACCATTTATAACACCCATCCCCGCATGGGTCAGGCCCAGAACTGTTACTCCTGATCTGCTCTTCCCATGATATGTTGGCGACACAAAACAAAATGTACACATCCTTTCCCACACACCCTGATGTCACTCGTGTGCTCAAAGATAAAATCCTTATATAGTGGATCACCTACGATATAAGATTGCTCTAGAGCATGAACGCCTAACTTTGGATCCTTCTAGGTGGATTTCTGAGAATTAAGGGTGCACCTTTATGATATAAGTAGCATTCTCAATATCTTCAAACTCTCTGAAATTTTATGGCGTTACAACTATCAAAACCGAATAGGAACTTGGTCTCTTGTGATTTGATCATCATCATCATCACAATGAAAAGCCTTTTCTCTGCATTAATTTCACATATCAATTTTTCCTCGACGATATGTTTTTCAAAAATTAGTAATTATGGGTCGTGTTTCATTCACAACTCGAAAGTCTGATCAATATTTGCATCATCATGATCATACATCGATCGAACCTTGAGCACTCAAGAGCTATATTGTGAAAACATCCTCGAGAAAATTTTCAACACGATCCATCTTTGTAATGATATCCCTACTCAAGTACTTGACACATTCATCTGACACCTTCGACATAACAAAATGATTATTAATCTCATTAACTGAATCATTAGTCGATGCAAGAGAAAAAAACGCTATGAGAAATATTATGAGTCAAGTGATGGATCAGTTAAATGCTCCAATAATTAAATATATGTGCTATCATAATGGTTGGAATAGGATTACTTATTTCTCAAATAAGTATATTATCGAGAATCTTCATATTAATATCGTCATCATTTTATAATTTTTATTCCCCAACAACCCCGTCACTGACTTACAATATCCACATAGCAAATTCTTGCATCTCTTGAATATAGATATATGATGAACCAGATTGAAATGATTTTAATATGACATTAGAAATAAAAAACAAATTGAATATAAAATAAATATAAATTAAAAATTTACATGCAGTCGCATGTAAATTGTAAGCTTAAACATATCACATTTGTCATATATCCTGAAAGAACATAGGACATATACTACCCCCTGGAACGATAGACAAAATATGTCTAAAGGCTAAGCCGAAGACGGTCCAACCACGTAAAGGCTCCCGTGGACAATTCATAACATCCCTTAAACTCCTATCGGGCAAATCCTATTTGTCATGAGAGCGTCCTCAAATGCACGTACTTCATGAAATTTCTCATAATGGGTTGGACTGGGAAGACTTTTGAAGGCCCGACCTTATTACGTAAGCTATGCCCAAGCCCAAATCGTGCCCAGGTGGACTGTGAAGGAGTTTTGAAAGCCCGACCCAATTGCATTTGAATCTGATCCATCGAGGTTGGATAGGGTACTCGACTCATGTTATGGGTGCTATGGGTACTCGACTCGTATCATAAAATCTTAGTACTTTTTAAATTTTCATTATATGATTTTATTAAATCATTTACCTTTATAGTTTGAGAGTAATTTGAGGTTTATTAAAATTGACAAAGGTTGACCCAATAAAGTCAACACAGTAAGTTGAAATCATGATGGAGGGATTATATTAGTATGAAAGACCATAAGATATAAGTACAAATTGGATGGTTACGCCAACTTTGGCTGGAGAGCTAATGTTTTCTTCAATTCAGGAAAAACATGACTTTTATAAGAATTTGACTTGATATATTTGACTATTTGCCATTTATTTAAGCATGAAGTACATTTTAGAAAACTTTCTACCTAAGAGGTGGAGCCCCCCCCCCCCCCTCCCCCCATTTGAGAATTTTTTATAGGTAATATTTTCGGTAATTTAAGAGTTGGTCCCCGAAGTTTCAAATTCTAGGTCCGCCCCTGTCCCAGGCGCAAATCATATACATGATCATTGTATTTGTTGGCCATGAATAGAGCAATATTAATTGAATGTTGCTTAGTACAGTAGTGCGGAGAGGTACACTCTAACGTGAGAGATAGATTGTCCCAAACCTTTGCTCATCGTCATGGCAGAGCAAAGTGATATGTGGAACTCAGAGGGAAGTTTGATTTGTATGTTAGACTTGTCGCTATCTTAAGAATGATATAACTTTCTGGCTTGCATTTATTTCATACATCACTTTTGCCTCGATGATATGATTTCCAATAGTAGTAACTCCCCGTCCCGTGCCATTGTGCAACTTTAAAGCCCAATGAATATTCTCAAAAGCATGACTATATATACATACACCCTTTTAACACTACCTATTATTAATCGCATCTGAGTAATCAATCGTACTAAAGAATTTGACTAAGAAGACCCCCCTTCAAACCTAAGCTTTTCAATGGGAAAACCCGCACAATAGTCATTCTAAATAATGGTGTTCAAGTCAGGGTCGGATATATACACTAACATGTTCCATACCCGTGAAACACGACCCCAACTCGTCAATCCCAAAAAAACCCGCCCCGCAACACAGTTTACGACTATGTTAGTGAAATAATAATTTTGTATGGTCATGTGCACCCATCCATACAAAAACATGCCAAAAAGTTATGTTATTGAAATAAAAATATTTTTGGGGATTGGACGGTGGGGAGGGACCCGCCTATGCCACCCCCAACCAGAAAAGAATTACCAAAACTTGTGAGAAATTATGTTAGTGGAATAATAATTTATTCGGGGGGTGGGGCACCCCCAACCGCCCCAAAATCACCGCAACGTGTTAAAAATGATGGTAGTGAAATACAAATTTTATGCTCCCTACGTTCGATTAAAAACTTCCTACTTTTTCATATCCGGTGATAAATTTCATAACCTATAACAGGTTGGGTCGGTTGGACCCAACCCATTTAACCTATTCCAAGCCATTAACAACATCATCCATTTTGTCTATGCTATGTGTATTTAAGCAATCGACAAAATCTCATGTACTATGTTATTGGTCAGTGCAAGAATATCCCGGTGAATAAAGTACATGGAATTGTCACCTACCAAACTTGATTGGAAACTTCATCTCATCAAGTGGGATTATTACCTTCCTAGGAAATATAATTTTCGGCCTACATTTAACCCATATATCATTCTTGCTTCGATTATATACTTCATAAGTTTAGTAACTATAGCTCTTATGTGATTGAAACACTGGAAAGTCTATTAATATTCCTTTAAAATCATGGCCACATATCAAACTTCAGTACGATCCTATGATTAGGCAATCGGGGACTGAGGAAGTACTTCAATTAGCCGCCACCTCCCACTATTATCTTACTGATTTACTTTTTTATATGTACCAATCTAATCTTCTCATGTATAAAATAGAGAATTCATATCATGCTTTATACATTATCTCTGTACTCTTCAAATCCGTGTTCAACTCCATGGGAAGTTAAGATCGAGATGATGATAATATTTCTTAAAATTATCATTAATTAAGCAATAACAAAACAAATTAAGTTAGCTACTCTTATAATTGGATTAGTTGCTTAAATTATGAAATATAATATTGTATTTGAAAATTCTAGGTTTAGAAAATACTATCTATTATAAAGTATCATGTGTCATACTGATATAGTCCAAATATGAGTTTATAAGAGTATTTTGATAAATTTTTTATAGGAAAATGCTACATATACTTTAGTATGATACAATTGTTAAGGATGATCCATTTAAAAAAAAAGAAGTAGATGTATACTGAGTCTGCATTCTTGCCAAATGAAATTATCAAATTTAGGGAACGCAACACTGTTAATTGTAATATGGCGAACATACAAAAAATATGAGAATGAAACTGTGTGACATCTATATACTATTTCGTGATGGGCTATGTCTAAAAGATTTACTCACTCCCCGTCCCACAACAAAAGACATATTTGACTTTTAAGAATTGTCTATGTCAACTTTGATCATAAATTATTCTTACTTTATATATGAGAAAATATTTAACAAAATTATATTATGAAAGCACACATCATAAACTTTCGAAATATAATTTTGTTAAATATTTTTCATATATAAATTAAAAGTAATTTATGGTCAAATCGAATTATAAAAATCTTGAAAAGTCAAATCTTATTTGTTGTGGGACGGATGTAGTAGTATAAAGAAGTGCAAAAAAATGATAAAGTCATCAAGAAATCACATCATTGGTGAATACGCTTGAATATAGTCCGCATTCAACGGATTAGAATTTGATTACCCTACATTAAAATAGAATTAAAAGAATTTAATTATTGTGGTCATTCTAAAATTTTCTATGTTTAATTTAAGACCAAAATAAATCCTTGTTTAATTTAAGATCAAAACAGACAAACAATCGGACCATATGCTACTTACCAAAACATGATTCGTAATTGTTTGAAACGGTTTGTGGATTTTGGACAGATACACATCAGCAGATAAAGAGAACTTTCGACCAATCAGAACAAAAGTATCTGACAACCAAGCAAAAGAATGGACCAATCATAGAAGAGGGATTTGCCACATATTTGAATGACTTGGACACCCTATAATGGCTCCAATCCTTTTTGGCTTAATGTATTATATAGATTGGTTTCAGTTAATTTCTCCAACACCACTCGTTTCGACATTTGTTTCAACATAACTTGTGTTAGTTTCAGCATCATCGGTGTTAATTTCTGCACCATTGTGTTAGTTTCAGCATGAACAATGTTGGTTTCATTAGTTTCAGTTGAAACCAACGTCATAATCGATATGAGTATTAGTTTCAACGGTAAATATTAGATTCAATGTTAGTTTAATTGGTTTCAGATGGTTAGTTAGTTTCATTGGTAGTCCAAATATTATTTAAATATAATTAATTAGTAATTAATTAGCACTTTAATTACATGAGTATATGAGTATATTTAAAAAAAATAGTTAAATATAAGTAGTTAGTAATTAATTAACACTAATGGATGTTACTATATTATCAAACCAAATATAACGAGAATTTGAAATCCAATTGATTAGAATTTAGGGCACCAAAAAATAGATTTGACTTTTTTGCAAGAGTTTATTATATTTTAGGGCACCAAAATAGATTAGACTTTTTTTGTAAGAGTTTATTAGATTTTATGGCACCAAAAATAGATTCAAATTTTTTATAAGAATTTTATCAAGCTAGCATTATATGTTAGTACACCACTTAAATTGGCATGTTTATGTAATTTCCCTGTTTATATTTAGTGCATTGATATCGCTCCACATAGAATAACTACTGTTATTTATACAATAATTGCATGAAAAAAGTAGCAAGTACAAGCGTGCTACTTAAATACATGTAAAAATAACAAAAAGAGTCGTCAATAGTTATCCTAGTTATGTACCTACTTGTACGTTTGTATCATATTATAAATAATAAATAATTACAAATTAATGTAACTTTTAAAAACTTATTATACACTTTATTTATACATAAAAAAAAACTTCCTACAAATTAGTGATTTTATTATTTTTAATAAATTTGAAATTAAATAAACCATTATTGATAAAATCAATTCCTTATTTATAGGAAACTAAATCAAAATATTAATTCAAAACACACCATTATCAACACGTTCACAGGCCATACGCCAGTTGAAACAAACAAGCATCTGCTAATTTATACAAGCATCATCATCACAATAATCAACCGCTTCCTACATCCTCCATTATCAGGGTTTTTTTCATGTTCATGTTTTCTTATTGACATCGTGCCTCTTTAACTTAATTCTATTGGCATGTATTTAATTGGTGGGTTGCATTGAGTTATTTTTATTTTTCCTCATTCAAATTTGGATGCTTTCTTAATATGATGCTTGTTGTAACTATTGAAGAATGATGCTTGATACTCTGTTGTATCAATGATGACTGTAATATGATGCTTGTTTCGTTTCGATTGCTTGTAATTTAATGCTAGATGATGCTTGCAGTACAAATATGATACTTGTTTCGTATTGGATGATGCATGTAATATAATGCTAAATGATGCTTGCAGTAATAATATGATGCTTGTTTCGTATTGGATGCTTGTATTATATGATGTGTGTAATGTAATGATAAAGATGCTTGCAGTACTAAATATGATGCTTGTTTCGTATTGTTTGATGCATGTAATATAATACTAAATGATGTTTGCAGTACTAACATGATGCTTGTTTCGTATTGAATGCTTGTAATGTAATAATAAATGATATTTGCAATACCGATATGATGCTTGTTTCGTATTGGATGATGCTTGTAATATAATGCTAAATGATACTTGTAATAATAATGCTAAATGATGCTTGCAATTAAATACATGTAAATGAGGGCAATCGTTTATTTTTATTGTGCTTGGCTAATCTTACGAAAATAAATCTAAACGGATTCTAATAGATGATTAGATGATTGAAGATTAATTTTGATTATTAAATACTAGAATTTGGGTAACACGCATACGCTATGCGTGTTACGGCGTCACATTTTTTACGTATAACATGTTCTCCGAATGTAGAATTGAAATTAAGAAGATGATGTGATTGAGCGAGTGAATATGGTTAATTGAGATGTTATGTACTGTTGGTATAGATTTTCTATATATCGCAGTAACACGTGTTACCCAAATTCTAGAAATTGGGCCACACACTATGCGTGTGAAGCATATTTTTCTACTCCTTTCAAAAAGTCTTTAAAGCGATTTATATTCTATTGGTGAACTTAGGAGTATAGTTACTTAAGTTCATTATCAGATGCAGATTTGGCCGAGTAAGTATTTCGGTGGATCTTCCTTACAAGGGTACTAAAAGTGACCGACAAACATCACCTTCATATTCAAATTCTACATTCCGTGTGAGAAATCGTTGTGATAATTATATCTCAACCATGTCTTGTGGTTGTCGTTGTGACTTGTTTATCATCATTACAAAGCATAACCTCATGGGAAACGATTTCCTCTTGAAAAGTGTTGGACATTTGAGACTGTCCCTCGGTTCGAGTGATATTCTTTATATTATGACGTATTTTCCCTATGTTCTTCGAATGATATTGTCTCGCCGATAATTCCTTCCTCAACTTTTACTACTATCCATGTCATGTTACAAAATCCTTCATACGCGTTTAGATTTATAATCATTTGGGAAGTTTACATTTAGTATTATGACGTGCTATAGTAGGCCTAATATATTTGTAGTGTTAAGAAATTATGATACTGGGTCTACTGGTGTTTACGAAGTAAGAAACACCTAATATTTTCTTTAACACATAATTTCAATTCTATACCAAACAATCCCAATCTAAATGCCACAGCTTCGTTTTTTTTTTGTAGTAAGTAATTGTTGGCTCTGATATTTTCTTATGAACTGTTGCAGGTGGGATTGGGAATGATGCTATACCATACCAATACGTTACTGGTGGTAAAATCTAAAGGTGGATAAGCACAGAGCATCAAAACCAAACCAACAAAACTATATGCAAGGAAGGATCTAATGAATCCAAAATTGACGAATTCGGAAAACAGCAATTGAGAATCCATTTCAACACTGTAGCGGAAGAGGTAGAGTCTCCAATCAGCTTTAGAAGACCTGCCGTCTCTTAGCATATTTCCGAATTCCGATTAGAGAAGCATGGTGGAGAGAACATTTTTTTCCTCCTCCGTTCACCATCCCGCCGCTAAGCAACTAAGAAGGCGATCCGCATCCAAGATGCAAAAATACAAGATAAACTCAACATGATAACAAAAACATCATGATTTCAATAAAAACTAGTATTAAAAACAATATAAGTTGTACATGTGAAGAATGAAAATTTTAATCTCTTACTGCTTCGGCCTTCAAAACTTCACTAATGGATAGTTCTGGCAGATTTACGTTTGACGCAGCATCAATAAATCCAGATTGAATGCAGAACATAAATATCAACACAATATAATATACTAATTGATGCAGATTATTAATCTTTCTTCCCTATGGAACAATATACAAAGGTCGAAACTGTATGTTTCAGTTTCTGTTTGCAGCGTCTTCTTTGAATCTTCAATTGTCTATATATAATATAAAAAAAAAATAGAATTTGAGTCAGACTTGTATTGTAAAATCTATGTATCTCTGGTAGAATTATACTTGAATAAAAGTTCTTGGTCCTGATATAAATGTTGTAGAATCTATGTATCTCTCGTAGAATTCGACTTGAGATGGAAACCTTATATGTATATAAAAGTACTGATCTTGTAATTAAACGTATTATTTTTCAAAGAAATAGCTTACATCAGATTAAAAATTAATTAATTAATAATAATAATAATAACAAAACCAAGAAGAAATTGGACTTATTGATAGAAATTCTGACCGGTTCTAGATTGATCGAGAGTGCGCCGGAGATGAGGCGGTGCGTTTTCACGGGTTGTGTATTGCAGATGAATCATCTAGAAACCTTCAAAATCGATCGATCTGAAAGTTCAATCGATTCAACTAGCTTCCTTGATTAAGAGCAAGGGAAAATAACCTAGCAGTAAGAGAGATGTTACGGACGAGGAGCTGGACACAAGCGCCGCCACTATGAGGGCGGTGCACCAAGTGTTTATGCGGCGGCAGTGGCAGCGGCTTCATCAGAGGGAGTGGGGTCCACTGTGACAACAACCAGGGACTTCGATTTGAATTTGCCGGCGAATTTGGGCGTTGGATTTGGGCTTGAAGAGGAGGTCGAGAGTCCTCATCCGGCTAAGAAATCGCGGTTATCTCTACCGGCCAAATTCGCTATGGCTTAGGAAGAACATACTCAAGACTAACCCTAGCAGACGGATGAAGATGAAGGGAGGGATGAAACGAAATGGAACACTCTGTTAGCTGGGAGTCGAGTGTAGGCGGAGGTCTTCATCTCTGCAGATCTCTGTTGTGGATAGTGAATAGTGAATTGCTTTGAGAAGTGAAGGAAATGATTGAAACGTAAGAAAGAAGGTCTGATATATGCATGTATCTCACGCGAATTTTGGTGAGAGTGGGCCTGATTCATGATATATCACTTTTCAAGACACATAGAATTGAAATTGAGCGAAAATTGGTGTTAAATAGGACTTTCTCCACTTGCCAACTAATGAAGTATTATACTACTTTGAATACTATATTTAGTATTTAGTTAGAGGGCATCTTTGAAATTATACATATAGACACTAAATTGTAATAAAAATATAATGTATCACTAATTAGTAGGAAAGATTTGGGGATGACATTAATTTGTAATTGTCCCTATAAATAAATGATTTTATGAGGAAGCTGAAAAGATTTGTATAGATTATAGAGGGATGATCATTTTTTTTTTTTGAAACTTACCAATAATAACTATACAAAAATTGAAATTTATAGAGTAACATGGGGCAAACAAGATATACAGAGGTATTAACTATTAAGTGCCCAGCAATGTTAGTATTTACACTCTAATTTTGTTTTGTTTTATTTTGTTTTCGCAATAAGAATGATTGAATGAATCTTCTGCTGCCACTGCCATCAAACTATAAAAGGAAACAACACGCTATTGCAGTAGCACAAGGTCACAAACCAAACTTCAACTTGAAACTACATCTGAAATTAGAGCGACACTCATCCTGAACCTAGTACATGTACAACTTCAAAACGCCAAGGTTTCAAAACCAGAAGAGTGTGAACTTAAATTGTGGCATAATCTAAGCAACGTTGTTCGCTTCCGGCTTAGTATGAATAATTTGAGATACAGCAAAAGAGCCAAGGAGAATCTAATGCTTGCACACACATCACTCGTTATTTGAGATTACATCATCAATGATCAAACCGATCACATTCAAAATATCTCTTTCTCATGATCCTGCCAAAGCCCAAGTTCCGTGACCAATTTTTTGCCAATCTCACAACTCAAGCCTCTACACATTCAACACTAACATCCCCTTGAAACTTCTGACGACTCCATGCCAAACCAGACCTAACAGTATAGTCTCGCGAAACTGCACCTATCGCCGATCACTCCATTGTTGCTGGCTGCTAAAATTGCAGCATCAAACTTCAACTTTAAACACCCAGGTGGGCCGTGGAGGTAGTTTAAGCCAGTCAGATAACTTAGAATGAAATCATAAGTCACAAGAAAAGTCAGATATTAACAATGCAAGAGAAGGGACATGTACAACAGTAATAGAGCTAAAATCCTAGAGCTTACTCTGCAATGAAAAAGCGGCCAACCCCTTTCTCAAAAAACCATAGTCCTGAAAATTTACTTCAACCTTCAACGATTTATGTCCGACAATTGAGACCAATACATTGGCACTTAGTCTTGAATCAAAATCGACCTTAATTTTAGTATGCCCTATGTGCATTTCACGTAAAGCCTTGTATTGTTGCAACAACAAAAAAGTCATTATTAAAAGCTCGATTACTTGGTTTGATAAACAAGCACCAAAGTCACCGTCGTGACGGTATATATTGTTAGAATTTTAGCACTAATGAGGCTAGTCCATGACTTTGTACCTCAACCAAAGGGGCCCCACACGTTTGAAATGATGTTTCATTAAACGTGTATAATCTACTATGGTAGTAGAAGACACTTGAGAAAGAATTACTAAAATTCATTGAAAGGTGAAAGAGTTATTGAAGCTCAAAGTGTGTTGGTTGATGCATTGAATATGGAATGCCAAGAGTTGGAATGGTAAAAGTCCCACATGGCTAAAATTGAGGAAGAAGAAACTACTTATTAGTCCAAGGCTTGGGTTAAGTGATTGGGCCCTTAGGGCACCCATGCTTTTGGAAGGGGGGGAGGAGCTAGATGCTCCTACACACGCACCACTGCTCACGGCCCGCCGGGCCGTGGGCTCAATGGTTCCGGTCCGTGGGTTCGGGTCGCGATCTGAGTTGATTATTATCGCTGGCCGTAAATATTTTGTGTTTGGTTAATCAATAAGATAATCGGTCGAGTCCGGTTAGTCTCGAGCAAACGGTTGTGTCAGATCGGTTTAATTTGAGCGAATCGGTCCGACCATTCGCCAAAGGATGTATTCGAAAATTCCCAATGTATGTGTCTGTCAATTTTTGTTTTCGCAGGATTTTCTGCGAAAGGATACATCTATTCAGACTGCAACTCTTGAATATTATAAATAGCCCCCCCTAGAATCGATTTCAACACACAGAAATCCATTCTTCTTCCTTCTCTTAAACTACTCTCTCTAAAGCCAGAAAAAACCTTTATTGTTTCGTTCGCAGAGTCAAGTTCGAGTGCTAGAACTTTGATTCACATACTGCTGTTCTATCTTGGGAGACTATTTGTCAAGTAAACCGTTAGCACCAGAGCGGGGCAAATACAGTCTTAAGGAATAAGGCCCAGTCTTTGCTCAGCAGTCTAATCCTATTCCTTACCCACTCCGTTCTATCCTCATACACTACCGCAAAACAAATCACAACAACTTAAGACTGTATTGTTGCCAGTGTATCGAAGATGTCTGCCAACGGAGTTGCTGTTGATGTTCCTGCTCCCCGAATCAATGTTGCCAACCACGGGGAGAAACCAGAGAAGTTCCTGGGGACGAACTTCAAACAGTGGAAACAGAAGATGAGGTTCTACTTGACAACCATTGGGTTCGAAAGTTACCTTATCTTTGAAACTCCCGCCCACCCACTGCAGAGATTGATCAGCCGCCATGTCTCCAGAGGAGAAGAAGGTCATCAAGAAGACAACAAGCGGAAACAACTGTCCTATGATGCTTGGATCCATGCAGATTTCATGTGTAAGAACTACATCCTTAATTGTCTTTCAGATGTTCTCTACACTGCTTTCAGCGCTGCCGGCACCACAAAGGAGTTGTGGGAGCAATCGATGTAGCATCTTGTACAGGATGCCGTGCAAAGAAGTTCATTAGGGGAAATTTTGAACTTCAGAATGAATGACTCGAAGTCCGTGATGAGTCAGGTTCTGGAGTATCAAATGATTCTCCATGATTTGGAACAGGAGGGCATGAAGCCTAATGAGTCATTTCTAGTCGCTTCACTGATTGAGAAACTGCCGCCATCATGGAACGAGTTCATGAGTTATCTCAAATTGAAGACCAAGGAAATGGGACTTGAGGAGTTGATCATCAAGCTTCAGATTCAGGAAGACAACCGCAAGGCTCTAGGCAAAGGGAAGCAGCAAGTTGAAGCAAAGGCTCACCTTGTCGATTCCAAGGGAAAGTCAAAGGGGAACTCCAGTAAGAAACGCAAGACGCGTGATGGGGACGTGAAGTCTCAAGGAATTCCGGAAACCAGACCTTCCAGAGGATCAAAGGAAACCGCTTCAATTGCGGAAAGCCAGGCATATGAAGGACCGTCACCAACTCAAGAAAGAGAAGGCCAATGTTGCGTAAACAAAGAATGACCCTATAGTGGAGGATTTGGTTAATTCCTTTCACTTTGTGGTCTTGGAGGCAAACCCAGTTGAGAATCCAAACAATGGTGGATTAATCTGGGTGCAACTCGGCACATTTGTTCGACAGGGTGCTTTCTCCACCTACTCTCGGTGAAGGATAAGAAGTCGCTCATGGGGAACGACGCTACATCCGAGGTGAAGGGAGTTGGCAAGGTGGTTCAAGATGACTTAGGGAAGGAGCTCATCTTGAGCAGTGATGCACGTTCGGATATTCGCAAGAACTTGGTGTCGGACCTCTGCTTGTTAGGCGTGTTTTAAGATGACTTCGAGTCGGTCGGTTTGTAATGATGAAAAATGGTCATTTGTAGGAAAGGGCTACATGTGTGATGGGCTCTTCAAAATGTACGTAATGTCATTTATGCTCTTTTGCAAGCAATGAAAACAATGATTCTACTTACTTGATTGAGTCTTCTAATTTATGGCACCATAGATTAGGACATACAAACTACAATGCAATTCGAAAGTTAATTAAAACGAATCATTTGCCGTCCTTTGAAATCAATCCTCAAAGTAAATGCGAGGTTTGTGTGGAAGCAAAACTAACAAGGGCACCATTTCACTCAGTGAACAGAACCACGTCTCCTCTAGAATTAATTCACAGTGATTTGTGTGACTTAAAATTTGTGCAAACTAGAGGAGGGAAAAAGTACTTTGTTACTTTTATCGATGATTGCACTAGATATTGTTATGTTTATTTGCTAAGGAGTAAGGACGAAACCTTAGAAGCATTTAAACATTACAAAACTGAAGTTGAAAATCAACTTAGTACTCGAATTAAAGTAATTCGAAGTGATAGAGGTGGAGAATATGCAGGACCACTTGAAGAATATTGCTCACAGTTTGGCATTATTCATCAAACCACCGCCCATATTCTCCTCAATCTAATGGTGTTCTTGACGCAAAAATCGTACTCTAAAGGAGATGATGAATGCACTATTACTAGATTCGGATTACCCTGCATTTGTGGGGAGGCTATTCTCACGGCAACTACCATTCTTAATGAATACCGGAAAAATAGTGATATTACTCCATATGAACTGTGGAAAGGAAACAAGCCCTCTTACAAACACTTGAAAGTGTGGAATTTGGCTAAGGTGGTAATACCCAAACCAAAGCAAGTAAAGATTGGACCAAAGACCTAGATTGCATATTTATAGGATATGCAAACAAGAGCGCTTATCGCCTTCCTAGTGCATAAGTCATTTGGTACCGGACATCCATGAGGGCACATCATTGAATCAAGGAATGCGTAATTCTTTGAAGAAGTTTTTCCTAGAAAGGAAAAGATAGTCTCTCGTAAACGAGACTATGATACGACAATAGGGTCAAATGCGGTGATCCCTGTGGGGGGGCCTGTGGTGGTCCCTGTGGGGGGCCCTGTGGTGGTCCTCGTGGGGACCCCGTATGGTCCCCTGGGGGTCCTGACCCAAGAGGCCCTAATGCGTAATTCAAGGTGTACCTTGAAAATATTCAGAAACATAGGATCACCTCCTCTGAGAATGCTCTGATGTAAGATTTACCACCGGAGAATTCATGAGGTCAAGTCGCACATCAAGAGAACGTGGAGGTTCCTGATATCGAACCAAGGAGGAGTAAGCGGGCTAGGACTCAGAAAGACTTTGGTCCTGATTTCCTCACATACCTTGTGGAAAATGAGCCTAGAACTATCCAAGAGGCGATGTCTACTCCTGAAGCCCCCTTTTGGAAAGAGGCCATTGAAAGTTAAATGGACTCCATCCTGCAAAATCATACTTGGGAAGTGGTTGACCTTCCTCCGGGAAATAAGCCATTGGGTTGCAAGTGGATACTCAAACGCAAGTACAAAGCAGATGGAACCATTGATAAATACAAGGCTCGTCTAGTAGTCAAAGGCTATAGACAAAAGGAGGGACTTGATTACTTTGACACATACTCGCCTGTGTCTAGAATAACTTCCATTAGAGTATTCATAGCCATAGCTGCACTGCGTGGTTTTGAGATACACCAAATGGATGTTAAAACTGCTTTCCTAAATGGAGATTTGGACGAGGAAATTTATATGGAAAACACAAGGGTATGTGGTTCGGAGAGAGAAGAAGGTCATCGTCTTGTCAAGTCATTGTACGGACTCAAGCAAGCTCCTAAACAATGGCACGAAAAGTTTGACAACACGTTGCGATCAAAGGATTTTCTATAAATGAGTGTGATAAGTGTGTCTATGTGAAGGGGAACGTCAATCCTTTGTCATGATATGCTTATATGTAGACGACATGCTCATTCTTTGGAAGTAGCACGGATTTGATCACGAAAACAAAGCAAATGTTGAAACAACTTTTCGATATGAAAGACTTGGGTGTAGCGATTTAATCTTAGGGATAAAATCTCTAAAACACCCGAGGTTTGGTGCTTTCACAATCTCATTATATTGAAGAGATGTTAAAGAGATATGAGGTCTTTGACGTCAATGTGCAAGGACACCAATGTATCGAATCTTTGTGTTTGGACAAACACTTAGGTGATCCTGTAAACCAAACGCAATATGCTCGATAATTGGCGGTTTGATGTACGTGATGAATCGCACTCGTCCGATATTGCTCATGCAACAATAAGTTGGCTAGATTTACGCGTAATCGGAAAAGCTCACCGAAAGCTCTACTTCATCTATTGGGATACTTAAAGACCACAATAGACTATGGATTACACTATGGAAGATATCCGCAAGATTAGAAGGATACAAGGATGCAAACCGGATATCGATAGTACAAACACCAAGTCCACCGTGGTTACGTATTTACCATTGGTGGCGGTCTTATTCATGGAAGTCCTCTAAACAACGTGCATCGCCCGATCCACAATGGAATCGAATTTATAGCTTGGACAAAGTCGAGAAGAAGCGTAATGGCTTGAGAATTTTAGAGGATGTCCCTTGTCGATAAGCTCATGCCTTCCGTGACAATTCAACCGTGAGATGTCGGCATTAGGAAGGGCAAAGAACAATATGTATAATGGTAAGTCTAGACACATACGTCAAGACATAAAACCATTAGCGCTTGATCTCACGGAGTTATCACTATTGATTACGTGAAATCAAAGGATAACATTGTGGATCCGCTAACCAAAGCGCTACCGAGGGATCAAGTACACTGCTTGTCTAGGGGAATGGGCTTAATACCCACAAAATAAGGAAATTTACGGTGGCAACCCAATCATACTGACTGGAGATCCCAAGAATTTGATTCAATGGGACAACTAAACTATAAAGGACCAGTAAGCGCCTCGTGAAGTTTTGTACTTCGAGGTAAGAGCACTTAGGAGTTACTAACTCCACTTGCGCCATTCCCGTGAAAGACATTTAAGTGCTCCTGGCATCGGGCGGAGGATGAGTCACTAAAACTCTTAATGATCTCTGAAGAAGGTTCTTAATCTCTTTAGCTTACGAGCAGAGCATTGGCAGGAATGCTCTTAGAACGAGATCACCTATTTGGGTGTGAAGTATGGGAGGCCGCTTCAAACGAGAACACCTATGAATCCGAGCAGTCCAAGGCCTTTTAACGGACTGAGAAAAGGAATGAGGCAATAAGGAAAATTATTGTGTTGATATCATTGTCTTGGTTTACACTAAACGCCGACTGGTTCAAGGCATCACGTCCACCGGGTGGCAAGTAAATCCGATGGTATTCTACTAGGGACGATTCAATGTCACTGACAATCGATCCCGATGCAATATGATTTTCCGCAGGAAATTCTAGGCTGGAGCACCACGTTGTGCTGTGAGCATCAATTCTCTTTCATGTGGGGATTGTTAGAATTTTAGCACTAATGAGGCTAGTCCATGACTTTGTACCTCAACCAAAGGGGCCCCACACGTTTGAAATGATGTTTCATTAAACGTGTATAATCTACTATGGTAGTAGAAGACACTTGAGAAAGAATTACTAAAATTCATTGAAAGGTGAAAGAGTTATTGAAGCTCAAAGTGTGTTGGTTGATGCATTGAATATGGAATGCCAAGAGTTGGAATGGGAAAAGTCCCACATGGCTAAAATTGAGGAAGAAGAAACTACTTATTAGTCCAAGGCTTGGGTTAAGTGATTGGGCCCTTAGGGCACCCATGCTTTTGGAAGGGGGGAGGAGCTAGATGCTCCTACACACGCACCCACCTGGCTCCGCCAGGAGCCGGGCCCGGGCCCGGGCCTCGGGCCGTGGGCTCGTGGGTTCGAGGGTCCGGGGTCCGTGGGTTCGCGGGTCGCGGTCTAGAGTTGATTATTATCGTTTTGGGCCAGAAATATTTTGTGTTTGGTTAAGCCCAATAAGATAATCGGTCGAGTCCGGTTGGTCTGAGCAAACGGTTGTGTCCGTTCGGTTTAATTTGAGCGAACTGGTCTGACCATTCGCCAAAGGATGTATCTGAAACGAAAATTCCAACAGATGTGTCTGTTCGAATTTTTGTTTCTGCAGGGACCTTTCTGCGAAAGGATACATCTATTCAGACTGCAACTCTTCAATATTATAAATAGCCCCCCCTAGAATCGATTTCAACACACAGAAATCCATTCTTCTTCCTTCTCTTAAACTACTCTCTCTAAAGCCAGAAAAAACCTTTATTGTTTCGTTCGCAGAGTCAAGTTCGAGTGCTAGAACTTTGATTCACATACTGCTGTTCTATCTTGGGAGACTATTTGTCAAGTAAACCGTTAGCACCAGAGCGGGGCAAATACAGTCTTAAGGAATAAGGCCCAGCCTTTGCTCAGCAGTCTAATCCTATTCCTTACCCACTCCGTTCTATCCTCATACACTACCGCAAAACAAATCACAACATATATGATTATTTCTCATACACCAATACCATGAAGAATACTTGCACAAATTGCAGCTCTTATGTTGCACACGAAACTCTCTTCTTGGCTAGAATCTTAATGAGCAGATCAGTTCAGTCGATAGCAAATACATACACACCAAAAAAGCAACATAATGTATGCCACCATCTTGAATCTCCATGCACAAAATATGGAATGAAAACTCCCCCAGCTTAAGAAGCAGTGGAAACAAGAAAAAGTTGACAAATGCACAGTAAAACATGAAAGTCATGTACCTGAACAGGTAAACTAATTAATTAAGCATGACAAGTTAAGCTGTAAATTAGAACTGTGTTTTCATGGGAATTAGCCAGGTCCAGGTATCACGGGAACAAACTAAATTTTAGCATTTCAGGCTCAATTCACGCTGATTATATTCTAATACATCCTTCTTCCTACTTATTTCTTCCCGGTTGAGTAATTACGTACCAATCAGAAAAAAGGAACGGCAACATATATCACAAAGAGCATATCTTTACCAACGGCTTGATGCACGTTTTCACAAGAAACTTGTAGAGATCAGTAAAGATCTGATAGGTAATTCCTAGTGGGGTAGCAGCTCTTCAGTTGGTGGTTCACTACTAGAAAAACCAAAATAAAAGGACAGCTATATTTTAACCGCAAGTTGGCTGTCAAAATTATAGTTAGAATTGTAACAGCCATACTGATGAATTGTAACAGTTAGTTGAAAGAAATTGATAATTGGCCCCGCACGTAGATGTTGGGAATAAAGACCATATAGTTACAGGTGTCTGTCAATAATAGATTTTCAACCTTTGACCATCATTTTTGTAACAGCCAGCTGTTGCATAATGCTGTCAATAATTAATTTCCAATATCTCCCCACTTTAACATTATACAGAAATTGTATTATTTAGGTAGCTGTCACCAATGTTTTAGCTGTCATAAATACTTCAATTCATACATACTAAATATATACCAAGTTCCAAGTACAAGACATATACGTATATTGATACGTATTGGACACTACAAAAAAACTCCTGCATTTGTCACAACTCATTAGTCACGGTATTTAAACCGTGGCACATGAACACCATTTGCTACGAATGACCGTGGCTATTGTTCACCTTCGTTGTAAATATAAAAGTCAAATATACAATTGTAACGGAGTCCATCAGTAACGGCCCAACCGACACTACTAATTTATGATGGTTCGGTGGTTTGAAGTTAAACTACTTTATTGAAAACTTATGGTATCTAGTTAATAACCTTGATGGTCTAATAAAATATATTCATTTTGTTAGTGATATATATATATATATATATATATATATATATATATATATATATATATATATATATATATATATATATATATATATATATATATATATATATATATAACGTTTTTTACTAAAGACATTAATATTTTCTTAATAAGAAACACCGTTGTTTTTCTGAAACGAATAATCCAATACAACACAAAGAATCAAAGAATATTAATATACGAAGATATTATCTCTTTAAAGAATATATTGACATTATTATATTTGATTTACTCATGAAAATTAAGAAAAACAACGATAACTAATTTTTTTCCATCTTATCCAATTAAATTAAAACATATCAGTTTGCATTATTGGGAACAATAATATTATTTACCACTAAGATGCCATAATAACACGCTATGTACGCGTGTTGTTATATTACGTTTATTTAAAGAAAGAAGAAAGATCATTGTCTCTTTAATGAATAAAATAGAGAGTGAAATGAGAAGTAAAGAGATGATAAAAATATAGCAATAAGCAAAAATAGACAAACCAAAAAAATCAAAATAAGCATGTCAACAACAAGGTTCGAACACACAACCATCTTGTATAAAGTTGGGATACTTACCACTGAGCTAACAGCTTACACAGTCTTTTATTGCAAAGAACAAATATATTATCGTACCGCGAGTCCAATTAGGGATTTAAATTATACCCAAAAAAGCCAAAACCCTTCATCAGTTCATCACTTCCCCAAATCGTTTTTCTTCTCCACGTCTCCGCCACCTTCCGCCTCTCCAATCGGCCACCTCTCTGACACGAGGTAACTTATCACATCTCCATTGTCCTTGATCGAAGTATGTAGCTATTTTATCGACTCATCCTTGTGCTTAAGTTTATACACCCATTTACAACCAATAGGAACTTTATCTGAGGCCAAGTTTTAGTTTTCTCAAGAGCATCCAGTTCAGCTCTTTTTTCCATTGTAAATCTTTACTTGCTTGAGCAAATGTTTTCGGCTCAGTTAAATTAGAATAGATTCTATGAAAGCTGAATATGGAGTACTAATTAAGATTGAGAGAACTAACATAATTTGAATTAGGATGAGTCGTACCCTTCGTACCACTAATCACTGAATTAGCCTGAGAAGATGTAGTTGCAGAAGTCTGAACTATTGAAGGTGGCAATTGATAATTATAAACTTTCAAAGTTGATGATGTTCGTCTAATTCTTGTAGATTGCTTTCTTGTATCCTCAAGAGATGCAGTACTGGAATTGATATTGGGAACAATAGGCACCTGTACAGAGTCTTGTTGTTGTATGCAAGTATTGTGTTGATATGATCTGTGACTGAATCAGATGTACTAGTAGAAGTATTAATAGAATTATACTATGTAGGTAAATCATTCATCTGAGTAGAAGAGATTAGTGAAAAATAGGATAATTATCATAAAAATCAGAAATTCTCAGGTATGTAAACTGAGGTAGTAATGTTACGACGAATCTAATATTTCCTTTTCCAAGAACTGATATCTTTAGTTCTGCTGATTAATAAAAAGTAAATTTTGGAAGGGCCCGAGCGCACACTTGGTATTATAAACTGCTTAAGTATGTTGGGGTTGTATAACTATTAAACTTACTTCTTTGGTTATTTTCTCTAATTTTCAGATGCTTAGAGGGCGTGGTAGCAGTGCAAATGTTCGTCCGAGTGTAGGGGCACCTTCTAGTCATCCTCGGACGATGTCGAGCTCTTCATCCTGGGAGACATCTTCATCCCAGGATCGGCATGGGTCCAGTTCACAATTTGGGTCTGGACAGAGTACATCGCAATATCCTCGTCCTCCGATGCTAACTGGTCATTCTTTTCGGCCTAAACATATGAGCCAGTTTGCTTCTAATCAACAAACACAGCCTATATGCAAGGGAGTTATATGCAGGGGCCTCATTTGCAGGGGGATTTATGCAGATATTAAATGGTGTTGGCGAAAATGCAAGACCTCCATATCTTAATATTCCACATGACTATGCTGGAGAGATATTCGGGTTTGACACTACTGCGACAATTCCTCCATTACGACCTACAGTTCCTATTGGGCAAAATCTGCACCCGAATTCCAATGAGGTTGCATCTGCAAATCAGGGGAGATACAATGGTGTTTCAAATTCTCGTTCAGTGGATGAGAATATGTTGACGTCTTCACAACAATCTGGTGTAAGGAATCCAGATGGACCATCGGGCGATAAATTGAGTCATCGGCCAAATACCCGACAGTCCCAATTAAAGTATGATAGTTACCCTCCTACACTCGAAAATGTAGCTACACCTAGTTCAAAAAAATCATTCCACAAGCTTTCCCCCCTGATACGAGAATATGAGAGGAGACCGTTGGTAGCAAAAGCAGCTTTTCTACAGCAATTTGACTTGAAGATGGCAAATGATGATGTTGGTCATGCCCTTCGCACATTATAGAGGCGATAAAGAATGGGATGATGTGTGCATTGCTACACGTGATATATTGTGGACTGAATTCCGGGTATGTTATTGCTACAACTAACTATAGTCCTCACTTTATGCCTCTTATGATTGTTGGGTTTTTGGTTGAGAAGGTTCTGCAGTATCTATGTATTATTGGATTGTGATTGCTGGGGTTTTATTTTTTGAATGAGTTGTTAAACGCACCAACTGCTCCATAAATTATCTCAAATACACTATAAGTAGTATAAATTGAATGAGTTTACAACCAACCTGATCAGTTCATGTTCATGCCTAGCTACTTTTTATGAGTGCACACAAAAGCTAAATAGTAAAGGGGGCCAGTTAACTGCCATATCTATGGCTTAGCTCTTTGCTTAAATAGATGAGAGGTTGCCTTTCTATTTGCATTACCAAGATGATGTAGTACACTTTTCCATATCAAGTTTTGTGTATTCTATTTCGTGTTTATATTTATCATTTAGTGGGTTATCATGTTAGTTTGACATAATAAGGCATGCTGCCAGTAGGAAAAAATTAGAAGCAATGTTGTTGAAGCATTATGCAGAAAACCTTTTTCTACAAACATTACAAAAGGTCATGTATGTAATCCTACTTATGTGATTTCATTTTTCTCATCCTCTTGCATTCCAGATGAGGTATAGGTGGAATATGGAAGATCAAATTAGAATTGCGGAGACATGGGATGCAGTTTGTAGGGTAAAGTTTCGTACTATGATGAGTGCAGGCAATAAACTATACACCGAGAACAAGAAGAAAGGTCAATTGGTCAAACCGTCTTGGATGGAGCCTCCGATCTTTAATATTGCAAGAAAGAGATGGGACAGCGAAGAGTGTATTAAAGAGTCAATCTCGAAGGCAAAAAACAGAGGTGTTCAGTTCGATGATGAAGGACACGTTGTGGAAAAAGCACCGGCTAGATATTTTGGTGGAGCTATCAGTACTTGGGAGATGGCATTTCAGATTGTGCGTCTAATGCACTTCTTGTAGTGTTTTTAGCCTATTTATTTGGTCTTTATTTATTTTTAATGTAGAAACTGTTACATTTATGTTCGTAGGAATCTGTTGGTAGTAGTAATAGCACCCAGCCGTTCAAGAAAATAGCACAACTTCCATTGCAATTGAGTGGCCTGCCCAAAGCATACGCTGAAGCCTTCCTCCGGACGCACATTTCAAACATTAAGGAAGTGGATAAAGCTAAAAGCAATGAGTCTGCCCAGCAAGATGTAGGAGATGATGCACAATCTGCAATGGTCACTCCAGTGGAGGAAAAATGGGTTGATGATCGTTCGCGTGATCTATTCGTAAGTTTATCTGGTTTTATTCTTATTTTATGCAGAATTGTTATTGAATTACATGCAGATTCTTTTAAATTATCTGCAGATTCTTTTTTTTTCTTATTTTCTTTTGTAATCCTGTTTTACTTTGGTGATCAATAAATTTTTCTATTTACTCCATTCATATGTAGTCAGATATTGATTAAGGATTTATATGCTTTCTCGTAGGTGAATTTTTGTCAACACACTTCCCAAGCTCTTGAGTCTTCTGATGGAGCAACTGATATGTTGGACGCATCCTTGTGGGCTGAGGTTGCTGGTGGAGTTTCCCACGCTACTATGAGGGGTATATCGAAGGGGATTGTGATCCGTGAAGCTGGACTCGCCCAACCAGGGGGCCGTGTGTTACCTCTTGTGCCACAATCCAACTTGGATAGAGAAAAAGGAAACAAGAGACAAGATTTTTTCGAAAAGACAGTGAACAAACAAAATAAGAAGATCAAGATGCAGAATGATGCGATCAACAAGTTAAGAGAAACAACAGCAACTCTTATCAACCTAGTCAAGACAGTTGGTGTTAATTCCCAAACTCAGTGTAATGCACTTGAGAATATCGACCTGCCAGATATTGAACTAGGAGGTAAGGATTCTAGTTGTAGCAATGAAGATACCGGAGAGGAGTCTGCGGATGGGAATGGAGCCGAGTCTTGATGTATGTTCCACATGTGATGTTATTGTTTGTTGGTTAATTGTTATGTCTTAGTTTTCTATATATGTATGTGTAGAATGTTGGGTGACTCCCTAATCATTTTGGTAAATGGATGTGGGGTGACGTTTGTGAATTTATGATTATGATTGTTAGTTTATTTTGGCATTTGGTGGAATGTAATACACTACAGGGGAGGTTCTAAAACAGCTGTTACCATGCCGTTTTTCGTTAAATGTTTAACATGATTTACTAAAATACATAAAACTATAATTGTATCATTCCATTTTATTACAAGCAGGTGAATGGGTTTGAAACTCTAGTCTAAATTAATTCTTAATACATCAAACGATGAATGGATACATTGTAACACATACAAATGTACCTCCAGTAGTGTTCATTCCGCGGGGACTTCTCCAGATGCTTGGTCTGCAAGTGGAATTTCGAGGTTAAAACTTGTAAATCCCATGAATTGCTCAGATGAAGGAGATGCTTCGTCCTGGTAGTAGTCTTGATCGTCATTTTGTTGTTGTCCATTTCCTTCGACAGAAGACAAATCAATAAAGTGTCGTGGCCTTATTGGGCACACTGCCCAAACTGCAAAAACAAAGTCAAATAATAACACTTAGGTTAGTATAGTGATATATTTAAATTCAATAAATATGAAAGTTCAAAAAATCCTAAAAAAACACATACCTATTCGAACATTACGACGTGCAATGCTTGCATATGGGTAAGGCGAGTAGTACACTTGAGTTGCGAGATCGGCTAGTATGAACGGCTCGTTCGTCTTGAGTACTTTATCAGGATGCAAATTGACCAATCCAAACTTGTCTATGACAACATGTTCATTATCAAACCAATTGCACTTGAAAAGGTATATATGTTGTTGTTCCCGACCAGGACAGTTAAAGCTCATCCGGATAATCTCTTTTATCAACCCATAGTAATTATTCATAGAGCCGTCTTCATTGTCCATCTTCACACAAACTCCGTAGTTCATTGTTGTTTTTTTTGCCCCACCATATTTCTCTGCTTCAAATTTGTATCCGTTGACAGTGTGTCCTAGGCACTCCACAACTGCATACGACCCTCCATTGAAAATGAATTCAACACTCTCGTTGCCTAGTTGCCCGTTTGCAGCCAAACCCCTCAACCATGGTAACAATCCATTCATTCGAGCAAGCTCTCGATCCTCAGTAGTGTAGAGTTCAGGGATCTGGCTCTCAAATTGGCTACATCACATACGTAAAGTGTATAGAATATTTTTAGTATTCATAAATGGAAGCAAACATATAAAAATAGATGTGTCATTCGTTTATATACTCGTACCTTGTCAAATTGAATAGCTCGGGACAGTTCATGACAATGCACAAGAGTGCCTGTTCGTATTCAGATTCACTCAGACATTTTACTTCCATATGTCTCTGGAGTGGTTTTCCTTTCGGTGTGAAAATTGACAGTTGTCCGGGAAATTGTGGCTCCCACACTGTCTCGTGTCGTCTTAGTCTAGTAATTGCATTTCCATGTTCATCATCACCGAATAAGTACTCGCAAAAATGCACAATTTCATGCATCAAGTACGCCTCACATATGGAACCCTCCAACCTATTCTTTTGTCTGTCCATTCTCTTGAGGATACCCAGTTTTCTGCAAAAAAAAAAGTGTTTCATCAATAACTATAAGGCTAAACTATAATTAGTAGATTATAAGGATAAATATAATCAGTCAATTCAAAATATTAACATAAACATGTGTATACCTCTCGAACGGATACATCCAACAGTAGAAGACAGGCCCGCATACACGAGCCTCATATGGTAAGTGAATAAGTAGGTGTTCCATACAATCAAAGAAAGCAGAAGGATAAATCATTTCGAGCTTGCACATAATCTCGACAACTTTTTCCCCCAAAGCATCTATTTCTGAGACACTTATGACACTACCACATATTGCTCGAAATGCATTGCTTACCTCGACCAATACTTCCCATATTTCTTCTGGCAAGAATTTTTTGAAAGCTATTGGAACCAGTCGTTGCATGAACACGTGACAATCATGGGTTTTCAATCCACTAATCTTGTGATCCTCCATTTTTACATTCGCTTGCAAGTTTGAAACATGTCCATCCGGGAAACGAAGCTCTGTGATCCATTTACACACTGCTCTCTTTTGTTCTAGAGTCAATGTGTATGCAGCCTTTGGCTTCTTTTTGGCAGTGGGGCTTGACATGAACAAGCTTCGTCTTCCAGTGTGCATCTCTAAGTCCAGACGCGCTTTATTGTTGTCCCTGGAGTCTTTCCCTAGATCCATAGTTGTATTCAAGATGTTGCAAAAAAAGTTATTTGTACAATGCATCATATCCAGATTGTGAGGCACAAGAAGTGTGGAGTAGTATGGGAGCTCCGAAAGTATTGGAATTTTAAACTAGTTATGATCTATCCCGTACCCTGGAAATTGTGCATTCTCGTCGTGTAAATCAATACCTCACAGTTCATCAAGTTTTCTTTTATTTTGGGCTGGATTCTTTCTTTCCGACATGACCTTTTCGACAATATTACCTAACTTGAAATCTACAATATTGTACCTCAAGGGATGATTGCGTGGGAGAAACGCTCTGTGACAGTCAAACCAACAAGGTTTCAATCCGTGTTTAAGATGAAATGCATCAGTGGCACCTTGACAGTATGGGCACGACAACCTCCCATGGGTACTCCAACCTGACAACATTCCATAAGCAGGAAAGTCATTGATCGTCCACAAGACAACAACTCGCATCAGAAAATTCTCTTGTTTCATACAATCCCAAGTAACTGCACCATTAGTCCATAACGACTTCAGTTCATCAATAAGTGGTCGAAGAAGAATGTCTATTTTCTTACATGGATGTTCAGGGCCAGATATCATCATGCTCATGAAAATTGTTAGGAATATCTGTTAGTATTTTGATCACTCATCACATGTTCTTATCTTAGCCAGAAAGGTGATTAAGCACTCTTGGTTCACTTGAACATTGTAAAAGAGGAAATCACTGAGTATGATTAGTCTAGTAAATTTTGTATTAGGATTATAGGTCTATGAGTGTAATTTTTATTTCCAGAAGACCATGAAGATCAATCCTAGCAATGGAGCTTTTCTGAAGATTAGAAGACTGAAGATTGCACAAGATTTATGAAGATATCAAGGTTAAGTCTCATTTGATTTAAAATGTCTCTGGACCATGTTATAAGTGTAACATTTGCACATATGCTAAGTCTTGAACATATTAATCAAAGAAGGGAGACATGTGAGCTTCCAGAAAGCCTCATGTATCCGTTGAGACTAAAGGACAATGAACAGTACTATGCATTAAATGCATCGGCAGAAATGCTGCAAAAAGCAAGTCCTCTCTGAAACATGAGATAGTGACTTCTGAGTACGTAGTTCAAGATATAAACGGATATAATTTGATAGAGAGCACAACGGATACAATTCAAATGCCTCTCAAATTTATCTATATATCTCACACACTTAGATGCTTGAAATACATACCTTAGAACGCTCTATCTTGCAAACTTACCATCAAGCAAAGTATTCTCTCAAGCACTCTACTACCCTTTCTGAAAGCTTGAAGAATCACTAGTAGTTCTAAGTTGTCCTGAACCTTAACAAGAGATTGTTATTCATGAAAGAGTTGAACTATCAGATACCCTTTCTGAAGCTCATTCTCCAGAACGGACATCAATTACTTGGGTCAGTAAAGAGCAGACTGCCATCCACTGAACAAGTGTATTAAGTAGTCTTGTTCTATTAGGCTCTCTGAAAACATAACTGAAAAGTTATACGAGAAGCCTCTCTGACAAACCTTATAACCAACACCATCAAGGCGTGGAGTAGAGAAAGTACTTGATTTGGGAAATCAGGGAATAACTCCAAGGTTATCTGAGTAGAGGAAGTACTTAGCTCTAGGAGCTGGGGAATAACTCAGGGGGAACATTTGGTTAGGAACCATTTGTTTAGGAATCTTAGAATAGGATTATTGTAAGGTGAACTCAATTATCTGTTCTAGTGAATTCTAGGTCTCAGAAAGACCGAAGTAGATTAGTTGGAGGATTACGCCACCTCCAGATACCACTATACTTGTTGTGTCATTTACCTTTCTGTATTTATATTTCAGCAAAGCACACACACATACTCATTGTTTTTGCACTTACCTATCTTAAAGTCTTCCGCGCTCTGAATTTAAGTATCAAAAACCCCCAGGTTTCTGAGAAACTGTGTTTATCGACAAAAGTTTTAAAAGACTATTAAACCCCCGTCTTTTACTTTGCCGTTATCTGGACCAACAAGTGGTATCGAGCGGAGGTTCACAAGCCTTCCAGACCAACCTAGATCCCCAGATAGGTGAAGGAACTTTGTCTCTTTCTGATGACTATATAATTTGTGTGTTAAGTGTGCAGGTATGTCTCTGAGTGATGCACGCGTTCTGAAGCCAGAAAACTACGAGAAATGGAAGAACAAAATGATGCTCCATCTGGAGGCCATTAGTGACGAGATGATCTATGTCATCAATGAAGGGCCTATCAAAATCAGACAACTCAAACAAGTTACTGAGGTGTCTGATGGAAGAAGAGCCTCAGACAAGGAAGATGGAAGCGAGGATATGGCTGCTAATGATAGTGGTCATGTTGCTCGTGGAAGCATTATGTATGAAGACA
The DNA here is from genome assembly GCA_026545765.1 of Plantago major. Lineage (NCBI taxonomy): Eukaryota > Viridiplantae > Streptophyta > Magnoliopsida > Lamiales > Plantaginaceae > Plantago > Plantago major. The sequence goes on along the minus strand of CM048839.1, from coordinate 27,966,487 downwards.
AGCCAAGAGAGCTCTGGACATCTGAAGATGCCAAGAGACACAGATTGGATGGTCAAGCTCGTAATATCATCATCAGATCGACACCTGAGCACATACAGTGTAAACTATGGGGTGCTAAAATGGCGAAAGTTGCCTGGCAATTGATTGAAGAAATCTGTGCCGGAACTGAGAAAACTAAGGAAAACAAGTTGAAGTTCTTAAATTGAAGTTCCAAAACTTCAAACAAGGTCCCACTGAAACTCTGGAAGAACTTGATTTCAGGTTTACTACACTTATGAGTGATATGGCTGCACTTGGTGAAAGCAATGATACTCCCAAATGTAAAATATTAAGACTATTGTCAAGTCTCAATCACAACCGGAGCACACTAAGTTCTTTTATTTCAACCAAGGGATGCCAAATACTCCTAGAGCTCTTCTCTCATCTTGCTATCAGAGACTATGAGACAACTCGGAGAGAACAAACAATTTGAAAAGTTGCAAAGTGTTGCTCTAGTTTCTCAAGGTTCTTCTGAAAAGAAGGATACCAAAGATGCATCTGAAGAAAATGCTCTTGCAGTAAGACACATGAAGAAATTTGTGAGTCAAGAGATTGAGAGAAGAAAAGCTAAAGAAAAGCTGAAAAAGCATCTTGGCCCAAACTATCATCAGTACAAGAACATACAAATGAACAACTCTCTGAACACCCCCATTCAGAAAGGTGTTAGTACTGAAGCTGCAGAAATAGGAAATGATATCTGCTTCTATTATCAAAAGCCTAGTCACTTCAAGAGAGATTGTCCTGCTTTAAATAAGCTCAAGACAGGTGACAAGAAGGACAGAAGAAATTTCAAGAGAAATCAAAGGGCCTTACTGACTGAAGAAAGGAAGAAGATTCAAATTCAACTTGATGCTCTAGACATTGAGATGATTCAAGATGGAGATTCAGATGACTCAAACCTACCATCACCAGAATTGTGTGGAAACACCCACGATGTAATCGACTTCGGCCTTAAGAAGAATGAAATGTGTGGAATTGCTGAGATTGTTGGTCCAAACATCTCCAACATTGAAATATGTCTTATGGCTGATGAGGTAACTAACAATTCAAAATTTCTGTACTATGAGAGTGATGATGGAATTGAGGATCTGGAGTTGGTCAAGAGTGAATTGGATCGTTATGAGAAAGAATTTCACTACAATGTGGATTCCTACTGGAAGAATGTTTAGTCTAAGTGGTTCTATCTCTGAGGCAAGAACCTAACTCATGTTTCCTGTTTTGTGCAGAACGCCTCTTGGACTAAGGCTCAATGGCTATTTGATAGTGGATGCGGAAAGCACATGACAGGAGACAAAGCAAATCTGGTCAACTACAAAGCTTGCAACCTTTGGACCGGACATCGATTTGGAGGAGAATTAAATCCTCTCTGGATTTGGCAACGTCAAATTAGGATCATTAACAATCACCGACGTACATATGTTAAAGGTTTGAAATATAATCTATTTAGCATGAGCCGCTTTTGCATAAGGGATTCATGTGAAATTCAAAGCAAAGTATTGCAAACTTATAGACAATGAGTCAAAGCAGTACCTTGGTTGCTCGGAAAGCGATCTTTATGTTACCGATTGGGCATCTGCCACAACTAAAGAATGTCTCATGGTGAGTCAATCAGGTCACAGAAGAGCACTGGTTATGGCACAAAAGAATGAGTCACTTGAATTTCAAAACTCTGAACAAACTTGCCAAGAAAGAGTTAGTGGTTGGCCTTCCCAAAACATCTTTCAGAAAGGATGGTATCTGTTCTGCCTGTCAGATGGGGAAACAATCCAAAATCTCTTTCAAGTCCAAAACCAGACACTCTAGTGTTAGACCACTGCAACTATTACACATGGATCTTTTTGAATCATCTGTAACTAGTTATGTAGGAAAGAAGTATGGTCTGGTTGTTGTAGATGACTTCTCAAGATTCACTTGGGTTGTCTTTCTAAAGCACAAATCTGATGCTAGGGTGGAGATACCAAACTTGCTGAATAAGCTTGAAGTCATGAAAAATGACAAGGTATCTGCAATCAGAACAGACCATGGTACTGAGTTTGTCAACCAGTACATAAAGGAGTTTTGTACCAGCAAAGGTATACAACACCAACTTTGCTCTGTAAGAACACCACAACAAAATGGTGTTGCAGAAAGGAAAAATAGAACCCTTAAAGTAGCGGCAAGGACAATGCTAGCTGACATTGAAATAAGTGAAGTTTATTGGGTTGAAGCTATAAACACATCATGCTACACTCAGAACAGATGTTTGATAAACAAACACCATGACAAGACCCCATATGAACTCTTGGTTGGTAGACCCCCTAATATCAAACATCTGAAAGTGTTTGGTTGTAGATGTTTTGTCCTTAACAATGGAAAAAGAGTATCTAAGAACATTTCAACCAAAGGAAGATGAAGGTGTGTTTCTTGGTTATTCTATGAATAGCAAAGCATACAGAGTTTACAACAAAAGAACAAAGAAGATTGAAGAATCGCCATGTCAGATTCTATGAAGGAAATAAGAAAACACCCCTTGATGATGAACTCTCATAAAGGTTCAAGGAACTAATGATAAAGGATTCTGAAGAAGAACCCTCAGAAAGGAAAATCATCATTGTGGAAAGAGAGGATGACTCTGACGAAGAAAAGCATGAAATGCCTAGTAACAACCAGATGATTCTCAGACATGATGAAGAATTTCCTATGAGAATTCCAGAAATGGAAACTGAAGATGTTCATCAGAGAGCTAACTCTGGAAATGACCTCTCGACAGCATGTCCCGTAAAGCTCTCACATCGAGCAAGTGTCAGACATTCACCGCCCCTCTGAGGTGCAAGATGTCACAGATACTGAAGAAGTATCAAGTCATAATCATAGTGATTCACATTCAGATCACATAGATGTTGACCCTACTAGCCCTAAACCCATGATGAGATGGATCAAGGATCATCCTGCAAAAGATGTGATTGGACTAATCAATCAAGGTGTTAGGACTAGGAGAGAAATAGCTGAAAATGCTAACTCTCTCTTTGGATGTTTCATCTCAAGCATTGAACCTAAAACTATACAAGAAGCATTAAGAGACCAAGACTGGATCTCTGCAATGCAAGAAGAGTCGGATCAGTTTGAGAGAAACAAAGTCTGGAAACTAGTTCCATTTGTAGAAGGAATATCTGTGATTGGAACTAAGTGGGTTTTCAGAAACAAGATGAATGAATCTGGTGAAATAACCAGAAACAAAGCAAGGTTGGTTGCCAAGGGATTCACCCAGACTGAAGGTTTAGATTTTGATGAGTCATATGCACCAGTTGCCAGATTGGATGCAATAAGACTCTTTATGGCCTTTGCAGCTCATAAAGACTTTAAAGTTTATCAGATGGATGTCAAGAGTGCATTCTTGAATGGTGAATTTGCTGAGGAAGTCTATGTTGAACAACCACCTGGCTTTGAAGTTTCCTCAGAAAGTAGAATGGTCTATAAGCTACAGAAAGCTCTATATGGACTGAAACAGGCTCCAAGAGCATGGTATGACACTTTGGCCAAATATCTTCTGGAAAGTAGTTTCAAGAAAGGTAAAGTTGATAAAACTTTATTTACTTTAAATCATGATGGGAAACTACTCTTAGTTCAAGTATATGTTGATGACATTATATTTAGATCTAAGGACAAGCAACTTTGTGATGACTTTGCAAATCTCATGAAAAGTAAATTTGAGATGAGCGTGATGGGAGAATTGAACTATTTCCTAGGATTGCAATTTAAGCAACTCAATGATGGAATATTCATTAGTCAGACAAAATATGCAAAAGACATGCTCACAAAGTTCAATCTTAAGCCTTCTGAAAAGAATGCTAAAATACCTATGAGCATAGGAACCAAGATGACCTATGCTGAATCAGATAAGAGTGTTGATGAACAAAAGTATAGGAAATTGATAGGTTCACTACTTTACCTTAATGCAAGCAGACCTGATATTCAATATGCAGTTGGTATGTGTGCTAGATTTCAAACAAATCCAATGCAATCACACTACAACATTGCTATGAAAATATTAAGGTATGTGAAAGGTACAGTAGATGTAGGTTTGTGGTATCCTAAAGAAAGTGGATTGAGTTTGGTTGGTTACTCACATGCTGATTATGCTGGATCAATGCTTGATAGGAAAAGCACCTCAGGAACTTGTCACTTTCTGGGAACTAGACTTATCTCATGGTTTAGCAAAAAGCAAAACTCAATTGCAACTTCTACCACAGAGGCTGAATATATTGCTGCTGGTTGTTGTGCAACACAAATTTTGTGGATTCAACAACAACTCAGAGACTATGGACTCAATGAAGAGAAAACTCCCATTTTCTGTGATAACACAAGTGCTATTGCAATCACGTAACCCCAAGTTCCATGCCAGAACAAAGCACATTGATGTTAGACACCACTTCATCAGAGACCATGTTGAGAAAGGCAATATAGAGATACTCAAGATTGGCACAGAAGACCAACTTGCAGATATCTTCACCAAGCCCTTACAAGAAAGCCGGTTCTTGACCTTAAGACATAATCTTGGATTAATGGAGATGCCTAAGGACTGAAAAATGTCCTGAATCTCTAAAGTCTGAGTAAGTGAGGTAGAAAAGAAGTAGGCCTCTGAGGACATGTTCTCAGAAAGCCAAGTTGATAAGAAGTGATGCAAAGGTTTCTGAGTAGCAACACTCAGAAAGGCAAAACATTTCTGGAACGGGTATCCAGAAAGGCAAAGGTTGGTACACACTCAATAAGTAAATAAGACTAGAACTTACTTACTGAGAGTGGGTCAATTACATTCAAACAACTGAAGCTTGAATTCAGAAAGCTATTTACTCATAAAGAGAAAAGGCACACAAAGCTCGAAAAGTATAAGTTCTGAAAGTCAAACATGTCCAATGTCTCGTATTTTTGCCATTTTTATGATAAACAATATAAAGATAAGGACTTGACACTCAGAATGATAAGTTCAAATGATTGAGTGTTCTTACTCTTTACTAAGTGACATAATGGATGTAACTTGTTAAAAATTCATCAAGTCGGCACAATACCATTTGTTGATTGATATCATTACAAGATATTCAATATAAGCCCTTGATGAATAAACGTTTGATCTCAACGGTTGAGATTAAAACAAAGCAAGTAATGTTTGTTGAGAAATGCAGACATGGCCCACTACGCATTTAATGAAGTACAAAGGACATACCACGCCTATGCAGATGCAAAGACACGCATTCATATTCAGTTGTATGTATGTTGTATCTATGTACATTTTGTCTGCTATATATATATATATATATATATATATATATATAGGATTTGGGCAAAAGACAAACACTTTTACCAATTCTGAAATTTCAAACTTGCATCAAAACAGCAAAATCTCTCAAGATTTCAGCAAAACCCCCTCTGCAAACTCAACTTCTTGTGCTTAGTCTTCTGAAAAGATAGACTAATCTCGATTAATTGTGCAAAATTCATCTGAAAAACACTCATTCAAAACTCTATATAAGAGATGGCACCCAAGAAGATGACCACCAAGAACCCTAAGGCCGTATCATCTGCTCCTGCTGAAAAGCAAGGAGGAAAGGAACTTAAGGTGTTGAATAAACGCCTTCTGGGAAAGTTCACCCCATCTGACTGGAATCCAAACCACAAAATGAATTGGGGAGCTTTTCTAGTGAAGAGGTATGTACCAGCAGTTATACCTTCAAGACCAGAAAGGAAACTGATATTGGGGATGCTGAAGAATTCCCATATCTACAAGCTTCTATCTGCTGCACCCAGTGGACTATCCACACTGGATGTACTGGAGTTCTATAACAACTCCAAAATCTTCACAAAGGTTGTGAATGATGAAGAAGAGAAATACATGCAGACTGAAGTCCAAGGATAAGAAATTGTTCTAGACTGCAAGACTTTCTGCAAGATATTCTGATTGAAAAATCAAGGAACATTTGAAGACATCAACATCAAGGACGCTTCCATGATTCAAGGCGTCAAAGAGCTATTTGAAGCAATCCAGTTAGAAAATGCAAAGGGTTGTCCAGGAGACTTTGTTCTGAAAGCCATCAGAACTAGTCATCTCCAGAAACACTGGAGTACTTTAGCTCTTATTCTGGTCTGTTGCTTTGATGGCAACAAAGGTGGAGTAGACCAGATAAGCATGGAGAGATGGATGATGATGCATCTTCTGAACAAGAAGCATGAAGGGCAGGAAACCCACTTCAATTAGGGGAAGTATGCCTTCAACAAATTCCTTAGACATATTGAGGAATTTGATCCCAAAATCATCAATGACCTTGCTGAGCCAAAGGCCAATATGCACTTTGGTCTCAGAATCTGTTACATTCTGGAAACAATGGAAATCACTCTCAGAGAGAGGCAGGAAATCCCAGTCACCAACTCCCTTTCAGACACGCCTTTGAAGAAAAGGAGAAACTTGCTGCTGAGAACGCACTCAGAAAGGCAGAAGAAGAAGAAGAAACTGCACAACAAGGTGAGGAGGTCTCTGAGCAAGCTCAAGCTAAACCTCCAGTTGCCAAGAGAAAGAGGACTCAAAGAAAAAGAGCCTCCAAGTCCCCAAGCATACAAGAGGCACAACCTTCTAGAGACAAGGTCTCAGAAGATGTTGGACGCCCAGAAAGGCAACTCCAGAATGCCCCAAGAGTCCTGAACCAGAATGCTCCAGAACTCTCCAGAGATGATAGAAATATCATAGATGGGTCTGCACCAACACAGAATAGTGATTCTGAGGATGATGAAGTACTTGCAAAAGTACTCAAAAGATTTAAGTATGAGACCCATGGAGGAGCATCAAGCTCAGCTCTTCAGAGAGACAAGAGCCCCTTTGCCCAGCAGGAAGAAGAAGGCCTGGGTGAGGAAGATAGAATGCTGGAAGATCCTGACATTGCTTCCACATTCACAATGCCAGCACTTAATGTTGCTGAAGAAAATCCTGTTTTAACACAGGTTCCTCAACCTTCTGAGAAAGCTCAACTCTTAGAAAGGGATCAAACTGAGATGGAGACTCAGAATGATACTGCAAAGGAGAACAACAATGAGCACAGAGAGACTGTGGAATCACCACAAGTCCAAGAGATTAATGATCAGCCTGACTCTATTCAGGTAACAAAGATGGTTTGTATGTAACTTGTGAACATAGGTATTGTTAACCAGTTATTCATAAGCTTTGTTTGTTACAGGCCAATTTAGAGGCAATCTTTCAGGGGGGAGAAAACTTGTCCACCCCTTTGAATCAAGAAGAGGTTCCTCCAACCTCAGAACATCAAGAAGAGCCTGTCCCACAGGTAGTAAAGTTATCTCTGAACAAGAAATAACTAACTAAAAATGCTATTATCTTATGTTCTAATATTCTTAATGTCTCTTCTTAGGCTCCAACTGAGGAATTAGTGGTGGTGAAACTAAAACCCCAAAACCAAGAGATTCCAGAGGCTAAAAAGCTACTGAGGAAGCATTTACTGAGCCTTCTGCTGAGAAGGTAAGTAATCAGTAATAGTCTCCTTCAAGAATGCTCAGGAAAACCCACTACTAAAATCTCTTATATTTGTTCTTACAGGCTCAGTCAGAAGAACAATTGGAAGGAAAGACTGTGGTGTTATCTCCTCCAAAAGAAACTAAAACTGCTGAATAAGCAGTATCTGCAGAAAAGGTGCCAGAAACCCCCAAGGATTCTGAGGACCATGCTACTGAGCTTCCTCACTTGGAAGTAAGTGAAGTCTCAGAAAGCACTTTTCCACCTATCTTTTCTGTTAACAGTTTCTAAACATATTTGATTTTAATTCTCAGGTTCAAGCAGAAAGAAAGATTGATGAGGATAAAACTTCTCCTCACACCAAAGTATCTGAGGTCTCTGAGACCAAGCAAGCAGAAGTACAGGATAATGAGCCTAGTGTTTCTACATAGGTATGCTCAGAAAGCTTACTTTTGTACACAGATACTAACTCAAGTGGTTTGAACAAAACTAACTTGATCCCTTTCTTTCAGGCTCAAAGTCTAGTGCCAGTTGATTTACTCAAGGCTTTCCAGAAGCACACTTTAAAGAAACATCTCAAGTGCTTCAGACAATGGCAGAAACTCAGAAAGGTTGACCTTTCAGAATTAGCCAGAGTAATCGACGTCCAGAAAAGAGAGCAATCGCCTTCAATCTGGAAGATTATATCCATGCATTGTTCCCAACAGAGTCCTACTCATTTGCCACTCTGATGCATGAAGACTTCATTCATGAAGTAGCACAAAGACTTATAGCAGATTTCAAGTTTGCGGATGCTCAAACCCAAGAGCAGATGGTTACCCATCCTGCCTTGCCCAGCAAGCTCACTACTTATCCTGCTGAACAAGAAGAAGTTAATGGGAGGATGATTTCATTCCCAAATGTGATCAACCTGGTTTCAGAAGATGACGAGGAGATGGACGGAAATGATTATCAAGAACCTCCCTCTGAGCATCCAAACCAAGAAGCAAAGAACAAGAGTGATGATGATGATGATCAGAATGATGATCCCCAACCTGGACAAGGCGGGATTCAGAAAGCTAGCAAAGGAAGTGGAGAAAAGGCTACTCCTTCAAATGCTCAGAGAGCCCCATCATCATCACCTCCCAAGTCTCATCAAGATATCCAACAAGCTGAGTACAATGATGCCATAGAAAAAATTTCAGCCGCTAAGTTCAGGATTGAACAACTCAGAAAGGTGTTGGAAGAAGAAAAGAGAATCAGCATTGAGTGTCAAGCTCTTCTTGATGAAAAGGAGGCCAAACTCAAAAATCTCAAAGAAGCTAATGCCAAGGAATTGGCACTCCTAGATGAGCAAAGAAATCTGAAGAATGCCATTGTTGTCACAGCTGCTGAGATAGATGCCATGGATGACAATGATGATGAAGAGGATGATGCTGAGACTGCATCAGAAAGACCTTCTACATCCTCTCAGAAGGCCAGCATACTCCAAGGCAAACAAAAGATGTTAGCCAGCTTGCAAACAATCCCAGAGAAGGATTATGAGAGTGATGCTGAAGAAGACCGCAACTTGATTACTGCAGAAGAAGATGAGAGACTTATCACTCATCAAAAGAGAGCCCTACTTGCTCCTCATATCTTCTCTACACCAGGTAATTCAAGAAGTGAAGAGCACCGTGCAAGGAACGGTGTCTTTTTGGAACTCAGAGAGACATTAGTTGCCCAAGACACAGCAGTGCTAAAATCCGTCCCAGAAGAGATGAAGCCATTGGCTGCTGCTTTACTCAACAGAGCAACCATCATAGCTTTCTCTCAGAAAGACCTAGGGTTGGTCAGGGATGAGGATTGTAACAATGCTAATGCAGCATTGAATGAAGCCAGCCATGCTGTCCGGCAAGCCAACGCCATCCTAAGGCCGCTTGAAGAGCTCAACACAAAGGAGCAGGAACTGGTTAGGCAGAACAAAGAGGTGAAGAAGGAACTTCAAGAATTAGTCAGGGTGCACAACAATCTCCAAAAGAACTTTGAATCACTCTCTGAAGCTTATGCTATCATGAGTCAGTCATTCATGACTAAGGGGGAAGAGATGCCTCGTAAAAAGGAGGAAGAAAAAGAAAACAATCAAATCCTCCCTCCTCAAGTCAACTTGTCATTAAGGACACCACTAGAGACACCCTTGCTGAAGAAGTTGTTCCAGATCAACCAGCCAGAAGGCTGAGAAGTATGATAACTAGGGGAGCCAAGTCCATTAGAATCTCAGAAGAGAAGAAGACTTCTGAAGAAGAAGAAAAGGAAGAAGGAGAAGTAAGAGGCCAAGAAAGCTGCAAGTCTCCAATTTTGGACTTCAATGATGATGAGGATGAATCTGATACAGATGAACATCCACTTCACAAGAGAAGGAGACAAGCAACTACTTCACAACCTCCTCTGGCAGCAAGGCCTTTGGCAACCAGAACTCCTTCTGGAAATACCAAGTCAATACAAGGAACATCCACCAGCATAGCCCCAAGGCAGGAAGAAAGGGTTAGAGGATCTCCTGACAGAAGGCCACCTAACAGAAAGGCAAGAAGGGATTCCCAGTTTGGCAGAGTAAACAGAGAAACTCATCAAGAAAGGCCAACTGATGCCCACATTGAGTATGTGAAGACTAGTAATGAAGATTCTTCATATAGGTGCATTCTGAACAAAAGAGGGTATTGGATTCTGGAACTACAACATCTACTTGTCAATGATAAGTTTCCAACTCCAGATCCTGAAATGGAGAGAAAGCAAGCCAGAATTGCTAAAACCTGAGCACCTTCATGCCTGGCTAAACTTTGAAGTAGAAAAGAGGAATGAAGCCAGAAAGATGGATCTTTCTTCACCGCCCTTACCCAAAGCCTGATGATGTACACAAGGTAAGAAAATTGGATGGTAGCTACAGCAGAAAGAACAAACTAGGTGTTTCAACCTATGAGTCATTCTATATGACATTGGATGAATACCTAGATGATATACACTATCTGGAAGAAATATACAAGTATTTCAACCTATCTCAGCTGCAAGTAGACCATGCCTGGGTCTGGGGAAAGTACTTCTGGGTCAAACACTTTCTGCGGAAGAATCACAAGCTTGGCAAGAGTTACCATGAAATATGTGATTTATCCAGAAAGACAGAGCTCTCTGCCAGAAGGATTCTTTATGACTATGTCCAAGAATGCGAAAAAGTGGATGATCATGACAACTGATCAAGAAAGGATGCTGAAGAACTTGAGGTATCTGAACCCAAGTTGCATTTCTGAAGACTTGAAGACTAGTAACATTAGAATACTCTCTTGGAGCTTGGATTCTCCTTTGTTCTCATTTACTTAGTATGCTTTGTTACTTTTTGTAATCTTGCTGATTGTTTCTGAATTTTTCTATCTGTAAAAGTTGCATCTTATTATGTAAACTGTACCTATCTCAAGATCATACTCTCAGATACATTCTAATAGATGACAACTTATCAGCAAAGATCACTTCTTGTAATTTGGTTGATGTTTACTTTATGTACTTAATTCAACTAAAATTGAATATCATTTGAAATAATTAAGTGGTGGATTGTTTTCTCTTCCAGGGTTACAAATTTATAATAGGACTTAAAATATAGTCATGGATGACTGATCAGAAAGGGGGAAATTTGTTAGGAATATCTGTTAGTATTTTGATCACTCATCACATGTTCTTATCTTAGCCAGAAAGGTGATTAAGCACTCTTGGTTCACTTGAACATTGTAAAAGAGGAAATCACTGAGTATGATTAGTCTAGTAAATCTTGTATTAGGATTATAGATCTATGAGCGTAATTTTTATTTCCAGAAGACCATGAAGATCAATCCTAGCAATGGAGCTTTTCTGAAGATTAGAAGATTGAAGATTGCACAAGATTTATGAAGATATCAAGGTTAAGTCTCATTTGATTTAAAATGTCTCTGGACCATGTTATAAGTGTAACATTTGCACATATGCTAAGTCTTGAACATATTAATCAAAGAAGGGAGACATGTGAGCTTCCAGAAAGCCTCATGTATCCGTTGAGACTAAAGGACAATGAACAGTACTATGCATTAAATGCATCGGCAGAAATGCTGCAAAAAGCAAGTCCTCTCTGAAACATGAGATAGTGACTTCTGAGTACATAGTTCAAGATATAAACGGATATAATTTGATAGAGAGCACAACGGATACAATTCAAACGCCTCTCAAATTTATCTATATATATCACACACTTAGATGCTTGAAATACATACCTTAGAACGCTCTATCTTGCAAACTTACCATCAAGCAAAGTATTCTCTCAAGCACTCTACTACCCTTTCTGAAAGATTTCTGTTGCTTGAAGAATCACTAGTAGTTCTAAGTTGTCCTGAACCTTAACAAAAGATTGTTATTCGTGAAAGAGTTGAACTATCAGCTACCCTTTCTGAAGCTCATTCTCCATAATGGACATCAATTACTTGGGTCAGTAAAGAGCAGACTGCCATCCACTGAACAAGTGTATTAAGTAGTCTTGTTCTATTAGGCTCTCTGAAAACATAACTGAAAAGTTATACGAGAAGCCTCTCTGACAAACCTTATAACCAACACCATCAAGGCGTGGAGTAGAGGAAGTACTTGATTTGGAAAATCAGGGAATAACTCCAAGGTTATCTGAGTAGAGGAAGTACTTAGCTCTAGGAGCTGGGGAATAACTCAGGGGGAACCATTTGTTTAGGAATCTTAGAATAGGATTATTGTAAGGTGAACTCAATTATCTGTTCTAGTGAATTCTAGGTCTCAGAAAGACCGAAGTGGATTAGTTGGAGGATTACGCCACCTCCAGATACCACTATACTTGCTGTGTCATTTACCTTTCTGTATTTATATTTCAGAAAAGCACACACACATACTTATTGTTTTTGCACTTACCTATCTTAAAGTCTTCCGCGCTCTGAATTTAAGTATCAGAAACTGTGTTTATCGACAAAAGTTTTAAAAGACTGTTCACCCCCCCCCCCCCTAGTCTTTTACTTTGCCGTTATCTGGACCAACAAAAATAAACTCTTCTCTCATACACAAACTGGGTGGCAAGTTATATGGTGTGATGAAAACTGGCCAACAAGTGTATGCAGGTCCCAGGGTGTTAGTTGGACAAAATCCATCCGTGCAAAGACCAACACGCACATTACGAGCCTCAGATGCGAAATCTGGGTACACCTGATCAAAACTTTTCCATGCCTTGCTTTGTGCAGGGTGAACCATTTTATCTGACCATCCTTGGCAATTCGTATGCCATGTCATGTGCTCTGCTGTTTTCTGTGACATATACAACCTCTGCAGACGATGCGTAATCGGAAAGTACCACAATTTCTTAAAAGGGACTTCTGTTTTAGCTCCATACCCTTGTCTCATGTACCTAGGCTCTCTGCAAATGGGGCATGATCTCAAATTGGCATTTTCTTTGTAGTAAAGACAACAATTATTCTTACACACATCGTACTTGATAACACCAAGCCCAAGTTTCATCATCATTTTTTTCACTTTGTAATAACTATCAGGAATGGCATGTTGATGTTGGGGTAAGGCTGTGCGTATACATCCATCTATGAATTGCTGAACATGTGCCTGTGTTGTGTTTGGCTGTGTTTTGAATTTCATGACCTTAGTAATCCAATGAAGTTGTGACATATTATGTCCTTCATAAAGAGGCTGATCGGCAGCTGCAATAAGGTCGTAAAACTCCTTCGCGTCCAAATTTGGCTCATCCGCCATTTGTTGATCTTCATACTGGTTATATTGCGGAAACCAACTATGAACAAAATCCATATCGGCTTAAAAACCGTATTGTTGCTCCATAGTAGGTGCGGAAGATGGACCGGCACCTCCAATGTCATATGTAACGCCGTGTTGCTCATAGTCTTCCCCGTGCCGGTTCCAAATGTAGTAATTCGGCCGAAATCCATGTGAATATAAGTGAATTGTAATAATATCACGATCACGAGGAGGCCACTGAAAATCATATTCGGAGCACGGACACAAAATCATACTCTGATTTTGATGTGTGAATGACCAGTCACAGAATTTCTCTACTCCACTTACGAATTCCGGCGTCATACCCGCATGACCCCACCTATTGTACATCCAATCGCGAAAATTGCTCATCTTATACCCTGAAATGTTTAAACAATTACGTGTTAATCATTACAGTGTTACACTCAATCATGATGCATAAATATAATGTTAAACGTATGGATAATATGCAAGGATGCCATAGAAAATAAAGAATTACAAAAATCCCTAAAATAATGTAACTACATGAGGTTACTCCCTTGCCACATTACATAAACTGAATGTAAACAATTGACATACATAACTTAAATATCAAACATATTAACAAATTAAAAATTAACCAAAAACGTAAACAAGTATAAATCACGCAGCTACACGTACTCAATTATCAATTCCCAAAATTAACAACTACGTGATTATATATAATTGGGCTATGAAATGTTTGTATCATACTTAATAGATTACTCACTATATAGTATAACATATCACACACTAACCGAGGATTACGAAGTCTAAACTTACAAATTAAAGAATTTAAATTACATACATTAAACATATAAACATACCTCTTCAATTTTACTTGTCGAGCTGGATAAATGTAGAGAAATTATATGATAGACATGAGAAGATGACAAGAAATGTGAAGAGTTGTGAGAAATGAGATCTGGTGATGGATAGAGAGTATTGGTGTATATGATAAGATAAGGTAGGGATATAAATGTGAAACTCTCAATATTTATGACAGCAAACTGTCAATAACCTATTTATTATTAACTTATTTATTTTATTCATTTGAAGAAATTGTGACAGCCAGCTCTCAAAATTTGTTAAAATTCCATATGAAATTTTCATAAATCGATCTGAAAATATTTGATTTTGGTTCCAAAATTTTGAAGACCCGCTTAAATAAGTTTTTGGGTTTAAATCATTTCAGAGGCTTCATTTAGAAACCCTAGAACCAAATTATCCAGCCAAATCATCTTCTTCCTCTTTGCGCCCACAATTAGAAATCTCCCCAGGAACCAAACTGAAAGCGATGAAGAAGGCTCTGATCAAAACGCTGCTTCTACCATGGCGGCACCTCCTTGCTCTCGAATATCCTCGTCCTCGTCTCCGCCCGAGATTTTCTTCGTCCGTCTTCTGTCATCGACGCGCTCTTCTCGTCCTCGTCTCTGTCCGTCTTCTTCGTTATGCTCGGTGACCGATCTATTAGACATTGTCTTCCCCAATTTCCTCCATCGCAGGTAATTCACTCAGATTCCATTTTTGTTCCTTTTTTCCATATCGGATTTTTCATTTTGCGATCTCAAATTCTCAATATTGTTTGTCGATTATCACAATTTTATTCACTGATTTGATTGTTATTGTCCTTACTTGTTTTTGCAGGTTGATTAATTGCATTCATATACCGTGTAAGTATTGTTCTCTACCTCTTTCGAGTACTGGTTCGAATCTGGTTTTGTTCTTGGTACTGGTTCGAGTATCCAGTCCGTTCATTCTTTAATTCTTGCTCGTTAGGTGTTGGAGCCAGGCAACCAGCTAGATATTTGGTCTTCTCTGATTATGGTTTTGGTGATTGGGAACGAGCTCCTAAAGGTGTGCTGGGTTTAATTTAGTCTGGTATACTGTTTGTGTTGGATCAACTTTAGCAGGCTGTAAGGTTCTCGACTACTGTGTTGTTTGGATCTTTTTGCAGGCTGTAAGGTTCTGCATAGTACCAAAACCAAGGTAGAGCCAGGGGAACAGCCTTTGGCTAAGATAGCCATCCATAAGACGGTTCTTGCTCTTCGTGATTCAGTCTGTATTACGGCTACTCCAGTTGTCCTGGGGCTTAAGGTATTGTTTGTGAATACTTTGAGTGTTATTTTTTGTTGGTGTCCGGTTATTTATGCTTTGTTTAGCGTTAGATTCTCATCT
The DNA here is from genome assembly GCA_026545765.1 of Plantago major. Lineage (NCBI taxonomy): Eukaryota > Viridiplantae > Streptophyta > Magnoliopsida > Lamiales > Plantaginaceae > Plantago > Plantago major. The sequence continues at coordinate 27,950,997 of CM048839.1, read as the reverse complement.
GACTTATAGTTCAGATGATGTTATTTGATCGTTTGACCAGAATAAACATGTTACCTGAACAAGTTAGCTTCTGTTCATTCTGTATATTTTGCTTGATTCTTCTTAGATGGCCTAAATTGAAACAAGTTGCAAGTTTAACAGTGCAATAATTATTTAGAAGTTAACTGAACCATGTTTCCATATTATATTTACTCTAAATTTTATAGTACTATTTATTGGGGGAAGTAAACCAAAGCAGAGAAAGAAGAACAAGAAGAGTACAGAACAAGAATCTGTGTTGTTGTCATTATTAATTAGTCTCAATCAACACTTAATTGTTCTTATTTTTGTAGCAAGTTATTTTCCTATTCAAGCAGAAAAAAGAAATACTATGACTAAAGATGCAGACTTTAAGCTCCTCAAGATCCAGGCACTTTATCTTCTCATTATTCTGCATTTTACACTTTTTCTTTGTAAATTTTTGTTTTTGTAATAGATCTCCTTTTTCTTGTTTCACTCATTAAATTTTTTCTCTGATTTCTTTCTACAGACATGTCTTCTCACGGTGAACGTTGATTGTGATGGCTGTAAGCACAAAGTCAAGAAACTCCTTCACATAATTGAAGGTAACATTTCAACAATCTTCATATGTTGTGCATAATGTGTTTAAACATGGTATATGATTATTTCATGGATTTATTTATTTATGTATTGTTCGTTCAGTTTCGGTGAGATTTGAAACCATGTTTAACACTTATTTATGGTTGTGAGCTAGACTAAACTATGCCCTAAATGACTTTCTTGAATTGATAATGTCAATTGGAAATCTAGAGAGTCAGTTGGAAATGCTATGTACTACTTGTCACTATGAAATGGAGTAAAATACTATACTGTGTTGTGTTGGTGAATGGGGTTGAAAATGTGAACAAAGTCCCTTGGAGACCGTCTACAATCAATTTAAAAATATACCGAGTGGTGTTGTTAACAAAATCATTAATGCTCTTTACTAATACACCTATGTTGTTAACAAAATTCATTTTTTGTTTATGAAAAACACCAATGTTCTGAAGTAATATTTGTACGTTGTTTTTTTATCTTTCTTATAGACCGGGAGACTTGCTCTTTAGGAGTTTGTCACATTATTTATTGGGACAAATGATAGTTACTATTTATGTTTATGTTTTCATTGAACAAGGATAGTAAAGTTTCCACTGATTTTTATGGAGACAATTGAATGCACAAAAGTTTGATCTTTTTGCCCTTAAATTTGTAGGAGTGTTTACAGTAAGTATTGACTCAGAACAACAAAAGGTGACAATTTTTGGAATTGTAAATCCTGAGACTTTGATTAAAAAAATAGTGAGGTCTGGGAAGCATGTTGAGATGTTCACAACTGCTCCAGCTCTTGCAACCCAAAGCAATCTCAAACGTTGGCTTGGAGGCATCTAATATTGGACAGGCTCTGTAAGTTTCTAATAATGAGTGTTGCTTCATGTATGCCGTGTCCAATGAATTAGTTCTAGTGCTTCAGAATGTTGGTATATATGAAGCCTTTGATTTTGCAGGAAGCTCTAGGATATTTTGAGCTTGTCTTTGATGTTGTTTACACTCCAAAGAGCACTAGTCAGTCAGGATGTTGAACAAATGGGAGCAAAAACTGTAACACTGAGTAGACCAATTAGTTCAAATATATCAAATATTGGTAATTCCATCTTTTTTTCTATTAGATGTGTAACCAATTAGGTGTTCATTTTATGTAAAGTGTATTTCTAATATATTAGCACATGACTTGAGCTGAAAACATTGAGATAGATAGTGATGTAATTGACAAAGTGATGCACTTCAAATAAAATACATAGTTTTCTTCACTTATTACCATTTGTATTAGTAATTGAGGATATGATTATGAATGGCAAGTATTAATAATCTCATACATTTTGGTAATGAGCAATAAATTCTTTTTATAATTCTAATTGGTGTTTATTGACAGAAGAGTCAATTAATTATAAAATTTTATATTACAGTTCAATCATTATAAATTATGACAGGAGACCATCAAAAATATATTGCCTAAATAGTGACAGGCATCTGTTAAAAATATGAAGGTAGTATACGGTAGGATGTAGAGAAATACAAGTAAAATGTGACAGTTGGCTGATAACAATAGAAATGTATTTCTATTGTATTTAGCATTTGTTTATAATGTATTCTACAATATTTGACAGCCAGTTGTTAAGGTAGCTGTAAAGAATATGATAATGATATAATATGGAATGAATGGGCGCGTGAGTGGAAAACCTATTAGAGTCAGCATGCTGTTACAAATTGCTGTAAAAAATATATTCTATTTGTGACAGGCCGTCACAAACAATTCAATTGGCTACGGGCTCGATTGTTACAGCTACTTTTAACAGTTTGCTGTCATTATTTGTGATATTATGACAGGAAGACCCTCTTTGTGACAGCATTTGACTGTTACAAAGATTCATGTTTTTTAATAGTGGTTTTCCCCATCAACGACATGAAGAGACTCAAGCAGTCACAAGATACCCAGGTTACCAAACACAGAGATATGCTTGCTCCATGGTGTCCACAAGGTGCCTGCTTACAATTATTTTAAATGAATTTATTTATACCCTTACACTACTACCAAGCTGTAGTATAGGAATATAATTGCAAACTTGTAACACAAATCTCAGCTACCATGTAATTATGGAAGTAAAATATCATAAAAGAACGGCTGGAAGATAGGTAACACTGAAAACCAAGAGAACTGGAAACTAAGTATACAAAGTCAAAAAGTGATAATCTTTTCAATTTTCAAGCCTAATAATTAACTCATTTACAATGAGTTAAACAAATAAAAAAGATATATTAATTTCACATGTAGCAAGCACCTTATCACATGCATTGCATTCAGGGGTTGTTTGCATCACTGGTAAAGTACAACTTGGATATATACATAGTGCTTTTAGCATTCCAAACAATATTCTCCGTATACATTTTCTCGATACAAATGACATAATAAGCTAGATCATTACAATCAGAAAGATAGGCAAACAATTAAATCGCCGAAGAGAATAAATTAACAACGTAAGTAGCAACAAAGAAAACAAACATTAACACATACGGTATCATTAATCCAAAGAAATCACACATTATAACTCCTTGAAAACTCCAATTACTCATACAATTTGACATTTATACATGTAATTGGCCAGACAAAAATGTTCAGAATTAAATTCTCTATTTGTACATGAATTACGCTAGCCACTGCAGAAATTGGATCCGGCACGACATTCCACTGGAGAAGACATGGCATGCAATGAGTAGCGGAAGCATCGTAAAAAAGCGTCGTATAATTGGAAAAGAAAATAACACTTTAGATGCCTGGGACTTATTATGTTTTGTGTGTGTGTGTGTGTGTGTGTATATATATATATATATATATATATATATATATATTTTACCATTTAAACTTTATTGTATGATATTGGATGATACTTTCTCCATTCAGTTAGAAACTTTCTATTTTCATTTTGTGCGTTCCATTAAAAAATTCTCATTTTTTTATGAAAACACATTATCCCCATTATTAATATTTTAAACTCTCTTTCATACTTTATCAATTCTATTTCTTACTTTTTATCATACATTTATTACTTGATCTATGTATATAAACTATTTTTTACTCAAACTTATTAAAAATTGTATAAAAAGCAAATAGCAAGTTATCTTTGAATTTGAGGGAATAGTATATAATTATATTATAATCTTTTATAAACTGGCAATGAAATGAATGTGAACAATTCCAACGTCAATCCAAAATGGTAAAAGTTGACTACTTACATGGAACAAAGCGAGTACAAAATCTACCGAAATATTTTTTATTTGCTTTAAAATCACGTACCCACCAACTGAATTCTTATTTTTATTTTATTTTTCATTAACATTTGGTATATTTTTTTTGTTATTACCGAGTCATTATCACAATCTTTATATTTTTCGATTCTTAAAAAATATATGAAACTGAAAAATTTGGAGTTTTAATTTCCGATTCAGTATACCGTTAAATGATCTCCCAGTCCTGAGTCATAAGGCCATCTCCAGCAGTTGCAACTCACTCAGTCCCAAAATCTCTGCCAGGTCAGCATTCCACTCACTGCAACTCACTTTGCAACTCTCCACAATTATTACTCCAAAAGTGAGGCCCAAAATCTATTTTATTTTAACATTTCTTTCAAACTTAATTATTCATTTCATTTTCTTTTCTCATTTCCTTTTAAACTTTATTTTTGAATTGATTTGGAACCGAAAATACTTTATTCCATTCCAACAGTTAAGTACACAACCGATCCGTGGATCCAGGTAAGCAAACATAAGCAAAATAACCAACCTATTCTAATTCAGCATAAGTAAAGCACAATACTTGCGCAGATTTCTGTCCTGCCAACATCTATTGATAACATATTAACATGATTGACAATCGATTCATCAAGTCTAACATTAATGGGTTTCTGCTTGAAGATCACTTGGTTTCTTTCAATCCAAATTGCATAAACAGTCTCCGTGAAGGCACATCGGAGAATCTTCTTACGCCATCCAGTTCCCCGTAGCTGCAAGCAAAACCAGTCGACCTCCTCCTCCTGTGGTCGTGGGCACGATGTATACTATGCCAACACTCGACCCCAAATCTGTTGTGAGTACGGGCAGTCGAAGAAGAGGTGACGCATTGACTCGTTATCCGGGCAGAATGCGGAGGTTGGAGTGATACTCGGGTTCCATCATAGCACCCTATCCTTCGTAGCAAGTCACGCATGTAGTCCCATCCAGGTGCAGAATTGAGCCCGGGGTTGCGCCTTGTTATCAAACCACCACTTTTTCCAATGCACATCGACTTTTGTGCCACGAAGTTCCTCATATAATGCTCTAGTGTCGAACCTCCCCTTTATCCGCATATTCATCCAAGCTGTCGAATGGTGTACCAGATTTCTGCTCTTCATAATGGCCTTTAAAATCCATGAGGCATCTGTTGGGAGTTCCATATCCATCACCTCCCGCTCTTTGATACAATAGCTATGCACCCACTTGACCCATAATTTATCCGCTTTACTGCATAGGTTCCAAAGCAGCTTTGTGACAGTACATGCATTCCACTCAATCGGCGATGTGAGGTTCAGGCCTCCAGCATTCTTTGTATCACAGATCTTGTCCCATGCAATAGGAGCTCGATTGGTGGCTTCCGTGGTACCACTCCATAAGAAGGATCGACAGAGAGCTTCAATATGTCTGATCACCTGTTTTGGCATAGGAAAACACGCATCCAAAGAATTAGTCAGAACACTCCGAATCAGTTGCATCTTACCCGCATAACTTAATAATTTCGAACTCCAGTGCTTTATCCGAGTGATGATCCTGTCAATAAGGGGTTGGCATAACTTGACCGTCAATTTTCGGGTAGTAAGCGGGACCCCAAGATATTTTACCGGTAGTTTGCCTTCCACAAAACCCGTGACCCCGAGAATCTGCTCAAAAGTGTTACGGCTCACTCCTCCGCAGAATATACGGCACTTATGCGGGTTTACTACAAGCCCCGTGGCTCTCGAGAATTTATTAAATTGGCTCATAAGGATCGACACCGAGTGGGGGTCTCCTCTAACAAACAAAAGCAGATCATCCGCAAAGCAAAAGTTCACAATATCCAGCCGTTCACACTTCGGGTGGAACTTAAAATCTGGGACATTCTTTACTTGTAGCAAGACCCTATGGAGGTATTCCATCATGATCACAAATTGAATAGGAGTGGGGAGATAGGATCACCTTGCCGCAAACCTCTTTCTGCCTTGAGCAGCCGTGAGGGAGTTCCATTAACGGGGTATCTGTACGAGACCGAGCACACACACCGCATGACCCAATCCGTGAATTGCACCGGGAAACCAAGTTCATCCATGATTCGCTCCAGAGCACTCCATTCAACAGTATCATATGCTTTCTGTAAGTCCATTTGAATCATACATCGCGGGGAGACATTCTTCCTGTCATAGCCTCTAACCAACTCACTGGCCAGTAGGATGTTATCATGGATCACCTTACCCGGAAGGAAAGCAGATTGGCTCTCATCAATGACTGAGTTGATGAACTTACTCAACCTGTTCGTAAGAATCTTGGAGATGATTTTGTACAGAGTAGTACAACACGATATAGGTCACATTTCCTTCATAGTGCAGGCGCCGGCCGTCTTCGGGACAAGGATGACTAGGGTACAGTTCACGGCTTTGTATAACCTCCCATTCTCGAAGAAATCGTATACAGCTGCAAGGATATCTATTTTAATCACCGGTCAGGCAACTTTGAAGAATCGGGCATTGAAACCATCGATACCGGGTGCCTTCGTATCACCAATACCTTGCAGCGCCTCCCAGACCTCCTTCTCGGTCACCTTCTGAATAAGCCCGAGTCTTTCCTGTCGATTAAGTTGTTTTCCCTGCCGTAGAGCCTCAATATCGATTCCATTAAGCCGAGTCGACTTTGTACCTACAAGATCCGTGTAGAACTGTAGGACCTCTTTCTCCATATCACCTTGATCTGCGTAATCACTCCATGGTGTAAGCAATTTCTTTAGGCCAACTTGTTGATTCTTATCCTTGACGACCGCGTGGAAGAAAGCAATATTTCCATCCCCCACACGCAACCAATGAACCTTTGCCTTTTGAGCCCTAAGAGCTTCCTCAATCTCATTCCATCTTATCACCTCAGCCAGAGCTTGTTTGACTCGATCAATTCGCCCCACATCAAACCGGTCAAGTAGGAGTGTTGTTTGCGGGCACTGTCCAAGTGCCCCCGCGCCCCCACATGTTGCCTACGATCTCATACTAATGTTTTTAAAATATATTACTTAAAATAAAAATTAAATTACTTTAAAAAAATTACAATACTTGAGATTGAAAATTAGAACACTTGAAATTGAAAATTACAACACTTGAAATTGAAAATTAAAAATAATTGAAATTGAGAATTACAACAATGAAAGTACTACATTCAAATCCTAGTTATCATACCCGAGAACCTCACAAGTGTGATTTTAAATTCAAATAATATGTCTTTTAAATTTTAGAAGTAATGTATAATTACATTTTATATTGTTACGGATATTATTATCATATTTGTAATAATGAAATTTGAAAATAAGATATTACTTGTAATTTTAGTTTCAATAATTAAAAAAAAACAAAGCAACAAAATAAAAGAAATAATTTAGTTAAACTTAGAAAAACAGAAGAGAAGAAATTAAAAAGAAGAAATTCAGCAAAAAACAACAAATAATTAAAAGTTAAAAAAAAAAGAGAAAAGAAAAAAAAAACAGGCTTGGGGTGTGCCCCAACGGTGCAACTCGTGTTGGTAGAGTTGCAGCAGGGGACTAACTCATGTGTACTTGCAGCAGAGAAACTTGTACAATATCCACCCCAACTCCAAGTAATAATCAACAAGTCCACCAGCTTCTCTTTCCTCTCACTCCATCACAGAGGAAACCAAAACAATGAGTAGTAGTAGTAGTACCTGCAGCAGAGAAACTTGTACAATCTCCACACCGGAAAACCTCTCTCTCGACGCTCGCATCTACAAACCCTCGCCGGAGCAGAGCGGCAATGGCGGCGATTTGGTGATCGTGATGGTCCATCCGTACTCAGTACTCGGCGGATGTCAGGGCTTGATGAGAGGCATGGCTCGCGGACTGGCCAATAAGGGCCTGACAGCTGTCACGTTTGACCTTCGTGGTGTTGGCAAGTCCACTGGCCGGGCTTCAATTACGGGCTTCGCGGAGGTGAACGACGTCGTTGCGGTGTGTGGTTGGGTGGTGGCGACTCTCTCTGCTCGGAGGATTCTCCTCGTTGGATCTTCTGCAGGTATGTAAATTAACAGTCCAGAAGCTTCTCGATTTTGATTTTGATCGATCGAATTCGAAGTGTGTTTTGCTTTAATTGTTGAATCGAGTGAATTTGGAGTTGATTTGATTTGAGCTTTTTGATCGGGCTTATACTGGTTTGTGTGTAATTGTGACTGTGTGATTAGGCAACTCAGTTCTAGTATTAAATTTTGCTTATTATCGTTTTTAGTTCTAGTTTTAGAAGAATTTGTAGGATAGCTTTAAGCTTATGAGAATTAGAAGAACTGTTCAATGGTTTGGATCTGGTAATATGAAATGCTGAAAGGTAATCGAATTGCTGAAAAATGCTACTCAGATCTTTTAAGTTAGCTCAACGATGGAGCGGGATGAGATATAGTATAACTTGTTTGGTTGATATGGGATTGTAGTACAACAATCGAAGAGTATTGGCTTTGATCAATTACCGCGATGTTTAGGTTAACTGACTTGGATTTGTTCGTTGATTTGGTTATTGAGCTGGTTTGAGCTTTTTTATCAGACTCTGTTTGTTCTTCTACTGGAGATTTGTGTGTATTTGTGACTCTGTGATCAGGCAAACTCAGTTCTAGTAGTAAATTTTGCTTATCGTTTTCATTTCTAGTTGTAGAAGGATTTGTGAAATTGCTTTAAGCTTATGGGAATTAGAAGAACTGTTCAATGGTTTGGATCTGGTAATATGGAATGCTGAAAGGTAATCGAATTGCTGAAAAAATGCTACTTAGATCTTTTCAGTTAGAAGCTCACTGATGGAGCGGGATGAGATAATAGTATAACTGGATATTGGATTATAATACGACAATCGAAGGGTATTGGTTTTGATCAATTACCGCAATGTTTCATGGTGATACTTTGCAGTTTTGATAGTATGGCTCATGTAACTTGCCAAGACCTCCTAAATATAGTCAGTATAGGAAATGTTAGGCATTATTGCACTGAACTAGATGGTTCAGGAAGTATATTAAGCTCACGTTGTTTGTCGTAGTAGAAAAGCGAACAACTCCACAACTTCTATTCTAGAGGTTTTCAGAATTTGGTTAAAGGTTAGCTACACTTGTGGTTCCTCACAACAACTGAAAACTTCTTCTGTTAGAAAAAATGAGTAACTCCAGCTCCTTGAATTAGTAATATGTGTGTAGTACTACTCCTACAGTAAAAGAATTCGACTCATATATGTGTCTAGTATATCTTGAGGAATTTTTCCGACTCCATTCAGTTTCGGATTTTATGTGCAAGCAGCTTACTGCTTTTTAAGATACTGATATAGGTTTCATGCCAAACGGACTAGTTTATACAACATATGTGGTGAAATATTGCTCTAATGAGATTTGAACCCACTGTCTGCACCAGGTGCGCCTATTGCTGGCTCAGCGGTTGGTCAGGTCAAGGAAGTTGTCGGCTATGTTAGTTTAGGCTATCCTTTTGGATTAACTGCCTCTATCCTTTTCGGGAGGCATCACAAAGCTATATTACAATCTGAGAAACCCAAACTATTCGTGATGGGTACAAGAGATGGTTTCACAAGCGTCAAGCAACTCGAAAACAAGTTGAAGAATGCCCCAGGGCGTACTGAAACACATTTAATTGATGGTGTAAGTCATTTTCAGATGGAAGGACCAGATTATGATGCCCAGATGGTGGGCCTAATCTCCGAATTTGTTTCATCGCTGTAAAGTTCCTGTATAATTGCTCAGCTAGCTACCATGTTATTTTGATTTAATTCATGTAATAGTCAGAGTGATTGTTTGCGTGTATGTTTCATCCATGATTGATGTGAGCCATGTTGCAGATTAATACAGAGTCAGTGATCAATATATCCTATGGAACACCGTAACTATGTATAACTGTACTAGGAACAAAATGTAGTTTCCTTCTGACGACACTAGCATACGTAATCGAACCAACATGGAACTGGTCCTTTCGTCACAACCCAAGTTAACACTAAACCACACGGCATGGTATTGAGTGAGACAGCTTTGGTAGCAATCAACAGATAACTGTTTCATATCTTCTCGGTGAGTTATCTGGTCCTCGGCAGACTTTTGACGTAGTTAATCGTATCGCTTTGGCTAAAACTGATTCGGATTGCGGAACCTGTATTGCAGATGCAGCAGGAGCTTTGCCTTTGTTGTTGAAATTCCTATCTGCGGAGCATCTGAACCTTAACCTATTGATTCTCGACGTGTGTTAGACTTAGACCAGAATCATGGAGACGGACGGGGTGTTGTATGGGATTATCGAGGTAATGAGGTCCAGTGCCACGTGGGAGGCTAAAGGGAACGCGGCAGCCACGATATTTAGCTTGACTGGTGTACATGCTTATCGGAAAAAGTTAGGTAGAAAGACGCGTGTTGTGAAGGCGTTGCTTGACCTAGCAAGGACAGGGCCATCGAGTACGAAGAGGGATGCATTGATGGCGATTCTGAATATGGGTGGAGATAGGGAGGCGGTTGGGAAGCTGGTTGAAGGAGGTGTGATGGAAATGATAGGGGAGGTAATGGAATCGCTCCCTGAGGAAGCGGTGGCTGTTCTTGAAGTAGTTGTGAAGCGCGGTGGATTAGTGGCGGTTGCTGCAGCTTATCATGCGAATATGGTGAAGAAATTGGCAACCTTGCTGAGAGAAGGTTCGGATAGGGCTAGGGAATGTGTGACTGCAACACTCGTAAACATGTGCTGGAAAGGTGGATCGGAAATGGTGGCGGAGCTGGCAACAATAGGCGGAATCGAGCGAGTGATTTGGGAGATGATGGGGACCGGAACCGGGAGAGGAAGAAGAAAGGCAGCAACATTGTTGAGGATTCTAAGGAGATGTGCTGCTGGACTTATTGGAGAGCATGCCAGTTCTAATCAGCAACATTCTACAACTGTGAATATGACTTCAACAAGGATAGTATTGACAGCTTAACTTTTTTTCTTCTTTGATATTGTTCTGTTACAGATTCACTTGTTCACTACAAATTCATTTACACAATTAGCTCTGACCACTATATATCCAGATGGTTTTTGCATTAAAATGTACATACATTGAAATTAAATGGCTTGTTTTGTGTCAACGCCTCGTCTTGTTGTGATTTCCATTAACAATTTGTGGTTGTATATGATGATGATTTACTGTGGTATAACACTGATCATGATTTACTAACGATAAGATATGTTAGTTGGAATTTTAGCTAACCAAAATTGGTTTGTCTATGACTTTGTATCTCAACTAAATGGGACCCCACACGTCGAAAACAGAGGTTTAAATTCAGTTGTGAAAGAATAATTAATACTCAAAGTGTGTTGCTTGATGAACTAGTTATGGACAATCAAAGAGTTGGAGTGCGCCTAAAGTAGCAAATGTTGCCACTGGAACAACATGTATATTGATGAATGATTGTATCTTACGAAAGTACATATCTATTCTGCAGGAAAGGTTTTTTGTTCAACAATTTCTTTTTTTTCATTTCTTACAAAATTATAAATAGAGGTCCATAGTTGGATTTCATACATATAACAAGAGATATCCAAATTATCTCCTTCTTTCTTCTCTTCTTCTTTGTTAACTTTTCATATTAGCCGAATGATTTCTGATTCATCTGCTGTGTAATCTTGGGAGACATTTTGCTAATTGTAACCGTAGACATCTAAGAGGGGTAAATTTATCTTAAAGATCGAGAGTCAACTCTCACTGCAGTAGTCCTTAATTTATTCTTACGTGTTACTTCATTTATATATATTTTCGATACATTGATGCTATTCTATAAACTTCCAACATATGTGTCACGTGTCTACAACCCAATTTCCAACGTCCAACTTTTAAAGAGTGGTAATCCCCCGGTATCGACAATAATGAGAGGATGATTACTTAGTTTCATTTTTTCAATAAAACTCATTCGATTCGATTCAGATTCATTTCGTCTTGATTCGATTCGATTCATTAAATTCATATTATTATTATTATTATTGTTATTGTTGTTGTTGTTGTTGTTGTTGTTGCTGTTGTTAATAATAATAATAATAATAATAATAATAATAATAATAATAATAATAATATTATTATTATTATTATTATTATTATTATTATTAATATTATTTTATCATTTATTTACATACCCGATCTTTTGTACGAGGAAAATAAGAAAATTTATCCAATTGAGTTATTTTCAACTTTTTTTCTTTCTTTCTTTTTAACACGACTTTTAGTAGATCAATGAAATAAAGAGTATAGTTATAATTTGAACTAACAAAAAATCTATATGTTCAAAAACTCCAAAACAAGTTAAACCAAACTAAAAATCGGACCAAACTTTATAAAAATAATATTATATATCACAAATATTGAAAAATGGCATTTATTCCTCTATATTATCTTCCTCGGGCTCTATATTGCACGAATAGGCGCCAAATTCTCAATGTCATCTCCTTGCACTGCTCATCGCTTTTCTTTCCTTGTCGGGTTCAATAAATCATTATCCACTCCACCTTGGACATTGATATCATGTTGCAAAACTGGTATTTCAAGTTTACACATGCGCATAAAATTATGCAGAGTGAAGGTAGCAACAATCACGTATATTTGATATGTGTCTTCCATTTGAGGCATCGTATAAAGTACCTTCCACGCGGTTGGTTTTAAAGTTTGTTATACAATAATAAATAAAAATGTAAAATGACAGAAAAAAGAGTAGGAAGAATGTGAGAAAGATGACAAAAATAATATATTTTTTTAATTGTGATTATATATACCATCATATAATTGTTATTATTATTACATAATTTCTTGATTCGATTCAGTTAGTTCGATTTGATTCGATTCGATTCGATTCGATTCGATTCATTCGATTCGATTCGATTGATTCGATTCGATTCGATTCGATTCGAATTTGATTCGGAAAGTCATTGATTCTCGAAACAAAGAAATAACGTTATTTTTTTCTTCAAAATCTGGGAGTAAAAATAAGGTACAATTACAAATTAGTTTCATCTACAAATCTTTCATACTAATTAGTAATACATAATATTTTTACTACAATTTAGTGTCTATGTATATAATTCCAAAGATGCCCTCTAACTAAATACTAAATATAGTATATTTAATAATCAAAATTAATTTTCAATCATCTAATCATCTATTAGAATCTGTTTAGATTTACTTTCGTAAGATTAGTCAACCACCATCAAAATAAACGATTGCCCTCATTTACCTGTATTTAATTGCAAGCATCATTTAGCATTATATTACAAGTATCATTTAGCATTATATTACAAGCATAATCCAATATGAAACAAGCATCATATCAGTACTGCAAATATCGTTTATTATTACATTACAAGCATCATATAATACAAGCATTCAATACGAAACAAGCATCATATTAGTACTGCAAGCATCAAATACAAAACAAGCATCATATTAGTATTGCAATAATCATTTATCATTATATTACATGCATTATCCAATACGAAACAAGCATCATATTAGTACTGCGATCATCATTTATCATTACATTACACGCATCATATAATTCAAGCATCAAATACGAAACAAGCATCATATTATTACTGCAAGCATCATTCAGCATTATATTACATGCATCATTCAATACGAAACAAGCATCATATTCGTACTGCAAGCATCATCTAGCACTAAATTACAAGCATCCAAAACGAAATAAGAATTATATTACAGTCACCATTGATACAACAAAGTATCAAGCATCATTCTTCAATAGTTACAACAAGCATCATATTAAGAAAGCATCCAAATTTGAATGAGGAAAAACAAAAATAACTCAATGCAACCCACCAATTGAATACATGCCAGTAGAATTAAGTTAAGGACGCACGATGACAATAAGAAAAGATGAACATGAAAAAAAACCTGATAATGGAGGATGTAGGAAGCGGTTGATTATTATGATGATGATGCTTGTATAAATTAGCAAATGCTTGTTTGTTTCAACTGGCGTATGACCTGTGAACGTGTTGATAATGGTGTGTTTTGAATTAATATTTTAATTTAGTTTCCTATAAATAAGGAATTGATTTTATCAATAATGGTTTATTTAATTTTAAATTTACTAAAAATAATAAAATCACTAATTTGTAGGAACTTTATCACCAATTTGTAGAAATTTTTTTTTTATGTATAACTAAAGTGTAATAAGTTTTTAAAAGTTACACTAATTTGTAATTATTCCAATATGATCCAGACGTACAAGTAGGTACATAACTATGATAACTATTGACGACTCTTTTTGTTCTTTTTACATGTATTTAAGTCGCACGCTTGTACTTGCTACTTTTTTCTATGCAATTATTGTATCACAGTAGTTTATTCTATGTGGAGCGATATCAATGCACTAGATATCTATAAATAAATACTACTTCCGTCCCAATAATAGATTTATAAGTTAATTTTTTTACGAACTTTGATTGTAAATTATTTTCAAATTACATCAAAAAAATATTATAAAATCATATTATAACAACGAATCAAGTATATTTTCTAATATAGCATATTTTATATTTTTTGAGTATAATTTATACTAAAGTTCGTAAAAAATCCAACTTAGAAATATAACAAGTTTTGTAATTGCTTAGATTGTAACGGAGGGAGTATTTCTTGGCCACACTTCAGTTCTAACTCACTCCCATATTTTATATTCAAAGTATTTATAAAATATAACAAGTTTTGTAATTGCCCATTAAATAATTTTCATCTTTACTATAATTTTATGCGAATTTAAATACTCATGCATTTTAGAGTTAATCGAGCATTAGAGCAGAGCTCGTAAAGCGTGAACACCCTCTTCAACCTCAGCACAATTTTTTCAAAGCTCACCCCAACCTTTCACTTTAAAAAACCCTACCCAATTCTATTACTAATTACCATTAGTCAAATTAAACCATGCGCCAAACTGGTTGTTAGTAAATCGACTTATGAAGGATCAATGTGGCCTGAAAGCGTATAAGATACTAGAATTTTTTAAATTATAGTACTAAGTACTAGATTATTGCAAGACTAGAAAACGCCACGGGTCACCGCACTATATATATTAACGTATTCTATTAATTTTTAAATATAACATAAAATTCTTGAGTATTTGAATACTTCACACTATAATAGATTTGATCTAATACAGTTCATAAATTTTACGACTCTTTATAAATCAAGAGAAGGTTAATTACAAAGGAATGTCCTTAAAATTAATTCAAATAAGGTAGAAAAATATGACTTGTAATTTATTTTCAAATTACGAATCTTAATTTGTACTTCCACTGAAAATATGACACACCATTTGTAATTTGCGTATCTTATAAATGAGTCATAATTATTAAATATGACTCTTATGTATATTATACTACGACTTTTTTAAGAGTGAAATTAGATTAAATCCCACTCATAGTCTAATAAAAAAAGATTAATAATATACTTAATTAAACATATTGGATGAGTAGATTCTAAGGCCTTCTCCATCAGTGTTGCAACTGGATGGGCCTTGCTTTGGGACTCCAACAGAGTCCCAAAGCAAGGTTGAAATTTGGGGCTCTGGGCAGTTTTTTTTTTCTTTTCTTTTCTTGTTTCTTTATTTATGATTTATTATTATTTTCTCTTTTTTTATTTCTATTCCTTTTCTACTTTTATCTTTTTTATTATTTTTCATTTTTCTTGAATATTTCTATATGATAATAATTATATGTATTAATAGAAATATACTTATACATTACTTCTAAAATTTAAAATACATATTAAAATCACACTTGTAAAATGTAGTATTTTAATTGTTGTAATTTTTATTTTCAATTATTTTAATTTTCAATTTCAAGTATTGTAATTTTCAATTTTAAGTATTGTAGTTTTTTTTAAGTAATGTAATTTTTATTTTCAAATAATGTATTTTAAAAAAATTAATGTGATTTTGTTATAATTAATTAATTACATTTAAAATAAAGTTAAGAATAAAATTTAAAAGAAAATTAAATGAATAATTAAGTTTGTATTTCTGTAGCATACGAAATATCAATTTCTTGAGTCAATGACAATATAGGCATTACATATTTTGAAAAGCTATTGATTAACTGGGTTTTTCGTAGTTCTCTGCTCAAACAGAGAAAAAAAAGACGGTATTTTGAGATTGGGCCGGGGCATTTACATTGAGTAGAAGAAGAGAAGAGATCAAGAGGAGAAAGAAAGAAAGAAAGATGGGATTGAGATAAATAATGGGAGTTGTTGCAGCAGCAGCAACAGCTAAATAAATAGTGAGAGTTAAGAAGAAATGAAAGAGGAATTAAATGGTGGAAATGAAAATGCAAGCTTATCAATCGCCATTTTGTCTACCAGCTTCGATTGATGACGAATTTTTGGTTCTTCTCATCTACTCTTCAACATACTTGCTCAGAATCCATCGCCGCCGCTAGCCCCTCCTCACCGCCTACCTTAAACTCAGATCCACCAAACACTAAGATATCCTACGGTGACGCCATCCCCAAGTCTGGTCACTCGCATCATCCGAGATCCATTTCCGAGCGCCACATTTATTCAAATCCAATTGTTACGATCGAAATCCTATCACGAGAATTACGATCGAAATGAACGAATACTCACAGTTGAGCTGAGAACTTGGATTGATTTTGTAAAACTTCAATTATGAGCTACAATCAGAGAATCGAGCTATTTATACAACGAATTGAAGAAAACGAATTGTAACTAACTCGACGTTCAGGAGCCGTCGTCCGATGACACAACACGTGTCTTAATCCAAGCCTCTCCGTGCGCCTTAGCAGTTAGCTCATTTGAACGGAACTGTTAAGTCGCATTTCTCAAATGCGCTTTATCCCAAAACAGCCTAAGATCGAGTCTATGATCTTAACATTGCTTCCTTCTTCTCTTGAGACTTGACCCCAAGTCTCTACATAAGGAAAAGCTTGGATAAATGGCATCCAGTCCTCCCATGTTGCTTCATTGTCTGACAAGTGCTCCCACTTCACCAACACCTGAGCAACTGGAGTATTGTTGCGATTAATAAGCCTCCTTTCCGGTATGGCCACTGGCTGCAGCACAATTTGACCATCTTGATCCATGGGTGGCATAACACCAACCACAGGAGCCTGAGAACTGATATGTTTCTTGAGGAGAGAAACATGGAAGACTGGATGGACCTTACTATCATCAGGAAGCTGTAACTTGTATGCAACCAAACCAACTTTTTCTTCAACAAAAAATGGACCTGCATACTTGGAACTTAGCTTCCACAGCTTGCTCTTGTGTAGAGAATGCTGCCTGTAAGGTCTCAGCTTCAAATAAACCCAACCACCAACCTCAAACACCCTTTCACTTCTATTTTTATCTGCAAGCTGCTTCATCCTATTAGCTGCAACATCAAGTTGTTGTTTGATTTTCTGACTCATGACTTGCCGATCTGCAATGAATTGTTGCAAATTCTCAATGGTAATAGGCATCTGAGTAGTCATAACACCATGGGGTGGTTTATACCCATACAAAGCTTCAAATGGACTCATCTGTATTGCAAAATGGTGGTTGGAGTTATACCACCATTCAGCTAAAGCCAACCATTTACTCCATTTTCTCTGGCAACTCCCTGTCATGCATCTGAAGTATGATTCAAGACATTGATTGACCCTCTCGACCGCCATCTGCATGGATGATATCTTGATCTTGAACTTTTCTTTGAATACCACAAGATTTCATCAACTCCTTCCAAAATGAGCTTGTAAATACCTTGTCTCTATCATAAATGATACTCAATGGAAATCCATGTAACTTATATACAGACTCCACAAACTAAGATGCTAGTGTCTGAGTAGTAAATGGATGTGATAAAGACATAAAATGGGCATATTTAGTGAATCTATCAACAATCACCCATATTATATCCTTTCCCTCTAACTTAGGCAGCTTTTCAATAAAATCCATTGTCAAATGCTGCCATGCTCCAGTGGGACTTGGTATAGGCACCAACAAGCCAGGTGCTGCTACATGCTCATGCTTATTTAGTTGGCAAACTCCACAGGTAGAGGCTACTTCAGTCACTCTAGCCTTCATGCCAGGCCAATAGAAAGTAGTGAGTAATCTGTGATAAGTGGCATTAACCCCTGAATGACCACCCACAGCTCCACTATGGATATTCTCTATGAGTTCTTTTCTCAAACCAGAACTAGAACCAACATAGATTTTTCCTTTATACCTCAATATGTCTTGATCAACTGTATACAATGACATATTATATGGACTAAATGCCTGCTCAGCTATTACCATGTCTGCTATCTCATCACCCTCATAGCTGGCAATCAACTCTTCAATCCATTAAGGTTGTAGCACAAAAATGGCCATAATAGCACCCTGTGCATTATCAGACTCCCTTCTTGATAGAGCATCAGCTACCGTGTTACTGGAACCAAGCTTGTACTCAAACATGTAGTTGTAACCAAGTAACTTGGTCATATATTTTTGCTGAATAGGAGTGGATATCTTCTGATCAGCAAGATACTTCAAACTTTTTTGATCAGTTCTGATAACAAACTGAGCATGCAATAGATAGCATCTCCATTTCTCTATTGCATAAATTATTGCCAAAAATTCCTTTTCATACACAGATAGACCCAAGTTTCTGTTACTCAATGCCTTGCTCATGTAAGCCAGAGGATGCTCAGACTGAAGTAATACAACACCAATTCCTTCATAACATGCATCAGTTTCAACCACAAACTCCTTGTTGAAATCTGGTAACTGTAGTACAGGTGGTGTACACATGGCTAGCTTCAAGGCCTCAAAACAGTTGTTAGCTTCTTCACTCCACTGAAACATACCTTTCTTAGTCAAACCATGTAACATTTTTGCCTTCACACCATACTGAGAGTAAAATTTTCTAAAATAGCCAGTCAATCCCAAAAATCCCCTTAATGCTTTCAGATTCTTAATTTGGTACAGGCCATTCAGAAATAGCTTGTAACTTTCTGGGATCTGCAGACACTTGAACATTACCAATAATATGGCCCAGGTACGCCACTGTATCTCTGCCAAACACACATTTGCTCTCCTTAGAAAACAATATGTGCTTACTCATCAACTCTAGTACTACCCTGAGATGCTCTACATGCTCAGTCATAGTACACCAATATATCATCAAAAAACACCAATACAAACTGCCTTAAATGAACTCTGAAAACATCATTCATCAATGCCTGAAATGTTGCAGGAGCATTAGTAAGGCCAAATGGCATTACCTCGAACTCATAAAGCCCTGAGTCAGTGACAAATGCAGTTTTTGCAATATCATCAATATCCACCCTGATCTGATGATACCCAGACCTCAAGTCAAGCTTAGAGAAAACTCTAGCACTTCCCAACTCATCTAATAAATCATCTATCAGAGGTATGTGGTAGTTGTCCTTGATATTAAGGTTTTTAAGCTTCCTGTAGTCAATACACATTCTCCATGACCCATCCTTCTTCTTAACCATCAACACAGGACTACTATAAGGGCTATGACTGGGTTGAATGAATCCAGTATCAAGTAATTCATGCACAATCTTCTCAATTTATTTTCTCTGTATGAAAGAATACTTATATGGCCTTTGCTTGAATGGTTCAACCCCAGGTTTCAGTGTAATCTTGTGATCACAAGCTCTATGAGGTGGGAGTTGTGTTGGTTCATCAAACACATGCTTAAACTCTTGTAATAGTGGTTGCAGGACAATATCATCCCTTGATGCATCACTATCCTCACCCACCTCCATCACAAATAAGCATCCCAATATACCACCCTTGCCCTTGTTCAGTGTATGCTTGAGCTTCTTTCCAATAATCATTTTAATACTTGCTACTTCATGATTAACCCCTCTCAATACCACAGTTTTTCCCTTCCAGTTGAAACTGACTGTATTGAGGTCAAAATCAAACAATAGGGGTCCCAACCTCCTTAACAGATCCACACCCAACACCATATCATATCCACCAAGAGGTAACACCTTAACTGTAGCTGTAAACATGTGATTAGCCATTTCCCAAGTCAAATCACTGCACTTAGCATCACACCTCAACCTGCCACCACCAGCTATAGATACTGATAGAGGATTAGTAGATTCAAGCTCCTTATTGATCCTGTTTGCAGCTTGAGTATCAAGAAAGCTGTGAGTGCTACCAGAGTCAATGAGAATAGTGAGATTCACATTTTTCACCTTCCCTAGCACCTTGATGGTATCTGCAACATCACAACTACCAACAGCATGTGTAGAAATCCTTATCTCCCCTTCAATCACACTTTCAGACTGCTTATCATTCAATACAATAGGAGCTTCTTCATCATGCACTAATATGACAAACAACTTCTTACACTTGTGTCCATATGTGTACTGCTCATCACAATTGAAACACAAGCCCTTCTTCTTCCTCTCATCAATCTCATCCTGAGACAACTTCTTCACTGTAGAGGATTTATCATTGTTACCTACAATCTTCACTGTATCAGAACCAAACCTCACTACCTTGGTACCTGGTACAGTTTTTGTGCCTAGTTTGCCCTTGCCAACCGCCTCCAACAATACCTCTTGCTTTCTAGCCATTGTAATAGCCTGCTCAATAGATGATGGAGCTAATAGTTCCCCCATATGCCTTACTTCACCTTTCAGGCCACTAACTATTAATATAGTACTCCTCATCCAATTGACCATGTCTAGATCTCATGTAAGTTTTCAACTCATCAAACTTACAAACATACTCATCAACAGTAGAAGTTTGCTTCAGCTTATTAAATTCTCCCACTAAATTCTCATTCCTAGCTAAAACAAAGCGGTTCATCAACAGATTGACGAATCTATTCGAACCAATAGACTCTCTACCATCAATATTATCCATGTACCAATTCTCAACTGCTCCTTCAAAGTACATGCCAGCAATAACTACTTTATCGAGGTCATTAACCGGATTAATCATGAAATACTTATTGCATTTCCTCAACCAACTCCTAGGATTATCATGATCAAACTTTGGAAAATCCATACGTGGAATGTTAACTCGAGTATGAGCAGAAGGATTACCATTGTTCCTCGGATTTTCAGCCGATGGAGGATCTGATCGCCGATTTGAGCCTTGTCGGAGAAATTCCTCAAGCATCGAGTTCATTCGATCCTGACTCTCCTTCATCCGAGCTTGATTCTCCTCTAAACTGCTTAAGCTCGTCTTCATTTCTCCAACATCAACCTCCAATTGATCAATCCGAGAACCGTGATTCTGTTTCGCCATTGTTGTAGCTTGCGGAAGGACCTGCTTTGGTACCAAATTGTTACGATCGAAATCCTATCACAAGAATTACGATCGAAATGAACGAATACTCACCAAATTGGTTGAGCTGAGAACTTGGATTGATTTTATAAAACTTCAATTATGAGCTACAATCAGAGAATCGAGCTATTTATACAACGAATTGAAGAAAACGAATTGTAACTAACTCGACGTTCAGGAGCCGTCCGATGACACAACACGTGTCTTAATCCAAGCCTCTCCGCGCGCCTTAGCTCATTTGAACGGAACTGTTAAGTCGCATTTCTCAAATGTGCTTTATCCCAAAACAGCCTAAGATCGAGTCTATGATCTTAACACCAAGACACTTTTTGTCTAATTTGCGTTAAATTCTTGTAGAAGAAAAGAAGAAGAGAAGAGTTTTAGAGGATTAAAAAAGAGGAGAGATAAGGCCAGATTTCATTTTATCTTCAGTGTTTGCCGCACATAGGACTTCCCACGCGCTCACTTCTGGGATATATACTAATACCTACTCATATGAAAAGATAAAAAATACTGTAATTTTTAATTATCTGCTACCTCTATCCCGTACAACTTCATAAATTGTCATTTTTAACTATTCACATACTCTCATACATTACTAAAAATATAAGTCATCCCACTCCAAACAAAAGATAATAAAAAATCTTACCGTTACACAAAACAATACATTTTACCACTAAAGTTTAATATTTTACCACATTTTTATGTTTTGACATTTATTCTATTTTTTTTAACTACACATCAAACTTAATATATGAAGTTATTTGCAATGGAGGGAGTAGAATTTTCACATACTTACCAATTCAGTTACTGGTACGTTTCGTGAAAGCCCTCATTTACTGTATATAAACTTGCATGTATGGGTATTCTCGAGTCCACAGTTTCATTCGCCCTGAAGACACGTTAATGGCAAAAAACAAGTTTGCGATTATTCTCTTCGATCACCATCTCATTTCTCTATGTTTTTTTAGCTAATCGAAGTTTCATTTCCTAGCGGTTGGTTTATTCGATAGAAGAGCTTCGTTTTATCCTCGTTTCGTACAAAACAATGGAAGACACTCAAGGCGGTATTGGTAAATCTACTTGCGAAGAATCAATGGGGATGAAAATATCCACGTGTTTGATACCCAAGCAGAACATGGAGCCATAATCAATTTAAAGCCCAGTAACAAATTCAATTATCCCGAAAGAAAATATAAAATATTGCATCAATTTAAAGCCCAGTGACAAATTCAATTATCCCGAAAGAAAATATAAAATATTGTAAAAACTGGGGCATTCCGAGAATTGAACTCGGGACCTCTCGCACCCTAAGCGAGAATCATACCACTAGACCAAATGCCCAGCTGATGCCGGTTTTACTGAGACAAATTACCCTGTTCGTAATTACTTTGAATTACAATTCCTTCAAAACCTGTTAAGGAATAGCATGTGACTTGGATGTGATGTTCTCCCCCTTGGTTCTGGTTTGGCCTATTTTCACTAATATACTCGTGTTTTTTATTATTTTAGTTTTCAATGTGTATGGTAGTATGAGCGAATTTTACCAACATATGTTTAGGTATTTGATATGGTATAAAAATGCTTAAGTCATTTAGCCTTGGTATAGGAAATCAAAAGCTTAGGTAGGGTGAATAATTGTACTAGAATCTTTGCGTGTGATCCACCTACAAAATGAGGTAGGATGTTCGACCCTTTCTTGCCGGTTTGACTTCGACAAACCGGGCTTAGATTCAACTTGTCTTGTCGGTACAATAGATGTCCGAGTAGACTAGAGAGTAGCATATTGCAGGTAGTTCAATTACTTGATGTGGAGTAAATGTGCCCCTTTATATGGGAAATGCTCCGGGAGACACCTTTATATGGGAAATGCTCCGGGAGACAAGTCTCTTACTAGCCCGGAGTTTGGTCGGTTCAATTAGCTCCTGACACGTGTAGTCGTAGTAAGGTGGCGCGTTTAGATCACGCGGCGGCTTAGGACCATAGGAGGTCGGCCTTGATCTGCCGTTGTCTTTCTCTTAAGTAGATAATCTTTATTTAGTAAAATGAATACGGTCGGACCTGTTTGTGCAGGGTCGGTCCGACTAGAGTACAAATATGTACTTGGTTGAGGTCAATTATTCTTCTTCAATTATAGGAGGTCGGTTTCTCAGGTGGTATAGAGATAAGATCTTCTAGGCTTGGGATGATCTCCGCGGCTCTTATAACAAAGAGGAAGGTGAATTAGTTTTAGGCCTTCTTGGATCGCAGGTTAGTAGTGAGGGACCCATTTGTACGAGTATTGTTTTAGACTAGTACGTTTGGTAGCTGGTTGTTTGTGAGTTGAGCTGAATATACAAGCTGACTTTTCCTTTTTTTTTCGTTTATGTATTGTTACAAGGAGGCCGTTAGTGTTGCAATTGCAGAAAATCGATGATTTTTTTAAAGGATATTTTTTGTAAATTTACATCAAATTAACAGAGTTAATGGAGTAACTAACGGAGATTAGATTTTTTTTGGGGGGGGGGGGGGGGTTGTAAAACCTTTTTACATCAAATTTGATTGTCTTAGGTGTTTGGTACAATTTTAGCAGTTGAGGGAGATTGACGTCGGTTTAGTATTATTAGAGAGGATTTTGTGAAATTTATCCGTAAATATCAAATTTTGAATGTAATAAACATTTTTAAAATTTGAATGAATAATATACCTGTTGAACACAAGTCTTATCTAGTTGTTATCATCTCTAGACTGTAACAATCAAATAAACATGTAGTTAGAATTGGAATTTTTTTTTTTTTGACAAAGTTAAAATTATATTGCAAATGATGGAGAAATAGTAGTAGAGTAATACAAGGGTAAAAAATCATTTTTGGCTACAAGACATTTTCAATTTTAGTATTCTAGAGTGGTTGCGTCCAATTGTAGTACTAATTATTAATAACTAGTTCTAGTTACAATTAAAGTCTAAATTAAAAGGTGACGCGTTTCAATTAGACCCAAATTACAATTAACCTAACCCAATTTCACGTGAATTTGATACATTGAAGGAGATTGAGACAAAACTGATGATGAAGAAAGCCCACAAAAAAGATATGACAAAGATGAATCTGACGCGTGTGAGGGGACAAAGTCCAAAAAAAGGAATATGACAAAGAACATTACAGGAAAAGGCCAAAACATCACACATATTAACTAGAACATTTGAATTATCGATACGAGAGCGCAAACGCTGTTCTCTGCCTGATCGAGCATGCATGGCAAAATCGTAAGAATGGGTCGTTATAATCTAGTTTACAATTTTCAAGTACGTTTTACGTTTTTTAGTATTTTTATTTTAAATTCTACAAGTGATGTATTATATATAAGTGTGTTTAGATTACTACATTAAAAATAAATAAATTTTAACAAAGAAAATAATATAAAAAATGAAAAGAAAAAATATAAAACAAAAAAAAAAGTAAATAAAATAAGAAGAGATTAAAATAAAGAAGGGACAAAAAAACAGAAAAAGAAAAGAAATAAAATAAAAACTCAAAAATAAAAGTAAAAGTGGAGTTGGGACGAGTCCCAATCTTTACAGCTGGTTTCAGTGGCTGGGACTCATTTAGAGCAACTCTAGCAGTGTTGCAACACTGCTGAACCTCGATTTGGGACTCCAGTAGAGTCCCAAATCGAGGCCCAGCGTTGGGGCGCTGGGACTCGTCCCAAATTTTGGGGCGAAGCGCTGGTTTTTCCTTTTTTTTAATTTTTTTTTTTTTGTTTTTCATTTTCAATTTTAAGTATTGTAATTTTCAATTTTAAGTATTATAGTTTTTTTAAATAATGTAATTTTTATTTTCAAGTAATGTATTTTTAAAAAATTAATGTGATTTTGTTATAATTAATTAACTACATTTAAAATAAAGTCAAGAATAAAGTTTAAAAGGAAATGAGAAAAGAAAATGAAATGAATAATTAAGTTTGAAAGAAATATTAAAATAAAATAGATTTTGTTGGGCAGAATTTGAAAGAAATGAAAGTGAGTGAGTGGAATCTTAACGCTAATGGCGGAGAGAGGTTAGAACAGAATCGCTTGGATGTCTTAGTACTCCATGAAGTTCCAAACTGCTGGAACTCCACTGTTGGAGATGGTCTAATAAGTTGTAACCCAGCGTGTGAAATGAGTTGAGGTTCCATGTTTTAAATCAAATTCTATTCTACAAGTAGGCCGGCCATGAAACATTCATAAACCAATTTAAAGATTGGATTTTAACGCTTCTCCTTCTTTCTCATTCTTACTAGCGACACCAGATCTGCTTCATTCCACTTCCCTCTCACTGTTACTCAGTTGTCTCTGTAAGTAGTCCTTTTCATTCTTCAATTCAGATGAGATGATTTCTTGTAAAATTTCCGCTTTTAGTCTTCGCCCAGTAATGGCTTCACTTTCTTATGTTGTATGGACGTCTTGGTAACTCACAATTCTTCACTGATTAAGATTATGTTTAATTTTTGGGATTAATTAACTAGAAGATTAGATTCATTATTCACCTATTCCAAGTCAGATGCATTTTTCATGTTGGATTGATTCTTCTATGTCTATCGTTTTCGTGTCTAAAGATGGGATCTTTACACTGAGCACTCAACTATGGGCTTAAACTCTAATTGTCATAAAAATCCATGCTTTTGATCAGGGAGAATTGTTGCTACAACCTGAGTATACAGAAATGTAAGTCAAGTGTTTTAGCATTTGCCAAGTTTTGCTACAACTTGGGTATATAGAAACGTAAGTGAACTTCTTTAGCAGTCGTTAATGTGAAATAACCATCATACCTCCAAGACCTGATTCAGTTTCTTACAATAACGAAATCATGTCGCATCGAGAAGCTGGTCTTTCTTATGCTCTAAGCTTGCACTTAAAGCTGTTCTGCCAGTGAACCTCCTACAATCCAACCGCTGAGTTTTTGAGTTCATATTGAGACTGTTAAGAACGGTTTTGGGCTTAAGGCGAATGCACTAAGGTGGCTGTTTTACTTTGTCCTGATACTCAAACTGACCAAACAATTTTTACAGCACTCCCTACCAATGTGCACCTTTTACTGTTTTCTGTGCATTTAAAAACTGATTTTAAATTACCTACTACCAACAGGATCGGCTTATAAATCTAAATCTGCTTGCATTTATTTTAAGTTGTCCATATCTTCTTGTTTTTGATTTATTTGGTATTCATGAAAATGAAATTTATGCTACTCAAGGAAACTACATGAATTGACTGAAAGACCTGAATGTTTAACAGGCCATATATATTTGATTGAGCCATCTGATGTTCTTTTTGAAATTTACCTGGAAACTGCAGGTCCTAGGAAAATGGCAACTCAAGGGGAGTATGATCATCCATATATTCCAAGAGAAATGAAGTTGCCTGGTTTTGTTCCTGGAGTCCTTTCTCAATTAACTATCCTTGCCGTTTATGGCTGTGCATCTGTTCTGGTCGCCTCCTCCATGTGGATTTTATCAGGTACACCTCAACTCTGACTTTAAACAACATCTCCAGTTATGATGGAGAATTGGAGATTCGATTTGTTATCAACTCACTGCCTACTCAACGGGGGTAACTGTTCCGTGTTTAAAAGAAATTTGAATTTAAGGAATGCAAGTTAAGTTACTCCATGGATTCTATAAGAGGCCTGCCTTCAATATGCACACAAGTGCATATGCTTGGTTATTTTTCATTCTAGTGCAGTTGCTTTAATATTATGTTCTTTAGATTCAACTATTTCATTCCCACGGCCATAAAAATATCATTTAGTTCAATTGATTCTACTTTGTCCTACAATTTGCATTCCCTTCATTATATTGCTTTACTTGACGTCTTAAATTTGTGATACAAAGTCTGAACTTGATATCTTTGAATCAAGATGTACACCTTGTTGGAATTGTTATAATATTTGCCTTCATGGTGGTGTTACAAAAGATTGAGTTATTGAAATATTTCTCCGTCTTTCTATTATGCCAGGGTTTTTCCGTAGAATCTCCAAGGTTGATCGATTGCTTATGTGCTGGTGGATTTTCACGGGCTTGACCCACATGATTCTTGAAGGGTATTTCGTATTTTCTCCAGAATTTTATAAGGATAAGACAGCTCATTACCTTGCTGAAGTTTGTAAGTTCTTGACACATTTTGGCACAGGCCTTTGCAGTAACTGGGATCTCCGGCCGTTGTAGATTCACTAGAGTATTTTTATTGACAGGGAAAGAATACAGTAAAGGTGATTCAAGATACGCAGGACGGGATTCTGGGATAGTCACTGTTGAAGGGCTGACAGCTGTAATCGAGGGTCCAGCTTGCCTTCTTGCAGTGTATGTACAAAATATACCAGTCTGCATTACCTTTAACTTGTTTTTGGATAAATCAAAGACCTCCTTTGGAGTTTATGGTTGTTACCTGTTCTCCTCTAGTTTATATATTTTACAATACCCCTTAAATCAGAGACATCCCTTGGGTATCTTCTGTACTGTTTTTCCTTTGTTTTGTGAGTGCTAATTCTACTCCCATAATTCCTACTCTACACCGTGTAGCTCAAAAACGCTTACAGTTTCACTCAGTTCCACCTTTGATATCTTGGCAGGTATGCAATAGCAACAAAGAAGTCGTTCAGCTATGTTCTCCAGTTGGCCATCTCTTTAGGGCAGCTTTACGGGACTGCTGTGTACTTCATTACTTCAATCTTGGATGGAGATGACTTCGCTGTAAACATGACTTATTACTACGCATACTACATCTTTGCTAATGGATGGTGGGTTCTGATACCAACCATTATCTCTATCCGTTGCTGGAAGAGGATATGTGCAGCGTGTGGAGCACAAGAACAGAAGAAGGCCAAAAGAGGTTGAGTTCAGCTTATTGCTCTATCCAAACCATTGATGGATGTCTCTTTTCATTATTTCGCCTGAATCGGCAACATCTTGGGATTCATATGAGAATTTTGACTATGTTCTAATGCGCTTCCTATTGGCGATTGCCAGCCATTGATTGCAATTCTTTACTTTGTTTTCCCTTGTATCTTTCGTGAGGAGATGAATTTAATGTTTTCTTGATTTGGAATAGGAATCACATTATTGGGGAGAGTTTTGAGGTACATTGAAATTGGAAAGACAAGAAGAGAATAACTGCAGTGTAACTCTACACAAAATAGTCTCAAGCTGTTCCTTTAGTGGCCAAAAGTATTTCTCGACAATCCACACACGAAAGTACCTGAGCTTGAGTTCATGCATGTACAATGTTAACTAGCTCAGGGAGAAAATGAAAGAAAAGGTAGATGTTACAACAGTTATACATATGATCCTTTTTCCCCAACTACAGAGTAAACAACTAATAAAGAAAAGACGGTAAAACTCCCTGTGGGAGTGGAGACAAAATTTGGGATACATGTACTGCTTGTGTCATGCTTTAAGATTTCAGTTTCTTGAGAGAGGTTACCAAAAAACCATAATGTGACCATTCTGAATTTCAAAACATCACATCCTTTCTTCACATTAAGCTCATGGAAATTTTCTTGAGAAATCCATATACTGAAATTTTAAAGAGAAAAGGAACATCCTTTAATACATGTGTGTAATGTAGTTCCAAAATGCTATTACTACCTAACACAAAAACGCACTTGCCATGGCATTCGTACCAAAATCTCAGACCACAGTTGTGTTGTTGTAGTGCTCCTACATCTCTTGCATGTCCCTCCTTTTACACTGCATCTTTCAAATAATTCCCTAGCAGCCTTTGGTCCAGAATCATGTTCGGTATCTGTAAAGACAAAACTATAAACTGAAAGAAAAAGAAAAAGGACAGGAGGTAACAAAGTGAACAGGTTAAAGAAATCTAGCACTAACCTTGTTTCCAAAAAACATTTTGGTGTTGTTAGAAATAGCTTCAATAAACTTGAGTTCCAAAAACTCTGGAGAGAGCTTCAATTTGTTCGCCTCTGCTTCTTTCATTGTGCTATACAAAGTCCAGAATATAAGTATGTAAGTCCTTGTAGAAGGTGATCTATCAAACTAGAAACATAATGGAGGGGTTCCATCAGCTTTATGTGCAAGCAACTGCAGATTATTTATTTATTGCAGTTATCTTGGATTATTTCACTCCAAAAATTGACCACCATCTAACAATAACACCCACTGAACTCGGTCCCAATTTTGCAAACTCCAAAATACATGATCTACGATCTATGAACCAACTAGTTACTTTACTCCCTTATCGTCACTTAGCATTTCTTCCAGGGTCTTAGCCATTTTCTATGCTCACTTCTTCATAGTCAAACGTAACTATATACAAACTATTGCAATGCAAAATGACCAGCATTAGTATACGTCAGAACTTTCATAAGATGATATAACCAATACAGGCATGCACTAGTATCTATTTTCACAGTATAAGAAATTTCTACATACACAGTTTAGCTTAATCACAAAGCATTATCTATTTTCACAGAAAGTTTCTTTATTTTTACTTTTTTATTGAACTGCTCATTTTATATAATTACCAAAAAATTAAAGGAAAAATACCGGTAATAGTCGGCATCAGCCAAGCTCTTTTCTCGTGCCAAGTACATCGTATTTGAAATTTCTTCTTGCTTCCTTGCACTGTCTTTCTCCATCAACTTTTGTTCCATCTGTATCTTACTGACATGAGCATATTTTTCAGCTTCACTAATCGCAATCTTTTTGTGCGTCTCTGCTTCCTTCTCAGCAACTCTTTGTTTCTCCATTGCAATCAAGACCTGTTATTATTTATTATGTTATCCAATTTGGAGGAATCTTTGGCGTATTGCATTAAGTTCATCCTTCTCAAAAGAACAAGATATGAAGATGTACTATTTTGGAATACTGTGCAGATCAAACGATGCATAGTCAGAACTTCATGCAGATGTCATTCATATATTTGCGTTCATAGTTCATACAATAACTAACATCTGCAACTAGACCTAACTGATACAACAAAGTTCCTCATGAATGTCCATGAGAAAATAATATATTCACAAAAAGCACGTGCTTAAAAAGTACTGTAGAAGAAAGATGATTGGCCTGTGACCCTATTGTGCAAGAAACTATAGAAATACCTTGGTGCGCTCCTCTTCCATCTGTTCGAAATTCCTCCTTATACTACTTGGAATGGAAGGCTTTGTGACACGCACACTGATAATTTCAATACCTGGGGCATAGCGTGTGCAGTCAGCCTGAAGTGCATCTTTCATTTTGTCATCGATCTGGTAAAAAAAACAGATGTTTGTCCATTAGCTAATCTTGAGATATGATAAAAACAAAATTATTTGAATGAAGCTCGAATGGGGGCCTTAGAGAACCTGACCTATAAATTATTATGATAGCTGTTTTGCGACCCTAGCTTATGTGTCAATTGCATGAAGGTAATGTGTAAGCGACATGGCATGCAAGATAAGGTATATAAAATGTGGATCACAGATGGTAAGTTAGACTGGCATTCAACACTAGCCTCTACCCTTCAACAACAATATCAGATCTTTTGTTTTAAGCTTTCTATTCACAAGAGTGCTTCCTGGAGCTTCTGTGATAGCAGGGTTCTCCCTACTTTTTTTCTTGAGCATATACGTGTGCTTGTATATATTATTGAATTAGCATATGGCTAACGGCCTATCCACTAAAACCAGGTTTTGCCCTTCATTTCTAGAATGACCCAGAGGTCAACAAGTATGTGGATGCGTGTCTTCCATGTATGAACTTTTGGATTAGAAAATATTCCTTTTAAAACTACTTCATGAAACTTAGCCATATCATACTGTAAGTAGT
Organism: Plantago major; assembly: GCA_026545765.1. Lineage (NCBI taxonomy): Eukaryota > Viridiplantae > Streptophyta > Magnoliopsida > Lamiales > Plantaginaceae > Plantago > Plantago major. The sequence goes on along the minus strand of CM048839.1, from coordinate 27,920,035 downwards.
CTGTATAAGTTCTAGGGCCATTAAGAAATAAATCTAAAACCATAAAAGCAGCCATCTCACAATAGCAAATGACAAGTTAAAAATCTAGATCAACAAAATGCAGGGGAACAGAGCTGGAAACCAAGAAAGAAAAGTGTGGTAGGAAAAAAAGGCAGTAAATTAAAATCCAGCAGTTGGTGTTTCATTGGTATGTATGTAAGAGAATTAAACTTTCTTGCACTATTCACTATTCTCTTCTAATGTAGAACCCAAAGACTTCTGGAAGAAGTTAAGTATTTCTCTTGTCCTATCTAACTGCAGCTCTACGGAAGATACAAAGTAAAAGCTACTAATATGAATTCATAGGTTAGCAAAGTACAGAAAGCTGCACAAAATACTAGATGAACTCAGGTAAGCAACAGATATCAAATACAAAGTGAATGTGCGATAAGTAGTTAAATATACAATGAATTAGGGGCAGTTCGTTGACATGGTGCACTCTTACAGTTGTGGCAATGTACATCATCTGTCTATAACTTGCAGAATAAGCTTAAACTGATCTGGTAACTTTTTTTGAATGAGGAAATGGTGCTGAGGAGATACTGGAACATACGTGGGGATTCAGCATCATAAAATCATTTTCTGAAATTTTCTATTATACTCGGTGAAAAGATGATAATAATGAAACAAAGGATGAATCTGTTCTAGGTACACCTGTTAAATAATCAAATTATTTTTAGCCACTGTAGCCTATTTTCAACAATTCCAGTAAATATATATTAGAAATTGGTCAAGGAAGATGACATAAATGTATGAAAGGTACCTGATCAAACATGTCTATATAAACCTGCTGAAGGGAATGGCCACTGCAAAACTGATTAATCTCGTGATGAATCTTGTCATATATCCATGTGTGGTCATACTGGACTCCATAATTGAGTAATGTGTCATAAACATAATCCTTACGAAGACGATTAACAACCTGAAATGCAAGCTAGTTAATTATTTTGAATCGAAATGCAACTATGATTTTTCCAAAAGGGCATGAGTACGATGTTACTTCTATCTTGTCAAAGCTAATCATGACACCTCCTTTTGTTCCACAAGGTATATCCCTCACCTGCATATAATAATGCAAATATCAATTGTTAAGTAGGTGAATCACAAAATTGTGTCCATCTGCATACAAACATAAGTGAGTAGACTGCAAGGTGATTGTGTGCACAAGCATGTCTGCAGGGAGATAAAGTTACCAAATCTGTCTGCAGGGTAACTTGGATGGGCTCAAAGTGGGTCAGGAGGGGCATTTTCAAATGAAAACCTTCATCCAAGACGAGCAAAACAAAAAAGAAACAAAAACAGACAACAGGTGAGTTAGACATTCGTTAGACAAAGCTATTACTAGTATAACAATACAGAAGCATGTCTAAGACCTGGATTTGTTATCGTTTTTAGAAGTGCGCCACCTCTCCAATAAACCCCAACATGTCCTTCTGGGACTTGATGCAAAACAGAAAAGCTTAGCTTCATAGTTGATGCTGAAGGAACTATAATCTGCAAGTAAACTTTTTCAATAAATTTCTGCATTTACCAAGATACTCATCACATCACATCCGCGTATGCATTAAAATAGCCTCAACAGAAAATGTACCTCTCAAGTCTTAATAGCTGAGGCACATTATAGGATCAAATGGCTTGAAAATATTACCATAAATTTCACAATTTCCTAATTCAGCATAACTGTAAGCAAATGTGTTCTGAGCAACTATTGACTAAAAAAAACAAGGAAAAAAGTGAAGCAGGTAACATAATCCCAAGTAACTAGAGCAAATACGAACAATCTAGGATCAGGGAAAAAACCCTTGAATACTTCGAATAGTAGAAACAACCGAACCGAGTAAGTTAACGCGATAATACTAACAGGAAATCGAAATAACAGCGCAAACGAAGAGGAACTTCACAAAAGGTACACTGTATATGATATTTGTGCTACGCAATACGAGAGACGGCGAAAAAAAGTTCACCACAGAGAAAACGGCGATCAATGTAAGTAGATAGGGTAGAAGAGAAGAAATCTCTCCACCACCGGCCGGTGGTCTGGGCGGAAGAGGAGCCGCAGTTCTCTGCTGGTGCTGAGCATCCATGGCTGATTCAGAATTTGGTGAAATTGGAAATGGCTTGAAATGGAAGGTAACTGTTTTCAGAGTTCACGTTGCACACAGAAAATAGGGAAAAATTCGTTTTGGCCCTAAGTTTGGAATCTCTTGCGAAACACACCCTAAAATAGTAAAGTATCTAAAATTTGTCATACTCCCCACCGTCCCGATTTTTACTTCCCGCATTCAATTTTTGGACGTCCCAATTTCAACTTTTCATATTTTAAATAATGAAAAAACTCTCTCACACTGTATTCCATATATCTCCTACTTTATTCACTACTTCTTTATCACCATCTTTCATAGTTTAGTTACTTTTTTAAAAAAACTTGTGTCCGGATCCGCGAGAGGTTGAAATCGGGACGGAAGGAGTACGGCTGTGATTTGAATGTTAAAGTTTCACAAAAAGTCTACAGAGTTTTTAGTGATACAATCTCTAGATAGTGTATTTAAATACCGACTTATTTTTTTAAAAAAATATTGATGTTATTATTCAAAACGTCTATGTTTTCAAAACGTCAATTTTTTAATAAAACGTAGTAGTATTTTTTGTATATAGAAAATAGCAATGTGGACAACATATATAGACGTTTTGATTAATAAACATCGATGATTTTCTTGACAACATAGGTTTGTCTCTAGATAAGACATATAGAGACCGTTTATCACGAACTTTCTCATTACTATAATATACTCCTTCTCTTTATGTCCCGGAACAAATGTCATATCTTGACTTTTTACGGTCATCAAACTTCAATTTTGACTACAAATTAATTTTAAATTGTAATAGTAAAACGTTCAATTAATTATGGGGTTATATTATGGGGTTATAATGAAATTTTGGAAGTAAAGTTTTATTGTATAATTTCATTAAACAATTCACATTTACGGTTTAAGATTAATTTGTAATCAAAGTTGAAGTTTGTTGACTGGCAAAAGTCGGAATAAGACACTTGTTATGCGATGAAAGTATATCGCAACAAGAGTAAGTATGTTGGGAGATCGTTTCTATATAATTTATCTATAAAGCAAATGATGTTATTGATAAAAACATTGATATTGTTAATCAAAACATATAGTACCTGTTAACATAATATACTTGTTAACATGCACTTTTTGTATATGAAAAAACACCAATGTTAACAACATATTCCAATGTTTTGAACAATGATATAAGTGTCTTGCTTAACAGTATAGATCGGTCTCTCAATAATTTATCTACATACAGTTTCCCAATATACTTTGTGCCGCAACAGTTTTCAGTGTCATAAATTTAAATAAGGAGTCCCTACCTTTCTATTTATAACGGATTATTCCCCCAACATCCATACACCACTTACAGATTGGTGCAAACGTTCTCAGCCAAAGAAATCCTCGATTTAAACTTTTTAACGGTTTGCATTTTTATAATCAACTTTCATTTCATTACAAAATTATCCAAAACAATCATACTATATATAAAAACACAGTTTCAGTTTTTACCTAACCCAATTATATTCTGCCAAATCAAATTTTCATTTCTGGCATGACATATTCCAAATCATGACATCTGGACACATTCTGATGTGTAAATTTGTCATATTTTTTTTACGTTAAAAATAGAAAAGAAGTTGAAGTGCATATTCAATCAGTTTCCTTCATCCTTAAACCGCAATCGATTTCAATAACCCTCAAATTCTCGAAAACCAACTTCAAAATTATCATATCAGAAATACGGATCGATTCCTCACGAAACTTCAATAGTAATAGCATTATATAGCAGCCAGTAACATGGATCCATTGAGGATTGGAGATTTTCAGAGGTATCATTCCCAATGCATACGATTGCTATGGAAATACCAAGGAATCAACTTATTCCAATATTCTTAGTTCGATCGCAAGGATCGAAGTTGTTAATCATTTCACTGTGTCTCAGTTCCGATCGGGTTTTTATGGATTGCTTCACCATGTCTGAGTTAGATTGGAGTTCTATGGATTGCTTCACCATGCCTGCGATTGATTGGGTTAATTTCTAAGGATTACTTCATCATTTCTAAGTTCAATTTTGAGTTCCTCCCCACATAAAGGAAGGTATGTTTTAACACCTTATATAATGTGATTGTTCGATTTTCTGCAGTAGATGCAGTATTCCCATGTGGTAAGCATTGCTTAGAAGGCGTAGGAAATGTGAAGCCATTGCTGAAGTTCATTTTTTCAGGTTTGTTAACTATTAGATTCATCTCAAGCCTTTGATCAACAGATGCATGAAGAAGAAAGGGTTTCATGCCTTTCTTAGCATGTTGCATCATTTTCATAACAGTGTATTCGGTATATTCTCGAACCTTGGAACCTATTCAATTAATCTCAATATATGCAGTCAGTAGTAGTACCAGATGGATTGTGAAAGCACTTCATAATTTCTGATTTGTTCTTTATTGTTTACTTTTGTTTACACATGCTACCATACATTTTTCACTTTGCAGGTTTGAGCGTGCAGGAACTGTAGAGCGATTAGCAAATGTCCTCTCCTTTTCTATTTTGTCATTTCCAGTAGACTTTGGTAGTGGAATACATCTTACTTGATATGCTTACTGTTTGACTCTTGATATAAGATTCCTTTTTATGCAGACAAATGCTACATTGCTATACTCTGTTCTTTTGGGTGGTTATTTGTTTCTTCCGTCTATAGAAAACTATAACTATACTTAGTTTATTTATTCGTTAACTCTTCTGATGTACTGCGGATTGTGGAATTCCTTGCCAACCTTTTGATCTTATTTAATGAAAATCATGTTTTGTCTACTTTTCTTTGGTTCTGTACGTATATACATATAAATATATGATTGTGTAGGAACTATGACACATGATAATGACCATGCTAATGAGCGAGAGTGATGCGAGCCGCAATGTTGTTTTCATGAAGTGAATTAGGAGGTCAAGACATATTAAATAAGCTAAATCATTCCCAATACTCCTCCAGGAAGATCCATACTCAAATTCCATAACATGATTGTAGAATGGATATTATTTTGTAACTATTCCTAACGTTTTTCAATAATGCCTTTCATTCTGTACAGAACAATCTACATGTGTTTTTTCACTTCCACTTTTTGTATGGCACTAAGATATTGTAAGTGTTGGATTCTGATAAAAGTTACTGTAAATGTAGTAATTTTATCATGACAACTGAAGTAGGTGAATTAAATGGACTAACTATTTTAGAATGGAAATTATTCGAGTATCCTGAAGTGAAGTTTTTTTTTTTTTATTCAGCTGTGTAAGGTTGCATTGGAGTTAGTTCGATGGACATTTGTAATTTTTGTCACTATTTGGGAAGCATACATTATTAAAAACAAGTAATCTACTCCTCCCTCCGTCTCGGAAAACTTCATATATTAAGGTTATCGCACAGTTTTATGCGAAAAGTTAAAGTAATGATAGAATATAAAAATGGTGGAAAAAATGTATTTTAGTGACAAAATGTGTAATTTGGATAAAAATTTGAAATTGTTTGTTAATTATTGGGTGTGGGTAAATTTCTTTCTTAATAATGTATGAAGTTGTATGGGACAACTAAAAATGACAAATGTATAAAGTTCTGCGGCACGGAGTACCTATAAAATAATAAAATAATCTTTAACTTACATATAAATTACGTACACATTTTAATAGGTACCCACTTTACCACTTTTTATGTTTTATAATTAATTTTAGATTTTCTTACCTAACATTCAAGTTATTTCTAATGTACGAAATTATCCGATAGAGAGGGTAGAATGACTTTAAGGATGAGCTTATAATTATCAGGTACTCCCTCCGTCCCGCAGAACTTTATACATTTGTCATTTTTAGCCATTCCACAGAACTTCATACATTACTAAAAAAGGAAGCTACACCACACCTAACAAATAATAAACAATCTCAACTTTACACTCAAATTACACAATTTGCCATTAAAAGTACACTTTTTCCCACTTCTTCTATATTCTGTCATTACTTTAACTTTTCGCATAAAACTGCGCGTTAACCCTAATGTATGAAGTTCTCCGGGACGGAGGGAGTACCTGTCATTTGGATTGGGGTCGGGAGGATGGGTGTTGAGTATTACAGGTTTAATTAGTGGTCGTTTGGGAAACGATTAAAATGAGCGGGTTTTGATTGGATTTTAACCGTGAATTACCTGAATTATGATTGCATTTTGAAAATTTGTGTTTGTGATGAAATTAAATTTTTATAGTTTTATAAGGTTGTTATATAGGGTGTGTAAGAGTGAAGTGATGTAAGGGTTTTTAAGATTATTTGATAGGTTCAAGGTTGTTATAATAAATGAAAAAGTAAAGTAAAAGAAAAATAGTAGGTATAAAGATAAAATTTAATTGAATTATGAATAGTTGGTGGATTAAAAAGAATATTGTTCAACGCGATTAAAGTCGCATGATAAACAGAATGAAAAACATAACTCGATTAAAACTGGACTTTAACAACGATACAAGAGAAAGATTATGGAGAAGTCACAAATCGTCCAAAAAAAACTTGGAAGTTGTGCCTCTGCGTTCAATTACGTGCTTGAAACTATTAAGTATGCAAACGTTGAGGAGAGCTAATATTAAGGTGTTGTCAACAAATTTTAGAGTTTTTTAACATTCGCAAAATGTTCGTGAAAAAATTCGGTCAACGTTCAGTTCGTGTTCGGTTTGACCGAACCGAACATGTTCGAGTTTTTTCGAACCGAACATCGAACACTTTTATTCTTTATCGAGTGTTCGCAAACGGTTCGCGACGCGAACACACACCAAAATATATATTATTATTATACATTTTGTCCACATGAAAATTCATGATGCAATTATGGTATTTTAGGCTTACAGTTTTCAGTTTGAAATTTATTATTGTTGTTTATGATGTTGTAGTATATTATTTTACTTTATTGTAAAATTTATAATTTAGAGCTTTTTTTAAACATAAACGAACAAAACGTTTGAACACATAATCTAACGCAAACGAACCGAACTGTAGAATGCAAACGAGCCGAACATGCGAACCGAACACGAACAACCAAAAAAAATGTCGAACCGAACTCGAACACTAATATTTAATGTTCGTCGAACACAAACACGAATCGAACATAACTTCGAACGAACAAACATTAATTTTGCCAAATGTTCGGTTTGTTCGGTTCGTTGGCCACCCCTAGGTAAATGTAATTTGAATTTTAAGATATGTTAGGTATATATGGTACTCCCCATGCCGAAACACTTCATAGGGTTGGCACATAGTTTTATCGAAAATTAAAATAAATGATAAAACATGAAAATTAATAAGATGTGTATTTTTAGCGTGAAAAGGTAATTAAAGTGCAAAAGTAATATTTTTTATTAATTAGTATATGTTTGGTAGTTTATATTTTTTATAATGTATAAAGTTTTATGAGATACTTCAAAATGAAAAATGTATGATATATCACATTCGTGTGTCATGAATCACATTGTATGCCATTTCCACTGAATGTATTGAAATTCAAGATAGGTAAAGTGTTACTCCCCATTCTGAAAAACTCCATACATTAGATTTATTGCGTAGTTTTAGGTGAAAAATAAAAATAAATCATTAAAAATGAAAATGTTAAAAACAAATATAAATTAGTTTTTTTGGGGGAGGGGGAGGATAGTGACTTAAGAACTACGTTTCGGTTTTTTTACAAAACCCAATCAAATTATGACATATACATTCCCATGTTTAATTTTAAGTTTTTTGGAATAAAAACAAATTTGTTCCCAATTCCCGGATATATATTCTCATCTAACTCAGAAATGCAATTCACGCTAAGAGAACGTCTATATACAACCAAACACAACACATAATCAAATATCCAAGTCGCCCTATATTCATTATATGTGCTAAAAATATTAACTGTACATAAGACTAATATATACCCGTCGAATTTCGACGGGTTATTATACTAGTTTTTATTACAAAATGAAAAATATATATGAAAAACACATGTCAGCATAGAGGTTAGTCTGGTTGTATTTTTTAATGATAAATAATTTATTAAAAAGTTTCAAAATACATAAAATTATTTAAATTAAATAAAAATTAAAAAACTGGTATGAGACATACTTAATCTCGATCAATTTTACGCACGCATTTCCCCAAATCCATATGAACCCTAATCCCCCAATATAATCACTCTCCAAAATACAATCAATGGGGCAAAATCAAAGCCTAATGCAAAAATATAACAAACATCAGTTATATCAAAGTCGAATGTTAGGATGACAAAGTGATAATGATTATGAGCAATTATATAACAAAATAATCAGGTATAAAGTCATATAATATGGGCATGTTTAGCACAAAGTCTCATGAGAGATGTCTATACATAAATTATATAGAGACGGTCTATATTATTAATAAAACCACCTATGCTATTAATCAAATGTCTATGTTGTTAACGAAAAAAGTTTTGTTGTAATATGTAAAAGACACCAATGTTGAGATTTGAGAACATAGATGTTTTGATTAATAACATCGATAATTTTCTTCACAATATAGGTCCGTCTCTAGATAAATTATGTAGAGACCATCTCTAGAGACTTCATATTTTGATAAACACAAAGTCTTGGAAGAGACGTGTATCAGTGAGTGACCTGAGAGACGGATTGATGTTCTTAAGTATATGTATAATGTTTTGTGAGTGGACATTTTATATCTTCTTTTTTTTGTGTATGTATATCATCAATGTTCTTAATAAAACATCTAATGTTTTTTGGATATAATTGTAATGTTTGTCCGTTTATTTTAGTCTCTTAAGAGACTTCCTCTTAGATAAGTTCAAATTGCATTAAGTTTGAACACATCAATCTTCCCCTTTTTTCCCACTAAATTGAGATAAGATTTTTAAAAGCAATTAAAGAAAATTTTATTTATTATCCAATTCAAAGATATATTTTAATTAATCCTATAATTTTTTTTTATGAATTTAGAAAATGTCAGGGATTAAGTTGAATCAGGGAAACGTAATACTATTAGAAAATGTAAGCTGAATCCAGAAGAATAGAGAATCATGAAGTTTAATTTTCTACTTATGTTTGTTATGAATACAGTATAACCTCGATAAATTAATACTCGATAAATTAATAATTTCGATAAAATTAATAATTTGTCCAATCCCAACTTGGGACCAGTACAAATTTAGACCTCAATTAATAAAATAATAAGATAATTTTTTTTTGAAATCCCAGTATATATATATACTGGTCCCAACGAAACTAACTCTCTCTCTCTCTCTCTCTCTCTCTCTCTATATATATATATATATATATATATATATATAGATATATATATATATATATATATATATATATATATATAGGTCATGCAATATTTTAATGATCAACAAAATTGAATAAATTTCAAACGGTAATAGTAAAATCTTCAATTGAGATATATAATGAAAATTTAGACCTAAAGTTTCATTATATATTTCAATTAAAGATTTTACTATTACCGTTTGAAATTTATTCATGGTCAAAGTTCATTTTTGTTGACCGTGAATTAGTGTAAAGTGGACAGATGGAGTATGTGTGTGTGTGTGATACACTTCAAAATTCTAAGATTGTTTAGTAAAAAGTGAATCTATAGTCACTTTTTTTTTAACTTCAAATCTATATTGAGTGCATCTATAAATCTAACCATTGCACTAAAGAGTTAGGGCGTTAAGTCTTCTCGTATTGCAGCAAAAAGTTGTGAAGAGTTGTTGCCGCTTGCAATGCTTATTTTCGAGTGACCGGTTCCAAAGCTATTGAATCATCCTCAGCTTCATCATCGACCGGATTTTGAATGGTATCAGCCACAATTTATTCAATGCTTTGAACTTCGTAACATTCATTATTTTCACCATGATAATCTAGCAAGTGATTCACATCCATTTTATGCCAATAATGCATACCCGTAATCAAGTTCTCAAGCTCACGAATGTCTTCTGCAAAATTTGCATCGTTTAAATCACTTAAGTCGGTTTGATTCGCCTGACGAATTTTGCAGCGTCGAAAGCAATTTGCTATGCCCTCTTGTTGCACATTTACTTTCCAAGCTGAGACGGCCAAATTAATAGCATCTAAAACATTAATCTTTCCCGGAAAAGAAATGTCCAACTCATAACCTTCCAAAATCTTACGGTTTAACCTTTTGCAATAGTACATTTAAAAGGCTCTAATTATCCCAACATCACATGGTTGGATTTTTGAATTCACAAAATGTTAATTGGAACTTGTTTTTCTAATTTATTTTTCATCTATAACTAATACACATTATAATTATTATATTGGATTTGAAAATTTAAAGGTCATACGTAAAACCACTTTAAATTAATAAATTATTAATTTAACGATATAATAATATCTCGATAAATTAATAAAATATCTCGGTCACAACATTATTAATTTATAGAGGTTTTACTGTATTTATTTATTAAACAAACATTTTATAAAAGGAATGCGTACCTAGGCTAGGCTGATCGAGTCCGTAAATTAGTAGTTCACGTAATAATCACATCACCTAAAATTCTCTGTGCCCCCCACTAAGGGTATACCACCAAACCTTGCGAACTGTCGGTGGTAATTTTGTTTTAACAACCCAACTCTATAAAAAGTCCAGATGCATAATGATACAAGAGCACTCGGGAAAAGATGGTACAGGGTCATTGTCCTTTGGTTCACCGAACGATTGAACTAGAACTGGATACTTATCTTCATGTCCATCTGTCCATATGATTATGTTTAATCACACTTCAAGTTTTCATCCCAATATGGTAGTACCAGTTTGTTTCGAAATACACTAACTACGGTCCAACGGTTCGTCCAGGTACAGTAGAGACGGTAAAAAAGCAGTGAAACGAGTGTTAACGTCCTTACCAAAAACCGCTACAGCTAGTGTATTCCCCAGCTGTAGCGTATTTCAAACAAGCCGATAACTAGTAGTTGAAATTGTGACATGACGTTGTGGTTAATAATAATCCACCGAACTTCTGGACTTCGTTCAGACTACTTAGTTGTTGACTAGTCTCCAATCAAAACACCATAAAAATATACCAATGTCACCAACAACAGTCTCAAATGTCTGCCTAAGTTGGGAACTTGAGGTAAAAATTGGACCATCAAGAATCAAACTTGGCGGTTGATTAAAAAGGCCACCGAAAGTTGTCATCATCATCAAACATAAACAAGATTATTACAACATGTGAACATTATTAACATACAGACAACAAACAAGACAAAAGGGTACCAAGATCTCATTAAAAATTGGAAATATATGATCATAATAATAATAAAAATTAAAAATAAAACAACACTTTTTTATGCCTCCTCCCTATCTAGATGTACAGAGGAAAATTCTAAATAGAAGAGAACCAACCGATTTTTCAAAGCAGCCACATTGCATTTCCACTCAAAATGGAATCAAATTCCCTTACACTACTTTGCATCCATTCCCCCTATTGGCATTAAACAAAAACCGCATCAGATCCCTCCTACCTTTTACATCCTTTGCCAAACAAGGCCAGACAGTAGATGAGCCACAGAGTAGGCCACAAGGATAAAGGTGTATCCGCCGATTGATAGTGACACGCCTGCGTCAGTAGGGCCCAATCCGCTTCCAGCCGGTCCAAGGGTATTGATACCACCGGTGTTACTGCCTGGGGGAACCATCGTGCCCGGTGTGAAGCCCCCGGGGTTAGTAGTGGAACCACCGCCAGTTGGTGGAGTCATCGATCCGCCTGTGGTTGGTGTGCCGTTGGTTGGTGTGCCGTTGGTCGGGGTGCCTGTGGTTGGGGTGCCTGTAGTTGGTGGGGTGCCTGTAGTTGGTGGGGTGCCTGTGCTTGGGGTACCAGTGCTTGGGGTGCCAGTGCTGCCACAAGCAACATTAAGTTTAAAACCGGGACCAAGTATCTCAAGGACTATATGAGAAGCTTATAGAGATAAAATTATATCAAGTGGCATGTTCAATGGAAGGAATACATTTGGACCTAACTTGACTAAAATAATCAGAGGTAAATTAATTAAAGAGAGACAAATGAACAAATATCTGGACATCAACGCCATGCCAGTTCATATGACTTTTTGATGATTTTCTGTCAACACTTTTTTTAGCCCAAGATTCCAACATTTACACTAAGAAATTGTATCAGTAATCTGGATGAACTTAACTACTATAATTATAACCCTTCAAATGCACAATAGAACCTTTTTCTCTATCATTGGTAGAAAATCAACATAATCCTGCCTTTGATTCCACTTTTAGAAAGGAAATAAGGGAAAACAAGACAAACAAAACAATAAAAAAGGAGTTTCTAGGCCATTTTTGTTAACATCTGACATCCATTATGTATAGATGCAGGAATCTAAAGTAACAAACACCTCAAACAATACTAAACCTTTCCTAACTTCATCAAGAAATAACATGCTATGTTTTCTCAAGTCTTCAATTTTTTTTTTTTTTCTGTCGGTAAATTACATAAAAGGAAGAAAAAAAGACAGGACCGCTTCATTACAGATCCCCACAGTGCCAAATTAAGATAATCTCTTCATACACATAAACCAAGATTCAAAATTTTATCAACAAGAAAAGATAGAAGCATCATACCTTGGACTGGCTTGATACACGCATCCAGAAGAAACTGAACCTGAAAAATGACCATAAAACAAATGAAGTTAGCCACAATTCAAGACTGACCTGAAATAAACATAAAAGGGAGTATTATATATACAAAACACTTGCTATGAATAATAGCTAGACTAAATAACACTTACTAGGTGGGTTTTGAGATGGGGCAGCAGTGCCACTGAAATCACAGCTTCCTTGGGTTTGACCTCTTCTCTGGAAATAACTATTCACAGCATAACTGCAGTGATCCCTCACTGTATTAGGGTTGTAACAAGCCCCACTGGACTGAATAGCTGTACAATCAGCCCCATTTCCACAAGCATAGTCAATTGCTCTCTGAAGAGCAGTCTCACTTGATGAAGTGCAAAGGCAGTAAGTTGCATCTGAAAAGTTAAGTCCAGGTTCAAACAGATCAGGAAAAAAGATCACAGCTTTGTATAACCTTTGTTAAATGCAAGGGGTTTTTAATCTGGAGTTGGAAAAAAAATCATTGTATGCTTCAAGTGCTACAAATCCAGCTCAAACATTCAAGAAAATGAACAGTAGAATCATAAAGTACCAATGTTTTGTGACGAATCTAATAAAGATTACACCTTTACAGGTTTTTCATATGGGATTTTCTTTTTTAGGAAAAATATAATTATAATTATGCTACAAGTGCTACAAATCCAGCTCAAACATTCAAGAAAATGGTAAGTAAAATGATGAAGTACCAAACTTTGTGAAGAAAATCGAAAAAAGATCACACCTTTACAGACACTTTAGTAGATGTAAGAAGATTTTTAAGTGGGTTTTTCTTTTGTTGACAAACAGTTACTAATATTTAAGCTGAAATTATACAAATCCAGCTACAAAAACCCAAAAAGAAACAGAGTGAAAAAAGAACCAAAACAGTGAAAACCTCAAATTTTACCTGAATGGGTAGCCATAGCTAGGAGCATGACCAAACCAAGAACAAGTGCAGCCATTATCAGTTCAAGATCCTGAAGATGAGACTATTTTGTTAAAAGATGGTTCTTGAAAGAGAGAAGCTGAAAGAAAAGAGTGTAATGAAGGCAATGGAGATTTCTAGACAGAGGAAGAATGAGATGAGGATGACGGTGGAGAGTATAAGTGGCGTTTTTATACGGCATGGTGTGCTTTTGGACAGTATTTATATTTGTTTAATAATAATATTTGATTAAAAGTGTTGTTTGGGACAAATGCCACAGGTTTTTGTCATTTACACTTACTGTATTTGTACTATGTTACTGTTTATGTTTGGTGCTTCTCTCAAACGGTCATAAACTCATGTGAGGCACTTGGATCTTTAACCCAACCCTGGTTTAGCTTTTTACTGTTTATTTTCACTTTTGAGGTTAAAATTTTATTTAAAAGAATTTGATTATTGTAAATGCTTAGACTCTAATCATGAAAGCTCTCGCCTGCAAGGTAATTTAATACCAACGATGTGTGTGCGTGTTTCATTGTCATTTACAACCGTGATACATCAGGTATTGGTCGTGGCCTCGTGGGGTCGGATCGCTATAACAATAATCAGCGTAGGATTATCTGAAACTATATGAGTAAGTTTTACAGAACATACAAGTTAGCACGCACCGAAATACAGATCATATTGAGAAACTTTTGGAGATTTTAAAATTAAATTTGTGAGGTTTCCGGACTAAACGGATGTTATTATAAAAAGGTACACATGTGTGTCCTAATCACTGGTAGCCACGATGGTTCAAATGGTACTTTATTTTATGTTATTACATTGTTACATGGTTCGTTAGTAATTATTGGTAATTTTTCATTTACTGGAAATTGGTTGGATATCAATTTTGAACTTTGGATGGTGTGTAGCTCTCTTATCTGGTCACTGTTAGAATGTTGGCTTAGATAGTGATATTATAATATAGTAAGGTTTTATGATGACAATTTGACTACGAATCTATGACCATGAGGGCAACAAGAATAATTTTATGCATCATAACTAGGACACGCACTTAAGGTGACATGCTATTAACCGTAAAAAGCATGCTTATAAGCAACTTGTAGAAGTTAAACATCAAAAACTTTTTTGAACATCAAAAATTAGTTGTAATGAAATCTCTTGGCTCTTGAGTTTATCAAATGAGCAAATCTATGTTCTAGTCTTCTATTTCATGTGATGTGTCACTTAATTATGAATGAGGGTCTTAAAAGTATGGGGCATCCTGAGTGTGTGTTTGCAAATACTTTTACTGATGCTTTTTTGTCTGCTTTTGTTAAAAGTTGATTAAAGTTGATTTTAAATAAAAGTTATTAGTGTTTGATATAATATACAAAAAACAACTTAAAGTTGTAAAAGCAATAAAGCATAAGTTTTAGTGGTTGTAAAAATTAATTTAATTAGTTGATTTTAATTTAAAAAAGAGCTACTACCTACTTAAAGCAGATAGAATCAGTTATTGGGTTGCTTCTGAAGATTACCTGCTTTTTTCCAGAGAAGCTACAGCAGCAGAAGTTGTAATATAAAACATTAAAAAATTACTTTTAATTCTTCTAAAATTACAAAAGCAATTTTTTAAGCATTTGCAAACACAAGCTGAATACTAACCAGCAAATGGAAAGGAAACGGTGGAGAATTTGGAGGAATATTGGTAAAACACGTATACTACTCATTTCACATGGAAATAAAATAAAATGAAATTGTACCCACTTCCGTGGCAGAGGGTACCACTGTTCATAAATGCCTTACGACCTAAGTGACACGTGTAGACCTTTTTTCCCTCTCCCAGCAGCGTTTAAGAATATAAATTTGACTTGTTTATCCATTTGAACTAATTTAATCGGTCGAGTTACGATACTTTGATCGGTGATGTTACTCATGGGCATGTGCCATGTAATAATGCAATGGAAAAAAGGTGATCATTAATATGAGTTGCGTTCTCAATTTTTTTATTCTACATTTAACTTGAAACTTTTAAGCGTTACACATACGACCAACATACTATATTCCTACAATCCTACTTCCCAGGAAATGAAGTATTAGCATGCCCATAACAACCAAACTCAGGTAAATGCATCTCAGTCCTCAGAAGTGAAAAATGATGAGTTTCTTATGGTATCCTATTACAATACATATCAATAGTCATATATAGCGACAAGCCGACAATAGTCATATATAGCGACAAGCTTAGAAAACATATAGTATAGCTTTAAAACTAGCTGAAACAGGGAAAAAGAAACACTAGTGAAAGTTATAGCGCAAGATCCATCTAACAAAATCTCATCCTCTTGGGATTCAGCTAAGGAGGAGGACTGAACTTCGCAAAGTCCCACCAGTACGATTAAATGAATGTTTTATGACTGGCGAAAACAATCATTTTTAAGTCGCTCAACGCAAGCATTCAACTCAGTAACTTCTGCAAAAGAAACGGAGTTGTTGATGTTAAAAATAGTGGGACTAGAACTCAGAATCATGTTAAATGAAGCCAGTATAACGTGTACCTCATTTTCATCTCCTTTGGCGTTGGTTTCCTCGGCTTTGCCATTCTCATCACCTGCAACATGTAAAATATCTAGCCTTTAACGTTCTGAGTACTAGAATGAACTCCAATCTAAAAATTCCAAAGCAAGAACATTTGCGCAGCGGTCATGTAAAGCTAGTTGTGAAAGCTTAAACGTGCATGAAGAGATGCAACTGGAATATATCAAAGGAGGTTCAGATTTATTTACCACCATCTTCAGGCAAATCAGAGGTCCAGAGAGTGAGGTTGTCTCTCAATAGCTGCATAATCAAGGTGCTATCTTTATAAGACTCTTCACTCAATGTATCCAACTCCGCGATGGCCTCATCAAATGCTTGTTTTGCCAAATGACAGGCTCTGCCAATTTTTACAAGTACAACATTGAATTGTTGAAATTTGAAGAATTGAAAGACAAATGAGCAAAAAAACTGCAAAAATGATTAACCTCTCAGGAGAATTCATGATCTCATAGTAGAACACTGAGAAGTTCAATGCCAGACCAAGACGGATAGGGTGCGTTGAATGAAGTTCTGTATTTGCAGTAGCTGAAGCAGCCTACAGAGTATGGAAAGCATAAAATACATGAGAAACACAATGAATCCATTTTCACATGTGTTACTTCTTTAGTGTACTGCATTAGGAAACACAAAGAAGTAATGTTCATGTGTGTTATAGTGCATGTCTCCATAATTATTCAGGGCCAGTAATTAACATGCCTCATAGCCCTTGAGCGACTGTTCAGCTGCCTCTTTTTTCTCTTGGTCAGTCTTAAACTCAGCGAGGTAGCGGAAATAATCACCTTTCCTGAATTGTAGAATCCATAATGAGTCAGCTAAGAGGCAAATACATTCTGTCAACACATTCATGCAACTGAGAATTTGCTTAAGCTACGCTGTTACGAAATAATCACTGTTGATTTATATCTCGATTTCTCGTCAACTTAAAAATAATAGCAGCTGTGTGCCAACATGCAAGTATTGATGTTCTTCAGCTTCCAAAATTCAAAACCTTCCTTCTAACTTCAGAATCACTTCTTTCTCCCAGTTATCCCTACACAAACTGCTATTGTGAAGATAGGGGCAACGGCTGAATTTAAGAAGGAATAGCCAAATTGTGGGACTATGTTAAGGGGAAAACAATAATGGTCAGGTAGAAAATAGATTCTTGGTTCCAACAGGCAGTTCAAGAAATCAAGTAGATTTCAGTAGTCCCGGATGCCAAGACAATTCAAGTCAATGATGCAAAAGCAAACACTTTAATCCCATCTCTATATTTGGCAAATAGACGGGAGATATAACCTAGAAAGATTAATATTACTTGGTTTTGTAAAAAAGAAAAATCTGCTAGAGTAAGACATAATTTACTTGATAATATGTATGGCGCCATAAATGAAACAGAAAGGTGTAGATGAAGTAGTAAATTATACTTCAACATACTCCCCCATCCCATAAAAAGCTTCCAATCTTTCCATGTTAATTGTTCCTCAATATGGTCCATGTTCCATTTTTGAAAATACAGTTAGGCTCTGTTCTTTTCGCCTGCAAACTCATTCAGTTCAGTTCTGCTTAGTTATATTTTATACTACAATTCAGTTCAGACGAAGAGAACAGAGCCTTACCCTTATATCAAACATATTTACAACTTTACCACACTTTATCAATTTTTTTTTTCCTTTCTTTATCAATTCCTCACTTACAAGTTCTATTCATTTTTTAATCCAAACAGCATAGACTTTCCTTTATTTAATAATAGTATAACTTATTTTGTACAATAAGATTCAACTGGAGCGGAGAGGTAACAAACTAAAGAATAAATTCATATAATGCTAGAGGCCAAAGGTGAAAAGTGTCTTACATCTTGTAGTAGAAAACTGTTGCTTCTCCTGAACCAGAAGAGGGAACCAGATGCTTATCAATGACTTCAAGAATGTCATGACAGATTTTAGATAGCTCATCCTCCACTTTCTGGCGATACTCTTTGATCAACTTCACATTGTTCTCATTTCCCTTGGACTCTTCCTTCTGCTCAATCGAGGACATAATTCTCCATGAAGCTCTGCGGGCACCAATAACATTCTTGTATCCAACAGAGAGTAGGTTTCTTTCATCAACTGACAGCTCAACATCAAGTTTTGCAACTTGCTTCATACACTCAACCATTTCTGACATAAGAGTAGAACAGAAATATTAGATTAGCAAGAGTGCTAGACTATCATTTATTAACTGAATCTCTCAAATTATATGCAAAATAAAAAGTTTCCAGATCGAGCTCAAGTCTCTATTAAAACAAATATGTGAAGCCCACAAATTGAATGAATGCTTTTCAAGCTTATTTTGTTCCTGCAATTACAAGATTATGCTCATTCCCCAGGAAAGCAGCAAAATATGCTTTTGATGCCCGTTACTGCAATTACCAGATCATGCAACACTACCTCCAAAATCCCATGACAGATTATGCCTAAGAGAACCTACAACACTGACTTCTTCTGTTTTGCTCTTCAACTTTTAAAGAACAGAGACGCACTCCTCATCTATCTTGCACAAATCCGATCCAAACAGAACTTCTAACTCTAAGTAACAAGTTAAAAAGATAAAAAACGCAATATGAATTCCATGAAGTTCCATTTCAGGCACATGCAAATGTTTAGTTTTGGTGTTGTTCAGCTAGTTCCATAGATGGCAGGATTGGCTTAAGACCTTAAAAGAGAGAGGAGTAGAGGACAGTTGCATCATTAACTATGTTTGGGTAATCACATCACCTGCCTTTAAGCTTCATGTCCTAAAGGGTAATAGATTTCCAAGGTACAAAGCCCAGCTTCTTTGTTCAAAAACATTACTACTGCAAATTATTTGTCTAACTTATCAAATTGATGAGATTTAACAAAACCCGTAGTTTAAAATATGAAAAAATCACTGATAGATATTGACAGCCCAAATAATAATTGTATAATAGACCAAGATCTAATACTCCCCTCTCTTCCCCTCCAATTTTAGAACTGACAATGTCACATTCTATACCTTTCGCAAAGAGATTAATGAACTTTTTTGTTATTTCCTCACCTGTTACTTCCAGTCTTATACTCTTATCCCTAATCAAACCATCCAAAATATGTACAACCTTGAATAGGAAGGAGTACAAGTACAACTTAAATGCATAAGAATAAAGGAGTCATTCTACTCATAAATCATTCAAAATTAGATTAAGGGATAATGCACAATCGAAAATTAGACAAGAGATTTGGCTTATTATACACACATTCAATTAACATGAGCAAAATTGCAGCAATAATCAGACACATGACACATTGAAGACAAAAACACAAGCACCTGGTGTGCATCAAACACACAGGTGACAGCGATCTCTAATGAACGAATTCACCTCATCAAACGAAGAAAATGGAATCAAAATGCATGTAAAATGTGAAGCGTCAATACGAAAAATTAAAAGTACCGTCATAACGCTCGGCTTGTTCAGCGAGCTTGGCCATGTAGACATGAGTCTCCCTCTCCTTTTCAGTCGACATTGAGGATCTGGAAATGATCGAAACACGATAATCTTCAAGTTTTCGTTTTTTTCAGAGAATGCAAATCAGCAAAGGAAAGGAATGAAATGATTGAGAAGAAGGAATAGAAAGAAAATTGAGAGAGGCAATCTGGACAGGCGCATAATTCGTCCAGAACTTGCAGTTTTGTAATGTACACAACACACGTGTTCTTTCTATTTTTGTGGAGTGAGTGAGTGAGTTAGTTCATCCAAATCCAAGGAGAATAATAATTACACTTACCAAAGCACACTATCCCTGGGTGCTAAAAAATGGAATTACTTGAACCATGTTAATTAATGTTAGTACCAAATCAAACGTCCTCAAAATCCCGCTCAGTTTAATACTACAAACAAATGTGCCCGGCATTATTTTAAGGTGTGTGACATATACTCGCGTTAGGTGCAATTTGGGACGTACATTTTCTTACGAAAAAATATAAATTACAAGATTTACCCTGAGTTAATAAAAATGTATTCTTGACACGTATCGCTACTTTTCGTCTGTGTCGAAAAGATTTTAGACTAAAATTAATCTGCATACATTGTAACAATTTTATAAAGTATTGAAAACTGGGAGCAACATGATCATCTGTACTCAGTGGGACGAAGTAACATAATTTGATAAAGTAACTCTGGCACGATCACTATTTTCCAGCATCCCTTGCCAATTCCGTTGTGCCCTGAGCTAGAATTCAATGATTAAATGTTACTATGGAGTTAATTAACTGGACTTAACTCGGTTACTTTGCTTGTCTTGATTAATTTTTTATACGTTGTCATACATGACCCTAGCCTTAAATTAAACTAAGGCCGGTGCAGTACCAAAATACTCTTCGTAGTTTAGGTTTATCATTGACTTTGACTGTGTGGTTGTAATGATATAATGTAGTATCACCTATGCTGAAAGGAAGCAGATGAATCGCTTTTATTACCTGATTTAAGGTTTAAACTTCAAGAGCATTCGATGAATACGTCCACATCTCGACGCCTAAAGTGTTTATTGCCCGATTCCGTGCGTAATACTGTTATTGCTAAATTTTGCTAAGGAGGATTGCAGTCGATAGCAAATGTACATACAAGTATGATACAAGTGAGCCGAAGACATAAACTGTAGCCAAACAGAACTGGAGTAAGACCTGAACTTAATTTCTTACATTTTGGGTGCTCGCAGCAATCATCAGATGATAATATAATGTCCTCAAGTACAAACCGAATCCAACTACAAAAATAATCAATAAATGTGAAATCCAAAAAAAGAAAGGGAGAAAAAGGGATCAATAAATGAATTGCTACAAACTCCTGTCTGTCTGTATATGGGGAAGATTTTCTTCTCCTTCAGCTGGACTAAGGAACTTCAAGATTTCTGTTACCATCTTTGCAAAAATATTTTACTTCACCAACATGTGAAGCTAAATTTCAACTTCAGACCTATTATAGAGTACTTGATGTGATCGCAACGTGTCAAATTTTTACAGTGTGTGTGATCACCTCAAACATCCAAGGACGACAGGATTTATACGGGTTGAAACAGAAAAGGCTGTTGTGGAGATGATCAGAGCTTCACTAACTGGAAAATTATTTTCTCACAAATGGTTTTTGGCATACGAGTAGGCGCTGGTCACTGCCATTCTGAAGATCTATCACTCGAGCCTCCCAGCGGAGGCGTGTAACAAGAGATCGTGCTTTTTCTACGGGAGCAATCTTATCAGAAATGATGATCCATCCCTGCCAAGAGTCAATAATGTGATATTTTTAATAGCAAATTATGCTTCCGGATCTTTCATGAGCTTGTCGCATATCAAATATAAGAAGACGGTGAAGACTAAAAAGAGAAATTACACATTACCTCAGGCCGAAGAATACGGTCCATCTCAAGTATTAAATCTAAGATACTGCACTCTTGAGCAGCAATGTGTGATAGGAGTCCCTTCGCGTGAAGCATGTCATATGTCCGGGGGTATGTGGGGAAAGGTTCACACCTGTTTCGTAACATATTAGCATTTCATGTAGCAAAATAAAGAAGGCAAGATCACAGGATGCGTTAGTGTTCAAGAAGAAACATTTTTGTTGGAAGGGTTTAAAGAAACCAAAAACATATAGAAAACCTTCCAGATTGGGCATCAAGAACTTCTGTAAACGACAAACTTCTATCTTATAGAACATTTTAGTCAAATATTGTCCCCCATATCTACTAATAATGTGTGTGAAGCCGTGAAGTGGAATTTCACAACCAGAAGTAGCCAGAGATAATATTTCACTTCAAGGACATGACAAAGAAGGGGTACTAAAAAAAAATTACCAGTTATGCAAGACACCAGTAAAACTTTGATCAAGAATGATGGGAAGGGTATTGCGTCCACCTAGCGGGACCACATTCATCACCCATGCAGACTTTCCAGCTTCCCGTAACGCGGAATTGAAACCCCCAAAATGTGCATTCATATCCATCACATTCCGAACCATATTGTATGGAGGCATGGGATCTTCATCACCAGGCCTCTTTGGATGGTCAGAAAAAATTAAGGGAGAAAGCAATGACCAATAATTTCTTAATGCGGATCTCGAGAATTGCAAATCTTCAGAAAAATCTTCAGGGTTAATTCCTGTATACCACATAATAACAATGTTACCCTGTTTGCAAACTAAAAGTGGCATCAAATAGTGATTTTTTTAATTAAAAAAACTGTAAAACCACATTTTATGTACACTGGTCTAAACTTACAGAATCACCCATCCCAAGTGTTAGCCTTTAGGCATGGTTTTCCCAATGTTTTGGAAATTTCGGTTTTTGTAAGACTTAGGCTCTGTTCTCTTCATCTGAAAACTCATTAATTTCAGTTCAGTTCAGTTCTATTCAGTTCTGCTTAGTTGTTTTTTATACTACAAATAAATTCAGTTCAGTTCCATTCAATTCTATTCTGTTCAGACGAAGAGAACAGAGCCTTACTAAACTATGTATAGAGAGTAGTTTACATATAAAATAAAAATAGCAATAGCACTATGTACCCTGTACTTCAAGCTCAGCAGAAGTTGGAAAACCAGAAGATCGGTTCTGAATTGGGATCCACCGCTTGCCAGTAGTCCCGCTTATACAGTGTACAAGTGGCTTGTAATATGATTGGGTGTCCTCTCCGCTACAGACGGGGATAGCTCCCTGCTTGCTAAAAGAGAAGAAAAGAAAAGCAAAACATTATTTTAGGAGAATTGTACAAGCAGTTTGTGGAGGTTGCAGACTACTGGACTGAAGAATTTGGGACGAAAAGATAGTGGATACGATGCTTCAAAAATCCAAGGACGTAGTCATACCTATAGCATTGAGTATCCGTAGTTTTCTGCCAGAGATAAGTTTCCTCTTGATGTGCCAAAAGATTCCAACAGAGCTTTTGCGTGAAGTCTTCAAAGGGAGGAGAAGAGATTCCCTTTTTTGCCCCTGCAGAACTTTCTTGCAGCTTGCTTCTGGGCGAGGTTAATACAAAATAACCTCCGGGCTTGAGTACTCTGTCAACTTCAATGAGAAACTTCCCATCTGACAAACACAACCGGTGTAAGAAAAATGAGCTGCGACCAACCCAGAGTTGGACCACTATACGGAATGTAAGAAACATATAAACCAGTATTGAAGAAAGGAAAAGCAATGTGAAGCAGGTAAAAAAAAAAAAAGAGCATAGCCAATATGTCCTGAAATTGATCTTAACATTTTTCTCTCATAAGAAAAGATCATTAAAGACATTTACTTAATTCTCTACTCAGTGTGACATATATATTAACTTCATACGAGACTGGATCACAAAATGTTTCATTGATGAACAAACTCATGATGGGTTTATGCAATTATCTTGATCAAGGAGAAACTAATTTCTGAATAAATGTCAAGTATCACTTGCTATTTTAGCTGCAAGACAAAAAGCCTCCACCACACCCTTCACTGGAACCTATTACTACAATTATGGTTATCAGATGTTGGATTTACCTCCGTTAAGTAGACAAAAAGTCTCAACCATGCTCTTCACTTGGAACCTATCACTACAGTTATGCGGTTAGCATAAATGTTGGATTTACCTCGGTTAACTACTTCACCAGTAGCACGATTCCTTTCATTGCTATATAGTGTGTGTGTGTGTGTGTGTTTACATATATACATACATATATATGTGGGCACACAATTTGGTTCAAAGAGCTTGACTGGTATAGATTTAGAGGTACTTAATGCTGTAAAATAAATTAGAAAACAAGAAACAAAGCTCAGTTAGCTTTTACAAAATATATCCAGTTGATCACTACTTGCATCTCTGAAAGACTGAAACATCTTACGCTTCATTTACACAAGGTGCCTTACATATAATTGATCCTCACTGGACCATATTAACAATCCTATTATATAGTGCATGCTTCTTTCATTAGCAAGTGCTAAAGGTATTTAGAATGTGATAATAAAAATATTCCTCTTGACACATTCCAAAAGAAAGAAGTAGTTCTATTGCATTGTAGTTGTAACTTTTTATAAAATTACAAACCAAAATAAGTAATAGATTTGAATGCTCATTGAGGAGCTCCAGAAAGAGAGAATTGGAGGCAGATGGGGAATATGTCAAAGGAACTGTATTGTCTTATCCTAGCTGCTTTTGAATGCACTGTGGGCTGTGGCTAGGTTAATGTGTGTTCCACCATAATCAAAGCAGTTTTCTATGTCTATCTTTCTTGCTAGTTTGTCCAAATGTAGGTGTATTGCCGATAACAACAATACAGTGCAGATATATTAATTAATGTTTAATGAAACAGCATGAAAACAATGGTGTGATTCTTCGATAAACATAAATTTCGAAGTTGCAAACTGATCCTACATCACGAAATGGTCAGCAACAAATTAATGGCAATTACTCTCTCTAGTTTGGCCAATGATTTGCTAACTATTCAATTCCCTAACTGTATAACTCAGAAATAATCTCGTGTTTTACCATAGAACAGAAAGTCATCTAACAAACCAGGAGATTAAGATGAATTCCTATTCAGCAAACCTAAAATCTACTTCATGCAAGTGTTGACAAACCTTAAGAGTACCAAAATCTGTACAAGGTTAGCAACAATATAACCAAGCAATACTTGCACGGGTAAATCATATATTCCATAAAGGAAAGAAAAATAAGATTCATGTGACGCAGAAACAAAGTACCTTTGTCATCCCAAAGGATACCACATTGAGTGCAATGAACCATGTCATATGATAAAGATGGAAATGGCAATTGTCGTGAGATGAAGTTGGCAATGATTGCCGGGAGACCTCTCTCAAGAGCAAGCTGAACTTGACTCCCAGTTGATTCATAGGCTGCCATACAAAGAGCCATCAACTTAAGTGAAATCAAATGAGCGCCAAAGCTACCAAATCCACATCCAATATCTAATATGTTGCGAACCTGTAAATCAGCACAAATGAAATCTTCAGACACTGCAAGGTAACAAGGAAAATGAGCTGCCTCATGATAAATAAACTCAAAAACGCAGATAAAGCTATAAAATGAAATTTTGGAAGAAAATCATTTGGTAAGAAATGCAAACAAGCATGGTGAACAGAAACTTACACCGGCTTCACGAAATTCAGCATCAGTTCCCAGTCCTATCATCTCAGCAATCTGGTGAGAATAATCTTTGACACCATCAATGATCAATCCATCATCTGAATGAAAAGAAATTTGATTCTCTTCGAGCAACATTAGCCTACAGAAGTAAGATAAAAGTATAAATATATGTGTGCCCATTTTATTTATACCTATATGCCATCTTTTATTGCTGGACAAAGAAGCATAAAGATAGAAGTTAGCATCTAGTGATTCCAATTGTTAAAGAAAAAAATATTAACCTTTTTGTCATGCTTCCAGATGAAAGAAATTGATCTTTGCTGAGCTTCACATTACCACTCCATACAATATCCCTACCTGTTGGCCAGGTAAGGGGAGTTTTATAATCCTTGGGCGGACGAATCAAGCAATGATCTCGATCTCTTGATATTTCACAATGACGATCAAATTCATCCCCATCTTTTAAACCAGCTAGCAGATTAGCAGAAACATTGTAACAAGGGACATAATTTTCCTTTTCCTTCCCACAAAGAATAAAGTCACCTGCACGATTTTGTCCTAAATTCTGCAACTCTAAATAGTCATTCAACGCTTGCTCTTTCAATTTTCTATACTTCGAACTTGATACAGGGATAACTGAATCCGTCCCAGGATCATATGTGTTTGAGGAAGATCCCAACAGCACAATCAACACACAGACACTGACTACACACAACAGCAACCAGTTGAGTGGCGGTCTAGGGCCGAAAATCAACGCCAGTTTATTGTGCAAAGAGATTCTCATATCCACTTAAGGCAACCCAATTCAGAGTAAATGCAGAAAAAAATTCACTACAACTTGAACCTCCAATGAGACCGAAAACGACAAGAAGTTAACAGATATAATCCAAAAACCTCCTCATGCGGCATTGAAGAAGCCCACACTCAAGCTCCCGAAAACGACAAACTCCGCAATTTCCCCCTGACATCACATAATCAAGTTACCAAACATTCAAAATCAAGATCAATCAATAAACCTCCAGCTCAACTGCCACCTAAAAACCAGATAACTTAAAAATCCAATCTTTCACACTCTGAATTGATCAATGAATCACAACCAAAACCAAAACATACTAGATCAATTCTCACCTGCACAAATCAATCAACACAGCAAAATGAATAGAAATTCAATCAGATCCTAACCTCGGATCAGATCCCTAACACCTAAGAAAGCTAGAACAATCATCTGAAACATAAAAAAAGTTGCAAAATTGTGGAAATTAGGGTTTACCAGTAGATAGAGTTCCGTAAAGATAGGACACACACACACACAATGCAGGTGCAGAAACAGATACGGAGGTTAAGCGAATGCAGAGGCATCCATTTTTTTTTACATATATTGAGAAAGGTGTAAGCAGCTTTTTGGAAGAAGATAAAATGAAAATTAAATGAAAATGATGATTATTATACGTGATGATGATGATGATCGTAAAGGACTGTTAATCTGTTACAGGACACAGAGCAAAGAGTTGTAAATGGTGAGGAGAGAGATGAGATCCAATCTTTATTGTTTGGGGAATATTTGCATTTTGGTCCGTGTATTTTCTGTTATTGCACATTTTGTCAGGATTTATTTGTCGTTATTTGGGTAATTGTTGTTTGCGTAAAGTAGAAACTTGAGACCAGAATATAGGGGTGTGTATTTGGTTGCCAGATGTTTAAACATTCTTCTCCTGCAATCATCATTATTTGTTAATTAATTAATCTTGCATTATTGCTAACGTGAGATGCAATTAAGGTAATAGATTTCTTTTTTTTTATCAACAGGTAATAGATTTCTTTAATGACGCCTGTTTATGAACTAATTTCTCACAAGTCACCATCTTGGCAAGTTAGATTACACATGAGTGTCCCTTAAATTCATTATTCTGTATTTTTAAGCTATACAATTTCCTTAGAGTAGGTCATAGGATGGTCTAGAAGGCAATGATCTCATCTGAAGTTTCAATAAAGTTTCATTCGATTTTATTAGACACTTAGGTTAAGGTACAATGTAAAAATTAGTTCGAATAAGTCTTGTTGGCTCTCATATGTTAGCAAGATCTATACCGCTTTGTCTTAAAGCTTGCTAGTAGTTTTCAGTGGCAATGCACATTTAAGGTTTAGCACATGGGTTACATGTTTTTTATGACGACTAATTTTTCTGTCACCGTGAAATTCATACGTTAAGGTGGTCAAGTAGTTTTAGAAAAAAATTAAATAAATGGTTAATCATTAAAATATGATGTAACTTGTATTTTTAGTGGTAAAATGTGTAGTTTTAGTTTAAAATAAAACATTTTAACTATTTGGTGTGTGGGTAATTTTCATTTTTATACTATGAAATCTTTTTTTTTTTTAATTATATGAAATCGAATCACAAATCTAGAAATATAAAATGTAGTACTATGAAGTATTGCCGATGGATGAGTAGTATTTGCATATAGAATAAAGTTTCAAACCACATGAAAATATGATACTGGCATTGTCTTGATTTACATGGTTCATGGTCTCCAAATATTTCAACGTTTTAGTAAAATAAATGTTGGTTCTCTTCAATAAAAACATCTTGGGTTACTGTATGGTGGTTGCATGCAAGATAATTTGGATATGAAGATTGTTTGGGTAGATTTTTGGTGAATTATCACATAACCAACTCTCATGCATGAAGGTATTATATTGTACTATGAGGCACTATACCACACTGTATGTATGCAGTAAGGAAAAGAGTGAGCCTATTTACACTGGCGGCATACATTTAATAATCTAATGGAGCATGATTTATTTGATGCTACGGGGTTCCCACTAGTCCACCTTATTCAAAATTTGACAATTGTCAACTCATTTAATTATTTTTTTTTATTTTCTTATTTTTCTAGCATTTTAACCTTAAACATAGTTAGAGTCTAGTCATGTTTTTAAATTAATTTATCTAAAAATTTTGGAAGAAATATCAGACCCCGTCACAAAATTTCAGTTCCAAATTGAATATTCAAAATCAAACTCCGTCAACCTAGAATTTCATTTTGAGGATGAAAGCCTCAATTGCTCCAAAAAGTTGAACCCTTTTCTGTTAAATATGAAGAAGATTTTTTAATGGCATCAACATCAAGCGGACATCAGGAGTCAATTTATTTTACTCATTCAATTTTAATCTGGTGCATACATGCTCAACTTTTTAATTTAAGATGTAAGATCTGAGTCAAGTTAGATACGATTTTCTCCCTTTTATTTATCATATTTTTACAATTATGTAAATTATTTTATTATATAAAAAAACGTGTTAAAATGTAATTTTTTGACGGGATCTGATGTTTCTTTCAAATTTTTCAGATAAATTAATTTAAAAACATGGCTAAACTCTAACTATGGTTAAGTTTAAAATGTTAGAAAAATAAGAAAATAGAAAGTGAATTAGATGAGTTTACACTTGTCAAAATTTTGGTGAAAGTGGACTAGTGGGGACCTAGAAACCAGAAAGTAGTTAGCTATGTCAATTGTTAAATTTGATTACAACCAGCTCACTGTTCCATAACAAAACAGTTATGCTGCTGAAAGTGAGTTGTAAATTCCTGGCAAAGTGAGTTGTGAATTCCTGACATTCATAAATAAAGAGAAAATCTGGCAATGCCAGAACATATATGGGTCCGCCAGTGTTCGCTTTGGCCAAAGCAAGACATACATCCAGTTGGTTTGGGATCAGTGTCCTACCTGGTCATACCATGTTCTAATGGGTTTCTTTTCATGCCGGTCTCATCTCCAATAATCTAAACTCTTAGTACGCCTCGGCGAATAGGCTAGTACGTGTCGAGTCTCCTCTACTGCACTAAAGTTGGATCCTTTCCGTTCCCTAAGAAAAGATCGAAGATTTAGTTCCAATAGGTGTTGATGGAACTGTATTAGCCAAACGCAAAGCTCTTGAAAACAAAAACAGCACGAGAACAACCCAACAGCCGAAATGGAACAATTACGAGCTGTTTTTCATGGAGTTAAACGACACTATTCATTTGTTAAAATAAAACATATGACAAAGAGAAATCAAATCTTGGAAAAAACTTTGATAAAACAAAGAGAAAGCAACAACATATAATTCAGTCTTACATTAAAATACAGTGTTCCAGCAAAACTTTGATAAAACAGAGAAAATTTTAGGAAATTGGAGTACAGGTTTACCGAGATCATAGTCATGTACAGCTACAGCTTTTCTGCCCAAGAACCATGACACCACAAAGTTCATCTCTTTAGCCAACAACCCGATATTTGGTACCCTATGGTCTCTGCAATTGTACACTTGGGAAAATAGTACAATATGATTAGGAAGTTTCCAAATAGATTTGCGCTCTTTAACTATTTCCCAGTTCTCTGTTCAAATAATCAACAAACATCCTCTTCGCACTCTCGGCATCTGAAGGGGGCGGTGGACCACTTAAGCTTGACTGCCCGGTTAACTTTATAAATGTTCGTCTTAGCCTACGCAGCTCAGGCAACCCAACAGGCCGTGACATATTAACACTTGGCAAACCTGGTCCAAGAGCAACACCATTTAGAGGACCTCCCAAAGCACGAGACTGTGCTTCTATTATCATGTTTGTTACCTCTTGAGTTGCTCTATCCATCTCATAGAGAGAATTTGCTTCTGTTGGACGCGCATTTTGGGTTGCAATAGTTGGTTGTAAAACTCTGACATCCTTTGTTTTAGAGTCTACTATTTTCGTCAGGTATGTAACAGCATCTACTATAGCTTCAGAGGATTTCAAGATTCCTTCTCTGGAAGGCCATAACTCAAATAACGGTGAATCCCAACGATTTCTACTATCTGGCCTCTCAAACCTTCTAACAAGATCTTCAAATATATTATCATCATAAGCAGGCTCTGATTGTTCCCTACGTTCTTCGTTCCATTTCTTACAAGATGTTACCTCAGCATCAGAGTGAATCACACAATATCTAGTACCTGCTGCTCGAGCCAAACACCACAGCTCATATCTGTAACCCTTAATGCTGTTTAAGGAATCCACTATTATTATATTGTCTCTCGATAAGGATCTGTCAACTTCCGATCTCAGAACTCCCCTCAAATTCTTTTCTGCACGCATATCAGCATAGCTTTCATTACGATTAAGGTGAAAAGAAGATTCATTAATGATCCTAACCGGTAGCTTCGATTCAGCATCTTGAAGAGCTTCAGACAAGCAGGCTGCAGCTGTTGATTTCCCACTACAAGGTTGACCACAAATAACAACTAATGCCATCTGCAAGAGATTCAATGTAGCATTGTTAAATCTCATTCATTGAGTCTTTCGTAAAAACAAGTTTACACAAGGGTAATGTGCCAAACTATGGGTGGGCGGTGGTGTGGTTTTACCCAAGAATTTCACTAATTCATGACTACTGGTACTTATGATTATGAAGATCGCATCTCTCAACATCTCAATGCCATGTAGAATAGCCAAAGGTGGAATTTGCAGCATAAGATAAAGATATCCACTTCAATAACTAGAAATTTGCATATAAAGAGAAAACATGACAGGATGCAACATTAGGTAGTAATCCAAACATGGTGTTAAAGTCCAGATAATGCTATTTTTCAGCTTACTCGATGTCTTGGAAATGAAATTGAAAAATCTATCACATTGATCCTATTTAAACAAAATAGTTTATTCCTCCTAAAGATGCCTAGAACTTCCACCAGCTTGGCTGTTAGGAATCCCTACCTGATTCTAGATAAAAATAAAAAAAACATTAAAAAAAAGTTTGCTTCACCACACAAATATCTCCAGCATGATTACTACAATGAACCATGAGATGTTCGCTCAATCTTTTTGTCTTATACCATGGCTGGTTATTGGAGTTTGAAAGGATAAATTTATTGTGATGAGCAACATAGACTACAGACTAAGTGCAAGGGAAAGAAAAGGAAGAAAACCAGAAAGAGAAAGCAATTAGGACTTACTGATTTAGATGGAATGTGGAGGCAGGAAAGATGAAGTGTTTAGGTTCAGCGCATATACGTTCAACCACCTTTCCTTAAAATATTTTCTACACAAAGACGAACAGAGTCAACTCAATATCAACAGCTCTAAGCCTCTAACCACACAGTTAAGGGAGTTGAATAAACAATCCAAACTTAGCATGGACCACAACAAACATCAAACTGTGTAATTACAAAAAGTACACTGGCATCACTGCAAGGTGGAAAAGCACCTGTCAACAAAAGTGACCATTCTACTCGACAGTCACCTCCAATTTAGACAACCATGATATAATTTGTTAATATTCCAGAAATAAAAACCAAAGTTGGCAGACTAATCATGTTAAACAAAGAGAACTGGAAATGTTAAGTTCATGGAAACATATTGGTTCATAAACTTGTTGCTCATGAATGAAGTAAAAGTAAGAATCCTTCCAGGATTTGATTTTTCACATTGCAATGACCTGAGAAGTACTTCAATTTCGAAATTTCAGTGGTACATTATGTCTCTGGTACTTCAACCAAACTCCACATCGAGTAGGAGACATAGAACACTTGATGGGTGAGAACACAAGGTAATATTTTTAGACATATCATATGAATCAAATGCAGTACACAATCGAGCAAGAAAGAAAACCAGAATGTTTAAGAACATGGCTTGTCCCATACAAACGGATAAATTTCAATCATAATCAAGAATGAATGTAGTCGATCACTAACGAACCAAATCGTGAGAAAACATGAAAAAAACCAAGAGACCTTAGTCGTCAGCACCCAGCAGCCCAAACATCTAATAATGTTACTCCAATATGTGCATCTGCAACCAATTAAACCCGAAACGACTTTCATGGCTGATTATTATACATTCTTATCAAGTGATATTTCTTTCAAACCAAATTGAAATCAAATAAGCAACTAATTATGTTTCAAAGATATGCATCCACAAACTAAACCCATAACAGAACAGTCTAATAAAAAAAACTTAATTAACATAGAGCACCATTAGATATTTCCAACTGACTGATGCAGGTGACCCTGTTTTACTTCAGGGACATTTAATCAAACAGATTATATGCATAACATAAATTGCTCAACAAGTGAGTGATTTAAAGAAAGTGGCAAGGTGCATTACTTCCGTTCACCTAATGGTTAAAATCAAAAAATTAGAAGCAAGACCAAAGCATGAATCTTTGAACTTTGAAATTGATAGCATAACAGAAAGTCTTACTTGATTGTGGTGGGATGGAGCTGCTTGTGATCCACGCAGAAAGAGAGCTATACTTCGGTTTCAGCTTGGTATTTTTCCCAGTGGTGAGAATCAGATGGGATTTTATATGCCCTAACCTAACAGTTTATCGTACCGGACCAGCAATATTTACGTACAAAAACCGGACCGAATTTTAGTCGGCCCAGGCTGGACCGGTTATGTGGCAGATTAACTTTTTCGAAAGAAATTAAAAACTAGTATCTAAGTATATATAATAAAATTGATGACCTATCTAAATAAAGAGACATATCACATGTGCAAAATCATATGTGGCATTTCTCTTTTAATTTTATGGAGTTTCATTCATAAAATTAAATTAAAAATAAAATAATAATTTACAAGTGTACAATTTATTTTTGGTATGTTACTGTAAACATGGTTTTTATTAAATTACATATAACTTTATCTGCAAAACTTCGAAAAATATTTTGAACATATATTTGGATTCAACGCGACAAGACGAATCCATAGACACCAATCTTATAAATTATTATTAATTAAATAAATTATTTATATATTAAAATAAAAAATCAATTTGTTAAGTGATAACTATTGGTTGTGTAAATTCTAAATTTGAAAAATAAGTCATGGAACATTTTATTCTAGACAATGCAATGCACCTTATAACTTTCACAATTTATATTTTTAGTATGTTCACTACATATATAGTTTTTATTAAATTCCATGTAACTTTATCTGCAAAACTCCGAAAAATATTTTGAACATATATTTGGATTAATCACGACAAAACGAATCCATGGACACCAATTATAAATATAATTATTAATAAATTTATTAAATGATATACTCCCTCCGTCCCAGTTTCATTACCCGTATTCCGTTTTGGTCCGTACCAAATTCAATTACACATTTCTTAAATGGAAAATCTATCTCCTACTTTATTCACTATTTCAATGTCATTTTATTTTTATATGTGGCATGTATCTTTGAATTTCTTTCACTTTCATTCACAAAAATAAATCAAAAAGAAAATATTATTAATTGCAATGAAAATAATCTAGAATCATTAAACCAAGATTTTCGCAGTAGTCAATATAGCCTAATTAACAAAAGTCAGAATTTCGTAGCTTAAATTATGGTAATTAAGTAGCTCAAATTATGGTAATTTCGTTAATTTATGCACATCGAAAAATATTCCATAAAACAATTCTGCAAACCAAAAAATATTCCAAAAAAAACAATACAAATATATTATAATATATTTCATTCAATTGCAATTTATACAAAAATATTATTAAGAGATGTATAATAAAACTTTCAAATTTTAGCTGCAAGTCCATGTACGAAGTGTCCAAGAAAGTATATTAACTGCAAAAACTTCCAATCTCTTCAAACTGGATACTACCACCGCACATCTCAAGGATTCTTTACAAATCTATGAATCCTGAATTGGTCTACCGGAGAGCATTGGTATTAACGTTGAAACATTACATAATAGAAGTAAAAAAAAAATTAATGTGTTATTAAATTTTCTATTTTTTTGTATAGGTGAAATTATTCATCAAACAAAAGATTCAATCGCTTGCACTCTAATCCAGTATGCAGTTAAAAATAATCATATAGAAGCACCATACACACTTAACTTCATCATACTATTTAGCATTGAAGAAGAGACAAGACATAAGGGAATTCAAGAACTTGGCAAATTAAAGTCTTGGCTTCAGTGGAATGCTATATGTTAACATAGTCCGATTCTCTTTCAAGATGCGTCATATGGGCCTTAATGAAGGAAAACTCATTGAAGGTCCAAAGTTTTGTACCCCTGATACCCATAAACCTTATTGCCTACGACAGAATGAAACTTATACAAGTGGCAGACTCAATCCATGCAACAAGTGTATTGCCGACATCGAAATCTATCATGTTGCTTTCCGAGGCGTATGTATACCAACAGAGTAATTCACACGAGTCATAAAATCTATCATGTTTGCGTTTTTATTATAATTTTCAATTTTGAAATTTTTAATTTTCAAAATTACAGTCCAAACAAAAGTTAGCACGAAAAAGGTCAACTCAGAGAAGAAGTGACAATCAACATAGGGCGGCACGAAGAGATAGTGGCATATTCATAATAGGTATACTAATATTACCAGTCTACGGACTCTAATCTTATTCTTTCTCTTATCTTGGTTAACATTATATTAATATAGTATGTACATTTTGCAGCTTATCAAGATATGGGCGATCCTACTTATGCATGTGGATATTGTGGTGCTCTTATGTGGTTCGATGAGAGGATAAAGAGCAGTGCTAAGTACCGTCCTGAATTTGGTTTGTGTTGTAGTCGGGGTAAAATACAACTACCTCATTTAAAGCAGCCTCCACTTCTCCTACTTGACCTCCTGCAAAATAGGCACAAATATTCACGCAATTACATCGAGCATATATGTGCGTATAACATGATGTATGCGTTCACATCTATGGTGGGATTCAAGATAATTCTGTCAACAAAGGACGTGGTCCTTATTCATATTGACTTGGCGGACAGAACTATCACCGTATTGGAAGAATATTTAAATGAATGGATATGATATTATATTGGAAGAGAGGAATGGAACGTTAAGGCTAATATCTGAGTTGCACCCGGCATACCTCCTGATGCAATATCCCCTTCTATTCCCGTATGGGGAGGATGGATACCACACAAAAATATGTCATTCTAACAAGTCAAAAGGAGTTAGAAACAAACTCACAATAAAGGAGTTCCTATCATATAGGATATTTGATCATGAGGGTGAGGCTCGCACTATCCTTTCAAGCAGAAAGTTATTCCAACAGTTTTTTGTGGATGGATACATGATGATGGAAGCACATCGTCTTGCTTTTATAATGAGAAATCAGCCATTGTTGAGATCTGATAACTACAGGAACCTTGACGATGCCATTAGGAGAGGGGAGCTTGATGCTGGAGATCCAGCCAGAAATGTTGGAAAGCAATTTATACTGCCATCATCTTTTGGTGGAGGACCAAGGTACATGGTGAATAACTTTCAGGACACTATGGCTATCTGCAAGAGTATAGGATATCCTGAATTGTTCATCACTTTCACGTGTAATCCAAAATGGCTAGAGATTATGCATTTTGTGGAGTCTAATGGTCTACGTCCCAAGGATAGGCTAGATGTCCTAAGTCGTGTTTTCAAAATGAAGTTGAATCAGCTGATAAAGGACTTGAAGACAGAGAATGTATTCGGCAAGGCTACAGGAGGTGTTTATCATATTCAATTTTAACTCAATTAATCGAACATGTGATTATTATATTCCAACTTATACTAATTGAACATTTAATTTTATGGTATGCAGTTGTGTATACAATTGAGTTTCAAAAACGTGGTCTGCCACATGCTCACATCCTACTATGGATCGACCGTCAAGATAGGAACATGTCCGTCAATGATATTGACGAGGTCATCAGTGCTGAAATACCGAATAAGGAACTAAACCCGGAGTTGTACAATGCTGTGTCCGACTACATGGTTCATGGTCCGTGCGGACCTCTTAACACGACTTCTCCTTGCATGCATGATGGGAAAAAATGCTCAAAGGAAGTTTCCAAAGCCATTCAACGAACGCACATCATTTGATGGAAATGGATACCCAATGTATAGGAGGTGTGCATAGGTTTCACCATTTATAAGAACTGTGATGTAATTGACAACTGGTACGTAATCAACAATTAAAATGCTATTTGTTAGTTAAATAAACACTTAAAATGCGTCATTGTTTCACAATCATGATGTACTTATGTTAGTTTTTTTGTCTTTTATTGAAGGTACATTGTTCTGTATAATCCTTATCTTCTCATGAAGTACCAAGCTCATATCAGTGTTGAATGGTGCAACAAAACCAATTATATCAAGTATTTGTTCAAGTACGTGAACAAAGGTGTTGACCGCATAGGGGCCAAGATAACAATTGATAATGAGGTGAAGGAGTATGTGGATTGTCGATACATTTCAGCATGTGAGGCCGTATGGCATATTATGGGATACGATATTCATTATAGGGATCCTACTGTTGAGCGACTACCATTTCACATGGAGGGTGAACAATCAGTGGTATTCAAGGATGACAATTGCATTTATAACCTATTAGAGAAGCCTACTGTTGCAGAGACTAAGTTCTTAATGTGGATGGAGTACAATAAAACACCACCCAGAGGCACACAAGTATTTGTATGTGGAGTTCCCTAGGCATTATGTTTGGAATGCTAAGGATAAAGTTTGGAGACCTAGGAAGGTTTTCAACAACAAGGTTGGTAGGATTACATCATGTTCCTCCCAAGACAGGTCCCATATATTACCTCAGGATAATGTTGAATCGCATTAGGGGCGCCACCTGCTATGAGCATTTGAGAACAATAGATGGAGTTGTATACCCAACTTTTCGTGATGCGTGCTTTGTGATGGGTTTACTCGATGACGATAATGAGTATATTGGTGCCATAAAGGAAGCTAGTTTCTGGAGCTCGGGGCGTTACCAGAGGCATTTGTTCTCTATTCTACTCCAGACAGACAACATGTCTAGGCCTATACATGTATGGAATACTACATGGGAGTATTTATCAGATGGCATCATGTACATGCTACGTAAGAAGATAGATAAACCTGGTATGTTATTAATAATTATTGACGTTTTTCTTTTATATTATAAATGGTTGTTTTTTTCATTAATTTTTACTTCAAATTTTTAATCCCATTTGAAATATATCTGAAGATCACTGAAGACCAATTGAAGAACTTCACTCTCGCACAAATAGAAGAGTTTCTTAAATCATGATGGAACTAGCCTCAGCCAGTTTGAAGGTATGCATGTGCCTGATAATGTAGCGATACATAATGGTCAGAATAGTCTAATCGCAAAGGAATTAGATTACGATGTGGTTCAGATGATGGAAGAGCACAATCGTTTGTACCCATGTCTGACAGATGAACAAAGGAGTGTATATAATATTATTATGGATGCAGTATCATTGGGTAATGGAGGGTTATTCTTTCTGTATGGGTATGGTGGAACTGGAAAGACATTCTTATAGAGAGCAGTATGCTCGGCGTTACGTGGGAGACGTGATATCGTCCTGCCCGTAGCTTCCAGCGGTATTGCTTCTTTGCTTCTTCCTAGAGGACGTACCGCTCATTCCAGGTTTAGCATGCCCCTACAGGTTGACGAGACATCCATGTGCAGTAGACTAACTTCTGGGAGTGATCTTGTTGGCTTATGTATGAATACTAAATTGATCATTTGGGATGAGGCTCCAATGACCAATCGATTTTGCTTTGAAGCGCTTGACCGCAACCTTCGAGATGTTATGAGAGGACCTAATGGTCAGGTGTCAGATAACCTTTTTGGTGGATTAGTTGTTCTCTTTGGGGGGGGGGGGACTTTAGACAAATTTTACCAGTTGTACCCAAGGGCAGTAGGCAAGATATAGTTCACGCAACCCTATGCCCATCGAAAAAACTGTGGAGTTAATGTCGTGTTTTGAAGTTAACCAAGAACATGTGCCTTCAGGTATGAGCACTTATGTAATTATTACGCACGTTTGCTCAATTTCTAAAAAGATAAAAAATTATATTGACCAAACACATTATTTAATAATTTTATATTTTGACAAGGCTGGCAGCTCACCTACCGAGGTTGACAGTATAAGGGAATTTGCCGAATGGTTGCTACGCATTAGAGATGGGCAAGTAGGCACGACAAATGATGGCGAGGTCAGTTTCAAGTTGCCTGAAGATATCCTTATTCGTAATGCACCAGATCCGATTGCTGCCATGGTCAGTAGCACATATCCTTCACTCATGGACCATGTTAGTGATGGTCTATATTTCCAGGACAGGGCAAATCTTGCACCGACTAATGAGATAGTCCATGAGATTAATGACTACATCATGTCACTATTACCTGGAGATTCGGTCGAGTTCATGATTAGTGACAACATATGTCTTGATGAGGATGACATCATCAATAGAGAAGATGTATATTCAGTCGAATACCTTAATACTATTAAGGCATCAGGTATACCAAACCATCTCATTCGACTCAAAGTTTGGTTGTCCAATAATGCTTTTGAGGAACATCGACCAGTCTGCCGAACTCTGTAATGGCACAAGATTGATTGTGACTGCAATCGAGAAGCATGTCATAGAGGCGAAGATGATAGCTGGAAAGAATGTGGGACAGAAGGTACTTATACCTCAAATGGCGTTGACACCTTCAGATGTTACGAAATTTCTAATTAGATTCCAGTAAGCGATTCCCTATATCGATTTGCTATGACAATCAACAAGAGTCGGGCGATCCTTAGCACATGTTGGTTTGTATCTTCCAACACCCGTATTCAGTCATGGTCAGTTGTATGTTGCATTCTCAAGAGTAACTAGCAGAAAAGGACTCAAAGTTTTAATCCTGGATGAAGAAGGACACCCCACAGACACAACGATCAATGTTGTTTACAAATAAGTTTTTAGTAATCTTTAAGGTATGTGCATATCATTATAATGCATTCAATATAAATTTCCTCAATTATTTTCTAATGACAACTTACGTGTGTATTGTGTTTTACTTTGCAGGTGAAGAAGATGCATTTGGAGGTTGAAAATTAAATCTTTTAGTACTTTCATTTTTTAATATGTATTTAACTATTACTCTAACTACATTGCACGGTTTGACAATTGTCAATTAATTATCCTTACCCTTTCATTTTCTTCATGGATATACTAAGATATACTAAGAGGTTGAAGGTATAATCTTTTGTACTTTAATTTAAAAATACATGCTTGACTATTAAGATGACTAATTGGATTTCTTAATTTATTTAAACTGTCATTCTTCAATTGTTTATTAAAGAAACCCAACACCGTGGCGATGCCACAATTTAGTACTAGTTTCCTTTTTAACTTTTCTTTTTTGGTGTTTTGTTAGAAACTTCCTAATCCAAAAAAGGAAAGTTTTTATTCCACTAACTAATTCTTTATTATTTCTCTTTCCTACTTTATCATCATTTTATTCACTCTCTCACTTACTTTATCACATATCTACAACTTTATCAATATACTACCACTCACCAACTACTCCCTCCGTCCCACAACAAATGTAACATATTCCATTTATATATGTCCCACTACAAATGTCACGTTTCCATTTTTTGCAACATTTACAACCTATGTGCATTTGTCCCCCCAACATTTACACTGCACATTAATCTCTGTGCCCAAAAGCAAATGTAATATTTGTTCTGGGACGGAGGGAGTAATATTTAACTAATTCTTCTTAAACAAAGAGAAAGCAACCCCTTATGAAGCTTTTTAATGGATCGGATGGAGTATATATCATTAGGAGAGGATTATGACCAACTTTCACCACAGCTGGGCAACTATCATGTGACCCTTCAACAAACCCTCTCATCTACGCCTCTTTATCGCGGAAACGATTCAAATCAATTGGTAATGGTCCTTCTTGCCTCGGAAAGGTAACTTAGGACCGAACCAAGTGGATCGTTGCCATTGCAAGTGACACCTTAGCAGAAAGTACAAGGAGACAAGAACCCTGATTTCATTCACATGGCTCTTCCTATAAACCCCTTACTTCTACATTTATGAGGTGCGCATTTATTACGTTCTCATCCACCTCGAATAAAAGGCCCGAAGCACAAAAATTCGAAGTCTTCAATAGTTGAGTCTAGTCTCGGCCTGTTTATATGCATCATTCTCATTGTATGTCATTCTGGCATGTTTAAGCCAATAACTATTTACTACTATGACATTGCTTAATTAGAGGAAAAAGAACAAGGAAATGCAGTAAACTAATTACCCAGGTACTTGAAAAAGAAATACTGTGCATATAAAAAAGAATCGTTCATTTTGTAAATGCAAGAGCCGATAAACTCTGAATATTTATATGCACGGCCTAAAATCGGGGGTTGTTAAGCGCAGTGCGTTTTCGGCTAAACGCAAAACAAATATTTTGTAAGTTGACGAAAATGCCCCTAGCTAAAAAAAAACTTATGAAATACGAAAAAATTTAAAAAACTCGTATACACATACGAAAACATTATACGAACATGTACGGATAGTAAATAACAACAGTAAACATAAATCGGGAAAAATTTTGAATTTTTTTTTTGCGAAAAATATTTCGGTTATAAAAATATTTAAAAAAATTTGAAGTAATTTCGAATTTTTTTTTTTTAAAAAAATAAAGGTTATGAATAACCGGCCATTTCTTAATTTGGCCGGTTTTAAAACCAGCCAGTTCATAATCTGTTTTTTTTTTTTTTCTAAAAATTGAAAGTAATTTGGAAATTTAAAAAAAAATTAAAAAAAAACGAAATCACCCTTTGGCCAGTTTTAAAACCGGCCAGTTCATAATCTGTTTGTTTTTTTTTTCCCTAAAAATTGAAAGTTATTTGGAAATTTAAAAAAAAAATTAAAAAAAAAAACGAAATGGGATTTGGCCGGTTCAAAGGGTGATTTGGCCGGTTTTCAAACCGGCCACATCCGATTCCGTTATTTTTTTTCTGTTTTTTTTTAATTTGTTTTTGTACGTTTTTAATTGGTTTTAAAACCGGCCAGTTCATAATCTGGGTTTTTTTTAATTTTTTTTACAAATTTCAAGTAATTTGGAAATTAAAAAAAAAAAGGAAATACGAAGTGGCCGGTTTTAAAACCGGCCATATAAAACCGGCCATATGGTAATTTGCCTTTTCCAATTTTTTTTTTATCGTTTTGCGTTTTTTTATTACATGTTTGTTTAATAACACTACTATACATAAGACTTGTCTCGATAATGACCAATTGGCATCGGTAGAGTCCGTTCAAAATTTTAAATTTACATGTATTACTTCATCACGAGCTACTCGAAACATATGCGGCTTTTGGCTTCTCTGAAAGTCATTGGATTCAAAATTGAGAATGCCATTTTGAGAATCAAAAGAAACAGTATAAAACGATAAAATTGTTCTATAATTGGACACTTAAATTTGATCATAGAACCATATCATCTCACCACTACTAGAATTCAAATGAACCTGGGCACTCACCTCACCATCAACACTTTATACTGCTGCAATCAGCATGCCACTAATTTTGTAGTTTAGTGAGCTCATGGCATGCATATGATATGAGTAGATGGATTCCTACCAACACTATACTGTCATAGCTATGCGTTTTATGTCTGGCATGCATTGAAAGACAGAGAAGATATATAGGCTTAAGTGTGCTCCAATTTTTTTTTTTTTTTATCATTTTGCGTTTTTATTACATGTTTGTTTAATAACACTACTATACATAAGACTTGTCTCGATAATGACCAATTGACATCGGTACAATCCGTTGAAAATTTCAAATTTACATGTATTACTTAATCACGAGCTACTCGAAACACTACGTTGTAAACCACTGACGTAGTCGAACGGCATAATGTTGCTCCCAATGCGTTGTTCTTGCCTCGGTTTGATGCGCCCAGGTTGGCCAGAGTGGTGGAAGTGGACTTTCTCGGCCAACGCGCAATCTAATGTAATGGTTGCCGTTGACAAACGCGATTGTCCACTCTTGATCTACCGGTGGGGGGTCCGGAGAAGCTGAATCCATGTCCGTACGACATTCCAAGGGCAAGTATGTGTGAGACCCATGTCTTACATATGAGGAGAATACCCGTTGATACGTCGTAGCTGTTAGCAGCCCCATATCTGGTAGTGTAAACCAATAAATGTCTTCGTCTACGCATGATCCTGCAAACCAGTTTAGTGCATTCGATATTTCCAGGACCCGGGGTGCCCCCATTTCCGCGATGTACAGATATGCGTTGTCCGTCAACTCCTGAAGAAGATCTTGCCTGACGCGTGGCCACTCTTCTTGTGCATTGTATTGGAGCTGTGCGATACATCTAAATCCGCAGTTTCCATCCGAACGAACGTCATTCCAACCTCGAATGTTGCGTAGACCTTGTGCTGGCATCTGATTTTGATATAAGAATGAATTACCAGTACTTGTATGCGTGCCTGTATTGTTGGAGGGAGTTTGTTGAGATTGACCGGCAGGTTGATCTTCCCAACTCGACGGGATCCTCCTCCCAGTTGCTCTAGGATTTCTGCCAGCTTTCTTCTTGTATCTGATTGGTGGCTCCTCCAGGTACGTGTATGACGTGCTCTCAGTTTCGTAGTATGACCTGAGTTCCTCCTCCGTGGCAGACTCCCTACGGTCCCTTGCCCAATCATCGAACTGGTCCCGTACTGTTTGTTGCCTTGTCTGGTACGGTTCTCCCATATGAAGTGTACTCCAAAACTCGTGAATATCTGTGATGGGATTTATGCTCCTCCTGCTCACACTCTTTTGTTGCTGTTCACATGCGCATGCTAGTCCCCAACTGGTACGCAATGCGTGATCGCATTCACCGGCATCAACGGTGGATCTTTCATGGACCATTAACTTTATAGCGAGATGTGAAACTGCACCTCCAAGCCTGCGGTATATTCCACGGGTCGA
Source organism: Plantago major (assembly GCA_026545765.1). NCBI lineage: Eukaryota > Viridiplantae > Streptophyta > Magnoliopsida > Lamiales > Plantaginaceae > Plantago > Plantago major. The sequence goes on along the minus strand of CM048839.1, from coordinate 27,876,888 downwards.
GAGATGTGGATGCTTCATGTGCGATTTCTCAAACTCAGAGCGCATAGCATCATAGTGCATTTGAAGCAGGTTATGCGACAGGGAACCCGGTGAAACTTCTGGTTTGAAGCCCCCAACCATGACTTGTACCTGCCATGCGTACCTTCGACCCTGCAATTACATTGTTGAATGTTAGTGATCGGTCGATAGTAGTACATTACGAAATGAATGTAGTACCAAAATTCAATTACACATGGTCGTGTCACAACGAAGTGCAGGATGTCCTTCGTCCAAGCGTGTACAAATCGAACGTGGTATGGGTCCAACCATGTTTTACGCAAGTACACGATGAACTTAGGTTGACGAACCCAGGCCTCTACCATTTCGGCAACAGCCTGCTCATATTGTTCCGGAGTACTTGCATAAACGATACGTTCCCATCTTGCCTTCGTCGCACGTTCATACTTTTTGGTACCCAGTAGCCCACTTATATACCTCGTGACATCCTTACATATATGCCTCCCAGACAAGATATGTGTCTTGATCAAAATACTTCCTCTATGGCACGCATTGCAGCTAGCTCTCTGTCCGTAACAAATACCCCCGGTAAAACACCACATTCTGTGAACAATGCCCGCAACCGTGTAAGCCCCCAGTGATAACTTGACGTCTTCTCGTCCGAGATGAAAATAAAAGCGATATGGTAGTTTTGCCCAGTCGGTAAAATGCTAATCACTTCCACCAATGGCAGGTCGTACATATTTGTCTTGTACGTGGCATCCATGAGGACAACTTGAGGGAACAAACGTAGCATTGACTTCGTGTTAGGATGAGCTAAGAAAAATCCAGCCATTACGTCAGTTCCCGGATGTTTGACTGCAGAATATATGTAGCTATGTTGTTGCAGCAAATGGATAAAATATTCCATTGGCTCCATTTCACCCATCTCCTGCCGTTGAGTTTTTACGACATTGTATATGTCGTAACCAGCTGCAGTTGAGTGGGAATTCATGTACGAGTTGAACAAGCGTTTCTTTAGGTGTCATTCCGGAACGCAACATCTGCACTACTCGCACATGCTCTTCATCAGTCAACTTCGCTGTGGAAGTGTGCCAATGGGGGTATTTCCCGAGGGGGTGGTTGTGTCTTTCGTGATTATTCTGCACAACAACTCTCCACTCGCCCGGTAACTTCTCCACGATCTTCACCTGAAATGGGCAAGAAAACTTTTTAGTACCGGTTGAGTTTCTGGAATTTTCCTCCGGGTTTGTTGTTGTCGTGACCCTATGTGCACCAGCACGCTCACATGCCATGTACACGTGTTTCGGTCGAGAATGTGAGATCGCAAAAAATATATTTTCTTCTCGGCCAGTAACACGTGTCCATGCTATTGCCCTTTATCGAGTATCGAAAATCTGATTGTTGATGAAAATGTTCGTGCAGTCTGGAAATTCATTAGACGCATAATCAGACGAATCGCTTGATTGACTCATATTATACGTATGGGATTTTGAGTGTTTGGGTATTTTAAGTGGTCGGGAATGGAGTGTTTGGGTATTTCAAGTGGTAGGGTATGGAGTGTCTATTTTAAGTGTTAGGGTACTTCGTGTTTGCGTATTTGAAGATGGAGTGTGTTGGAAGTATGGAGGAGTATGTGGAGTGTTAGTGACCTCCCTCCCTCCCTCCTTATATAGAAGTGCTGGTGTGGAGGAGTATCGTAAGACGAATATTTTGTCTAATGCCTCGAACGAATATGAAGTGCCAATGTCTTGAAACAATACTAGAAGTGAAATGGGAAGGTAAAAAATAACAAACGGAATTGAAATAATTTAAAAAAAAAAAAAAAACGCATGTGAACAGTGACCGTGAACAGTGACCTGCCGTCAGTCAGGAACAGTGACATGTCGGTTACTGTTCACAGCTGACCGGTCAACTGCGAACAGTACCGGTTGAACCGGTCGGTCTGCCTTTTCCACCGAAAATCGGCCGGTTCGACCGGTCGAACGATTTCTATAAATAAGAGGAGGTTCAGATGTTATTTTTCACACTCACTCCTCTCTAGTTCATCTTCATACTCTCTCATTTTCACACTTCAATAAAACTAGCAATCCCGACTATCAAGTGGAGACCATGTGGAAGGTAATAATACTAATACATTAATAAACCATTGCATTTTTCTAATTAATATATGATTAGAACATTAATATTCATAATTTTTTGTGTTGATAATACTCTCAACTTTGTACAGAAATTGTATAAGGGTGGTGCATCCAAAGATGGTGGTGCTGAGGGATCAAGACGGAGCAAGAGATTGGTCAAGGAGATTCCAGAAATACTAGTCGATCAATATTCTGGACGACTAAACAACATTGGTGGCAAAACTAGAGGTCCAATTGCTCAATTAGCTAGAGCAATGAGGGACAGATTAATGCAACAAACTGAGGGAAGTTCTGATGAAATGGAATCACCCCCGCCGAGAGAAGACTCATTCGCGACACCCGGTTCTATCCGCTCAGATTCTATGCGTAGAGATGAAGCTGAAATTCCTTTTGATGTAAACTTCACCCCACATAGACAGTCTATGCGTTCGGGCCGGAGATCGATGTCAGTTGAACACAACATTCATAACACTGCTGGTAATGTTTATAACCAGCACATTTATGGTTCTTCTGTCAGGGGTGGCCATAATCAACGAGAGGGTACAAGCGGAGACCGTGTGCATGAAGCGGAGCCTGATTATGAGGGTGGAAGCGGAGACCTTGGACAGGCAGAACCTAATGAGGCGTGGAGAGAACTCACACACGGTATTCCTGGTGGCCCTACAAATTCGGAGTTACTCACCGGATTTCTAGGCCACATTGCTCACTCCATATGGATAGGAATTGTAAGTTACTTCAATTTTTCTGGCTGTGCATTCCAGTTTTTTAAAATCCGACTATTCTTACTGAGATTTGAAATCTACAGGACCGCAATATTCTCGAGGGATTTGACAAGCCCCGGTCTTTAGGCCGTTTCAGAGACTATCTGAACGATGGTGTCATTCATATTGTCAACAACACATGTCTGGCACGCTTGCCGAACTATATGCATCCGAAGATCAACATGCCTTTGATTAGTGCATTTGTTGAACGGTGGCATCCTGAAACCAATACCTTTCACATGCCATTTGGTGAGATGACAATAACACTGCATGATGTCCACTATTTGCTCGGAGTCCCTGTTCATGGTCGTGCTGTTAAGGCAAAAGCCGCACCAGAAGCACTTAAGGTGGCATTAGCAACTCATATGCAAATGATCAAGCCGTAGTGAAATCGACTTTAAAAGTTACGGTTTCAAGCGTAGCACCATTGAGGCAACTTTAAAAGCACAAACTCTACCACCGGAATCACACACTATCATGTACTTGTTGTGGTTGTTAGGCACATCTCTATTTGTCAACAAATCGGTCATCGAGTGCACTCGGGTTTCTCTGAGCCTCGTTAACTTTGAATGAGGTTGACTAAGACGCATGGGGAGTCACTGCACTTGCAAATCAGTACAGACAGTTGGGAATTGCAACACGTATCAATTGCAAACAGATAGATGGCTGTCTTTCACTTCTGCAGGTTCACCCCCTCTATATATATATATATATATATATATATATATATATATATATATATATATATATATATATATATATATATATATATATATATATATATATATGTATATACATACAATTTTTACATAACTTTAGAAAAGATCATTTCAATCAAGTCTTTAAACTATTTCAGGCGTGGATATACCGGTATTTTCCACATCTTCAGAGATGGAACTTGGGAACCGACGATGAAGATTCTATACATCTTATGTACGAATCGCATTGGACAATGTTAAACCAAATGAAGTATGACATTCAATTAAGTTTTACTCTTCTTTCATTTTTTTTTTTAAAATTATATACACTTATGTTACTTGCCTCTCATGAATAGGTGAATTGGACATATTCGGAACAATGGCGGATGAGGCAGTCCCCATATCACAATATAGGGGAATTATTCATTGTCTGAAGGTTATGGAGGCTTACATGCCAGACCGTGTTATGCGGCAGTTCGGATACCCCCAGTACATTCCTAAGGAACTGATAAAACCATTGCTTGTACAGAGGCCACCACAACCATCACTCTACCGATGTTCTCATTCCGTTCGGGACTCATTCGAAGACTTCATGAACTATCGATGTAATTTCGATCAACAAGCTGTGCGAGTGCAATTTGGTCATGAAACAATTCCAGCGTACGTAAACTGGTTTCGACAACGTACGCATATCCAAGTGACACCGCCCCAATCATTTAATCCAACTCAACAATTCCAACCAGCCACTATGGATCCAGGCGTGGTATGTTTCATATACATTCAATATATACATACACGATGTTTGCTCGTATTATCAAAATCCTTATTTCTATTTCATTTTTATTTGTAGAGGCTACGAATGGTTGCTGCAATGCTCGGACGCATCACTCCACTAAACAGGCAGTATATGCAAATGCAAGACATATTAACGATTGTTGATCAAGTTTGCGAACACTTGCAAGATTTAATTCCAAATTAAGTATCTAGTCTTTCCAGTCACATCATATTAGTACGTTATTTGATATCCTAGTCGTATTGTATATTACTTTTGATGAAGTTATTGATGTAATATTTTCCTATTCAAGTTTGTATCCTTGTTCAAATTTCAAACCCGATTGCAAATTTGAATTAGCAAAATGCAAAAACAAACAAATAATTATATAAATCAATTTATAGAAAGGAAAAAAAAAACAGAATCAATTTCCAAAATTAAAAAAAAAAAAAGAAAACCAATTAAAACCAATTAAAAAAGTAAAAAAATTGGCCGGTTTTCAAACCGGCGACATCCCATTCCTAGTTTTTTTTTTTCTGTTTTTTTTTAAATTTGTTTTTTTACTTTTTTAATTGGTTTTAATTGGTTTTCTTTTTTTTTTTAATTTTGGAAATTGATTCTGTTTTTTTTTTCCTTTCTATAGATTGATTTATATAATTATTTGTTTGTTTTTGCGTTTTGCTAATTCAAATTTGCAATCGGGTATGAAATCTGAACAAGGATACAAACTTGAATAGGAAAATATTACATCAATAACTTTTTTAAAAACGGCCACATCCCATTTTCGTTTTTTTTTATTCTTTTTTTAAATTTCCAAATTACTTTCAATTAAAAAAAAAAAAACAGATTATGAACTGGCCGGTTTAAAACCGGCCAGTTCATGAAATGGCCGGTTTTAAAACCGGCCATTTCATAACCTTCATTTTTTTTTTAAAAAAAAAAATTTCGAAATTACTTCAAGTTTTTTGTAAATATTTTTATAACCGAAATATTTTTCGCAAAAAAAAAAAATTCAAAATTTTTTCCGATTCGTGTTTACTGTTGTTATTTACTGTCCGTACATGTTTGTATAATGTTTTCGTATGTACATACGAGTTTTTTAAATTTTTTCGTATTTCATAATTTTTTTTAGCTAGGGGCATTTTCGTCAACTTACAAAATATTTGTGTTGCGTTTAGCCAAAAACGCGTTGAGTTTAACATTTGCATCAACTACATACTATACATATTATAAGTATGCATCACTTTCCTTATAAGAACACGATCATTAAAAATAACTAAATTTGTTCCTCCTGGGTCGCTCTCACCTTCACAACCAAATCCTAAAATCTAATAGAATGTATCGCCCAATGTAATCGAAAAACCGTAAATCAGGACCTACCTCTATACACGTTTCAAGTTATGCTTAATCCAGTATGCTGCCATAGTACCTCTGTTACATTGAATCCACGATACCTGTGAAAGATCGAAATTGATATCGAAATTGAATGAATTAATTGAGATGAATTTGGTTGTGTAACGGAAGATGTTTACATAGAATTCTCCATTGAAGATTGGAGAAGAAGAATGATAAGAAAACTGGAAAATAGTCTCATGAATTACAGAGAAGAAGACAGTGATTAAATAAAAACTATCCTGCTAATTTACTAACTAATCTCTATTAGGAGTCTATATAGATAAGAAACGTTATAAACAGAAACACGCTTCCTATACACATTCTATTAGCTCTGCTTCGTGTCCTTGTCTGACTGTGATAAGGATCCTTGACACCCCCCCTCAAGTGGAGCGTGAATGTCCTTCATGCTCAACTTGCGTTGATGAGCAAAAAAGAGAGGACTTCCCAATGGTTTAGTAAGAATATCGGCAATCATATCGTCAGTAGAAATCTGAAAAAGTTTAATGATCTTGGCTTGAACTTTTTCGCGTATAAAATGATAATCCAATTCAATATGCTTGGTTCGTTCATGTTGAACGGGATTGTTAGTGAGACAAAATGCACTCCGGCTGTCTGTGTAGATATGTACGGGGGCTTCATGCTGGATACCCAGATCGTGCAACAAATAGAGCAACCATTGACATTCAGAAGATGTGGCAGCCAAGGCTCTATACTCGGCCTTTGTGCTACTGCGGCTAACTGTTGTTTGCTTTTTGCTTTTCCAGGAAATTAACCCTGAACCAAGAAAAATACAGTAACATGAAACGCTTCTCCTTGTATCTGGGCAAGTAGCCCAATCACTATCACTATAAGCCTTTAACTGAAGATCACCTGAACGGGGCAACAACAAACCATTACCAGGAGAACCTTTGAGATATCTCAATACTCTGTGGGCAGCTGCTAAATGCAATGTGGTTGGACAACTCAAAAATTGACTCAGATTTTGAATAACATAACTCAAATCGGCTCTTGTAATGGTTAAGTAAACAAGTCTGCCAACAAGCCTTCTGTATTGGTGAACATCTGCAAGCACAGTACCACCTTCTTTTGTTAATCGACATTTAGAATCCATAGGAGTGGATGCTAGTTTAGATCCTAAAAATCCAGTATCAGACAACAAATCTAAGGCATACTTCCTTTGAGATAAGACAAGCCCTGCAGGGGAATGAGCAACTTCAATGCCAAGAATATATCGAAGTTGTCCCAAATCCTTGATGGTAAATTGATCATGCAGATGAGCTTTAACTGTATTGATCTCGGAAATATCATCTCCTGCCAAAATAATATCATCCACATAGACGACTAAAGCTGTGAAAGAGTGAGAAGCATGTTTTGTAAACAGAGAAGAATCAGCTTTGGACTGCTTATATCCAAAATTCAGCAGACAAGTAGTGAGCTTACTAAACCATTGTCGGGATGCTTGCTTTAAACCATACAAACTTTTTGTTAAGCGACACACCTTATTCTCTGGATTATGTAAACCAGGAGGAGATAACATATAAACCTCCTCATGCAGATCACCATGCAGAAAAGCATTATTAACATCAAGCTGATGAAGAAACCAACCTTGAATATAAGCTAGAGATAAAATAGTTCTAACAGTAGTGAGTTTAGTAACCGGAGAAAAAGTCTCAAAGAAATGCAAACCTTCTTCTTGAGTATACCCCTTAGCCACAAGACGCGCTTTATACCTCTCGATAGTACCATCTGACTTATGTTTAATCTTATACACCCACTTGCAGCCAACTGCATTTTTGCCTGGTGGAAGATGTGTCAAAACCCATGTATGATTGGTCTGCAAAGCTTCTAATTCCTGAGACATAGCCTGCTGCCACTCGGGAAACTTGGCAGCTTGTTGATAAGTGGTAGGTTCGACAAGTGGTGTGATATGAGCTGTGAAACTTGCATAGGAATCAGAGAGATTAGCAAGATATATCATGATGTTTGAATTCCATCATGGATTGATGAAGAAGAATATCGCTGGGTTTGAATTCCCTAGACGTGCATGCCAAACATCACGAGAAACAATGGCATTGATATGAGAACAATAATGATAGTAGAGATAATAGATATCGAGAGATTGTAATAGATACAAGTGAGAAGATTCCAAGCAAGAAGGATCATCTTCTAAAGTCCGTCCCAATTTCGTTCATCGATCACGGCATAACCAAAGAGGGTCACGAGGAGGAGGAACAAAGATGCGAAGCGGGATCGAACGATTTATGGCTCTTGATACCATGTGAAAGATCGAAATTGATATCGAAATTGAATGAATTGATTGAGATGAATTTGGTTGTGTAAAGGAAGATGTTTACAGAGAATTCTCCATTGAAGATTGGAGAAGAAGAATCATAAGAAAACTGGAAAATAGTCTCATGAATTACAGAGAAGAAGACACAGTGATTAAATAGAAACTATCCTGCTAACTTACTAACTAATCTCTATTAGGAGTTTATATAGATAAGAAACATTATAAACACAAACACGCTTCCTATACACATTCTATTAGCTCTGCTTCGTGTTGTCTGACTGTGATAAGGATCCTTGACAATACCTGAAAAATAAGCGTAGTGGTTGTATACGGTTTAATAAACCTATGCCTTTCTGTATTAAGCTGTACCGATGGTTGTACACAGATGCTTTATTTACAAGGCTAGGTTAAGGACCGCATATTCGAGTTAGACTATGACTCTTCCATCCATCAGAGTTGAGTCCTAGTTGATAATAATAACTTAACGTGAATCCTAATAGAAATAAATCACTAGACATTTAAACCAAATAATAAGTGTTAATGTGGACCACAAAATATAGGAAATATTCTAACATTCTCCCACTTGGTCCCATGACACCTATCACTGTCTAGAAAACTGAATATGGCCAAACATATTTATTTCTAGCGATATTCACAACACTCCCACTATTTTAAAGAATAATCATGAACAAATCATGGTGGTTAAGCTCAAATTTAAAAAGCCATACCTTCCATGATCACATGCACTATCATCTTTAAAACAGTACTAAATGAGCAACTTATCTTCATGAATGAATTATTGCGTATTCATTCGGGTCCAACTTTATATTATCCCAACGGATAAACTTTAGTATGCGCAAATATAACTCCAAGATTAAACTTCAATTTTAGACTTTATTCACTATATGTCTATAGACCAAAGAGCAACTTATACGAATGATGATAAGTATACAGCATCTCATGACTGTAAAACTGAAGTACCGGTAAGAAACAGTCATGAACTGTAGCAATACTTATAATTTTATGGATACCTCAATCCCTTAATGCTCTTATTAGCTATGAGGTTCCTTATATCGATATACACAATTCTGCTACTGCATGATTGTTCTTGGAGAAAACAATGTAGAGCAATATTTGCAGAATTCTTTAGTGGTCTCCTTTAGGAATGAACAAACTTGAGACATTTAGGGAAAAATCCCTAACTGAATGTCTATGTAATTGATCCATAACAAACATTCACCCCAAAATGGTAGACTATAAAATAAAGTGCATATCATGTCTACTCGATTGGCAAATGAAATTTCCATATGACTAGCTCATTTAAAGTGAGTTCTACCTTGCAAGTCAACTATAATTCTTGGTTCGCTGATACTATTAAATTGACAACAAATTGCAACATCAACATAACTCAAGCAAGAGTTCTTATTATATCGACCTTATATTCCCACTAACAAATTAACATATATGTTAAGTTCAAGGAAAAGCTTAATAACAAATGCAATAAAATTCTATGATGCAAAAGTTATATGTAGTTATATAGCTTCTACATACTATGTTCCAAATATATCTTAGTATCGTTAAGACAACTGAAAAAAATGATATTAGTGACACTAATATCGAAGGCTTAATTCCTTCTACAAAAAAATCATCAACTTCTCAACATTGGCTTTATGAGACAATTCTACAGTGAAAAATCATTTGTTGTCTCTGTGAAACTCAAATGTCGTTAAACGTAGAAGTTTCACCATAATCCATATTGAGAGAGTTCAAGATCAATAAAAACTCAAGTCACTAGCATAATATACAAGATAAAATTTGCTCCCACTGTCTTTAAGATGTACTAAAGTAATTAGAAGTCCTTAACAAAAGCCGAATGATTAAAGACCTTCAAAACTTTACCATGCCATCAAAAGGAAGACAAATTAATTATACATGTATATTATTCAATAATTAATATTCTACCAATCAAAACTTTATAATAGAATACACTTTATAATAGAACGCTTAAGCAGACTTATATATTTAATTTCTTTAATCGAGAAAATCTATATTATCACTTATCTTTGTGGCTACAAAACTAAATGAGCCACTTAGACCATGAATAGCTTAAGGGATATATTTCATGGTGCAAAAACAAAAGGGTGATATGCTGTAAAGTTTTCTTGATGTCCAAATGAAATTCGGACCATAAAGCAAGCACTAATAAATAGTACTGTTAATCAAAATTCATTTATCATGAAGACTACTATAGTCCTAACTATCCTATAAATAATGGATAGGTGTAGGATATACTTGAACCTTTATCCGAGAGTTATAAAATAAATATAACATTTATTTATACTTAAGGAAGAAATTCCATTATGCTCAAGTGTTTTCTCTTTTGTACTTTATGAGAATAAACACTCCTACTAGGTTCAATGCCTCCAAGAAGTTCATAAATATTCATAACAATTACAGTAAGCGGAAGCCATTACATGGACAAAACAAACTGGCGGAATTAAGTGGAATGCTAGTGAAGAAACATTACTACTTCTGATGTCCAATTACTTCACGTGAAATTGTTAAATCTCACCTCAATAGGACAACAAATAAATGTAGTAGTTAACCTAAATGTTAAATTGTTAATCATGTCTATTGTTCAAAATAGTACAAATGTGCACATATAAACAATAATCATGATGTTTCTCACACTAACTTCGCCAACTTTATGATAACTCAAAATGACCGATGTGGTCAAATTATATTACTAAAGGCTTGTAACTTTTCCACCATAAAATTCTATTTTTTAACTTTATAGGTTTAAAGTTTTAAATCACGATAAACCTCAAAAATAGATATGCTATAAATGTTATTGATCTACCGAAAGAGAAGAATACCTCTGGATCATAACAAAAGTAAGTGTGGAAATTATACAATTTATTGAACTTATAATTTACTCGCGCTCTATGTAACATCTCTATCGAATTCGTTGGTCAACTTTTCCTTATGCAGTCCAATGAACATGAAGAGCAGTTTAATTTGAAATTTTAACTGACAAATTATAAATACCTTATGATATGTTTATTACAATATTGCATTTCACAATGTAGAAGCTATGTGTCAACATGTCCTTATTACCTTGAACAACAATGTGCAAGGATAACTTAATTCTCAAACCCAAATAGTCATGCAAGTGAACTTATCAAATAAAAATGAGATAAATTGGTCACTTGATGTTGACTTCTATATTTCGAGAATACTTGCATATTATTAACATAATTGATTGGTAAAAACTCAAATCAATCAGTAATTTACCAAATGGACATTTAACAAATGTGACACAATAAAATGGAGTATCTATCTATAGTCATCTAAATATGACAATGTCTACTTAATGCTAATTTCCAGAGGTGAAGGAACACATACTTCACTGTCATATTCAATGACACTGTGTTCTTTTCACTTTAGCACGACTATTGTCATTCTTAATTATTATAATCTCTCTTCGTCCTCAAACACATATGGTTAGTTAAATTAACTTACCACATTTCCTCATGTGTTTCGTGAGAACTTTAAACATAATCGAGAGACATAATGACTTTTCATGACTATAAAACTCCCTGCAAGTAAATTAATCAAACAACCGAGCTATCTTGTCCTTTAAATATCTAATTATATAGTATGCTATTATGCATCTTTAGTGCTATTATATAAATAATAGTCTTACTTAAGAATGCTTGCTAACGTTCTATTTATACTATATAGAAGTATACATGCCATAGTGAGAATACAACAACCCTTAAGTATTGGAACATATACTAAGCAAAATAAAGAAGTGGGAAAACTCTATTGCTGCATAAAACCAAGAAAATTAACCTTACTGTTATGGAAAATCTAAAACAACCAACATTAATTTATTCATGGTAAAATTATGACTGAAACTGCATGATGAATTGAATATAAAATTACCATGTACTTTATAATAATAAGACTAGGATAGTCCAATTTTAAGTATACAACTCTCCTTACCTTTGGGCAAAGGAAAAAGTTACAAAACTCAAACCAAAACTATACCATCTTTGTAAAATCCCGAAAACTTTTTTTGAAGCGTCAATTTGAATTTGCTTTTGATACGAGTAAATTATTTGGATTTGAGTTGCTATACGAGAAATTAATTGGGCTCGAGATGAATTACGGTTGATGAACGGGAGTAAAAGGCCCAATTACTAAAAGCCCATTAGGTTTATTTATTGGATACTTTGGCTCATTATTTTCTTCTTCTTTATTTAGACGTTCTTTTCTTCCTGCTTCTCGTTCTCTTCTTCTTCCTCACACCCACCACCCAGCCGCACCGAATTTTGGACCGGAATTGGACGATTGTAAGGGGTTATGGATGCTAGAAACAGAAACAAGAAATCGGGAATCCGATTTGGGAAAATTATTGGACTGATTCGTATTGATTTGGACTGTTATTGATGGTTTTCGATGGAGGAGATGATGGGTAAACGATTTACGTAGCCCTTGCTTGGAGTTGGAGGAGTTTGGTTCGATTTTAGGAAGTTTGGAAACTTTTCGGATTCGCAGGGACTGAATCGAAAGATTGCAGAATCCTGAAGGAGTTGTGTTTGAGAATTTGAGGCTGCCAGGGGTTGGTTTGTAAATTACAGCGACCTTACAAGTTAAATAGATTGACTGTGTCAAGTAGATAACTGAAGCGTGTGTGGTGCAGTGGTAGCGACTTTGGATTGAAGGCTCTGTTTACCACTAGCTTTCCAGCTCCATGAGCTTTTTTTGACCATTGACTAATAAAAAGCTCGTTACGTGAACGCGCAGCTTCTTTAACCAGCTAGCTTCCAGCTAGCTGCAAAAAGAAACTAGTCAATGTAGCTTTTTTTTTTAAAGAAGGAGCTTCTTATCTTTTTCATTCCGAAAATATCCCTAACCTATATTAACCTAAATTAGAATAAAGAAAATAAGAAACCATAGCTGTCAGAAGAAGACATCGGCATAAGGATTAATGTATCCGCACATCTTTAAAATACATACATGTAGTACACATCAAGTACTGATTTTTTTCATTACTAAGTTAAAATGCTCAAGGATTATTTCTTTCAACTTCGGATAATTTTGATGATGTTATTAAAGTGGCGATGTAAAGTACATTAAATATATATTATAATTATTGGACAAAATATGATATATTATTATTTAAAAAACTATAGACTAATAATACGATAAGAAAGGTTAAAGACAAGAAAATAAGAGTCATGCCCTTTTATGTCATTTTACAAAATACCAGCTAGCTTTTCAGCTAATTTGCTAAACACCTACATTAAAAACCAGCTAGCTTTCCAGCTAGCTAACCAGCTAGCTTTCCAGCTAGTTTTGCTAAACAGAGCCGTAAGCTAGAGGTCAAGTGTTCGAACCTTGATGGAGGCAGATTTTGTATTACTTTTATTCCAACCTATTTTTCGACCCGTTTAAATTACCGTTTTACCCCTGGACATGCAGAATTACAATTGTACCCTTCCACCATTTATTCCTATTTTTCCTAGCTCCAGAAAATTACCGTTTTACCCTTTTTACCCGTTATCTGTGTTTCGGCCTTTTAAACTGAAGTGGAGGCTTTGTGGAGTTAGCAAGTGGTGTTTTGGGAGGATTTTAAGGGTCAAGGACTTTGGAGAAATTTGAGTTGCAAGTTGGAGCTTTGTGGTTAGCTATTAAGTTGGATTCGTATCAACCTTGAGGTAAGGGGAACTCTTGACACTTTTGCTTTATTTTATTGTTATAGTATATATATGTATTGTTTTAAAGTTTGACAAATAACTTATGGTTATTATATCATGTTATGGGACTTGATATAATAGTCTATTCGTAAAAAGGATCAAGTATGTGTATCCCAAAATGTTTTCCTTGTGTATGCGATTTGTGAAAGTGATTTGATAAAGCATTGATTATGTGTACGTTTATACTCATCGATATGCCTATGAAGTGTGTGACCCTTTCGGGGGGAATGTCGTGCTTTGGAGTACTCCCAGTGTTATGTGTGTGACCCTATTGTGTTAGGGGATATGTTATGTGAAAGACGATCTGTGTGCCACCACGATTTGTGTGGCCGTAGTGTATGTCTGATTCGAGCTAAATGTGAATAGTGTATTGTGACATGTGTTCCATGGAAAATGATTTTCGACTATGTTTGATATAAAATGGAGTGTATATATATGTATACTTTTTTTTATATGTACTTGATCCGGGTAAAAGTGCTAGGAGCTCACCCTTACACCTTTTTTTTTTTTAGATATTTAGTAAGTGATCGTACGAAGATACTTTGGAGTTGAGACGGTAGTCAGATGATGGATTTTTGAAGAGTATTTAGTAGTTGCTGCGACTCTGATATTCCTATTGTATAAGATGATTTGTATTGTTGGGATTATTTTTGTTGAGGATTTGTAATTGATGTATTTAATTTAGATGCTCTGTTTGTACCACTCTGAGATATTTGTGTATTTTGAGGATTAAAGTTAGGCTTCGTCTTGGCGTGAGCCCATCTCTCGATAGACGGCCGGTCGCGCCAAAGCATTTTGGTTTTGGGGCGTGACAATCTTATTCTGATTTAACCATAGAACTGATGACTTCCCTTTGGGGCCGAGCCACCAATAGCATGATTAATCACAATGCAAGACACTTATATAACCATATGAAGTCACCATCAAGATTATCAACATAAAATAGGATGCTTTGGCTCATCCTATACTATGAGATAATCAACCTTATGTGACTTGCGTGTTAATGTCCAGGATGCTTTGGCTCGTCCCAAACACCAACAAATAATCACGACTTCAAGTATCTTGACTTCTTTATGAGTTAACCGTACAATATGCTTGTAGCTATATTAAGTTTAGGAAATAGACTATCATTATATATCGAGGTGCTTTGGCTACTCTCGAAAACAAAGATAATCACTGTATGTGAAATTCAAACCATATGAGATGCTTTGGCTCGTCTCGTAGGCGTAAGCATCACAACTTCAAGCATAGTTCTTTATTAGTAACTTAAAATTTCTGTAACGGGTACTCACATGATATGCCTTAATCGATCATTTAAGCTAAAGTATGACATACAGGTCATGAAAAATGATCACTTTATATTCTTTCATAATTTCTCTGAAGTATCTAAACGCATTCCCTTTTTCTCAATCCGTAAGGTGATAAAAGTTCTCTGAAGTATCTAAACGCATTCCCTTTTTCTCAATCCGTAAGGTGATAAAAGGGAAGCATATTAGCATATCATACATTCAACTTAATTTCTTTATTGACCAACCACTGAAGGGGAAGAAATACTACTTTAGTACTAATATTAACAATAATGAAACTGGAAGAGCTATAAAGCTTCATTAGATTGGTCAAACTCAGTCACTAGTATTAGTTTCTCAAAGCAAGTTGCATTAAGGGCCTGTTTAGCAAAACTAACTGAAAAGCTAGCTGAATAGGTAGCTGATTAACTAGCTGAAAAGCTAGCTGATTTTAATGTAGGTGTTTAGCAAATTAGCTGATAAGCTAGCTGGTATTTTATAAAATGACATAAAAGGGCATTACTCTTATTTTTCTAAATAATAGTACATCACATTTTTGTCTAATTATTTTAATATATATTCAATGTACTTTTCACTGCCACTTTAATAACATCATTGAAAATTATCAGAAGTTGAAAATAAATATTCGTTGAGTATTCTAACTTAATACGGAAAAAAAAATTAGTACCTTATGCAAGTGTATAACAAAGGTTCCAACAAATAGAAAATATAAGTCGTCTATTGAGAAAAGTAACTAACGATTGGTTTTACTTTATTTAATTTAGGTTAGGGATATTTTCGGAATAAAAAGATAACAAGTAGCTTTTTTTTTTAAAAAAAAAGCTAAACTGGGTAGCTTCTTCAACCAGCTAGCTGATCAACTAGCTGATTTAAAAAGCTGCGCGTTCACGTAACAAGCTTTTTACTAGTCAATGGTAAAAAAAAGCTAATGGAGCTGAAAAGTTAGCTGGAAAGCTAGTGGTAAACAGGCCTAAGTACAATAACAATAATATAACCCAGTGACGGAGTATGAGTATAAGGATATGGCGGAGATGATGGAAGCAGTGGGACTTTTTGAGATGCCTACCATAGGAGATCGCTTCACATGGTCTAATAAACATGAGCACGGTGTCATCTACTCCTGTATTGATCGAGCTATTGGAAATGCAGAATGGTTCCAAGAGAACCCGCATGTGGAGCTGGAGATTCTCCCCCTGGGATTTCAGACCATTCTCCTTTGATCTTTAGGAATTGCTTGACTATCCGAGTAAAGAAGTCGACTTTCAAATTCATCAATGTTACGACTCAGCTGGATGAGTTTCTCCCTTCGGTGGTCCGCTCTTGGCGAGGCCCTGCTCCATCTCATCCACAGGAGCGAGTTTGGGTCAAGCTGAAACGGCTGCAGCCGATTATGAAGAGATTGAGTCGGGACACACGGAAGCTGACCATCATGTTACCAGCACGAAACAGTTGCTCAGGCTGGTAATCGAGCCAAAATCGTTCGCCCCTGCTCTCATTCGACAGGTTAAAGAAGCCACCCTGGAACTTGAAAAGTGGTTGGATACTGAGGAACAGGTGCTACGCCAAAAGGCGAAAGTGGATTGGATTAAGCTTGGGGATGGCAATTCTGCTTTCTTCCATGCACAAGTCAGAGAGAAGAATCGTCGCATTGGTATTCATCGCCTGGAGACGGAGGATGGACGTATACTCCAGAGGGATATTGATATTGAGCAGGAGGTGCTCTCCTTTTATTCAAAGCTAGTTGGATCGACCTCGCCACGCCAGACGGGTATTGATGTGGGGCTTATTCGATCGGGTACCAGGTTAGGTTATGAGGATAGGTTTGTCTTTATTACAACCGGTCACACACGTGGAAATTGATGCGGCTCTGAAGGATATTGGTGACCTCAAAGCTCCCGGGATTGATGGCTTTAATGCCTACTTCTTTAAGCACTCCTGGTAGCATGTTCGCAATGATATTTATGAGGCAGTGGAAAGTTTCTTTGATACGGCATCATTGTACCCAGCCCTGAACTGTACCCTGGTTACTCTCATTCCAAAAACCCCTACGGCTTGCAGTGTTCGGGAGATGCGCCCAATTGCTTGCTGCACGACTATCTACAAGATCATCTCGAAAATACTCACAAGTCGGCTGGGAAGGGTTATAAATAATATTGTTGATGAGAGTCAATCTGCTTTTTTACCGGGGAAGGTCATCCAGGATAACATACTTTTGGCGCAGGAACTTGTTAGGGGGTACAATCGCAAAGGTATATCTCCTCGATGTATGGTGCAGATGCATTTGCACAAGGCATATGATACAGTTGACTGGGATGCTTTGGAGATGATCATGAAGGAATTGGGTTTCCCTATGCTATTTGTGAAGTGGATTATGTGCTGTGTTTCGACGGTCTCCTATAGGTATGTGATTAATGGGGTCCCTTCAAAACTTCTTAAAGCACGTCGAGGCCTGAGACAAGGAGATCCGCTCTCTCCCTTTCTTTCTGTCCTCGTCATGGAGTATCTTCATCGTTGTCTGCAAAAGTTGCGGTCCTTACCTGATTTCAACTTTCATCCGAAGTGTGAAAAGTTGCATATCACTAATCTCTGTTTTGCGGATGCCCTAATGCTCTTTATGAGAGGTGATGCAGGATCGGTCCAGCTCATGATGCAGCAATTGAAACACTTCTCGATGGCTTGTGGATTGCGAGCAAATCTCTCGAAGACAAAAATCTTTTTTGGAGGCTTGTCAGCGGCGGAGCAGCATCGAATCCTCACCATCACGGGCTTTGTGGCGGGTTCGTTTCCCGTGCGCTACCTGGGTATTCCCCTATCCCATCGTAGACTCACTGTTTTGCACTATCAGCCCCTACTTGATCGGATTCTTGGTCTGATGAAGCACTGGTCGACGAGACTGTTAAGTTATGCAGGTCGGGAGCAATTAATAAGGAGTGTGATCACAGCCATCACTGCCTACTGGTTACAGGTTTTTCCATTCCCAAAAGCTGTCCTGGACCATATTCAGCGTATGTGTTGGAGTTTCTTATGGAGTGGGAAGGATGGAAACTACCATAAGTCCCTTGTATCATGGCAACAGGTTTGTGCTCCCAGATGTTGTGGTGGCTTGAATATCATAAATCTACAGATTCGGAACTTGGCTCTCATCTCAAAGCTTCTGTGGAAAATCCAAACGAAGGCGGATTTGTTATGGGTGCGTTGGATTCATAGTTATTATATAAAACAACAGGAGATAGATGAGTGGGTGGTGCCCGTATGCAGCTCTCTGATTATTAAAGCCATCTACCGTGTGAGGAATCAACTCCATGGAACACAGGAATGGGATATGCAATTACTTGCCCCGAAGTTCTCTACACGTGCGATCTACAAATTCCTGCGGGAAACTCCACTAAGGTCGAATGGTGCGACTTAGTTATCCGTAACATGGCACGGCCCAAGGCCACCTTCATCCTATGGCTAGCTTTGCATAGACGTTTGGCGACGAAGGACCGGCTGGCTTTCTTTGGTATATATACGGATGGTCAATGCTGCTTTTGCAATGGCGTAGAATCAATTGATCATCTCTTTTTCCATTGCCCGAGTACTTATGGGATCTTCCAAGGTGGTTTATCATGGTTAGGCATTACACCTCCACACATCACGGATTGGCAGCAGTTACTCGCCTGGATATGTCGCATGGTTCGCAGACATGGGGGCAGGGCAGCCGTCTTCCGGACGCTTCTGGCTGAAACTGTCTACCACATTTGGCAAGCACGGAATGAGTTGATCTTCCAACATAAAGCACTGGATATATAAGCAACTATTAGATCGATTGTGTTCACCACAACCTTGAGATGCCATAGCAAGCGTGCTTCAGCCGTGATTCAGCAGCTCAATTAGTGCTATGTTTTGATTTCGCAGTCTGTTCATTGTGTCAGTTTGTTTTTCTCTAGTTATGCTCTAGTTTTGGGCTTGGACGATAGCTTTTGTCAGCCCTTAAATGTACGTACTCTGCTTTTTTGGTATCAATAAGACGCGTTCCTTCGTTCCAAAAAAAAATAACAATAATATAACACCAGAAAACAGGTATTGCACTATATTACTTCAAGAAAGGACGTTCAGTGACAAGATAAGAGTAAGGATAGATTATCATAATATTAATTTTCACAACACAATCAAAATAATTAACTTAATTAATCAAACATCATCTTGCCACAATTCTGTTAGTACTTAATACAGTATACAAAGTATAGGAAAAAACCTGCTTAAGAATAGGAAATGCCTATTTTTAATTAGCGCTCAACTCTCTCATATGCAAAAACCCACAGACACGACATTAAATTCTTCAGTTATAAAAATTCACAGACACGACATTAAATCCCCCAGTTATAAAAACTCACAGACACGACATTAAATCCACCAATTATAAAAACTCACAGATACCAGATAAATTCCCCAGATGCAAAAACCACAGACAGGATGTAAAAACCCACAGACAAAACATTAAATCCCCCAGTTATAAAAACTCACAGATACCAAATAAATTCCCCAGATGCAAAAACCCATAGACCGGATGTAAAAACCCACAGACAAAACATTAAATCCCCAGTTATAAAAACTCGCAGACACCAAAGATTGAACAACAAAAAAGAGAGAGAATAAAATAAATGGGAAGAGAGAGGCTAAATCTTAAATCAATGCAAAAAGCCAATTTACAGATTGATCAAAAAGCTGTAGCAGAAGAAGAAGAAGCTTTCCCTTGCTTCTCTCTGTTTCTTCGTCGCCATGGCCTTCGCTCTGTTCCGATTTTCTTCCTTCTAGCCATGGCCGACTGGAAAGCAAAGGGCGAATCTGGAAGAGGAACCTTCAATTCATGAACCGACTTTGCAACAGATCTGGACGAGATGGCCATGGCGGCTGCAGGCCGAGGGAGGAGTCTTGGAGACTTAGGGCGGCGGCGCAGCACAATGGAGGAGGGAGGCGGAGGGAATAGGGAGAGAAGCAATGAAATGATAGTAGTGATAGTGGATTGATCGATTGATTGTTGAGCAGTAGACGAAAGGATTAGTGATAGTGGTTTTGTTGTTGTTTCAGATGAAAACGAAATGAAATGGTCTTTCTTATTCCTAATGAAAAAACAGGTCTTTTCCTAGATTTACTCACTGCTGTACTAGTAATAACCATTAAGCATTAGCTAGTAAAAGGAGTAAAATAAAATACTCCCTCCATTTCAGAGAAATTGTTACAATTTGAATTTGCACCAATTTTAAGAAAAAGTAGAAAGTACAAGTGCCCCCCTGATTATTAGAGATTAAGTGAGTGACATATTGTAATAAAAGTTAAAGGCAGGGAGTTTTATTATTTAACTAGTTTCCATAAATGAAAATTGCAACACTTTTAGTGAAACGCCGAAAACGGAAAGTTGTAACACTTTATCTGAAATGGAGAGTCTTACTTGATTCTCCATTTCGAAAAAGTATACATTTTACTATTCTGATAATCGCTGCTTTCAATTAATTTCTTTTTAACGATATTAATAAATAAATTATTAAAATTATATAATGAAAATTTAGTAATTAAATTTTTATTATATGATTTTATTAAATTATTCTTATTATCGTTTATGAAGAATTTAAAACTCAAGACAAATAATTGGCCAAAGTCAAAATGTAACAATTTTTATGAAATGAAATGGAGGGAGTATTTCTTTACTATATGTAGAAAGGCAATTCACAAGAAGGTATAACCAGTAACTAAAACTAATTATTTTCTTCTCTGTGAATTAAACCACACAAGCTTCTGTCTTCACACATTGAACTCACTGAAACTCCATATCTCAAACAGCTCCAATTTACTAAAGGTGAGTTTATAAATGTATAGATCTGAAACTTCCTTTCAATTTCTTAACTTGAGCCCACAAATCGGTCGCTGAAAATTAAAGAACGACCTAATCGGTATATGCTCAAGAATCCGATCGAATTATTCGCTATAGGTGAACTGAATTTCGAGTTCAGATCTTTGATCCCAGACAAGAAAACCCAGAAGGTAAGTTCTGAATTATTTCTTTTTCCTTTCCCAAAAACCCAAATTTTGGATCTGAAGAAAATTTAGGTTTGTACAGAATGTTACTCAGGGCTGAAAGTTCAAGATTCAAATAGAATCCTGAATGTCTGAATCAAGAACTTACATCTCAAGTTCGAAATTTGTATCTGAAATTCGAAATTTGAATCGAGAGATTAGATTCAGATTTGAAATCAAATCCAGAAAATAAGTGAGAGAATTTTAACATACTATATTTCGACTTCTTTAGTTCATAATATGAATGGATTTGAATCTGAATTCGAGTCTGAGATCTTACCGAAGGAGAATCTGAATTTTGAGACTGATTATGGAAGAACAGATATACAGAGAACCGGAAAAGACACAAAACTGAAACAGCCATGCTTAACAGAACTGAAGCGAGCAGGAAGCAAGAACCATGCTCTGATACCAAATGTAATGGAAAAACTGTAAATCAGGATCTATCTCCATACACGTTTCAATTTATGCTTAATCCGGTATGCTGCCATAGTACATCTGCTATATTGAATCCACGATACCTGAAAAATAAACATAGTGGTTGAATACGGTTTAATAAACCTATGCCTTTCTGTATTAAGGTGTACCGATGGTTGTACACAGACGCTTTATTTATAAGACTAAGTTAAGGACCCATATTCGAGTTAGACTGTGATTCTTACCTCGATCAGAGTTGAGTCTTAGTTGATAATAATAATAAGGCTCTGTTCTCTTCAACTGAAATTTACTGAATTGAACTGAACGAAACTGAATTGTAGTATAAAATATAATTAAACAGAACTGAATGAGTTTCTAGTTGAAGATAACATAGCCTAACTTAACGTGAATCCTAATAAAAATAAATCACTAGACATTTAAATCAAATAATAAGTGTTAATGTGACCACAAAATATAGGAAATATTGTAACACCCAAAACATCATGCGAACTTGTTGCTTCTTCACACCACCAAGTAGCTACCATAATTCTTGAATCTCAACTTCATGTGAAAATACTGGAATTGTCACCTCGAACAAACCTCCTAACTTTTGTTTGTTACATACTTTCCCAATCTTATCTCTAAATCTTTCCATGTTAATCCAAAACAATATGTTAATCCCTTCTTTACTTAATCACACATACCAACACAAACCAAGCTGAGACACAACAACAAAGCTTCAAGAACCATCAATGAAGTGCCAAGATAAAACCTTTTCTGCACTGTCTTAGAAAGTCAACATTACTACTCTTCATCAATGGCTTCCATTCTGATTCCCTCACCAATCCGTTCAACAATCACTTTACCGAAATCTTGTTTCAGACTTTCACCCTTACAATCAAGTAGAATCCATTTCCATTCACCTCCAAACAAACAATTCTTCACAAAGTCCAAAACTTTACTCCAATTCCGAAGCATTTCTCTTCTGGGTTTTCCCCAATTAATTGTTGCAAAAGCCTCGTCAGATGATTTTGCGGAAACAATTAAAAAGGAAGAGTCTTTATCAGTTTCAGACGGAAAACCAGTGAAAATCCTCTTATGGGTTTTGTTGTGGGCATCTGTGTCAATTGGATTATATGCATTTTCTGGTGATGCAAAAGCAGCTGCTATTGCTGCTGCTGATTCAATTAGGGCTTCGGGTTTCGGTGTGAAGGTTGCCAATGCTTTGAGGGCTTCGGGCTGGCCCGATGAGGCCGTTGTATTCGCTTTGGCTACTCTACCGGTGATTGAGCTGCGTGGTGCTATTCCTGTTGGGTACTGGTTGCAGCTCAAACCTGTAATGCTGTCTGTCTTGTCCGTTCTTGGGTTAGTCTCGCATTTCCCACTTGTGCTTAGGACTGTGAATGTCTTTGGTTCTCCTAACTTTAACAATGATTGCTGCAGTTGTGTAATTTTTAGCTCAGTGTAGCTTGTAGTTAAAAGAGTAGACTTGTTTTATTATCGTAAATATATGTTGTTTTACTTGCACCTCTATGTCCACAAGATGAGTGTGGTACTGGTGGAGATGCCCAAGCTTCATAGGATGTGTGGCAATAATGACTGTTGAGATTTCATACAAGTTAACCGAGAGTGGCTCTTAGAGTCTTAGTTGAATGATTAGACTGGTTATATTATACGTCATTATTTTGTTTTATTTACACCTCTATGTCCATGAGATGAATGTGGTGGAGATGCTTAAGCTTCATAGGATGTGTGTCAATGCCTGGAGGAATAAGCTGAGCAATGTAGCTATTTGCCGTGAGGTAGGTTTAGGGTCCATTTGAGATTAGATGCCATAAGAACCGACTAGGATTTGCCTAGGCTGGTAGGTGCACTAGTTCGTTGAGAGGGAGTCAGTGGTCTGAGGTCTCTTCACAAGAGCACAAGAAAGATCGAAGAAAACTTGGTTGGAACTCATATGTGAAGATATGGAGGGTAAAAGACTCAATAAGAACTTGTTACATGTGACTATATGAGAATAATGTGGAGGATTCCTTTGATGGGCCATGTAGTCCACCCACATTTCCTTCGATAGTGGCCATTTGTCAGGGTTCTTGTAAAATTTATTAAATTTCGATGCAACTGGTTCTTCGCTTCTGTTTCTCTAGAAATAAGCCACTGTAAGTAGCTTTTTTAATCCATCGGCTGGGCAATTTAAGCCTGTTCCATAAGTTTTGTACATGTTTATAGCACTTTTTGCAGCCATATCACAACATAATTTCTTTAAATAGGTTTGTTTGTGCTTTCTCTAGGTTTTGTAACTTCACAATAAACACAAGATTATTTGGCAAGTGATGAATCCCTTATATTGTTTTCGATAAGCTACGTATAGGAATCGACCAAAACCTTTTCAATTTAGCATTGTGCTTGCTAATTCTCTGATCTGTCACAGGAACATGGTACCTGTACCTTTTATAATACTGTACCTAAAAAAGGTTGCAACTTTTCTGGCTGGAAAGAACAAAGCTGCTTCTAGATTCCTTGAAATGCTATTTGAGCGGGCCAAAGAAAAAGCTGGCCCTGTCGAAGAATTTCAGTGGCTTGGATTGATGTTGTTCGTAGCCGTGCCATTCCCCGGAACAGGAGCTTGGACTGGTGCGATCATTGCATCTATATTGGACATGCCGTTCTGGCCTGCTGTATCAGCAAATTTCGTTGGCGTTGTATTAGCTGGCTTACTGGTAAATTTGTTGGTTAATCTTGGACTGAAATATGCCATTATAACTGGTGTGATTCTGTTTATCATCTCCACATTTATGTGGAGTATTCTCCGTGGCCTCAAAAAATCATTGACCACATCAAGTTGATGTTAGGTTGTTCCAAAAAGAGTTTTGAACCACATTTAACCAACATAATGTTTGAATATTGTCTTCGTATTAGTGCTGAATTAGATCTATTCTTATGGTACTTTGATTCTTTGAGTTAGTCTTAGAAATTATAATACTGTTTGCTAATCTGCTAGGAGTTAATTACTGTTAACTAGAATTAAGTTTATATAAATCATTAGTAGACATAATGCATTGTGACATACATCAGCGTAATCTAAGATGATAATAGGGATGATTATGGCCAGCTTACTTTTAGAGTTGTCACCTCAGAAATATATGGTTTCAGCCCTATCTCGATCCTTATGCTCTCTTTATATATTTTTTTTCTCAAAATGTTTACTCTTGGTGTATGATCATGTATATCTAAAACTTGCACTTCGTTTTGCTCTAATCCTGTTTACTATTGGATTCTGTTGATCTGCACTCTATGTCAGGTTAATGTGACTAACTTTATTTCTTGGTTAAGTATGTTTGAACACATAATAGCAGCATCTGGTTGAACTTGAGAGACTATTTATGCAACGTTTATAATTCTTGAGGTAAAGTATATATGTATAGCAAAGATGAGCTTGTGCTCATCATAACAGTCAGACCTATCGATACAGCACAAAAGAAGGATGAATTGCAAGTTGTTTGGCTTTGGGCTTTGAATTCGGTCAACCCACTCTCTTATGTCAAAATTTTCATAAGAGCTTTGCTTTGAGAATTAGAAGAGTAAGCCAATATGTGTATTCAACTGAAAATTTGTGCTATTTAAAAAAAATGTATTAACTTAAAGTAAAGTATGAACATTTATATGTAAGCTTTTAAATGGTTAGAATTCTACCCTGTACGACTCATACTAACATATGAAGAAGATGAAGAAGTGTTCCTATCATAACATTATTTCAAATTTTCAATACAATAAAAAAGTTCTGCACATCCGCCATACTTTTCTAATATTATTTCAATACAATAAAAAAAAAAAAAAAAAATCTTCACATTAACTAATTACTTCTTCACTATATAAACCATTGAACTTACACCTTATTAAAAAGGAAATAACAATTATCTCAATTCAACTTTCAAAAAACAACTTTCACAGACATTCTTGGACAGGTTTATTTAACGTACCCGACCCCAACCCGTTACTTCATAACGAGTAGGGGTCGGGTACGGGTAGTGTACCCGATAAAAAAACATCGGTACCAACCCGACGGGTTTGGTAGGGTAGAAACCAATATTTATATTGATCAGCTAAGGTGTTTATGTTCTATGTTCAGGTATCTGTCTCAATACCCCTACTTGTACCACTCAGACCTAACTGTTGTTCCCATTATATAGTTATTTTTAAGGTTTTCTTCAATCACTTGGAGAATGATATGAGATTACTGAATGTTAGGCTGCAGAACCGTGTCGACTCAAATTTTTAGGGGCCCTGTGCAAATTCTAATATTAAATTCGAACTCTAAACCATAACTAAAAATACCATGCTACGAGGGCAAAAGTAGCATCTCAAAATAAATAATTAACATTTAAAAATAAATTGACGAAAAACTAATGATTGCGTTGAATATACTCCATCCGCCCCGCTAACCTTGTCCTCTTTCTTTCTTGCGCTGTTTTTAAGACAAGTAATAGTTTATTGTTTGTTGTAGGAAAGAGAAATGATAGATAATGGAAAAAGTATGAGAGATAAGATGATAAAGAATGGAAAAAATGAGAGATAGATAATGAAGTACGAAGAATAGTGGTTAGTGTGGTTTAATTTTTGCTATTTTGGGTATGAGACAATATTAACGGGACAAGCTTAGCAGGGTGAAGGAGAAGGGAGTATGAATGTTAAGTGAATTTTATAATGTTGACATCAAATATGTAAAGATATTGAGATGATTTGTTTCAATTAATTCAAAATGATTGCTTTCAACGCTTATAAATCATCACATAAAAACTAATCTAATTTTTTAGAAACATGCTAAAATTTATGAAAAAGTAATTTTGGAAGGGGAACAATACATAACGAGTATAACATACAAGCAACTTTAATAAAAACCTATAAAGTTTTCTAGAAGTCTTATGTTGGATACCTCAAATGGACCCAAATCCGTTGAGGGCCTCATTGCACATGCCCAGATCCGGCCCTGATGCAGAACTTTTAGGATATACAGTGTGTAACTCATTAGATTAGATGCCTGAATAATTTCCTGCATGTCAATTTTGGCTTCTATTACTAACTAATTAGGTGGAGTCTAATGCTAGGAGATCCATATACGAGTCTTTTCATGCATCTGTTCCCTGAGACTTGTGGCCGTTTCACTACAAGGTGACTGAAAATTGTCAGAAATTTTTCTTCCGACTAATTCATGCATTCTTATTTACTTTTTAAGTTTTAATATTACATTAATATTCCTATCAGATATTAGTATGTTATATTTTGATATTGTGGTTCGGGACGTTACATATTTTCGTAGGCTAGGAGAATTTTGACTAGATGCAGGTTGGGGTTTGTGAGGAAGAAGGAAAGGATAACAAGGGGACAGGTGATCGGAATTCACTTGAGCTGCCGGTGCACAACTCATCCAAATGCCCTAAGATCGAAATAATAACTTAAAGGGAAAGTTGGAGTGAGTTAGGCCTCTCTTTCCTCAAGCAGGAAGCTAGAGGTTTGAGCTCACCCTTGTGGATGATACAAAACTATTTGGAGGAATCTATCCTTTGCTCGGCCGGGTGTTTGTTGCGATACTACTTGGAGATGAGATTCTTAGGAAGCACCAGTTTTTCCCTAACATTAGGAAAACCGCAATGCCGCCAGACCAGGTATATGACACCTTCCCTCAATTTACACAAGCGTAAAGTGCTTTTTCTCTGAGAATTACTCGAGTAAGAGTCCTTAACCTCGAATGCAGGAAATTAAAAACTGAACGTACAGTTTATCTTAAGAACTATAAGACCAAAAGATGGGGAAAAATAAAGATGGACTAAACCCCATTAGTAGAAGTGATGACACCGCTCTCCCTCTCAAACAGAGGACAATAACACTTGACCAACTTCTCACTTACGAATTGATAGTTTTGACTTAACATTTTGAAAATAGTAGCTTAACAACTCAGTATACCAAATACTAAGACTTTCATATCTCTAGGAGTAGGAAGTCATTAAACTTGAACATAGGCCAAGTAAATAAGAATTAAAATGGCATTATAAGGTCCAAAGAAAATTGTTAACAGATTTGGTACTCTACTAGAAACAGATATCCTCCGTGAATGCCCAAATTCTGAAAATTCTCTTGTTGGAAGTTGAGACTCATTTGGAATTTCTAACCATATATATAGATCAGTTATGTTACAAGATAATCAGTTTTTCATCACGCTGACCCTGGTGTCGAAATGTTTTAGATTCTGCATCCCTAATTGGCTAGTCCTCTTACATTTTTCAAGTTAATGTGGTTTCTTTTTATGTTTAATGTTGCACTTGATAAGATGATCAAACATGTGATCGATGAACGGGCTTTGAGGCAGCTACTTAGAGTCTTAGACACCATCACTTGTAAAATAACTAGTGTCTTGTAATTTTCACATGCTTCATTCTGTTATCTTCATGATTTCAAATTTATGGTGGTACACAATTTCATGTGCTAGATTTGTAACATCGGTTTATGATGTTATAAGAAATCAATTGACCTCATACATGTGCTGGATCTGTAAATGACACTGAGCTGTACATAATTTCATGTGTTCTGCTACGCTGTCTTGCTATGGATGTTTTTCTTTTCTTCGATTCAGTTCACTGATATATTAGCAGGCCAAAGCAGCTATCTAGTTTTAGAGACTTACATTTGCGTGTGCATTAGTTGATTAGCTGCACGGCTGCACCTGCACCTGCACCAGTGTATGGAATGGTTCTATTGGTTATACTTACTTTCATAGCATCACCGCGTGAAAGTGGTGCGGTTAGCGAAATCTTAATGTTGGTTAGGTTGTAGGCCTAGCTGATGTAATACTGAACGCGAGGGGGGAGGAATGAATGGACTTCGAAGTTCACGTAGTCGTGAATGAGACTAAATAGTTGAATGTGCCATTTCAACTTACTGAACTATATATCTCTCCATCTGCGCCTAATGTTGGGTACAATATCCCATTGGAGTTATCACTTAGGAGCTTGTATGGGTGTAAGTGACAGATAGTGACTCAGAAACTAGTTTTATTGACGTTGGGATGGTGACTATCAGACATCTGAATCAAAGGAACTGTTAACATTTAAATCAAATAATAGCAGGCTTGTGATCTGAGACCTTCCATTAGTTCCATGCTTTGGCATTATTGAGCATGCACAGTCTACAGTAGCAGGACCTGAGACTGTGACTTCCATAACCTCTCATTTTCATCATAAATTAAACTATTAAAGTTGAGTGAACTGAAATAAAGATGGGAAGATTCTGGACTTTGTTAACAACAAGAAGTCTAGTTCATGGGCTGTCTAAGACCACAACTTGTTGCATATTCTTATCTAGGCTTTTTGACTTGGGTAAGCTAAGTAAGCAAGCAAAACTTCTGATGCCAATGTCCATGATTAGACTTGAAATTATGTGTTTGAGGCAAATTAGATTCAATCTTTATCTCAATGGGATAGTTTTGTTGGGGGCATGGACTACAAGGAAGGAATATTTCCATATTGGGGTCCAAAGATTCATAATAGTAGTGTTTTTATTATTGGATAATCAAGATAAATTAGTGGATTCAACATATCTCTACAAGTTTGAGCTTTAGATGGAATGAAGTTCTATCATATAAAATTGGGTCATCATCTCCTTAAAGTCCTTGTTAAAGGAAGATAATTATCCAACTTATATGTAGATTACAAGATTTTCTCACAAGTGATGTGAGATATTATAACAAATATTGTCACGGGCAGGTCTTGATTAGTTAACTCTACCTATGGAATAATAACAAACATCTTTGTGTAGGTTGGAATTATTATCAGCTGGGTATCAACTTGGGACTGCTATGATGTCATGTAAAGTTACTTGGGACTGCTATGATGTCATGTAAAGTTGGGATATTAATTTCATTAAAAAATATTGCTAAAGTAAAATGGTTATCCAACATATATATATATATATATATATATATATATATATATATATATATATATATATATATATATATATATATATATAGTTTGTACAATATCTCATAGATGATGTGATGCATTAAAAAAAAGAATTTGATAAGCATGCAAGTTTTACATGAATGTCTTGCAACTCTAGGTGTAAATAATATTTGCTTCGACATGGGATAGTTTCCATGTAGATTACCCTGTTTGGCTTGGATGAGTTATTTGTGGTTTGGGTTTTGCCCCAAATGCATCCACTTGACAAAACACCGTTGGTTCACAATGGGATCCATATACCGCTGTGACTGAGTAGGTGCACAAGTTGCCTTGACTCATTGAAGCTCAAACATGACTAGATTGACAACAATCTAAGTTGAGCGTGAGTTCGTTTTATTGCTTGTTTAGCTGATGAACCGAGTTAAGCTACGCAAGATGTGCTTGATAATGCACTCGAGTTCGGTCTTGATATTATACCATGTTTAATTACCAAATTCTAGCCCGGACTTGTTATAATACACTAGAGTTCTAGCTGGATTTCAGGTTTGTTTCTTTCACGAGTCAAGTTGAGCTTAAACTCAACAACAAATCAAGCCGGGCCTATTTATGTGATACTTGCTTCGCTCCATTTAACAATCCTAGACCATGTGTGGCACCAATCGTTTGAATATTTGTTTAGAATTCACATGCAAACACCATTGTTCTTTCCTACATGTGAAGTGAAAAAACTTGGTTATTTTGACCTGCCATTGGTGTGATATGTTGATGGTTGTGAAGGTTAGTTTACACATGGAAGAAAACAAATACTAAGAAACATGGGAGGTGTAAAGGGAAACAAGAGACAAAATTGGGAGATGGAACATGTCGTCCTCATTGATGCACCATGTATCTACTACTGTCAGTCAATCCGAACGTTGGTTCTTATCCTGTGATATGTGTCCATGAACCATGATGATCATACACGACCATGGGCGGGGTTCTCACGTGGATAGTGGTTCCCATGAAAGTGACCGTACATATTTATGTTGTGTAAATGTTGAAGACTTATAATCGGGTCATATACGTGCTCTCCCTGTCTCATTACTACGTAGATTTCTTCGATCTATCATCAAATTTAACTTCATTTTAGTTAGTTGAGTACTACATCCGTTGATGCGGTTTTCACCTTTCATATGATACTACCAATCTAATTTTCGATACCTTGAATCCGGGAAAAACTTATTTATCGACTTGTCTAAGTTAGCCTTAATTGCCGGTGGAATAGTCTTTGAAGAGCTGTGTGTTTCTCTCAAACTCTTGTATACGTAGATAAAGATGAATTCAATGCATACCTCATAAATGACAAATGATGGATTATTTCTTCGAGTTTTAGAAGCGGCTAATCCCAAATTTTCATAAATAACATCGGTTGGTCATGTATGATGTCATGGCGTGGTGATGGGGATGACCTAGGGACTGGCCACCGGAAGGAAGCTCTGGCACAAATAAGATGCGCCCGGGTGTATGGAAGGGCCACCGATGCGTCTCGGCTTCAATGGTGAATTATCATTGTTTTCCCTTTTTCATTTTCTCACCCTCTATATGACCCAAGTCGAGGTCGAGTAATTGGACTTCAATACTCTTTTCTTTGTGTATTTGTTTGCATTTTGAAGAAATGTATTTATCAAATCAATGATTATTAAACACTAACTTTTATTAAAAGAAATACCTTTCACTTTTACGGTACATCTTCTACTTATATATAAACTGAAAAACGTATATCTTCTACTTATAAATAATCAGTCATGTTGTATATATTCGCGTCATATGTATGGTCAAGCTGGTCATTTTTTGAACTAAAGCACTTACATGGGGCTTTTTCTAGGAATTGAAGTGCTAAGAAATTTTTTCATAGTTCCTTTTGTGACGGCCAACACATCTAAAACTCACAAATTATGTGAAATTACATATGGATCCCTGAGAGTAGTAGTTGTGTTGAGGCCAGACTTGAATGATATACACAATTAATAACCATGAGAATTTTTGTGATGATGCACTTCGTCCGTCTTAAAATAAATAACACATTTACTTTTGGTACGAAAATTTAGGTGTAATGTAAATGAAGTGTGGAATAAGTCCACATGAATTGTAAATTGTGTCGAAAAAGAAAATGTAAATCGTATTAGTATAAATATAAATAGTTCAATTTCATTTATTGAGAGTTGGACAGAGTACAACTAATCGAAATATTGAATTAAAATATTATGATGAAAAATTGCAACAAAAATTGGGCCAATGAAGATCAAGTACTAGTGTAGTGACAAGTGAAGTCCAAAAAAGCATAGAGGGGCCAAGCAAATTGAGTACTATCACCTATTCACCTTCCCTCTTAACCATTCTTATCTGCAATGCATCGAATGGAAATGAAAGCGAGATAAGTGGGCCACCCGGCCCATTCATCACACCGTACAATACCAGCCACGTTGCAGGCCCAGTCACCATCAAGGGCCCAACAAGTTTCACACTTCTGCCGGTTTCCCATGCAAATTTGCTTGACGTAGACTTTTTACGATACACGTGTCAGTTGATTGTGGAGTTAAGGACACGTGGAGGTGATCCAACGGTTTGTGTGGAGATTTTTAATGGGGTTTAATATTAATTAATTCAGTAGGTACAGCTGATTTTGACAGGAGACAGTGTTGTGTGCTTAACCTTTTGGAATGACTTTTTTGGCTTTTCTTGTTTTTGTTAAATGAAAATTCAATTAAATGCGTCAAATCTTCCCTAACTCTATGATATTTTATTCTGATCTCTTACTTAATTTAATCTTTTTTTTTTTTCCAACCAATTGTGATCTTTTATTAAGTTTTAATTACCCACATGCATTCCTTTCACTAATGGGGAAACATACATTTGGATAAATTACTTATATTACCCATGTTAGATGCACTTCTCACAAATGGATACCCGTTAGTCAAATAATTACATTTGGGTCCTTTAAGCTGAAAATTCGTTGATCAAATAAGTTGCTACAGTAACTTATGTTGAAGACAAGCAAGGCCTTAGCTAAATTGTTGTGTAAACAGTTATTTGGAGACTTGGACAAAAAAATAAATTATCTCATATTTTAGGGACATTAGATAAAATAGCTAAGAGAATCTTTCAAGACTTGGAAGATCCAAGTTGAAGTCGCTAAACAGAAACAAACGCGCAGAAGACGTAGAAACAAACGCATAAGACGTCAGGTCGTCTTCTTCGGATGCGACCGAAGATTGGCCGTCTTCTCTGACTTTTCAGGCCACTAGATACCACCGACCGACCATAGAAACTCGACCCCCAACCCTATTCTATGATCCATACTCTATTTGGAATTAGAAACGAAGTAGAAGCTTCATCTACCATTAATGGCGGCCATGAAAGCTTCGAAGCTTTCTCTCCGACTTCGATTTAGTTAATGTAGTTGGTCTATGAATCATCCATGCTTGAGCTTGTCAAGTTTGATATGGTTTTGAATTGGGTAATTTGGAAGACCTATGAATTTCGAACTTCAAGATCCAAAATTATAGGCTTATATCGATCAATTAATTGTTCTTATGATCGATTATATGTTGGTGAAGCCTAGTATTTGATCTTGATTGAGTTTGGTTGACGATTGAATTTGATTTTGAAAAATCAGGGACTGAATTGAATGTATTAGAAACTTGAAAACCTTGCTTTTTAGAATTATAGTTATACCAGGGACTTGATTGCAGAACTTAATTATTTTAGAAACTTCCAGTTTCTTTCCGTTCGGACCATATCACTACAAAAAAAAACCTGTTTTAGCGACGGACTTATCCGTCGCTAAAACAGTGCCGATCCGTCGCTAAATCCGTAGCGACGGATAATCCTCTGTCCCCAAACAACGCGTCACTATTTTTTTTTGCGACGGAAACACTAATTTTTTTGGCGACGGATAAGTATTCCGTCACCAAATAACGATGAACTGGCGACGGATTAATCTGTTGACCAGTCCGTCCGAATTGGCGACGGATTACTTATCCGTCGCCAATTAGCGACGGAAAAAAATCCGTCGCTAAATCCCACCACTAATCCGCCCTTAATTCACTTGAAATCCGTCGCTAATTCACTTTAGCGACGGATTTTTTTCCGTCGCTAAATTCACTTTTTTAATTTCTTTTTTTTTTATATTTCTGTTTCACATAATATAATCATAGATAATATACCCGAAACAATATAAATTATCCATAACAAATTCTAAAGTATGCACGCACAAGAAGGTGAAATAGTGTCAAAGTATATATGTAGCATAAACAATATAAGTCTGATGTAACTAAGAATCGGGAGGAGGCGGTGGGTGGTCTTTGGAAGAAGTCTTTGAACATCCGGTCAAAGCGTCCATCCATTTGAGCCATACGAGCACATTCCTCAAGCACTTCTTAAGTCGCCTTGGTCGCAGCTATTTCCTCGTGGAGATGAATCATCATCTCTTGAACCTGGTCCTGTGTGAATAGATTAGATCGCGATCCTGATCCCTGGGACACTGAGAAGCTACTAGAACTCATAGAAGGGCCCAAACTTCCCAATCCATATGTTCGACCCTTGTTGTCCACTGGGTTGACCTCGAAGAAGATCAGGTCTTGCTCTTCAATTGACAGCTCATGACCGTCGATCATCCTCTCATCCATCCTCCTCTCCACCTCACTCTGCAATTGTAAATTGCATACGAAATGAGATGCAATTTTAGGAATCACTTTAAAATACACAAATACAAATGTTAACCTTAAGAAAGAAACGTACCGCAATACGCTCGGCCCTCACGTCAGTCCAAATGCCATTCTTCAGCTTAGCCTTCTTGAAGTGGTATAGAGCACTCTTCGGCTATCCTCTATTGGCCTAAAAAAAACATATGTGCAAACAAGTAGTTAGTTGAAAAAACTGTTATGTATCATATTCCAAATCATAAATAACATATTTACTAACCTTCATCACGTGATCTGTAACAACAGCTCGCGACCCATAGTGATGTCTGGCAGTGCCCGTACCATCTCGCGACTCAGACAAACAGTTTTTTCTGTTCTTGTAAGTTTGATCCTGGACAAAGGGACTTCCAGTACTCCTCCCAAAGTGCCCACTCGTCATCCCCCCACCCAAGTTGGTTGTCTGCGTGTCTCCTTCGTTTTGTAAACCATTTTTCTATAGATGTCTGACCCTAAAGTTTCGAAAACAGAGTACAACTGGAACACCAAGGCATTGGGAATGTAGTAGTCCTTATACAACAATTCCATTCAAAGTAAAAATTACACAAGTTTAAAGAAAGATAACAATTTAAATATTACACCAAGTTTAGTGGCTAACATACCACTCAAATTGTGTGCACTATGTTCATGAATAAATACCAACATATCACCCAAGTTTAGTGACTAACATACCACTCAAATGACACAACAAGTTCATGAATGGTGACTAACACATCAAACCAAGCTTAGTGGTAACATACAACTCAAATTGTCCTAAATTGACTAACACAATGGTGACTAACATATCACCCAAGTTCAGTGGCTAACATACCACTCACAGATATAGTGGCTAACATACCACACACATTAACACAATGATTAAAAGAACAAATAAAGCATTCATTGTAACATTTAAGCTTACCCGCAACTCGTCGAAGTAAAAGTGCTTCATCCGGTCCGAGATGTTTGTCCACTTCTCGCCT
This sequence comes from Plantago major, assembly GCA_026545765.1. NCBI lineage: Eukaryota > Viridiplantae > Streptophyta > Magnoliopsida > Lamiales > Plantaginaceae > Plantago > Plantago major. Next base: position 27,841,635 of record CM048839.1, on the reverse strand, counting down.
CCCTGTCCCGGCATCTCCCTCCTCACCCTAAAGATTTTGCCTAGTTTATCCGAAGCATCCGGTGGCCAAAACCTGTTATCAATGAGACAAACAAAAAACGAATATTCATTAGTAAAATCATGTAACATATATTTATCTTAAGTGTATGTTATACAAATGCATAATACTTACTTGTTCCTGCCGTTGGGGAACAACACCGGCTTCCCCTGGAATGTAGCACCGTCAGTCAACGTCAGATAGAGGGACACCCGTCAGAGGGGTAGTCACCAGGAGCATGTGACGTGTAGGCCGGTGGAGTCTTTGGAACACGAGGATCTTTGCTCCCACCAATATCATATCCAACCAGAGGACTAGTAGCTCCACTCGCTGGTGTACTACCAGAACCCGATGGACCCCCCTAGTACCCCTACACCCGGGAGGAAGGTATGTGGACTTCCTTTGGCGCGACATCTGCAAGAGCATATTAGAAATTGCAGGAAAAAATGTGTTAGTAAAGAATACATGAATATGCATGTAAAACCTATACATTTGACATATATTAAAGCACAAAAAGTAATACTAATCAACAACTAAGCATATATACACATAACAACTAAGCATACAATACACACATACCCTCGTCCTCCTCGGCTATTGTTAAGTCTATAAATTGGTCTTCATGCAGGTCTATGAACTCATCATCAGCTTGTACAGTAATGCTGCTCTCAATGTAAAGTTCTTCTTCGTTGACACATCATATGCCGGGATACCATTTTCCCACAACTCAATCAGTTCCTTGATTAGGGGCTGCAAGAACACATCCGACTTACGACGGATCATCTCCGCCCGCACCAACATACCAAGAACATGAATGGTTCCTTCATGCACTCACCGGTAGGTTGTACGGTGTTAGCATGACTGTCCAACAAGAGTACTTCCGGTCATTTCCAAACGGGTTAAAACCATCCGTACAAAGCCCCAAGCGCACATTTCTAGGCTCGACTGCAAACTCCGGGTAGGTCTTATCGAACAGTTTCCATGCGGGTGAGTCTGATGGATGCTCCATTCTACCCCCTTCCGGGATTACTCGCTCCTTGTGCCACCGCATTTTATCGGGACAAGCATTTGAAGCGTACAACCTCTTCAAACGAGGTGCTAGAGGGAAATACCACATTTTCTTATGTGGTAGATTTTTCTTCTGACGTTTCTTTGCAGCCCCCTCCCTGTAACGCTTGTACCGGTCCTTACCACAAAACTTGCACTTCAGTAGATCTTTATCCTCCCCCAATAGATCATGCACATATCCTCACAACAATCTATGGTTTCCATTGGCAACCCCATCCCCCGCATCTTTTTCTTCGTCTGGTAAAAGTTGGTGGGAACTAGGTTTTGTTCAGGACAAAGATCCGACATTACTTGTACCCATTCATTGAAGCTCGCTTCAGATTGCTGGCCATTAGCCTTACAACTCATTAGCCGAGCCAATAAAGACAACTCGCTGAGCCTACACCCCGGATAAATCGGCTTCTTTGCTGATTCCAGCAAGTCAAAGAACACCTGATCCGCAGGAGTCAGAGGCTCCTCCACATCCCCCTCGGTTACTGGCTCCCTGGTGTCGATGAACTCTGGACCCGCAACATCATACAACATTTGCTCCATCCGTTCATGATCATAATTAGCATCAGATGTAGACGTATTCTGAGTACTTCCGATCACATTTTTCTGCTTCCTTTTACGCTTTGAGAGATGCTCACAATCCATGAACGGTGCTCATGTCTCACCATGATAACACCATACCTCATACTGAGACACGAACCCCTTACGTTTCAGGTGCTCCACTACCGTTTCAGGAGGCAAAAATTGTTTATTCCTACATTTGTTCGCATTGCAAGGGCACTTCCCCACTCAAACAAGTAGTGCGTAAGCGCAAATGTGATGAAGGATTCAACCCTTCCACAAAACTAGACTGAATTACGCCATTAACTATACGGTACATCCATGAACGATCGGATTCATAATTAGATGATTAACGACACGTCTACAATTATTAGATTCATAACATGCATTTTACGTTAATATAATCACCAAATAGTCTCAAAACACTTAATTAAATCTTCATAATCTAGTGCATATACGAATTTATCGAATCAAAATTACTACGTACTTACAAACATCCTAACATTATACTAATTAACAATACAAATTCACAATTAATATATCAATTGTACAAAGTTAACTAGCTAGTATACTATAGCTCCCATAAACATACAATTGATCTAATTAGTCGAAATTAACAAAATTTTCAAATTTGTCAACAAGTAAGGGTTTCAAAACACTCAACTAAATCTCCCTAATCCTACTACATATACAAAAATATCAAATTAACAACCCTACATACTTCCAAACATCCTAACATTATACTAAAAATCCAAATTCACAATCAATATATCAATTGAACATCTCAAAGTTAACACACTACGTAATATAAGCTAAACTGACTACTGCATACTTACAATACGCATGCAATTGCTCAAATTAGTCAAAATTAACAAAATCCCCAAATTTGGCAAAATAATGGTTTTAGCCAAAATACCTTCAATTAAGCGGAAGGAAGACGAAATTGATTGAACACCTGAACTGCTTGTCCCACGAGCTTCGAAAACACTCCAAAATTGGCCGGAATGGCAGAGATTTGGTCGGAATTGGCGAAATTGTGAGAGACAAAGAAAGAGAAGCAGAAACGAAAATGGGGAAGAAAAGGGGATGCGCTTGGTTCTATCCCGATTTAGACAGGCGTTATCCGTCGCTAAATTCGTTTTCTTTTTATTTTTTTTCTTTTTTTTAATCTGGTCAACTTATTTAGGGACGGATATTATATCCGTCCCTAAATCACGACGGATATTTTGTATCCGTCGCCATCCGTCGCTATTTGCGACGGATTTGAGACGGATTGCGCGAATCGCTCAATCCGTCGCTAAACCTAGCGATTCGTCGCTTTATCCGTCGCTATTTGGCGGATTTCTTGTAGTGTATATAGTTTCTAAATTTTCAATTAAGTCTAGAAATTTTGAAGAAGATTGTAGTTAAATTCTAGAAATTATATTATTTATTTATTTATAATTTTTAATATTTTTAAGAATGAACTTTTAGTTGCAAGGACCCGAATGAAGAAGTTTAGAAACTTGAGGGAGAAATTAATTTTGTTCAAGGACTTGAGTTATAAATGGGTTGTTTGGCCATTTCTAAAATCTGATATTTGAATTGGGGTAAAAATGTCTTTTTCAGGTTTTAGTTCGCCGAAAGTCAAATTCGTGGACTCAGATGTAATTGATTTTTATCGCTCTGGACTTACATGTTATTCTTTGACTAACGGATATCCATGTGTAATAACGAAATCTAAGAGGGGGTATGGATGTAATTTGCCCTTGTTTTTAATATGGCACTACACAGTGAAAAAAAAGGGATCTTAATTTCCAATTATTGGTATTTGGGAAAAAAGAAGTTTCATGTGGGTTACAATTTCGGATCTGGAAAAAGTAGCTAGCAACCCAATTATTTTCTTCCTTTATGATTTCAAATTTTAAAAAACCAAAAAGGAAAGGGAAAAAAAACCATCTTTGAGCTATTAATGGAGTTTTTGTTGTTAAACCGTGTGGTGAACAGTTGATGTTTTTGTAAGCACATTCATTTCATTGATTTGGTTTGAGTTTGACTGACAAGCAAGAAAACAGAGCTAGCAAATTTAGTTTAGTAACTCAGAAAGTTAGTTTCAGGGTCATTAATGTTAGTTTCAGAACAAAATAGTATTAGTTTCAGCATCATTTGTATTAGTTTCAACATCATTAGTATTAGTTTCATGAACTCAGAAAGTTAGTTTCGGGTTCATTACAGTTAGGTTTCAGGAACTTAGAATGTTAGTTGGTTCTACCGTCAGTCAAGGTGTCGCCCTGACTAACGTCAGTCACCTATTTTGATCCATTAGATTAAAATTTTAACGGTGGAGATCGAATAATCTGTTACCTTTCGCACTAAGTGTTGCCATGGGGTGTCGCACAAGGTGTTGCGCTACGTGTTGCTCTAACCGCCTACGTCGCTTTAAATTATTTAAATATATTTTAAAAAAATATTTTTGATCTATTAAAAAATTACCTCTATTAAAAAATCAACCTTAAAATTTTGAAATCAAAATTAAATCAAAACCAATAATCAAAATTAAATCACCTATCTTCTTCCCCACCCCCACAACTCACCGAAAGCCGCCACGGAAGCTTCCGCCATAGAAGCTCCGGCAGTGATTTTGGTGTGCGGTGTTGGTGGTGGGGAAGAAGATGGTGGGTGGTGTTGGTGGTGGGTATTGGGGAAGAAGATGGGTGGTGGGGAAGGAGAGTTAACATTTTAATAATTAAAATTTTTGGAAGAAGTTAATAGTGTCAAAAAAAAAAAAAAAGCGGTTGAAGGCGATATAGAGCAATGGTTGATGGCGACACAGAGCAACGGTTTAGGGCGATCTAGAAGCGTCTGACACGTGTCGATACATTGACAATAGTCGTATGACACCTTGATCGATGAGAAAACACGATGTTAGTTCATTAAAGTTAGTTTCAGGAACTCAGAATGTTAGTTTCAGGGCCAACAATGTTAGTTTCAAAATAAAATAGGAACTCATCATTCTAAAACCCTAAGGAAAATGGTGAACCCAATCAACTGAATTTTAATACACCCACTGGGAGCTACGGTCTTAATTAGGGTTTAGGGTTTAGGCCGGGTCCAGGGGCTACCGCCCTGAACGTAGCCCCTGGACCCGTCCTAAACCCTAAACCCTAACTAAGCAATTGTCGGGACAATGAAACACTAGTTTCACCGTTAACAATATTAGTTTCAACATCATTAATATTAGCTTTAAAGTTAGTTTCAGCATCAACAATCTTTGTTTCATTTGTTCCAATATTAGTTTAATTGGTTTCAGTTAGTTTCACCAATATCATTAGTTTCGGCATTTGTTTTAGCATCGCCGGTGTTATAAGTTTCAACACCAAGTGAGTAGTTTCAGCATTAAAAATGTTGGTTTCATTAGTTCCAGTTGAAGCCAACATAATATCGATATAATATGGAATTATTTTCGAACTTTTATCGCGCAATTGATAATCGACATGAGTGTAAGTTTCGCCAGTAAATATTATCTACAATGTTAGTTTAATTGGTTTCAGTTAGTTTCACCAACACCATTAGTTTCGGCATTTGTTTTAGAATCAATAAAAATGTTAGTTTCATTAGTTTCAGCATAACCAGTGTTAATTTCAGCACCAAATGGGTTAGTTCCAGCATTAACGGAGTTAGTTTCATTAGTTTCAGTACCAAATGTGTTAGTTTCAACATTAACGGTGTTAGTTTCAGTTGAAATCAACATCATAATCGACATGTGTGTTAGTTTCAGTGACAATAATTAGTTTCAGTGTTAGTTTAATTGGTTTCAGATAGTTTCACCAACACCACTCGTTTTGACATTTATTTCAGCATAACTTGTGTTAGTTTCAACATCATCGGTGTTAGTTTCATTAAGTTAGTTTCAGCATCAACAGTGTTGGTTTCATTAGTTTCAGTTTAAACCAACGTCATAATCGACATGAGTGTTTGTTTCAACGGTAAATATTAGAGTCAACGTTAGTTTCATTGGTTTCAGGTGGTTAGTTAGTTTCGTTGGTATTCACAATATTATTCAAATATAATTAGTTAGTAATTAATTAACACTAATGGATGTTAATTATTTTATCAAATCCAATATAACGAGAATTTGAACGGGTATTTTCTCAAGCAAAAAAACACGTGCAGAGAACACTTTGGAAAGGGTTGTTAAAACAATTTTATGCAATACAATCTCGTCGGGGACATGCAACTCTCAGAGTTACTGCTTAATATTGTCATTGGTGAGTTTACATGGTGTTCTTGCTTATTTAGCGTTTTTAGATTAGAAGAGTTACTCTCCTGTTTGAGTTCCCCACTTGATTAGAATTTAGGGCACCAAAAAATTGATTATACTTAAGAGTTTATTAGATTTTAGGACACCAAAAATATATTGGACTTTTTTGTAAGAGTTTTATTAAACTACCATTATATGTTAGTACACCACCTAAAGTGGCATGTTTATATAATTTCCACTAGATTTTACCTTAATTGGTCGCGTTACAATGACGCTTGAGGCATTCAGCTTCGTTCGGGTAAATTCATTTTTGGTGCTATGGTAATATACATTTTCAATTTTGGCATTTGATAATTTCCGTGTCCAATTAATGTGGTATTAATTATTAATACTATTTACAATTAGGGCAAATTACATCCACACCCCTCTTAAATTTTATTATCACAGATTAAATACCCGTTAGTCAAAGAATAACATGTAAGTCCAGAGCGATAAAAATCAATTACATCTAAGTCCACGGATTTGACTTTTGGCGAATTAAATACAGGAAAAGCCTTTTTGGCATTGTTCAATTATCATCTTTTGCAAATAGCCAATCAGTGTATTTACAACTTAAGTCCTTGAACAAAACAGAATTTTCAAAAGGCAAACCCTTCAATTTTCTAGTTTTCAAAATATCACCCTTCAACTTTCTAAAAGTTCAATTCAGTCCCTATAACGTTCTTAATTTCGCAATTAGGTATGTCAAATTCTCAACTTCAAGAGTTTCTAGTTTCCATAACTTTTATTTGAGTCCCTGCAACAATGAAAAGAATTCAAACAACAATCAAACTTAACCAAGATCCAATCAAACGAATTTGACATAAATCTAGGTTCATAGCCAAACGAATTCAACATAAATTTGAATTTTCTGTTCAAAAGTCTAGCAATGGAAGCTATTTTATGATCAAATTTCTTCCTTTTGTCGGCTTGGCTGGAAGCTTCTCGTGCTCTAGATTTATTCCAAACAACCGGCGGGTTATTATTTGATGGTTCTGGTTTCTATTTCTCTAGTCTCGAAGCTTTCATATTCGTTGTTCCCCTGTGTTATCGAACTCTGATTGTTGTTGTCGTTGGAAGAGGAGAAGAAGAAGAAGACATATCGGGGAAGAAGAAGATAGATTGACGAAGAAGATGATAATGAAGGAGGAGAGGATCAGAGAAGAAGATAAGAATGAAGAAGGAGAAGATCGGAAGAAGACGGAGAAGAAGAGACATATCGGAGAAGAAGAAAGAAACGTATGGGACTTTGATCAATTTTCTTAAAATTGAATAAGGGCCTGTTTGGTTCTGCCATAAGTTAGTTTAGCAACTTATTTGGTCAACGGATTTTCAGTTTAAAGTACCTAGATGTAATTGTTTGACTAACGGGTACTCATCTGTGAGAAGGCCATCTAACATGAGTATATGTAATTCATCCTTACAATTAATTAAGGTACTAGTTAGTACATTTATGGTGGATCGTGCTATTTACACATGGGTGAAGGTCAAACGCAAAAGATGGACTCAGAAAATTGGTTGTTCGCAACACATCGTAGACTTCGTTCCACTTACATGGGTCATTTTCTTTTTCATAGGTCTCTTCATCGTTTTCGTCTCAATTGAACTTCAATTGATCAAATTCACGTGAAATATTTGCATTAGGTTAATTGTAATTTGAGTATGTTGGCACGCCTCCCCTTCAATTTACAATTAGTACCTTCACTATACCTAGTTATAGATAATTAGTACATTAATTCGACGCATTCATTCTGGAGTGCTAAAATTGAAAATATCTCACTTTAAGTATAGTGAAGGTACTAATTGTAAATTGATGTACTAATTATATGAGAGTGAAGTGTAATTTTTTGAATGCTAAAAATACATAAATAAAATCATTTTTAATAGTTATATTATTCATTTACATAATTTGTATGTTCATTTCTTAGATACAAATATATTTGATGTCTATATTGCCATAAAATTACGTCATTTTTTTAAGGTACTCCCCCGTCCCGTGAATACGTACCCAGTTTGACTTTTTCGATCAACCGTCTACAACTTCGACTATAAATTAGTTTTAAATTATAAATATAAAATGTTCAATCAAATTAAAATTCCCTCCCTGTGGACTTCAAATTGTGACTAAGATGCTATTACTCTTGCATTTTATTCAACCTTGCGGGGTACCTTTTGTTTATTGTTTCAACCTAAATGACATAATTAAGGAAAATGGGGTGAAATCAGTGGGTGTTTGATCTATATGTGAAGTACAGAGCTAGGTGCAGGTTTGAACCATACCTAGGCAGGCAACTGTACGTTGAGTTTGATCGATCAGATCAGCCATAACTACTGCTATGATATGATATTATGATATGATGATACCCATCCTCTATCTGCACGTACATTTTGAGCGAGCAGCATCATTTATAGCTAAAACTAATTCTTCTTATCTTCTATCTGACTTGCCACACGATTGGCTGCTCTCTCTCTATCTCACTCACATTCCAATTTTTCATTCATAGAGCGTTCGCGGTTGGAATAAAAACTCAACTTGAGTTGAAATGCAGAATTGATGAATAGTAATTCAACTAGACTTGATTTTTAAAGTTTTGCGTTTACTATTGAATTGTAATTTCATTTGAGTTTGGCATTATATTTGAGTTTTGAAGTTGATGAATAGTAGCTCAACTCGATTAGTATTGTATAGAGTTGAGAAACAAACACACAAATTTGAGGAGACTCCACAATTCGATAGCCAAACGTGCATTTTTTTTTCTCTCGGTCCATATATGTTCAACTACTGCATCCGGGCTGTTTTTAGTTTGGCTGTGGACTTGTAGTTACTTAGGCTATCTCTTATTTTCATCTGAAAACTCATTAATTTCAGTCCTGTTCAGATTCATTAAGTTATGTTCATTTCTGCATAGTTGTTTTTTATACTACAATCCAGTTCAGTTATGTTCAGACGAAGAGAACAAAGACACACTGTAATTAAAAAGATGAATTCGATTCGACTCCCTCATGTATAGTTCATAGCCCCCGTCAACACTAATACTATACCTACACTAATGAGACCCCTGCTCAAGCATGAGACTGGGACATATCTTAATTACTACTAGTACTTTGAAACACACAATATATTATATTGAATTAAGAAATTCAAGGAAGATCCAACAGTATAGTTCACGGAGATTATCAACTACCTGCGGATAACTCAAGTACATATACGAATCCATAAAATGAGCCGTCTAGCTAATTGCTTTCCCCGAAGATAAAATGTAACTTCCATTTCTTGAAATGGTGAAGAAGAATGAATGTACTATTTGATCCTTAATTTCTAGAGATAACTGGAATTGTGCCTAATGTGATTTTAAGAGAAAGAAGTTCTATAACTATATGCGCTATTTGCATAGATTTCATGTATTAATATTAATTTGATATATAGAATCAGTATTACACTGCTCAAAATACTTCCTATAGTAAATTTGAGCAAAATTGTCGAGATCATACACTGTAGTGTGATTTTTCTACTTTGTAGATCAATATTAGCAAATTAAGATATCAACTTGTATTATGTGACATGATGGATCCACAATCTGTATAGTAATTACTTTTCTTTTACCTACTTTAATTTAGTTCGCATTAATAAATTACAGGATTTGCTATGCATGGTCCAAGTTAAACCTTTATCTCAATAATAAATCAAGCAACCATTAAACATAATTTAAAAAAAAAAAACTCTACTGATCTACTTATCTGACAAGTATTAACAGAGTAAATTAAAACTAGTGCTTGTACTAAACATATCTTTCGAAAACATCAACAGTATGAACATAAAAGGTATACATATTCGAATTCCAAATTCACATCAATTTTATACCATTACAAACAAGTACAAGAACACATCACGAACCTTCATACATTAACAAACTTGCATTAAAAAATGCAATCACATGAGTCTTGTAAACATAAATTAATCCGTTCCTCCAAATCTCCATATCTTGCTTGCTGATGTATACTTATCTTGAACATAATTAAACAATTAGAGAATGTGTGGTAAAGGCATGTAACGCACAGCTGGGTTAACACTTGTAACAATATCTGGGCGAACAAGACATCCAAGTCACACCTTGTTCAATTAAAGAACATTTTTAATAAAAACTACTCCCTCCATTTCAGATAAAGTGTTACAATTTTTCGTTTTCAGCGTTTCACTAAAAGTGTTACAATTTCCATTTATGGAAACTAGTTAAATAATAAAACTCCCTACCTTTCACTTTTATTACAATATGCCTCTCAGTTAATCTCTAATAATAGGGAGACCAATTGTACTTTCTAATTTTTCTTAAAATTAGAGCAAATCAAAATTATAACAATTTCTTTGAAATTGAGGGTGTATTAGTCACGTATTTTTAAATGTTTGGAGGACAAAATGTCAGCATCACTATTCATTAGCTAGTAACTCAAATTTTCAGCTAAAAGGTCGTGGCATATAGACGAACGTTGGGTATAAGCTTTCAAAAATTTGACTTTATAGGGCATATTTATCTACCACTTTTCCTCTTTTTTTGTCAGAATCAAAACAAATTTAGGTCACTTTTTCTTTCTTTTTTACTTATGGGCCAAAGATTCTTTTGAAATTGTAGATTAAGATAGTGAATATTGGTACTTACCCAATAGGCTACAAACTAGACCATCTAGCCTCTAGGAGGATAATAATCATGTATCGTGAATTTAGTCTTGGTGGGATTTGAAACCGTAATTGATGGATAATATCTTTATATTTAACCAACTAAAATTATCAAAAAAAATACTTTTATAAATCATATCTATTATACCATATGAACTAGTGTAAATGTTTTAAACCTACTTAAACTCATTTATCAAATTATGTGGATTGTTGTGGTCAAACAATATCTACAACTTAATTATAAATCAAGTATGTGGAAGAATCTTCCAAAATTACGCATGCAGTAATTAATGTGTCTGGATCCGAGGCCAAATGGGTCTGAGGTGGTCCGGGTTCGTTCCCTTCCAAGATCCCGTTAAAAGTTATGTGTACAAATGGATTCAGGTGCGGATCCAGTACGGGCTTTGGTAAAGTATGGGTTTATATATTACATTAAAGGTACCAAAATCATGTTAGGATATGAGTCCGCAAAGTACCCATAAGATAACACTAGTTTGAATATGAATTTATTGAATATTAGCTCATACACGGTTGAAATGTTCAATGACTATGAGACATAAATTGGGTGTATGTAACAAGTTAAGCTTTGATCTAGTTGTCTATGAAATGATATCATTTAGAACATGGGTATATGTCTTATTCCTAAAAGTACACAAGTTCCTTGGAAGTAGCTTTTGATTTGCCCAACCTGTGTTGGCTTATGGATATTTTGGTTACAATTGCAAATGACCCATTTCCCATCTTCGGAAGTTTCACTTCCCTCTTTCTCTATTGATTTTTATGGTTGGGAAAATGACTTGTGAATAAATCAAGGAATGGATTGAGGCCAGCAAGTTAGACATCCACATGTGGTTCATGGAGGTGAAACCAGTTTTATTTGCCATATTCGTGAGTTTGGACCAGAAGCTCTATACATAAATTATGTTTTCAGTAATATTTTTCTTTTATTTATATGCACCTGCAAATTCTAAACGAATGCCATTCATAAATGGTAGCTAAGAACTTTGACATCCACATGTGGTTCATGGAGGTTAACGGCCTTTTGAGATATTATGTGCGGTGTCACCTTGAGGTTCATATGCATGAAAGAATTACATCTCATCTACAAGCTCGAACTTGTAGAGATGTGTGAAATCTAATCATTTATATTCATACTCCAATACTCCCCGCACTCGTGACTGATTTCTACCTCTTTGGGGAGTCCATTCGAGTGTAAATTTAATATGGAGCGGAGATTGTCTCCATGGAGATTCGAATCCAAGTTGAGTGTGAGCCAGATGTTCTGATACCATGATAGAATTCCATCTCATCTAAAAGCTCGAACTTATAAAGAGGTAAAACTAATCCACTTACATTAATGTATCTAACATTATTTATAGTAGTAGTATCAAATTAGAAACTAATGGTAGTATTCGATTCACAAATAAAAACAACGATTTTCAATTTACATTTGACACTTGCACGTTCATCCGTTCCAATAAAAAACTTTTTACGTTGATTTTTTAACGAACTGTTACCAAATTACTTCCAAATTAGACCACAATGTATAATCTAGTAGTAGTAATCTGTACTGGAAATTTGCAAAATAAAATGAAATTAAAAAGTTATTATTGGTACGGACTACGGAGTAATTGCGTACTGTTTCATAGGGCATGTAGCCTATGAATACATCCTCCAATCTTGAGTCTATCCGAGACATAGGTAAATTTTCCGTCCCTTCATATGAATACAATAAATACGATGATAGTTATGGTGAAACATTTTTTCCATGAATATATATGTAGGGCTATAAAAGGAGACACTGAGCTTTGTTGTAAAACATGAAACAAGTGAGGGTGAGACTATTATCCGCTTATTCTAATAGTCGAGTGGAAGATTTCTCCTCTTATATAGTTCTATTCCGATTATAAATGGAAGAATTTCCCTATCCTGACAATTGCTACATAGAACTTGTTCATCAAAAACTGAATTTGTGGTGACTGAGAAGTGAGAACTGTATTGGATTAATTAGCTTCAATTTCAATCAGATTAACTCAACAAGAAGGCAATAATCTAGGGAAAAACTTGGCAGAAGCACCAAACTTGAGATAAATAAGAGCTTCATTATTGAACCTAACGTTATTTACACCAGAAGACACAATTACAACACTAGAAATGAAGCCAAAAATCCCATCGTGTGCCCAGATGAATCTCAGTATTGCCAGATCCAAGTGCCTTGATCTTGAACTGGGAATCCAAAATTACATGAGTTCGGCTGCAAATCATCGTAACATTCGAGCTCAAGTTTAGGGAAATATGGTGCTCGCAATAGGCTCTTGCTAAGACTGTCATCTTCATCTTGCGAGAAATCAGAAGCCTCTGTTTCAATTACACGCGAAGAATCAGCAGGCTCTAACAACGCTCCGTCAGCGTAATGTGGGCTATCAGAGTCGAAAACATCGCTTTTCGCAGAACTTGCAGATATCTGTTTCTTTGGCTGCAGTAGATCCAATGGAGCATTGGTCTCAGATGGTTCTTGCTTGGAGTTCTTTCCATCATTCTCTTTGTCAAACAACTTCCTTGTCAGAAATTCAACCTATCACACACAAAGATGTAAAGATACATAGTGAGATTCAATTGGAATCATCATATCTTTTAGTAATGCATCTTGCTTCTATGAGATAAATCAATACTCAGGCCTTGTGACAACCATACATTAAACTCAAGGCAAAAAATTTCCAAATATTGTGCATTTCAAAGCTCATGGATATGATATCAACATTGAATTTTGAAGCTATCTAACATCTGACAGTTCATCAAGATTGAGAAACATAAGGAAACCAATATTTTGATCCATAAGCAGAATTGAAGTGTGTGGAATATTGATTTCACAGTACAAGCAAAAGAATGAATCTTGAAAGAAAAGGGATAAACAAAACATACTTCATTCTTCAATTTCACATTGTCTTGGGTCATGGCATCACAATCTTGCTGGAGCTTATCAAAGCTTGCTTTCAAAGAGTCATACTCCTTCTCAAGCAGCTTAGTTCTGGACCTGGCTCGTCGATTTTGGAACCAAATAGTGACCTGCCTAGGCTGCAAACCGAGCTGTTTCGCAAGCCGGAGTTTTCGTTCAGGCTCAAGCTTGTTTTCCATCTCAAAACTCTTCTCAAGAAAATGGACTTGATCAGGTAAAAGTCTCCTTTTCTTCTCTGGCTGATGGAAGCATCCATCGAAATCTTCATTGATGGTCTCCACTTTGGTGGAATTCTCAGTCACAAATGGCATCTCAGTGTTGTTTTCTCCTTCAAAGTTAACCATGGAAGCAGAGCCTGAAAAACAAAAACACAAAAATTGTTCAATTTCTGTAAATCCACAAGCTAAAAGTTTAGACATTGGATTCTAATGCAGAACGCAAAAGCCACTTGATTTTTTCATTAAAGCATTTGATCAAACAGTTGAAAGGCATTTGTAAAAGCAAGCAAGCAAGCGTCTTCATCCCAACAGCTTCCTTTTCACTATCCCAGTATAAAAATTGGAACCAGCTCAAAATCACACAACTGAATTGCCGAAACAAGATCAATTGGAGCAAACTAAATGAAGAAACAAGGTCAGAGAAATCAAGAACGGATTTTTACCATGAAAAGAAGGGGAAGAATTGGGGAGCCAGGTGAGAGAATCAAGAGCGTCAGAAGAGGAAGAAATGATTTCGTTCTTTAACAAAACAGTATCATCATAAACTCTGCTGTTCTCCATTTCTTTGAGTGACCAAAAAGAGCTTCTTTTGTTTTTGGTATGGAAATTGAGAGAAAGAAAGAAAGAAAGAGCTGTGAATGAATGATCACTTATGACGGAAGAAAGTGGTGCGAAGCTGCATACTAGTAATGCTGATGTGGGAAGAAGACGAGGGGCTCAAACCCATTACTCTGAGCGTAGAGTTTTGCAGAGGAGTATGAGAGAGAAAACAGTAGGAATTTAGAGAGAGAAAGAGCGAGTTGGAGAAGAAAGAAGAAGAAGAGCTGGTTTGAAGGTTTGACAGTAGAGTAGGGAATTATAACAAGTTGCTTGTTTCTTGTGAGAATGGAGCACTTGATGTGTTCTTACTGATTTACCCTTCCTTTTCTTGGAAGGACAATTGCCCGTTACGCTATGGATCGGACTTTTTGATCGTGACATATTACTGTTCTTATTAATATTTTTAGGTGTTTTTTAATCCATTTTGAACTTGGAATTCTTGTTGAGTAGAGTGTTTTTCTTCAGAAAAATTAAGGGTCATTGGTAAGATAATATATTAATAAATACCGTGTTATTAATTGTGAAAACAAATAAAATTCTGCAATTTGTTCCTTCATGGAAGATCCAAAGAATATACTCCACTCCCTTTGTTACGAAGAATTTCATAACATTATGATCGGTGCAAATGATAAAACATAAAAATATGTCTAACACGTGGTAGGCTTTTACGAGACTTGCTGAAATTTTAACTTTTTTACGAGACTTGCTGCAGTAATTTTTATTAATAGATGAAGTTTAATAATACGATTGAAAATGATAAATGTACAATTTTTATTGCTAGATGAAGTTTAGTAATAGAAGAGCGAAATAATAAATGTATGAAGTTAATGTCGCATTATGTTGGTAAATAGAGATGCAATTCACTTTTTCTTTGATGCTGCTAACAGGTGCAATGGTTCAAACTTTTAGAAGCAAATAGTAGAGCTACTGCAACAAGTTATTCCCTCTCTGAATCTCTGGGTGTATGAGCAGAACAGAGCAGGGCATAGTGAATCATTGTTATTTCTGCTTGTTTTGTTATTTCATTTCATCTCATCTCATAGGTTTTTGTGACTTTTCTTTCCTTCTTTCTCTATTCTAGTACTCTCTAGTCCATGGTCCAATTCTCAAGTTCCAATGCTTCATTGCAATTTGCAGGAATTGCTGATGTGCAGGCACAATTCACCCAATCACTACAATCTACATACTGTATCTATTAAATCAACTGGAAAAGAGAAACAAAACAGAGGTACTAGCATTCAATTCAACCCAATCCCACCTACTAGCATGGACCATGGTGATAGATATGCTTATTTCAACTTCTTTCCTGTTCTTCAATCTTCATTCTTCCAACATTATTCTTCTAGATCCACGATATACGGATGGTCTATCACTTACTACTGGTTTTTTCATCCTTACACCACGATGTAGTAACTCATGTTAATTAAGAGTTCCACGATGCAACATACATATTACACGTGGTACAACCATGATACGACATTTAAAATACCAGAAGTCATCAATCGTAAAAGAGACTAAATTAAGATGCAACTTCAGTGAATGGAATCAAGCAGATATAATATGAGAAAAACTTCTGTTACATTTCGATATCCATAAATTCATAATTCATTGGGAGATATTTCTTTGACAAACAAAGGGTGTGCGTATTTTAGTCCTATTCATTCATTCATTCGTTACCAACGCCTACAATTGAGAAGTTTATCTATCTGTATGCATCGGGCAAGCGGAAGCCAGTCACTACTAATTTGTCCGCGAACATCTTGCCCGTCTTTGGCATGATATGCCAATGCAAGGTAAGATTCAAGTCTTTACCACGGAGATTACTTCCCTGTAAGACGAGTAAGACATCAGATGGTAGTAAATCAAGATATGACATAATTGAAAGAGCAAATGTTCCATTTCACCCACTTGGTCAATAAGACGATACTTGCTTTTTGTGTGAATCTTGAAAATTGCTTGCTCCTTGGAAGGGATAATACCATCCCATAGGGAGACCTACAATAACGCATTCGGGTCAATTTAGAAGTCGCCCACAGATCATATGATTCTAGACATTTAAAGTTATCCTTTTTTCCCCTTGCACTTTACTTTTTGTTTTTCCATTTCAGATTCACTATTTCCCTACCCAAGGTTATTGATATCAGCTGGAACCAATCCCAGGTCTTGCCCACTCAAGCAAATTATACTCGGGCATGTAAAAGCAGAACCAATACTATTTTATAAGCTTCAAGGAAATGGCTTTTTTCATGATGTGATTATGATTAGACAAAGATTTTCTGTTCATTCCCAAATATGAAAAATGCACAAACAAGCAAACTATTTAAGCTTATTCTTGGTGAGTGCTCTGGCAATCATGCTGTGCAGCTAATTTGCAGATAAAGATTTTCAAACAAACATGTATCGCAAATTCTTTTAACTCCCAATATTAACTAATCATAACAAGGCAATATTTCACCAAAATCAAACTAAACAGCCAAATTTCAGCTCTGCCAATAGTTTCTGTTAATAAGGCTCTGTTCTCTTCAACTGCAATTTTCTGAACTGAACTGAACTGAATTGTAGTATAAAATATAACTAAGCAAAACTGAACTGAACTGAATGAGTTTTCAGTTGAAAAGAACAGAGCCTAACTAGGTGATATCTTAGTTTCGTTGGTATTTAAGGATTTTATTATAAGCCGTGCACATTGTTACATGTCTTAGGCTACATATGATATGTTCAGCATCATCTGCATAATGTACTCGTGAACTATACCTGATTTACAGAATTCTTCGGAGTCTCGTACTCAGCAGCTAAAAATACGAACACCTGAAGGTTGAAGATCATATGGTCAAACCAATTTAAATATCTCATGGAGAAATAAAGGTGACAAACTTTATTGGAAAAGAGATAACAAATTAAATAAGATAGAAAATATAACAGAACTGGAATACAAGGTGTATGGCATTCATCAAAACTAAACAGTTACTGGGAACACAATCATATATAAAACTATAAAAGATTGCAAAGGTAGCTTTCAACATCTAACCAAAGTGACAAAGATCATAATTCGTGCCAAATCAATCCATAAATCTCACAATATATGCCACCGATAACAATGCCCGGATAAAAAAATTCAACATCAACAACTCTAAGCCTTTTTTGTTCAATAAGTTTTTAGACTATGACAGATATTTTGCAAATCAAGATAAACTGATAGTGTTTGACATCCTAATCCATTTCTACAATTGCAGGATCATAGATAGACAGACATGTTTATAACAAATTAAAGAAATAAAGAAATAACAAATTCCATGGATTTATGTACAGAAAAAACGAGAAAACAAATCCTCCAATGTAAAATCACAGCACTGACCATATCAAGACTACATAAGATGATGATGTACAGTAGACAAAAGATATGTTAATTGTTGTATGTCTGTAAAGATGGCAAACCTGTTTCGTGTTCCATGTAAACAATGACTCCAGATTCGCCGATATATTCAATCTCAGGCTGACCTGCACTTGTATATGCAAACTTTAATTTGATATTTTCAATTGTAAAATCATGACGTGGCATTTTGAATTATCTAGCATCATGTAAATAATTGTACGGCAATTCTGGTTGTGTGGAAAATATAAGACAGAGCATGTATGCTAAAGTGAAGAAACTTTTGTTATATGGAATTATGGATACTAATATGTTACTACCAAGAAAATAAACAACTACATTTGAAATGTTTATTGAATTAGGCAGAAGGTTGTATTATAAGAGATTAATATGGATTATAGATAGTGCACCACATTCTAGCTTCAAATTAGAAATATGAGACTGAAGATGTTAAATAAAATAAAACCAGACAATTTGCTTAAAAGTGGATGACTGTTCAAAACAAAAAAATCTTCCTCCACCTCAAATGCACAATTTTCCAGTTATATGTTTTACTGCTCTATTGTTCTTTGGTCCAGACGTCGGGGTGATGCTCGGATACCCTTAAAAAAACTCAACATGAGAAAGCATACATGAACGAGAAAGCGGATTAAAGATATAAAAATATGCCCACTCGATCTTTGACATTTACTTTAATCTACAACCCTGAGCAAGCAACTGATTACATCAACCAATAAGGTCACGTGATTGAATGAACTCACGAGGAAAAGTGGAATAATATTCACCACATGTAGTAAGATTTATCGAGATAAACTTGTGTAAGGTTGGTGGATACTTCTTTAGACCAGATCTATAAGACATTGTGATTGGAAATAAGCCACAGGCCTTGAAAGAATTGTTTTTAGTTCACTTGATATGAGCAAAAAAGTCTACAACTTACTCATAAACCTGGTCTATGGAAGAATCTCCCGTTATCTACTATGGGATTGATATACACCTAGACAATTATAACACACGATGCACTGACAGATATTTACCCAACAACATCCAATTTGGTTTTCATCAGTTAGGGTGAGCATCATAGTTTCTGATGTATGTATTTGTAACAAGTTGTTTGTTCGCCATACAGGTATATATCATGGATTTGGTTGTCCATATATTGATACCCTGATAACCAAGTATGCTTCAGTTGACATGGCATGATAACTATTACTGGTGTTTTTACACTCTTCTCTCCGAGGCAACCTTCACTCAGGTAACTTTTGTCAAATTCCCCAGATAATCATATTGCAATGGATTCACAAAGACCTATAACCAACAAAGAGTTTTTTACATGACAATGCTATATTGTCAGTTTGTGATAGGAGCCAACTTGATGAGGCTTTCCCCTGGTAATTTCTACAATTAGAATGTATTATTTGCTGATAACATTCACAATTCAGCTTGTTTATAGGTTGTAGCCACTCTGGGCCGCCTCATGTTCGCTAAATTAGACTCCATAGACAGGTGGAAGTGGAAGTCATGGAACTACTGGTACGAAATACTACAAAAATTGGCAAATATGGTCCAGAATAACAGACTTGCAGACAATCTACAAAGCTGCCTGCAAATATGGTTGATCTATAACCCCTAACGACATAAGTGAAATTGTTAACACAGAACTTGGCAAAGGAATTATTACTATGGCTATAACATATCATACTACAGCAACTCTCGTATACTCGGCAGTTTCAGAGTCTGCACATAATTTTATCATTACCAAATTCCAGCTCAATGACCATCTCGAAATCGATGTCTTGTTTCTTTGGCTAATCTAAGCAAAATAAGATCTTACACAATGCACCAAAAGAGAAAATTAGGAAACAATGCACAATTTCCATCACAATCCGATCCCTAATTTCTATTCCTCTACACTCCTAACATACCTGACATATAACAATTTCCGCTCCATTCCAAACCAATCCTTGCTAGATTACACATAAAAATAAAAAATGAAAAGCAAAAGAGTGAGCACAGTACCTCATCATCACCATTGGTCCTTTTCTTAAAAGTATTGATCTTCAAAACCTATAACCCACGCAACTGAATAAATTCAAAAATTCAACACAGACATATGAAAGAGATTAGGGCTTAATGTGAAATCAGAAAGGGAATGCACCATACTTGAACTTGAGCGGTAGGAGATGGGTGGTGAAAGTTGTCAGAGATAGAGGCCATGGCGCAAATAATCGAAAGAATGCTGATCCCGAACGTGACCACAGCATTGGTTCTGTAAAAGGTCGAGTGCATTTTCACTGATTCTCGATTCTTCTATGGCAGTTTCGTTGCCGCTATGCTATGTCTCTGCAATTCTTTTCTGATGCACAGGTGTATAGTACTCCCAATTTGATCCAATTTCTTGGATGTGTCGTAATTGCAATTTACTATATCCATTTTCGGACCGATCCAAATCGTACAGGACCCGCACATTTGGGCCGACACATTTGTATGACTTGGACCACACGAGTTACATTACTATAATATCGTACGCTTTGTACCCGAGTCTGCACATGTTTTCTTTTGAAATCACTGAAAACGCCCATACTAGTTGATAGGAATGATAACGTCCGCATTAGACCTGAGTCCACACTCCACACATATTTGTTTTTGAATCTCCGAAAATGTCTCGTACTAGTTGATGGTGATTGTCTACTTATATATCATTAATCCCTTTCACATGTATCCGTGATAGATTGTTGGGTATTACATTTGTAAGGTCTCGTCCCCTTGGGGGTTGATGCTGACCTTTTAGGTTGTGGTTACTACTGAACTGCTCTACAAATGATATGTTGACCTAGTGTAACAACACATGTTATGTCCCGCGCACTTTGTCCTCTCTCGTGCGCGCATCAAGAGACTTTCCAATTGATCACCCATCCCAAAATTACTTCAGAGCAAGCACGCTTAACTTTGTAATTCTTATGTATGGATTACCGAAAAAGAAAGTGCACTTTTTTTTAATATGAATAGTTTCTCAATCCTTTAAAACTTTGGCAAATTAACCTTTTGAATTGTGCGACATTCTCGTTGCATCTTGCCTGGACCAATCGTCCACCCATTTTAGGTTTTGGGTTGCCTCGACCCTGATACCATTTGTAACTTCCCGTCCCCTTGCAGGGCGGCGAGCTTACTCTTGGATGATCTCTGAGTGACATGTTGACTCCACCGTACCAACACATATTCGTTTACGTGCACTTTGCCCTTATTTGTGCGTGCACCGGGAGACTTTTCAATTGATTACCAATTGTAGGCAAACACGCTTAACTTTGGAATTGTTATGAATCGACTCCCGCAAACAAAGGTGTACCTTATTCATATGAATAACGTTTTCAATCCCTTTAAGTTTTATAAAACTTAAAGTATCGTTCATATTATTCGACATATAACTAATACAAGGAGGAATAGTAATTTTCAAATATTTTAGTCTTTTCAAATTTCTCTTTTAAGATATCAGTTGGTCACTCATTAACACATACCGTTCTAGTACTATGCAGTGAATGTGCCCCCAATTAAATTATCTATTTTTAAATTGATATATTTAGTTAGTTTTTTTAAAAATGATGAATTTCTTTTTTTAGATATTTAAATGATGAATTTGTTAGTTTTGCTTTTCAATGTTAGTTTTGGCTGGAATATTCCATTAGACATTCTAATTACAGCATGTCACTTCGATGTGTTTTAGCCAATAAAATTTGCATGTCATAATTTGATCCCAACCTATTCTCCTATCAGCATGTGCCACGTTTTACTATGAGGTGTTCTGCTAATCGAATTGCTTCCTTGTGATATTTGACACACCTATACAATAAAACTAAAGAAGTGTTACATCTAAAAGACAAATAATAATGTCAAAGTCCTTGGGTTTATATAGATTCAAGATGAAATTTTTTCTGCTCTTTTCTTTCTGCATCAGTAAAATAACTAAACAAGCTATTGGAAAAAAAATTAGTTATATTGGACTTCATGTCCGAAATGTCACTGAAAATAGGATTGAAGGGCTTCTTAGGTTGTCTCCACCAGCGTTGCTACCAGCGTTGCAACGCTGGTGCAACTCGTGTTGGGACTCCAGTAGAGTCCCAACACGAGTTGGAAGAGTGGGGCACTGGGCTGCGCCCCAACTCTTTTTTTTTTTTTTTTTTTTTTTTCTTTTCTTTTCTTGTTTCTTTGTTTTTATTTTCTCTTTTTATTTTTTAATTTATTTCTATTCATTTTCTACTTTTATCTTTTTTATTATTTTTTATTTTTTTGAATATTTCTATATGATAATAATTATATGTAGAAATAGAAATATACTTATACATTACTTCTAAAATTTAAAATACATATTAAAATCACACTTGTAAAATGTAGTATTTTAATTGTTGTTATTTTCATTTTCAATTATTTTAATTTTCAATTTCAAGTATTGTAATTTTCAATTTTAAGTATTGTAGTTTTTTTTAAGTAATGTAATTTTTATTTTCAAGTAATATATTTAAAAAAATATTAGTGTGATTTTGTTATAATTAATTAACAACATTTAAAATAAAGTCAAGAATAAAGTTTAAAAGGAAATGAGAAAAGAAAATGAAATTAATAATTAAGTTTGAAAAAAATGTTAAAAGAAAATAGATTTTGGGCCTCACTGTTGGAGTAGAGATTTGTGGAGAGTTGCAAAGTGAGTTGCAGTGAGTAGAATGCTGACGTGGCGGAGAGAGTGGGTTGCAGAGAGTTGCAACTGCTGGAAATGGCCTTATGTTCTTCAAAGTCCGTCTAATTTCCTAAAAAGGTGATCATTGATATTCGCTAGACTTAAGTCAATATTATATTCTTTTAAAAAATAAATAATTATGATAGCTAATGACAAATTAATGAATTATAGTAGGTAAGAGGCTTGATTTTCAAGTTTGTCATACATTTGAAGTGAGGATATATAATTTCACTTTATAATTTTGTCAGTATATTGGTGTCTCACTTTATTTTTATGGACGACCGTATAATAATAGCGCGCACTCAAAATAATAAAAAAGTAAAATTCCACTAACCACTATTCTTAACTTTATTATGTAGTACTCTATTATCTATCTCTCATACCTTTTTACTTTCTTTTTTTTTTATAATTTATCTATCCTACTCTAATGCCCACCGAACAACATTATATTTATTCCTATTATGTAAGGAAAAAAATTACTAAAGAACTAAGACAACGAGAGGTAGACAGATGAGTACTAGACAAATCTTCATGATGTTTGGTATGAACTCTAAACTCAACTTGAGTTGAGTTGGAGAATTGATGAATAGTGAGTGAACTGGTGTTGAGTTTTGAAGTTTGTCTTTGGTACTATTAGACTGTGAGATTTATATGTATATTTGAATTTTGAAGTTTTGAATTATGAAGTTATTCAAATAGCATAGTGTAGAGTGTAGAAATAAACACGAAAATTTGACGAAACTCAATTGGAGAATTCCGAGCCAGACAACCGGTTTAATTTTTCAAAGATCAAATTGCATCAATACTTGAGCCATACATTTCACTAAGATTTCCCAAAGGTATACCAGCCCACTTAAATGTTGATTATACAGTTTGGCCCATCAAATTTGCCCTAGGCCATCACTCGAAAACCCAAAAGATCAAAATTGGTCTATGGCTGTAATTTTCCCAAAGATTAATATCACACGACCCAAAGCTACACCGGACCATTTGAAATTTTCGCTAAATGGGCTGCAGGATAATTGGGGTTCTTTCCTGGGAAAATTGGTGCCATAGACCAATTTTGCACTCAAGTTTGCAAAAAAAACCTACAGTGTTTTGGTGTTTTCAAATAAAGGCCAAATGCTACAATCAACTGTATTAGTAGAGTTAAATGTCTGATCAATTGTATTAGTAGAGTTAAATGTCTGATCAGAAATATTGGTAATATGTCTGATCATTTGTATTAGTAGAGTTAAATGTCTGATTCATTGTATTGGTAGAGTCATGTAATATGTCTGATCCAAGTATTAGTAGAGTTAAATGTCTGATCATTGTATTGACAGAGTTATAAATTCAGTCGGACTGTGTGTAAAAGTGTTTGGACTTTTTATGAATAAAATTGTTTGGTTGGTCTCTCCTTATTCTCTACCCTTCTTTCATATCGCTGAAGGATGTCATCATTTCATGATAAGCCCTTGTTATTTCTTATGGGGTAAAACTTAACCTTATTATATGAAATTTTGAATCTTATCTCGACGTAGTACATTGAGTTCCAACAACTTCACTTAAACCAGTCAGATTAGTGCGACTCCACAAGCAGTCATCGAATTTTTCCGATCCATTTTTTTTTTTCTAATTGATAACCGTATGTGTTTTCATGTTGTATAACCAAATGACTATAATACGTAATCCCAACAGTATGTTGTGACACGATACTGCAGTGGTCTCAATGGGTAGCGTTAGATCCTACTCCAACCATTTTGCACTATAGTAATGGTCTAGACTCTAGACATATACTCTACTATCATTTTTTCACAGCAGCTCATATCCTATCATAAATGTTACCTTTATGGTTTCAAGATGGATCGGTATCATAAATAGATCATAAACATATCCTAGGTGGATTTGTGTTCAGAACCATTTGTGGACTTGTGAAAATCTACGGGTCCAAATGAATTAGCGTCGAGGTTCAACTATTTCTATGTCAGGTTCTTTACGAGTCTTGATAGGATTTAGATTGTGTATTACATTTTGAAATTTTATTAGTGTCTAACTTCTAGTCCGGATGACACCCTATCCGTTGAAATCCGTATGGATCCTGAATGTGAGTGGCCTGATCCTTGTAGAGACAAAACAGATAAAGCAATCTTACCTACCAGTGGGAAATTTTGAAGTGGTCAAGTATACATGTGTTCTTGCAACATCACCCCGTGAACAATTGAAGTGGCCAAGTCATGAACCAAATGCAAAAAGTTAAGTAATCGGTCAAGAAAAATTGAGATTGCCCTACTTAGATTCACTTCACTGCAGCTAATTGGAGTCAACACGTTCATATCCAGATAAACTAAAATACTACAGAACATATCCACTACTGAGAAGTTTAATTTTAATTTAGTGATACCATAAATATCATTCACCTGGTGCATATTGCAATTAAAAAAAATTGTTTGGAGAAAACTTTAAATACTTCCTCCTAAAAATTCTAAGGTGCCCTTATAGCTATATTTAACTTTAGTTTATTAGCTCAATGCGTTATTTTAAAATACATATGTTATATGAATGTCCAACTTGTAGCTAATAAGTTAGTTGATATTATAAACTTGTCCACATGACTTATTACAAAAGTAAGCTATGTGATTTATTTTTACATACTATATTTATGAAATATGCTAGTTTATCAATTATCTTACCATTTTTAGCTATCTTATTATTCTTACCAATCACTCATCAGTTTTCAATCGTCTTATCAGTTAGTTTTGAGTCTTTTGACAAATATATCCTTAGATTATCAAAAAACCTGATCACTCGAGGTTGTTATTAAAACTCGAACGCAAAGTTTTTTTTTTTTTTTTTTTTTTTGGTGAAGATGCTAAAAATTCAAACACATTTCCAACAGCATAAATATTCCAACTGCATATGCTTAACGCAGTTGTCCAATTCAAGATTTCTTTTTCATATTGTACTCTTTGTAACTTGTAAGAATTAATTTGTTCCTAAAAGATTCCCCTAGTAATGCAATAAACGTGAATTTTCACTGTGCACTTTGCGACTAAACAGTATTTCATGATCAATATCCACTAGTAATATTGTGCACGTTATGCGTGAGCCACGGGTTCCCAACGTCATCCAAAAAAAATAAAAAATAAATGCATACTCCTCCTTACACTAATTCCATTAAAAGATAAGAATGCTAAGTATACTATTTACTAAACTCATGATATTTTTTTACATATTGAAAATAATAACACTATTATAATAATTTACAAATTATCCATTAACTTAAAAAAAATTACTATTTTACTTTTAAAAAATCATCAAAATATGTTCATTCAAATCAATTTCATCATCAGAACAAAGAAATGGAAGAAACTTTGAATTTTTTCTAAACAACATCAAAGTAATCAACCGAACAAATAAATCAAAGAAAATTTAAAATTCTCGAAGAAACATCGAAATTTAAAATATTCGCAACATCGACCCACAACCAGAGCCACGATTTGGAAAAGGCTCCAGACCGGAGCTTTTCCATATTGGAGCTGCTCTAATCTAGAACACGCTCTAGATCGGAGCTTTTCAAGCTCCCAGATCGGAGCTCCAACCGGAGCTCTGGTAGCTGTGATGGCTTCCAGACTATTGTTTTGGCAGTTTTGAGGCTTCGATTACGGCAGTCGTCATGGCTGCCAGACCAAAAAACTCTCCGTTTGACTGTTTTTTCAACTTTTTTATTGATTTTTTAATTTTGTTTACTTAAATCTTAGTTAATTTTAACGTAATAGAGTGTCATTGACGATTATTAGAATCAAACTAAAACAATACATACATGTTAATATTTATGATCGTTACCATAATCCGGCCAATACTTGTTCATTATGGTCTTTTTTAAAAAATATTTTATTGTATAACAAGTACTATATACATTCATATACTTAAAAGATTTGGGGTTGGGGTTTTATGGAAAAAAAAGGACCACTTCTAGTATTTTTAATGAATAAAGAGATTTTTTGCAATACGTTAAAAAGTGCCATGTGTTTAGTAAAAATTGTTTTGCGTTTAACATACACCAAATTAAATTGAGAATGAGTATATAATAATATCATATATATAATTTTTTTTACAAATAGATAAACGGATATTTGTGAATATATTCAATTCGATCCATTTTTCACGTATATGATAAAATTGTATCAGTTATCGAATCCGTGAGCTAAGGGAGCCCCACCCATTCAAGTTGATTATCCTACCATTTTGTCTCTGTGTAACCAACGATGCTATTTCTCATAAAATATATAATTAACAATCGTTTAATTATTTATTCCCCATACTTCGTGATGAAAAATGTTGGATACTACGGACTAGTGAGGTGTCGTAATCACGTAGTTCAATTTTGCCTAGTAAACTATAAGCATGTGCATGATACGGTTTAAGAAGAGAAGAAGCTGGACTTAAATACTAATTACATCACCGTACCATGCATATTTTGGAATTATTTATGCAATGATTGCTAAAACTAAATTAATTAAAGACCGAACCGGCCAATGAGTTTGGTTTAAAATAAACAGCTCAAAATAAGTACTATTAGTAATTAATTTAGTGTTGGTCCAGCAAGTCTCAGGTGCATTGCTGAAGCAGTGAACTACTGAGCCCGGGGAATAAGGTAGGATGAGTCACATGGGGAAGTGTGAGCTGAGGAAGACGACTTTTCTAGCCGCCCACGACTCTCTGATGATTCGTCTCCGATACCTACGAATCTACGATACCTTAATCTCTGTTCTCTTCTTTTAGGCTTCGTCTGAACAAAACTGAACTGAATGGATCTGAACTGAACTAAACTAAATTGAATGAGTTTGCAGACGAAGAGAAGAGAGCCTTAATCTTATAAAAACTAATTCCTCACCCTCAATTTTCTATTGAACGGGACACGAATTTTAAGAGTAGGGATAATATTTAGGAAATGTAACTTGATGAATAAAAGTATTAAATAAATTGAATATAGTGTGAGCATGGTGAGTGAAATAGGAGAAACGGAAATTTGAACGGAAAATGTAATTTATTTTCATTTGACATATGTGAAGTTGAGGTTTGGACAAATGAAAATAAAATTGTAAAATTAAAATTTGAACGGAGTAAGTATTTTGTTCATATACTGCACTCGCTTATTTTTAGACCAAATTAATGAAAATGAAACTCCAACTCTGCTTGTGCATGTGTTCCTGTGATGGAGGAAGTGGGATATATTTCATGGTTAAACATCCAATGGTTGATTTAAGAAAAAAACTTACTAGATTAATAGTAATTGAGTTAAATGTGAGTTTTAGAATATGATGTTTGAGATAGAGTTAAAATCTTATCAGAAAGACTTTTGAGAGGCGGTTTCTAGATAACTTATCTGGATGCGGACCTTTGTTATCAAGAAAATCATCCATGTTATTAATCAAAACGTCTATCTTGTTAATGAAATAAGTTTTTTTTGTAATAGGAAAAAACACCAATGTTGAGAACATAGACATTTTGGTTAATAACATCGATTATTTTCTTGACAATATATGTATGTCTTTATATAAATTATGTAGAGACAGTCTCGGTAGACTTACTTAAATTGTATATGGTTTAAAGGGTTATTATATAAGGTGTGTAAAAAAGAATTGATGTGCTGATTTTTATTAAGTTTGTTTGATTAGTTTTATTGTTATCTAATTGGTTAAGGTGGTTAGTATAATTGAATAAGTAAAGGGAGAGAATAGTATGGTAGAAAGAAAGTGGAGAAAAAATTGTGGGACCCTTGCTCATGTGTCGGTAGACCCTTGCTCAACACGTGACAATAGAGAGGCAAGCCAATATAAGGCATATAGGTGGGACCGGACTATGAGAGTAATGAAACGAACTTTCGTTAAAAGTTCATTCAACGCCAAGTCCATGTTCGAGTTTGACCGAACCAAACAGTATGCGAACATGTTCAGCTCGGTCAAACTCAAATTGTACAATTTGACGAACATATTATTTATTATTTGGTAGTTCACGAACATGTTTGTTATATACACAAACATATGATTTATTGTTCGATAGTTCTTGAATATTTTCATATTATATACACGAACATATGGTTAATTGTTCAGTAGTTTGCGAACATGTTCGTCATATACACGAACATATGATTTATTGTTCGGTGGACAAGTTTGTTATATACACGAACACGAACGTTAACATATGATTGATTGTTTGGTAGTTCGCGAACAAGTTTGTTGTATACACAAATATATTATCTATTGTCTGATAGTTCGTGAACATGTTCGTTATATACACAAACATATTATCTATTGTTTGATAGTTCCCGAACATACGATTTATCGTTCGGTAGTTTGCGATATGTTCGTGAACATGTTCGTTATATACACGAACAAATACTTTATTGTTTGATAGTTCGCTAACATGTTCATTTTGTACATGAACATAAATATGAACATTTGATTTATTGTTCGATAGTTCGCGGACATGTTCGCTATATACATGAACATGTGATTTATTATTCGGTAGTTCGCTAACTATTCGCGAACATGTTCGTTATATACACACTACAAAAAATCTGGGCTGTAGCGACGGATAGATCCGTCGGTACAGCCCAGCTATCCGTCGCCCGGCGGCGGATCGGCGACGGATAAAATCCGCCTCGAGCTATGGCGACGGATAAAAATCCGTCGTCCAATTATGACGGATTGGACGACGGATTGACCTTTTTTTTAAAAAAAAAAAAAATGATTATGGGGCGACGGATAGATCTATCCGTCGCCCCATTTTTTTTTTTTTAAAAAAAATAATCTAATTTTATATTCAGATACGGATTAATCCGGCGATGGTGGTGCGGTGGTGGCGGTGGTGGTGGGTGTGGTGCGGTGGTGGTGGGAGGTGGTGGTGGTGGAAGGTGGTGGTGGTGGTGGCTGGGGGGTGGGGGGGGTGGAGATGGTGGTGGTGGCAGGGTGGTGGTGGGAGTAGAGAGGTGGTGGTGGTGGAGATGGTGGTGGAGGAGGATGGTGGAGGAAAGGAGGTGGTGGAGGAGATGGTGGTGGTGGAGGATGGTGGTGGTGGTGGTGGGAGGAGAGAGGTGGTGGTGGTGGTGGTGAGATGGTGGTGGAGGAAAGGAGGTGGTGGAGGAGATGGTGGTGGTGGAGGATGGTGGTGGTGGGAGGAGAAAGGTGGTGGTGGTGGGAGGAGAAAGGTGGTGGAGGAGATGGTGGTGGTGGAGGATGGTGGTGGTGGGAGGAGATGGTGGTGGTGGAGGATGGTGGTGGTGGGAGGAGAAAGGTGGTGGTGGGAGGAGGAGGAGAGGAGAAGTAGTGGAGAAAAGGAGGTGGTGGAGGAGATATATTATATTTTTTTTAGGTTTTTAGCGACGGATAGATCTAGATCTATCCGTCGCTAATTTTTTTTTTTTTTTTCCGGCCTTGTAGCGACGGATAAATCTATCCGTCGCTAAATTTTTTTTTTTTTTTTTTTTAATTTTGGTCAACGCTCTGTAGCGACGGATAATTTTATCCGTCGCTACAGAGCGACGGATAACCTTTATCCGTCGCCAAACGGGGCGACGGATAGAATCCGTCGCCCCAAGTAGCGATCCGTCGCTACAGGGGCGACGGATAAAATCCGTCACCCCTTTCCGTCCCGTTACGGATGGATTCTTGTAGTGACACGAACATGAAAACCAACATATGATTTACTGTTGGTAGTTCGCGAACATGTTCGTTATATACAAGAGCATGTGATTTATTGTTCGTGTATATAAGAAACTTGTTCGCGAACTATTGAACAATAAATCATATGTTCATGTCCGTGTTCGTGTGTATAATGAACAAGTTCGCGAACATGTTCGTTATATACACGAATATATGATTTATTGTTATTTAGTTCGTGATCTGTTCGCGAACTTGTTCGTTATACACGAACATGGAGACATGAACATATAATTTATTGTTCGATAGTTCGCGAACAAGTTTGTTATATACACTGACACAAACACGAACATATTGTTTATTGTCTGGTAGTTCGTGAACATGTTCGTTATACACACGAACATATGATTTATTGTTTGATAGTTCACGAACATACGATTTATCGTTTGGTAGTTGGTGATCTGTTCGTGAACATGTTCGTTATATTCACGAACAAATGATTTATTGTTTGATAGTTCACGAACATATTCGTTTTGTACATGAACAGAAATACGAACATTTAATTTATTGTTCGATAGTTGGTGAACATGTTCGTTATGTACATGAACATATGATTTATTGTCCGATTATTCGCGAGCATATCCGTTATATACACAAACATATGATTTATTGTTTGGTACTTCGCAAACATACTTGTTATATACACCCATACAAACACAAACATATGATTTATTATTTAGTAGTAGCGATGTTATTGCGAAATTTTATTTGCCCTATATATTAATACTGACATTCCTAATAAAAACCCAAAAAGTTTGTACTTATCGAATTTAATAACTTTTGAATTATTCCGACAGAGTTGATCCATAAAATATACTTTAGAGATAACCCTCCCGGTTACAAGTATTTTTGTTAAATGGATACATACAGTTGGGAGTTGGGAGTTGGTACTTGGGAGTTGGGACAATCTCACAATTTTTCACTCCGTGAAAGTGTCCAGGTTGGTATCTACGGGTGACATTTCTGCAATTTTCTATTTCTCCCTCCCAAACTATAATACTCATTGTGCACTTGAACTTACTTTTGACTTGCTTTACCAAATTATTGCCTACTCATTACCTCACATACGGATACCATGACCCACTTTCAAGTTTCAACTTTCAACCATGTTATAGGTTAGGGCGACGGAAGACTATTTCATAACCAACATACAGTATACACCTAATTTATAATCCCTCCGTTACGAATAACTTTATACATTAGGATTGTTTCGTAATTATAGGCGAGGAGTTAAATAAATTATAAATGATAAAGATGTGAGACAAAATGTGCTTTTAGTATAAATGTATGATTGTTTATTATTTGTTCGGTTTGAGATAACTCACTTTTTTATTAATGTATGAAATTATGTGAAACGGTTAAAAATGACAAATGTATAAAGTTCAGTGAGATGGAAGGAGTACATTTTGTGGATCACAATAGGCCACAACTCCACATTACTTAAAAATTAAGTTTAATTGAATTCAGAATAATTATTTCAAGACATATACAAGTATTCCCGGCCACAATAATATAGAAA
This sequence comes from Plantago major, assembly GCA_026545765.1. Lineage (NCBI taxonomy): Eukaryota > Viridiplantae > Streptophyta > Magnoliopsida > Lamiales > Plantaginaceae > Plantago > Plantago major. The sequence continues at coordinate 27,809,933 of CM048839.1, read as the reverse complement.
GTCATGGAGAAGACACCATAGTTTGAACTTTGAACACGCTACTTTTTTATATTTACATTAGACTCACGCGAACAAGATTGTTAGACCCGTAAAAGACTGAGACTTGTAACACTACTAGTACTGCCAAACTATTTCCCTTGACGATTTGTACAACTAACATTTGTCACACATAAGACCAAGACCAAAAGCAAAATATTAGTATAACTTGAAGTGGATGTTAAAAAATATAATCAACTCATAGCATAATATTTGTAAATGGCCTCCCTAAAACTTGTGTAAGAAAGAAGTGCATACCACATGCCTTGAAACGTTTATGGTGTAATCAAGGTATATTACAAAACTTAGTCCATGTTATTTTCATCTGAAAATCCATTAATTTCGATTCGATTCGCTATTATTTTTTATACTACAATTCGATTCGATTCGATTGATTCGATCGATCAATTCGATTCGATTATGTTCGTATCAAGAGAACATAGCCTTACTCAATATAATTACTTAGTATTGTTAAATCATCTTATATTAATCAAACGGTTGATTAGGCCGAGCTTCGAGTCAAATGCATACTTACAGTTTTACACACGAGAAATCGGCCTATGATGTTTTTCCTCAACGGAAGAAGATTTTATATGATACCAATACTCGTCTTTGAATGGTGATTAGTGAAGTTTGTTATTTTCCACAAAGAAAAACAAGCCTTTTTTATCTTTGAAGTTAAACTTTAGACAAAACGGCAAAACTCCAAAGAGTGACCGACTCTATTATGTGATTTCTTTATAACTTTAACAAAGCTATCACTTTTAATTTCCATAGTCCCTCCGTCCCGCAGAACTTCATACAATTGTCATTTTTAGTCGTACCACAGAACTTCATACATCACCAAAAAAGGAAGCTACCACACACCCAACAAATAATAAACTATCTTAATTTTACACTCAAATTACACCTTTTGCCACTAAAAGTACACTTTTTTCCACCTAGTCTATATTCTATCATTACTTTAACTTTTCACATAAAACTGCGCACTAACCTTAATGTATTAAGTTCTCCGGGACGGAGGGAGTACAAGTTAACAAGAGAGCATGGAGTTCACTTATTCCTCTTTGCATAAGAAAGAAAGAAAGAAAACTCATGGACAATAAGCACAATTAAATTAACCAGATATATGCATGCACCTGAAGGAACTAATTCTTTTGCTAAAGTAGTATCCAATTAAGGATTTATGAAAGCTATAGGCATTGTGAATGTTGGGTTTAAACTTTAAAGCCAGATATTTAATAGGTTAGAGCCATCCTTCACCATTCCTTTATCACCAAAATAAAAAAGCTTCAATATAAAGTGTTTAGGCCACTTTGTTGCAGTTTAGATTACTTCTAATTGTGTTATATCTTCACATATATATGTTCATGTAATATGCAGCCAAATGATGGAAATGATATGATATGCTATGATTTATACCTTTATGAGATCTATAAATCTTCAAAAAATCAGTCATTTATAACTATGTCGGGCCAAAAAATTGAACATCAACCTACATTTGATACATTGTTACACTCCATATATCATTCTCTAGTCCAAAATCAATATCATGTATAACTATTACTTTTAGAGTGCACAAATGTGAAATTCTGGAAACTTCAGGGAGTTAAATGCAATTTGCCAAATTTGTTGTTATTTCTCACTTCTCATGCAATTTAACTAACGATTGGGACGTGAGTCGAGTTTGAGACGTTGATCTAGGTGATGGCAGTTACCTTCCGGCATCTACTTTATCTTCGTGCCCGTTTGGTTTGAAAAGGGGTATTTCATTTTGCAAACTGGATTATTTGGCCCATTTAAGTAATTAGATTATATTTGGGGTTTTCGCCTAAAAATTTTGTTTGGTTGTACTCTACGAATTAGATTATTTTCAATAAAATCCAGTTTGGTTCCGAATTGATTAATTTTGAATTATTCAGTAGGATAAAGCAAAGTGGAATTACTGATATACCTCTATGTTTTTTCCACTTATTGTATAAAATCGAGTTTGATTTTTAATTTGATTTAGTGAAAATTACATGTTAGCATAAATTTTGGGGAGCAAATTTTTACCACCTTCACGTGTTTAATCAAGAAATTCTGGAATTTTGATCTTATGAATTTCGTATACAATATTATCCAAGAATCTTTGAAATTATTGCATCCATAGTTACGTTGCTATTGTTGATAACTTTGGCATTGATTTTTAGTTTAGGTGACTTGACCATTAAAATTTAGTTTATAGATATTGTTTATAATCTGTGTAATAATTATCTTAATTAACGAAATACATATTTTCTTATAAGATCGATAATTCATATGAGTGAAATTTATAATCCCATATTTTTCATCTCATACGTAGAATAATTGTTTTTGTCGATTGAAATCAACATCGCATACGTTTATAATCCCATCTAAACATAAATTTTCCTACATTTTAAACATAAAAGTTTAAAGGATGTAAAACGCCAAAGTCAGTGACGGAGCCAGGATTTTAGGTCAGGTAGGGACAAATAAAAACTCAAACTTTTAACTATATAAATGTTGTTTTTATAAAGTAAAAGAAATCCACATATATTTAATTAACGATGCATATTTTGTATTCAAAACACATATATACTCTGCCTATATTCTGTCAAAATTTGTACATATTTAATATGATAGAATATTTTTTCAAAAAATGATGAAGAAAAAACGTTCTTGAACCGACAACTCTAAATTATCATTGTTATTCTCGTAAGCAACGCTAACCAATTTTTTTAATTATTAGTATTGTTTTATTTAATCATTCTTTTAAAAAAGTTGGTTACACTATTAAACAAACGAAATTAATTTTGATGTAAATACATAAACTACGTCAAAAAATAAAAGTATAAAAGAAAAATATTGTCTAATGAGTAAATGAGTAGAAAAGAGAAATAAAGGTTACAGGGGTCCAAAATGAAAAGAAATGGTGCAAAACTAGTAAACAATTAGGAAAAAAAAGAAAAAAAAGGAAGGTGGAAACTAGGAAACGGAAAAAATGAAAAAGAAAGAGTACAAAACTAGGAAAATATAAAAAGAAGAAATTAGAATGTGAAAATTAGGAAGAAAAAAAAGAGTATTGATGTGAATCGATTGGTGTTCTTAGATTGGAATGACACATTTAGTAATTAATGGGAAGTTTTTATAAAATTGGTCAATTCACGAGAAAAAAGATAATTCAAAAGTAAATACCTCCTCATAGAAGGTATTTGGAATTAGATTACTCATATTCAAATTTGAGGGTCTGAGGCGGGCTGAAGAAATTAGATTATTTCAAATAATCCATTTTTTTTAGCCGACAAAAAGGTAACCAAACTCAATTATAAAGGATATTTGGACAAAAACCCCTTAAACCAAACGGACTCTTCGTGATCTTCTTCGTGTATATAAACTCAACTAATTAATGTAAATCACTTCTCATTTCACTGGAATTTTCCACTGTAACTGATTGAATAGCTTACACAAAGAGATCCAATTAGGATTGATTGTTGTAAAGAGCTTGATAGACGATAGGTATTGGGAAATGATACGGATTATATACTTTGTCGGAGCTCCAATTACCCTATACTCATTTGCTTGCCGGTGAATAGTGGATTTGGTGCGATTTCTTCCGTGGACATCGAGTGTCTCAGCGCAGCCGAATCGAATATCTATAAATGTTCTTTAATTTTCGTTGATTACTTGGCGTAATTGATCCATTGGTTTGTTTGAGTTATTGAATTTTCAAATTGGTTTATTTGAATTGAAAACAGTTATTTTGAGTTGAAGACTCAACCATACTAATGCACATATCGGACGTCAGTCGATATCACTTGACATACAATCGAAACCTGTGACTTATATATCTTCTAGAATTAGCATATCATTTTTCAAGAAACATCTACGGCTAAGATTCATGAAATATTCCAAGCAAATTACGATAATAATCAGAAAGAGGAAAAAGAGAAGATGGATAAATCGAGCCGAATTTTTCTGAATTTATTAGTGACAAGTGAGAAGCTAAAATAATGTAGAGGAAGAGGACCCTGTTGTAACGCGTAAGCAACACAGAATTTAAAGAACAAATTCCTTATCTTGATTACACTCTCACTCCATTTCAGTACATACTAATCTGCTACAGTTGTGCATATTTGTCAAAGCTGATTGGTCGTAGTTACACTGTTCGTAATTGAACAAGTATATCTGCCTAAAAATTTTGAGCAAGTGAATTTGATACTAGATAATTTATCTAAAAATTAATTTATATTGTCAATAAAATCATTCATATTATTAATCAAAACACCTATATTCTAAACATTAATATTTTTTTATATTACAACAAGATTTGTTTCATAAACAACATAGACGTTTTGATTAATAATATGGATGATTTTATTGATAACATAGGTCGTTTCTAAACAAGTTATTTAGAGACCGTCTCTCATGAGACTTTGTGAAAACTTTGAGTAAGTCTCCTGGGATACAGTCTCTAGATAATTTATCTATAGACGGACCTATATTATCAAGAAAATCATCTATGTTATTAATCAAAACACATATATTCTCAACATTGGTATTTTTTCATATTACAACAGGATTTATTTTATTAACAACATAGACGTTTTAATTAATAACATAGATGATTTTAGTGATAACATAGGTCATATCTAGATAAGTTATTTAGAGATCGTATCTCATACTTTGTGAAAACTTTTTGGATGTCAAATCTTTGCCGATGAGCATGAAAAACAACATTATATGCCATAAATGTGATCTGTGGGTCTTCACTGCTTTTCACACTTGTAGATCCTCCACCTCTAGCTGCCTTTTCATTTGGTCAAAAACTCTAAAATCAACTAATAATGCAACCCAAAATTAAAAATTAGACCAAATTATATATGTGAGATCATTTGAAAGTTTATGGGGATGAAATATTAGATTATAAAATTATTATATTTAAAAGAACTTTTGTTTTAAATATTTCGGGATGCTTCACTGTGCCCTGGCTCAAGTCAAAATTGATTGTAAGTGTACATAATGTAATATTTTGAGCCAGGGCACAGTGAAGATTTAAACAAAAGATTACATTAAATTCATTGTGAAATCAATATAAGTCATAATGGACCATAAGTTACAAACACCCATCCCTAAGTCAAAGGGTAACTGTAAGTGCATAAATAAAAAGGTCAAAGGTTAATGTGTCATTTTCTAATGTCATGTGAAACCTAAGTTATAAAATTAAAATGAGAACAATATAACTCCTTTTCATGTGTAACAAAGAAACCAAATTAAAATAGTCTAGTCGACTATATCGGTCGCCGGAAGGATTCTTTACCCATTAAATACCCTACTTAATACCCTACACATATTATTGGGTCACGTGGCATATTAATTAAGAAAAATTAACTAGTGCTATTAACCCTGGTTACTTACCTGATGATTTCTTTGAGTTCCCTGAAGGGGCAAATGATACTATGAATGGTGATGGAAGTACACAAATTTGAGTTGTTTATTTTTGAAGTAGCTCAGGATTTATTTCTTTTTGCTTTTAGGATTTGATTTTTCTGGCATTTATGATGTACTTTGGTAGCTTAGGATTTTTGTCATTGAAATCAAATCAAGTTTTTCCTTTTATTTATGTTGCTTATTTTATTTCTTGAAGATAATATGACAATATCCGAGACAAATGAGGCGGAAATATGCCTGGCTGATAGTGCAACAACACACAGCATATTCAACCATGTCAAGTTTTTTGACTACTTGTCAATGAGACAAGCGAATGTAAATACAATTTCTGGTAGTGCGAAATTGATTGAAGGCTCTGGTAGAGCGAACATAACACTACCAAATGGGACAATGATTGCCATAGGAGAAGCATTATATTCTTCTAAGTCTCATCGAAACTTATTGAGATTTAAAGATATTCGAATGAATGAATATCATGTTGAGACTATGAGTGAAAATGGCAAAGAATTCCTTTATATCACAACAGTGAAATCCGGTAAGAAAAATGTCTTGGAAAGACTACCGGAATTGTCCCCTGGATTATATTGCACTAAGATTAGAGCAATTGAAACATATGCTATGGAAAAACAAATTGATAGCATTTTTAAAGTTTGACATGACCGGTTGGGCCATCCGAGATCAATGATGATGCGAAAGATTATTGAAAATTCATGTGTTCATACATTGAAAAATCAAAAGATTTACCACAACAAGGAATTCTCATGTGGTGCTTGCTCAAAAGGTAAACTGATTACAAAACCATCATTTGAAAATGTTGGATATGAAAGTCCTTCTTTTCTTGAAAGAATTCATGGAGATATATGTGGACCAATACAACCACCATCTGGACCATTCAGATATTTTATGATTTTGATAGATGCATCTACGAGATGGTCACATGTGTGCTTATTATCTACTCGCAATATGGCATTTGCAAGACTGCTTGCCCAAATAATTCGTTTATGAGCACATTTTCCCATTTCTCCAATCAAGAGCATTCGTCTTGATAATGCTGCTGAATTTTCATCGCAAGCATTTAATGATTATTGCATGTCGACTGGCATAAAAGTTGAACATCCTATTGCACATGTTCATACACAAAATGGCATGGCCGAATCGTTTATCATTACTTATGCAATTTAGACTCCCTGCATCAGCATGGGGACATGCAATTTTACATGCTGCAACACTTGTTCGCATCAGGCCAACAAGCTATCATAAATTCTCCCCCATGCAAATGGTATATGGTTATCAACCAAATATATCTCATCTGAAAATATTTGGATGTGCGGTTTATGTGCCTATTGCTCCACCACAACGCACAAAGATGGGACCCCAAAGAAGAATGAGATATATGTTGGATATGAATCTCCTTCGATTATCAAGTATTTAGAACCATCTACTGGAGATTTATTTACGGCAAGGTTTGTCGATTGCCATTTTGATGAATCAAACTTTCCAACAATGGGGGGAGAAACAAAGCAGTTGGAAAAGTTGGGAAGTAATATATCGTGGAATGAATTATCATTATCTATTTTTGATCCTCGAACAAATCAAAGTGAACATGAAGTTCGAAAGATAATTTATTTACAAATTCTTGCGAATCAATTGCCAGACTCATTCCCTGATTCAAAAAGAGTTACGAAATCATATATTCCAGCTGCAAATGCTCCAAATAGAATTGAAGTGCCTGAAGGGCAAATTACAAATGAGTCTAAGGCACGCATGAAGCGTGGGAGACCAGTCGGTTCCAAAGATAAAAATCCTCGAAAACGAAAAGGAGCTAATAATGGCCCGTTAGAGGAAAAAGCTCTAGAAGAGAGTGATAAGACTCCTGATGAGTCACACGACAATGCAAAAGAGATTCATCAGGTACCTGAAATTGTTGAAAATGAAGAGATCTCGATAAATTATGTCGTGAATAGAAAGACATGGAACCGAAATGAAATCGACATCGACACAATATTCTCATATAATGTAGCGCGCGATATTGTGGAACAAAATGAGGATCTTGAACCTACATCTATAAAAGAATGTAGTCGTAGAGATGATTGGCCAAATTGGAAAGAGGCAATTACTGCAGAATTGAACTCTCTTGGAAAATGTGAAGTTTTCGGACCTGTCGTCCGTACACCAAATGGTGTAAAACCCGTTGGATACAAATGGGTATTTGTGCGAAAAAGAAATGAGAAAAATGAAATTGCAAGATATAAAGCAAGGCTTGTCGCACAAGGTTTTACTCAAAGACCTGGAATTGATTATGAAGAGACGTATTCTCCTGTGATGGATGCGATTACATTTCGCTATCTGATAAGTCTGGCTACACATGAGAAACTTGAAATGCGTCTTATGGATGTTGTTACAGCCTATCTGTATGGCTCACTAGAAAATGACATATATGTGAAAATCCCTGAGGGATTCAAAGTGCTCGCAGGACAATCCCGAGATGGTCATTCAATTAAGTTGAATAAATCCTTATATGGATTAAAACAATCGGGACGAATGTGGTTCAATCGTTTGAGCACATTTTTGAAAAATGAAGGCTATACAAACGATCCTATATGTCCATGCGTTTTCATTAAACGATTAAGATCGAAATTTGTCATTATTGTTGTATATGTCGATGACTTGAATATTATTGGAACTCCTGAAGAGTTAGCAAAGGCAGTCGATTGTTTGAAAAATGAATTTGAAATGAAAGACCTTGGGAAAACAAAGTATTGTTTGGGTTTACAAATCGAGCATTTGGCAAATGGCACGCTTATCCATCAATCCAATTATTTGAAAAGACTGTTGAAACGATTTTATATGGATAAAGCTCATCCGACAAATACCCCCATGGTTGTAAGGTCTCTCGATGTGAAAAGAGACCCATTTAGACCTCGTGAAGATGATGAAGAACTTCTTGGCCCTGAAGTGCCATATCTTAGTGCTATTGGAGCACTGATGTATCTTGCTAACAATACTCGACCTGATATAGCTTTTACTGTTAATTTACTAGCAATATATAGTTCTTCTCCAACTCGAAGACATTGGACTGGAGTTAAACAAGTACTTCGATACTTACGAGGCACAATGGATATGGAATTGTATTATCCAAAATATAGCAGTCCAGAATTAATTGGATATGCCGATGGGGGATATTTGTCTGATCCGCACAAAGCTTGATCTCAAACAGGTTATCTGTTTACATGTGGAGGTACAGCCATTTCATGGCGTTCTGTTAAGCAAACTTTATCTGCTACTTCTTCTAACCATGCAGAAATTTTAGCAATTCATGAAGCAAGTCGTGAGTGTGTTTGGCTAAGATCTTTAACCGGACATGTTCGAGATGCATGTGGTCTTACATTCAAGAAGGAAGTTCCAACTGCGTTATATGAGGACAATGCAGCTTGCATAGCTCAACTGAAGGGAGGCTTCATCAAAGGTGATCGGACAAAGCACATATCACCAAAGTTTTTCTTCACTCATGATTTACAAGAAGAAGGATCCATTCAAGTTCAACAGATTCGTTCAATTGACAACTTGGCCGACTTATTTACCAAATCACTTCCACCTCCATCATTCGAGAGACTAGTTCGAAAGATTGGGATGCGGCGACTCAAAGAATTGAAGTGATACTCTAATCAGGGGAGTTGGATACGCACTACACTCTTTTTCCCTTAACTAAGTTTTTATCCCACTGGATTTTTCTTAGCAAGGTTTTTAACGAGGCAGTATTTCTCGCGTACCGACTATCACTAACTCATGTTCATTCAAGGGGAGTGTCGGAGATAAATGTACAAGAGTTAGTATTTGATTAGAAGAGTTATAATGTATTCAGGATACACTTCTAGATACGCTCTAGAAGATTCTTTCACTTGTATATATACATTATGTACTTTCACTTTATGATCATAATAAACTCTCTATTATCGTCTTCTCTATTTTCTCTCAACAGTGAAGATTTTGTTGATTTTTAGTTGTTAACTATAGTTAATATCACTAGTTAATTTTTCTTAATTAACATGTCACGTGGTCCAATAATATGAGTGGGATATTAAGTGGGGTATTTAATGGGGTAGATGATATATCGCCAAGATGGACAAAATTTCAGTTCAATATTAGTCCATGATATTTTTTACTACAATATTATATCCCATATGATCACCATAGTCACAACAATCTCAGACTCGGAGTAGTCAAGGTATCGTGTCTGTTTAACAAACAAGATGATAATTTCAGTGATTAATCAAAAAAATGAATATATTAAAATTTTAAATCAGTCACCTTATTTATTTACCAGATAAACTTATTTTTGTCAATTCAATGACTTATATTTTATGAAATAAAGCCTCCTTACCTATTATCTTTAAAATTTGTGAAAAGCTAGTTAAATGTGAAACTGATTGATGTAAAAAGCCAAAATGATACAAATATTTTTAGTATGATGGATTATAATCTATAATATTAGTAGCTACGCCCTCAGTCCCGTATAACTTCATACATTTGCCATTTTTAGTCGTCCCACAGAACTTCATACATTACCAAAAAAGGAAGGTACCACACACCCAACAAATAATAAACAATCTCAACTTTACACTCAAATTACACCTTTTGCCACTAAAAGTACACTTTTCTCCACATTTTTTATATTATATCATTACTTTAACTTTTCGCATAAAACTGTACGCTAACCTCAATGTATGAAGTTCTTCGGGACGGAGGGAGTATTATTTTCTTCTATTTCTAAAATCAAATTGGTACACCAAATTAATTGAATTTTGACCAATTCACCTGACCAATTATCAAAAAGAAGAAAACACAATTATCTTAATAATTCATAACATGTCAATTTTCTTATTTTGTAATTTCACATGTAATTCCAATTACATGTGAAGATGAATGCAATTAAAATACATTAATCTGTAAATACACAATCGATTAAATTTTCTAAAAATATCATGAAACATTGAATTTGTTTTGCAGGTAAACATGAATATTATAGTAATAACGTGTAAAATAAATGAAAATGTAAAGTGATAGACCGCTTACAGATTACAACTGGGGATAATAAATGATGAGTGCCTTATTTAGTTATTTTACCTGCCTGCCAGTGATGAACTATCTAGCCAGCTCTTTCCTCTTTCTTTTCTTTACTTGCTGTGGAGTATTAGAATTACTACTACATTATAAAAAGGATATTTAGAACCATATCAGTAGTTGTCACCAAAATCCATAAAGTGACCTCTTTCATTTCTTCAAACTCCTCCTTCTCCTCCATATCATATCCCACCTGTGATCACTCCTCTTCATCACCCTGCCTTCTTATAAATATCATCCAAACCCAACTTCATCCAACCAAACAGACCCACCCAAAAATAATGGTATGTATATTCTATGGAATTTCATTTCATTTAATCCAAATTTCTTGCACAAGTTAATCAATCAATTCACATCCTTCTTAAATTTTTACCAAGTAATCTTTGATATTTCTTAATTGCATTTGTTTTTGATGATCAGGAAGTTGAAAACGGTGTCGTTAAGGGTACTACTACTACATGGGAAGGTTATGTTGACTGGAAAGGAAGGCCTGCTCTCAGAGGCAAACATGGCGGCATGTTTGCTGTCTCTTTTGTTTTGGGTCAGTAATAGTAACTTTTATTATTACTATCTTCTTTGATTCTCCTTTCATTACAAATGTCAAAATTTTGCAAGTGTAATTTTATTTTCGATTGGTCGGAAATTTGGACAACTCCGGCAAACAAAACTCGCTCACACACCTTTTTGGGTTTATGAAAATGGAGTAGAAAAGGGCAAGGAGAAAGAAAAGGGAGTTGATTGATTGATTCAATTGAATCAACTTGTCAAATGTCAATCAATCTAATTCGTGTTGTGTTGTGTTGATTGTATTGGCTAATGTTGTTGTTATTTTAGTCCTAAAATTACTATCGAGTTTGTAGCTTGTGTCCGTACCCAATTGTTTGCGCGTCACTCAAACTCGTATGGTACCTTTAATTTTGACGGTATGATTCTTAAAAGTTACCGTAATCAAGTGTGTTGACTAAATTTGAACATTTGGGATGTGTATGTTTTGTATAGTTGTGGAAGTACTGGAGAATTTGGCATATTTGGCAAATGCGAGCAACCTGGTACGGTACTTGACGGAATTCATGAATTTCTCGTTGTCGGAAGCTGCGAATTCGGTGACAAATTTCATGGGAACGGCGTTTCTTCTGTCGTTACTCGGCGGATTCTTGTCCGATGCTTTCTTCACCACTTATTACATCTACAACATCAGTGCTCTTATTGAATTCCTGGTAATTCTTTTTTACTCAATTCACTTCTATATTTTACTCAATTCACTTCTTTATTTTAGTTGCCAATTTATGAATATGAAGGAACTGAAATTTCTTTTGTGAATGAGACTGAATTGCACGTGGGCCGAGAATTGTTTTTATCTTTTATTTCACGTTTCGTCCTGAACAATTTGCAGGAAAATCAACAGCTCCAATCAATAGTCACACTTTTTTATGCATATGATATATGAATCCCTTTATTTTTGGACGAAAGTGACATCTCAAATTTTGTGCATGCCCCTTGTGCATTCACTACCCCCTTTTATACTACTTGCGCTCCATATACATGTTACTACAAATCCACAATAGTGATGATCAATATGATGTACTCCTCTCCTTTTGGATTAGAGTCCTGGTTCTTTGGGCCGGTTCAGTAATTTTTAGACTGTCGTCTGAACTCTAGATGATACTATGTCTAAGTCTACGGCTCTACGCATCTAATTTCCAGAGTAGTTTGTACAGTTGTACGGGAAAAAATTTCAATTAGTTTTCATAATAAGATTTGTCACATTCAACTCTGGAGATTTTATGAATATACGCATTTTTAAAATAAAGTTGCACTTTGTTAGTGTGATTGTATTTCTCAATTCCTTTAAGGTTTTGGACATTCGGGGTGTAACATATACTCTTAGCATATTATAGGTCAGCCCACGAGATATGTAACAGGGTGTCACACAACTTAACTGTTTTATTCTTTACTTATTCCATAGCATCTCAAAATTCAAATTTTCAAACACTTTATTGTGTCTCTTGGATTTCAAATATACTTTTTGAGAGATTAGAAAAATCTTGAGAGTCCTCCCTTAAACAATATTCGAAATCTTGAACGAATTGAAGTGTAGTATTTCTAAAGTTGAAAAGAAAACTTACAAGGAACCTTTGACATGCCACCACCAGGGTAGCCACTTGCTACGGTAGTCTTCTTTTTTTGCAAGTTGGCTGAAAAATTGGATGCACGAGAATTAGTTAGTTCTCATCTTTATATCCCTTGTCCTTTTCCATCCTTTAAAAATGGATCAATCAAGAAACGAACAAAACTTTGTGATTTTCTATGCATACATGTCGACAGCAAAACCACCACCATATCATTGATAACAAACTCTTGTAATTTTGGTCAACTGTTTGTTGCATAACTACAGTTTTTAAAAATATCACACCAAATGAATGGAGCCACCATTTTTATTTGATAAATTTGAGTTTTGCGTGGAATCTATTGAGATAAGGAAAAAAAATGTTATTGTAGATGAATTTATTTTAAAAGAACGAAACTTGTGGAGGTCTTTTGAATGAGCGGTTGCATATGATTGAATACATCTTCAAACCAAAAAGTGTCATTTCATGCACGCCGGGAGACTTTTCAGACGCTTAATTTTGGAGTTATCGTAACATAATGGATGGATATTTTACAATATAGATAACCTTATTGTATGAATAGTATTTTCAAAATATTAAAAAAAAAAAACTCTTTAAAACTTTGATGCGTTAGAGTAAATGCTTATACAAACTGTATTCCCAAAAAAGTATAATGCGTATTTATTCGAGTGCGACTGTGGCCTTTCCCTCTGATCCCTATCTCCGCCATAGGTTGTAGAATTATGGGACTAGCAGAGTTTCTAGGCACATATATATTATATACAACTACATGTGGCAATTTGGTGTAACTTAGTTGTTAATTTTTTGACTAGATAGCAACCTTACAGTTCCCATGTTTAGGTGGAAAATTGGATAATGGTCCCAAGCATTAAAAACAAACTACGACTAAATATATAGTACTTCATACATTGCGTATGTAGGTATCCGTTTATCAGGTGTCCTTATTTTAGGGACCCATGTATCCGGTTTTTTGTGTGTTTTTTGTGTGTCACATTTTATGATAGTTTCTTGAAAATACTTTGTTTTATGTTATCCTCTTTCTTTGTTTTATGTTATCCTCTTTCTTGTCTTTTCCTTAGTTATTGTGCTCATATGTGATAAGACATGAAATTTCAACCAATAGCTTATCACCACAAGTTCCTTCATTTTGCCATGCCTTCCGACCAAGTAATCCTCTATCCATGTTTTCATAAATTAGTTCATGACTTTTCGTATAGTTTGACAATTTACATTTCAAACATTATAACTAGCATCTAATGTGTGTTTGGCCAAACTATTTGTAAATTCATATTATTTTCTAAAAAGTCAACTATCGTTAGGTTTTCAAGTTAGTCAGATGATCATCGATCATACTGATACTCACCAAAAATATGAATTACAAAAGTTAATCAAAGCACCATACTTTAATCAAATAAGGTGGAATCACCTGCAAATACATACGCGGTTGATTCGAGATGAACATACTGGTGTGGTAATCTTTGGGAATTATTCCCCATGAACGTGTCACAATAGGGGCTTAAGTACTAATAATAAATGTATATTGTAGATGTCATTTTAGTTCAGGTCATGTTTAACAGGTGTTTGGTTACAATTTTGGTAAGAAACTTTTACTTGTTAATTGCCTCCTATTGGCGTTGTGCCCACACATATCATTTATGATTCCTTCCATGTCTTATTAAATCTTTGATAAACATCACTTTATTCGCACTTTGTAGCAATTTGATTTGCTAATGCTCAAATTAGTATGGTCACTTGCTAATATCATGTGTGACTGGTGACCAATCTGGAACCCTTTAGGCACTTGAAAGCCAATTCGAACTTCTTAGCTAGATTCCTTTGAATAAAACACTCACTTAATTGCCCAATTGTTTAATCTGCACCTAGTTACTTTTCCACCATGACTCGATCTTCAACTTTTTCATAGACTATATCATCCGGATTATTCACATTTTCAAATTGCCCAGGTCTATGAAAAAGTCGTAAAATCGGTTTAGATTGTGACAGAGTCGAATAATCAGTTCAGATGATGATTTTGCTCGATAGACGGAATCGATTATTCACTTGGCGACTACATTTATGCCTTTTAGTTTAATAAGATACCATATGCGACACAAGGCAGGCGAAGAATTTTCGTAAATCATCAGGGCCTGGTGTGATACCAAGTGCTAACTAGATTTTTTTAACAGGGCCTGGTGATTCTGACAGTGCAAGCAAACATAAGTTCTCTCATGCCGCCAAAATGTGATCTTTCCAACCCAAACATGCCATGCCAACAAGTTCATGGTTCAAAAGAAGCAATGTTCTTTTTGGGACTCTATCTTGTGGCACTTGGTGTTGGTGGCATTAAAGGATCATTACCGGCACATGGAGCCGAACAGCTCGACGAGGACACGCCTCACGGGAGGAAGCAAAGGTCAACGTTCTTCAATTACTTTGTGTTTTCACTCGCGTGTGGTGCCCTCATTGCAGTGACTCTCTTTGTGTGGGTTGAAGACAACAAGGGATGGAAATGGGGACTTGCATTATCTACCCTGACAATATTATTATCGATTCCAATTTTCGTAAGTGGTTCGAGATATTATAGGAACAAGATCCCCTCCGGGAGTCCTCTTACGACGATGTTAAAGGTATATGTGTATGTTCCTGATAATCGCAATCTCTCTAGAATCATTACCACAATCCTGTTAATTTATGTGGTCTGATCTATTGTGCAGGTCCTCATCGCATCTGTACTGAATAGTTGCATGTCAAGAAGTCCAAGCAATGCGATATCAAGTATCACCAACAGCCCTTCTCCAGCAACTGGTTCTGAGGATGTGGCTGCGCTAAAGAATGGTGATTTTACGGACTTACCTGAAACCCCATCTGAAAGCCTCAAGTTCCTCAACAGAGCAGTAGTAAACAAACCAGCATACGACGGGCTAAAATGCTCAGTTCAACAAGTGGAAGAAGTCAAGATCGTATTAAAAATCCTCCCAATTTTCGCTTGCACCATAATGTTGAACTGTTGTCTTGCTCAACTATCGACCTTTTCAGTCCAGCAAGCAGCATCTATGAACACACATCTCGGATCATTGATAGTCCCGCCGGCATCCCTCCCAGTCTTCCCCGTCGTCTTCATCATGCTCCTCGCACCCTTGTACGACCATGTGATCGTTCCCTTCGCACGTAGAGTGACAAAATCCGAGATGGGCATTTCTCACCTCCAACGCATTGGAATTGGCCTACTTCTATCCATCGTGTCCATGGGTGTAGCTGCATTGGTTGAAGTCAAGCGTAAGAGAGTAGCAACCAACTCAGGAATGATAGACTCCAAGGAGCCATTGCCAATCACATTCTTTTGGATTGCGTTTCAGTACTTGTTCCTCGGATCAGCTGATCTTTTCACCTTGGCAGGACTGATGGAGTTTTTCTTCACTGAAGCGCCATTCAGCATGAGATCATTGGCTACCTCTCTTTCTTTTGCTTCATTGGCACTGGGATATTATCTCAGCTCTGTCATTGTCTCGATAGTTCACCGTGTCACAGGCGTTTCAGATCATAAACCATGGCTATCGGGCCCAAACCTGAACCATTATCACCTGGAGAGATTCTACTGGCTAATATGTGGTTTGAGCGTGCTGAATTTCTTGCACTATCTGTTTTGGGCTACCAAGTACAAGTACAGATCAATAGGTTCTAGGAAATGATGCTGTTGCATATATGATCAATTCAAGAAGGGTAAGTATGGGAATCTTCGACGTTGCAGATGATCAGTTGAAATGGTGTTCGGCTGTAGATATGTCGTCCGATGACTTGCTGGAATGAGTGGATGCAGCAAGAGGGACAAGATGTCCTCAGATTATGGAACTGATTAGATTAGGTCATCTCAAAACTTGATGTCAGTTTTCTTGTCTTTGTAACATCATATTATTTCCTTAACCTTTGACGATACTGATATCAACTATCAAGATGATTGGGTTAACTTTCAAACTGGATTTTAGTATTAGTTTTTTCTAACTTGAGCATCATTTAGCAAATAAACAAGTGTTAAATCGGTATTACTATCTGCAAATGGAGTTGTAGCTCACAAAGCTTATGTGCAATCACGTATCATTTACACGGGTGGGAGCGATCTACTTGTATTCTAAATGTATTTTAATAGTTTCACTTCTTGTGGTGTTTTAGATGTTTCTTCCATTGGTCCTGTTTTGTCAAATGTTCCAAGTATTAGTTAGGTTGTTTCATGTTCCGCGTGAGAACAATATACCAGTGTATAATCTAACTCGTCGTGCGGTTCGTGTTTGAGGTTTTGATTTATGATGTTTTTGTTAACCTGTTGGGGTACATCATTTTTTCTTACAAAAAAGAACAATACCTCTCTGTCCCCTCATCTAATTCTTGTATTCATTATGATTCGGGCATGTTATTTTTATCTTTTATATACTTTTTACATTGGGAGGTCCTAGCTAAAACACTAGTCAATCTACTATACTTTGATAATATTAAACTTAGACCGATTTGTCTAATGTAATTTGACATAGAAAGGGACTAACCCTTCACGTTATATTGATAACACGTTGTTGCTAGGAGGAAGTATTAGTCATCTTGGATTAATGGGCTGGTTTTTCTCAAACCCAACTACATAATGACGAATTCAATGCAATTCTTAGTAAACCAATTTATTTGTCTTAATGAAATGGGGAACTATTTGTGTATATTTTATGTACAAAATAAAACGCCATATAGGGATCTATATCAGATATACCCAACAAGCGCCTGTAGCTCAGTGGATAGAGCGTCTGTTTCCTAAGCAGAAAGTCGTAGGTTCGACCCCTACCTGGCGCGTTCTATTCTTTTTTTTTTTTTTTTTTTTTGAACTTTCATTTCTTACCCGTAAACTACCTTATTGCAACCAGCAACACTAGCTCTCATCAAAGGTGTCAATACTCGGATTTTGGAGTCATGGCAACCCCATTTTAGAACTATCAAAACAACTCAAAATTGACCCCTACCTGGCGCGTTCTATTCTTTTCTTCTTCTTCTTTTTTTTTTTTTTTTTTGAACTTTCATTTCTTACCCGTAAACTACCTTATAGCAACCAGCAACACTAGCTCTCATCAAAGGTGTCAATACTCGGATTTTGGAGTCATGGCAACCCCATTTTAGAACTATCAAAACAATTCAAAATTGGGGTTCTATTTGGAATTTTCAAAGCTCCGGTTAGGAGGAGCTACACATATTTTTTATTTCAAAAGTTCTATTTTTTTTTGAACTTTTTTTTGAACTTTCATTTCTTACCCGTAAACTACCTTATTATAACCAGCAACACTAACTCTCATCAAAGGTGTCAATACTCGGATTTTGGGGTCATGACAACCCCATTTTAGAACTATCAAAACAACTCAAATTTGGAGTTCTATTTGGAGTTTTCACAGCTCCGGTTAGGAGCTATACATATTTTTATTTCTAAATTATGACAGCTCCAACTCAAGAATTATATACATCTCTAATTTTAGACATTTATGTTTGTTGTATTTATTTTCACAATGTGTCTATATTCGAAGTGTGAGCTAGCGTGTGTAAAATAGGAAAATGGAAAAAGTAAAAAGTCAAAAAAATTAGATATAAATAAAATGTAAGTAGACTATGATGAGGGTTAAAACGTATTAGTAAGTTTTAGTGCTCATCAAAAAAATACAAGTAAAATAAAAGCTTAAATAATGTTTCTCGGAAAAGTTATAATGGGGTTGCCCATCATAAAGTATTTCTCGAATACTGCACACTTAAGGAGAGAGGAGGTTAGTCTTTTTAAGTTGGCTAGCATTAGACTGTTGGACAGACCAGTCTTAGACTTAACTCTAGGGTCTGAGTAGTAAGCTCAAGGTCCCTCGGGTAGTAAGTAGCGATTAGTAAGTGAGTGATGCCTGATTACCTAGACAAGTGAGCATATTTATAGATATCATAGTGACGGAGGTCACTGTCCTTCTAGAAGGGTAGACACATGTCAACCAGAGAGTGGTCCTTGCGTACGGAGATGAGCCCCTTGGACCTCAACGGGTCTGAGGTGGAAGACCGTCCTTTTTGTGGAGATGATCTTATGAGATCTTCCAAGTATTCTCGATCGGACTCAAGATGCCTCTCGGACAAGGTTCTCCAAGACATAAGTTCCGAGCTACATAGTCTAGTTCGTAGTAATCCGTCCTAATCCGTAGGAGACATATTTTATCCCAACAGGTTAGATATTCATTTATAATATATGAGTGAATATCATTTTGATTTGATAAATTAGGTACTCATTTGTAATTTTGTGAATTTCGAACAAAAAATGGAAGCACATGCCAAAAATATAAATTAAAATATTTGTTTTGTGTTTGTGTATTGCAAGTGTGAGTTATACCACAAATAGAAAGTGACACACAAAAGGGAAAAAAAGTTGGAGATGCGGGGTATCAATCCCCGTACCTCTCGCATGCTAAGCGAGCGCTCTACCATCTGAGCTACATCCCCATCTTTTTTAAGTTTTCATACATAACGTATATTAAGATAGTATTATAAGTGACAAATTATTTAAATCTCATACATCTTTCTTTTTCATTTAATTTTAATATTGTGCATGCATGTTTTACTTTCTACACATAAGATATATGTTGAATCTCATTGACGTGATTTTCTTAATTTTATTTATCATTTTGTATTTGCTTAGAAGTTAAGGTTTCGGATCAGGAATCTCGTTTGCATAATGTTCTACTTGCTTCACTAGATTCTCTTTGGAAGAATTTCAATGTGTTCATCACAGTCTATCTTAGTACTATAATTAATGGAAGAATTACAAACATTATACCCTACATAAATTCTCACTTCATGTTCATCCACATATATACTATTGCTCGAAATTCCATCATTCACCGCATGAACATGACGTAGCCACTTGGAAAAGCTAGATGTTCTGAACTTGAGCGTCATTTTTCGGATACATGTATTTTACATGTATAATGTTAAGGCAGAATAGCTGGAGAAACTGAGAAAGAGTGACTCAATATAACCTTGTGTTGCATGAGCATTGGAGTATCAAAGGGAAAGTTTTGTTAAAACTAGTTACATATCCTACATTCTTAATTACAATGTTTATTATGTAATGTAAAATATCATTAGGGAGGCGTTAGTATGTATTGTACATTATCTCACCTGAACTATACAAGTTGCCGTCTTAGCTCAGCTGGTAGAGCGCGTGGCTTTTAACCACGTGGTCGTGGGTTCGATTCCCACAGACGGCGTTTCAGGTTTTTGTTATTTTTGTCACTTTCTTATGGGTTCGATTCCCAGGGTTTTTGTTTTTTGTCAGATTCACACAGACTGCGTCTTTGGATTCAATTATATTTCAATTTGTTCATTTTATTTTTTTTACAAGGTGCAACTATAGAAGAAATATGTACCCTGAAAATGGATCAAACTATAGTAGAAATTAGGCACCTTGCAATGGAACGGATCATCATGAATTCATTAGGTTTAATTTATATTCTTCTGAGGTGAAACTATAGCCGAACATGCTTTCTTTCTTGCCAGCAATGAATCGTGTCCCAGCGTCGCTTGGCAGTTTGGCATGTATATCATGAAACAACCACCCAGCATAGCACTCAGAACTGGTCCCGTAGCAGTGGAAATAACACGTAAAATTACCATAATCAAATAAATCCCATTATTTTCATTCGTAACAGAGAACAATCATTGGACTGAGAGGTGATGTTTCACAAACAGCAATATATGCTTCCGACCTACCTATCATATTTACCTCTACAGAAATCTTTGATGGTTTGTGTAATTCATAACGTGGTACAAAGAGATTTGTACGATTACGATTGTGAGCTACTTGTTGCCATTGACAAGCCCCTCAAAGCAACTTTGACTGCACCCACAACACTGAGTTGCCTGATTTCAGGACTCGAGGCTTGTGCATTTTCGTTCTTGCAGCCATCATCTATTTGAACTCCAACAAAGTATGCAACCTGCAGGTTGTTTACCAGTATATCAATAATCCATAGAAACAGAATAGACACAACAGGCTAACAAAAAGGAAACTTAATTCTAACCCAAAGTGCTTCCCAATACGCCAGGTAAAACAAAAGAAAAGAGCCTTGTCAAACTTGGAAGTTTTTGTAATGGCATAAATGAGCACAGATAAAGCAGCTTACAGGAAAGTGCTTTCCGTGCTCTAGAAAATTTATGCAGAATCTATAGGCACAATTTGCAAAACGTACGGAGGTCTTAGATGAGCAGATTAAGGCGCATACATAAGCACTTTTTTTCCAGAGGTATATTAGTAAGGCCACTTGAAGCATAAAGCCATAAACTCAACAGGAAACACTACTACACATTGTCTTCTAAGATAACAAAAATGCCCAAGTTGGAATATTTGTTGGAAGTCTAACATTTATTGCCTGCTCACCAAGTACCAGCTGACTGCCAAGCTATATTTTAACAACTACACAGGATCCAGATGTTGATCTTTCCTTCTCTTTTTCTCCAGGCAAAAATTAGGGAGAGTAGCTCCCAACAATTCACATCTCCTAAAATTACAGAAGATAACTTTTAACCCGTGGTTGGCTTCGGTATAACAGGAGTGTTCAGTGCATTATATTCTGAATGTTTTCACCAGATATCATCTATGTATATTGACCCAGACAATTAATCAAAACACAATTTATTTCACAGTATTCATGATTTAGCACCAATCATTTAGTTTTATTCATGCATCCACACAATCCAATGCACCATTAGGCAGTTCTCTTTGGGCATCCATGTTTTCTTCTTTTAACAAAAACCATACCAAATCTTCAATATAATACGCCATCAACCATAAGGACAAACAAATAACCATAAATAAATTATCTGTCCGTAAACGTAAATGTTTTCAGCATGAACTCTGATTGCTTGTCAGTGCCTTACTTTAGTCCCTTTAACATGAATTTTATAAGGCCAGCAGAAAGTTAACAGAAGCAGGTGACCATATTTTAATCCCAATAACTGGCCTGGGCTCTAATGTCAAGTTACCAAGCCCAGACATTAAGCAAGTGTCACAGTGAATATTTCTACCAGTTTGTTCAGTATACCTGTGAACATTGAGGGCACAAGCCCAAAAAATGACCGAAAACTGGCCATTCAAACAAGCAGAGTTCACAATAAAGAAACCATATTAGCATCAGAATTCGGCTATTTCTTTCTAAGATTTATAATGTGCTAAATCAACAAGATGATTTCACTTCTAAATCCTGACAATACACATACCACATATCAGTGTCACAAACTCTTAAACCAGGTCTTATTCAAGGAGCTATTAATACTATTTTGATGAAGAACATGTTTTATTCGTATTGATCATCAGGTAAAGAATCAAATATTCAAATTATATGGCATTCTGGTCCCAAAATATTTTGCACGCTCCAATTAATCTGAAGTAAAGCAAACAGTAGCAGTAGAATTGTACAAATAACAGTCAGTTGCAATAGGGATTCTCCCAAAAAACTGATAACTTGGAGTCAAAGTTGATAACAAAAAGGTATCCAAGGCGTCCAATTAATAAGCGGGAAAATGTTTATAGAAACAAAAATTACCTTTCCTGAAGCTTTGCGCACTGGTGAGATGTGAAGAAGATTCCAAAATGAAGACCTATCTTTTCTGCAGGCAACAACAAAGGTGTCATTCAAAAAATAAAAGGAGTCTTTACAAAGGTGTAAGAAGTGGTCAGCCGTCAACCTGTAATTTAAAATACGTACTGTGCATGCTTGCTCGGTTTGAATGCATTCTTTAATCTGCATCCACAATTGGTGAAATCAGACAGTTTAGGCATATGTATAGCTACGGAAAGATAAGATAAAATCTAAAGCTATATTCTGAAGAAAAATACATCACCTTAAACTGCGTTATGGGGTCTGTATGCCTTCCTGACAAGAACCGGCAATTTTTTCCGAGTACTTCATGCCTATCATAGCCTAAACACGTAGGGGAAATCAATAAGTGAGAAACGAACACGTGTATCAGCAACTAATAGCTGGGGCAAAAGTATGTTATAGGCATATTTTCAAATATTAAGCTAATCTGCTCAGGGGCGGTGCTATGTTATACTTGGGTGGGGCCCCCACCCTTCTTTAAAACTAAAAAAATTATATATGTATTTTTTCAAATATTTTAGACATAGCCCTACCCAATATTTATCACATGATAGTATAAATAGGATGATTTCTATATAATTAGGTTATTTTCTTCATAAATTTATTAATAATTAGTCATTTCAATTTAAAAAAATTTACATGTTATTATACGTCAAAAAAAAAATTAATTTAACCCCACCCACGATGAAATACTAGCTTCGCCCCTGAATCTGCTCATAAAAAATTGAAAATTGTTTACCTGTCAGTTTCAGGAATGCGTCACTCACATACACTATAGGCATGTCAGCTAATTGCACATCAGTTCTGCCACGTGCCATAGAATGTTGCCAAAACAAACAAGTAACTACATTAGATATTGCAAAAGGTAAATAAAATGAAACAGGAAAATCAGAATATGAACGAACTCACAATACAAAGCTTTGTTTGATTCTACCAAGAGATATATTTAAGGATGCAGCAAGCTGTCTGTTCCCAGTGAAGCGGCATCTTTCTATGCACACCAATTTTCCGGTCTGCTCACTATAGTGAGTCAGCACAGACATTATATTTCTGGTTGCAGCAGCTGCTTTTGTTTTCTCCACCTCACTTGCTTCACAGGGCTTGTGAATCTCAAATTCTGCATTTTCTTCATAAGATAAACAGGCGACATTACCTTATCAGATGTGGAGTATTTATGGGGGATACCAAACTAACAAATGTGCAGCAAATACTAAGTTTAGTATTCATCTTTCTCCGACAATAACGGGAATGAATTCCCAATTGCAATGAACTCAAGAACAAAGGAAATATATTAATGAAAGGTTAAGCTTCCTTTAAGCTATGATGCATATTTATATAAATAAAAATAAGATAACCATCCCGCTGTGCCTAAAGGTGCAAACAACATGCAATAAGTGATCCGGGTCTTAGGGGGAATGTTGGAATCTAGCAGAGCACTTAAAACTAGCAGCCACCGTTAGAAACTTATCCAAACTAACACAAAAGATCATAAAAGATCTTATCATGCAGTTTCAAAATAATCTTTTCAAGGCACAAAAGAACTACTAGTATAATGCTTTTACGGACTTTATGAAATGAAGACATCACGAACTTAAGGAAATCAAGATGTCACTAACTCTCTAGTACAATGCAGAAACGTTGGAAGTTAAACCACAACTAGCATCAGAATAGAAACAGACCAGTATTCTCATCCGTTGATACAGCTAATTGAGCTGAAACACGAGCACGTTGCAAAACAGTATCTAGGCAACTTTCCCTCCTACAGCACCGGAGTGCAATCTCCCGTATTCCACCTCCATCCTCGCACAAATTCACCTCACTCTCCCTCTGCTTCCTTACAATAGGCACTTGAACACCCACAAAATTAATAACTCTACCATCCTCCTTGCTGAAAACAGGACACATATGAAACAACATCCAAAACGGCGTTCCGTCTTTCCTATAATTCAACAAGCTGACCTGCACTCCCCTCTCCTCTCGAATCGCCTCCCGAATCTCCATAACCGTCCTCCTATCCGTCTCAGGCCCCTGAAACATCCTACCATTTCTACCAACTACCTCATGTTTGGAATAACCAAACACTTTCAAGAAACCATCAGAAGCAAACACAATAGGATGCCCACAAATACTAGGATCGGTTATAGTAAAACTATCAGGCAACTCATTTAGCGCTTCACACACCCATCTTGAGTACCTCAAGCTAAATGATTGCTCAATCAGTCCCAATTGTGATTCCATATCAGGTTAATAATCACTAATTTTCCTCCAAAGATTGAATTTTTACGAGCAAAGAGTAATAATCCCAAGCCCATGTGTCAGTTTCAGCTCCTAAAAACCTCTTTTATTCAAGATTTCAGCTTCAACACATCAAGCCACATAACCAATCAATCAAAAAGAACTATACAACTCATAAACATAACACACAGAAAACAAAGCTTATGAAATTGAAGAGGAGAAGAGTGTACAGAGTGATTATCGCAGGTTGCAAATGAAGTATCTTGAGTATGTACAACCGATTGTACAGAAGAAAAGGGGTGAAAAACCAAGAAATTTGAAGAAACGGGAGATTTCTTGAAAACTTGAACACTGAAAGAGAGATTCTTTTTTTGGTATCAAAACATTTTGTGGATGTTATACAGTCTCTTCCTGTTTATGTTTTATTCTATGGTCGGTTTTATTCTTCTCTTTCGGTTCGTAATAATGATTATAAATATCTCCCTGATTTTGTCTCTAATACTTGTTACGCCACTTAGGTTATTTCATTATACAGTGACCATATAAATTAGATACTAGCTGCCACCACAAATCCTGAACCAAATTCATCACGTTTCACGAGTAATGCTATGTTATTTTCAACTTATAACTCATTTAGTTCAGTTCAGTTCCATCCAGTTCAATTCAGTTCTGCTTAGTTATATTTTATACTACAGTTCAGTAAATTTCAGTTAAAAAGAACAGAGCCTAAGTTACCCGTCAAATTTGAGCACATCGTCATTATAGTTCAAAATATTAGAGTGTTTCACTAAAAATGTCGACGTTAAAATGTCCACTTGAAAAATATTACGATGATGTTTAATTAAGGCCCCGTTTCATTAAGGATATTAGTTGGTTACTTACATCACTCGCTAATGCCGATCTATTTTAATTTTAATACTTTGTGTTTGACAAATAAATATCACCTCAAACATGTCATTATCTATTGAAATTATAATAGTAAGTATTATTTCATCCACATGATTAATGTTGTTTTCGAGCTGAGCTGCGCAGCGTATTTCATCCTCGAGCTCGGCTCGTTAACAAAACAAACTCATTTTTCAAGCTCGTGTCACGATAAGTAGACTCGATTTTGGGTAATTTTGTTCGAGCTTTAATCGAGCTCGAGCTCTATACTAAAAAATGCATATGAACATATAAAAAAAATAATTAATCGAGCCTAAACAAGCCTAGTCGAGTATCAAAAAGTCGAATCCTACTCGACTCGATGATAAAACAAACCACAACTTAGGATCGAACTCGGTTCAAACACCTTATCGAACGAGCTGAGTCGAGTGCTCGACTCGACTCGCTTAACAGGTCTATAGTCTACACATGATAATCTTGATTTTGACACGCACTCATGATCCTATAAATAACCTTATTGAATAAAACAAGTGGCATTCTATAATAATTTTTTTTTGGTTAATTTTAGTAACATAGTGTAATATAGTATAGTGTGAATTTGGTGCAACCTAATTAGTCTATCTCTCATATTATTGATACAAATAAAGTGATATTACCATATGAAACATTCGTCTGAGAGTCTAAAGAAAGTATTAATTAAGCAGAATAATAAAAGCAGGAGAATAGAAACAAGAAGACTGGGGAAAATGAGCTGAGACTTATCCTTCCACGTATAAATGATCTATCTTTTGGACTCTGGAGGCCACACTCCATTAGATTTGTACATTCTTCATTGGCTCCATCTATTTTTAGGCATATAACAATTTTATTTGTATACTATTCCCTCCGTCCGCGTGTTATTAAAAGACACTTCTTTTATGATAGGTATTAATAGATGTGAATAAATAACGATATTAGTAGTTGAAGTAAAAGAGAGAAATGATAAAAAGAATTAAAAAATAATACTCCCTTCGTCCTGGTTTCAACTATCCGCGGGGCCGAACACACGTTTTAAGAAAAAAGTGAATAAAGTAGGAGAGATGTAGTAAAGTATGAAAGAGATTGAATAAAGTAGGGGAAATAGTGAATAAAGTATGAGATAGATTTTCTATTAAAAGAATGGGTAATTGAATTGGGACGGACCAAAACGGAATATGGGTAAATGAAACTGAGACGGAGGGAGTATAAGTGATGGATAACAAAGTACGAATTAAGAATAAGTTCTAGTTGAGTTCATCTTTTGTGATTTCTTTTTGTATATGAGATAATTAAACGGATGATCGAAGATCATAAAAGAAATGCGTTCCAATTATAGTGTACAAAATGAGTATTAGGGTGTTGGTTCGCAATTTAGACTTGATTTCAATTGATCCCTCTTTAGATTGCAACTTTAATGCACTTATACACTTCATAAAATTTTAAATTTATTTACTATTTCAAACACAATTTTTACAATTTAATTTAAATTTAATTACTATTTATCGGTTAAAATTCACTTAATATTTGTTCAATTAAAATTTCGTTTCAATTATATATATATGTTTGTAATTGACCGGAATAATAAAATCATGCAGACATCACTATTCACCTGTCGCCATCCTCTCTTAATTAAACAGTTAGTTTTATCATCATATAAAAGAATTAAATTTCAATTATGAGTATTTGATTAGATTTTAGCTGAACTGGTGGTCTGCCTCTGGTGCACCTACGTGTTGCTGAGTCTCGCCATTGATTCCTGGGATCGACTGTGAATTATCATGGGTCATACACGTACTGACGTACCCACCCAATAATACTCTACTTAGCACTGGACTGTTGTACTAACCGTCGATTATATGTCACAGAAAATTACTAAAATATAAATATAGCGGTCGGTTTCTTAACCACTGGTTACCGTACATTTCATAACCTTTAAATTGGTTTTGAACCGTCAGTTTGTTGGTTCTGGGTTGAGAACAGAGGAAGGGAGAAAAAAGGGATGTCATAAAAATTGATCAGACGGGCTACATTACGCTCCAGTGCATTTTGGCGAATGCCAAATTCCTTTTGGTGTTCGGCGTCCGCCAAAACGCACTTGGCGGACGCCAGTGCCCCTAGCTTCCTTCTAGGGGTCTTTTGACAGGAGTTGTGGCGTTTTCGTACTCCCATTTCGCTTCCGACGTCCGTCTAATGCATTAGAACTCCGTCTTCATGAAAATGCATAAAAAGTGTATTTTTTTTTTTTTTTTTTTTTTTTGCCTTCAATCAACGCGGTTTGCACAAACACCTGCAAAACATGAAAATGTAAAAAAATCATAATAAAATAAATAAAAACTAAACTTGAGAACGACAAAAAAATGGTAAGAGGACAAGATGAGACAACGAAATATCGATTCATTAGGTTGCATGGCCAACTCAATTAAAATTGAGTCTCATTTGTATCCCAAACAGTCTATAGATCATACACGTCTTATTTATATAAGATTTCCCGTTCTGAACTGAATAAATCGAGAGTTTGCCATTTGATTCACCCATAGAATAGAGCTCCACGAGTAGACGTGCACTCAGAGATTTCGATTTTCGTTGTAGAACCTGTAATCCCTAAACACAATCAAGATTAAATTTATAAGTCGGAAGTCCTCAAATCCACAGTTTATAGCGGAAAGTTGACTCAGGATGTCGTTCTCCACGGACACTTAGCATAGGAACAAGCAAATAACGTTTATAAATTGTATGCAGAAAAGTAAACAGATTGATTGCATACAGATTAATTAAATCGCAGTAAACCCTAATTGCTTTGTTGTAAATCGATGATGGAAAAGCATAAAGGATCCCTAACCTCCCTCTGCTATGCTACCAAGTACCAACTTCCTAGTTAAAATCCTACGCGATTACCTCTAACGACAGTAGGACATAATACTACTATGTTAAGGCGTAGTCGGTATGAGTACCCCTACTCAGTTCAATGAAACTACTGTGTCACTCAGCATAACATCACACCACGAAGTATGTATAGAGTTGTATAACCACACGATTTACGTCTAATAACTATTCCATTAATATATCACGGTATATAAAGAAGTAACAAAAGCAGAGTTACGGCGGTTGGCCTTTACAAGAGAAAGTTAGCTACTCATAGTAATACTAAGGCAGAAATCGAAACCTAAGAAGAAAAGAAAGAAGAAGAAGAAGTTTAGTCTCTGATGTCTTCATGTTGCTTCTAGGGTTTCCTCCTTCTGGATGCCTGACGACCAGCGGTTTTGGGGTTTCACTGCCCCGAGGACTGGCTCTATCTCAGGAGAGCTGCTTTGTGAGCGATGTAGAATTATGAGACCCCTAAGGTCTTATTTATACTTGAAATTCCGTGCTATGGTCGCCATTGATCATTAAGGAAGGCAGGCTCTAGCCTGACAGGCCAGGAAAACAGCCCAAAACAATTCAGAACCTTCACTGCGATCGCCTGGTGACCGCAGAGAGGCCTTTATGCGGTCCCCTGGTGACTGCCGACTTTGATTTATGTAGATTTGAATATGTTTTCTTCATTCTTCGATTTCGGGCTTCGTAACTTCGTTTCCTCGCAAAGTGGTCTTCTACAAAGTTGTTACATCTTCAATTATCTTCGCATTGGTTGGTCGCATGACATGTTTTGACTACTCGAACTCCGTGCAACAGTCAATCTGGCGTATTTGCTTAACTTTCTCGATTTCGCGCCTGAAATCGTGCAATTCCTCAAAAACGCGATCATAACCTACAAAATACACACGAAGTTGGCAATTGACCATAAAACGATACAAATATTGAATCTAAAGCAAAAAACGAGGGTCTAAAAGCATGTTATATCGCACATTTCATTGTCACATCACACGTTATTTTCAATATCGAGGAAATGCCTACAACCTAGTGGGCATAAGGAAGGTGAAAATGTGGAAAGAGCAGATTCACTCAGGACATTTAAATGAGATGCTTTCAAAGCAATATATAGTGCAGTGTAATATATAGACGCGGTAGCTAAATGATTTTCATAACATGTGAGTTTTTGTATTTAATTTTCACCTACACTCTTATTATATAATATGCAATCCGGCGTATCATAATATACCCCTGAAATGTTCAACATATTAATTGAGCGTTGCTAGTTGGGGTAGCTACGGGAAGGGGGGACAACAATTCGTGCAATCAAGTAACTTCTCAGGTGGGGGTGGTGTGAGAGGCTTTTGTGGATGTTTTCGAGCGCATGTGAAAAATCTCCATGATCCTTGAAAACTTTATTTCACTGTAAGGACAGACATGCAATTGAAGTGTTACACCACTACGAATCAAAGTGTAGCTCTAATATGCGAGATTTAAAGTTTCTATTGTTGAGTTGGGCCGGGAGGAGCTCCACCCAGTTAGGGGTGTCTATTAATTTTTTTTCCTCGAATGATGCGAAGGAACTAGAAGTTTAATTTAAACAATAATCAAAATAATTCATGAAACTCTTCCCAACCAGGCTTGGGCTTTGCCTTGATAGGCGAACAAGTACAAGTATTAGTAGCATAACCAAAATTCCTTCCTCACCATTAATATGCCTGCTCGTGGAAATTATGAATTACTGGGAGATCGATGACTGCATCAAAGATTGTTTGAATCTTTCAGGATTTTGAAACAATGTCAGT
The DNA here is from genome assembly GCA_026545765.1 of Plantago major. NCBI lineage: Eukaryota > Viridiplantae > Streptophyta > Magnoliopsida > Lamiales > Plantaginaceae > Plantago > Plantago major. The sequence goes on along the minus strand of CM048839.1, from coordinate 27,779,756 downwards.
TACTGCAAATATATAATTTCAGACCTACATACAATTGTCGATCCAAGAGGAGTTTAAAGGTTGATTAACGCAAAATTCCGATTGTAGACCTAAGTGTAATTGTTGATCTAATTGGGATCACAGCGTAGTTAGCAAAAATTATAGGGGTGTAAACGACATTTTCCATTTCCTTTTTGGGTAAAGAAAACAAAGAGAAATTAAATTTTACTACTCCCCTTCATCATAGTGAACGAGGAGGAGTTTAGAACTGTAAAAAACTTGATTCAATTGAATTGAATTCAGTCATAAATTAGACACAGATCCAACGCTCTATCACGCCCATTTCAATCAATCTGGTTCATCAACGACAACAAGGAACTCCCATCTCCGATCAGGTCAGTTTTACCTAATTTTCCAGATCACTTTCATTCCTCACTTCAACTTCTTCCTTACTTGGAACTTATGCAAATTACCTATCTCTGTTATTCACGAAATCGAAAGCTAGAGAGCTTAGCTCACTTTTGTTTTTGCTGATTCAATGGATCGCTTATTGTTCTGTCCATGATTTTGAATGCGTTTAAGTTTCCTGTAAGTACGGCAATGAAATGCGTGTTTGTTATTGATGAGCGATTGATCTCGCTAACTTGCCAAGTATGTCATGATAAACTGGCAATTTGGTATCAAAGTAGTGCATGTGAATTTCGCATAGACGAAATGGGAAACATGGGTGAATTGTTGAGTTGTTGAAGGTGCTTGAATTGAATCTCTCTCGGTTAAGTAGTACTGAATGAGTGTGGAAACAGTTGGAATTAATTGTTGATGTTTATTCGTGTGTAGTGCAGGGGCGTGTTGGTGGGAAATGAACTTTTTGCTGCGGTCTAGTAACCAGACTGCAGCTCAGGAGCAGGCTGTTAAAGAGACTCGGGTAGAGCCTAATCATGTCTCGAAAGCTGCTGCTACATTAGAGGGCCTAATTTCCGAAGATCCAGCTGTGGAGAGTCCATCTTCTGAAACTGGCGATATGGTAAATGATGAATACAGGGATGAGAATGGGAGTGTGACTGGTTCAAATGGGAAGAGTAACTCTCATGTTGATAACCATATAGATGTTACGGAAGAAGATGGGTTGATAGTTGTACCATACAGTATGATCTCTTGTCTTCATAGTTTACATCATCATGTTTAATGTTAAAAGTTTTCGCTAAGACATATTAGATGAACTCTTATTAGACTTACCAGTATGGGCGCAAGTGTTTTCTTGATCAGTTTTTTGTTCGCTTTGCACCTCTTATATAGTTTCAAGTTTCAACTATTGATTTGTTTTACTTCACCATTCCTGCTGCCATCTTGCTGGTGTTAATTAGGAGCTGATATGTTGTCTGCTACTAGATACTTGCAGAGTCATACACTTCAGAAACATCCTTTGTCCCCAGTTAGCACCATGCTTGAACTTCTATCCTAGATCTGAGAAACTTCTTGGTTCCTTGCCGGATACATATGAATTAAGTGGTTCAGATTCAGTAAATACTAGTACCAACTTCTATGTAATTTGTAATTTTTACATGTGTTTATTTAATTTGATGTCCGAGCCTCCGGCTAATATAGATGTCTTGTTCGTAAATTCCACCTTGAGTTTTTGTGGTATTTTGTAAATAATAATACCACACCAACCTGTGTATAAGTGTAAACTTCTTAAATCAGGCCTAGCAATCATACCAAAGACTTTGTCTAGTGGAGGTAACATAAATCTCCTCCTGATGGGTTTCTAAGGAGGTAGAACCCATCCAACAAGTAAGAGTCATCGAAAAAAATCTGTAGTTCTTTGCTTTAGCTATGTTGTTACTTGTTAGATAAGGTGTAAATCTAGTGCTGAGGAGTAAATTTAGTGCTGTCTGATGCTCCCCATTGTTGATTAAACTGAATGTGCAGGGTTCTCTCTGTTATCCTAGTTTCTTATTGCATAATACATCTCTATGGGGAGTCTTTGGCGCCGCTATGACCTGTCATATAAAAGTCTGGTGTTTCACTGTAGTCTGTAGTTGGTAAAGAGTTGGAAAACTGCCAAGTATAGTATACATAAAAAGGAGAGTCAGAAGATTAAACAAAAACCAAATACACGCAAAACGTTTCTATTATGTGGGCAGTTCTTTACCTTTGCTGTCTGCTGCTCACGAGGTGTGATGGTCGATCCACGACCTCATAAAACAAAGATCTTCATCATATTCACGCCCTTTACCCTATATTTACCTCTAAGCCACTTTCATATTAAATTGATTCGTTAAATTTTGTAATTGTTCTTTCCTTATATTCCCTATGTTTCTATTGTTGGCAAGAATATCATTATTAAATAGGGGTATATGGGGAACTAAAAACCACCTTATTGTGTAAAAAATCCTAGAACGACAAACATTAAAAGGTGGAGGAAGTAGTTTCTAGTGCCTGATGCACGAAAAGCAATACATCCCCGATTAACTCCCATATTAGCAAAAGGCCAAGCTTTCCCATGAGAAAGTAATAATACTTCTGTTGAAAACTGATGCTAAAGCATGTCTGCAATATTATTGCTCTGTTTATCACAAACTTGCTATGGCGTACTACGGTTTTCGAAGATCAATGTTACATATGCTCTGATTATTAAAGAAATTCATTTTACCTGGTATCATCAGTCATATCATCCAATCTCACTGACCACTCTATTCTCATGGTTGCTTTTCCAGAAGAAATTCCTGACAGCTGGGTGGAAGCACCAGATATCCATTCTTTTCGCTCCATGGACCGTAGCTTTGTTTTCGCAGGTGGCTATATTTATTTCATTTTTGTGACCTTTTTTGTTAAACAATGATATCTGGTTTGTTTTTTTCATTATAGTCTCTGGGTTCTTTTTTTCCTTAACGTATTGTTTTGTCATTAACTCAGGTGAACAGATCCGAATACTTGCATGTTTGTCTGCTTATAAGCAAGATACAGAAATCATTACACCTTTTAAAGTTGCCGCAGTCATTAATAAAATGGGAAGCCCCGTTAAACAAAACGGGAATGTTGGAGGTGAAACAAGTCCAATCTCCGAAACAGTAGAAACAAGTAGTGATGATCAGGATACTCAAAATGGTGAAGTTGTAATGAAAGGGGATAATGATGATTCACCAAAGGATGCTTCAACTGGTGAGTCTCTCCTTAGGATGGAGGATCACAAAAGACAGACCGAACTATTGTTGGAAAGATTCAGAAGTTCCCATTTTTTTGCTCGGATTGCGGAGTCAGACGAACCACTATGGTCTAAAAGAAGAGGACCAGAATCTTCTGAGACATTTGAAGATAAATTGAATGAAGAATCACTAGAAACGGCAAAGAGTGTGAATGTAGCAAAGAAGAATTCTGTCACTGCAGCAATTGACAGAGGAAAATTTGATGCACGTACATCTGGGGGAGTGGCACGAGGTGCTGTGCAGTGCCGCTCCCTTTCAAACGGAGACATAGTGGTGTGTTTCTCAGAAACTCAAAAGAAGTCTATTTATATGTGTGTTTTTTTTCCCTTTTGTTCCGCAACTTGGTAAATCTAATTATCATATTATGTGTTTTAGTCTATGGGATTCCGAATAGATAGTTAACTTTTCTATGGATACAGCTAGATAAACTAGATTCTAAAATCTAGAGTTAGCCTGAAAATTAATGGTCATATAGTTCTCATTTCTTGGAACTTTACTTGGAAGTAATCACAGATACAGTGAATTGGGACATCATTACTTATGGTCTGTGTTCCTGTTATTACTACAAAGTGGTGGTACTTCTTGGTGCCTTGAAGTAGAAGCTTTCTCTGTCCATCTGTTTATTCTTTATTGTGCTAATCGGTTGAAATGGTTTACATTTGCATCAGAAATTGGAATAACGTTGGTGTGTTTATAACTAAACGTATGTTTAGGATATTGTCTAATCGGTTTCAGAATGATACTAAACCCTTGAATTGACTTAAATGATTGTTTTGCTTGATATATTCATGTACACAGCTACTTAGTTGTACTGCTTCTAAGTTGTTAGCATCTGTATACTTGCTTTCCTCCCACCCACCCTGCTTAATTTCTTTACTACCTCATCCAAGAAAAAGATTGTCCTCCTTCCCTTTTTTCTTTCCTGGGTAATAAATATATGTGTGTTGGTGCAGGAAAATGTCTGTTTCCTAATTTTTGGGTTGCATGGTATTTTGTTGATTTCAAGTTTCATTGTGTTTGTTGGAAGGATGCAGGTGCTTTTACAAGTAAATATTGGTGTAGAGTTCGTCAGAGATCCCATCCTGGAGATTCTTCAATTTGAAAAATATCAGGAAAGAAATTCGGCACCTGAGAACCAGCACACACCGGCTTCTTATAATCAGGATCCATCTGGTGATTTATTGAAATGGCTGCTTCCTTTAGATAACTCTATTCCACCTGCAGCTCGTCCTTTATCTCCTCCTACACTGAGTAGCAGTTCAAGTATTCGGACCACATCTGCAAAACCCACATTATCTGGATCATCTGGTTCACAGCTTTTCTCTTTTGGTCATTTTAGGAGTTATTCCATGTCCTCGCTTCCACCAAATATAACACCACCTCCAACCACAACCAGCACACCTCCCCCTGCAAAACCAAATTTTGACCCAGAAGACTGGAGTCAATTTTCATTCAGGAAGTTTGTGGAAAGTGGAAAAGGTGGAAAGGAAGGCTTATTATCTTTTCGTGGTGTGCCATTGGAACCTGAAAGATTTTCTGTTCGTTGTGGTTTGGAAGGAATTTTTACACCTGGTCGAAGGTGGAGGAGAAAAATTGATATAATCAAGCCAGTGGAAATCCGTTCCTTTTCTATTGACTGCAACACAGATGATCTTCTTTGCGTCCTCGTAAAGGTGTGCAATCATTTATCGCCCCTCCCCAGTTCTTTTGGTTTACTCTATTTGAAGTCTTAATCTGTTGATTGGAAGACCTGAGTACGGTTTAATTATTATTTATGGTGCTTAAAAAATTTAATTGATTTTGCAGAATGTTTCACCTGCACATGTACCAGATATTGTCGTATTCATAGATGCCATAACAATAGTCTTTGAAGAGGCATCGAAGGGTGGACCGACAATGTGTTCACCATTTGCTTGCATTGAAGCTGGGAATGACTATGGTTTACCAAATTTAGCACTCAGGTTTTTGCTGCTATTATATTTCCTTTCATAAAACTCTGCACATGCAAAAAATGGAACTCTCTGAGAATAGATATATTAGCGACAATCGACATGCTTACATTTTCAAATGTGTATGCTCGACATCATTTATTTTCTCTCCGTATTATTTTTAATTAATCATTGCAGATCATCTATGGTAACTGAAACACTCTGCTTGATCTTTTCTTATTTTCTTGGAGAATGTGGGGATATTCAATTTGATTTCGAAAATGTCTTTCCCTGTTAGAGATATATGGGCTGTGTATATAATAGCCTCAAATGCTCATCTTGGGCTCTTATTATTCTTTCTTTATTTCTTTTCTGTTTTCCTACTCTTTGAGATTTTGCCTTGCATTGCATGCATGGTATTCTGTTTTTTCCCGTCTGTATCTGCTGCTCCTAACGAGTCAGCAAAAGTGTTGTATGTGAATATTGTCATAGATCATGTTAGTTAGTCAAGATAACTAATAACCGTTTCGTGATTTGAGGATTACACTTGTCTTGTTGATATCCTTTTATTGATTGTGTTATGTGTGTATTTGGCAGGAGAGGGGAAGAACATTCTTTTATTCTCAAACCAGCAGCTACATTATGGAAGCACTCCAAGGTCCACAATGATAGTTCCCGACCTTCACGCATGACAGCTGGAAGTCCTGCATCAAGTTGGCATAACTCCAACATTGAAGGGAAACATAGTGTATCGCCTGCTGATCAATATGCAGTTCTTGTGTCATGCCGATGCAATTACACTGGTATGGATCCTGAAAGAGTAGAACTATCCACGGTAACTTGGAAAAGGGACCCTGTTTCAAGCTACTTATATTTTGTCTGTGTGTTCAGAATCGAAGTTGTTCTTTAAGCAGCCAACAACCTGGCGGCCCCGTATTTCAAGGGATCTTATGATCTCTGTTGCATCTGAAATGTCCAGTAGACAAACTCTTGGATCCGATGGAACACAGCTTCCAGTTCAGGTTGCTAATCAGTTTAGGAGATCTTTTTCTTCTGTATGCAATAGCTATGCTCACCTAATCATATGAAATCTCCAGGTCTTAACTCTCCAAGCATCAAATATGACCTCCGATGATCTTACATTGACGGTTCTTGCCCCAGCATCATTTACGTCACCTCCTTCTGTAGTGACCTTGAGTAATTCACCGTTATCACCTTTGAGTAGTCCATTTGCTTCTGGGAACTTTGCAGAGAGAGGGGCTGGTGATAAGCAAGGAGATGCTCTGCGTGGACTGAGCCCAGTACAGAAAGTAGATGAGGGTCGTCAAACTATTTCTACAAATGAGGAGGTTGTCCCCACAACTGATGCTGTTCCAAATAGTGATCTGGGATGCACACATCTATGGTTGCAGAGTAGAGTTCCCTTAGGGTATGTTGTGTCTGTTGTTATATCTTCTAAGTTCTAATGATTAACTCTTAACTCGATCTCTCAGTAGTTATTTATCTGTGCACCAGATGTGTCCCTTCTCAATCTACAGCAACAATCAAGCTTGAAGTGCTCCCATTAACAGATGGCATAATCACTCTTGATTCTCTGCAAATTGATGTTAAGGAGAAAGGTAATATTATATTTGACTTGTGGCCTCTAATCTGTTAATGACGTTAGCTTGGCAGTTAGGCTGTGTTTACGTTTGGAAGAGCCTATGTTTACACTAGAGTTCTTCATGAGCAGAGGGAGTATATAAGATGTTGCAAACGTTTCTAATACTATATTCGACCTTGGTAATTTACACACTGTTGGCGGTTCAAGTTTTGCCTAACAAATTAAGTACCAACTTGATGCTTGAATCACTGGAAGACGCAGCTATGAGCCTCTATGGTCGTTTGACATTATTTTTTTGTCCAATGTTGTTTTCATGATCTATTATTATGCTTCTCTTTTTGGCTTCTAGCCCAGTCGAGGGAGTTAGAGCTTTGACTTTCAGGAGAGTTAGAATTTGATTCGCATGTGAGACATTGCATTTACGAGTGACCTTTAATTCAACTGTATTAAAATTACACTAGTGACTAATGACAATAGCCCATAACTAGGTATTGAGCCGTTTCAAATGGCTATTCTCTTGACAAAGTTAGCTCAATTGATCTAGTATGTGAAAGGATTTACTTCCCTGATATTTTACATTCGTGTCTTGGTAAGCAAGAAAAAGGAAGTAAAAAACGGCTATCAGATTAGAGTTCAAATAACACTCGACCATATGAAGAAGAGGTCCAATAGTAAGTGTGAGCTACACCACCACCTGTTTGTGCCCCAAATTTAGTTCTCTTGAACTTGTGGGCCCACATTACATATCTAAACCCATATTCTGAGAGGCTCGAGATTATAATCACTTCCTGAAGCTCATGGAATCGTTTTATTTGCACCATGGTCTCTGCAGGTTTCATGTTGGTAGACTTTGGTCGAAAGAGTGCAAAAATTTGTTTTTGACAAATGTATTAAAGTTGACTCTCATTGTGATCTGTGTGTGATGGGCTGTTTGTTATTCCATGGCTTTCACTATTTGTGTATTGAGGTTGAATTTTTTTTGGGTTTGGCAGGTCTTACTTATGTAGCAGAGCAGTCTCTGAAGATAAATGCAAGGTCGAGCATTGCTACTGGCATAATTTGAGATGGTTCTTTCTGGTGAAACTGCTAGATGTCCTCGGCTACTGTATGTTCGTTCCATGAGTTATACAAAATGGTTGCCCAACTGCTTTATTCCAGTGTGTGGCCTTTTTCCATCTCCTGCCTCTAAATGTGGTCCAAGGTCCCTTTCAAGTAAGTAACTCAAAGCATCTGACAAATGATGGTCCTTTAGAGGTGAGGGGTTTGAGTTTGCTCCTTGTTGTGGCAGCATCATCTGAAGCGAATTCCAAATTGATGAGGTCCAGTCTGAACTCCAAAGATGTGGAGTATATATGCTGAGAAACATGTTTTCCCCTAATCCAACTGCTGATTCGTATGCTCAACGTTTTAGTTGAAATTTCACTCCTGTTTGTATACACTATGCACTAGTTCGTTTGAAATTCATAGATGCGTGTGAAAGGTTTTTGTGTATATGATTCTTATCCTCTCATTAGTTTGGTCAACACAATAGAATTCCATCAGATGATGTTATACAAATTCAATTTGCCTGTGCTATACATGCTGGTCATCTGAGAATTCCGATGTTCATGCGAATATTAAGCTTAACATGTGGTTTATATATTTGTGCTCCGTTGAACTTTCGTTACACGTGACATCCTGGCCGGGCTGTCACTTTGTGCTTCCTGATGTTCTGAAGCGAATATATTTTCTCTGATGTTGTTTTTGCTGTTAAAGACAGTTAAATCAAGATAACAAAGTTTATTCCATTGGATTGGGATAGCGATATCTGAAATATCGAGCCAAAGTGTAAGGTGCATTTGAAATAAAGCAGTGTTATGCTTATACATCTGCAGATCTGCTGGAAACTGAGTTCAAAAGCTGAAGTGTGCTGCACGGAATTTATGAAAATGCTTTTCTAAATTAACGCTCTTATAAATAAATAACATATACAAATGCTAGCTTGATAAAACTCTTAAAAAAAGTCCAATCTATTTTTGGTGTCCTAAAATCTAATAAACTCTTACAAAAAAGTTCAATATATTTTTTGTGCACTAAAATCTAATAAACTCTTACAAAAAAATCAAATCTATTTTTTGTGCCCTAAAATCTATTAAATTCTTACAAAACGTCAAATCTATTTTTGGTGCCCTAAAATCTAATAGACTATTACAAAAAAGTCCAATCTATTTTTTGGTGCGCTAAATTCTAATCAATTGGACTTCAAATTCTCGCTATATTGAGTTTGATAACATAATTGACATCCATTAATATTAATTAATTACTAACTATTTATATTTAGCTATTTTTTTAAATATACTCATCTAATTATAATTAAAGTGGTAATCAATTACTAACTAATTATATTTGAACAATATTTTGACTACCAATGAAACTAACTGACCACCTGAAACCAATTAAACTAACATTGAATCTAATATTTACCGTTAAAACTAACACTCATGTCAATTATGACGTTGGTTTCAACTTAAACTCATGAAACCAACACTGTTTATGCTGAAACTAACTTTTGAAACTAACACAATGGTGCTGAAACTAACACCGATAATGCTGAAACTAACACAAGTTAAACTGAAAAATGTCAAAACGAGTGGTGTTGGTTTCAACTTAAACTAACATTGAATCTAATATTTCCCTTTGAAACTAACACTCATGTCAATTATGACGTTGGTTTCAACTTAAACTCATGAAACCAACACTGTTCATGCTGAATCTAACTTTTGAAACTAACACAATGGTGCTGAAACTAACACCGATAATGCTGAAACTAACACAAGTTAAACTGAAAACTGTCAAAACGAGTGGTGTTGGTGAAACTAACTGAAACCAATTAAACTAACATTGAAACTAATACTTGCCACTGAAACTAACACACATGTCGATTACATGATGTTGGTTTCAACTGAAACTAACACCGCTAATGTTGAAACTGACTCATTTGGTACTGAAACTAATGAAACTAACACATTTGGTGCTGAAACTAACACCGGTGATGCAGAAGCTAATGAAACTAACATTATAATTGATTCTAAAACAAATGCTGAAACTAATGGTGTTGGTGAAACTAATTGAAACAAATTAAAGTAACATTGTAAATAATATTTACCGGTGAAACTAACACTCATATCGTTTATCATGTTGGCTTCAAATTAAACTAGTGAAACCAACATTGTTAATGCCAAAACTAATTTTTTGAAACTAACACACTTGGTGTTGAAACTTATAACACTGACGATGCTAAAACAAATGCCAAAACTAATGGTATTGGTGAAACTGACTGAAACCAATTAAACTAATATTGAAACCAATGAAACTAACTTTAAAACTAATACTAATTAATGATGTTGAAACTAATATCATGAGAGAATTATGTCGGATGGTGTATTCAAATTCAGTTGATTGGGTTCACCATTTTCCCTGGGGTTTTAGAATTATGAGTTGAAACTAATACTTCCTCCGATTTTTAATATAAGATGTTTTGGGTTTTTTCACACAAATTAAGACAATTATCTCTTCATCAATAGTCTTTGTAAAAGAATGAAAATTCATGTCTTGAAGGAATAAATCCACCTATAAAAGATAAGAAATATGCCTAGATTTTGTAAATTCCAATACAAAATAAATGAATAACAAAATAAAATAAATTAGTTGACTGCATAAAAATTGGTGAAAACACTAAATCACATGGTAGACTTTTCTAAAACATTTTATATTTATCAAATGGTCAATAAGTCAAAACATCTTATATTAAAAATCGGAGGGAGTACTATTTTGTTCTGAAACTAGCATTGTTGGCCCTGAAACTAACTTTAATTAACCTGAAACTAACTTTATGAGTTCCTGAAACTAATACTGATGATGCCGAAACTAATACAAATGATGCTAAAACTAGTACTATTTTGTTATGAAACTAACATTGTTGGTCTTGAAACTAAATTTAATGAACCTGAAACTAACTTTTTGAGTTCCTCAAAACTAAGTTTAATGAACCTGAAAGTCCAACTAACTTTAATGAATCTGAAACTAATACTAATGAACCTGAAACTAACTTTTCGAGTTCCTGTAACTAATACAAATGATGCTGAAACTAATACTATTTTGTTCTGAAACTAACATTGTTTGCCCTGAAACTAACTTTAATGAACCTGAAACTAACTTTTCGAGTTCCTGAAATTAACATTCTGAGTTCCTGAAACTAACTTTAATGAATCTGAAACTAATACTAATGAAGCTGAAACTAACTTTCTGAGTTCCTGAAACTAATATTAATGATGCTGAAATTAACGCTGATGATCCCGAAACTAACTAAAGCCAATTAAACTAACATTGAAACTAACACTTATGATGTTGATTTCAATTGAAACTAATATTGTTGATTTCCCTATGATTTTAAAATTTTAAAGTGTTGGTGAAACTAACTAATGCCGAAACTAATGTTGATTTCCCTAGGATTTTAGAATTTTAAAGTTTTAATTTTGTCATAATATTTTTTTAGTGTCAACTTCATTATTTTTATTATTTTTTTCAGCGAAAAACAGTGATTTATAATTTTTATAGTGTTAGTTTACTATAAATTAGTTTTTAAAGTTAATTTAATTATTTTATAATTGGTTTCAGCATATTTTTTTTTAGTAGTTAGTTTCGGACGAAAATGACTGAAACCAGCTTACGAATTTTACATTGGTCAGTTAATTTAGTTTAGGGTCATATTTGAAGTCCATTAGTGTATATGAACTTCAAATTTGTTTATTAAATATAGTTTAGCTTCCATTTTGGAGTCCACTATTAAAATAGAGGTGATGGACTTCAAAATTGTTAATTAAATAAAGTTTAGATTGCTTTTTGGAGTCCACAATTAAAATAGCATGGCCTTAATTGTAAGAGTTATTTGAATGTGTCTTTTTTTGTCATAGTTTCTTAAGAGTGGTTTATATATGTAATTGACCCTAGAATTATAGGGAAAAATCTGAAAAAGGTACCATAAGTTGTGACATTTCCGATTTTGGTACCTTTATTTGCGACAGTCCGATTTTGGTACCCTAAGTTGAGTTTTGTCACAATACGGTACCCCCCCCCCCCATGTGACACGTGGCATCATAATTGAGTGACACGTGCGACTTTACAATTTTAGACTTTTAATGGGTAAAATTGCAAATAAAATAATTTTCATCAATTTCAATTGAATCACACTGATTTGAATAATTATAAATTAATCCCACATTGTCAAAATACTTTTAAAAAACCACCTTCTTAGTAAAATGGGATTAAAATGAAAAGGTATAAAAACAAAAAAAAAAGTTAAAAAAAAAAACAAAATGAAGGAATTTCTGCCATGGAAGCTCCAAGCTTCCATGGCAGAAGCTCCATATTAATTACAAGCCTTCCATGGCCAAGATCAGCCGGCCATGGAAGCTCCGATGCTTCCATGGCCGGCTGGAAGCTCTACCATGGAGCTTTCATGGTGTGATGTATTTTTTTTTTTTAATTTGTTGTTATTTTTCCAAATTTGAAGTGTGGGTAATTTTGATTTTTTTTTTAATGAAAAGGATCGATTTGAAATTAACAAAAATCTACCGTATTTAAATTTTAGTCCAATGTATTTATGTATTTTGCAAAGGGACACGTGTCGCATAGTTAAGTCGCTACGTGTCACAGGGTATCTAAATTGGACAATAAAGCATTTAAAGGTACCAAAATCGGACTGTCACAAACAAACGTACCAAAACCGGAAATGTCACAACTTAGGGCACCTTTTTCGAATTTTTCCCTAGAATTATATATCCCATCTAAAACCTCGATTTTATAAATTGTGGAATTAATCCACTTATATTGATTTTAGAGTCCGTCTCCTGAGAGTCCACATATATTGAGAGTTCTTGAGAGTCCTACATAATAGACAAACATAGACAATTTATACATAAAACTATACAACATGATTTTTTCGCGGGCCGACCCGGACCGAACCCGCATATTTTCCTTACAATACACAACTCCTTTCATGTCCATTTAGTCATATTGGTATTTTGGATCAAATTGTCTATGTTTGATACATAATTATCTATATTTAGCATAAAATTATTGATGACAACCTATTTATCAGAAAGAAACACAATATTTATAAAATAAACATAGAAATCAATTTCATTCATCAATCAATAAATGTCATACATATAAAACAATACAAAAAATTTAAAATCACTATATCCAAACTACAATCATCTTTGCAAACAAATAAAACACCCTTAAATTGTTCGTCGACTCCTCCATCCACGTCTCAATCTTTATCATCAATCGTTTTCTTCATTCGACCACAATTTTTACGAAAACCTAGTATATGCAACAAAAACATCAATAATTTAGCAACTGTCATACACAATTTTACTATAAGAATATACTATTACACTATAGACATACAATTTACATATAAAAACACACAATTTTCATATAAAAATCAACAAAAATATACAACAAACATACAAACAGACATACACAATTTACATACTAGACAACTCCTACATTAATTAGGGTAAACATATACAATTTACATACAAAAACACACAATTTTCATACAAAAATATACAAAAAAAAAACACACACACACACACAGACATACACAATTTACGTATTAGACAACTCCTAAACTAATCAGAGTAAAACATATACAATTTACATACAAAAACACACAATTTTCATACAAAAATCTACAAAAAAATATACACACAGACATACACAATTTACATACTAGACATCTCCTACACTAATCAGGGTAAACATATATACAATTTACATACAAAAGCACACAATTTTCATACAATAATCAACAAAAATATACAGAAAACATCAACCGTCATTATCATCAACCGTTTTCTTTATTCGACCACCATTTTTACGAAAACCTAGTATACACAACAAAAACATTAATAATTTGGCAACTGTCATACACAATTTTACCATAACAATAGACTATTACACTACAACAATAGACAACCAAGCTGCATAACTCATTGGCAACTGTCATACACAATTTTACCACAACAATAGACTATTACACTACAACAATAGACAACCAAGCTGCGTAACTCACTGGCTTGTCAGGGACAATGCACAACCATTCAACTATTTGACAACTGTTATACACAATTTTACCATAACAATAGACTATTACACCACAACAATAGACAACCAAGTTGCATAAGTCATTCGCTTGTCAGGCACATTCCTTACACTAGCATGGGACTCAATGGACACATTCATGATTCATGAGCATATTCACACAAACAATCAACTATTTGACAACTGTCTTACACAATTTTACTATAACAATAGACTATTACACTACAACAATAGACAACCAAACTGTATAACTCATTGGCTTGTCAGGGATAGACTATTCACAATTCAGTAGAGCTGGAAATCAACCATTCATGTTATTTCATAGCCCACACACAACATCATAAATTCAATTGTTCATATCGAATTGTGCACGTAACAATAGCTAGCTACAGTAATAACAATAACAATAGATTGTGCTAATGAAGAAATGGATCGTACCAGTAGAGATTGCATTTGAGGCGACTGTTCCATCTGGCATATGAACGAGGCGATGAATCTATATAAGAACTTCGACATAGGAAGCGTCGACGACCAATCCACCTCACGCAGTGCCTCCACGAGATCCTCCGCTGTCACATTACTACAATCAACTGATTTGATTCAATTATCCGATCGATGAGCTCGAATGAGGTAAAAATCTGCGAGGTGAAATTCCGTGGCATTACCGGTGATTCTCCTTCTCGATTAGGTCATGGATCTCTGGATCGACGGTGTAGAAAGCTAAGGAACACAAAAACTAGCAACAACGAACAAATAAGCAATTGAATCGGACAAAAAAATGAATACGACTTCAATATCAGTAGAAAACGAACAAAAACAGAGGAGAATATAACTTGATAATCGCGAGTTGTACCGGAGAGAGGTGGAAACCGCAAGCAAATTCGAAAACCTAGGGTTTCGAAAGAAGAGAGAGAAAAATCGCTAGATTCAGAAACAGACGGAAGAAATGAAAAGAGATTGATCGGAGAAGAATCTGAGAAAAAGCGTGAAGAAGACGCTGAACAAATGAAAAGAGAAGTGAAAGAAAAATAAGAAAATAAGGCTTTTATACAAACCCAAAGAACTGCGATCCGGAAATTCAAATTCAAACCCGCAACCAGATCCGCAAACTTAACCCGCGAATTTAACCAAATTAGTTGGACTCTCAGACTCTCATGTTTATGTAGGACTCTTTTAAGTTTTAGTATTGATTTTAGCTGGTTTTGATTTGATTTAATTTTTGAAATAACTTTATACCTAACTTTATTTGAAATTAACAGTTTATTCTGTACTATATCATGATATTCTACGACATGATGTTATCGTACAGTGTAGAGACATGAAAAAACACTTGCTACAACTCATTTTTCACCTATTAGGGAAAAAAGGGCGTCCAGTCAGCTTAGTGACGAAACAAGTGTTGATTTTAGGTGGAGGAGCAAAGAGCATGCCTATTATAAGCAATATAAAAATGTTCATTGTGTCAAGGTAAACCATGTCACAGCGACATTTGTAGAATTAATTTCTTCAAGTGAACAAGTCCACATTATGGACGGGTCTGAGATAAGATATGTGTCCACTAATCAAGTTAGAGTCACTGTCTAAACATGCTTAAGATCTTTAACCAGTAATTTGAAGTCATTTAATCAAAATTAAGACAGCTTGCTTCTTCATCTCTCCAACCAAATCTGGTTAGGTATATTAACAACTGCACCTCTGACCGTTTAAGTATATCAGTTAGTACAATTGAAGTGATTAATTTCCCCTTCAGCAAATCATTCGGTCAATACTTTATGTAATAACAATATACACATGACGCGTGTCTTTACTCAAGTAGTATAATATTTGCAATTCCGTACCAAATTATTGAGCATCGAAATAGTGCAACTCCCTTGTGGACTAGATCAACCCTGGACAATTTGGACCAATATATTTACGAATTACTCAGAAATATACATCTCGTTGGTATGATATTACTGATTTAGGCCAGAGCTATTATATGTTTGATATGTCGAGCGTGTCAGGTGGGGATAGATGCGTGTCTAAGACCTACTTACAGAGCTCTTTGTCGAGATAAAACAAACCGTATCACATTTCTAATACTTAGTGTATCTTTTGTGAAATAAAGTTTATTTTATTTTATTTTTGTTTTAAATTACTTTGGGGAATGTATAATTTATATTTAATGAAAATTTAATATGGAGATTACAGGGATCTTAGAGAAGAATATCGTGTTTCACACATGCTGCCTGCTGGTATTCGCATTCTCTGAATTATTGTTCACTATTAAGTACAATTATGATTCACAATTCAAGTCTGAAAGCATAAGCAGATTTGACAAGATTGAAGACAATTATGGTTTGTGTCTGGATATTATAAGCAGAACTGCAGACTTATGAAATAAAAAATGTCCTTTGAGTAGTTTTAACGTGGGGAGTAAAATTCTCCAAACATTACATGCGAGTTTATTATATTAATTAAAGAAAATCATAGTATTAGAAATTATGGACACACAATTTCGCACTAACCGTTAAAATAAATGAAAAAAACATGAATATGTGACAATGTGCCATTTAAAAATGAAAAATATTTAATGTTTTGCGGTACGGAGGGAATAGTAGCAACTTCCCAAATACTATGATTTAAGAAGAGATACAAAGATAAATACGACAACCCAACTTAAATTTTCGAGTTTGCATCACTCATCATTAACATTTGGATTTTTTTAATTATTTCACTAATTTACATTTCCAAAATAGCATTATCGCACCACATCATTTCATCCCTAAGTCCGTCTTAGATTAGTGAGACAACAAATATGAACACAATTAACGAGTGAAAGTTTAAATATACCTAGACGATCATGTGTGTTTAATGGAAAAATTTGAAAAACTCAAAACATCACTCATTTAAGAATGGATACCAAATTACTAGTACTTTATTTCAATAGATTGAATAACAAACACGTTTTAGAAATGTTTGATTCAAAATTGTGCCCAAGTTAAGGGGACATCCAATTCTCTTGATTCAAAATTGTGGCCCAGTTACGGGCACATCCAATTCTAAAAGTTACTATATTTCTACAAGAACGGGATTCAAAATGTCCCAATAATATCCCCACAAAAACCAAATTCCTTGGTAATCGTTATTTTCTTGGCCAACTAGCTAATGGGAGTGAATTCATGCCTTCCGAGTTAGGCTATATTCTCTTAAATTGTAATTTTTTAAACTGAACTTAATTGAATTGAAACTTTAAACACTAAAGTTTTATACCTATGTGAGTCTGGGTGTCATATGTGCAGTATAAATTTTTAGTTAATTTGATTGATTTACTTAGATTACATAGTTTATACTCCCTCCGTCCAAATGAATTGCCAAAATAGCCTTTCCAAAAAATATATCCCAAACTAACCTTCCATAAAACTTATTTGCTTTCATAGTCTTCTTTGCCACATGAAATGCCATGTATATAATAAAATGTCATAAAAGCCAACTTAAAGTGTCACAAAATCATTGAACAAAAATGTATTAAAGAATATAAGTATCCATTAGTTTAAATCTTTATCATCTAGTCTTCAAAAATATTTAAACTGTATAATTAATTATAAATCTTACAAAATTAAGACAGAATGATAGTCATTACTAATTGTTAAATCCTACTAATAAGAATCGTCCTTATTAATCATATTGAGGTTTCAAGCAAATAAATAAATATGAATTATACATCTGGTTAAATGCAAATAACCCGAGGGATTATCAAAAGGATAAAAAAAATAAATTAAGAGTGATAGAGCACGCCAAATCTCTTAGTAATAGTACTAAACCCTCTAAGACTAAGTTCCTATAAAATTTTGCATGAACCCCGCTCACTTGTACTTCCTCTAGATCAAAGTGTAGATTTTGACTTTTTCATTAACTGCCTCCAACTTTGATTAGGAATTAATTTTAAACCATAAATGTAAAAAGTTCGATTAAATTATATAATGAAACTTTAAAGACTAAAGTTTCATTATATAATTTACTGAATATTTTACATTTGTGGTTTAAGATTAATTCGTAGCCAAAGTTGCAAGCCGTTGACCCGAAAAAAGTCCAAAATGGAACACTTCAGGCGGGATGGAGGAAGTATAAGTTAATCACTAAATAACAATTTAGTTTTTTTTACGGTGTTTTTATGTATTCTTTAATTATTAAAATAAAATTAAGAAGTGTGTGTGTCTATATATATATATATATATATATATATATATATATATATATATATATATATATATATATATATATATATACATACTGATTGTAATAATGTATACCAGATTTCGCTTATGCTACCGACACAAATGGTATCAGAGCCAAAGTCCCTGGAGAGTATTAGTTAATTAAACAAACTTGATTTTATAGTAAGTTTTAATTACAGTGAACGCATTTAATTCCTTGGATAGGTGTGTAAGACGATGTCTGAATTAGCTTTTACGAAATCAAGCCAGTAAGATTAATGAATAAGCTTTTTGGGAACAATATGGCTTCTGCCTCATCATCCTGTGCAGGATACTAATGAAAATGTAGTATCTACTATTGAAAATACTTGGGAAGATAAAGATTTGTTCAATTGAAACCACCAAACGTAGATAAAAGTACAATATATAAACAAAGCATATTAGACTTCAGATCAGCTTATACTATAAAGACAGAAGAACAAGTTCTTCCTTTAGTAAGTGATCAACAAACTTTACATTTATTCACTAAAAAGTCAATTAGAAAGCATATAGCCAGTGGATACAAATTCTTACATATAGGTCTTGTACAAATTGCTATTAAACCTTTAACAAGAGAAGGATTAGATACTAGCATTTTTGTTGCACTTAGAGATGCTAGACATTTTGATTTTCAAGATTCCCTTTTAGGATTAATTGAAACAAGTCTTTGTAATGGACCAATTTATTTCAATTGTTATCCAAATTTTACCATATCCCTGACTGACCCACATATTTTAGACATTCTTACTTTAAATGTAAAAACTCATAATTACAAAATGAAGCATGGTTCTCATATATATGAAATATTTTATAGAATACATTACAAAGTTATGAATACGGGGTTAAATGTCAAGGCAGTACATTATGAAAACCTTCCGACAAACTATCTTTTGGGAAATTAATAAGTCAAAGTCTAATCTTACAATCCCTAAGACTATAGAATGGAAAAATGTTAATCTTCACGAAACTTGTTGCCTTCCGAACAATACCAAGATCCCAACCAATAGAAAATACTGAAATAGAAAATATAGTAGACCACCCAGATGGAGGGGTTAGTATAAGATTTAACAGACAAGGTTCTATGTCATTCAGAGATTATAGCTCACAAAGAAATAGTGAAAATTTATCTCGGAGTAATTCCCATAGAAATTCTTTTAGTATTTTTGAAAGAGATAGACATAATTTTCAAGGAGTTAGAACACATAAAAATGTTGCCCAACCAGTTTATACTTCACAAGGTTTTAGTGATAACACAAATGATTTAGAACAACAAGAAGAGGATAAACCAACTTCACCAAATCTTTCAAGCATATACGTTTTGACAAAAGAATTTTGTATAGATAAAAGTTTGATAAAAAAAGATTTTATGAGTGACGAAAACAAACAAGAAAGAAAATGGTTCATGGAAACATTCTCTGAAAAACAAAGGAGTATCATAAGAAACAGTTGGTATGAATTTATGGTTACTACACAAAATCATATACCATTTTTTACTTATTTTTTTCAAAAGTATGATAAACTTTCAGTTTTAACCAAAACAAAATCTTATTTTACAAAGAAAGATGGCTCAAGTGTCTCGCATGAATTTCCACCTTTAGAGCCTGTAAGAACAAAGGTTTTAGCAGATGTCATAGATTGTACACCAGTCCTCACTGACAACAAAGAAGATGAGTCAGGAATGAAACAAAGGAATTACACTAATATAAGTTTACATTGTCTAAGAAAACAATTAGAAAGAATAGAAGATAGTATAGAAAAAAAATTAGGTAGCCAATCCCCAGTCGAGACAAATTTAGCATCCTCAAGTAAAGAACATACCTCACCGGATAAGCAGATACACAGATTTCCTTTTAAAATCAATGAGTATAAACCTAAGTTAACTGAAACAGAGATTCTTCAGAAAATAAATTCTAAGTTAGGAGATTTGAATTTAGAAAAATTAAATACTTTAAAAAAATCGTTAGAAAATGTCCATTCAGGTGATGAGTCTGAAGATAGTAATCATATTTTTCCTGTAGAACACAAAATTTCTATCCTAGACCCACTCCCCACATCCAATTAGAAGAAACACATACTCAAAGGACTTTTAATGGGTCAACAGGTTTACGAGTGGAATATAGATGGGTTAGCAGAATATCAGATTATAAAAACTTGTCAAGAAATGGTAGTCATATCAAACATATATGGAAATAGAATGGATCAAGTTGATTGTGCAAAAACTTTAATTTTAGGATTTAATGGACAATTAAAAGGATGGTGGGATAACTCTCTTACACCATTAGAACAAAATGTAATACTAGACAGTATTAAACAAGATGACAATGGAATACCAATTCTAGATAATAATGATAGACAAATTTCTGTAGCAGTTACTTCCCTCGTTTACACAATTTTACTTCATTTTGTTGGTGATCCTAATTGGTATAGTGAAAGAAATACTGAGATTTTACAAAATCTAAAATGTAGAAAGCTTCAGGATTTCAAATGGTACAAAGATGTTTTCCTTACAAAAATTTATGAAAGGGATGATCCGAATAATTATTATTGGAAAGAAAAATTTATTTCAGGATTACCAAAGTTATTTGCAGAAAAGGTAAGAGAAAAGATTAAAAACATCAATGGAAATATAGAAACAATGCCTTACGGAGAAATTATAAATCAAATAAATCTGACTGGATTACAAATTTGTAATGATTTAAAATTAAAATCCCAGTTAAAGAAACAAAATATGGTAAGTAGAAAGGAATTGGGAAGCTGGTGCGAACAGTTTGGTTTTGATAAAATCAAACCCCCAATTCATAGCCATGACAGAAAGACTTACAAAAGAAAATATTCTAACAAAAAGGTCAATAAGCAAGATTACAAACCAAATAATAAAAACAATTTTTATAAGAAAAAAGAAAGATTTTATAAAAAAGAAAGAGTCCCTCTAGACAAAATAATATGTCACAAGTGTAAGACACCTGGACATTATGCCAACACTTGCAAGGTAAGGCAAAAGATACAAGAATTAATTTCAGACGAACAATTAAAAAATCAGCTTTTAAATATAATTTCTGAAATAAGTTCTGATGAAGAAATAGGAACAGATAAAGAAGATTATCAATTTAATCAGATTCAATCAGATAATGATGAAACTTCTGATTATTCAGAAGAAGAAGATTCGTGTTACTGTCTCCCTGACCAAATGGGAAAAAGTGTTTGCAATTGTAGTAAGAAACTTCTAGTAATCACAAAACAAAATCAATATGAGTTAATATTTGAAATGATTGATCAGGTCAAAGACCCTCAACAAAAAGATAATTATCTAAAGAAATTAAAAGATATGATTTTAGAAAAAGGACAAGAAACTTCTACCTCAAATAAACAAAAAACAGATTTCAAAGATGTAATAAAAACATTCAATTCCCACAAAACAAACAGCATCTCTGTTAATGATATTCAACGAGAGATTAAGGAAGTAAAAACAGAAATACGACAATTAAGGCAAGAAAATGAAGAAATAAAACAAGATATTTTAATTTTAAAACTAAAAGATGAATTAAAAGAAGAAAGCATTACCAACGAAGTTGATGATGTAGAAAATAAGAATAATGGAGAATCATTCATAAATGCTCTATCACAAATTACCTACCAGAGATGGTATGTCAAAATTAAAATTGTTATAGGGACATTTACCCTAGAAACAATAAATTTTAATGGACAAAAGTGCATATGAATTGCACAAGAAGGACTGACAATCGACAAAATATTTTGAAAAACAAAAGAAAGGTTATCAATCGCAGATGCAACAAACCTAAAATAAATTACAAACTTTCAAATGCACACATTTGCAATGATGGAATTTGTTTCCGAGCAAGTTTTGTTTTAATAAAAAACTTGAACACAAAAGTCATTTTAGGAAACCCATTCTTACAAATGTTATTTCCCTTACACGTAGATAACCAAGGTGTAGGAACTACGGTCCTAGGAAAGAAAATACTTTTCCAATTCCAATATCCCAGAACAAACCAGAGATGTAAATCTTTTACAAGAAACTGAATTTTTCAAAAATAAAAAATAAAGAAAAACAAATTATGTATCTAAAAGAAGAACTCAACATAAAAGAATTGAAGAAAAATTAAAAGCCAGTTCTTCCAAGAACAAATTTTACTTTATCAAAAGAAAATAGAAAAGAAATTTGTTCAGAGTTTCCCAAACTTTTGGGAAAGAAAAAGCATATTGTAACTTTACCCTATGAAAATGATTTTGAAGAAAATAAAATTCCTACTAGAGCAAGGCCTATACAAATGAACCAGGAATTATTAGAATACTGTAAGAAAGAAATTTCAGAATTACTAAAAATGAAGATTATTAGGCCTAGCAAATCACCATGGTCATGTTCTGCATTTTATGTACAAAAGAATGCTGAACTTGAACGAGGAACTCCTAGATTAGTTATAAATTACAAACCATTAAACAAAGTTCTCAAATGGATTAGATATCCGATTCCAAATAAAAGTGATTTACTCAAGAGACTTTATAATGCTAAGGTATTTTCAAAATTTGACATGAAGTCAGGATTCTGGCAAATACAAATTTCAGAAAAAGATAAGTACAAAACAGCATTTACAGTTCCATTTGGACAATTTGAATGGAATGTTATGCCTTTTGGATTAAAAAATGCTCCATCAGAATTTCAAAAAGTTATGAATGATATATTCACTCCTTACACTACTTTTACAATTGTTTACATAGATGATGTTTTAGTATATAGCCAGGACATAGAACAACATTGGAAACATCTAAATATTTTCTTAAAAGTCATAAAAGAAAATGGTTTGGTTGTTTCTGCCAGAAAGATAAAATTGTTCCAAGTAAGTATAAGGTTTCTAGGACATCAGATTCATGAAAGTACGATCATACCCATCCAACGGTCCTTAGAATTTGGAGATAAGTTCCCAGATGAAATTAGAGATAAAACCCAATTACAAAGGTTCCTTGGAGCTTTGAATTATGTAGGGGATTTTTACCCTAATTTAAGACAAGTTTGCAAACCCTTATTTGAAAGACTGAAAAAGAACCCGCCAATTTGGTCAAACAAACATACTGAGATAGTTAGAGAAATAAAAACAAAAGTCAAAACTCTTCCCTGTTTAACCATTTGCCACCCTAATACTCTTAAGATTGTGCAAACAGATGCATCAGAATTAGGGTATGGAGGTATTCTTAAACAAATTATTGATAATAAAGAGACAATTATTAGATATCATTCGGGTACTTGGAGATCAGGAGCACAACAAAATTATTCAACTATTAAGAAAGAGATACTCTCAATAGTCTTATGCATTAACAAATTTCAAGATGATTTATTAAACCAAAAATTTTTACTTAAAATTGATTGTAAAGCAGCAAAAGAAGTTTTGACAAAAGATGTACAAAATTTGGCATCAAAACAAATATTTGCTAGATGGCAAGCTATCTTATCCATTTTTGATTTTGATATAGAATTCATAAAAGGAACTGACAATTGTATTCCAGATTATTTGACAAGAGAATTTCTCCAGGGATGGAAGAAAGAAGGTTAGTACCATTGGCAGCAGCGAGCACAAGTTCGGGAAAAGACCAATGGTAAATTTAGCACAATATGCACAGAGTAAGCCTGAACAAACTTTGTCACCAAAACCATTACAAAATATTCCACAAACAAGGCAACAGACATCTCTGCAGATTGCCAACAAATTTCAACCTCTTAGCAAAACAGCATTAACACCATATCCTAAGCCTGAACAATTTCCACCACTACATTCAAAATTAGCCACATTACCTACCTACAAACAAACTTTGACACAAACTAAGTCCCAACAAACTTTGACACAAACCAAGTCCCAAATTTCAAATAGAGATGACCAGCCAGATTGTCCCTATTTAAGCACAGGACACTTTCACAAAGAATGTGTCATTGAAGATGACTGGTTTCCAGAAAATTTTCCAAAACAATTAGATAATGATAATGCCTCACAATTTGCAGAACAAGGTGCTAACATTTCACAATTTATCTTAGACGACAAATTTTGCAGGATCTATGAAAATCATCAGAAACCACAACAATATTATGAGGACATCTTAGTCCAAACAAATTCTCTTCATATTCAAAACAAAGTTCCAAAAAACCATCCAGATACCTCATCAGCCATTGGTTATCGAAAAATTTTCATCTACAAAGTTATTAGTTTAGCCGATTGGGGAAACCCTTATACTCTGAGAGAGATAAGACCCCATCTTATTTGTAATTATTTTGATTACATACAAGCTTGGACAAAATTCCTCTACAAACAAAATGCAGTCAACTCCATGTCATATTTCTTTTTAATGGGAAAACTCTACCACCTCCGTAAGAACTTCCTAACGGTTTCTTGCATGGTGGCATGATTTTGGACCATTACTGTAAATGTTCCCCACAAAGTTCAAAAATCATTTGAGTACTTTTCGGATAGGTACAAAAAACAAAGTTGTTCTCACAAATACCCCCTGATGATCAAATTTTACAAAGAATTCAATTTAACTTGGATTTTGAGAATCCTACAAAATGTTTGGTATGATGAAAATACCAATTTATATTGGTTAACAAAAGAAGCAGAAGTTAAATGGTGGAACAAAATGGACACCAGCCCATTGGAACTGGACAGCATATCGGAATGGTTCAAACTTCATCCAAAGTTTAGCAAGCAAATTGTCTCCCCAGAAAAGGTTCAACAAAATGAAGAATTCATGATGATGAAAAATACCATTCAAACAAGATTAGCACAAGCAAGCTCATTGGATGAGATGAAAGCAATTCTACAAACTGCAAGTGAAGATGAAGAATCAAGTTCCTCAGTCAATTTTGAACAAGACAATGAAGATGATTGTTATGGGATTTTTACTCCCATACAAAGAGGTAAAAACAAGAGAAAGTGACAAGATGGATTCCCGACAAACTGCTCAAAGAAAAGAAAGATAAAGTGAAAGGCAAAATCCCGACAGACTGTTCCCGACATATTGTTCAATCAAAGAAAAATCAGCACAAAGCAAGATTCCCGACAAACTGCAATCAACTTTTACCAAAGAGTCATCCGGATGTGAATTCAACAATTTCAAATCCGCACAGTAGGAAGAGACTCTCCCTATATTATGGCAACAATCAGCAACAAACAAGGCAGAAGAAAAAACGCGAAGAACAAAAGAAATCCCAGAGCAAAAATGTATTCAGATAGTTTTTTCTTTGTATTATATTCTTCCAGATTCTTCTATGTATTTGTAAAAATTTCACCCAAAAATATTAGCTTAGCAATATTCAGATTCCTGTAATCTGATCAAATTTCAAAGTTCAGAGTTGTAATCCGATCAAATTTCAAGTCAGAGTTAAATTCAGAGTTATCTCAGGTATAATTCTGGTTATTTTCTTCATTGCTACAGTACTTTATGATCTTAATCTTACCCATTATTACAATCAGTATGTATACCTGTATTTCCGCTATGCTACCTGATACAAATGGTATTATATATATATATATATATATATATATATATATATATATATATATATATATATATATATATATATATATATATATATAGTTTAACGGGTATATATGTCATGTAAAAGACCTGAGTTTAACGAAAAATCTAACAACATTAATAACAAGTGAATGAACTAAGGTGAGAGAATTTCATGCGGGATCTCTCTTTTAATTGTTTTTTAAAAATCTTTTTGATAATTTCTGAGTTATTTGCATCTAACCCTATGTAGTTCATATTTATTGTTTGCTTAAAGCCTCAAGTCGATTAATACGGATGGTTATTAGTAGGATTTAGAACAATTAGTAATGACTACATTTCTATCTTAATTTTGTAAGATTAATAGTTATATTTTAAAGACTAGATGATAAGATTAAACTGATGAGATATTTTTTCTTTAATACATTTCGTTCAATGATTTTGTGACACTTTATGTTGGTTTTTGTGACATTCTATTATCTACATGGCATCTCATGTGGCAAAGAAAGCTATAAAAGAAAATACATTTTGTAGAAGGCTAGTTAGGAATATATTTTTTTGGAAGAAGGCTATTTTGGCAATTCATTCCCTCCGTCCCGGTTTCATCTTCCCCCTGGCCCGGGCACAAGATTTAAGAGAAAAGTGAATAAAGTAGGAGAGATGGTAATAAAGTAGGAAATATAGTGAATAAATTGTGACAAATAATGAATAAAGTATGAGAGATAGTGTATAAAGTAGGAGAGATAGTGTATAAAGTAAGATATAGATTTTTCATTTAAGGAATGAGAAGATGAAATTGGAACGGATTAAAATGGAATGCGGAAAGATAAAACTGAGACGGATGGGATGGAGTATGTTGTTAGGAGGGAGATTGAATCGTATTAGATGCAATCTATCTATATAATAATACATTAAGCAAAAACGATTTGAAGCTATTCTAGGGTGTCCACATCAAATAATTATGTGGCAAATTCTTATAATGTGATTGGTCCATTTTTTATATAGTTGTCCAATGTCTTGATTCTGATTGGTCCATTTTAAAACTCAAGCTAATGTGCTTAAATATGTTGCCATAAAATCATTTACGTTTTATTATTGTTGCCATTACTTTAACTCAATAATTATATATAGAATATTTGACTTGCAATTTTTACCCTTAAATTGCAAAACTACTCTTCGTATTTCAATTCTTTCTTTTTTTTCAATTTCTTTTTTTTTTTTCTTTCTCAAGGAAAAAATGCATGTATTCTTGGTACAGAATAAAATTCCCTTGTGTTGTTTAGTTCAGAATAAAATAGATTATTAGGTTTGAACAAAATATGTTATAATCTTACTTCAACCCAATTACGCGCATGTTCCAATTCGAGAAACTGAGAATTTATGTGGTTGCGCAGCATTTTCAGGTTTACGTCATATGTTAAGCGAATTTAATATCTACTTTTCTAATGTCCTTATTATGCTATCTGAATGTTGATGATTTGCAGGCTTTTCTTGGTCTTTATTTTTGACTCATGAGTGCCCAATGTACGCTTTTGATGATGTAAAAAGATACTCGACGGGTATAGTGAAAAAATAATTAAGTATATGGAATCCTACAGTAATTACAATAACATTTTTACCTTCTTATTGGAACGGGTAAAGAGTATATAACAAATTTTTTTGTGATTAAGTAATAATTATTATTTAAAAGTTATTTAAGAATATCAATATTAAAAAGTTAGAGTTTAATCACAACTTTTTTCATGATTAATATCATATAATCACTTAATGTTAATCCCTACGTCCAAAATAAATGACAGATTTCAGTTTTAATAAAAGTTTAAGGTCGACTTTGACCATAAATTATTTCTATATTATATTGAAAAATTATTTAGTAAACTTATATATTTTCGAAGTTCATTAAGTCCAATTTCACAATATATTTATTTTAAATATTTTCCGATATGATATAAGAGCAATTTATAGTCAAAGTCGACTAAAAAAATTTATCATGCTTAAAAATATTGGTAATTTATTGTCAAAGTTGATTCCATCAGAGCATTTATAGCAATTTTTCTTTAATGTACTTCGTGCTTAAATAAGTAAAAAAAAAATCAAGTGAAATTATTATAAAAGTCATTTTTTTTCTGAATTGAAGAAAACACTAGCTCTACAACCCAAGTGTTTGGTGTAACCATCCAATTTGCAGTTATATCATATGGTATTTCATACTATATACTTCCTCCGCCCCGATTCAATTTCCCGTGTTGACCTTTTCGGGTCAACCATTATCAAATTGTACCTCAAATTGCTTTTAAACTATAAAGGTAAATGACTTAATAAAACCATATAATGAAAATTTCAAAAGTAAGATTTTATAATATAACCTTGTTAATTAAATATTTAACAACTGTCCTATGAGAGTAGTTCGAGGTTAAAATTGACAATGGTTGACCGAAAAAAGTCCACACTGAAAGTTGAAATCGAAATAGGGGGAGTATTATTTATTAGGAAAATTACGGTTTTTAAAAGATTTGCTCATGCATACACGTGTCAAGATTACTGCATGCGTAAAATATTACAGTGCATAACTCACTAAGACACATGCTATAGTTAGATATTATTCATAAAATAAGTTATGAAACAGGGAACCTTGATTTCGTTAATTGTTAAATAAGTCACCAGGGCATGAGTCGGGCTTGGGCCAAGCCTACGTAACACGAGTCGAGTACGCTACCCAACCTTGATGGATCAAATTCAAATACATGCGAGTCAAGAAGCCATGACGGGCTTTCAAAACTCCTACTCCACTTGGACACGAGTTGGGCTTAGGCCTAGCCTTTGTAACATGAGTCGTGCCTTCAAAATACTTCCAAGTCCATCCCATTATGAGAAATTTCATGAAGTATGTGGGTTAATAGGAATAGGAGTTTAAGGGATGTTTTGAATTGTCCACGAGAGCCTTTATGTGGGTTGGACCGTCTTCGGCTTAGCTTTTAGACACATTTTGTTCGTCTTTCTGGGGGTAGATGTCGTATGTTGTTTCAGGATATGTGACATATGTGATATTCTTAAGATTAAAAAAAATCCAATTGCATGTAAATTTGTAATCTCTATTTATTTTATATTCAATCTGTTTTTTTCTTTCTAATTTCATATTAAAATTATTCCAGTCTAGTTCGTCATATATCGAGATTCAAGAGACGCAAGAATTTGCTAAGTGGATACTTCATGTCAGTTATGCGCAATGGGGATTAAAAATTATAAAATGGTAACAATGTTGATATCAAGATTCTCGATGCTATACTTATTTGAGAAACGAGTAATCCTATTTCAACCATTATGATAGCACATTATGCCATTATTAGATCATTTAACTAATCATCGATTTTTCTCTTGCATCGACTAATGCTGTAATTGACGAGATTAAGTTTTAATTTGTTATGACGAAGATGCCCGATGAATGTGTCAAGTACTCGAGTAGGGATATCATTACAAAGGTGGATGGTGTTGAGAATTGTCTCGGGAATGTTTTTCACAACAATTCTTGAGTGCTCAAGGTTCGATGGATGTGTGATCATGATGATGCAAATACTAATCAGACTTCCGAGTTGTGGAATGGTACAAGTACTCATAGTTACTAATTTTTGAAAAACATATAATCGAGGCAAGAATGATACGTAAAATCAATGTAGTGAAATTTTTTTCATTCTTATGATGATGATGATCCAATCTCAGGAGAACAAGTCTCCATTCGGTTTTGATAAATATAACACCATAAAGTTTCGGAGAGTTTAAAGGTATTGAGAATGCTACCATAAAGGTGCACCCTCATTCTCGGGAATCCACCCAGAAGGTCTGAAAGTTAGGCGTGCTTGCTTTAAAGCAGAAATAATACGGGTAGGTGATCCACTATATAAGAAGTTTATCTTTGCACGCACGAGTGACAACAGGGTTCGCGGGAAAGAATATGCACGTGATGGTTTGTGGGGCCAACATATCATGGGAAGTATGCACGCGGGAAAGAATTTGCACGCACGAGTGACAACAGGGTTCGCGGGAAAGAATATGCACGTGATGGTTTGTGGGGCCAACATATCATGGGAAGAGCATATCAAGAGTAACAGTGTTGGGCCCGACCCACATGGGGATGGGTGTTATAAAGGGTATATCAAGGCTGAACAAATCGTTAACGTACAAAGGTAGACACTTTGTCAGGCATTGCACAGCGGGGACGTTGCATAATTTAAGAGGAGGTGAATGTCCCAAAATTTTAAGGAGATTAAATTGATAGAGATCGCTAACACACCAGTACGATGTAGTTTTTTTTTAGAATTCATACATAAGAACTCCATAAAAGCATGCTTTCTTTGGAACAATATTAGAAATCTTGGATGAGGCACTTAGATATTCTCCCGGTGTGCAGAAAATGAAATGTGTGGATTTATGGGGCCAATATTTCACACGAAGAGCAGTACATGGGTAACCGCTCTAGCCAACAATAAGATGAAGTGTTACAAGACCACCCATATACCAGTATGATTTTCTATGACGATAAAGAAGACCCAGCGACAGTATCTCACTTTCACGTCGACATCCACCCTCCTCACCCGTATTCACCCAATGTTAGTTATATGTTGTATTTTCTAGATTCACTAGCATGAATTAACTTAAACTTACTGGTCATAATGGGCACCCAAACCCTACCTAGAACATTTTAGTTGAACATGGTCCGCATTCGTACTGGATTCAAAAATGTAAAACCATACTTGGACCAAGATTTTAGGGTCAATCGAATCCGCACTGCTGTCGATTTTTTTAATAGAATTATACTTCTTTCTTGGATGCACAAATTAATATGAAACATCTTACAAAATCCTAAAGACAAACACACATAGTATTTTAGTATTTCAATCGGGACGGGTTCTACTTTATTCGTACCAACGTGCACAATCCTGTTTAAAATAATTATGTCCGAGTCGGGGTATCTGCTGGAAACTGCGTCGTATCCATGTAACAAGACCCAAACTCTACAGAGATCGGGTCGCAACATAGTTTATGTTTGTTTAAATGATAATTTTTGGTGCCCTCTCAACCGCCCCAAAAAAATTCACCAAAACATGTCAAGAATAATATTAGATTATTAGTGAAGAAAAAGTCTGCGGACCACCCAAAAATATTTCTAACGGAACATGTAAAGAATCATATTAGTGAAATTAAAAGGAAAAAAAAAGTTTGGGGAGCCACAGCCCTGGACCACATGAAATATTTCCACATAAACATGTAAAACTCTACCCTCCATCCGTTTGGGTTAAACTTCTCACGTTTCATTTTGGAAAGTTCCAATTTCAACTTCCCCTCCCTTAAATGGATAATCTCTCTACTACTTTATTAACTCTCTCGCTCTCATATTGGATTCACTATCTCTCATATTTTACTCACTTTCTCTCCTACTTTATTCACCATTATCTTAAAATTTGTGTCCGGATCCGTGCGATGAAGTGTATGTTAGTCAAATTAATATGTTTGTAAATTGAGATACATTATCGTAACAGTTTTAGACTTTATATGAATTTTCCGTCGAGTATCGACGGGTCATTTACTAGTTTACTTTACTTATACATGGTTTCTAAATTATCACATGATTTTAGAGTTATTCGAGACGAAACACTTAAAAGTAACATATGCGGCTTCTCAATATCCTCGTGCAAAATAAATAAAATCCAAATGAAAATCAATAGAGTCTCCTAGCAAATGCTCTTTAAATGACTTATTTACAGACGAATTCATATAATCAATGAAATATTCGATTTTTCATTGATCAAAACGTTTATATTATTAAACATTGGTATTTTTTCATATTATAAAAAAACTTGTTCTATTAACAACATAGAGACCTTGACAATATGATTTTATTGATAACATATGTTGTCTATATTCTATAGATAATTTAACTAGATACTGTCCGGCTGTTTGGCATTCATCTAAAATAGACTATTTATCTTTTAAAATGTTTTCGGGTATATTTGTTTTGTATCTTCTACGATAAAAATTTTAATACAATTTTTTATCCATTAAACAAACATCATTCTATTACTAACCTACTTTCACTTCATCTTTAATTTTTCTATCAAACTAACAATTTTAAAAGTATCAAACACATAACTTACTTCTTACACACATCATTTTATTCTTACACACCCTATATAACAACCCTATAAATTGTTAACTCTATCCTAGATACAATTTTTTATAACTCACTTTTAACTCAGTTACTATTTATCAACTAAAATTTTTATTTAACTCAAGTTTTTAAATATATACCAGACATCCACTGTATCTCAGGAAACTTGTACTTCCGGAAAGCGGAAAAGGCAGCAAGGGCATTTTCGGCAATGCATACCCCTGCCCGTACTCATACGGGCAGCCTCGGGCAGCCTCCCAAAATTGCTTTACCACTACCATCATCATCGTCACTGTAAAAAAAAATTAAAAAAAATAGAATAATAAATTAATTCTTTTTTCTTCTTCCCTTTATGTTTTGACACATTTCTTTACGCAGTGTGTATAGCAGCTCATAGCTGAAACCACAAATAACCAACTCTAAACTATATATATCTACTTATCTCCCTCTCCATAGTTTCTTCATGATTTCATTATTATTCAATACCATATAACTATTCTACTCCTTCCGATATTGTTTTTAATTTCGCCTTGAGCATTGAACTGGTCAGCACATTTCCAGTTTTTTGCGGAAGAAAGGTTTCTGTATCTCTCTAACACTCAGTATATGCTTTTCAGACAGGATTATTGTTGTCCCTATTGTCAAAGTTTCCTCCTTTGAGGGTCTAGCGTGTTGATCTGCAATCACTGATTGATTTTCAGCTTCTATTTTGTATCTGGGTCTGATAAATAATTTATTGGGGTTTCGTTTCTTTCAATTTTTTTTAATTAGCACCCTGTTTTCTGGGTTTGATGTGAAGCTTTTACTGGTTTGCTCGGATTAGGAGGAAAAAGATTGCTTTTTTACGTGTTTCCTGAGGTGGGTTTGAGGTTTTATATGTCCACTTTGTGATGGTGGGTTGAGAATTTTGTAATTGTATTTAGGAGAGGAATTTGGGTTTTTGTTTTTAGTTTTTTTGCCTTAAAAGATGGGGTTAGGTGATGATGGGTTGAAGCAAGAGTCTTGGAATGTGAAAAAGTCGAATGGTGGGAAAAAGAAGGAAGAAGAAGATGATGATGATGAGGAAGTGGAGAGTCGTTGTTGGGTTAAATTCAGATTTATTAGCAGCTGTATGCCTTCAAGATCTAAAGTTGATACCTCTGTTAGCGGCCTCAGCACTTTTGGTAATGTCTCAATTTTGCCTAGCTAATGTCCATGAGCTCTTCAGATTCTCAGAATTTTGTTTTTATTGTTTCTCGTTTTAGCTTGAAAGATATTTCTGTGTTTGATGAATTTGCCTTTTCTGTTGAATTGAGGTACATATATGCTATGTTATTGTAGTTGAATTGTTGAATTATGATCTTGACATCTAGGGAATATTTATGATTTTGACATCTCTGAAAGTTTGAGCAGTACGGATGAACACCGTGAACCCATTAATTAATTGGCCGATTTAGTTGAACCTGGGCTCTGTTGGGGGGAGGGGGTAATTGTGTGTAGCCTTACTCTTGCACTTTCGCAAACAGGCTCTTTCCTGACCTTTGCCCTGTGAGGCTGTGACAGATAGATGATCAGGGGAACAAGTTGTCAGTATAGTGCTAGACTCAAATCATGTAAGAGTAAGTCCAGAAAAAACAGAGGACTTTGGATGATTAAAAGGGATGGAAAGTGCGAGACTTTAATTCGAGTTTGTATATAAACCACCATCAGTCAGGTTATTTGGAATTTAAAAAGTAGTACTAATGTGAGCGAGGAATGTGTTCATTCATCCTGACTATCACTGGAAAAGAACTAAAAATGTTCTTAGCTAGAGATAGTTGCCATTAACACTGGGGTACAAGCTAAGGGGTGAATGTGAAAGTGTCACTTCGGTCGTACATAACTTGGCAATTTTCTTTTGTCGATAAAGATCTACCGTCACTCTTTTGTTTCTATTAGTGTAATAGCTATGTTATGGTGGAAGCGGTGGTGTTGTCGTCATTGCAATAAATTTAGTAGGTTTATCGGTCACAGCATGTGATGATGCTGATGTTCTTAATTCAATTTATTTATTTGTTCTCGACCGTGACCAGGAAGGACCAAAATAGTGCTGAGTGAATATATAAAATGTGAATTTAAGTTATAGATGTATGAATACCACCTACCCTTCATTGGTTTCATACACTTCTAGGCATGACTATTACCTAATCTAGTCTAGGGCTACGTTTAAGAAAGTGATGATAAATGTTTAAAATATCGTAGCCTTGGTCAATAATTGGATACTACAACCCCTTTGTGTACTGTGCCTGGTTTTCACTAGGCACCTTAACATTCCGTACTTTGATGATAGTTCTACTTACCTGTTGTATCATTGTGTATATGAGCAGAAAGTAAATCTACAAATGATACAAACAAATCTACAAATGACACAAAGAAATCAACGGATGATACAAGCAGAGACCAACCAGCTGCAACTGTAATCCCGTCCACCACCACAAGCAATGCAAGTAATTCATCCAGCTCCAAACCTGAAGAGGACTTTAAAGTATCTTCAAGACTACGGAAATTCACTTTTAATGATCTTAAAATGGCAACAAGAAATTTCAGACCAGAATCCCTTCTTGGCGAAGGGGGTTTTGGTTGTGTATTTAAAGGATGGATTGAAGAGAATGGTACTGCACCAGTTAAACCTGGGACGGGCCTTACTGTTGCGGTCAAAACCCTCAATCATGATGGACTTCAAGGCCACAAAGAATGGCTGGTCTGTTCCTTTTTCTCTATCCAACATACAATATTGTTTCTTTAGGCCGTCTTGCTGGTGCCTTGTGCTGTATTGTTCTTACCTCTACAATTTTGCAGGCTGAAGTAAATTACTTGGGAGACCTTGTTCATCCTAATTTGGTTAAATTGATTGGTTATTGCATCGAAGATGATCAGAGACTTCTAGCTTATGAGTTCATGCCGAGAGGGAGTTTGGAGAACCATCTGTTCAGAAGTATGTGATTACTTTGTGCAGTTCAATTTGCATTGTCCGATTTATGATAAAATGCAGTTCTTAGTTGCATCACATGTGTTTGCATATGGAGTGTTTTGGCTTCAAAATATTTTGAACGACTTGTTATCTTACTTCATATAGTTTTGATACTTCATTGTGCATGAGTTTAGCCAACTTGGCTTGGTCATGAGAAATACTAAGGTCTAGCTTGTCATTCGATTATAGCTCGTGTATATTTTCACACCCTATGATTTTTGCAGTTAATATTAGTTTGTCAGATTGTAGCATCCTTACTCTCACTTGGGTGAAAACACTTGGTTGCGACTTATGTTCCAGTTGTGAGATTTCCTTCCTAAAAATCAATAGCAAATAGTCAAATACCCTAAAAACTGTGTTTTGGTTGTCTCCCCATTTCAAATTTTGTGAACGAGCAGATATTATAGACATACAAGTCTAAAATCCAATTCCGATACATTTCTTTGGTAATCATATGGTAATATTATATTATGAAAATCTTGTTCTTGAGAATAATTTAGTTACAGTTTAAAAGGTTGTCATATATGCATTCGTGTTCTGCTTGGTGTATAATTGTACTGGTATGTAAAAGTTGTTACGTGCAGGATCGCTGCCACTTCCTTGGTCTATTAGGATGAAAATAGCGTTAGGTGCAGCTAAAGGACTTGCATTTCTTCATGAGGAAGCAGAAAGACCTGTGATATATCGTGATTTTAAGACATCTAATATCTTGTTGGATGCTGTAAGTCTCAAACTGTGTTACGCACACTATCGTATATAGACCACATTTATGCAATTGCTGGAGGTTAACTATGTCTAACTGTGCTAACCTATTCTTCTAGGAATATAATGCTAAACTTTCCGACTTTGGACTTGCTAAAGATGCTCCTGATGAAGGAAAAACTCATGTTTCTACGCGTGTAATGGGAACTTATGGGTATGCAGCCCCAGAATACGTAATGACAGGTAAGCTTCTCCGTTGGTGCCATTGATCTCTTGCCCTTTTTTTAAGTACTGCAACTCAGTTAAAAAGGTCTATAGATATCAGAAACAATTAGGAGGTATGGGGACAACGGTATTGAATTTTGATGTGTCCCAATTGTTACTTACTTCTCATGTGTTATTGGAGTGGAATAATTTACTTTAAAGGCTGAAGAGAAATATCAAGTAAAATACTGGCGGGGATAAAATTGTATGTCCATCATGTAACCTGTGATAACTCAAGTACATGTGACTAAGAATAAGTCAGTCTCAGCTGCTTGGCACAACCCAATATAATTTCCGTTGGCTGTGCCAGTGTGAGAGAATCATGCACACGGTGATTCGGTGAAGTACTGACTCATGTACTCAAGCTGGTGTGATTCAGTTTTTAGTTTGTGTAGCCTGGATACTCATTTGGATTATGAGTTTATGACTGGGTTATCATTGTTCTTATGATGAATGATGATAAATACTCTTGGATGGACTCGTATGCTTGTTATGTATTGATGTTCATGGCTTCATGCTGTGTCTACTCTGAGTCTCTGACTATGATATTCGATGAAGCCAATTGTAGAGTTGGATCCTGTGCTCATGTAACTTACAGTTGACGCGTGTCCATTTCTCTTAACAGGGCATTTGACATCAAAAAGTGATGTCTACAGCTTTGGCGTTGTCCTACTAGAAGTGCTAACGGGTAGAAGATCAATGGACAAAAATCGGCCCAACGGGGAGCACAACCTTGTAGAATGGGCCAGGCCTCATCTAGGAGAGAGGAGACGATTCTATCGTTTAATAGACCCTCGGCTTGAGGGTCATTTCTCCATTAAAGGGGCACAAAAAGCTGCACAATTGGCAGCCAAGTGCCTGAGTCGGGATTCCAAAGTCAGGCCACTTATGAGTGAAGTGGTTGAAGCTTTAAAGCCTTTACCGAATCTCAAGGACATGGCTAGCTCATCTTACTATTTCCAGACTATGCAATCTGACCGTGTTAGCGCCAGCGCAAATGGTAAAAGCCAGTTGAGAACTCAGTCGTCGTTTTCAAGAAACGGACAGCAGCAGATACGAAGTCTCTCAATACCAAACAGTTCTCATGCTTCACCGTATCACCAGTTTGCTCATAATTCCCCAAAACCAAACAGTAAATAGGATCGAGCCTCTGCCGATAATTACTTATGCCAATGTGGATATGTGAGGCTTTGGTGATTGAGGTTTACTGGTAAATGGAGGTTTTGTGTAGAATTATGGAAGAAAGTGAGTAGAAAATTGAGTAGGGTAAAAGGAGTAGATGTTCCATTCCAAGCTCCATGTCCTGCCCCTGTTTTGTAAGATACATCTAAATGCTTATATCAATTCGAAATTGCAGTTTGGTATTTCACGGAACATTTGAAAATTCTCCTAGGTTCAACCGACCTCCAGTTCATAAACTGGCACAAATCACCCATTTCTCTAATCGGTACTCGGTAGAAACACGATCTTTTGGATAGTAATTCTCTATCGGAGATACGGTCTCTAGATAATTTATCTATTTAGAGACCGACTTATATTGTCAAGAAAATAATCAATGTTATTAATCAAAACGTCTATGTTCTCAACATTGGTGTTTCTTAATATTATAAAAGAAATGAATTTCGCTAACATAGACATTTTGATTAATAACATTAATGATTTATCTAAAAACATAGACCGTGTTTAGATAAGTTATCTAGAGATCGTGTAGACTTTGTGTATAATTAAAAGAATAAATACAAATGATGATTGTCGATAGTATTTAAAACTGCTTCAACGTCTAGAGTTTGTCTTAAATGAGTGAAGTTTGATTTAAGAGATTTGCACTTTGATACATTTTCGTGTACTATCAAACCTTAGTTAGAAAAGAATCGTAGGATACAATAAGATTGTAAATTTCACACATTATATGTATACCGAACCTCAACATTTTATGGTAATTACTACATGTTTTTTTGGGATACTAGTAAATGTGACACGCGGTACCCGCGTATGCATCTAATGTGTACATAAATTAAAAGAACCTACTTCGTATGTTATATTGATTGTTAAAATATATGTACAATATTTTATCTTTAGCCATGAAGTATTATTTTTCTTTTTCCATGACACTGCCGTTCTAGTATGTCGTAAATATGGAAATTCCGCGTGTCATAGTTGCTTGGGGAAATAGAAAATGAAAGGGTGAAATTATGGAAGGTATGAGTAGGACTTAACTTGAAGGGATGAGAAGGCAGTTTTATCTTTTCTTATTGCCGAAGGAAAGGGATTAATATGGAGAAGGAAACTGCTTCTTTCACTAACCGCTGAATTAAGGGCAAAAATGGAAAATCAAATTTTGGTATCACAACCGTCAATTGTGAGACAAAAACTCATATCTTTTTAGAAGTAGTATAGATGATGGAGGTGTGAGTGCAAAAAAAAAAAAAAAAGTGAAATTGTTTTTGTAAAATAATAATTTTTGTTGGGGCACATATTACCCAGGGTTGTTGGAAACCTACCATGTTAATTACGTCATACACTTTTGTATTTTATTTTAGTTCGGGTTTGAGGGATAATGTTAAACATGTACAAGTTACTAATTAAGGGTCGTGTGATGATCCGATATAAAATAGTACTACTATGTTATCAATCCGTATGGTCATATACGGATTCGGGATGGATACTACCCCTTCAAAAGCATATTCGTCATGATTTGCTATATTTTACATTTTCTATATAAATTTTTTTTAATGATTTAATATTGAATGATGGACTACCCACTGAAACTACAACCAACGTTGTTTATACGAAAGTTTTACTATATTTTTTCCTTGATTAATTTATTATGTCATTTTATTTCTATTTATTATTAATAGTAAACTATAACGTGACATCACCGATGACATCAATTAATACTTATCTATACTATCATCCTAAGCAAACTCAACCAGGTAGTTATTATTACCAAATGAGAAGTATATAAAAAAATAAGTTACTTAAAAATAAAAAAAAAAAAATCCAGGTCAACCGTTTCCATCATATCAAACATTTCATGCTAAATGGTCCAATGATAAAAAGTTTATTTTTTTGGATTCAATTTAACCTCTTTCCGCTAATTTTTTAAACTGATACTATTTGTTATTAGATAAAATTTATCAAAGGATACGCGAGAACCGCGTGTCACGATTAGACTAAATTTGTCAAAAGATACGTGGGAACCGCATGTCACGAGTACTAGTTTCAAATATGAGAGTGGAAGTTTCCTGCGTGTCACGAATACTAGTTTCAAATATGAGAGTGGAAGTGGTCCATAGGCCATAAATAATGTAATCTCCGTTCTACTTATCTATATACATATAAAAATAAGACATTTTCAAGATCCGTTCTAAGTATTAAATGCGATGTGACATTATAGAAAGTTCATTTTACTTTTTTTCCAAGTGTATTTTGATTGGTCGTTATAATTTTAAATCAGGAATGTTAAACGCAGAACAATTTTTACTAAACGTAGAATTTTTTTTTACATATTACATATAATACCACTATTATTATAATTTACAAAATGGTTCAATAATTTGAAAAAGTTACTATTTTACCTAAAAAACATCACACAAGTTTATTCGAATTAATTTTATCATCCGAATGAATAAATCGAAAAAACTTAAAAAGAAAACACGAAGAACACGAAGATCCACGAAGAATCGCTAAATGGGTGGAGCATCTCCGATTTGGAGTTTGCTTGAAGAAACTTGACAGACGGAGATGCTCCGATCTGGAGAAGTTTCCGATCTAGCGACTCCGTCAGACTTGGCGCTCGATCTGGAGCTTGGTGATCCGACGAGCACCATGCTCCCATAGTTGTTCGGCCTTTGAAATTTCGGGAACCTTCTGAGGTCGATTTGAGGTGACCGGTAGTCGACTTCAAAGCTGACCCGAACATGGTTCTGGTCAGCTTCAAAGCTGACGATGGTTCTCGTCGGTTACAAATCCAACGAGACGACTCGTGTGGTCGGTTTTTATCATTTTTAACCGTTTTTGCATTTCGTTTTGTTATTTTTTGGATTTTTTAATCAATTTAAATATACTAATATAATTGAGTAATAATTAACAACTACAACTACCAAATTAAAATAATAAAAATATTTTTATATTTGTCATTATCGATATAATATGGCTAATGATTGTACGGTATTGATTTTTGTTGTGTTATGATACCGTAGTGTATATATGTTTATATATTTTCGAAGATGTAATAATTTGAAATTTTTTTCCGAAAATGATACTAATTCAATATTTTTATTAGTTGAAGGGCCTTTTACAATATATAAAAAAGTGTTCTGCGTTTAGTAAAATGTGTTCTGCGTTTAACATGCCCCTTTTAAATTTGGTATGTTGATTGTGGAGCATTTTAAGTAGTTAAGATGTAGCACACCATATAACTTCCATGATTTATTTTTAGTATGTTAAATCCATATATAATTTTTATTTAATCTCATATATATTTATCTGCAAAACTCGGAAAAATATTTGAACATATATATAGATTTCACCGCGACAAGACGAATCCATAGACACCAAACTTGAATATTTTATTAATTAATTAAATTATTTTTATATTAAATTAAAAATCATGTAGGTTTATTAAATAATATAAATAGAAATAATAAGATTTTAAAAATCGAGCATTTATCATATACTTAATACTCCCTCCATTTATCAAAGAAATCAATATTTATTTAGGTATCCAATACAAATGGACACTTTAAAAATTAGCAATAAATTAACGTATTGTATTAAATAAAAACCATCATCTTATCAACATTTACGTGAATTATCACACGCTTTCTACTTTTTACTCATTATTTATTCAAATATTACCTTCTATCTTCTATACGCACTATATGGAAAATTTTAAATATAAATTTCAATTTATATATATTGAGTTTGTAATAATTGAAAATTAACTTTATTAGATTATTAATGCATTATTTTAAGGATAAAATAAGTAAAGTCATTAAAAGATCTTTAGGTGTTGCATAGTCAACTGTGGCACATCTTGGTTGCCGCCTGATCTTAGTATCATAAGCTAATTTTGATGCTACGGTTGAGTACGTAGAGTTTACATAGGGGTGGTATTGGTGTTGCTGCTAGGGATCAACGGGACCAATGTTATTGCTTGGCGTCAAACTTTGTGTCTTATGATTTTTTCTAGAAGGTGCGGAACGTTTAACTGACAAATTAGCAACTAAATTGTTTCAAAATTTTGAGTGGCAGCATGTAGTAATTAATTAAAGTGAATTTCTCTTTGGTGATTAAATCTCTTAAGTCTGCATATTATAGATTTGCAACTTTTTTATATTATAGAAGAAACCGAGACATTTAATGTAGAATTTTGTCCATTAGTAGTCGCTATGCTCTAATTTTATTTTTAATTTTTTTCATGATCAATCTTTCAAACTAATTACATACTCCCTCTGTCCCAGTTTCGTTTACACGTTTGACTTTTTCTGGACAACATCGTTCAATTTTGAGTTTGATTTACTCACATATGATACTTCCAATAGATTTTAAAAAAATATATAATGAAAATTTAAAATGTAATATTTAATAATATGAATTTTTGATTTTTTTTACCAACATTATTTATGAGTAATTCGCATACGAAGTTTGTAAGTGTTGACCAGAAAAAGTCAAACGGATAAATAAAACTGGGACGGAGATAGTAATTGATTTCAAACAAAACCTAGATGTTGAAATGTTTTCTATATTCTCAACTGTACTTTCAGTTGTGAAATGCGACTCATGATTGTAAACTTTATTTATTTGATAAGCATGCATAGTTCTTGCTTGGAATTGATTACATTTGAAAACTCCTGATGGAGAACAAATCGTCTAAATCGAATAACCGTTTACAGTCTCAAGATCAGACTCCACAAGATGGAATAAATTTGAATGAGTGGAAAGGTTCAAAACTATACAATTCTAAAAATATATTCTACATGTATTAGTTGTTTACCCAGTAGGTACTCAGTTCATATAACTGTTCTATCATTCGTGCATACAATAACATCTTCGCATTTACATCAATGGATGGAAAATAGACAAGGAAGTCAATAAACGAAAAGGTCCTTATTGCTTTAATATAGGTGGCTAAAATGATCACAAGATTGGCTCACTCTTGCCCAACGAAGGACAAACTCC
This sequence comes from Plantago major, assembly GCA_026545765.1. NCBI lineage: Eukaryota > Viridiplantae > Streptophyta > Magnoliopsida > Lamiales > Plantaginaceae > Plantago > Plantago major. The sequence continues at coordinate 27,737,834 of CM048839.1, read as the reverse complement.
AAAAATTCGCCCAACGTTGCATATATGACACTTAACACGGTTCGTTTCTTTAAACCTATACACTCAATTTTGTGTATCTTTCACATATTTTGTTTCAAGCAAATTATTCGTTATACATCATTTAGTATCCATTAGAATTATAGATACTCGACAGTAAATAATTTATTTTATTATTATGGTAAGGCCAAACCAATGATGCTGATGTGAAAACTGCTACTGCGACATTGATCACAACTATGGTGTAAGAGTAATATTCATATGCAAAAGTATACAAGATGGCCAGAGATCGCATCTCCTTTGATAATGTCCGTGAGGTAGGTCTTCAACTTATTGCAAGACGCCAGGGGATGGGCGAACTTATAATTTGCTTACTGCATCAGAAGTCACTACTATAGTAGAGGGTGATGTCGATAACTTACATGCAAAAAATCATATTATAGTTGATCAGATGAGGAATGGGGACTTGAAGCACATAACTGAGTTTCTTCGATGCTACCTTATTTTTCATTGTCCACTACTTTTCGTCCATGGAGAAGACGGATGGTATATCGATATTCAGATAAGTATTGTGAGTAAGATGTCAAATATTATTCTAAGGGAGTTCTTAGCTGTCCGGATACAAGATAGGGAGAATGAATGTCATCAACTCATACTTACCAGGATGTCATTATTACAATCATTATTGATTCTAGGATATTATATTTGGAGTACTTTATTCTCCGTTTTGAGAGCTAGAAGAGATACAGTTCTCCCAATGGATTCCTTGGGTATCATATCATTGATGCTTCCGAGGGTGCGAACTGCTTAATCAAGATTCGATATACCATTGAAGATCAATTCAGACTCGGTATGCAGTAAGATTAAGCCTAATTCGAATGCAACCTGTCTACTCAAGGAAACGAATGTTATTATATGGGACGGGACTACAGTGACCAATATGCATTGCTTTGAAGCGCTTGATAGGAGTTTGGGGGATTTATTTATCGACTAGCCACACCATTCAGGGGTTTGGTTATTGTATTTGGCAGAGACTTTAGACAAATATCGCCAGTGGTTGCGGGAGGGTCTAGATATGACATTCTTGATGCAACAATATGCTCATCCAAAATTTGGGATTCGTGTGAGGTCCTCAGACTAAAAAAGAACATGCGACTGCAAGTAACTAAATGTTTGTTTCACTTATGGTAATTTTGATTTGAGTAATTTGTATCTTTCTTTATATTGTGTAAAGTGTGTTTTGTGTTTTTTAAACTGGTACGTTAACAACTGAGATTCATGAGATGAGAGAATTCGCAAAGTGGATATTTCGGGTTGGTGATTGAGTTGTTGATGGTGATAAAGACAGTGACGTTGATATCAAGATGCTAGAGGACATTCTTTTTCAAGAAGTGAGTGATCCTATTCCTTCCTACCATTGTCCAAAGCACATATCCGTCCTTACTTGAGCAGTAAGATTATGCCTAATTCTGATGTAACATGTCTACTCAAAGAAACGAAGTTTATTATATGGGACGATGCTACAATGACCAGTATGCATTATTTCGAAGCGTGTGATAGGAGTTTGAGAATGTTATGCATCGACTAGCCACACAATTTGGTGGTTTGATTATTGTCTTTGGCGGAGACTTTAGACATATACTGCCAGTGGTTTCGCGAGGGTCTAGATCTGTCATTGTTAATGCAGCAATATGCTTATCCAAAGATTTATGTGAGGTCCTAAGACTTACAAAGAACATGCGATTGTGGGTAACTAAATGTTTGTTTCACTTATGGTAATTTTGATTTTAGTAATTTGTATCTTCCTTTATATTTTATTAAGTAATGCACAAATATCACAAGGATGCATGTGACGCTATGGGCATCTTATTCAATGATGGAGAGTATATTAGCGGTTTGAAGGGGGAATTCTATGGGAATTTGCGAGTTTTTTACGTCACCTTTTCATAATGTTGTTATCATGCAGCATGTCGAGGCCTGAGGAAGTGTGGAATAAAACATGGACTTTATTATCAAACGACATTATGTACAAGCATCAAAGGTTACTCAGCAATCCTGGTACAATAAATTTAAAGACTGCCCATTCCCACATACAATGGCAATCAGTTTAAATTCTGTATGTAATTGTCATGGATAGTGAACTCTCCATCCATTTTTGAAACTCACTGATGAACAAATTAAAAAAAAAAAACATTGCTATTATGCAAGTCCGAAGTTACTGAAGAAAAACTGCAACAATCTCAGTTCATTTGACAATATGTCCGTGCTGGATGAGTCTGTTATATAAAATGCTTCAAATCCATTCATTTTGCATTAGATGTTCTATGTTAGAATTGCAATGGAGCATAGCACAATGGTTTATACTCACAACTGACTGATGGATAACGTGCCATATATGAAATTATGTATATCGTCGATGGTCAAAATGGCGAAGTATTTTTCTTATACATCTACGTAGGGACCACAAAAACCTTTATATGGACAACGATGTGCCCTGTTTTTTAGGGCTAAAGAATATATTGTAATTACAGTTGCGTCCCGTGGGAATGCATCACTCCTTCTTTATAAAGGTATGACAGTAGTCTGGCATATTCGAGGTTCGGAATACCATTGCAAATCCCGAGGACTCAACATGCAATAAGCTCTTGATTCATAGGCCACATGACTGCTCAAGGAAGCTCGACTTATTATTTGGGATAAGGCTCCCATGACAAACCGACATTGTTTGAAGCGACCGATAAGAGCTTGAAGGATGTGATGGGTTGTTCAGATGAGCCATTTGGTGGGAGTAGTGATTGTCTTATGTGGGAACTTCTGACATATTTTGCCTGTTATTCCAGGAGGAATAGTTATAATATTGTGAATGCCTATATATATGCTCCTCTAGGATATGGGATGTTGTGAGGTGCTTCGATTGACAAAAAACATGAGATTGCAGGTAAATGGCCCGTTTTATCAATATACCACATATACTTATATCATACTCCCTCCGTCCCGGGTTCATCTTCCCGCTGGCCTGGACACAAATGTTAAGATAAAAATGAATAAAGTAGGAAAGTGGTGATAAAGTATGAAAAAGAGTAAATAAAGTATGGCAAATAGTGAATAAAGTAGGAAATATAGTGAAGAAAGTAAGAGAAAGGTTTTCCATTTAATGGATGTGAAGTTGAAATTGAGACGTCCCAAAATGGAATGCGGGGAGTTGAAATCGGAGGGAGTATATAACTTACCATTTTTTACGCCCAATTTAATCATATATAGTCTGGTTTGTCATCTTTCAAAATTTAAGAGACGTAAGAATTTGCTGAGCGGATAACACATGTCGGTGTGGGCATTGCCGCTGAACCTAATGATTGTGGGTTCATATCAAGATCCCCGAAGGTTTAGTTATTTGAGAAGTAAGTCATCCAATTCCAACCATTGTAGATAGTACACATCCTTCGTTGTTGTATCACTTAGGCGATCCATCACTTGACCCTGTATATTTCATCACGGGGATGTTCTTGCACCTACAAATGAAATATTTGATGATATAAATCAAATTTTCATGTCGAAGATGTCCAGAGACAGCGTTGAATATTTGAGCGCATATAGCATTGCTAGGGAAGATAATTTTGAGAACGGTCTTGAACATGTTTTCACCGTAGAATTTTTCAACATCATTAATTGCTCTAAATTGCCTAACCATAGGATCATATTAAAGATTGGGTGTATGATAATGCTTCTAAGGAATATTGATCAGACGTTCGAGTCGTGCAATGGAATAAGGATCATAGTTACTAATCTTGGGAAGAATATCATCGAGGCAAAGATGATATCTTGAATCAATGCATGCCAAAAGGTTTTCATTCCGAGGATGATGATGAGCCATCCGGCGGGATGAAGTTCCCTATCAATTGATTGGAGACAGCTCCCCATATTTGTCTGCTTTGCTATGACCATAAATAAGGGTAATTGACATTCTCGCTAACACGTCGGCCTCTACCTCCGCTCACATGTATTCAATCATAATCAGTTAAATGTTGCTCTTTATAGAGTTACTATCGTGAAGGGCTTGAACGTAGTAATTTGCGACGTGGAGAGTAATACATATGACATTACAACAAACGTAATTTATAAAGAAGTGTTCGACAAGTTATGAGTTGATTTTATCTTTTATGTGTATCTAATATATATGGTCGTGTTCAACTTCACTAATTTACATTATGCACTTTTCTACAGGTAGGGGTAACTTCCGATGCAATGTTGAAGCGATTAGATCATGCATTTTGTCACCTTGCAATTTTTATATGTATTTCAACTTCGACATGTTATTATACAAATTTATTTTAAATGTTTTTTCCATACTCGACGGGGCATTAACTAGTGTTACCTATACAATATCTCACAAAATGTTTGGTAAGTACGATATTTAGGCATTGTAATTATTGACTATGTAATGTCATTACTTACATTAATTAATTTTCTTACTGAAATTAACAGATGTGGATATCTTTGCATTGTGCCGAAAGATTGCAGCTAGTTTAGGGAAAGAGATAATTTGACTTTGCAGTATATATTTGCGTGAGAAAAAGCTCTCTTAATCATAATTTTATTTTCTAACTATGGCTCCAATTTTAATGTTTCTGATTTTGTGTTTAGTACAGACTTGTGTCAACGGAAGGGGACATTTCAGAAAATTAGAGCTCCCATCATCAATAGGTTCAGAAGCATTGGCTTTTGATCCAGAGAATGGTGGGCCTTACACGGGCCTCAATGATGGCAGGATTCTCAAATACCAAGGCCCAAAACACGGTTTTGTCGAATTTGCAACCACCGTTCCCAACAGGTAAGGATACCAGCTCGTTACTCTCCCATTTGTTTTAAGGTGGATTTAAGTCGAAAACAGATTCGAATTGGCCCAGTTTGATCTTCGGATCAAGGTTAAGCTCGGTGTTTTCATATACGTATTACGTATATTAGTTTAATTATATAATGTATGAACGTATTGTTTTATGTACAAAAACATGATTCTTTTCAATGTTATCGGGTCAATTTACTTTCAACCCGGTTATATAGATATGTTAGGTTTAGCTATGGTGATATATTTTTGGAACTTTAAAAATTTGTACACATTTTCCTGCAGGCCTAAGGAGAAATGCGATGGAACGGACGGAAATGACCCAAAACTCGCCCACATTTGTGGGAAGCCACTAGGCATGGATTTTAACAAGAAAACTGGAGAAATGTACGTTGTCGATGCTAACTACGGCCTGATGGTTGTCGGGAAACAGGGTGGCGTAGCCAAACTACTTTCCGGTGGAAACCAGACTCACTACGATTTCGCTGATGCTGTGGCTTTTGATCACGACACTGGTGCTGTTTACATCATAGACGTTGGCAGCATTTTCACTAAAATTAGGTCAGTAATTCAAACTTATCACCTGTCATAATTGAATAAGCTATGTGTCTATGTAATATAATCTTGTTATTTTTGTCAAAAAGCCAAGTAAGATATCTTATAAGCTAGTTGAGAAATTAGTATTAAATGGTTCCTCTACAAGTATAGCCTTAGAATTGAAATAGTAGAGTGAATTGCAATTTTGATACCCTAACTCATCATCCACTTCAATTTTGGTCCTAGGGTTTCCAAATTTGCACATTTGGTCCCCATTTTTGTATTCTGGCTCGTATAATATACGTATTTAGTCCCTTAAATTTATTTAACGCCAAATCATCGCCAAGTCACGCCATATCATCAATTGACTCAAATAAAACGTTGTTGACTGAAGAAGACTAATTGTAGGGAAACGTTACTTATTTATATATCTTCAGTAAATAGTTAAATAAAAATTAAAAAAAATGTAGTTTTGTTAAATTTTACTACATATTAATTAGTTCATCTCCTAATTAATCTCAATCAAACCTACATTTCCATCAAATTTCTAAAACGTTTTTTTGAGGAAAAATATAAAATAAAATTTAAAATTTAAAATAAAAATAATAAATATTAAACATATACACCTATATTTACAAAATGTTAGTTAGTCCATCTCATTAGTATTTTTTTAAATAGTAAATAATTTCGAATAATAAAAACTAATAAAAGTTTCATAAAATTTCATGAATCAACTAGACACAAAATTACTTAGCTGCTACTACTTAAATTTGGGTCAGATTAGTCACTTTTATTTAAACAGTTACAGATAAACCCAAAATGTGATTTTTGTTGACCAGAAACTAATTAACCGGAAACGAATATTAATGTAAATTAATTACAATTTACTACACATTTGACTCTAATATAATTTAAAATAATCCACATAATTTTTTTATTATAAAATAATCTCAAATATTATTATAAATTAAAATTAAAACCCAAAAAAAAAATTTTATTTCAAAATATACATATACCCCATTATTTTTCTTCTCCTTCTTCCTCCTCCCTCCTCCATTTTCTTCAAAAAAAGGCTCCGATCGGAGCGGAGCCTTCTCCGGGAGTTGAATTACAGCTCCGAAGAAGCTGTAAAAAGCTCCAGATCTGGAGCGTCAACAGCTCTGACAGAGCTGTTTTAACAGCTCCAACCGGAGAGCTATCAAGCAATCCGTCAGTTGTTTTCCAACTCAATCGAATGAGTAAAGCTCAAGCCTTTGGTTGGAGCGATACTTTATCTCCTAGGAGCGACTTTTTTGATGTAGGAAGAATAAAACGCCGGTTGTCGGAGGTGGTGTAAGGTAGTTGAAGATGGTGGGTGGAGGTGGTGGAAAGTAGTTGAAGATGGTGGGTATTATGTTTGAAGAAGCAAAATTTTGGGGTTGATTTGTGAGATTCAGAAATGTTCTTTGTATAGATAAAATAATGTTATTAATTTTGTATAATTTATTATGAATTAAAAAAATTATTTTAATCCTTTTTTCAATTTTTCAATTTTAATTTGGTTGCCTTATTTCTCATGAACTAACACTAATTCGCCATGTAGGACTCAATTCGCTTCCATGTCAGCAAAAACCACATGCTAATTGAATTGGGGGAAATACGGGGACCGTAATTGCAAAGTAATAGAAGACGGGACCGTATTTGCAAGGGACGTAGTACTTAGGGGACCAAATGTGCAATTGACTCTGAAATAGTACTAGGAATTGATTTGTTTGATATTGCTGTATGATTGTTTTGATTTAGCAGTATGTAACACTTGACACATAATTTTGTGCACATATATGCAGTAACATGACGGAGATACTAGAGAGCGGTTCAGACAGAACCGGAAGGCTACTGAAATACGACCCGACCACAAACAAAACCACTGTGCTCGAATCCGGACTTGCAATGCCGGCAGGCCTAGCACTAAGCTTAGACGGCTCATTCCTTCTATATGGAGAATACCTAACTTGCAAGCTCTCAAGATATTGGCTCAAAGGACCAAGAGCCGGTTCCTCGCAGGAGTTTGCCAATCTACCAGGGAATCCAGACAACATCCAGAGGACGAGTTCGGGCGATTTCTGGGTAGCTGTTAATGTCCAGAAACTGCAGCCTAACCTGACCGCATTTCCTCTGGGGCAGAAGTTTGATACACATGGAAAACTTCTTGAGACAGTTAATATGTACGGAGAGTACGGTTCTACCTACATTACTGAAGTTCAAAAACATCTTAACAAGTACTACGTGGCTTCAGTGTTTACTAATTTTGTAGGTGTTTATTCCAAGCTTGGTCGTTGAATAGAAAACTAATTGTTTGATTTGATGCATGATTATCAATTTATCCTCTCACAATTATGTGCATACGCATAAGTAGTAAGATGATAAAAGGGGATTCTATCTCGTACAAATCAAAGAGGATTGTTATATAAAACCGATAGATAAAGTATATGATGAAGAAAATCACAATAGAGAAAATTCTGGTACTCATGATAAACAACTAATTATGATAAATAATAAGACTGCAACTAATTAGTGAATATAAATAACAACGTCAAAATCTAACGGGTTAATCTAAAAGAATACAAGTCCAAATTAAAAGTGTCCGCTACTATATTTGTCTATCTGGTTAAGATGTTTTCTTTGTACTCTAGTTTAATAAATCTGGTCTCTAAAATGATTGTCTCTATCGTCCATTAACTCTACCTGTTATTCTTAAATGTAATCGATTTTTAATAAACGGTGTTTCAACATTAAGTTGGTGCTAGAATGTAAACATCAAATTCACCCTTTTTGACTTGCATCGGTGAATTTGGTGTAGATTTTTCGTGCACACTACACTAGAAGAGAAAATGATGCACATCTGATTTTTCGGAATGACAGTGGTGTATAAAGTATAAACTATTTGGGACTGGAGATATGTAATTTGTACTGGGGTAATTTTGAGTGCATTAATAAAAGTCATATAAACTTCTGTTCTCGCAATAAACCGTATGTCATGTTTGTAACGATAATGCAATTATACTTAAACTGGCACACCGTCATCCCCTATTTTTCATCGATCATTACTACTCCATCTATTTCAGAAAAATTGTTACATTTCTTTATTGATCGGTATGCCGCGTTTAATTTCTTCTTAAACGATATTAATAAATAAATTATTAAAATTATATAATGAAAATTTAGTAATTAAATTTTTATTATATGATTTTATTAAATTATTTACTATTATCGTTTATGAGTAATTTGTGATCAAACTCGAAGAAAGTTGACCGGTTAAAGTTAAAATGTAACAATTTCTCTAAAATGAAGGGAGTATAACTTAATTGCAATATCATTCACGGAGGTTCCGATTTTTATTATTTTGAAAAATTTAGACTATATACACGATAACACATAGAATCACTAAGTATTGATTCGATTAATTGCGGTGATGTTTATCATTAAAGAATAATACATCAAATCGATCGCCATCATATAAACCATATACTAATTAAGAATATCCTATCATAATTAGATGGAGATTTGTTAGAAGAGTATCATGATTAAATTTGTTGAAGCGAAACATACACTGTAGACGCGTGGTGGAGCAGGTACGGCTTCAGGATACCGACATTGACTAAATATTTCAGTTCCAACAACTATGGGCTTTAAAATCTTTCCATGCCTTCTACCAGAATCACTTCATAATAATTATGGTTGACATGTAATTTTATATAAAAAAATAAAATAAATTTTAATTATAAAAATATGGTAAAAAATGTCATTCTAATGGAAAATGTGTAATTTATATGAAACCGTACTAATTTTATTATTATTATTATTATTATTATTATTATTTGTTGAATGTGAGGTGACTGCAATGTATGAAAGTTTGTGAGACGATCTGAGTTTATAAAGTAATAGAAAAAGAGATCTCCAATCTGGTAAATAAGAATACTCGAGATAGGACATGTAAATCAACCGGTACAAGAATACGTGGTCCGTCCACTGAGTTTCCACCATCTTAGCCTAATAACACGGATTCACCACATAAACATTGGTAGTAAACTTTGAACTAGTAATTCATATTAATTATAATGAAAAATTGGGATTACAGTACGCGTGCTTATAGTGAAGTAAATGGCCTTTTGGCTAGCAGCCCTGCCCGGCCACATCCTAGCTTAACTCCAAGACCCAACAAAAGGGAATGTCCCAGAGCACATTCTAGAAATATTTCAGGAATAAATTAATCCACTACAAGAAAACCAGGAAAAAACGACGTTATGGGGCGTCGGACCATAACGACGGATCGGTAAACTGGGCGACGGAATCTATCCGTCGCCCAGTTGGGCGACGGATAAATATTTATCCGTCGCTTATTAGCGACGGATAACTTATCCGTCGCTAACTTGGGCGACGGATAAATATTTATCCGTCGCCCAAGTTTGACTTTTATTAAAAAAAAAAAAGAAATTATTTTTTTTTTGAAAACTGGGCGACGGATAGATTATCCGTCGCCTTATAGCGACGGATACCTATCCGTCGCCAAAAATGGCGACGGATCGACTCTGGGCCGACGGACACGTGTCCGTCGGCCCAGAGTTTCCTAATTTGGACGGACAGAGAGGCAGTCTGCCTCATTTTTTCATCTTCTCCCTTCTTCTTCCTCATTCTCTTCTTCTCCTCTCTTGGTTTCGGTGAATTGTTCGTTATTCCGCCAATCTTGGTGCCTAATCGAAGCTAGTGGGACAAGGAGTTTGTTTCTTCGATCAATTTCAGATTTCTACCGATTAATCAAGGTATTTTGGCTAAAACCCTAGTTTTTTAAAATTTGGGGATTTTGTTTATTTTGATTAATTTGAGCAATTATATGTATATATGATAATTATGTAGTAGTTAGTTTAGTTAATTTGATCAATTATATGTAATTTGGTATGTACGAATGTATGTAGTTAGTTTGATTTGTGTGTTAAGTATATATAGTTAGTTTAGTTAATTTGATATGTTTGTTAAGTATAGAAGTATGTAGTTTTGATTTGATAAATTTGTATGTTAAGTATGTAATTTGATATGAATATATGTAGTAATTCGATATGTATAGAGTAATTAGTTAATTTGATATGTATGTTAAGTATATAATATATGTACTAAGAGCTTGAAATGGTTAAATTATATGCCCAATTTTGTAAATATCGAACACTTAATTAATAATTAATTTATAAGCAACATATAATAATTAACAATTAACCTCTACAATCTTCTTATCCGAATTGGAATCGATCAAATAAATTAAATACGATCTAATCAATTGGAACGTCTCAGGTTAAAAATAAAGTATATATCTGATGAATTCGACCGTTCATGGATGTACGATCGTCAATGATAAATGGCAGAGTTTCTAGGAGTTTTGTAGAAGGGGTTAAAGGTTTCATCTCGTTTGCCATGGGACGTCCGGTTTGTGCAATTGGGGGGTTGATAAAGTGTCCTTGCACATTGGAAACCTGCAGAAACAAGCAATTTATGACGCTTCTGACAATATTCGAGCACTTGCGGCGTTATGGATTCATGCACAGTATCATGTATGGATTCATCACGGTGAGGAAGTACCGTCCATGGCATACCTCGATGGAGGGAGGCGGGGTTTGGGGCCGCCTATCGAGTGCCTTTCTGCTTGTCGGAACATGTGCATGGTGTATTGGGAGGAGGATGTAGATCTGTTGGAATGCAAGTTCTGTGGTAGGGAGCGTCACAAGTGATGCAGGTTCCACACGACTGAATGTAACACGGCCATGGCGACAAGCAACTCCGGGGTGTGTGTTAATGGTGCAGAAGAGTATGGCGACGCTACTTTGTTTGATTTCCACGGCAAGCTAAAACGAATTGTGAGGATTGAATATTCTGGATTGCCATTTAAACGAACCTTCTTGTTTGACGTTGAGTGGTATGATCCTAATCCAGGAGGTACGAGGAAGAACGAGCGGTATGAAATGGTTGATGTGAACCAAAAGAAGAGGTACCGAACCAAGTATGAACCATTTATTCTGGCGACTCAAGCACGACAAGTGGTGTTTCTTGAATATCAAGCGTAAAACGCGATAAGGGGAATGGTTAGGCGTGGTACCTATTCGTGCTCGCCGAAAGTGGAGTACATTGAGAAAGACGACTCGATTACCAACTCGTACCAACAAGAGGATGTCGATAAACAAGCGAAGATCCCATAGAAGCGGATGATGAGTTGTTTGATCTGCACGAGGACAATATGTAGTCTTAGAGGGCGGCTATAATGGTATATTATGTATTATGAGTAATTATATGTGTTATTATAATCATTATGTATTATAACTCGTACTAACACATTTTATTGTATTTATTATTTTTTTGCGGATGCATGACAGAGGCCGTCCACTATCGTCCCCACGCAGCGGCCGCATGATAGTGGTGGGTCGGGGACACCGTCGAACGAGGAGGCTCGAAGATCGTGACGGCGGTCTCGGATTCTGAGACCCCGAGGCGAGAGAAGCGGTAGTGGCTCTACCGGTCGGCCGGACACATCTTTGGAGGGCGACCACGATTGTCCCTACCTCGTGTTCGATCAAACAATCCCAACGTCACGTGGACGGCTTACTGTGATTTTCCCTATTAGTCACCAAGTAAGTATTATACATTCTTCTTAAATATGTAAAACATAGCATAATGATAGTTGACAAGTATAAATTGTTGTACTAAAGTAATGCATATTCGTTTCTTGTATCTTATACATTGACAATGACTTATGGCCTCGGGAGGTGCACAACAAACTAGGTGACATCTTCCAGGGCGGAGAGAACCAAGCGTGGTGGTGAGTGTTGGAGCCACATCTCGGGCGCATGAGGGCGAGTACTTGATGGTGAGGGTAAGTTAAAATATGACATTCATTTGTTTGTAATTATAATCGTTTTAATATGAGTGGTATGTTAGCTACTGTATGTGAGTGGTATGTTAGCCACTTTATTTGGGTGATATGTTAGTCACCATAGATTTACTAAATTTTAGGACACTATGAGAGGTATGTTAGACAATTGTATGTGAGTGGTATGTTAGCCACTTTATTTGGGTGGTATGTTAGTCACCATTGTGTTAGTAAATTTTAGGACAATGTGAGTGGTATGTTAGCACTGTATGTGAGTGGTATGTTAGCCACTATATGTGAGTGGTATGTTAGCCACTTTATTTGGGTGATATGTTAGTCACCATATCTCATTATGTTGTTAGGACATGTATTGACTTTGGATGTTGTATGAAATTGGGAATGTAGAAGGAGTACTTCATTCCCGAAGAGTTGATCCCAGATCCGGGCGCGTTTTACGATATGGGATCCAAACTGAGGATATGGTCTCAGACGGAAGGCCATTCGGGATCGGGGTGCCCAATCCCTCCACGAGTTGATGCAACGAGTGGGCCTTTGGGATGCTCATGGCGCCGAATCGATGTCCGTGGCGTTGCTTGGACCAACAGTAACCGGGCATCCCGATCGTCTGGCAGAAGGGCCATTCACCACCTTGGGAGGCGATCTCATCGATTATTATCAATCGGTGCGTATATATGTTTTTGCAATCTAGCATTACGTGTATGTATGAAGTCTCTGTTGCTCTATTACTTGTAGATGATAAATTGTTGACTAGATCTGGTTTGATTCGGTGGCACGGGAGGTGACATCCAGTATGCCATCTTCAAGAAGGCCAAGGAAGGCGGGTATGGACCGATTGCCGCCTCGTCTATCATGATATGTTTATGTTGCTTAAAGTTCATATTTGTACACTATTACAAGTTACTTTTTAAAAGCGATGGCGATCATTATATCTGCTATTTACGATTTCAGCCGAGGTTGATGCTCATGTGGCGAGGCAGAGGACGAGACGGGTGATGTGTTGTCAATCAACAAGTTGACAACATCTTCTAGAGGTCAACAAACCGACAAGAAAGGACGAATATATGGACTCGGAGCCTCGGTTTGCATCTGGCTAGTCCGTGCTCCTCATCATCATCCCAAGATCCAGACGTCCGGTTTACACAGGACTGTGTCTCGAAATGGTGCGATCAGAAGTCCGGAACAAAGTTGCTCGGCTAACTCGAGAGATGGAGCAACAAAGGGACGAGATGGAGCCATGACGAGAAACGAAGGAGGAGAACGGCGCCTTGATGGAAGCGATTCATGTCCCGTTCGCCATCACCCACCCCACCCCGTCGATAGCTAGTTATGTATCTGTATGTTCGGATTTTTTTCATATTTACACTTGTTTGGATAATTTCTCCAGCTCCGAATATTACTTTTTTATTCATTGAAACATTTTCCGTATTATTGATTTATTATCGAACATTATATTGATTAAATAGGTGAACTACGAAAAATAGGGATTAATATGAAATAAATAGTGACGGAAGTAGTGACGGAATTCACGATGTGGAATTAGTGCCGGAATTCATAGTGACGGAATTTCAAATTCCGTCACTAGTCCAATTAAAATATTTAGCGACGGATAGGATCTATCCGTCGCTAAATATAGCGACGGATAGATTCTATCCGTCGCTAAATATAGTGACGGATAGATTATCCGTTGCTATATTTAGCGACGGATAGAATCTATCCGTCGCTAAACTTTCGGAATTAAAAAAAAAAATAATTGGTCAATCCGTCGTCCAGTTCGTCGCGAATTGGACGACGGATTGTTATCCGTCGCCACAGCTCCAGCGGGGCGACGGATTTTCTACGGATTTTCTATCCGTCGCCCGATCCGTCGCCAGAGCTGGGGCGACGGATAGCTGGCCTGTAGCGACGGATCTATCCGTCGCTACAGGCCAGATTTTTTTTAGTGATCTAGATTAATAACTAAGCGACCCAACTAAATAATCAACTTCCAAAGGCCCTTATTTCTCCTACTAGCCGCCCCTCCTCAATACAAATACTTCGGGTTGGACTTCTGGTGCGTTAGAATACAAATTCCTAACAATTAACTCGTGAAGAATCAAACTACCATTCAGATCGGTAGATACTAGTAGTATGATATAGGTCACGTGTTCCACATGTATATATGATATTGTTCGTTTTGAGTCGAAATCTCACAACATTGTTTTTGGATTAACAAAAATAATACTCATAGGATGTTGAAAAGATATTGTTCGTTTTGAAAGACTGTATCATTTATACAACGGCCTCTTTAATGATTATTGATGTTGGAAAGATTATATCACAAATCAAAATAAACCACTATAATATCATTTGTAACAACCGACCTGGCATGAAATCAACTCATGCATTGAATCAACTTGTATGTACATAAATAATTTGTCCACACAAATCTCGGTGGTGTGATGTTATTGTATGTGCAACTTTAGTTTCCAGATTACATTTCACTTTGTTTTCACACATTACAAAATAATTCCGTACAACAATCCTGTGATACGCGCAAAAGTGAGTTATCTGTCCCGTATTGATTCACAATTGTATCAAACTTCCGGCCTATATGTCCAAAGAGATTTGCATTAACTAATAATTAATGTCAATTGTAATCTTCAACGATCACATTAATTAATTATAATAATGTTCCAAATTTCCAATCCAAATCCTGAAAGCATTGTACATGGTTTAACAGCGCTACGACGACACATTTGCTATAGTCCAAAACAATAATATTTGGTACAGATTAACAACTCACTCACGCAAGTTAATGATCACATCTTATATTAAAATTTTATGCTGTAACATTTTTTTCAAAAGAATATAAAGTCAAAGAAAAAAAATACAAAGTATCCTGAGATACGCTCGATATAACTTATCAGAACATGACTTATGTTATTAATGTGTCAATTCATGTGTTAATAATAAAAAATTGAAATGGACCATTCTCTAATATGAGAAAAAAAAATACCAATGCTGAGAACATAAACGTTTTCAGGGGCGGAGCCAGAATAATATATCGACTAGGGCGTGCATCTTAAAAAATTAACTACAAACAAAATAAAACATATACAATGAAAAAAAATACACAAATATTGGCATTCTTACTGGAAAATCAACTATACATGTGTTTTATAAGAAAGAAAAACAGAATTTCACATTGAAAAGGTAGGTCGAAACGTTGAAATAGCGCGAAAATATACACTAACCTTTTCTTTAAAGGAGAAAGGGCAATTGCCCTACCCAACATCAACACAGCTCCGCCCCTGAATGTTTTGATTAATAACATCGATGATTTTATTGATAACCTATTAGGTGGGGATTGTGCTCTTTGGGTTAAGAAAATCTTTTGTCATTTCTTATGGGGTGGGGTTTTGGGCGGGGATAGAAAGGTGGCGTGGGTTAAGTGGGTAGATGTGTGTAAGTCAAAGGAGCAAGGAGGTTTGGGAGTAAAAAATTTGGAGTGGTTCAACTTGGCGTTACTTGGGAAATGGGCTTGGAGACTATTAGGTGGGGATTGTGTTCTTTGGGTTAATGTTGTTAGGTCAAAGTATGGTAGTTTTCATGATATTGTTGCTGATTGTAGGAGCGGTAAAGTGTGGAATAAAAATTGGTCCTCTTGGTGGGGGGACATTGTGAAATTTGTGGGGTGTAGAGATTGGTTTTGGAGGGGGGTAGGTAGGTGTTTAGGTGACGGAAGGTCTACGCGTTTCTGGGTAGATAATTGGTGTGAGGGGGAGCTGTCTTTGAGTGAATTATTTCCAAGGCTTTTTAGCTTGGAATTGAATAAAAATGTCATGGTTGCCGATAGATTAGGAGCTGTTCAGGGGGAGAGTTTTGCAGGTTGGTCATGGAGACGGAGATTATTTGCTTGGGAAGAAGAATTGCTACTTGAGTTAGTTTCTTTTATCAAAAGGTTTACGACGGATGAGTCGAAGCATGATTCTTGGATTTGGTCTTGTGCTAAAAATTCCAGGTACTCGACTAAAGACGGCTATATTCAGCTGATTCAAAGGAATGATACTTCAGGAAATTTGCAAGGACAAAAATGGACAGAGTGCGTATGGAATAAATGGGCTCCACCCAAATTGAATTCGTTTGTTTGGCGTGCGGTTCAGGACAAGATTCCAACACTCTGTAATCTGAAGAGGCGACATATTCTGTTCAAGGACGAAGAAACATTCTGCAGATTGTGTGAAGACATGAAGGAGGAAAATATTTTACATCTGTTTTTTCAATGCAGCTTTGCTGTCAAAATCTGGACATACTTTGCGAAGTGGTTGAATCTCAATATAGTGTTTAAGGATAATGTGTTGGAAAATATGATGAAGTTTGGAGACCTGTTCACGGCCAGCTGCAAGGAGATGGGACTGTTATTTTGGCATGGAATTATTTGGTATATTTGGAAGACCATGAATGAAATTATTTTTCAAGGAGGCAAGCTTGAGGCTCAAAATACGGTGGAGGCTATAAAATATAATGTGTGGCAGTGGATTTCCAGCAAAAATTTGGTGAACTCTTCTTACTGCTTTACAGATTGGGGCCAATTCCCAACTTGGGTAATGAATTTGAAAATTAGGAATCCAAATTAGTAGTTGTTCTGATGTGCAATTGTTTATCACATTTGGGTTGGCTCTCTGTTGTAATAGTTTGAGGACCATACTGTGTACTTGATATAGCACTCCTTGTGCTGTATGAGATTTATGAAATGAATAAACTTTTTACTGTTTCAAAAATTTTTATTGATAACCTAGTTATGTGTCAAAATAATTTTAGAGACTGTATCTCAGGAAACGTACTCTAAGAAGTTTGTATAAAATAAAACTATCTATATAATACATTATGCAAAAAAGATTTTGATGCATTCTAGAGTGTCGTCAAACAATTATTTGGAAAATCCTCATGATGTGATTGGCCATTCTTTTTGCTGAGTGTTAAACCAGTTTATTCTGATTGGTGGAAAATTTTAAACCTTGATGATGTGTATTGAACTGGTTATAATTACCGACATAGAACATTTTAAATTGAAATGGATTCTTTATTTTGGTAAGTAGCATCTATTCTGGCCTCGGTTATTTCCATAGTAGTTTAAACAAGGAAATTTCAACATGCCATAATCACTCAATTAATAATATCGTACGATCAAATCTTGAAGAATTATTTTTGTTTTCTTTTTGAAAATAGATCTTGAAGAATATTGATGATGAGCTAATTTAGTTTAAACTCTTCTTACATTTGACTTATGAAATCAACAGGAACATCTCCGAAATATGATCCACTCAGTTTAGTTTTGTTCAGTTCTACTTAGTTATATTTTATACTACAATTCAGTTTAGTTCCATTTAATTTAATTCAATTATGTTCTGTTCAGACGAAGAGAACATAGCCTAATTCTCATGTTACATTCATTCACTCATATCGGTAAACACCGCCTAAACCTTTGCCAGAAAATTCAATATTATAGTTTTAAAAGGCCAAACCCGTAGAGCTGTAGATCGTGAAAAGTAGAATAGGAATATGATTGATTCAACTTTAACCGAGATCGCAGAACGAAGATGGACATAAAAGAAATCACGACGACATTGTTTAGGATGAAGAAAGATATTTAGTTCTATTAAGTGATATATCAGATCGTCCAATGACATCAACGTGTGTTATTTACTTGAATATAACTTGGCTATTCTTGGTATATTAGAATTTAGAAGGAGGAGGGATGAGGCGGTGAAGACTGTGTATTTGTATTAAAACTTGGGTTAAATGCCCTATAAGCCTTAAGTTATTTGAAGATGTAAGCAAATCCCCTGATTAACGAATTAGTACAAAACCTTTTCAAGTTAATACAAAATTTGCGCGATACTCCACTGAGTTAATAAATTAGTCCTTGAGTTATTAAAAAAAATATGCATGACACATGTGAGGCATTATTTATTTGCGATTTATGAGGTACACTAACGTTAGGTGTGACTAAGGAAGTTCCTTCACGTATTCTTACTCCAAATTAATACGACTAAGTGGACTGGACATTCTCATTTCAGTTTGTTATCTTTTTCCTTCACCTTTTTTCTTTCGCATGACTAATAATGAAACGGTACAATTTATTGATATGTAGTGACAATTTTAATTGGTGTTATTTATAATGTTTGCTACGAATTAATCTTAAACTGCAAATATAAAATGTTCTACTAAATCATACAATGAAAATTTAGACCCTAAAGTTTCATAAGTAACTTTTGCGAGGGACAATAACAAGGGCTTTAGGAGTGATGCTCATTAGTTAGATTTAATTTAATTTATTTGAATGATATGTTGAGATTTTCATAATAAAGCCGAAGCTAATACTATTAAGTTACAGGTGTGGGGATGTTGACTGTTGAATTGGATTTCAGTTTTAGAGAAAGAATACGTTATTTACTATGGTGTTGACGGGAGCATCCACTACGTACTGATTCTTACTTGCGGTTTAAGATTAATTCGTAGATAAAGTTGGAGACAGTTGACCGAAAAAAGTCAAAGTGTGGAAACCTTTGATCCGGGCGGGGAAATAGAATATTTTACTTTTAAATTACTTTGAGGTCAAATTTTAATATAAATTACTCTTAAATTACATCATACAAAAAAACTAATAAAATGATATTAAGAAAGTTTAGTAAGTGTAGTGTACTTCCATAAAATATTTTCCCCGTAAACTCAAGAGTAATTTTTGTGGACAAAATCGAACTCAAAAATTACTAGAAAGTCAAATATTACATTTGTTCTGAGACTTGGAGGGTACATTAATTCACCAACTTTTCATGGAAGGTTCTAAACGAGTTCGAGTATGATCTGGTTTCAGGCCTATTTGTATTATGTCAGGTCTCTTGCATTATTAATGGGTACCGAACAAATCTGAGTCTTATAGGGCGCATTACTTTGACAACCCCTATTAAGTTTTCTAATTACATCTCCCCAAATATGAAAACCATAACAACAACCTCTAATATTCAATTTTTTGTTGACTTTAGATTTTTTCAAGCAAAAGCAAAACACCCAAGCAACGATAATCGTAAACTGTGTTGCGAGAAGGGGTTGTCGGGTTGGGAGATCGTGTTGGGTTGGGGTCATGTTTCACGAGTATGGAACATGTTTGGGTGTATATCCAATTCGGACTCGAATGCCATTATTTAGAATGAGTATTGTGCGGGTTTGCATGGGGTTGGATAGCACCTGGCCCATTTAAAAGTCTATTTTGGAAGTTGTCTTCTCAATCGAATTCCTTAATATGATTAATTTCTCATGTGCGACTAATCATAGGTTGTGCTAAAAGTTGGATATATGGTCATGCTTTTGAGGAATATTGAGTAGGCTTTAAAGTTGTGCTACTCTTGGAAAGCATATAATCGAGGCAAAAGTTATGTATGAAATAATTGCAGGATAAAAGTTTATCATTCTTAAGGTGATGATAAGCCCATCATATGAATCAAACTTTCCTCTCAATTTCAATAAAAGATAGTTCCCATATCAATTTGATTCGCCATGGTAATAAGCAAAAGTTAGGGACAATTTATTTCTCATGCCAGAATGTACATCACACCAGTATTAGGCCACAGTCAGTTAATGTTTCTCTACTCATGGTCACCAATAGAAATGTTATGTATGTATTGATTTGTGCAAAAAAATGTAGTAACAAATTATCCGCTAATTTTAAATGGATTATGGAACCGGTACCCGATCCATAATAATTAACAAGTCTGGTTCGAGTGATAAATCCATTAAACTCAGGATGACCTAGAACCCGTTTTTCTGAATTGACGTTTTGGTCGGGGAGGGGGGGGGGGGGGGTATTAACCCCCAAGGCGAAAATTTTGGGTAGCACCCACCCACCTCGGGAGAAAAATTTGTGCACAAAAACAAATTTCCACATGTTTTTCTTTTTGCAATTTTGGTCGGGGGAGGGGGTGCGAAAATTCTTTGTGGGTTGGCTTTAAGCCGGGTTTTAGGTGTGTACGGGTGTACAACCTGACTCATACTTAAATAAATTGTCGAACTTTAATTTATTTGGGTTAGCTTTGGGTTGATTGTTACCCATTTAAAGAGGCCTACATATAATCATCAACATGTTGTGTAAATATGTGTTCTACAAGTTTATTACTATTAAATAAAAGAGACTTATAAGTATGTTACATCTATATCGAGAGTATCAATTTTCATTAAAATTAATATTTTCCAATAGTCACATGTATGAGTTGTTTTTGTATGAACTTTTGATGATTCTAATTAGTAATAAATTCCCACCGGCTGTAAGTTCTTAGATGTTTGCAAACTGAAAATGTTGTGATTGTGGAGTTCCATGTAAATAATATGACTTTTTTTTACCATACTCGACGGGTCATTAACTAGTAAATTAAAGAATATAAATGATATTATTTGATTTCGCCGGTGAATGTGGATGTGATGTGGTGTACTTTACTTGCACATAGAGCATGAATGCACATGTATGCATATCGACAAATCCTACAAATCCCACACCGACTCTGGATTCTTCCAGAATTTTTTATTCTATTAATCTAATAAAATATAGAAAAGAATAATACAGTACTTAAAAAAAATATGACAAGTATTATCCATGAAGGTAGTGCTATTTGTAAATTACCTTTTTAGTCCCTGCGCCTTGTGCAAATTACTTTTAGCAATTTTAAATTGTACTAGCACTTTATAAATATAGAATAATAAAACGACTATAATATTCTCTCACTGACCAGCAAAAACTAACACGTAATTACTGCTAGTCTGCTATGTTGTGTAACATAATCCTATTTTAGCTTTGATCAATGAAGTTTTGTTGTTCCAATCCCTTTTTAAGACAAACTTTAAGATGGACATAACATAATTATAAATATCGATCTTAGTCTTTAATTATTTTCAAGAAACCTTATCAGTACGATGCTATAACTATCTGATAATAATTCTACCAAAAAATTCCCATGTATATATGTATTGAGATAGTATTTGATCGTATTTGGGATTTTTTTTTTTTTTTTTTTTTTTTTTTGAGAAATCTATAAGTATTTGTTTTGAGGATCATAAACTATCAAAAGACTTGTAAAAAGGCAATAAAGTTAATTTATTGAGACGTTGAATTTATAGTCCCTAAAGTTGACCAACAATTCGAACCTTTTTCTCAATCTCACGTCGGCCATGACATCTACAATCCTTCTTTTTTTCGTTTTCCTTCTATGTACGGAGAGGAAGAAAATCTTTCTAAACTTTATACTCCTACTTGTTAGTTGTTGCAGGATTTATTATATCTGGATTTCACCATACACACTTGGTCCTGACGTACTGCCATATTAAGCATGATACTATTGAGATCCAAATCCATAAATGTGACATATAGTACTACTAGTTTGTTCCTTTAAATCTAAGGTAACATGTGACATGATTATAAAAACAAACAATTCTACATTGGACCATCTCACTCGATCGACCGGCTTATACAAACACTTGTCTGGGGGTACACTAACCTCTTTCATAATTCTTCAAGAGAAGAACAATTTGGGATCAGTGGATTTAGGATTCTTCATTCCGAACCACATTAAATCGTGTGTTATTTATTTTTGAATGTTTACTCGAGTGTTAATCTTTTTGATTGTTTATTGTTTGTGCGGTTGATTGATTTGATCGTGCTAAAATTAACACCAATAAAACGCCAATGTGAAGTCCAACTCCATGTTAAAGTGAGAAAACGTGGTAATTCACCCCACTAAAACCGCACCTTTAATTATTAAGCATGGTCGCTAAAGCAAGCAAGGTCCCACTAAGTTTGTGTTTGTCCAATTGAAGCTACGACGAAAAATCAGAAGACCACATTTGATTTGAGTGCCAGCTTTGCTTTTCTGAATCTTATTATATCAAGACAAGGCCACTATAAGTTAACAACTCCACTTGTTAGTTTCATCATCATATTTCATATTCAAACACCACCACCACTTGAATAACATACTCCATTGCACACTATCACATGGCCGTACATACTCACATTCTTCTTGTTTTGTGCCTGTCACACATTACTTATCTAGTCCAAGGAATCCAATCCTTCTCCAGGATCCAGCTCCCAGCCACCGGTTGCGAAGCCTATGCTTTCGGTTCCGGCAACAACGGTCCCTATACTGGTCTTAACGATGGCAGGATCGTCAAGTTCCAAAACTCCAAAGTCGGCTTTGTGGACTTTGCCACCACAACTGCCAACAGGTAACATTTTGACACTCTTTGTTTTCTAACTGTGCCGTGGATAACTGTCTTGCCAACTGAACTATACTTCGTTCTGACACAGTTTTAAGATCAAGAACATGAGTAGCTTAGGTACTAATTTTGATATTTTGCAGGTCTAAGGAAACGTGTGATGGAACGGATGGAAATAACTTGAGAACGTGCTTGGTTTGCGGGAAGCCATTAGGACTCGAGTTCAACCGTAGGACGGGTGAGTTATACGTTCTTGATGCGTACAATGGCCTTATGGTTGTCGGAAAGAACGGAGGAGTGGCGACTCGGCTTGCCGGTGGAAGGGATACTCACTTCGATTTTGCTGATGGGATAGATATTGATCCCATCACTGGTGTTGTTTACATCACTGATCTTGGCTCCATTTTGCTTCACAACAAGTAAGTTTTTTAAAGTCCTTTTTACATGATACTCTGGTTTTAGGGAGTAAAAATAAGGAACATGGGGTTTGAAAATAGCGACAGGAAAGTTGAAAAAATAGTCTCATCCAAGAGACCGAGACCGAGACCAACTTCCCAACTACCATAAACAAATGGCACTGTTTAAAATATCTGGAAAAGTACCTGCAAAATTCAACGGCTCTAATATCACATTTAGTTCCTACGAGGTTGTACATATTTTGGTTTTACAAAATCCGAGTTAAAACTAGATTGAATGCAAATTGGCAAACATTTAAGTTAAAATAGCAAGTATTCGAACCGTACTTCTAGAGACACAAAAATAAAACTGACAAACATTATAGTTATTTTTTTTTAAGCAAACAAACATTATAGTTATTGCTAAACACATTACAATTTTATAAAAAACAACGGCATCGGTGTTACACACATGAAAATGCATAAAATGTTCAATCACAAAACATTGTAATTATAATTAAAAACATCAGTTGGGTTCTCGATAATACATGTCATTCCAATACTTTGTGAAAGTCGAAACATGTAAAAAGTTACTTAAGTGTTAAGTTTTGTTAGTTGTGATTTGTGAATATTATTGATAGAATTCCATCTCATCTAAAAAGCAAGTTCGAGGTGTTAAATCTAGTCATTTATATTTATACTCCAATAATCCCCGCACTCGTGGCCGATTTCTTCGGAGATTGTCTCCGTGGAGATGCGAACCCAGGCTGGCCGTGAGCCATAGGCTCTGATACCATGATAGAATTCCATCGCATTAAAAAGCTCGAACTTGTAGAGAGGTGTGATATCTAGTCATTTATATTTATATTCCAATAATTATTATGTTGCAAACCTCCTCTAACAGAGTGGACTCTATATATTTTTTGCAGTAACATGACAGACATACTCCTCCAAGCCAAGGACAGAACCGGAAGACTACTCAGATACGACCCGAAAACGAAGCGTACCACCGTGATCCTAACCGGATTAGCCATGCCTGCCGGTGTGGCAGTCAGCAGGGATGGCTCGTTTGTACTTATCTCCGAGTACCTAACCTCGAAAATAACAAGATACTGGATCAAAGGGCCCAAAGCCAAGACTTCAGACACATTCGCGGTGCTTCCAGGAAATCCGGATAACATAAAGAGAACAAGATCAGGGGATTTCTGGGTAGCAGTAAACATCCAGAAATTGCATCCTGAGCTTACTATTTTCCCCTTGGGACAAAAGCTTAGCCCAACTGGCCAGATTCTTGAGACAGTCAACTTCTACGACCAGTACAACGCTACGTACATTACCGAAGTTCGTGAACATCGTGGCGCGATTTATGTGGCTTCGATTTTCACGGATTTCGTGGGTGTCTATAGGAAGGGGATGATGTGTGGAAATTAGACGGTAGTGTACTTGTGTGATTTTAGGTTCTTGCTGGAGATCATACATCCCAATGTTTTGTGTTGTGGGATGATTTATTTGATAGTGCGTTGTAGAGTTTCGGATCATTTTATCGGTACAATTTAGCAGAGTAGAATTTTAAGTTGAATATGGATTGTCATCATCATTTGCCTTCTTCAGTTTGATCTTACATGGAGTAAATAAATTTTGGATGAGTTTATTGGAGATTACTCAAATCTACAGATAAATTACTTTACATCAATCTCCTAATTCTTTCTCTGGGGATGAAATGTTGATATTTGACATTGTATTTTCAACAAACGGCAATTGAGGAGAAATGTACAAACTGATGAAGAAAGGTACAGCAGAGCTTCTGAACAGCATATGCATTATTTATTCACAGAATCACTTCTGAACAGATCTTAGTGTGCATGATGATTACCTAGAGAGGTTCTGTCAGGTGCTTGGCATCAAAGGGCTCATGCGACCTTCCTTGTGAGCTGTTCTTTCGATGTGCTTTCAAATATTTTATCCGCATTTCCAACTTCAAAACCATCTCGTCTGTGGAACTCTTCAACCTACGAAATTGACAGACAGGGTTATTATATGAGTACAAACATTGCTGCTCTTGTTTGGGACTTAAAGGGGGGTCAACGACGGAAACAAAGATCAAGAATACATTATCAGATGCTTTGATATTCCTCGTAGGTTACAGGATCTACACTCAGTTTATTAGACCTTACGCAAGATTTCTGCCCCAAGTTGGGTATAAGAAAGTAGAGTTTCAGAGGGATATATATGTGACTATAATAACTTGCAAGAAGGAAATCAACAAATTCGGCATGACATGACATTAACATGCATACAATTTTAGGATTACAGAATTATCTTGTGTTATTGAATGGATGCACGACCAGACATTTTTTGGATCTGAATGCCATGATGAACATAAATTAAGATTTTTTACTACGACGGTGAAGAATTCACATGTTCACTGCACTCATTTTTATGAAGACCGGTATTTTCAAATACTAGTTAAACTGTAATGAATCTTGTTAAGGAGCTATAAACAAACCTTTTCCTCCTGAAGATCTTTGAACTGAGGAAGTACAAGACGCTCAGCAAACTCAATGTATGAGCACGGTATAGATTCTATGATTCCATCAGAAAACTGGAAGGAAGCTGAATCGGCTACTGTTGAGCTTTGTTGCAAGAGACCATCAGGACTCACTGATAAATAAAGAAAACATTGTAAATTATCAGATCATTTTGGGGAGTTATATTGATAACTATATAAGCTCATGGTATTATGATTGATTTTGAAAAACACACAGGGGTTTTAATCGCTAGCCAAACAGTCTATAAGATTTTCCTTATGAGCATAACCTAATTCCGAATGCCATGATAAAGCAGACAGGAACAAATAAAAGACAGCATCAGGAGGAATCTCCTGAGTCATGAAGAGACCAATCTATGTCAAAAACGGGAATTATACCTATGCTCGAATGACAGTTACATGAAAGAAAGTTCTATACATAACAGATAAAGTAATTGCTAGTTCAGACTGACCCTTTAGAACACCGCCCTCAGAGTTCAACTTAAAACCATTCTCCTCAATGAACTGATTGAGACTTTTAATATTCCTTAAATGTGACTTGAGCCGATGAGTAGATATCGTGACATGGTTCAACGAGTATCCATTGACAAGAGTCCAAGCTGCATATTCACTTTCCCTGTAAATCAAAAGTTGAGATGTTAAGAGTTCCAGTATCTGCAGTGGTGTTTGTTTTGAGCCTGAAAAGACCTCCAATAACGTAGACTACTGATGAAAGTACACAGAAATAACTACCCTAAGACCTACATAGTGCAATATTTTCGTACTTTTATGGTACACAAACAGCAGAAATCTATTCAAAGGAATTATACTATTGTGGCAAATCTTACATAAAGGATTTATATACCTAGCCAAATCTTGGAATTCAGAGTACGAAGGCTTCTCCCATGTTAATGATCCCAGAGAACTTGCCAATGCTGCGTGCATATTTCCATTACCTGATAAGTTGGTATATTTTCCTATTATTTTCTGCATGGAAGAAGGAATGAGTGTTAATCCAAGGGGTCTCAACTACTACATTACAAATTATAAATCATCGGATAGTATTCCTCTGTTTCTAGCAAACACATAAGCGAACCAAATGAACTTTAACCAACCTGAGCTTCTGGAGTCAACTGATCAACTAGAAGTTCTGATATAAATATTCGAGGCAATGGTCCATTCACACCAGTACCAGCATCTGCATGTGGCGGAACATTGGGGGGCGAAAACCAATATGCTTTTAACTTTTTAGCAGGAAATCTCAACTCTTCTCTTTGGACATAACCGAAATCCAAGAAGATTCTCGCCATGGATTCAATTCCATGACCATTGACCTAAGGTAAGAAACAACTAATGCTTAATATTCATGACGTTTATCCACTAAAAGAATGTGTCCTAACAAAGGGGAGAATGTGGAAAAGGTGTTGACTGAAAATCAGTGATGACTACAGAAAGCATTACCCCGAATGTCCTAAAAGCAAAATGATCATAACAAATACGCTCATCGTCAGCTGAACGAACGAGCTCCAGAATAGCTTTAGCAGTTGGGTTCTTATTCACATAAATGGTCTCCATGCTTGCTAAGATGTTTCTCAAGAAAGATTCTCCTCCCTGCAATAACAAGGATCGAGAGGAATTCGTTTGTTATTACGCTAGCCAAATGGTAAACAGGGTTCCTCCTGAAATAAGTTAATTTGGAACAAAGTTGAAAATGACTGGGTACTAAGTCACAGATATATAAAGTATAAACACAATCAAACTACATATGTGAATCATTTCAACATTCACTTGCTAATATCTCGGTGCATGTGAATGTTACAATCAGAAGTTCAGAACATCGAGTAGCATCATCGATTTGGTGTCCTGACACTTTAGTGATCAACTGAGCTCTTTCTATCCAAATTTCCAATCGTGCTTGACCAAAAACGAATAAATTCACTTAATTCATCAAATTCCTACTTTTCCATTTACAATGCAGAAGCAAAATCATACTGGTACATCATCGTAAACTCGCATATATATTTTGCAAACTCCATTTACTCATAGATACGCACAAGATTGATTTTTTTTTTTTTTTTTGAAATTAATACGCACAAGATTGTTTATTCTTAACAATTAGATCCAAATTCGAGCTAAATCACTCTTTTCTTCCTAAATCACTAGCTTAGTTCCAAGTTCCAACATCCTTAATTGCTCTGTTCGTACTTAATTGCAATTTGCTGAAATAAAGCCTCGTAAGCATTAAAAAAGGCACAACTCAGAGATAAAAATTCCTTAAATAATCAATTTATGCACTATGCAGCAAGCAAGTACAATAAAAAAAAATCCGCAAAAGGGCCATGAAGAAAATACCTGAAAGGAAGAATCTTGATGAGTTTGATGCCGATTTTGGGAAGAAGCCTTGACAGTCGAGAATTGACGGGTTCTGGTCGTTCCGATGGAAAGATCGCAGCTTTTATCCATGGTAATGGAATTCCGTTTGGAATTATTAGAGAATAAAAGAGACGATGAAGAAGAAGAGAAAGGTGGAATTGAGGGGGGAAATGGGGAAGATTTGATGGAGGAAGGCAATTTGAGCATCTTGATCATAACAAAAAAAATTGAGAAGAAAAATTTAGTAGGAATTGTGCACACAGAGTGAGAAGAGATGTAGAGATCACAAGCAAGGTTATTATCGGTATGATGAGTTTGGATGTGTCGCAACCATTAAAGACAGTACATGCACTTTTAGTATTTGTTCCGTGTCCAACTCTATTTTATTCATACTTCGATTCTATCAAGCATGTCACTGTTTAGCTGACTCATCATAGGACTAACGTTTATCGGACGTACCCTCCATATGCCACTTGCCAACTAGTTAAAGATATCTGATTATTAAGAAAGAGTATTTGGACCGAGAAATTCTAGTAAAATATCTGATTTTCCTAATATAATTATGAAAGATCACATTAAACTATTGTAGTGCATGTCAAACACTTATATGGGAGGAATATGGTATTTAGTCTTTACTAACATTTAGGAAATCAGTCCTTTTTCAAGAATTAACCATTCGGATACATCAATAACTTATCTGTAAACCCGATCTATGTTACTAATAAAATAATATAACATGCTTTAATTAAAAAGGCAATATTAACAACATTGGTATTTTTCATATACAAAAAATAAATTTTGTTAACAACAAAAATGTATTAACCGACATTTTGAAAAGAGTGTCGGTCTCTAGGTTACTCTAATTATTACTCACTCCAGTCCATTTGAAATTGCTCATTTTTAGTTTTCACAAACTTTAAGTAGTATGAGTAAAACAATGGTTTATATGGATAAAGTAGTAATTGAATTGTAAAAAGTAGGAGATATAATCGATAAGATATGAAGAAAAAAAAAGTGATTAAAAATTGAGGTGGTGAGTTTCCATAAAAAAATAGAAAATTTTTAACGAAACTTGCAAAATGGTCAAATATGTAACACGTCGTCGCGCTTAGTATGTTTTAATTTAAATTTTCAGGGTTAACAATATCCAATTTTAACTACGAATTAATCTTAAATCGTAAATATACAAATTAGTTTCATATATTATAAATTAATTGAACATTTTAAACATATAGATTATGAATAATTCGTCGGTAAAGTTGAATATTGTTAATTAAAATTAAGAGTACGTTTGGTTGGGAGGGGTACTATGGAGTATAACAACATACGGTCGCTAGCAACAATTGGTTAGAATCTTTGGTGCACTAGCACCAGAATCCAAATATGCCCTAAAAATAAAATAATGAAAGCGCCAAGATATGCCCTAAAAAGCTACAATTGGTTAGAATCTTAAAAATTGGAAATTAAATATTTTAATTAAAAGCTCTACAAATATGCCCTAAAAATAATGAAAGCGCCAAGATAGGCCTGGGTACAAGCTGGAGTGTAGAAGAATTGATTTAGTAGACCACAACATGCAAACCAATATGTTCAAGCAATTAAATCATATCACAAAATGAATCATGTTCCAGTGCCTTCTCCTTAATGTGAGATTATTGTATACCAACTCAACACCATACAGATACAAGAAAACTGAGACCATATCTCCTAGCATAAAACTTCGAAATAGATATGGTGTTACCAAAATCAAAGCTATCAGCTTTATTGATTGCAGCCTTGCACTGTATGTTCATTAAATGTTCAAAACTCAAAAACCCTTGAATGTTAGTCTCATGGCTTAAGAGCTACGGCCAAACCTATCTTCGCACTTTTCTCTATGGCCCTGGTGTCCACTTCACCAGAAATGGTGACGAGGGATTTCGGACGCCACTCATGCTGTACAAGAGCACTCGCCTTGCCATAGTTGTTCACTCGAGCTTTCACAGCGGTCAGAGGATCCAGCAGATGTTGTGTACCGATAGTGAGGGTGTTTTCATTGCTTGAAAAGCTGTGGGTCAACTCTGCTCCAACTGCAGTATTGGTCAATGGGCTCACAACATGGTAGTAGGAAGCAGTAACAGTTTCCCCCTTGTCATTCCTGTAAAGAAGCAGAGTCAGAAATTAAATGACATTACAGCTGACCATTTTCTCCGCAAGATGTAGATGCTAGCAATAAAGATATGATCTCTCTCAGATCTGGGCTTAAGGAAAAGGAAGAGTTAGACCTACTTCCGCGGAAATATTGTCACTTTTTTTAAGAAAAGACAGTATTATATACAAATATATCAATCCACATTGGGGATGGGGGTCATGAATGAATTACACTGACACAAGACAGACCCCAGAAGTATTACTCCCCAAGAAGATAGATTCATGTTGATTATTTTAAATTATTTTACTTCAGGGAGACACATCCTATCGAAAGTCGAAAAAACTCAAGAGAACTGTACTCTGGTGACAGTCATTCACCATACACAGAGACAAAAGAGAAACAAGGTCCGAGTCCACAAGCAGGACTCTTCAGTTACTCGTGCAGAGAACAAGCAATAAATAAGATCAGCTTATTAACTTGAATGCTACTCAAACTATCCATGCATTGCAGGGCCCATGTTCTTTTGAGAAAGAAATAAGAAAAGTACTTACAGCGCCAAAGATGCAATCAGGTCAGAAGTAGTAAAGCTAACTGCACCATTGCATTTGGTGAAATTTCCGGTGGCAGTATCAAATGAGATATCAGTCCCAACGGCAGTCTTGTGATTACCAACAACACCAGAAAAGTTCACAATTGGTTTTGCAGCCAATCCAAGACTAGTACTAATTCCTGCATACTCATGCAAGTATTGAAGTTCCACCTGTTACCAAAAACAACAATTTAGATACTTGGAAAATTAATCCCTTTAATTGCACCATAATTTGTCAAGGAAAAAGAGAGAGAGAGGAAAGGAATGAACTGTTGATGGTATTGAGCTACATAACCAGACTGGTCAATAGATTTACCTTTCCAGACTTCTGGTCTGGAGCAACATAACTAAAGATGGCCTTCACTCCAGGAGCAGGCTCATGAATAGTGACAGTTGTGTAAACCTGCATAAACAGAAATTTTGTTAATGGCTATATAGCCTATATTGGCTTAAAGAGAAAGCAATCTTCTTATTTGATCCTCAATTGAACTAATATCTTGCTATGATTGATGTCAAAAGAGAAATGGTCTAATCTTATTCTCCCTTACTAAAACAATTCAGAGAAGTAAAATGACAAAGTAGCAGAAGTACACTGCAACTCAAAACATAAATACAATGAACTTTATCAATATCAAGGCAAGTAGCATGACTTACATTGGAGTGGGTATCCACTTTCAAATCAGTTGTGACATTCTTGTTCTTCCATTGGGTGTTGACATCAGCAAGGAACACATCCCCTTTCCTAGTCCCAGATGAAGTAATGGCCTGAAGAGGCAAGATCAATTGGAAATTAATCACCTCACATTCCCAAAAAAGGGGCAAACTTATGTCAACACAAAAGCAAAATGTTTTCAGCTGCACAAGATAAGTGATTATGTATTTACGTAGATGGAAACTCTCATCCCCTCACCAGCTTAATTGGCCAACTCAGCACATTTCCTTTAGTAAGCATTTAATAACACTAAATTTACCCAAAAAAGGAGAAAAAAACTAAGTTGCAGTTGCAATGACTGAGTAGTTCCTAACTTTCGTCTCTACTGCTAGCTTACAGTTAAAGGTTCTCCAAAATAAGCCAACTAAATTCAATAATTGTTTGATAATATTAACTGTCCTACCGCTGGTATCAAACACGTACAGGCTAATAATTCATCAATTTTTAAGAGGGCAAACTAGTGGTGCAAATTCATAAACCCACTTTTTGTTTCCAGAAAGTCGCAAAGATGTAAAACTATCAACTCACCCAAAGCAAATGAAAAATAAAAAATGCATACACCATGTTGCTAAAATCTTCATCGACAAGCAATGATAGCCCAATTAAATGCATGTCATGCACATGTATAAGGTGAATTCTAATCACAAGCTCGATAAATATCATCAATACCAGGTTTAGGCAAGACATTTACCAAAGAAAAAACTTCATGACACTGAACTACCAGACCTCAATGTGAATCAACCATAGAATAGTATGCCAACACTAAATTGCAATGGTGAAAACATAGAACACTGCTATTTATATTTTAAATATGTAATCTCATTTTGGATACCTTTTTTATCAACGAAAGTAGTATTCATCATCATCAAAATCCAAAATGAGTGAAAACAATTTAATTCAACGCACAATAGAAACAGAACCAGACACCTATAGACAGTTAAATCACCTTCAACAAATCAATACTATTCCTTGATTCTAAAGCACAAAACATAATCGATAACATTAAACGCAAATTTCTCGATAGAAAAAAAAAAAAAAACGAAATGAAATGGGAACGCAGAAAACTAACGACGCCATTGGAAGTGAAAGTAGTGAGAGTAAACTTCTGGTCAGCCTGATAATCCTTGTAGAGAAGATCTGAACAAACACAGCAATCGAACAGCAATATAACATCATTTCACCAAAATCTCAAAAATCAACCCAACAATAAACGAAAATAATCACGAAGAAAGGAGAGGAATAGACTACAGCATTACTTGCCTTTGGCTTTCTTTCCGATATCGGTGTAAAGGCCCGGGCTGCTGACGAACACCATTTTCCGGTGAGAAATTTAGAGAGAGAAAGAGTAGAGGAGAGAATTTTCTAGAGAGAGAGTGAAGAGGTGGTGGCGGTTTAGTTGTTATTCGGTTTTTCTATGTGAGCTATAGACTAGGTTAGTGCTTATCGATTATCGACGAGTTTACTAGTCGTTTTGATATGGAAAACGAAGAAAAATTAGCATTCGACTCTCCTTGACCCTATTTTGTTTGCTACGATTTATCTCGGCCATTGGATTAAGTTCTGACAAATATATTATCCTTACGTTAAAATCTAAACTTTTCGAATTACGTTTTTCGATTGACCATTTTAAATTATTATAACATCAAATTACTCTTACAAATTATAAGGAATGACTTTAGTAAATTATTTAATATTTCTACCTATAACCATGATATTTATCAGTATTTTTTAACACAAAGTCTCATGAGAGACGGTCTCTGCATAGAGACGACTTATGTTATCAAGAAAATCATCCATGTTATCAATCAACACGTCTATGTTATTAACGAAATGAGTACTTTTGTAATATGAAAAAACACTAATGTTGAAAACATAAACATTTTAATTAATAACATCGATGATTTTCTTGACAATATAGGTTCGTATCTAGATAAATTATCTAAAGACCGTCTCTTACGAGACTTACTCATTTTTTAATCTCTCTATAAATACGATTTCGTATGATATTTACTCAAACATCATATATTAGGGACAACTGCATCATCATTTATCCAGCTATTAAATTCATTTTTCTAGTTTTTTTTATTCGAGAAGCAACTCATTTTTCTAGTTTACAACCAAATAATTATTAAATCCTTAAACAAATTAATCAATTTAACTTTTGTCTGGTAAAAAGTATAGTCGGTGAAAAAATTGATTATTTGTTTGGCTGGCCATTATGCAAAACTAGTCTAATAATAATAATGTATGAACTAATGATGTGAAGGCATATTCTGGAGTTGGTATAGGATAAGAATATGCTCTATTTAAATTCCTTGAGATGCTGACCTTCTCCTCCGAGAGGAAAATCATCCATCCATCCATTCCATTACATTCCATATATATATATACATACATATACATACATATATATATATATATAAAAAGCAGATTAGTCTAAACCTCACCAGATTAATTCAGTCCTACGTGGAATTTCATAGAATTAGTTGTATTTTAGCCAGTATATATTTCATTGTTTTTTTTGTATGTTGACTACATATATATAGTTTTTATTCAACCTCATGTAACTTTATCTACAAAAATTCGAAAAATATTTTGAACACATATTTGAATTCGTCGTGACAAGACGAATCCATAGACACCAATGTTAAATAGTACTCCCTACATTTCAGAAAAAGTGTTACAACTTTCCGTTTCCGGCGTTTCACTAAAAGTGTTACAATTTCCATTTATGGAAATTAATTAAATAATAAAACTCCATACCTTTCAATTTTATTACAATATGCCACTCAGTTAATCTCTAATAATCAGTGGGACCACTTGTACTTTCTACTTTTTCTTAAAATTGGTGCAAATCCAAATTGTAACACTTTCTCTGAAATGGAGGGAGTATTAATTAAATAAATTATTTTATTCATTAAAATAAAATATAAATTTATTAAATAAGATAAAATGAAATTATGAAAATTTAAATATAGAGTTTTTATTAAATTAATTCAATTCTATGTGGAATTTTGTGGAATTAATTGCATTTTCAACTAGTATATCTTTCGCTGTTTATTTTTGGTATATTAGGTGCGTATATAGTTTTTATTGAATGTCATATAAATTTATCTACAAAACTCCAAAAAATATTTTGAACATATATTTGAATTCACCGTGACAATATGAATCTATAGACACCAATCTAGATTATTATTATTATTATTATTATTATTATTATTATTATTATTATTATTATTATTATTATAATTACATAAATTATTTTATTCACTAAAATAAAAATATAAATTTATTAAATAAGATAATATAAAGCTGATAGGCTAAATCCCACCAGATTCATTCAAATTCCAGCCATCCTAAGTGAAATTTTGATATGGTTGAGCATATGCCGAATAGGGGAACGTATTAGTGTTGTTGCTAGGGATCATGATGACAATGTCATTGCTTGGTGACAAAAATTTATTTCTAGGTTGTTGAAAATGCGGAAGGTTGGCCAGCCAAATTTAAAGCTAAATTTGTTCAAGATTTTGAGTGGCAACATTTAGTAATTGAAAGTGATTGTTATTTGTGATTAAATATCTTAAATCGATAAATTTTAGCTTTGCCCATTTGTTTCACTTTTCAAAGAAATTCAGATATTTGATGGAGAATTAAGTTTTGCCAGCTGGTTAAATGGGAGGTTTTAGCACATACATTATTAGTTGGATTTTCTTATGATGATGTTGGTTTGGTAGATTTGCATTATCCACACCAAGATCGTTATGTGGGGAGCACACACCACCCCAGGGGTTTCCTCGATTAATTTATTTTGTCCTCCCATTTGCATTTATTATTAAACGTAAATTGTAACGGAATTTTGTGGAGTTAGTTTCATTTCAGCCAGTATATCTTTCACTGTTTATTTTTTGTATATTGGCTGCATATATTTTTTTATTAAATCTCATATAAATTTATATACCATAATCCGAAAAATATTTTAAACATATATTTAAATTCGTCTTGCCAAGACAAATTCATCTAAATCTTTTCGACTTTATCACTCGCATGTTTTCATAATGTCGGCTAACAACAATACTATCTATTATAATGGTGCACTTAAATACAACGCAACTCTTATATATGCATATTCTTCTCGAGTTGTTATTTTTTTATTTGATATGGATCAAGATAAATTTGATGCTTCAATTTTTTTACAATAGGCTACATCATATGAGGTTGGAATGGTTGCACAATATTATTCGGGACATACTTGACTTAGATACGGGAGGAATACCCTTTGTTGATGGGTAAAACCTCGAACACTAACTAACTAAACTATTACAAGCAACCTAGTCTAAGGCCCGCCTCTGACTTAAAGTCCGACGTAGTACCGGTCCGAGCTTGAGTACCTGAAAGGACTAGGGGGGGGGGGGGGTTAGAATGGGTTACCCGGATTGCCTATGTCAATCCGGTAAGAGACTTTACTCAAGAGAGAGTTGGAAGCTCTCAATGTAATAGTTATGAGGGATTATGATAACACTTGGGAATTGGCTTAGGGATTTCCACATTGATATTTCTTTCCTTAAGGTCTTGGACCTTGTGCTATATTTATAGTTATCATATGCTTATGAGGTGGCTCACAAGATGATGCCAAGTGTACGCTTCAGATTTAAACACCAATGCTACATTTGGCCCATTAGTGAACAGTAATCCAATACTAATCAATGGGCCTGGGATGGTAGTTTGGACCTTTTCCCTACTTGAGTACTGTTCCGCCTGTTGGGTCCGTGTTAGTCCCTCGGACAGATCTGTCTGCTTGGTTGATCTGCCCTTGGATAACTCTGGATGTCCGAGCCAAGAGTCTCACGGAAGTATCTCAGTGGTTCTGTTATGCGTCTGGTCTTGATGTGATGGTGGCGTCCGAGATTCTCTCGTCCGGTCCGTTTGGCATCTGTGTACTGACGTAGCCAGGTTTAGAAGTCCTTTTCCCAGCTAACTCGTACTAGCTGTGAGGGTGTAGTGACTTTAGCGTACTAGTTGATTCACTTAGGACGGACCATGTGAGGTCGGACCAATACTGAATTGGCTATTTAAGCCGTGATGCGCTTTAGGACACGCTCTATGGCGTCCTTAACGGATTGGACACATGTCCGTAACAACACCCTTTATTTGTGATTCTTAAATGGCAGAGTTTGATGCGGAAAAAGGCGGAGTCAAAGTTTACACTGCACGAGTGGGATAAGTAAGAGTAACCTTGAGCACGTGTTCGTTATTCACAGTTACGTAGATTAGCCAAGTAATTGTTATCATTGACGAAATGTGGCTAAAGTACCTTGCGAATTAGTAGTAGTATAATACAGGTGAGTAAATTGATGATGTATATGAGCTTTAATTATAATTTAAACCTTTATAGAGATCTCTCACTATTAAAAAGAAAATATGACAGCACTATATACTACTTTATTATTCCATAATGATTTTTTTTTATATATTCAAAAAGAAGAAAAATTAAAAATTCTTACTTGATTAATCAACCGTACAATTAGCTAGGAACTCCGATTCAACCATTGGCCAAATGAATTTATAAAGTTTGATTGGCACAAGTCTACTAAAATGTTTTTTAGAATCAAATGTTTACGACCTAAAATGTAAATTTTGAATACTAATAAACATAACAACAATTATCCATTTACAATATTAAACCTACCTATATACAAATCATTTACTCATTTTATCTCCATCTTCACGCCCGATATTGATTATCTGTTTGTATTAATAAAGAAAATTTAGTTTGCCGTATTTTTTTCTGATTTATTTTTGTACGTTTCAATTGGTGTTTCTCCAAATGAGGAGGATGGCACTATAAAATCAGAAGCGGATAGATCCGCTTCGATAGCTGCCTATCCGTCGCCCAGCCGGCGACGGATCGGGCGACGGATAGAAAATCCGCCCCTGAAGCCGTGGCGACGGATAAAATCCGTCGTCAATTCATGACAGTTGGACGACGGATTGACCTTTTTTAAAAAAAAAAATGATTATGGGCGACGGATAGATCTATCCGTCCCCATTTTTTTTTAAAAAATAATAATATCACAATTTTATATTCAGATACGGATTAATCCGGCGATGGTGGTGCGGTGTGTGGTGTGTGTGGTGGTGGGAGGTGGTGGTGGTGGAAGGGTGGTGGTGGTGGTGGAGGAGATGGTGGTGGTGGCAGGGTGGTGGTGGTGGAGGAGATGGTGGTGGTGGCAGGGTGGTGGTGCGGTGGTGGTGAGAGTAGAGAGGTGGTGGTGGTGGAGATGGTGGTGGAGGAGGATGGTGGAGGAAAGGAGGTGGTGGAGGAGATGGTGGTGGTGGAGGATGGTGGTGGTGGTGGGAGGAGAGAGGTGGTGGTGGTGGTGGTGAGATGGTGGTGGAGGAAAGGAGGTGGTGGAGGAGGATGGTGGTGGTGGGAGGAGAAAGGTGGTGGTGGAGGATGGTGGTGGTGGGAGGAGAAAGGTGGTGGAGGAGATGGTGGTGGTGGTGGTGGAGGATGGTGGTGGTGGGAGGAGGAGGAGAGGAGAAGTAGTGGAGAAAAGGAGGTGGTGGAGGAGATATATTATATTTTTTTTAGGTTTTTAGCGACGGATAGATCTAGATCTATCCGTCGCTAATTTTGTTTTTTTTTTAAATTTTCCGGCCTTGTAGCGACGGATAAATCTATCCGTCGCTAAAATTTTTTTTTTTTTTATTTTGGTCAACGCTCTGTAGCGACGGATAATTTTATCCGTCGCTACAGAGCGACGGATAACCTTTATCCGTCGCCAAACGGGGCGACGGATTCTCCAAGTAGCGATCCGTCGCTACAGGGGCGACGGATAAAATCCGTCGCCCCGTTACGGATGGATTCTTGTAGTGTGGTCCAAGCATAAAAGAAGTAGAAAAATACTCGATATTGATTATCTGTTTGTATTAATAAAGAAAATTAAGTTTGCCGTATTTTTTTCTAAATTATTTTTTTACGTTTCAATTAGTGTTTCTCCAACTATGGAGGATGGTCAAGCATAAAAGAAATAGTAAATAATATACTTATTTAAGTCATAGTTATCATGCGAATAAATTTGAGTATACATCTCCTATAAAATTAAAATATTTCGATATAATAGATAAATGTTGATGAAGTGGATTATATACTCTAAGGACAATACTAAGCAAATCTAAACTCACAAGAATGAAACTCATACAGCCTTATATAGTTTAACATCAACATACGTTTAAAGTTTAAAGTTGTGTAAATTTGTATTCTATGGGTGAAGTTTGATTTAAGGGATTTGCACTTTGATACATCTTCGTGTACAATCAAACCTTAGTTAGAAAAATTCTTAGACAATAAGATACTTCCTCCGTCACTGAAATAGCTTCCCACTTGACTTTTTACAGTCGAACTTTTACAACTTTGACTCCTAATTAATCTTAAACCGAAAATGTAAAATATTCAAGTAAATTATATAATGAAAATTTAGTCCTTAAAGTTTCATTATATAAAAACATTGAACAATTTACCTTTGCGGTTTAAGATTAATTTCCTATTCAAGGTTGGAAAAGTTTGACTGTAAAAAGTCAAAGTGGGAAGCTATTTTAGGGACGGAGGAAGTATTAAATTTCACACCATATGTGTATAAAGGACAAACAATTTCCTAGGCTTCATTTGGTTTGAGGGAAAATGGGCGGAAAATATTGTTTTTACCATGGGGGGGGGGGGGGGGGGGGCAAAAAAGTCGTCGTAACATTTGAAATTATGT
Source organism: Plantago major (assembly GCA_026545765.1). Taxonomy (NCBI): domain Eukaryota; kingdom Viridiplantae; phylum Streptophyta; class Magnoliopsida; order Lamiales; family Plantaginaceae; genus Plantago; species Plantago major. The sequence goes on along the minus strand of CM048839.1, from coordinate 27,698,818 downwards.
TTGTAGAATAATAATTTTTGTGGGTGTGGTAGGGGAGCACATACCACCCCAAGGGTTGTTGGAACCAACCCTATTAACTGCGTTATACACTTATGTATTTTATTTTTTATTCGGATTGGAGTATAAGTTATTAATTAACGTATTAGCTACTAGTAGAGGACTGGATATAAAATACTATATGTCCCATTTCAAAGCATATAGATGAGTCGTATTTTATATTTTTCATAGTTACCATAAATAAAGACATAGGGGGATGACTAACTTTAGTACCGTCGCATTGCACAAATGTTAGTACTACAATCTAAACCATATGATCAACTCTAAATTTAATCTCAAATTTCATTTTTATTAATGCGATAAGTCAGACCGTCAGATAATAAGGTAGTACTACGTCACATAATATTTAAAAATGTTATAAGATTAAATTACTCACACATCCCTTATATTTTGAACTTAACAAAATATACCCAAAAACAATCTCAAACCAACCCATCTTTTGATCAAAAAATCACCAAAACACCAAATTTCAATTTAAAATTAATATTTTTATACCGGAGCTCCGGCGAGCTCCAGTATTCCATGGTTGGCCATGGAAGCTTCGTGCTTGAAGCTTCCATGGCAAGCTCGAAGCTTCCCATGGCTGCCAGCCATGGAAGCTTCAAAAGTTTTAGATATGGAAGAAGTCAAGAAGGAGAAGAAATTGGTTTGTCAGAGCTCCGGTGGCGGCGGTGGTTTGGTGGTGGTGATAATTGAAGAAGGTGAAGAGAAGTTGGTAGTGATTTTTGGAGAAGAAGAATGCATTTGGGTTTAAAATATAAAGAGATTATTTATAAGGGTGGTTTTTGTAATTATGTAATTTTTATTTATAAAATTGTTTAAATTATTAAAATTGTTAATAAATTAATTTTTAATTATTAGATTATGACATTTGTTCAATTTTGAATGATGTACTCATGTTAGTACAGTGCGATGTAGTACTATAATTAGCCAAGTCCAAGACATAGTGATGTAGTATTGGATGAAAGACTACACACATACACCACGGCTAACGTTGTTTGCAAGGAATTTTGATTATATTATTGTCTTGATTAATTTATTTTATCCTCATATTTCTAATTATTATTAAAAGAAAACTATACCGTGGCATCGCCTCGGATTAGTACTAGTAAATTGTGTGAAAGACGATGAGATCAAGAGGAGAGAAAATGAGCCGAAAAAATTAGGGAAACTCAACATTTCTAACTTCTAAGTTCTAAGCTACTATATAGTTCTGGTGCCCTTTTCTACAATCTTTCATGATTTAAACATAAATGTAATTGATCTTAATATAACAAATTTTGTTCTCGATTTAACATAGACTAAGCCATAACATACGTGCACCTTGTCCCCTAACCCGTAGGAAATGCTAGTGTTTATGCTAGTATGTAAGACCACTCCCACCACTCCCACGGCCGTGGTGCAGTTAACCCCGAATCAGCTTAACAAGGTCGATTCCGGGTTGCCAACCATTAATTGGGCCGCCAACCGGGCCCCCCCCTTTTTTTTGATTTTTTTAAAAATTAATTTATAAAGTAATATTAAATAAAAAATACACCAACGGCTATATTTTTTCGAGATCTATAAATACAACTCATTCACAACCCATTTCACCACACCTCAATTTCCTCTCATCTTCCACTTCTTAAACTCAAAACGTCTCTAAACTCAAACACATATCCAAACATGTCTGCAATTAATCACTACATCAACAACTTATCATCTAGTTCTGATGATGATGAGTTCAGAGTTGATGCTGATTCCTCTTCTTCCTCTTCAAGCACACAAACTGATTACTATACCCGTGCTACCAAACTTCTTATTCAAGCCACTCTTCACATAATCAACCACTGCGAGCAACAAAATCCACGAAGTCTTGATAGGTACGAGCAGCATTCTCTTGGGCTTCCGTCCATATTTGTGCATCAGGGATCACATTCCACGGCTCACTAGAAGACATCTTGCAAAGAGTGTTTGAGTTGGATATTTGATATGATATTGAGTTGTTGAGTGTGAGGTTTTGATGAATAAGTGTAGTCTATTTATAGTGAAACGAGTCAAAATTCATGTTTGAATTGAGACTTCAAATTCAAATGAAATTGAGATTCACCTTGGAATTCAATCCTTTGAATGGGGTTTGATGTTGTGTGGTCAGGTATCCAATGGTACCTATACTCATAAAGTGCAGACAACAATCTTTCAATGTCATTATCCATATCTTGTACTACATTTGTTTTGTTTTTTTTCTCATTTTTTCATTCCGATTTCAATCTCAATAAATTATAAAACGAGTTTTAAGAATTCAATTTGAGTAATTTCAACTTTTAAACACTCTTATAATATGTTAAGCAAGTTAAAAAAATATAAAAAAATACGAAAAAAAATTAAAAACCACTATTCACGGCCTTAGTACGACCTGTTGGACATTTTTTTTTCTGCAGTGGTCGTTAAATCAGCCTTAGCTCACGACCGCCACTATTCACGGCCTTAGCTACGACCCATTGGGAGTGGTCTAACTATTAACAGGACCAGTTCCACATAATAAATCTTCACACAAAAAGAAAAGGAAAAGTTTCCGCAAAGCACAAACTCTATATAAACACTTTCAAATTAATATACTATTATGTCATCACACAGAGTGTGCGATTTATTTTAAAAGTCTATTCACCCCCTTGGACATTTACCTAACGATTCAGGAACCGACAGGTGTAGTAAAACTTTTACCCCTTCTCCCTTGTCAAAATACAAGTGAATAATCCAAGTAACTTCTTAACTTCCTAATCTCCCCGATATTATAATTTCATTTGATTATCATCTTTATTTATAATGATTTGAGCATCATTAAATTTCATTTAGATTTTTTATCATTTAAAAGTTGGTGAATAAGGAGTAAAATGTGTTTTATAATGTAGAGACTTCTAAAATGATCATAACTTAAAAATTAGATAGTTATAGAATCAAATAATATCTTACCTTATGAATTGTTGTAAGCATTGTGTTTTATGGAGCTTTATTGTTTGGATTATGGGACTTGACAAGATAGTAGAGTTAATAGTTGGACTATCTTTTCTTAAGAGAATATTGTCCCGTTGTAATGCTTACAGTGTTTATGGCAATTGTATCGGAGGATAAAACTACTTAAAATGACTTAGGAGCACTCCTCAAGTTGAATCTAACGAACTTATTTTAGTAAAGTGTGCAAACACAGAGCAAGAAGGGAGAAGGATAAGTATTTGCTTGAAAAAGGTGTGAATGAATATGTGAGTCTAATCACATATTTATACTTAGTGTAATCATTTCCCAATACAACCCTTTAGAAAGTGTGCTAACTTTTCATCTAATAGAAACAAATTAGATGGGTAAGAACCACACTTGAAGGGAGACAACCATTCATGAAAAACCTTTCAAAATTTCGTAGAGAAAACGAAGGGGTGCAATCCTTCCAGAGCTCACCGCGGTTGGCTAACTTTCTGGAAAAGTCAACCGCGGTGGGCTTCATCCAGAGTGGTGCTCGCCGGGGCAAACACTCATTTTTCAGCGAGAGAATTCTAAGTCTTGTCTTTTGAATTCTTTGCCCTTTCAACTTGAATTTTAACACAATGGAATAAACATTAATTTGTTTTGAATGCCTTATATAATTAATTCATGTATCGATCAACACACTACGTGCATTAATCACCCTTTCACCTCAATGCGAATTTAGTGAATTAAGAACACGTCTAGTGACATTCATTTACAAAATGTAGATACACGTGTATGGGAAACCTTGTTTCCAACGTGATTGAACTCGTATGACAAATACATCAAATGTCTTGAAAGGTTATTCGTTTCGCTAAAATTTCCAACATAAATATGCACGCGAGTACCGCATTGCATATCCGCTATTCTTTTGTAATACTAGTAAAATTGTGCACGTGATCACGTGCCAAATAAATTAGTCTCATATTAAAATTTAAATATGCATGACATAAACATTATAATATATATTTAAACTTATACTTAGTTAATTACAAATTCGATCATAATATATGTTAATTATATGAGTAATTGATAAAAATATAAATTTTGGTGATTATTATAGTGGAAGTAGTGGGAGATGATGTGCAACTCCCTTCTTTTTTTCTTTTCCTTTTTAGCTTTATTTTTATAGGTGAAATTTGAATTCAAAATTAAATTGATTGATATAACAACTAACTTTGAGTAGTTTTATTTTAGAATAGTAAAGATAAAGATGATGGAAAGTTAAAGAGGAATTGAGGATGCCTAGAGAATTGGGAAAGTTCGCTTTCGAAAGTCAAATAGTTAACCAGTTTGGGAAGGTTCTACATGAAGGTGAATTGTAAGGGAAGATCGAATCGAGAGCTAGACCCTTTAAATTAAAACCACGTAAATATTATTGTACATGCACGTGCATATATATTACTAGTATTAAATTAAATTTCTAGCCGATCGAGTTTCGTCATCCAAAGTTCCTTACACATTTTGTTTGCGCTCTTTAAGAAGATGCCATTTTTCCACGTAAAGCGCATTGGTGATCTTTAGGATTTCAAACTACAATTTGCCATCTAGCCCTTCACTTTTTCACAATTCACATGAACTATATTTCAACCTTTCATTTTCACCATTCACAGGACCATCGGTAGCTATAGATTAAATTATTTCATTTTCCACTAAATATTTACAATGAAAAAATAGATTACACTTAATTGGGTCAATCGAAGCAGTCACGACATTCGATAATTTTAATTTAAGTAGAAATTATTATGCATACGAGGAAAGCCATGAAGGTCACACATCACATACAAATAACCAAACCTACAACGATTGGCATACAAATGGGGAAGGGCTTATTACATTACTTTTGAGATTAATCAGACGATGGACTAATTACTTTAGTGTGATTCTTCGTAGGCATTCTCGGGTGATACGTTAGCTGTCAAACATATCCTTTCACTTTGTCTCACTACATGCTGGAGACTTAGGTTGGTCACCATCTAAGATTCTTTCGAAGAACTTAACTACAAGTTCTTATATATTGATTCCCGAAAAAACAAGGTGCACATTTCTTTTCGGTAATCCATCTATAAGAACTTCGTAGCTAAGTCTTCTTCTGGGATGGGTGACAAATCTCTTAAGCAGTGACAATCTTGAAAGACGTGTGTGCGATGAAATGCCAACATATCACCCGGATAAATCGTAATCTACCGGCGTACCATTAGTCGTCTATTAACAAATCCAATTCCAAGCTTTGCGAAAATGTTGGCGGATTGGACTGTCTTACGAAAAGGAGTTATGAATCATCTAGAGGCTAAAGTACACACTAATCCCCTCAGCCAAAGGACGATGCAACCACGATGGGTCAACGTCATGCTAAGCAAAGACAGTAAGTCTCCTAAGATGTAGTATTCATATAATTTTATTTAGAGAGGGACGTATGATGTCGTGAAAATCATTGATGTTATTAATAAACACGTCAATGTTGTAAACAAAATGCAATTAATTGTATACTAGTTAATGGCTTGCCGATACTCGACGGGGCATGGAGGAAAAACTTAAGATAAGAAATGAATAAATTTGTATAATAAGAAGTTGAAAAACATATAAAAAACTGCAATGTGACAAAATGCATGACCTAATTGCTTCAACATTGCATCAAAATTCACCTCTACCTGTTGAAAAGTGCATACATGTAAATTAATGAAATTGAGAACAACCATATGTAAAATGTTGTGAGTGTTAAAAAAATCTTATAATTTATACACATAAAAGATAAAATCAACTCATAACTTGTCGAACACTTCTTTATAAATTACGTTTGTTCTCGTGTCATATGTATGACCCTCTACGTTGCAAATTTCTACCTTCAATCCCTTCCCCGATGTTGACAACATGAATGTTTTTCATTAATAATATCAGTGATTTTATTAAATATATATATCGATCTCTATGTAAGTTATATAGAGACAATTTTTCCAGAGACTTCGTGGATATTGATGAGTTGATCTGAATACAATACAAATTTATCCCGTTTAATACCGTATAATTAAACCCGTACAAAGTATGTATTAATTCAATGTCATCTAAGCTAAAGTGAGTAAGCCTCCTAAGATGTAGTCTCGAAGTAATTTATTAAAGACCGACGCATATTGTCTTGAAAATTTATTGATGTTATTAGTTAATACGTCTAAAAATTTAATTAATGTATATGAAAAATATGAATGTTAACATGGATGTTTATATTTTAATAATATCAATAAATATATCGACATTCTTTCTAGATACTTCGTGTATAGTGACTAGTTGATTTTAATACTCCCTTTTAATACGGTATAATTAAACCCGTACAAAGTATGTATTAAATTTTAATCTTTCCAAATACACATAGCATTGACATCATACAAACCAGTGTCACATCACTTTCGTTTATATGCCACTAGTGACTAGACCAATACGATTACTTCTAACCCAATTAATGTACATTTTTGTTGGTTGTTGAGAGTGGGTGTATAGAAGATGGCATAAGAAAATAGAGAGTATAAGTCTGGTGAGCTGAGGGTTGGAGATTACTTCTAACCGAATTAATGGACATTTTTGTTGGTTGTTGAGAGTGGGTGTATAGAAGATGGTATCACAGCAGTATAAATCTGCTGAAATGAGGTTGGGACCCTCATTCGTGATTTCTCTTCTCAACGACTCAACAACTTAAGACTTTGATCGCTCACTGTGCTTTACGGTTTCTTAGCGATCGATCCCCAAGATAGAAGCGTGATGAGTTAGAATTCTAGCACTGAATTGCTAACTTGTCGAACTAGGCAGTGTAGAAAGTTCAGGCTTTTTAGAGAGAAAGTAGAGAAGAAAGAAGGTTTGGATTTCGGTGTGTTGAAAGTCCAATTCAGGGTTCTATTTATAATATTGAAGAGTTGCGGTCTGAATAGATGTAGCCTTTCACGAACAGGTACCTGCAGAGAGAAAAATTGACACTGTTGGATTTTCTGTTGATTACATCCTTTTCGTGAATGGATGATCCGTCATTTGAATCTCATAAACCAAATGAGACGATGTTGGGCTTCACGCTCGATGTTAGGCTTCATTTCAGACTATCTATTTGAGCTTAACCAAACACAATATGTTTACCAAAAGATAATAATCTACTCAAGATCATGAACCTCGGACTGGGCCGGGCAAACTCTGGCGGGTGCGTGTGGTCGAGTGATGGAGCTATCTAGCTAGCCCCTCCCCCTTCCAAAACCATGGGTGCCCCTTGGGGCCCAAACCCAATAGCAAGTTTTGGACTTATAACTAGTTCCTTATTTATTAATTTTAGCCATGTGAGATTCTTCCCATTTTCAACTCTTGTCATTACATATTTAATGCATCAACCAACACACTTTGAGCTTCAATTACTCTTTCACTTCTCAATGAATTTTAGTAATTCTTTCTCAAGTGCAATCTACTACTATAGTAGATTTTTCATGTTTAAGGAAACGTTATTTCCAACATGTGAGGCCCTTTTGGTTTAGATACAAAAACATGGACTACCTCATTGTAGATTAAAATTATTACAATTTTAAGTGTATTTAGTATTTCAAATTCTAAATGTACTAGCAGTATAAAATTAGTCGGCTCATAAAGACACCTGTAGTCGGTGCAAAGGAACCTCGCCATGGGTCACAAACATGTACCATGATGTGACTTGACTACTGTATATCCTGAAAAAATTAAGAATTGTTCTCTTGCAATCTTTATTTCACAAAATTTTCGACTAAAAACTGAATTAATACTCCGATTCACGTGGTTGTCCAATTTATCTTCTACATGTAAAGTAATAAGTTTGATATTATACAAATGTATAGTATATGTACGGTTTACTTTATAGCTTTTAAGTATGTAGTTTAACTGTTTAATTTACATTTCCACTTCATTGAAGAATGAAGTATAATTGTACGAACGGATTGGTCGGGCGGATTGTTTGCACAATCCTAGGAAGTAGGAAGTACAATTGTAACACGACTCTTTAGCAAAATTAGCTAGTAGTTAATAAGGTAGCTGATTGGGTTGATGATAAACTAATTGATTATTATAAAATTGTTTGGTAAATCAATTAACTGATAAACTAACTGATTTGCTAAAATATGATATGTAAAGAAAACAAATCAGCTAATTTATTTTTTTATAATCTTTCTGGACAAGCTTGTCAGATAAGCTAGTTTTTTCAGTTACCAACTAAGCGTTCACGTAATAAAATTATTACGAAAATAAATAATTGATAAGTTTGTACTAAATAGAGCAATTATAGGTAAAAATCAATGCTCCACCTTCTAAAAATATGGTCCCGGATGCATCTTTTTTCCTTGTAAAAAATTTGCAGTTGAAATTAGTAAACCAGCTATCTTTGTCTGAACTCTGAAGAAAGTATAAACCATGCAATTTATGATATCTCCCAAAATATCTGGCCTCCTCTATAAATTCCAACCTGAAACTTCACTCTAAAACTATTCATTATTACTCCTCATCACCACCTCATATATATATATATATATATATATACACTCCATTAGAGAACCATCTTCTTCAAACAAATCCAATTTGCACCGATATCACACACAGAACCAGAAACACAACAATCAATCAACAATGTCTTCTTCTTCTTCACTCACAACAGACGCTCTCAGCCTGCTTCACCACCATCGCCACCGCCGGAGACCGCCCTATTCCGAACCGGCCGTCGCTAAATTCAGCCTCATTTCCAAAAAGCCCCCTAAATTTCACATTTATTGCACCCAGCCCCCAAAACGCCTCTCCCGCCATTTTCCTCATTCTCAAGCTCTCAGCTCCACGGATACTCCCGTCGTTGAAACCTCAGAGGCTGATGATGTCGCATTTCAGCAGAAATTCGAGATTAGGCGAGCTCAAAAGGTGCAATTAATGCGTTAATTAATTTTGATTGTGTGTGATTTTGTTGAAATTTGAATAGTTTAAGCACGTGCATTTTTTAATTGGAGATCAATGGAGAAAGAGCGTGATGAGAATTTGGGATCTGTGTAGAATTTTTGAGTGTCTTATACTTTGCTTTGAATATTCTTCTCCTTTAATGGTTGTGGTGAGGATCTGTGCTTATTATTTTATTTAACTTTCTGTTTTTTAACTTTCCTGTAAAGTACTTGCTGTAGCTTTAGGCTAATTTTTTTTCTTTGAGATGAGTTATTACCTTTTGATGAATCTGATGGCAATTTTTTTTGTATATTACCTTATTAGCATATATATCTGTATGAGTATGACTATATTAGGTTCGTAAGGTTTTCGAATTGGTTGGAATGACAGGTGGAAGGAAAGATAACAATCAGATTAGACAGTGGGAAGAATGAGGAGAATGGGCAGCTTACTGTCGGGTGTAGTCTACCCGGAAAGTGGGTGCTTCATTGGGGAGTTACATACGCAGGCGAATTTGGCAGGCATGTGCTAAGTTTGTAGCAATGTGTTACAAATCTTTACGAATTACGACATTCTAAATTTAAGATGGGACAAACTTGTCATAGTAGTATTTGTGGGAGTAAATGCAACTTTTCGTTGTAAGATTATTAGGTTGCAATTTATCTACAATTTGACTCACGAGGTTGTACTTTGTCATTGATTTAGCCTGCCTATGTTGGAATTGAACCGGCTGTATTGAACATGCTTTGACGAATTTGCTTTAGTTATGTTGATATAGATAAACATAATGAAAATCGTAAATTCTCATTGTTGCAGAGAATGGGATCAACCCCCTGTGGATATGCGACCCTCGGGTTCTATACCTATTAAGGTGATTATCTTTTCTCTTCACATGGAGCATTTTGTTTTCCCTTGTTGTTTTCGTGCATGTACTCATATCTTGTGCGGTTTCCCTCAACTACCCTTCAGGATTATGCAATTGAGACTCCATTTGAAGAAGCAGCTTCATTGTTGGAAGGACAAACATACTACGAAGTGAAAATAGACTTTAATACAAACAGCTCAATCGCTGCTATAAATTTTGTATTGAAGGTGCACTCTCCTACATGTCTTGGGAAGACATTTCTTTCCTATTGATTTTGTACTTTTCCTCCAAAGTTTTGACCTAAATTGTTGTCTTTTCATGTTTCTGGACATTCTAGGATGAGGAAACAGGATCCTGGTATCAACACAAGGGAAGAGATTTCAAAGTTCCTCTTATTGAGTACCTTGAAGATGATGGAAGTGTTGTAGGAGCTCAACAAGGCGTGGGGAAGTTGCCAGGTTGATTTTAGATCTGTGCTGTTAATTGGCAGAGTGGATTCTGTGTTACACATCTGTGTTGAATTCTCATCTTGCCTTCTCCTGCATTCTTCTAGTTGCAGAGTCTCTGGGACAGCTAACCAGTGTGCTTCTTAAACCTGAAGCTGATGGTGCCAAAGCTGAAGATATCAGGGATCTTAAATGGCGAAAGATACCTCTGCAAGGTTTCTACGAGGAGCAGTCTGTTTCTAAAGAGACGTTTTCTGATAACTCAGTAAGCGTGTCTGTGAAGCACTCTCTCGAGAAAGCGAAAATTGTTCTGAATATGGAAACTGATTTACCTGGAGATGTAGTTGTTCACTGGGGTGTCTACAAGGATGACGGTAAGACTTGGGAAATTCCAGCTGAACCATATCCTCCTGAAACCTGCATGTTCAAGAACAAGGCCCTGCAGACTCTTTTACAGGTAATTGAGAAACAATACTTCTTTCTGATTGTGTTCTGTACATGAACAATCAGGTGTCTTATTAAATATTATACTATTATCCCGGTAGCACATTCATCCTTAATTTTATTGATTTCTGGACTAACTAGGAGTTTTGCTATATAAAGCACTGTTGGAGACTTTAGTTGAGAGAATTAGTTCTTTGAGTATCCCTCGGGATCAGAAGTATCTCAGGGGAGATTGGCATTAGGTTCTCTCACAGTGAGTTTATGATTTCTATTCCCTTCCAACAAAGTTACAGGAGAGTAGGATGTCTATGGAACGATCTTTCTTTCTCGTCTTCTTGTCCTCCAAGCACTATCACATTGCTCAACCGCTACTAAAAAGTAACAATACGATAATATATTGATTGCTGTATTCTATATGGGAGATGTATGGTTTGGATGGATAATTACATAAATACATCATTATTTTGTCATAAGCACCACATGCACAATTAACAACGTGGGGTTAAGTTTTAACATCTCGTTGACACAGCCCGAAAACGGTTTGATGCTGTAATGTTGAAGTATATCTTTCAGGATCTAAAAATTGAAATTTGATGTTTTTCATCTGCTATTCCATGGTCAATAATTTGAGAGGGGCCGGCATATAAAGTTACCTTGTAGCTGTACCTTTCATTTGTCATGATTGCTATAAAAGTATAGGAGTCAGCAGATTGCTAGAATAATATACCAGTTAGAAGACATTTATATCCTGCTTGTTGGTCGGTCATTCACTGATATTCATTAAACCCACATCACAATTTACAGTTTATTGACTATGGATGATTCTTCAATGCAGCGAAGAGATGATGATGGACACTCTTTGGGTTCATTTATGCTAGATGAAGGATATATGGGATTCATTTTTGTGCTGAAGCTGAAAGAAAATACATGGTTAAATAACAAAGGAAATGATTTTTGCATACCCTTTTCGAGTTTAGTGGCTGCAGATGAACATGTTGGTCTTACTGACTCTCAAGGTGAGGTGCTGCACAAGGAGATTGACTCCCCAGCACTATCTGATGATAAAATTGAAGCATCTGCACACACAGATGAAATCATCAATGAAATTAGGAGTTTAGTTACTGATATATCCTCCGAAAAGGGCCGGATAACAAAAAGTAAAGAAGCACAAGAGAGCATTCTGCAGGAAATAGAGAAGCTTGCAGCAGAAGCTTATAGTATCTTCAGGACTGTTAAGCCAAGATTCAAGGAGATTGATGAATCTGAAGCTGAGGAATTGGAACCCGAGATAAAAATTTGCTCTGGGACGGGATCAGGATTTGAAATACTTTGCCAGGGATTTAACTGGGAATCCCACAAATCAGGAAAGTGGTATTTGGAGCTTCAGGAAAAGGCTTCTGAACTGTCATCACTTGGGTTCACAGTTATCTGGTTGCCCCCACCTACAGATTCTGTCTCTCCTGAAGGCTACATGCCTAGAGATTTGTACAACTTAAACTCCAGGTACCATCCTGTTGATTCTTATTCTCTTAGAAACAGAAGAGAAATGGTTTGCTATAACTGTAGCTACTACTATTACACTAGGAATGTTGTTTCTTGATACTGATAGCTGTTTGAATATTGATGCCAATGATGATAGGTATGGTAACTTAGATCAACTAAAGGCTCTTGTGAAGAGTCTGCATAAAGTGGGTATAAGGGTTCTTGGCGATGCTGTCTTAAACCACCGATGTGCAGAACATCAGAACCAAAATGGTGTATGGAACATTTTTGGTGGTCGCCTGAACTGGGATGATCGCGCAGTTGTTGCTGATGATCCACATTTCCAGGTTTGATATTCTCATACTTAACTGCAACAATAATTGTTTCTAAAAAATCAACCGGAAGTCGGAATTGGGCTTCAATATTTAATTGCTAAATTTTCAATGATTGGATAAAAAATCTTCCACCACCAGTCCAGTAGGACAAGATTAGAACAATGGAAAAATGTCATTGTTCTGCCTTTTTTTCCTTCCTTTCGTTTTTCTGATTTTTTGTTTTGTTTTCCAAATGTTTTTTTTTTCAGGTGATTTAACATTTGTGTTTCTCATTTTCTTGAATATAAGACTCACAGTTGCCTTACCTTGATCTTATTAGGAAAGAGTTATTTAGTTAAAGTAGGAAATAATATGATTATTACGACAATATGTTTCCTTGTATTAAGTGATAAAGAATTTGGTTTGTTTTGAGGTAATTGTATTAAAAACTTTGCAGCATATTTTGAGCATGGTAACATTTCTGGTTCTTATATAAAGTGTCTCTACTCAATTTAATTTTATCATTTGGGACCTAGAAAAAGTTTAATTGCATAGGGTTGTCATAATAATCACGGGACCATGTAGCTTTTTGCTTGAAAAAGAGCACCAGAAGATTTTCAGTCTTGAAACAAATTTACTGAAGAAGGTATGCAGAGTTAAATACAATTCTACAGCAATAGCAATATACAACTTCACAAAATTTTGTTTTCATGTCAAAATGATCTGGAATACCTTAAATGTTCAACTTAACAAGATGCATTGTTTGGCCACTCACAGGGACGGGGCAATAAAAGTAGCGGAGATAGTTTCCATGCAGCTCCAAATATTGATCATTCTCAAGATTTTGTAAGAAAAGATATCAAGGAGTGGTTGTGCTGGATGAGGTTAGTTAATCTGCTTAAATATTTTGTAGATGTTTCTCCGTCTTCCTAAATCATTTTCTGATTACAAGGATGAAATTGCTCAAACAAAACTGTTTGGTGGAGAGATGACTACCCTGAGCAACACGTAGTACTATTTTACTCTTTTATTTTTTTTACTTAAAAGCTGCATCAGATATGTTACAATTGTTTTCCTTTATATTGTTGCTAACTTGCTCTTGTCAAAGGCTATCTTGTATTCAGATTTTAGGATAGAAAAATGAAGAAGTTGAATTTCTCTTTCGTGTCTTATTTGGATATGTCCAATTTGCACCATGCCTAGATTCTAACTATTTGATCGAAGTGGTTAAGTAAAGTGATAAAGCTTTCCTTTTCTTTGAATAACAGAGAAGAAGTTGGTTATGATGGATGGAGGCTTGACTTCGTGAGGGGATTCTGGGGTGGCTATGTTAAGGATTACTTGGAAGCAAGTGAGCCTTACTTTGCTGTGGGCGAGTTCTGGGATTCCCTTAGTTACACGTATGGTGAGATGGATCATAACCAAGATGCACATAGGCAGAGAATTATCGATTGGATAAATAATACCAATGGAACTGCGGGTGCTTTTGATGTGACAACTAAAGGAATTCTCCATGCTGTAAGCTTAAAATCACATTCTTGTTTCTTAGTCCAATCATATTCTTGTTTACAATTTCAATAGACCTGTGTGAGACCAACTTTCCTTTTTTCATGTGTACTGGAAAGGCACTCGACCGATGTGAATACTGGAGATTGTCAGATGAGAAAGGAAAACCTCCTGGAGTAATGGGATGGTGGCCATCTAGAGCAATAACTTTTATTGAGAATCATGATACTGGTTCCACCCAGGTTAGGCTTTTACCTGAACTGTTGATTCATGTACTTCAGCATTGTAGCTTAACCCAATTTGTCCTATTTTTAAAAACAATCTAGTAGGTAGGTTAGTAATTTCTAGAAATTTATTTTTGTCGGCTGTGTGAAATATGCTAAAACCTTGTAGGAATACTAGGTCGCAGACAGACGGAAATTCTTTTCATAATCTGACCCAGATAAAATAACCTACCGCTTAACTGGGACTATGGCTTGGGAATGGATGTCGGGTTTTAGGTTTTATATTCTGAGTGAATGAGACCGAAAACCTCAAATTTGTCGAGGGAAACCTGTCTTCACTCTTCACTTTTATGGCCTTTATTGTTTTTCATCCCATTCCAGAATGTGAACAACTTGTTCCAGATCTGATCTCTCATTTGTTGAACGGTTTCATTACATGTTTGTTACACATAGTTTCTCTATATTGACTGGATGTTGACCTTTGGAGTTGGTTTATCAATTGAAATTTCAGTAAGCCGAAGGATTTGCCAAGTCTTTTCTTGACTTTATCTTGATACATTTTTCTGTTCTCAAGGGTCATTGGAGATTCCCAGGTGGAAAAGAAATGCAAGGCTATGCATATATCCTTACACACCCTGGGACGCCCTCAGTGTTCTATGATCACATTTTCTCTGATTATCAATCTGACATAGCGACACTTATCTCGCTCAGAAAAAGGAAAAAGATCAACTGCCGCAGCATAGTGAGTTCCTGAAGCTTTCTTCTTTTTGTGGTTTTTCGTTTTCCTTTGCGGGATGTCCAGTTACACCACAGGTGTTCTGGCTTAAAGTTTATCACCCCTTCTCAATAACTGTTGCTGATTGCATGCATTCAATGTTTCAATGTTACCTATACACATTTTACATATTTGGTGTTTATAAAGATAGCTAAATTTGATCTGATTACATCTCACCTTGATAGCATTTCTATCATATGTGATGCCTGTACATCGAAGTTCACTTTGTACTCTTTTTTCTTTGATCTAGGTAAAAATAGTGAAGGCAGAGAGAGATGTTTATGCGGCAACAATTGATGACAAGCTGGCCATGAAGATTGGACCTGGTCATTTTGAACCCTCAAGTGGTTCCCAAAAATGGTCTGTTGCCATTGAGGGCAGAGATTTCAAGGTCTGGGAAGCATCATAAAGTAGGTCAGTATCACAGCTAATAGCAAGTTCAATATAGAGAGATGGTGAAATTCTTCTACAGAAGCACTCCCTGACAAAGTCGGTATCCTTGTTTCTATGCATATAATATTAGAGAACACTCCAAAGTACGTTAAAATTTGTTTGGCGTATGAGCGATCTTAATTCTTAATATTCTGAGATTGCTCTAAATCTCTGCTTGCCTAAGTTTCGTGTTCTTCAAAGTACTTCAACATTGAAGAAGATAAATCAAAGGTGAGAGAAGTTTGAGGATGTTCAGGATTACACGTGTGATTGGAACTGTGTTTCCACATCCTCATGTACACTATACATATATACAGTCAAACTGTACGAGTTATAGTACATATATACCTTGCAATTATAATAAGGTAAGTACTTGTCTGTTTGTACTCTGTTGTTCAAGAAAGATTGTAAGTTGGAAATGCAATGCAATATTACTGTAATTGAAATTTCAATAAGAAGAGCAGTTTATATTCAATTCTGTTTTCTTTTTCACATTGTTTTGGTATAATTATTGAATGGTTTCAGTTATAGGTGGCAAATGATTAAATACTTAAATGTTTAAGAGGCGGTCTCTCGTAAAAGTTTGTAATAAAACAATGTATTTTCATTTCGTTGTTCCAACAGATTTTCTACGTTACCTTATTTGAAAAATATTACTTCTCTGTTTATTATTTGACCCCACCATTAACATGTTTTACAACCCTTACAAAAAGTTATTTAAAATTAAATGTTGATAACCTGTTGGATAGAGGGACTAAGTAAAAAAGTTAACATAGAGAAGAATTACTGTATACTGAAGTCAATTGTCTTTTGGATTGTTTATTGAACAACGTCTCCAAGTTATAAATAATGATTCACTATGACATGATTATTATGCTAATATTCTGTGAAAACAACAATTGGACTTCGTACACTGTGAACTCCATCAGACCATTCAAGCCGAGCCCGTGCGATTTTCAGGTTTGTTTTCCCGGTAACAGTCACTTCAAACATTTTCCTTTCATCCAATGCACCAAATTTGAGAATGCTAGGCTCCACAGTGATTGTGTAATCTCCAACTTTACTTGTTGTTACCTTATATGTCGAATTCGCATCTCCCACGTTTGTAACGGTTCTTGTGAACTTCTCTGAAAATGGTACCTGTTTCTTAACCTGGACTGTCATGGAAGGATAGTTGAGATCCTTAGCCATCAGCTGAACTCCTTTTGGGCAGGTGACATTCTCTCTGAATATCTTTTGCAACACTGGCTCAGTATAACCTGCTCCGCAAAGCATTTTGGCATAATCATCCGTGAATGTCTCATAAACAAGCCCTGGATCTGTTGCTTTTATCGGGTCAATATGCCCTGCTCCATAGGCAAAGTCAGCAAATTCTGAGAATTCGGGATATAAGTTCTTCGAGGCATCCATTGTCCAGGCTGCAAGCAAATAAGGAACAGAGAAGCTAAGTAAAATCTTGTGGTGTAAAACAGTAAACGTACAAACCAAGAATGTCACTGCTTTGAATTACCTGTTGTCATAAGAGCAGATTTGATTGCAGAAACTGACCAGCCGGGGCGAAATTCTTTTACGTAAGCAGCTGCTCCAGCAACATGTGGACACGCCATCGATGTCCCAGAAAGTATGTTATAGTTGACAGATCTCTTGTCATTATCGTAGTCTGATGGCGAACCCTCAGGTGAATATGCTGCTAGAATTTCGACTCCAGGTGCCGTTACATCTGGCTGTATATGTGAACATTAGTACCATCCTAATTTTATGATACTCACTCATTACTCTGTAAAAATGTTGCACAATATACCTTGAGGATATTCGGAAAGATGGCATTTGGACCTCTTGAAGAAAAGGTTGCAACGCGGGGAGCATCCAAGTCTTTTATGCTTTCAGTAGGTAGTATACGCAATGTTGGATTTCTGCAACAAAGATCATCAATAAGTGTAACGAAGACAGTATGAATGGCTTATATACTATACCATGATATTGTTCTTGAGGGTGGAGCGGAATGTATCACCGCGTTACCTTGTTGATTGTACATACTTCGCGACTATACCAAAGTTCTGCTCACTTAAGGTCGAAGCAGGAAGAGGAAGAACAGCAGAAACGTTATAATCGAAATCCAGTGCAACAACTCCAAGTGATCCAACCCTATCCGCTTCCGTCACACCAAGCATCTCGTTGCACAACACAATTTTCCCCTTCACTAAACTGCTATCTAAGCATCCTTCTGCACAAGACCTGTAAAGCAAACAATGCAGAATCAATAAGTTCGATAACTGTTCAAAGCTTAAACCATTTTTTTTTAAAAAAAAAGGCAATTTCCAAGTTTCGAATTTACATTGCGCTTGATGCATTACAAGTCGTTGATGCATTTGTTCCATAAACTACAGGAACTCCATCTCGACTCAACTGAACCGTATTCACTGCATTACCCTGCAACATCATTATGATAAAAATTGGTATTGAATTTAAACTGATATTATATCTATTAAATGATTGATGAATGTTAAAGACAAACCAGTAATACAGTTCCATCTCCTAAAGAAACATTGGAGATTATCCCTCTATCAGTATTGCTTGCTGCCACCGTGAAAATCCATGGTGCAACGCTAACAATTGTTCCAGGAGTCGAGAAGTCATCATTTCCCGCAGACTGTACAACCAAAATTCCCTTCTCTGATGCATGAAGAGCTCCAATTGCAATGACATCACTTTCCAATTCAAGCGGTTCTGTAAGTCCCAGCGAAATAGTAATTATGTCGACCCCATCAGCTATAGCATCATCAAATGCACCTAGTACATCGGGCGATTGGCAATCATCTGGATAACATACAGCATATGCAGCTATTCTTGCTGCGGGGACCCCTCCTCTGGCCGTTCCATTAGAAAATCCGTAAAAGCTCGTACGGTACACATAATTTCCAGCAGCTATTGAGGCAGTGTGACTTCCATGTCCATCTCTATCCCTGGCTGTATCCTGTGAGTTGGGCTTTGAGTTGTAGTAGCGAGCCCCGATTACTTTGCTGGAGGGAAAAAGGTATCTTAGTTGCGGGAGATTATTCCATAAATGTAGACCTTGTTGCTTACAATCAGACACATTAAAACAAGCTTTTAAAGTCATGTGGCTCATTTTTTGCCTCAAGGTCCAATATACCTAGCAGAAGTATATTTTCCCGGTTTAATCTAAATACATTTGCAAGATAAATATAATCTATCTATGTAGAAAGCAAGATTTTACTTGTTACAAGTGAAGTTCTTCCCGCCCTTGCATTCGCCTTTCCATTTAGCTGGAGGAGGACCACACCATTCATCATTGAAACTCTTCGATTCTGGCCAAATTCCAGTGTCAATAACGCCAATAATTATATCACTCTCAGCTAATAAATTTCTTCGAGAAGTCTCGTTGAGTCCCATGAAATCCCAGGATCTTGTCGTTTGAGGACGATAAGTTATACTTGGGAAAACTGACACCACTCCCTCATAAGCTGCATATGGTTAACCAAATCTGTTAGAACTTAGAAACTGACACCTTACTCTGTTCTCTTCACTTCTTTCCCAAAATCAAAATCCATGATGCTTACTGAAATTGACGAAATCGAGCTTGCGAAAATGCTTAAACTTACGTTAATTAACATTACCTGCCAACTTTTCGCGTTCTTGAGGAGTGAGATGGGCTGCAAATCCATTGAAACTCCTTGTATAGCTTCTCACCAAGGATTGGTTCAAAAACCTTCAAACAACAAATAAACCAGTGAGACGAACATTTGATTTTGTATGTAGTTTCAAGACTTTCATCAATAAAAAGTTTACTGATCGATAACCAGATATTGATCGATCATGATTCACGACCTGCTATCAACAACTTCTTGTAGCATCTTGGTGTGGCTTAAAAATGAGTTTCCTTGGGCCACCTTCTTTCCCATGTAGACTATGTAAACCTGCACTTTTCGAAGATCAAACCACTGTAAGTTCTCGAATACGGATCTTGCGGATAAAAATTCATATTATTGGGGAAATCACCTCCTAAAAGACATAGATAGAGCATTGAAAAAAAAAAAAACTGTTTTTACGCTTTCACAGTGTAAAAATGGTCCGTCTCAGTCATATAAGCGACCGGCTGGTCACTTAAATGTCGACAAGACCAGTTTTACATCTTAGTGTGAATTGGTTTTACAAGACATTGTTGGAGACAAATGAAAATTGACTTGCCTTTCTCTCATTGTCTGAAGCATGTATAGAGCTCATCGAAGCTAAGAAGTAAATTGAAACCAAAATGAATGACGAGTTTTGGCAAATGAAGTTTAGCCATTGTTTTATGCAGGAAAGAATTGAACGAGGAGCCGTATGAGTTGAAAATTTCATGTACGGTTCTGTAACTCCAAATTCAAGAAAATAATGTGAATTTTGGCTTTCCTCTTAGATTTAATCCCTATGATTTGTATAAATAGGTGCAGTAATGATAATTTTTTTTAGTTACTTTACTATCTATTTGTATATTGTATTTATAACTTGGTATGTTTGTGAATATATGGTCAAAGATTATAAAAGTGGATTATTATCATACTAACAACTTTTTCCAAACATCATCATTAGGTAGTCTAAGAACTTTGACTTCGTTGTGTTTATGTTATTACTGTTCATTTACCAAACATGATTATGAAAGACAACTTTTTTTTATTATAAAATCGTGAGAGGTTGTCAATTACCATAAAACTTAATTAAAAATTTCAATTTCTTGCACTTAGTAAACTTAGTAAGTGAAAAACTATATCCTTGCAATATATTATAATCATAGGAGGAGACTTACATTAGGGAGGGACCTGAGAAATGAACTGAAACTCTTAAGTGTATTTATAATGTTTTAAACAATATTAGTAATATTATATGAGTAAATAGTTTATGTCATTTATATATATATATATATATATATATATATATATATATATATATATGTATATGTATAAGTATAACTGATATTTTTAGAAAAAAACCTTTAATATTTTCGTGTATAACTTTAATGCTTATCAGTCTCTTTTAGTATCTTATAGTCATAGAGACGGTTTATCGGGACTTAGACTCTGTTCCCTTCATCTGAACTGAAGTGATCTGAATTGAACTGAAGTGTATTATAAAATTCAACTAAGTAAATTTGAACTGAATTGATCTGAACTGAACTGAAATTAATGGATTTTCAGATGAAGAAAACAGAGCCTTACTCGATATTAATTTGATTATTTGAATAGGTAAGTAGTACAATTATAGATTTCCTTAACTACCCTCATGGAGTAAAGGGTACGTAATGAGGAGTTATGGTAATTAAGTACGTAATGAGGAGTTATGGGAACTACTAAGTACTAATTATGGTAAGTACGTAATTTGTTTCCTTAATTATGAAATACATTCCTATATACTCTAGGCTTCTGGCGGTCTGGCCTATATATATATATGCTCCTGTCCTACGATAAATTATTAAGATTGTAATTTTAGAAGATTCATCTATCATAGCTACCATGTCTCACGCTATTGTTCCCAACAACTTTGAATACGTTCGTGATCATGCTATTGTTCCCAACAACTTTGAATCCGTTCGTACTAGGCAACAGAGAGATGAAATCGAGCACAAGAAACGTTGTAGGCAGCAGAGAGATCACATCGAGTTCGAGAAATTGGTCGAGAGCTGGTTGATTCCACCTCAACCGCAACTTATCGTCCAAGAAGATCTTTCTTGGCTCTTCCCATCGGCGACGAAGATGAATAATATTCAACACGATGGAACGTCCACCAGCAGCTCCGCCTCCTCGCAGCCGCCACGTCCACATCTATCGAAGGAAGTTCTTGTATATGCGATGCCGTACACCATCCCTTGTTGATCTGCTTGCATCAGTTTTTCTATTTTTCCAGTCTGCTGATCTGCTGTAGTTACTTTACAATTGGCTAGTCCGATTTGTAATTTTGATTTCTTTTGTATGTACTGAATCTTGATGGACATGCAAGGATGCCCAAACATATTTGTGGTCATTACTTAAATTGTTTAATTAGTCTAATTGAATATTCAAATCATAAATTTAATACTCTTCCGTCTCAGTTTTATTTACCCATTTGCCTTTTTGTGGTCAACGTTTACAAACTTCGTCTGCAAATTACTTATAAATAATGTTGATAAAAAAAATTAAATATTCAACATTATTAAATATTACATTTTAAATTTTCATTATATATTTTTTTAAAATCCATTAGAAGTATCATATGTGAGTAAATCAAGTTCAAAGTTAAACAGTGTTGACCTGAAAAAGTCAAACAGGTAAATGAATTGGGATGGAGGGAGTATAACAAATGCAATTGTAAACCAAATAAGCCAAAAGTAAAGCTTTTTGCTATATTTTCATTTGTAAGTTTTGTTCAAAATTGTTATACTGGTTATGTATTGTTTCCTTTAAAAATGATTGTTTAATAATTTTAGTATATTCTATAAAATTTGTTATGGATAAATAAAAATGAGTTCGTGGATGAGAGGTTAATGTACAAGTTAGTGGATGAAGTAGTTAAATGTATACAAGTAGTGGAGATGTTCTTGTATCTTCATATCAATTTCCACTTATATAAATAGCTAGCTTGTACTCTCATTTTGTGATAAGAATGAACTTTCTTTTCTCTCCTTTCCCTTCTATATTTTTCTCTTAACACGTTATCAGCACGATAGTGTTCAACCAACTGGGATACAATCTTAATACTCTACGTCCATCCAAAACAAAAGAAAATAAAAGCCTTCTATATCAGAAATCCATACGCAACTTTGCAACTGATCCAAAGCACAGGTAAAGCACGGTAAAGAAGTATAATTGGCAGTCTATGATGTATTATGCATGAAACCTTTTAATAATCAAAACCCTTTTCCACTTATCTCAATGAATCTGATTATTGTATCTTTGCTAAAGTACTTTTTTTAAAATCTAAACATCATGCATGTATCATCATTGTTTATCAACATCCAAATAATAAATCTCATCTTTTATCTATGTTGTAATTTTCCTCGGAAATATAAACACTATTTCATTTTCTTCTACTAACACTATTGCATCTTTTCTATAGTTATGATAAATTTTAGCAACCTTGAATTTGTGGCACTTGATATCACCGGGAAAAACTATTTATTATGGATTCTCGACGCAGAAATCCACCTAGATGCCAAGGACCTAGGTGTAAAACCCCGTTTTTCTTTTATTTTAATTTCCTTGATTTTATTTTGTTCCTTGTGGTTAAAAAGTTATTTAACTAATTACCTTAGTTAGTGAGTAATTAATTAGCCTTGGGTTTTAGAGTCTCGTTTTGTTGGGTTCCTTTCCTGCTTCTTCTCGCTATCCTTCTTTTAACTGATTCCTTCTTTCTCGACTGGATTTATACGCATCACAGAAGCTTTCTCTTCATTCTTTAACTCTCACGCTTTCTACCCTATATAGAATACTGTTTATTGTGTTGAATGATTAATTTGTATTATTCACAAGGTATAAGTACAATTACAAGAGCTCTACAATTTGGTAAGAAGATATGTTACAATCTTTTTCCATAATTAACACAATCATCTAGAGAGTTCTTGTGTATCCTTAATACGCCCCCGCAAAATGGATGTTCCGTCAGCAACAGAGATTTTGGAACGTAATAGCTGAAATCGCGCCCGAGGAAGAGATTTTGTAAGAACATCAGCAAGTTGATCAACAGTACTGACATGGGAGACACTTAACAGGCCCTTCTCGGTGAGATTACGGACAAAGTGTATGTCAATAGCTATATGTTTCATGCGAGAATGAAGTACTGGATGTAGAGCAAGTCTTGTGGCGCTAATGTTATCACAAAGAAGCTTTGGCGGAGTGCGTGATAGAATGCCCAAATCACGAAATAAGTGTTTGATCCAACAAACCTCCGAGGCAGTAGCTGCTAATGCCCGATATTCCGCCTCCGTAGAAGAGCGAGCCACACCGGTCTGTTTTCGAGAACGCCATGAGATCGGATTTGGTCCCAAAAAAATGACATAGGTAGAGGTAGAGCGACCATCAGCAAGACTGCCGCCAAAGTCAGAGTCGCTATATGTCGTGATCGTCATGTCAGAGGGTTTGCGAAGAAGGAGGCCATGATTCATAGTACCCTTAAGGTATCGAAAGAGTCTCTTGACCGCACCCCAATCCTGATCCGTAGGTGACGCCATGGACTGTGCAAGTCGACTGACAGAGAAGGCAATGTCAGGGCGAGTCAGGGTGAGATATTGAAGCCCTCCAATTGCACGACGATATTCGGTAACATCGGCTGGAGTAGTGGAGGGTGATGCCGATTTTGAAGCCATGGGAGTGGAGACAGGCTTTGAGCCGTCCAGATGATGTCGGCGGAGAAGATCAATAGTGTATTTGTGTTGGGATAGAAAAAGACCTTCATGACATTTGGCAACCTCAATACCGAGAAAATAGGAGAGAGAGCCAAGATCCTTCAGGGCGAAATGGTGTTGTAGATGAGTCGTAAGACTGGATAAAATAGAGGAGCTAGAGCCGGTGATAATGAGATCATCAACGTACACAAGGACAAAGATATGAGCACCATCTTTGTGAAATGTAAACAATGAGGGATCAGCCATGGATTGGCGGAAGCCAAAGGCAAGTAGGGAACCAATGAGGGCGTGATACCAAGCGCGGGGCGCTTGTTTGAGGCCATAGAGGGATTTGCGCAGACGACATACATGATCTAGAAAATTTGGATCAACGAATCCTTGTGGTTGAGCCATAAAGACAGGTTCTTCAAGATGCCCATGAAGAAAGGCATTGCTAATGTCGAGCTGCTTGATAGGCCAAGAGTGCATGAGAGCCATAGAGAGAACGGCACGGATTGTAATGGGCTTGACAACTGGGCTAAAGGTTTCATTGTAATCAACACCGGGTCGTTGATGAAAGACCTTGGCCACTAATCGGGCTTTGTAGCGATTGACCGTGCCGTCAGGTTTGCGTTTGATGCGAAAAACCCATTTGCAGCCAATTAGATTAGTGTTTGGTGGAGGGGAAACGAGATCCCAAGTACCATGGTAAAGAAGTGCCGTAAACTCATTAGACATAGTCGTACGCCACCGAGGGTCAGAAAGAGCCTGAGATGCATAGGTGGGTTCGATGTTATCCGGAAGGGGATGTTTTGTCGCTGTTAGTGCCTTGGGTGCTTTGGATCGAAAGACACCCAATTGTCCCCGAGTAACCATTGGATGAGTGGGAATGGGCTGCACAGACCGAGATCGAGTGCGGGATCGGTGAGGAGGTGGCGCAGCCGATGTGCTAGAGTTGGACGGTGGCCCTGTGCGTGGTGGAGAGATCGAGCGTGCCCGTGGGGACATGCGGTCGGGCAAAACACGCGGAGAGGACGAAGGTTGAGTTTGCGGCAGTGGGGAGGCGCGAGGGGGCAGCCCAAGTATGGATGGGCGTGAGGCAGGTGCAGGACCAAGTATCAATGGGCTGGTTTGATCCGTAAGAAATAGAGGAGTGGGTCGATACTTTGGTGTCGCGGGCGATGGTGGCACGGCCGTGGGTCGAAACAGAAACTTTTGTTCAGAGAACGTCACATGGCGAGAGATGAACACCCGGTTAGTGTCCAAGTCGAGACATCGATATGCACTTTGAGAAGTGGAGTATCCAATAAAGAGACATGGCCGAGACGGATTAGAGAGTTTGCCGGAGCCATAAGGGCGAAGCCAGGGGAAGCATAGGCAGCCGAAGGTGCGGAGTTTTAGATAATTTGGAGGTCGAGCAAAAAGGACTTCAAACGGACTCCGACTCTGGAGGATGGGAGTCGGAAGTATACGGCCGTTTGAGCAGCATATGACCAAAAGGTCGGAGGTAGAGCTGCGGTATGAAGTAGTGTGAGAATGGTCTCAGTAATATGCCAATGTCGACGCTCTGCTGTGCCATTTTGTTGGGGAGTGTGGGGTGCAGTTGTGAGCCAACTAATGCCATGTGTAGCGAAGTAAGGGCGGAGGGCAACAAATTCACCACCGTTATCGCTATACATGTTTATGATTTTATGACTGAATTGACGCTCAACCAATAAATGAAATTGGGAGAAGAGAGAAGCCACGTGTGACTTAGCATGCATGGGAAATATCCAACAATATTTCGTAAAATGATCAACCAATAGTAAATAAAAACGAGAACCATCAATAGAAGTTGTGACAGGACCCCAAACGTCCGCATATAAATAATGGAGGGGATGCCTCGAAACAAGAGAAGTCTCAACAAAAGGTAAACGATGCGACTTACAAACTGCGCAAGAATCATAATTCATATCCATGACAAGTTTATGACTTAGAGGTAAATTAAATTTAGAGATGATGGAGCTGCTTGTACGAGAGGATGGGTGGCCAATACGGGCATGCCAAGTATTGGATGTGGTTCGAACACCAACCATGAGAGAGTGAGCTTCCATTTGTTGCGGACGAGTAGGAGCACAAAACTGATATACACCATTAGTGCATGGACCTTGAGTTAGAGGCGCCCCGTGGCTCGATCCTTAACAATAAAATGAGTAGGATGAAAATCAACAGAGACATTATTTGCTTTAGTAAATTGATGTACTGAGAGGAGATTACGCTTCGCTGATGGTACACATAAGACATTACGTAAGAGAAAATCACGTGACGGAGATTTGAGAATAGAGATACCAGTATGCGTAATAGGAAGGCCAGAGCCATCTGCAAGATGCACCTCCTCAGTGCCATCATATTCGGAGTGAATGGTCATGTTACCAATATCCGAGACCAAGTTGTGAGATGCACCAGAGTCCATGAGCCACGGTTTAGAGAGATCGGCAGTAGAGACGGCCGTATTGTCCATGGCTGAAAGTTGAGGGCATTGAGGGGCAGTGTGGCCATACTCACGACACCATTGACACTTCGGGACATGGGTTGCTGAGAATTACCGCGGCCAGAGTTGTTGTTGCCGCGACCAGATTGGTAGTTGTTACAACGACCGCGATTACCCCCACGACCCCTGTTGGTGGATGAGGAGCCACGGTAAGTACCACCTTGGTGTTGATTGAACTGACCCCGAGGCTGCCGATTAGTGAAGTTGGCTGTGGCGACGAGAGAAGCATTGCGGGATTTCAATTCCTTGACATATTGTTCCTGCACGAGAACTTTATCAAACAGATCATTAAAAGAGATAGGAGAGTGACGAGCGCATATATTTGCTGCCAAATCACGATATTCTGGTCCAAGACCATTAAGGATGTACAAGGTAAGATCATCCTCATGAAGAGGTCGATCAATTTGGGCAAGTTCATCAGCTTTCGCTTTGATGGAGCGAAGAAAATCGCCGGCAGATTGGGAACCAAGGGAGGCTCGAGAGAGATCGTTCTTGATCTGCATGACCCGTGCTCGGGATTGACTGGAAAAGAGTTGGGCAAGAGAGTCCCAAGCGTCAGAAGCTGTTTGGCAGGATGAGATTAATGGCGAGACATCAAGATCAGCCGAGCCGATGAAGGCGCCAAGGATAAATTGATCCTGAGAGAACCAAGAATCATATTCGGGAGTGTCTTTTTCTGGTGGTGAGGTAGTGGGGTTGATGTGGTGTTGCAGCTTGTAACCATTAAGAATGGCAAGGACATGGGATTTCCATGAGGAAAACGTGGAGATGGAGAGGGGGATTGATATGGGAGTTTGCGGTTATCGGAATAATAGGGGGGGAATAGAGGCAGAGGAAGTGCTGGTGGTATCGGATTCGTTCGACATAGTGATGGGAGAAGAAGACAGCAGCGGGAAGAAAAACAAAGGCAGAGAAGATGCTCGTAGGAGTCTTAGGGTTGGCTAAATGATACCATATATAATACTGTTTATTGTGTTGAATGATTAATTTTTATTATTCACAAGGTATAAGTACAATTACAAGAGCTCTACAATTTGGTAAGAAGATATGTTACAATCCTTTTCCATAATTAACACAATCATCTAGAGAGTTCTTGTGTATCCTTAATACCCTAAACCTAGCATTCTGAGAATCCAAATTGTTCACCGTCTTCGCCTCTTCTTCTCCGTTCTTCTCCAAATCGAATTCGTTCGGTAAGTTCTTCAACTCAACTTCTGTCTTTCCTCGTCCTTTTATCTCTTTCTAACTCCAGAATATTGTTCTTGGCTTCTACGTAGAATCAGTTGCAAGGGCTAGGGAGCTTCAGTTCATTTTGATCGCGTTCTAATTAACTTGCTTTCGGTTCGTCTTTCAGTAAGCACGGATACCTGGTTTTCCTTCTCGTAACTTAGGGGAGGGTTATTGTGTGTTCTTCGTGTTTGTTGCTTAATCTAGAACTCTAATATTCTGAATTCCGCGTATTGTAAGCCATGCTCTGTTATTTGTTTTGGTATGCTCTGTTTCTGCTTAGAGTTACAGAAATGTACGGAATTGTTATTCAAAACGTCTTTGTTGGTTTTTAAGAAGTACTTGTGGCTGAGTGGTTGGCATGAAGTGTTGATACGGACATGTGTCCAATCCGTTAAGGGCGCCATATGGCGTGTCCTAGAGCGCATCAAGGCTGAAATAGCCAATTCAGTACTAGTCCGACCTTCAAATGGTCCGACCTGAGGGAAACTATTCCAGGTCAACTAGTACTTACAAGTCAGCACACCTCCTCAGCTAAGTCCGACCAAGCTAGGTGTACGACTTTCGAACCTGACAAAAGGTCACATGGTCCTTCCAAGTACCACAAACTGTCAATCCTAGGATGCCAAACAGACCGGACGAGAGAATCTCGAACGCCACCATCACATTAAGACCAAACGTATATATAATGAACCATCGAGATACTTAGTGAAACTTCGCTCGGACACCCGAGTTACGAGGCGGATCAACCAAGCAGACAGATCTGTTCGAGGGACTGACACGGACCCAACAAAGTGACAAGACTCAGAGGAAAAAGGTCCAAACTACCCTCCCAGGCCCATTAATCGGATGTGGGCTACTGTTCACTATTGGGTTGTGGGCCAAATGTAGCATTGGTGTCCAAATCTGAAGCATACACTTGGTACCATCTTATGAGTCATCTCATAAGATATGGTCTCCATAAATATAACCCAGGGTCCAAGACCTTAAGGTGAGTGATTCTTCCAAGCCATATTGATATCATAACCTTCCTCATAATTATTACATTGAGAGCTCATCACAACTCTCTCTTGAGTAAAGTCTCTCACCGGATTGACATACGCAATCCGAGGAACCCTTTCTAACCCCCCCCCCCCACCTAGTCCTTTCAGGTACTCTAGCTCGGACAGGTACTGCTTCGGACTTCAAGTAGGAGGCGGATCTTAGATTAGGTTGCTTGTAATAGTTTAGTTAGTGTTTGAGGCTAAATCCCTCAATATTTTGGCGCCGTCTGTGGGAAACTTTACAAAAGGTCCCGTGCTTAAGTCAGGCTGATGGCAAGAACAAGACGGACAACACGAAACAGTGTTGCAGGCATCGGGACTCCACCCCCACGCCCACGCGGACGTCCGCCCAACCGAGGACGAAGAGCCACTGTGGCTGAAAGAAACGCTGGAGGGAGATATCCGAGCGATGGTCACACAGCGAGCCCATCCTCCGATGAGGGAAGAGACATTCCGCCCAGAGGAATCCGTAATACTCCTGAGAACATTGTACCTGAGAACCATGGAGAAGGGGCCGTACGAGTTTCTCCGGCAGAAGCTCAAGGCCCCACTACGGGTCAACAGTTTACTATGCCCGATGGTCGCATCGTCCGCACCAGTGACCTCGGATTAAGTGAGATTCAGTTCGATAGATTGCTCACGATAATCCAAGGTTGCCTCGGGTCTAACAATGCCCATCCTCAGCAAGTCACTCCGCCAGTGGCTACTCCAATTCAAGCGGAGCCCGCCCTATCAAGGAACAGGCAGTATCCGATCTAGCAGAGGTTGGGGAATCAGCTACCACAAGAAGATCTGCGGAACCTTCTAGATCGGAGAGCATTGGCCTCCAAAGTTCGGGGTGAAGGAAGTCCGAACGGTAGGAGATAGTATTAGGAAGAGGATAACAGGCATCATAGAGCTCCGCAACAAGCACATCCGAGAGCCATAGATCATGTGGAAACCATTCCAGTGGTCCGCCTAGATGAACTCCGTGCGGATGTAGCAGTTCATCCCAGGACGGGGGAGATAATGAATGCAGAAGAAATCTATGCTCAACAAAAAGCTTTGGAGGCCCAGATTCTAAATCTCGGACGCCTGGTAAAGGATCATGAGCAGATAGCTACTAGTGCACCAAACCCTTTGTGTGATGAAATCATGAGAGAAAAGGGAAGGAACAGGAACTTGGATCAAGTAATTCCGAACTTGGAGTACTATTACGGGGATACTTGTCCCGTTGGCCACTTGACAAGGTACAATAGTAAGATGGATTCCAAGGGGATGAGTGATAATACAAAGGCTCTCACTTTTTCATCCACCCTCTTCGGAATAGCTATGGATTGGTACACCGCGTTGCCAAACAAGTCGATAAGATCTTATGCGGACCTCTCCTCCAAGTTTCTGGGACGATTTGGAAAATCAAAGAGGAGAAGGCGCACTATGGAGCATCTGGCAGAAGTTATCCAAAGGGAGCAAGAGGATCTCAGGACCTTCCTCGATCGCTTTAACGCGAAAGTTCTTCGAGTTGAGCCACACAGTATTAAGGAACGGGTCCGTCACCTGTACGCTAATACTATCAACACAGAGCTCCGCAGAAAACTTTCTAGTCAGGAAGTGAGGAGTGAAAAGCATTTGGATGACATCTGTGAAGAAGTGATGTATGGAGAGGAGTACCGAAGGAATGTTCCAGTGAGAGCAGGATCCAAGAAGGGAAAGGAGCCAGTAAAACAAGAGCATCGCCCTAATAAGTTTGATCCGAGGAAGGATCACATAGATAAGGGCTTCCACAGAGAAAGGAGTCCGCCAACGAGATATGCGGATTATACCCGTCTCAATAGACCAAGATCCGACATCTTGGCAACTATTATTGAAAAGAAGTTGGATGTCCAATGGCCCAAACCATCCCACGGTAACAGGAAGAACAAGAATGCCAAGGGGTATTGCAAGTTTCACAAGAGCCGTGGTCATGAGACGGACGATTGCATTCAACTGAAAACGGAGGTTGAACATCTAATAAGAGAGGAAAAGTTGAAGGAGCACGTCTATACGGATGAGCCTTCTAGACATGATGGGACGGAACGAAAAAGGGATGATAGAGCTACAGAGCCACCGCCCCACCCTCTATCCTTGCCACCTCCGCCAGCCCACCGTCCGCCTCGCATGGACCGACACCCATACAGGTACGATGATGATGTTGAAATGGAGAACCCTCCATACAGCGGAGTGATCAACACCATAGCAGGCGGACCAACTGGGGGCGATAGTACGAACGCAAGAGAGCGGACAACTCAGAATCTCCGGAACAATGACAGATCATATGCTGCTCCAGCAATTCGAGGGACAAATGCTATATACTTTGATGATAGTGAGATCCCTCCTCCTACGGCAGGAGGTGAAGACATAGATGATCCGGATTTTCCGCTGGTGGTTTCTTTAACCATTGCAACTTATCGAGTAAACAAGATCCTGGTAGATACAGGGAGTTCCTCGAACATCATCTCCAAATCGACTATAGATCAGATGAATCTGGGTAGAATCCGATATGAGAGAGTCAATACCTCCATATTAGTGTTTGGAGGAGGAACTGTTCACCCCCTAGGAAGTGTCATGCTTCATGTTTCACTCGGAACACATCCCGCAAGAGTAACACAACTAGTCCGTTTTGTAGTGGTGGATCGAACTTTTGACTACAATGCCATCTTTGGTCGTCCCGGACTCAATCAATTCTGATCTATACCTTCCACCCTCCATAATAGGATGAAGTTCCCGACCCCATGTGGAGTTGGAGAGGAAGTGGGGAACATCCGAGAAGCTTGGGAGTGTTATATTATGTCCACAAGGAGAGCAAATGCACCCGTGTTGGCAGTCACTGTGACTTCTGATCCGCAGGTTGCTCTTCCACTAAAAAAGGAGAATCCTAACATTGGGGTAGGGAGCCAGAAGGACAAGTTTCCTAAAATCGTACGAATCGAGCCTCATGAAACTCTCAGGGAAGTCGAGCTTGTTGTTGGGAGTCCGGATAAAAAGACTAGGATCGGGACAGAGATGAATGCGGAAGTGGAAATGAAACTCATTGCTTGTCTCCGAGATAACAGTGATGTCTTTGCTTGGAGTACTGACGACCTAAAGGGGATAGATCCGAGGATCGCTGTTCACCGTCTGAACATGGATCCCTCGATTAAATATATCCACCAGAAGAGAAAGGATTTTGGTCCTATCAAGGATGCCATCATATCTGCCGAAGTTGATCGACTCATGAAAGCAGGACATATTGAAGAAGTCCGTTATTCTGATTGGGTTTGCAACGTGGTTCTTATAGAAAAATCACCAGGCAAATGGCAGATGTGCAATGATTTCACCAGGCTAAATAAGTTTTGCCCAAAGGATCCATACCCTTTGCCACAGATTGACCAATTGGTTGATTCTACAGCTGGATGCGCGTTACTGAGTTTCATGGACGCGTATCAAGGATTTTACCAGATTCGGATGGCGAAGGAGGATATTAAGAAAACAACATTCTTTGCTGCAGGGGGGGGGGGTATATTGCTTTAAGGTGATGCCCTTCGGATTGAAAAATGCGGGAGCAACTTACCAACGACTGGTGAATCAGATGTTCAAGGAAGAAATTGGCAAGACCATGGAGGTATACGTAGACGACATGCTCGTCAAAAGCAAAACTGAAGAACAACATATAGAGCACTTGAGCAAATGCTTCGCTATCCTCAGGAAGTACGGAATGAAACTCAATTCGGAGAAGTGTACCTTCGGAGTGAAGGGCGGAAAGTTTTTGGGCTACATGGTCACAGAGAGAGGGATAAGTGCAAATCCCGAGAAGATTAAGGCAATCCTAGATCTGCCTCATCCGAAGAACCTCAATGAGGCACAACAGCTTATCGGACGTCTCATGTCCTTAAGTCGTTTTATTTCGCGATCCGCAGAGAAGAACCTTCCGTTCTTCAAAATCCTCCGAAAAGGAGAGAGCTTTGAGTGGAGCGCGGAATGTTCTGAGGCTTTTGAAAATCTGAAAAAGTACCTCCATTCCCCTCTGCTGCTCTCCAAACCCATTGAAGGAGAACCACTCTACCTGTTCCTAGCAATTACGGAAGAGTCAATGAGTTCCGTATTAGTACGGGTTCAAGCTAATGATCACTTGCCAATCTACTATCTTAGTAAAGCCCTTGCTGGGGCGGAGACAAGATACGTCAAGATTGAGAAATTTGCATATGCTCTGGTTTACACCGCAAGGCGATTAAATCCATATTTCAAGTATCATAAAATAGTAGTACTAACTACGGAACCTTTGAAACAGGTCCTGGGAAACCCCGACCAATCCGGACGACTCTCTAAGTGGGCGATTGAGCTAAGCGAATACGACATTAGCTATCAGGCTCCGACAGCCAAGAAAGCTTAAGTCATTGCGGACTTCCTAGCAGAATACCCTGAAGCGGAGTCAGAGAAAGTCCCGGATAAACAAGCATTTGAATGCCTAATTACCAAGCAGATCAACCGAAAGCCAGTTCCGCCGAAGATCAGCCCCCGAAAACCTCGAGGATGCACAGTTCATCAATCAATCTCGGACTACATCATGGGAGGAATCTCGGGTAAACCAAATATTCCTTCTCGATGATCTCACAAAAGAATCTGGTACTAACAACTACGATTCGGATGTTAAAGAGAAGGAGGGACAAAGGTTGGAAACTCGGGAGCTTACAGAAGATCTCCAAACCAAAGAACATCCCTCTGATGTTTGGACATTGGAAGTGGATGGTTCCTCCACTGGAAGAGTAGGAGGTATTGGAATCTATCTTAAAAGCCCTGATGGCGCGGAACTTGACTATGCGGTATCTTTGGACTTCAAGGTCACCAATAATGAGGCTGAATACGAAGCACTGTTAGTCGAACTGCGTCTAGCCAAGTCCCTGCAGATCCGGAAACTCAAAGCATACACGGACTCACAGTTAGTTGAAGCCCAATTTTCTGGTGCTTTTGCCACAAAAGGCCCTTCAATGATCAAGTATCTTGAGCTACTTAAGCAACGAGCTAGTCTCTTTGATGAGTTTACCCTGGAGAAGTTTGATAGGGCATGGAATGAAAGAGCGGACGCTCTGGCAAATTTTGCGTCCGCAACAGCTGCTCTAGACACGAGGAGAG
This sequence comes from Plantago major, assembly GCA_026545765.1. Taxonomy (NCBI): domain Eukaryota; kingdom Viridiplantae; phylum Streptophyta; class Magnoliopsida; order Lamiales; family Plantaginaceae; genus Plantago; species Plantago major. Next base: position 27,665,086 of record CM048839.1, on the reverse strand, counting down.
TAATCCTACTCACTATTACTGACTCATCCGTCATGAGTCCTACTCCAAACGTTATGATGACTGAAACAGGAGGAAACTGGATGACTGATATCTTTAATTATCTCAAGGACGGATCATTACCAGCTGATCTGAAGGAGTCAAGGAGTGTACAGCGCCGAGCAAACAGATATTTTCTACTTGGGGAAGATTTGTATAAAAAATCTTTCGCGGGCACTCATCTGAGATGTTTGGGTCCGCAAGAAGCGAAGATCGTTGAGGAAATTCACGGTGAAGTCTGGAAGCCATTCCGGAGGACGAACTCTTGCTCAGAAGATCATTCGACAAGGCTACTACTGGCCTATCATTGATAAGGATTCCGCGAGCTACGCCCGAAGATGTCCCGATTGTCAATATTATGCAAATGTTCCCCATCGTCCGACACACCCTATGATTCCGTCAGCCATAGCATGTCCGTTTGATCAATGGGGGATATTGTTGGGCCATTCCCAAGGGGAACTCAACAGAAGAAGTTCTTAATTGTGGCCGTGGAATATTTCACCAAGTGGGTAGAAGCGGAAGCTATGGCGACTATCACGGAAAGCCGCGTGCGGACCTTTATTTGGAGAAACATCATTTGTCGCTTTGGCCTACCAATGATTCTTGTCTCGGGCAATGATGCCCAATTCTCGGGCAACAGACTCAAGGAATGGTTAGCATCTTTCAAGATTGAACAACGCTTCACATCTGTCGGATACCCACAAGCTAATGGACAAGCTGAGTCCACAAATAAGACAATTGTTAAGATCCTGGAAAAGCGGTTGAGAAATTCCCAGGAGAGTTGGGAGGATGACCTAGATGGCGTACTGTGGGCTCATCGCACCACTGCGCGGACCGCAACTAGGGAAACCCCATTTGCCCTGGTCTATGGCTCAGAAGCAGTCATACCAACAAAACTTGCAGTTGAAACAAGGAGGGTCCAAGAGTTCAATGATTCTGTCAATCATGAAGCTCAGATATTTGATCTAGACATGCTGGAACATAAAAGAACCGAAGCATTGGCTAATATCCACAGGTACCAAGCAATTGCAGCCCGGGCCTACAATAGGAATGTTCAAGCGAAAGACTTACAGGTCGGAGACCTAGTGCTCCGCCGAGATGATATCTTGAGCAATGTTGGGAAGCTTAAGCCTAAATGGGAAGGACCTTACAAGATCATTGGTGCAAGACTGAACGGAAGTTACGAATTGGAAGACGAGTACGGACACCCACTCAAGCGTACTTGGAATGCCAGGAACCTTCAAAAGTTCTATGCGTAGGGTTGCTTACACGGAACTCTGCCAGTTGTTTGGACATTTTAGGCTTAAACTGTTTATTACGCGGAGCTCCGTCAGTTCTGTTTTTGTTAACTCTTTTGTCATTGGTCGTGCAACCCACAAGTTGTAATTGAATTTCCGTCAAATCAATACAACTTCTATCTTTCAATTCATAAATCTGAAATTTAGTGTTCAGGTGAAAAAAAGCAAGTAGTTAATTTTATTCATATACGAAACAGAGTGTACATAACACTATCTTTGCAGTCTACAACATCGGATCTTTATCCGGATCTACAGCTCCAATACATAAACTTTAAAGAAAGTCTATGGAGATACGTCATCTTCCATCGAGATTATTCCTCTGACAGGAAAGTATTTCACTTAGTCATTACTTCCGAGAACACCAAGAATCTGACGTGCCTGCACAATACAGAATGATTCAGTAAGTTGGAATTCTACAATATCACCATACCTTTGATTCCCTTTACGGATCCCATGCACAGTGTGTACGGACACATTAAACCAGTGATTGTTGGCCCAGTCCGAGCCACCATGAGTCAATAATTTATCATGGCCAGCCTATAAAAAAAGGCACTCGGATCTCATACTCATGAGTAGATTAGACGGACACATCTATTGTGTGTTTAAAGATTTGATCCGACATCAAATCTCGGAGATTTACAACATCAAACCTCCTATCTATGGACAGGGGGGTTCTTCAAAGGTACCTGCTTGTTCGAATCTGAGCACGGACCTAACACATTGATCGTATGACGACCCACCCGCCAGCAGCTCCTCAGAAAAGAAAAGCCCCTACCGGGTGGATCGCACATACGACCGATAAGATCATCCGTTAGTCTACCCCCGGATCTGAACATTTCCCAAGATCTGTGTTTTCTAACAACTGATCTTGAGCAATCATCCCCTCCAGACCCACGCCACTCTCAAACTCAAGACAAGCGCCGATTTGAGAGTGGACGGGAGTCTCGAGGGGGAGACTAGTCAATAAGTCATCTTCTTATGGGTACTACTGGGCTCAAATTGTGAGATCTATCCGAGTTTGAGAAAGAAGGTGGAAATTTTCACTAAGAATGGAAATTGGAGTCGGATTTAGGCGATCAATGCAAAGGAGAACTCGGGTATTTATAGAGTGGATGAACCAATCAGCGTCCGCCACGCAAAAAGATTGACGTCGACAATGGGCTTGGGCTACTCGTTTGGGCCGAACAGTGTTGGATCGACTGAGCTTACCCTACCTGATCCAGACAAGCCCATTAACCATGTTCGAGTTCGTACCTGCTAGCCGTTTTGCAAGAAAATGGCATAACATTGATCCGACAAAGTAAGTCTATGAAAAAAGTAACAATTTCATCTATTGAAATCGGTTCGAATTTCATTAGAAAACCACTTGAACATTCAAAAGCGGACAGTACAATTTTTTCAAGGCCCGAGGACCATACATATGCATACGGGGCATACCCCACCTTGTCCCTTCAGTGGATTTCCGAGGTTGAGCCTTGAGATTCCGAACCACCACCTTGAGCCCGACGAGCCTGCTGTTGCATTCGAATCCTCCTACGGATCATCTTTAGCACTCGCTCTCTCTCTCTTCCTCGGATTGCCTCCTGGCGACCACCGGACACAAAGGAGGATCACCTTCTGGATCTAGAATGATTGAGTCATTCACTGTGTCTTTACCACTATAAGTCGGAGGGTGCATGTTTCCGCAGGCACAATTTATCCAGTGCCGACAGCAATCGTACTTGGGATCATTTGGCTCTCCAAAGTCGAAGTTCTCCAAGTCGGGTAGCACTGTGCTTGCATTGAGGTGAACTTGCCTAGCTTTTTCTGCCTCATCCGCCGCTGAGGCTACCGCCTTGTGAAGGTCCTCCTCAATGGTAGCCCGCTCGCTGGCCTTCCACTGCATAGCCTTGATTATACATCCGAGCTACAGGAAGTCCGCATATACAAAAGTTACATTTATTTCTATCATAAAAAGCTGAAAGCATGGAAAGGAAAACATTGATAAGCTGCTTACCCTTTGATGCAACTCATGGAGCTCTCCAACCCGCTCAACCTCAGGGAGTCCGCGACTCCGTTTGTATTCCGCATCGAGAGCTGCTTGGTCGGAAAGTGGCAGAATAGCGGCAAAATGTTGCCTCTTGGCATCAAGAGAGGCATCCGAAGTTGCACCCCTCTTCCTGCCCGAGGTGATGGCATCTCGCAAGATTCTCCCGCGGCGGGTGCAGAGCCGGTGGCCGAGGCGGTGCTGCGGGTTGTCGGACCTTTGCCTTTATCTGGCACCCCCATGACTTGCGGATCCTCGCCCGCCTTCCTCCGCCTCTCCTCCTCTGCAGCAAACACGGCCGCATTTTTTGGGTCCGCCATAGGCAAACCTGCGGACGTATTAATAATTCTGGCCCTTTGGCCAGTGGCAAGCTCGAGGGCTTGCTGCTCCCTCTGCTGCTTCTTCTTTTCACGGAGGGTCGACATTATGTACTCGGACCAGTAAGCTGCAGAAGGAACAAACAATGTCAGATACGGATCCGTAATACCGTGAACAGCGGACAACTATGCAACAATCATGCAAAAAAAAAAAAATCCTAAGTTACGGATTCTTACAGAAGTCAGTCTTCCCTCCGACCTCGACCACATTAGTTAGTCTGCACAAGTATGGCAGTGGTTGACAGATCAATCCGTGGAACGGATAAGTTGGTGGGTTGTTTTTCTTATGGATCTCCGCCACCCACGGAGCCACGTTCTTGGGGAGAGGGCGCCAGCCCGGGATACTCTCCCTTAGAAACTTCTTGGGCAACCCCCATTGTTCTCGTCTCCTTGCGGACTCCCATGGCCTCAAAGCCATCCGCACGAAAATATACTTCTCCACCACTTTGATCCGAGTGAAGAGATGGAGTCCGAGATGAAGTTATATGATTTCCTATTTACAAAGGTATAAAAAAAAGGGGGTTCCCCGGACTGAAAGTAACATTGAAGAGCTGCCGGAAGTTCTCAAAGTTCACCGGCTGCCCCTTCTTTTACAAAAAATAACAAAACAAATGAGGTTACCCAGAGATTTCGGGATAACCTGGCTCGGACCGATACCAATGTGGTTCAGAATGTGCTTCAACTCGGACGCGATGGGAACCCTCCATCCACAGGAAAAGGCCGCCTCGTGCACACACATGTATCCAGCGGGCGGATTATAAAAGGCATGCCCGGGTTCTGGCACCATGATCTCAATAGACTCGGGGATTTTCCACTTCCGCCTCCACTCCGGAATGTCCTCAGCCTTCACCTTGGACGGACATGTGGGCAGAAGACCGTCCACATTAAGCTCGCCGTATGGATCAGCTATAACAACGACGGACGCAGGACGAGGGAACTTAGTTCGTGCTGCTTGGGCTCCACGACCAGCAGCAAGGGGCGGACTAGAATGCATGGGCACTCTAGGATGAAGAACAATCTGGCGATTGCTCCGCCCGAAACGTTCCCGCGGACGAGTATTTTGAGAGGCTTCCTCCTCCTCTTCCACGTCATCCTCATCTTCTTCATATTCATCCTCTTCTTCTCCACCTTCGCGTCTCCCAGATGTACTCAGGTTGTTCGGACCTGTTTCCGCCACAACACGGTCCTCCTCACCAGCCTCAAACATCTCTACATCGTCTGCCTCACGACCAGAGTGGCCTTCCTGCTCCATCCGAGACACACTTCCACCAAGCGATATGCCACCACTACTGATGGTCCGAGATCGGACTCGCACCCTTGTTCTCACAACGTTCCCTTAGCTACTCACCCCATCATTCTCGAAAGCGAATGCATTACGGGTCCCTTTCCCAAAGATCTCAATCGGATGAAACAACTTCCACAACGTCCGCCCTATGTACTTCCGCAGGAAGAATGTTTTCTGCGATCTCCAACCCAGATCGTCTGACTCGGACGAGGATACCGCGCCAGATTCGGATCCTTGGGATATCCCGTCATCATAATCAAGGACTTCGTGCTGATTCTGACTATCACTCCCGGACATATCCTAGGGCACAAGGAAACGGATCAGTAACGAGGATTGTGATTGTCCGAGAGTTAACTTAAGTGTCTTATTAAGTCCAATGGTCCGAGGATGCCCTACCTTATCAGATTTTCTACATAGGACACAATCTCATGACACCACGAGTACTAGACTTGGCACGCAAAGATGTGCCATTGGCACTATTATCTACCCTATGTGGCACATTAACAGGGACAACATATAAAGGTCTATGTGCCAATCGACACCAAAATACTGCAAAAGGAACGTGCAATACCGATTTTTATGCATATTGAACACATTATACAAGTCAGCTCAACAAGTTGCTACTGAGGGAAATTAGCACAATACAGCATACAGGAGGAGTATTCCAACTAAGTATATTACATGAGTCTACCGCATGCAACATGTGAAACCACGGAATCAACAAACAAACGTCCAGACGAGGAAGAAGCATACGAGCATTAAGCGAGCATATCATAAAAAAGAAAATTCGGGAAGAGTCAAGACATACTTACTTGATAGACTTGATTCGGTAAGTTTGGACGGACATGAAAGCCTTGCTAGCTCTCCGAGAGTACAGATCTCAGTTGGAAAGTGAAAGATTTTGCGAGTTTTGGTTGCTCGGATTGATTTTTGTTTGCTCGGATCGCTTGAGAATCGCTCTGAGTTTTCGGTTTGGCCAAAGTGTGAAAGCGACAGATTAGGCAACTATTTATAGGGGGTAATTGGGGAAGCCAAAGTGTCACATCACCAGGATTCAAACCCCAATCGTTGATCTTTTCAATCCAACGGATGCGCCAGTTCACAATTGGTGTATTGACGGCACACTCCATTTAATTCTTCTCAGGGACGCCACATCACTTGGGTTTAAATCCCAACCGTTGATCTTCTCAATCCAAGAGTCGCATCGCCTCACTCGGCCGGACAGGCGACTTATTGGGCCTTTTGAATCACTGTTCATCAGCCCAGGTGGGCCATTCCACATATTTGGCCCAGCGGATTGCTTCCTATGCACTCTTCCACAGAAGACTTCTCTAGATCCCAACCGTACTCGGATCTATATATCTCGGATACAAATACCTTTTCCTTCTACAATCCGAGCTATTACATAACTTGGACTGTAGAGCGAAAGGGGGGGGGGGGGGGGAGATATATTGAATTCCTAAGAACACGGACAACGGATCTCACAAAAATGAATTTTTTCCTTTTCAGTTAACGATTCAGACACGCTCCACAACAAACTTGTTCCTTTCAAAGTTACCAACTATCTTCTACTAAGATACTTGGAAACTAGGGGGACATATGTTGATACAAACATGTGTCCAATCCGTTAAGGGCGCCATAGAGCGTGTCCTAGAGCGCATCAAGGCTGAAATAGCCAATTCAGTACTAGTCCGACCTTCAAATGGTCCGACCTGAGGGAAACCATTCCAGGTCAACTAGTACTTACAAGTCAGCACACCTCCTCAGCTAAGTCCAACCAAGCTAGGTGTACGACTTCCGAACCTGACAAAAGGTCACATGGTCCTTCCAAGTACCACAAACTGTCAGTCCTAGGATGCCAAACGGACTGGACGAGAGAATCTCGGACGCCACCATCACATTAAGACCAAACGTATATAACAGAACCACTGAGATACTTCCGTGAAACTTCTGGCTCGGACACCCAGAGTTACCTGAGGGCGGATCAACCAAGCAGACAGATCTGTTCGAGGGACTGACACGGACCCAACAAAGTGACAAGATTCTCGGAGGAAAAGGTTCAAACTACCCTCCGTGCCCATTAATCGGATGTGGGCTCTTGTTCACTATTGAATGTGGCGAAGGTAGCATTGGTGTCCAAATCTGAAGCATACACTTGGCACCATCTTATGAGTCATCTCATAAGATATGCTCTCTATAAATATAACCCAGGGTCCAAGACCTTAAGGTAAGTGATTCTTCCAAGCCATATTGATATCATAACCTTCCTCATAATTATTACATTGAGAGCTCATCACAACTCTCTCTTGAGTAAAGTCTCTCACCTGATTGACATACGCAATCCGGGTAACCCTTTCTAACCCCCCCCCCCCCCCCCCACTTAGTCCTTTCAGGTACTCTAGCTCGGACAGGTACTGCTTTGGACTTCAAGTAGAAGGCGGATCTTAGATTAGGTTGCTTGTAATAGTTTAGTTAGTGTTTGAGGCTAAACCCCTCAACACTCATGAAGAGGTCGATCAATTTGGGCAAGTTTATCAGCTTTCGCTTTGATGGAGCGAAGAAAATTGCCGGCAGATTGGGAACCAAGGGAGGCTCGAGAGAGATCGTTCTTGATCTGCATGACCCGTGCTCGGGATCGACTGGCAAAGAGTCGGGCAAGAGAGTCCCAAGCATCGTAAGTCGGGATGAGATTAATGGCGAGACATCAAGATCAGCCGAGCCGATGAAGGCGCCAAGGATAAATTGATCCTGAGAGAACCAAGAATCGTATTCGGGAGTGGCTTTTTCTGGTGGTGAGGTGGTGGGGTTGATGTGGTGTTGCAGCTTGTAACCATTAAGAATGGCAAGGGCATGGGATTTCCAGGAGGAAAACGTGGAGATGGAGAGGGGGATATTGATATGGGAGTTTGCGGTTATCGGAATAATAGGGGGGGAATAGAGGCAGAGGAAGTGTTGGTGGTATCGGATTCGTTCGACATAGTGATGGGAGAAGAAGACAGCAACGGGAAGAAAAACAGAGGCAGAGAAGTTGCTCGTAGGAGTCTTAGGGCTGGCTAACTGATACCATATAGAATATTGTTTATTGTGTTGAATGATTAATTTGTATTATTCACAAGGTATAAGTACAATTACAAGAGCTCTACAATTTGGTAAGAAGATATGTTACAATCTTTTTTCATAATTAACACAATCATCTAGAGAGTTCTTGTGTATCCTTAATACCCTAAACCTAGCATTCTGAGAATCCAAATTGTTCACCGTCTTCGCCTCTTCTTCTCCGTTCTTCTCCAAATCGATTCCGTTCGGTAAGTTCTTCAACTCAACTTCTGTCTTTCCTCGTCCTTTTATCTCTTTCTAACTCAAGAACACTGTTCTTGGCTTCTACGTAGAATCAGTTGCAAGGGCTAGGGAGCTTCAGTTCGTTTTGATCGCGTTCTAACTTGCTTTCGGTAAGCACGGATACCTCGTTTTCCTTCTCGTAACTTAGGGGAGGGTTTCTGTGTGTTCTTCGTGTTTCTTGCTTAATCTAGAACTCTAATATTCTGAATTCCGCGTATTGTAAGCCATGCTCTGTTTTTGGTTTCATGCTCTGTTATTTGTTTTGGTATGCTCTGTTTCTGCTTATTGTTACAGAACTGTACGGAATTGTTATTCAAAACGTGTTCGTTGATTTATAAGAAGTGCGTGTGGCTGAGTTGTTGGCATGAAGTGTTTGTGGTCACTGAAGGTATCCGTTTCGAAACCTGGCAAGCGCGCATATTTGTTTTGTTATTTTCTTCCTCTGATCATACGCTGCTACACTGTCCTTGATCTGTACTGTGTAATTTATGTTTTTACATGTGTTCTGGCCGATTGGTTAGCTGGTAGGATAGATGATCTGCGGAGGTCGTGTGTTCGAATCCAATGTGTGCATTTATTTAGCTCATTCTATGGCTGCCTGATTCGATCAGTTTATCTCGTAAATTTGTTCTTTTAAATCAACAGTTTCTGTGGCTGAGTGGTTATCTGCCTGATTGTATGGTATCTAGAGGACTCGGGTTCAATTCTAGCTTACCCCCCTTTATTTTGTTCCAATTTTATTTTCTTTGTTGCTAGTAACAAAATTGCGAAAATGTGATATGTAATTATATGCTTAGTTGATTCTTGTTGTTTATGCTTGTTTCGTGGGGTTAAAGGGTATCGATAAGTTCTATTTGCGCAAATGTTAAGTAGTGTTTATTTTATCAGGATTTGCTAGTTTTGAGTTTTACGAGGCTGTCTAATGTGAGTGTTCTACCCAAAAAGTATATGTATATTTGCGAAACTACAAGAAGTTATTTTAATATTATATATATAGTATTGCATCTCAAACATTGTGAAGCTCATGAAATCAAAATTCTGAAAAATGCATTAAAACCTTTTCTCATGCTTCCGCTCTAAAGAAATATATATGTATATATTATGATTTGATTTGATTGATTGATTTACTTCGACCGATATGTGTGCAAATGTGGTGGAGGTTTCCGAGTGGATAGACTTGGGCAGTTGTGTGTGTCGAGTTATTCATAAAGTTCCTTCGCTTACTATCCCTTAACGCGAGGCAGAAGTCGCCGAGGTCTTGGGAGTAGTAGTGTTTCACCCCTGTACCATGGCAGGGTCTTCGTCTTTGTTTGATAGTGGTAGCACCCTGTCTGGAGTGAAAAGGGCTTGGATTGGGGTTATAAGGTTGACTACACCAACGACAGTTTATTCACTTCGTTATGTTTTTTCTTCGATTATTTTGTATATTATGATTCGTTTGATTAAAAATCCTACTTCGTTATTACTTAATTTGTTGTTCACTTAGCACACACTACAAGAAATTCGTCAAATAGCGACGGGGGATAATCCGTCGCTACCTAGCGACGAATCGCTAGGTTTAGCGACGGATTCGCGACGGATTCTGTCGCTAATTTGGTGACGGATATTTTCTCGTCGCTATTTGGCGACGGATACAAAATATCTGTCGTTATTTAGGGCGGATATAATATCCGTCCCTAAATAAGTTGACCAGATTAAAAAAAGAAAAAAAATAAAAAGAAAACGAATTTAGCGACGGATAGCGATCCGTCGCTAAACTGGGGATAGAAACGGGGCAGATCCCCTTTTCTTCCCCATTTTCGTTTCTGCATCTTCTTTATTTCTCTCTCGTAATTTCGCCAATTCCGACCAAATCTCCGCCATTCCGGCCAATTTTGGAGTGTTTTCGAACCTCGTGGGACAAGAAGTTCGGGTGTTCAATCAATTTCGTCTTCCTTCCTCTTAATCGAAGGTATTTTTGGCTAAAACCATTATTTTGCCAAATTTGGGGATTTTGTTAATTTTGACTAATTTGAGCAATTGCATGTGTATTGTAAGTATGTAGTAGTTAGTTTAGCTTATATTACGTAGTATGTTAACTTTGAGATGTGCAATTGATATATTGATTGTGAATTTGGATTTTTAGTATAATGTTAGGATGTTTGGAAGTATGTAGGGTTGTTAATTTGATATTTTTGTATATGTAGTAGGATTAGGAAGATTTAGTTGAGTGTTTTGAAACCTTACTTGTTGACAAATTTGAGAATTTTGTTAATTTCGACTAATTAGATCAATTGTATGTTTATGGGAACTATAGTATACTAGCTAGTTAATTTTGTGCAATTGATATATTGATTTTGAATTTGTATTGTTAATTAGTATAATGTTAGGATGTTTGTAAGTACGTAGTAATTTTGATTCGATAAATTCGTATATGCACTAGATTATGAAGATTTAATTAAGTGTTTTAAGACTATTTGGTGATTATATTAACGTAAAATGCATGTTATGAATCTAATAATTGTAGACGTGTCAGGCTAATCATCTAATTATGAATCCCGATCGTTCATGGATGTACCGTCGCATAGTTAATGGCAGAATTCGGTCTAGTTTTGTGGAAGGGGTTGAATCCTTCAGCACTTTTGCGCTTACACAGACTACTTGTTTGAGTGGGGGGAAGGTGAAGTGCCATTGCAATGCGAACAAATGTAGGAATAAACAATTTTTGCCTCCTGAAACGGTAGTGGAGCACTTGAAACGTAAGGGGTTCGTATCTCAGTATGAGGTATGGTGTTATCATGGTGAGACACGAGCACCGTTCATGGATTATGAGCATCTCTCAAAGCGTAAAAGGAAGCAGAAAAATGTGATCGGAAGTACTCAGAATACGTCTACATCTGATGCTAATTATGATCATGAATGGATGGAGCAAATGGTGTATGATGTTGCGGGTCCAGAATTCATGGACACCAGGAGCCAAGAATCGAGGGGATGTGGAGGAGCCTCCGAATCCTGCGGATCAGGTGTTCTTTGACTTGCTGGAATCAACAAAGAAGCCGATTTATCCGGGGTGTAGGCTCAGCGAGTTGTCTTTGTTGGCTCGGCTAATGAGTTGTAAGGCTAATGGCCAGCAATCTGAAGAGAGCTTCAATGAATGGGTACAAGTAATATCGGATCTTTGTCCTGAAGAAAACCTAGTTCCCACCAACTTTTACCAGGCGAAGAAAAAGATGCGGGGGATGGGGGTTGCCCATGGAAACCATAGATTGTTGTGAGGATATGTGCATGATCTATTGGGGGGAGGATAAAGATCTACTGAAGTGCAAGTTCTGTGGTAAGGACCGGTACAAGTGTTACAAGGAGGGGGCTGCAAAGAAACGTCAGAAGAAAAATCTACCACATAAGAAAATGTGGTATTTCCCTCTAGCACCTCGTTTGAAGAGGTTGTACGCTTCAAGTGCTTGTGCCAATAAAATGCGGTGGCACAAGGAGCGAGTAATCCCGGAAGAGGGTAGAATGGAGCATCCGTCAGACTCACCCGCATGGAAACAGTTCGATAAGACCTACCCGGAGTTTGCAGCCGAGCCTAGAAATGTACGCTTGGGGCTTTGTACGGATGGTTTTAACCCGTTTGGAAATGACCGGAAGTACTCTTGTTGGCCAGTCATGCTGACACCGTACAACCTGCCCCCCGGTGAGTGCATGAAGGAACCATTCATGTTCTTGACTGTGTTGGTGCCCGGGCCAGATGATCCGTCACAGAAGGTGGCTGTGTTCTTGCAGCCCCTAATCAAGGAGCTGATTGAGTTATGGGAAAATGGTATCCCGGCATATGATGTGTCAACGAAGAAGAACTTTACATTGAGAGCAGCATTACTGTGGACCGTGAGTGATTTTTCTGCGTACTCCATGCTATCTGGAAGGAAAACCGCGGGCTTTAATGCATGTCCACATTGTATGGAAGACACTGATGCATTTAGACTGAAGAAGAGCGGAAATGAATGTTGGTTTGTCTGTCATCGTAGGTTTCTACCAAAGGACCTTTCTGTTTGATGTTGACTGGTATGATCCTACTCCAAGTGGTACGAGGAAACACGAGCTCTATCATATGGTAGAAATTAACCATAGGAAGAGGTATCGTACTAAGTATGAACCATTTATCTTGGCGACTCAAGCACGCCGGGTGGTGTTTATTGAATATCCAAGCCTCAAACGAGATAAGGCGGACTGGTTGGCTGCGATGCATATACAAGCCCGCTCCAGAGTAGAGTACATTGATAAGGACGACTCAATTACCAACTCGTATCAAGAAGAGGTCGTCGATCAAACAACGAGAAAGCCTGTACAAGCTGATGATGAGTTCATAGACCTGCATGAAGACCAATTTATAAACTTAACAATAGCCGAGGAGGACGAGGGTATGTGTGTATTGTATGCTTAGTTGTTATGTGTATATATGCTTAGTTGTTGATTATTATTACTTTTTGTGCTTTAATATATGTCAAATGTATATGTTTTACATGCATATTCGTGTATTCTTTACTAACACATTTTTTCCTGCAATTTCTTATATGCTCTTGCAGATGCCGCGCCAAAGGAAGTCCACATACCTTCCTCTCGGGTGTAGGGGTACTAGGGGGAGTCCATCGGGTTCTGGTAGTACACCAACGAGTGGAGCTACTAGTCCTCTGGTCGGATATGATATTGGTGGGAGCAGCAGCCAGTCTCAGGTTCCAGAGACTCCACCAGCCTACACGTCACATGCTCCTGGTGACTACCCCTCTAACGGGTGTCCCTATCTGACGTTGACTGACGGTGCTACATTCCAGGGGAAGCCGGTGTTGTTCCCCAACGGCAGGAACAAGTAAGTATTATGCATTTGTAGAACATACACTTAAGATAAATATATGTTATATGATTTTACTAATGAATATTCGTTTCTTTTTTGTCTCATTGATAACAGGTTTTGGCCATCGGATGCTTCGGATAAACTAGGCAAAATCTTTAGGGGGAGGAGGGAGATGCCGGGACAGGGAGGCGAGAAGTGGACAAACATCTCGGATCGGATGAAGCACTTTTACTTCGACGAGTTGCGTGTAAGCTTAAATGTTACAATGAATGCTTTATTTGTTCTTTTAATCGTTGTGTTAATGTGTGTGGTATGTTAGCCACTATATCTGTGAGTGGTATGTTAGCCACTGAACTTGGGTGATATGTTAGTCACCATTGTGTTAGTCAATTTTAGGACAATTTGAGTGGTATGTTACCACTAAGCTTGGTTTGATGTGTTAGTCACCATTCATGAACTTGTTGTGTCATTTGAGTGGTATGTTAGCCACTGAACTTGGGTGATATGTTAGTTACCATTGTGTTAGTCAATTTTAGGACAATTTGAGTGGTATGTTACCACTAAGCTCGGTTTGATGTGTTAGTCACCATTCGTGAACTTGTTGTGTCATTTGAGTGGTATGTTAGCCACTGAACTTGGGTGATATGTTAGTCACCATTGTGTTAGTCAATTTTAGGACAATTTGAGTGGTATGTTACCATTAAGCTTGGTTTGATGTGTTAGTCACCATTCATGAACTTGTTGTGTCATTTGAGTGGTATGTTAGCCACTAAACTTGGGTGATATGTTGGTATTTATTCATGAAATTATTGCACACAATTTGAGTGGTATGTTAGCCACTAAACTTGGTGTTATATTTAAATTGTTATTTTTCTTTAAACTTGTGTAATTTTTACTTTGAATGGAATTGTTGTAGAAAGACTACTACATTCCCAATGCCCTGGTGTCCTAGTTGTACTCTGTTTTCGAAACTTTAGGGTCAGACATCTATAGTAAAATGGTTTATAAAATGAAGGAGACACACAGACAACCAACTTGGGTGGGGGATGACGAGTGGGAACTTTGGGAGGACTACTGGAATAATCCCTTTGTCCAGGATCAAGCTTACAAGAACAGACAAAACCGTTTGACTGAGCCGCGAGATGGTACGGGCACTGCCAGACATCACTATGGGTCGCGAGCTGTTGTTACAGATCACGTGATGGAGGTTAGTAAATATGTTGTTTATGACTTGGAATATGATACATAATAGTTTTTTGCTTTCATTTCAATCAACTAACTACTTGTTTGCACATATATTTTTTAGGCCAATAGAGGACAGCCGAAGAGTGCTCTATACCACTTCAAGAAGGCTAAGCTGAAGAATGGCATTTGGACTAACGTGAGGGCCGAGCGTATTGCGGTACGTTTCTTTCTTAAGGTTAACATTTGTATTTATGTATTTTAAAGTGATTCCAAAAATTGCATCTCATTTCGTATGCAATTTAGAATTGCAGAGTGAGGTGGAGAGGAGGATGGATGAGAGGATGATCGACGGTCATGAGCTGTCAATTGAAGAGCAAGACCAGATCTTCTTTGAGGTCAACCCAATGGACAGCAAGGGTCGAACATATGGATTGGGAAGTTTGGGCCCTTCTATGAGTTCTAGTAGCTTCTCAGTGACCCAGGGATCAGGATCGTGATCTAATCTCTTCACACAGGACCAGGTTCAAGAAATGATGACTCCTCTCCACGAGGAAATAGCTGCGACCAAGGCAGCTTACCAGCAAGTGCTTGAGGATCAGGCTCGTATGGCTCAGCGGATGGACGCTTTCACCTAGATGTTCAGCACTTCTTCCCAGTACCACCCACCGCCTCCTCCCGATTCTTAGTTACATCAGACTTATATTGTTTATGCTACATATATACTTTGACACTATTTCATCTTCTAGCTACTTGTGCTTGCATACTTTAGACTTTGTTATGGATAATTTATATTGTTTCGGGTATATTAATGCAATTTAATTGTTTCGGGTATATTATGTATGATTATATTATGTTAAAAAACAGGCGAAAGGTGAAACATAAATTTAAAATACAAAAAAAAAAATTGTTTTTAAAAAAGTGAATTTAGCAACGGAATCAAATCCGTCGCTAAATTCACGAACTAAGGGCGAATTAGCCCATTGAATTTAGCGACGGATTAAAATCCGTCGCTAAATATCAAGCGAATTAAGGGCGGATTAGTGGTGGGATTTAGCGACGGATTTTAATCCGTCGCTAAATTCCGTAACTAATTGGCGACGGATAAGTAATCCGTCGCCAATTCGAACGGACTGGTCAACGGATTAATCCGTCGCCAGTTCGTCTCCGTCGCAAAAAAAAATAGTGACGCGTTGTTTGGGGACGGGGGATTATCCGTCGCTACGGATCGGCACTGTTTTAGCGACGGATAAGTCCGTCGCTAAAACAGGTTTTTTTTTGTAGTGACAAGAACCCCACTGAGTTTTTATCTCACACTTGATTTGTTACCTTCTTGTAGATTCTGCTACCTAAGATGCCTTGGAGACTTAGATGTTCAGCAGCAGAGTGTGGGGGTTGTTCTTTCAATTATTTTGGGATTAGACAAAAACTTTTCATTATTCGAACTCTTAGTTTATTTTGATGCAGTTGTCCTTGTTGGTTTTTGACTCTTGTTAGGATTCTGACTTCGTTTCTAGACTTTTCAGATAAAGAAGTTTATTTTTATTACGTTATTTTTCGGGTCGTTACACTAGGAGACACAATAAAAGTTGGCAATACGCCAACTAGCCAAGATAAGGCTAAAGCGATGATTTTTCTTCGCCATTATCTTGATGAAAGTTTGAAAAAATGAATACCTTACTGTCAAAGATCCTGCAGATCTTTGGACAAATATCAAAGAAATGTATGATCACCAAAAGGCGGTGATACTTCCTAAAGCCCGATTTGATCGGCTTAACTTGCGTTTGCAAGATTTCAAATGTATCAATGATTATAACTCAGCAATGTTCAAAATCACTTCTAAATTGAAGTTATGTGGTGAGAAAGTGACAGATGATGATATGCTGGAAAAGACATACACCACTTTCCATGCCTCTAATATACTGCTACAACAACAATATCGTGAAAAGGGTCGTGGACGCGGCCGTGGGCATGGATGGGGTCGTGGGTATGGACATGGAGGATCTCGTCAAAATTATGGCTTTTATAATGCAAACGACCACCAGAAGCTAGAAAATTTCAAAAATGGTCTTGGTGAAGAGGAAGAGAATGACAAAACCCATCACCACAAACAAAAATATTTCAAAGATACACACGAGGAGAGGAAAAGTAATGATGAAAGTTGTTATAGGTGTGGTATGGATGACCATTGGTCGCGTACATGTCGTACACCAAAACATCTTATGGATCTTTACCAAGCATCAATAGAAGGAAATAATGTTGAAGCTAATTTTGTTAACGATGACACTACCCATGACCAATACGACGATTCTCATTTGGATGTCTCAGATATCTATGCAAACAATGAAGGAACGAGTGATATTTGCTGATTTTATTGTCTACCCTGAAGGGACAATTGATACTATGAAAAGTGTTGAAAGTACCCAAGTTTGAGTTGTTTACTTAAAGTAGCTTATTATGTGCTTTTTTTCTCTGGCTTTTAGCATTCAAAATTTTCTATTAGCTTAGGATTTGAATTTTATGGACTTTAGGATTTATTTTTCTAGTTGCTTAATTAGTATTTTTACCAATGAAATAAATCATCGATTTCCATTTCACTGCATTTATTTATCCAACTTAAAGTTGACAACATATATTGTGCATGTAACACAAAGGTAAAAAAATGCTCTAGAAGAGTAATACCACTAGCATTCGTACTATGAATGGTAAAGTATTTTTTTTAATAAACGTGTGTCCCATAAGAGCACATATTAGACTTACTCATTGAATGAGTCATTATAAGTCTTGCCAAATTGAAAAAGACAATGGTTCGTGTCTTTATGTCACATCATTCTGGCCAGTTTTAAATAATACTTTTGTATACATGTCAAAAGTGATAATATAGAAGTATAATGACATATGCAAATTTAATGTGACAAATTAGGCCATCCGGTTATAACTTAACCGTTCTTGAGAAACCTGAAGTTTCCATATAAAAAGAATCATAACGTGCTGAAAGCTTTCTCGTGTTGCATTTAGATTATATTATGGCAAGACACAACACCGAGATTAAGCATGAAAATGGATATCTTGAAAATGAGAAAATCACACATTTAAAGTTTACAAGAATGGATGATATTCCATAAGTGGCCAGAAGTGTACGTCTATGTATCAAGTGAATTTATGGTGTGAATTAACTTATCTCCTTTTTAAGGGCAAATTTCTTTCCAGCACAACAAAATCCAACTGTGCAACTATATTAACTCCCTACCATATTGTTCTCCGCAGAGAACTAATGGGTGAAGCCTACTGAAAGGTTATATATTTATCAATTTCTAAGCTGGCATTATAATTTATATACTGAGCCCTAGTTTTTTCCCAGCTTAGGGGAGGAAGAACATGACAAAGCTGGTAAAAATAAATTCTTAAAGTGAATTGATCCCCACAAATTTGAAAGTTCAAACTTGAACTAAGATTTACTCTCAAGCTTCATGTTACTATATCAAAATATATGTTTGAACATAAAATTCTATGATTTGAATGTTAACCCGCTATAACCCTAGAGTTACATATCAATTATAGAATTGTATGTATTGGACATTGAGATATCTTGCATATTGTACTAATAACTCTCAGTGATATACGGTTCCAATGCTAAGTACAATACAAGAATATTGGTAAGATAAAGCAGTTGGTACTCCTGAGGAGTAATTTATATGCCCATGGAAGGCATAGATATCTGAATTACAATAGATGGCCTATATAAAATAAAATGGTACCTACAAACAATATTCAGATATCAATGATCAGTACTGACTTGAAAATCTGGCAAAGAGATTTTGTTATACCGGTATACATGGAACCGAGATAAATTTATAAGCATATGCAAAAAATCGATGGACATAAATTATTAGACATGTAAATGGGGATTGTACATGTAAGTCCATTCGTTGACATCATGATGATGATAGAAAATGAGCTCATGGAACTGAAGTCCTTTTTATCAACGAATTCGAAATACGTACGATACCGTTGCATTATCGAGTCAAATGGCATGTGCATTTAGATACTAAGCAATGCATCATAATATGTTTATTCTTGCATATATAGCTTACATTACATTATTTAGTTTTTCTAGTATCCTTAAGAATCATGTTGCATACTAGCATGTTTATATTGAATGTTATCACTTGAACATAACTTGCAGGGTGTACATATAAAAGGTGAGTGATTTTTACTTACAACTCATATGGTTTGAGAAAGTTTAATGAGAGGAGATATCATCTCCGGCAGTTAGTCCCAAAAGTAGACTAAAAGTTTCATATTAGCAATCATGGATTGAATGGGTAAACTTCTTGAGGAACTAATGTTTCATATGTGAAATCTCTATACTCGTGTCATATCAACTTCACGTTGATAAAATACAAATTGGTATTAACCGCAGTGAAATATTGAAGTATGAGATAAAATTTTCATTACTCATGAAAAGTAGTATTGGTTATACCAATGTTAGCTAAACCTGAAGTTTGAGCATATGAATGAATATTTACGAAGGTTAGTTATTGCAAACCTTGAGATTGACATGGTCCAGAAGTACCTTAATCATTTGTCAAGTAAGAATTTTGATGTTCGTCACAATACCTCCTGAAGAAGGTACATTTATCTTGTCAAGTAAATGGTGACAACGGTTGAAAAGCAATGAGAACATTTGCGCATTCATGAGCAACTGTTGCACTCTTTTTCCCTTTCTAGGTTTTTTGTCCCATTGGGGTTTTCCTAACAAGGTTTTTAATGAAGCAACATGATAAAAGCATATAATTATCTCCATATATTTGATACGTGTGATAAAGATAAGTTCATGAGACTTATTGGTCCAACCTTACAATATTATGGAGTGATGTTATGGAACATTGAAACTACATGATGTTCTAAGTATTTGAAAACTTCTTCCACATGAAGACGTGCCACATATTACAAAAGTTATTATCCGCCATTATTTATGAGAAGAAGATTCCATCCAAGTACAACACATTTGAAGAGAAGTTGGTCCAGAAAAATGGAGTTGTAGAAGTTTGAAGATTAAAGTGATGCATCGATCAGGGGAGTTGAATACGCACTGCACTCTTCTTAGCAAGGTTTTTAATGAGGCAGTATATCTTTGGCGTATTAACCATCACCAATTCATGTTCATTCAAGGGGAGTGTTATGGATAAATGAAAATGAGTTAGTGGATGAGAGGTTAATGTACAAGTTAGTGGATGAAGGAGTTAAATGTATACAAGTAGTGGAGATGTTCTTGTCTCTTCATATCAATTTTCACTTGTATAAATAGCTAGCTTGTACTCTCATTTTTTGATAAGAATGAACTTTCTTTTCTCTCCTTTCCCTTCTATATTTTTCTCTTTAACAAAATTCAATTAGTTTCTATGTAATGATTTATAAACGTTGGAAAATGATCATTTTGAATTAACTGAAACAAACCATTTTAAAATATCTACACATTTAATGTTACACATTATAAAATTACTTGAATCGTTCATATTTATTTAAGACGAAACATTAGTCATTCAATTGAAACACTATATTTGAAAACGAGACAATGCAAAAACCAATTTAAGTTTTAATTTCATCACTTTATTTTAAACTTAATTTCCCGCTATAAAATGAACTCCATCTTTACCAAATAAATATATCATGTTCCATTTATATTTGTCCCGTTACAAAGATAACGTTTGTGTTTCAGAACATTTTATCCTCAAACTTACTTTTTTACTTATTTTTTTATATAAAGTGTCATTACTTAGTTTGTCTTTTTCTGAGATACAATATTACAATTACAATATTTAACCTTTGACAAATTATATCATCAATAAATCTCTAATCATCATTTCAATCATTCTCTATACAGAGAAATAAATCACCCATTTCTGAGATCGAATCCGTGAACTCTTAGGTACGGGTGTCTCAGCTTACCACTCGGTTAGTTTGTCTAACTAACCTCATTAAAGATTCAAATTATAGCATTAACATAAATGAAGATGTCAATCAAATAAGCTCCAAATTAAATTTTATTACGATTTTTTTTTTCATTTCTTTTTAACTCCATGCCCATAATATTACATTTGTTTGGGATGGGGAGTTGATGTTCTTTAAAGACATTAAATTTGTACAGAGCCCCTAAAATTTTGAGCCGAACCTGGATGGATTATATATTAAGGTATTTGTTATTATTGCTATTATTGATTATATATGAATTTCTTGACCAAGAAGAAACAAATATAGTTGCATGTAATCAAGAAATTGAAAAGTTATTGAAGTGAACTTAAATTAGCGCACCATATGTATTTAGTAACAAGACTCTTAAGATATATAAACTACAATTTGAACATAGTATGAACTTTGGAGAAACTCATTTTTGACAGTAATTGAATTTACATGCATGAAAAATTTAAAGAAATAACCTCCTAATATCCCTATCGATTTCGAGATTTTACTCAAAGCAAGGGCAGCGAATGTTTGTGCTTGTCGTTTTTCTGTGTGGACAAGTTCCTACATGACTCCGGAGATACTAAAGCTATAGTTCCCATGTCTTTCACCTGTAACGGATGTACCGCTGTAGTAGATTCTGATTCAGCCAGTTGAGGGCATGTCCTCCTGTTATGACCAGTCTGACCACATATTTTGCAATGGTGATTACTGCGAATTCTGGTCTTTTTCTCGTGTGATTGTGATCTTTGACATGTTCTTCTGTTATGTCCTTTCTCCCCACACAACCGACATCTGAACCGTCTATCCCTAAGTTCGTGCTCAACTTCTGGACAATAGTTTCTCCTGTGGCCCTCTTTTCCACAATTACTACAGTTAAATTTCACCCCTGTAAAACCATAAGAGTCCACGTTTAATAATTTTGAAAACAAGTACGAGTGTCATCTAATTACTGGAACGAAAACATTGGAAAATGTAGATTTTTCGTTGCACGCTGCTAAAGTTTTTACTGGCTGTATGAACATTAATAGACATAAGAATTTCTAACTAAGAGGACCTCGCATTGCAATGCTTCTTTTGTGACGATTTTCTGGATTGCTGAAGTAGCTCTTCATAGATTCAGAAGCATGCTTTCTTGCTGCATCAGTCCCCCTAGATTTCTGCAGAAGTGCATATGTTGAAAAACTTAATAAAAGGAAAAATATGCAGGGAATAACATTCAAGAATTTTATTAGCACACCCGGACAACCTTGAAGATGTTCATTTGCAATAGCTCACTTAAAGCTTCGATAATCCTAACAGCGTAACCGCAGAAAATCAGAGACTCAAGTTTTTGAACTCTTTAATTTTCAAAAGCTGATTATTATTTGCTACTATCTGCTTGACACACAAAATAACATTATCCGAGAAAAAGTCAAATAGTGCAGCAACAAACCCACAATTCCAAGTGCATACAATCATCCACAAGCCCAACTAACCTTAATAGCAGCTACTCTTTGAGCACGAAGCACCGGATCTGCATGGATTAACTTCATCCTGTTGCTAAATATTCCAGTTCTTTCATTGAGGCTCTGCAGGCATCCAACTAAACACAAAAGATTAAATCATGACCTGGGAATTTTTTTATTTTTTATTTTTGTCATGCAAAACTAAGTTATTTCTATACATGAACAGTTATGGATACATGGAACCAGCAGGGAGTCAAAAGTACTAAGAACGAACAGACACTTGGTCACTTGTCCAAGGGATGGTCAATGAATACGTTTAAAAAATAAAACAAACATAAAAAATAAAGCAAGGAGCTTGAGACTTAAGTTCATAATCATTACATAATGACAAGGTGAACACTAGGAACGAAAGAACACAGAAACTGGGGACTATGTAGTTCAGTTGTGACTCGATAGAAGAATCCAATTTCATCACTTTAACCACTGCCACATCAGTTTAAGTATCTACAGAATAATCTCTTCTTAGGCCAAAATGGGTAAATACACATAAAAAGCTAAACATATAACACCTGAAAGTAGAGGAATGTATTAAAAGTATGTGGTATATTCAATTAAAAGCAATCAGATAAGTGATGTGATAGTAAGACATTCAAGTTGCCAAAGGTAAAGAGTGACTAACTTTCAAGGATCTGCTGATCTTCAAATTAACTTCTGGAGCAGAAGATTGATAAACACGCTTAGTTTTTCTTTTTGCATCCAGCTTTATGTCCAAGTTGTCCACCTCGTCATCTTCCTTGACTTTTAGGGGAGAACTGGAATACATGTCCAATTAAAGGACTTAGAATTAGTACTAAATTTGCCTCTATAACTACCAATTGTAAGACATATCTGAGATGTGCTGCCAGTTAATTACAAATTACATGAAATTCTCATGGGGTATGAATATTTACATTGAGCGTGCTTTCTCCCATGGTTGTTCATCAATCGACTCTTCCCAGAGCACGCAATCTCCAAGGCACTGGTGGCAGGTGATCATACCCTAAAATATTTCATACATGCAATTACTCAATTGGTTGAAATATTAAATTTCCGTTGCAAAAATAAAAGACAAGGAATAACTTACCTTCCCAGTACATAATGAACAATCCGGCCGTGATCTTTCTATTCCACATTCTTTACATGGAGTATAACCTCTTCCCCTGCAACTTGGGCAGGGTAATTCTCGAATATACTGACCATTAGGACCAAACCATGATCTTGGTTTGGACGCAGCAGAAGCAACCTTCCTGAAATTCATCTGGTCAGTTATAAAAAAAGATGGTTGCTGGGAATAAGATGTCTAAGTAAAGAGCCATGCAAACAAACCACTTGATTTAATACTCCCCTGAGAAAGGTACATTCGGTAAATCATAAACCTATCCCAGTGACCAATTTTAACAAAGCTCATTGGCAAAATTAATAGCATTACATGGAAATGCATTTAAAGATGAAATCTTCAGGGTGGTTAGTACTGTCTAAAACCACACATATGTTATCGCTGCAACAACAAATCCATCACGATAGTAACAGCGACCCAATCAGAAATAGGCATTCATTAATTTTGTTTGTATATATGTATAAACGTAAATCTTCTAAGATCGTGCAAATGATTAGTTATTGCTCTTATTAGCCGATATTATTAAAGGTGAATCAGCACAAAAATTACTCTCCAGTCTCCACTCAAAGTCTGCCCATAAAATTACTCGTAAAAAGTGTGTACCACACTACCACTAGTCTACTATAAATTCATCCAGTAAATAAAACCTACTAAAAAAAATTCAATCACCAGATACAAGATGAAAATGCGAATCTTTTTCTTGCAAGATAAGTAAAATTCTCCACGAAAACACAAATTTTGAACAGAATAAAATCACTGTGACTGTAAAATGATGCAGAAATCAGAATAACAAATGAAAGACGAAATAAGAAAAAATTGAAACTTTATAGACCTGGGTTGCATATCAGCAGAAAGTCCAAATAGCTCCTCAGAAGGATCATATCCCAACTACAGAAAGCAAACAAGCAAGAGTAAATAATAACAAAAATGTGAAAATAAGTAAATAAATCAGATGAATTGAGAAGTAGAACTGACATGGAGTTGTCTGGCGGAATTTTCATCGGTGGTGGAAGAAGAGGAGATATGAAAAGGTGGTTTCTTGTTGGAAAGATGAGGCAAATGTGGCGGTAATATCCAGTAGCGGCGGAGGTTGATCGTGTGTTGCCATTGAGGAACGGTCAGACGGAACGGAGAAGAAGACCAGACAGAAGACATAGCAGCATTAGTTTGAGGGTTTTAGTTGGGAGAAATTAAAGAGATGGCGTTGCTGTTTGGTACTGACTCCATGGATAACGATATAGTTAGTCACCTTGTGTGGAGACGAAGCACTCGAATGTGGATGGATATGCTGCTGCTGCCTGGAATTTGATTATGCCACTTTTCAAACCCCATAAGTCTGGATTTACTGCAAATTGCCCCATAAAGTTTTTATACGTGTATATATAGCTTCTATAATTGGGTTTAAAAAAAATGTATTTGGGGTGGAATTAAAATTTTACATAGGTTTCATAGAGTTGTTATATAGGGTATGTAACAGTGAAGTGATTTGTGTAAGAGTTTTTAAGATTACTTGATTTGTTATAATAAATGAAAAAGTAAAATGAGAGAAAAAATAGTAGGTAAAAAGATGAAATTTAATTGAATTGTAAATAGTTGGTGATTAATGGGTACTGTTGAACGTGATTAAAATCGTTAGACAAACAAGATGAGAATGATAACTCGATTAAAATCGGGTTTTAACTGCTTGACAAACAATCTCTAATAAATCCATATATTAGGATTGTGGTATCGTTTAAATGAAATTAAATAAAACAATATAAAATTAATAAAAAGTCACATCCTAGGGAAATAGAAAAATGTAAAATGCATAATTTTTATGTAAATATTAAATTATGTTTCATTTGTTGGGGATAAGACGTAAGAAGTTTTATGTGATAGTTAAAAATAAAAAAATGCATAAATAAAAAATGATAACGGAGGAGTATGACCAATTTTAATTATTTATGCAATTTATTTATACTGAGCTAGAGGGGTTGGATAATATAATTGACAAAAGTGTCTTTCTGCGCCTTTTAAAAAGTGAAGTGAATACACTAGGGGAAATTAATTGAGGAATAGGATTACTTTCTTATTAAAATTTACATGTTATATTTGTTCTTCATTCGATTCGGTGAGAATTTCAAATTGAAGAATGTGCCTCAGTATGGGAGGGATGAAGGATCCAAGAGGAAAGAGAGGAGACTAGTCGTTGACAATTCGCTTTATAAACCAAGGCATTATCAAGCACACACACAGACAACATATACTACAATTATACAAATATGGGTTCAACTGAGAGCCGTGAGGCTTCAAAAGAAGAGACGGCGAAGAAGGTAGCAGTGGGAGTTGTAGGCGCAATGGTAGCAGCATGGGGCTTATCGAAGGTGTTTAGCGGTGATTCGTCATCGACGGAGGATCTGCAGAGGAAGATGATGAAAGCACCAGGGAGAAATAAATATATCATCAGGGATCAATTCGAGGACAACCCTAGAGATTATTTTCGTTCCCTTCGCGACAAGTGAAATCAACAAGTTCCGGTAGTTCTTGGGTTATATATATTTTGTCATGGAAAAATTGTTATGTTCCATTTTCATTTATGTTCTGCTCCAAGAATCTAGTCATGTAGTAATTACTATCAGTGGCGAATCCAGAAGCTTATTTTAGATAGTCGTATTTAACTTGCGATTTTCACAACAAAAATATTATTGTCATATTAGTATATTATTACAGTGGTGAATCCAGAATATTATTTCAGATGGGTCGTATTTAACTTGCGATTTTCACAACAAAAATATTATTGTCATATTAGTATATTATTATACAAAGAAAAATACTCCCTTCATTTCAGAAAAAGTGTTACATTTTACTATTCTGCGGTCTTTTCATTATATAATTTTAATAATTTATTTATTAATATCGTTTAAGATTAAATTGTGGTCAAACTCGAAGATTTGAATTAAAAAAAAAAAATAATTTTTCCGAAATTATATATATATTTATCGTGAAGATATGTGTAACCCATAACCTAAGGAAAGTAAGGATATACTTATCCACTTACTACAAACAAATTTTGATTAACTCATGTGAGAGGTAAAAGATACTAACTATATTATTCTTTTATTTATTCGCACTACTAATTCAAATTAAAAAATTGAATTGAGTGACCCCCTCGACCCAGCCTGGCCTCGCCAGTGAGTACTATGAAGGATGTGTAATGGTCTGAAGCATCAGTGCTGGAATGTGTAATGCAGTTTGTTAAGTTTCAATGAATTGACTATTTGGCCTAAAATCACTTGGTAAGACCATTCCCAATGGGTCGTCACCACGATGGTGAATAGTTGCAGTGTGAGGGACGGTTGAAACGACGACTGCATCTGAAAAAATTATGTTCAATGGGTCGTGGCCACGACCACGAATAGTGTTTTTTTTATTTATTTTTCAAATTTTTAATTTTTTTTAAACATGTTTAACATATTATAATAGTGTTTATAAGTTGAAAGTAATGAAATTGTATTTACAAATATATTTTTTAATTAAAAGTTTAAAAATCATAAAATTTAGAATGGTCGGAATATAGTTAAGAGTGGTCTCTATTTGTAGAGGATGAAAAAACATGAAGATCGGTATAACTTTTATATTTTTATTATTTATATTTTCTTAATTATGATTCAATTAAAATAAGAAACTAACTGGGCCCAAAAAAAATGGGATGGCCGAGCTCCAAATCTCGCAGTCACACGGCGAGATCTGGAGCTCACCGTCACCACGGCACACGGCGGGCATGACTGGGAGTGGTCTAACAATTTGAATTTTACATCCGGTAGAACTAGCTAATATGCATGTTGTATCTGTAAGGAAAATATTTGAGATACGTCGTAATTTGATATAAAAACTTACAATGTGTAAATGTAATGAAAAATTCACCATAATATGGAGTGATATTTTGACACATGTTTTGACAGATACTTTTGTTTACTATCGATACTAATAAATTATAAATTAATATTAGTGCTAGGGGTGCACGTTCAAATTAATCCGATCCAATCCGATTCGAAGTTCGGATCAATCCGAAGTTTCGGACCACTAAAGCCTCAATCCGAAATTCGATCCGAACGATTGGATTGGATTTCGGATTAATCCGAAAAAGTTCGGATTGGATCGGATTTAATCCGAATAATCCGAACTTTAATTAAAAAAAAAAAAACTGAAATAGCATTTCGTAGCCAAATTAAATACTAGTTCAGTAGTTCCACATTCAAATTAAACAAAATAAAGTTCACAAGTTTACTTCAAGTCCAAAACAACAAATACGAAAAGTTTGGAGTTCATGTTCTAGAATAACGACTGGTCGATTACATTATTTGAAGTAAAAATAGAAAGTGCATATTTTCAACAGCCAAAATCCAACTTCCCAGCATTCTAAGTATTTTGTATTTTGTTCGACTGAATAAGGGGAAATATATATATATATATATATATATATATATATATATATATATATATATATATATATATATTTTTTAATTAATTCGGATTTTCGGATTAATCCGAAAATCCGACATATCGGATCGGATTAATCCGAAAATCTTTGGATCTAAAATATCATAATCCGTAATCCGATCCGAATACATTGGATCGAATTTTTTGATCGGATTTTCAGATTTCGAATTTTATGATCATCCCTAATTAGTGCAAAAGTACCTATCAGTACTCGTGTGGTTGTTAGTGTTTGGTAATTATGACGTTTGCATTGTAGATGTGAGTGTCGTTCTTCTTTGTTCATTGCTTGTTGTCATTGTCTTTTCTCGTTGACGGTGTCTTTATCATCAACATTAACGTTTTTTCTAGTGAACATTTTATGAAAAATTATTATTATTATTATTATTATTATTATATGTATTCTCCGAAATTTACTCTTACGAGTAGAGATGTTATACGAGTTGAACCTTGTCGAGGGCTCGGGGTGAGTTTGACCCTTTTAAATTGTTTTAGCCGAGCTTTAACCTAGTTTGTGGCTGGTTTTGTTTGTTATCGAGTCGCATAGGGATCGCAACGGTTGTGCTTGTTTAACATCACGACTAGATAGAAAGACTCTTCAAAGAACAAATTAAACATCTTAAACCTGAGTCTTCAAGTGTCGCCTGTGTTTCCTGATTTCCTCCGAAAAACCCTCTCTTTACAGAGCACTCCAAAGAGAAACAGGAAACTTTAGAGAGTGATAGTGATGATAACGTTGAATCTCAGCTCATCTTTAACCCCAAAGCTAAAAAGGGACCTAGTCTCACTCCAAAATCCCAACAAATTGTCCTCTCTAAATCCCTCCATACCTACCTCCATCCACTTCAACAGAAGCAAACATTTCTCCTTGACTGTAAAAGCACAGAAGTTTTCTTCATTTGACTCATCGCCTTCTCAGCCGCCTGGTTAGTTTATGCAGCATTTATAGAAATTATTTGGATTCTTGTCATATAAGTAGTTTTAAAGATTCAATTTTGGTTTTCGGAAATGTCACTCTTTCTTATTCTGGGTTGTTGTTTGAATATGCTGTCTTGTATACTTATTTTATTTCTATAAGAAGTTATTTAAGTGCAGTTTTCTTCATTTAATTGGTTCCATGAATCTTTAGGCTAGTTGAGCTTTGTTCATGTGCAATCTTGCTTACCTTACAATTGGCCATTTGATATAAATTGCAAGCGGTTTTACATTACCTGCTAAAATGGGTTCCTCTTACAGCTGAATCTCTGTTACTTAAATGTTTTAAGCGTAATCGGTTTTTTGCCTAAATGTTCCACTTTTTTGCTTATTTAGTGATGACACATTGTTTTCGGGCAAGCAAGGTGTGCATGTCTCATGTGCAAATTATAGATTGAATTGATGAATTTGAAGAGGTGGATGTTAAGACTCGGAATGTAGTTACTATCTCAAACATGTTTTACAGGGCAATCGACTCCAAGGGTTTATGTGCCCTATACGATATACAAAGGGAAAGCTGCTCTTCAAGTGGAGCCACGGCCACCTGAGTTCTCTCCATTAGGTGTATGTTTCTTGAACAGTTATAATGGTCATCAGATTTCATCCTATGATTTTTTTGTCTAATTTGTTCTGATGTATAATCTATGGTTGAGATAGTCTGGGGCATTTAAGCTGTCAAAGGAGGGATTTATTGTACTGCAGTTTGCTCCTGCAGCTGGCGTTCGTCAATATGATTGGCTTAGAAAGCAGGTATATGTTATTCATCTATTTCTGAAGATGTGTGCGTGTATATCGTGAAGATGTGGATGGTAGCTTATCCTTGGCATGTAATTGGCTTGTTCTGAAATAAATCAGAGAATCTGCACTGGTCTCTTTTCTAAACATCAAATAGGAATTTGACTCACTTCCCTTTTGTGTGTCTGATTGTGTAAATAAGTAAAATGGTGTACTGACAATTATTCATTGGAGTTCGGGTTATTGGGCAAGTGTCTCCCTTATGATGTTTTGGTTCTGTCAATGTTTTCTTTCTAAAGCTTTATATCTTTCTTCAAAGCATAGACTCACGGCATGAAAAAGTTGATCAATATTTTCCGTTTTAAGCGAAATAAATACAAAATTTAGTCCCCTCTTCTCAATCTAGATTGTCAGAAGGTAGCAGAATTTCTTTTGGCTTGCCTGTAAACTATTATTTCTTGTACTGTTGTTTAATCTTGTGCCATGCCAGGTGTTTACATTGTCTGTCACTGAAATTGGAAACATTATGAGTCTGGGGGCGAAGGACAATTGTGAATTTTTCCATGATCCTCACAAAGGGAGAAGGTAAGATAACTTGTTAGCAGAACTTTGTCGTAGAAACTCATCAGTAATTGCATTTCTTTGACATAATATGTCGCGAGCTGCACTTGGTTGCTAGTTGCCAACTAGGAAGTCCAGTTGTTTCATATTTGGATAATTCATCCTGTTAAGTATGTCGCTGGTCTTTTGGCTTAACTCGACATTTGCTAAATAACTACTGCCTTCGTATGCTTCAAAGTGACATTTGGGCTGGGCAGAAGATTTCATAATAGTCGGATAGGATATAAATATAAATTGTGGGTCTGAGTTTTGTGAATAAGTTATGGTTATGTGTGGTTGTGAATGAATAATTGGTAGTGGGGACAAAAGTGACTAGAAATGGAAAGAGGACGTTGTATTGGGACATCCATAATTGAGGTCAAGGACTTTGTAGCAGGGCTCGGGGAGTATACATTTGCTCTGGTAACCTCTGCCCCATTTGTCCTCGTGTATCTGCAAAGCGTTGAACCAAGATATTAAGATATAGTATAATCTCAAGTACATTTATCACCCTGCAGCCTTTTTTTTTTTTTTAATTTTTATGGGCAGTGATTTGGTGAAGAAAAGAACTTGTGTTAGACGGTTTAACTAGATGGGTGAAAATTAGGGGAATTGGCCTACCACTTTGGTGGGTGGTGTAGTGGGTTTTCTGAATATTTAAGGCGTTCATAACTGTTACACCGTCTAACACAAGTTTTTGTCTTTGGTGAAATATATTTTCCAAATCATATCATGTTATATGTTAGATGTTTTACTTTGTCATTATTTAGCTGTTGAAATGGATGATGCTAGTAGCTATCCCACTTTGTGACTCAGATTTTTATTCCCGCAAAGAAAAAAAAGTTATTTATACTTGACTCGTGTAGTGATGAAGGTAAGGTGAGCAAAGTGTTGAAGGTGGAGCCCCTACCTGATGGTTCTGGCTACTTCTTTAATCTCAGTAAGAGTCCCAACTCTTGTCAAATACTATTTCAGTTAAGGTGTGACTGTGTGAGTATCAGCACTAACTTGTGTTCTGTTGTTAATTATTGGCTTCTTTTCATTTGAAGGTGTTCAAAACAAGCTGTTAAATTTCGACGAAAGCATCTATATCCCCGTCTCAAAGGCGGAGTTTGCTGTTCTTGTCTCGTCCTTCAATGTAAGTTGCATAATTGCCCGTTGTTTGATATTTATGCTGTGTTTGATTTCTAAACTACGCCACTACAGATCTTGTTTATACCACTTAAAAGAGAAAAGAAAAAAAGAAGAGAAAGTATCACATGTGACCTATGATTTGAGCTGGGCTGCAATATTCTTGCCCAACCAAGATGCATTATTTCTTCAAGTGAAACTCCTACAAGTTCACTATGAATCCTTAGGCACCGCAATTATTATGAGATTTATGGACACTATCTAATAGTAAGAAGTCTAAAAAAAGAAATTCTATTTCTATACATTCGAACCACTGTTGGTCATATTTCTTTTTATCGCAAAATCGAAAAAGCGGCTGTCAAACTTATTTCAATTCCAAGAGTTCGGATCAGATTGATCCTCATCCCCATCACCTCACCAACAAAACTTCATTATCATGTTACTGTTTCACCTGCTCTCTGTCAATCTCCCATTAAATTTGAAAAATTCACCATGACTTGTCTTTCCCTTGTATTATAGTTAAACTACGCAATTGGAGGCAACCTTTACTCTTCCCTCAAAACCATGTTAAATGGTTTTAAACCACACCTCATCATACATTCACTAGTGACTATCCATTACCCTTAGACGGTCATTGATCTTTACCCCCCACCCCCCATCTTATGTGAAGAAAATAGTCTACAAATTCTGGTCACTAGCTATGTATTCCTTGCTCCTCAAAGGACACATGGCACCAGCCACTACATAAGTCACAAATATAGATATCTTTCCAGTCCCTGGAGACATTTCAAGTTATCTTATTTTTTTTTATCCCTGCAGCCTTTGCAGGACTCTAATGAATTATGATGACACCTCAATTTTATACTCTTGCATCATAGATGTATGACATAATACACGATAAGCCGGTGTTAAGTTATATTTTTAGTCTATAATGTATTGATTTTTTGGTGCGGATAATATGGGTATCCTGCTGATGTTATATTAGGGAGGGGGTGGGGGTGCCAAGGGCAATTGATGCATATTGTTGTACGGAGTTGCTTGTGGAATATATTGAAAAGGCGGATAGTTTAACATTTCAGTTACATGATGACCTCTTTATCTATTATGGCTCACAAGATCTCTTGTGCTGTTCCATGCAGTATGTTGTGCCATATCTCTTAGGATGGAATACCTTTGTGAATGCCATAAACCCTGAAGATTCAAATCGTGCAAACAACAGTAGTACTAGAACAGTGGACTATGAATGGAGCCGATAGACTAGTTCTTTTTCCTGTCGAGGTTTGCTGGTAAGGAAATTATTCAACTTTTCTTAGTTTGAGATGTAATCATGTTAAGCACTTAGTGTATGCTTTATGCGCCAATCTGCATACACGCACATAAAAGAAAATACAACAAAAGGAAGTTCATTCTGTATCTTTTTGTTAGAGTTGTGTAAACCAACGCATGTTTGCTAGCAGCTGGATTACTGAAGAGATATGTTTGCGGAAATGCAGGGTGCATGAAGCTTCGTTAACACCACAATGCTGTCAAAGATTTTGGATAAAACGTGTTACCGGGAAAATATCTGTAAGCCACTCGTGGTTGGAAGTCTGTAGTTGAATAGTTTGCTTCTGGGAGTTGATTTTTTGTGTCATTGTAATGTAGCTTCTTTAGGAAGTTCATATGAGATGAAAAGAGATCATTATAACAAAATAGAATCACTGGACTGCCGTTAGTGCTGCAAGTTTGCAACGCACAGAGTTTAACATGGTTTTCACTTCTCATGAGAGTGACCTACTTGTCGATAATGTTGCAGCTAACATGCATTCATGCCGATGATCCTACATGCCGACTAGGTGCCATGAGAGCTCGATGGACATCCGCCTGGGGCGACCATATGAAAATTCAAAATTCAACTTCGTATCAGTGCATTTGATTATGGTTAAAATTAAGAATTTACTGCTCTAGCTTGGGGAAAGTTTTGAAACTGCAACATCCTAACCTTAAATCAGTAATAATTTTAAGGGATTGTGAAAACTATCCATATCAACAAGGCGGCATGATGTGATGGTTTGAGATTGTGAACACTATCTGTACTTCATGCATAAAAACTCTTAGAATTGAGTGTGAGATCCACGAGTAAGGATGTTGTGTGCATGATGTGATGGTTTGCGGGTTAAATTATCAATAGAGAGCAGTTAATGCATGCTGAGTCACCGGTCCGGTTAACATATCGATTGGAGAGTAGTTCAAGAGTAAACACTGATCTGCTAACATATTAGTCAGAGAGGAGTTTAACCTTGTCGGTCCAAAGGTTTGAGATGCACATGATATTTCCTTGTTAGAAGTGGACACGAATGAAATGCAAGAACACGTGGTGACCACTGGAGTCATCTGCATGCAAAATCGGCGCAAACGCACAAAACTAACTCCTCATCTATTATTTTCTTCAATGAATCAATCAAGCAAAAATTTTCATCACACAAACAACAAATTAACTACAAACCCACCCTTTCGAAGCTACAAACAACGAGGTAATTTTGCTTAATTCTGCTATAAACATTATAATTACGCATACTATTGCTATATAGATCTCGTTTTTCATTTTTCTTACCAATCTTGATTTGGATCACCTGTTATATAATCCCAGTCGATTAGCTATCATAATTTGATCATGTAATGTGATTTTAAATTTTCTTGTAAGATTAATAGTTATGGCTTTATAATGCACATTTATTTGATTATTGATCTATCAAGTATTGTGTGGATGATCGATCCTGTTACTTTATGCAGTAAAACCTGAGTGTAAATAATATTTGCAAAAGAATGGTATTGATGAATGATGATCTTTTTGCTGTATTTACTGTATAGAGATGATGAGCAATTAGAAAGTGGATCAACCTGTTTGATATGGATCAATGGCTGTAAAACTTACAATAATCAACGAATTTATCAATATAGTTGATCATTAGGATTTATGATATTTATGCATTAATTTTTATGTTTCTAAACTTAAAGATTGGCAGAAAATTTACTAAATGGTCTTAAATTCTTTAGCGGTACTAGCAAGGATTGGCACAATTAATGGAATCGAAAAGTAGTGGAGCTTGTGAAAGCTATGATGCTTACTATGAGATGGTGCAAAGCAGGAAGAGGTTGCCTATAAAACTTCAGGAGTCTCTGACATCCGCATTCACGGAAATTCCTGTTTCAACCTTCCCCCAAGTCCGTGGCGGAAAAGGTAACAAACACCTAACATTTCATGCCCTTAGTGTGGAGTTGTAAATTGGAACTTGGAAGTGCATAGTTCGAGTACCTGAACATCTTGATTTTATGTTATTTTCTTTGTGTATTTGTGTTTGGTTAATTAATCTATCAATCAGTGATCGTATGCAAACTGTATGATGTATATATAATATCCATTTCTCAAGAAAAAAGACTGGCATTCTGATGCATTGATTTCATGAAACATGCTTCTAGTTATTGAGATTTCAGCAGACCTTCCCATTGGAGAAGCAGTCAAAATTTTATCCGAGTCCAATATCATGTCTGCTCCTGTTGTTAATCCTGACGCAAAAAATAGCAAGGATTGGAGAGGACGATACTTGGGAATAGTGGATTACTCTGCAATTGTGCTTTGGGTGCTGCAGAATGCAGAAATAGCAGCAGCTGCTTTATCTGCCACGTCAGCAGCCGCTGCCGGGATAAGTACTGGTGCTGCTGGGGCTCTTGGCGCGCTCGCGATAGGGGCGACGGGCCCTCTTGCGGTTGCCGGACTGACTGCAGCTGCTGTTGGGGCCGCAGTTGCAGGGGGTGTGGCTGTAGATAAAGGAATGGGGAAAGACGCTCCAACTGCTGCGGATAAGCTAGGGGAGGACTTTTACAAGGTTATGCTTAATGAGGAACCTTTTAAGTCTGCAACGGTAAGTTCAAGGATAATTTTTCACTGATGATGGGGTTTATATGAATGTTTGGGGGTGTTTTTTATACAACTAAATATTGCAGCTTTATCACTATAACTCACATGCGGACTACAGTTGTGTTACTTGTGTATGTGGGAACATCTTCTAGCAGCTCGTGGGCTTTAGCTGACTTACAAGACACATGGCCGTGTTTGCTGATAGACTAATGTTTTCTAGAATGCATCAAGCATAAGCCTAGCTATGACCTGAGGTTTTTATATAAGTTGCTTCTTTAGGCCATGTTAACACCCCCTACATGCCTGCTGATAGTGGTTATATCTCTATTAAGTTCCGATTATGGTGCTTTTCCTTTCAATGTTTGAAGATTACAAATTTACAATAAGCGGAATCCAGAGAAGCACCTCATAAGATGCTCAAGTTACCTATATTAATCCTGTGCAAACACTCTCTAATAAACCCACTTAGCAAGATATATATCTGCCAATCTCTGTTATGTTCTTTACTTCTGCTTTATTTTTTTTAATAATAATAATAACAGTAATAATAATGGTAACGACTAACACGCTAATCTTTTGGTACGGTTGACGTTTACAGGTAAGTTCAATCCTGAAATCATATAGATGGGCACCTTTTGTTCCTGTGTCATTGGACAGCTCAATGTTGAGTGTGCTGCTGCTTCTGTCGAAGTATAGACTTCGTAATGTGCCGGTAATTGAGAGGGGAGATCCAAACATCAAAAACTTCATAACTCAGTCTGCTGTCATCGAGGGTCTCAAGGGATGTAAAGGAACGGACTGGTTTGATTGCATCTCCTCTCAGACTTTATCTGAGCTTGGACTTCCCTTTATGTCTCCAGATCAGGTTAGCGAGTCAAACCTGCCTAATTATTGGCAAACACGGTTATTGTTTTTCTATTATGATAAATGGAACGTGATGTTGGCTGAACTTGTGTTGACTCAGCTTGTAATGGTACACGAAAATGAATTGATCCTTGAAGCATTCACAAAGATGAAAGATAACAAAATTGGCGGTGTCCCAGTTGTTGAGGGACCTAAGAATAAAATCGTTGGCAATATAAGCATAAGAGATATCAGATTCTTGCTGCTGAAGCCAGATATGTTCAAAAGATTCAGGTACAATATAGGGAACTCTTTGAACAGTAGCTATCCTGTTTATATCTAATTTATATAGAGGGTTAAGGTAAACACCAGAAAGGAAGGCCTAGAGTAGAGCATCTAATTTCTTAAATTCATACTAGATTGGTTTTGATCCGTGTCCCTTCGCTGCTGGAAAGTAATAATATCAATAGATCTAAGCTCTTCATGAGACTCCAACAAATTTATTGAATTTGGAAAGAGTAGTTTATATATTTAGCTATCTGCGCTAATTACATCATCCACCTCTCCATAAACTGCAGGGAGCTCACTGTAAAAGATTTCATTGTCACTGTTGGTTCATTGACCAATGACCCTGGGAGGACTGCCACACCGATAACATGCAAGCCTGGTTCTACTCTTGGAAGTGTGATTGACACACTTGCTTCCAAAGCGGTTCATAGAATCTATGTTGTTCCAGGAGAAAACAATGAAGTTACAGGTGTAATCACTCTTAGAGATGTCATCTCCTGTTTCATTACGGAACCACCAAACTTCTTCGAGGATAACTTCGGATTTTCTGCCAAAGAGGCATTGAGTCAGTGATTGTTCAGAAAGTCAACTCAGAACAACTCTTAAGATAAACGGGGAGGTTTGGAGAATCGGTTTTATGGCAACTGAATAGCCAAGTGATAGCTTTTATTTGCAGTATTGCTGAAGATGTTGGTTTTCTGTGGAACTCCTTTGTCACCAAGGAGATTTAGTTTTGTTATCCATTAAATTTACTCATAACTCAACGAAGTAGTTGAAGCGCATTTACTCATCCATGGAAAGAACTGAAAATTATTACATGACTTGTAATTGAAACTGTTAGATAAATAATTGTTTCGGTAAGCAAATTCTGAACATACTATGAACACCAGAATTTGTTTAAATCTCAAACTACTGCTTTCCACTGAAGTGTCCACTAAGGTTTCCACTTAGATTGCCACTCAGGTTTCCGCTGTTTGTCCATCCTTCTTGAACTTGAACCGAGTACTGCATATGCCACAGCACATCCTCTACTGTCGGCCGACCCATAGGATCTTTGTTTAGGCAATTTACTGTGATTTGCACAACTGTTTTCAGGGATTCGTACGCAAATGTTCCTCGCATGGAGGGGTCGATCATGTCTCGTAGTTTAGATGGTGTTTCTGCCAAGCTCCGCTCTAGCTGCAATACAAAATCATGGCTATACGTTTATACAAGGCGGAGATTATATGAAGCTCCGTAATCAGTTGGTACGAATTTTACCTGAAACCTCAGGTCTTCTATTTCGCTTTGAGAGACGGTAGGTTTACCAGTAATAACCTCGACTAAGATCACTCCCAGCCTATAGATATCTTCCTTTTCTGGATTTTCTCTGCAGAATTTTGGTTCCAGTAAGATAAAAAAGATGATGCATAATGTGAAGATAATTATGGGATGAGAAAAAAGATACCTGATAGAGTCTTTTGATGATGCTTGTCCATGAAGAGGGCTTCCTGTTCCAACCTGCAGAAAGACAATTGCAGAACCATAAGAACTTGCATTGCTTTTCTCATTTATTTACAGGCTTGAACTCGAAATGCTGAAAGAAACCAACCTTAGATGGTAAGTTTATGTTGTAGCCGCTTATTTTCGGGTTGAGGCTCTCGTCCAACAATATGCTATCGATCCTGAGGTCGTTTCCATGTATTCCTGCGGTATGCAAGTATTGAGTCCCTCTCGCAATGCCCATTGTGATTGTCATTCGCTGCGGCCATTTAAGGACTTCCCTCTTCCTCCAATCTGTCAAAAATGGTTAGCAGGGTCATTTCACTGTTTAAAATACCAGCAGTTCAAATCTAGCAAAAGTATCCTTTCTGGGAGATGAGTTTAGTACCCATGAGATGATCCTTTAAGCATCCATTTGCGACATTCTCCAGGACGATAAAAACTGTGCTGCCGGTGCTTGGATGGTCCTGGTACGTGACAATGCAGTGACCCAGAACGCTGACTAAATGCCTATGCCTCAGTTTGGATATTACTTCCATGTGCTGCTGCAGAGCTTGAGGCGAATACTTCTGTTTTAGTTTTAGACACTTTACCAGGACCACAGAGCCATCTCTTAGCCACCCTTTATATAGCTGTCAACAAATTGATACATAAGTTATCACCACATGGCCAGTTTAAGAGTAAATGCATCCACACACTAAACAGGTTCATACTGATGAAACTATGAACATGGATGATAAAATGAGCTACAGCTGCTCCAAGTTTAACAGGCCTTGATGCAGGCCTTATCTGCTAATACATACCTGATGACCCTGTGATCCTTCTCCCACAAGATTAGTCGGATCAAAGTTGTCCGTCGCCTCTTCCATTTCTTCGAGTGTGAACACATGATACGCAGGCAATCCTAATGAAGTCATCCGCATAGGCTGTGGCACATGTCCTAATGAAACGCAGCACAATTAGAAACCAAATCAAGTCAAGTTCTTGCAACTATGTAAAACATCAAACTATCAAAGCTCAGGATCCATAATTAGGCCCATACTACTTAAAAGACCCAACACAACATGTTACATTCAAATAGTTGAATTCATAATTATCAACAACCTTTATGCATTGATTGGTCTTGTACAATATAAAGAGAAACAGGATCAAGAAAACACAGCAAACAGCATGAATTAATTGGTTCCTGCTAGAGAAACAAAGGGACTTGGAACACTTACTTCCAACCGGAGAGCCACGAATCGGGTTCTTTTCAACCACAAAGCTATCACACCTATACTCTTTGCTTCTTCTCCTCTGCACAACTTTGAAAATAACCACAATCAAGATCCCCAAGAGACCGAAAATCAAGACGATGCCACCGATAATCCCAAGCACAACACCTAGCTTCACAGTTGATGATTCCTCTCTGTGACTCCTCATTGCAGGAGGCCTAACAGCCAATGCATCCTTCTGACAGAAGGAATTCACTCTCTGATACTTCGACGTCGTATTCGTCAAGCAATTCCACATAACCAAAACTGTTCTGTTTCCAACATTAGGTGCAAGACAAGAAGGTAACTTTCCGGACAACAGATTATTCGAAATGTCAACAAAATTAAGGTTCCTATTGCAAGAAACATTCCCTCCAAGTGAACCACTCAGCTGATTTTTCCCAACACTAATGTACTGAATCGATGGCAACGAAAACAGGAAAGAAGGTACCGGTCCAACGAGCTTGTTAGACGATACATCAATCACTTGGAGACTGTTTAGCTTCTTGAGATCTTGAGGTATTTCAGACCTGAAAGAATTGTTTTTTAGGCTAAGGGTAACTAAACTTTTCCCAAAAGATGGAAACTTTGGACCTAAATTATTGGTACTCAAATCCAACTCTTCAAGAACTGACAATGGGGTAAGATCCGGAACAGTGCCATTAAGCAAGTTATCTCTCAAGACAAGATTTTTCAAGCTAGGATAACTTGAAACTGATTGTGGGATTTCACCAGAGATGAAATTGGAGCTGATATTCAAAACCACAAGTGATTTGAACCGGTTGATTTTTGGGGGAAGTGGGCCCCATAGCCCTAAAGAAACTAGTGAGAGTTTCTGTAAACTGGAGATTTTTGTTAAGATAGTGAAGAAGGAGTCAAGTGAGAAGGATTTTGATAAAGGGGTTGATTTGTTTCCGACTATGGTTAGCTCTGTGAGGTGATTGTTGGGTGAACAGACAACTGTGAGATTAGGGGTAGGAGAAAGGAAGCAAAAGTTAGTCCATTTGTTCCATTCTTGAAGTGAAGGTGGATACTCAAGCAGTTCTTGAACTTCAAGAAGTATTCTGCTTTCTGTTGAGACTAATTGTGCCACTGAAACTTGGATTGATAGAAAGATTACTGTTGCAGAAAGCAAGAAAATATGAGAAGTTTTCATTTTTTTTTTCTTGCAAATAATCAAGAAAGGTAGTCTTTACATGAGAATCATTAATCATGTAAATATGGAAGCTTTTGTGATGATGGCATGCAGTAGCAGGCAGTGATTAAAGTGCCTTTTTTAGCAAATGTACTGAATTTGAGAGATGGTTTGGGAAAATGAAG
Organism: Plantago major; assembly: GCA_026545765.1. Taxonomy (NCBI): domain Eukaryota; kingdom Viridiplantae; phylum Streptophyta; class Magnoliopsida; order Lamiales; family Plantaginaceae; genus Plantago; species Plantago major. The sequence continues at coordinate 27,625,146 of CM048839.1, read as the reverse complement.
AAATGGGAAACAAATGGAGTTTGAATGAATTGAATACTAGTGGGATCAGAGATCTGAGAGATTTAAAAATTGCATTGCATGGTTAGTTGAAGTGAATTTGGAGCTGTCTGTTTTGTATTTATTGCAGCACAGAAATAGAGGGAGAGTTTCATACTATGAGTAAAGTATGAGAAGAAGAAGTGATTCCCTGGTCCTGCGCTTTTCAGTGTGCAAAGTACCAGTACAGACAGTATTAAATCTGTAGCAGGTAGATAGATATTGCGTGTTTTTTTCCTTCCTTTTTTATTTGGTGGTTCTAAGGTGTGACTTTATTTGTACGGTTTAACGTACATCCATTTCAATTGTAATCATTTACAATCGTTAGATCATTTATACAAATATTTTTATAAGTTGTAATTAATTTTGACCGTTCAAGTAACTTGTAAAATGTACCATGGCAAATTCTTTAAATTCGACAATAGAAACAGAATCATAATGTCATATAAATTTAATTTTCAAACAAACTAAAAAAATTTAATTATTTATCATCATCTTCCCTCATTCACAAGCTCACAAAAACATGGGCTACTTGAAGAAAAACGTTCATGCCCAATTTCATACTCAATTTTCAACAAATTCACTGAAGTTGCAGAATCCAATCAATAATTTCAGCAAGAACATCGATCCTATTCATGGAGAGCCTTCCTATTACTTTCGCTGAATTTCGTATGTGTGAAATTTGTAGAATCAAGGAGAACGAAGACAGATAAAATCGATTGATTTGGCAGAGTTGCTGAATATATATGGTTTCAGTTGGAGAGGACTAGTTATTCAGCCCGTAACGCATGATAGATATAGTTTTGGCTTTCAGGGACTTGATGGGACTTTTGCAGAGACTTGAGGGGTTGTACTTTGAGAATTTGGGTTTGGCCAGGGACTGGTTTGCAATAATATGATTACGTTCAAATAACTTCATGGAGTAGAATGAATAACGTGAATTGGAGCTGCCCGTGTGGTTTGAATTCTTGCTGTTTAGGAGAGGGTCGGGGGTTCGATCCCTTCACATTTTAATTATTTTGAAATAAAACCAATGCAATTTTAACTTCTCAAGCTATTTTTAACCAATTTTTTTTTTTTTAAATCTTGTGTTTTGATTTTTTTTCACTTTCTCTTAAATACCCTTCACACAAAGAATTGGAAAATTACAATATGAGAATTTAAGTGAATGTCATGTCAAATTAAGGTATATTAACTTGAGTAAGTCTCTTGAGAGGCGGTGTCTAGATAAATTATTTAGAGACAAACCTATATTGTCAAGAAAATCATTGATATTATTAATCAAAACATATATGTTCTCAATATTGGTGTTTTTTCATATTACAACAAGACTTATTTCGTTAACAAGATAGCCGTTGTGATTAATTAACATGGATGGTTTTATTGATAACATAGTCCGTCTCTGGATAAGTTATTTAGAGATCATCTCTCATGAGACTTTGTGTATTAACTTAGTCGTACATCCAAAGGTACTTTAACCGTAGATTGACCAAAATGGGCTCATAATCATATGCTCCCTTCAATAATTAGTTCATTAAATATATAAAAACAAAATTGGAAAAAAAAATCAAAAGTAGTATTCAATTTTCAACGTTATTTAGCAAGATTGGATTATGAGTTATTAAATGGAAAATGTATAAGGATTAAAAAATTACTCCGTCTGTTCCATTTAACACATACTAAGTGCTTTTTCTCTACGATTAAGAAAAGAGTAATAAAAAACTAATTGTGTAAGGTATTATATTGATAATTTTGTTGATGTGTGATGAGAGATAGATTGAATAAGTGATGATAGAGTAGAAAAAGATAAATAATAAAGAATTATTTAGTAGAGTAAAAATTTTTCATAAAAAAGATAGCCAGTAAGTTATTCATGGGACGGTTGGAGTAGTATATGTATAAAAATATCATAAAATCATAAATAAATGGTAAGAAAAAATGTAATTTTTTTTAGAAAATAAGAAAAAATGTAATTTTTTTTAGAAAATAAGAAAAAATTATTAAAAAATAAAATGAATTAATGAAACTAAAAGATAACAAGTAAATATTAAAGCTCGATACACGAAGAAGATGAAGCATTTTAAGAAAATATATAAAAGGTAATCAAATCAACAGTAATAAACTGCACACGAATGTTGATTGACCAATGAGCCCAATATAACCCATAATCAACAATAATAACTAATAAGAATGAGAATGATAATTAAAATCTAAAAGATATACGATAATATTGAGCATATACACATTAATTCAAAATATAGTTAATACACATATACTGAATATCCTAACAATGTCAAAATGAAATTCTTGGTACACAAATACCTGAACTTTTCGGATTTTTTTTCTTCTGATTTTATGTTTTTTTGCTTTCTTTACTAATCATTCGAATTTTTCTTGATTTTTTGAATATTTTTCTATTTATAATTTTTTTTAAAAGTAATTGTTGGCGGGACCGTGTAATTCATGTGCCCGTTCTGGTCAATCAGTCGGTTAAAATACCTTATTGGCATTTATTGAAGTACACTTCTACAAAGTATTGTAGAACATGATCCTTTTTTACTTGACAAGTGACGGGTTTATGTTATATGAAGTAAAAATATTATATTTTTCAAATAAAACTAATAATATTGTTAAACATTTATTGTGGAGGGTATTTAAGAAAAAGTGAAAAAATCAAAACAAGAAAAGGATTGTAAAAGATAAAAATTGGTTAAAATATATTGAGGAGTTTAAATAGTTGATGATATAAAACGAAATCCGATGGCAATATATCAAATGTTAACCGATGACATTATTGTTGGTCCAGATAACGGCAAAGGGAAAAGACTAGGGGGGGGGGGGGGGGGCGAATAGTCTTTTACAACTTTTGTTGATAAACACAATTTCTTAGATATTTGTGAAGATATCTGATACTTAATTTCAGAGAGCGGAAGACTTTTTGTGATAAGTGCACGTGCTCAGCAAGATATGTGTAAATACTCAGCAAGGTAAATAAAGCAAGTAATAAATTGCAGAAAGTAATAACACTGATCTTTATAGTGGTATCTGAAGGTGGCGTAATCCTTCAACTAATCCACTTCGGCCTTTCTCAGACCTAGAATCCACTAAGACAGATAAATGAGTTCACCTTACAAATATCTTCTCTCAATTCCTAAATACACTAGGTTCCCAACCAAGTGTTCCCCCTGAGTTATTCCCCGGCTTTCTCAGCCAAGTACTTCCTATACTCAGAAACCTTTGAGCTATTCCTTAGTTTTCCAAACTAAGTACTTCCTATGCTCAGTAACCTTGGATTTACTCCTTAGTTTCCCAAACTAAGTACTTCATGTACTCCACGCCGTTTAAGGTGTTGGTTAAGGTAGTTTGTCAGGATTTGATAGATTAATAACTTCTAGAGTTATGTAATACTACCTTCTTGAACAAGAGTCACTTAACACACTTCACAATGTGTGGTGATATGTTCTTTACTGACCCAAGTCTATGATAAATGTTCTAGAGAATGAATCTCAGTGTTGGTCCAGATAATGGCAAAGTAAAAGACTAGAAGGGGGGGGGGGGGGGGGTTGAATAGTCTTTTTCAAACTTTTGTCGATAAACACAATTTCTCAGATATCTGTGAAGATATCTGATACTTATTTTCAGAGAGCGGAAGACTTTTTGTGATAAGTGCACGTGCTCAGCAAGATATGTGTAAATACTTAGCAAAGTAAATAAAGCAAGTAATAAATTTCAGAAAGTAAATAACACAAGTCTTTATAGTGGTATCTGAAGGTGGCGTAATCCTTCAACTAATCCACTTCGGCCTTTCTCAGACCTAGAATCCACTAAGACAGATAATTGAGTTAACCTTACAAATATCTTCTCTCGATTCCTAAATACACTAGGTTCCCAACCAAGTGTTCCCCCTGAGTTATTCCCCGCTTTCACCAAGTACTTCTGACTCGAAACCTTTGAGTTATTCCTTAGTTTCCCAAACTAAGTACTTCCTATGCTCAAGAACCTTGAGTTATTCCTTAGTTTCCCAAACTAAGTACTTCTGTACTCCACCGATTAAGGTGTTGGTTAAGGTAGTTTGTCAGGTGAGCTTCTTTAATAACTTATTCAGTTATGCAGATAGCTCTGTGAATCAAGTATACTTAATACACTTTTCAATGTATGGTATCTTGTTCTTTACTGACCCAAGTCTATGATAAGTGTTCAAGAGAATGAATCTCATATATGAAATCTTAATTCATCTCCTTCACATATAACAATGCTTGTTAAGGATCAGGACACTTAGAACTTTTGTGCTACTTAGAATCAAGAGCTTTGGTCGCAACAGAAAGCTTGAAGGTAAGTAGTATGCTTGACAGTTTGAAAGATAGTGTTCAGTGTTCTTGTTGTGAGTTCTGTGTATTTTTCAAGCATTCTAAGTGTTGATATTTATAGTTGAAAATCATGCCGTTTGAATAGTATCCGTTAGGCTCAATGAAATTCAAACTATTGATATCTGAGTATAGTACTGTTGTACGTTTGTCTTCTTCTTAGAGACTGCCGTTTTTGTTCAGACATTTATGTCCGCGCATTCAATGTACTGTACTATACTTTGTCCTATAGTGCCAACGGAACTATGCATGGTTTCTGAAGCATTGCACGTCCCTTTTCAGAGACCTTCACATCTCCAGATACTTGTTACAACATTGTTTCCCAGAAACATAGTTTTTATCCAAGGTATCCGAGTGTAGATATCTGTGGGCACTTTTCCTCATTTAGAAACCTTGTATTCTCAGATATCTTTTGCAACACTTGTTTATAGAAAAACACTTGTTTCTTCAAGATATCTAGACATAGGTATCTGATGACCTTAGTCTTCAGCAATCTTGTACAGTCTTCAAATCTTCAAGTATGTTGAGCTCTTCTGCCGGATGCCTTCTTCTTGGTCTTTTTCAGAGAAATAAAAAATTACATTCAGAGACCTAACATCCTATACAAGATTTGCTAGACTATCATACTTAGTGATTTTCCTCTTTTATAGTGTTCAAGTGAACCAAGAGTACTAACCACCTTTTTGAGCTAAGATAAGTCATTAGGTTGCTGATCAAAATCTAAACAGATATTCCTAACAAATTTTCCCCTTTTTGATCAGTCAACGATGACTATCTGACCTATTACAAATCTGGATGAGGAAACAATCCATCACTTAATCAATTCATAAGATCTTTCAATTCTTTCAATTAAGTGCAGAAAGTAAACATCAACCAAATCACAAGGTTTGATCTTTGCTGACAAGTTATCTTTTTATAAATTGATATCTGAGAGTAGGTTCATCAGATATGTTACAGAGAAAGTTCACATATAACTTTAATAAAACACAATTTAGCGCAGTCAGCAAGATACAAAAAACATAATAAATTAGGACAACAGGAGTAACCAAGCTCCAAGTAAACATCCTAATAAACTAGTCTTCGAGTCTTCAAAAGCAGTTCCATGGATCAATCTGCAAATTTTCTAACACCAAACCTTTTGATATCATCAGAGTAGTCATAGAGAAGAGTTCTGACAATCATCTCTGTGTCTCTGGCAAATCCACAGACTTCCTTGTAGGTTTTGGTAGGATTCTTCGTGTTTGACCCACAAATACTTTCCCCACTTCCAGGCATGCACAATTCTGAAATCTGATAGCTTGAAATAGTCATATATGATCCTCAGATATTTGATGTCACCCTTGTATTGTTCTTCAGTCATTTAGAATGACTCAAAGGGTTCCACGACAAGTCTTGGCCTTGTGCCTGTTCCAGTGATGTTGGGAATTCTGTGCACATCATCTGGCTTTCCATAAGGACATTCATCATAGAGGTCCTTCTTCATGGCTTCTATTCTCTTGATTACTTCAAAATCCAACCAGGCTTTGATGTGGTTGGTGTTAATCAAGATTGACTTGTCTTTTCTCCATGCCATAAGTTGTTTATGGATTGGTTCTGGAAATTTTGAATTTACCAGTAAGTGCTTAAGTTCCAGAATCCAGTAGCCATTCTTCTGATTAATGCACCTGTAGACAGAGGAGTTGTTGTCAGTCTTCTCATACTCAATTCTGGCTTCTTCTGTCCTAAGTGGAAGTTGACTTTTTCTTCTTTCAGCTCTTAGTCTATTCCTCCTTTGCCTTGAATTTTCCCTTGGGGGATTGCTTGAAGAACCACTCTGGATTGACTTAGTATTTCCAGAGGGTGTTATAGCTGCCAAAGGCTTTGCAGCTATGGGCTCAGATAGGCTATCAACCTTTGTTCTTTTTTCTGTGAAGAGGAGCTTCATCTTCATCCTCATCTTCATCATCATCTTCCAGATTTCTCTGGTTAGGTGATTTGCAGCCTTCTTCATTGCCCTGGGATTTGATTTCTTCTTCTTCTTCTTCTTCTTCTTCTTCAGAAGATTCTTCAATCCCTATAACTTGTCTTCTCCTTGGAGCCTTGGTACTCCTTGGAGGTCTTTGTGCCATGGCCCTTGTTACCATTGTTGTTTCTTCAGTTGGTTGCTGGGAAGTAGCTACTATTTGCAAAGCAGCTTGTCTTGATGAGGGATCATTTATTCTGAGTGGTGGCTGGGAAGTTTTCTTGTTTCCTCTTCCTTTCTGAGCAGCACCAACTCTAGATTTCTTCTTTCCTTCCCCCTGACCTTGAGGTCCAAATCCTCCCCCCTTAGTCATTATTGACTGACTAAGTACCACAAAGGATTCTGAGAGAGACTCAAAATTCCCTTGCAAGTATTTTTAGGCAGTAACCAACTTCTGAAGTTCAGCCTTGAGCTCCTGATTTTGTTTGTTAAGTCCATTTTCCTTATCAGTGAGCTCTGCCAATGGGCCTTGTATGGCTTCTGCTTCAAAGAAAGATAGCACGCCTCTTCAAAGGCTTTTGCAGCCAAATTTTGGTCATTATCCCTAACCATGTCTAGGTCTTTCTGAGCAATGACCAGACTGGTTGTGCTCTGAGTGATGAGCTCAAGAATGTCTTCGATTCTTGAGGATCGATGTAATGGCGGCTTTATCTTGAGAAGATAACTCCTTTTTCAATTTGGCCAGTACTTGAAATCTGCTCAAGTATTCATTGGAGTTGACATTTGGCAGCTTGTTGAAAATTTCAGGAGCAATCAGCTTCCTTTTCAAATGAGAAACCATCAAGTGCTCATTTCGGTGTTCTGCTAATTTCTTCTCTTCTTCATCATCCGAGTCATCAGCCCAGTGATCTTCATCCTCTTGGACATTTTCATCAATGTTTTCTAGTCCAGCAACCATCTCAGGATGGGTTTCTTTCCTTTCAGAGAGGAGGATGGTACATCTTTTGGTGATGCAGCCTTAGCATTATGCTTGTCTTCAGATACTTGCTCAGTATCTACCTCCTTAGCAATGGAAATTACAGCTTCCTGGAGCTCTTTAATCTCAGAGTAAGCTTGCATTTCCTTGATGGTTTGATCTTCAAGTTTATTTAGCTTGACTCTAGATTCAGCTATCTTTTCATCCAGTTGAAGATTTAGTTGTTGTTCTTCTTCCAACAGTTGTTTGAGTTGAGCAACTCTGGCTTGTGCATCCAATATTTTCTGAGTTGTTTCCTCAGAGTGCTCAACTACTTGTTCAGTAGTGTCCTTTTGTTGGGAAGATGGATGGATAGATTTCTGAGGAGATGGAGGAGGGGATTGTTGTGATGTCCTCTCAGTGTGCTTTTCAGCAACTGAGGCATTAGTTCCTTGTGCAATCCCTCCTGTCCCTGGTGCAGGGGCATCATCATCATCCTTCTTATCATCCTCATCCTTGTGATGGTCAGAAGGAGATTCTTCATAATCATTCTCATCAGTCTCCTTCTCTTCTTCATCTTCAGAGACCAGATTGATCACTTCTGGAATAGTGACCATTTGCCCATTAACTTCCTCTTGTTCAGAGGGTATGTACTGTAGGGTCTGGGGCAAGATAGGCTTGAATGCCATCTGCATTCTGGTCTGACCATCTGCTTGGTTAAAAGCTTGAATCAGCTTTCTGGCCACTTCCTTGACAAAGTCCTTATGCATCAATGTTCCAAAGGAACATTGTTCAGTGGGGAACATGGCATGGACATAGTTTTCCAAGTCAAGGGCTCTTTCAGGTGGTGATCAGTCACTTTTATGATCTCAGATAGATCGGAGCATCGAAGCTTTTGCCATCTCTTGAAGCATTTTAGGTGCTTTGGCAAAGTGTGTTCCTTGAAGAAAGGAAGCAGGTCCTTTTTCTCATCAACAGGGACCTTAGTGGCACTTGATTGAGCCTGAAAGAAAGTATTCTGAATTAATTTCAAAATTATAGGAGATATCTGGGCTTTAGAGTAGAAAGGTATCTGAGTTACCTGTGTGACAGGCTCAAATGACTTGACTACTGAAGTTCTAGGTGCCTCAGATATCTAGATATGAGGAGACTGGGAAGTTTGATCCTCAGTGATATTTCTTTCTGCTTGAACCTGAGATTAGAAATATAACACTTCGAAATTTGTAGGAGAGAAACACTTAGACAACTTGATATCTGAGATGTCAATTGCCTCCACAGTAGGAGGCTCAGATACTTGTCTCTCAGAAACTTGTACAGTTTCTGGTATTCTCTCTGGTGATGAAGGTTTGGTGGCCTCATCAATTTCCATTGGTTGAGGGGATTGAGTGGGCAATTCCCCAGCAACTTCTACTTCTTTTTGAACCTGTTAAGTAGAAAGTGTTAGTTTGAGAAAAATGATCAGAGATTTGTCTTTGAAGATTATAGGTATCTGAATGAAATACCTTCTCTGCAGAAGGTTCAGATACTTGTTCCTCAGAGACCTTGGAAGTCTCTGGATTCATTTCTAAAGAGATAAACTTTTCAGTTTCTTCATTTTTCTTCTCAGTTGGAGCCTATTAGAAACAAACACTTAATAGTATTAGTCAAGTGTATAAATCACATATCTGAGATGTTATATCTTAAGGAACTATCTTCTACCTGTGAGATGTGCTGCTCCTTAAGTGGTGAGGCTATGGAAGCCTCCTTCTCGATTCTCGAGGCAAACTTTGACTTCCTCTTGATGTTGTGTTTCTAATTCACCAGAATAAAGAAATTTTATTAAATAACAAGATTAACAAACACAAAATATCACAAGTAAAGAGTTAAATCATTCACCTACCGAGCAAAGGTCGTCGATTGGTCTCTGGAACTTGTGACCCTTCTATGCGTTGTTCTTGTTGTTCCATTTCAGCTTCTTTGTTTGAAGTTTCAGGTACTTCAGACCTTTCCTGAGTGTGCAACTCAGTTGCCTCCCCTAGTTGATCATTCTGAGCAGATGCCTCAGTTTGATCCCTCTTATTGAGTTGGGGAACCTGTTCTTTTACAGGATTTTCTTCAGCAAGGAAAGATGCTGGTATCTCATGTTGTAACTCAAGTATCATCTCAACAAAGATCCACTATCGGGTCGTTGTGGTTGTGGTGATTCGATCCGGATGAAGAAGGTGATGTCAGATGGGCCTATCCAGATCTGCTTGAGACAGACTTTTAGTGTTGAGGCAATGGCAGTATCCTCCAACACTAAGTTGCCACTCATCAGAGCATCTTCAATATGCTTAAGTGTTACTTGCTCTGATGGTGTGTTTTGTCCAATGACTTTGGACACAGTTGCTTCTTCAGTAACCTTTGAAACAGGTGCTTGTTCAGCAACCTGTGGTGTAGGTTCTTCTTCAGATACCTCTACACTTGTTACTTTTTCAGCAACCTTAGCCCTCTTTGATTTATGTAGGACTTGAGAGATAACTAACTCATCATCATCATCGTCAGAGCTCTCATCAGCATTAGGAACTGATTGGTCCATAATCCCTATGGTTTCTGCAGATAGGGCTTGGTACCTGCCACTACTCTCATTTTTACCAATGAGTACATCAGCAAGGCTCTCCTTGGCAACATTGATGAGTTCATCAGCAGTTTTATCTTTTGCAGCATTGATGAGTTCATCTTCATCGATGAGTTCATCAGCAGTGGCGGCAAATATCTGAGAGTCGACATCCACAATGGGTATGCCTTCTGATTTGCCAGCAGACTTCTTTCGTGAAGTTCTGGGCTTTTTTGTCGCAACGGAACCCTCAGATACCTCTTCAGTCTTTTGTTTCTTGGAACCTTTCTGAGATGCAGTAACCTTTTTCATCATTTTTGTATACTCATATTTGTAGAGTAGGTTACCATTGGAGCTCAATGCCAAGGCACTCCAGTAAGTAGCAAATCTTCAGTCCATAGCTTATTGTGGCTTTTGGCTCAGCAAGGCCTTTAACGATTTTAGGCTCAAAGCCTTGTATCTTCTTCACAAATTTCATGAAGGCGTACTTCCCCCAATTAAAAGGATTTTCCAGCCTTTTGTCTTGTTGATTCAACAAGAACATCATCATCCAGCGTTCTTGGCTTATCTGGTCAGCACCTCCTTGTAGACCATCAAAGCATCTGTGAAGGACACATCCCAGTGAACCAACAGATGTCTGGTTCTGATGTCAGCAAGTTTGAAGTCAGTGGGTGTATCTGGTTTTTCAAGATCACACACACCACTGTACAGTTGCATCACACCTTCAAGGAGATCATCATCCTTGGTGTTTATTTCAAAATCATTTCCAAGATTTTGAAGTCCAAACAACTCACAAAAATTTGTCAAGTTCAAAACGATGTACTTTCCTTGAACTTTTGACTTTATAGACACTATTTCAGTGCCTTCAGATACACATGAAATAATCCTGGAATTGTTATAGAATTCCAACACATCTAGTGAAGAAACTCCACCGAATAGCGCATGTGAACCCTTGATTTGTGCCTTTTTAAGCATATCAAGGATTAGCTTCCTATCGGCTTGATTTTCAATAGCAGCAGTAAGGTATTCCTCTATCATGGCACCACCCCAAATCATCCTGTGATTTGAAGTCCAATGATTAGGATTGAAGTCTCTACCAAACGATTGTTTATGATAACCAACTCTGGTGCTTACTTTTCAGCAGTACCAGAGGTAGTAGATTGGGATTTCTGGGTAGAAGCACATTTTGAAGCCATCTCTTTATATAGTGAGAGTTTTCGAAAGTCTGAAAGAGATTAAAGTGGGAGATTAGTGATTCTTTGCAGAAGACTAATCGAAGAACAGAGTTTTGAAAAAAAGTTTGAAGGAAAGTTTTTGCTAATCTTGTGCAAATATGAATGTTGAATTAGGCGAAAGTGATTTCTTTTGCCAAAATCCTATATATATAGCAACGAAAATCTCAACAGACATATACATACAAATTGATTTTGTGTGTAAGTATCTGTGTACTTGCAGATAGGCGTGGGTAAAGTTTGTTTGACATTAAATGCTTAGTGGGCCACGCGTCGAGTTTTCTGATCCACTAATTCTCAGAGAAATAATCTCGTCCGTTAAGATCAAACGCCCATTTCATCAAGAGTCACTATTGCTTCTTCAGCAATGATCACAATCAGCAATTGTAATTGTGCCCAATTAATGAATTTTGGCGATTAGCTATCTGAATCACATTTCTTCTGTGTGAATAAGAACATCTTTTGTATCTGAGTCTATCTCATACTCAGTATCTGTCCAAGTTTTACACAAAGATAGAAATAATACAAATTTCAAGAGAGTAGTTGACTGCAGATAGTTGTACTATTCTCTTTTGTGTTCCCCCTCACTGAGTGATCTAGATATCTGAGTACCTGTCTCAGAGATCTTCAAATAGTCATTTTACCCTTTTTCCTGTGGTTTCTGGATACCCGTTCCAGATACCTCTTTTCTGTTTATATCTGGATATCCGTTCCAGATTTATTTTCCCTCTATATCTGGATACCCGTTCCAATTGTCTCTTTCCCTCCTTTGATATCTTCTTAAGATATCTGAACTTTTTCAGTTCTTTGGTAGCTCCATTAGTCCAAGACTATGTCTTAAAGCTAAGAATCTACTTTCTTGTAGTGGCTTGGTGAAGATATCTGCAAGTTGGTCTTCAGTGCCAATCTTGAGTATCTCTATATTGCCTTTTTCAACATGGTCTTTAATGAAGTGGTGTCTAACATCAATGTGCTTTGTTCTTGCATGAAACTTAGGATTCTGAGTTATGGCAATAGCACTTGTGTTGTCACAGAAAATCGGAGTTTTCTCTTCATTGAGTCCATAGTCTCTGAGTGTTGTTGTATCCACAATATTTGTGAAGCACAACACCCAGCAACAATATATTCAGCCTCTGTGGTAGATGTGGCAATTGAGTTTTGTTTCTTGCTGAACCATGATATTAATCTGGCACCAAGAAATTGACAAGTTCCTGAGGTGCTTTTTCTATCAAGCAATGATCCAACATAGTCAGCATCAGAATAGCCAACTAAACTCAATCCACTGTCTTTTGGATACCACAATCCAACTTCTACAGTACCCTTTACATACCTTAATATTTTCATAGCAATGTTGTAGTGTGATTGCATTGGATTTGTCTGAAATCTAGCACACGCTCCTACTGCATATTGAATATCAGGTCTACTTGCAGTGAGGTACAGTAGGGACCCAATCAATTTCCTATACTTGTGTTCTTCAATACTCTTGTCAGATTCAGTATAGGTCATTTTGGTTCCAATGCTCATAGGTATCTTAGCATTCTTTTCAGAAGGCTTTAGATTAAACTTGTTGAGCATGTCATTTGCATACTTTGTTTGACTAATGAATATTCCATCATTAAGTAGCTTGACTTGCAATCCTAGGAAGTAGTTTAATTCTCCCATCATGCTCATCTCAAATTTACTTTTCATGAGCTCAGCAAAGTCTTCACAAAGTTGCTTGTCTTTAGATCCAAATATAATGTCATCAACATATACTTGAACTAGAAGTAGTTTCCCTTCATGGTTCAAAGTAAAGAGTGTTTTATCAACATCTCCTTTCTTGAAGCCACTTTCCAGCAAGTATTTGGCTAAAGTATCATACCATGCTCTCGGTGCCTGTTTCAGTCCATACAGAGCTTTCTGAAGCTTATAAACCATTCTACTTTCTGAGTTAACCTCAAAGCCTAGTGGTTGTTCAACATAGACTTTTTCAGCAAGTTCACCGTTTAGGAATGCACTTTTAACATCCATTTGATAAACTTTAAAGTCATTATGAGCTGCAAAGGCTAGAAATAGTCTAATTGCATCCAATCTTGCAACTGGAGCATATGACTCGTCAAAATCTAGTCCTTCTGTCTGGGTGAATCCCTTGGCAACCAACCTTGCTTTGTTTCTGGTTATTTCACCAGACTCATTCATTTTATTTCTTAAAACCCACTTGGTTCCAATTACAGATATTCCGTCAACAAATGGAACTAGTTTCCAGACTTTGTTTCTCTCAAATTGATCCAACTCTTCTTGCATTGCAGAGATCCAATCTTGATCCTTCAATGCTTCTTCTATAGTTTTAGGTTCAATATTTGAGATGAAACATCCCTAAAGAGAGTCAGCAATTGCTCTCCTAGTTCTAACTCCTTGGTCTAAAGGACCGATCACATCCTTGGCAGGATGATTTCTTATCCATTTCATAATGGGTTTTGAACTAGTAGGATCAATATCATTTTGATCTGAATGTGAATCAATATGATCTTGATAGGATACTTGTGCAAGATTCGAGATATCTGACACATGGGAAATGCCATGGATATCTGACACTTTTTCAGTGTTAGAGATATCTGGAATTTGATTTTCAGCAATCTCATTCTCAGAAACCTCTTCATGATGAAGGTTCTCAGTAACCTATTCCAATTCTGAAATTCTCATAGGAAATTCTTCATCATGTCTTAGAGTCATCTGGTTGTTACTAAGCAATGGTTGCTTTTCATCGTCAGACTCATCCTCTAAGTGAATGATATAATTGTTTCCTTTTGAGGATTCTTCTTTAGAATCTTTAATCATCAGCTCTTTGAACCTATCTGAGAGTTCTTCATTCAAGGGTACTTTCTTGTTTCCTTCGTAGAAGACTATATGAACAGATTCTTCAATCTTTTGCGTTCTTTTGTTGTAGATTCTGTAGGCTTTGCTATTCAGAGAATAACCAAGAAATACTCCTTCATCTGCTTTTGGTTGAAATGTTCTCAAGTATTCTTTTCCATTGTTAAGAACAAAACATCTGCAACCAAACACCCTTAGATGTTTGATATTAGGGGGTCTACCAATCAAAAGCTCGTAAGGAGTTTGGTCATGGTGTTTGTTAATCAAACATCTATTTTGAGTGTAGCAGGCTGTGTTAACAGCTTCAACCCAATAGATTTCACTTATTTCAGTGTCAGCAAGCATTGTTCTTGCTGCTTCTTTTAGGGTCCTATTCTTCCTTTCAGCAACACCATTTTGTTGTGGTGTCCTTACGGAAGATAGTTGATGTTGTATACATTTGCAGGTACAAAACTCTTTTATGTACTGGTTCACAAACTCAGTACCATGGTCTGTTCTGATTACAGATACCTTGTCATTTTTCATGACTTCAAGCTTATTCAGCAAGTTGGGTATCTCAACCCTTGCATCAGATTTTTGTTTGAGAAATACAACCGAAGTGAATCTTGAGTAATCATCAACAACAACTAGACCATACTTCTTTCCTGCATAGCTAGTTACAGAGGATTCAAAAAGATCCATATGTAACATTTGCAGTGGCCTTTCACTAGAGTGTCTAGTTTTAGACTTGAAAGATGTTTTGGATTGTTTTCCCATTTGGCAAGCTGAGCATATACCATCCTTTTTATATGCCATTTTGGGTAAGCCAACCACCAATTCTTTCTTGGCTAGCTTGTTCAGAGTTTTGAAATTCAAGTGACTCATTCTTTTATGCCATAGCCAATTTTCTTCAGTGTGTCCATATTGACTCACCATGAGACATTCTTCAGTTGTGGCGGATGCCCAATCAGCAACATAAAGATTTCCTTTTCGCCTAGCAACCAAGACTGTCTGCTTTGACTCATTGTCAATCACTTTGCATAGTTTTGACTTGATCTTGACAGTGTACCCTTTGTCTACTAATTGACTCATGCTTAGGAGATTATATTTCAATACCTTTACATGTAGTACTTCAGAGATTGTAAGGGCTCCAAACTTCAGATTGCCAAATCCTATGGTTGGATTTTCATCTCCTCCAGCAAATCTAATAATTGGTCCATCATTGCATTTTCTATAGTTAATCAGATTTGCTTTGTCTCCTGTCATGTGCTTCCCACATCCGCTATCAAAATGCCACTTTGGATTAGTCTTTAGAGTGTTCTGCACAAAACAGGAAACAGGAGATTAGGTTCTCATACCAACAATGAAACCATCTGGACTAAAGAATCTTCCTGTAGGAATCCATTTCTGAGTGAATTTCTTAGGGACATTCTTTTGTCTAACAGGAACATAAGGAGGAATTCTAGGTAAATGATTAGTATCATTGTTATTAAGAATTATTTTCTTCCTTAGTGTGTTCCTTGGTGCTCCTTGTGGTGCTTTCAGATACCTGTCAGGTTGCTGAGTCTGCTTGTCAGCAAACTTAGCTTTCCTTGCCAGATTTCTTCTAGCCCTGGCATTCAGATTTTCAGTGGCTTGACTTTTCTTCCACTTCTGATAATTGCTGTGAGCAATCCTAGCCTTTATCCATCGTTCTTGCTCTTGTTTATACTCACGAGCAAGTTGTTTCCCGATGGATTTATAGCCAATGCCATTTCGAGCACCTGGTGCTATCTGAGTTCTCATCCCAGCAGCTTTGCTAGTCTCTGGGTAGTCTATTTTCTTTCCAGAAAACGTGACATAGGAGAATTTGCCAGATCCTGCAATTCTTCCTTTCTGAGAGACATAGCACTGTGGGTGATTACACTTTTCAGTGTCATGTTTCTTTTCAGAAATATTCCCAACAGTTTTCTTTTGGACTTGTTTTTCCCACAAAGGTTTGGTCGCAACTGCCTTTCCTTTGTCAACAGCCTTAGCTTTCTGACCAATGCTATAGGTTGTTTGGGAATCATCTTGCTGAGCACTGACAAATGTTATTCTTTCATCACTCATATTCAGAGTGGTAGATCTATTTGTTTGTGCGTCCAGCCCAAGTCCTCCCTTTTTTGAAGGATCTCTTAAATAAGATTGTACTTCAGTAAGAGTGTTAGTAGCTTTGACATAAGATTGGAAAGATACTTCCTTCTTTTTGAGTTCCTTATTCTCAGAAAGAAGACCTTCACATTTCTTTTGAAGTTTGGCCAATGCTTCTTTATGTGACTTTTCTGCTTCAGATATCTGAGCTTTGAGAAATGCATTTTCAGCATCCTTTTTCTCAGATATCTTGAGTAATTGTGAATTTTCCTTTACAAGAGAATTCTTTTCTTCTTCAAGGATTTCGGC
Organism: Plantago major; assembly: GCA_026545765.1. Classification (NCBI taxonomy): domain Eukaryota; kingdom Viridiplantae; phylum Streptophyta; class Magnoliopsida; order Lamiales; family Plantaginaceae; genus Plantago; species Plantago major. Next base: position 27,608,789 of record CM048839.1, on the reverse strand, counting down.
TCTAGCTCGGACCATTAGAAATTCTCTTTCGTAGAGATCAAGTTCTCTTCTGAGATGTTCCAGATCTTTGATTCCTTCCTCATCACTTTCATAAGTATAACAAGAAGTATGTGTTACCTCATCAGCCATTAGACAAGGTTCGATGTTGGAGATATCTGGAAAGATTTCTTCAGCCACTCCACGAACTTCTTTCTTCTTTTGACCAAAGTCAACCACTTCATGAGAGAGACACCGCACATCTCTGGAGAAGGCAGTGTGGAATCATCTGAGTCTTCATCCTCAGAATCAGACTCAATGTCTAGAGCATCCAGTTGGATTTGTATCTTCTTTCTTTCCTCAAAGCGAGCTCTCGACCTCTCTTGAAGTTTCTTCTATCTTTCTTGTCACCTGTCTTTGCTTTGTTGAGGCGTGGCAATCCTTTTTTAAATGACCAGGTTTCTGACAAACGAAACAGATATCGTTTCCAATTTACGCTTCAAGATTAGATGCTTTCGAGCTTATTGTTCAAATGAGCTAGACAGTTGCATATTTTTGTACTGATGATAATTTGAGCCTAGATGCTTTTTCAGCTTCTCTTTGGCTTTTCTTCTCTCAATCTCCCGACTGACATATTGTCTCATTTGCTTTACAGCAAGAGCATTCTCCTCAGTCACCTCCTTGCCTTCCTTCTTTTCAGAAGTTCCTTGAGCAACTAGAGCAATATTCTGCAACTTTTCAGTTGTTCGTTCTCCTTGAGTTGCCTCATAGTCAATTGTGGCAAGGTGAGAGAAAAGTTCCACTGGAGTGATATCTGGCATTCCTTGGTTAAAGTAAAATAACTTTGTATGCTCCCAGTTATGATTTAGACTTCTCACAATAGTCTTAATTTTTTCTGGTTGGGTATATCTATTACTTTCACCAAGTGCAGCCATGCCACTCATGAGTGTTGTAAACCGGAAATCTAGTTCTTCAAGAGTCTCTGTGGGACCTTGTTTAAAGTTTTGAAATTTGAGCTTCAAAACTTCGAACTTATTTTCCTTTGTTTTCTTAGTGCCTGCACATATTTCCTCAATCAGTTGCCAGGATACTTTCGCCGTTTTTGCACCCCACAGTTTACACTGTATGTGCTCTGGAGTAGAACGTATGATGATATTGCGAGCTTGACCATCCAGTCGATTTCTCTTAGCATCTTCTGATGTCCAGAGCTCTCTGGGATTTAGCTCGTAAATAACTTGACTGGTAGGTCTTCCACTGGTTGAAGCACCTGTTTGTGAGGAACCACCACTTGGTTCTTCATCAGTGGGAACTCTGTCTCTACCATTAGAAACCTCCATGACCTGCTTGAGTTGTTGAATGACTATGGGGCCATTCTTTATTACTTCGATCATTTCACCACTGATGGCTTCTAGGTGGAGCATCATGTTGTTCTTCCATTTCTCATAATTCTATGGCTTGAGAATTGGAGCGTCACTTAAAGACATCCTGCAGCAAACACACTAAACAGACAAATCAAGTGTAGGTGAAAAGCAGTTAGTGGGCACTTATCTGGGATCTAGGTTCAGTGCAGAAGGCTTGGGAACCTCCCGCTCTGATACCACTTGTTGGTCCAGATAACGGCAAAGTAAAAAGACTGGGGGGGGGGGGGGTGAATAGTCTTTTTCAAACTTTTGTCGACAAACACAATTTCTCAGATATCTGTGAAGACATTTGATACTTATTTTCAGAGAGCGGAAGGCTTTTTGTGATAAGTGCACGTGCTCAGCAAGATATGTGTAAATACTTAGCAAAGTAAATAAAGCAAGTAATAAATTGCAGAAAGTAAATAACACAAGTCTTTATAGTGGTATCTGAAGGTGGCGTAATCCTTCAACTAATCCACTTTGGCCTTTCTCAAACCTAGAATCCACTAAGACAGATAATTGAGTTAACCTTACAAATATCTTCTCTCGATTCCTAAATACACTAGGTTCCCAACCAAGTGTCCCCCCTGAGTTATTCCCCGGCTTTCTCAGCCAGGTACTTCCTGTACTCAGAAACATTTGAGCTATTACTTAGTTTTCCAAACTAAGTACTTCCTATGCTTAGTAACCTTGGAGTTATTCCTTAGTTTCCCAAACTAAGTACTTCCTGTACTCCACGCCGATTAAGGTGTTGGTTAAGGTAGTTTGTCAGGTGAGCTTCTTTAATAACTTATTCAGTTATGCAGATAGCTCTGTGAATCAAGTATACTTAATACACTTTTCAATGTATGGTATCTTGTTCTTTACTGACCTAAGTCTATGATAAGTGTTTAAGAGAATGAATCTCAGATCTGAAATCTTAATTCAACTCCTTCACATATAACAATGCTTGTTAAGGATCAGGACACTTAGAACTTTTGTGCTACTTAGAATCAAGAGCTTTGGTCGCAACAGAAAGCTTGAAGGTAAGTAGTATGCTTGAGAGTTTGAAAGATAGTGTTTAGTGTTCTTGTTGTGAGTTCTGTGTATTTTTCAAGCATTCTAAGTGTTGATATTTATAGTTGAAAATCATGCCGTTTGAATAGTATCCGTTAGGCTCAATGAAATTCAAACTATTGATATCTGAGTATAGTACTGTTGTACGTTTGTCTTCTTCTCAGAGACTGCCATTTTTGTTCAGACATTTATGTCCGCGCATTCAATGTACTGTACTATACTTTGTCCTGTAGTGCCAACGGAACTATGCATGGTTTCTGAAGCATTGCACGTCCCTTTTCAGAGACCTTCACATCTCCAGATACTTGTTACAACATTGTTTCCCAGAAACATAGTTTTTATCCAAGGTATCTGAGTGTAGATATCTGTGGGCACTTTTCCTCATTTAGAAACTTTATATTCTCAGATATCTTTTGCAACACTTGTTTATAGAAAAAAACTTGTTTCTTCAAGATATCTGGACATAGGTATCTGATGACCTTAGTCTTCAGCAATCTCGTGCAGTCTTCAAATCTTCAAGTATGTTGAGCTATTCTGCCGGATGCCTTCTTCTTAGTCTTTTTTAGAGAAATAAAAAATTATATTCAGAGACCTAACATCCTATACAAGATTTGCTAGACTATCATACTTAGTGATTTTCCTCTTTTACAGTGTTCAAGTGAACCAAGAGTAATAACCACCTTTCTGAGCTAAGATTAGTCATTAGGTTGCTGATCAAAATTTAAACAGATATTCCTGACACTCAGATTCTTGATCTTTTGATTCAACGCCTTCACAGATAGCAATGCTTGTTAAGGATCATGACACTTAGAAATTTCGTGCTACTTAGAATTCAAGAGCTTAGTCGCAACTGTAAGCTGAAGAATAAGTAGATTGAAGGCTTGTATGCTTGAATGAACAAGTTCGTAGATGTAAGTTCTTGGTGTGTAAGTTTTGTGTGTGTTTCAAGCATTCTAAGTAATGATATTTAAAGTTGAAAATCATGCCGTTTGAATAGTATCTGTTAGGCTTAATGAAATTTAAACTATTGATATCTGAAAATAGTACTGCAGAAGACGTTGTCTCTTTTCAGAGATTTCCTCTTTTGTTCAGATGTCTCTGTCTGCGCATTTATTGCATTGTACTATTTTTGTCTTGTAGTGCCAACGGAACTATGCACGCTTTCTGAAGCATTGTATGTCCCTTTCCAGAGACCTTCTCATCTCCAGATACCTGTTGAAACATTGTTTCCCAGAAACATAGTTTTATCCAAGGTATCTGAGTGTAGATGTTTGTGGGCACTTTTCCTCGTTCAGAAACCTTGCGTTCTCAGATATCTTTTGCAAAGCTGGTTCATTGAGAAACACTTGTTTGTCAAAGATATCCGACATATGATTCGATAACCTTTGTCTTCAGCAATCTCGTGCAGTCTTCAAAACTTCATTTTAAAATTGAACTTCTCCTGCTGGATACATTCTTCTTGATCTTCTTTAAGGAAATAAAAAATTACATTCAGAGACCTAACATCCTATACAAGATTTGCTAGACTATCATACTTAGAGATTTTCCTCTTTTACAGTGTTCAAGTGAACCAAGAGTACTAACCACCTTTCTGAGCTAAGATAAGTCATTAGATTGTTGATCAAAATCTAAACATATATTCCTAACAATTATTGTGGTTTTATAAATTCCAGCACGTATTAATTCTTGCAAGAACACCACCAATAATCGGAGCTTTTAACAGCTCCGGTGGAGTTGCAATTTGCAGCTCCACCGTAGCTGTAATACACATAGCTCCACTCGGAGCTGTATATTACAGCTCTGATAGGAGATTTTCAGCTCCACTAGAGCTGTGTAACACAGCTCCATCGAGTCGTAATATATGACTACGAGTGGAGCTTTGCGGCTCAATGAGTCGGTGTTACAACTCAGAATACACATTTTCCGTTGGCCGATCATCTTCTTCGTTGAATCTGTGATGATTTGATTGTTACTTATTCGGTTCATAGTTTCAGGGACTAAATTTGAACTTTTGAAAACTCAAAACCCTTACAATTGAAAATTTAACAAACTTAATTGCAAAATTAAAAAAGTTATTGGGACTAAATTGAACTTTTAAAAAAATGGATAATAACTAGTTGGGCCCAAATAAATTTTGGATATTCATTTGACCCCCAATTACATCAACTTCCCCAAATTTGTTTACTTTAATTACATTCAAGTCCAATAACCTTTAGTGACTAAATAAAGGAGGAAAAAAGAAAATAAAAAATAAAATAAAATAGAGAAAAAGAAATAAAGAAAGTCTAAAATCAATTAAATCAATGGCAATTTTATTATTATTTCCAACTTCAGATGACACATCAGCAAACGCCAGAGCCATGCCATTACAAGGTTTGACTATTTGGCCTATCTGTAATATCGAAATTCCCTCAGTTCAAAATTTTGGATGCAACTGTTATTGTTCGAATAAAATGGGTGAATCTGTTATGGCCACCAATTTAAGGGATACCATAAGAAATTTTTCCAATATTTTATTTACATATTTCATTATATAATAAAAAATATCAAAAATGTTTTTAAAAATAAATTTATTTTTTTTCTTTTTTCTTTCTTATTTTTTTCCTTGCTTCCATGGCTACCTTGTGGGAAGCTCTGGTACCGGAATCGAACTCCGGCACCGGAGCTTCAATGGGAACTCCTGATTTGGAGCTTCCTTGTGTATCAAAAATAAAATTTTCTCTGTTTTTGTTAGTTTGTGAAGATGATGATAAATAGTTAATTTTTTAGTTTGTTTGAAATTGAATTCGTATTAATTGAAATGGTAAATATACTTATATGACCTTATGATCTTGTTTGTATAGTTGTATTTATAAAATTTGTCATTGTAAAATTTACAAGTTATTTGAACGGTTAGAATTAATTACAAGTTAAAATAATATTTGTACAAACGATCTAACGGTTGTGGACGAATACAAGTGGGATGGACGTACGTTAAGCCAATACAATTGTAATCGAAGCTTAGACTAGTCCTTCTTTCTTTTTGGCATATTGCCCCTCTTTTTTGTACTGTGAAAGCTGTGAAAATGTTCTTTTGGCACCATTGAAGCGGACGAGTATGAGGTTCTCAAGTTAAGGAAGAGTCGCTCGCATCAACCTAGCCAAGACGGAAAAGTCCATATAACCAATTAACGAGATGTGATGTTAAATTCGTAAACTACTGTGCATAATAATGTTCAATTTTTGTTTTTCAGAGTGAGTCATACCAAATAGTTAAAAATATATTGCGATCAATTTCAACTACATAATCCATGAAGAACACATATATTCGGTCTAGATCACGTTTAAGTTATGACTTATGAAGTAAGGCAAAGCCCAGTGACTAATCCAAAAGGAAATGTTAGTTGGGTCAAAATTTAATTGTATAAAAGAATTATAACAAGTGAAGCATCAAATTTTTAGTGCAAGTAATAAGGATAAAAAGGCTAAAAGGTTTTAAAAAGTACTGTAAATTTGAAAAGGCAAACAAGAGATAGATAAAATTAAACTAAAATAGTAGAAAATATATTAAGAGAAGATGAAAAAGGATAAACTCAGGAGAGGAGACTATACAGGGAAGAAACAAGAATAAATAGAGAGAAAAATATAATAGAAAGAGAGCAAAAACTTAAGAAAAGAATAAAAGAGAAGAGAACAATATGCTACACGAGAGTATCGAAACCACAACCTTACTAAAACTGCATCAAGTTCTTATATACTATGTACTTGGCAACGCATAAAACTTCTATCCAAACTCAGTTGGGTCAAGTGAGCATGCACGATCCAACTTGAATTTGACCCATAGGGGCACAACGCCAAATAGTTGGTAGGGGATTATAGTCCTTGAAATGGAATTTTGTGTTACACCTAGGGTGTTAGGAATCAAGCCGCTCGCGAGCTGCTTGTGAAAAAGTCCGGTAAATGCTCAGATCGAGCTCGAGATCGGTTAACGCGAGCTCGTCTCATTGTCGAGCTTGAATCGATCACCTTGACAAAATGATCGAAGCTCGCGAGCTGCTCGTGATCAATAATTAATTTAATATATATTTAAATTTATTTATTTACATATATATAAATAAAAAGTAAAAACCCTAGTCCCTAATTACTTAAGCTATTTAAAAATCAGAACTGTGTAAAATTTTGGAACAAATGAGTTCATTTTAAAGCTCTAACGAGTCGAGCGCTAACGAGCAAAGTCAAGTTGAGCTTATCGAGCTGCTCGCGAGCAACTCGATATTTTAACGAGCCGATCACGAGCACGATTATGAAAAGCTCGACGATCACGAGCAGACCTGAATTTTTGACAATCACTGATCCATTAAGCCAAAGCTCGGCTCGTTAACCGCCATAGTTACACCTTACATTAAATGCATTTACATTGAATTATTCAGAAGCTTATAAATTACACAACATATGATTAATTTTGTCTTTCTTGATTGTAATAGTTCGATTTTTCAGTCAAAGTTTTATATGCAATATGATGGATCGAAATTGCACAAATTATTGAATCACATGGGGGTTAAAGTACGTAACAACTCCAAACTCAGGGGTGTAGGTGCTATATCCATATAGTCCAGGGGTTATCCTTCAAAAATCCAAAAAATTTAGCATCGTTGTGTGTGAACTTTGACTTAGTGAATTATGGTCAACTTGCAAGTTGCAACATGAATTGCCAACGAAGCATTTCACATTCATGTGGGGTTTTGGTGGAAAATCAAGGCTTTTCTGCATGGAATAGAATCATTAGTTAGTATAATCAACGTCAAATGGTCATATTCCATCTATAAATTATTGAAGAAAATTGCTTCGAACTCAATTTAATTAGTAAAGTCATTATCAAATGCACTTACATCAACTCGTCGTTTTAAAAGTAGATAGATTGTCCTCAATAATTGACTCACTGGAAAGCAACACACATACATACTTCTTCATAACCAGCACATGCCCGCGCAAAACACCCTATATGTCGGTAATTTAACAATCGATTCTGCAAGTAATCAGGAAAAAAAATGTGCGTATACGTAGTAGTTTAAAGTTTTAACGAACGATCCAATTAATGTCAACTATTTATTGTTCATTTATTTTTAAACTTTTGATTAAGGTTCGAAGTCAACTGCAAATTTACTAGAGTCCGACCCTAACTTGAGTTTAATTCGAAGAAAGATTAGGGTGAGTATATTTAGTAAAACTACATGATAAACTGATGATCATGTTAATCTGACAAGGATGCTATATGTATTATTTGCATAACTATGAGATGTTTGTAACAAAACATTTCTAATTTGTAGTTAAAAATGTAATGTTGACCTCGTCTATTGAAAATATAATCTCCCTAAATTTATGATTTTTTTTTTCCATAGACAGCTTCTTAAATGGATATGGCCCCTATGGGACTCATCTCATCAATATAATTTGTATCCGCAATTCATATTATTCTATAGAAGTACTTTAATTATACTAATTCGCGGATTTGACACCTTAGCTATAACATTATTAGTTTGATTTATGAATGCAGTTTCATTTAAGAAGACTGGTGTAATGTAATGTAACCTAGGAAATAGGGGATTTTCGTGAATCTAGAGAAGGGTACATATTCAAGGCAAACAGGGTTCATAAATTGCAGCACATTCATTAAGTTTTTACGTACATCGATATATATAATCGCATACTCTACGTGTCATTATTTAGTGTCAACGAGTTAAGAATTAAGATCATTTATGTGCTTTATTAAATTTTGTGATACTGTATATACATAATTACATGTGCACTTACTTCCTCTGTAGCAACCAAGTTTTGTCATGAAATTTGTTTTCACTTTTCACAGCTTACCCACACAATTGGTTAGTTATGTAATAAAATAATAAAATGATTTTAATTGTTTTTAAAATCGTTTTGTCTTAAACCGAGATTAATGTTTATATATTAAAAGTAAGTAAGTAATGAAGAAAGAATGAGAAAATAAATAAACATAAATAATTTCAATATCAAATATTCATATCGGTTTAACACGTGCGATTTATGTAATGTCCCATATAATAACCAAACTTATCTTTTACCCCGTGGACCTGCTCCTTTACTCGTGAATTTCTTTCCAGATGAAATGCTAACTTCCTACATCAGTATCGATCATTTCCCGCATATCATAAAACTTCACAATGAATTATTTATGATAAGATTGATCAAATACGCTCAAACTCTAAAAAGTTAAAACTAGTTTGGTGTGAATGTATTATGAACGTATTTAAACTTTAGATTCGGTACTCTATATTATTCACATAAAGAATATAATGAAGAATGAAGAAGGGAACAACGTGGGTGGTATGAGTCCAAGTATGTGATGTAAATGTTAGGTCCTACGGCAAAATCATGGTAAAGCCTGTCGGTGGCGGGGTTAGTATGCTGTCATGTGGTGCACCACAAAAACTTTGCTATAGCTTCCAAATTATTGTACTCCTATGGCAACATTAGTAGTATCATTTTGCTATCAATCTTTAATATTCTATGTTCAATTTAACTCGTATAATATACTATAGCTTAAACCAACTCTAAACAATAAGTACTTCCATCCAGGATGCATATTTTAATGTAATAGTTAAAGGAAACACAAGTATTACCGAAGGCAGTTGTTTTAGTATGTTAAGAAGACATCCATATTAACGATTGAAAATGTGAAATTCGTAGATAAAAACTCTATACCCTTCTATCATATAGAATAGAAAGTGAAGTATATGAAAATATATGAAAATAGGAAAAAATATAGAATATAGCATATTCAATGTTCTCCTCCGAAAAGTAAAAGTACCATTCTTCCTACTTGTTCTCCATGAATTTGTTTTATTACACTGGGACAATTACAGGCAACACCACCTAGAATGAGAACAAGACCTTCGAGAAAAAAGACAACAAAATAACCATTTTAAAGAGCTATGCAACAGATGGAAATCCTGATTCTCAACTAATCTCACAAGAAACTCATAGGGTCTCCTGTTTCCTTGGTAATAACACGAAGATCCACATTACCGAGGCTCGTTTGCTCTTCTAGTATTCTCTTTGCTGAGGTGTAGGCGGACTCGCTGCAGTATTCCACTTCAATCAATTGAAGAGTTGTTATGTCTCCAAGTTCAGATGGGATATCCTCTAATTTATACATTCTTGAAAGGAAAAGGTACTCAAGGCATGGGAAATGGCAGCTATCTGCATTCCACCTTTGTAAGCTCGAATAGTGAATCCGTAGGTACTTCAAGCAAGGGAATTGCTCCTCAACTGGGTTCCATTCCTCGCCCCCGAAGTCATATTGCAGTTCTAACTTTTCAAGATGGGGCAATGAACCTATCTTTTCTCCCATATCTTCCCAGTTAAAGTTCCGCACACTTAAAATCAACTTCTTGATCAATAGAGGGAACTCTAGCTTTGCCACAGGAACATACAAAAACAGACACAACGACTCCAATTTTGTCAGACGGCCAATGTTTCCGAGATACTCGGGCAACCTGGCATCTTCATGCTCATAAAACACTCCCAGTTTCTTTAGATTCGGAATTTTCCTAAGGACCTCTTCCGAACACTTGAAGTCCCCTATCAACAAGAGTGTTTGGAGGTTCTCCAACACAACATTATCATTCTCACCCCCCTTATCCCCACAACGACCATCCAATTTGAAATTTTCGATCTTCACATGCCTAAGTTGTGTCAACTCCAACATATCAAGAGGTAAGCGCAAAGTTCTCCCACAAGATAATCTTATTGTTTGTAGATTCCAAAGAAAAGATATTGGTAATGAAGCTGCATTATTAGAATCATATCTACATCTAATGTACCGTGAGTTGAGAAACTCAGAAGTAAAATTTTCAGGATAAGATTTACTTGGACTCCAGCATACCCTCAATAGCTTGAAATCAAATGAAGGGAGTGATTTGAACTCAAAATTGCATATAAATGAGCGGATAAATGAAGATGAATGTAAGGTATGATCAAGTTCAAAAGGGGCTGTATCATAGGACTTACTATGGTGGATAGCAATCCGACGATGACTGTTAAAACCGACTTTGGACATGTCATGCACCTTGGTCTCATAAATAAGTCTTTGCTTTTTAGCTTCTCTCGGAAGATGGCTATTAACACCTTGCGACATTTCATGCCTCTTGGTTGCATAAAGAAATCTCTGTTTGTTAGCTTCTCTAATACACAAATCCCTCAAGAGATCATGAATTTTGCAACGTTTCACACCTCCCATACGGAAGTCACAGTGAGAAATGAGATTTCTGTCGATAAGATCATTCAAGTAATCACGTGCAACCTCTTCCAAGCCTTTCCCTCTCTGTGGTTTTAGAAATCCCTCAGCAATCCATAATTCAATAAGCTTGGAGACATTGATGTTATCATCTTCTTGAGAAAAGCCAAAGTAAAGAAAACACGGTTTTAAGTGAGCTGGTAACTCACGATAACTCGTGTACAATACTTTCAAGTATCGCTCCCCATCTTCAGAGTTTACACGTGCACTTATATCTTCCGCAATATTTTCCCAGTACTCTTTCTCCGTAAACCTGGCAAGGACTCTCCCAATCACGGCAATTGAAAGAGGCAGTCCTTTGCAGTTTTTTGCAATCCTCTTACCAATTTCCTCTAGTTCAGAAGGACAACTTCCTTGATGAAACACTTCTCTGTGTAACAGATTCCAACTTTCATTCTCATCCAGAAGATTCATTTCATACATATTGGAAGAGGAAATGTAATTTGCAACATTTAGTTGCCTAGTGGTCAGGATAATACAACTTCCTTTCTTGTTATCAGGAAAGAACATCTTCACTTTAATCCATGCCTCAAAACTCCAAATATCATCCATGACTATCAAATACCTACGGCCAGATAGATGCTTGTACAACATGTCTCCCAGTTCATGATATTCGATATTTTCATATTTGTTTTGATTCCCAAAATAATTCATGTCATTCAGCAGGCGAAACAAGAATTTTTGTGGATCAAACTCTTGAGCTACCGTAATCCAACCACGAATGTCAAAGAATTTCTTAATCAGTGAGGTATCATAAACAATTTGAGTGAGTGTAGTCTTACCAATGCCACCCATTCCAGTTATTGGAATAGCATGCAGACCAGGTCCTTTTCCGATGAGCTTGTCGATTATTACATTCAAGGCGTCACCAAGTGCCACCTTGGGGCGGTTCTCAGGAAGCGGAGGTCCAGATGATCCCACTGAGAGTAAATTCATGGGTTGCTTATCTTTAGCACTGCTGTTCTCTATGATCTTCGCTGCTTCACTTTGAATAAAATCCAAGTCCACTATCACTCTCTTTAGCTCTTGAGAGAACTGATCACTTGAATCCATTATCGCAGTGCTTGTAGATCGAGCATGAACATCATCAACTATGTGAGACTCAATTAAATCTTCAGCATCATAAACTGCTTCTGTGATTTGACTTTCCAGATTTTCTGTTTCTCTGCTACCACCATTGGAAAATCTCTCCAAAAAGTCATGTAAGAAGCTAATCTTTTTGCGGAGAGAATCAAGTTGCATCTGTTGCTGGTCATCAAAGATCGGATGACGAGCATGGTACACCTGTATTTGCTCCATGATGTGCATAAGAGAAACAACAGCTGCATAGGCTGCCATCCCCTGCTTATATCTTTCTGTGAATTAGTAATCCTGCTTAAAATTGCACATATATATAAATTGATGATGATTATCCTTCAGATCACTACTGGGGAAGATGTATGGAATCATTCATAGCAATACAACATAATAGAGTATACTCAGTATAGTTTACCTGAAAATGATTGCCAATGAGGATTCACCCAAAAAGGTGAACGTGATTGTTTAAGGCAGAGACAGGGTCGGTTTTACAAGTGTCATGTGGGATTCACATGGAAAATTAAGCCTTTTCTGCATGGAAAGGAGGCGTCATAATATATTCAAAGAATCCAGTTATGAATGTCATATTATATTGATGAGAACCAAAGCAAAAAAGGACCACAAAACGCTTATAATAACATGACTTGAAGCAAAACTAAAAGCCTCAAGAAGGAATACCATTACTTGTCAAGTCTGTGTAATATATTAACGGTCTTACTAGAAAATGGGAAAACATCTAGGCAAGTTACAGCATAGCTAGACCATATTTTATTCGAGGCAAATTTGTTAAGATTAAAAAGCAAACGTAAATATTCTTTTTGTCATTAGAGGGACTTTCATCTAGGTCCCCTTTGGTTTCCTTCCTTTGTGCCCATTTGTATTGTCATACTTTCAAAATTGCAGCATACATAATGTACTTGTTCCATTTAGCACTGTAGAAGGTGTTTCTCCAATCAGAAGGAATACAACAAGGTGTGCATAGTCCCTTCCACTTATATCTTTCTTCTTCATCAAGTCTTCCAATGTCTGAGAGAGCAATGAACAATCTATCAACTCCCTTCTTATTTGGGAAGCAACGATCCATGAATATAGGCTTGATTCAAACTATAGGACTTATGGTCAATGACCACTGTCCACCATTGATCCCAAACAATAATTGATTACATAATCAGTTATCTAAAGGTCTCTTCCTAAAATGGCAAATGAATTGCTCATAAAAACATAACCATCGGTAAAATGCTCAAGATTTTTTCTAACATTATCATTGATGCTCTTGCAATGATCATGTACAAGTTGTTCATAAATCATTAACTCAAATAACAACCCAAATGGAGTGAGCTTCAAAAACTTAATGTCCGGCCTAAATTTATCGAAAATTGAAGAACTATTAAAGAATCAACACACAACACCAATGCCCGGGTATGGATAATCAAACATAAACAAAGCAGTAATACAGGCAAAACTTCAGAACATATGAACAAGCTATAAAATCATAAAAACAAGCAAAATTCAACAACCAAACACCATTTTCGACCAGCTTCAGTGCCTATCAGGTTATCTTAACCAAAATCCACATACTCCAGCAAAATGCAACAATCAAACACATTCTTAACAAGTTTCGATGCTTATGTTAACCAAAATTCACATACACTGGCAAAAACCAACAACAAAACCTATACCTCTAAAGAAACATAACCAATGTGAAGAAGTTTATACATATGGTGTAGCATCCTTTGTTTGTGCAGGGAAAATGAAACTGTAAAATTAAGTTCATAAATTGACTGCAATAGTAGAAAGCAAACATATCAAGGCTTATTACTTGCAGATTGAAGGAATTTACTCAAAAGATGAGCTGATTTTGCCTTGTGGATACGCAGATGGTGATCAGTAATTAGGACAGTGAGAGAGAAATGAGGAAGAAGAAGACGAATCAGCATCAATGAATTGGTTCAATCAGAACGGATTGGGCCTGACCCTATTACTCGTAAATGGACCTAAACCTGGTAAATACCAGCTATAGAATGTGGATATATATAGTTGGACTTGGGGCCCAATCGGATTATTCAAAATTTAGACTCCAATCGCCTCTCCATCTCCTCCTCTCTCCGTCGCGATACCGGACTCCTCTGCCTTGTTCGAAATTCGGTAAAATTTATGAGCAAGCACCAATTCTCAGTTTTCTTTTGCATCACCAACACGTTGACACTTTACTTCTTTCCTTAGGTTTTAATCATTTACCTGTATTGAGATCTTGTGATTAATTCCACATATTGTGATTGTGGATTCTTCTTTTTTTTCGACAATAGATCAACTTATGCTAATATCGATTTTTGTTCACTTGAGTTGAGTTTAAACTTCTGTTTTTATATATTAATCTACATTTGGTTGCAGGTCACTATTAATGTCTTTTGATGGATTTATAGGACTACGTGTCAAATGAGTTTAGCAACGGACTCTCCCGCACACTCAGCAAGCAGTGACGACTTTGCAGCATTTCTGGATGCTGAGCTGGGTAATGTTTCTGGTTCATCAGCTGATCAGGTAGAAGTTTCAGAAGAAGAAGAAAGTGATGGGGATGGAACTGACTCTGACTTGGATCTGAAGAGGTTTGTTGTTGATTGAATGACTTACTATCATTTCATAATGTTTCTCAAACTCCTTTCGCTGTTCTATTCAGAATTCGGGTTTAGTAGGAATCTAGAGGAATTTGTTATTGTTGACAACAGTGTCAAATTCACTATAATACGAGTAGCCTGTAAACTTACTAGAGCAACCAAGATACAAGGTCGTGCAACCGTAGTGAAGTATTGGGTATGTTGAAAGCATAACTGATGTATATTGCCTATGACAAAATTTCGAATGATTATATTCTTTCTTAGTTTTCTTTAATCAATGTTAATTTTATTTTTGGTTCGGTTAAGGATTTCATGAAATCATCCTGCATAAGGATTAAAGACAAGCAATACAACCTGGATCCAGTCTATTGAAACAACATTAGTTACCAAGACTGACGAACAGCCAAATGCAGGACAATAATACAAAGACTAAGCAAAACAGCTAGGTGGGTAGTAGTACTAGTAATATTACCAGTGTTGTCTGACTTAATGTACACATCAGAGCCTATTGAGTATTGGACACAGTTTGTGTTATAACTTGGGTGGTGAAGAGTAGATATATAGTCATATTCTTGTCGTACACTAAATTATGGAGAACCCAGAAACTAATTCTATGTCGTGCCTTGTTCCGTGAATTTATCATATCCTTGAAAGTGTAATATATATACAGAATGTGCATAAAATATCTGCATAAAAATACAAACCAGGTTAATATAAGTGATGCAGAGTCGATGTAGCTGAATAATGGTAGGGTTTCTGTACTCGAGGACTTTTAAGTTTAACTGTATCCACTATCCACTATTATATCATAGTATTTGTTTTTCTCTTGCTTTTTGTGTGATTATGCTTTATTTTCTTAACTTTCATTAATGCAGGGTTAAAAGGTGCAAGGTGGAGTTACAGGAAGATATAATAGACCCTGAAAGTTTCAAATCTACAGGAGATGCTGTATCGACTTCAGGTAGTATATAAGCATGTGACTACTGTAATTCTTCTGTTGTTTTCAGTGCTTTATTATGCACACACCTCATTATGTTCTCATCTGAAGCACTAATTTATGAAAAGAACTAGGGAAAACACCCTCTCCTGACATTTGGGGTGTCAATCACTTTGGATACTAAACCTTCAAAACTTGCATGCATGCATGTAAACAGTAAACTCTCAATTCTTTTTAAGTTGAGCTCATTGCTACATATTAGCATTATCTGAAAACCTAGGAATATTGTACCAGGATGTCATGTCTGTATAGCCACATTTAATAAGACACCCTTATGAAGGCATGATTCAGGCTGCAATTCTCCATTTGATCTGCTAAATTAATCTCAAAGTGGACACAATCTTCTGCCTAAATATTAGGGAGTTGCATTTATTTCTTCCAAAGTAAAAGGGTCTATGAGCTGCAAGAAAGGCCAATAATATCTTTTCCCCTAAAACTTGTTAAATAGATCTTGTCAGCTTGAGAACAGAAGAGGGCAAGGAAAAAAAAAGTTACAACCATAAACATTGTCTCTCATTAATACCTTTTTGCTGTTTCTCTTGGCCTTCTTACCCTTACTTTAGCGAAACTCATCCACTTGGAGACCTGGTACCACACGTTTAAGCATAAAATATTATTCCAAAAGTTTATATTCTCTTTCCTTACTAGTTCGATAATTTTGCTGTGGTGTTGGAAACTGCATGTTCTCTTCATTAATATTTAATCCTGCCAACCATTCCGATGTGTAATCTGGCGCTTGAAATAATGTGCATGAGTGCATCTATGGTGCAGATTTATCTGCTGAGAACAATGTGTGTCTACATCCTGGAGCCTATGGAGGATTGTGTTTCCACTGTGGACAGAAACTGGATGTTGAGTCTGGTGTTGCATTTGGGTATATAAAACAGGTTACTTTTTTTGATAAATATCGTCAACAGCTTTGCTTTTTGTAGTAGTGTTCAGTCGAATCTGCTGAAAGTTTTTCTAACTCTGTCTTTTAGAGCTTCTGATATCATGTAAAATTCAGTGATGATCTTAGCCTCTTAGGCTTCTAACTTAGTGAATGAGCTCCAACTTTAATCTAACACTACCCCCGAACAGGATGGATTTTGAATTATGGTATTAAATAGCTACTTCTTTTTCTTTATATAAAAAAGCAAAAGAGAATATCACTGGAGTTTTCAATGATATAGAGACGTACTAATATATACCTTGGAGGCTTGGAGGCATGCTCCAATATGTTTTAATTAAACTAAATTTATCTTATGTCAGAATTTTAGACTTGCTAATGATACGGTAGCGCGATTACGTGACGAAGAGTTGAACGACCTGCTACATCGTGAAAAGCTGTGCCTGGTTCTTGATTTGGATCATACACTGCTCAATTCTGCCCGGCTTCCCGATATAATAGCAGAAGAAGGATATTTGACAACCGAAATAGATTCTTTGCCGGGTACTTTTTCCTACCATTCTGCTGGCATTCAAGTTTTAATCTATTTGTTTCTGTAATTTGAAATTCTTCTTGTTTCAATTTCTATTGAATTGTTATTGGGCTGTGGTTGTCACCAAGGAGATTTTATTTAACTTACTAAGTACTAACATATTAATAGTTCCGCAAGTCCAGTAACCAAATATTATATCATGTGAAGAGGAGGGAAACTCAACAAAAGAAAATAATTAATCAAGTTAAACGCCAGTTATGAATTTGGAATGAGTTTTCGTTCGTTTAGAGGAACATGGTGGACATCAAAGTTGCAGTACGTTTTGAAGAAACTTGTCATGTTTTATACCCAATACAGCTCTCCATTTAGGTCACAATAAATGTTAGGCTCATTCTTCTCTTTGGCTAATTTTCCATGTTTTGTATATTTGCTCTACACTTGACGGACCACCAATTTGATTGGACATGGCTCTTAAACTTTCTCAAGTCCTATAGAATGTAAGAGTGCATAATATGTGGACAGATCAGCTGGATGAGTTGTGTAGCTGGGAGAGAGGCATGGGTCATAAGTTGTTTTGAGGTTATCTTTTTCTTTGTGTAGATAGAAGTTTGGTGTCCTGATTTACAAGTTTCTTCATGTATGATGTGAAGATAAATAGATGGTTGAGACCAGTTTATGTGACTCTTTTGCTCTAGCTTCTCTCACAGTTTCATTTTCATGCATGGAAATAATTTTGATGTTTTGACCTCTGCTTGATTATTTGAACAGATACCTTTAAGAGCAGCCTATTTAGAGTGGACAGAATGCATATGATGACGAAGTTAAGGCCATTTGTGCACACCTTTCTTGAGCAAGCCAGTAAATTGTTTGACATGTACATATATACAATGGGTGAGCGTCCCTATGCTTTAGAAATGGCAAAGCTGCTAGATCCTTCGGGTGTTTACTTCACTTCAAGAGTAATTGCTCAAGGTGATTGCACGACAAAGCACCAAAAGGGTCTTGATGTTGTATTAGGGAATGAAAGGGCCGTTCTCATCCTTGATGATACAGAAGCGGTATTGTTCTGAACTTCTGATTTTAGGAATTCAGGAAAAGTGATATTTTATCTGTCTGATAATAAATCACACCATCTTTCCTTTGAGATATTTAGATTACTGTCACGGCAGATAAAGTTTTATAATGTTTTTCATGTAGGTGTGGAGCAAGCATAAGGACAATCTTATATTGATGGAAAGATACCACTTTTTTGCATCGAATTGTCGACACTTTGGCTTCAACCGTGCTTCACTTTCTCAACTGAGAAGTGATGAAAGTGAGACTGAGGGAGCATTGGCCACTGTTCTCAAAATTCTTCAGCAAATCCACAGTTTGTTCTTTGACCAGGTATAATTCTCTGATTCAATCAGTTCAGCTGTTCTCAACTTCAACTAATTGAGATGGGTCTTTTCTTTCAGGAACGCACGGATAATTTAGTTGATCGAGATGCAAGACAGGCAAGTAAATTGTGGGATGATCCTCCATTTCCTTTGTGTCAATAAACAGTTTATGTCTGGAAGTCAATAACATGCCTGAAAAAATTCATGAATTCATCCTTTCATTAAATATACACACACTGACACGCATATTATAAAGTCGGTACAGTTAGGTAATGATGTTTTATTGTTGGACATCAATGAGTGAGTGACAAAACTGCTTTTAGAATTAATGGCAGAGAGAAAGAGTCTAGACAGATATGCATTGAAATTGTAACGTTTTCGTTGAAGTCGTTGCCTTTATTTGACAACTATTGTTATCCATGGACCAAGTATATCTTGTCCGACTCTCTTAGTCTGATCAATTTGGCAGGTGCTAAAAACAGTTCGCAGAGAGGTGTTGAAGGACTGTGTTGTTGTCTTCAGTCGTGTTTTCCCTATTAACTACCCCCCTGAGCATCATCACCTCTGGAAATTGGCAGAGCAGCTCGGAGCTACTTGTTTGACAAAACTCGATCCATCTGTAACACACGTTGTCTCTTTGGATCCAGGAACTGACAAATGCCGTTGGGCAGTGGAAGAGAACAAGTTTCTGGTCCACCCTGGGTGGATTGAAGCTTCCAACTATATGTGGCGAAAGCAGCCAGAAGAAAAGTTCCCTGTTAGTCAGGCAAAGAGTAAATGACCTGTTTACAATGCACTGACAGTTTCTAGTTCAGTTACTGGTATACTTGATCAGTCAACAGTTCAGTATACATGACCAGTTTCAGATTTATTTGCTGTGGTAACTCGAACTTTATAATTGTAGTGGCTTGTGAACTGTTCAATTTATGTTAAATACATGATTACAAAAACTTGTGAAAGTCTAAGTTTTTGTGAGAGTCCTGCAATATTGTATACTAATTGTGCGACTTTGTGTGTAAATTGTTGATTTTTGTCTATTTGTAAATTGTCTATTGTTGTATACTAATTGTGCGGCTAAATCTTTTTGTGTAGGACTTTCCGGACTTTCATGAGAATTTCTCATATATGATTTATAGTTTTGATGTACCATGGTTGGGTACTTGGATTATGCACGCAGTAGAAACAGATTAGTTTACTACTCATCTTCACTGTAACAAACACCCGTTGTAATTAGGGGATGTAAATGAGCTGAGCATCGTGAAAAGTTTGCGAAGATGTTACGTCAAAGTTCATGTTCTGTTTAGTCAAACTTGCACAATTTGCGAACATGTCCATTGAATACACGAACAAAATAATATATATTCATTAGTTTGCTATGATTATATATTTATTAATAATTTTCAACAATTAATAAATATATATGTGAAAAATAAAACTTGACACTAAAACATTACAATGTAATTTTATTTTTTGGATTGTTATTGTTGGACTTTCGGCTTTTTTTTTTCTGATGTATTTTCGAGCACAAATGAACAGATCAAAATGAACCGAATAATCGAACGCTAATGAACGAACATAAAATATCTAAAAAATTACAAACCAAGCACGAACATAAACCACTTATATTGAACATGAACCAAACTCTTAACGAATGCACCTTGTTAAGGTCACAATTCGATTCATTCCGTTCGAAATACACTCCTACTCCTAATTATATCACTTTTATTTGACTGGTGTCCACGTATTTATCATTAGTGACTAGGATCTATTTTTCAAAAATATGTAACTAAAATCTAAAATTTGTTAGATTATCACAAAATTCTATCCTTGAGTAACTAAATTTGATGAAAGGGTAGGAATGTCAAAAATTGGGGTTGGAATCAATTTTATTTTGGACAAACTAGAACTAAACGGAGCCAAAGTAGAGTTGGAAAAATTGGGTTAGTTGTTAACTAGTTGAGTTCGAACTCGATTACGAGTTCCTCACCAGTCACTCACCACCAGCGTAGTGGTAGGTCCCAAATGATTATTCTCCGTCAAAATAAGAAACAAGAAGCTGATCTTTTATACCACTCCTTACATTTCTGGAAATTGAGCTTGGTTTTGATTTGAAGCTGTTACTGTTCAGTCTGTTCTACTTATTGGACCTTGAACCAAATTTTAATTGAGTTTGATTATTGTATACATTACTGCACTGTGATTGTTTTAATGTTTCCCCCTTTGCTGCTTGATTTTGTTTGTGCAAAATACGACCTAACCATGAGCTTCAACATTCTACTTGTACAGTTACTCCAAATGTTTTTCTTTATCAATAACTGACACCAATTGCAATATTTCTATCTAAGTTGAATTGATATAGATCTTAATCCTAAGATGATGTGCTTGATGTACGAATGTGGAGTATTGTATCTTTCTTATAGTCACTTATCTGACTAAATATGTCCTGTTTCCTTTTCAAACTCAATGCAAATCATTTGCATTTCACAAATCGATCAAATCAAATTTATGTTTAGCATCCTTCCTGTTTACTTAGTTTTCTTTATGCAGGACTAGATTATAATTCAAGCTGTATGAGTAATTGTGAACCCATGACACAATCATTGAAGCTCGATTAACCGCCATCTGCCTGATAGCCGAAGAGCTATTTACAATTTACATGATGTTTGAACTTCACATTTTCTTTGGCATTCTTATTGGGCTGTTTTGCAGTCTTTCAATCAACCTCCCAAGATGGGAAGTCTCCAGGAAAAAAAGGCATCCAAGAAATCTTATTGTGAGTTCTCAATGTCTAATAATTAGTGCTGGCATATTAACTTCTAAACGTGTTATGATACGGTACGTTGATGAAATTTTTTGGAGTATATGTGATCTAGGTATGGAGTGGTACCTCGGCTTTTTTTTTTTCTTGCACAAATTCGACTGGGGTTCATTTAGACAGGTCTGTGATGAGAAATTATGCTAGTTCAGCAGTTTTGAGCTTTCCTTGGCTCTTTTCCATTGATGTATTCAAGTTAACAATGTTCAGATATGATATTTCGTTATAGTTTGGATATTTCTAAACAACGACACGTACCAACTCTGCCTATGGTCATGAAGTGTTTTTCTTCATTTGCTAAATCGATAACTTGTTAGTTGTTTTAAAATGTTCCGGTAGAAAAAGGAGTACCAATGCTTGCAGTGCCCATTGTTTTAGGAGGATGGATTACTTATTTCCTAAGTTGCCTAGTTGCATACAAAATTACAATGTTCAAAATTTGACCTGGTAAACTGCCATGTTCACTAAAAAACTGACCAAATTAAATGGCATCCAGAAAGCAAATGGATGACTTTGATGTGAAGTCTTGTTCTAGGAATTTTTAAAAGATTATAAACTAACCTAAAAAGACTGCCTTGCCAGACACGGAGACTTGCTTGTTACTCCTAATCCTGGAAGAAAATGACCATCTCCTGAGTCATCACCCAATACAATAACAAAGTCAAGTCAAAAAATCAGTAATACTCTTTTGTTTTCAAATAATATTCCTCTTATGGACATTTGCATTATATAAACCAGATACATTTCTTCAATATTTCATCAATCACTCTGAGCCTCTCTTGGTTCAAAAAACCATCTCTCTTCTTCCAAGAAATATCCACATTTTGCATTCAGACTACAATTACATTCACTAGTAGTATTTCTTACTTCATCAAAATCTAAAACCCAAAACAAGGATCATAAAGATGGCTTCAGTAGAGAACTACCACAATCTAGCTACAGCCAAGGCTGTTCTCTCGGCTTTGGGCTCGATCGCTGCCACTATCGTGGTTGTCCGTGGGGTGTCGCATGACCTCATCCCACAAGAACTCCAAAATTACTTGTTTTCTGGTCTCAGAAACTTCTTCACCAGATTCTCCAACCAGTTAACCTTAGTTATCGACGAGTTTGATGGGATCGCCAGCAACGAAATCTACGAGACGGCTGTCATCTACCTCAGCCAGAAAATCAGTCCGAAAACACGTAGACTGAAAATAAGCAAGCCTGAGAAGGAGAAGCACTTCAACATCACCATGGAACGTGGTGAAGAAGTCCTCGACGTGTTCAGAGGGGAGAAATTCAAATGGGTTTGGATTTGCAGAAAATCTGAAACAAGGAACTATTACAATCCTCGGGATATGAATTCGAGCTTGAGATCGGAAGTAAGGTCGTTCGAGCTAACATTCCATAAGAGAAACAAAGATTTGGTTGTTAACTCTTACTTGCCTTACATCGCAAATGAGGCTCAAAGGACGAAACAGGAGAAGAGAACGGTCAAACTTTTCACGGTGGATTACCAGAACATGTACAATATGAGCGACATGTGGACGCCGGTAACGTTGGATCATCCAGCTACATTTGACACCCTTGCGATGGACTCTGATCAGAAGGATATGATTGTGAGTGATCTGGATAGGTTTGTAAGGAGGAGGGAGTATTATAGGAAAGTTGGGAAAGCGTGGAAGAGAGGATACTTGTTGTATGGTCCTCCAGGGACGGGAAAGTCAAGCTTGATAGCTGCGATTGCGAATTACTTGAACTTTGATATATATGATCTGGAGCTGACTCAATTGAGGCAGAATTCAGAGTTGAGGAAGTTGCTGGTTATGACAGCTAATAAGTCGATTTTGGTGGTGGAGGATATTGATTGTACCATTGATTTTCAAGAGAAGTTTTCTAACAGGGCTTGTTCTGATCATCATGACTTTAATCCGCATGACAAAAATAAGGTAACTCTATCTGGTTTGCTGAACTTTGTTGATGGACTATGGTCAAGTTGTGGAGACGAAAGGATCATAATTTTCACGACGAATCACATTGAGAAGCTTGATCCAGCTTTACTGCGTCCAGGACGCATGGACGTGCATATCAACATGTCATATTGCTCGCCTTGTGGCTTCAAACTTCTGGCTTCCAACTATCTTGGCATCAAGGATCACAGTCTGTTTGAAGAAATCGAGAACTTGATCCGGGATGCCAAAGTAACTCCAGCTGAAGTGGCTGAGCAGCTTCTAAAGAACGATGATCCTGATGCATCATTGGAAGGATTGATTCAGTTTATGCATAACAAGATCAAAGAAAATGCGGACTCTGAGGCAGAAAAACAAAAAATGGAAGTGGCTGAGGATCTGAAAGCAGATCCAGCTGAGAATCTGAAAGCGAAAGAAATTATGTGCAATTCTCTTGAAGGAAATACCCGATTTTTCTAAATAATAGTAAAATCATATCACAACTAGTATGTGAGTGCCTTTGGGAGGGATCGAGTGAGGGTTATACTTATACATGATGTGGCTTATATGTCATGTGGCATGTGGTCCATGAACTTGTAAGTCGATTATTTTGAAATTTTAAATATGAAAGTACGTAACAAGTAATTCTCTTGTCATCTTATTATAGAGGTATTAAAATAATAATCGTTGTCAAGATTTTAATAAAAAATATGGGTGTTTAATATAAATGTAAAAAAATGTGTTCTGAAAAGGGGGAAGAAGAAACTTTCATCTGATGTGTGGACGATTAAAACGTTAGTTTGTGTTTTCGCCATTTTTGTTCTTTCCGCATCTTTTCTCTAGTTTTCTCCTTGTTTTTCTCCGGTGAAGATGACTAGAAAGGGTAATCACAAAAATGCTTGCTCAATTGATATATCGAAAGCTTCTTTTAATTCGTTCGCGACGCTTGCAGTGGAGGATGTTTCTGTATCATTCAGAGTCGGAATATTATGATGATGATGATGGTGAGTTTTGGATCCGATTGCTCCGGTTGATGTTCCAGTGGGTATGTCTCCTGGTGCGGATGCTCTTGTGATTGACATTGGACTTACTTTGTGCCAAATCAACGAGCAGCTTCCGCTTTTGGAGGGAATCACACGTGTGATCCTTCTCACTGATCTCTGGTTTATGCTGCACCTGTTGATCCTGTTATGTTGGAGTATAGTGCTAGTGAGTTACATGGAGGTATTGATTTGTGGAAATTTTTCATTGTTGGGGGTTATTGTTGGCCGAAAGCCTTTGTTTGATGCTATGGATCATTATGTGCGAAAGTATTAGAAAGCCTTGCCTTATACCCGACAAATAGTTCTAATCCTTAGAGAGCCATTTCCTTTTCTACCTCATCTGTTTTCATGCGACGTAAGTAGTCCATATAAGGCTATTTTCTTTTCAACTGAAAACTCTTTCAGTTCAGTTCATTAAATTCATATTATTATTGTTGTTGTTGTTGTTAATAATAATAATAATAATAATAATAATATTATTATTTTATCATTTATTTACACACCCGATCTTTTGTACGAGGAAAATAAGAAAATTTATCCAGTTGAGTTATTTTCAACTTTTTTTCTAAAATTTCTTTTTAATATGACTTTTAGTAGATCAATGAAATAAAGAGTATAGTTACAATTTGAACTAACAAAAAATCTACATGTTCAAAAACTCCAAAACAAGTTAAACCAAACCAAAAGTCGGATCAAACTTTATAAAAATAATATTATATATCACAAATATTGAAAAATGGCATTTATTCCTCCATATTATCTTCCTCGGGCTCTATATTATCTTCCTCGGGCTCTATATTGACTGGAATAGAGCGCCAAATTCTCAATGTTATCTCCTTGCGCACCCTGTTCATCGTTTCTTTCCTTGTCGGGTTCAATAAATCATTATCCACTCCACCTTGGACATTGATATCATGTTGCAAAACTAGACAAAGACAGTTTATACGACGATTAAAATTCGAGTTATCATTCTCATATTGTTTTCCACGCGGTTGGTTTTAAAGTTTGTTATACAATAATAAATAAAAATGTAAAGTGACAGAAAAAAGAGTAGAAAGAATGTGAGAAAGATGACAAAAATAATATATTTTTTTAATTGTGATTATATATACCATCATATAATTGTTATTATTATTACACAATAATTTCTTCAGTTCAGTTTAATTCAGTTAGTTTAAGTTCAGTTCCGTTCCATTCAGTTCAGTAAATTTCAGTTGAAAAGAACAGAGCTTAAGTTCGATTGTAGTAAGTTAAGTGGAACATTGAAGAAGTATTTGTGAATGTAGTAATAAAATCACAAGTCAGTCTAATTTGCTTATCCATATTCCTAACCATTGATGCATATGCATAAGAAGAGTGTTTTGCTTCAGATCAAAGTAAACAGTTTAGTAATATCTCTAAAATTATTCAGCACCACTTTAATGTGTTTGTTTGACAGACTACTCTTGCAAAAAAAGTGTTTGACAGCCCTATTATTCCGCACCACTTTGATGTTCGTGGTTGGTCCTTAATATCTCAAGAGTACGATGAGCAGCAGACATTATATTATTACGCCTCCTAGGAGACCCCTCTATCAATATAGATTAATTAAGACAAACTGGAAGCCAAGACACTAAAGGATCTCCAGGTGTACCCCAGGTTTAAGAATGGCTTGCAATCGCTTGGCCTTCTCACTCGCCAGCTCCTCCCTCGCTCGTATCATGGCCTCATCGAAAGGCTCTTCACCTCGACAGTCGATCTTCATGATTATATTCTCTACTGAAAAAGCACTCTTAGTTAGATACTCAGCAAATCTTAATTCTGCTTCAGTACCACCAAATATAGTCATCTCCACAATCTTCAAGCACTCATGAGGACATGCTTCATTGTCACGAATATCCCAGTATTTAAGCATTTTAGTTGACTCATCATTACTCAGGTCTTTACACTCTACAGTACTAACCTACAATCAGCCAGAGAAAATGTCAAAATCTAACACATAAACTCAAGCAAATAACGTATATTTTAGAAATACCACAAGCAAATCACTTAGGTCAATCACATTTTTATCCCCAACTCAAGGTACCCTACGTTTGTAATCCCTTTGTTTTAGCAAATTTCATCCCCTCCATGTGATTCCCAGTCAATGCCAAACAATTTGTGAAAATTGAGAAATGTGATTTAAAAAAAGAAAAGAAAACCAATAACAAGGCAGCAGTCAATTCAAAGAAATAAGATCTGAGCAACACCTGGAGTACAAATTTCTGCAATAAGGGGCAAGCCAATAGCAGGTCAACAATAAAAAACAGGTCATACTCAAATTTTACTGAAAAAGATATGTCCAGCATCTTGAGTCGTCGGCCTACTGGAAATTTCGACGAAAAACCATTCTGAAAAGAAAGAAACCAATACATGGTAATGATCATTATCAGTTGGATCAAAGCAAAAGTATCAGGCTAAATAACAATACAAGCATAAGGTTTTAAGGCACTAACCATAAGAGGAAATAGAGGATCTTCTGCTTCTATACTGAGCACTTCAATTTGAGAGAAAATACTTGAAAAATCCATAAAGTTCTCCAGGATATGAGAGCAATACATTCCACCAATTGAAAGTTCAGCTAGCTTAGGTGTGCTTATGAAATCCCAACCTAATACAAATGGTCCAGCATAATCAAAGGATATAAGATTTGGTGCGGTGATCTCCAAATGTTCCATTTTCAAGCAGTGTCTTAGTTGTAGCAACTTTAAATTAAGATCAGGACCAGCAACCTTTAAGTTTACAAGTGATCTTGAGGACACAACTGATACAAATTCAAGAGTCGGATAATCATGTAATAATTTCTCGAGAACTTCACCAGTCACATCTACAAAGTTCAACTGAAGGGAGGTTAGGGGGGCACCAGGGGATAAGCTAGGAAGATTATAGGATAACGGCCTGGGAAGAACCATATCCCACGAATTCGGTGCAATGTCCAGCTCAAGCCTCTTTACTCTCTTCTCCATTGCAAATCGGAGCCAATTATCGATGTTTTCCTTACTGCTCTCTTTTAGGTAAAATTGTACCCTAAATTCATCAATAATATCAGCTTTATGTGAACTCACTGCTTTGTCCACCCAACGGACATACTTATGAGCTGCTTCTATTAGCTTTTCTCTTAATTAGGATAATGATTCCGTGCAAGGGAGCAACTTTTCTATATAGCCATCTTCATAAGGAGGATAAAATATAAGAGAAGGAACATAGGCCCAAATTACATCCCTCCATCTATTGGATAGCACGCTAGTACTTTGAGCTTCTTTCAGGGTTAACAATGAGAGGATGCGAATGAGGATGTCATTTGGCAACTCACTAATCCAATCATTCTTTAACAGGTCTTTTCCGGTGCATGCCTGAAATACACAAGCAACAGTAGTAGCAGTTAGACCTCTGAGCGTATCAAAGTAAGTTACTAAGAGCTCAACCATAAAAAGGAAATACAGTTATCAACACTATATGGACTTGTATGATTGATGTTAAGATGTCCAAGTACTAACTTGTTTGCAAATTGGAATAGCCGGAGTTAGCTTCAAGGACACATATCTATTGAGACATAGTGTATAGCTTAAAGTTTAAAATAGGCAACAAAAGCATAATTCCTCTTTTAGCCAACAGATGAAAGGAGGATCTTTATCTCAGAGAGCTCAGACATGAGACAACTAAAACAAAGACAGACGAAATCAGGACCAATAGTGAATTGTGAATCACATTGGGCAAGATAAATATATGATGAATACTAAATTAAAAGTTGCATGAAGTTTCAAGCTTTAGGGCATCTATATAGTATACTCTAACTCGAAGAGCTATATATATGTACATCAATCAAAGATTAAAAGATGAAAACAACAAAAAGTTAGTTCAAGAAGCCAAGTTGTCACGAAGGTTGAGAATGTTAGTCAGATTAATACGTAATTCAAAGATATACGAATATATATATAAACAACAGTGGACAGATTGAATCAAACCGCCTTCAACAACAAGAATCGAGGTCTGTGCTCGCACAGATTCCTTAAAGTAAATACGCCCTCTCACCTATGGTGCTTGAGACGTTGAGCGTTTGCCTCCCAGGGTACAACGATTAACTAAAATTACTAGCCGCACAAGCTAGCAATTTCCGGCAAACTGAAACGGATGCTCGGTTTATGCGAAATCAAGGAAGGAGAAGATCAGTAAGAAGAAGAAGAGAAAGGCTAATTTCGTGTGTCTTCCTTACTAATTTCTGAGACCATGAAGAACAAAGGTAACAGCTCATTTGTTTTAATTCCGTAACAGTCAGCAACTAATGTCAGATTTGATTACAAAAATCAAATATGAGATCATGGCTGCAAGCAACTGCTCGCACCCAAGTTCCACCGGTTTCAGTACAAATCTGGTGCCTACACGAGTATTCCATAACTTTACCATCACAATTGAACAAGTAGTATGGTGCAATTGGTTATAAGTGCTAGCAATGTGGGATAAACCCACTTTAACTTCCAACTTTGAGCACTTATTTCTCACTAATCAAAGTCCGTTTCTGGCATGTCTTACATAGTAGCTTACGACTATATATTTTGTTTATGTAATTAACGAATAATTAAGAAGTGGTCTCCTAGCAAACATATCCAATGCCTTGTTTACTACAACTTTTTCTTCACATTTCCAACAGAGAAAGCAAACAATTTTTTTAGAATGCCAAAAAAAAAAGAAGGGACAAAGAAACGATCAAAGTTTCAAGAGGAGAGAAGAGTGAATGGATATATATATAATGCTGCATCTGAAGAACGAAACAGTTTGAACAAATAAAAGATAAACTAATGAGTTGATTTGAAAACCACATATCACGTGAGATTCTGCTGCATCTGACTATCCTAAAGGGATAGATCCTTGAGGGACACCATAATAGTTAATTTTCCTGGCAAATAACAATATACACCAATCAAGAAATTGAATTAGCGGAGAAGAAGAGAAGAGCATAGGACAGGTGATGGTAAAAAATACTATCAATCAAATCAGAGCTTAATCTTACTTATTTTTGTGAAGAATATTAGATCAACTCAAACCAAATCACTATATAGTGTCTTCACTACTTACCAATGAGAGAGATAGATTGTTGATGCTGAAGATATTGAATCGACCAGATCAAAATAGATCCGATGAAGCTAATTATCTTGTGTGATTTATAGTTCTAGCACCCAATTTGAACAAGGGATTTATAACCATTAACTTTGTGTGGTTTCTAAGAGTATGTGATGTAAGACCCATTACTCAAGACCTAATAGTGAATAATAACCATGACTACCTAATAATGACATTGAATCAAAATTTTCTCATTCAATGGGTTGCCACGATAACCATGAATAGTGATTTTTATTTATTTTTTATTTTCTTTAACATGTTTAACATATTATAAAAGTGTTTAGAAGTTCAAATTAATGAAATTGTATTTATAAATATATATTTTTAGTTAAAAGTTTAAAAAGTCGTAAAATTAATAATGGTCGAAATATAGTATAGAGTAGTCTCTATTTATAGAGAACGAGAAAACATTAAAATCAGTATAATTTTTATATTTTAAATTTTATTAATTATGAGGAATAGAAAATTAAAAAAAAAAAGTAAATAGGTGGGCAAAAACAATTGTAGACGACATAACATGACGGCGAGATCTGAGGTTCGCCGTGGTGCACGGCGGCACCGGATGGGAGTGGTCTAACTTGTTTAAGGTACAACTTTGTTTTCTTTCCCATCAATACATACTTGTGTAGTTGTCAGTTGTGTTATTGGAGTGCATCTTGCTCAGCTGCTTGCCGATGTTTGATCTAGAGACCGGTTGGCTCAGCGATTAAAGCCTGACTTTAATTGTGTTGTCCTTCTCATAAACATGCGACTTAATTTGTGAACGATTATTAGTTTGTAGGAAGATATTTTCATTCATCATTCATCATTGAAATCTCTAACAAAGATGCTAGGTAATTAAGTAAATTATTCCCTATGATTTGGTCCAGGATCTAAAAATTCTTAATACGCCCCTGCAAAATTGACGTGCCATCCGCTACGAAGATTTGAATCGTTAGGATCAAACCGAGCCCGAGGTAATGGCTCAGTAAGATTCTCAGAAAGTTCCGCACACATTTTTAATAAAACGAGGTTTTTTTTCACATTAATTTTGGAGTAAGAGAACGTAAATGAACATCCCAGTAACACCTAATGTGAGTGTACCTCACACGCCGTGAAAATAAAAAGGAAGAATCATCCATGAGCTCTTGATAAATAATAAAGAGGAAGAAATTATGTGCAAGTGTCGTAAAAGAAGTACCCGAGTAAAATCATATCACAACTAGTATGTGAGTCACTTTGGAAGTGACCTAGTGAGGGTTATACTTGATGTGGCTTGTATATGTGGCATTTAGAAGAAACTTTCCTCTAATGTGTGGACGATTACACCCTTAGCTTGTGTTTTCGCAATTTTTGGCCTTTCCACATCTTTTATCTAGTTTTCTCCTTCGTTTTTCTCCGGTGAAGATGACTAGAAAGGGTAATCATAAAAATGTTGGCTCAATTGATCGATCGAAAGCTTCTTTTAATTCGTTCGCGATGCTTGCAGTGGAGAATGTTTATGTTCATTCGGGGTCGGAATATTGTGATGATGATGGTGAGTTTTGTGATCCGATTGCTCCAGTTGATATTCCGGTGGGTACGTCTCCTGATGCAGATGCTCTTGTGATTGATATTGGACGTACTTTGTGCCAAAATCCAAATCAACGACCGCTTTTTTTCAAATGTATGTTTGAGTACATATGAACAAATCAACGGTCAAAACGAACCAAATAATGGAACGCTAACGAATGAACATAAAATATCTAAAATTTACGAACCAAACATGAACATAATTAAACCACTTTTATTGAATACGAACCGAACCCTTAGCTCATGCACCTTGTTAAGGTCATCGTTCGATTTGTTCCGTTCGAAATACACTCCTTCTAATTATCACTTATCTATACCACCTGGTGTCCACGCATTTATCATTAGTGACTGGGAAATCAATTCCGAAAATATGTAACTAAAATTTACAATGTGTTGGTTTATCATTTAATTTAACTCTTAAGTCATTAAATTTGTCTAAAGGGTATGAATGCCTAAAATTGAGGTTTTGAGTATGGTTCTTAGAACAATATTTAGTCATAATTTGAGAGTGAGAGCAATATCCCTGATTTAACAGACTTTCGGAAGGAACAATATCTATGCAAAATGAGATTAACATTAAATGTTTATGTACAAACATTATATGCTTAGCCTGGTATATTTTGTGTTTAAATATACATACATTTCCCATTAACAAGGTACAATAATATTTGTACGTAAACTTTGATGTTAATTGTAAGGCCTCTCACGGAAAAACTGCTCATAATTTAACTCACAAGAAATTCGTAAAACCAATTTGTATAGCCCAAAATTCTACCGTATGAGTAAGTCTCCTAAGTGACCAACATCAGAGAAAGATTTAAGAGACCGACAAATGTTATAGTCAGAAACATTATAAGTTTTAACTAAAAATATCTGTGTTATAATACACATAAAAAATGATATGATATGAAATTTTTACTTATCAAACATTATTAATATTGTTTAAAACATTATACTTATACTTAACAACATCAGTTCGTTTCTCATGCAAGTCGTTCTCTAAGACAGGTCTCTTCTAAGACTCCGTGCAAATTCTACCATATTATACTATTACTAGTGATTGAGCACCGCGATCCAAGCACATTATTTTTTATGTTTCTATGTATAATGAACTCTAATTATTAAATCTTTCAGGCAAAGTCTTGGAAAATGTAAAATTTTCCTAAAAAAATAGGAAAATCAAGGTTTTTTTGTGGTTTTTTGCGGTTTTAGCGGTCCGACCGGCCGAATTTCTTAAAAAATCGCCGAGACACACATTTTTCGTTATGCTTTTAATAGATTATGTTATGGTTTTAATTAAGTTTTTAGTATTTAAAGTTTTAGTTACAGTGTTAATGTATTTTATTAATTTTTTAAGAGATGATATGATAGTTTTAATGGGTCAGTATTGTATGTTTCAATCATAATTTTAACCTCTTTTGTTAATTTTTAAGAGAGGTGTGATGGTTTTAAGGAGATATTGTTATAGTTTTAAGTGACAATCTAATATCATTAAATCATCATTAAACAAGTCTAAAAGTTTCAGAGATGCCATTAAAACATCAATAAACAAGCTTAAAAAAAGCTACTTGAGACATATGTCATTACAATTTTGAAACATTCATTCATTCAAAGGTTTTAAAACATCTATACTTATGGAAAAAAAATTACAATAAACGTTTATTCGGTATTTTTTATACAGATGCAAACTGAGTTGTTCAAATAGGATTTTTCCAATTAAACTTGTTGGTGAACTTCGGCATCCTGCCTTTTGTTGCTTGTGCTTGTTGCTTCAATACTGCAATGACACCTTTGAGAGACCTATCATCAAACTCGATGTCATTGTCATCACCTGCTTAAAACATTCACTAACTGGGTTAAAACCATAACAATTCTCATTAAAATTATAGCTTAAAACAAAAAAGGTACATGCAAAACAAGCAAAAAATAGTAAAATTGATGCTTAGAACAATATAAGTGCCTCTTAAAACTATATCAAAGCAGGAATATGCAATGTTTTAAAACAAGAATATTGATCTTAAAACCATGAAGCGGTCTTGTAAAACTATAACAATGTCCTCTTAAAACTATAACAAAGCATTTGCAAACAAGCAATCATAAATATTTCATTAGAAGATAAAAAGTCTAATATTGCTGCTTAAAACTACAACAAATCATTTTAAAACTATAACATATGCACTAAAACTAATAACAGGCATAAATATTCAACACAAGCTAAAAATAGTAGCATTGAAGCTTAATTAAAACCATAACAGTGTATTTTAAAACTATAACAATGTCTCTTAAAACTATAACAAAACAGAAACATGCAACACAAGTTAAAAACAGTAACATTGATGCTTCAATCTATAACAATTCCTATTAAAACTATAACAATACCTTTCAAAACTATAACAAAGCATTTGCAAAAATCAAATCATAAATATTTATCAAAAGCTAAAAACACTAACATTGTTTTACTTAAAACTACAATGATAGGTCTTAAAACTATAACATATGCTAAAACAATAACTGACATAAATATTCAACACAAGCTAAAAACGTAACCATGATGTTTAAAACTATAACACCAACTATTAAAACCATAGCTATTAAAACCATAAAAATGACTCTTAAAACCATAACTAAACACTAAATAACATGATTTCGAAATAATTCGATTTTCACTGTACGAATTTCAGATCTAGTTTTAGATCTGAAAACATCATATCGCATAATAGATCGCATAATGCTTAAAACTATAACATCAACTATTAAAACTATAACAATACCTCTTAAAACCGTAACAAAACAGAAATCCTTTTAACATGTTTGACATGTTAAACAAGTTAAAATGTGAAACCCCGTATTTTTAGTAAATTAATTATTATAATTATTCGTATGCTCTTTAATTAGGTGTTAGAGTATTTACGGACGTTTTCATTTTCCAAGTAAAATCCCGAAAATATTTTATTGGACCGTCGATTTGAATTTAATTTGGAGGCGAGAAATTTCTGGACTTGAGTTTATTTGCGAGATTTTATAAATAATTATTTTATGGATCGATAAATAAGAAGAGATTTATCGAATTTATTGAATTGGGTTTAGACCGAGGGCCAAGATGAGCCCATTGAACAAACCTAATGAGAAAACCATATTTTATTCATCTTCTTCTTCAATTCACAGCAGCTCACGCCGCTTCTTCCTGTTGCCGTTTCCTTCTTATTCCCCGTTCTTTTACAGCCGCCTCCATGCCTCCTTTTCTTCTTTCATCCACCACCATCTTCGACCACCAATCACCACCACCGTCTCTGCCATCGTCACCTTCCTCACCGACTTAGATTGGAACCTCCCAACCACCATAGCCACTGAATCGATTGAGAAATTGGAGGATTGGGATCACGAAACCAGACCAGAGACATGGAGACGACGTTGCGAGCTGATTGGACCGATTCATCGATATTTTGGACTGAAATCGATTGGGAATTGGGGTTGGTGGAATCACGAATTCGTAACAAGAACAAGGGAGGGATTTTGCGATTTGACCTGGAGAAATTCGGATGGTTTTGGACCCGTTTTTGATCAATTGGAGTAGAGGGATGGTTAGGGAATCGATGGGTGTTGACCTGGTGTTGATTTGATTGAGTTTGGTGGAGTTTATAGGTTTCCATAATTTTCAGGGACTTAATTGAGGTTTTCAGAAAGTTAAAACCCCTGCTTTTGAGAATTTGAAGATGCCAGGGACTTGTTATGCAATTTACCAACTTCTGTTTATTTCTGTTTTAGCCCCATACACGTAAAATGCCTGTTTTGCCCCTGACCTTTCACTTAATTTGCAGCGCGTGCCATTCCATCCTTATTAATATGCTAGGATATGAGAATGCCCTATTTCTTTTTTTGCCCACTACCTCGGGTTTTTTATTCTATCAAAGCGTCGTATTTCTAAATTTTCATCTGCCAGGATTAGTTACCAAACTTGGGCCCAGCCCAGTTGGTTTGGGTCTGGTTTGTTAACCTAGAGGTCTTGGTTTTGAACCTCAATGGAGCCCTATTTTGTATTTCTTTTATTTCAAGCCCCGTTTGTACCCAGAAAATTACCAAATTACCCTTGGACATGTAGAATCACTATATTGACTTCCTACCATTTATTTCCTATTTATCCTAACTCCAGAAATTATCGTTTTGCCCTTGTCACCGATTTTCTTAGTTTCGACCTTTTAACTGAAGTAGAGGGTTGCGGAATTAGCTCCGTACCTTGGTAACAATGCTTCCTTCCGTAAGTCCACTTCCTTACCTTATTTTCAAGTATGATAGAGTCTACGGGGGGAAATTATCTGAGTTGTGTGACATATTATTATCTGTAATTGCCTGTTTAATTCTAAAAGTTGTGCATTAGTTATTGTTAATGAATTCGTTGAGTTTGTTAGAATAATTATGTTTACTTGTTTCAAAAAATTTACTGTGCTATCTTCTTAGTTCTTGAATCGCGTCGATCTTGCTGTGTTTTGCTATAGATTGCATGTAATAGTGTTGTACATGTTGTTTAATGTAAAATCGATATGTAATACTTTGGTATTAATTACCTAATGTGCTTAGCTGCTCTCATGTGATTTATTGCATGACTTTCCGCTTAAGTAACCTTATGTATGTCTTTGTCTCGTACATGCATGCTCAGTTTATGTGCTAATAGTTTACTATTTCAATTTATAAAATCATTGGTAATCTAATAAGTACTACCTGTCTCTTAGGATTTGCCTTTGCTTGCTATGTGTACTTGAGATTTTAGATACAAAACTTGACATGCGCTTATATGTTTTATTGTTTACTGTTTATGCCTAGTACGATCTGTAGTGTTACATTCTGTGCATATTTATTAACCAAAGTTGTTGCCTCGTTATTATGTTCCAATTTTATTTTTATTCTTTTTGCTATCAAATATGCTAAAGTAGATTTGTAATATATTGTTTTAGCTGTGTATTTATATGCTTAATTGCTTCGGGTGTTTCATGACTTGTTTTGCCTTATATGTTAAGTGGTTTCAGTCGTGTAAGAGTCGTGGGTTTAAAGAGGGTAGTTTCTTTAGTCGTAGTTTGGTTTCTTATTTGTTGGTACCCTTCTTACTCAGGAACTACGTATTTTGAGACTTGACGAGAAACGGTTGACGGTGAGTGTTCTTAAAACCGATTCCGAAAACCAAGGAAGTACATGTTTTTATTGTATATATACGTACTGCATCAAAGTAATTTTCAACTCATTCTATTTCAAAAAATTGCATCGAAGCAACTATCAAATGCTTCCGCTAAAACATAATTTTTTGCACGAAAGATTGATTTTGATATCTATATGTATATATTATGATTTGATTGATTGATTTGCTTAACGACCGATATGTGCGCAAAATGTGGTGGAGGTTTCTGAGTGGGTAGACTTGGCGGTTATTATGCATCGAGTTATTCATGAGGTTCCTTTGCTTACTTCCCCTTGACGCGAGGCAGAAGTCGTCGAGGTCTTGGGGGTAGTAGTGTTTCACCCCTGTACCATGGTAGGGTAACGTCTGTGTCAGAGTCATTCTCTGTCTGGAGCGATAAGAGCTTGGATTGGGGTTATAAGGTTGACTGCACCAACGAAACGAATGTTTGTACTGTTCTGATTGCTTCGTTATTGATATGATTGTATATTCAGTTTTTATTATGAATTTCCTATTGATATGTTAATTATCACATAAACCTTGCATTTGAGATTTTTTGTCACTCTTTTGTTTTCTTTCCTTGTAGATTCCGATAAAGTTGGAATACCGAGTCGGGTAGAAGTTTAGCAACTAGAGTCAGAGTGGGGATTTATTTGGGACTTTGTAAAGTTTTAGCTGCAAAAACTTGTCTTTTTTAACCGCTGCTTTTGTAATTAGTGTCTTCCGCAAGTCATCTGTTATGATTTTCGCTTCTCAAAGCTTTTAGATTGACTTTTCGTCTTCTTTTTAACATCTCTGTCTTTTTTAAAAATTAGTGTAATTTTCGGGGCGTTACATAAAATATGCAGAATTAGTCAATACTACTACATGAGTATTACATAGATTAATTAGGAGTTCGTCTATTTTCTGTTGCACTTCTGACTTTGCAAATGCAAATGCACGAAGTACTTGTCTCGGCAATAAACCAAATATAATACTCCCTCCTCCATTTCAGAAAAATTGTTTTACTATTTTATTATTCAGCGGTCAACTGTCTCCGCGTTTGATCACAATTTACTCTTAAACGATATTAATAAATAAATTATTAAAATTATACAATGAAAATTTAGTAATTAAATTTTTATTGTATGATGACAGTTGACCGGTCAAAGTGAAAATGTAACAATTTCTCTGAAATGAAGTGAGTAACTTTTATAACTTTCCTAGAAGTGAAAGTGCTTATACACCTACTCTAGCCTAATTCCCAAATATGGCACAGACTTGCAGATCGAAATATACAAACAAATTAGCACAAAATCCACACCTCGATACAGCATTTCCTCAATTGAGCAGAAGGAGGAGAGCCGTGCCAACGACGCCCATGTCTCCGCCATCAAATCCTACAGATCTAAGATCGAGAACAAGCTCTCTGGCATCTGCGATGGCATTTTGAAGCTTCTCGACACCAAGCTCATCGGATCCGCCGCTTCCGGTGATTCCAAGGTCTTTTACTTGAAGATGAAGGGCGATTATCACAACTATTTGGCTGAGTTTAAGACTGGAGCTGAACGTAAGGATGCTGCTGAGAACACTATATCTGCTTACAAGGCTGCTCAGGTATTTGGATGATCTACGGCGGCAACACGGTGGCGGTGACAGAGGTGGCGAGGTCGGGGGACTTGGTTTGGGCGTCAGTGGTGTAGGAGTGAGGAATATGAGAGAGAGGGGTGAGAAGTACAGAGAGAAAGATGGTTGAGAATAGTTTGTTCTTTATTTGTTGTATTTATATAAAAGCTACTTACGGTTTTAATTTATATTGTTTTTGACCGATTTTTTATTGTAAAAACTGAATTTTACTATAGATTAAGAAAATCTTCCCTCATTTCACATGTGTTATGAGTACTATAGTTCTTACTATATCAACTTTTGTTGTTTAGTATCCCTACATCTCGCATAATTTTCGTAGATTTTCAAAAACTTTATACATTATCGAAACTAGAAACTAACTCACACATAGTAATTATTAATGATACTTTAATCAAAAAAATTTCTGAAAAACGGTCTCTATAACTTAATTATCTAGAGGCGGAGGCTATAAAAAAAACGTCTCTATATTGATAACAAAATGTGTTTTTCGTATATGTGAAAAAACACCAATGTTGACAACATAGATATTTTGATTAACGACATCGATGATTTTTTCACGACATATATGTAGATAAGTTATCTGGATACTATATCAAATTTCTTTTATACTTTTAGTTATACATTTTGTCAGGAGAGAAACAAACCACAAACTTTTATACCTTCAACACACATGAGACATGTATATATTTACATTGGAAGCGAAAGAAATGGCAAAATTATTGAAGTATTGAAATATTCTTTAGCCTGAGCAAACATTGTGAAGAAGCTAGAGAGTTTTTCTGGTCATTTTTTTAATGAAGCATCTACAGTCTACTCCAGTTGAAAAGAATGAAGATGAGGCCAATTAATATTAAATTTAAATAAACATAGAGAAAATTTATTTTGAAGGGCAAATTAGTACATTCACTTGGTACCAAACTTTGAAAATTTACTCTATTATAATAGGCTTAAAATAATATAATAATAATAATAATAAAATAATAATATGTTATCCCAACATAGGATGAGCACGAAGGAATCTCCCCTCTTCAATTGAAGGATGCAAGTGTCTGAATATTGGCTTTTACTGATAAATCTAAGTCTCAATTCAATTTACCTTAGGAATGGGATGTTGCATGATTCGAGCTTTACAGAGGACTTGATTCGGTTCGTTAGGCTCGAGTTCGGTATGTTTTATAAGGGAGTTCGAGACTAATTTGGTTCTCATTTTATTATCAAGCCGACCAGACCTTGACTTGTTTATACTCGATTTGACCCGATTAATCATCTATATATATATATATATATATACATATATATATATATATATATATATATATATATATATATATATATACATATATATATACATACATACATACATACATACATACATACATACATACATAATAAAAGTGGTGGCCTATCTCAATAAATGGGTATGCCACATGTGCAAAATCCTACGTGGCATGTCTCTTTGAATTTCATGGAATTTTATTCACAAAATTAAATCAAAAAGAAAATAGTAATTCAGAAGTGTATTATATATTTTTGGTATGTTAACTGTATACATAATTTTTATTAAATCACATATAACTTTATCTGCAAAATTTCGAAAAATATTTTGAACATATATTTGGATTCACCGCGACAAGACGAATCCATAGACATCAATCTTATATATTATTATTAATTAAATAAATTATTTATATATTAAAATAAAAAATCAAATTGTTAATTGAGATCTATTGGTTGTGTAAATTCTAAATTTGGAAAATAATTCATGGAACATTTTATTCTTGACATGCAATGCACCTTATAACTTCAACTATTTATATTTTTAGTATGTTCAATACATATATATAGTTTTTCTTAAATTCCATATAACTTTATCTGCAAAACTTCGAAAAATATTTTGAACATGTATTTGGATTCATCGCGACAAAACGAATCCATAGACACCAATTGTAAGACATAAATTGAAAAAAAAAAGTGTTGAATATTTGAATAGCATAAAATAGAAAAAAGTGTTGAATATTTGAAATTATAGGAGAAGACTAAAAGAAAAGTTAAAATAGAAAAGTCATTATAAAATTAAATAAAATTAGATAATCTTTGACTTTTTGGGTTTGTTGTAATTAGTTTCAAACTACATTATAAATTTGGAATCATTTGTAATTGTTTAAACTGTGAGTACTAATCTAAACAATAGCCATTTAGCAGGGGTCTTTATTATAATTTCAATTTAGGAACTCAATTCGAGGCGTAAACGAACTTTATGAATGTGATCATCCAAACTTGGGAACTCAACTCGAAAAGTAAATTCAACTTTATGAATGAAATAATTCGAACGTGGGAACTCAATTTCAAGGTCAAACAAACTATAAGAATGAGATAATTACAACTTGGAAACTCTATTCGGATAATAAACCACATTATATGGGAAAAATACTCTAATGAAGGAATGATTCAAGCACAGGAACTCAATTCGAAAGTAAACTCAACTTAAAAAATGGGATAATTCTAACTAGGGAAATCAATTCGTATGACAAATCAACTATAACATTGAGATAAAAAAAAATTGAAAACTTAGTTCGAACGGTAAGCTCAAATTTTAGAATTAGATTGTTCCTACATGGGAGCTCAACGTGAAAGCAAACAAAATTCTAAGAATAGGATCATTGCAATTTGAAAACTCAATTTGAAGTTAAAAACAACTCAAAAAAAGGAATAAATCCAACTTGAGAACTCTATTTGAATAGTAAACCACACTATATGAAAAAATTATTGGAAGAAATACATAAATTCCTCAGGAACTCAATTCAAAGGGTAAACACACTTTAACAATGAGATAATTTTAACTTGAAAATTCAATTCAAAGGTTAATCTTAACTTTAAGAATGAAGTAATTCTTAATTGAAAACTCCATTTGTAGGGCAAAACAACTGTAAGAGTAATATAATTCAACTTGGAAACTCTAATGTAGGGATGATCCATGCTATTTGAAAATAATCTAACAGTGAGATAATTCCGAATTAGAAATTTTGTTCAAATGACAGAAATATTCTACGATTGAAATCATTTAAACGTAAAACTATATTAGAAGCGTAAGCCACTTTATGTGGTAAAATACTCTAAGAATATGATAATTTCATTTGAAAACTCAAGTCGAGGGGTAAACAAACTCTAAGATTGTTATAATTATAATTTGGGGATTACATTCGGAGACCAAACCATGCTATATGAAGAACTTATTCAAAGAAACGGTAATTCCAACTTATGTACTCAACTCAATTGGTATTCAACTTGGGAACTCTAATGCAAGGATGAACCATGCTATTTGAAAATAATCTAACAATGAGATAATTCCGAATTAGGATTTTTTTTAAACGGTAAAAATATTCTACGATTGAAATTATTTAAACGTAAAACTATATTTGAAACGTAAGCCACTTTATGCGGTAAAATACTCTAAGAATATGATAATTACTAAATTTTCATTATATAATTTTAATAATTTATTTATTAATATCGTTTAAGAGTAAATTGTGGTCAAACGCGGAGACAGTTGACCGCAGAATAGTAAAATGTAACACTTTTTCTGAAATGGAGGAAGTATTTTACAATTATGGTGGATCCAAAGTCAAGGTTGAAATCATCAGGAAACTTTTGGTTATTGCGTGTTGGAGGGGGGGGGGGGGGGGCTAAAGTCAATGGAACAAATGACGACGAGGTCCATATGAAATTGTTCGAAGAGATCTTTATGCATAGGACGCAATCACTATTAGATCATGTTGGTGAAGGTTGATACTTCTTGAACATGGACAGTTTCAGCCCGACAAAAAACTACATTATTATGTTTTATTAATTTATTTTAATTTTTCACCTAAAATTACGTGCCCACCCTAATGCATTAAGTTCTCAATCGGGGTGGATGGAATACATAGATAGTTTCAACTAGATAAGAATATTGGGTATCAACCCATTGGGTCCTTAACGAGATTAGTTTGGGTTGTTTTCGGCCCGTTTAAAAGCTTATATAACAGACTCATGAACATAAATAAATTTGAAAATTGAGAATCTGAAAATGAGTTTATTTTGCCTTATTTTCAAACGGGACAGACGAGTTGATTTTAGTAAACACCAATCCGATGATTTACCTAATTATCATGTTCAGGTCGTCGTATACATGCAAATGACCATAACCAACATGAATCAACCCTTTAGTTTCAAACGGGTTCGATTAAGTTGGACCTTACCCATTTAAAAGCTAAACCTGGGAAAATATAGAGTAATTCATGAAACGATAATTCTCAAAAAAAAAAAAAAAAAAAAGGAAATGATAAGATTATGGAATCCCATTGGTTGCGCTGGAGATGTGCTTCTGTTTGAAATCAATGTCAAAGAAGGAACACCATACACTCATTTATAATTGACATTTTCACCATATTACACGAACTTGCTACGGGCCATAACCAACATTGTCTACAAGCAAAAAATTTTGCACCCTTTAAGGTAACTTATTATGCTTCATTTGGTTTGAGTAAAAATGTGGAAAAGAAAAAGAATAGAGGAAAATAAGATTTTCCAGGAAAATGTGTTAGGGAAAAACATCTTTTCTTATTTTGTTTTCTGATGAGTTTGAATTACAACTAATATATGAACTTTTTTTTTTGCTTTGCAGTCGATTAAATTCTATTATGAGCATGTATTGTTGTTACTTTGAGTACTCTAATTATGCCGATTGAATTATCCTCTTTCTGGTATATTATTAAAATTAAATTATTCCGTGGCATCGCCACGGGTTAGTACTAGTATACTTATGGATGACTTGATTTGGTTCGTTAGGCTCGAATAGAAATAGCACAAGGGCCGTTAACTAGTTGCGCTCATGTAATAGCCTGCAAACCACGGAAACCAAGTTTGCGACATGCTTAGATTCAAAAGACATAAATCACATAATAAATTTGAACTTGTGATCAAGAGGATATTCCCCTCCATTCCGTCAGTGGGTTAAGGTTGGAGATATCGGTATTGCCCAAAACAAGGTATATAAGATTTTGGGTCGGCTACCGAGTAATCCTAGGTACAATGTGATTATGATTCGATTCATTCGTCAACACCACTAGTGGTAGGTCCCAAATGAGACCCACACTCCCGAATCACAATGCTGCTGCACTTGATTAAAAAGAAGGAAAAAAAAGCACCAAGGCGGGAACATAATGGATACCATGAGATAGAAACAAAGACAGGGAACATGTTCCTCATTCAAAGTGAGCCTATTTTAACAGCCGACCGCTCTACCATTGAGTTGCTGAGGAACAACAGAAGATTAGATCTCATAGTGTTCAATTCCGGCCCATTCTCAACCCATGACCAATTCGTAACTCCAGCAGTAGCTTCCGCAGTTGATTTTGTCACTTTCAGGCCGTGGTTTGAAGTTTTGGAGCTAGCAAGCTCTTTCATGCTCAACTGTTTACCAACTTGCCTAATCGAATTTGTATGTACGCTTGGTGAGCAATTACATTGAAGCAGCCCAGTTAATGCATCAATTCAAATATTTCTACTTGTACCTAAGTTGAGTTGATTTAGATCTGAGTAATCTGCTTGATGTACGAATGTGGAGCAGTGTATCTTTCTTCTTATTATCTGACTAAAAATATGTCCTGTTTCCTTAACAAACTCGATGCCATTACTATTTCCAGAATGTATCATTTACATTTCACAAGTCAACCAAATCAAATTTGTGTTTATCGTCCTTCCTATTTCCTTATGCAGGACTAGATTATTATAATTTAAGCTGTCTGACTAAGTGTGAAGCTTCACTCTTCTTAATACACAATCATTGAAGCTCGATTAATTGCCATTGCTGAAGAGCTATTTACAATTTACATGATGTTTTTATTTTGACATGGCTTTTTGTGCCGTATTGCAGTCTTTCTAGTCGTTGGTAAGATATCAATCTCCCAAGATGGGAAGTCTCCAGGAAAATAAATCAAGGGCATGATTTTTGGAACAAAAGGCATCCAAGGAATCTTACTGTGAGTTCTCAATGTCTAATTAGTGCTGCCATATATATTAACTTCTAAACATGTTATGATATGGTTCATGAATTTTTTTGGAGTATGTGTGTCAGATTACCATTCATATGTTTTTATCCATAAAAGGGTTCTCTCTATTTTACTAAGAGCTTCTCTTGACAATTATAGCTATCAGATATATAGAAATGAAACACAAAACTATTCAATTTCTTTTTTGTCTGTCAGTGAGTGCTGAGTAATCCTTCAGTTTACATTACACAACTGATTTAACAAATACCTGAAAGTTCTAACATCTTAAGATCTCTTTCTTGCCAATTCACAATTTCACGTTCTGCGTCTTTCTGTGAATATATATATATACAAGAACCATGTTTCACACACCTCCTACACATGCAGTTGAATGCCTGTCGCAGCTTAAAGTTTATATCCTATTTTGAGCGATTACTTTTATTGATATTGACAAGCTAGTGCGACATATATCCTTTCTAGCTCGGCACACTTAATCATACATTTGAATGCATGAACATTTGTTGTTACACCACGCTAAAACCAATTAGCTGTTTAGCTACTTGCATCTTTCTACTCCTGTTTAGTGAATAAATATATCAGACACACTCTTCTAAATAGTCTACACTAGAAACAAGTGCTAACAAATCATTTTGAAGGAGGGAGTACAAGTTCGACGTACTTAATTTCCTTATTTAGTAGTAAAACAAACAGCACCTGACAGTCATAGAAATCTCAAATTCTTCTTAAGTTCAGGCGTTTATTTTACCCGAGAAAGAAATCTTTTATACCCGACAATGAATTCTAATTCTCACAAAGCCATTTCATTTTCTCTACCTCATCTGTCTTCATGCGACATAGTCCATATAAGTTTGATTGTAGTAAGTTAAGTGGAACATAGAAGTATGTCTGAATGTAGTAATAAAATCACAAAGAATTCTAATTTGCTTATTCAAATTCCTAACCGTTCATGCATATGCATAAGAAAAGTGTTTTGCATCAGATCTAATTTATAGCAGCTCAATATAAATTGATATTATTGGATGCCGTTTATTACATCAAAGTAAACAGTTTAGTAATATTTCTAAAATTTTATTGACATTTGACAGTCATGACCATATTTTCGAATTGCCATTTCTTATGACTACACTTGTACTAATTCTGTCTCAGTTTTCAACTAGATATATAATACAACAATTTCAGAGCACAACACACATCCTTGAGAGGCATAAGCAGGGGTTAACATGGCGGCTTATGCAGCAGTAACTTCTCTTATTGACATGTTAGACAATATCCAATTGTATGACGCTCATCGACCAATTTTTGTTACTGAGCAACAGAGACAGCTAGCATCTGTCCGCAGTAAGGCTTGTGCCTTGCAAATTTATCTGGAGAGGAATCACAACGGAGACAGTGAACTAGATGAAGA
This sequence comes from Plantago major, assembly GCA_026545765.1. NCBI lineage: Eukaryota > Viridiplantae > Streptophyta > Magnoliopsida > Lamiales > Plantaginaceae > Plantago > Plantago major. Next base: position 27,563,836 of record CM048839.1, on the reverse strand, counting down.
AAATTTGGAAAGTCGAATTGCAGATACATCTTATGAGGCTGAGGACATAATTGAATCACTCATGTTGGATGAAAACCATGATATGTTCGATCAGAGGTTAGAAAAAGTAATCAAAGTGATGCATTCTATGGAAAAAGAGGCAATATTGTTTAGAGAAAATAGCATCTCTACGCATCAACAGCCCAGATTCTTAGCTCTCACTAGCTCATCAAGGCCTTCTCCATCCAGTACCAGTAGTGTAGTGGGAATTCGTGATGATGTGCATCATGTCATTGATAAACTCACTGGACACCAATCTAAAAGACTCACCATTTCCATCACAGGAATGGGAGGTATTGGCAAGACTACACTTGCAAAATATGTGTTTGACAGCCTTATTATCCAGCACCACTTTGATGTTTGTGGCTGGTCCTCAATATCTCAAGAGTACGATGAGCGGCAGACATTGTTACGCCTCCTAGGTGATATGAAGGCTATTATTGATGAAAAACAAAAAAGTCTTGGTTATGAGCAAATAGGAGTAATTGTGCACAAGTATCTATCGCAGAGGAGATATTTGATTGTTCTAGATGACGTGTGGAGCATAAGGTCATGGGAAAGGATGCAGTTATACTTTCCAGATAACGGCAACAGAAGCAGAATCTTGTTAACGTCCAGGCTGCTAGATGTAGCTAATAACTTTGACTCTTCCAATCATATTGCCATGAATCTTCTAAATGAGAATGAAAGTTGGAGATTGCTTTGTAAGAAGGTATTCAACCGAGAATGTTGTCCGCCTGAATTGGAGGAGATTGGGAAGAGGATTGCAAGGAATTGCAAAGGACTCCCTCTCACAGTTGTTGTCGCTGGGGGACTTCTTGCAAAGTATAACATGAGGCTGCAATACTGGAAAGACATTTCGGAAGATATAAGCAAAATTGTGAAGTCAAAGGAGGACGACCGTTGCTTGCGAATATTATCTTTGAGTTACAAACATCTACCCATGTATTTAAAACCATGTTTTGTCTACATGGGTGTTTTTCCAGAAGACCATCAGATTCGTGCCTCCAAAGTTATCAAACTATGGGTTTCGGAGGGATTTCTCAAACCAATATCGGGTAAGACATTGGAAGAGGTAGCGGAAGTTTATTTGCAAGAGCTTATGGATAGAAATCTTATATTTGCAGATGTGCTAAAAAATACTGGGAAAGTAAAGTTTTTCAAAATCCATGATTTATTAAGAGAGGTGTGCTTGGCAGAAGCTTCGAAGTGTAGATTTTTTGGTCTCATTCAAGATAATAGCATTGACATTCCACGACACATAAGTTGCCAGCGTCGAGTTGCTATACATGCTGCAACCGACAAGTTTCCAGGAAATTCATTTCCCTGGATATCAGCTCCAGAAAAAAATTTGCCTGCTTTAAAATCAGCCTCTTTTCTCCGGTCCTGTCTATGCAGCTGGGAAAATAAGTATAATTATGAAATGATCCATCTCCCAGGACTTGCACATTTCAAGTTGTTGAGGATCTTGCATCATGTGAAGGAACAATACAGTCTAGAAGATGTTCTCCATTTGGTTAATGCCCGATATCTTAATATTTTAGCTGACTCCAGTTTTTACGTGCTTCTTGCTCTACCTCATACAGACTGTTCCTCTATTAATGTGGATCTTCCTCCTAATTTGTTTTGGAATATACAGACACTCATAGTGAATGGGAAAAGAAACTACGTTGTCCTGCCCACAATTTGGGAGATGCCACAAGTTAGGCATATAATAGTTGAAACAATCCGTCTGCCTGATCCTCCAAGTCAAGTTGATGAGCAAGATATTATTGTGCTGGAGAACCTACAGACACTTGCGGTTGTGGCTAATTTGAGGTGTACGGAGGAATTTCTCAAGAGAATGCCCAATATCAAGACACTAAAATTGTTTATAGGTTATAGTCATGAAGATGATGATGATCAGTACGATAATGTAAGGTTCTCATTGCACTTTCTCAAAAATATTGGTCATCTACATGAGCTCAAATCCTTGAGCATCCGGTTTGGGTTCAAAGTATTCAGTCGGTTTAATAGTGCGAACTTTCTCCAGAGCATTAAGTTCCCACTGTCACTTAAAAAGTTGACTCTGCAAGATTGTGAAATCGAATGGTATGATTTGGGAATGTTGATTGGAGAGATACCTCAACTGGAGATACTCAAGTTGCATTGGTGTTGTTACGGAAAGCAGTGGAACCCAATCGAGGGTCAATTCAATAGTCTCAAAATCCTGGAGATACGGTACAATGGTCCTGTGCAATGGACTGCAGATAGTTTTCATTTTCCTTGCCTTGAGCACCTTATTCTTTTTGGAGTGGCTGAGTTGGAAGAGATTCCTACTGGGATCGGAGAAATAGAAGCTCTTCAGTCTATACATGTGAAAGGGGGAAAACATTCACTCATTGCCTCAGCAAAGAAAATACTAGAGGAACAACAGAGTTTTGGCAATGAGGAGTTTCGTCTCGTGGTAAATGGAGAAGATTTAGAGAAGGATGAGCAGGAAAAGGTAGTTACTAGTAGTAAACTTTATATGCCTCGAACTCTTGTTGATTTTTACCTTCAATATTCCATGATTAATTTTGACTATTTTTAACATGTAGGCATGCCGGTCTGTTATTGATTCCTTTCTATGAAGGCTCCTTTTCCAGCTGGAGGGCTTCTCTTCCAGGCAATGCTTCTCTAAAGAGTTTCATTGACCTTTGTCTCTTTTGCTTTATTTCCCATGACTATGGCATTAGCCAATCTAGTCTGTGAAAGTCGAATTCTTTGTACAATGACAGAAATCTTATCCATGTTTCAAATTACTGCTGTGTTTGTGTCAAAAACTGGACTGCTGGAAGAAACATTATTTTTGCTTTACGACCCTCCGTTTTATGGATCCGAAAAGGACCCGACCCATGAACAGCAGCCAACAGCTACTTTCATTACACTAGAAAATGGCTCCCTTGTCTGTCTAATTAGCACTTAGCGGATATTAACAGTACATGTTATTCTTGGTTCCTTATGCTTCAACGTGTTTAGCTGCTGATATTCTGCCCATCGACCTGTTTCTTGCCTGCTGCATCCCTTCTTTTGCTTTTTATCAGAACTCTTCCAAGGTGCAACTAGCTCTTGTTTGCAATCACTTGTTTTTCAGTTCTGTGTCTTCTTGGTGCTTCGACCCTTAAAGTTCTGAAATTGTTCCTTCCGTTGATTTTTATAGAGCATGTGTTGAGTTCTCATGCAGGTAATACTATCTATCGAAACCAGGAGTTTGATCAGAAGCAAATTTGAGCTAAATTCATCAGAGATTATGCATGTGCGAAATCAATCCTACAGCCAGTGTTAGTTGATCCATATATAGAATAGGGCAACAGTTTTTCCATGTGCTTGAAGTGCTGTAGTTTTTGTATAGTAACTATTTTCTTTTTCAATGTGATATTAAATAATTTTGTAAAAATGTGTGAAGATATTGTTTTGTGAGAACGTAGGATCTGTAATCTTTATCTGAAAAACCATTAATTTGATGCATATCAGATTTACTACAAATAAGAACCTATTCTTTTCAATGAAATTTTTTCTTGAATCGAATCAATTGTAGTATAAAATATAATTCAAGCAGAATCGAATCGAATGAATCGAATCGAATGAGTTTTAAGTTGAAAAGAATACAGCCTAAGTTAATTTCAGAGAAAGAGAAAATAGCCAAGGAATACTGTAATACTATTATGTTGATGAGTGTCTTATGAGGTGGTAATTTACCATACTGCATATGCTGTGTGTTTTACTGATAGGTATATGATAATTGTTCGGAGAAAGAATTTACGAAAATAAATCCAATCTTGATTCTGAATGTAGAGGATCTAGAGTGGATCAAATGGGAATTTGGTTTGGATTTGATGAAATTGGATATTATCAAACTTCTCGGTTATAATTTGCTATTAATACTAATATCTACCATAGATCTGGAATCTTGGATATTATTTTTGCCCTTTTTCTAGCTAGGTTGGTATCGTACCAATGCGCCTACTACTCATAAATTGTGAACCCCATATAAAATCACGTTTATTCTACACAATTTGTGAGTGGTAGCCGGTAGGTGTAACGGAGTGAGAACGACATAGTATAAATGCTACTTCCTCCGTCTTGGAACAAGTTTCCCACTTTGACATTTTGCGATCAAACTTTTTCAATTTTAACTAACCCCTAAAGTTTCATTATATAAAAGAATTGAACATTTTACATTTGCGGTTTAAAATTAATTCGTAGTCAAAGTTGAAAAAGTTTAACCGCAAAAAGTCAAAGTGGGAACTTGTTCCGGGACGGAAGAAGTAGTAGTTAGTTATCTCCACTAGGTATGATATAATCCAACGACATATGATAAAAATAAATTGACTTTCAATATACTTATTTTCAATTTGATGGGCTATGAGTTTTATAATGGGTTAAATGCTTGATAACCCCATGTTATTAAAAATTGTGTAAAACATTCTTGAGTTAACGAATTGGTACCAAACTCTTTTGGGTTATTAAAAAGTGTGCGTGGAACCCATCCGTTTTTTACGGCGTGTGATGTACACTTACATTAGGTGTGAATGTGATGTTCCTTCAAGTTTTCTTACTCCAAATTAAGGTAAAAAAAAAAGTGCTAATACGCATTCATATTAATACTATATATACATGATGCAAACCTATATGTGTGCGAGTAGACTCACTGACCCAAATTTTCTCCACGGATTATAAATATTCCAATGGAAAAAACTTGGGCTAACGAGTCTACCCGCACACAATACATGTTTGCATCACGTATATTTAGCATTAATGACAAGGGAGGCATTCTCCGACTTTACATGAATCTTAGAGAGTTTTGCACCCATTTTCCGATTATTCCATAAGCTCCAACATAGACAAATAGTTTTGCACACATTTTTCATAACTCGTTTCCTCTCTTTTTTTTCACTAATTTGGTGTAAGAAAACGTAAAAACATCCTAGTGACACTTAATGCGAGTGTACCTCACACGTCGAAATTAACGGCTGGGAGTTGTACACACGTTATTTAAAAAAAAATACTAATTCGTTAACTCAGTAGGTTTCATGTACATTTCGAGGGGCTAATGGTACACAATTTTAAAAAAAATGGAAAGTTGTAAATTTTGTACTTCTGCATCCCTATGTAGGGGCTGTAATACGACGACGTAGGCACGTTCCCCAGTGGTTGCCAATTGGAAGATTGGTGAAGTGAAGAAGGCAATAAATAATAAATGCATAAACAAAATTAATAAACTGATGAATGAATTGAGCATCTTCTTCTTCTTCGCTAGCTCACTTCACTAGACTGTAAGCTGTCATTTCACAATTATTCATTCACACCATTATTTATGCTTTTTTATAAGGAGGAAGCTTGTACATGCTAATGTACTGTCACCTTCGTTCACTAATTTGAACGCATTTCTGTTTTCTGGTGAGTAATTTCTTTTCTCTCTGTACAATGTGCGGTGTTTTTTTCTACGCACATGCAACTCTGAATGTGAATCTCGAGATATTTTCGCTATCCCGTTCGTTAGATCTCTGCAAGATTGAATGTTTCCTGCTACCAGTTAGTGTTCCTTTGTTGAAGATCTAACTGATTCTTTTCCTTCGGTTTTATCGTTTTGTTGTTTCTTGTTTCCTTTGATTTGATTAGTTTTTTTTGGGTGCTCTGTAAGGATTTGAGCTGTGTTTTACATGAGTTTGAATGTACGGTGGAATGTGGTTGTTTTCCCTTTTCCTTTTCTTCTGTTATTGTTGCCGGAAAATATTTGTCCTTTTTTTTTTGTTTTTTTCTATGCAAGTTCGAACAGTCTCCTGAGAGACGGTAACTGTGTTGTCAAGAAAATATTGATGCTATTAATCAAAACATCTAAGTCGTTAACAAAATAGTTTTTTTTTTTTTAAATATGAAAACACACCGATGAAAACATAGACGTTTTGATTGATAACATTGATGGTTTTTTTGACAATATAAGTATGTCTCTAGATAAATTATGTCTCTAGATAAATTATCTAGAGACCGTCTCCCCGGAGAATTACTCAAGTTCGATAATTAGAGATGATTTTTTACTTGTTATTTGGTTGCATGCTTTGGCAGAGAGGTAAATGTAGTTGCTCTAGATGTTTGATTCTGCATATGGAACTGTTAGGATATCTGTTAATCAGTAATAGTATCTGATGGAATTGAATGCACCATTATTCTAAGTTGTTATAAATTTTGAGGTATCTCTCCGAAGTGGTTTTCTAGATTTCGGATTTTGTACTGTTAGGGAAACTTTAAGGAAGAAACATTACTCATTATAGATAAGTGTTCCCTATCTTGTCAGGTTTGTATTTGTGTTTTGTCAAGGACATTATATCGGGATTGCCTTTTTTGCTCTAGGGTGATTAGCATGTTACGTTTGTGCTTCTAAAACATGTTTTCCCTAACACTAACAAGTCAATGTTGCTTGGGTTCTCTGCACGGTTCTATTTGATTACTCAGTCAAATTATCCTGTGATTTTAGTTCGTTCTCATTCTTAAACCTGTACTCGTTGCAGTGCTTTATCAGTTAGGGTAGCAGATTCGTCTCGTGACACGTTGAATAATTTGATTTTGCTTTTACCTCTTTTTCTGGTAACCAACTTTGGTTTATTTATCTTTATTTACAAGAATGAGCTCCTGGTAATCCTAATTTTAACTCTATTAATCTTTATGACACTAATTGAACCTAAACAAAGCAGAATCATAGTTACAGTCTTTACGATGTGCATCAACATTCTAGTTGTATAAGACATTGGATCATATTCTAATCAATATAGCAAACCCCCATATACATCTATGCGTCCAATACAACCATGATCCATATTCCATTGAATATCATACCGTTAGGCTAGTATTTTTCTGCATCAATAACTAAAATGTTCCATTCTAAACAACTCACTTTTGGAAATGTAATTTACTAAGTTGATGCTCAATGGTTTTTAGTGCTTCTAATTGTTACTTGTCTCGACATATTTCAGTAACTCTCTTGTTTCCAGAGATCTCCTTGTAGATTCATGCACCAGGAACTAAAGTTACATGACAATGCAGTCGCTCACTACTAATTCATTAATTAAATATCTCTATGACTCTATCTAAGTTGAGGTAGTTCAGATCTTTAACATAGTGTGACCTCAGGGCACTGAGTAACTCACTTGATATCCTTTGTGATTCCCCGTGTGGAATTTATCTTTCTTAATGTCAATTATCTGAATATGGCTTGTTTCTTTTACAAACTCAAAGCAATTACTATTTCCGGTATATATCATTTGCATTTCACAAGTCAACCATATCAGGTTGATGTTTTTCATCTCTCTTGTTTTCTTTATGCATAAGTAGATTATAATTTAATCTATTGCCTGGATCTTGACTTTTCACTGGAACTCCCTTGGCGCATTCGTTGGAGCTTAATTAGTTGCCTATGATCTTGATACCTAGAGATCTCTTTACTATTTATGTGATGGTTTTGCTTCATCTTTTCTTTGACATTTTTATCTTTTGGAAGTATTGCAGACTTTCTAGTCCAAATATATCAACCTCCCAGGATGGGGAAATCTCCAGGAAAATGGATCAAAGGCATCATCTTTGGAAAAAAGGCACCCAAAGCTAAGTCACCGAAAGAGAGAAATCTTACTGTGAGTTCCCAATCTCTCAGTATATCAATTTCTAAAGGTGTTATAATTGTCGTTCCTAATATTTATGGAGACGTGCATCGTTTTACCATTCAAGTTATCCTTTTATCCAAAAAGGGTTCTCCTTGCATAGAATATTATACTGCTAACTCCTCCCAATCAATAGTTTATGGTTTCCGTTTCCATTCTCTTCATACCTCAATAGTTCACATTTCTTATTTGGACATTCTATTCTTATTACTTTATTTCCAAGGCCACCAAACAAATATAACCAATTCACTTAACTATGCACGCACGGGTCCACCAGTTATCTAATAAACAAACATATGCTGCACATCTTCTCAAATACTCGTGTGAAAAGAAAATGTTTTCATTGGGACAGAGGGAGTAAAATCCTTCTTGTGATACTATAGATGTTGGAAAAGAGAAAAAGGAAAGAAAAGCCTTTCCACAAACGAGCAATTATAGCTATTTAGATGGAAATGTAACATGAAAACCTTCAATTTGTGAAAATTCATCTCTGTTAGTGAGTGCTAAGTAAATTAGCTGACTCCTCAAAACTGATTTAACTCGTGCCTGCAAGTTTTTGCACCTTGGGAGCCCTTTCTTTCCCATTTGCATGCTGCCTCTTTCTGTGCATGCAAGAACCATCGGAGTGTTTGGTTACGCGTTTGAATTGAGTTTTCTCAATTCCGGTTGCGTTTTTGTGTACAAAAACTACACAAAAACTCAATTTGAATTGAGAAAACTCAATTCAAACGTGTAACCAAACACTCCGCATGTTTTTTGTGCACCTCCAATGCAGTTGAATGCTTGAAGTTTTATTCACATTTTATTATTTTTATTTTAATTGATATTGACATGCTGATGGGAAATATTCATTTCTAGCACTGCAGCTCTTTCCCATACGGTTGAATGGATGAACATGTCTTTTTATACACCATACTTGAACCAATTATCTGTTTAGCTACTTCTTGCATCTTTCCACTCATGTTTGATACGTTCTGGATTTGTGCTGCGAGAAGTCGTAATCATGATATCTCTTTTTTTTAATGAAGAAATCTGCTAGTGAGAAACCAATACGGGCTTCGTCCAAGGAATGTGCATCCACTATGATAGTGGACGGACCATTGATCTCTGATCCAGTTCCCTGCCGTGTTATTGATATAATGAAGAACTCAGGATCTGAGAAGAATGAAATTACAACACTGCAACATGATGGGGTGGTTTCCTCTCTGACAAAGCAAGAGGCAGATGTATCAACAGTCTCAGATCCTGGTTTGCCAGATGCTTCTGAGAAGATGAAGCTTGAGCAAGCTGCTGTAGTTGTTCAAGCTTCATTGAGGAGTTATCAGGTAGTTTGTCTTATTTCTCCATTTATTAAATGTTCAAGTTTACAGATGTAGATGTAGACTTGTAGTCTCCTAGTGTGCTAGATAGATCTGTGTTTTTCTTTCTTGTTTCCTAATTCCCTGTTTAGCCCCTTGTCATTCTTCTCCTTTGATATTCACAATATTACCTTACCAAACAACTACCTCTTCAAGTCCATATGTCAAATTTTTATTTATGCTGTTGCTCATTGCATTTCCTCAAAAGGCACGCTGTGAATTTCAAAACCTTAAAGGCATCGTAAAGCTGCAAGCAGTTGTGCGTGGTCGTCTAGTCCGAAGACAGGCAGTCGCTACCTTATTTTGTGTGAAAGGTATTGTCAAGTTGCAAGCCATTGCCCGTGGGAACATGGTTAGGCAGTCTAATACTGGAAAGGAACAGGGCAAGTCTGTTGTGTCAGAGGTAAATGTTTATCTAAACACTTATAATTTCCTTTAATTTAATATACGTAAAAATCATGGTCCTAGATGATATTATCTAAAGATTGATTTGCCTGTTTTAATAATGCTACTCTTTTACTAGGATGCCAAACAAGGGAATTCTTCGGAAATCAGCAAATATGGCACTTTATCGGCGAGCGCTTTCATTTCTAAGGTAGTTGCATTTGTCGGACTCTAGTTTTTTGCGTCTTTCTTCCATTGTCGCTTCAGTTCATAGTCATTGAGATTGCAAAGTAAACCTAGGTGCAACAATTAATGTCATAGAGCCCAAGCACAAGGCGCTTGCTTTATTAAATGGTGAAAGAAAATGTCGTAAGAATAGTACCATTCATAATCAAGTAACTCAGGCACATCACCATTTATAACTAATTACTTATCACGATTTAGAAAATAAAATTAGCATAATAATTTAGATGTTATTGCAATAAATGCAAGTGAATTGCACAAGGACGTCTTTCTTCTAGCCTTCATAGCTAGATATTTGGTAATGCTATCAAGTTTTTGTTAATACACGTGCAACTTCATTTATTGCAGTTACTTTCCGAGTCACCAACTGCTATGTCACTGTGCCTTCATTATGGTCCTGAAGAACCTAACTGTGCATGGAACTGGCTGCTGAGGTGGTCAATATCACAAGCATGGGCCCCAAACTCCAAAATGAAGGTAACTTGTAACCCGAAGGATGAGATAATCAAGATGGCGGAAAGTAAGCCAAAATGCAGTGGCGAGAGTGTGCCGTCCAAAATTGTAGGAAGTACAATTAATCTTGCCAAGTCTGAAACAGAAAAGTATAAGCACAAAGCTAAGAGAATCTCGAATCAGTTGGTAAAAAATGCTCAGGAGCATTCAGAAAGTGGTAATGACAAGGTTAAGCGTGGGTTAAAGAAGATGACAAAACCTTCTGGGGTTCTGGTTGAGGTTGATGATGAGAAACCAAAAAGAAACTCGAGAAAGCTATCCAAAACTACTACAGTCACTAAAATGCCAGGTCAAACTAGAATTGAGGACTCCAGTGAAGTTGTTTCTGAACCAATACATGTGGAGTTATTTTCGGACAGAACTGAAACAAATCAATTGGATGATCATCATGCTTCTACTGAAGAGCATTCTGAACTGGTCTGTAACTCAATAGAGCTATCCAGTTCCGCAGCCTCTGAAATTCCAGAGGAAACTAGTGTTCTTGATAAACCCATGGAGAACATGGGGGATGTTGTCTCTGAACCAATGGATGTGGAATTTAATCTGGGAAGAACAGAAATAAATCAACTGAACAATCACCATGATACCGGAGAGCATGCTGAACTCTTCAGTAACAAAAGCCAAGATAGTTTTCCTGTAGTTAAGGACATCAAGGATGATCAGATCAGGTGTGAGAACTACAAATCCAACCGGAGAAATACTTTGCCTGCAAAACTTGAAATTCAACAGCCAACTCTTGAGAGCACAAAAAAAGTACCGAGTTACATGGCAACAACTGCTGCTTCCAAGGCAAAGGTGAAAGTGCAAGGTTCCCCGAGATTCGGGCAAGACACTGTTGATAAAAATGGTCTAGCTCGTCGCCATTCTTTGCCATCTTCTGTCAATGTAAAACAAGGGCTATCGCCAAGAGTCCACCGGCTGTTTCAAAATGGCAAAGGAGCCAAACTTGACAGATCCTTGTCCTCTTCAAGAGATATCACTGGTAAGATCATCTGATCATTTATATCAGTCGGATACACAATTCCTTTTAGTTTCTGCTATACATGGGTATTGATGTTTTTAATTTGTAGTTGTGATCAGATATCAGACTTACAATCTCCTCTAATGGAAGCTCTTCTAATAACTTTGAGCCATACAGTACAACTAATTTCCCAACGTCAGCTATTCGTATCATGATTTAGCTTATAATCTAAATGTAGCCACTGACAATTAAGGGTAACCTTGATCTATCAAAATGGAACTTATCTTATGAGAAACAAGATTTAGTAGAATTCTGTGTGGGAATCGAACTATTTTTTTTACTGAATATATTCTATGAGCTCTGTGATTTTCTAAACGAGAGGTGAATCCACATCACACTAGCATAATTAGCTGAGTGTGTTGGATACTTGGATTGTAGAGATATGGTCTCATCTCAGATCCAGAAAAATTGTGATTTTTACAAGAATTTCACCTCCCTTTTTAGCTGCTTTTTTCCATCTCATTTCATATTCCTTCCTATTTGCTCTTGCCTTGTAAATCTGGCAATCTGCAGTAAACTTTTCAGTTTTCATGGTCAATTTTAAATCTTTGTTTTTGTTTGGGCAGATAAGGTGATTCAAGCAGACTGGAAGAGGTAACATACACAGTTAAAGCTAATCTGCAAGTAGCACACGTTAGCCTCTGTTGAATGTTATCGAGCTGACAAACTACATGAATGTTTGTGAATTGCGTTGTCTTTCTTGTTTCTCTTAAATTGTAGTACTAGATACCTCTTGAACTAGATATCAAGAACGGATTCATAACAACATTTTGGGGTTTGTTCATGCACATTATTAATCCTATTTAGTTCATGGTGTAAATCTAGCTACTTTTGATTTCCGATAGAACAAACTTGGAACTGTTGACTGTCAATATCCTTTCCATTTAATCAGACTGGGATATTGCTTTTATACGCTTTGGTGTATCATTGTAATGCTGCTTTTATAGCCCAATTGTGCAGCACTATTTTCCATGCTTTAGTTATGTCTTCTATGAAGAAGGCGGTGTGTCATATGAAGAAAACCGCTGGGCTTTTACAGTCAAAGGAGAAATGTTTGCTTCTTTTGGAATCGGATGAAGGTTTGGGGTTAAAGATGAGTTGAGGTTCAACGTTATCATCATGTATCACTATCTTTAGTTTCCTGTTTCTCTTTGGACTGCTCTACAAAGCCATTTTAGGCCAAAGTAGTTTAATTACACATTCCACAACTGATGCTCAGCATTACACATTCCACAACTGATGCTCAGCATTACACATATCCTTCATAGTACTACTACATGACTAGATTTTGATAGCAGAACATAAATGAAAATAGAACATAGTAGTCATAATCTTTCCCTGACAATAGTAATTAATTACTCCAAAGATAGATATACTAAATGAAATGGAGTAACATACATATATATAACCCAAGAACTCACTTCACTTGTTGCGAAGGGAACGGAAGTAATCTCTAGGGTTGTCCTCGAATTGATCCCTGATGATATATTTATTTCTCCCTGGTGCTTTCATCATCTTCCTCTGCAGATCCTCCGTCGATGACGAATCACCGCTAAACACCTTCGATAAGCCCCATGCTGCTACCATTGCGCCTACAACTCCCACTGCTACCTTCTTCGCCGTCTCTTCTTTTGAAGCCTCACGGCTCTCAGTTGAACCCATATTTGTATAATTGTAGTATATGTTGTCTGTGTGTGTGCTTGATATGCCTTGGTTTATAAAGCGAATTGTCAACGACTAGTCTCCTCTCTTTCCTCTTGGATCCCTCCCATACTTAAGCTCTGTTCTGTTCAAAATTTACTGAACTGAACTGAATGAATTTTCAGAACAGAACCTTAATGGTGAAGTAAAGTAATCCTATTCCTCAATTAATTTCCCCTAGTGTATTCACTTCACTTTTTAAAAGGCGTAGAAAGACACTTTTGTCAATTATATTATCCAACCCCTCTAGCTCAGTATAAATAAATTGCAAAAATAATTAAAATTGGTCATACTCCTCCGTTATCATTTTTTATTTATGCATTTTTTTATTTTTAACTATCACATAAAACTTCTTACGTCTTATCCCCAACAAATGAAACATAATTTAATATTTACATAAAAATTATGCATTTTACATTTTTCTATTTCCCTAGGATGTGACTTTTTATTAATTTTATATTGTTTTATTTAATTTCATTTAAACGATACCACAATCCTAATATATGGATTTATTAGAGATTGTTTGTCAAGCAGTTAAAACCCGATTTTAATCGAGTTATCATTCTCATCTTGTGTGCCTAACGATTTTAATCGCGTTCAACAGTACCCGTTTTTAATCACCAACTATTCACAATTCAATTAAATTTTATCTTTTTACCTACTATTTTTCTCTCACTTTACTTTTTCATTTATTATAACAACCTTAAACCAATTAAATAACATTAAAACCAATAAAGTAATCTTAAAAACTCTTGCACAAATCCCTTCACTGTTATATACCATATATAACAACTCTATGAAACCTATATAAAACTTTAATTCCACCCCAAATACATTTTTTTAAAACCAAATTATAATTCAGTTACTATTCATGGTTAAACCCAATTAAAACCCGGTCCATTTTAATCGATTCTCAAACAGCCATTTAGCGGTTGTTTGGTATATGGTTAAAACCTTAAATTGTGTAGAAATTTAAGTTTTTTAACCCGATTTTCTGAATTTAAGTTCTTAGCCAAACAAACACTTATTGCTTGTTTGGCATAGAACTTATGCCCCATTTTAATTGAGTCAAGAGAGAAATGAGCATTTGGACACACCATTTAGTTGAGTTCAAATTAGTAAAATTTAATTGAGACAAATAATACACTAAACTTGTAAAAGTTTCTCTCTAGACTATTCTCTCTACCATCATTACAAAAAATATTATTTCAATCTACAATCATATTACCAAACAAATTTCAACTAAATTTAACCAATCAACTCATTCCAACAACACTAAAATCAAATTATTAACCAATCAAACAATCACTTCTTACTTGGGTGAGGATCTCCTCCTACATAATTTATCCTTCCTCCTCCTCCACTAAGTTGATGGTTGAGATGTGTTAATTAAGTCAATCAAACAATTAAACTATAGTTAGATTTGTCTATGCTATGTAAATATTATAGACAGTTTCACTTAATCACATTAATTATAAAAATGAAACAATTTTACATGATTAGAGAAAAATATATGTCACAAAATAATTTAATTTACTCTTGAACCATGATCATTAGAGAAAAATATATGTCGAAAAAATTAAGAGAGTTGTTAAAGTTATGATATTTTATTATTTTAAACTCACTTTTGCTTAAGAAAGACAATAAATGTATGTTTGTTGTTGATTTATCTTACGATATTAAAAGAATAAATTATTTTTCATGCAAGAAGAATTAAATTAATATTGTTATTTTTTTAAATTTAGTCTCTCATATTTTTGGCTATGTAAACTTTAGATTAAGAAAATGTAAAAAAGATGAGTCCTCTTATATTTATTGTAGATAAATTTAAATATATAAAATTTGTACAAGTATTTAACCTTATTATTTTAATCTGTAAATTTTTTGTTTTCATAAGACTTTTCTATTCTAGACTTTTCAAGCTTACCTTTTATATAGCTTGAGCAATTTAGCATGAGTTTCCAAAACAATTAAACTAATAAATACCTTAACCATGATTAATTATGATTGGGTTAATTTACACATGTCAAGCATTAAAATGGTGTAGGAGGAGATGTAGGACAAATTATGTAGGAGGAGATCTTCACCCTTCTTACTTACACTAATCATTCATATCTTACACAACCTACATAATAAATCTACAAAAACCTATAAAATTTTAATTCTATACCAAATACAAATTTCTACAACTCAATTAAAATTTAATTCAGTTATACTTCAATTAAAATGGATTCAATTATAGTTCCGTCCCAAACAGTCTGTTAGTAATAGATGAAGTAGCCGCCGGCCACTGTGTTGGAAATTCATTGAGGTACCGGATTACTTCGCCATTAAGTATGGAATCGTACGATTTACATAATGATTTGTAATCATATCATCCAGTAGTGGAAGGGATTCTTTCATTAAGATCCGATGGACCGATTCATGATTTTATATGACTCTATTTAAAAGAATGTTTATCAGCTCGATCAACTTATTTTTTAAATAAATTTGTTATGTAAACGTCCAATTGGTAGCTAATAAGCTAGTTGATCCGATAAGTTTATCCAAAAACTTTATAAAAAGATAAGTCAGTTGATTTGTTTTTACATACCATATTTAACAGATCAGCTAGCTTATCAGCTAATTATTTACTAAACACATTTATAAAAAATCAATTAAATTATTAGCTAACTAATCACCTAACTTATTAGTTAGTTTTACTAATTAAACAAAAGATATATTATAATAGTTTATATAATATTAATAATGTAATGCTTTTATGTGTAACATTTTATGTCTTTTATGTGTAGTATAACGCTAATTTTTTTACTTAACTTGTAATGTTCTCTACTTATGTCTATAATGCATATCGGTCCATTTTATTATTTCAATAGAGACAGGTCTCCAAGAGACTTACTCAATATATTATATAAAAAGGGCCAATTACATATAGACCCCCTTGCATTTTGCTCCAATTACATATTCATACCCGCTTATTTTAACAATTACATCCACACACAATTTCGAATTCCGACGTTGACTCCGGCTCCAACGTGTCAATCATTGATGATGTGGATATGATTAGGCATACACATGAACTTTTAGATTAAAAAAAAAGTTATATTTTCCTTTCTTCTTCTTCTTCTTCTTCTTCCATCTCTTCTTCTTCAACACTTCAATAAAATCCTCCACCAATAACAACCACCAGTCCACCACCTCTCCGGCCATCACCACCTCCGTCTAACCACCATTATCACAAGAATTACATAACAAAAAAAGAAAAGAAAATTAGTCTCCATTGAAGACCCATTTCAAAAGCTTAAAGCTTGAGATGGATCTCCATTGGAGACATTAACAAAGCTCTGATTTGGCTGTAAAACAACCCGATGAAGACCACTCTCCGTTTGGAGTGTTGACGGCTCCAACGGAATATTCAACGACTCCAAAGCAGCGCGGTTTGTGCTCAATTGGGTCATTAGTTGGTCTCCAATTGAAGACCCATTTCAAGCTTTTGAAATGGGTCTTCAATGGAGATTCAATTTTCTTTTTTCTTTTTTAATATGATCTTAAAATTTTGTGGGTTTCTATATTGATAATTTGATACTTTAGGAGGATTGTGTTGCAATAATGTTTGGATTAATCTAGCATAATAAATTTTATGTTGGGGTGTTTTGTTTATTTTTTTGGATCAATTTTGTGAATTATAAAACATTGAGTATCAAATATGTGAAGTATAAAAAATAGAGAGTAAGTTATTTGTATTTATTTGTTAATTAACTAAACAGTCCATATAAAATTTTAAATCAATTACAAATAAACCCAGTAAAAATTAGTTAATAAAGGAGGAATAATGACATGGCAATCCATGTCATCAATTGGTGTGTGTTCCGGCCAAGTGACGGGCTGACATCAGCTTCGGCGTTGACCAATGGGTGTATATCTAACCAATTTTGAATCGTAGGGGAGGGTTTTGTAATTGTTCAAACTGTGGGTATGAATCTGTAAAGTGGGCATCTTGGAGGGGTGGGTTTTGTAATTATCTAATATAAAAAAAATGCTAGGCTATAGGAATTATAACACTATAAGTACTTTGGACACGTAAAATAAGAAGAGTAATATTATAACACTATAGGTAGTTGTGAATATGCTAACTTTTTTTTAAAATGGCAAAAAAGTGAAAGTTGACAACTCTAAAGGGACGTTCAAAATGACAAAAGTAGACAACTTGCATGGACAAAGGGAGTATGTGATAGAATGTATCAATAAAGTGATTGGTTAAAAACCAAAGAAAAAAAGAAACCTTATATATCATCCGTCCCATGGCAAACTTCACATTCTGTCATTCTAATCAATCATCACAAACCTTTTGATTTTCATTTTACGGAAGTGCTACTTTATACTCTCACAATAATACGCTCATATTTAATTTACAACTTCACCAGATAATTACTATCTCATTTGTATCCATTATTTATTCTTTCATCGTCTAACAAATACTTTCTCTGTTTCACTAAAAGTGTTACAATTGTGTTGGACATAATTTTTAAGGAAAAAAAACATAAAAGTACATGTGGTCGAGCTGACAAACTACATGAAAGTTTGTGAATTGCGTTGTCTTTCTTGTTTCTCTTAAAATGTACTAGATACCTCTTGAACTAGATATTGTTAGGTGGTGTCCGGTGTGGAAGTGTTTGATAGATAAAGTATTTTGGTTAATTAAATGATAAAGAGCGAAAATAAGGCACACTGATGTGACAATGAAATGTGCGATATAGCATGCTTTTAGACCCTCGTTTTTTTGCCTTAGATGCAATATTTGTATCGTTTTATGGTCAATTACCAACTTCACGTGTTTTATGTAGGTCATGATCGCGTTTTTGAGGAATTGCACGATTTCTGGCACCAAAACGGCATAATTATGCCAAATCGAGACGAAGAAGCGAATACGCTGAATTGACCGTTGCACAGAGTTCGAGGGGTCAAAACAAGTCATGCGACCAACCAATGCGAAAATAATTGAAGAAGCAACAACTTTGTAGAAGACCACTTTTCGAGGAAACGAATTACGAAGCCCGAAATTGAAGAACGAAGAAAACAGATTCGAAGCTGCAGACATCGCAGATGGCGATCCACAGGGGACCGCAGAAGGCCCCACTGCGGTCCACAGGCGACCGCAGTCATGCCTCTGGATTCTCCTGGGCTGTTTCTCTTGGCCTGTAAGGCTAAAGCCCGCCTTCCTAAACCTTCCTTATTGAAGAATTGCGGCAAGAGCTTGATTTCCACACTATAAATTAGACCTCAGGGGTCTCATAATTCTACACCGCTCAGAGAGAAAGCTCTTGAAAGAGAGAACCAGTCCTCGGGGAAGTGAAACCCCAAAACTGCTGGCCGTCAGGCACCCAGAAGGAGGAAACCCTAGAAGCACTAGCACGAAGACATTAAAGACTAAGCTTCTTCTTTCTTTCTTCTCTAGATTTCGATTTCTGTTCTTAGATTACTATGAGTAGCTAACTTTCTTTTGTTACTCTGCTTTTGCTACTTCTTTATATACCGTGTTACATTAATGGAATAGTTGTTAGACGTAAATCGTGGTTATACAACTATATACATCCTTCGTGGTGTGATGTTCTGCTGAGTAACACAGTAGTTTCATTGAACTGAGTAGGTGTACTCGTGCCGACTGCGCCTTGTGCACCATAGTATTATGCCCTGCTGTCGTTAGAGGTAATTGCGTAGGATTTTAACAAGGAAGTTGGGAGTAGCATAGTAGAGGGAGATTGGGGAACATTTACGCCTTTCCATCATTGATTTACAACATAGCAATTTAGGGTTTACTGCGATTTAATTATTCTGTCTGTGATCAAATTGTTTACTTTTCTGCATTCAATTACAAACGTTATTTGCTTGTTCCTATGCTAAGTGTCCGTGGAGAACGACATCCCGAGTCAGCTTTCCGCTATAAACTGTGGATTTGAGGACTTCCGACTTATAAATTTAATCTTGATTGTATTTAGGGATTACAGGTTGTACAACGGAAAACGAAATCTCTGAGTGCACATCACACATGAGATTTACGTGGAAAACTCCCAAGTCGGGAGAAAAATCACGGACAAGGCTGTGAAAAATATCACTATGAAAGGATTACAACACACTCTCTCTAATACAAGAATAGAACTATTTACCTACACCTTGCACTAGGAGAACCACTCTCTTTTTACAAAGGAGAAACAAGAAAATATGAGACTGGAGTAATTGGTTTCTGTTGGGATGATTCTGAAGGCTACTGAACGAGCTCAATTTATAGAGCTCCATGTCGTGTCTTACTGTCCAATTTGCATGCCCCAATTTAATGCCGTATTTGTTACTAACAAATATGAAGGGGACAAGCTGCTATTTGCAGCCAACAAATTTGCATGCAAATAGTTTCTTCCTGCCAGAACATTTACTAGCCCCTCAAGCACTAATTGTTTTCACACAAACAATTCCACCGCTACAAAATAGAGAACAACAATAGACCAACCAAACACTTTTATTCATCAAAAGGCTAAGCACTTTTACACACAGTCCGACTGTATTTATGACTCTGCCAATACAGTCGGACTCTATTACTTAACTCTACTAATACAGTTGGACTGTATTACATGACTCTACCAATACAATGGATCAGACATTTAACTCTACTAATACAATGGATCAGACATATGAATCTACCAATACAGTTGACTGTAGCATTTGACCTTTATTTGAAAACACCAAAACACTGTAGGTCTTTTTTGCAAACTTGGGTGCAAAATTGGTCTATGACACCAATTTTCCCTTCATCTTTTGTGTGCTGATCCAATTCACACACTACCATATTACTATTACTTTCACATTCTCCCACTTGGAGACTAATGTCAATTAGATCTCCACATAATCCCTTCCGCCTTGTTGAGCCATGCTACTTACGTTTCTGTAAGGCCAAACGAGGATCTACTCCAACTGAACTTATCAGGACTGATTGGCTTCGTTAAAACATCTGTTAGGTTATCCCGGGCGTGAATCTTTACCATATCAACACTCCCATCTTCCACAACATCACGAACAAAGTGATACAGAACACCGATGTGTTTTTTCCTTGAATGAAAGGCTGAATTCCTTGCAATGTGCAAGGCACTTTGACTGTCACAAAACAGAGTAATCTTCTCATGTTTGTGCCCAAGCTCCTCCAATAACCTTTGAATGCAAATCGCTTCTTTACAAGCCTGTGTAGCCGCCATGTATTCCACTTCCGTTGTAGACAAAGCAACAACACTTTGTAACTTAGAAGCCCACCTTACAGCTCCGCCTGAAAGAACAAACACATGCCCGGTCGTAGATCTACTCTTATCTTGATCAACTGCACAATCCGAGTCCACATAGCCCCTGACAGTAAATTCCGATCCTCCATACCGTAAAACAACATTTGAAGTACCTCTGATGTATCTCAGAATTCTCTTCACTGCTCCCCAATGTTCTCTTCCCGGATTCGCCATGTACCGACTAACCGCTCCCACTGCTTTTGCAATGTCCGGTCTCGTACAAATCATCGCGTACATTAAGCTACCCACAGCTGATGCATACGAAACTCGAGACATCTCCATCCTCTCTTCTTCACTACTAGGACACATCTTTGAGGATAACTTGAAGTTAACAGGGAGGGGTAGATATTGGCTTACAATTTTGCATGTTGAAGCGTCGCAAGATCTTCTTCAAATAATTCTCTTGAGAAAGCCAAATCGCCCTGCTAATTCTGTCTAGGTGTATTTGCATCCCTAGAATCTTGTTTGCTGGTCCTAAGTCCTTCGTATCGAATTCCCTAGCCAACTGAGCCTTCAATTCTTGGATCCGATCTTTGTTGGGGCCTACAACCATCATGTCATCCACGTACAATAGTAAGATAATGAAATCATTATCTTTCCCAAACCTCTTGCTGTATGTGCAATGGTCTGCATTGAATCTATTGTACCCAAGGCTCACGATGAAGGAATCAAATCTCTTGTACCAACACCTCGGCACCTGTTTGAGACCGTACAGAGATTTGTTCAACCGACAAACCAAGTTCTGCAAATATAACATCTCTGTTGATGACAAGCTTGCGGTCAGTGGGATCCCACAAGCGATACCCCTTAACTCCATCAGCATAACCCTAGAATACACATCTCTTGGATTTTGGATCCAGCTTTGTGACTTCTTGCGAATTGTACATAACGTACACAAGATTCTAAATGTATGTAACCAAGAATAATCAGCTGGCTTTCCCGTCCACATTTCTATCAGCGTCTTCAGATCAATAACAGTCGAAGGAGACCGATTGATCACATAACAAAGCGAATGACCGCTTCAAATTTCAAAATGGTTTATCCAGGCCCGCACTACTCAACATTGCTCTGGTTCGATCCAGCAACGTCCTGTTCATCCGCTCTGCCACTCCATTTTGTTATGGAGTGTATGCCGTTGTGAACTACCTCTTGATACCTTCTTTCTGACAGAAGTTATCCTCCATTATCAGTCCTCAAGCACTTGATCTGCTTACCGGACTCAAGCTCCACCCTTGCCTTGTAAACTTTGAAAGTCTCGAACACATCTAACTTCTTCTTCATTGGGTACACCCAACATCTCCTCAAAAAGTCGTCAATGAAAGATACAAAATATATTGCTCCTCAGAGGGACGTAACCGGTGCTTGCCAAACATCTGAGTGTATCAGGTCCAGGATGTTTTTGCTCCTACTAACCGATTGACCAAACGACACCCTGTGCTGCTTACTTGTGACACAAACTCACAAAGGGGCAACACAACCCTTGTAAGTCCAGGAAGTAACTTCTGATCAGAGAGAACCATGAGACCTTTCTCAGACATGTGGCCAAGTCTTTTATGCCACATCATCGTCATCTCTTCTTCCGAACCCGTCGATGCCACCGACGCTGATGCTCCCTGCTTCGTGTCGCCTTTCAGCATGTAAAGATTATATGCGATCTTTTCTGCTTTCAAAACTACGAGTGCGCCTTGATGATCTTCATGACTCCATTAAATTCTCAATGTGAGTCGTACAACCAAGATCATCCAATTGTCCAAGAAACAATAGATTCTTCTTCAAGCCGTCTACGTACCGAACTCCTTGAATGGTGCGAACAGTACCATCATGCAACTTTATTTTGACGGTACCAATAACAGCGATCTTCAAGGCATGATTGTTACCCATGTACACAAATCCCCCAGGAGTTGTTTCATAATGATGGAACTATTCCCTACGGGAGGTCATACGCCATGTTGCTCCTGAATCAATCAGCCACACGTCATCAAACTTCCTTCTGCTGCCTACAGAAATTGATGCCTCGTTGCATAAAATTTCCCCATCACTTGAGTTCTCCGCTACTTTCGCGAGCACTTGATGACTCTGGCCCTTTCCCTTTGGAATCACCCTTCTTGAATTTCGGACACTCATTCTTATGGTGTCCTTTCCTGCCACAATTGTAGCACCTGTCGTTTTTCCTGCTCCGCGTCTTCGACTTGCTACGATTTTGACTCCCACTGGATTCACGTTCTGTGGCTCTCCCTCTCATCATCGACAAAGCTTCTGCCTACTGCGAATTCACAAGCCTATCCTCCTTGTTCTTGCGTCTATTCTCCTCTTCAAGTATAGCAGCCGCAAGATCGTCGAAGGATAAGAAATCCGTCAGTGTATTGTTTGCCAGGTTAATAATGAGTTGATCGTAGGAATCTGGTAGACTCTGAAGCAGCAACTCACCACGTTCACTTTCCCCTATCTTATGACCCAACGAAGTGAGTTGTGAGAATAGGGTGTTTAGAACGTTGATGTGTTCAGTCACTGGTGTGGACTACGACATACGGAGGGTGTAAAGCCTCGTCTTCAAGAAGATTTTATTGTGCAGCGACTTGGCCTCGTAGAGCTTTGTTAGCGTATCCCGAATTTCTTTGGCTGACTTCTTTTCAGAAATACTGGAAAGAACTCAATCTGCTAATGCCAAGTGTAAGTTGGCAATAGCATTACCATCAATCTCCTCCCATTTCTTGTCATCAGTGATATCTGCCGGCCTTCCGTCAATTGCCGCAAGACAATTGTCTTTTATCATAACCGCCTTTATTTTCATCTTCCACAATGAAAAATTATTTCCATTGAACTTCTCAATATCAAATTTCCCCGCCATCGTAGACAACCGTTTCACCATGGACCGTGGTATACGCAAAGATAGTACCGTATAAAAATACACTTATCCAAGTAAACCCACAAGAACAGAGCTACCCAGAATGTATTTAATTATACTACTAAAATTGCGTATACGTGAACAAACACGTAGTGATGAGCAATACTCCAACCTAGTGGCTCTGATACCATTGTTAGGTGGTATCCGCTGCGGAAGCGTTTGATAGATGACGTATTTTGGTTAATTAAATGATAAAGAGCAAAAATAAGGCACACGAGATTTATGTTGAAAACTCCCAAGTCGAGAGAAAAACCACGGACAAGTCTGTGAAAAATATCAATATGAAAGGATTACAACGCAGATATCAAGAAAGGATTCATAACAACATTTTGGCGTTTCTTCATGCACATTCCTATTTAGCTCATGGTGTAAATCCAGCTACTTTTGATTTCCAAAAGAACAAACTCGGAACTGTTGACTATCAATATCCTTTCCATTTAATCTGACTGAGATATTGGGATATAGCTATTATACGCTTTGACGTATCATTGTAATGCCATTTTTATTGTGCACTATATTCTATGAAGAAGACGGGTGCGTCATGTTGCAGCTAAACTTATAATCGGAGTGGTCTCACTACTGACTCGTCCAGGATTAAATCCGAACCTGTGTTTTTGTTTTTGTTTGTGTAATCAAGTTTCAGTAAGTGTTGATAGTTTTTTATTCCTGTACTGTTGTCATATATTTTTCATACTGACCTTTGTTGCAGCTAACTTATAATCGGATCCAACAATCTTAAGCTAAATTTGATATTGTTGGATCCGATTATAAGTTTAATGCATCAAACTTGATTACACAAACAAAAAAAATCTGTTCGATTAAACTCGGATAAATTTGTCCGCCTTTAGTAAGCTTCGGGCCTTCCTCGGACAATTAGCTCCCAAGGTACAACGTCAATCTCAACCCTTTGGAAGCTCAAGGTGAAGCTCGAACTTACGTGGTGAAGAACACTCGAATATCTAAGGTGCAGAAAGAAAAACAGAGAAGAGAAGGGAAGAAGGATTTCTGATGCATGTTTGTCAAGTGAGGGAGTGGTATATATAGTCAGAGAAGCGTATGACTCGATCACCATTAGTAGCCAAATTGATGCTGCAACATTTAAGCTCAGAGTAATGCAGCATGTTAGTGGGGATGTTACATCTTCACATTTAAGTGGAACAATCTGGAAAATCCCTGGAAGGCCAAAAGTTGCGTTCCATGGAAAATTGTAGTAAAAAGATTAATATTCGACCATATTTGCTTGGAATTTTTCAGTTCAAATGTTTCTCCCCCCTGCATGAATGACACAATTGGCTGGTAAATGGAAATGCAGCCTATCAATGCAAATTCGAGAGTTCTTCGAGAAAAACGTTGCATCGGGAAAGGTGGTTGTTAGCCTTGAACCTTCCCTAGTGAAATACCATCGGATATACTTGCCAACAAGTGGACGCGATGCCTTGAACTTTTCGGCTTTAGTGTGTAACAAGACAATGATATACACACAACGATTTCCTCTACACCACATAGGTCCTTTCGTTGTTGTCCGTTTTGGCCCTGGACTGCCTTGGAAACTTTCACCGAACGCTCTAGAGATTTAGCCCTGACTATCATCTCATAGAAGCGGCCCCTTCACGTTCGACATAGGTGATCTCTCATTAGAAGTATCCTGTCATACCCCACGTTATCAACTTAACGTATAAGGATCATTAAAAGCTTTCGCTTATCCTCCTTTGCATGTGTCTATCACTCTTTCATCATAGGAATAGGTAGGAACTCTATTTCCGAGTGCTTTTCGATCCCCCACAATTGGTTGTCCTTTGAACACGCAAATTGGGGTTTACAATTCAGTAGGTTGCCATCATGGGTGGTAATCATTTAATGGGCTTTAACCCCATTCCCCTCGATGATTCCTCCACACGGTCTCTAGTAAGACCTTTAGTTAATGGGTCCGCAATATTATCTTTGGATCTTACAAACTCCAAAGCTATAACTCCTGTTTTTAATAGTTTCTTCACGGTTATGTCTCCTACGAATATGTGGAGACTTCCCATTATACATTATTCCTTGCTCGTCAATAGCGTACATCTTGTCACGATTCAAACTAATTGGAGGCATAGGTTTTGTCCATAGGAGTGTCTTCCAAGAAACTCCGTAACTAATCGGCCTCTTCTGCCGCAAGATCCAACGCTATGAATTCAGATTCCATAGTTGATCGTGTAATGCGGTTTGTTTGCAAGATTTCCAAGAAATCTGCTCCACCAATTGTGAAAATATACCCACTCGTGGATTTAAGCGAGGAACCCGTAATCCAATTCGCATCACAATACCCTTCAAGCACAGCTGGATATCTCGTAAAATGCAGCCCATAGTTAGCCGTGCCCCTTAGATATCTAAGGACTCTAACTACTGCTTTCCAATGTTCATGATTCGGGTTACTCGTATATCGGGCAAACTTATTCACTGAGTTAGCGATATCTGGTCTAGTACAGTCCATGAGGTACATTAGACTGCCTATAATCCTAGAATACTCAAGTTGCCCCACACTTTCTCCCCTATTCTTGCAGAGCTTTGACACCACCTCCATAGGAGTTCTGACAATCTCATTACTGTCTTTGTCAAACTTCTCAAGAACTTTTTCAACATAATGACTTTGAGAAAGTGAGTATCCCACATCCGTTTTGGAAATTTTCATTCCAAGTATGACATCGGCTAGACCCGTGTCCTTCATATCAAAATTTCGTGACAACATTCTCTTAGTAGTTATGATGTTATCATTGTTGCCAATGATTATCATATCATCCACGTATAAGCACACTATGACATAGTCTTTGTCATCTCCCTTTACGTAGACACACTTGTCACATTGATTTATCCTAAACCCATTTGAAAGCATAACACTATCAAATTTCTCATGCCATTGTTTAGGAGCTTGTTTTAATCCATACAAAGATTTAACAAGTCTACACACTTGTTTTTCTTTCCTGGGAACCACATACCCTTCAGGTTGTTCCATGTAAATTTCTTCCTCAAGTTCTCCATTGAGGAAAGCTGTTTTTACATCCATCTGATGAATCTCAAGATTAAACAATGCTGCAAAAGCAATGACTAATCTAATGGATGTCTTTCTAGATACAGGAGCATACGTGTCAAAGTAGTCAACACCCTCTGTTTGCTTGTATCCCTTAACTACAAGTCTTGCTTTGTATTTATCCACGGAACCATCTGGTTTCATCTTCCTCTTGAAGATCCACTTATGACCTAGTGGTTTAGAACCAGGTGGAAGATCCACAAGTTCCCATGTATGATTCTGCAGAATCGAATTCATCTCACTATCAATCGCCTCTTTCCAAAGATCAGAATCTGCTGATGAGATAGCCTCTTTGTAGGAGATCGGATCCTTATCTACCAAGTAGGTTAGAAAATCTGGACCAAAAGTTTTTGTTGTCCTAGCCCTCTTGCTACGTCTAGGTTCTCCTACTTCCTTTTGAGGATTCGCCTCCCCCACATTAGTCGCTTCTTTATTGATCTTCAAGTCAATAATAGTAGACCGATCAATGTAGGGAAAAACCCCCTCAAAGAAAGAAGCACCTCTTGCTTCAATAATAGTATTACTATGCATCTCAGAATTATCTGATTTGTGAATCAGAAATCTATATGCGCTACTATCTTGAGCATATCCTATAAACACGCAATCTACCGTTTTAGGTCCAATCCTAGTCCTTTTGGGAGGAGGAATAGGAACCTTTGCTAGACACCCCCACACTTTAAGAAATTTATAAGAAGGTGCATGACCTTTCCATAATTCATAAGGTGTTTTGTCTAGCTTTTATGCGATAACTGCTTAGGATGTAATTTGAAGAAAGTAAAGCTTCCCCCCACAAATTTTGGGGTGCCCCTGAACCAAGCAATAATGAATTCATCATCTCTTTGAGTGTCCTATTCTTCCTCTCAACAATTCTGTTTTGTTGAGGGGAGTAAGGAGCAGTTGTTTGATGAATGATTCCATTTTCAGCACATAACTGAGCAAATGGAGACTCATACTCTCCACCTCTATCGCTCCTCAACATTTTAATCTTCTTACCAAGTTGATTTTCAACTTCATTCTTATAATGCACAAACATGTCAATTGCTTCGTCTTTACTTCTCATTAAGTAAACATAGCAATATCTTGTGCAGTCATCGATAAAAGTGATGAAGTAACTTTTACCACCTCGCGATTGGACATACTTTAAGTCACAAACATCAGTATGTACCAAATCCAATGGCTCCGAGCTTCTCTCAATAGAACGGAAGGATGCTTTTGCTAACTTCGCTTCGACACAAGTCTCACACTTGTATTGTTTATCAATGTTAAATTTGGGTAGTAGGTCAAGTGATATTAATTTTTGTAAACTTTTACGATTCACATGACCTAGTCTACCATGCCATAAATTAAAAGAATTAGGCAAGTAAGCAAATTTAACATACTCATTAGCCTCTTGGGCAACATTCTTTCCATCTGAGCTAGTGGAAGCCTCAGTTACATTTGCGCCATAAGGCTCAGTACCAGGAATTACAGTAGTAGCAACCATCTTAAACAAATTATCACAAAAGTAACCTTGTCCTATGTAGGAGCCATCCTTGGTAAGGATAAATTTGTCAGCCTCAAAGCACTGACGGAAACCTTTCTTGTTCAGCATAGATCCAGAGATCAAATTCTTGCGGATTTCAGGCACATGGAGTACTTCAGTCAGAGTCAGCTCCTTCCCAGATGTTAGCTTAAGGGCCACAGTACCCTTTCCAGCAACCTTTGCCACAGCAGAGTTTCCCATGTAGCACACCTCATTAGTTAGAGGTTGATAAGTCTTGAACATCCATTTGTTAGCACAAATGTGTCGAGTGGCCCCAGTGTCCACCCACCAATCCATGGAGTTTCCCCCAACAAAGTTCACTTCGGAAACAACAGCACTTATATGCATTTCCTCCGTTCCTTGGGTAATGCCCAAACTACCTCGCCTACATTAGCTTGACCACCTCTTCGTTATTATTACCATTAGCATTACGGTTATTATTACCATTCCTATTGTTCCTTTGGTTTCTGTTGTTGTTATTGTTACGATTGTTACTACGACTGTTATTAGCACGATCGTTACAATCTTTAGCCTTGTGGCCTTGCCTACCATATACAAAGCAATCCCCAACCCACTTCTGGTTAGGAGCAGAAGTCTTGGGGTCATTACGCCTTCTCTTAGCTCCTCGAGAGCTTTCAGCCTCAACAACATTAGCCTTAGAAACATTAGCAAATGGCTTCTTGGCAGCCTTTCTCACATCACTTTCAATCCTCAGCTTTAGGATCAAGTCTTCAAGTGTCATTTCCTTCTTCTTATGTTTCAGGTAGTGCTTGAAATCATCCCAAGAAGGAGGAAGCTTCTCTATCATCAACGCGACTTGTAAAGGATCATTGATCGCCATGCCCTCAGCGACCAAGTCATGATAGATCCTTTGAAGCTCTTCAGCTTGCTCAAGCACAGGCTTGGCATCCACCATCCTATAATCATGGAAACGTGCAGCTACAAATTTCTTAGAGCCAGCATCTTCCACAGTATACTTCTTGAGTAGTGATTCCCAAAGTTCTTTTGCATTCTTTTTCTCGTAAAAAATTTGATACAAGGAATCATCAAGACTCAGAAGTATAATGTGGCGACACATATAGTCGCTGGATTCCCACACTTTACACGTTTCCTTGGTATTAGGATCAGCCGGATCCACCTCAGGTTTGTCTTCATTGATAAACCGGACAAGTTGGGGGCGATGGTAAAAAGCATTTTTCTTTCCACGATTTAAAATTATTTCCTCCCTTAAACTTTTCCGGTTTATCAAACTGACCAAACTGGATAGGACGTGGAGGCATTTGGCCAGACTGGAAAGGCACTTGAATCACGGTCTCAGCACCGGTAGGAGGAACGTTTTCGGAACCATTGTTTCCGGGAGCAGTGTTGGTAGAGTTTCCATCAGTAGTCATTGTTACTACACAAAAGAGAAAGTCGATGTAGGATAATAAAACAAAAGAAAGAGGATTTAGCTTAAGATTGTTGGATCCGATTATAAGTTTAAAGCAACAAAGGTCGTTATGAAAAATATGACAACAAGATGCAGAATAAAAACTATCAACACTTACTCAAACTTGATTACACAAACAAAAACAAAAACAGTGTTCGATTTAATCACGGGCCAGTCGAAGTGAGACCACTTCCCTTAAGCTAAATTTGTCCGCCTTTAGTAAGCTTGTGCCTTCCTCGGACAATTAGCTCCCAAGGTACAACGTCGATCTCGGCAAACTGGAAGCTCGGCAGTGAAGCTCGTCGAACTTCGTGGTGAAGAACACTCGAATATCTAAGGTGCGAAAGAAAAGCGAGAAGAGAAGGAAGAAGGATTTACGATGCATGTTTGTCAAGTGAGGGAGTGGTATATATAGTCAGAAACGTAACTCGATCACCATTAGTAGCCAAATTGATCGCAACATTTAAGCTCGAGTAATGCAGACATGTTAGTGGGGATGTTACATCTTCACATTTAAGTGGAACAATCTGGAAAATCCTCGAAGGCCAAAGTTGCGTTCCATGGAAAATTGTAGTAAAAGATTAATATTCACCATATTTGCTTGGAATTTTCGGTTCAAATGTTTCTCCCCCTGCAGCGTAGGAGGTTTGCCATAACCACAACACACACTTGTGACCATGAGTAAACACAAGCATACCTTTATACTACTCTTTCCTTCCATATGTTTCCAATGTGGGACAATTGCAAAAAACAAGTCTCAACTAGCTTACTTTGAGCCAATTTATCATTCACACCTAGAATTGGTTATCTCCCGTATCTTATACCATTTCGAAGCTTGCGCATCCCACTTCGCAACGAACTAAAGAACACGCAAAACCGAGTGGTGGAACTTAGATAATTAATTGCTCAAAGTTACCCACTTAACACATTATAACACAACAATTTTTGGCTTTCTCTTGGTTGCCTCTTGCAACCACACTTAGTTGCCTCTTGCAACCAATTCCCCCAACACGTCATATTAAGGAAACCGCTGGGCTTTTACGGTAAAAGAGAAATGTTTGCTTCTTTTGGAATTGGATGAAGGTTTGGGGTTAAAGATGTGTTGAGGTTCAACGTTATCATCTTGTAAACTTCACACTTCCAATGATAAAAGTCGAAAATGTAAATACTAGTGTAGTGACATGTTATGAGCCAAACTTACTCAAGGCTACAAATTAAGAGCATGTAGACATAGTTTAATACTAGTAGCTCATAAAAAGTCCAACACTGAATCATTTTTCGTCAACTTTTCAGGACTTTTTAGTGATAAAAATCCCCTTAAAATCCTTCTGTTGGAAGTGATCTAATTTTAATAGTTTGTTCAATGCGTAGACCATTAGTGATCTACTAAAGCGAATTGTCAACGATTAATCTCCTGTCTTTCCTCTTGGATCCCATACTTAATTAATGGTGAAGTAATCAATCATATTCCTCCGAGACGTTTAGTAGTATGTATTAGGCTGGATTAATCCATATAATGATACCTAATATAGTCTAATCCGTGTTTAGTATCCCATGTTAGAATTTGGGCCAATCCATGTTTATATGCCAGACTCGCATATATATATAAACGCTTATTGTATATCTGGCTTCTGAGACCCGTATTACTCAATACTCCTCTTTATTCGGTCTCTCTTTCCTCATCTCTTCGATCTGGCGCGATTTTTCCCCTCATGTTTGGCGCGATTTGATGATCTTCTATCCATCTCAAGCAAAATTCATGGGATTTGACGATTTGTGTCTATAAATCTCCAGATATACAGGCCAAAGCCCTAGCTCCTGCCGTCAAAGAACCTCTCAGTTCACGAAGTAATTCGAACAGGTAAATTGTTAAATATTCTTGATGCCCAGTGAAATTCTTCATCAAAAGTTATTCGATTTCTCCTACATTTGCTTGTCTTTTCTCTGAATTCAAGGTTTTCTCATTCTTTAGCAGGAAAAAAAGACCTAAACTAGAAAGTCAAGGTGTGAAGGCTCCAGTAGTAGTTCACAGGGGGAGAGATTCAGTGAGTTTGGCTCCTTATCTTTATGTCCTTTTAATCTCGTTTTTTGGTTTGGAGAAGAACCTTTAATTTTGTATTGTGTTAGTTTTTGTGTTATGTTATGTTATGTCATTTGATTCACCTCTGCTTATGCTTAAATTATCTCTTGTAGTGTCGGTCACCTGGACACTCTTAGATACTTGCAGTGTATAAGTATTTTTGTATGTGAAGAAAATGATTAGGCACAATGTGTGTATGTTGAATGAATTGATTAATAATTTTCCACTGATTTTCTAGTTTCAGCTTCTTATCTCTTGAAGTATGGCTTGTAAGTTAGTGGGTTTCAATCAGGATTTAACTTATTGTGCCTCTATCATATTTGGTTGTTTCTCAATTTAAATTCTGGTGTTAATGTGATTTACAGTAGCACCTTGTTGCATTTGTCCCTGTTTCCTTTGAATAAAAGACATGATAGAGGTCTAACCGTCTAAATCCATCACTTTAATTAAGTACTTTCAGGGCATTCGTTGTTCCTCAGTAGCTCAGTGGTAGAGCGGTCGGCTGTTAACCGATTGGTCGTAGGTGTCCCTGTGTCTACATATCCATTTTTGTTGGTCCCCTATTGTTTACCTAACGATATATAATCACTTTCAGCGCAATCGTTAGAATGTATTTTCACAAAGCTCTAGGATCAGGATCATTTTCGAAAACAAAAATTAGATGAGTTGTATTAGCAATATGGTTTACTAAACATAGATTAGATTTGTAATATGAATCCTAATGTCTACTAAACATGTTTCAATATGAGTTTAAATAATACTAATATGGGTTATATATCTACCCATTAAGATTGATATCATGCTACTAAACGTCTCCTAGTGTATTCACTTTTTAAGGGGCAGAAAGACACATTTGTCATGCCAAATTAATGCCAAATAGTGTAAGAATTATGGCATTGAAATACCAAACAACATCTATTGATCACAAACTATGAGTGTGTGGAAGATTAAATATTATCTAAAGGAATAACAATGACTTCATAGACCGAGCCACATTTGAAAAAGAGGAATGTTCAGAGCGAAGTTAGGATTTTTCTTTGTCCGGTGCTCAACTATAACTAATTTAAATAGAATAAATAATTATTTTAAACTTGATATTAATAAATAATGTTTGAACTCTCTTGGAGAACCGTCTTTATTTTGAAGGATTAAAATGGACTGATGCGCATTACAATTGTAAGTAGAAATATTACAGATTTTTATCAAAAATATCGACGTTATATATACAGATAAAAATGATATAAATGTTGAACAATAAAATATTACTCCATATTATTGATATAATTTAAAATATTATATATACTAAAAATCATCAGTCGGATGAGTCACGAATTCATGTCCCTTCCAATACTGCAGATAATATGTTTACAAATCATTGTGTATTATTCCATACTTAATGGTGAAGTAATCCTGCTGCTCAATGAATTTCCTAAAGCTAGTGCGTTCACTTTTTCACTTTTTCAATGAAAAGGGATTAGACTATATACATTAAATGTTGTACTGTACGACACATTAAAATACCAGAAAGTAATGTAGGGTAGAAAAAATCATGAAAATGGTTTCCTCAATGAATTTCCTAAAGC
This sequence comes from Plantago major, assembly GCA_026545765.1. Lineage (NCBI taxonomy): Eukaryota > Viridiplantae > Streptophyta > Magnoliopsida > Lamiales > Plantaginaceae > Plantago > Plantago major. The sequence continues at coordinate 27,530,996 of CM048839.1, read as the reverse complement.
TAGTGCGTTCACTTTTTCAATGAAAAGGACACATTTGTCGATTTATATTCTCCAAGCACAGTAGCAATTTCTCCTTTAGAGATAAAATCTGGGGGAAAGTTCTAGGAAGTGCAAATTTATAAATAAATATTGATCGATGTACAATACAAATAAATTTTGATAATTCTAGTACAAATCCACATTTAATGTTCCATTCTTATTCCTAAAGGTTATTTTGTAGTTAAACTTACCAAAAAAAGAGTAATTTAAATTTAAAATATCAATTATTACATTAATATACCCTTTTAATATACATTTACATTCAATTGACTATCTCAATTAAATAAAAAAATTGTAGAATTCATATAGATTTTATTAATTTTGTTATTTTGCATATATTGCACATTATTTTAATGCAATTTTTCTGATCTCACTTATAAAGAATATAAATGTCTAATTGTGTTGATATATGTCTGCTTTTATATCAATATATGTCAACTACGGAAAAGATCTACGTAGTTTTAGTATTTAACGATAGACATATGTCAGCTCCGGGAAGGATATATGTAGCTTTAGTGGTCGACATATGCCGGCTCCGTGAGTTTAGTCTTCTCTCACCTTAGGTTACTTAGGCTGTGTTCTTTTCAACTGAAAACTCTTTCGATTCGATTCGATTCGATTCATTGCCTTGATTCGATTCAGTTCATTAAATTCATATTATTATTATTATTATTGTTGTTGTTGTTATTAATAATAATAATAATAATAATAATAATAATAATAATAATAATATTATTATTATTATTATTATTATTTTATCATTTATTTACACACCCGATCTTTTGTAAGAGGAAAATAAGAAAATTTATCCAATTGAGTTATTTTCAACTTTTTTCCTTTCTTTCTTTTTAATACGACTTTTAGTAGATCAATGAAATAAATAGTATAGTTACAATTTGAACTAACAAAAAAATCTACATGTTCAAAAACTCCAAAACAAGTTAAACAAAACCAAAAGTCGGACCAAACTTTATAAAAATAATATTATATATCACAAATATTAAAAAATGGCATTTATTCCTCCATATTATCTTCCTCGGACTCTATATTGCCTGGAATAGAGCGCCAAATTCTCAATGTTATCTCCTTGCGCTCCATGTTCATCGTTTCTTTCCTTGTCGGGTTCAATAAATCATTATCCACTCCACCTTAGACATTGATATCATGTTGCAAAACTAGACAAAGACAGTTTATACGACGATTAAAATTCGGTTTTAATCGAGTTATCATTCTCATATTGTTTTCCACGCGGTTGGTTTTAAAGTTTGTTATACAATAATAAATAAAAATGTAAAGTGACAGAAAAAAGAGTAGGAAGAATGTGAAAAAGATGATAAAAATAATATATTTTTTAATTGTGATTATATATATCATCAAATAATTGTTATTACATTACACAATAATTTCTTCAGTTCAGTTCAGTTCAGTTAGTTTCAGTTTCAGTTCAGTAAATTTCAGTTGAAAAGAACAGAGCCTTATTCTTTAATTAATTTCATTTAATGACAATGTTTCATAATTTAGGCTAGATTATTATAAATGTAGGAATATGAATGTCTTTTTAAATTTGTCAAGAATGATTTATGACCGCTCATTTTTTGAAATTGTATTAGGATCTAAAACAAAAAAGTGTATTGTATCTTAATCAATTTTTTCCTCTGTGCTAGGTTCTAATTTACCCTATTTAATCTTCCACACACTCATAGTTAACTATGACCAATAAAGTAAACAGGAACATAGTACTATATATTTGGACAATTGGACAGTGTGAATGTTAAGCACAAACCTGCAATTAAAATAGGATCCCGCTATAAGAAAGAACAGATGGAGGAACTAGTAGGGATTGCGGGCCTGGCAGCTGCTGCCTGGGGATTCTCAAAGTGGCTCCGACGCCCCGATCCTCAACCCGAATGCCAGGAGGATGCGAAATGGGAGAGACCGCAACCTGGTTGGTACAAACTCAACATTGATGGCAGTGTGGGGACACAGCCCGGCGAGCGTACGGGGCCTGCAACTGCAGGAGGACTAATCAGGGACCACAGGGGGAAATGGGTGTTTGGGTTCACAGCCGAGTTACCAAACTGTGACAGTGTGTCATCCGAGCTGCGCGCTATAAGTCATGGACTGAAATTAGCCCGGGATAATGGATATGACCATAACCTGGAAGTTGAGACTGATTTTGAAGGGGCCGTACGGTTGATAAATAATCCTGAGAGGTTCACGGATAAACATAAATATGGCGACATTTTAAGGGAATGTAGGGAATTACTAGAACAACTTGGTGTTGGAATCAACGATCTCCGAGCTGTTAAGAGGTCCCAAAATGAGTGTGCTGATAGACTAACTAAGGTCCCTCTACCTCCAGGTAAAATGGTTCATGTCTGGGATGAAGTTATGGACTTGCCCCGATCACACAGAAAAAATTTCAATGATGTTTATATGGATGACATGAATAAAAGTGCTCAGCCCGGGAATTAGACTAGCTTATTGATATCGTACTATGTCTTGTTAACAATAATATGTCCTGTCCTGTCCTGGTCAGGGACAATGTGTCGAGAGCTGAATTTGCACTTGTTACATATCAGATCAGAGGCATGTGATGTGAGTTCCGGATCCTCCATTTGAACTTCGCAGCTTGCTGTTTCTAGTGTGTTTTCTGTAATATATAGTTTGGGTATGTTCCTCTGCTTCTAAATTTCTATGGGTGTTGTTCTTCTATCTATTGTGGCCAAGCGGTTTGTATTGAATATATTGGCCTTATTTCTATATATGATGTATGATATATATATATATGAAGCAAGTTTAATTAATCTGTCCTGAATCATATATATGCACCTCTATAGTACTTCATTCATTGTTTTTATTGTGCTTTAAATCTCTCCAGATAGTTTGGGTTGACACTAACAATACAACATTAATCGACTAGCCAGTGAACCGTGAACCTGAGCGCAATGTAGTTGGTGTATGAATAGCAAGCTAGAGAATGAGATCACTCAGGGTCTCTTTAGCTTTGGTTTAGCACCAGATTATCAGCTAGCTTACAATTATGCGATATTCTAGTTACAATTAAATCAGTGATCAGAAGAATATCTATATAACTGGTCTGCATATTAAAAATCTTATTTAAAGAAGAATCAAATTATGTTTATCAGATAACTACTATTCTAATTAGTGCTGCTGCATAGCATTATGTACTCCATGATTCAGCGGAGTCTCTTTGCTTTCTCTTGTTTGTCTTTGTACTAGAAACGGTTTCAGACGATGCTGATTGTGATGTTGAGTCAACAACGTCGTCAACAATGGTTGACAGCAACAAACAGATGAGAACAAAGTGCAGCGGACTGATAAACTGACAACCAGAAATAAACTCAAGCCGGTATAACAATACCGACCGGGCCACAGGCAAAATTTTCACCATCAGTAAAAGTAGAATTACAGAAAGTAGTTTAATTCAATCACAAACGATTGATTAAACTAACAAAGACTAGACCTAGAATAAAGAGTAACAAAACCTATTCTAGTTCGTCAACACTAGAGTAAATCTCAATGAAGATCACCCACAAGTGATTACGATATCAAAGTCTAGTAAAACCTATCTCTCAACAATATCGTTCTATTCTCCTTTCAAAACTCTTGCGCATACTGCTCCATCCTTTTGTATATATAGTCCAAGTCGACTTCTTCTAAGTCGAATAACAAAAGGAATGCAGTCCCCAATTTGAACTGCATTAGGAAACTGCTACATATTTCCTACTTCCCATGAATCTCTCAGAAGGAAATTTCCATAGATGAATATCTCTTCAATATATTTCCTTCTTGTTCATATCTTGTTAGATTCTTTCCTCAAGTCATCGTTCTAGCTCCAGCTTTGCAAACTTCTAGTCCAAGTATCAAATATTGTTTCCTGCAAAATAATCATTTGGCAAACAACCACAAACATTGAACTAATTAAGAAGAACAAGATTATCAAAACAAGTGCTCTTGGTAGTCGCACTTTCAATCTCCCCCTTAATCTTGTTCTTTCTTCACAAAACCATAGAAAGAAATGAAACAAGTTCCTAAGACCAGACATGCAAACAAAAAGCTCCCCCTTAGTCCAAAATATAATAATTCAGAGACACAGATATCCTAAAATATTACAGACCAAATTCACAAAGTACTTAATTGAAGAATAAGTAAATCTAATCTCCCCCTTTTTGTGAGGAAATAAAAGACACCAAAGTACTTCTGAACTTTAGATTTTTTGTAATCTGATCTTGAAGAGTGATATTCTGATCATCCAAAGTCTTGATTTGTGCTAGAATGAGCTTGTCATTTTCAGACAGAGTACCTGCAGAAAAAGAATCCAGACTGGAAATGACTCAACATTGGGGTCAACATTGGGATCAACATTAACCGGCTGATCTGCAGTAACAGCAGCAACAGTTGAAGTTCCACCCATAGTAGCATCTGCAGGAATCTCCATGTTAGTGGGAACATCAGGATCCACCCAGGGGAGGTCACAAATTCTGTGAGTAGTTTCCAGCAGTTGTCTATTTACCCCAACAGACAAAAAGTTCCCCTTGTAGATTTCTCTATCATAAGGTTGCAGACCCTGCAGTTTCAAGATAGCAAATATGGTGGCAGGAAGCATCAAATGACCAGACGGCCCCCTATTTTTTAACTTTTCAAGATTCTATATCATTCTTTCCCAAGCCCATTTTTATCCTATACAGCAGGACACTAGCTTCCATGCATAAGGAGTTGTTGTTAGAGGAAGGCATCCAGTTGAATAGACTCAACCTAAACAACACAGGTACTAGAGAAGAGCAAAACTTCACAGGTAAGCTACCTTTAGGCCATTTTTGCACCTTGTTTAGAGTAAGTTCTTGAGCAATTTCATCCATAATAATTGTCAATGGAGTTTCTACCTCATCACGCTTCCTATGCAGTATATAATTCAAATCCCTAGCATCAATAGAGTAAACTTCTCCTCTCAAATACACACAGTGATATTTTCCACCCCCAACCTTGCCAAAATTCTCAGACATATTAGCATAAAATTCTCTCACTTGCAGGAACATAAGGCTCAAATTCAGTAATAGCATACAAGAGATTCCTTTTCCTTAGGAATTCTATCACATTGTACTTAGCAAAAGAGGTGTTATCAATGACCCGCTCAACATCAATAGAGTTAGACATGAGCCCTTGGTATTTGTCAGAATCACTCTGTTTATAGAAGTAAAAATTGAAAGCTTCACCTTCATAATCAGATTCTTGACCAGGGTCAAAGTTTACCTCAGGAGGAATTGAATCCTCAGTAGCCTGTGATGCCTCCAATGTTTTAGACTCAGATTCCTCAGCTTCATTTAACTCAGTGTCATCTGAATCACTCTCACCAGTGTGCAGAGAAGAAGAGTTTTCAGGATTGGTTCCCATAACAAAAGTAGACTCGTCAGACTGGTCTACTGCCATATTTTCTCCCGCTTCACCGATTTCTGCAGTGTTTTCCTCATTATCTCCAATTTCTTCAGTATTTTCCTCATTATCCCCTATTTCTTCAGTATGATCTTGAGATGCAGGAGGCGGAGAATTTTCTTGCACCGGAGCCCTATTTGCATCATCAATTGGGTTCATCTCGTTATCTATCTGATCAATCGGCTCTTCCAATGAAATAGAACCAAACTGCACACGATGGGAAGTTGCTTCTGTGAAAGTGTCCGCAGCTGATTGAAAGGAAGACGCCGGAGCAGGATTGACCGGAACAGTGTCCGATGAGACAGGAATGGGTGATGGAGGAGGAGTTGGAGATTCGGAGTGTGTTGGATTTGGGATTCTTGTGTCAGATTCAGACAATGGGGAGGCAAACTCAGAAATTGGAATCTCAAAATTAGCCGGCTCGGCTCTAACCCGGAGAGGGTAGATTTCTTCTCCGGTCGGTGTGAACAGGGAAATGCCCGGCAATTTTGGAGCAGCCATGGCAGGATGACAATGGTGAGCTGTAAAAGTTCTTTGGCGGGAGGAGAGAAAAGGATTAGGGTAAAACAAGATGGTTTAGGGGGGTAAAAAAAATGGGCCTGCTTTTAGTGGAGATTGTGGGCTCAAAGGTTCAACATCCAAGACATGTAGTGCATGAGTGTTTTGAGTGGTGTTTGTTACAAGAAATCCTGCAGAGATATATCAAAGCACAGTACATACTGCACACTACTGTTAATTTAGGATTAAAGTTGCCAGTGAAACAAGTATATGCCAAGTCAGAGTAAAAAGATATATAGCCAAACCCTAGGGAGGTTGACAACTAACTTGAATAAGAAAAAGTGACTCGACATGCAAGATTAGAAGATGCAAACTACCCTCAAGAAAACTACCCAAAACCAGCCAAAAACACACACGAGAAAAAAATAACTCCCCCTCAAACCCAGCCAAAACACACAAAAAGATAGCACACAAGAACGAAAAAGACACCAAAAACTTCATGTACAGTCCTTGTTGAACAGATTGTTGACTCAACAATGGAGACAACATCGAGAGATCAGACCATTCTTATTGTAAGTCAGCCAGGAAACCAAGTCTCAAACTGTGTAGTTTTGATTAACACCAATAATGCTGAAGGCAAAACAGAGAGAGAGAGAGAGAGAGAGAGAGAGAGAGAGAGAGAGAGAGAGAGAGAAAGGAATACCAAAGAAACACACCCAACATTTCCTCACACAGTAGAGTAAACAATTCGTATAATTTTGAGTGGGGATGACCATGAGACAGTGAACCATGTCAAATAATTGGAACACGTATGAATCCGCTCCAAAGCCGAAGCCTATGCGGAGTTAGGTAAACACATGTCTCATGGCATAAAGATCACTCATTTGACCACATTGCATAATTTGGTACTCAAAAAGTGAACCAGCAGCATTACGAGAATCAACACTTTTGTGCGTGTCGGTTTCCAGTACAGGCCATCAACCCTCACGACATATGACACATTGGCCACGTAGATATCTGGATAGTATTTGGACCTGCCCAACACGATCCTCGACGGAAACACTTCGAGCCCTTTTTAACATAATTCATTTGATTTATTAAGCATAAAGGACATGAGGCAACATCAAGTGCGAGTCAAGGTACGAGTAAAAGGTGCCAAAAACAACAAAAGTGGATTTTACATAAAGCAAACACACAAGAGACCCGATACCTTTCAACCTTAGTTTCAAACAGCCTTTCACTCCCTAAGCATCACCACTATAAGCTACAACCCAGTAACAACCAGAGACCAGAATAGAAGCACAATAACACAGAAGCACAAAAACAGAACTAAAAAGCAGAAAAAAAAACAACTTTTTTTTTTTTTTTGTTATATTTTTCCAATGTTGACTGTGATGTTAAGTCAACATTGGTCTCAACAACGAAAATCACAGAGAGCACAGACCAAGAGATCTTCGAAGACTGAAGAATCTCTCACTATCCAAAGGCTTGGTAAAGATATCTGCAAGTTGATTGGTTGTATCTATGTGTTCTATGTCAATTACTTGCTTATTGACCAAGTCCCTAAGAAAATGATGCCTAATGTCTATGTGCTTTGTGCGTGAGTGCTGAACTGGGTTCTTAGAAATATGTATGGCACTAAGGTTGTCATAGAACATTAAAAGGGTATCACTTTGAAGACCATAGTCATGCAACATATTTTTCAACCAAACTAGTTGAGACACACAACTCCCAGCTGCTACATATTCAGATTCAGCAGTTGAAAGTGACACACAGTTCTGTTTCTTGCTATACCAAGACACCAAATTTGGACCAAGATAAAAGCAACCTCCACTAGTAGATTTTCTATCATCTAGATCACCAGCCCAATCAGAATCACTAAATCCCACCAGATTAGTGTTTGTATCACAAGCAAACCATAATCCTAGATTAACAGTTCCTGATATATATCTAAGGATTTTCTTAACAGCAGTTAAATGGGGGATTTTAGGGTTGGATTGATACTTGGTGCACACACACAGAGAACATGATGTCAGGTCTGTTGGCAGACAAGTACAGAAGGCTTCCAATCATTGATCTGTACAATGTTGGGTCAACATCCTCTCCAACATCGATCTTGCTCAGTTTCAAAGATGTAGCCATAGGAGTACTGCAAGGTTTAGAATTCTCAAGACCAAACTTCTTGATCAGGTTTTGCGCATACTTTTCTTGTGACATAAATAGTCCATTCTTGCCTTGCTGAATTTGGAGGCCGAGGAAGAAACTGAGTTCTCCTATCATACTCATCTCAAAGGTTCCTGTCATTGCTTACACAAACTTATCGACCATAGAAGAGTTAGTTGCACCAAACACAATATCATCAACATAGATTTGTGCAATACAGAGATCTTTCCCTTTTCTAAGAATTAACAAGGTTTGATCACCCTCACCCTTTTTGAATCCAAAATCAACCAGGAACTTTGTGAGTCTAGCGTACCAAGCACGAGGGGCTTGCTTTAAACCATACAAGGCTTTTTGCAGTCTATAAACATAGTCAGGGTGACTGGGGTCTTCAAAACCTTTTGGCTGTTCCACATAAACTTCTTTGTCAATATAGCCATTCAAGAAAGCTCCCTTAACATCCATTTATTTCAGTGTAATGTTTAAGGCACACGCTATGGCTAAGAGAAGTCTGATCGATTCTAGCCTAGCTATAGGAGCAAAAGTCTCATCAAAATTGATTCCTTCAACTTGAGTATAACCTTGTGCAACAAGACGAACTTTGTTTTTTATCACGACACCATTTTCATCACTTTTATTCTTGAAAATCCACTTAGTTCCTATGACATTTACATCAGGGGGACGGGGAACTAGGATCCAGACTTCATTGTTTTTTGAATTGGTGTAGTTCATTTTGCATAGCATTTATCCAGTAGTCGTCTTTGAGAGCTTCTTTCACATTCTTGGGTTCAGTAAGAGAGACAAAACAGGAAGCACTTACAGATTGACACAGAGTGATATGTCTGACCATCTTTTGTAGTTCTTCATAGTGTTACCTCTTAGAGTCATTCTTTCTCTTGGTTCCCCAATGATTTGAGAACTTGGATGGTCTTTACGTATCCTGGGTGGTGGTTCTCTCCTGATGTTATCCATAGAATTGACTTGGGGTTAAAATGGTTCCTGATCAGATTCAGAGACATCTGACTGACTTTCTGACTGGGATGTTGGGCTCAATGTTGAATCAACATTGTGATCAACATTGACTGCTTCTTCCCTATTTTAACTTGAAGGAGTTTCTGCAACATTGATCCTCGTAATTTAGTACATATACGAATTTATCAAATCAACCAAAACTACTACATACATACATATCAAATTAACTAAACTAACTACATACATACTTAACATACATATCAAATTACACATACATATCAAATTACTACATACATACTTAACATACATATCAAATTAACTAAACTAACTACATACATACTTAATTAATTAATATACATACTTCACTACATACATCATACTTATCGAATTAACATACATACATATTGAATTACTACATACATTCATATCAAATTAACTAAAATAACTATCAAATTACATATACAAATCAAATTAATCAAATTACATATACATATCAAATTACATATAATTGATCAAATTAACTAAACAAGCTACTACATACTTCATATAAACATACAATTGAGAATAAGTAGTCAAAAATAAAAAAAATCCCAATTTTTCAAAAGTTAGGGTTTAGAAGTAATACATTTGATTCCGAAGAAAATAGCAGATGAAATTTGAAATTGAAGGAAAAAACGAGCTCCTCGTCCAACGATCTTCGAATTGACACCAAGATTGGGAAGAATCGACAACAAATGGCCGGATTTGACGGAGGAGAAAGGGAGAAAAACGAAGGAGAAAAATGGCGAAAATGGCTTCTGCTTCAGCCAAGATCCGATTAAAACCCTTCTGGGCCGACGGACACGTATCCGTCGGCCCAAAAGGCCGATCCGTCGCTATACTGGGCGACGGATAGTTGTCCGTCGCCCCGCAGCGACGGATAACATATCCGTCGCCATTTTTAATTTTTTTTATTTTACATATAAATATTAACGACGGATAATTTATCCGTCGTTAATATTTAATTTTTTTTTAAAGTCAAACACCGGGCGACGGATTAATAAAATCCGTCGCCCGTATAGCTACGGATAAAATTATCCTTCGCCAAATCTAGCGATCCGTCGTCCCTTTCCATCGTTTTAGCCCAGTAATCTTGTAGTGGAGGGATCTGATTCAGTACTTGTCGTAACCTGTTTTTCTGATTCAGTATCTGCCCTGTTTTGTTGTACTAGATCCGCACCTGTGTCACAGAATTTCTAAACAAAAGGCATAGAATCATCAAAAGTAACATTAACAGTTTCCTGAACAGAATGAGTCCTTGGATTGTAAACTCTATAAGCATGATTGTTTAGAGAATACCCAACAAAAATTCCTTTGTCACTCTTAGAATCAAACTTACCCAGATGATCCCTATCATTTTGCATATAACAAGCACACCCAAACACATGGAAATACTTCAGATTTGATTTCTCGCCATTCAAGATCTCGTAAGGAGTAGTTGAAGTTCCTGGTCTAAGATAGACTCTATTGATTATATGGCAAGCCGTATTAACCGCTTCAGCCCATAACCTTTTTGACAGATTCATGGAACTTAACATGACCCTAGCCATTTCTTGTAAGGTTTGTTAGGAATATCTGTTTAGATTTTGATCAACAACTTAATGACTTATCTTAGCTCAGAAAGGTGGTTAGTACTCTTGGTTCGCTTGAACATTGTAAAAGAGAAAACTCACTAAGTATGATAGTCTAGCAGATCTTGTATAGGATGTTAGGTCTCAAAATGTAATTTATTTTCTAAAGAAGACCAAGAAGAAGACTTCCAGCAGGAAAAATTCAACGGATTTGAAGATTTGAAGACTGCACAAGATTGCTGAAGACAAAGGTTTTTCAGATACCTATGTCCAGATATCTTGAAGAAACAAGTGTTTCGAAACACAAATGTTGCAAAAGATATCTGAGAATAAAAGGATTCTGAGACGAGGAAAGTGCCCACAGATATCTACACTCAGATACCTTAGATATAAACTATGTTTCTGAAAGAGAAATATTTTATACCAAAGTTGTTTCAACAAATGGTATCTGGAGTTGTGATAATCAATGGAAAATAACATGCAAAGTTTCAGAAAACTCTGAGTGTATAAAGATCTCTGATACCATGCATAGTTCCGTTGGTACTATAGGACAAAATATAGTACAGTGCATTAAATGCGCAGACAGAAATGTCTGAACAAAAACGGTAGCTTCTGAAGAAGAAGACAAACCTGCTACAGTACTATATTAAGATATCAATAGTTTGAAATTGAGTTAAGTCTAACGGATACTATTCAAACGGCACTCAAATTCATCTATAAATACCAGCACTTAGACTGCTTGAGACCACACCTTAGAACACACAGAACACTGAACTTACATTGAATACTCACACACAAGATCTCTCAAGCAAACTACTTACCTTCAAGCTTTCTGTTGCGACCAAAGCTCTTGATTCTAAGTAGCACAAAAGTTCTAAGTGTCCTGATCCTTAACAAGCATTGTTATATGTGAAGGAGTTGAACTAAGATTTCATATCTGAGATTCATTCTCTGGAACACTTACCATAGACTTGGGTCAGTAGAGAACAAGATACCATACATTGAAAAGTGTATTAAGTATACTTGATTCATAGAGCTATCTGAATAACTGAATAAGTTATTTAAGAAGCTCACCTGATAAACAAACCTAAAACCAACACCATATTCGGCGTGAAGTATATGAAGTACTTAGTTTGGGAAACTAAGGAATAACTCCAAGGTTGCTGAGCACAGGAAGTACTTAGCTTGGGACGCTAAGGAATAGCTCAAAAAGGTTTCTGAGTACACGAAGTACTTAGCTGTGAAAGCCGAGGAATAACTCAGGGGGAACACTTTGGGAACCTAGTGTATTTAGGAATCAAGAGAAGATATCTGTAAGGTTAACTCATTTATCTGTCTTAGTGGATTCTAGGTCTGAGAAAGGCCGAAGTGGATTAGTTGAAGAATTACGCCACCTTCAGATACCACTATAAAAAGACTTGTGTTATTTACTTTCTGCAGTTTATTACTTGCTTTACTTATCTTGCAAAGTACTTACACACATCTTGCTGAGCACGTGCACTTATCACATAAAATTCTTCCGCTCTTTGAAATTAAGTATCAGATATCTGAGAAACTGTGTTTATCGACAAAAGTTTTAAAAGACTATTCACCCCCCCCCCCCCCCCCGCTAGTCTTTTACTTTGCCGTTATCTGGACCAACAAGTGGTATCAGAGCAGGAGGTTCCCAAGCCTTCTGCACTGAACCTAGATCCCAGATAAGTGTCCACTAACAGCTTTTCACCTACACTTGATTTGTTTGTTAAGTGTGTTTGCTGCAGGATGTCTTTAAGTAACGCCCCAATTCTCAAGCCAGAGAATTATGAAAAATGGAAGAACAACATGACGCTCCACCTAGAAGCCATCAGTGACGAAATGATCGAAGTAATAAAGAATGGCACAATAGTCATTCAACAACTCAAGCAAGTCATAGAGGTGTCTAATGGCAGAGACAGAGAACAAAGCGATGGGTCTTCCGCAGACGAATCGTCAACCATTGGGAGACCTACCGGTCAAGTTATTCTGAACCAAAGCCGAGAGCTCTGGACATCGGAAGATGCAAGAGAAATCGAATGGATGGTCGGGCTCGTAATATCATCATCGTTCTACTCGAGCACATACAATTAAAGCGTAGGTGCAAAACGGTAAAGTGGCTGGCGGTGATTGAAGAATTACAGACGGCATTGAGAAAACAAAGGAAAATAAGTTCGAAGTTTTGAAGCTCAAATTCCAAAACTTTAAACAAGGTCCCACAGAGACTCTTGAAGAACTAGATTTCCGGTTTACAACACTTATGAGTGACATGGCTGCACTTGGTGAAAGTAATAGATATACCCAGTCAGAAAAAATTAAGACTATTGTGAGGAGTCTAAATCAAAACTGGGAGCACACAAAGTTTTTCTACTTTAACCAAGGAATGCCAGATATCACTCCTGTGGAACTTTTCTCTCACCTTGCCACTGTTGACTATGAAACAACTCAAAGAGAACAAACAACTGAAAAGTTGCAGAATGTTGCTCTAGTTGCTCAAGGAACTTCTGAAAAGAAGAAAAGCAAGGAAGTGACTGAGGATGCGCTTGCTGTAAAGCAAATGGGTAAATATGTCAGTCGGGAAATTGAGAGAAGAAAAGCCAAAGAGAAGCTGAAAAAGAATCTAGGCTCAAACTATCACCAGTACAAAAATATGCAAAGCTCGCTGAACAAGTCGGCTCAGAAAGCATCAAGTACTGAGGAAGCAGAAATCGGAAACGATATCTGTTTCTATTGTCAGAAACCTGGTCATTTCAAGAAGGATTGCCCTGTCCTCAACAATCCAAAGACAGGTGACAAGAAAAACAGAAGAATCTTCATGAAAGTGCAGTATGCACTTATATTTTGATAATCTTGTCTTGCAATAATCAGTTCCAAGTTTGTGTTTGTTGTTGTTTGTGAAGCTGCAGGATTATCAATGTTGTATAACATTGTGACAGGATAGAATTCAATGTTGGCATAACATTGAAGATATAGCATTGCCGCAGACATCGAAGACAAAGCACTTTGGACAGGATACTTGGACTGGAAGTATTGACAAAACGAACAAGAATTGATTTAAGGAAAAAGAACAGCTTGAGGTGAAAGCAAGAAGGAATATATTTTATGAAGAATTGAAATATGGAAATTTCCTTCTATGCGCATTTTGAAGAAAACAAGTAAAAGGAAAAATTGCCTTTGCCAAGATCCTATTGCCTTTCGACATAGATGGAAGAGGTCGACATCTCAAGTATATATATGCAAGGATTCAGCAAAGCAATGTTTGAGCTTTTTGAAAAAATAAAAAGAGATTTTAGGCTTCTTGTTTTCTGCTAGCTTTAGAGTTTGTCTAAGAGTATTCATTGTTGGAATAACTCTTTCAAACATCGACCTAGAATAGCTTTTACTGTTGGTTCTTCTAGGGCTAGTTTTGGTTGTTTAATCAATCGTTTGTGATTGTATTAAACCTAGTTGATTAGATCTACTTTTCCTGTCAGTAGATATTTTGCCTAAGGCCCTGCCAATATATTTTTATATATATTGGCTTGGTAATAGAAGTTACTTTATTCATCATTGCTATCATTTCTTGTAGACATTGTTGAACAACATTGTTGGCAACATTGTCTATTGATCTTGTTTCAAAGTACCAATCCGGGATCCTAAGTTTTAACAAGTGGTATCAGAGCCAGCCACCTAACTACTAGTGTCTGGATTTGGTACTACTACAATGGATGCAAACTATAATAGACCTCCTGTGCTTGATGGGTCCAACTACCATTACTGGCAAATTCGGATGAGGACATACATCAAGTCCCTTGATGGCCGTGCTTGGAGATCCATTCTGGAAGGATACACCTGGCCAACTGAAGGACCTGATGCTGATGGTGACATTGTCCCCATACCTGAAGAACGCTTCTCTGCAGGTGACATACTTCTTAGCTCTTATAATGAAAAAGCTTTAAATGCTATCTTTGGTCATGTAGATTCTCATATGTTTAAAATCATTCAAAACTGTACTACTGCAAAACAAGCTTGGGAATTACTTCAGAGTCATTGTGAAGGGGATGCTAGTGTCAAACAAACTAAACTTAGAATGCTTTGGTCTCAATTTGAAAATCTAAGAATGGCGGAGGAAGAAACCATTGACTCCTATTTTGAAAAACTTTTGACTCTCTCAAATGAAGTCCAAAGACTGGGAGAAGCTATTTCTAATAGGCAACTTGTTTCCAAAGCTGTTCGATCTCTTTCCTCAAGATTTAATACCAAAGTCACTATTTTGGAAGACACTCATAACTTGGCAACTATGGATTTTCATACCCTGTTGAACAATTTGAAAAACTTTGAATTAAATGAAAATGAGAGACAAGGTATGAAAACTCATAGTATTTCCCTTCACTCTGTTTCTAAAGCAAAACCTTCAAAGCCTGATAGTAGTAGTGATGAGTCTGACAATATGACTGAGGAAGCTTTCAACAATCTTGTAAGGAAGTTCAACAAACTTAGATTCAGGAAAAACTCTGGTCAAGGATCCTCAAGTGGAACTAAAACTTTCAAAAAGAAAAACAATACTTTCAAAACTGGTTCTGCTTCCAAAACGAGCTCTGAATCTGATTTCGATCGCACTCCTCTGAGTAAGATTAGATGTTTTGAATGCCAAGGGTGGGGTCATTATCAAAATGAATGTGCTAACAATCTCAGAAAAGAGAAAAAGAATCTTCTTGCTTGTCTCAGTGATGACTCAGATGAAGAACAGGAAGATGAAGAAAAAGAAGATGATTCAACCACCAATGCCAGAGCTCTCCGCTCATCCACTTACCATGTTGATGACCAATGTTGGGACAACATTGTCAAGACAACATCAGGAATAGAAATCTTCTTTGACTATGATGACTCTGAGAACTGTGAAATTTTGGCACTAACCAAACCTGAGAAGTCAGGAATATCTAATGTTTTATGTCTACATGGTTCTGTGGATTTTGATATAGATAGTCCTTCAGAAGAGGAAGGTAATGCAGATCAAATGGTGAAGGATCTGCAACAGATGTATGAGAAACTCTTCAGTGAATGGAAGACTCTCAGAAAACTCCTCAAGAAAACTGAGAAGGAGAACCACAATCTGAAAGACACCATTGTCAAACTAGAAGCTGAATTAACAAAGGACTCTGAGCTGTTCAAGGTAATCTCTGAGCTAGATAATGAAAAGAAGGTAATTGCAAAATGGAACTCTTCTACTTCTAGACTTAATGAGATGCTTGATGTGAACAATGATAGGACCACTGGTTTAGGGTACACAAGTAGTTATGATGAACTTGGGAGCAACATGAACGACACTGTTGACACTGATACCTCAAAAGTTGTCAAACCTCTTTCTGAGCTCATAAAAGGTCCTACATTTGTCAAAGAAAAAGCTTTGTTTGTGTGCACTTACTGTCTTAAATCAGGTCACAAAAAGCCTTACTGCTTCAAGTACCAAAAGGACTTAAAGAGTGAACATGTTGAAACCTCCAACCTCAGTAATCTCTCCACAATTCCCTCCTATCCAGTTTCCAGCAGACAAAACAGTGATGCTAGTCGCAATGTTGTGACAACATCCACTTCAACAGAGACTGAAAGATGTAATCTTAAGACTCTAAAGTACTTTCCTAGTTCTCCTAAACAAGACAAATCTCCAGGACAGATAAGAAAACACAAGAGTGTTTCGAAACATGTTTGGGTAGCTAAAGAAAATCATACTTGCAATGTTGCTTTTTCTGTTGCTACTTCCCCTAACAATGCAGGAAAATGGTACTTCGACAGTGGTTGTTCTAGGCACATGACCGGTAACCCGTCAAATCTGTCAAACTTTGTAGCTCAAAAGACAGGTACGGTAACATATGGAGGAGGATACCAAAGCAAAATACTTGGAAAGGGAACACTATGCCTTAAAGGATATCCGAAACTCTCGAATGTTCTTCTTGTTGAAGGGTTAACTGCTAATCTTGTTAGTATAAGCCACATGTGATGATGATCTGAAAGTCAAGTTTGATAAACGTTCTTGTAAAGTTTATACTTGTGTGGACAAATTAACCGTAATGACAGGTGTGAGATCACAGGACAACTGCTATGTGATGGACATTCCTCTCAAATGCAATGTTGCTCAACATGATGATGCAACACTGTGGCATAAGAAATTGGGACATGTCAACTACAGAAATCTGGAGAAGATAATAAAAAATAATGTGGTGACAGGAGTGCCAAAACTTACCAATGTAGGGAAACATGTGTGTGGCGACTGTCTTATGGGAAAACAAACCAAGGTGACACATCAGCCACTTCTGATTGAAGGACAACAAAGAGGTACTTTTAACTGCTTTGAACTCCTGCATATGGATCTCATGGGTCCTATAGAAGCTAAAAGTTTAGGAGGAGCCTGGTATATCTATGTTATAGTTGATGATTTCTCTAGATACACTTGGGTCAATTTTTTGAAAGAAAAATCAGAAACTTTTGAATCCTTCAAAAACTGGCATACAAAATGTTGTAATCAGTACTCTACTCTTGTTCAAAGAATTCGATCTGACCATGGTAAAGAATTTGAGAATCAATTCTTTGATAAGTACTGTGAAAAGAAAGGAATCATGCATGAATACTCAGCTCCTAAGACACCACAACAAAATGGTGTTGCTGAAAGGAAAAACAGGACTCTTCAAGAAATGGCCAGAGTGATGTTGAGCTCAATGAACCTATCAAAAAGGTTGTGGGCTGAAGCTGTGAACACTGCTTGTCACATAATCAATCGTGTCTATCTTCGTCCAGGTTCTCTAACCACTCCCTATGAGATGTTGAAAGGTAGAAAGCCCAATCTCAAGTACTTTCATGTATTTGGATGTGTGTGTTACATACTCAATGATAGAGAACACCTAGGGAAGTTTGATGCTAAAAGTGACAAAGGAATCTTTGTAGGATACTCTCAAAATAGTCAAGCATATAGAATATACAATCCTAGATTGCAGACTATACAAGAGTCTGTGAATGTTTCTTTTGATGACTCTGAGCCCTATGCACAGAAGAAGATCTCTGCAGGTGCTGAACAGGTTATTGAATCAACCTCTGACTCTTCTACACATGAGAACGTACCAGAAACTGTGCCTCCTGCTGCTGATCAAAATGAAAGAACCCATGTTGTGGGCAATGTTGTGCCAACATCCCCTCTGTGCAATGATGACTCAACATTAAATTCAACACCCCAGATTTACACTCATGATGAAGAACAAGCTGATCCTCATAATGAAACTGAGGCTGAATCTGACAATCCATCCAGCAACAATGCTGCACCTATGTCTCCTGACTCACGAAAGGATCCTCCTCCTAGAATTCGCAAAGATCATCCCAGTTCCCAAGTAATTGGAAATCCAAGAGGAAGGACATTGAGGGAAAACACGCGCAAAAATTATAAGGAGACACTCAGACTTGCTGAAATATGTCACTCTATACAGCAAAAACAGGAAGGCCTCTTTATCTCTCAAGAGAAATATGCCAAGAATCTTATCAAAAAATTTGGTCTGGAAAATGCCAAACCTTGCAGCACTCCCATGGCTACATCTCTGAAACTCAGCAAAACCGATGTTGGGGACGATGTTGACCCAACATTGTACATATCAATGATTGGAAGTCTCTTGTATCTTTCAGCCACCAGACCGGACATCATGTTCTCTGTTTGTGTGTGTGCCAGGTATCAATCCAAACCCAAAATATCTCACTTAACTGCTGTCAAAAGAATCATTAGATATATATCAGGAACTGTTAATCTTGGATTATGGTATGCATGTGATTCAAACACTAATCTATTGGGATTTAGTGATTCTGATTGGGCTGGTGACTTAGATGATCGAAAATCAACTAGTGGAGGTTGTTTTTATCTTGGACCAAATCTTGTGTCATGGTATAGTAAGAATCAAAATTGCGTGTCTCTCTCTCTTTGAATCAATATGTAGCGGCTGGGAGTTGTGTGTCTCAATTAATTTGGCTGAACAATATGCTGCATGAATATGGGTTTCAAAGTGACACTCTTTTGCTGTTTTGTGATTTAACCTTAGTGCCATTCACATATCCAAGAACCCTGTTCAACACTCACGCACCAAGCATATAGACATTCGACATCATTTTCTTAGAGACCTAGTCTCCAAACAAATAATTGACATACAACACATTGATACCACAAATCAGTTAGCTGACATTTTCACAAAGCCCCTTGATAAAGAGAGATTCTTCAGTTTGAGAAGGTCTCTTGGCCTTTGCACTATTTGATAGGATTTGCTGCAAGCAATGTTGACATAACATCCTGGTCAACATTGTCTTCTATGTTTACCTAGTGTTGTCTTTCTTTTATTCTTTTAGTCTTTTCTCTTTCTTATTCTTGTGTGTCTATGTGTTTTTTTGTGCTTCTGTGCTGGTCAATGGCTGTTCCTATTTGTAGCTTACAGTGGTGATGCTTAGGTTTTGAAAGGCTGCTTGAAACCAAGGTTGAAAGGTATCGAGTCTCCTGTGTGTTTGCTTTATGTAAAACCCACTTTTGCTGCTTTTTGGCCATGTTTTCTCGTACCTTGACTTGCACTTGATTTTGCCTCCTGCTCTTTGTGCTTAATAAATCTAATGAATTATGATAAAAAGGGCTCGAAGTGTTTCCGTCGAGGATCGTGTTGGGCAGGTTCCAAATAC
Source organism: Plantago major (assembly GCA_026545765.1). Classification (NCBI taxonomy): domain Eukaryota; kingdom Viridiplantae; phylum Streptophyta; class Magnoliopsida; order Lamiales; family Plantaginaceae; genus Plantago; species Plantago major. Next base: position 27,511,578 of record CM048839.1, on the reverse strand, counting down.
TATCCAAATATCGACGTGGCCAATGTGTCATATGTCGTGAGGGTTGATGGCCTGTACTGGAAACCGACACGCACAAAAGTGTCGATTATCGTAATGCTGCTGGTTCACTTTCTGAGTACCAAGTCACCCACTGTGGTAAACTGAGTGATCTCTATGCCATGAGACGTGTGTTTGCCTAACTCCGCATAGGCTTCGGCTTTGGAGCGGATTCATACGTGTTTCAATTATTTGACATGGTTCAAAGTCTCATGGTCACCCCCACTCACAATTCTGTTACTTGATCAATTTACTTTTTGAGGCAATGTTGAGTGTGTTTCTTTGGTATTTCTTTCTCCTTCTGTTTCGCCTGCAGCATCAGTGGTGTTAATCGAATCTGCACATCTTGAGACTTGGTTTCCTGGCTGACTTACATTAAGAGTGGTCTGATATTCCGATGTTGTCATCAATGTTGAGCCAACATCCTGGTCAACATTGCCTGTGCTGGAAGTACCTTCTTTGCTGTGTTTTTGTGTGCTCTTTCTGTGTTTTGGGTTGGGTTTGAGGGGGAGTAATTTTGTGTCTTGGGTAATCTGGTAAAATGTAAAGTGTAAAATATAATATCTTACTCTTATCTGACCTTGATTTGTTTCCTAAAACAAAAATGTACCTCCCTAGGTTGAGTTTTGAGAACCTTCTTCATTCTTGACCTAATTGATACGGTGGTCATTTGCTTTCCTTAATCTCATATTAACAGCTGTGTACAGATCTTGGTTTGTGTTTTTGATATATATGATTATGATCCTTTGAGCAAACCAACCAAAAACACTCCTCCAACCATATTACCACTACCTCTCTCATTAGCCCACTTCTCCACCACTCACAAAAACTGCCATCCTTCTAAACCACTCTCTTACAAAAAAAAAAAAAAAAAAACAAAAAAACAAAAAATTTTTTTTTTCCCTGTATTTACTTCCTACTCCCAAAACCCTTCACCTTCCTCTCACCTTACTCTCTTGTCACTCTCAACCAAAACTCCTCTCCCGCTCTTTCTTCCTCAACTCTACTTTCACGACCCAAACAATGTCGTCCCCGACAAAACCCGTCTTGCCCGGATTTTCATTGCAAACACCTGAGGGGGAGCAAGCTTATCCTCTTCCCATTCGTTTGAACCGGCCGATTTTGAGATTCAGTCTATAATTGTGAGGATTCGAAGATAGTCTTGAAAACCCTCATCCCATGCAAAACCACCATCTCCAAAAACCCAAACAGAGTCATCACCATCAAACCCCTCTGAATTTGCTGCAGAAACCCTTGTTAAATTGGGGAGCATGCCAGTCGACTTGCCACAAGATCTGAGGGATGATGATGAAAGCCCAATGGGGATAGAGAAAGATGCTCCCATGGAGGATGCTGGGAAAGATGTTGGACATCCCGAAATTCAACATGCAGATCTGCGAAAACCCCAAAACCACTGTTGAAGAAGGTGATGTACAACAACTGACAAACAGGGAAACGGCCATCTTGATGGCACGAATGATGAGAATCAGACCAGCATGCATTCTGAAAATGTTGAGAAACCCGCAGATGAGCCTACTATTGAACTAGTTGAAGTGGAAGATTGGCAGTCAGATGACTCAGAGAAAACTGAGAGTGATCCAATGAATATAGATGAGGATGTTGTTGCAACATCAGCTGCTCATGATGATAACAATGATGAAAGCTCTAATGATATGGAGGATTATGAGCCAGAAACTGAAGATGACTCTAAGGATGAGTCAATGGTTGAAGAAGAAGATCTGAGAAACTCAGATGAAAGCTCAGATGACTCTGAAGATTATGAAGCTGAGACAGAGGAAGAATCTGAAGAAGAATCACTTGATGATGAGGATGTCATTCTTGGAGAAGACCAGATTGAAGACCCTGAGGTAAATGATCTATCCTCTGAACCTGTGTTTACAGATGGTTCTGATTGGGATGAAGATGCAGTTTCTCATTTGTTCTATGATAACAAGAATCTAGAAAAATATGAGAAAATCAAAAACAATGCTATAGATGTTGAGAAGATAATTAAAGAGGACTCATTTGAAGAGTATAACTTGGTTGCCTATCTGAAGAAAAGGAATCTCTATTATGCTGTTACTCAATATGCTGCATTTGTTCCTGAAATCATAAGAGAATTCTATGCCCATTTATCTGAAAATTTTGGTAGTGAAGGGCATGGTAAGCATCACTGTGTGTACTTGAGAGGTGATGTATTCTTCTTGACTTCTAAGGATATCAATACTGTGCTGCATAGAAATAGGGATGAGATTGAGACTCCTGTGGAGGTAACTATGGATGAAATTGCAAGAGAGCTAACTGCAGGAAAATTAAAATCTTGGCCTACTGGAACTCTAGATCTGAAATATTGTTGTTCTCTAGTATCTGTTCTTGCCAGGATCTGCCTGTACAACTGGTTGCCATCTTCCAATAACAACAAGCTCAGCCAAGAGGCAGCCATGTTGCTTTACAGGATTAAAATGGGTTACAATGTCAATCTGGGAGAAAGGATTCTCAAGCATCTAGAAAATTCTAAGAATAGAGGGATCAGAGGCCATTTGATTCTTCCATCCACTATATTTGCTGTTCTTCAGATGCAGGGTATTGAGGTTAAAGCCAATGATGTCTATCATTCCAACTTTAAGTCTATCACAGTCACCAAACAACTACTGGAAACACATGACAGGATCTGTGATCTTCCTTGGGTAGATCCTGATGTTTCTGTGAACATGGATGTGGAGGAGAATATGCCTCTTTCTACTGGAAAAACTGATGCACCAGAAAGCTCTGTAGTTGCAGCTCAACATTCCAATGTTGACTTATATGTTGGGACAACATTGACTCCTAACATTGAAACTCTGTCTGCAGGTATTTTAACTGAACAGGACAAGCTGATTCTGGAGCAAATCAAAGGGCTTGATGAGCAGATCTCAAACAATCTGAAGTTTAGAAGTACTCTAGTTTCTTTTCTTTCCTCACAAAAAGGGGGAGAATAGATAACTTGAGTTCATTCTTAATAGATAACTTGAGTTCATTCTTATTGTTGAACAATTATATTTTTTTGTGGGTCTGTAATATTTTAAATTCTCCTGAATATTTCTTAAGATGTCTGGTTAAGGGGGAGAATAGATCTTTAGTAGTTCTTAGTTATGTTTCTATGATCTGATCTCTTGTTTTGTTTTGTGATGAAAGACTAAGATTAAGGGGGAGATTGAAAGTGCAGTATGCACTTATATTTTGATAATCTTGTCTTTCAATAATCGCCCAAGTTTGTGTTTGTTGTTGTTTGTGAAGCTGCAGGATTATCAATGTTGTATAACATTGTGACAGGATAGAATTCAATGTTGGCATAACATTGAAGATATAGCATTGCCGTAGACATCGAAGACAAAGCACTTTGGACAGGATACTTGGACTGGAAGTATTGACAAAACGAACAAGAATTGATTTAAGGAAAAAGAACAGCTTGAGGTGAAAGCAAGAAGGAATATATTTTATGAAGAATTGAAATATGGAAATTTCCTTCTATGCGCATTTTGAAGAAAACAAGTAAAAGGAAAAATTGCCTTTGCCAAGATCCTATTGCCTTTCGACATAGATGGAAGAGGTCGACATCTCAAGTATATATATGCAAGGATTCAGCAAAGCAATGTTTGAGCTTTTTGAAAAAATAAAAAGAGATTTTAGGCTTCTTGTTTTCTGCTAGCTTTAGAGTTTGTCTAAGAGTATTCATTGTTGGAATAACTCTTTCAAACATCGACCTAGAATAGCTTTTACTGTTGGTTCTTCTAGGGCTAGTTTTGGTTGTTTAATCAATCGTTTGTGATTGTATTAAACCTAGTTGATTAGATCTACTTTTCCTGTCAGTAGATATTTTGCCTAAGGCGCTGCCAATATATTTTTATATATATTGGCTTGGTAATAGAAGTTACTTTATTCATCCGCTGCTATCTGTTTACTGTAGACATTGTTGAACAACATTGTTGGCAACATTGTCTATTGATCTTGTTTCAAAGTACCAATCCGGGATCCTAAGTTTTAACACTTCAAAAGAAGTCAGAGAGCTATGCTCACTGAAGAAAGGAAAAAAGATTCAAATCCAACTGGATGCTCTAGATATTGAATCTGATTCTGAGGATGAGGATTCAGATGTTTCCACACTGCCTTCCCCAGAAATGTGCGGTGTCTCTCATGAAGTAACTGACTTTGGTAAAAAGAAGAAAGAAGTGTGTGGAATGGCTGAAGAAATCTTTCCAGATATCTCCAACATTGAACCTTGTCTAATGGCTGATGAGGTAACACATACTTCCTGTTATACTTATGAAAGTGATGAAGAGGGAATCAAAGATCTGGAAAAACTCAAAAGAGAACTTGATCTCTACGAAAGAGAATTTCTAATTATCCGAGCTAGATCCGAGAGTTTTGAAGAAGAAAAGAATTCTCTTGAAAAGGAAAATTCTCAATCAATCAAGATATCTGAGAAAAAAGGATGCTGAAAATGCATTTCTCAAGGCTCAGATATCTGAGACCGAAAAGTCACATAAAGAAGCAATGGCCAATCTTCAAAATAAATGTGAAGATCTTCTTTCTGAGAATAAGAAACTCAAAAAGAAAGAACTATCTTTTCAATCTTATGCCAAAGCTAGTGACACTCTTACTGAAGTATAATCTTATTTAAGAGATCCTTCAGAAAAGAGAGGACTTGGGCTGGACACACACACAGACAGTTCCACCACTCTGAATAAGAGTAATGAAGGACGAACATTTGTCTGTGCTCAGCAAGGTGATTCCCAAACAATCTATAGTATCGATCAGAAAGCTAAGATTGTCGACAAAGGAAAGGCAGTTGCGACTAAGACTTTGTGGGAAAAACAAGTCCAAAGGAAAAATGTGGGAAATATCTCTGAAAAGAAACATAACACTGAAAAGTGTAATCACCCACAGTGCTATGTCTCTCAAAAAGGAAAAATTGCAGGAGCTGACAAATTCTCCTATGTCACGTTTTCTGGAAAGAAAATAGATTATCCAGAGACTAGCAAAGCCACTGAGAAGAGATCTCAGATAGCACCAGGTGCTCGGAACGGTATTGGCTATAAAGCCATCGGGAAACAACTTGCTCGTGAATACAAACAAGAGCAAGAACGATGGTTAAAAGCTAAAATTGCTCACAGCAATTATCAGAAGTGGAAGACAAATCAAGCCACTGAAAATCTGAATGCCAGGGCTAGAAGAAATCTGGCTAGGAAAGCTAAGTTTGCTGAGAAGCAGACTCAGAAACCTGATAGGTATCTGAAAGCACCAAGTGGAGCACCAAGGAACACACCAAGGAAGAAAATAGTTCTTAACAACAATGATACAAATCATTTAACTAGGATTCCTCCTTATGTTCCTGTTAGACAAAAGAATGTTTCTAAGAAATTCATTCAAAAATGGATTCCTACTGGAAGATTCTTTAGTCCAGATGGTTCCATTGTTGGTATGAGAACCTGATCTCCTGTTTCCTGTTTTGTGCAGAACACTCTAAAGACTAATTCAAAGTGGCATTTTGATAGTGGATGTGGGAAGCACATGACAGGAGACAAAGCAAATCTGATTGACTACAAAAATTGCAATGATGGACCAATTATCAGGTTTGCTGGAGGGTATGAAAATACAACCATAGGTTTTGGCAATTTGAAGTTTGGAGCCCTTACAATCTCTGAAGTACTTCATGTAAAGGGATTGAAATATAATCTCCTAAGCATGAGTCAACTAGTGGACAAAGGGTACACTGTCAAGATCAAGTCAAAACTATGTAAAGTGATTGACAATGAGTCAAAGCAGACAGTCTTGGTTGCAAGGCGTAAAGGAAATCTTTATGTTGCTGATTGGGCATCCGCCACAACCGAAGAATGTCTCATGGTGAGTCAATCTGGCCACACTGAAGAAAATTGACTATGGCATAAAAGAATGAGTCACTTGAATTTCAAAACTCTGAATAAGCTAGCCAAGAAAGAGTTGGTGGTTGGTTTACCCAAAATGGCATATAGAAAAGAAGGTGTATGCTCAGCTTGCCAAATGGGAAAACAATCCAAAACATCTTTCAAGTAAAAAACTAGACATTCCAGTGAAAGGCCACTGCAAATGTTGCATATGGATCTGTTTGAATCCTCTGTAACTAGTTATGCAGGAAAGAAGTATGGTCTGGTTGTTGTGGATGATTACTCAAGATTCAATTAGGTTGTCTTTCTCAAACACAAATCAGATACAAGGGTTGAAATACCCAACTTGCTGAATAAGCTCGAAGTCATGAAAAATGACAAGGTATCTGTAATCGTACCATGATGCGAAGTTTGTGAACCAGTACATAAAAGAGTTTTGTACCTGCAAAGGTATACAACATCAACTATCTTCTGTAAGAACACCACAACAAAATGGTGTTGCTGAAAGAAAGAATAGGACCCTAAAAGAAGTAGCAAGAACAATGCTTGCTGACACTGAAATAAGTGAAATTTATTGGGTTGAAGCTGTAAACACAGCGTGCTACACTCAAAATAGATGTATGATTAACAAACACCATGACAAAACTCCTTACGAGCTTTTCATTGGTAGACCCCCTAGTATCAAACATCTAAGGGTGTTTGGTTGCAGATGTTTCGTTCTTAACAATGGAAAAGAATACTTGAGAACATTTCAACCGAAGGCAGATGAAGGAGTATTTCTTGGCTATTCTCTGAATAGCAAAGCCTACAGAATCTACAACAAAAGAACGCAAAAGATCGAAGAATCTGTTCATGTAGTATTCTATGAAGGAAACAAGAAAGTACTCTTGAATGATGATCTCTCAGATAGGTTCAAAGAACTAATGATTAAAGACTCTGAAAAAGGATCCTCAAAAGGAAACAATTCTATCATTCAAGTAGAGGATGAGTCTGACGATGAAAAGTAACCTATGCTTAGTAACAACCAGATGACTCTAAGACATGATGAAGAATTTCCTATGAGAATTCCAGAAATGGAACAGGTTACTGAGAATGTTCATCATGGAGAGGTATCTGAAAATGAGATTGCTGAAATGCAAGATTCAGATATCTCTAACACTGAAAAATTGTCAGATATCGATGGCATTTTCCATGTGTCAGATATCTTAGATACTGCACAAGTATCTCATCAAGATCATACTGATTCACATACAAATCAAAATGATATTGATCCTACTAGTTCAAAACCCATTATGAAATGGATAAGAAATCATCCTACATAGGATGTGATTGGTCCCATAGACCAAGGAGTTAGAACTAGAAGAGCAATTGCTGAAAAAGCAAATTGTCTCTATGGATGTTTCATCTCAAACATTGAACCAAAGACTATAGAAGAAGCATTAAAGGATCAAGATTGGATCTCTGCAATGCAAGAAGAGATGGATCAATTTGAGAGAAACAAAGTCTGGAAATTGGTTCCATTTGATGACGGAATATCTGTAATCGGAACCAAGTGGGTTTTCAGAAACAAAATGAATGAGTCTGGTGAAATAACCAGAAACAAAGCTAGGTTGGTTGCCAATGGATTCACCCAGACTGAAGGATTAGATTTCGATGAATCTTATGCACCAGTTGCAAGATTGGATGCAATAAGACTCTTTCTAGCCTTTGCAGCTCATAATGACTTTACAATTTATCAAATGGATGTCAAGAGTGCATTTCTAAATAGTGAACTTGTTGAGGAAGTCTATGTTGAGCAACCACCAGGTTTTGAAGTTTCCTCAGAAAGTAGGATGCTCTATAAGCTTCAGAAAGCTTTGTATGGGCTAAAACAAGCTCCAAGAGCATGGTATGATACATTGGCCAGATACCTACTCGAAAGTGGTTTCAAGAAAGGAGATGTTGATAAAACACTTTTCACATTGAACCATGATGGGAAACTACTTTTAGTTCAAGTATACGTTGATGACATTATATTTGGATCTAAAGACAAGCAACTTTGTGAAGACTTTGCTGAACTCATGAAAAGTAAATTCGAGATGAGCATGATGGGAGAATTGAATTACTTTCTAGGACTGCAAGTCAAGCAACTCAATGATGGAATATTCATTAGTCAAACAAAGTATGCAAAAGACATTCTCAACAAGTTCAATCTAAAGCCTTCTGAAAAGAATGCTAAGATACCTATGAGCATTGGAACAAAATGACCTATACTGAATCTGACAAGAGTGTTGAAGAACACAAGTATATGAAATTGATTGGGTCTCTACTATACCTCACTGCAAGTAGACCTGATATTCAATATGCAATTGGAGTGTGTGCCAGATTTCAGACAAATCCAATGCTGTCACACTGCAACATTGCTATGAAGATATTAAGGTATGTAAAGGGTACTGTAGAAGTTGGATTGTGGTATCCAAAAGATAGTGGATTGAGTTTGGTTGGCTATTCAGATGCAGACTATGCTGGATCATTGCTTGACAGAAAAAGCACCTCAGGAACTTGTTAATTTCTTGGTGCTAGATTAATATCTTGGTTCAGCAAGAAACAAAACTCAATTGCCACATCTACCACTGAGGCTGAATATATTGCTGCGGGATGTTGCGCTTCACAAATATTGTGGATACAACAACAACTCAGAGACTATGGATTCAATGAAGAGAAAACTCCCATTTTCTGTGACAACACAAGTGCTATTGCCATAACTCAAAACCCTAAGTTTCATGCTAGAACAAAGGACATTGATGTTAGACACCACTTCATCAGAGACCACGTTGAAAAAGGCAATATAGAGATACTCAAGATTGGCACTGAAGACCAACTTGCAAATATCTTCACTAAGTCACTACAAGAAAGTAGATTCTTAGCCTTAAGACACAGTCTTGGACTAATGGAGCTACCAAAGAACTGAAAAAGTTCAGATATCTGAAGAAGATATCAAAGGAGAGAGAAAAGGAATCTGGAACGGGTATCCAGACAAGAGAAAAGGTATTTGGAACGGGGATCTAGAAACCAAAAGCTAAAGGGTAAAATGACTATTTGAAGATCTCTGAGACGGGTACTCAGATATCTAGGTCACTCAGTGAGGGGGAATACAAAAGAGAATAGTACAACTGTCTGCAGTAAAATACTATCTTGAAATTTGAATTATTTCTATCTTTGAGAAAAACTTTGAAAAGACAACAAGTATAAGATAGAATCAGATACAACAGTGTTCTCATTCACACAGAAATGTGATTCAGATAGCTAATAGCCAACATTCATACTACTTTTACACAATGCTTGATGTCTACGACGGCTCTTACTTACACAAGCTTTAAAAACAAGCAAAGGAATCTTCTCTGTTAAGTTTAGGAGGCTTAGTTGTTCAAGTGCTATCAGAACTACGTACGACTGGAGCCATCTTCATCCACGTGTTTTAAGTCAAGCTCTACCTAACAATATAAAAGCACAATTACAATTGTTGATTGTGATCATTGCTGAAGAAGCAATGGTGACCCTTGATGAAATGGGCGATTGATCTTTATGGCGGAGATTAATTCTCGGTAAATAGTGGACTGTTGAAATCCCAACATGGCCCACTATGCATTTAATGCCGAACAAGATTTTACCCACGCCTGTCTGCAATACACAGATACTTACACCCAAAATTGATTTGTATGTATATGTCTGTTGAGATTTCATTGCTATATATATAGGATTTTGGCAAAAGAAATCACTTTCGCCTAATCCAACATTCCGACTTGCACAAGAATAGCAAAAACCATTCTATCATCTCTGCAAATCTCTGCTCCCAAATTAGTTCTTCTGCAAAGAATCACTAATCTTACACCTTAATCTCTTTCAAACTTCGAAAAACTTACAATATATAAAGAGATGGCCCCCAAACGATCAACGACCCAGAAATCCCAAAGTACTACCACTGGTATTGCTGAAAAGCAAGCACCAGAGTTGGTAGTTATCAACAATCGATTGGTAGGGAACTTCAATCCCGATCATTGGACTTCAAATCACAGAATGATTTGGGGTGGTGCCATGATCGAGGAATACCTCACTGCTGCTGTTGAGACTCAAGCCGACAGAAAACTGATACTTGACATGCTTGAAAAGGCAAAAATCAAGGGTTTTCTATCAACTCTACCCAGTAAAATCTCTTCACTAGATGTGTTAGAATTCTACAACAACTCTAGGATTATATCCTGTGTTTCTGAAGGCACTGCAATAGTGTCTATCAGAACTTCAGTCCAAGGAAAGGAAATCCTTCTAGACTTAACAACTTTCTGCAAGTTGTTTGACCTTCAAAATCTTGGAAAAGGAGTTTGAAATAGACACCAAGGATGATGATCTCCTTGAAGGTGTAAAACAACTGTACAATGATGTGTGTAATCTTGAAAAATCAGATACACCCACTGACTTCAAGCTTGCTGACATCAGAACCAGACATCTGTTGGTTCACTGGGATGTGTTGGCATGCATTCTTCATAGATGCTTTGATGGTCTACAAGGAGGTGCTGACCAAATAAGCCAAGAACGCTGGATAATGATGTTCTTGTTGCAACAACAAGACAAAAGGCTGGAAAACCCTTTCAATTGGGGAAAGTATGCCTTTATGAAATTTGTGAAGAAGATTCAAGGCTTTGAGCCTACAATCGCTAAGGGACTTGCTGAGCCAAAGACCACAGTAAGTTATGGTCTAAAGATATGCTACTTGCTGGAAATGCTTGGCATTGAGCTCAGAGAGAAGGCAGACATTGCCAACAGTAACCTACTCTACAAATATGAGTATACGAACATGATGAAAAAGGTTACTGGATCTCAGAAAGGTTCCAAGAAGCGAAAGACTGAAGAGGTATCTGAGGGAAAAGTTGCGACCAAGAAGCCCAGAACTTCACGAAAGAAGTCTGCTGGCAAATCAGAAGGCACACCCATTGAGGCTGTCGATTCCCAGATACCTGCCATAGCTGCTGATGAACTCATAAATGCAGATGAACTCATCAATGCTGCAAAAGAGGTATCAACTACTGAACAAGTAGACTCAGCAAGAGAAAGTGCTTTCAGAAATGTGAAGACTATTGCCGAAAGCCTTGCTGATGAACTTATCAATGCTGCTAAAGAAAGTAGTGATAGATACCAAGCCCTATCTGCAGAAACCGCAGGGATTATGGACCAATCAGTTCCTAATGAGAGCTCTGACGATGAAGATGATGACCTAGTCATCTCTCAAGTCCTAGAAAAATCGAAAAGGGCTAAGGTTACTGAAAAAGTAACTGGTGTAGAGGTATCTGAAGAAGAACCTACACCACAGGTTGCTGAACAAGCACCTGTTACAAAGGTTGCTGAAGAAGCAACAGAGTCCAAGGTCACTGGACAAATTACACCATCAGAGCAAGAAAGACTAAAGCATATTGAAGATGCTCTGATGAGTGATAGCTTAGTGTGGAGGATACTGCCATTGCCTCAACACTCAACAGTCTGTCTCAAGCACAACAACCACAACAGCCAGATGTGAATACTGCTGAAATGGTACTTGAGCTGCAGATACCAGCATCTTTCATTGCTGAAGAAAATCCTACAAAAGAGCAGGTTCCCCAACTCAATGAGAGGAATCAAACTGAGACATCTGCTCAGAATGATCAACCAGGGGAGGCAACTGAGTTGCATACTCAGGCAAGGTCTGAAGTACCTGAAACTTCAAACAAAGAAGATGAAATGGAACAACAAGACCAACGCATAGAAGGGTCACAAGTTCCAGAGACCAATCAGCCTGACATTACTCAGGTATCTGAATGGTTTAACTCTCTACTTGTGATATTTTGTGCCACATAATCTTGTTATTTAATAAAATTTCTTTGTTACAGGCTGATTTAGACACACGAGAACAAGAGGAAGCTGAAAAGCTTGCCTCAGAAACTGAGAAGGAGGTTTCCACTCTCTCACAACTTAAGGAATCTGAGCCTGTGCTACAGGTGATAAAGACTTCCTTAAGATATAATTTTTCAGATATTCGTTAATACACTTGACTAATAAGTGTTTGTTTCTAATAGGCTCCAACTGAGAAGAAAAATGAAGAGACTGAAAAGTCTATCTCTTCAGAGAGGAATCCAGAGGCTTCCAAGGCCTCTGAGGAACAAGTATCTGAACCTTCTGTAGAGAAGGTATTTCATTTAGATATTCATACTCCTCAAAGAACAATCTCTGATCATTTTTCTTAGACTAACACATTCTACTTAACAGGCTCAAACAGAAGTAGAAGTTTCTGGGGAATTGCCCACTCAATCCCCTCAACCAATGGAAATTGATGAGGCCACCAAACCTTCATCACCCGAGAGAATACCAGAGACTGTACAAGTTTCTGAGAGACAAGTATCTGAGCCTCCTACAGTGGAGGTGATTGACATCTCAGATATCAATTTGTCTAAGTGTTTCTCTCCTGATAAATTTCTAAGTGTGTTGCTGTATTTTATTCTCAGGTCAAAAAGAAAGAGAGGATGCTGATGATCAAACTACCAAGTCTCCTCCTCGCACCAAGATATCTGAGGCACCTGGAACCTCAGTAGTCCAACCTTCTGAGCATGTTGCTGTTGCACAGGTAACACAGATACTTGACTACTCTGAAACCCAAATATCTACACAAATTTTGAAACTAACTCAAAACTCACTCTTTCAGGCTCAAACAAGTGCCACGAAGGTCCATGATGATGAGAAAAAGGACCTACTTCCTTTCTTCAAAGCTCATACCCTGCCAAAGCACATTCGATGCTTCAAGAAATGGCAGAGGTTAAGGTGCTCAAAACTCTCTGAAATATTGAGAATCACAGATCAACCTACGAGACAAGCAGGAGCACGAGCTCTTGAATTGGAGAACTACATCCATGCAATGTTTCCCACGGAATAGTATCAAGTTGCGACCTTATTGCATAAGGATTTCTCCAGAGAAGTGGCACAGAAGTTGATTCAAGCCTTTAATCAGGATGATGGTCAGACAAGATTACAAATGGCATTCAAGCCAATCCTGCCCCAGACTCTACAATTTATTCCTTCTGAACAAGAAGAGGTTAATGGGCAGAAGATCACTATTCCTGAAGTGATTAATCTTGTATCTGAAGACGATGAGGAGGAAGAAATAGATGAAAATAACTTTGATGAACCTCCCTCTGACCATCACAGAAAGGATGATGATGATGCCCCTGCACCAGGGACGGGAGGGATTTCACAAGGACACATTGCCTCAGCTGCTGAAAAGCACACTGAGAGGACTTCACAGCAATCCCCTCCTCCATCTCCTCAGAAATCTACTCATCCGACTTCCCAACACAAAGTTACTACTGAACAAGTAGTTGAGCACTCTGAGGGAACAACTCAGAAAATAACAGATGCATAAGCCAGAGTTGCTCAACTCAAACAACTGTTGGAAGAAGAACAACAGCTACATCTTCAACTGGAAGAAAAGATAACTGAATCTAGAGCAAAGCTCCAGAAGATTGAAGAGCAAACAATCAAGGAAATGAAGGCTTATGCTGAAATGAAAGAACTCCAGCTTGCTGTTCAAGCAATTGCTGAAGAATTAGATACTGAACAAGTATCTAATGACAAGCATGATGCTAAGGCTGCACTCCAAGAAGATGTTCCATCCTCCTCACTGAAAGGAAAGAAACCCATCTCTGAGATGGTTGCTGGACTAGAGAACATTGATGAAAATGTCAAAGAGGATGAAGATCACTGGGCTGATAACTCAGATGATGAAGAAGACAAGACTTTGGCAGATCACCGCAATGAACACTTGGCGGTTTCACATTTGACAATGAAGCTGATTGCTCCTGAAACATTCAGCAAGCTGTCAAATGTCAACTCCAATGAATACTTGAATAGATATCAAGTACTGGCTAAATTGAAAAAGGAGTTATCTTCTCAAGACAAAGCCGCCATTGCATCAGTCCCTGCAGAACTAAAGTCATTCACTGAGCTCATCACTCAGAGAACAACCAGTCTGGTCATTTCTCATAAAGATCTAGGCATGGTTAGGGATGATGACCAAAACTTGGCTGCAAAAGCCTTTGAAGAGGCTTGTTATGCTGCTGGAAAAGCAGATGCTGTTCAAGGCCCACTGGCAGAGCTTACTGATAAGGATACTGGTCTTATCAAACAAAATCAGGAGCTCAAGGCTGATCTGGAAAAGTTGGTTGCTGCTTCCAACTATCTGCAAGGGAACTTTAACTCCCTTTCAAAATCATTTGTGATTATGAGTCAGTCAACAATGACTAAGGGGGAAGAATATCAAGAGGCTCAGAGAGGAAGAGGAAGAGGAAACAAAAGAAAATCTGAACAACCACCTCTCAGAATAAATGAGCCCTCCTCCAGTCAGACTGCTCTACAGATAGTGGCCACCACTTAACTTCCTGAACAAGGAACGACAACAAGGGCCAGAGCACAGAAACCTCCAAGGAGTACCAAGGCTCCAAGGAGAAGACAAGTAAAAGGGATTTATGAATCTTCTGAAGAAGAAGAAGAAGAAGAAGGCCAAATCAAATCCCTGGGCAATGAAGAAGGCTGCAAAAGTCTCACAAGAATTAATCTTGATGATGATGATAAAGAGACTGATGAAGATGAAGCTCCTCTTCATAGAAAAAGGAAAATTGAAAGCCTAACTGAGCCCATAGCTGCAAAGCCTTTGGCAGCTAAAACACCCTCTGGAAATACCAAGTCTATCCAGGGTTGTTCTTCAAGCATTACCCCAAAGGAGAATTCAAGACAAAGGAGGAACATGCTGAGAGCTGAACAAAGACAAAGTTAACTTCCACTCAGGCCAGAAGAAGCCAAAATTGAGTATGTGAAGAATGACAACTCCTCGTCTCTGGTGCATAAATCAGAAAAATGGCTACTGGATTCTGGAACTCAGGCATTTACTGCTAAATTCAAGGTTTCCAGAACCAATCCATAAATAGCTCATGGCATGGAGAAAAGTCAAGCCAATCTTGATTAACACCAACCACATCAAAGCATGGTTGGATTTTGAAGTAATCAAGAGAATAGAAGCCATGAAAAAGGACCTCTCTGATGAATGTCCTTATGGAAAGCCAGATGATGTGCACAGAATTCCCAACATTACTGGAACAGGCACAAGAGCAAGACTTGTTGTGGAACCCTATGAGTCCTTCTACTTAACTGAAGATCAATACAAGGGTGACATCAGATATCTGAAGATCATTTATGAATACTTCAAGCTATCAGATATCAGAATTGAGCATGCCTAGAAGTGGGGAAAGTATTTGTGGGTCAAGCACTTTGTCTAGAAAAATCCTACCAAAACCTACAAGGAAGTCTGTGGATTTGCCAGAGACATCGAGATGATTGTCAGAACTCTTCTCTATGACTACTCTGATGATATCAAAAGGTTTGGTGATAGGGATTTTGCAGATTGATCCATGGAGCTGTTTTGAAGACTTGAAGTATAGAATACTTGAAGACTAGTTCATTAGGATGTCTACTTGGAGCTTGGATACTCCTGTTGTCCTAATTTACTATGTATTTTTGTATCTTGCTGACTGAGCTAAATTGTATTATGTACTAAAGTTATCTGTAAGCTTTCTCTGTATCATATCTGATGAACTTACTCTCAGATATCATTCTTTATAAAAGATAACTTGTCAGCAAAGATCACACCTTGTGATTTGGTTGATGTTTACTTTCTGCACTTAATTATATGAACTTAAAGATCATAAGAAATGATTAAGTGATGGATTGTTTCCTCATCCAGATTTGTAATAGGTCAGATAGTCATCGTTGACTGATCAAAATGGGGGAAATTTGTTAGGAATATCTGTTTAGATTTTGATCAGCAACCTAATGACTTATTTTAGCTCAGAAAGGTGGTTAGTACTCTTGGTTCACTTGAACATTGTAAAAGAGGAAACTCACTAAGTATGATAGTCTAGCAAATCTTGTATAGGATGTTAGGTCTCAAAATGTAATTTTTATTTTCTAAAGAAGACCAAGAAGAAGACTTCCAGTAGGAAAAATTCAACGGATTTGAAGATTTGAAGACTGCACAAGATTGCTGAAGACAAAGGTTTTTCAGATACCTATGTCCAGATATCTTGAAGAAACAAGTGTTTCGAAACACAAGTGTTGCAAAAGATATCTGAGAATAAAAGGTTTCTGAGACGAGGAAAGTGCCCACATATATCTACACTCAGATACCTTAGATATAAACTATGTTTCTGAAAGAGAAATATTTTATACCAAAGTTGTTTCAACAAATGGTATCTGGAGTTGTGATAATCGATGGAAAAGAACATGCAAAGTTTCAGAAAACTCTGAGTGTATAAAGATCTCTGATACCTTGCATAGTTCCGTTGGCACTACAGGACAAAATATAGTACAGTGCATTAAATGCGCAGACAGAAATGTCTGAACAAAAACGGTGGCTTCTGAAGAAGAAGACAAACCTGTTACAGTACTATATCTAGATATCAATAGTTTGAAATTGAGTTAAGTCTAACGGATACTATTCAAACGGCACTCAAATTCATCTATAAATATCAACACTTAGACTACTTGAGAACACACCTTAGAACACACAGAACACTGAACATACATTGAATACTCACACACAAGATCTCTCAAGCAAACTACTTACCTTCAAGCTTTCTGTTGCGACCAAAGCTCTTGATTCTAAGTAGCACAAAAGTTCTAAGTGTCCTGATCCTTAACAAGCATTGTTATCTGTGAAGGAGTTGAACTAAGATTTCATATCTGAGATTCATTCTCTGGAACACTTACCATAGACTTGGGTCAGTAGAGAACAAGATACCATACATTAAAAAGTGTATTAAGTATATTTGATTCATAGAGCTATCTAAATAACTGAATAAGTTATTTAAGAAGCTCACCTGACAAACAAACCTAAAACCAACACCATATTCGGCGTGGAGTATAGGAAGCACTTAGTTTGGGAAACTAAGGAATAACTCCAAGGTTGCTGAGCACAGGAAATACTTAGCTTGGGTAGCTAAGGAATAGCTCAAAAAGGTTTCTGAGTACAGGAAGTACTTGGCTATGAAAGTCGGGGAATAACTCAGGGAGAACACTTGGTTGGGAACCTAGTGTATTTAGGAATCAAGAGAAGATATCTGTAAGGTTAACTCATTTATCTGTCTTAGTGGATTCTAGGTATGAGAAAGGCCGAAGTGGATTAGTTGAAGGATTACGCCACCTTCAGATACCACTATAAAAAGACTTGTGTTATTTACTTTCTGCAGTTTATTACTTGCTTTACTTATCTTGCAAAGTACTTACACATCTTCTTGAAACGTGCACTTATCACATAAAAGTCTTCCGCTCTCTGAAATTAAGTATCAGATATCTACACAGATATCTGAGAAACTGTGTTTATCGACAAAAGTTTTAAAAGACTATTCACACCCCCCCCCCCTCTAGTCTTTTACTTTACCGTTATCTGGACCAACAAGGTTCGATTCTTCCTTTCTGCCACACCATTTTGTTGAGGAGTTTTAGGTGCAGAGAATTCATGACAAATTCCCTTCCTTTCACAAAAGTCAGCAAAAGTTTGATTCTCAAATTCTCTACCATTGTCAGATCTTATTCTTTGAACTATTTTAGAGTATTGGGTACTGAGCCTAGCATGCAGCTTCTTAAATGCACCAAATGTTTCAAATTTTTCCTTTAAAAAACTTACCCAAGTGTATCTGGAAAAAATCATCAACAATGACATATATGTACCACTTACCTCCAAGACTTTCTACCTCAATGGGACCCATCAGATCCATATGCAAGAGTTGAAAACAGTTAGAGGTACCTGACTTTTGTCCTTCAGACTGTAGTGAAGTGTGCACAACCCTAGTTTGTTTACCTTTTAAGCAGTCTCCACACACATGTTTCCCTGTATTGCTTAGTTTTGGCAATCTAATAACTGCATCTAGTTTGACGAGCTTTTCCATGTTCCTATAGTTCACATGTCCAAGCTTCTTGTGCCATGTCACATCTTCTTCATCTTTGGCAAGATTGCACTTGTGGGGATCAGCCACCACATAGCAGTTATCAGTTGACCTGGTACCTGTCATCACAACAGTTTTCTCCTTGCAAGTATACACTTTACAAGCACGTTTGTTAAATTTGCCTTCAGATCATCATCACACAAATGGCTAACACTGATGAGATTAGCAGTTAAACCTTCAACCAAAAGAACATTTTTCAAGGTTGGAAAGCCATCAAGAGTTAACACACCTCTACTTAGTATTTTAGTCTTATAACCACCACCATAGGTAACCTGTCCATACTTTTGTGAGACAAAGTTAGACATATAACTCAAGGTTCCTGTCATATGTCTTGAACAGCCGCTATCAAAGTACCATTTTCCTGCATTGTTAGGAGAGGTAGCAACAGAGAAAGCAACATTACAGACAATCTTTTCCCTTGGAGTCCAGATTTTCTTATGTTTTTCTTTGGAGTTTTTCACATAAGCAGAGGTTTTACCTTTCTGAGCAGGAACACTTGAATCAGTTTTAGAGACTAACCTTTTGGAACTTTCAGCTTTGGACTCTGTTGACTTCAATGTTGACTCATTAATCTCATCATTGGGTTTCCTTTCAGAGATAGCTAAGGCAGGAGAGGTTGGCACAAATGCTTCAGGTTTTTCTACACTAGGGACAGACTCTTTAGGCGTTTCAGATTCAACAACAGTTTTCTCTATCTTACCCCTCTTTAAGTCCTTTTGGTAGACAAAACAATAAGGCTTTTTGTGACCAATCTTAAGGCAGTATTGACACACATAGGTCTTCTTGGTACTTTTCACAGTTTTACCTTTTTCTTTGACAAAAAACAGGAGCATCGACAAGATCAGATAGAGGTTTAACTTTTTCTTTAATAACCACAGTTTCAGTTCTCTCATCAGACTCATTCAAGACATACTTGCAATGCATGTTGCAGCCTATTTTGTTTTCAAAAGAAGAGTTATAGGTACCTGTATAGCCTAAACCAGCAGTGTCATCATTATCCATATCAAGCATTTCATCAAGCTTAGAGGTAGAGGAGTTCCACTTAGCAATCACTTTCTTTTCTCTAATGAGCTCAGTGGTTACCTTTTCAAGTTCAGTATCCTTCCTGGTCAAGGCTACTTCAAGCTTTACTGTAGCTTCCTTTAAGCTATCATTCTCCTTTTCTAACTTCATGGACAGCTTCTTGAGCTTCTTCCATTCCTTCAAAAGTTCTTCATACATCAGTTTTAGTTCTTCCACCATCTGTTCAGCAGTAAACTCTTCCTCAAAAGGATAATGTACGGATAAATCAACTGATCCATGCAAGCACAAATAGTCAGTAGACACTGTATCTTCAGAGATCAAAGATTTATCACATAATATCTCATCATAGTTCTGAGAATCATCATAGTCAAAGAAGAGAGTTTGTGGCAATGTTGAGCACTTATTGTTGACCCAACATGTATCTTCAACATCGCCCGTCGAGGATGAGCCGTAACACTTCCTTCCGAGTATCGGTTTCTGCTCACACCTGAGACATCACTAAGACAAGCAAGCAAGGTCTTTTTCTCCTTTCGAAGAGTGTTAGCACATTCATTCTGATAATGACCCCATCCTTGAAATTCAAAACATCTTACTTTGCTTAGAGACGTAGGACTAGAACTAGGAGGATCTACAACCTTTTTGAGCTTGTTATTGGCTTTAGAACTGCTTGAAGAACTATTGTTATTGCTAGAATTCTTTCTGAATCTGAGTTTGTTGAATTTTCTCACCAAGTTATTATAAGCTTCTTCAGTCATCTCATCAGATTCATCACTACTGCTTTCAGGCTCAAGATTTTTTGCTTTGGAGTGAAGAGACATACTACGAATTTTCGTACCTTTGCGCTCATTTTGCAAAATCTCAAAAATTTTTAAATTGTTCATCAGAGTATGAAAATCCATAGTAGCCAGATTTTGAGTGTCTTCCAAAACAGTTCGTTTAATGTCAAATTTTGAAGAGAGAGTACGAACGGCTTTGAAGATCAACTGCTTATTAGACATAGCATCTCCAAAAAGTTGAATGTCATTTGAAATAGTAAGCAGTTTATCAAAATACGCATCAAAAGTTTCATCTTCAGCCATTCTTACGTTTTCAAATTTTGACCAAAGTTCTGAATGAGCTTAAACATATGTGGATCAACATGTGAAAAAATGGCATTCAAGGCTTTTTCATTGTCAGAGCTAGCCAGAAAATCATCACCTGTCCATAGAGCTTCTGGCTTTGGAACGACATCTCCATCTTCATCTGGTCCTATGGCAGGCCACACAAAGCCTTCAAGAACATATTTCCATTCATGCCCTTCAATGGATTTGATGTACGTTCTGATCCTTATTTTCCAGTAGTGGTAATTCGACCCATCTAGCACAGGTAGTCTATTGACACTTGAATTGACACCGTCCATTGTAGTAGTACCAAATCCAGATACTAATTAATTAGGTGGCTGGCTCTAATGCCACTTGTTATAACTGATGGACTGGGATTTGTACTAGGACCGGTTTTAGACGATGTTGACTGTGATGTTGAGTAAACAACATCGTCAACAATGGTTAACAACAACAAACAGATGAGAACAGAGTGCAGCGGACTGATAAATTGACAACCAGAAATAAACTCAAGCCGGTATAACAATACCGACCGGGCCACAGGCAAAATTTTCACTATCAGTAAAAGTAGAATTACATAAAGTAGTTTAATTCAATCACAAACGATTGATTAAACTAACAAAGACTAGACCTAGAATAAAGAGTAACAAAACCTATTCTAGTTCGTCAACCTTAAGAAGAACAAGATTATCAAAACAAGTGCTCTTGGTAGTCGCACTTTCACTCTTCAATTCTGGTTTGCTTGTTAATCAAACTAGTTCCAATATGGGATCCTACTTTAAGAATTCAACAACCAAGAAACAAGAGACTGATGACGATGATCATGATGATGGTGTGTTGGAAAATAGGTTAACAAGTAGTGCAAGTCGTGCTAAGTAACGCATTGTCCTAAAGAGTTATTCGCCTACTACTCGAATACTCTCTCAGGATTAAATGTGCCCTTCGGTTGTTAACCAGTGTCAAGGAATTAGTAGAAAAATGATAGCCCGAGAATTAATTTTGAATACTGGAGTTTTTAATGAAAACGCATAGAGTTGCTGAAAATATGAGTCTAAAAGGCATCTTCTCTTCTGCCTCAAAGTATCATTATATTTAATAATAATAATAAAACAATATAATAATTCTCACTATTGTCCTGTAAAAGCGTTCTCACTCACATTTACAATTGAGTTTACGCTTTTTCGCTATTCTCCAACCGTCAGCTCTTTCTTCTCGCAATCAACGCGCTCCTCGCAAATTCTCTCCTTTCGATCGGCGCCACCGCTTCAAAGAATCGGCACACCTCTTCTATCTCAACATAAAACTTTCCTTCGCCCTAAGTTTCTCTTCTTCTCTTGACAAACACGGGACCTTGAATATATCTCCTTTGAAACTGCTAAACCAATCGTTGTTTCTCCTTGTTGTTTCCTGAATACAGCTTCATGCCCACTTGTGGCGCCGGATATTGAAGCTGCAATGACGATCGTTATTCCAAATTCTACCTTTTCTGAGGTGATGATGAGTATCAAGTTAGCCCTATTCTTATGTACAGCTTTCCAAGCGCCATTTCCTATGCTTTTGCACATGTATATCCTATAGCTTGTTGGGGCTTCTGTGTTTGTTTGTTAAAATCAAATCAAATTGTGATTTTCAGTGTGTATTTACTTTGTTGTTGTTTGAATTTGTGTTTTTTTCACGAATGTACAGTTCAATATTTGACAATGGTTGGATTGGATGAGAAATCATTAAGGTGTAATGAATGGAGATAACACAATAATGTGTTTGATGATATGCTCAAGAGATGTTGTTGCTTTCTTCTGGACAGAGGTAAGTGATCAATGTTTTCTAGAGATGTGCTCTCTTCTCGTTTCTTTCTTGTATCACTAACAACTTTTTTGGATGGGAAAGCACCACCACGCACTTGGTCTACACTCTAGAGATAGATTGAATGAGATCTTACGTGCACTTGGTCTTAAACCAATTGGAGTGACATGTAATTTATGGATGTAATCGAGAAACATGGACACTTTTTTGAATATATGTTGTGGATTACAGATTGAGCCCATTCTTTAACATTATACATGCTTTGTAGATCTGTATAGCAGATTCAGGTACATTGAAGAGGCTAAAAACATATTTAGAACTGAGCCATTTAATGACGAAGTTGTATGTCCTACTCTGTTATGGGCCTCTAATCAGAAAAGGAATACGGAAGTAGGAGTTAGAATTGCAAATCAGTTACTCAAAATAGAACTACAAGATTCGTCTACATGTGTACTCACGTCTAACATTTTTGCTAGATCTTCTATGTCGAAAAGTGATTCTATTGTTCGAAAAATTATGGCAACAACGGAGGTGAAAAAGAAACCTGTTTTCTTCTGGGAATAGAGAAGAAAGTCTTTCATGCAGAAGAGATGCGTCATCCTATTGAGCACCCATGAAAGCTGGTGAAGCCGATTGAGCCTTTATGATTCCATTGCAGGTTAGTTGTTTGATGAAATGCCAATTACAATAATATTATCTTTATTATTTTATTAACATACTCTCTTCTTGTAAATTCTGCTACCCATTGATGGAGTAATCATTCCATCTATTTGATAGGGACAAAGATTGTTGTTGCTGATGCACAATTTCACTACTGCTGCTGGTGTTGTTCAGATAAATCTGATAATGATGTTCCAGGTTAGATCATTTGCATTCCCATTTTATGTATGAACATAAAGCATGCCATAGACGATTTATATTGAAGGTTATATGAGCCCTATTCTACCTTAAAACTGGTTGTGGGGAAGCGTTTATCCTAATCACATGTGGCTGCAAATTGTAAATGTGATTCTATCATTCTGTGTTGATTTTAGGTTTAAAGTAGAGAAATCCAACTCAATGAAAAATTCAGATAAATACACAGCAAGATAGAAGTCGTTCTGGCTTGCTCTCTATCTCTCTCTAAGTTAATAGATTTACTATTATCATACATCATAGAAATAACCTGCAACATTGAAAAGCTGGGATTCAACTTCCGGTCCGAGAGGCGCATTCTCCTTACTTAATAGACTACGTGATTAATACTCCTAGAGTCTCAGGTTTAGTGTACATAATGAAATGCTCATACATTAGGTCCTGTTCATTTGGTAGTTGCGTACTAAATCTGGAAGAATAGATAAGTATCCACTGAGATTTTCATATAGCTTTGTGTGAGGATGAATGTAAATCTGATACAGATGTCGACTACGTCTGCTACGGGACTGTTTACTCCTGCTTTGGCCCGAGATTTCAGAAAACTACTATTATGCAAATCCTCACTTACCTACTGCAGAGAAGTTTCTACATTCAAGCGGCGTTGCTTCAGGAATGAAAACTCCACTGAATCCACTTCCAACTAGGTGATTTCACTTTTCATTGGCCTATAATTTTCCCGCCTTACTCCTTATTCATTGTACTATGAGTCTTTATAATTTGAACTGCAAAATATCTAGTAGATCCTGATGATGATAGATAGGCCAAATATATGGTTTTGGATGAATCAATTTTGCACTCTTCAGTTATCGAGAACTGAATTTAGAGAGCTAAATTGATCTGGTATTGTAAATAAGAAAATGGGTTTAGTCTTAAATGCAGATCGCTGAATAGTAAGAGTAAAGTTATGAGTAATTTCTTATTAATGGTCTAGATTTAGATCCAGTAAAGGATGCTGGATAGTTGTATGTTGCTCATGAATATGCATTTTTCTTTACAGTTGTGGCTTATAATTTAAGAGAACTAATTGTTCCTTATACCAGGGTTTCAAGTGCTTGGAATAGAAATTCAAAGTGATATTGGAAATTTATGGAGCTCTTGAGGTTGTACTCAGTTCTTGTGCATTTGCACCCATTTCCCGTTGGTTTTCGCATGGAGTTGTGATTCTGATGGAATATGTATTGGGATTCTGTGCAATTGAGTTTGTATTTCTTATCGGAATTACTATCTGTTAGTTGGTGCTATGACGGTGCAGTTGTGATTTTGAAACAAGAAATGGTTTTTTATGGAGAATTATTTGGTAGAATATAGATATCAGCAGCACCTATTAGTACTGAATTGTCAGTTATCTAAGTGTTTAAGCTTGCTACGTACTAAGTTTGTATGAATAAATGAGAGATTTTAAGAAAGTACAAATTAGTCGAGGAAGCTGCAAATGATTCAAAGTAATTCATATGACTCATCGAAACACATGCTTATTAATTTGCTTAACAGTGAAGATCAGGAGAAGGCAAAAAATGTATTCATATCAACGTCTCGTCAGTGTGAAAAACTCATCAAACTATCTTGTAAGAGCTTCGAGGCCAAAAGTTTAATGTTCATTTAGTCCAGTTAATTAATCAGTCTTGCTCAATATATTGGTATTTAAACCAATTAGGATTGAATTTTTTTTCATTAAGTAGACTTTGACTTAGCTGTAAGCCTAAGTTTGTTAATTGAGCATCTGGAGTTGTATGGATGCAAATTTAGCATCCTCTATAAGCTGCATTTATTTAAAGTTTAGTTTTATGTTATCAAACTGTTTTAACTCTTTACATGCCTTTACATACTTACTGTTGATGATTGGATTGCTACTTTAAGAGAACCTTGTTTTGGTATTAAGTAGACATGTTAAGGGAAAACTAAGTTAGAAATATTAACTTTGGTTCGAATTCAGTTAATTGATTCATTAAGGCAATGCTCTTAGCCAAGCGTTAGTTTGTGCACTTTTTTAAGGTGTCGAGAGGCTTGAAATCCATGAACCCTGCTCTCTTTGTGTCTGAGTCTTTTCAGTACACGGTTTCAGTACCAGTTCTATAACCTTATAGTTATTGCATTCATGATTCCTGTCAGCATCACTCTTGCCATGGGTTCACAAAAGTCCAGGTTTTTACCCTAAATATTGCCTATTTTTTACTACTTTCAATATTCTCTCTCAAGTTGTCCATTCTCGATCAAATCATTTTAGATCCATGTAACATAGAAATTGGGAGCCGCAATTATGTTTATTCTTAATGTTATCATGTGCCAGAATGCAACCCAAAGCATAAACACTCAGCCAAGAACTGAATTAATCAAAAAAAAATAAATTGTATTGTTAAAAAATTATGGGCACCGCGCTAAGCTCGGTGTACCAATTCTAGTATAATAATGGTCTTCAACTCCAACAAAATCCTTAATCTCTTAATTTGAAAAAGTAAAAACCAGTAACGTTTAATAACAATATACTAAAAATAGCATGGAAACAACTTTGTTAGTCTCCAGCAAAACGTAAATATGTGTATATTTTTTTTTTTTTTGAAACGGCAAAAAATAAATTAATCATAGCATAATGTTGATTTACACGAGCATAAGGGATGCTCCCTTCAAACCTTACAACTCAAATATTTACATCATAGAAAAGAATTCGCAATATTTCAATGCCACCCCCGATTTCATCACCATTCCATCACCCTTGGTCATCACAAGCTACCTTAATTTCTTTCTTCCTCATGTTCCAAACAGTTCCTTTTCCAACATTTTGCCATTCCAAACAAACTGAAATATGATCTCCACCCAAACCAAGCAATCAGTGGTCATCATCAAAGCAGATCCCATCATAAAAAAATCTTGGCATGACACGGCTAGAAGATAAGCACGTCCAAAGTACGCCAAGAGCCCTTAGATACTATGATAATGACACCCCTCCACCCTATGTTCCCAATTCGGCAAGTGGCAAGAAATTTAAGGATGAGTCATGAGCGAATTTCCAATCACACTAATAGCAACATCCCTCCACCCTATGCCTACACGAGGCAAGTGGCAAGTAATTTAAGATGTTGTCGCGGTGAAAGGGCCAACCCGTCCATTTTTACTCATCCCCTACACCCTATGCTTCCAAGATCGCAAGTGGGAAGAAATTTAAGGTACCACTATAGTACAAGGCTCCCGACAACCTTTCAACACAACCGGACATCACACTCCTCAAGGTATTCAAGATTAGATCCCAATGGTCTAACCACTTGAGTTAAAATTCGGATGGGTCAAACTTCACCCCCGAATCACTCACCATGTAACGTTATTATCACGGGCTTCCAATTTTCCAGCCTTTATGTGCAAAACTCTGAACCTGTTTCAAAAAGACACAAACTTGCCGCAACCATATTAGTCCAACACCTTTTCCAAAACTTATCACAAACACGCCTCAAAACCTCAAAAGAAAACACACACTGCCACAAACAAACAGAACCAATCTTACCCATCACTATGTCCACTTGAGTTCAATTCCCTTCACCTTATTTTAATTACCTTTGACTTTTCTTCCTCCAGTGTCATGCATGCAAACAGCTTCTCCTTTCCTTCCAGCTCAGTAACTCGGTTCCTGCACCAAAACATTAGAAACACAAGGCTGGTTCCTGGAACCACGCCTCACAGCAATTATATTCCTTCAACATTCCTTTTCCTTTGAGCCAATTCCAACTTGTGATTTTAATTAAGTCCACAACCTGCCAAGGTGCTGTTTCAATATCCCTAAAAATCCTCTTGTTTCTTGTCCACCAAATGGACCACACAGTGACATGCCAAATCAATTTCCAAATCATTTTGTCACCTCTTATTCTTTGTTTCTCATGATTTTCCAGCAACATTTGCACATTTTCCCCTCCACTTTTTTACAATTAAATCAACTATATACTAAGTCCCATACTCTCTTTGCCAAAACACAATTCACAAAAATATGATTTCCATCCTCAACCTCCTCCGCACCACAACTCTTGCACCCTCGTTTATTATTACCCAAAAAATTTCCTCTTTTTTCCCAGTTATCTTTTGGCGGTATTTTATTTTGAAAAAGTTTCCATATAAAAATGTTTACCTTTAAAGGTACCAATTTATTCCGCACCACCTTTGCCCAATTTCTAGACTCCACGCTTTCTTCTTTTTTATTCAATTTTCTATACTCATCTTTTGTTGTGTAATGGCATTCGTTTCCTCCTTTCCACAACCATTTGTCATCTACCCCTCTCTAAGAACCAAAGATCCCATTAATTCTTCAATCTCATCTACCTTTTTGCTCTCTCTTTCAAGAAGTTCTCTATTCCAATTCCAATTACCACAATTCTCATTTTCAACCACACGCACTCTCTCTTTAATTACACAATCTTTCTTGGTCTCCAACCTATACAATCTCGGATAAAGTTCTTTCAAGCTTTTCTCCAATCTACCCCATTTTTCATCCCAAAAAGAAGTCTTCCCTCCATCCCCAATTTCCTTCACACAATTATTAGAAAACTATTCATTTGCTTCACCTAATTTCACAAGATCTTTCCACCATTCCGACCAACTGCTCAAATTAGCACCCCTAATCTCTCTTGTTTTTACATTATTCCAAAAGTCCCCATATTTCGAATCAAGTATTCTTTTTCAAAGCTCATTTCCTTCATTTATCAATTTCCACACCCATCTACCAAGTAAAGCCAAGTTAAAAATTTTCAAATTCTTGATTCCAAGACCCCCTTCCTCCTTTTCCTTACACACTTGTTCCCATTTGACCCACGCAATCTTTATTTTCTCATTTTCCACTCCCCCTCCCCACACAAAATTCCTTTGGAGTCCCACAAGTTCATCAATGATAGATTTAGGTGCTTTGAAAAAAGAGAAGTAATACATTGGAAGTCCATTCAACGCCGCCTTAGTTAAAACAACTCTTCCTCCAATAGATAAAAAATAATTTTCCCACACCCTAATCTTTTCAAAAAAATTTCTTTCACCTTAACCCATGTACTCCTCTCCCTTGCCCTTCCCCCCACCGGCAACCCCAAATATTCAAAGGACTGGCTCCCATTCCACAATTTAGAAAATTCGCAAAACCCTCCACCTCTTCCTTCTCACAATTGAAACCCATCAAATTACTCTTTCCAAAATTAATTTTAAGCCCCGAAGCAAGTTCAAAAAATCTCAACACACTTTTAATAATTTCAAAGTTCTCCGGACATACCTCTCCAATGATTAGAGAGTCGTCGGCAAATTGTAAATGTGAGACCGATATTTTCTTTTTTCCAACCTTCACCGGTTTAAAAGATCCCAAATCACAGCTTTTTTTATCATTCTACTTAAACCTTCCGCCACCACCAAGTATAAAAATGGTGACAACGGATCCCCTTGTCTTAAACCCCGAGAGACCTTAAAATCTTTTGTTGGACAACCATTCACCAAGATAGAACTCGTGACACTTGAAACACATTCATTTATCCATTTTATCCATTTATCCCCAAAGCCCAAAACCTTTAGCATGTCAAAAAGAAAATTCCAATTCACCGAATCATAAGCTTTTTCGAAATCAATTTTTAACATAAAGATTTTACTCTTTTTCTTCCTAGCTTCATCGATGACTTCATTGGCAATTAAAACACCATCCAAAATATTTCTCTCCCCTATAAAAGCGGATTGATTTTCCGAAATCACTCTATCAAGCACTTTCCTACACCTATTAGCTAACACCTTTGAAAGAATTTTGTATACACTATTAACAAGAGATATTGGCCTATAATCATTGATATTTACGGGATTCTTGCATTTAGGGATAAGAGTAATGAAGGTTACGTTCATACCTTTACAAAACTTACCATTCTTGTGGAAGTCCTCGAACATTTTGACCACATCTTTCTTGATCACTTCCCAACATACTCTAAAGAAATGTCCCCCAAAACCGTCCGGCCCCGGACTCTTTTCCGTTCCACAATCCCATATCGCTTGTTTGATTTCCTCTTCCCCAAACTACTTTTCCAACTCTCTGCTCTTGACTTCTTCAATTTTTTCACCAATTTGCATCTCCATTTATTACCACCTCTCCCCCCTTCTTATTAAAATGTTTCTCAAAATACTCCTTAATTCCTTGTTTCACCTCCTTTACATCTTCCAGCCATTTCCCTTCAATTCTAACTCCATGTATCTCATTAGATCTTCTCCTCCGTTCCACCGCTCCATGGAAAAATTTGGTATTCGCATCCCCTTCTTTTACCAACTTTTTCTTTGCCTGTTGTAACCTCAAATTTTCCTTAATTTCTAGTAACTTGTTTAGTTCCATTAAGTTCTGATATCTCTTTTCAATACCCTGAACCATACTGTTTCTGAGGACCCCCACAGTACTCACGTTACCAAGACCAGACCTGCTCTCCTCAATTTCTCTCCTTTCACTTTCACCATTTTCCATGGTCCCACCATAATCATCATTTTCATCATTTGTCTTTTCCACAGCACCATCATTCCTGCTCCTTTCATCACTTTTGTCTCCACTCACATTGACCGCATCCAATTCCATTAATTCTTAATTTTCCATAAACAGGTCAAGCTCTTCAATTTCTTCAGTGAGCTTATCAATTTTCCTACCAATTCCACCTGCTTCTCGTTTGTTCCATTCTTTCAGTGACTCTTTCAACCTTTTCATTTTCTCTTTAAGCACGAAACTCCCCCAACCTCTAATCTCTTCTTTTTCCCAACATTCCTTTACAATTTCCAGAAATTTCTTTTCTTTTGTCCAGCTATTTACAAACCGGAACGGTTTCGGACCCCAATCTCTTCCCCCTTCTTTGATTAGTACCGCCACATAATCCAAAATGCTTCTCTTCATTCCTAATTGCACCAAATCCGGCCATTTCGATAGCCAATTATCCGAGAACAAGAATCGATCTAGACGACTACAACTTGCACCGTTGTCACTGTACCAAGTAAATTTTCGTCTAGCCATTGGTAGGTCGAACAGATTTGCATTCCTTATGAAGTCATTAAACTCCTTCATTTTTCTTCTATCTCCCGAATTCACCTTCCCTTTCTTTTCCCCCTCACACCGGATTGCATTAAAATCGCCCCCTAAACACCATCTTCCTTTGTTGATGTTTACTTTCTCACACAAAACTTCCCACAATTTCCTCTTCTCCATCTCTCTACATGGTGCGTAGACGTTGAGAATATTCACCTCTACTCCCTTCCATTTACCTCTAACCCCTAACACCCCCTCCTCTCCCCATAATTCTTCCTTCTCAAAAACTTCATTATTCCAAATACACAGCAGACCTCTTGATAGACCATTTGAACCTGAGAAAACCCAGTCCACATTCTCGTTTCCCCACAGATTCACTATAAGTTTCCAGTCAATCGCCTCTCTTTTTATCTCTTGGATACATAGGAGGTCCACTTTTTCCCTCCTCACTAGATCTTTAATTTCTCTTCTTTTCACTCCCCCCCCCCAAACCTCTTATATTATAGCTCAATAATTTCATGATCCACAATTTTTGTTTCCAGTACCTTTTCCTACTCCCATATTCTCTCTGGCCGCCCTGTCCCTTTCCTCCCAATTCTGAAAAATTTCCCCAATTTTTCACCTTCTTCTTTCCTGATAAAACCCATCTCTATTCCTCTCTCCACACTAATTCCAACTTCCTCCCTACTGGTTTTCCTCTCCACTAATTTGTTACAAGACTGAATTTGATTGTCCGATACAATGTCTCCACCGTCCAATTCGATTCTTTTAGTTTTAGGCTTCCGCTCCTTTTTTGCCTTCGGCTTTCCACGTGACACCCCTTCAACCTCCTCATTATCCTCCTTCCTTTCTCCACTCCTCAGCTCCTTAACAAACTCTTTCCATTCCTTACATCTGGTCTTCTGCGAATTTTTGTTGTTGGTTCCTTTCCTTTTCTTTTTTGGTTTCGATTTCCTCTCACTGACTTTCATGATTTTGTTGATAATCGGTTTCAAGCTAAATGTGTCCGAATTCACCAACCCTTGTTCCCTTGCTTCCTGGTCTGAATTAGTGTGTGAGCTTACCTTCCGAGAGGGTTCAGAATCATCCGATAAGGTTTCAGTTTCATCCTGTTCTTCTCCATGCCTTTCTGTTACTTTTCCAGTCTCCTGCAGATTCGTCTCAATCTGTGTTGGCCCTTCGATCCCTTCCTTGGCCCAATCCACAATCTTGTTTGTTACTGGATTACCCGCTATTGGGCTTGTAGCCCAATTTGTCTCCAAACAGTCAATCTTATCGGCCCCAGACATGACATCACCTTTTTCTCTGCTCTCAAAATTCTCCTCAATTTCCAAGTTATTTTTTAAATCCTCAGCCGTCATCTCATTAAATGGTGTCTCGGGTACCTCCTCCCAACTAAGCAGTTCGCTCTTTCCCAGCACAAAATCATCATCACTCCAACGGCTACTTCCCTCGTCCCCGTCGCTGCATTCTTCCGACGACCTACCGGAGAACCAGTTTGTTCTATATGATTTCACCGGAGTAGTACCTATGCTTTTCTGGACTGAATCCTTGACTTGATCGCTTTCCATGTCACCTATGGCTTCTTCCACGAGATTTACCAGATAAACAACTCCTTGGACAAAGATTGATGATTTCTTCCTAATTACTTCAAAGACTGGCGTTTCGATAAGCACCCTTCCTTTCCGAAGATCTCATCTTTTCACAGTCTCTGTATGAACTTCCTCTGTTCTACCTACCATGCTTCCTAACCTGGCAAAGTTCACCCTATTCCACCCATGACCCATGCAAAGGAACCCCATATACACTAATCCAGACAAGTCTTCTTCCGTTTATGTCGTCCTTTTCCCACTGTTTTATATAATGAAACCATTCTTCCAACCACTCTTCCTCGTCATCGAGCAGATTAATCCTTGCTTCTTCCTCCTCATGTTCCATAATCCAAGTATTTTCAGTTAACTTTGCTATCTTGAAACCTTTATGTTCGTTTGTTTCCAAAATCTTAAGCACCTAATCTTTACTAACCCTATTCTTTGTTTCGCCCACAATACAATTTTTAGCCCAGGCTTCTGTTTCTCCTTCCTGACATTTTCCTACTTCCGCTCTGCCTTCTGTCACCACAGGTCTCCTTACAGTATTATTGAATCTCTCTTTCTCCTGAATTTCCTTTTCTCGACCTTTGTTGTCTACTTTTGTTAAGTCGTCATCTTCTTTCTTCCTTACCCACTGTTTGTTGATCAGTACCACTATTTTTCTCTGTCGAAAAGTCCCTTCTCTGCACTGCCCTATCTTCCTTCTTCCCTCTTCGTTGTTTAGTTTGTTAAACCTCGCTACGTTTGCCAATAGTTTGTGAAGCCCTATCCACAACTGTTTCACTCTGTTTACCACTTCTTCTCCGCCTCTACCTCTTTCGAACCTGACAAATGTAAACTTTTTCACGATCCTCGACGGAAACACTTCGAGCCCTTTTTAACAGAATTCATTAGATTTATTAAGCATAAAGGACATGAGGCAACATAAAGTGCGAGTCAAGGTACGAGTAAACAAAGCCAAAATCAGCAAAAGTGGGTTTTATATAAAGCAAACACACAAGAGACCCGATACCTTTTAACCTTGGTTTCAAACAGCCTTTCAAAACCTAAGCATCACCACCATGAGCTACAAAACAGTAACACCCAGAGACAAATACAGAAGCACAACAAAGAACTTATAAAGTAAAACAAAATTCATCACTTTTTTTTAGACTGCCAATATTGACGGTGATGTTGAGTCAACATTGGACCTAACAACAGAAATCACAGAGAGCACAGACCAAGAGACCTTCGAAGACTGAAGAATCTCTCACTATCTAAAGGCTTGGTAAAGATATCTGCAAGCGGATTGGTTGTATCTATGTGTTCTATGTCAATTACTTGCTTATTGACCGTCCCTAAGAAAATGATGCCTAATGTCTATGTGCATTGTACGTGAGTGCTGAACTGGGTTCTTAGAAATATGTATGACACTAAGGTTGTCAGAGAACATCAAAAGGGTATCACTTAGAAGACCATAGTTATGCAACATGGTTTTCAACCATACTAGTTGAGACACACAATTCCCAGCTGCTACATATTCAGATTCAGCAGTTGAAAGTGACACACAGTTCTGTTTCTTGCTATACCAAGACACCAAATTTGCACCAAGATAAAAGCAACCTCCGCTAGTAGATTTTCTATCATCTAGATCACCCATTGATCGTAATCAAGAATCCCAGTTAGTGTTTGTATCACAAGCAAACCATAATCCTAGATTAACAATTCCTGGTATATATCTAAGGATTCTCTTAACAATAGTTAAATGGGAAATTTTAGGGTTGGATTGATACCTGGTGCACACACACACAGAGAACATGATGCCAGGTCTGCTGGCAGACAGATACAGAAGGCTTGATATGTACAATGTTGGGTCAACATCCTCGCCAACGTCGATTCTGCTCAGTTTCAGAGACGTAGCCATAGGAGTACTGCATGGATTAGACTGAGGTTCAGCTGGTTCCAGATCAGGTTCATCTTCTTTTTCAGAGACAGGGTCATCTGATGAACTTTCTGCCCGTGTTGTTGGGCGCAATGTTGAGTCAACACTGTGATCAACATCGATCACTTCTTCTCTTACTGCAACTAGGGGATCTGATTCAGTACTTGCATCTGGTTCAGTTCATGTCTCATCCTTTTCAAGTTCTGCATCTTTCAGTTTCAACTCTTCCACCATCTGTTCGTCAGTGAACTCTTCTTCAAAGGGACAATCTACAAATAAATTAACTGAGCCATGCAAACAGTAAATGTTAGTAGACACAGAGTTTTCAGAGTCCAAATATTTATCACGGAATATCTCTTCACAATTTTGTGAGTCATCATAATCAAAGAAGAGGATCTATGACGATGTTGAGTTTTCATTGTTGACCAAACATCAATTTCCAACATCGTCCAAAACAGAGGCGGAAGCTGCAACGGCCTTCAGAGTATCGACTTCACTGCTCACCTGAATCATCACTAAGACAAGCAAGCAACGTTTTTGCCTTCTTACGAAGAGTGTTAGCACATTCATTCTGAAAGTGACCCCATCCTTGACATTCAAAACATCTAACTTTTTCTAGTCGTTTAGAATTAAAACCAGGAAGCTCTATGGCCTTATTGAACTTGCCAGTAGCCTTAGGATTACTTGGGGAGGCATTGTTAGATTTCTTCCTAAAGCTAGTTTTGTTGAACTTTCTAAGCAACTTAGTATAAGCTTTACCAAAGGCTTCTTCAGTCATCTCATCAGACTCATCACTACTGCTTTTAGACTCCGAGATTTTGATATTGAGTGAAGAGACATACTATGACTTTTCGTACCTTTGCGCTCATTCTGTTGGAGCTCAAAATTTTTCAAATTGTTCATCAGGGTATGAAAATCCATAGTAGCCAGGTTTTGAGTATCTTCCAAAATAGTTCGTTTTATATCAAATTTTGAAGAAAGAGTACGAACAGCTTTGAAAATCAGTTGCTCATTAGACATAGCATCACCTAGCATTTGAATATCATTTGAAATAGTGAGTAGTTTATCAAAATAAGAATCAATGGTTTCTTCTTCTGCCATTCTCAAGTTTTCAAATTTTGACCAAAGCAGTTGAAGTTTAGTTTGCTTAATACTATTATCACCTTCACAATGATTTTGCAACAAATCCCAAGCTTGTTTAGCAGTAGTGCTGTTCTGAATGAGCTTAAACATATGTGGATCAACATGCGAAAAAATAGCATTCAAAGCTTTTTCATTGTAAGAGCTAGCAAGAAAATCATCACCTGACCATTGAGCTTCTGGTTTAGGAACGACATCTCCATCAGCGTCTGGTCCTATGGTAGGCCACACATAGCCTTCAAGAACAGATTTCTATGCACGCCCTTCAATGGATTTGATGTACGTTCTGATCCGTATTTTCCAGTAGTGGTAGTTCGACCCATCTAGCACAGGTGGCCTATTGACACTTGAGTTAACACCGTCCATTGTAGTACCAAATCCAGACACCAATTAATTAGGTGGCTGGCTCTGATGCCACTTGTTAAAACTGTAGGACCGGGATTTGTACTAGGAACGGTTTCAGACGATGTTGACTATGATGTTGAGTCAACAACGTCGTCAACAATGGTTGACACCAGTAAACAGATGAGGATAGAGAGCAGCGGACTGATAAACTGACAACCAAAAATAAATTCTAGCCAGTATATATAAAATATACTGACCGTGCCGTAGGCTAAATTTCCACTATCAGTAAAAGTAGAATTATATAAACGAAGTTTAAATCAACCACAGACGATTGTTTAAACTTACAGAAAACTAGACCTAGAACAGACAAGCAAAAACCTATTCTAGTTCGAAGACTCTAGAGTAAATTTCAATCTTTAGAAATCACTCACAAGGGAAATCGAATTCAAAGTCTAGTAAAGCAAGACAGCCTAAACTCAATAATCAGAAAGTCAAATCTCTATAGGCGTAGTCTTGCACAACGTTTTCTTCCTCTATATGTGTGTGTGTGTGTGTGCGCGCGCGCTTTTCCATCGATTAGCAGGCAGAAGACATAATTCGAAGAGGAGAAGGAGACGTGAACAAGGAAAATCACGTGAAGAAAGAAAGCGTGATTTTCTTTCTTGCTTCCAGCAATCCTGTATATAGAAAACTTCTCTTCTTCAATCTTTATTTCCTTATATCTTCAAACTATTTCCTTCTTTATTAGATTGCATTCCTTGTGTCCAAAGTAAATCAAACTCCTCCTTTTCTTTCCTGCCAGCGCCATTCTTTTCACGTCTGTTTTCTGGCAACTTTCCAGATCTTCCAGATATATTTCTTAAGGCCCATTCTTATCAAAGTACAGTCCACCAACTTGAGTTGCAACCCAACTTGTTCTTTCCTACAAAATATCCATAGAAAAATAACTACAATTGTCGAACCGGATAATAAACGAAGAAAGACCAAATTAACAAAACAAGTGCAATATAAATTGCAATTTCAGTTAGGAACATGTAGTACTTCGTTTAGAGCCAATGTCTTTCCCGATGTGAGCTTTAGAAGAACTTTTCCTTTTCCAAGAACACTTGCAGTTCGAGAATCACCAAGATAAACATGTTCTTCTCCTTCTCCTACTTGTGTATAGGAGGTAAAAGCATCTTTGTTTGCACAAATATGCCTGGTAGCCCCAGAGTCTACCACCCATTCTTTCACATCATTCACAGGAAAAGATTGAGAGACAACCGCAGCAATAACATCATCATCTCCTTCAACCAAATTTGCATTTGGCTTGGGAGGATTCTCATCTCTCGCTCTCTTTCGGCATTGAAATGCACGATGACCTGGCCTTCCACAAACAAAACAATTTACCGGTTTCTTGAAGGTCGGGCTACTCACTTTATAGTGATCAGTATCTTATTATCAAAATTTTGGTTAGAAGTATTACCTTGATTATACCTCTTATTTTGTTGATAACCTTGCAGGATATTCACTTTTGCAGTAAGCTCCCTTGCTTCTAGTTCTCTGACTTCCCGTGTCCTCAATCACAATGTGAGTGATGAGCTCAGAAAGTGAGAGTTGTCTGTGCTTATGCTTGAGTTGTTGCTTGTAGTCCTTCCATGACTCTGGCAATTTCTCGATCAGTATACCTGCAACAAACTCTTCTTGCAAGTTGATGTTTTCAGCTTTCAATTCTTCGAGCAGCTTATGATACTCGTTGATTTGCACCCTGATGTCTTTTCCATCCACCATTTCCCACCTATAAAAATTTCCAATCACAAATTTTTGCTTACCCACATCTTCGGTAGTGTACTTCAGATTCATGGACTCCCAAATCTGTTTTGCTTCTTTATAAGAGCAGTAGACATCAAACAAATCATTAGACAATGTGCTAATGATGGTATGCCTACACACCTTGTGTTGGCATGCACCCATAATTCCATAACTTTTGGATCAGCAGTAGCAGAAGGTTGTGGTTCGGTAAGTGCAACGGCGACACCGACACCATGCATGTCAAGAACGGAGGAAACACGTCCTGCCATCTTTTGTAGTTTTCACCGCTGAACATCTCAATTTTCAAGATGTCTGGGAAAGGTTTGGCTAGGGAAAGTTGAGGCATCAAGTGAAGGGTACTGTTTTCGGAGGCTGATTTTTGGGTTGAGATATCATTGTTTACGACATCATTTCCTGAAGGAGTGGAGGAGGTGTTGTTGGCATCTTTTTCCATGGTAAATAACTCTTTTAGATGCACCCTTCGGTTGTTAACCGGTTTGAAGGAATCAGTAGAAAAATGATAGCCCAAGAATTAATTTTGTATACTGGAGTTTTCAATGAAACGCAGAGAGTTGCTGAAAATATGAGTCTAAAAGGCATCTTCTCTTCTGCCTCAAAGTATCATTATATATAATAATGGTCTTCAACTCCATAAAATCCTTAATCTCTTAATTTGAAAAAGTAAAAACCAGTAACTTTTAATAACAATATACTAAAAATAGCATGGCAACAACTTTGTTAGTCTCTAGAAAAACGTGAATATGTGTATAGTAAACTAAGTCAAAACAAATTAACAACTCAACAAA
Organism: Plantago major; assembly: GCA_026545765.1. Taxonomy (NCBI): domain Eukaryota; kingdom Viridiplantae; phylum Streptophyta; class Magnoliopsida; order Lamiales; family Plantaginaceae; genus Plantago; species Plantago major. Next base: position 27,474,159 of record CM048839.1, on the reverse strand, counting down.
CTATTTTCATCAGGTTGAGAAAGATATTTGATCGAATCATTTTGACAAAGTAAAGTAACTAAATATAGGATAGGGATTAAATAACAACGTGGGTGTAAAATTTGTTGAAATATTTTGAGTTAATTACAACATGGTGCACTAACTGGTGGTTGATGTTGTTGTTGTTGCAGCAGGCAGGGGTTGCAGCCCTGGCTGCCTCCTGCCTGGGGGTATCAAAGTTGTTCATCAGCACCTCCAATGGCCTCATCCCAAACGCCACGACCAGATGATGATTGCTTCGTCTTCCAGGCCTACCAACACCGGTAACGATCAAAACAACCATGTCCGGAATACTTCTACCTACATATATTGAGTCCCGGAGGACAAGAAGTGGGAGAAACCAAAACCAGGTCAATACAAACTCAACACTGATGGAAGTGCGCGTAAACAGCCGTACAAGGCTACAGGCTATAAGACTTGGACTGCAATTGGCCTGGAAAAGAGGATATGAACATAAGCTGGAAGTTGAGACGGATTGTGATGAGGCCGTACGCTTGATATATGATCATGACTTGGACCTGGACAAGGATCATCTTGGCAGTGTTGTTAGGAATTGCAGGAAGTTACTAACACAAGCTTGTGTTAGAATTAATGTTCCAGCTGTTGAGAGGTGTCAAAATAAGTGTGCTGATAGACTAGCTAAGGTACCTATACCACAGGGTAAAACCTCGCCTCATGTCTGGGAGAAAGTTTCCGATTTGCCTAACACACACTTTAACAATGTTTATGAGGTTTATTTCGCTGACAGGGAGATTTGGTAACTTTCTCTCCTTTTACACGCTCCAATTGCTCTGCACTTATAATATATCCTGGTAATCAGGAGGATGTGTCGAAAGCTGAATCTGCATTGTTTATGTATGTCGCGGAGGGATGCAATTGTTAAATATCAGAGGCATGTTGCGAATCCGAGTAAAGAGATGTGGGTTCTGGATCCTTCATCATAAATTTCAGATCAAATTTCTAGTGTGTTTTAATTGTGTAATATGCTGGATTCCACAATCTGCTTGTTAGTTGGTATTTTTATGTGCATTGCTGTATGCCTGTATCTTTTATGGAGTGAATTGACCTTATATATATTTGGCATGGAAGATTATTTTCTTCTCAAGGAACCTCTTGTAGTAGTAGTTGTTGTTATTAGTGTGCTTTAAATGACAGTGGATTTGATAAGCAGTAGTACAGTAGATTAATGGAAGCAGCATTATAGGTTCACAGTGCTCCCAGATCATCAAACCTAAAGCTTTAAATATAATGGATCTCACATTATGGTCTAGCTGAAATTATGTTCGTATCCTGAACGAAAATCGAAAATCTTGATCCTGACCAGACCGCGATTTATGGCAGAGTTCCTCTTGGTTAACATACCCCCCTGAGTCCATAGGCTCCTTCAAAAGAGTGACAAAGTTGTCAAGCATCATAGATCAGAGTCTTCATAAATGTATGTTACAAGTAATTGAGACCATTTCGCTTTTATCTCTGAGTCTCGACATGTCTTCTACTATGTGGCTCGTGCAATGCATGTAACACTGCAACCTGTTAAACTGATGTGGATCAGAAAAATATGCAAAATAAATGGATAGTGCAAATCTATTGACCAGCTGCAAATTTCTAGCCTCGTAATCAGATCAACACGAGAGTTCTCCCAAACACTGCCTGCAATTCCCAAAAGGAACAGTCAGTGAAGGGATTGAGGAAACATGGTTCGTTCATCCCAATTGCCCATATGCTGCATGCTTAGAAAGTATCAGGTCAACACAAGAGTTCCCCCAAACACTTCAGTAGCTAAACTTCCTGAAATTAAAGGAATAGTCAATGAAGCGATTGAGAGAACTCCAGGGGAAACCTGATGCATGGTTGGACTTGATCCGTTTGTTCATATGCTGCAACTTCAGAAATCTCTATCAGGTCAACACGAGAGTCCCCCCAAACACTTCAGTGGCAACAGTTCCTGAAAAGAGGTCAATGAAGCGATTGAGAGAACTCCAATGGAAACCTGATGTTTAGTTATTTGTATTCTGCCTTTTTCAGGTATATTACCAGATCATCACCGGAGTTCCCCCAAACACTTCAGTGAGTGTGCGTATTACGTTTTCTATACTCAATGAAGCTATTGAGGAAACTCCAGAGAGAACCTGATGACTCGTTTTGGATATTTGATGACTAATGCAATATCAGATCAAGTATTTATAGCATGGTGATCAGGAAATATCATGCTTGCATTTGGAGATTCTCTGTTACAAGCTGTTTCAAAATTTCCGGTTTGTTTGCAAAAGACATTTGAAGAACTATCGATTGAACCTGGCCAAAATGTTGGTACAAATGAAGAACAATGGTTTTGGATATCTCACGGTCAATAGGAATATATCCTTGAGGCCTGCTTATTCCAACTTACCAGATTTCATTATCCCATACAAGTTTTTTTTTTTTTGGGCATCATATATTGCCATGTTACAAAATACAAAAGCATCAAAAAATATTTTGCAATTTGTGAATCAACTGAATATGCCAATGGTATCAAGTTCAAGAAAATGCATGATTCCCTTTTCACTAGCAACTTAACCTGGTTCAGTTCATGACTAGGTTCAGAATTTTTGCTTGTATTTCACCTAGTTTTATTTTTTCATTTTTTTACTCTCAAGTTAGTAGTCTAGATAAATTTGATGTCCTCAGCCACTTGAACAAATTACACCCGCGCTTTCTTCCAGCTTTCTTCCAGATTCTCCCTCTAAGATTCTTAAAATTTAACAGTTGAATTACCGCGTAAAAATGAAAAGTTGCAAAGCAGTGATATATTGAACTAAGTCTGTCAAGTCTGAGACTCTCAGTTAACACATTGACACACAAACTTTTACAGATTAGGCTACCAAATAGCTTATGTCTAAATTAGATCCACAATCTTGTCAAGAATATGCAGGTCTCAAGTATATATTCTGATTGATCCTGTGATTCCATGACTTGTTCTTCATTTGTACCAACATTGTGGCCAGATTCAACATATAGCTGGTATTGATCTTCAATTGTCATTTGCAGCAAACCGAAAATGTCCATTCAGCTTGTAACATGATTTCATTGTGCATTGAATAGTATCACATTCTCACAAATGCTATAAATACTAGCTAGAGTTGTCTTTTATTTCAGTCATCAAATAAACGAGTCATCAGGTTCTCTCCAGAGTCCCCTCAACTGCTTCATTGAGTATAGAGAAGCCGTATATGTACTCACTGAAGTATTTGGGGGAACTCTCGTGGTGATCTGATACATATTAGAACTTGCAGCACCAACAGGATGGAACAATCAAGTCTCCACTGGAGTTCCCTCAGTGACTTCATTGACTGTTCGGGGAATTGTACGGGAGTCACTGGAGTTCTTGAGGGAACTCTTGTGGTGATCTGGTTAGAAAAAATCTGCATCTTCCATTAACAGCTAAGTCCGAGGTTGCCCTGTTCAAGTCCAATTGGGTGAACAGACCATCAAGATTACGTTTGATTGGAGACTGGAAGGGTTGGTGGCTTAGTCGTGAGTGACTCGCGACAACAGAGACAACTGATTCTGCTACTCTGATGACTTGCGGGAATGGAGAGGGCGAGAATTGATTCTGCTCACCCGCTTCATGAATCTTGCATGAGTGAGTCTCCGGAGAAAACCTAAGAATTTCACTACTTTAACAATTTGTGAATTTCAATCATGAATATATTCAGAATTCTTATTGGAGACATGTTAATCAAATCAACCCAATTCAATCCAATAAACTCCAAACCAACCAACAAACAAACGCAAGAAAATAAACACAATATTTAATGTGGTTCGACAATTGTCTACGTCCACGGGATAACCAAGATTTCTATTAATCAAGAACCAAAACGCAGTTTACAAGGAATCGACAAAACCTCCCGAGTTTCAAGCTACACGCTCCTCTGTTTTCTTATTCCTCACCGTGTTTCTCTCCGAAATCTTTCTCTATGTCTCATCACGTTCTCTATGTCTCATCGATTTATCTAGTACCTACATGTGTATATATACTAAAAAAATCAACATACACTCCTTCTCCTAACAAGATTCGAATTCCTTCCTAACTAGAAAAGAAAACTTTAATGCCAAGTAAGAGAATCCCAGTTAGAATCGGATTCTAACTATCCCTGTGTTCACACCACACTGCACTGTTCATGCGTTCACACTGTCCCTGTGTTCACACCACACCGCACTGTTCACACAGCATTAAACCTTATCTTCAGTGTTTCCAGTACACCATGCTTCATTACTTACTTTAATATTAAGCTAACCGGTTGGGAAGACAATTTTCATACTACCCAAATAGGAACATGGAAAGATTTTGACGGAACAGAAGTAGTACCATATACGCGAGATTAATATAAAAAAGTAAACAATAATCTATAAAAACCATCAATAATGTCTAAGGTACAGAAAACAGTAAGAAGTTCTTAGTTTATAATCTAGCTAGTTGGCATCTTATAACGGCAAACCGGGCACTGGTGACTTGCCCTAAGCCACTTTGTCACACAATCTCTATGGAACGGATGTTCGCAAGGCAAGAGCACAGCTTCACAGCCAGCTGAAATCTCATCTATACAAATCGTACAACTCGCTGCAGAACACAGTGTCTTGCTCTCCAAGGATTGGATCGACAAATCTGTCGCTGGAATCATAGCACGACCGCCTTCTGCAATCGACGTCTCAATCATCCGATCTATAATGAAGGGACGGATGAGAGCGTGATTTCGCTGGATGACAACCTTCACATGAAAATCCATAACATTATTCCTTGATGAAACATCCTTCCGACAAACGTCATTCCGCATATCAGTTACAAGTTTCTGGACCAACCTGTCAAGCGTCGATTTACATACAGGCCAGTCTCTGAGTCGACTTTCGATAGCAGCAGCCACGCCCGGGAAGTACTTGTATCTACTGTCAAAGGTGAGCTCGAGCCAGTTTGTCAACTTCCCGACTAAAGTCCGTGATACACGTTGTCGTATGGAACCCTGTTCGTTCGTGATCCACCGAGCTACATAAACTTGGCAAGCAAAGTACAGATTGATGTGTAAGTCTGGTGAGAGGCTGGGGTTATCGTCATATTCATACTTACCAGGCATGGGACGTTCACCAAGCTTCCTGATAATGAAGTCCTCTGGGCGGTTTTCTTGGCCATAGAAATCCATGGTTGTTTATTGAAGATTCAGAAACCGGTGTTAATTCTGCAGCGTTAAAGCTAGAGATGTATGTATATGTAATCGAAAGTTTTCAGTTCAGTTAGTGATCGAATCTCAGTACAATTAGGATTCAGGATATGAAAAGAACTGGTGTTACTTTGTACTCCGACATGAGTCCTTTTGATCTTAGGGGTTAGGGTGATTAGTGTAACCCCAAATCTATATATTATATATATACTAGTCTTGAAGCACCCCGCTGAGCGGGGTGCCCGGTGTATCTTGGGTTATCCTCTGGACCAGCAGTCTAGCATGAGAATCCTTAAGACATCTTAAAATGATTTCAGTTAAACAAATTTTTTTGTATATGTTTGAATGACAGACATTCAACAATCAACATCATATGATCCTGCATCCTACCAGGTTGATAAGCACATGAGCTAGCTAGAAATGATATATCATAGATAAAGATGGGAACTATTTTTCGTGTTGACAGGAAGCGATGTAGCAAAATTTTAAAGCTGAGCGGCGTAAAAAAATACCTACGCATTAACATCAATGTTTTGTACTTTGGTGATGTGTCTCTACGACTCTTCCGGATTTGGTCTTATCCATAGATGTCGTTCATTTTAGTAGTAGCATATTTATTGACCTCTGTCAAGCGATAAGGGCCAGAACTTAGAAATAAATCAGACAGAATCTAGCGGCCGATCTACCTGTTCATGCAATTTCTTTTTACTTCTAACCCCGAGCTCCAACATCCAGTTACAAAAAGAAATCATTTCTGTCAAGCTCTTTTCTAACCTGCTCAAAACCATAACCAAGGCCAAAAAAATTCCAATGGTGTTTTCAGTGCTGGGTCTTGGGAAGATCCCAAAAGAGTTGATCCATCAAATTCCGGACAAGTCCTGTGATCAACAAGATGTTGTCGAGCTCGAGAAGAACGTGTGGCTAAAGTAAATATTTTAGAACTCTCCACATAAACACCCTATCCATGTTTGTGCAAAGAGAATTAACTCACAAATCTTTCAACCGATTGAAATAAGTATCATAGATGACTGAGATGAGACAAATTTATGTACTGATTCAAACATCTGAAATTCAAAAGCATGTGGAGAGGCATCTCACGCACCAAACAATAAATCTTGATATTGAAATACATCAAATGCATAATGGTCGACAGTATATCAGTCCTTCTCCACTCTAATGTTGATCGCTAGACAACAAAGTATGAAAAGCATGAGAGAAACATAATCACGAGGGAAAATGTGAAATGATTTAAGCTTGTCAAGATTAATTATTAATAGCATCAGTATTTCTGTACATATATGCATATTGTGTTGATAGTGATTCTTGAAACCTGTATATATATTCTTCAGCAAGTTCAAGTAAACAAATCCAAAGCGAGGTAAAGGTACAATATGATTTGCCCAAATAGTTACCCTGTCCATGTTTGGAACAAGTCCCCCAAGCTTCCGTATCATGTCACTAATTAGTGTTCTTCGCTGTTTTTCTAGGAATTTGACATTAGGCTACAACTTCATCTAACCTGTCTGCTAGGTTCGTATGCTGCATATTAGATAAAACATAATCAGAGAAAATCAACGCAATATATGGAAGATGATGATCTGGATGCAATTTCATAAAGCTTCCATGGAAGCCACAGAATGCGAGATTACCTATGTTGGATATCAGATTGTTACTTCACTTTTTTCTCATCCAGTTAATTCTTGTTTCTTGAGAACAAACTAATTTTCCTATTAAATCAAATTAGTTTGGTTTCTATACGAATTTGATTGTTAACAGAATGGCTGCTTCAAATTCTCAGAGAGGTGGACAATAACAACAACTTCACTAATACAATCTAAACATTTTTCATCACTCACATATAACATTAAACAAAATTTCCAAAGAAGTAACAATAAGAACACAAACACTTACCTGAATAACACGGAAAATTGTTGACTTGCTGTAAGAATTTGCGATTGAAAGTCCAGTTCTGTTCTTTCTTTCGATATTGATTACCTAACGTCAAGATTGAAGAAATAAGAAAGAAAGTGAAGATATATATATATCTTGAGTGAAGAGGAAGATGGCAATTGAGAAAGAAGGTTTAGAGCCTTCATGTCGAAACGCTTCCAAATATTAATGCCATGAAGATTATAAACGTAAAACACTCATTTGTCAGAATTATATATGTCCCTCAATGCTATTAGAAACAATACACCAAGTCAAATGAAATGAGTCTGATAGTTATGCTTGTGGAAAGTAAGTGAAAGAATACCATGTTGTTGTTCAATTCAATTCGAAATTGCAACTCCTAATAATTTTAAAAAGGTAACTCAAGAACAAATACAGTCCTAGAGGTACATCATGTGTAGAAGAGAAGACAATTACCTGGATCTGGACATCATGTGGTTGGTTGATTGCAAGGAAGAGAGAAGCAGATCTACTTGCAAATTAATTAATGATCTCATTTATCATAAATCACCATTGAAATAAGAAGGAATGATCTGACAACATGTTTTGATAGTATATCGCAAGTAGGTAGTCATATTTGTCCAAAACTACAACTACATCCAAAGAAGGTAATTCAAGAACACACTCCTAGAGGTACACATGAACACAACGGCAGAAAGGGAAGGGAAAATTAGATGGAATTCCTGATTTCCTAGTGTGTAAGTAGCATATTAGAGGGTAAAAAAACCAAAAAACAAAGAGAATTAAACTCATAAAATACATACCCGTGACAATCAAGTTATTTTAGGAGAGAAACAAACCATGGATAATTTCAACACGCATACACTGATATGTAAATAAACGTTCAATACCTTAAGTGAACAGAGTGAAGAAGATGGCATGAGAAAGTAACTTGATAGTCTCCCTCGTTGATGAACAGTCCAAGCGTTTCTTCCAGATGTGAATGCCAGGATGTTTATAACCCTTAAACACTCACGTAGGATTAATTACAACCAGTAAAATTTTAAAAACAATTGCAACTTCTGTTTTGAAGGGTAAACTTGTAAATTTACTTAGTACCAAACCTTCAAACCATCCTCTCTTATAATTATAAAAATAATAATAATAATAATAATAATAACTTATAATAATAATAATAATAATAATAATAATAATATAGGGAATTTTACGTCCAACAATCTTTTTAGATGCTCCTTGAACGTTTGAGTCCATATCGTTTCAAAATTTACATTGAGGTCCATTTTTCAGACAAAATGTTGACTTTGTGTAGAATGTCCCATTTACCCCCAAATAAAATATTTCATGTAAAATTGATATATTGAAAAAAGGAATAAAATATTTCTTTGAAAATGTGAGAAGAAATAAAAACTTCATCTTCTCCATCTTCATCTTCTTCTCTTTTCTTTTCTGATATTCTTCATATTCTCTTCTCTTTTCTTTTCTTTTCTTCTTCTTGTCTTCTTTCTTGCTGATGCTACAAATTCAACATATGAAGATATTTATCATAAATACGCAGCTCTAAGAAATGCCCCAGCAGCTATCGAGACCAAATGCCTTTTCCACCAAGCCACCAGAACAGTCAAAATTCACACAGAACTTCAATCAATACATTAAACAAATCGCATAATCACTATTCAGCACTCAGCAGCTAGCTGATCAAAGTATCAAACAACACTACAGAAATGTCAAACGAAACGAATGATGAAAACTTGACCGGAAAATGTCCCAACAACTATTGAGAACAGGAATCGGCGGCGGAAAACCGTCCTTGGCGGAGATACTCCGGTAAGCAGGTCCCATGGAAGGATTTCCATCCTTTGCAGGCTTTGAAGGCTCCACCTCTGTGATAAAACACTTGTTATTGTCCGCCATTGCCGCAAAGTCTCTCTCTCAATTTCGCCTAATCGATTGTGCATGTAAATTGTAATGTATGCACTGAATTAATATTGAAAAATGAAAAAGGAAACAACAATAATAAAAGAAAAGAAAAAAGAAAAGGCAGTAAAAAGAAAATAGATCTCAGGGGCATTTTTGACAAAGAAAATGATTTTTTCACTCTCTCTCATCAGCAAAGTTGACTTCTGGACTTCAATGTAAATAAAATTTTGATGCAGTTCAATGTTTGTCCTTCTCCGTAAATTGTGAAACGTTAGGGACTCAAACGTTTATTCACTATCTAAAAAGGTGGTCAGGTGTAAATCGCCCATATATATATGATAAAAAGTGATGATCTAGATGAAATAAGAGCTATGCCACGTATGCAAAAAGCTGACGTGGCAAAATGAAGCCAGAAAAAAATCATTTTTCATGGAGTTATATTTGATATACTGGTTCAGCTTAATTAGGAGTGTTAACATGCAATTTGAATCCGAAAGAAATTTTGGGTGGTTTATCTTCCCTAATTATATGGGTTTCTAAAGCTAAATATAGTTCAAATACATGATTAACTTCTCCTGCAATTTATGATGAATTTGCTTAATTACCTAATGTACTATTAATAGTATAGCCGATACTCCTGTTTGTTAGGATTTCACCTTGATATTTAAAAATCCATATAAATCGACTTGGAAGTTATGTTAACAATCACTATATAAATACAGCTTCACAATTATCCTATGTTTTAAAAGTCGGAACCGGAGGTTGAGCCGGTCACCCTCCAAAAAAGGTTCAACCGGGTCAGACCGGTTCACCCGGATAGAGCCGGTATGACGTCATTTTAATATATATATATATATATATATATATATATATATATATATATATATATATTAAAATGAACAACAAAATGAATAACTAATAAATAGAACAAATATGGATTTTATGTTTGATTTGCATTATAAATAACCCAATAGAAAACTCAAAATATACATAACAATTAACTAGTACCTCTCAATGGAAGGGATTTTAAGGTTTTTTGGATTTTTTTAAAAAAGCAGCCCTTAATTTAAAAAAAAAAAAAAAAACCCAGACCCTCACGACTCGACTAGAAGGGAAAAAAAAAAAAGATGCCCTGGCCTTTTTTTTTTCTTTGTGCCTGTATTTTTTATTCTTGGACTATATAAATTAAATATATTTTATTTAATACTTTTCTTCCTAAATTTGCACGTGACGGGGTTTAGCTGCAAAAAAAAAAAAAAAAGGGCCCAACCCGGTTCCGGGTCACCGGCCCAACCCGGTTTTGGGGGCAGCGGCTTAAGGCCGGTTTTTTAGCCCTATTTGAGCCGTTCAATACCGGTTTAGCGGTCTGACCGGTCGGACCCGAATTTTAAAACATAGCAATTATCCAAGATATACGTGATTTTGCGTTGATAGTGTGGTCGAGATTATGCAACTGGCTAGAAACTGAGCTCCGCGTGATGGGAAATACGGTGGAGATATTACAGAGATTCATTGATACGGGACCGGCAAAAGCTAAGCAGGTGTGGATCATGGTTTGGCAATGCACGGTATGGCTAATTTGGCGCACTGAAACGACAAATTCTTCGGGATATCTCGGAAGCGGTGGTTGATGTCGTGGAAAGGGAAAGCGCATAGTGTGGTCACAGCCGATCAAATGGTTTGATTAACTCATCGTATGAGCTGAATCATTGGGTCATTTGTCCGCGTGGTATGTTAAATCTGATTTGAGATAGCTTTACTAGAATTGGTTCGGCAGATCAGTAGATGGCTTAATGTTGGCATATGGTATGGATAGCTACTGACAGTTTGTGTTAGTGCTTCTAGTTCATAGGTATTTGATTCATCATTGTATTGACTTCGAGGCATTCCTTATGCTTCTCTGTCGTTATTGAAATACATTTTAACTTCTTTAAAAAAAGAACGTACGTCTATATTCTATTGTATTTATCATTGTCATGTGTTCTTTAAGCTTATCCACGATCAATTCCCACATTCAAATTCTGCCAAGGATTTGATTATTATCATTATGGAGAAGGTTGTGTTTCAATCAACGGATGCACGTTTCAATCAAAGTATATTTCAATAATACATTTTCATTGATGTAAAACTTAGATTCCAATCATGTAATGGTTCGATAGATACATCACACACTATTAATATAAGTGGTTTCATAATTGATTTTGTTATCTAAGTTACTGCATCAATGTCTTCTTGGTATATGTAGATATTTTATTCGTTTATATAAATGCCTGCTTTGGTTAATATTCCTATTTAATTAGTAACCTGTCTCGCTATTAATTGATAATGTCGATAGCAGAATATCCGACTGACACTACAATAATCATTATAATACGACCAATAAATTTAGGACTCTTATACAAGGGTCACATTTTTTTAAATGCGACTCTTAGTTTGTACTACAATAAAAAATACGACCCACCCCTATTGCGACCTCTACGACCCTTATTAAGAGCCGTAATTTTTAAATACGACTCTTATTTGCCGGTTACGACTCATAATAAGAGTCACTTTAGATTTAAAAAAATGCTATAGTGTGAAACCAATATTGAGGTGTAAAACCTCGAACACTAACTAACTAAACTATTACAAGCAACCTAGTCTAAGGCCCGCCTCTGACTCGAAGTCCAACGTAGTACCGGTCCGAGCTTGAGTACATGAAAGGACTAAGTGGAGGAGGGGGGGGGGGGGGGTTAGAATGGGTTACCCGGATTGCCTATGTCAATCCGGTAAGAGACTTTACTCAAGAGAGAGTCGGAAGCTCTCAATGTAATAGTTATGAGGGATTATGATAACACTTGGGAATCGACTTAGGATTCCACTTTTGATATCGCTTACCTTAAGGTCTTGGACCTTGTGCTATATTTATAGTTATCATATGCTTATGAGGTGGCTCACAAGATGATGCCAAGTGTACGCTTCAGATTTGGACACCAATGCTACCTTATTTTGGCCCATTAGTGAACGATAACCCAATACTAATCAATGGGCACAGGAGGTAGTTTGGACCTTTTTCCTCGAGAATCTTTATTACGCCCGTTGGGTCGATGTCCCTCGAGACGATCATGCGCTTGGTTGATTTGCCCTTGGGTAACTCTGGATGTCCGAGTCAGGAGTCTCACGGAAGTATCTCAGTGGTTCTGTTATACGTTTGGTCTTAATGTGATGGTGGCGTCCGAGATTCTCTCGTCCGGTCCGTTTGGCATCTCTGTACTGACGTAGCCAGGTTTAGAAGTCCTTTTCCCAGCTAGCTCGGACTAGCTGTGAGGGTGTAGTGACTTTAGCGTACTGGTTGATTCACTTAGGACGGACCATGTGAAGTCGGACCAGTACTGAATTGGCTATTAAGCCGTGATGCGCTCTAGGACACGCTCTATGACGCCCTTAACGGATTGGACACATGTCCATATCAACAACCAAGAATTATTTAAATAATAAAGCAAACCATTCACGCTTACTATGTTAAAAAATCGATCATATACTATTTTTTATGAAACAGACATATGGAACACTTCAAAGTTCAAACTACTTAATCAATATCTATATATATATATATATATATATATATATATATATATATATATATATATATATATATATATATATATATATATATATATATATATATATATATACCATTTGGGAAGATAAAGATGTAAACTTATATGGCTCCCCGGGGACTTTATGGCTCTGATACCATTAACTAATTGTTTTCTTAGACAATGTAAACTTATATTAGTGTAATTCCTTTGTTTCATTCCTGACTCATCTTCTTTGTTGTCAGTAAGGACTGGTGTACAATCTATGACATCTGCTAAAACCTTTGTTCTTACAGGCTCTAAAGGTGGAAATTCATGCGAGACACTTGAGCCATCTTTCTTTGTAAAATAAGATTTTGTTTTGGTTAAAACTGAAAGTTTATCATACTTTTGAAAAAAATAAGTAAAAAATGGTATATGATTTTGTGTAGTAACCATAAATTCATACCAACTGTTTCTTATGATACTCCTTTGTTTTTCAGAGAATGTTTCCATGAACCATTTTCTTTCTTGTTTGTTTTCGTCACTCATAAAATCTTTTTTTATCAAACTTTTATCTATACAAAATTCTTTTGTCAAAACGTATATGCTTGAAAGATTTGGTGAAGTTGGTTTATCCTCTTCTTGTTGTTCTAAATCATTTGTGTTATCACTAAAACCTTGTGAAGTATAAACTGGTTGGGCAACATTTTTATGTGTTCTAACTCCTTGAAAATTATGTCTATCTCTTTCAAAAATACTAAAAGAATTTCTATGGGAATTACTCCGAGATAAATTTTCACTATTTCTTTGTGAGCTATAATCTCTGAATGACATAGAACCTTGTCTGTTAAATCTTATACTAACCCCTCCATCTGGGTGGTCTACTATATTTTCTATTTCAGTATTTTCTATTGGTTGGGATCTTGGTATTGTTCCAGAAGGAAGCAACCAAGTTTCAGGAAGATTAACATTTTTCCATTCTATAGTCTTAGGGATTGTAAGATTAGACTTGGACTTATTAATTTCCCAAAAGATAGTTTGTCCAGAAGGTTTTTCATAATGTACTGCCTTGACATTTAACCCCGTATTCATAACTTTGTAATGTATTCTATAAAATATTTCATATATATGAGAACCATGCTTCATTTTGTAATTATGAGTTTTCTATTTGTCGTAATAACATGATACAGGTATACATACGGATGGTAATAATGGCTCTGATTTTCTATTTCAGTAGTATCTACTATTGAAAATACTTGGGAAGATAAAGATTTGTTCAATTGGAAACCACCAAACGTAGATAAAAGTACAATATATAAACAGAGCATATTAGACTTCAGATCAGCTTATACTATAAAGGTAAGAACAAGTTCTTCCTTTAGTAAGTGATCAACAAACTTTACATTTATTCACTAAAAAGTCAATTAGAAAGCATATAGCCAGTGGATACAAATTCTTACATATAGGTCTTGTACAAATTGCTATTAAACCTTTAACAAGAGAAGGATTAGATACTAGCATTTTTGTTGCACTTAGAGATGCTAGACATTTTGATTTTCAAGATTCCCTTTTAGGATTAATTGAAACAAGTCTTTGTAATGGACCAATTTATTTTAATTGTTATCCAAATTTTACCATATCCCTGACTGACCCACATATTTTAGACATTCTTACTTTAAATGTAAAAACTCATAATTACAAAATGAAGCATGGTTCTCATATATATGAAATATTTTATAGAATACATTACAAAGTTATGAATACGGGTTAAATGTCAAGGCGACATTATGAAAAACCTTGGACAAACTATCTTTTGGGAAATTAATAAGTCAAGTCTAATCTTACAATCCCTAAGACTATAGAATGGAAAAATGTTAATCTTCCGAAACTTGGTTGCTTCATACGGAACAATACCAAGATCCCAACCAATAGAAAATCTTGAAATAGAAAATATAGTAGACCACCCGGATGGAGGTTAGTATAAGATTTAACAGACAAGGTTCTATGTCATTCGTAGATTATAGCTCACGGAGAAATAGTGAAAATTTATCTCGGAGTAATTCCCATAGAAATTCTTTTAGTATTTTGAAAGAGATAGACATAATTTTCAAGTTAGAACACATAAAAATGTTGCAACCGGTTTATACTTCACAAGGTTTTAGTGATAACACAAATGATTTAGAACAACAAGAAGAGGACAAACCAACTTCACCAAATCTTTCAAGCATATCGTTTTGACAAAAGAATTTTGTATAGATAAAAGTTTGATAAAAAAGATTTTATGAGTGAGAAAACAAACAAGAAAGAAAATGGTTCATGGAAACATTCTCGAAAAACAAAGGAGTATCATAAGAAAGCAGTTGGTATGAATTTATGGTTACTACACAAAATCATATACCATTTTTTACTTATTTTTTCAAAAGTATGATAAACTTTCGGTTTAACCAAAACAAAATCTTATTTTACAAAGAAAGATGGCTCAAGTGTCTCGCATGAATTTCCACCTTTAGAGCACAAGAACAAAGGTTTTAGCAGATGTCATAGATTGTACACCAGTCCTTACTGACAACAAAGAAGATGAGTCAGGAATGAAACAAAGGAATTACACTAATATAAGTTTACATTGTCTAAGAAAACAATTAGAGAGAATAGAAGATAGTATAGAAAAAAAAATTAGGTAGCCAATCCCCAGTCGAGACAAATTTAGCATCCTCAAGTAAAGAACATACCTCACCGGATAAGCAGATACACAGATTTCCTTTTAAAATCAATGAGTATAAACCTAAGTTAACTGAAACAGAGATTCTTCAGAAAATAAATTCTAAGTTAGGAGATTTGAATTTAGAAAAATTAAATACTTTAAAAAAATCGTTAGAAAATGTCCATTCAGGTGATGAGTCTGAAGATAGTAATCATATTTTTCCTGTAGAACACAAAAATTTCTATCCTAGACCCACTCCCCCAGACATCCAATTAGAAGAAACACATACTCAAAGGACTTTTAATGGGTCAACAGTTTACGAGTGGAATATAGATGGGTTAGCAGAATATCAGATTATAAAAACTTGTCAAGAAATGGTAGTCATATCAAACATATATGGAAATAGAATGGATCAAGTTGATTGTGCAAAAACTTTAATTTTAGGATTTAATGGACAATTAAAAGGATGGTGGGATAACTCTCTTACACCATTAGAACAAAATGTAATACTAGACAGTATTAAACAAGATGACAATGGAATACCAATTCTAGATGATAATGATAGACAAATTTCTGTAGCAGTTACTTCCCTCGTTTACACAATTTTACTTCATTTTGTTGGTGATCCTAATTGGTATAGTGAAAGAAATACTGAGATTTTACAAAATCTAAAATGTAGAAAGCTTCAGGATTTCAAATGGTACAAAGATGTTTTCCTTACAAAAATTTATGAAAGGGATGATCCGAATAATTATTATTGGAAAGAAAAATTTATTTCAGGATTACCAAAGTTATTTGCAGAAAAGGTAAGAAAAGATTAAAAACATCAATGGAAATATAGAAACAATGCCTTACGGAGAAATTATAAATCAAATAAATCATTTGGATTACAAATTTGTAATGATTTAAAATTAAAATCCGATTAAAGAAACAAAATATGGTAAGTAGAAAGGAATTGGGAAGTCAGTGCGACAGTTTGGTTTTGATAAAATCAAACCCCAATTCATAGCCATGAAAAGACTTACAAAAGAAAATATTCCAACAAAAATTGATAAGCAAGATTACAAACCAAATAATAAAAACAATTTTATAAGAAAAAGAAAGATTTTATAAAAAGAAAGAGTCCCTCTAGACAAAATAATATGTCACAAGTGTAAGACACTGGACATTATGCCAACACTTGCAAGGTAAGGCAAAGATACAAGAATTAATTTGACGAACAATTAAAAAATCGACTTTTAAATATAATTTCAAATAAGTTACGATGAAGAAGGAATAAACGAGATAAAGAAGATTATCAATTTAATCGATTCAATCAGATAATGATGAAACTTGATTATTCAAGAAGAAGATTCGTATTCATCTCCACGACCAAATGGGAAAAAGTGTTTGCAATTGTAGTAAGAAACTTCTAGTAATCACAAAACAAAATCGGTATGAGTTAATATTTGAAATGATTGACCGGTCAAAGACCCTCAACAAAAGATAATTATCTAAAGAAATTAAAAGATATGATTTTAGAAAAGGACAAGAAACTTCTACTTCAAATAAACAAAACAGATTTCAAAGATGTAATAAAACATTCAATTCCCACAAAACAAAGATCTCTGTTAATGATATTCAACGAGAGATTAAGGAAGTAAAAACAGAAATACGACAATTAAGGCAAGAAAATGAAGAAATAAAACAAGATATTTTAATTTTAAAACTAAAAGATGAATTAAAAGAAGAAAGCATTACCAACGAAGTTGATGATGTAGAAAATAAGAATAATGGAGAATCATTCATAAATGCTCTATCACAAATTACCTACGGAGATGGTATGTCAAAATTAAAATTGTTATAGGGACATTTACCCTAGAAACAATAGCCTTAATGGACGTTAAGTTAGCGACATGAATTGCATACAAGAAGGACTGATACCGACAAAATATTTTGAAAAAACAAAAGAAAGGTTATCAACTGCAGATGCAACAAACCTAAAAATAAATTACAAACTTTCAAATGCACACATTTGCAATGATGGAATTTGTTTCCGAGCAAGTTTTGTTTTAATAAAAAACTTGAACACAAAAGTCATTTTAGGAAACCCATTCTTACAAATGTTATTTCCCTTACATGTGGATAACCAAGGTGTAGGAACTACGGTCCTAGGAAAGAAAATACTTTTCCAATTCCAATATCCGGTAACAACCAGAGATGTAAATCTTTTACAAGAAACTGGAATTTTTCAAAAAATAAAAAATAAAGAAAAACAAATTATGTATCTAAAAGAAGAACTCAGTCATAAAAGAATTGAAGAAAAAATTAAAAGCCCAGTTCTTCAGCAACAAATTTTACTTTATCAAAAGAAAATAGAAAAAGAAATTTGTTCAGAGTTTCCCACAGCTTTTTGGGAAAGAAAAAAGCATATTGTAACTTTACCTTATGAAAATGATTTTGAAGAAAATAAAATTCCTACTAGAGCAAGGCCTATACAAATGAACCAGGAATTATTAGAATACTGTAAGAAAGAAATTTCAGAATTACTAAAAATGAAGATTATTAGGCCTAGCAAATCACCATGGTCATGTTCTGCATTTTATGTACAAAAGAATGCTGAACTTGAAAGAGGAACTCCTAGACTAGTTATAAATTACAAACCATTGAACAAAGTTCTCAAATGGATTAGATATCCGATTCCAAATAAAAGTGATTTACTCAAGAGACTTTATAATGCTAAGGTATTTTCAAAATTTGACATGAAGTCAGGGTTCTGGCAAATACAAATTTCAGAAAAAGATAAGTACAAAACAGCATTTACAGTTCCATTTGGACAATTTGAATGGAATGTTATGCCTTTTGGATTAAAAAATGCTCCATCAGAATTTCAAAAAGTTATGAATGATATATTCACTCCTTACACTACTTTTACAATTGTTTACATAGATGATGTTTTAGTATATAGCCAGGACATAGAACAACATTGGAAACATCTAAATATTTTCTTAAAAGTCATAAAAGAAAATGGTTTGGTTGTTTCTGCCAGAAAGATAAAATTGTTCCAAGTAAGTATAAGGTTTCTAGGACATCAGATTCATGAAAATACGATCATACCCATCCAACGGTCCTTAGAATTTGGAGATAAGTTCCCAGATGAAATTAGAGATAAAACCCAATTACAAAGGTTCCTTGGAGCTTTGAATTATGTAGGGATTTTACCTAATCTAAGACAAGTTTGCAAACCCTTATTTGAAAGGCGAAAAAGAACCCATGATTTGGTTAAACAAACATACTGAGATAGTTAGAGAAATAAAAACAAAAGTCAAAACTCTTCCCTGTTTAACCATTTGCCACCCTAATACTCTTAAGATTGTGCAAACAGATGCATCAGAATTAGGGTATGGAGGTATTCTTAAACAAATTATTGATAATAAAGAGACAATTATTAGATATCATTCGGGTACTTGGAGATCAGGAGCACAACAAAATTATTCAACTATTAAGAAAGAGATACTCTCAATAGTCTTATGCATTAACAAATTTCAAGATGATTTATTAAACCAAAATTTTTTACTTAAAATTGATTGTAAAGCAGCAAAAGAAGTTTTGACAAAAGATGTACAAAATTTGGCATCAAAACAAATATTTGCTAGATGGCAAGCTATCTTATCCATTTTGATTTTGATATAGAATTCATAAAAGGCCCGACAATTGTATTCCAGATTATTTGACAAGAGAATTTCTCCAGGGATGGAAGAAAGAAAGTTAGTACCATTGGCAGCAGCAAGCACAAGTTCCGGGAAAAGACCAATGGTAAATTTAGCACAATATGCACAGAGTAAGCCTGAACAAACTTTGTCACCAAAACCATTACAAAATATTCCACAAACAAGGCAACAGACATCTCTGCAGATTGCCAACAAATTTCAGCCTCTTAGCAAAATAGCATTAACACCATATCCTAAGCCTGAACAATTTCCACCACTGCATTCAAAATTGGCCACATTACCTACCTACAAACAAACTTTGACACAAACTAAGTCCCAACAAACTTTGACACAAACCAAGTCCCAAATTTCAAATAGAGATGACCAGCCAGATTGTCCCTATTTAAGCACAGGACACTTTCACAAAGAATGTGTCATTGAAGATGACCGTTTCGAAAATTTTCCAAAACAATTAGATAATGATAATGCCTCACAATTTGCGAGAAAGGTGCTAACATTTCACAATTTATCTTAGGCGACAAATTTTGCGGGATCTATGAAAATCATCGAAACCACAACAATATTATGAGGACATCTTAGTCAAACAAATTCTCTTCATATTCAAAACAAAGTTCCAAAAACCATCCAGATACCTCATCGCCATTGGTTATCGAAAATTTTCATCAACAAAGTTATTAGTTTAGCAATGGGAAACCCTTATACTCTGAGAGATAAGACCCCATCTTATTTGTAATTATTTTGATTACATACAAGCTTGGACAAAATTCCTCTACAAACAAAATGCAATAACTCCATGTCATATTTCTTTTAATGGGAAAAACTCTACCACCTCCGGAAGAACTTCCTAATGGTTTCTTGCATGGTGGCATGATTTTGGACCATTACTGTAAATGTTCCCCACAAAGTTCAAAAATCATTTGAGTACTTTTCGATAGGTACAAAAAAAAGTTGTTCTCACAAATACCCCGATGATCAAATTTTACAAAGAATTCAATTTAACTTGGATTTTGAGAATCCTACAAAATGTTTGGTATTATGAAAATACCAATTTATATTGGTTAACAAAAGCGAAGTTAAATGGTGGAACAAAATGGACACCAGTCCATTGGAACTGGACAGCATATCGGAATGGTTCAAACTTCATCCAAAGTTTAGCAAGCAAATTGTCTCCCCAGAAAAGGTTCAACAAAATGAAGAATTCATGATGATGAAAAATACCATTCAAACAAGATTAGCACAAGCAAGCTCATTGGATGAGATGAAAGCAATTCTACAAACTGCAAGTGAAGATGAAGAATCAAGTTCCTCAGTCAATTTTGAACAAGACAATGAAGATGATTGTTATGGGATTTTTACTCCCATACAAAGAGGTAAAAACAAGAGAAAGTGACAAGATAGATTCCCGACAAACTGCTCAAAGAAAAGAAAGATAAAGTGAAAGGCAAAATCGGATTTCGAATTTGTTCAGTCAAGGAAAAATCAGCACAAAGCAAGATTCCCGACAAACTGCAATCAACTTTTCCCAAAGAGTCATCCGGATGTGAATTCAACAATTTCAAATCCGCACAGTAGGAAGAGACTCTCCCTATATTATGGCGACAATCAACAACAAAGATGGGCAGAAGAAAAAACACCAAGAACAAAAGAAATGCCAGAGCAAAAATGTATTCAGATAGTTTTTTCTTTGTATTATATTCTTCCAGATTCCTTTATGTATTTGTAAAAATTTCACCCAAAAATATTAGCTTAGCAGTATCTGTAATCTGATCAAATTTCAAAGTTCAGAGTTGTAATCCGATCAAATTTCAAGTCAGAGTTAAATTCAGAGTTATCTCAGGTATAATTCTGGTTATTTTCTTCATTGCTACAGTACTTTATAATCTTAATCTTACCCATTATTACCATCCGTATGTATACCTATATTTCCGCTATGCTATCTGATACAAATGGTATCAGAGCCATAAAGTCCCCGGGGAGAGTATTAGTTAATTAAACAAACTTGGTTTTGTAGTAAGTTTTAATTCTGGTAGACACGCATTTAATTCCTTGGATAGGTGTGTAAGACGATGTCTGAATTAGCTTTTACGAAATCAAGCCAGTAAGATTAATGAATAAGCTTTTTGGGAACAATATGGCTTCTGCCTCATCATCTGTACTAGATACTAATGAAAATGTAGTATCTACTATTGAAAATACTTGGGAAGATAAAGATTTGTTCAATTGGAAACCACCAAACGTAGATAAAAGTACAATATATAAACAGAGCATATTAGACTTCAGATCAGCTTATACTATAAAGACAGAAGAACAAGTTCTTCCTTTAGTAAGTGATCAACAAACTTTACATTTATTCACTAAAAAGTCAATTAGAAAGCATATAGCCAGTGGATACAAATTCTTACATATAGGTCTTGTACAAATTGCTATTAAACCTTTAACAAGAGAAGGATTAGATACTAGCATTTTTGTTGCACTTAGAGATGCTAGACATTTTGATTTTCAAGATTCCCTTTTAGGATTAATTGAAACAAGTCTTTGTAATGGACCAATTTATTTTAATTGTTATCCAAATTTTACCATATCCCTGACTGACCCACATATTTTAGACATTCTTACTTTAAATGTAAAACTCATAATTACAAAATGAAGCATGGTTCTCATATATATGAAATATTTTATAGAATACATTACAAAGTTATGAATACGGGTTAAATGTCAAGGCAAGTTACATTATGAAAAACCTTCGGACAAACTATCTTTTGGGAAATTAATAAGTCAAGTCTAATCTTACAATCCCTAAGACTATAGAATGGAAAAATGTTAATCTTCACGAAACTTGGTTGCTTCTTCGGAACAATACCAAGATCCCAACCAATAGAAAATCTTGAAATAGAAAATATAGTAGACCACCCGGATGGAGGGGTTAGTATAAGATTTAATGCATAAGGTTCTATGTCATTCGAGATTATAGCTCATGAGAAATAGTGAAAATTTATCTCGGAGTAATTCCCATAGAAATTCTTTTAGTATTTTTGAAAGAGATAGACATAATTTTCAAGGAGTTAGAACACATAAAAATGTTGCCCAACCAGTTTATACTTCACAAGGTTTTAGTGATAACACAAATGATTTAGAACAACAAGAAGAGGACAAACCAACTTCACCAAATCTTTCAAACATATACGTTTTGACAAAAGAATTTTGTATAGATAAAAGTTTGATAAAAAAAGATTTTATGAGTGACGAAAACAAACAAGAAAGAAAATGGTTCATGGAAACATTCTCTGAAAAACAAAGGAGTATCATAAGAAACAGTTGGTATGAATTTATGGTTACTACACAAAATCATATACCATTTTTTACTTATTTTTTTCAAAAGTATGATAAACTTTCAGTTTTAACCAAAACAAAATCTTATTTTACAAAGAAAGATGGCTCAAGTGTCTCGCATGAATTTCCACCTTTAGAGCTTGTAAGAACAAAGGTTTTAGCAGATGTCATAGATTGTACACCAGTCCTTACTGACAACAAAGAAGATGAGTCAGGAATGAAACAAAGGAATTACACTAATATAAGTTTACATTGTCTAAGAAAACAATTAGAGAGAATAGAAGATAGTATAGAAAAAAAATTAGGTAGCCAATCCCCAGTCGAGACAAATTTAGCATCCTCAAGTAAAGAACATACCTCACCGGATAAGCAGATACACAGATTTCCTTTTAAAATCAATGAGTATAAACCTAAGTTAACTGAAACAGAGATTCTTCAGAAAATAAATTCTAAGTTAGGAGATTTGAATTTAGAAAAATTAAATACTTTAAAAAAATCGTTAGAAAATGTCCATTCAGGTGATGAGTCTGAAGATAGTAATCATATTTTTCCTGTAGAACACAAAAATTTCTATCCTAGACCCTCCCCAGCACATCCAATTAGAAGAAACACAGACTCAAAGGCCGTTGAATGGGTCAACAGTTTACGAGTGGAATATAGATGGGTTAGCAGAATATCAGATTATAAAAACTTGTCAAGAAATGGTAGTCATATCAAACATATATGGAAATAGAATGGATCAAGTTGATTGTGCAAAAACTTTAATTTTAGGATTTAATGGACAATTAAAAGGATGGTGGGATAACTCTCTTACACCATTAGAACAAAATGTAATACTAGACAAGATAAACAAGATGACAATGGAATACCAATTCTAGATGATAATGATAGACAAATTTACGTGATTACTTCCCTCGTTTACACAATTTTACTTCATTTTGTTGGTGATCCTAATTGGTATAGTGAAAGAAATACTGAGATTTTACAAAATCTAAAATGTAGAAAGCTTCAGGATTTCAAATGGTACAAAGATGTTTTCCTTACAAAATTTATGAAAGGGATGATCCAATAATTATTATTGGAAAGAAAAATTTATTTCGGGATTACCAAAGTTATTTCTAGAAAAGGTAAGAGAAAAGATTAAAAACATCAATGGAAATATAGAAACAATGCCTTACGGAGAAATTATAAATCAAATAAATCATTTGGATTACAAATTTGTAATGATTTAAAATTAAAATCCGATTAAAAGAAACAAAATATGGTAAGTAGAAAGGAATTGGGAAGTCA
The DNA here is from genome assembly GCA_026545765.1 of Plantago major. Taxonomy (NCBI): domain Eukaryota; kingdom Viridiplantae; phylum Streptophyta; class Magnoliopsida; order Lamiales; family Plantaginaceae; genus Plantago; species Plantago major. The sequence continues at coordinate 27,450,509 of CM048839.1, read as the reverse complement.
GTGCGGTTTGGTTTTGATAAAATCAAACCCCAATTCATAGCCATGATGTAAAGACTTACAAAAGAAAATATTCCAACAAAAAGGTCAATAAGCAAGATTACAAACCAAATAATAAAAACAATTTTTATAAGAAAAAAGAAAGATTTTATAAAAAAGAAAGAGTCCCTCTAGACAAAATAATATGTCACAAGTGTAAGACACTGGACATTATGCCAACACTTGCAAGGTAAGGCAAAAGATACAAGAATTAATTTCGACGAACAATTAAAAATCGACTTTTAAATATAATTTCAAATAAGTTACGATGAAGAAGGAATAAACAGATAAAGAAGATTATCAATTTAATCAGATTCAATCAGATAATGATGAAACTTCTGATTATTCAGAAGAAGAAGATTCGTGTTACTGTCTCCCTGACCAAATGGGAAAAAGTGTTTGCAATTGTAGTAAGAAACTTCTAGTAATCACAAAACAAAATCAGTATGAGTTAATATTTGAAATGATTGACCAGGTCAAAGACCCTCAACAAAAAGATAATTATCTAAAGAAATTAAAAGATATGATTTTAGAAAAAGGACAAGAAACTTCTACTTCAAATAAACAAAAAACAGATTTCAAAGATGTAATAAAACATTCAATTCCCACAAAACAAACAGATCTCCATTAATGATATTCAACGAGAGATTAAGGAAGTAAAAAGCAATCGACAATTAAGGCAAGAAAATGAAGAAATAAAACAAGATATTTTAATTTTAAAACTAAAAGATGAATTAAAAGAAGAAAGCATTACCAACGAAGTTGATGATGTAGAAAATAAGAATAATGGAGAATCATTCATAAATGCTCTATCACAAATTACCTACCAGAGATGGTATGTCAAAATTAAAATTGTTATAGGGACATTTACCCTAGAAACAATAGCCTTAATGGACAGTGGTGCAGACATGAATTGCATACAAGAAGGACTGATACCGACAAAATATTTTGAAAAACAAAAGAAAGGTTATCAACTGCGATGCAACAAAACCTAAGAATAAATTACAAACTTTCAAATGCACACATTTGCAATGATGGAATTTGTTTCCGAGCAAGTTTTGTTTTAATAAAAAACTTGAACACAAAAGTCATTTTAGGAAACCCATTCTTACAAATGTTATTTCCCTTACATGTGGATAACCAAGGTGTAGGAACTACGGTCCTAGGAAAGAAAATACTTTTCCAATTCCAATATCCGGTAACAACCAGAGATGTAAATCTTTTACAAGAAACTGGAATTTTTCAAAAAATAAAAAATAAAGAAAAACAAATTATGTATCTAAAGAAGAACTCAAATAAAAGAATTGAAGAAAAAATTAAAAGCCCAGTTCTTCAGCAACAAATTTTACTTTATCAAAAGAAAATAGAAAAAGAAATTTGTTCAGAGTTTCCCACAGCTTTTTGGGAAAGAAAAAAGCATATTGTAACTTTACCTTATGAAAATGATTTTGAAGAAAATAAAATTCCTACTAGAGCAAGGCCTATACAAATGAACCAGGAATTATTAGAATACTGTAAGAAAGAAATTTCAGAATTACTAAAAATGAAGATTATTAGGCCTAGCAAATCACCATGGTCATGTTCTGCATTTTATGTACAAAAGAATGCTGAACTTGAAAGAGGAACTCCTAGACTAGTTATAAATTACAAACCATTGAACAAAGTTCTCAAATGGATTAGATATCCGATTCCAAATAAAAGTGATTTACTCAAGAGACTTTATAATGCTAAGGTATTTTCAAAATTTGACATGAAGTCAGGGTTCTGGCAAATACAAATTTCAGAAAAAGATAAGTACAAAACAGCATTTACAGTTCCATTTGGACAATTTGAATGGAATGTTATGCCTTTTGGATTAAAAAATGCTCCATCAGAATTTCAAAAAGTTATGAATGATATATTCACTCCTTACACTACTTTTACAATTGTTTACATAGATGATGTTTTAGTATATAGCCAGGACATAGAACAACATTGGAAACATCTAAATATTTTCTTAAAAGTCATAAAAGAAAATGGTTTGGTTGTTTCTGCCAGAAAGATAAAATTGTTCCAAGTAAGTATAAGGTTTCTAGGACATCAGATTCATGAAAGTACGATCATACCCATCCAACGGTCCTTAGAATTTGGAGATAAGTTACCAGATGAAATTAGAGATAAAACCCAATTACAAAGGTTCCTTGGAGCTTTGAATTATGTAGGGGATTTTTACCCTAATCTAAGACAAGTTTGCAAACCCTTATTTGAAAGACCTCAAAAGAACCCGCCAATTTGGTCAAACAAACATACTGAGATAGTTAGAGAAATAAAAACAAAAGTCAAAACTCTTCCCTGTTTAACCATTTGCCACCCTAATACTCTTAAGATTGTGCAAACAGATGGATCAGAATTAGGATATGGAGGTATTCTTAAACAAATTATTGATAATAAAGAGACAATTATTAGATATCATTCGGGTACTTGGAGATCAGGAGCACAACAAAATTATTCAACTATTAATAAAGAGATACTCTCAATAGTCTTATGCATTAACAAATTTCAAGATGATTTATTAAACCAAAAATTTTTACTTAAAATTGATTGTAAAGCAGCAAAAGAAGTTTTGACAAAAGATGTACAAAATTTGGCATCAAAACAAATATTTGCTAGATGGCAAGCTATCTTATCCATTTTTGATTTTGATATAGAATTCATAAAAGGAACTGACAATTGTATTCCAGATTATTTGACAAGTGAATTTCTCCAGGGATGGAAGAAAGAAAGTTAGTACCATTAGCGTAAGCACAAGTTAGGAAAAGACCAATGGTAAATTTAGCACAATATGCACGAGTAAGCCCGAACAAACTTTGTCACCAAAACCATTACAAAATATTCCACAAACAAGGCAACAGACATCTCTGCAGATTGCCAACAAATTTCAGCCTCTTAGCAAAATAGCATTAACACCATATCCTAAGCCTGAACAATTTCCACCACTGCATTCAAAATTGGCCACATTACCTACCTACAAACAAACTTTGACACAAACTAAGTCCCAACAAACTTTGACACAAACCAAGTCCCAAATTTCAAATAGAGATGACCAGATTGTCCCTATTTAAGCACAGGACACTTTCACAAAGAATGTGTCATTGAAGATGACTGGTTTCCAAAAAAATTTCCAAAACAATTAGATAATGATAATGCCTCACAATTTGCAGAACAAGGTGCTAACATTTCACAATTTATCTTAGACGACAAATTTTGCAGGATCTATGAAAATCATCAGAAACCACAACAATATTATGAGGACATCTTAGTCCAAACAAATTCTCTTCATATTCAAAACAAAGTTCCAAAAAACCATCCAGATACCTCATCAGCCATTGGTTATCGAAAAATTTTCATCAACAAAGTTATTAGTTTAGCCGAATGGGGAAACCCTTATACTCTGAGAGAGATAAGACCCCATCTTATTTGTAATTATTTTGATTACATACAAGCTTGGACAAAATTCCTCTACAAACAAAATGCGCTAACTCCATGTCATATTTCTTTTAATGGGAAAAACTCTACCACCTCCGTAAGAACTTCCTAATGGTTTCTTGCATGGTGGCATGATTTTGGACCATTACCGTAAATGTTCCCCACAAAGTTCAAAAATCATTTGAGTACTTTTCGATAGGTACAAAAACAAAGTTGTTCTCACAAATACCCCGATGATCAAATTTTACAAAGAATTCAATTTAACTTGGATTTTGAGAATCCTACAAAATGTTTGGTATGATGAAAATACCAATTTATATTGGTTAACAAAAAGAAGTTAAATGGTGGAACAAAATGGACACCATCCATTGGGCTGACAAAGATATCGGAATGGTTCAAACTTCATCCAAAGTTTAGCAAGCAAATTGTCTCCCCAGAAAAGGTTCAACAAAATGAAGAATTCATGATGATGAAAAATACCATTCAAACAAGATTAGCACAAGCAAGCTCATTGGATGAGATGAAAGCAATTCTACAAACTGCAAGTGAAGATGAAGAATCAAGTTCCTCAGTCAATTTTGAACAAGACAATGAAGATGATTGTTATGGGATTTTTACTCCCATACAAAGAGGTAAAAACAAGAGAAAGTGACAAGATAGATTCCCGACAAACTGCTCAAAGAAAAGAAAGATAAAGTGAAAGGCAAAATCCCGACAGACTGTTCCCGACAGACTGTTCAATCAAGGAAAAATCAGCACAAAGCAAGATTCCCGACAAACTGCAATCAACTTTTCCCAAAGAGTCATCCGGATGTGAATTCAACAATTTCAAATCCGCACAGTAGGAAGAGACTCTCCCTATATTATGGCGACAATCAACAACAAAGATGGGCAGAAGAAAAAACACCAAGAACAAAAGAAATCCCAGAGCAAAAATGTATTCAGATAGTTTTTTCTTTGTATTATATTCTTCCAGATTCCTTTATGTATTTGTAAAAATTTCACCCAAAAATATTAGCTTAGCAGTATTCAGATTCCTGTAATCTGATCAAATTTCAAAGTTCAGAGTTGTAATCCGATCAAATTTCAAGTCAGAGTTAAATTCAGAGTTATCTCAGGTATAATTCTGGTTATTTTCTTCATTGCTACAGTACTTTATAATCTTAATCTTACCCATTATTACCATCCGTATGTATACCTATATTTCCACAGAGAAATAGTGAAAATTTATCTCGGAGTAATTCCCATAGAAATTCTTTTAGTATTTTTGAAAGAGATAGACATAATTTTCAAGGAGTTAGAACACATAAAAATGTTGCCCAACCAGTTTATACTTCACAAGGTTTTAGTGATAACACAAATGATTTAGAACAACAAGAAGAGGACAAACCAACTTCACCAAATCTTTCAAGCATATACGTTTTGACAAAAGAATTTTGTATAGATAAAAGTTTGATAAAAAAAGATTTTATGAGTGACGAAAACAAACAAGAAAGAAAATGGTTCATGGAAACATTCTCTGAAAAACAAAGGAGTATCATAAGAAACAGTTGGTATGAATTTATGGTTACTACACAAAATCATATACCATTTTTTACTTATTTTTTTCAAAAGTATGATAAACTTTCAGTTTTAACCAAAACAAAATCTTACTTTACAAAGAAAGATGGCTCAAGTGTCTCGCATGAATTTCCACCTTTAGAGCACAGAAGAACAAAGGTTTTAGCAGATGTCATAGATTGTACACGGTCCTTCTTGACAACAAAGAAGATGAGTCAGAATGAAACAAAGGAATTACACTAATATAAGTTTACATTGTCTAAGAAAACAATTAGAGAGAATAGAAGATAGTATAGAAAAAAATTAGGTAGCCAATCCCGATGAGACAAATTTAGCATCCTCAAGTAAAGAACATACCTCATAGGATAAGCGGATACATGATTTCCTTTTAAAATCAATGAGTATAAACCTAAGTTAACTGAAACAGAGATTCTTCAGAAAATAAATTCTAAGTTAGGAGATTTGAATTTAGAAAAATTAAATACTTTAAAAAAATCGTTAGAAAATGTCCATTCAGGTGATGAGTCTGAAGATAGTAATCATATTTTTCTGTAGAACACAAAATTTCTATCCTAGACCCATCCCCAGACATCCAATTAGAAGAAACACATACTCAAAGGACTTTTAATGGGTCAACGGTTCTAGTGGAATATAGATGGGTTAGCGAGAATATCGATTATAAAAACTTGTCAAGAAATGGTAGTCATATCAAACATATATGGAAATAGAATGGATCAAGTTGATTGTGCAAAACTTTAATTTTAGGATTTAATGGACAATTAAAAGGATGGTGGGATAACTCTCTTACACCATTAGAACAAAATGTAATACTAGAAGATTAAACAAGATGACAATGGAATACCAATTCTAGATGATAATGATAGACAAATTTACATGTAGATTACTTCCCTCGTTTACAATTTTACTTCATTTTGTTGGTGATCCTAATTGGTATAGTGAAAGAAATACTGAGATTTTACAAAATCTAAAATGTAGAAAGCTTCAGGATTTCAAATGGTACAAAGATGTTTTCCTTACAAAAATTTATGAAAGGGATGATCCGAATAATTATTATTGGAAAGAAAAATTTATTTCGGGATTACCAAAGTTATTTGCGAAAAAAGGAGAAAAGATTAAAACATCAATGGAAATATAGAAACAATGCCTTACGGAGAAATTATAAATCAAATAAATCATTTGGATTACAAATTTGTAATGATTTAAAATTAAAATCCCGATTAAAGAAACAAAATATGGTAAGTAGAAAGGAATTGGGAAGGTAGTGCGAAGGTTTGGTTTTGATAAAATCAAACCCCAATTCATAGCCATGACGTAAAGACTTACAAAAGAAAATATTCAACAAAAGGTCAATAAGCAAGATTACAAACCAAATAATAAAAACAATTTTTTATAAGAAAAAAGAAAGATTTTATAAAAAAGAAAGAGTCCCTCTAGACAAAATAATATGTCACAAGTGTAAGACACCTGGACATTATGCCAACACTTGCAAGGTAAGGCAAAAGATACAAGAATTAATTTCAGACGAACAATTAAAAAATCAGCTTTTAAATATAATTTCTGAAATAAGTTCTGATGAAGAAGGAATAAACGAGATAAAGAAGATTATCAATTTAATCGATTCAATCAGATAATGATGAAACTTCCGATTATTCGGAAGAAGAAGATTCGTATTCTTGTCTCACGACAAATGGGAAAAAGTGTTTGCAATTGTAGTAAGAAACTTCTAGTAATCACAAAACAAAATCAGTATGAGTTAATATTTGAAATGATTGACCAGGTCAAAGACCCTCAACAAAAAGATAATTATCTAAAGAAATTAAAAGATATGATTTTAGAAAAAGGACAAGAAACTTCTACTTCAAATAAACAAAAAATGATTTCAAAGATGTAATAAAACATTCAATTCCACAAAACAAAGATCTCATTAATGATATTCAACGAGAGATTAAGGAAGTAAAAAGCAATCGACAATTAAGGCAAGAAAATGAAGAAATAAAACAAGATATTTTAATTTTAAAACTAAAAGATGAATTAAAAGAAGAAAGCATTACCAACGAAGTTGATGATGTAGAAAATAAGAATAATGGAGAATCATTCATAAATGCTCTATCACAAATTACCTACCAGAGATGGTATGTCAAAATTAAAATTGTTATAGGGACATTTACCCTAGAAACAATAGCCTTAATGGACAGTGGTGCAGACATGAATTGCATACAAGAAGGACTGATACTCACAAAATATTTTGAAAAAACAAAAGAAAGGTTATCAACTGCAGATGCAACAAACCTAAGAATAAATTACAAACTTTCAAATGCACACATTTGCAATGATGGAATTTGTTTCCGAGCAAGTTTTGTTTTAATAAAAAACTTGAACACAAAAGTCATTTTAGGAAACCCATTCTTACAAATGTTATTTCCCTTACATGTGGATAACCAAGGTGTAGGAACTACGGTCCTAGGAAAGAAAATACTTTTCCAATTCCAATATCCGGTAACAACCAGAGATGTAAATCTTTTACAAGAAACTGGAATTTTTCAAAAAATAAAAAATAAAGAAAAACAAATTATGTATCTAAAAGAAGAACTCAGTCATAAAAGAATTGAAGAAAAAATTAAAAGCCCAGTTCTTCAGCAACAAATTTTACTTTATCAAAAGAAAATAGAAAAAGAAATTTGTTCAGAGTTTCCCACAGCTTTTTGGGAAAGAAAAAAGCATATTGTAACTTTACCCTATGAAAATGATTTTGAAGAAAATAAAATTCCTACTAGAGCAAGGCCTATACAAATGAACCAGGAATTATTAGAATACTGTAAGAAAGAAATTTCAGAATTACTAAAAATGAAGATTATTAGGCCTAGCAAATCACCATGGTCATGTTCTGCATTTTATGTACAAAAGAATGCTGAACTTGAAAGAGGAACTCCTAGACTAGTTATAAATTACAAACCATTGAACAAAGTTCTCAAATGGATTAGATATCCGATTCCAAATAAAAGTGATTTACTCAAGAGACTTTATAATGCTAAGGTATTTTCAAAATTTGACATGAAGTCAGGATTCTGGCAAATACAAATTTCAGAAAAAGATAAGTACAAAACAGCATTTACAGTTCCATTTGGACAATTTGAATGGAATGTTATGCCTTTTGGATTAAAAAATGCTCCATCAGAATTTCAAAAAGTTATGAATGATATATTCACTCCTTACACTACTTTTACAATTGTTTACATAGATGATGTTTTAGTATATAGCCAGGACATAGAACAACATTGGAAACATCTAAATATTTTCTTAAAAGTCATAAAAGAAAATGGTTTGGTTGTTTCTGCCAGAAAGATAAAATTGTTCCAAGTAAGTATAAGGTTTCTAGGACATCAGATTCATGAAAGTACGATCATACCCATCCAACGGTCCTTAGAATTTGGAGATAAGTTCCCAGATGAAATTAGAGATAAAACCCAATTACAAAGGTTCCTTGGAGCTTTGAATTATGTAGGGGATTTTTACCCTAATCTAAGACAAGTTTGCAAACCCTTATTTGAAAGACTGAAAAAGAACCCGCCAATTTGGTCAAACAAACATCTTGAGATAGTTAGAGAAATAAAACAAAAGTCAAAACTCTTCCTGTTTAACCATTTGCCACCCTAATACTCTTAAGATTGTGCAAACAGATGCATCAGAATTAGGATATGGAGGTATTCTTAAACAAATTATTGATAATAAAGAGACAATTATTAGATATCATTCGGGTACTTGGAGATCAGGAGCACAACAAAATTATTCAACTATTAATAAAGAGATACTCTCAATAGTCTTATGCATTAACAAATTTCAAGATGATTTATTAAACCAAAAATTTTTACTTAAAATTGATTGTAAAGCAGCAAAAGAAGTTTTGACAAAAGATGTACAAAATTTGGCATCAAAACAAATATTTGCTAGATGGCAAGCTATCTTATCCATTTTTGATTTTGATATAGAATTCATAAAAGGAACTGACAATTGTATTCCAGATTATTTGACAAGAGAATTTCTCCAGGGATGGAAGAAAGAAAGTTAGTACCATTGGCAGCAGCAAGCACAAGTTCCGGGAAAAGACCAATGGTAAATTTAGCACAATATGCACAGAGTAAGCCCGAACAAACTTTGTCACCAAAACCATTACAAAATATTCCACAAACAAGGCAACAGACATCTCTGCAGATTGCCAACAAATTTCAGCCTCTTAGCAAAATAGCATTAACACCATATCCTAAGCCTGAACAATTTCCACCACTGCATTCAAAATTGGCCACATTACCTACCTACAAACAAACTTTGACACAAACTAAGTCCCAACAAACTTTGACACAAACCAAGTCCCAAATTTCAAATAGAGATGACCAGCCAGATTGTCCCTATTTAAGCACAGGACACTTTCACAAAGAATGTGTCATTGAAGATGACTGGTTTCCAGAAAATTTTCCAAAACAATTAGATAATGATAATGCCTCACAATTTGCAGAACAAGGTGCTAACATTTCACAATTTATCTTAGACGACAAATTTTGCAGGATCTATGAAAATCATCAGAAACCACAACAATATTATGAGGACATCTTAGTCCAAACAAATTCTCTTCATATTCAAAACAAAGTTCCAAAAAACCATCCAGATACCTCATCAGCCATTGGTTATCGAAAAATTTTCATCAACAAAGTTATTAGTTTAGCCGAATGGGGAAACCCTTATACTCTGAGAGAGATAAGACCCCATCTTATTTGTAATTATTTTGATTACATACAAGCTTGGACAAAATTCCTCTACAAACAAAATGCAGTCAACTCCATGTCATATTTCTTTTTAATGGGAAAAACTCTACCACCTCCAGAAGAACTTCCTAACTGGTTTCTTGCATGGTGGCATGATTTTGGACCATTACTGAAATGTTCCCCACAAAGTTCAAAAATCATTTGAGTACTTTTGGATAGGTACAAAAAACAAAGTTGTTCTCACAAATACCCCCTGATGATCAAATTTTACAAAGAATTCAATTTAACTTGGATTTTGAGAATCCTACAAAATGTTTGGTATGATGAAAATACCAATTTATATTGGTTAACAAAAAGCGAAGTTAAATGGTGGAACAAAATGGACACCATCCATTGAACTGACAAAGATATCGGAATGGTTCAAACTTCATCCAAAGTTTAGCAAGCAAATTGTCTCCCGAAAGGTTCAACAAAATGAAGAATTCATGATGATGAAAAATACCATTCAAACAAGATTAGCACAAGCAAGCTCATTGGATGAGATGAAAGCAATTCTACAAACTACAAGTGAAGATGAAGAATCAAGTTCCTCAGTCAATTTTGAACAAGACAATGAAGATGATTGTTATGGGATTTTTACTCCCATACAAAGAGGTAAAAACAAGAGAAAGTGACAAGATAGATTCCCGACAAACTGCTCAAAGAAAAGAAAGAAAAAGTGAAAGGCAAAATCCCGACAGACTGTTCCCGACAGACTGTTCAATCAAGGAAAAATCAGCACAAAGCAAGATTCCCGACAAACTGCAATCAACTTTTCCCAAAGAGTCATCCGGATGTGAATTCAACAATTTCAAATCCGCACAGTAGGAAGAGACTCTCCCTATATTATGGCGACAATCAACAACAAAGATGGGCAGAAGAAAAAACGCGAAGAACAAAAGAAATCCCAGAGCAAAAATGTATTCAGATAGTTTTTTCTTTGTATTATATTCTTCCAGATTCTTCTATGTATTTGTAAAAATTTCACCCAAAAATATTAGCTTAGCAATATTCAGATTCCTGTAATCTGATCAAATTTCAAAGTTCAGAGTTGTAATCCGATCAAATTTCAAGTCAGAGTTAAATTCAGAGTTATCTCAGGTATAATTCTGGTTATTTTCTTCATTGCTACAGTAAAAAGTGATTTTGCTACAGTACTTTATGATCTTAATCTTACCCATTATTACAATCAGTATGTATACCTGTATTTCCGCTATGCTACCTGATACAAATGGTATCAGAGCCATAAAGTCCATGTATATATATATATATATATATATATATATATATATATACATATATATATATATATATATATATATATATATGTATGTGTATGTGTATGTGTATGTGTCTATGTCTATGTATATGTATATATATATATATATATATATATATATATATGTTGGAAAATTTCTTGGGAAATTTTAGGAAATTTGTTAGATATTTTGTTAGAAATATCTGTTTAGATTTTGATCAGCAACATGATGACTTATCTTAGTCTCAAAAAGGTGATTAGTACTCTTGGTTCACTTGAACATTGTAAAAGAGGAAACTCACTAAGTATGATAGTCTAGCTAATCTTGTATAGGATGTTAGGTCTCAAAATGTAATTTTTATTTTATGAAGAGAAGACCAAGAAGAAGACATCCAAGCAGAACAAGCTCAACGACATTGAAGACTTGAAGAAACTGCACAAGATTGCTGAAACTGTTGTTCAGATATCTTAGCCAGATATCTTGAAGACACGAATAGTTTCAAACAAACTGTGTCACAAGAGATATGTGAGAAATAAAAGATCTATCTGAAAACAAGGAAAGTGTCCACAAATATCTATTCTCATATACCTTGAGCTTTAACCACATTTCTGAAAGAGAAATATATTTATATTGCAAACAAAGTTGTTTCAATATAAGTGGTATCTGAAGATTGAAGATAAGGACGTGCAAAGAATCAGATAACACTAGTCTCTGATACAAAGCATAGTTCCGTTGACACTACAGGACAAAAAGTATAGTACAATGCATTTAATGCACGGACAGAGATGTCTGAATAAAAGCAACTTTCAAGAAGAAGACAAAACTCACATAAGATACTATACACAGATATCAATAGTTTGAATTTGAGCCTAACGGATACTATTCAAACGGCACTCAAATTCATCTATAAATATCAACACTTAGATTGCTTGAAGAGATACACGACACACTTTGAAAACGCTGAACATCTTACTCTCTCAAAGCAAACTTACTTATCCTCAAAGCTTTCTGTTGCGACCAAAGCTTTTGATCTTGAGTAACACTGAAGTTCTAAGTGTCCTGATCCTAAACAAGCATAGCTATATGTGAAAGAGTTGAAACGAAAGATCAAGTATCTGAGATTCATTCTCTTGAACATTTAACTAAGACTTGGGTCAGTAAAAAGAACAAGATACCATACATTGAAAAGTGTATTAAGTATACTTGATTCACAGAGCTATCTGAATAACTGAATAAGTTATTAAAGAAGCTCATCTGACAACTCAAACCAAAACCAACACCATAACTGGCGTGGAGTACAGGAAGTACTTAGTTTGAAAAATCAGGGAATAACTCCAAGGTTACCGGAGTATAGGAAGTACTTGATTTGGGAAACTAAGGAATAACTCCAAGGTTATTGAGTATAGGAAGTACTTAGCTTGGGAAGCTAGGGAATAACTCAAAGGTTTCTGAGTACAGGAAGTACTTGGCTGTGAAAGCCGGGGAACAACTCAGGGGGAACATTTGGTTGGGAACCAATTGTTAAGAATCTTAGAATAGGTTTATTGTAAGGTGAACTCAATTATCTGTTCTAGTGAATTCTAGGTCTCTGGTAAACCGAAGTGGATTAGTTGGAGGATTACGCCACCTCCATATACCACTATACTTGCTGTGTTATTTACCTTTCTGTATTTACATTTCATCAACACACACACACACTTTAACTATTTCTGCACTTATCTTTATTAAGTCTTCCGCACTCTGATTCTAAGTATCAGATATCTATTCAGATATCTGAGAAATAGTTTTTATCGACAAAAGTTTTAAAAGACTATTCACCCCCCCCCCCCTTAGTCTTTTACTTTGCCGTTATCTGGACCAACAAGTGGTATCAGAGCAGGAGGTTCACAAGCCTTATGCACTGAACCTAGATCCCCAGATAGGTGAAGGAACTTTGTCCATTTTCGAGGACTATTTAATTTGTGTGTTTAAGCGTGTATGTCTCTGAGTGATGCACCCATTCTCAAACCAGAGAATTACGAGAAATGGAAAAATAACATGATGCTCCACCTTGAAGCCATAAGTGACGAAATGATCGAAGTGATAAAGAATGGCCCAATAGTCATTCAACAACTCAAACAAGTCATGGAGGTTTCTAATGGTAGAGACAGAGATCAAAGCGAAGGATCTTCACAAACCGATGCGTCAACAAGTGGGAGATCTACTAGCCAAGTTATTTACGAACCAAAGCCCAGAGAACTCTGGACATCGGAAGATGCCAAGAGAAATCATCTGGATGGTCAAGCTCGTAATATCATCATCAGATCGACACCTGAGCACATACAGTGTAAACTGTGGGGTGCTAAAACGGCGAAAGTTGCCTGGCAACTGATTGAAGAAATCTGTGCGGGCGAAAACCAAAGAAAACAAGTTCGAAGTTCTCAAGTTGAAATTTCAAAATTTCAAACAAGGACCCACTGAAACTCTGGAAGAACTTGATTTCAGATTTACCACTCTCATGAGTGACATGGCAGCTCTTGGGGAAAGCAGATACTCCCAATCGGAAAAGATTAAGACTATTGTCAAGTCTTAACCTGTTGGGAGCATACCAAAAAATTTTATTTTAACCAAGGAATGCCAAATATCACTCCAGTGGAACTTTTCTCTCATCTTGCTACTGTTGATTATGAGACAACTCAAAGAGAACAAACAACTGAAAAGTTGCAAAACGTTGCTCTAGTCACTCAAGGAACTTCAAAAGAAGAAAAAGGAAGAAAGCGAGGATGCTCTTGCTGCAAAGCAAATGAGCAAATATATCGTCGAGAAATTGAAAGAAGGAAAGCCAAAGAGAAGTCAAGAAGCATCTAGCTCAAACTATCACCAAGACAAAATATGCAAAGCTCATTGAACAAGCCATTTCGTAAAGCATCATGTCTTGAGGAAGCGAATTGGAAACGATATCTGCTTCTATTGTCGAAACCTAGCCACTTCAAGAAGGATTGTCACCTCAACAAACTAAGGACAGGTGACAAGAAAGATAGGAAAATCTTCAGAAGAAGCCAGAAAGCGTTGTTAACAGAAGAAAGAAAGAAAATCCAAATTCAACTAGATGCTCTAGACGTTGAGATAGATTCTGAAGATGACAATTCAGATGACTCAACCTTACCATCACCAGAATTATGTGGAGTTACTCATGATATAATCGACTTCGGCCTCAAGAAGAATGAAATGTGTGGAGTTCTTTGAAATTTGGTCCAGACATCTCCAACATAGAAAACTGTCTTATGGCTGATGAGGTAACACATAATTCCTGTTATACTTATGAAAGTGATGAAGAGGAAATAAAAAATCTAGAAAATCTCAGGAAAGAACTTGACATCTATGAAAGAGAATTTCCAATGATCCGAGCTAGAGCCGAAAATCTTGAAGAAGAAAAGAATTCTCTTGAAAAGGAAAATTCTCAATTAGTTAAAGAATGTGAGAGAAAGGATGCTGAAAATGCAACTCTCAAAGCTCAGATATCTGAGACTGAAAAGTCACATAAAGAAGCAATGGCTGAATTACGAAAGAATTATGAAGATCTTCTTTCTGAGAACAAGGAACTCAAGAAGAAAGAATTATCTTTTCAATCTTATGCCAAAGCTAGTGACACTCTTCTTGAAGTACAATCTTACTTAAGAGATCCTTCGAAAAAGAAAGGACTTACCGAATACAGACAGATTGTTCTATCACTCTGAATAAGAGTAAGGAGAGAAGAACATTTGTAAGTACTCAGCAAGACGGTTCCCATGCAATCTATAGTATCGGTGAGAAGACAAAGATTGTTGACAAAGGAAAGCGATTGACCAAACCTTTGTGGGAAAAACAAGTCAAAACAAAGCTGTTGGGCACGTCTCGAAAAGCA
This sequence comes from Plantago major, assembly GCA_026545765.1. Classification (NCBI taxonomy): domain Eukaryota; kingdom Viridiplantae; phylum Streptophyta; class Magnoliopsida; order Lamiales; family Plantaginaceae; genus Plantago; species Plantago major. The sequence goes on along the minus strand of CM048839.1, from coordinate 27,435,489 downwards.
TAACCTGAAAAGTGTAAACACCCACAGTGCTATGTCTCTCAAAAAGGTAGAATTGCAGGAGCTGGCAAATTCTCCCATGTCACTTTTTCTGGAAAGAAATTGGACCAACCAGAGACTAGCGAAGCTGCTGAGAAAAGATCTCAGATAGCTTCAAGTGCTCGAAACGGTATTGGCTACAAAGGCATCGGAAAACAACTTGCTCATGAGTACAAGCAGGAGCATGAACGATGGCTGAAAGCTAGAATTGCTCAAAGCAATTATCAGAAGTGGAAGTTAAATCAAGCCGAAAATCAATGCGGCTAGAAGAAATCAGCAAGGAAGGCTAAGTTCTTTGAAAGCAAACTCAGAAACCTGACAGGTATCTGAAAGCATCATATGGAGCACCTAGGAACACACCAAGGAAGAAATAATTCTCACTAATGATAACATTCATTCAAATAGAATTCCTCCTTACGTTCCTGTCAGACAAAAGCATATTTCAAAGAAATTCATTCAAAAATGGATTCCTACTGGAAGAATTTTTAATTCTGACGGTTCCATCAAAGATATGAGAACCTAATCTCCTGTTTCCTGTTGTGTGCAGAATGCCTCCTTGACTAAAGCACAATGGCTATTTGATAGTGGATGCGGAAAGCACATGACAGGAGACAAAGCAAATCTGGTTGATTACAAAGCTTGCAACAGGACCGGATATCGATTTCTTTGGAGGAGAATTAAATCCCTCTCGGGATTTGCAACGTCAAATTGGGGACTTTAACAATCACGACGTATTACATGTTAAGGATTTGAAATATAATCTATTTAGCATGAGCAGGTTTGCGACAAGGTTTTACTATAAAATTCAAAGCTAACATCGCAAACTAATTGACAATGAGTCAAAGCAGTCTTAGTTGGTCGGAAAGGATCTTTATGTTGCCGATTGGGCATCACTGGCTGAAGAATGTCTCATGGTGAGTCAATCTGGTCACACGTAAGAGCCTTGGTTATGGCACAAAAGAATGAGTCACTTGAACTTCAAAACTCTGAATAGACTTGCCAAGAAAGAGTTAGTGGTTGGCCTTCCCAGAACATCTTTCAGAAAGGAAGGTATTTGTTCACTTTGTCGGATGGGAAACAATCTAAGATCTCTTTCAAGTCCAAAATCAGACACTCTAGTGTTAGACCACTGCAACTTTTACACATGGATCTTTTTGAATCATCTGTAACTAGTTATGCAGGAAAGAAGTATGGTCTCGTTATTGTAGATGACTTCTCAAGATTCACTTGGGTTGTCTTTCTGAAACACAAATCTGATGCCAGGGTGGAGATACCAAACTTGCTGAAAAAGCTTGAAGTCATGAAAAATGACAAGGTATCTATGATCGTAATGCACCATGGTACTGAGTTTGTCAACCAATACATAAAGGAGTTTTGTACCTGCAAAGGTATACAACACCAACTTTCCTCTGTAAGAACACCTCAACAAAATGGTGTTGCAGAAAGGAAAAACAGAACCCTTAAAGAAGCTGCAAGGACAATGCTAGCTGACACTGAAATAAGTGAAATTTATTGGGTTGAAGCTGTAAACATAGCTTGCTACACTCAAAACAGATGTTTGATAAACAAACACCTTGACAAGACCCCCTATGAAATCTTGGTTGGTAGACCCCCTAATATCAAACATCTGAGAGTATTTGGTTGTAGATGTTTTGTTTTAAACAATGGGAAAGATTATCTGAGAACATTTCAACCAAAGGCAGATGAAGGTGTTTTTCTTGGTTATTCCACAAATAGCAAAGCCTACAGAGTTTACAACAAAAGAACAAAGAAAATTGAAGAATCAATTCATGTTGTATTCTATGAAGGAAATAAGAAAACACCTCCTAATGATGAACTCTCAGAAAGGTTCAAAGAATTATTACTGAGAGATTCTAAAGAAGAATCCTCAGAAAGGAGAAACGTCATTATGGAAAGTGAGGATGACGCTGACGTAGAAAAGCTTGAAATGCCTAGTAACAACAAGATGACTCACAGACATGATGAGGAATTTCCTATGAGTTTTCCATAAATGGAACAGGTTACTGAGAACCTTCATCATGAAGAGGTATCTGAAAATAAGAATGCTGAAATGCATGTTCCAGATATCTCTAACACTGAAAAAGTGTCTAATATCCATGACATTTTCCATATGTCAGATATCTCACATACTGAAAAAGTATCAAATCAAAATCTTAGTGATTCACATTCAGATCACGTGGATATTGATCCTACTAGCACTAAACCTATGATGAGATGGATCAAAGATCATCCTGCAAAGGATATAATTGGACCAATTAATCAGGGTGTTAGGACTAGGAGAGCAATAGCTGAAAATGCTAACTCTCTCTTTGGATGTTTCATCTCGAATATTGAACCTAAAAATATAGAAGAAGCATTAGGAGACCAAGACTGGATCTCTGCAATGCAAGAAGAGTTGGATCAATTTGAGAGAAACAAAGTCTGGAAACTAGTTCCATTTATAGAAGGAATATATGTGATTGGAACTAAATGGGTTTTCAGAAACAAGATGAATGAATCTAGTGAAATAACCAGAAACAAAGCAAGATTGGTTGCCAAGGGATTTACCCAGACTGAAGGCTTAGACTTTGACGAGTCATATGCACCAGTTGCCAGATTGGATGCAATAATACTCTTTCTAGCCTTTGCAGCTCATAAAGATTTCAAAGTTTATCAGATGGATGTCAAAAGTGCATTCTTAAACGGTGAACTTGCAGAATAAGTTTATGTTGAGCAACCACCTGGCTTTGAAGTTTCCTCAAAAAGTAAAATGGTCTATAAACTACAGAAAGCTCTGTATGGACTAAAACAGGCTCCAAGAGCATGGTATGACACCTTGGCCAAGTACCTTCTGGAAAGTGGTTTCAAGAAAGGTGAAGTTGATAAAACTTTATTTACCTTAAATCATGACGGGAAACTACTCTTAGTTCAAGTATATGTTGATGACATCATATTTGGATCTAAGGACAAGCAACTTTGTAATGACTTTGCAAATCTCATGAAAAGCAAGTTTGAGATGAGCATGATGGGAGAAATGAATTATTTCCTAGGATTGCAAGTCAAGCAACTCAATGATGGAATATTCATTAGTCAAACAAAGTATGCAAAAGATATGCTCACAAAATTCAATCTTAAGCCTTCTGAAAAGAATGCTAAGATACCTATGAGCATTGGAACCAAAATGACCTATACTGAATCAGATAAGAGTGTTGAAGAACATAAGTATAGGAAATTGATAGGTTCACTACTTTACCTCACTGCAAGTAGACCTGATATTCAATATGCCGTTGGGGTATGTGCTAGATTTCAGACAAATCCAATGCAAACACACTACAACATTGCTATGAAAATATTAAGGTATGTAAAAGGTACGATAGATGTAGGATTGTGGTATCCTAAAGAAAGTGGATTGAGTTTAGTGGGTACTCGGATCGATTATCTTTGGATCACTACTTGATAGGAAAAGCACCTCGGGAACTTGTCGGTTTACGGGTACTAGACTTATCTCATGGTTTAGCAAGAAGCAAAACTCAATTGCAACTTCTACCACAGTAGGCTGAATATATTCTTTGGTTGTTGTGCAACACAAATTACGTGGATACAACAACAACTTAAAGACTATGGACTCGATGAGAAGAAAACTCCCATTTTACGTGACAACACAAGTGCTATTGCGATTACACGTAATCCTAAATTTCATGCGAACAAAGCACATTGATGTTAGACATCACTTCATCGAGACCATGTTGAAAAGGGAAATATAGAGATACTCAAGATTGGCATCAAGACCAACTTGCAGATATCTTCACTAAGCCACTACAAGAAAGTAGATTCTTAGCCTTAAGACATAATCTTGGACTAATGGAACTACCAATGAACTGAAAAAGTTCAGGTATCTGGAATGGGCATCCAGAGAAGAGGTATCTGGAACAGGCATCCAGAGAAGAGGTATCTGGAACGGGTATCCAGAAAAGAGAAAAGAGAAAACTGGAACGGGTATCCAGAAGTCAAAAAGGCTAAAGAGCAAAAAGACATCTTAAGGTCTACGAGGCAGAACTCAGATATCTGAATCAATCTGCAAACGGAGAACGCACAGGAGAATAGTATAACTATCTGCAGTCAACTACTCTCTTGAAATTTGCATTGTTTCTATCTTGATGAAAAACTTGGAAAAATCCTAAGTATAAGACAGATTCAGATGCAAACAGTGTTCTTGGTCATACAAAGACGCGATTCAGATAGCTAATAGCCAAAATTCATTAAATGGGCACAATTACACTGTTGATTGTGATCATTGCTAAAGAAGCAATGGTGACCCTTGATGAAATTAAGCGATTGATCTGTACGGTGGAAATTAATTCACAGTAAATAGTGGGATTGAAATTGACATGGCCCACTAAGCATTTAATCTTGAACTAGCTTTTGCTCACGCTTGCAAATCACAGAATCGCATACACAAAATCAATTTGTATGTATTTGTCTGTTGGGATTCAACTGCTATATATATAGGATTTTGGCATAGGAAATCACTTTTGCCTTATCCGAAAACTCATCTTGCACAAAAATAGCAAATCCTTCTCTTGATTCTCTGCAAAACCTTCTACAATCTCTGAATATCAAGATTAAGTTTTTCTGCAAAGAATTACTAAATCAAATCTCTTTCAAACACCAATTTCAAATCCCTACACTATATAAAGAGATGGCCTCCAAGAACTCTTCAACACAAAAATCCCAATCCTCCACTGGTACTGCTGAAAAGCAAGCACCAGAATTGGTTATTGTGAACAACCGACTGGTAGGAAATTTTAATCCTGACCATTGGACTTCAAATCACAGAATGATTTGGGGTGGTGCCATGGTTGAGGAATACCTCTCTGTTGCAATAGAGAACCAAACCGACAGAAAATTGATTCTTGACATGCTTGAAAAGGCACAAATCAAGGGTTTTCTATCTGCTCGCCCTAGTGGAATTTCATCACTCGATGTGTTGGAATTCTACAACAACTCCAGGATTATTTCCTGTGTTTACAAGGCTTTGAAATAGTGTTCTGTAAAACCTCGATCAAGGAAAGGAAATCCTTCTGGACTTAACAACTTTCTGTAAGTTGTTTGAGTTTCAAAATCTTGGAAAGGATTTTGAAATAAACACCAAGGATGATGAACTCCTTGAAGGTGTTAAAGAACTGTACAGTGACGTGTGTGATCTTGAAAAATCAGATACACCCACTGAGTTCAAGCTTGCTGACATCCGAACCAGACATTTGTTGGTTCACTGGGATGTACTGGCTTGCATTCTTCACAGATGCTTTGATGGTCTACAAGGAGGTGCTGACCAGATAAGCCAAGAACGGTGGATGATGATGTTCTTGCTGAATCAACAAGACAAAAGGCTGGAAAACCCTTTTAACTGGGGAAAGTACGCCTTTCTGAAGTTTGTGAAGAAGATTCAAGGCTTCGAGCCTAAGATTACCAAAGGACTAGCTGAGCCAAAGACCACAGTAGGTTATGGTCTGAAGATATGCTACTTGCTGGAAAAGCTTGGCATTAAGCTTAGAGAGACGGCTGAAATAGCCAACAGTAACCTACTCTACAAATATGAGTATACAAACTTGATGAAAAAGGTTACTGGGTCTCAGAAAGGTTCTAAGAAGCGAAAGTCTGAAAAGGTATCTGAAGAAAAGGTTGCGACCAAGAAGCCCAGAACTTCAAGAAAGAAGTCTGCTAGCAAATCAGAAGACACACCCAAAGAGGTTGTCGATTCTCAGATATCTGCAGGCATTGCCGATGAACTGATAAAGGCAGATGAACTCATCAATGCTGCAAAAGAGTTATCAACTACTGAACAAGTAGACTCAACAAGAGAAAGTGCTTTCAGAAATGTTGCGACTAATGCAGAAAGCCTTGCTGATGACCTCATAAATGCTGCCAAAAGTGGTGAAAAACACCAAGCCCTATCTGCAGAAACCGCAGGAATAATGGACCAATCAGTTCCCAATGCTGATGAGAGCTCTGACGATGAAGATGATGAACTAGTCATCTCTCAAGTCCTAGAAAGAACAAAGAGGGCTAAGGTTCTTGAAAGCGATGGCGGTGATAAGGTATCCAAGAAGAACCTACACCACAGGTTGCTGAACCTATAGCAAAGGTTGTTGGTGCAAACACTTCATCAGGGAATATTTCTCTTGCACAACTTCAAAAAGCCCTGATGAGTGGTATCTTAGTGCTGGCAGATGCTGATGGAAACGCCACATCTAAAAGTCTGGAAGAACGTTCAAGTGATCAATCTTCTGCTTCCAGACAACCACAACCACAACCACAGCAGCCACAAGTGGTTGATGAAATGGTAAATGAACTCCATTTCGACTTACCAGCAATGCAAGATATCTTGATGAAAATCCACCAAAAGCGGGTTCCCCAACTCGAGAGGGATCAAACGAGACATCTACTCGTAATGATCAACGGGGAGGCAAGCGAGTTGCATACTCGGGAAAGGTGTGAAGTACCGAAACTTCAAGCAAAGCGCCTTTGGGACAAGACGACCAATGTATAGAAAGGTCACAAGTTCCAGAGACCAATCAGCCTGAAACTGCTCAAGTAACTGACTGGTTTAACTCTTACCTTGTGAAAAATTTTATGCTTATAAATCTTGTCACTCATAGAATTTCTTTGTTACAGGCTGAGTTAGAAACACAGAAACAAGAGGAAGCTGAAAAGCTTACCTCAGAAACTGAGAAGGAGGTTTCCTCAACCTCGCCTCTTAAGACATCTGAGCCTGTGTCACAGGTAATAATGGATTCTTAAGATAACACTTCTTCAGTTATAATCTTATGTGCTTAATCTTTGAATTAAATGTTTGTAACAGGCTCCAACTGAGATGGAAGAAGATAAGGCAGAAATGCCAGAGACAAACCCAGAGACCAACAAGGTTTCAGAAGAACACATCACTGAGCCTTCTACCATGAAGGTATATGACAAATCAAGTGATAAGTATTCTTCGACTAGGGTTATTTCATATCTCTTCTAAAAATATTCAATACTTTCTACTTACAGGATCAATCAGAAGTAGAAATGCACGGGGAAAAAGTTGCGACATCCCCTGCATCAATGGAAATTGATGAAGCCCCCAAGGCAACATCACCTGAAAGAACACCAGAGACTGCGAAAGTTTCTGAGAAAAATGACTCTGAGCTTCCTATTGAGGAAGTAAGTAACTCAGAACTCATTAAAGCATATACTTGCACAGTTTCTTTCAAACAATTTCCTAAGTATTGGATCATTTTATTTCTCAGGTTCAAGAAAGAAAGGTTGATGAGGACCAGACTTCCAAGTCTCCACCTCACAACAAGATATCTGAGACACCAATTGTCTCAGTGGTTCAAGTATCTGAGCCTGATGTTCATACTCAGGTAACTCAGAAACTAAACTACACTTATACTCAGATATCTACAAAAGTTTTGAAACTCACTCAAAACTCTTTCTTTCAGGCTCAAACAGATGCAAAGCAGGTTCCCATTGAAGAAACAAGGGACCTACTTCACTTCTTCAAAGCTCACACCCTGCCAAAGTATATTCAATGCTTCAAGAAATGGCAGAAGTTAAGGTGCTCTGATCTCTCTGAAATATTGAGAATCACAGATCAACCAATCAGACGAGCACGAGCTCTTGACTTGGAGACATATATCCATGCAATGTTCCCTACCGAACAGTACACAGTTGCAACCTTATTGCATAAGGATTTCTCCAAAGAAGTGGCGCATAGTTTGATACATGCCTTTGAGCAAAGTGATGGTCGAACATATTACAGATGGCATTCAAGCCATCTGCCCAGACTACTGCAATTTATACCTTGAACAAGAAGAAGTTAATGGGCAGAAGATCACTATCCCGGAGGTGATCAATCTTGTATCTGAAGATGATGAGGAGGAAGAAATGAATGAAAATTACTTTGATGAACCTCCCACTGACCATCACCAAAAGGATGATAATGACAAAAAGGATGATGATGATGATGCCCCTACACTAGGGACCGGAGGAATTTCACAAAGAAACAATGCCTCAGCTGCTGAAAAGCAAACTGAGAAGACTTCACAGAAAACTCCGTCTTCATCACCTCAGAAATCTACTCATCCCTCTTCCCAACACGCAGTTACTACTGGACAAGTAGTTGAGCTTTCTGAAGAAACCGATCAGAAAATATTAAACACTCAAACCAGATCTGCTCAACTCAGACAACTGTTGGAAGAAGAACAACAGCTCCATCTTCAACTGGAAGATCAAATAGCTAAATCTAGAGACAAGCTTGATCAACTACCAAGATCAATACTTACAAGAAATGATTGCTTACTCTGAGGTTAAAGAGCTACGGGATGCTGTGCATGATATCACCAAAGAACTCGATACTGAAGAATTATCTGAAGTCAAGCATGATGCTAAGGCTGCATCATCTTCAAAATAAGTACCATCCTCCTCCCAGAAAGGAAAGAAACCAATCTCTGAGATGGTTGCTGGACTCGATACAATCGATGAAAATGTCCAAGAGGATGAAGATCACTGGGCTTATTACTCAGATGATGAAGAAGACAAGACTTTGGCAGAGCACCGCAATGAACATCTAGCGGTTTCTCACTTGAAAAGGAAGCTGATTGCTCCTACAATTTTCAGCAAACTGCCAAATGTTCACTCCAATGAATACATGAACAGGTACCAAGTCCTGGCTACTCTGAACAAGGAGATGTCTTCACAGAACAAAGAAGTAATTGCCTCCGTCCCCTCTAAAATGAGAAAGTTCACTGAGCTCATCACTCAGAGAACAACTAGCATAGTCATTGCTCAGAAAGACCTGGGAATGATAAGGGACGATGATGCGTCTTTAGCTGAAAAAGCTTTCCAAGAGGCAAGTTACACTGCTGGAAAAGCAGATTCCATCCTAGGCCCATTAGCAGAGCTCACTGATAAGGACAATGGACTTATCAAGCAAAATCAGGAGCTCAAAGCCGAACTTCAGAAGTTGGTCACTGCCTATAATTATTTACAAGGGCATTTTAACTCTCTCAGATTCCTTTATGACCGGTAGTCAACAATGACCAAGGGGGAAAGAATGTACAAATCTGGACCTCAAAGTCAGGGGGAATGGGAAGAAGGAGAAGAAAACAAGAAGAAATCTGGAGCTGGTGCGGCTCAGAAAGGAAGAAGAAATATGAAAACTTCCCAGCCACCACTCAGAATCAATGAACCCTCCTCAAGCCTAGCTGCTTCCCAGAAACCTACTGAATGAACTAAAATGATAACAAAGGCCATGGCACAGAAACCTCCAAGGAGTACCAAGGCTCCAAGGAGAAGACAAGTTAAAGGGATTGATGAATCTTCTGAAGAAGAAGAAGAAGAAGGAGGTCAAATCAAGTCCCTGGGCAATGAAGAAGGCTGTAAAACTCTCACAAGATCTAATCTTGATAATGATGAGGAAACTGATGAAGATGAAGCTCCTCTTCACAGAAAAAGGAAAATTGAAAGCCTAACTGAGCCCATAGCTGCAAAGCCCCTAGTAGCTAAAACACCCTCTGGAAATACCAAGTCTATCCAGGCTGGTGGTTCTTCAAGCAACAACCCCAAAGAGAATTCAAGACAGAGAAGGAACAGACTGAGAGCTGAGCAAAGACAAAGTCAACTACCACTCAGACCAGAAGAAGCCAAAATAGAGTATGTGAAGTATGACAATGATTCCTCTGTCTACAGGTGCATCAATCAGAAAAATGGCTATTGGATTCTGGAACTTAAGCATCTATTGGTAAATTCAAGATTTCCAGAACCAATCCATAAACAACTTATGGCATGGAGAAAAGATAAGCCAACCTTGATCAACACCAATCACATTAAAGCCTGGTTGGATTTTGAAGTTGTCAAGAGAACTGAAGCCATGAGAAAGGACCTCTCTGATGAATGTCCATATGGAAAGCCAGATGATGTGCACAGAATTCTGAATATCACAGGAACAGGCACAAGAGCAAGACTCGTTGTAGAACCCTATGAATCGTTCTATCTAACTGAAGAGCAATACAAGGGTGACATCAGATATCTGAAGATTATCTACGAATACTTCAAGCTTTCAGATGTCAGAATAGAGCATGCCTGGAAGTGGGGAAAGTATCTGTGGGTCAAACATTTTGTCAAGAAAAATCCTACCAAAACCTACAAAGAGGTCTGTGGATTTGCTAGAGACACAGAGATGCTCGTCAGAACTCTTCTCTATGACTATTCTGATGACATCAAAAGGTTTGGAGATAGGAAATTTGCAGACTGATCTACAGATATACAGTTGAAGACTTGAAGAGATTGAAGACTTGAAGACTAGTTTTTTAGGATGTTTACTTGGAGCTTGGTTACTCCTGTTGTCCTAATTTACTACGTAATTTTTGTTGTATTTTTCCTAACTGAGCTTAACTGAATTATGTATTGAAGTGATGATCTAGATGAAATAAGAGCTATGCCACGTATGCAAAAAGCTGATGTGGCAAAATGAAGCCAGAAAAAAATCATTTTTCATGGAGTTATATTTGATATATTGGTTCAGCTTAATTAGGAGTGTTAACATGCAATTTGAATCCGAAAGAAATTTTGGGTGGTTTATCTTCCCTAATTATATGGGTTTCTAAAGCTAAATATAGTTCAAATACATGATTAACTTCTCCTGCAATTTATGATGAATTTGCTTAATTACCTAATGTACTATTAATAGTATAGCCGATACTCCTGTTTGTTAGGATTTCACCTTGATATTTAAAAATCCATATAAATCAACTTGGAAGTTATGTTAACAATCACTATATAAATAGAGCTTCACAATTATCCTATGTTTTAAAAGTCGGAACCGGAGGTTGAGCCGGTCATCCTCCAAAAAAGGTTCAACTGGTCGACAGTTCACCGGATAGAGCGTCATTTTTATATATATATATATATATATATATATATATATATATATATATATATATATATATATATATATATATATATATATATAAATGAATAACTAATAAATAGAACAAATATGGATTTTATGTTTGATTTGCATTATAAATAACCCAATAGAAAACTCAAAATATACATAACAATTAACTAGTACCTATCAATGGAAGGGATTTTAAGGTTTTTTGGATTTTTTTAAAAAAGCAGCCCTTAATTTTAAAAAAAAAAAAACCCAGACCCTCACGACTCGACTAGAAGGAAAAAAAAAAAAAGATGCCCTGGCCTTTTTTTTTCTTTGTGCCTGTATTTTTTATTCTTGGACTATATAAATTAATTATATTTTATTTAATACTTTTCTTCCTAAATTTGAATGTGACGGGGTTTAGCTGCAAAAAAAAAAAAAAAAAAAGGGCCCAACCCGGTTCCGGGTCACCGGCCCAACCCGGTTTTGGGGGCAGCGGCTTAAGGCCGGTTTTTTAGCCCTATTTGAGCCGTTCAATACCGGTTTAGCGGTCTGACCGGTCGGACCCGAATTTTAAAACATAGCAATTATCCAAGATATACGTGATTTTGCGTTGATAGTGTGGTCGAGATTATGCAACTGGCTAGAAACTGAGCTCCGCGTGATGGGAAATACGGTGGAGATATTACAGAGATTCATTGATACGGGACCGGCAAAAGCTAAGCAGGTGTGGATCATGGTTTGGCAATGCACGGTATGGCTAATTTGGCGCACCAAGAACAGCAAATTCTTTCAGGATATCTCGGAAACGGTGGTTGATGTCGTGGAAAGGGGAAACGCATAGTGTGGTCCTGGCTGCAGTCAAATGGTTTGATTAACTCATCGTATGAGCTGAATCATTGGGTCATTTGTCCGCGTGGTATGTTAAATCTGATTTGAGATAGCTTTACTAGAATTGGTTCGGCAGATCAGTAGATGGCTTAATGTTGGCATATGGTATGGATAGCTACTGACAGTTTGTGTTAGTGCTTCTAGTTCATAGGTATTTGATTCATCATTGTATTGACTTCGAGGCATTCCTTATGCTTCTCTGTCGTTATTGAAATACATTTTAACTTCTTTAAAAAAAGAACGTACGTCTATATTCTATTGTATTTATCATTGTCATGTGTTCTTTAAGCTTATCCACGATCAATTCCCACATTCAAATTCTGCCAAGGATTTGATTATTATCATTATGGAGAAGGTTGTGTTTCAATCAACGGATGCACGTTTCAATCAAAGTATATTTCAATAATACATTTTCATTGATGTAAAACTTAGATTCCAATCATGTAATGGTTCGATAGATACATCACACACTATTAATATAAGTGGTTTCATAATTGATTTTGTTATCTAAGTTACTGCATCAATGTCTTCTTGGTATATGTAGATATTTTATTCGTTTATATAAATGCCTGCTTTGGTTAATATTCCTATTTAATTAGTAACCTGTCTCGCTATTAATTGATAATGTCGATAGCAGAATATCCGACTGACACTACAATAATCATTATAATACGACCAATAAATTTACGACTCTTATACAAGGGTCACATTTTTTTAAATGCGACTCTTAGTTTGTACTACAATAAAAAATACGACCCACCCCTATTGCGACCTCTACGACCCTTATTAAGAGCCGTAATTTTTAAATACGACTCTTATTTGCCGGTTACGACTCATAATAAGAGTCACTTTAGATTTAAAAAAATGCTATAGTGTGAAACCAATATTGAGGTGTAAAACCTCGAACACTAACTAACTAAACTATTACAAGCAACCTAGTCTAAGGCCCGCCTCTGACTCGAAGTCCAACGTAGTACCGGTCCGAGCTTGAGTACATGAAAGGACTAAGTGGAGGAGGGGGGGGGGGGGTTAGAATGGGTTACCCGGATTGCCTATGTCAATCCGGTAAGAGACTTTACTCAAGAGAGAGTCGGAAGCTCTCAATGTAATAGTTATGAGGGATTATGATAACACTTGGGAATCGACTTAGGATTCCACTTTTGATATCGCTTACCTTAAGGTCTTGGACCTTGTGCTATATTTATAGTTATCATATGCTTATGAGGTGGCTCACAAGATGATGCCAAGTGTACGCTTCAGATTTGGACACCAATGCTACCTTTGGCCCATGGCCCATTAGTGAACAGTAACCCAATACTAATCAATGGGCCTGGGAGGGTAGTTTGGACCTTTTTCCTCTGAGAATACTGTTCTGCCCGTTGGGTCAGTGTCAGTCCCTCGGACAGATCTGTCTGCTTGGTTGATTTGCCCTTGGGTAACTCTGGATGTCCGAGTCAGGAGTCTCACGGAAGTATCTCAGTGGTTCTGTTATACGTTTGGTCTTAATGTGATGGTGGCGTCCGAGATTCTCTCGTCCGGTCCGTTTGGCATCTCTGTACTGACGTAGCCAGGTTTAGAAGTCCTTTTCCCAGCTAGCTCGGACTAGCTGTGAGGGTGTAGTGACTTTAGCGTACTGGTTGATTCACTTAGGACGGATCATGTGAAGTCGGACCAGTACTGAATTGGCTATTAAGCCGTGATGCGCTCTAGGACACGCTCTATGGCGCCCTTAACGGATTGGACACATGTCCGTATCAACAACCAAGAATTATTTAAATAATAAAGCAAACCATTCACGCTTACTATGTTAAAAAATCGATCATATACTATTTTTTATGAAACAGACATATGGAACACTTCAAAGTTCAAACTACTTAATCAATATATATATATATATATATATATATATATATATATATAAATATATATATATATATATATATATATATATATATATACATGTACATGTACATGTACATGTATATGTATATGTATATATATATATATATATATATATATATATATATATATATATATATATATATATATATATATATATATATATATATATGTTGGAAAATTTGTTGGAAAATTTCTTGGGAAATTTGTTAGGAAATTTGTTAGATATTTTGTTAGAAATATCTGTTTAGATTTTGATCAGCAACATGATGACTTATCTTAGTCTCAGAAAGGTGATTAGTACTCTTGGTTCACTTGAACATTGTAAAAGAGGAAACTCACTAAGTATGATAGTCTAGCTAATCTTGTATAGGATGTTAGGTCTCAAAATGTAATTTTTATTTTATGAAGAGAAGACCAAGAAGAAGACATCCAAGCAGAACAAGCTCAACGACATTGAAGACTTGAAGAAACTGCACAAGATTGCTGAAACTGTTGTTCAGATATCTTAGCCAGATATCCTGAAGACACGAATAGTTTCAAACAAACTGTGTCACAAGAGATATCTGAGAAATAAAAGACCTATCTGAAAACAAGGAAAGTGTCCACAAATATCTATTCTCAGATACCTTGAGCTTTAACCACATTTCTGAAAGAGAAATATATTTATATTGCAAACAAAGTTGTTTCAATATAAGTGGTATCTGAAGATTGAAGATAAGGACGTGCAAAGAATCAGATAACACTAGTCTCTGATACAAAGCATAGTTCCGTTGACACTACAGGACAAAAAGTATAGTACAATGCATTTAATGCACGGACAGAGATGTCTGAATAAAAGCAACGGCAGCTTCTGAAGAAGAAGACAAAACCTGCTACAGTACTATACACAGATATCAATAGTTTGAATTTGAGCCTAACGGATACTATTCAAACGGCACTCAAATTCATCTATAAATATCAACACTTAGATTGCTTGAAGAGATACACGACACACTTTGAAAACGCTGAACATCTTACTCTCTCAAAGCAAACTTACTTATCCTCAAAGCTTTCTGTTGCGACCAAAGCTTTTGATCTTGAGTAACACTGAAGTTCTAAGTGTCCTGATCCTAAACAAGCATAGCTATCTGTGAAAGAGTTGAAACGAAAGATCAAGTATCTGAGATTCATTCTCTTGAACATTTAACTAAGACTTGGGTCAAGAAAAGAACAAGATACCATACATTGAAAAGTGTATTAAGTATACTTGATTCACGAGCTATCTGAATAATGAATAAGTTATTAAAGAAGCTCATCGACAACTCAAACCAAAACCAACACCATAATCGGCGTGGAGTACTGAAGTACTTAGTTTGAAAAATCGGGAATAACTCCAAGGTTCTGGGAGTATAGGAAGTACTTGATTTGGGAAACTAAGGAATAACTCAAGGTTATTGAGTATAGGAAGTACTTAGCTTGGGAAGCTAGGAATAACTCAAAGGTTTCCAGTCAGAAGTACTTGGCTGTGAAAGCCGGGGAACAACTCAGGGGGAACATTTGGTTGGGAACCAATTGTTAAGAATCTTAGAATAGGTTTATTGTAAGGTGAACTCAATTATCTGTTCTAGTGAATTCTAGGTCTCTGGTAGACCGAAGTGGATTAGTTGGAGGATTACGCCACCTCCAGATACCACTATACTTGATGTGTTATTTACCTTTCTGTATTTACATTTCAAAGACACACACACACACACTTTAAGCTGCTTCGCACTTATCTTTATTAAGTCTTCCGCTCGATTCTCGAGTATCGATATCGAGAAATAGTTTTATCGACAAAAGTTTTAAAAGACTATTCAACCCCCCTCTAGTCTTTTACTTTGCCGTTATCTGGACCAACAAGTGGTATCGAGGCGGAGGTTCACAAGCCTTCTTGAACCTAGATCCCCAGATAGGTGAAGGAACTTTGTCCATTTTCGAGGACTATTTAATTTGTGTGTTAACTGTGCAGGTATGTCTCTGAGTGATGCACCCATTCTCAAACCAGAGAATTACGAGAAATGGAAAAATAACATGATGCTCCACCTGAAGCCATAAGTGACGAAATGATCGAAGTGATAAAGAATGGCCCAATAGTCATTCAACAACTCAAACAAGTCATGGAGGTTTCTAATGGTAGAGACAGAGATCAAAGCGAAGGATCTTCACAAACCGATGCGTCAACAAGTGGGAGATCTACTAGCCAAGTTATTTACGAACCAAAGCCCAGAGAACTCTGGACATCGGAAGATGCCAAGAGAAATCGTCTGGATGGTAAAACTCGTAATATCATCATCAGATCGACACCGGAGCACATACAGTGTAAACTGTGGGGTGCTAAAACGGCGAAAGTTGCCTGGCAACTGATTGAAGAAATCTGCGGGCAGAAAACCAAAGAAAACAAGTTCGAAGTTCTCAAGTTGAAATTTCAAAATTTCAAACAAGGACCCACTGAAACTCTGGAAGAACTTGATTTCAGATTTACCACTCTCATGAGTGACATGGCAGCTCTTGGGGAAAGCAACAGATACTCCCAGTCAGAAAAGATTAAGACTATTGTCAGAAGTCTTAACCACAACTGGGAGCAGGAATGCCAAATATCACTCCAGTGAAAATTTAATTATTAAATTTTTATTAGATGATTTTATTAAATTATTTACTGTTATAGTTTAAGAGTAATTCGCGGTAAAAGTCAAAGACAGTTGACCGGTCAAAGTCAAAATGGAAATATTTGTTTGGAACGGAGGGAGTATTTAATATTTTGTATTAAATCACCTATGTGCACAATACATATATCAAATATAAGTCGAATTTATCTAACAATGAAATGAACAAAAATCGAAATTAAGTTTGCAACAATTTCCAGTAAAGAATGGGAAGAAACCTTTACATCTTACTCCTAATTACAATTTACAACATTATAACAACAATTACTATTAAATTTTAGCATTTGTCAAGAAACTCCTTTGAAGGAGGGCAAAATATATAATTCATTAAGGGCAAAGTGGTCGATTCACTTGGTACCAAACTTGAGCAACTTCCCCTCTTATAATAATATATATATATAAATAATAATAATAATAATAATAATAATAATAATAATAATAATAATAAATGATAAAAGTGATGATCGGAATGTAAAAATAGTGAAGCCTTGAAAAAGTGAATTATAATTGAAGCCTTGAAAAAGATAACCGTATCAAATTGAGGCCAGCTCCATCAGCGTTGCAACGCTGGTGGAGCGCTGGCTCAGACTCCAGCGGAGTCTGAGCCAACGGCCCATCGTTGTTTTCACGGCTTTTTCCTTCTTTTTTTTTTCCTTTTCTCTTTTGTTTTAATTGGTTGTTATTTTTTCTGAATTACAAATATGATAATAATATCCGTAGCAATATAAAATGTAATTTCTAAAATTTAAAAGATATATTATTTGAATTTAAAATCACACTTGTAGAAAAGAAAATACAAACACTAAAAACATAAAAATGCACTTGGAAAATGTAAACTAAATTAATGACCCATCCTTACGATTTTCCCATACGTGCTCGATCAAGTCTTGAGGCTCTCGGGTATGATAACTAGGATTTGAATGTAGTACTTTCATTGTTGTAATTCTCAATTTCAATTATTTTTAATTTTCAATTTCAAGTGTTGTAATTTTCAATTCGAAGTGTTCTAATTTTCAATCTCAAGTATTGTAATTTTTTTAAAGTAATGTAATTTTTATTTTCAAGTAATATATTTAAAAAACATTAGTGAAATTTTGTTATAATTAATTAACAACATTTAAAATCAATTCAAATAATAAAGTTTAAAAGGAAATGAGAAAATAAAATGAAATGAATAATTAAGTTTGAAAGAAATGTTAAAATAAAATAGATTTTGGGCCTCACTGTTGGATTAGAGAATTGTGAAGAGTTGCAAAGTGAGTTGCAGTGAGTGGAATGCTGACGTGGCGGAGAGAGTGGGTTGCAGAGAGTTGCAACTGATGGAGATGGCCTGAACCCTTGAAAAAGTGAATTATAATTCTAACATAAATATTCATATATCAGCACTATATTTAGATAAACGTTCAGCACTATAAATAAATATCTCCCATATATATAGATAGATTAAAAGAAAACTATCCAACAATTTCTCAACTAACTAATCTGATTGTTTTAGACATATGCCATTTTCCACCATAGTAGTCCGCAGATAACACCAACATATACTCCAGAATCTAAACATTTTATCTAAATATAGAGGTTAACAAATTTAATTTAAACTGAATTTTAAATTAGAGTCCCACATTAATAGGATACATAGCATTTATTAACCCCATCACTCTTAACGTTAGTGCATTCCGGAATACACTAATGCATAATGTTCCAAGTCGGTGACAATAAATTACTTCAATCATCATCCGCCATGAAGCATCCCTCACGCGAAACAAGAATATCATTATCCATCCTACCAGACGATTTGCAAATGTACATTATATATGTTCTTGGTAGCCATATCAAGTATGTCGAATTTATATGGTTATGAAAATGAAGTTAAGGAAGTTCAGGTGCTTCAAAAATCAACTACTTTAGGGCGATCAAATATACGCTCAAGAGAAAAGGTCGTGGGGACAATGCAAGTATGGAACGTTAACCATCTTGGATTTTTACAGGTTATAAAGGATAAAGTAGTTATTCAATATGAAAGGTGCCATGCATATTTGAGTTGTAAGATCCTTCTCAACGCCATTCATGTATTTCATTACGAATTAGCATTTTATGATTTGATGGACATCAACATCATGCAGTGCATTAAGATTGTATAGACTATGAACGTCTTGAAGCTAGCATAGTTCCTTTGGTCTGCTCCTTTTGTATATGGTGTTAGGAACTCAAAATATGGATGCTTCAAACCATGAAACTCAATTCGAAGTGTAAACTAACTCTAAGAATGGGATAGCTTCAACTTGAAAATTCAAGTTAAAGGGTAAACTCAACTTTAAAAACAAAACAAAAAAATCCAACTTGAAACTGAATTTGTAGGGCAAAACAACTCTAGAAGTGATATCGTTTCAACTTGGAAACACTACTAGAAGGGTAAACCATCCTATCTGGAAAAATATACTAACGATGAGATAATTCCAACTTGGGATGTAACGCCCAGAGTTTCAAGAGAGCTTTTAGGAGTTAAGAGCACTACTCATATCAACCACCATTCTTTTCAGGAATCCATGAATAAGAACTTAAGAGTTAAGCGTGTTTGCTCTGGAGCAATCTTTGGATGGGTGACTAACTACAAAGTCTTCCGGTGCGCACACGAGAGTGTGCGAGAAATGATATGTATTGGTACAGTGTGGCCATCATATCACATATAGATAAGTCCAGGAGTAACCGTGTCGTCCCAAAGGGTCGGGTCTCGCTCCATACAGGTGTGGGGCATTATAAATGGTTTCAAAGTCGAGCCTACCAAAAAACCGACAATTGGTGGACGATTGGTCCGGACAAGATGCCACCGGGACATCGCACAAATTTAAGAGTGGTGAATGTAATGACCCAAAGTATTAAGAGAGCTTAAATGAGTTGATGATGTTACTCATACCAACAAGGTGTACTTTTATTTTTGAAATCAATCATTAATGAGTTAAGTGTGCTTGCTCTGTAGCAATTTAGGATGGGCGACCAACTGGGAAGTCTCCCGATGCATGCATGAGTGATGATAAACTATGCGGGAAATGATATTTTTTGGTATAGTGGGCCCCTCATATCATTTTTCTCAATCCGGATAATAAACGAATTCTACAAACAAGATAATTCAAACTCTATTAGAAAACGCAATCCATTGTATATATCAAAATACTATAAGAATGTGATAATTCCATGCGAAAACTTAATTTGAATGGTAAGCTCAACTGTAAGAATATGATACTTACAATTTGGGGACTATATTCCAAGAGTAAACCATATTGTATGGAAAAAGATATCAAAACATGATACTTCCAACTCAAGGATTCAATTCGAAGGGTAACCCAACTATACGAATTAGATTGTTCTAATTTGAGAACTCATTGTGGGAGGTTAACCTCAACTTAGGAATGTGATGGTTCCGACTTGAAAACTTAATTTGATAAGCAAACGAACTCTAAGAATTGATAATTACAACTTGAAAACTCTATTGAAAGAGTAAAACCCAACTATTTGAAATAATAACAATATGAGAATTGGATAATACCACATGGAGAATTCAATTCAAAGGGTAAACATCTTTAGAAACGGGATAAATCCAACCTGAGAACTCAATTTGAAGTGCAAACTACACTATTTGAAAATAATATAAGAATTAAATAATTCCAACTTAGAAATTCTATTCAAGGGGTTAACCCAACTCTAAGAATGTGACATTTAAAACTTGGATATTTAATTCGAATGGTAGACCAACTCTTTTTTTTTTTAGAAAAAAAAAAAAAAAGATTTCATTAATGTCAAACTTGAATTTACATCCGGATTATCAAATGGAAGTGAAGAAAAACCAAAGCTATCCAAACAAGCGTCATGTGCTAACTGATGAGCAACCTTATTGCAATTTCTAGGAACAAATAAATGAGACAGAATGGAAAGAACTTGAAAGCTTGTGGATATCTTCAATATTACTTCCTGTAGCAGCAAAGATTGCAGTACGTTGCTGAAGGTGAGTAATGAGGCGCAAGCAATCTCCTTCAAGTATCAGGTTTATAACTCCCCAATGGTAGACCAACTCTAAGAATGCAATAACTAAAACTTAAGAACTCAATTAGAATTGTTGTTGAGACCATATTAAAGCTCTCATGAGTTATGAAATCATATGTCTTGATGAGGATGACATCATGAATAGAAAAATGTATATTCAGTCGAAATTCCTAATTAGAAATAGGGCTTAGGCATCTCAAACCATCTCCATTCGGTTGAAAGTTGGTTGTCCTATTTTGCTTATAAGAAACATCGACCAGTCTACTGAACTCTATAGTATCACGTGTTTGATTGTTGCTATAATTGAGAAGCATTTTGTAAAAGGCGAAGATGATAGCTTGACATAGGATACTTATACCTCGCATGTTATTGAGACCTTCTGATATTACTAAACTTCCTATTAGATACCAGCGCAGACACGTCCCTATTTATGTTGATTTGTTATATATGTTGTGACAATCAATAAGAGTTAGGAACGGTCTTTAGCTGATGTCGGTATATATCTCTCACACCAGTATTTATTCATGGTTCGTTGTATGTTACATTCTCGAGAATCACCAATAAAAAAGACTCAAATTTGTATCCTTGGATTAAGCAATACACCCCACATACATCACGGTCAATGTTGTTTACAATGAAGTTTTTCACAATCTTTATGGTATAAATATATCAATACACCATCCATGAATTATTATTTTTAATTAGTTTGAATGACACTAAATTAATGTAATATTTATTTTTTGGACCGTGATGTACATATATTTGGGGGGTGAAGATTAATTCGTTTTGTCCTTTACATGTTGTTTACGTACTTGACTAAAATTTTGTACTATATTGATTTTCTCGAGTTATTTCAGTTATCCTCCGCTTATTTATTATTAAAGTAAATTAAACGGGTCGGTGTCTATCCAACCCCGTTCGAAATAATGATGTTCAGGCTCGGATCTCACATATACTCGAACCCGTTCCATACCTTTGTAACAAGACCCGGCCGCAACATTTTATGATCCAGTTAGTAAAAACTACATATTTCCGGGGGTGGGGGGATCTGGCAAATACTATGTAGGCGGGAAACTCTCTTCGATCTTCTCTCTACTTTCTTGATCTCCATAATGGGTTGGAATTACTGTAACATATGAAATTATGTTTGTAGAATAATAATTCTTTGGTTGTTGGGAACCAACCTTATTGGTTGTGTTTTATTACTGTATACTTTTGTATTTTATTTTGGTTCGAACTTGAGGGATACAACTTTTTAAAAAACATGTAGTTGTGACTAATAACAGGTTAGGTATATGTTATCAACCCCTCGGGTCCCGAACGGGCTAAGGTCGGATCCTACTCCTTTCAAAGCTTATCCGTTATGATGAGTCGTATTTTACATTTTTTATAATTAGCATAAAAAAAACTCAATAATATAGTATTGGATGAAGAAGGACTACCCACCACACCACGACCAACGTTGTTTACAAGTAAGTTTGAATATCTTATTTTCTCGATTAATTTATTTTGTCCTCCACTTAATTTCTGTTTATTATTAAAAGTAAATTGTACCGTGGCATCGTCACAGATTAGTGCTAGTATTTACATCTATTAGTGCTATATACAATTTATTCTGTAATTTTTCGAATTTGCTCTCAACTAAATATAATACCTGATCCAAAATACCATTAGAGTCATCTGATTGATTATCTAATTAATTCCCAGAATCGTTGTAATTATTGAAAGAAATTTGTTTTGCTATTCCCATTCTTTCTTCGAGCATCCATCGACATATATTGTTGTTATAATAAAACTTAAAAGAGTCCTATATACTATAAGAGTTCATGAGAGTCCTGAACAAATACACAATTATACACAATTTGGGGATGACTTGGTTTCTATTCAAATTCGCGGGTCAATTCGCGGATCCTGGGTTGCAAGTTCGGTAATATGGATCTAAAAACGAGTTGTCAGATTAATATAAATACCCTATTTTTCTTTTTTTCTTTCATTTCCTTCTTTCTTCTCTCTCTCTACCCTCTCCTCTTCCTTTCTCTCTCTCTCTTTTCCGATCACATTTCCGGCGATATCTCCGCCGTCCGACCACCAATCTTCAATCCGATCGCATATTTGAGTAGCCCATGGCCCGATCTACCTTTCTACCAGTTTCATTTTTTTATTTGGTCGACTTTTGAAACGGTTGGCCGGAATTCGAAGGCTTTCCGGCGATATCTCCGTCGTCCGACCACCAATCTTAAATCCGATCGCATATTTGAGTAGCTCATGGCCCGATCTACCTTTCTACTGGTTTTGTTTTTTTATTTGGTCGGCTTTTGAAACGGTTGGCCAGAATTCGAAGCTTTTCCGGTGGATCTCCGACTACTCAATACATATAAGTCATAACATTGTTGTTTCCTCGATTTGCAGGTTTCTTATCTCGATTCTTCAGTTTTTTTCATTTTTCGTTTGGTTTTAGTGATTTTTAGTGATTTCGCATAATTGTATATTCAGGTGTAATTGTTGATGTTTAAACCTTAATTGTGCATGTTTAACCTGTAATTGTTTATGTTTGCGTGTTTTCTATATTTTCAGTTTGTTTTTCTTAGCTTTTGCTTTGTTTGTTTGTAGTGTTCGATTATGTTTAGGTTTTCATGCAAATATTGTATTTTTAATTGTAAATAGATGATGTTTTGATTTCATTGCTTTATGGTTAGGGTTTCTGTAGTTTTTTTTTAAAAAAATCGTCTATGCTTTTGTGTGAATTATACATGTTTATGTGTAAATAGTTGATGTTTGTTATATTACTTTATGGTTAGACTTCATGTAGTATTGTTTTTAAATTGTCTATTGTTCTGGTAATAGTCTATTGTTATGGTAAAATTGTGTATGACAGTTGCCAAATAGTTGAAATGGCTGTGTGAATATGCTCATGAGTGTGTCCATTGAGTCCCATGCTAGTGTGAGGATTGTCCCTGACAAGCCAATGAGTTCTGCAGTTTGGTTGTCTATTGTTGTAGTGTAATAGTCTATTGTTATGGTAAAATTGTGTGTGATAGTTGCCAAATAGTTGAATGTCTGTGTGAATATGCTCATGAATGTGTCCATTGAGTCTCATGCTAGTGTGAGGATTGTGCCCGACAAGCGAATGAGTTATGTAACTTCATTGGATGTCTATTGTTGTGGTGTAATAGTCTATTGTTATGGTAAAATTGTATATGACAGTTGCCAAATAGTTGAATAACTGTGTGAATATGCTCATGAGTGTGTCCATTGAGTCCCATGCTAGTGTGAGCATTGTCCCTGACAAGCCAGTGAGTTATGCAGCTTGGTTGTCTATTGTTGTCGTGTAATAATCTATTGTTATGGTAAAATTGTGTGTGACAGTTGCCAATGAGTTATGCAGTTTGGTTGTCTATTGTTGTAGTGTAATAGTCTATTATTATGGTAAAATTGTGTATGACAGTTGTCAAATAGTTGAATGGCTGTGTGAATATGCTCATGAGTGTGTCCATTGAGTCCCATGCTAGTGTGAGCATTGTTTCTGACAAGCCAGTGAGTTATCTTGACTTAGTTGTCTATTGTTATAGTGTAATAGTCTATTGTTATGGTAAAGCTGTATGAGCCATACGATGAGTTATCTGACTTGGTTGTCTATTGTTGTAGTGTAATAGTCTATTATTATGGTAAAATTGTGTATGACAGTTGTCAAATAGTTGAATGGATGTGTGAATATGTTCATGAATGTGTCCATTGAGTCCCATGCTAGTGTGAGGATTGTGCCTGACAAGCCAATGAGTTATGCAGCTTTGTTGTCTATTATTGTAGTGTAATGGTCTATTGTTATGGTAAAATTGTGTGTGACAGTTGCCAAATTGTTGATGTTTTTTTTGCATATACTAGGTTTTCGTAAAAACGGTGGTCGAATAAAGAAAACGATTGATGATAAAGATGGAGACGTGGATGGAGGAGTCGACGAACAATTCAAGGGTGTTTTATTTGTTTGCAAAGATGATTGTAGTTTGGATATAGTGATTTTAAATTTTTTGTATTGTTTTATATGTATGACATTTATTGATTGATAAATGAAATTGATTTCTATGTTTATTTATAAATATTGTGTTTCTTTGGGATAAATAGGTTGTCATCAATAATTTTATGCTAAACATAGACAATTATATATCAAACATAGACAATTTGATTCAAAGTACCAATATGACTGGATGGACACATGAAAGGAGCTATGTATTGTAAGGAAAAAATACGGTCTAATTCGGCCGAAAAAAATCATGTTGTATAGTTTTATGTATAAATTGTCTATGTTTGTCTATTATGTATGACTCTCAAAGACTCTCAATATATTGTGGACTCTCAGGAGACGGACTCCTTTTGTTTTACATCAAACACCAATATAATTAGAAAACTTTTACATAATAGGATGTCAAAATGCTGTACAATGTTAGAAAAACAAGCACACCATGCTGGAAAACAAACACCAAAATTCGGGAAAACAATCATCACAATTCTGAAAATCAATGTTTTGAAAATCAAGTATCATGCAATCACATTTATTCCAATCAAGAGTAAATCAAGCATCATAAGTAATGGTAAACAAGCATTCATTAAAAAAAAAATAAGCATGCTTAACAAAACAAATCAAGTTTCATAGAATTTCCAACCAACGTCAACCTATTGTGATGATGATGCGTGTTTTTTTTTCAAAATGACGATTGGTGATTGATTTTGAACGTGTGGCCAGATAACAAACTATTGAAGGTTGATTATCATGGGTTAGAACATAGTTTTGTTTTTTTAAATATATTACTTTCCAACATAGATGATTTAATTAGATATGTAATCAAGGGAAGGATTACATTGAGAATGCTAAATGATAATGTTTGATTTTAAAATTACTAAAATTAACAAAGTCACTAATTTGTAGAAAGTTTTTATGTATATTTAACGTGTAATAAGTTTTTCAAACTATCTCATTTTATAATTATATCTTTATTCTTTTATTGCAGGTATCAGCGATTATTGGTTAAAGTGTAAAGGGGCTTGAATTCACTTAATCAAAGTCTTGGTTTGAACCTTGTGTAAAAAACGAGAGAACCACCCCTTAAAAGGAGGTCCACTCGGCTGGATTAGTTACATGTAGCGGATATCAGTGAAAATCAAAGCCAGGCGGGCAGTCTGAAGTTGAAGGAAATCACTAATAGGATGTATATATAACCTCATGAGTCCCATGACAATAGAGCAGCAGAGAGCTCGCTTATAACGAACTGATTTGCAGATAAAAACACTCCAGCTAAAGGCACACTCCAACAACACCACAATCAGTAAAATGTGGTTCTAATCAGAAACATATTTACAGCTACAAAACAGCCAGTCACGCATGCTATGACTAGGCAGAGAAACTCATCTGCCTCAGTTTACTCGGGTAAACCTCCGATGAGCTGGCAGTGGTGAGGCCAGAGGTGTCCTATTCATTGGTGATCGTTGTTTTGATGGCGACACTCTTACAGGGAGAGGAAGAGCCTGGCTCTCCACCTTCGAGTGTCTTGTTGCACTTTTTGGAGCTTGGATCTGTTCAAGTGTCTCTAAAACTTCAGACATGCGAGGCCTTTGTTTTGGTTCCTGGCTTAAGCATTGCACAGCAACTGTGGCCGCTGCTAATGCTGCTTTCTGTGGATATTGGCCTTCTAGTTTAATGTCCATTATCCGGAACAATTTCCGTTTGTCTCCCATGTATGGTTTTGCCCAATCAACGAGGTTTTGCTCCACGCCAACTTTTGTTTTGTCAACAGCACGACGTCCAGAGAGTAATTCAAGCAATACGACCCCAAAGCTGTACACATCACTCTTTGTCGTCAATCGACCTGTTAGTTACAAATACATGAATTTACTGATAGTTAGAACTCAGAAAAACCGGAGAGGGAACATGAAGATTAGTGAGCATTTGCAACTAATTTTCAGAAACTGATGGATTTTAAAATAGGAAAAACAAGGTTGGGAGCTTCTGCTGAGAAATAGATGATTTTGATAATCAAAGTAAGGACACATTATTGCCAATTTCAATCGTACTCTGCAATGTACACCGGCAAACATTCATTTTAATCTCCTTGCATATCTCAGCACTACACAAGAGACATTCAGGGAAAATGTTGCACCTAACCACTAAATTTCGACCATTTCTGTGGTACGCCCTACACTGCAAAAATTTGCTACTGAGACATGTGGCAACATATTCCGGTGCTACTTCATAATGGAATAAATGTACCTGTGGCAACATATTCCGGTGCGGCATAGCCATGTGTACCCATAACTTGAGTTGAGACATGTGTCCTATCACCAGTGGGCCCAGCTTTCGCCAAGCCAAAGTCAGATAATTTCGCATTAAATTCCTGCAACATCAAAATGTACCGTTGGTGAAAAGTATAAATAGGATGCTGTCCAAAACAAACTGATTATATAGCCCATATAATTGAAAAACTAGTTTAAAACATACCCCATCCAGGAGAATGTTTGAAGCCTTAAAATCTCTATAAATCACTTGTTCTTCAGCATCATGCAAAAATGAAAGCCCCCTAGCAGCACCTATTGCAACCTTTATTCTTGTAGCCCAAGGCAGAGGTTGAGGTCCTCCTATAAACAATACACGAATATGAGTCAGCAGAAAACACACAACTGTCAACAAATAGTTTCAGGAAAGAAAATTATACACATATTGTGCAACATGATGATCCTATTCTCATGAAATGTAGCTTCAATATTCATGCATTTACATGTAGTTTATAGGTAGGACGAGAAGTATTATGTGTTCAATAAAATTCCAAACTATTGCCATTATAGACATATAAAACAGATTCTTCTATTAAATAATGAACAAGGTATTCTGGCACTATAGTTAACGGTAATACAAGGGCAAATCACATAGTATGTAACATCCTCTGCTTCGCAGATCACAAAACAATGTAAAATGAGCATGTTAACTTGCCATCACAAGTATAAGTTCACTGTGAAATGCACCAGTATTAGTATAGCTACTAATCAATTAAAAGTTTCATTGCAGAGCATACGTACGTCTGAACAAATGGTTCTCCAGACTTCCTTTTGGCATGAACTCATAAACCAAAAGCCGATTGTCACCCTCAGAGCAATAACCAATGAGCTTAACTAGATTCGGATGACGCAGCTGCCCCAAGTAATTAACTTCCGTCTGCAAAATACGTGTAAGTTGTCAGAACACGTAATAATACAACTTAAAATTCAGTAATATCAAAATAGAAGCAAAGAATAGAAACATACCAACCACTCCTTGTGGCCCTGGAATCCCTCGGGCTTCAATTTCTTGACAGCAATGACCAAACCCGATCCAGGTTTTGTGGCAGTAAGGGTATGCTCATCAATCCATCCCTTGAAAACATAGCCAAATCCTCCTTCTCCAAGAAGACTGTCAGGTCGAAAATTTCTGGTTGCATTCTTCAACTCATTGAATGAGAAGGGCTTAACGTTAGCACAGGACAGAATTTCAGCTTCCGATCTCGGAGTGGGGAGACTCTCGTTGCTGCTTTTGACACTGTAAGACGGAATGCTTATGTTGGAAGAACCAGATGAACTGCCATTCTGTCTGGCATATCTAGATGTATCTGCAGATAAAGAAGAAAAAAGAAATCGGTAAGTACATCATCTTGTTGCACTCCATCTTCTCATTAGCTAAACTCATCAGAAAGCCATACATCAAGTTTTGTATACAAATCCTACACGCTATAGAGGTTTAATCAAGAGGTTCTATTTACAATTTCTCCACAAACAGAACATGTACTACAAAACAATAAAGGAAATAGATTCAGGATAACTCATTCCCACAAATTAACTATAGAAAAATAATCCATTAAACTTCTACACTAAAAATGTGTGTGCAGGCCAAATAAAAAAACAACGGTAAGTCCATCATCTTGTTGTAATCCATCTTGTCCTTAGCCAAACCAACCAAACTCATTAAAAAGATAAATTCTTCATTTCACATCCATCATGTATACTAAAAAATATCCAAGACATTAAAGAGGCTTAATTAAGAGATTCCAGAAACAGAACACAGTTTAGCACTATAAAACAAGGAAATAAATTCAGGATTATTCATTCCCACAAATTAAGTATAGAAAAGAAAATCCACATAAAGATTCCACACAATAAAATTAAATTCAGGGCTAATTTCCCCCACAAGTAAATACATAAAGGACAGCCCACATAAAGATTTTACATATCCAAATTGCTGATTCAATTCAACATTCAAAATCAACAAGAACAACAATCTAGAAAAGGGGCAAAAATCATGAACCATAAACAGAAATCAGATTCGAGACTCCTAGATAGAAAAATGGCCAACAATTGTAAAATCCAATACAGATACGAAAGTCTGATATAACAAACTTACCAAAAAGGAGAGATTTTTACCCAAAAAAAACATAAAGAAAAGAGATTGGATAAACAAATTACCAGATGAGGAGCTAAGAGTGGCATCAACTCTTGCAGAGGAACCAACACAATTACCCATGGTTTGAGCTTTAACAGAGATAGACCCAAATGAAAAGGGTGTCAAAAAAAGCAAGAACTCAAGTAGTAAGAAAGGAAAAGAATCAGAAGAGAAGGATAAGCAACAGAGCAGTAAATATAGACTCTTGCTCACTAAAAAAGAGCCGACTTTGAGAAGGAATCAGACAACAGTAGGTAGAGAAAGGGGAAAAGAGAAAGTGAGTGTATTTATTTTTAGGCAAAGAGAGTAGAAGAAAAACGAGGATCGTTTCTCATTTTCACATTGGGAAGCAGAAAGGAAAAGATGGGAGAAGAATGAAATGAAAGGCTGTCCTAATTTTTCCAATTTCTTGAGCAACGACAACTCGAAAATGTCAATTTATCGTTAACGTGTTTGTCACTTCCAAGTTCCAACTCATTTTTCCATTTTGACCTTTTTTACCAGCTTGCGTACTTCACGTCCTCTTCCCGTTTTTCTTCTCCGCATTTACTAGGGCTTCATAGAATGATTTACTTGTGTGGGTTTGTCTAGTAAGACTAACGGAATTGATAACCAATAAACTAGCTAGTTGATTAGGCAGGTGATAGAATTATCTGACTTTTATGTAGGTGTTTAGTTATTAATTACTACTAGCTTATAAGTTAGATTATTTGATAAACTTCTCTACTTACTCCGTCATGGGATAATTATCATTTACTTTTCTGATGGACAAAATAAGGAATTAGTAGTGTGTTTAATTTTGAATATATTTCATGTAAAAGTTGAAGTAAAGATTGACAAAAAATTAAATTTGAAATTTTGTTTTGGACATCAAAATGGAAAGCTATTTCTGGAACAAATGTAATGTCCCTGGATAATTTTATCATATTCATTAGTAATTTATAATCTCAAGTTAGACGTTTGTAAAGTTTAACCTCTGCAAATCAATCAACAATCTCCGATCGACTATGAACACGAAACCAAACAATCGCACAATAATCAAAAATCGAACAAACAACACAACGATTTACGTGGTTCGGTTTTCACCTACATCCACGGAGAGTACCAGATTTCCACTATCACCAACATAGAACATATTACAAGGATGAATCAACGAGTTTCAAGCTTTTCAAGCTACTCTGTTTTCTTCCTAACTGCCTTCTAATGAAATCTGAGAATTGCTCTACCAGAAAGTGAAAATTACTATGAAGATTATGATTGTAAGATGCTTATATACTCCAATCCAATGATAACCGCCTCCAATTTGATCCAAGGACGTTTCTACAAGTTTGTTAAGAGAATAACAAACTTTCCCTCTTGAAATTACCAGAACCAATCAGATTATAAACGTCATCACTTGTTGTTACATGTGTTTTCCCCAGTGTCTTCGCAACACTAAACACAACACACTTTGTGTTCCAGTAACACCAGTCTTCTAACCCTCTTCATTATTTAGTGTCATCATAACACCAACCTTTCATCGATAGATATCAAGCTAATTCAGCTAACTAACATTAAAATAATTATATCAAATTTGTAATTGCTAGTGGATAGCTAATACTACAGGAATAGCCAGTAACACTATTAGCTTAAGATGCAGGCAACTAGTGTTAATCCAGTTCATAACTGCTTACGATGTAGGCCAATTCAATATTATCTCACGACTTGTCTACTAACCTGATGGATAATCTCCTTAAGTAATTAGTATAATTATATTAAGGAGTCAATCAAGAGTCATAACAATGAAGTTCTTCATTGTTATGACTCCTTGATTGACTCCTTAATATAATTACTAACTTACCCTTTTTTTTCCACAAAGTATAGAGACGGTATTTAGATAACTTATTTAGAGATAACCTATGTTACCAAGAAAATAATTTATGTTATTAATCAAAATTTTTATCTTGTTAACGAAATGAGTCTTGTTATAATATGAAAAAACACTAATGTTGAGAACATAGGAGTTTTGATTAATAATATCGATGATTTCCTTGACAATATAGGTCCGTCTTTAAATAAATTATTTAGATATCATCTCTTAGGAAACTTACTCTTTCTTTTTTAATAAATATAATTTCTTTTTCTTTTCATCCTATGTTTTTCTATACATAGATGAACTTTTGAATTTTCAATACCACACTTAATAATTGAAGATTTTTGCAAGAGACTATATCTCGTAGAGACGTTAGGATCAGATCAAACATTACATATTTTGTGTATAGCATATTTAGCTATAAACACATATGTCTAGAAATGCAGGTAATGCAATTATAATGCAGGTTTATTGTACATGCGATGTTCGAAAATAATCTAACTCGGTCTGCTAAGACCGTTCCTCCAAGTGTTTCCTTATGAATGTTCTTTTCTGGAACATTCGTGGGATAGGCAATGTGCCTTCACAGACAATGCTTCGTCAGGATTGTGTTTCTACTAGACCTCATTGGCTTGCTATTGCTGAACCTAAGGTGCTTTCGAGTTCTATTTCGGATACTTACTGGAATTCTTTGGGTCTACGTTTTGTGGGAGAAAATTCTCATCGTGGAAATCTGCCCAATCTATGGGTTCTAGAGGACTCGTCTTTGACAGGTACCTCTATCATCTTCAGTTCAGATCAGGTTATTATACTTCATGTGTCTTTATTTCAGCAAAATTTTTATATCGGAATACTTCATGCACATGCTGATTATTTGCGACAGCGTGAGCTCTGGCATGATATTCTTAGCCTCCCTGCCGGTCCGCTTATTCTTGTTGGCAATTTTAATTCTGTTTTGGGGGCTCAGGAGAGATCAGATGGAAGACCCCCAGCACGGCATGAGGTTCTTGACTTTCAATCATTTATCAATGATGGTAACTTCATTGAGTCTCCTAGCACAGGGTGTCGGTTTACGTGGTCAAATAGGAGATTCACCAGTGGTTATTTGGAGACTAGAATTGATAGGGTTCTGTCGACAGAGTCTTTTTTGGATTTATGGGACACAGTTCGATATCATGTCGGGATTCGAAATTGTTCGGATCATAGCCCTCTGTTTGTTCATTGTGTGCGGGAGCAAGAGATTGGTAAGCCTCGTCCTTTTAGGTTCCAGAGCATGTGGTTGAGTCATGATTCTTTCTATGATGTAGTTCGATCCTCGTGGAACGTGTCAATTTCAGCTACAAGCGCAATATCTGTGGTGATCGGGAAGTTGAAACGTCTTAAAGGGGTCCTTAAACAGTGGAATCTCACTATTTTTGGGAATATTCAGATTCGTCTTCAAGAAGCCCAGAATCGTCTACAGGTGGTTCAGGATCGCCTTAGTATGTTGGGACCTGTAGATGATATTCCTCAGGAGGAATTGGCTGCTCTTTCCGACTATAATAGTATTTTGGCTCAGCAGACGACCTTTTTGAAGCAGAAAAGTCGGGACCATTGGCTGCGAGATGGTGATAGGAATTCTGCATTCTTCCATCGTAGTTTGAAGATTAACAAAGGACGTTTTGGCGTTTCTTCCCTTCTAATTGATGGCAGTGTTTCTCAAGATAGGCAGGCAATCCGTGATCATATGGTTGATTATTATGAACGCCTTTTCTCACAACCGCATCTGACTACCTCTACCTTTGATGGGCTTGTTGATCTTATTCCTTCTGAAGTCACCGCTGAGCAGAATGCAGCTCTTCTTCGCTTTCCTACAGGTGAGGAGATCCGTCATGTGGTCTTCGGGATGTGCCCTAACAGTGCTCCAGGTTTGGATGGATTTGGGGGTCGTTTTTATCAATCTATGTGGCATATTATTGGGGATGATGTGATAAGTGCAGTACGTACATTCTTTATTCATGGACATTTTCCTCTAGGTATGAATGCCAGTTTCGTCACACTAATTCCGAAGATTAGGGAAGCTTTGCGCATTGAGGATTTTTGCCCAATTGTCTTAGGCAACTTCTTGTATAAGATCATTGCTAAAATTGTGGCTGATCGTTTAGGACATATCCTTTTTGGATTAATTTCCTCATCAATTTGGATTCATTCCGGGTCGTCGAATACATGACTGCATTGCTTTGGCCTCAGAGGGTGTTAATAGCTTAGGGAATCGTTCTCGAGAGGGAAACCTGGTGCTTAAGGTGGATATTCGGAAAGCCTTTGACACGTTGGATTGGAATTTCTTGCTTGCTGTTCTCTCGAGTTGGGGTTTCTCAGATACCTTCGTGGGTTGGATTAATCATATCCTGCATTCTGCCAGGCTTTCTATTCTGGTTAATGGGTCTCCAGAAGGTTATTTTGGTTGCTCACAAGGTGTACGGCAAGGGGATCCACTTTCCCCTCTACTCTTTTGTGTGGCAGAAGAGGTTCTCAGCAGGAGTTTATGTCAGGTAGCTGTAACGGGGGAGATCTCTCCTTTGTTTATTGGTCGTGATATCGATTTTCCTTCACATCTTCTTTATGCAGATGACGTTATCATTTTTTGCAAGGCCTCTAATGCTAATTGCAGAACAATTCTAAGGATTCTGGAGCACTATGCCATCTGGTCCGGACAACATTTTAATCCTCAAAAGTCGCGGGTCTATTTTGGATCCTCAATCACCAATGCTAGAAAATATAGGATGCAACGAATTTTGGGTATCACTGAAGGTACTCTTCCTTTTACTTATCTTGGAGTGCCGTTATTTCGTGGAGCACCGCGTACTGTTCACTTGCATGTCATTGCTGATTCCATTTTAGAAAAGTTTGCTAACTAGAAGGGCACATCTTTATCAATGGCTGGGCGTATTTGCTTAGTTCAATCAGTCATCCAGGGGTCCTTTGTATATTCGATGATGATTTATAGATGGCCGATTACTCTTCTTAAGCGTTTGGATACTCATATCAGGAATTTCATCTGGACTGGTGATATACATAAGAAAGGGGCTACTTCAGTTTCTTGGAGTAGATGTTGTGTTCCAAAATCTGAGGGCGGTCTCGACATTTGATCTCTTGTGGCATCCAACGAGGCTTATCTTTCTCGTTTAAGTTGGGACATTTGGACTGTGAAGAAGCCTTATTTGGAGATCTTCCATCGTCGATTTTTTCGTCATCAGAATCTACGTTCGCATGTCAACTCCTCGATATGGTATGGGTTTAAGTTCTGTTATCCATCTCTTCACTTGAGCTCTCGTTGGTTGGCAAGTCAGGGCTCAACTATTCGTTTTTTGTTGGATAATTGGCTTGGTTATTGTATTGCCGATAGGGTTCAAATTCCGTTGCATCTTCGGCATCATTTCGAGCATCCGATGTCAGATTATTGGTTTCATGGAAATTGGGTGCTTCTTGAAGATTTTCGCATAGCTTATCCAGAGGTTGTTAGGGACATCATCTCTTATCATTTGGCACCAGCAAATTCGGATGTTAGGGTTTGGACATACTCTCTTGATGGTTCAATTTCCTCCAAACAGATGTACCATAAGATTCGACCCACTTACATAAAGGTGACTTAGGGTGATTGGATATGGGCACAATTTATTCCACCACGTCGTTCTATTACGACTTGGAGGGCTATACATGGTAGACTCTCGACCATGGACCGTTTGTGTCTTATTGGTTTGTTGGGCCCCTCAATTTGTCATTTCTGCCAGGCTGCTGCGGAATCCATTGATCACATCTTTGCAACTTACAGCTTTGTTCAGACTATTTGGGCTCGTCTTTTTAGTATCTTTCAAGTTCCGTATCGGGATTTTGCGAGTATAGGGGAGCTTATTCTGTTTACGATGGATCGGCATTTTAGTCCTCAGATTCTCTCACTTTGGCGACTCTCTATTGTTACTAGTGTTTGGGTGCTATGGAACACACGGAACAAATGAATTTTTGATGGAGTTGTTTTCTCTCATCGCTCGATTTTGACAGCGATTTGGTTTCTTGTTGGGGAAGCTAACTCTCTGCCTTTGGGCACTATGTTTAATTCACAAGTTGATCTGCAGATTTTACACTCTTTTAGGGTACGTGGTTGCCCTCGAAAGGCCCCACAGATTACTGAGGTTCATTGGCAACCTCCACTACCGGGTTGGACGAAGTGCAACACGGATGGTAGTTCAAGAGGAGCACCAGGTGCCTCAACAGCAGCAGGTGTTTTTCGCAATTGTAGAGGTTTCGTTCAGGGATGTTTTGTCACAAAGCTAGGTTGCTTGTGTGCCTTTGAAGCGGAGTTGATTGCGGCTATGATTGGTATTGAAACCGCACACGCTAGAGGTTGGAGGATGCTTTGGCTAGAAACGGATTCGACTTATGTGGCAGAACTTCTTCATTCCAGAGCGCTGCACTTCCTTGGAATCTGAGGAATCGTTGGTTGAGGGTTCTTTCCCTTATGGAGGACATGGATTTTCGGGTCTCGCATATTTTTCGTGAGGGGAATGCAGTTGCAGATGCTCTAGCTAATCATGATCGTGACGGTTTCTGGACCTCAGCACCGGATTTCCTTCTTCCGCATATTGGTCGAGATATGTCCTATCAACCTTTTTACAGGTTTACGCAACATTAACGCTTGGGTACTCTTTCCCTACCACAGGTTTTTCCCATAGGGTTTTCCTGTGGAAGGGTTTTAACGAGGTCCGCGGTTGCAACCTTGGGTAATTCACCCAGGGGTTAGTGGGTACCTCCTTTGCCTGTGTTCTTTTTGCTTTAGTTTCATTCTTGACTACCCGCCTGTGGGATCAGCTTGAGAGTCATCTCTACTTTTCCCGGTGTACTCTCTTTTCTTTTTTTTTTCTTAATACAAGTTCAGTTAAAAAAAATATTGATTTAGTGTTTACAAGAGACGGTACCTCACAAAAGTTTGTATAATTATTGATATAGACATTGACGAAAATAAATAATGAAAAACGTTAAGCCCTGTAGAGGAAAAAGTACAAATGCAATCAACCAATGATAAAGAATCGAATATAATTTCCAGGCATTCCGATTTGTCAAAAGTCACATTCCGATTATCATAATATCGAAAATCGGAGAAATTGAGGTAAAATCATAAAGGTGGGTGACGTATGGATTAGTGACACTCATCTTTACTAGTAGTGAAACAAATTAGAAACAATAGCAAATCACGCTCCAAAAATGAACGAATCAAATTTAAAAAAAATGACAAATCGTGTTTCAAAAATCAATGAATTGTCGATGTGTGATTCTCTGGCAAATCGATTCTCCACAAATTGTAGAATCGGGAATCGCGTGCACGCGAGTGCTCTGGTAACCCTGGGATGGAATGATAAGGTGTAACTCTGTTTACGGTCCATTTTTGTGCTAAAGTGCATGGTTGATAAACTTAACGTACAACGACATTGTTATTAGAATACATAATTTCATTTAGCAATGAGAATCCGTAATCAATTTACTGAAGTGCACGCTAGTAAATTCACCATACTCATGTAGTAATATTCTCCAAACTGCATATATAGAGACCAACTTTAAATGGGAAAAGCCAAAACATTTGGTGTAATCGACATCCACATGATCTAAAGTTGTAATTGAAATGATGGTATTCCTCCACTTTAAGACTAAACCAACGGAAGGGTGTGAAATAAAAAGTGTGGATGATCAGTACCAAGAGAGACTTGACGAGACTGCTCCTCAAAAATTATAATAATTACATTTACGATTCGATAAAGTCCACAATTGTTTTACTCAAAAGTTGACTTCTAAATGTCCACTTGATAAATGATACTACTAACCTTTTGCATATTGATTGATAATTAGGCGCACTTCATGGGTGAGTCCGGCAGCACCCCTCTAATTTTTTTTAAATTTTTTCCGCCTCTATATCTACTTGCAATATTATTCAATGTAAATCCGATGGACGGAGATTATTTTTATAAATGATTAAAACTAATCAATAAATATTATAATTAAAACTATAATATTTATAGATTTTTAATAAGGACATCGGTATTATACTTCACATACAAAATAATATAAATTTCACTTATAAAACATTAATAACTTTATTTAAAATATTATACACATAATTAATTAAGAATATCAATCCGTCTCTCATGTACTTCACTAAATTGAGTCCCTTCCACTATTCCGTGTTATTCAATTCACTAATTCCATCTCATGCAAAATACAGAATTTATGGAGCGTGTATATAATAAGAACGGATAAGCATTACAAATAAATATAATAATTATGGAAAAAATGAAAAGATTAAAATAAAAAACAATGAACCCCGTTTCATAAATGTGCACATTGTATTATAGTACGAGGTTTAATATATAAAATTGGCCTCGCCGGAATAAAATATATTATCATGTCTACTAAAATAAATTTTAGTGAAATATATATCATGCTACAAAATGAGTCGGGGACAATAGTTGACTTTAAGAATGATAGTTGGCATTGGCTAGGTACATTTGCATTTTCCGTCACGTATGCCTATTTTTAGTTAATAAACTATGAATTATATAAAGCAGGTTGTTCATGTTAGTTGAAAGATACTTTATCTGCGGTACAAAAGAGATTGACTTCATGACTTGTATGTATGCGAACAAAATTAAACCATGTCATGTTGAGCACTTGTCACACCTTCGTCACGGGTGACATTTAATTTGCCTATTCACCATATGTT
Source organism: Plantago major (assembly GCA_026545765.1). NCBI lineage: Eukaryota > Viridiplantae > Streptophyta > Magnoliopsida > Lamiales > Plantaginaceae > Plantago > Plantago major. The sequence continues at coordinate 27,397,965 of CM048839.1, read as the reverse complement.
TGTTTCTTGTATCCTCATTTATGGTGACCATTAAATCATATCTAGATATAGAATATAGATATAATCATTATTGCAAGTAATTCCGATCTGTTTTTAGAGGAAATGTTTCTTGAGATGTTTGGTGGAAATATTAATGCTTTGTTCATGAGTGTCATCACTCATCATAGAAGGGAAGAAAACGCCTCGAGTATATGTACGAATTGGTTCCTGGAATACAATGGAGTTTGCATATCGACCATCAAGGAAAAGAAGAATTAATTTAAGGAAAAAAAGACAGATAAATATTGATGGTTCAACGGAGATTTAAAAGGGTGTACGAGTGGTGGGAAAGTTGAAGCAAGCATTCGAATGTGATGATTATCTCATTGGGTCCAAGAGAGTTGTGTGTAAGGATATTATAAGTGATAGAATTGTGTAGAAGTCTTGTACTAGAGTATATTTAATGGAAACATGCAAACAATGTGGTCTGAATATGGAAAAAAAAACACATCGCGATCAAGATGGAGACCAGCTTTGAGGTTTGTTTACTCAAAAGTTGACTTCTTACATTCTAACAAGAGACTTGTAATTGTACAACAAACCTTGTTACATTCTTCTAGCAATTGATGGACGGTAATAATTTAATTGAGTGATTCACAATTAGTCGTGATTTAATTTCAACAAAGAAATAAAAAGTTAAAAGACTCGAAAAGAGAAACACTTGAAAAGCATGGCATCCATTAAATATATTATACGGATTGACAATCGATCGTACGATATTCTGTAGATTTGTAAATGTTGCCCAAATTATTTAAATCATGTCCAGTTGATGAAACACTTCAGGTCCAAATAGCAGGTTTGTTAGTTGGAAACATAAATAGTAAGTGATGAAGACCACATCTCTTAATAGAACATGAAAGCAGTCGAAATTTTTTCGAAATTTCTAAAAAAATCTCGACTCGTTCGAGCTCGAGCTCGAAAGCTTAAATTATAGCTCGATTACATATTCGAGCCGAGCTCGAATATTGAGAAGCTCGGCTCGAAAGCTCAACGAGTCACTCGAAAAAAAAATTAAAAATTAAAAATAATATATATATATATATGTATCTATTATTTATATATTTATATTTTTTCTTAATTTTGAAAGGTTTCGAGCTTTCGAGTCGAACTATATTCGAACTTCGTTAGTTTTCGAGCTCGCGAGCCGAGTTAAATCCGAACTTTTGAGTTTTCAAAAATTAATTTAAAGAAAAAATGAAGCTCGCGAGCCGAGCTCGAATAACTACATTTTCTTTCGATCTCGAGCTTTAGACGAATTTTCCTTAATGGGTCGAACTTTTGTAAAGCTCGGCTCGGCTCGTTTGCACTATGTTCCCATGTCATAATGTTGGTTGCTAGTAACTTTGTTGAATAAGCTTATCAATGTCGTCACTCGTTAGTCAAAGAACTGGATCGATCATGATCTTCGGATATTAGTTGCGAATGTTGAACACTAGTACTACACTACTACTACGATATGTGGTTTACGATAGTTAGCGCCTTGTTAAGGTTTGATCTTGATTCGTTTAATAATGATAACTAGTCGAATTGTGAATTCATTTAGAGCTCTATTTTTTTTTTTTTTTTGTCGAGTTTAGTATAGACCGGCTCATTCAATACTTAGGAGGCTCATAAAAGCACGATCAATCATAATATAAGCTTATGTATTTATATATAAGTGGATCAGTTCAAATATCATTAGCAACCCGTGTAATACAAGACTCGGTTAATGTTTGGTGTGGCTCATTCAAGTAAACTCCTCCTTTTTTTAGTCATTTCCTATTCCAAACTCGGTTTCGATAGAAAAGGAGCGAGCTTATTATTGATATTTGAAATCACACATTGAGTTGTTTTTTGTTAATGAATTGAGTTCAATAAAACATAACTTCAGGAGTAGGAGTAAAATGCTCGGTTTGACTCGACTCGATCCAAATACCACCGCCACCAGGGTGTTTATGGTAAATTTGTAGCACCCAGAGGGCAAGATAGTCATTATAATCCGAGTAGCATTGACCATTTCAATTGCTCCCAAAAATACAAAGTGTTGGATGGAATGCAACGTATTCGTGTCATCTTATCATCTAAAAAAGGCCCAATGGAATAACACTCACAAACTACTGTTTCAATAGTACAAACAAACAAACAAATTGTTTTAAGAAAATATCACTGAATTTTTTCCACACGCGTATTCTCGTTCACATTCACAGGCACACGGGAGTTTTCCCGAATCATAATATACTCCATTGACTAGGTTCACTTCTACCAATATCAACAGAGAATTTTGAAATAGAATACCAACGGAGAATACCTTTTAATTAAACTCATGGAAGATTATATAATTAAGCAACACAAACTCCAGCTTGATACAGTTTATATTTTAATTAAAATGTCCATATGTGTATTTTGTTATTTGAAATATATAAACGTTTTTAATTAACACAAAGTCTAACAAGATATAATCTTTAAATAACTTATTAGTGACGGACTTATATTGTAAAAAAAATCATTAATGTTATTAAGCAAAATGTCTATATTATTCAAGGTGTATCTTTTTTATATATAAAAAAACACCATAGATATTTTGGTAATATCATTGATGATTTTCTTGACAACATAGTCCATATATATACAAGTATTTAAAGATTGTATCGCATAATACTTATTCCTTAATTAACACAAAGTATTGGAAAAGACGTGTATTAGTGAGAGACCTGAGAGACGGATTGATGTTTTTAAGTATATTTATAATGTTTTATGAGTGAACATATTATATCATTTTTTACGTATATGTATACCATCGATGTTCTTAGTCAAACCTCTAATGTTTATAGATTTAACTGTAATGTTGTCCATCTCTTTAGTGTATCCATAAAACCGTATCTCAGGAGAAATGATTAATCCTTCTGTATTTTCGGAAATAACTATATCCTTCTTTTATCTTTCCAAGCCCCGGCCCAATTTTTCGGCCCAAATCTTTGCATGCCCAGTAATTAAACATCCATTTAAATGATAAGCGGTCCAAACATCCTCTAGCCTGCTTCTCTTCTTCAACTCATCACTAATTTCTCTCCAATTACTCAAATTCTCAAGAAAAATTTGTAGTTGATGCAATCATACAATACCACCACTAATTTTCATCGTAACGTATCTTAGCTATCAATATATTGGATAATTAATATATATATATATATATATATATATATATATATATAGTGATTAAATTGCACATCTATGAATTGAAATTTTAAAATGAGATGCAATTCTATCCACATACACTATAAGGTGAAGTCATATTTATTGATGAGTTCATTTTATGATGCTAATTCACACCCACATAATAAAATTAAAATCGAAATTACTGTGTAAAAATGGATGAAATGGTATGGAATAATGTTAACTTTAACAACACTAACTTATAAGCTAACTCATAGATGATCAGAGAGGTAGATAATCATATATCTACCATTGTCGATAAAACTTACTATCATTACTAGAGTACTTGGCCAATCATTCGCCCAATCCAGATTACTTCATTAATAGGGCAATCCTTTCACCCACAGATGATATTGTTCATGAGATTAATGAATATTTTATGTCTGGAATGCCCGGTAAGCTTGTCAAATATTTGAGCGTTGATAGCTTAAGCAAAGTGGAGAATGTAGATGATGATCTATCAGAAATGTTATCAATTGAGTTTCTAATAATATAAATGGTTAAGGACTACCTAATCATAGGATTGTTCTGAAAGTTAGATGTGTGATTATGTTGTTGTGTAATATCGGTCAGGTTAGCGAACTATGTAACTGAATAACAGTTATAATAACAAACATGGAGAAGCATATTATCGAAGCCAAGATGTTATCTGGTATGAATGCAGAGAAAGAGGTATTCATACCTAGAATGATGATGAGTCCATCTAACGAAATCATATTGCCTATCAATTTTGATACGAGACAGTTCCCTATAAGTGTTTACTTTGCGATGAGTATAAACAAAAGTCAGGGGTACTCTCTTGCTAACGCCAGACTCTATTTGTCCACATCTGTTTTCAGCCCACGACCAGCTCTATGTTGCACTATCTAGGATTACCAGTAGAAAAGGTCTTGACATACTTATATGTGATGATGAAGGAAAGATCTATAAAGCTACTCCCTCTGTCCCACATAACTTCATACATTTGCCATTTTTAGCCGTCCCACAGAAATGGAAATATAATATTATTGATGTACTCGTTACTACTAAGTACCAAGGACAAAAGGAAAGCAAAGTAATCTCACACCTAGTAGCTTTATTTAGGAATATAGAACAGGGGTTGAAAGAAGACCTTTATAGGAAGACTACAGCGTTTGTTGTTAGAATTTACTAGAATATCTCCTTTGGTTGTTAAGTAAAATCTATATAATCTAACTGATGTGTAGAATAGTAACTTCTAAAAAACAGTTGTGATTCCTAATAAATTTAAGAATATATCCTACTAAGTAAGAATCTGCAAAACCATTTATTACCAAAAAAGAAAGCTACCCCACACCTAACAAATAATAAACAATTTCAACTTTATAATCAAATTACACATTTTGCCATTAAAAGTATACTTTTTCCCACATTTTTCATATTCTATCATTACTTTAACTTTTCGCATAAAATTGCACACTAACCCTAATGTATGAAGTTATCCGGTACGGAGGGATTACTATAAATATGCACACAAAGAGAGTTTTGATAACCTCCGGGTGACTTCAAATTTATTACTATGTATATTTAAGTATTATCTAACTACATTTCTAATATATGGGTAAGTTTAAAATTAGCTTACCTCCTTATTTTTCCTCTTGTAGGGACCCTTTTTCTTTTCTTTTTTTTTTGCGTGCAAGTATGATTACTTTTTTTTTAATTTCTGAATGATGCAGTATTTTATCATTTAGTTGGAAATTCTCCTTTAATCACCATTACGTATTTCGAATAATTCTTTATATAGTTTTTCCGCACCCATCAAATTTCGACGGGCATAAACTAGTTTATATTATACTACTATATATATGTTAGTTCATATATAGTCTATATATATATTATAATTATAAGTCTATTATAAGAGAGTAAGCTTTCAGAGTTTGGTACCAAGTGAATGTACTAATTTGCCCTTCAAAATAAATTTTCTCAATGTTTATTTAAATTTAATATTAATTGACCTCATCTTCGTTCTTTTCAACTGGAGTAAGCTGTAGATGCTTTATCTTGAATAAGCCTCTCTCACTAAAAAAAATGACCAGAAAAACTCTCTAACTTCTTCACAGTGTTTGCTCAGGCTAAAGAATATTTCAGTACTTCAAGAATTTTGCCGTTTCTTTCGCTTCCAATGTATATATATACATGTCTCATGTGTGCTGAAGGTATAAAAGTTTATGGTTTGTTTCTCTCCTGACAAAATGTATAACTAAAAGTATAAAAGAAATTTGATATAGTATCTAGATTACTTATCTACATATATGTCGTGAAAAAATCATCGATGTCGGTAATCAAAATATCTATGTTGTCAACATTGGTGTTTTTTCACATATGCGAAAAACACATTTTGTTACCAATAGAGACGTTTTGATTAAATCACATGGATGCTTTTTTTGATAGCATCCGTCTCTAGATAAGTTATTTAGAGACCGTTTTTCAGAAAACTTTTTGATTAAAGTATCATTAATAATTACTATGTGTGAGTTAGTTTCCAGTTTCGATAATGTATGAAGTTTTTGAAAATCTACAAAAGTTATGCGAGATGTATGGATACTAAACAACAAAAGTTGATATAGTATGAACTATAGTACTCATAACACATGTGAGATGCACTTAGCTAGCTGAAGGATTTAATCGATTTTTTTTTTTTTTTGATTTCTCATTGATATCCGCAACAAGCGACTAATCCAATCGAGCATTGTCGGGACCTTTTTAAGGGGGCGGCTCTCCCAGCAGTGTTTTTTACATCCACAAGGCTCGAACCCGATACCTTACTCAAGTGAACTCAACTCCCTTACCACTTGAGCCAACAACCGTTGGTATAATTAGAGTTCATTATACATAGAAACAGAAAAAATAATGTGATATCGCAGTGCTCAATCACTAGTATTATATATATAAGTACATAATGAGGCCTTTTTTTGGAGAAAATTGGTGCCATAGACCAATTTTGCACCCAAGTTTGTAAAAAAGACCTACAATGTTTTGGTGTTTTCAAATAAATGTCAAATGCCACAGTTAATCAGAGTCGTATGTAATACGCCTAATCAGATAAGAAGTAAGAATACAAATCAATTATATTGGTAGAGTTATAAATTCAGTCGGACTGTGTATAAAAGTGCTTGATTTTTTTATGAATAAAATTGTTTAGTTGATCTCTCTTTATTCTCTACCTCTTTTTGTTGGGTATAGACTATGGATAGCGTACGAATTTGTTGAAATTTTCCTTCCTTAATAAATAGAGTAAATTATTATAGGTAGAAGATATTTTAGGCCAGTACGTAGTACCAAACTTCTATCTATATCTATTTTATATACTATGTTTCAATCTAGTTGATCAAAGATCCGCTTCACTCACTCTCACTCTCACTGGAAATAAACAAGAATTAGGGAAGAAAAGATGGTTCCTATCTGTATTGTGGCTGGGCCTGAGCCCGAACGTGGCCTTAAAGACCCCAAGAAGGTTTACAGCAAGCCCGTTTTGAGCCTCAAAGGTCATCCATCTCATCTCATCTCACATAGTACTATATATCATCATATATATTCAATATATACAGTACGTTCTTGATTAATTATTAGTATATATTTCCTTGTTTTGAGTATATCTGTGGTAATAATTAATTTTATATGTATTATGATCTTGTTAGCGATTAATACAAAGTTGATCTATACATAAAAATGTTGGTGAGTGATTTGAGTCGACACTAAAAGTTGATCTATATATATGTTGTTGTGTCGTGTCATGTGTGCTCGATCATCAATATGTATAGATGTTGGAGGAGGAGAGGGCAAGTCGTACCAGAGGTCTCTCTCCATGACTGCATCGTCGCCGACCACCGTAGTCAAGGATAACGTGTGGCGGACTAGTGTGTTCCACCCCGGAACCTCTATCGGCTCCGTTCACAACCCTAACTCTCCCACTCTCGATCACTGGTATCTTCTTCTCTCTCTATCGCAGATTAAATAGATTAAATGTTACTTTTTTCACAATATAAAGCTAAGTATATGCTCCGTTTAGCACAAGTTTATCACCTCGCTCGATTAGCTTATTTTTAATATAATGATGTTATATGATTAGACTGGTAGATGATAAGCTAGTTGACCATAAATAATTTAGGTGACTTTTTTTATATATATATTTTACTTAGCAAATCAACTAATTAATTTATTAAACACCTTCATAATAATCGACTAGTTTATCAGCTACATAATTAAAATTATCTAATCAACTAACTAGCTTATCAACTAGTTTTTCTAAACAAAACCATAGTATAAAAAATATGATGAAAACGAAAAATATGTCATTGGTATTAAAGCATCATATATAAACATAGCATATGTAAAAATGAGATACTATGTAGTACTAATATTTTGTCTGGAAGACTGGATTGTTTTATTTGTAACTATTGCAGGCTATATGGTGAGGAGACTACTAGAAGCAAATGAAGCATACTAGTTTTCATGTAAACTGGTGCATTTGATGACAAACAGTGAGCTGCCGTTTGAATGGTTTGTTTGAATTCCTGTAAATATTGCTAAACTTTTCTTAACGTGTCTACCGATGGAGTTTTGATCATCGTGATGGATGTTTTTATGAATCTTGTGATCTGGAGATGGACACTTTACATTGTCTATTGTCTTGTGAATATAATAATACTATATTTTCCGTGTGATGAGTTACATGCCATTTTCTCCCACTCATGCTTATCCTCTTTAAATTATTAAACAAACACTACTAGAGCAAGCAATCATGTGATGCTTCCTAGTTGACGAATTTGTCACATTCTTTCAATTCTTTTTGTATAAAAAATTAAAAACCAGCATCTTTTTAAGTAAATTTGTTGGCATTAAATAAAGTTTTTCCTTTTATTATCATGAAACCTAGCCATTGACTTGTCATGTTTTACTGTCAATATTTCATTTGTAAACCAAGATATTGTTTCAAGAAACATGAGTGGTTTTTCCCTGGAAGCCAGTGAATTTTTACAAGTACATTTTTCATTTTTTTTTTAGTGTTTCATGACAAAACTGCAACGATTTACATAATACCGTAATTTATTCCACTATTGATTTTTAATTATAAACCCGTGGCGATGCCACGGTATAATTTACTTTTAATAATAAATAGAAATGTGAGGATTAAATAAATTAATCGAGAAAATAAGATAGTCAAAATTCCTTGTAGACAATGTTAATGGTCGTGGTGTCGTTCGATAGTCATTCTTCATCCAATATTATATCATTGGGTGTTTATTCATGTTAACTATATAAAATGTGAAAATAGGGTCCTACCATACCCGACTTGTTAATTAGTAACATGTACATGTTTTTTTACGAAAAAGTCTATCCGTCAAACAGAACCAAAATAAAATACAAAAGTATACAACACAATCAATAGGATTGTTCCCAACAATCTCGCGGTGATATGTGGTCACCCCACCACACACACAAAAATATTATACAAACGTAATTTCACATGTTACGTTTGTTTTTTAACTCTTCTCAAAGAACCCATGCCAGATGGTATCGCCAATTAAAGACACAAAAATTATTATTCTTAACATAATTTCACGTGATGCGGTTATCCCTCCCATGGGCCGTCATGGATGAAGAAAGTAAAAAGAAGATAGAAGAGAGTTTCCCCAGCCCATCATGGAGATCGAGAAAGTACAAAGAAGATCGAAGCCATTTTCCCCGCCTAGAGAGTATCAGTTGATCCCCGCCCTCTCCCGGCTCGTTATGGAGATCAGGAAAGTAGAAAGAAGATCTAATAGATTTTCCCCACCTAGAGAGTATTAGATCCCCCAGGCCCGTTATGTATCAAGAAAGTAGAGAGAAGATTGAAGAGAGTTTCCCCGCCTAGAGAGTATATGCAGACCCAGCCTCATGGGAAAAATGTAGTTTTACCGCATGGGACTGAACATCATTATTTCGAACGGAGTTGAAATTCGGGTTGGATAGAACCAGTAGTCCTTCCAGCCAGATATCGTAGAGAAGAGAAACCTTATACCTCATCCTACCGATCGAATCTTATACATAAAGAAAAGGAAATTGAAAGTCTTCATATGTAAAATGTTGTTGATAGACATGTAAAGATCAACACATTACCAATTAGCTCATGTGTGTCTCTTCTATCTCCTGGAACTGAAAACAGCACGTAGTACACGATTCATAGAACATTCTTAGAAGATTAGTTGAAGGGACTATGTCAAGCATAGACCCAAATGTCCTATCTGGATTCATGTCCATTAAGAAAATTAGTGTGCGGGTGGCTATTTTGATGGAATTATGGGATTTAGAAGATTTGATTGATCACATTTATAAATAGTTACTAAGGTTGAATATCATTGGCAGAATTATGTAACCAAAATTAGATTAAAATTGTAAAGGTAACCAAATACGCATTAACTTGGCATCAAAAATAAATTTACCCTGATTATAATTGTTTTGTAATTTTTCAATCTAAAAAAAATGAAAGAATTTCTCACATTGATTTGAGGCCAAAGTACTATAGCTAGAATTGATAATAAAAACTGGTATTTATAATATATGGATAGATCTCATCTTCACATGCCTAAAAATTGAAATTATGTTATTACTTTATTCTTTACCTTCTCACCTCTTCTACTTTATTCACTATCTCCTACGACTATTCATTATCTTTCATACATAAGTATTTAAAGAAAAGTCGAAACCTAAATTCAAAAATAAAAAGAAGCGTAGAGAGTTAATACAATTTAAAATGAATTTCTTTTTACATTAATTTTGTATTAGAAAATGCCCGAGTAATTAGAAAGCGCTCCAAGTAACATTTATGAACATGCGGATCATGTGTGCTTCAAAGTAAACCATCAACTTTAGAATATAGTAGAAAACTATACGAAAGTGCCCAGAATAACCGATAGTGCACAAATGGTATGGTCGTATGGATACATATATATATGAGGCAAATCAAAATAATTGTATATTTTAGTTTGTCCAGAATGTTTGATGCTAAACTATTTAAAATGAGTATCATTTTGAACGTTTGATGCAACGTTAATTATTTATAATGTGTTTAAATGAGTCGTTTTTAATTTTTAAAATTTCATTATTTCATTTTATCTTATTCAATAAATTTATATTTTATTTTAATGAATAAAATAATTTTTTTAATTGATAATAGTATTCAAGATTAGTGTCTATAGATTAAATGTCATTACGGTAATTCAAATATATGTTGAAAATATTTTTTGGATTTTTGTAGATAAAGTTATATGAGATTAATATTTTATTTTAGTGGATGAAATGATTTATTTAATTAAAAATAATAATAATAATAATAACAATAATAATCTATTAAAAACACTATTCATGGTCGTGGCCACGACCCATTGGACATGATTTTTTCAGATTTTATCGTCGTCATAATGGCTCACGGATGCCACTATTCACGGCCATCACCATGACCATTGGAAATGGTCTAAGGTTGTATAAGTTCCATTCTTGTAAACTTGGATTATCTTAGTATTGTTCTTAGAGTATATAATCCACTCCATCAACATCTATCTATTATATCGAAATGTTTTAATTTTGTTGAAGATGTACACTCAAACTTAATTATTTTCATGATAACTATGACTTAAATAAGTATATTATTTAGTACTTTTCTACTTCTTTTATGCTTGGACCATCCTCCATAATTGGAGAAACACCAATTGAAAAGTAAGAAAAAAAAAAGAAAAAATACGACAAACTGATTTTTCTTTATTAATACAAACAGATAATCAATATCGGGCATGAAGATGGAGATAAATGATTAATGATTTGTATATAGGTAGGTTTAATAGTGAAAGATATGGAATAAAATTTTTCATCAAATACCTGAATTTCTTTGAAAATTGAAACAAAGGGGCAAAGCTAAAATTTGTCGATTTAAGAAATTTAATCACCAAAGAAAAATCCCTATCAATTACTACATGTTGCCACTCAAAAGCTCGAATAAATTTAGTTTTAATTTAGCTGGCAAACCTTCCGCATTTTTAGCAACCATAAGACATAAAATTTTGTAACTAAGCAAATAATATTGATCACATGATCTTAGCAACAACAATACTACGTTCCCCTATTCAGACTCTGCTTGACCGTACAATCAAAATTTCACGTAGGATGGATTGAATTTGAATGAATATGGTGGGTTTAGCTCATCAACTTTATATATTACTCCCTCCATTTCAGAAAAAGTGTTACATTTTACTATTCTGCGGTCAACTGTCTCCGCGTTTGACTACAATTTACTCTTAAACGATATTAATAAATAAATTATTAAAATTATATAATGAAAATTTAGTAATTAAATTTTTATTATATGATTTTATTAAATTATTTACTATTATCGTTTATGAGTAATTTGTGGTCAAACTCGAAGATAGTTGACCGATCAAAGTCAAAATGTAACACTTTCTCTGAAATGGAGGAAGTATATTATATAAGAACACCCAACTGATAATTTAAGCGCTAAAATATTAGTTTCAGTTTCTCACGTTTAACCTGACAAAACTTTATGCAACAAAATTCTCTCCCTACCCGAAATCTGCTCAACCGTAGAATCAAAATGTATAATTGAAAATATAAATATCTATTATATATTAATTGAAAATATAAATATTTATTAATATAAATATAAATATTTTTCGGAGTTTTATAGATAAATTTATATGAGACTTAATAAATACAAAAAATAAACAGTGAAATATGTACTGGTTGAAAATGCAACTAATTCCACAAAATTCCATGTAGGATTGAATTAATTTAATAAATGCTATATTTTTTTAATTTAATTATTTTATTTTATCTTAGTTAATAAATTTATATTTTATTTTAATAAATAATATAATTTATTTATTGAATAATAGTATTCAAGATTGGTGTCTATAGATTCATCTTGACACGGGGAATTTAAATATTTGTTCAATAAAGTTTTCGGATTTTTGTAGATAAAATTATATGAGATTTAATAAAAATTATATATGCAGCCAACATACCAAAAATAAATTGTGAAATATGTATATACTGAATGAAAATGCAACTAATTCCACGTAGGATTGAATTTACTAAATGCTCTATTTTTTAAATTTCATTATTTTATCTTATTCAATAAATTTATATTTTATTTTAATGAACAAAAAAAATATTTAATTAATAATAGTATTCAAGATTGGTTTCTATGGATTCGTCTTGTCACGGTGCATTCAAATATATGTTCAAAATATTTTTCTGAAGTTTGTAGATAAAGTTATATGAAATTTACTAAAAACTATATACACAGTCAACATACCAAAAATAACATTGAAATATATACTGGTTAAAATACAACTAATTCAGCAAAATTACACGTAGGACTGAATGAATCTAGTGAGGTTTAGACTCATGTGATTTATATAATATATGGATGGATTGATTTTTAATTATAAACATAGCATCGAAGTACAAAATTACCTTAGATTTTCAAAATTTACTTTACAACCGCAAAATTTTAACTTTGCACAACAATTCTGCCAAATAGGCAACCTGCCACGGAAATTGTAAGTTTGTTACACTCCGTCCTCCTTGTGGATCGAGTCTCAACCTTTTGGGTCGGCGTATTGTTTTATGTATGATATGTTGGTGCCACAAACTAACACACCATTTTAATCGCACTTTATCAATTATCTTCATTTGCATGTACATCGAATTTTATAGTGGATCCCGCTTGACTTTGGAACTATTATGGATTAGTTTGAAAAAAAAGGTTGGTTAAAGGTTATTGTTTTCAATTTCTCCAAACTATATGAACAAAATTGGAGGGTTACAGTCATGGCCTAGAACTACTATAACATAAATTGAAAACACCTTAATCCAAGTTCTAAATATCATGGAAACAAGATCTGGTTTGTACCGAGCCACATCTATTCCCAAGTGATTTCATGGAATAAGGTGTAGCCGTCGTTTTTCTTCTTTATGGATTTCATTTGGGAGGTGAACCGGATTTAGATCGTGTTGTTCCGTAATAATTCATTGTTCGGGCAAGACGTATGACATGTTTTCTTTATGATCGGCCAAGTTATTCTGATCTCCTAATATAGATGTCTCATTGAAAGGAGCCCATATGAGTTTTGCCAAGCCAAATCGTATATTATAAGTACATAACAATTCCTAACGTAATAGGAATCGCCTTATCCCATGAAATTCTATTTGTTCGGGGTTGTAGGAGTATTTTGTGTGATCACGATTTGCGCAAGTTTGTTCGATCGCTCAAGTCTCTGAATAGAGCCTCCAACACGTAGAGCGTTATGCGGTTCAAAATTTGTCCCCACTCTCACTTTGACCTTAGCCTTAGGCCCAAATGAAACTTGGTTCGAGCTTTTTCATCAAACGGCCGGGGCAGGTCTAGTTTGGGCCAGTCCAAAACCATGTGTAATCCTAGTTTGGACTAGGCCCTTGTGTTATCGTTTAACTTGAGCTGCATATATAGCCCCTAATGATATACTCCGTCCGTCCGTCGGACTGAACTGTATCACTTATTTCTGGCATTGTTTTTAAAAAAGTTAACAGTTTATTGGTTGTTGCATGAGATAGAAATGATTGATAATAAAAAAAAGTATGATAGTTAGATAATAAAGTAAGAAGTATTGTGGTTCCTGGGGTGTACTTTTTTTCTATTTTGAGAATTCGAGATATAGTATCATATGCAAAAAAGTAGGACCCATATGGTATGTGCACGTATATTTTATCTACTGAGTTCACATGTTCTTACGAATAACATCTGACCCTAGATAAAATATGTAATAAAATTTGTAAAAGATAATAATATATACAAACGTTTGCGAGAAACCGTCTATCACAGAGATCAGATCAACATCACATATATAATTATAAACATCACATGTTTAACATTAAACATTGTGTATTTATTAAACATACATTATACTTACTTACATTACCCGACAAACCTGTGATGTTTGTAGCTAAACTTACCATGATTGTAGTTCAATCTATTATCCATATAGTATGATGTTATCTCCCAAAAATTAATCAACAATAGGTTGTGCAAAAAAAACCCATCCGCCCGACCCACCTGCGTAAACCGCCCGCCTTTCACCCGTATCCGCCAACTAATTTTTTATAAAATGTGTGGTGGGTTAATTTTTTTCACCCGCTATTAGTGGGTGGGAGGTGGGTTGGTTGGGTGCAACCCGCGACCCACCCGCCATTTTCATGTATGCATGTATGTAGGTATATGTTTGTGAATTTAAGTATAAAGAGATTTAATTTAGAAGTTGCATTTTATTTATTTCGTTGGTCTAGATATAGTTTAAGTGGCCTACAACTCTTCTCTTTAAGACTATTTCGTCTTCATTTTGCACTCACCATTCGTTCTTCTCATTTATATTATGTATTCAAGAAATACAGTTAACACAAAGATTGACATTTCATTTATTACTGCGTGAAAATCTTTAAAATTAAGTAAAGAAGGATAACTAATTCAAAAGAATCACTACCTTAGTTGTTCATAACATGCTCTTTGTTGCTGATTTTTTCTTTCTTGCACATCTACTTCTGCACAAGTTGCAAGTTTTTACTACATCAATTTTTATCTATATTCACCCGCCGTTTTTATCACCCGAACCGCCGCGGGTTAGAAAAATATTTCACCCACCTCGATTTATAATTATAATCACCCGCCGCCATAAGTGGTTCGGTTTGATTTTTCGTAAAAACCCGAACAATATATTTTCCCACAATGACATGAACAGGTCCAACCGTTTCAAGTCAGTCAAATCAAGAGACCGCGTAGTCTCAACCAATCACATTACGCCCAACTTAACAACAACCAATTAGACCACGCCACGTGTAAATCCACGTAAGGCTTTGTTCTACATACTTCCTTTCTTCCTCGACGAAACGCATAAAAATCCCGTCGAACAGAACAGAGCTACCGTTAATCTATCCCAAACTACACGCACACAATCAATCCAATAACATTCCGATCATCGTAGCTGTCGTTACTGGGCGGCGATCCGGTAGATTCCGGCTACTTTTCCGTCTCAAATGGAGTCTCACAGCTCCGGATTCCGCCGCGTGCTCCTTCTAGCGTTTTGCGTCGCTGGCATTTGGGCTGCCTACATTTATCAAGGCGTCCTCCAGGAGACAGTGTGAGTGTTTTACTGATCTCAATTCACATCTTGTAATTGCATAGACCGTTAAGCTATTGCAAATTTGCAATGTTGTGAAAAAAAATACTGATTTGGAGCGAATTTGAAGCTCTATTTGTTGATGTTCGGATTTTATGGGGCTATTGTTTGATTGTTGAAAATTTGTTTTTGTGATCATGTTGATTCAGCTCGACGAAGAGATTTGGGGAGGATAAGAAGAGGTTCGAGCACTTGGCGTTTTTGAACCTAGCACAGAATGTAGTGTGTTTGTTATGGTCGTTTTTGAGTAAGTTTCAGGATGCTTGAAATGCTGAAAAGATTTAATTTTTGTGTTGCTGCGTGAATGTTAATGGTGTTTGTTGTGATTGTTTTGTAGTGTTGAGAATTTGGTCTGATGGTGGTAATGGTGGTGCTCCGTGGTGGAGTTATTGGAGTGCTGGGATTACGAACACCATTGGACCTGCTATGGGGATTGAAGCCTTGAAATATATCAGTTACCCAGCTCAGGTATGTTCTGCGTTCTGAGATTTACTAGGCTTACTTTTATCTTTGCAGTATTTAACATTGAGCTGTATATCCAGATATCCAATCTATAGTGCTTCCTATATTAGATAATTGTACACCTTTGTTATTGATCTTCTTGCCTCAGTTCCGCATGTTTTGTAATTTATATTATATTTTCTGGCGAAGATTTATTATCTTGTCCTTAAATTCTAGAATCACCTGATGTTTATTGATTTCTTTTCTCTTTGTTGTTTCCCTGAATTACATTTTGGGTTATGTTGAGTTAAAACTCAATGCTGTTATCGTGGCAAGTTCACGCCCATGTGGTGAAATCTGATAACATAATGAACACTATAGTCCAATTCAGATTTTGCTTTTGTATTGGCAATCTCATTTATTCTTATTCATCAAAATGATAAACTAACTTAAAAATGGATGTGTTCTATACTCCGTGAGATAATTTCGTTCCTTCTGTTTGGGTGCCAGACAAGATGCCATGTCCTGTATGTGTAACAGCCTTTCATGCTGAATGTTTTTATTGACTTATTCCTTCTTTGAAATGTAGGTGCTAGCGAAGTCCTCCAAAATGATTCCAGGTGAGTTTGTGTAAATTATTCTTCTTTTTTTCAGAACAATTTGTGTTATACTTTACAACGAAGCAACATCAATGGCATTACACCATAAAAAAGAGTGAAGTCCATGATTATATGAATGCTAAAATCTTTGAACTTTTTTTTAATTGAAAGCCACGCTGTATATTTCAGATCACTGTTCTCTCATTTTGTGCAAACATGCTCTTTGGGGAAAGTTCTCCCCTCATTCTTATCGTTGAAAGCAGACGAGTTTTTTTTATTTTTTATTTTTTATTTTTTATGTAGTTTTGTCTGCATAGACATGTTAGGCCATATCCGACAAAATTACTGCATCGTCTATACAACACTGATGTTGATAAAGCAATAATTCTGCAATGGAAAGAAAAATATATTTAGATTCTAGAATTGTTATAAACAAGCAATGGTCATGGTATAATCTGGAAAGAGTTGCATTTAATGCTTATTGGTAACATCTCACCATTTGGCATTTGCCTTCTGCAGTGATGCTAATGGGTGCACTAGTTTATGGGATTAGATATACCTTGCCTGAGTATATTTGCACATTTCTTGTTGCTGGAGGTGTGTCAGTGTTCGCGCTTTCAAAGGTTAGTATCCAGCAACCGTCATGACAATTCAGTTTAGTAACTAATTAATTGTTGATACTTGATAGTGATCTATCTAGGCTGCATTATTTTTCTTGAGAAACTGTTCTTGTTGTAGGTATGCTCATGGATTTTGATTTTGTGATCGACTTTCTCTGCATGAAATTAATTAACAAGATTGTTGCCCTTTCTGCAGACTAGCTCAAAGACATTAAGCAAACTTGCACATCCCAACTCGAAACTTGGATATGGGCTTTGTTTTCTGAATCTAGCTTTTGACGGATTCACCAATGCAACTCAGGATTCTATTACTAAAAGGTAAGTAAAATCTTCTGGTCTCCAGCTCTTCTTCCTGTTAAGTTTTCTGTAAAATGACACGAAATTTGTGAAAGTTGATAAAAGATTACTGTCGATAACTGTGGTTCGAGAATTCTTATGGTCAAATTGTACTTTCTCTGAATTGTGGTTCTTTCTCAAGGTAAAACAAGGTCTTTGATATTTCTTGTAACAGCATGCATAAAAAATCGTTCTTAGTCGATGGAGCACATGTGGTTTTTTTATCGTTGTTCACCAAGATTCATCATGTTGATCAGGTACCCAAAGACAAGTGCGTGGAATATAATGCTGGGCATGAACTTATGGGGTACCATTTACAATATGATTTTCATGTTTGGCTGGCCAACTGCCATGGGATATGATGCAGTACAATTCTGCAAGCAGCACCCAGAAGCAGCATGGGACATTTTCCTTTACTGTTTATGCGGAGCAGTGGGCCAGAACTTTATATTCTTGACCATAAGCCGATTTGGTTCCTTGACTAACACTACCATAACCACTACACGCAAATTTGTGAGCATAGTTGTGTCATCCTTGCTGAGCGGAAATCCTCTGTCACAGAAGCAATGGGCAAGTGTCACCATGGTATTCTCTGGATTATCGTACCAGATTTACCTAAAATGGGACAGGATGAGGAAAATGCCAAAGAAGAGGAAACTCACTTAAGGGAGCTTTTGTTGTTATTATCCCTTTAATACTAAAGGTAGCATTTTAGTTTTGGTATTGATGTGATAATTATAACCACAAAAATCATAGTGGTTATGTTGTCAGTATAGGAGAATGTATTTGAATAGATTCTTATACACCTTGTATGGAAGTTTTGGCAAAGTCCTCTTCCTAGTTAGTGTTTATGGTGACATGTATGCAGGTATTCTGTATGTAATGACACTTCGATTGATTTCTATTTAAAGAGTTACTTCAGTCTTTCTTCAGGCCCTGTACTTCTTCTATGTTACAGTTCTTGTCTCTCGACTATCAATCGTAACCTTAAAAGAAGACTAAGGAATCAAGGATGTTTCGAATTGTTGATCAGGAGCAATGCTCAAAACCATGGAATTCATTGTCTTTTCGTTTATCTTTTCTTTCCTTTACTCTGTCAAAGGTCAAGACACCTTCCGAGCCTTTTCAGAACATCATCAACCTTCAAATAACTTCTTGTCACAAACTAATCAGCTGTAACAGATTTGGTTCGACATGTCTAGGATTTAACTCAATATCCCTAGAGTCGTATTTGTAAGTTTTTAATGTGTTGCTATATATAGTCGTGTCGGGTTGTGTCATATTCGATTTCTATTTCAGTACTGGTGCATCTTAGACGAGGGACGGTTATGAGAACCAAAATGTCTGGTCAACATAGAGTCTCAGCCTCAACAAAGAACCACAACATTTGCCTACCACTCGGAGTAGAATATCAAGGGAGCCTAAATCTCGCAGGCAATCTACTATATGTAGGAACAGTACATACTAAGTTTGGCTTGCATCAAGAAAAACCAGAGATAAGATTATTGGTACAACGTACTTTCCTGTGGTGAATATCAGAAAAGAAAAGTAATTCTGTTATTTCATCATCCTCAGAAAGAAATATGGTACATGGACTTGTTAGTGCATTCACCATAGTCAACTGCGTTGGAATAATCTTCTCCGTAATCAACATCTTTGACGCTGCAGATTCAGTTTTTTTTGGACATACAAAATGTGATGATCCTTTCCCAAAGCAAGGAATCATTTTTGGGATATGGATTCTTATCCTGTCAATAATGGGAATCATCTGTTCTCATTGGCAGAACAAGTATCTCAGGGTGGTTTACACGATATTCTTGTGCGTGTTGATCCTTGCAAGTCTATGGCTTACGGGGGTTTTGTCCTTTGGGACGAGCAATGGGGAAGCGGGGCAAGAGTACTCGCAGAAGACGTATGAGTTGAGCAGTTATGCTCCTTGGTTGAGAGAGTATCTGGTTGGAGAAGAGATGATGGCAGATTTCAAGAAATGCATGGTGGAGAAGCAAGTTTGTCAGAATAATCTTTATCCTGAGGATGCAATGGCTCATCCCATTGAGGTATTAATAATTAATCATCTTGAATCTAATGGCAATTTTCCATGCAACAAAATTTGATCTTGTTGGTTTTATCATTACAAAACTTCTATGTAACTTTTGCAGATAGGTTGCTGCAGGCCGCCAACAGAATGTGGTTACAAGAGGAAAAATGCAACAGTATGGGAATTGCCTAAAGATGGTGCCGTCAAGTCTGATAACCCCGACTGCTTGGAATGGGATATCGAGGGCGATGGTTTTTGCTTCAAGTGCGAGGCATGCAAGGCTGGCTATCTTGCTGTTGTTTTACGTCATTGGTGCGATAGAGACCTCTTTTGCTTCGTCTTCTCCATCGTTCTTCTCAGCTGCTATTACATTGTAATCAACGTTAAAGACAACCACAAGGTCTAAAGAGATTGAGTCTAGCTTTTTGTTGGCATTGATCACAGTTAGGAGTTGGATTGAGATTGATTGTGTTGTATATATCTCTTTTTTAGAGGAACCAAAGTCCTTTCCAACCAACACCCCTTGGTGATTATGTAGTAGTTCTGTAAGAGAGTATTTTTGCAAGAATGATGTAATGGATGGTGTGACATTCTGGTATTTGTTATAGGACAATGATATAATGTGTCCTATCATCAATATAAAATCAGTCCAGTTTAAAATAGACCATGTTATGCTATTGTCTGAATTCTAGACAGAAAGAATGTACGAAGAAAGAAAGTTGAAAGCAATACATATGTGCTTTCATTGAGTGCAAGTTTCTTGCAAGTTCAAAATGTTGAATTGATTACTGTCTGTTAAGCAGAGTGAAGAAGATAATAGGGTGGACCAGAAACAATAATCAAACACATACTGTATGACCAAAAGTTGTAAAGGTTCTCTTAAAATAATTTAAGGTCCCTATTGGTAGGCCATTGTTTGTTCTCATTTGGCCAAGTGAATTACCAGTTTATCCTCAAGATTCATCTGTAAAGACAACACCAAACTGAAGTTTCATGTAATTACACAAGACAAATCTTGCTAGTGAAACAAAACTTTAATTTGCACTGTGTTCCCTCCATTCTTTCTACTAACCAACTTTTCTTTATGGTGGATTGATCATTTGTGCTCCACCATTCCTCACCCTCAACAAGTTAAATAAACTGACCCCTCTTCTTCCCCACCAAGATCCAGAAAAATTTACACACTTCACAGCAGTCAGAAACTCAGAAGACAGCAGAGAAAGCCTGAAATCTTGATCCCATGTAAGTATTTCATGCTTTCATCTTATGTTCCTGAGTTTGTTTCGTTCTCATAGTCGTATAACTACATGCATTTCTGCTTTCAGAATTAAATAGTGTAGAACTGCAAAGAAAGAAAGGAAATACCAGTCTGCACACAAGTAATTTCCATTACATTCTCCACTCCAAGAAGTTTGCATTACATCCATATGAATGAAAACCAGAATATTTTCAACACCATGGAAAACTTATTACATACTACTACTACAACCACTACTACTCCGCAAACTCAAAGCAAAATTCCTCTTGCTTTTTCTTTTTTTGCTTCTTTCTCTTCCTATTTTTAGTCTCTGTAGTAAAACGGTAATCTTGGCGAGGTGCCAGTATAGTTACATTTAGAAAAAACTAAGAATATGTTGGTTCTATCTGTACAAATTAGGCTGATCTAGCCAGACTCGCTCATGGAATGGTGGATAGCCATATCCGAGTTCCATGATAAAGACAAACAAAAGAATGACACACCCATAAGAAACCACACATGAACCAATGTAAGCAATAGGAAACTAAAATAAAGTAGAATGCTCCCTAGCATTCTAGATTTGCACAGCTGATCGTCGCAGGCCTTGTGAAAAACTTAGGTCGAGATGATGGCTGACAAGAACTCCAAAAGATTAAAAAAAAGAAAAGAAATGCTCTACACGCCACGGCAACTATTCGCAAGATAGTTGCGGTGATTTCTGAACTTAGGTGATGTATAGGGTTGATAAAAAGGATAGCGGTCATAGACAATGGAGGAGGGACCTCTTACATGTTGGCGGTTGAGGAGGATTTGTTATTGTGCTCGGTGAAGACTCCATTCCCAGGGTTTTCATCAAGAAGTGTTTTTCCTGCAGAATTGAGGGTAAAGAATATATCAGGACCATGAAAAATTTTAGTCATACATTGCTTACTTTTGTCTAAGGATAATCTGATAGTTGAAACATATGTAAGTAATGTGTATGCACATAGATCATGAAAAATGAAGCGAATATGGAAGTTTTTTTTACCTGTGCAAAAGGTCCATTTGGTCTCTAAAGGTTAGCAAAAACAAAGTACAAGGGTCATATTCAATGTGTGGTGATGCATCAAGTACTTCCTTAAAAAACGTAAGTAATGAAACATGGTAGTAACATGGGAAACAAACACTACTTGTGATCTAGTATCTTATATGCACAAGAAAAATGGTTGGTTTAGAGCTAGTTTTGGTTACTGTTTATCAGTGGAGAGGGCAATTCTTAATTTATTAATCTAGCACAATTACATACAGAAAGTATGCCATTTCAAGTTCATGTAGATGCTCACATATACTATATTCCTTTAGAATTTGAAAACAATACTGATAACTGTATATTATTTGACAATCACATCAAGTCCAGTTATGTTAATTCACGGAGTTTGCATTACTTATTGTAGAGAATTCACTAGCCCAGCCTCTGCATGGGAAGAGTTTAGTTAGTTCCCTTTAGAAACCTCCTATATGCTACCATTCAAGAATGATAACTCTGTAGATTCCCAGTTCACTAGCATTCGAATTTTATTTCCACGGCTAGCAGCTAAACTAGCCAGATTAACAGCTGAAGCATTTAAAGGATTGTGCCATAGTAGCAGGCAACATTTAACAGCTGAAGCTGCCTCAGATATCCTTCCATGACTAACTTCTATTATTGTCAAATGAAAAAACATAAGTGAAAACATGTGTGTGTGTGTGTGTGTGTTTGGGGTAGTGTGTGTGTGTGTGGGGTAACCACACACAATGTTGGGTGCACCTTGCACCAAATTCCACCATATATTCGGGTTTTAAGAAAACTATGCACCAAAGCTCCTTTCTTACCCAGTTTCAGAAAGTTTAGGTGCAAATCTTTGATGAGAAGTTAAAAAGGAGTTCATTTGTGTGCCAAAACTGTGGTTCTATTCCCAAATCAATAACATTGAAGCAATCCATTTTGTATACGGTATTGGTGTAAAGACTACAACTAAAATCAATGCCATGACCTTGCTTCATACTCATGTTTTGTGCAGGAGAAGTTAATAGATGAAATGCTGCACATGCCTTGCTCTCATCATTTAGCATGGAACTTGGATTTTAACACATTGATGGAAGATATACAGATAGACAAGAAGGAGGTGACTGCATGAAGTTATGTGATAGTATTCTTCCATATGCAAAATCTTAGTGAAGCCTTTTCACCACAATCGGTAATGTGAAGTTTGTGAAATTGATGCACCACAATGTCTCCTTGTGTGCGAGAATTGATGCTCTATACTTCAGAACTAGATATAGATTTTTGAAGTTTAAGATCTTACACTTTCAGAGAATATTGGGCTTGGAATTGCTGCTGCTAATGATCTGAACAGCGGAGTCACATGAAGGGGAGAACTGAAATCGGCATTAGGATATTTGCATAGTGCTCCATTATCAGCATCGGTTTCATTACATGTTAACATGTCTTTTGCTGCATCAAAATATATATATCAGCCAGGACATAAAAATCAATTGTTTATCGAATAGAGAACTTTATATTATGTACCGTCATTTGTGCTTGAAGTATTGCACAGTGATTTTTCCTCGATAAGACAATGCTGATCTTTCAGTTGATCTGATTGCAATTCCTGAATATCTTCCTGATGTAGCTCACACATTTCGGGTTGAAATACTTCTGGTTTATCTCCAAGCGCATTAGTCATCACCGTCGATCCTGTGCTGTACTCGGAGCTGGCTGGAGACAGCTGGTATACATCATGCTCCCTGCACCACCTATCAATCAGGGACCACACAAGCAAATAACGCTATCATGTATTGCAAATTAGAACTAGTGAGGTACCTTAAAGTTGATCTACTGCTTTCAGTGTTGCTTCTTAAATCCTCCATCAGCTTTTCGAATTTTTCAAGTTGAAAGTCAGTAGCTAAAGTCCCTGATGTGAGCAGATCACTTTCTTTGTTTTGCTTCAGAAAATCTTGCAGGACCTGAAATGTTTTTTTAGAAACTAAGTATGAGGAGAGCCATCATTGAAAATGTGGAGATTGAACGGTCAACAATTTGGCATTGCTATTGCTTATAGCAATTTGCAACTGAAAGCAGCATTATCCAAAGTCCTATGATACAAACTAGGTTTGATGAGGTAAAAGATAGATAAAACTCTTGCAACTCACCATCCAGGCACTTTCCAGACTCTGCTCCATCTTCTCAGAATTAATTTTTGTTGCAAGTGAGCTAAGCAATTCTGCTTGTTGCATCAATGCAAGAACCTTAGGATTATCCTTCTTGAGAAACGTCCCTTGGGTCTTATCATTTGCAGCTATATCAGCATTAAATCATACTGGATCAATCTCTAATTTTTTAACTTAAAGAACAAGACATAGTTATGTTGTTATAAAAACACCGTAACCAAAAGAAAAGAAAAAAATTAAAAGGCTGAACTACTGTTACACAAAAATTATGGTTCCCTTGCGTTTAATGTAGAAAGCTCTATGTTTTTGGGATAATATAAGTACGAGAAAGGGAATATTATGTACTTTGTTCAATCCATAAACTTTTACATGGTGTGTCTAAAATATTTCAAACATTTTCAGTAAAGGACTTGAACATTTCCATAATTATTCAACAATAAAACATCTTGAGTCTTGACAATGAAAATGTTAAAACAAATTCAAAAGAGTTAACGATCTCTCAAACTCACATCCAACAATTGAGGCCTCCTTTATGCCACCAACATGAGGCTGATTGGCAAAGTTTACTTCGGAAGTATGTATGTCTTGAGGTAACACAGCAAATGGAGGTCTGAGTAAGTGATCAGCAACAACTCCTTCACCAGCATCTTGGTTGCAATTTTCTTTGATATACGTCCTATATCACAACAAAATCCTTCATGAGTACAGTCAAAAGTAACAGTTCCGAATATTATGAGTATGAGTCTACATTGGCAATACCTTAGCTTTTTATAAGGAGCACTAGTTTCAGATCCTCCATCCGCGATTAGCCCATTTGGGAATATAACTCTTTTGTTGTTCAAGTTGATGAAAGAGGTAGTAGTGCTGCTGTTTTCTTTTGCAAAGGCTTCCTGTTTTGCTCTCTTCTTGCATAGAGTGGTGAACCGGTTCTTCACAGCATTATCAGTCCTGAATGATGAAAGATGACGTTCTTTTGTAACCACTACTTTTCCAAGTTAACCAACCAGTATACACCCAAAGAGATGTCTACATATGAAGTATTTACCTGCCTGAAACCACCTTTGCAATTTCGGTCCATCTGTTCCCAAATATCTTCTGTGCCTGCAATGGTTAGGACATTAGCTAATGTTTCATTACCATATTCAAATGTATGTTTCTCATCATCTATTGCACTTCATAAATATAAAAAAATACATCAACGATATCAAACATATAACTATAGACAAACATATAGATGGATTGACAGGAATGAGCTTGCATGGATCTCAATTCTTATAGGATATAGTATATAACTACCGAGAACCCAAGTTTCAAGATCCAAGTGTAGATAAAAAATAAATGTCATATACCTCACACAAGAGCATATCTTCTTCGGGCGACCATCCCCCTTTCTTGAAATCGGAATTCAAATAAGTGAACCATCTATATGAAAAAAATAATAAGATCAGCAAGAAGTTGCATCAGGAGGTAATAGTAAGTGTATATCCAGTTGAATCTACAACGGAAAAAGCTTCATTTGTCACTATCAAAACGATGTCTATCAACCTTCTTCGACATTGCCTAGTTGTTTTGTCCTTGAACTTCGATGCAATGATTGTCCAACTATCACAAGAAAAGCAGGAAGACGATAAGTTTCAATCAGCCATCATACCAAATAAAGAAAATAACACCCAACAACAAATATGGAACTTCAACTAGAACCAAAAGAATCAAGATAATTACTTTTCAGTCCCATGTAGCCTAATCTGCTCTCTTAGAATATCATCCTCCTGTGAATACAAAAACAATCCATACTCTCATCAGCCAAATCAATCTAGACGAGAAGCTCAAACAAAATAATCCGGTGTGTATACACACCGGATTTTCCTTCAAACCAAATACTAATCCAAACTCAAATTGAACAAACCACAAAAACATAACTATACAGGTACATCTGATTCACCTCTTGAGACCAAGAAACAATATGCCTCTCCTTCTGCTTCGGCACTTCGATGTTATTTGCATCTGAGCTACTATTATTTATCTTCTTCTTCATATTCTCTGTAACTTGTAAATCCCAGTCCCCTCTTGCATAATCAATGGCAGATTCCTTGATGCAAGGAAGGGAATATAATATAAGCCACCAAAAAGGAAGATATATAGATAGGTGATAACCACAACAACAATAGCAAGACCACTTGGAAAAAAGATAAGTCTTTTACCCTTTTCTCTTTACAGAAACTGTTGAGAGCTCCCAAAACGGAACAGAACAGTAACCCCCAATAAAAATCGAGTCTTTTACCAATTTTTGCCTAGGATTCCAACTTTCCTCCGCTCTTTCTGAATCAAGAGACAAAACCAGAATCAAGAACATAAATCTTGATTACAGAAATGGTAACATATATAAGCAGAACAGAAGTACTAATAAGAAAGAAACATGATGATGATCACATGAAAATGAACCTTAATACCTGCCTCGAGATCTGAAAAAGGGGGTACCAAGTACTAAACAAGAACTTGCAATTCAAGTATGTACTCCAGAAAAAGAAATCGAGTAGTAAAACATGGGATTGCTGTAGATAGTTCCGTTTTTTAATGGGGTTCAAAGGGTTACTTTTTCTTGGTGTCTATCTACTGCTGCCTCTTTATCTCTCTAGGAGAAGACTGGATTACTGGAAATGGTGGGGTGAAGTAGAATCGATTGATTTATTATCTATCCTTTTAAATTTAGTGTGGGTTTAAAAATAATCAACGGATTCTTGCTTTTGGGCGCGGGTATAAAGGGATAGTTTGAAAAATGGAAATGAGTAAAATAACGCTGAAATCCACGAGACTGTAATTAATGATGAGAATGAATGGAGGATCAATAAACACTGTAGCACACACTCGTCCACTGCCACTAGCTGGTTATTGTGGGTGAATGAGATAGTGAGATTGGAACAGTACAGTACAGGCTCACTGTCACTATGTGTGTGTAGTGTCTGTGATGAATAATAATGCTATGTTGGAATTCTTTCTTGATCAGCTCTAATTGGATGAGTATGGTTGTTTGTTGATGCTTGTTGTGTCTGTTTTGGACAATTTTTCAAATCTTGGAGGTACTTGACGATCTTCGTGACTCAACTCACTTGCAATAGTAGGTGGGTGGATGCCACTCATGTGCTAAATGGCATGTCAATATGTCATGGCATGCCTGGATTTTTATTTATTTCTTTACTTATTATTCTCCTTTTAATAGACTACCACATACACTCGTTAAAATTTAGCCGTTTCATGATAATAATTGATTAATTAGCCGAATCAGATGTGATGTGAAATTTTGGATGTGGAGATTAGGTGTGATGAATTTACTACATTTGATATTGGGCGAAGGGAATACAGAATAGCATACATGATGTCTAATGTGAAAATTCTATTACCGAACACATCTTTTTTAATGAATTTTGAAAAGAAAACATGGTAACTGAGAAATTTTATCGACTAGCAAACCAGGGAATTTAGTGGTTTACTGAAGTTGGCACTTCTTATTTGAGGCACCGTTTTAAGATTATTCCACAATGCTCTTATGAGTAGACTTCCTTATAATTCGGTTTACAGATGTATTTTGAATCACTGTTAATTATATGGCATTTTGATTGTTTGAATGTAGTGGTTTACTTAAGTTGGCACTCCTTATTTTAGCCATACTTTAAGTTTATTTCACAATGTTTTTACGAGTAGACTTCCTTATAATTTGGTTTATAGATGTTCTTTGAATCACTGTTAATTATATGGCATTTTGATTGTGTGAATTTAGTGGTTTACCTGAGTTGGAACTCCTTTAAGTTTATTCCACAATGTCCTTACTAATGGACTTACTTATAATTCGATGTACAGTTGTATTTTAAATAACCGTTAAACATATAGCATTTTGATTGTTCAAATTTAGATGTGTTTTAAATCACCATTGATTATATGGCATTTCAATTGTTTAGTGCCGACTGTATTTTGAGTCATTGTTAATTATATGCCATTTTGATTGTTCCAATTTAGTGGTTTACCAAGTTGGCACTCCTTATTTTAGCCATACTTTAAGTTTATTCCACAATGTCCTTTCCAATGGACTTGCTTATAATTTGTTGTACAACTGTATTTTGAATAACCGCTAATTATATGGCATTTTGATTGTTCAAATTCATGTGTATTTTAAATCACCATTGATTATATGGCATTTCAATTGTTCAATATCTATTGTATCTTGAATAACCGCCAATTATATGGCATTTTGTTTGTTCAAATTTAGTTGTATTTTAAATCACCATTGATTATATGACATTTCAATTGTTCAATGTCATTTGTATTTTAAATCACTGCTAATTATATGGAATTTTTCTTGTTCAATTTTAGAAGAATATCGGGTAGAGATGTTCCTTTTTTCGATATTTCATTTTGTATAGTTATGAGTCCAACTCAAAATTTGAAAATATGATTACATGATCTCTATGCAAAAAAATTATTTTTATCAAAATGAATATTAAAAAATATCAATTATCATTTTAACGGTGTTTACATTATCACGAACGAGTTTAACCTATGATAAAATTCTTTGACAAACTAGTAATTGTCTTATTATGTAAATAATTTATCACAATATGGTTAGGTGTTGATTTTCATTATTTTATTGGATAAACGCCAATATACACCGATAAAATGCATAAATTTAATGAATTATAAAGTTTTTAATTTTTAATATACGAACCATGAAAAATATTTAAAAAAACATAATTTTAAATGGAGTTTGGAATTAAGTTTGAATGTTGGTTAGTAGTACAAGTAGAGTATTAAATTGGATACATGCTTGGACTGGTGAAGGCAGGGTGCAAGCCACGTGACATAAAAGAGAGAGAGACTGGTAAGATTTGGGTCGTTGGGCAGCCAGCCTGGTTCTGACAATTCAAACAATCTGTTATGCTATTCCCAAACTTCAATTAGCTAGATCCTTTTCATTTTCCTTTTTTTCTTTTTAATATTGCAGACACAAGACAGGTACGTTAGTTTCTCTCCCATACGTGTCCATTATTTCAAACTTTCTTGATGACCGTACACTGAGTTAATAAAATTTACTCCCGTCCCACTAAAATAGTTGATAATCTTTTTGTCGCTGTTTGTAAGACGGTTAATAGTTTATTGTTTGTTTGTGGAGATAAATGATAAAGAATGAAAAAGTAAGAAAGATAAGAGAGACAAATGATACATAATGAAAAAAATACTACTCTCTCCGTCCCGGGTTCATCTTCCCACGGGCCCGAACACAAATTTTAAGAGAAAAATGAATAAAAGTATGATCCCACCTTAGTCGTGGTACTTGAAATTCTTGCACACATGAATCATATTATATAGTGACATGGTATAAAACAGTTGAATCATACTCCATCCGTCCCAGTTTCATTTACTCGTTTGATTTTTTCTAGTCAACACCGTTCAACTTCGAGCTTGATTTACCCACATATGATACTTCTAATGGATTTTTGAAAAATATATAATGAAAATTTAAAATGTAATATTTAATCATATGAATTTTTAAAAAAATTTACAAACATTATTTATGAGTAATTCACAGACGAAGTTTGTAAGCGTTTACCAGAAAAAAGTTAAACGGGTAAATGAAACTGGGACGGATGAAGTATTATATAATGACATGGTATAAAACGGTTCAAGTCTCGTGTCATCCAAGAGGTGTTAGATCTTTGGGATAAACTAGGTTAAGACTTAAGAGTAGAGGGGCATTTAGGTAGGATCCTCAACGTAAAAGTGGTTGAGTATTAACGAGTACCTTCATAATTCAGTAATGTTCTTATTTAAGTGGACCAACTCCAGTAAAGTTGGGGTTATATCGGTTGAGTCCACGTGTTCGATGTTGGGTTTGTCTTTACGAAGCACTGACTCAGATCGTCCGATCGTCCCCATAGTGAATTTTGTTCAAGTGTCAAGTTCAAGGGCAAACTACATAGAATCACCCCTTGGTTTTTGTCGTGTAATGACTACTATATATTGCTCAATGATATTAGATACATATAGAATATAGAGAAAATTTTATTTTACACTAAAAACTTTTGGTCGACACTCAAACCTTTTTTTTTTTTACACTTTGCTCCAGAACGTTTCAAAAACTTTCACTGTAACCCAAAGGTTGGACGGTGTTAATTATGCCGTTAGAGGGGTGGTTTACACGCGCCTGTTAAGGGTAAAAGAGAGAAATTGAGTTGAGACACCTCATAAAACAAAACACTAAACCCTAATTTCATTCATTTCTCTTTTAATCCTTCTAAAATAAAACACTAAATCCTAATTTCATTCATTCCTCTTTTTATTCTTCTAAAAATCGGAGTCCAAATACAAGGATTAACAAAGGACTCACAACACCCAATTATAGTAAGTTTTCTTCTCACGTATTGGAGCAGAGTATGTTCAATTTTTACTGTCAAAATCTGTCAAAGTTATGGTCTTTTGAACATGTTTTATTGAGTGAAAAAGTTTGAGTAGCGAGTGTAAGTTTTTATAAAGCTTTTGGTGTAAATTGAAATTTTTCCAAAAGGTTTAAGTAGCGAGTGCAACTATTTTTAAAGGTTTAAGTGTCGATTTGTAAATCCACAACAAAAAACTTAAACATAAACCATTCGCGTGGGCTCGACGTGCCCTTGCTTCCAACTCTTATAGTAACACCCTATATCAACACATTATAGGCTAACAAATATGAAATTAAGCTACAAATCAATACTTACCCCCCAAGTAACATCTCTCAAACCTTATAACGGGATAATTGTCGGTCCAACGATTTGAATCGAACATTTATAGCCCCACAACAATAAAATGGTTTGTTCTAGATCATCCTCCTTAGTCGATTCACTCGGAATTCACAGGGATTCAAGTTACTTGGAGTTGAGAAAGGAATTGTGTGATTTAATTAGAGTTTGGGAATTGGGAATTATACCTTAAAGGGGTAGAATAATTGGAGGCAATGTGAGTATGGAAAATGAGAAGGAAAATGAGAGGAAATTGAGGAATAAGGTTATGCAATTTGTCTCTTTTGCCCTCACCGGCGGAATAATTAACACCGTCTAACGTTTGTGTCACGACGTAATTTTTTGAAACGTTTTGGTGCAAAGTGTAAAAAAAAAAGGTTTGAGTGTCGATTCAAAGTGAACCAAAAGGTTCTAGTGTAAAATAATTTTTTTTCTAGAATATATGAACTTCTCTACAAAAATGTGTATCATACCGTTGTACACTTGTACCCAGTACCTCTGTTCCATTTAAATTCCTAGATGTATATATGGAACTCAATAAACTAGATTCGGGCGATCTAATTTTAAACTTCTCGAGGTCATTCTCGGGTTCAATTGGTTTTGGTGTTGACCATATGTTGAAAGGAAAAGAGTGGAGCTATAAATGGAGGTTGATCGAGTAATGTGGAGGAGTTTGGAGCAACCTTTCTAATTTGTAATTGTATGAGGTGAAAATGAGAGTATGTGTACCGGATGAAAAGCATCTCTTATGTTCAATGTATTATTTTACTAAAATTTTATTCTTGATATTTAAAAAAAAAAACTATGGAATTTTTGAAGTTGAAATGGATAATGAAGTATTACTATTTGTAATTTCTTTTCTTTACCAAAAATAATAAAAAATACACACACTACTCTCTGTATTGTATGAAGTGGATTTTGGCATATCTAATTTCCAACTTTGCCGTTAATTTTCTTTGTGTTAAAGTCAAAATTTATGGCTGACGCGTAAGGAAAAACGTAGCACTAGTCGTGGGTTAATTATCTCGATGATTATCAGCTTATCACTGTGCCAGATAGTTTACAATCCTAATTAAACAGTGTAATCACCTGTTAACGTCATCTTACCAAAGGTTTAAACCGAATTGATTATTGTCGCACTTTTGTTGTTCTGGATAAGAATACTTTATTAGTATTTTATTAAGAAATGATATTGGACGTGTTAGTAGAAGCTGCATTATGTTGGTTTTCATAATGTTGTCCTCTCCTGTGTTTCATCTTGGTCTGGAGACTATGGTCTGGAGGCAGTACTATATAGTTATTTAATTGCAAAATTGATTATTAATTTTGTAATTTTGTTAATTACAATACAATTAGTTAAAGTCACGAACAACATCATTTTCTATTATATTAGAATTTGTTTATTACAAGCTTATCAGTTCGGTGAATTTATTTTGGTAATAAGTTTGTTACGTGAACGTATAGCTGATAGCTGATAACTTAACTGTTCTGATAATCTTGTTTATGAAGTTTATAAAAAAAAATAAACTAGTTGATTTGTTTTTACATACCATATTTAGCAAATCATCTAAGGCTCTGTTATCTTCAACTGAAAACTCATTCAGTTCTGTTCATTAAATTATTATTATTATTATTGTTGTTGTTGTTGTTGTTGTTGATGATGATATTATTATTATTATTATTATTATTTATTTATTTATTTATTTATTTACACACCCGATCTTTTGTACGAGGAAAATAAGAAAATTTATCCAATTGAATTATTTTCAACTTTTTTTCTTTCTTTCTTTTTAATACGACTTTTAGTAGATCAATGAAATAAAGAGTATAGTTACAATTTGAATTACCCTTATTTTCTACCGTAAAATGTGAGTTAAGATAAGAAACTACAGGAACCTGAGAGTACCATACAATCTGGTTCACATATTATGTACGTACATCTCTAACAAATATACTTAATTTCTTTTCATAAAAGTTGAAATATGAGTATTGGGACATGAAAGTTGAAGGAGCAGTTTGGAAGAGAACAAGGTTGGAGGTTCTGGACAAGAAAGAGTGAGTGTTGATGTAAAGTTGTTGGCACGAGCTTGTGCATGGTTTATGGACTAGTGATTTTGGTTAAGCTTTTAATTATTTTATTTGCCGAACATTGTCCATGCTCTTGTAAACGTTTTCAAGTTGTAATAAATGTCACCGATTAAAAAAAAAAAAACTAGACAAAGACAGTTTATACGACGATTAAAATTCGATTTTAATCGAGTTATCATTCTCATATTGTTTTCCACGCGGTTGGTTTTAAAGTTTGTTATACAGTAACAAATAAAAAGGTAAAGTGACAGAAAAGAGTAGAAAGGGTGTGAGAAAGATGACAAAAATAATATATTTTTTTAATTGTGATTATATATACCATCATATAATTGTTATTATTATTACAAAATAATTTATTCAGTTCAGTTCGTTTCAGTTTCAATTCAGTTCAGTTCAATTCCGTTCAGTTCCATTCAGTTCAGTCCAGTTCAGTTCAGAAAATTGCAGTTGAAGAGAACAGGGCCTAATTGATTTACTGAACATCTTTATAAAAACCAACTTGCTTATCATCTACCCAATTAGCTACCAACTAACTTATCAACGTAACACTGTAACAATTAGAGTTTGAAAGTGAAAATAAGGTAGTGTGTTGGTCCAGATAACGACAAAGTAAAAACCTGGGGGGGGGGGGGGGTGAATAGTCTTTTTCAAACTTTTATCGATAAACACAATTTCTAAGATATATGTGAAGATATCTGATACTTATTTTCAGAGAGCGGAAGACTTTTTGTGATATGTGCACGTGCTCAGCAAGATATGTGTAAATACTTAGCAAAGTAAATAAAGCAAGTAATAAATTGCAGAAAGTAATAACACAAGTCTTTATAGTGGTATTTGGAGGTGGCGTAATCCTTCAATTAATCCACTTCGGCCTTTCTCAGACCTAGAATCCACTAAGACAGATTATTGAGTTAACCTTACAAATATCTTCTCTCGATTCCTAAATACACTAGGTTCTCAACCAAGTGTTCCCCCTGAGTTATTCCCCGGCTTTCTCAGCCAAGTACTTCCTGTACTCAGAAATCTTTTGAGCTATTCCTTAGTTTCCCAAACTAAGTACTTCCTATGCTCAGTAACCTTGGAGTTATTCCTTAGTTTCCCAAACTAAGTACTTCAGATCTCCACGCCGATTAAGGTGTTGGTTAAGGTAGTTTGTCAGGAGAGCTTCTTTAATAACTTATTCAGTTATGCAGATAGCTCTATGAATCAAGTATACTTAATACACTTTTCAATGTATGGTATCTTATTCTTTACTGACCCAAGTCTATGATAAGTGTTCAAGAGAATGAATCTCAGATATGAAATCTTAATTCAACTCCTTCACAGATAACAATGCTTGTTAAGGATCAGGACACTTAGAACTTTTGTGCTACTTAGGATCAAGAACTTTGGTCGCAACAGAAAGCTTGAAGGTAAGTAGTATGCTTTGAAAGATAGTGTTAAGTTTTCTTGGTGTAAGTTCTTTGTGTTTTTCAAGCATTCTAAGTGTTGATATTTATAGTTGAAAATCATGCCGTTTGAATAGTATCCGTCAGGCTCAAAGAAATTCAAACTATTGGTATCTGAGTATAGTACTGTTGTACATTTGTCTTTTTCTCAGAGACTGCTGTTTTTGTTCAGACATTTATGTCCGCGCATTTAATGTACTGTACTATACTTTGTCTTGTAGTGCCAACGGAACTATGCATGCTTTCTGAAGCATTGCACGTCCCTTTTCAGAGACCTTCACATCTCATGATACTTGTTACAACATTGTTTCCCAGAAACATAGTTTTTATCCAAGGTATCTGAGTGTAGATATCTGTGGGCACTTTTTCTCATTTAGAAACCTTGTATTCTCATATATCTTTTGCAACACTTGTTTATTGAAAAACACTTGTTTCTTCAAGATATCTGGACATAGGTATCTGATGACCTTAGTCTCCAGCAATCTTGTGCAGTCTTCAAATCTTCAAATATGTTGAGCTCTTCTGTCGGATGCCTTCTTCTTGGTCTTCTTCAGAGAAATAAAAAATTACATTCAGAGACCTAACATCCTATACAAGATTTGCTAGACTATCATACTTAGTGATTTTCCTCTTTTACAGTGTTCAAGTGAACTAAGAGTACTAACAAACTTTCTTAGCTAAGATAAGTCATTAAGTTGCTAATCAAAAATCTAAACAGATATTCCTAACATAGTGTTTGAAAGTGAAAATAAGGTAAGTGGGTGGTTTTTTTTTTTTAAAAAAAAGGGAAATTATATTAATTCGGACTACGCCTAATACAACTAGTAGCGTCCTTAGCTATTACATCAACGAGCCACGTCGGGCAATTATCCCAAATAAAATGTAGACAGTTATTACATTCGAAATTAGACTGTTTGTTCCCAAAAGTTTTTTTACTTCCTTCCTTTGCCAAAAAATCTGCCACGGAATTTTCTTCTTTGTAGACGAATGCAATATATGCTTCTTTCATCCCGGCTAGCTGTTTCCTGATTTCTTCAAGTACCATATGTTGGTGCGGTGTTGCTGCATCCTGCTTGTTAATACAAGACATAAGAAATTTTGAGTCAGTTTGGATACACACAGAATATATTTGTGCTTGTTCACTTAATTTTAAGCCCATGTTTAGTGCCATTAGTTCCGCCATATTGTGGTCCATTGTACCCAGGAAAGTGGCACTTGCTTTTGTAAATTTTCCTCCATGTCACGAATGATTGCTCCTGCACCCGCATGTCCATTGTTTTGGCAGGAACCATCAATATTTAAAGTGTGGAATTGATTTGATTTTTTCCATTTGCAGATGTGTGATTTGGTTTCTCTGCTTTCTCTGTTCTTGCTCAAGATTTTATATTCTGTAAAGAGGTCAATTAATTGTGAATGGAAACTTCTTGGGTTGAGTTCCTCATTTATGAAAATCTTGTGGTTTCTATGTTTCCAGATCATCCAACATGTGAGAATGATTTTTAATTGTTGTTCAGAGTTCCGTGGATATTGGAAAAGGATTTCGGTGAAGATTTGGTTTTGATGGACTGTTTGTAAGGTCCATCTTGTGATGTGTTGTAGTGCTTGGCATTGAAAGAACAGATGTTTCGTTGTTTCTGAGTGTGTTTGGCAGAAAGTGCACTTGTCTGATTGGATTATGTGTTGTTTATGTAATCTTGTTGCTGTGGGTAATCTGTCATGGGCTACAACCCAGCAAAAAAATTTGATTCTGGGCTGAATTTGCAAATCCCATATTTTGTTCCAAGGCCAGTTGGGGCCAAGGTTTTTGTCTTCTAATCCTTGAAGGAAATTATAGGCCTGTTTTACTGTAAATTTTCCTTTTTCGGAATGTTGCCAAGTAACTGTATCATCTTTTTCTTCACTTTGTAAGGGGATACCTATAATGGTATTTACTATCTCAGTTGGGATTTGGATTTTTAATTTTTCCAAATCCCAATTATAATAGTGAATGTAATCTTTTACCTTCGTGTTTTCTGAAATATTTTGATTTATGTATTCTACTAGAATTTTTCTGGGAATCCAAAGATCTTTCCAGAAACGAGTTGTGTAACCATCTTCAGAAATAAGGTAAGTGGGTGGGGTTGTGATAGCCGTAAGCCGTCCATGTAAGGAAATAAAATTCAAGGATGAATTATCAAAACCTAAAGACAAGCTACATGCAAATAGTGGTCGAATTATCGCTTTGAAAATATTTCAAATCTAGCTAGCTAGCTAGACTCTAGTGAGATCTTTGATTAATCAATCCTTTCTAAAATGACATTTCCCTAACATTTCACTTTCCTCAGAAGTCTTCGGGAGTAATTATCCATCCTACAGGCCACAACCAATCCCCTAAAGAAGTTTAATTACCCAACATGAGGTAAACCGGAATCCATCATGGATGGGTGCGAATAAAGTTCATTTTTTTATGTTCGGAAGGAGATTTTTTTTTTTTTTTGAAAGAACAATAAATGGTGTCACATACAAGAGCGGATGCAGGAATTTTTTTTTTTGGTGGGCTGACGTGTTACTCATTTTCCGACTCTTATGTTTTTTCTCTTTTTTCTTTCGACCGTTATACTCACATATTCCGGTTTTACCCTCTTTTTATAACTATTATAGATTTCATCATTCAAATATAAATATATATATACATTTCTAAAAACCATGTAAAAACTAAACATAAAAAAATTGATGGGAGCAATCTAAATTAAAGATTTTTTTTAGAAAATAACAACTAATAATGAAAAATATGCAAGAAAATACATTATAAAAGAGAATATAAAATACAGCAAGAGTCGATCGGTCCTCAAACCATCTGATTGATATACACTAAAGACAATTTCATTAACAAAATTATAAGTAATTAACTAAAACACATGGATGATAAGCAAATAATTAACATATACTACTATATGTTTACTCACATCAAGCATATCATATGTTTACTAACATCAAGCATCTATAATCAAATAGATAAACATGTCAAATTTATCTAAATAAAGATAAACAATTGAATTCAATGTGTTCTCAAAAGTCCTAGTAATTTGTTCGCTTTCCTATCTCCTATGTTACTGCACGTGTGAGTGTGAATTGTCTTCGGGTTTTATATTTCAACGTGTGTAATTTGGACTATATGATTCCATATTTACAATTTATATATTTTAATTTGTAAGAAAGTTAGAGTTGAGTGTGTTGGGCGAGTGGAAGGGGTTCTTGAATTTTGTATACAAGGTCAGAGGATCAATCCCTGCAATTGACATTTAATTTATTATTTTTTTTTTGCTTTTTTTTTATGGGTGGGCTGAAGCCCACCTAATCCCAAGAGCCCGTCCGCCCTTGGTCACATACATTTAAAGAGTTACGAAAATTGCAAGATTACTAAGTGTCTAAATACTCCAACTTCCCTGAGCCAAACACACGAAGGTTATAATCAAAGCTCAGTTTGAACTATCATGTCATCTAATATGTTACTAGTACGATATAATACCACAATACGTGTGGTGTTCACATATTATTGATTAAATAATCACACCGTTCGAAGAGTTTAGTTGCAATTTATGTTTGGATAATCAGTGAGTTGGGGCGATCATTTGGAGTAGTGAGTAGTGAGTTAACAACCTTAGTATAAGATGCATGGTGGCACAAATAGAATCAACTTGAACCCCTTGTAATACTATGACCGTATCTATCTACTTATCTTGAATATCAGAATGGAATCTTCTAATCCTAGTGTTGTTTTTTTCTCTTTATTTTATTTTATACGAAGTAATTGATTTGGTTTGTAATTAATTTAAAAAATGGGCCTGGAAAGGGCGTTGGCTGGTTGTTTATTTTGTTTTTTTGTCCATCTTTATTGAACGAGTGCAGTGAGTGGGATCCATGGCACTTGTTATATGACAAAGAACTGCAATATGGCAGTCTCATTCATCTCTTTCTTTTCTTATCAATATCTCCCTCCCAAAACAATCCATGGTTTCTTAGATTCCGGTCTTAATTCCGGTGGTCTCACCCTCTAACTGTAACAGTGGAATTCGAATTTTTCCCATTCTTCAAATCATCAACCCAATATATACATAAGTATGTTTTAAAAAAAAAACTCAATATATACTTGAAATGTTTGAAGTATCTTTCAATTGTTATCCCATTAATTGTTCAAATTTATATACTATGTACACAAGATCTCACATAGAATCGATAGTGTTAATGGATACGGAGGTAATTAACCATAGAGTGGTTAACGATAAACCGATGCAAGTTTGATTACGATTTAGTAGTGGAGGATACCCGATCTTTTTTTTTTTTATATGGGCACATTGAAATAAAATTAGAAACGGACTTTCATGCCTCGAAGTGTTTTAGAGTGCAATCGTTCGCCATGCGATACTAGTATAATTCTAACAGTTACTATGTTTCCTACTATGTTGTTCGCTTCATCGTGATGTACTTAAAGTTGAAAGATGAAGGAGAGAGGTGCTCGTTCAACGGGACGATAGGCATGATTCTTTAGTACCAATTAAAAATGGTGATTTAACTCCTTAAAGTTGAGGAAAAGGTTCGAGTATTTGATACTCCGGAGATAATTAAAGGGAAATAGGGGCTCATCATTTCAAATTAAATGGTCCTATATTTGAAGGGAAGATAGTTTGATATGCGATTTTTTCATTCTTCTTGAAATCGGCTACACGTCGGAAATATGAGTATAAATACGCTAATGCGCCCATACATTTCAGATCATATTATGCATGTTGGGAGAGTTCAAGAGTGTCCAAGTGGCAAAGTGTTATCCACGATACATTGCATGTTGATATTCAAATTTGTAAAAACATTCTTTTTTTAGGTTTTGTGAGATTCTACACTCACCTTAGTGTACTCAATACTCACGTTGTCTCTTAATCCTATGTACTGGAGCCATGTAGAACCCACATATTCATGTGAGAGCGAGGTACTAAAAATAAATATAACATCCCAAGTAGCTCTCAATATTTATTCAACGTAAGAGCCAGCTCCAATCCAACGTATCAATAGGAAAAACATAATCCTTGCTTAGGTTACTATTTTCTCTGTCCCGCAGAACTTCATACATTTGTTATTTTAGCAGTCCTACAGAACTTCATATATTACTAAAAAGGAAGCTACCTCACATCCAACAAATAATAAGCAATACTCAATCCATTTCAGAAAAAGTGTTACATTTTACTATTCTGCGGTCAACTGTCTCCACGTTTGACCATAATTTACTTTTAAATGATATTAATAAATAAATTATTAAAATTATATAATGGAAATTTTGTAATTAAAATTTTATTATATGATTTTATTAAATTATTTACTATTATCGTTTATGAGTAATTTGTGGTCAAACTCGAAGACAGTTGACCGGTCAAAGTCAAAATGTAACACTTTATCTGAAATGGAGGGAGTATAAATTTACACACAAATTACATATTTTGCACTAAAAATACATTTTTAATATATTATCATTATTTTAACTTTTCATATAAAACTGCACGCCAATCCTAATGTATAAAGTTCTCCGGGATACGAAGGGAGTACAAATCTCAATGAATTAACAATAGGTTATTCGATCACCACACACACTTACACAGACCGAATTAGGCAGTCAAACACATTGGTTGTAAAAGAGGGAATCTGATCTAGTGAACATGTAAAGAGGAAAAATGTGTAAGATTAGATAATAGTAGTAGAAGTAAAGGTCGGTGGTGGCTTTGTCCCACGAACCAGCCTTGAAGTTGTAAAGAAGGAAAATTGTTTACAAAAGTTCATTTTCAGGAACCCACACAGCCCCAATTCTGAAAGAACCCAATGCAAATTTCTTACTGTTTCCACCCTATATTCTCTTCACTTTTTAAAGTTACAACTGCAAAAACCAACTTTAATCCTTCTTCCATAACAAACCACTACTACAAACAGTCTTATTACTGTTTGATTGATCTATCAGTGTAATTTCAGTCATATTAGAATTGAGGTATTATTTTTTTTTTTTTTGAAACATCAAAATATACTAATACTAGAGTAAATCGTTGTTTTACACGAGCATAAGAAATGCTCCCATCAAAACCTTACAACTCAAATATTTACATAAAGGAAAAGAGTTCACAATACTACAATGCCCCACCCAAACCAACACCAGTGGTCATCACAATCTTCCGCGTTCCATGCATTTGAATAGATCAAGTAGTCAGCAATTTAACCAAAATGGATTTTATTAATTAGGGGAAAAATGGTTTTTCCAACCTGTATGTTGAGTTTACGAACGATTTGAACTTTGGCCGGGGTTTTAATAGTAATTCGGAAGCATCGCAATGCCTAATACAAATGGTTACTCAAAGATCATGTGGTTTGTAACCAGTTTGGAATCGCTGGTGTAGTTTGTCCCTGACAAATTAAAACGTCGACGACTACTCCACCAACGTTTGTTTTACTACCAAGTTCGTCTCATCAGATCAGATCAGATCAGATCAGACGTACCTCGTCTCTTTTTTGTTAATGATTACCCACGTATAATTAATTACCAGGTTAATCTAGTGAGGTGCGCCTAGCCTCTTTTACGTTTTTAATGATGTTTTTTAATTCCTTTTCTTGTTTGTTTTACGTACGCTTATGCCCTTTCTTTTGTTTATTTCCTTTCCTTCTTTTTTTTTCTTTTTTGTTTATATTTTAAATATCAAATAGAATTTCAAAAAATTATAAAACTTGACACTCCGAAACCCACTTGTAAAATAAAACTCCACGGTCAAGTATTGTCATAAACAAAATTAATAAACAAAATTAATGTGATGTTATTATAATTAATTAACGGTGTTTAAAATGAAATAAATAATAGTAGATTTTAAAAATAAATGAGAAAAAAATGTAATTAAAAATGAAGTTTAAAAATAAATGACAAGTGTTGACCCTGCTGCAGATGGTCTAAGAAGTTGTCGACATATTTAAATTCCTTGAAGATGATTATGTGTGTTTAGAAACACCGTGGATGCAAATTATGCAATCCTTTATTGATATATATAGCTCCATTGGATTCACTATGAAAGCTTGCACTCATTTGAATGACAAAATGATGAATTTGAAAGAGTTTATATATTTACTATTATTATTGGTTCCACATTGCTTAATTTCACGCTCATTACACCGCGCAAAATCAAATGTGAAAGTGAAAGGTTAAACGAGTGATCATCCATGATGATTTTTTAATAAATGGCCGGAACATAGTCATATGAATTTTGTCAATTATCATCAATTAGTACTGAAAAGAAAAGGCAAAAGAGAGCTAGCTAGCTAGAAAATGCATCGATCATTTTGATGTAATGTGTGTGAGTGATAATCATTTTCCGAGGAGCCTCTACTAAACTTATAAAAAGAAAAAGATCATCTAAGGTGCCATATAGCTAGTAGTAATAAATTAAATAGAAATTGATCATCAATTGTTCTTCATTGGTAGGGCAAACCACTAACATATATTGCAGCTTCACATATCAGATTTGCTATGATTTCTTTCAACCTTCTTTGTTTGTATGGTATTAATGGGACACACCGTATATTCAACCATCCCTTTTTTTTTGTTTTTTCTTTTCGTAATTTTCTTTAGTCGTAACTCAATATAACATTTCAAAAATCCGAACAACCTCAAGTTATATCATACTCATCCATTTTAATATACTAGGTTGAATTAATTTTTAATTTTTCCTAATTAACGTTGATGAAATAGAGGTTAATTTTTTTAAAATGTGAATTAACTTGTGTGTGTACCAAACAAAACACCATCTTGGAGTGCAAGAAAGGAGTGTGAAAGTGGAGCCTGGAGTGAGGCCCAAGTTCCCAAAGAGATTGATCAAAGTGTGAGGTGGGCCTTAACTATGCTCAGAAACAATTTCTTGTTCTTTATTTGAATGGCTAAAAAAAAGATAGAAAAAGAAAGTGAAAAACTTGGACTTCTTTTTGAATAATTGTCATAATGTCACTAAGCGCGTCCATAATAACAAATAGAGATGTGCCACGCTTATGGGATTATGTAGGGTTTAAAAATATACCACGACTTTAAAATTGAAATTAAAACCCTTTCGGTTTTCTTGTAATTACCTCGGATGAGTCTCTTAATACACGTACAGGGGTTGCTGGTTTTGGATTTATCATGCGAAACAATCAGGGGCAGACCCAAAATTTGAGGTCCGGAGGGGAGGGGATATATATGGAATTATTTCAGAGTCTCTTTTAAATTATCAAAAATGTCACCTATAATTTTTTTTCCCAAATTTAGGGGGAGTGAGCACCCCGGCCCACTTCCCCAGGTCCGGCCCTGGAAACAATGCAAGTGATTTTGTCCAAGCAGCCTTTGGACGTATAGGTTGAAAAGATATCAATTTTCTAGAACTCTAGGGGATAAAAATCGACTAATTCATGCACGATATTTGGGTCTAATTAACATTGTATTGTAGGCTGATTCACTTTATGCTTTTAACTGTCTCTAGGACCTGGTAGTTGATGTGGAGGCACCAGACTCTGGTAAAGGATCTGATACAGATTAGTAGCTCGTTTCAAAAATGTCATACATAACTACTCAAAAGCAAGTAATAGCATGGCTTTTGATGCCCCGTGACCGGTACGGTGATACTTCACACGGGAATCAAGGACTCGGTTACAATGTGGATGGGTGCTTAAGTTTTTATGAGTTGGCACATGAACTAGACATAAAAAATGAGACAAGATGAAGGAATTCGCGCACAAATCATAATTGGACACAAGGAAGAAATTTCCCGAAGAGGGTAACAACTTTGTTCAGCAAAAATAGACTTTCTGAAAAGCAAGGATTGGAATGTTGGCTAATTCTATACTAATAGCGTGATTAAGTTTGTTTACGATGATGTTTGTGCATTTCCATGCTAAATTAATTATAGATTATTATACATTGTCAAATCTCCAAAGTGCTTTAATTTGGTGATTCACAAGGGTCCCATGAAAATACTGAGTTACGCTCCTCCGGACCCTTCATGACACTATAAATTAAGTTGGACCCTAAAAGATTGATCAATATGATCATGAAGTGAAAAAAAGTATAAGGTATTTTTACCCTACAAATTCATAAATCTTCTTTTTCAAAACAATACAAATAAGTAGCTTCACTTTCCGTTTTCATCATATAAATTTATATTTATTCTTCATTATGTCCTCCTTTTGTACCGACTGTGTACATGTACACTTTTATAGTACTAGTATGTCAAATACTTATAACATCAAGTTCATACTAGACAAACCATACTCCCTTTCTTTTGTTAACATACACTAACTCCTTTCAATTTAAAACTTTTTCTGTCTGTCTTTAAATTTCACAAAAAATTAATGTTAAGCTATAATTGTAAATAATTTAATAAAAAATATACAGTGAAAATATTATAATTAAAATTTTATTATACAATTTTATTAAATTAATTTTATATTATAGATAAGAGTAATTTGTAATTAAAGTCGAAATATATAGGTTACTAAATATAGTTCCCTACTTTTGTTTTACATGCCAATCTACCATATATATCTTTGGCAGCGAAGACCTAATTGCTTGTGATCTTTGTTAGAATTTTTGGATCGGGATTGGTACTGTAGACAAGTTTCAGACGATATTGACTATGATGATGAGTCAACAACGTCTTCAACAGTAAACCACAACAGTGAACAGTAACGAACATATTAGAGCAGTTTGCAGCGGATAAAAATACTGAACACCACAGATAAATTCTAGCCAGTATATATAAAATATACTGATCATGCTTTAGACTAAATTTCCACAACCTGTAAAATTAGAATTACAAAAACTACGTTTAATCAATCACAAAACGATTGATTAAACTGCAAACACTAGACCTAGAACAGACAGACAAAATCTATTCTAGTTCGACTCCACTAAAGTAAATTTCAATCCTTAGAGACTACTCACAAGAGAAGTTGATATCAATGTCTAGTAAAGCAAGAACCCTAAATTTTGTATATGTAAAATATGCTCAAAAGGGGTATTCTTGCAGAGAACCGTTCCTTGTGTATATATGCTAGTAGAACACGTCTTCAAGGAAGATTCACGTTAGCTGGCTGGAAATTTTTTCCAAAAGATTATCTTTAGAGATTTTATCTCCTTTTGCTTTAATTGCATTCCTTGTCTCCAAGATCTTTATAACTCTTTCCTTATGACATAAGATCTTTTCTTTATCACATAAG
Organism: Plantago major; assembly: GCA_026545765.1. Lineage (NCBI taxonomy): Eukaryota > Viridiplantae > Streptophyta > Magnoliopsida > Lamiales > Plantaginaceae > Plantago > Plantago major. The sequence continues at coordinate 27,353,514 of CM048839.1, read as the reverse complement.
ATCCTTTCTCTATCACCAAGCAGCCCATCCTTAAGGCCCAAGTCAGTCAAGTCTAGTCCATTGAATCATGTTCCAGCCCATCTTGATATTTCCTACAAAATATCCGTTCAAAGACAACTACAATCGTTGCACTTTCAATCTCCCCCTTAATACTTGCCTTTCTTCATAAAAACCTGAAGTGTAGTTAGTAGGAAAAACAAGACAATATCAAGCAACTCATATAAGGGCTAGATTACATTCTAGAGTAAAGTCCAAAAAACCAAGTCTTATAATATACAGAATAATCACTAGAAAACAACTAAAAACGTTGAACTAGTTAAAATGTGAATAAAGACTAAATTAACATTAAACAAGTTCGAATATCAAGTGCAATAAATTGCACTTTTAATCTCCCCTTTAATTTCGCCTTTCTTCACAAAATCTATTAAGTGATTAATATAGTAATCAAGACATATGGAATCTCCCCCTTAATGAATAACAAGCACACATGGATAGGAAACAAGACAATATAAGTCTCTGTCAGGAACTGAATGATAAAGTGCAGTCGATTAATGTTGACAGACAATGTTGAGTCAACACCGAACTCAACATTGTTGTAAATCTACACTTTCAATCTCCCTCTTCTTGCTTTGTTCACGCAAGCTGCAAATTAAGAATCAGTGGCACAAACTGATTATTAACTCCACCTTAATGAGAGAAAACAATCATAAAGATTTGAACTCATCATAGAACATAATCCATTATAATCATACTTTTTTTTGTTGACAATTCCTACACTCAGTAGCTAGTGAATAAATACAAAATAACTCACATAGAATCGTAAGATAAGTGCAATAAACAAAGTTGTCTGCAATGTTGACACAACACTGCAGTCAACATTACACTTTTGAATCTTCAACAATTTAACTTTTATTTGGATGGATTATAGTTGATTGACAAATACAATAACAAAATCACACCACTGGGTCACTGCCTTACAATATTTTAGTTCAAAAACAACATAAAACACCAATTTCTTGTCAATTTGGTCATTATATAATTCACATGTTTCAATTTTTAGTCAATGAGGTTTCAATCATTTTATATTTAATTTGAAAAAACAAAATCGTCTCATTGTCAATAATGATGACATGTCATGTTTAAATTGACTGCTTGTTGTCATAATTCAGAAGTACATGGCGAAAGTTTTATATTTGTTGTTGGTGTATAAAATACGTGTTGTTATATATGTATAATGTCTTATCTTGTATGCATTTGAACAACTAGACTTGGAAGAGATAGCATAATTCATTTATTTTGTTGATTCATGAAGGATAAGGCCAAAAATATATGGATACGGACATAATACGGTAGTTTCGATAATTGGAATAGAAAATGAACAAACGAAAAATGAAGCATGTTTGAAAATAAATGTAGTAATGTAGTCAAGTTAATCCCACGTTTAAAGAAACAAAGAATTAAGGTCAGTGAGAGTTAGGATAGTCCCCACGTGGGGAAAATGAAAGGGAGAATAGCTTTGTTTTGTTTGGAATGTGGGCCGTTTGCTTTTGTGCTTGGGATTCCTACTTTACATTCGTGTGACAAATATGACAATTAGAGAAGAAGAAGAAGATTTGTTAACTTTTCGAGTAACTAGTTACTAGTTAGTACTAATTGATTTTAGATTTTATATAATACTCACTCTATTTCAGAAAAATTGTTACAACTTTCCGTTTCCGGCGTTTCACTAAAAGTGTTACAATTTCCATTTATGGAAACTAATTAAATAATAAAACTCCCTACTTTTCACTTTTATTACAATATGTCACTCATTTAATCTCTAATAATCATGGGGCCCACTTGTACTTTCTATTTTTTCTTAAAATTGGTACAAATGCAAATTGTAACACTTTATCCGAAATGGAGGGAGTAATAATCACCATAATTCATACGTCGTCACTGGTTAATAGTACTAGTTCACTTCACCTCTCAACTAGGACTATCTTTACTTTTTATTCCCATCCATCTTTTCTGCAAAGTCCCCCGCTCTACTTGAGCAAAAAGAGGGATAATGATAGGGAATCCGATGCTCTATTCATTTTCCCATTTCTCTCTTTACTCTCCATGTCCCTAAAAATTGTAGCCGGACTTGACTTTTCAGTTCCTTTTTTTTACTCCAAACTACTTGTAAAATATATCAACAAAATCAAATGAGAAATTATTAGTTGATGATTTATGATTTTGATAACCACTGCGTTTCACTATTTAACCAAGTTCAAATCTTAATATCATTATTTGAGATTGAGGAGGATAATTTTAACAATAACAAGTTTTTATGCCTACAAGTATTCTCAAATTTTCAAGAGTCCCCACTTTACTATGTTTAATGCTAGCTTATAAGCTCATTCGTTTTCAAAATAAAACAGTTATGAGAATGCCAAAGTTGTACTCCCTCTGCCCCGGTTCGATAGATCAATTTCTTTTCGGCGTTGTTTTAAGAAATTCAATAGTTTATTGTTTGTTGTTGAAAAGATAAATGATAAAGAATTGAGAAAATATGAGAGATAAAAGAGAGAAACGATAAAGAATGAGAAAAGTATAAGAGATAGTGGTGTTTGCTTTGTTGATATATTAGCAAAGTGACTATATTAATGAGACGTCTAAAAAGGAATTGATACCTTTACTAGCGGGGCGGAGGGAGTAACTTTTAAATTAGCTAATTCAACAAGTTGCCTTGGATTGGCTATTAAAAAACTAAAGCAATTCATATGTTTTTTTTATATTCAATATGGAGCAAATCAACAATTTTTTAAACAATTTAATTTACGAAATGTTTCAATAAAAACCAACCAATTTATCATTTCCCTAATCACTTATCGGCTAGTTTTAATAAAATTTAGGCTACACCGGATATTTAAAAGATTAAAATTATCTGGAATCGAGATGACAATGGACCAGATTCTGTTTGGATATCTAAATAACCAGGCCCAACCATGGTTAATGCAGGCCAGAGTTTTAGCCATGTTCTGGTCCATAGGGGCTGTACTATAGGATAAGGCCCAAGACTGGGGCCCTATATAAATCCAAGCTCGATCCATTTTATGCATTCCAGGTAAAGCTTATCTCGGGCCAGGCCAAATTGTGACCAATTCGACTGTAAAATTTCGAGAAACAGATGTGGGAAAGTGGGAAAACTGTTGAAAAGATTACAACGAGCTGGAAATTAGAAGGAAATTAAAAGTTCGAAAAACAGATGAATGATGCACTCCACTCCAGTATATCATAGTTTCATTGGCATATGAAACAAGACTTGCAATCAAACACGGAGTGTTCCTTGATCTAATGCGCAGAAGTGTCGATTACTGTAATACGACTCATGAAGATTGGATACAAGTGGATTCGGCAATTTTATTGTATCCATTCTTCATTCTAATAATTTCAGCCAGAATCTTTTCAATGTTTGCAGTCGATAACTGGCCAAGTTGATGTTAAGCTGCAGAAGCTAATGACAAACAGTATATAATGATAGAGACTCAAACAAGTGCCCTTATCAAACAGGCTACAAGGTCTGAATATCTGATAGTTCTTTTTGATAATCTATGCACATATGGATCAGATGCTATGGCAGTACAGCCAGAAACCATCATTCAAAAACACTGCAAGAGTAGCAGACTATATGTTCAGCAACACGTTCTGTGTTTAAAACGAAAATGCTTATTGCTTACTAATGAAGAATGGAAACATAACGGTTACACGATGTAAATTGTAAACGATTAGTACAATAGAACACAAGTCCAAGCAAAGAGCAGAAACACATGTTAGTTGTAGTGATCACTAAACAACAAATCAATCCAAAGAAGAACGAGGATCGACCAACTTACTATGGCTCTCACACGCAAGAAACCAAAAGAATAGTATCACAAAGAACCCCATTCGAGGCAGAAACAGAGAATGTATGAAGATGAATTGACAAATGAAAACAAACAAAATTCAAACTAAATCTAAATACAAATGCACATTACCTTTGTATTATCTAAAAGGAAAATCATTCAAAAGCTCGCCTCGCAAACAATTCCTCCAACAACTAAGTGGGTCAAAAAATTCATGCCAAAATAACTCGTAAATCAGAAGAAATTACAATGAAATACACATAGTAAGCTATAGTAACAATCTAGCTAAGAAGAAATTACCCCAAAATATTACAGATTTCCATAGAGATGATGATAACAGATCCCATTATACTTCAGACCTCATATCAAACACAACACTCGTTCTAGGTACACTACACGACAATCACAACCAAGTGTGCGTTTGACATGACCTAAACAGTCAACTTATTCAAACCAAATTAAGATGGTTTAAATAAAACACGTATGTTTTCTAAATGCCCACAAGGTCGGTGATTAGTTGATTGGTTTGAAAATCTACTCTGAAGAATTACGAAAAATAAGCCGATTAAGCAGGTAGCATTCACTTTATCACCCAACATCTTCAAACAATTGCACCAACAAAAAATTGAATGAGCACATGAGCTCAATTTCACAACAAAAGTTAAAACACTCGGCGGATATAGTATAGTACAGTATATACCAAAACAGTATACAGTCAATCAAAACCCTTTAGGAGCAGAAGAAGATTCAATCAAAGCATCGTTAGGGTTTTCGACATTAGCCATGGACAAGCAATACTTAGCAATCTCCCTAAACTTAGGCACACTTCTCAAATCAACCTTAGTCCCATCTCTAAGAGTAATAATAACATCACCCCACTCCCCAATAAACCTGGGCACAACCTGCACATCTTTGATCACCTCGTACGAAAAGTCGCTTCTGTCCTGTCCAGTTAAACCAGAGATAACAGTGACTCTGAGGTTAGTGAACCGGTACCTCAAGTAAAACCCTCTGAACACTGCAGCAAGAGTTAATGGGAGCCAAACGAGAGTGAAGCCCAGGAGGAGGTTTGCTAAGAGGTCACCGTAGTGAGCTCCTCCGTCGAAAAAGATGGTTTCTTGGTTCTTGTTGGAGGTGGTGGTTGTGGTGGAGGAGGAGACGTGGAGCTTTGTGATTGGGCGGAAGGTGGGGAGTAGGCGGGTGGAGAAGGGTAGTTTGGGGAGTTTGAGGGGGTGGTTTTGGGTGGTGGTGGAGAAGGTGGTGTAGGTGGCGGAAGTGGTGGTGGTGGTGGCCATTGGGTGGTGTTGTGGTGGCTTATCTGCTTTTAGATAAAAAAAATAAATTGGGCTTTTTGTGGGGAAAACAAAAGGTTTGAGGATCATTTTTTGTGGATTTTGTTTCTGAAAATGAAATTTTATTGGCTAATGGCTAAGGAAGTTTGTGTGGCAAATTTTGAGCCAATATAATTCAATTGTTTGTGGGTACAAGTATTTTCGTTTTACAAATAAATACTACCAATATAATTACTCAATTGTTGGAATGATTAAGTTTCTAAAGTTAAAACTCGGAAGGAGCGATTGAACGATAACGGTTGATTTTATTACCGAGTGATATTGTGAGGACGTAGTTGAAACATGTTTTTTTAACTGAAAATATTCTATTAGATTAAGCTTGGTAAGGAGTTATAATAAGTAGGTTATCCGACATGTTTACAACAGGTGGTACCAAAACAGACCTGTAATTGTTCTTATACAAGGAAAGTTATCAAGGACACCCATCCCATATATATAATATTATAATCCTAGCCCTTTACTCTAATGATTTAGTCGAAAAAATGGTACATGCAAATATATATGAATTAGTATCATTGGCATATTATTTTTGTTATACTATCTTAAGTGGATTAATCTTAGTGTACATATTGTTGAAGTTATAAATTAATAACTGCACCGGACCAAAATTTACCCGAAATTGAGTGAAGAAATGCGGCCCAGAAGGCCAGACCCATGAATTTGGTGTTGCAATACTAATAGCAAAACTAATGGGCTGAAAATTGGGCTACGAACAACATATCATGCACCATGGGCCATCCTAAATTACTCTAAGATCCTATTCTCAGTATTGGACAATGAGTTCTAGTATGTCGACGTTATCTTCCTTTCGTCGTGTGAAATGAACAACATGAATAACTAGATATGAATATATATTTTCAGTTCGTTATTGTACAAAAAAATTGGCTAAGGGTTCCGTAAACACAAAATTTTACAGAGAAATAACGATATTCCCAAGCAAGCCAACCAAATTGTTTACACAAAATAAGCAGGAGCTTAGATTTGTTGCACTTCATTTCAAGCATTGGGTTTTTCTCAAAAGCAATCTCTTTTGGGCCATCTGCATTGGTATTTTTCTGAAACTATTTGGTGAGCTAGCTTATTGGGCCTTTAAGTAATTGAGTAAGTGTCCAATTTGGCTGGACTTGTTGGTCAGGAAATGCTGCCTTTAACCATATTAATTTGTCATAGCGTAATTATGTAGTAACAGTTTTACTTTGAATTAAGTAATCCATCTCAAATCTCGATTATAACGGAATGTTTTACATTTTGATGTCGATTTTCATCATAAATTAGATAGTAGAAAAAAACAATACTAACTCCATTTTGTTTTCCCGTCGAATATTTTCTAAATCAAATGAAAGCCTAGTACGTAACACAACACAATAAATCGTTGACATAATTAAGAAAATGGAAGCAGCCACAATCATAACTCAAAAGAATTTGAATAGTATCTGAACTACTACTGTGTCGGCCACATGCTCTTTCTGAGCTGCAACATGGATGCATACTCTTACAAACAAAACATTACTTGTAGTATCATTTTTAATTTCTTAAAATTTATCTCATTTATGACAGATGGTTTTCCAATTCTGTTTTGGTTCTTCTGATTCTGAAGCTAACACGAACTATCGCCTCATATATTTCATATTATTGGTAGTGCTTAGTAGAGTTGGATTGAATCTTTGAGATGCAGTTAGATTTGATTTCTGTTTCAGCTTTACTTTTTCCAATCTTATCTGTATGTGCAATAACTTCACATCACATTGATTATGTGCGCAGCATGAGAATCAGGTAGAGTAGTCGGATTAATATTCTGGACTCAAATAATTCAAAATTTTAGTCGGAAATTTTCAAGTGTTCAACTCTTGGCATGACAACAAGAAAAATCATTGTTCATTTTCCACTTAAATCTGCAATTCTGCGCATTTTCATTCATTCGGAATAGAACTCTTTTTCTAAAATATTGCAAAATAAATACTACTTCTCAATCAGTATCGGGCTATCAGCTTCACATAACATAGTTATTTCCAACAAGTAGCTAGCCATCATATTGAACTTATTGTCTATACTCTATACATGTACTGATTTTATTAATTTTTCTTCTTTTTGTTTCTAAATCTTTTTTAATGATCCAAGTACAGTAGAGCGCATGTGGCTAGTTGAGGAGCTTTACTTAATCAAATACAGTATATATACTCTTTAAATGTCTACTTGTACTATATATAATATACATAGTCCTACATGTCATATAAAGATGGCATCTAAAAACTTAATACAGTACATAAAATCATCTGAATCCAAAGTATTCCAGCCATTTTCTATTCAGTTGGCACATGATCCCAGATTGATCTTCCTGGACATTTATAATTTTTTTCCTGATCAATATCTATATTAAATATTATTAATTTGCTGTTAGTCACTGATGATGATTAATTTACATGCAAAAATCCTCATGATCAGTATTAACTACCAGATCTTCTTCCCCTGCTGTATAATCTTTTTCCTCTCCTCTTTTAAATACTAATAACTATGGATAACCATAGCTGGATAAAATACAAGATGTTATTTGGCTTTGTTTATATCTATAATATTGATATAACAGGTGTTGCACGATTTCTCCTCTGGCGTAGATGCACCTCACCAGTCTTTCTGAGTTGTCTGTAATTGTACTATATGTATTAAATATCAGTCTTGTCTACAAATTAAAGCATCTGAGAGATAGTCTTGACGTCAGAGTAAAAAAACCGGTGTTGCAGAGTAACATTTACAAGATCTAGTACTCATGAGTCTGTCTGAAGTGGATTTTAGGAATAATTAATTAGTATACTATGCTCATTTAAAATGCCAACCATCTCATTTATGTTGTTTCTCCTCTTGTGGGTAATTTTGCATTCATTTCTGTCTCTTCACAAAATGCCAAAACATTTATCATCAATCTTCCTTTTCACTTCTTGTAATAATTTGTTCATGTCTCTAAACAAGGCCATGAACTTCTTGTCTGTAATGACCTAAAAGTTTCATGAATGATTTGGTAGTAATTAAGTTAAATGATTACTGCATGCCCTAAAGTTGAAGTTTTCATTTTCTTAAACAATCATTAAGATCGATAACAATGATTTGTACTGCAATTGACTAGGAATATTAGGCTAAATTCCTACTGGCCGCATATCAATTTCGAAATTTGAACTGAATGATGCAAAAATATCATAGAAGTATATTAAATTAGATAGTTAATCGGTGGGAAAGGATCAACATCAACCCCAATGTATTCTACATGTTCATACTTTTGTCAAACTTTTATTCTATAACATGTAGGTTAATCGTATAACATGTAGGTTAATCGTATTCTGAAACACGGAAAAAAATCATTATCAGTCCCGATGTACTGTTTTTACTATTGTCAAACTTATCTCCTAGACCAATTGATGCATATACACCGTATAAAATTTCCTCAAGAACCGTTTAGAATTTAATGAACCTAACGGGACCGAGGGAGTATTTGTTAAGAAAAACATAATTTGTATACATCATTCACTCGGAATGTTTGTTATATATTTTTGAGTTCGAAATTATGAAAATGACAAAATATCAAACATATATGGACAACAAAAATCACATAAAATTAGGCAGTAAGTCCCACAAAGCCCCATTAGAAGACTAGTCCAAATACCTAAAATGCTATAGAAACATTGAAAGTGATAAGAATTGATCCGCGACAAAAGAAATAGTGTTGTGAATGTATGGGATCATGCTACCAGTGGGTGACAGATGGATATGTTCATATTCATATACACACAATTAAAAACAGTTGATGAAAAATCAAAATCAAAATGAATATGAAAACCAAAATCCATATAGAGACATGGAGCTAGCATTGTTTGATTCCATACAACATGTACAATACAAGACCCTAAGATAATTTACATCCATCCATTAATTCCTCTGCTTTCATTGTCACTTGTCAGCACAAGCAAAAGCAAAGAAAGAAGAAAGGCAGCCTATGGCCAATGTCTCCTTCACGAGAATGACTCTTTTCCAACTCCATTTGTCATTTTTCTTCCATTGGGATGTGTGCTTTGATTCTATCTCTTTTTCTTTCCCTTCCCACTTTCCTTATTTGCCTTTTTTTTTTTACTCTAATTTTATTCGTAATATCACATCCTAGGGTGTAACTGTTGGGGAATTGGTTGCAAGAGGCAACTAAGTGTGGTTGCAAGAGGCAACCAAGAGAGAGCCAAAATTATTATGTGTTATAATGTGTTAAGTAGGTAACTTTGAGCAATTAATTATCTAAGTTCCACCACGGTTTCGCTTTGTTCTTTCTTGAAGTGGGATCTGTGAAAGTAGCAGATAAGATACGGGAGGTAACCAATTCTAGATGTTAATGATAAATTGGCTTAAAGTGAGCTAGTTGGGACTTGCTTTTTGCAATTGTCCCACATTGGAAACATATGGAAGGAAAGAGTAGTATAAATGTATACTTGTGTTTACTCATGGTCACAAGTGTGTGTTGTGGTTATGGCAAACCTCCTACGCGCGCGCGGTGGGGGGGAGAAAAATTTGAACTAGAAAACTCTAGCGAGATGGAAGCAAATATAACTTAAGGGGAAGTGGTCTCACTACTGACTCGTCCAGGATTAAATCCGAACCTGTGTTTGGTTTTTTTTTGTTTGTGTAATCAAGTCTGAGTAAGTGCAGTAACTATGGATATTACTTTGACTCGCTTAACCAATGCGTTCCATCGTATAATTCTTTGTGAACGGTAGAACGTGAGACGGGATACTAACGAGAGTACATCTAATTGATTGCCTAACTGATGTTTCCTTCTATACATTATCTTGAAATTGGTTAGCTAGCAAATATAGATTGATGATGAAGAATGGGAAAAGAAATAAAAAGAAAAGGTGTAAACTTTAATGATCAGGATCAGGTGGTGAATCTGGGAACTATTTGTCCTGTTACCTGCTAAAAGTACATCATGATTACATGCAAAAATACAAGCAAGGTAGAAAAACAGTGACTCTCTTAATTTAATTGTGGGGACATTTTATTATTATTGTCATGGATCGATGGTGCTGGGCCTTGGAATATACTCCCAAACTTTCAAATAAATATTTCCATTTTACTATTTTACAGTTAACTATCTTCGATTTGATTATAAATTACTCTTGAACTATAATAGTAATTAAATTTTCATTATATAATTTTATTAAATTATTTACTATAATATTTTAAGAGTAATTTGTGGTTAAAGTTGAAGTTAAAATAGAAAGATTTATTTGGAACGGAGGAGTGAGTATCAATCACTTCCAGTATAATTTAATCCTTGAATTAGGCTTTTTTAGAAACGGTATGTACTAGCCTCTTGTTTAAAGGCTTCTCTTTTTGTGTAACCTTTGATATTTTCTCACAAACCAATCCTTTTCTAAAAGTCCCACTACCAGTGTCAATTCAAAATTTTCAAAATTTAACCTGTGTTATGACTCATGATATATATTCTATTATATATCCACATCCGTTAACATTCATATTCGTTTTGGATTTTTTCTGAATTGTAAATTAAATAAGTTCAAAGAAAACTGCATATGATACAACATGTTTAGCCCTATATATAATCGATCTACAGTATATCCATCATATAACTCAATCTCGATATTATGTTACACACAGTTGTACCGTTTGAACATTTAACTTGTAGACCTAATGGCATTTTATAAGTTTATGTTTATACTGCTACGCGTAATTTGGAATTAAATGTAACATCTTTTATTACCACGCGAACCTGGATCAATTTTTACTGAACTTGGAAACATGATAGCCTTACTAATTTGTACAGGCAAAACTAAGGTATCAAAAACAAGAAACTGAATCATTAAAATAACTCATTATCATAAAAATATGCTTCTAGCTTGGCCATAATCAACATTCGTCTCTCTTCTAGCTTGAAATATTTCCCCTGATGAATCCGTAGTCGATTTTAAGGCCGTTCGAAGAAGGTATCAAATAATCGTTGTAGGGCAATAACCGGTACTTAATTATTAATTGAAATTATGGTTCTCTAGCCATGGCCAAAATCCACTCTGATCCTCCATGCCAACGAACATATTGCACAAGCTTTCCTCCTTGACAATTTGGTCGATTTTCGGTATATCGGGCCGGGCCAAGCTCTGGAAAAGCCCGGTGGGCCTGATGAGAGAAGATGTGAATAGGGCCCTGCTTGGAGTAGTAGTAGTATTGGTAGTGGTCAATGGGCTGTCAATGGCTGGAGTTATGGAAATGTCCAGCTTGATTTCAGAGCTGTTTTCACTTCTGTTGCTGCAGGAACCTTCTGTCTCTTTGTTCAAATTTATTGACTCTGTTGGCTCCCTAGTCTTCAGTGCCAGTATCTGCAATCACACACATTCATTGGACTTTCTTCACATTTTTGTGTAAATACTTAATATACATTCATACAAGGAGGGTATTTTAGTCATTTCACCACTACGGCAAGTTGCACGGTTACTTACCGCTCTGGTCAGGGGTAAGATTGTGTACATCCTATCCCTCAGAGACCATCTGTCTCCGAGGGTGGGATAAAAGTATTCATGAGATTGATAATTGAATTGATCGATTTTGAAATATGACACCACATGAATTCTATGTGATCATGGATTAAATTTTCAATTTTTAAATGCGTTTTTATTCTCCTAAAAAAAACATTGTAGTAGAATTTTGAAAAAGATAGTATTTCAAAAACAAAATGCGAAAAAGATTTTAAAATTCCGTATTGCTTTAATCAGAATAATTTTAGAAAACGTTTGAGAATTCTTTATAACTTTTACCAAAATTCAAGTCTATGAATAAAATCCAAGAACCATATTATAGTACTATTTCATACTTATTGAGTATGGCAAGTCGACCAAACAAATGGTGTTAAATCGAAGTTAACTATTATTGAGATTAATCGTGTTTATTGATCTTTTCAATTCTTAATGTAAGCTCGATTGATCTCCATATAATAAAAGTCGATCTAGATTCAACACAATCCCGGTAAATATATGTACGTACCTCGGCCTGATATTTTTGGTTCTGAGCTTGAAGAGCATCATTTTCAGCCTTAACAGCTTCAAACTGTCGTTTAAGAAGTTCATAATCCTTCTCCAACTGCTTTGTCTTCCACCTTGCCCTTCTGTTCTGAAACCAAATCGCTATCTGCCTCGGTTGAAGCCCGAGGGCCCGAGCAAGCTGCATTTTCCTTTCGGGCTCAAGCTTGTTCCCTAGTTCAAAGTTCTTCTCCAATGTCTTCACTTGCTCCATATTCAGCCGCCTTTTCTTCTCTCCTAGTTGCGATCCGTCGTCGGATAATTCATCCTCTCCGTGGTTGTTCATTTCATCGCAAATGTCGAGTCCGGTCGAAAACGCCATCGGTGATCTTTTCCCTAGTAGTGAAGCCACTCCTGCATAAAGTGTCACAAAAGGTTTAAAACATGACGAAAAGAACAAACTGTTGCTCAAGTGTCACGAAAACATACCGTGATATTCTTGTGGATTGCAAGGTGGGAGAATTGGGGGAAGAGAAGTGGAAGATTGATGATGGTGATGATGATGATCATGATCATCATGGGGAGTTTGGAGCATGAAATTAGAGTGGAAGAATGCCATCTTGGTACCAAAACTCATGACCTATAGCGAAAATATAGCGATCTATTTGTCATGAGACTTCAGCCTAACCAAAAGAAAAGCGATTTCGGTGTAGAAAGAAGATGTGCTTGATTGAAATCTTGATGGATGATGGGTAGCTTAAGCACCACCTTATCAGGTCTAAGAAGAAAAAGGGTTTGCCTTTTCTTTTGCAAATGTGTGTTGTGATGTGTGTGTGGGGGGTTTGGGTGCAGTGTGGGGAAGATGTTTCTTTTCAATTGTGAGAAGTTGGATTTTTATACATATGCATTTTACTTTTGTTACAAGTTAGTAGATGAAATTGAAATGGACAGTAGTAATAATAACACAATTTTTTTTCAAAAGAAAAAAGGTTCCATGTATGCTTTTTTTAATAGTGTGAAGTGGGCAGCATATTTTTTTTCTACATGGACAGTTGTCTTTGAAATTTTTGAAGGGGGAAAGAAGACATTTTTGTGTAGATTGATTCTTTTGCTAAAGGGAAGGAAATGGGTTCATATTATATGATTTTAATTGGAGAAGTGGGTGATTTCAAGGATTAAAATATTCAACTATTCATACATATATTGGATTTTTAAAAGTCTAAGGCTCATACAGATGTTTGTTTCATCAAATTTTAATATTTGCAGGTACTAGCCCTGTTCTTTGGATGCTCGACAGGATAATAGAACCTGAAATAGTTTAGGTTTTTGTTCTTCTTTATAAAGGCTACTTGAATTAAACTAAACAATAATTAATTTTTTAGTAACCATTGTCTATTTAAATAAAGTAATAATATTACATTAACCTGTTCCTTTGTGGCCCGACGAGATTACTCGTGAACTATTCTCCGATTGATATAGTGCATCTTATTAGTATAAGTAACATTCTCAATTCTTTTAACTCTCTGGAATATTGGAGCGTTACAACTTATAATACAATATATGTGTAAATAAGTCCGAGTCTCGAGAAGACTACGTCAAAAGAGATCCACCACATGAAAACCTAAGATAGTCTGACTTGTACAAATAGTCCGACCTTAAGGTCCCAGAATGACTGAACCTAAGGCTAAAGGAAACCTCCCCTACCAGGACATGGTCCGATTCCATGGATCTGAACCCACGAGGTTCGACCTCAATTACAAGAAATAGACGCAAAGGACTCTGGGATCCCAACTAGTGAAGGGGGACCGACCTCAGGGAACCCAACCCTGAGAAAGTATGCCCTTGCTCTGTTTAGTGGTCCCTATCTGACATAAGCAAGTTGAAGTTTGTAGCATAAACACGACGCCCTAGCCCGACCACACGTGTCAGGATCTAATTGGATCGACAAGCTCCCGGATAATCAGAGCCTTGTCCCCTCAAACTTTACCTATAAATACGAGAGCATTTGCTCCATTTGAAAGCAATTGACCGCTTGCAATATTTCTCTCTAAATCGAAAGAGAGGACATGACTTGAGCTTGATCATTCTATTCGATACGTTAAATATGAGAGCTCTAACCCCTTCTCTCTTATTTTCAGGTTCCCCGTCCACAGATCAGTTATCCAAGTTCACCACCCCTTAAGTTACCTTTACTTTGAATTACGTTAGAGCTATTTGGACTTATACGATTTACAATTACATATATATAAACCAATTAATTAGAAGTTACTATTTGAAGAACCGAACGCTACAACAATATTCGTCAATAATGTTATAACTCCGACAACTGTACTTGTCATTTTCCTTCCAAAACGAATAATTTGTATTTCAATTAAATTGTGTTCCTCTACATTGTTCATATCTTGTAACTTGTAAGTGATCACTTCCTCCAATAGACTTGTAATTAATGCTTCGAATTAATCACGGTAGTTTAGTTATATAACTTTGACTGAGTACCTAAATTTTAACCTTTAAACATTATGGTACCAAAACTGGAGATGGATATGATATTTTACCAAACAATATCTTAGCTTCTCCCATTTATAAAACGAGGTTTCTAAGTTGATTTACCCAATGGGCGGGTCTCAAAATAAGGCCAATAATATGTTTTCAAATTGTCTCTTCTCCTCGTATGTCCATCAGTAAGCATAAACACCTATCTCCACCACCACAACGTAATCAACACTTTGAAGAACTAAAACTACAAAGTCAAACCTCCAAAGGTTGTACCACCACAAATCGCAAGTATAATTGTATTTAACATTATTCTCGTTCACACATAATGACATGTGTAGTACAATCATCGATAAATATATGTAAGAAAATTGCATCGTGGCGAGAATAGAAGGCAATCAACTGTTACAAATACATGAGAATGGAGTGGGCGTAATATGTCGAAAATCGTAACAAGAAAGTTATTTGCAATTAACATGCATGACCATTAACACCGAAAATTCAAGCTAGGATAGTAGCATATCCAGGAACCATTCAAATTCAAGCTCCTCTTATATAGATGGAGACAACTAATAGTTAACCTTTTGGAAATTTGAACTTGAAAGTAGATGAGGACAAGCAAGTAACGTCTAAACTAGAAAGAATTTTCATTTCCTTGTCAAACGGGTTGAAATATATATATTCATGTGTTATCTCTTATTGGTCCTAGAGACGGAGCTTGCTCTATTAGATTGAAGATGGTTATCGATTCAAAATAATGCAATGCTGGTGTTTTTACAAGGTAAGAAGCAGAGATGATGCCTGTCTAATTCAATGTTCGAGTATCATGTTCTACGGTGCTGAAGTAATCCGGGTCATATTCGCCCATAAAAAGGCTCGAACAAACTCTAAATAAAAGTGTATCTATACCCGAACTTGATAGAGGTGAGTAAGTACTGACTAATGAATACCTACGACACGAGTCAACTAAAACGGGATACGATACATGAATTCGATTGATTAAGGTCCTAACAATAAAATGTCATAGTAACAAGGATGGGTACTGGCTAGTAGGAACCAAGTGAGAAGTGTGAGGGAATAGGGATGGGTCCGATATATACGAGGGGCCATCCTTTGTTACCTAACCCTCCAACACGCATCGTGCGCGCACCACCACATCTTCTATACGTCCATCAGATCATCCCTTTCCCATTTTCATTTTTTCTTTAATTTGTTTTTCAAAGTTTTGCTAATCTCTAAAGTTTAGTTTTAATTCGATTTTCTAAGTTTCTTTTTAAAAGTTTTATACAATAAAAAATTGGGAAATAAAGGAATTAGTTTGATTGGGCTACCAAGCTGGTTGTTTTGTCGTTGGTGCCCCTACAACTGTCCCATTTATGTTCCATTACTATTGCTATTGCAGCTAGCTAGCTCGTTCGATCTTCTTTCTTCGTCCTTCTATTGTCATTTCACCATTCCCTAGCTTTTCATTTGTGCATTTGGATTACACTTTTTCTTCCATCATTATCGGGAACTTTTAACAAAATCAAAATTCCTTTATATCATTTAGATCGATTTCTTCTCAAATGAGAAAACATCTATAGAGGTGTAAAGTGTCATAACCCCAACATGATGTCAATGACTAAACTTACGATCCAACAATGCCTCTTCAAGACCAAGTATGTTGGGTTGTTAAGGCAGTGCTCCTCGAGGAGTTCTAGCCAACAAAACCTTTTCAGTTCCAAGTCTCGAAAAAAACAGCTTAGGGAAAATAACACAGAGCCCTCGGGGTTACCCCTCCCCCTTGAGGCCAAGCTTCCGCATCGTTGGCCCTCGTATTCCGTAAAGATCCAAGAAAGTTTATTTTGTCCGAGTCTAACCTAACCTTCAAGGCTCAAGGATCTATCGAGCCCGTTTGGGTGACCTTGCGCATAACCATGGGAGGCTAGACAAACAAGATGACAAGTTGTTAGGGATCTTCTCTCCTCAAATCGCTTATAAGTACATCTCGAAGTTCACTTGTGATGAATGCATTTATAACATCAAACCACTTTATCGGCTGCTTATATCTCTCCCCGTGTTTTGGATTTGGTTGCATGCAACCTCTCACTCTTGACTATGTAAAATGAATGACTATACATACTAGTCGATGGGGTTACAATTTTTCTCTCCGTGTACTTACATGGAGCTTGATTGAAATCATAGGTATGGAGCTTGATTGAAATAATAGGTGTGGGTTTGGAAAATTATTAAGTTGTTCGTTTCGGTGTTACGACGTAAGGATTTGTAATTCATGTACAATATTCCTTTCACTCTTAATTGCCATGTTATTGGATGATGAGAATAATATGCATACAAAAGACATCTTCAGTCACATTGCAGATGACGATAAACATCCAAAACACTCTCTATTTGCATTTCCCTTGAAGTATCCTTTCCCACTGAAATGGCTATTCTTCTTGGCTTCAACATTTGATCTTTACACCTTTAGCTTTTACATCTGTTGCTAAAAACAACCATATATCAACATTAGGTGACATTTTTTCACGTGAGTCGAGTGAAAATCAACAAACCTTGACTAAAATCAGCCCTATTTTAAGTAAGATTTTTGAAAAGTGTCAACTAACACGGTTTATTTATACAGTGACAAATTGATTGTGCAAGTTACTGTAACTATTACTCTTAAAGGCGGCATATTATGCAAACAACGAGCTTTGAATCGGAAAGTGACAGTTTTGTTTGCTAGCAAGCTATCAGTTATTTTTAAAAACACGACAAAACCAAATCTAACTTTGGTGACTTTCACAAGCTACTTAATTATTTATTTATCCATCAAATAGTGTTCTTCAACGACACTTCGATAACTTCAAATTTATCTCATCATAGCATGTATTGATTAATTAATAGTATGATATACGACACATTAAGAATTAATTCTTATTACCCTATAAAATAATGCGAGTGAAAAATTGGTACGTGCAAAATATTCAAAATCCAATGTTTGTTAAGGACAAATCAAAGATTGCACATTTTGTGTTCGCCTTTTGTTTTACTCTTTAGGAGCTTGTTTACTGTTTGGTATAGAGTTAAAGAAAATTTTTAGTTGATAAAAAGTAATTGAGTTAAATGTGAGTTATAAAAAATGGTGTTTGAAATAGAACTAAAAACTTATAGGGTGTATATGGTTGTTATATAGGGTGTGTAAGAATAAAATGATGTGTGTAAGATTGAAGTGATGTGTTTGATATTTTTAAGGTTATTTGATTGGTTTAAATGTTGTTTGATTGGTTTGTGATTGTTAGTTTGATTAAAAAAGTAAAGAGGAAGTAAGAGTAGAGTAGAAATAGAATGATGATTGTTTAGTGGAGAAAAAATTAAGTTAAATTTTTTATTGTAGAAGATACAAAATAAATACGGTAAAACATTTTAATGGATGAATAATAGTTCTTGGTATACCAAACATGTTGTTGAACTCTTCAAATGAGCTAGGATTAGCAATTATGGAGAATCATTTTGTTATAAAAAGTATAAGTGTTAAACCAGTGAAACCTCATGATGATAAATTAATGTGTAAAAATGATTCGGCTATTTGGCATTATTCTAAGATGTACTATTCATATGTTCCAATATTTTTTGGTATTTGTTTTGTATCTTTTATATACAGTAAAAATTTTAACTCAGTTTTTTCTCCACTAAACAATCATCATTCTATTACTACCCTACTTTCAATTCATCTTTACTTTTCCAATCAAACTAACAACTTTAAACCAATCAAATAACTTAAAAATTATCAACACATCACTTTATTCTTACACACCCTATATAACAACTTTATAATTTTTAATTCTATCCCAAACACCATTTTTTATAACTCACTTTTAACTCAATTACTATTCATCAACTAAAATTTTTTTTAACTCTATACCAAACAGCCAGGATATCTATAGATTTACACTTGTTTTCTATGAGAGCATAAGGTGTAGGGGTGTGACCAATATAGATTGAAACGTAATATCCTTGTTTTAATTTGTACTTTGGGAGCGACTTGGCGAAATACATTGATGTCTATGATCGCATCTTAAATTACTTGTTATTTTTTCTCTATCAGAGAATATTGTGTAGGGATATGACAAATGTAGATCCAAATGCAATTTTATCTTGTTTTCACATGCAGTAGTGGAGATATTGATGTGAAGGCGATGGTTTTAGTACTAACGTCTCTTATTATTTTTGTACGTAATAATGATAAAAGATTTGGAGAAATGTTTGGGTTGGGAATGTACAATTTTGAATGTTATATGTGGAGTTCTTATTAGGTGCTATGGATTAGAGACAATTGGTTGATCATTGTTTATGGTCACTTTGTATTGTTTGAAAGTTTATCAATCAAGTATATATTTGCAGATTCTAAAAGAATTTGTAAAAATGATACCTGGTTTGATGTTTGACTTCCCTCGCTCTTACTATATATATCGGTGCTTCATGGTAAGTTTCACGAATTATAATTCAATTTTTTAAATTGGCCACAGTATTTTTGATATACCATGTCTCAAACTTAACTTCTCAATGTTATACTTTATTTGTCATAATCTCAACCTCTCATGATTTTATACCCTTGCATTTTGTACCTTATTTTAATAAATTATTCATGGGTCCTCGTAAAATTCATGTCCAACTCATTGAGAAGTTGAGTATGGGACGGAGTGAGTAATAAATATGTGAAGCTCCTGTAGGTCCTGAGATCATTGCATTTGCGACCACTAGACACCGCTAAAATGAATCTCACACGGACCTCATGTGTGGAGCCCACAACCATTACAAATGGTCTCGGGATCAGGATCAACGAAATGTAATTTGTTACTAGCCGAACTCAACTCTACCTTATGTACCATTGTCATCCACACACACACATTAAATTCATTGATATGATATTCTCTGATTTACCTCAAGCTACAATGACTTCACATGTATTTGAAGTGTGATTGAATATTACATAACCTTTATATATGCATCATATATAGTACATGGGTGTGACATAAATAAGAACAGTGGTCCGCGCATTACCCAAACTTTTAGTCAATTCCATAAAGTTGTAGCACAAATATCATATCATACAAGTTACAACATTCAAAGTTTTCTCATTGTGTAAATTATTGGTTCCTTCTTTGTAGTTATTTCAGTGTGACAGTAACTATACGCAGAAGAAATATATACATGCATGATTGGGAGACTATAATCATAACCTAGGAAGGACACATATGAGGAAATTAATAATTATTGAGTGAATGTCAAATGTTTCTTTGAATGAAGATATGAGCATAATTAGTAGTAGTTGCCATTTCTTACAAGCATACTAGTGAATAGTGGCACACAAATTACATGAAAATGAAGATTACTATAAGAGGGTTGGTGGGTCTCACAGTCCTTGAAGTAGGGCGGAAATAGTTAGAAGAAGGGGACCCATATCCTGGTAATGTGAAGGAGGAAATAAGGTAAGGCCAACGACAAATTAAAGGTGGGAGGAAGATAGGAAGAGCCGAGAAGCATCACATGACTTTATTGGTTGGAAGCTCAAACCCTTCCCCTTTGGAATAGGGTGGATCCATGTTCTCTTCCACCCCACATCCTATGACATTTCTTTTCATTTTTATTAAATTTTATTTCGGGTTTGGTAATGTTCGAACGTCGAATATTTAATGTGGAATCAATACAAAGAAAAAAAAAAAAAAGGTAAATCAGAATATTAATATATGGTAAAAACTCACTAGGGATCGATGAAGTGGAATTCCTCAAGGACGAGGTAAAAATCTAGAGCACGCATAATTTTCTTATATAAAACCTAGTACAAAGGTAAAAGTAACGAGTAACAATCCTCGTTCCCCTCAAATCTTGCGCCGCAAAACAAGAAATAGAATGGCAATGAACATGTCAAGTGTTACAAGTTGAATTTTGACAAAAGAAATCTTAGGGTATGTGTTAAGCACAAAGACAGAGAAGAGATTCTTCACGATAACCGTTGCAAACATAGAGTTACCTAGACAAACATAGCGGTTTGTCTTAGACGTAACACTCATAGATATGAAATAGCCTTCAAATTTCCACACACTATCCAAATTTATAAATCGAAAACTACTACAAGTCTACAGCCTAATTGGTAGGGGTCAGGCTCAACATTAACGTTTAAGATCAAGGAATTTTGTCAGATCCAAAATATTGACTATACATAACGAATGTATTTTACCGCTCATAAATTATAAGGCCAACTTTAAAACTCGAAAATATAAGTTCGAACACAACGTTTACCCAACCCTACTAAATAATAAAATTAGTATAAAATTACTCGACCCTGCAAGAAATTGTGAAATTTGAAGTTTTAAAAAGAGGGATGAATGTTATGTTGTTGTCCACATGCCATCGCAGTAGTGGTGCATTTGAGGTGATGAGGAAAAAAACTGAAGGCCATGTGCGCTCTTGTTATGCTTTGACATCACTCTTCTTTCCCCCCTGCCTTTCTCCCCCATTGAAAATGATTTGTCAACTACTCCCTTGTCACTATTATTATATTAGTAAGTTATTATCAAACTACTATTTATAAACACACTTGTACTCAATTTTTATCCTATCTTTTCATCTCCAAAACTGAAAGTGGTAAATTTTACCACCCTTTTACACCTAGAATTTTCCAAAGTTACAAACTAACGCCTGTTTTATGTGCAAAAAAGCTAGCTAGCTAGCTTCCATCACTAGAATCCGATGTTATAGCTTATTGGTTTAACTTTAACTACAAGTGTTTATTACAATTATCATTTGGCATTTGCATTTATTTTTTCTATTCAAAATTATTGCAATTTGTAATTGACATGTTGTTTAGAGGTGATTGATTTAACATATATGGGAAAAGGCCAATATGTAGTCCTACTTGTGTATGCCAGTATTGATATTTTATTTATTATATTATCGATCATAATTTATGATAGAGTTGTATGTTTTCTGAAGTACTACTAGTATATAAATTATTCCAACTTTGCACGCATGAAGCTAACTGCAGTAAGCTTACTGCGTATGGGCAATGAATATCAACTATTTACGGATTACAATCAATGTGTACAACTGCGTTTGCTCCGACATTTTCTGAAAACGAGTGTCGAGAAATTTAACCATTCAATACTCCCGTAACATTGACATTTTCAGATTTTGCCCGTTAAATATAATACTCCCGGAGTACGGAGAACTTCATACAGTAGATTGATGCGTCGTTTTAGGTGAAAAATTAAAATAAATTACGAAACATGAAAAGGTGGGTAAAAGGTAGTTTTAGTGGGAACGTGTAAAATTGTGGTAAAAATGTGTAAATGTAAGACTTTTTATTAATTGTTGGGTGTGTGATACCTTCTTTTTCAATAATGTATAAAATTTTGTGGGACTACTGAAAATGGTAGATGTATGAAGTTCTGTGGGATGGAGTGAGTACTAACAATCATGAATTAAACTTCATGCTTTATATGCGATTTTAACGGGTTATAAAAAAGGAGAGGAAGTTTTTGTTACGTTAGTCTTGCAGGCTGTCCTTGGCTGCTTCAAGCTTTCACAGACTGATCTTCATCAATTTAAGACGATGATAGCTAATTTCTGGCAGACGACAAGGGAAAAGAACAAGGTTCTTTGTATGGGTTAAGATAATCTTTGTGACTGTCAACATTATGGGTGTTTGGATATTCTTGATTTGTACACATTCAACTTGGCAATTTTCACCAAACAAGTTGCCCATCTTATTAGCACCTTAATAGAACGCCTTGTACTGGCTCGTCGTTACTGAGGTCACTTGCAAAATACAGGGTCCTATTTCTGCTCATCTTCATGTCAAGGTTTCCTATGCTTCCAATATAGAGAAGCCTTGACACAGGTCTGCACCGGAGATCAGGTTATGGCAGGTAGATTAGCACGGAATTTTTTAGTTTCGGGGCCAATGGGGGACCTCATACTAGTCTGCATGTTGCAGATCTGATCGACACGAGTCTTCGTCAGGATCATTTTGTACCGCTACACCATTCCAAATCAGGACTTTATATGGTCAAGATGGGTAATCATGGTGCTAGAAAACTTGATTCAGTGGGCAGGGCATGGGCATCCCTCCGAAAACCAATTTTTTTTTTTATTCAGTGGCTCTTGTCACTTTGGGAGAAGGTTGAAATTTGAGTAATCAGAAGCAGTGAAGGCGTGTTGCTCAGGTGGTGTCCTGTGTGCGGTTTTAGAGATGATTCCTTACGAAGAACATCTCGAACATATTATTTGCTATAAATGTCATGCTCAATTGCTCATGCGGTTCAAATAAAGAGTAAGGTGACTATTTCAATCTCAGTTAAATCACATGTTTGCAAAACAACCCAAAATACAATTCTGAATACACTATATTCAATACTCCCAGCTTATTCAGTAAATACATAACATGATGTTTCTCGGGTTCCTGCATTAATTTAAGAATCCCAGCTTAAGCAAAAGAAATACCTTAAAATAACTTGCAATCTATAAAGAAAATTTGCCTAAGAATATTTTTTACTTAATTGGTCATGTAGCTTCCACACGCGAAGCACTGCTTGTATAGATACTAAAAGAGAATAAAGCAGGAAAAAAAAGCCAAAAATGAAGTAATTACAAATAAAGCAGGGTAAACTTGTGGTTTGTTAGTCTTTCCAAGATAATCCATGTGTCAATTGCCAACTACCTTTGTCAAAGTATCGCGTGGTAATTACAACAAAATACAACCTATGTCACACCCTGTGCCTTTCTAAAACTATATGTTTCATGAATGTGTATATTACTACAGTTAACCTCTCTGTCCTGTGAATATAAAAGAATGAACATATGCTTACGATCATCTCTTCGGATAAAATAATATGAATACCTGTAAGTCTGAATGCACAGTTGTTAGTCCACGTACAAATGGTCATATTGCCTCTTCCAGCCAAAATGGTCCTCCATGATTGGCCGTTGTGTCATCTGGGAACATCAATTAACTTACAAATGTACAGGAAAACTGATCAGCCAAAATGGAATCCAGTTGATTTGAAGGAATCGCTTGAAAGAACTGGTAGTTTGTGAACTGCTATGACACCAGCTGCCAGGGAAGCTACTGATGCCAACGCAAATGCTGGTACATTGCCACCACCAAATAGAGCATCCCATGGACCAGCCCCAAGGGAAACGATCATCTGAGCAAAAGAAATACAACATCAAGAACCAAGATGCTAGATTTCAATAACATATTTATAAGATAGATTTGCCGGAACTTATGTGGGGAAAGAATCATCATATAATGGCATTGTTAACAGGGGCGGACCTAGCGCCCCCCCCCCCCGATGTTCAAATCTTGCGTCCGCCCCTGATTGTTAAGAAATTATAGGCAGATAGCAGCAACATTAAAGACAATTGAGTGATCTAACTACCTGAGGTACCACAATTGCAAGATTTAAGACTCCGATCGCCAACCCTGAAAAGAGACGAGCCTTCAATAAGAAAATGGGCCTTTTCAAAAATCACGAGAAATGACATTGACAAGTCAACTGTGTGGGTTAAGTGAGAAATTATATTGAGTTTCCGCATAATGACTTCGCCCCATAAAAGCATAAAATTTCCGTATACCCCAAAAAATCCAGTATTTGTAAAAGGGTCAAATGAGGAACTTTTCAAGTTTTGTGGAATAAGCAAAAATTAAAATGAGCAAGCTTCAGTGTTAAAAAAATTTTATTTTTTCCAAAATAAGTGCATGGGTCGCACCTTGGCCGCCTCCCGAGTCAGCCGTCAGCTCAGCCGTCACAGAGAAGGGTACGCTGTAAGTGACCTTGAAAGAAAAAAGTAAAAGAATTCAAGACCA
This sequence comes from Plantago major, assembly GCA_026545765.1. Taxonomy (NCBI): domain Eukaryota; kingdom Viridiplantae; phylum Streptophyta; class Magnoliopsida; order Lamiales; family Plantaginaceae; genus Plantago; species Plantago major. The sequence goes on along the minus strand of CM048839.1, from coordinate 27,328,946 downwards.
ACAGCCGGCACTCAAAATAAAGCCGAGTGAAAATCAAGTATGATAGATCACATTACGTACAGCAAGAGGAAAGCCAAGAAGAGTGAATATAACTAAAGAGGCAATCTTAGTAGTTTCATTGGCTCCGATGACATCTTGAACCCCATCAGACATTTGTCTCAAAGATACAAAGCTAATGATAGCAGTGCCTGCCATGCAGACAAACACAATAAAGTTACTGGATGCCCAAACTAGTCTCGCTCCCATCCGCTTGCACATTGGTTCAATGAGGAAAGAGCTGATGCCCAGAACAACCTGCAAGCAAAGGAGAAGAAAAGAAAAACTTAAACCAGCAGACAGCAAAATGAACAGAAGTAAACAAAGATCTTACAAACTAATATTCACATCAACAAAAAAAACTAATGGTGCTCAACTGTGAGTTCTTACAGAATTCAATAGCAAACCAAATGCACCTTCTCTGACACCTTGATTATAAGCTTGAACTTTAGCAGCAGTTTCTCCTTTTGGATCACCATTATAGACTTCTCTCCCCATCCAATCAGTATCAAAGAGGAAAAAGGGGAACCAGGACAACTATTGGAAAAAATGAAAAGAAGAAAAGAAACAAACAAGAAGGAGCAGATAAGCCAGCAGAATAACTGGGAAGAATGTTCAATAACAAAAATAAAAAATAAAAAAGAACCAGATCAATGGTAAAGAGATCCTAAGATGGTACTTACCCAAGTCAAAGCCATGACTACCAGTACAGAATGCATAGCAGGAGGTAAATGTCGTAAGCTTGTTAGCAGGTTAACTAGAACGGCCCCAGGACTGTCAGTGAGACTTGTATTGTCATCTTCTGAAATCTTCCTTTCCACAATCCTATCATTATCCATGCCATGCCCATCGGGCTTAACTTCTAATGGGACATGTCTGAATTCTGTATCGATTTCTAATTTTGATAGTTCAGATCCATTTTGCTGAGGTTCATTCAAGAGAGGAGCAGAATCTGATAGATGATGAGGGTGTTTAGGTGTCAAAGGTACTTCTTTTGCAAAGTAGAGTGTCACGAGCGTACAAAGTGCAAGAAAGACCTGCAATACTCCAAATTCAAAGATAGATGAGATTTGAAACTCAAACAGCAGATCATTCAATCTTCAATGGCAGGCAGCATGACTTGCCAAAATAATTTAGACATGACAAGTGACAACTTAAGATTAACAAACGTAAACATTTTGTTCCACTAACAAAAAGACAGTTTGAACTGAATCACATTTTATGTTATACAATTATACATAGACACAGATAGGTCGATGTAAACCAGGAACACGGATGTGATTGTAATATTTATTTAAAAGTCAATTTAACAGTTCATAATCCATTCCACATTAACACATCATGATTCATGATTAGTGTAGTTACGCGAGCCGAGCATTAACAAGGATTCGACTCGCCTCGAGCTCGGCTCATTTGATAAGGTGTTCGAGTCGAGCTCGAGCTTGAGCCTCATCAGGAGCTCGGGCTCGATTATAGCTTCAGTCGAGCTTGAATGAGATACTCGGGTCGGTTTAATTAAAAAGCACTATTCATGACAAAACATTATTCAATGCATAATATATATCATAACCTTGTAGCATTAGATATCACCAATAACCAGATTTAACTTGACAAGGGTACACGATCTAAATTTTCCCATAATTCAGGACGAAAAGAATAAAGTATCAGCAGTAATTAAAAAAAAAAATACTTGATAACTATCACCTTTTCTAATAAGTCAACCACATAAACGAAGTATTTTCTGGTTTTTCTATAGTTTAGTAATTTTCTTAGCAGATACAACTTTAGAGGTAAACTTAATTATCATAATACTATTATTATCCATGGATGGTCTATTCAAACTCAGTGAGCCATGGCCCATGAAGTCAAATGACCAATTACACGTCATTCGGCTAGTCCTAGAAAATAACATGTGGAAACATCAGCAGATATACATCGGCAGCAGCACTCATATATGAACCAAGTTAGGCAATATAAATAGATAAAGTGAAAAGAAAAAAATAATAAAGAAGATGCCACAACACAACCACATTACTGAAATTAGGGTGTTCATCGAAGTAATCCGATCTGAAGTTGTGGATTAATATCCGATTCAGATCGAAGTTCTATGAATAGTATATCACAGTAATATGTCGCTTTAACTCATAGAAGAATTATCCAGCTCAAACAAAGTACCTACCACTGCAACTAAAAAGGCTGCTTTCAGATTTCCACATGGTTCACAGCACGCTCTACTTGTTAAGAACGGAAACCATCTGCCAAAAAACGAGTAATTGTATCAAATCACTGAAAGACTGTATATTCAAAAATGTATAAATAGTGCATACTTCTACAACAACATGCAAATATCGTTACAAAGTTCAGAGTTATCTTACATACTTAATTTATCACAATGGAAATCACAAATATGCATGTGTACATAAGAGAGAATTTATTGGTGTGCATGTAGGACTTTTTCAAATCCAAAGGCATATAAAATATAAGGATGTAAGTCATTCAAACACGTGAAAGAACTACCTGTGCCAATTTCCACTTGCCCCAGATGAAAATCCGAGAATGTTTCCAACAGCCATCCAAGAACAAAATATAGCATTTGCTGCATTTCTTTGCTCAGGGCCTACAGAAAGTGATGATGATAATTAGATCATAGCATGAAATGAATATTATTGATCTGATTGGGAATGGGGAGTTTTGAAAGATATTTTAAAACAAAAAAAAACACCTGAAACTCGGCACAAAATTATAACGTAAATATATGGGTCTACAATCTATAGGTTTGCAATTCAAAATATGGGCAAAAGGCTAAAAGTATTCTATCGAGCATATATAACTTTTAAGGCTGTGCAGTGACATTCCATCATCCCACCGTAGGGATTTCGCTTTCAGGTTGCTGCTTGTTGTTGTTGGGGGGGGGGGGGGGGGGGGGGGTTTATAAAAAGTTCAGTACGCTGTCCCAGTTGCTGCTGCTGTGATCGGCTTGTACTTCGTTCAGCAGTACTATCAGATGTTTCGAGAACAACACAAACATATGTTCATCATTTCTTCAATGATTTGAGGTCTATGATGCAAAATGAAGGAGATGTCTGTCACTCGGAGGCTGGTGTAAAATCATATCACTAAGTTCCACCATGATCAAGATCAGAACAATAAACTCCATTAAATCTTTAGGGTGGAGGCTTTCTTATTGTTCCTGGTAGTGTAAAATCGAGAAACTTCAGCAGCTATAGGAAATTTGTTCAGATATTTCTCCATGCTTAACAAGAGAGGGTTACTTGTGCTAAATAACAGGTTGTATCAGTTCCAACGGCAGCATTCAGTCCTAGTAGCACCAGCGTCGAATGTTCATTATCACCAGACTACTATGTCTAACCATCGTCCTGGTCTGCCAGTATATGGCAATCGATTAGAGAAGGGAACTAGGACCATTCCTCAACTTCATTCATATCAGCCAATGAGACGAGACTGTTCAGGATTACATTTATATTAACCATTGCTGAGCCGCAGCCAGAGCCAGAGTATGAAGCTGAGCTGGAGGACAGAGCTGAACCTGAGACTCAGTCTGAGCATGAAGATAGCATTGTAGGTGCTTCTTTTGCTGACTACTCAAGTGCAATGCATCAGAGTCGGGTTATTACCCTGCAAGAACAGCTGCCACAGAGGAACCCTCTTGGAGAACCTGACTTCTGCATCTGGATTGCATGCCAAACTATAATCTCCACTGCCAGTGAGTTTAACAGCTGGCACGTAGGAGCACCACCTGCTTCTGATTGGGACCAATTTCTGCAGCCTGTCCCAAGCTCACTATATCCGGCGTGGATGATTCTTTGTCATATGAGGAAGGAGCATCACTGTCCATCTCCACAAGAAACTTGCTTTCTACAGTGGAAAGGTTTTTACTTATTTTGAAAAGTTGAAGTATTTGGCTTAATCGAGCATCATGATGTTTTCATGCGGAATCACCAGGATACTGGTGGCTGCTATCATGTAAAAGGTTTCGGGCAGGGAAGTGAGCCAAATGGCAGTGGCTACACTAGAGTTGGAATCAACGGCTTATTACGGATATAACATGCTGGAAAGACTTTTGTTCTGTAACCTGTTCAGCATAAAACTTACAAAAAAGAACGGATGTAACATTGATGTGTCCTAAACCATACTGCTTATTACTCAAGAAATATGAGTTCAACACAATGAAAGCAGGAACGACATGAGAATGTTTACAGGACACAGTTTGCAATTTACTTCCTAGTGGATACAACACTTGTCAATTAGCACTAGTGCCAAAACATAAGTACTTCAGTTTTCTCTTAATAATGAGATACAGTAAGAGGGCGAATTAGTACCTGATAAATCAGCCAGGAGTGCTCGAGCTGGACCCTAAAATATTTAAAATATTATTTTTCTCTTATGGATGAGTTTAAACAGTTACACGGAGTACATGAAGACTTTGGGAAGCTAACCTGCACAGTGTTGTTTGCCAGGTCCAGCATCCAAAACCCAATTATGAAGACGATAGCAGCCCTTGTGCGAGTGCCCTTAAATGTGCTGCAATTGCATGAATTGGTCAAATGCACTTTTACATGGATAAAGACAAAGGTGAAATCATAAACAATTGAGAAGTTGACAACCTGCAATGCTCTTTTGTGTCACCTAACACATAACCAATGTCTGCAGAATACCCAATTATTATCACCTATACAACATATTTAGTTTAGATGGTCATATAACCTTCAATCAAAGCCAAACAAAAAGACACGAGTTACAATAAACTTACAGAAACTGCAATCATGAGAGAGCCAATCAATATAAATGGTCTCCTTCTACCATATTTTGAAGTGCACTTATCACTCCATATACCAACACACGGTTGTACCTGAATGACAAGAATGATAACATCATCCAACCAGAAGTGAAGTATGATATCAAGATCAAGCAACTCAGCATCATATTTTGTGTATAACAAGTCCTACTAAACAATTACTCCCTCCGTCCCAAATCAAATGGCACATTTGACTTACATTGACCATGATTTAATCTTAAATTATATCAGAAAAAAAGATTAAGTGAAATTACATTCCGAAAGTTCATAAAGTGTAATTTCACAACATGAACTTGTTAAATATTTAATATTTTTCTAGTATAACGTAAGAGTAATTTGTGGTCAACGCCAACCTCGAAAATGACTCAAAACTCAAAGGTTAGAGTATCATTCAAATGGCATTGTAGTCAAAATTTTCCCCCTTTTGGCAGTTGCACAATACGATGATCACCCAAAAAAGAACTTGACATGCAACACATGATGAGTAAGTGGTCAGATAACATTGACATTTGACAAGAAAAATGTCCTTTTTTGTAAAACTGGAGAATCTCATGTGCTGTTTTAGAATTCAAATTAAAAAAAAAGGAATATATATATATAGATACATAGATATAGATATACATATATATGTATATACATATATATGTATATACATATGTATGTATATCTATATATATACATATCTATATATATATATATATATATATATATATATATATATATATATATATATATATATATATTTGGTTCACTGCTTTAGGTATTAGTACTATGGCTTTCAACCTAAACGGTTTCAATTTCAACCAATCTGCAGTTGATAGTCAAGGCCGTGTAATTAATACTTGGGCTGATATCATTAACTGCGCTAACCTTGGTGTGGAAGTTATGCATGAACGTAATGCTCATAATTTCCCTCTAGACCTAGCTGCTATCAAAGCTACAACAAATGGATAAGACTTGTTCTTAGAATTAAGCACCATGGAGACTCATTGTTTCAAGTAGGGGTACTGTATGGATTGGGACTTGTGATGCATCAAGGATAACAGCATGTAGCGGAAAAGCTAACTTGCAAAGAGCCAAATAATAAAGACAGGATTGAAATGGATACCCAGAAAGATTATTTTTTTTGTTTATTTAGAGAGATAAAAAAATGAAAGTTGTACACAAGAAATATATTAGAAAGTAGAAACAAAAGTTTAATATTTGGTTCCGTCTATTTTAGTTTCAATTGACACTCTTGAAAAACAAATAGGTGTTGGGGAGAAAAAAATATTCGCAGATGCGTAGAGATGGCCAAAATACACCAACAGCAGTGGCAGGTCAACGAATTTACGCTGAAGAAAAGAAATATAGTCTGCAAGTAATTTCAAGACCAGGTCTTAAAAAGGGGGGTAGCTTCCGCACGCAGAGCAGATTTTTTCCTATGGCTTCTAGGTCTCAGCCTGTCCCGTGTTATCCAGAAAGAAAATAAACAAAAAATTAAATAAAGCCTCAACAGCAATGGTCGAAGTAAAATTAGTTGAAACAAGACCAGCTACAGGACGAAAATCAGAATATATCAGAACGAGTAATCCTCATGCAAGTATAACTCCAATCCCATTGGCATCATCATGCTCTAGCAAATAGAACTGACTGCCTCAGAAGTCTAAAGTTCATGTTTACAAATAGACTGTACACAAGCTCCAGGAACTAACTCATAATTCACAAGCTCCAGGAATATTCTGACTGTACACAGGTTTCCAAAATATCATATACTGATGGGACCATTACAATAAGTTACTGTATATCAGTATAGCACTAAGTAGCGTTAATTACAAAGGGGTAGACTAAATATAGTTATAGTTGCTACAAATTAAAAAAGGAGATTCTATAATAAAAAGGGGAGGAATAAAATGATGAAACCGTATAGCAAGGAAAGAAACCGGTTAGTAAGCTAAAAGAATAATATTTCTATTATTTTTAAACAAATTTTCAATAAAGTAATATGCATTGCATCCACGAAACTAATTATCAGACAGGAAATGTCAACTTTCAAGGACATAGTAATCATGAACAGTATTGGCATACTAGACGTCAAGAGACACTTCTTGGAGCATTCAGCTGTGTGAGTATCACTAAATGAAATGTAACAGCACCCATCAAGCTCCATAGATAACATCAATCTAAAATAGGCTGCAGCTCGAATCTTAATAGTCTAAAAAACTAGGTATTAGCACGTACCACAAGGCCTGTTATGGGGCCACAAAGCCAAATAAAAGAAGAAAATGCATGCTCCACACCAAGTGTCTGCACAAAAAGAACCAAAAAGTTAATTAAACTTAAAATGTGTTAACAAGCCAACAAGGAGTAGGAAAATAGTATACCAAGAAGTCACATTCATTAATAGAACAGCCTTAACACAGTAGATGTACATGATACTTTCTTTATGTTAACAAAAACCTAACAAACTAACCAGAAGTCAACCAGGTATAGATACCTGAAAGAAGTATGAAACAAGCAAACTTTCCAAATTAGGGCCCATTGCCATTAGTGTTAGCCAACTAGTTGACATGATGACAATTTTAATTTCACTCAGTTGGATGCTATGCTACTTAAATCACTCCGTGCATCATAATTAGCAATTTTATAATGTCAGAAAATCTACTTATATCATCCACCTTGTGAGTAAACACAATTGATGGAAACTAGTCTAATCTTCAAAAAAAAAGCAGGATTATCCAAGTTGATCATTGACATTCTGGTAAATAAAGTTCCATTAACGAGTCATTGGTCGAATATAGTTAGGTGGTCAGAAAGCACTTGGTGACCAAAGAGAATTTTGCATAGAAGTCATATGTACATATGTGGAGGCTAAGAGACTGAGTGAAGATGGGATAACGCACAAGAGCAAGAGGAGAACACTTGCACTTGAGCTTGACTGAACATGATGCCATAATTGGTTAACGTAGCTGCCGCATCTTAGTGCAATATAAAATAGCAAGATGATGTTTTTGTATACTAATCATCATGAATTTTAAGTTTAGATTTCTTAGTTCTTACACTACATTAAATTTCCTTCATTGAAATGTGAATTTTAGAAACTTCTCAAGCTGATTAACGAAAGATTTTACGCATTGAGGATGATGCATGCCTTTGAGAAAGTTTAATGATAAACTAAATCATTTTGGGGTTAAATGAAAAAAAATATACCATGATTGGCCTAGAATCAATGATAAAGGATGCCTTAAGACCTGATCATACATTTCTAGTATTGACTATAAACTTACTTAAAATGCAAATACACCTGTTCAGCTAACCTGCCAGCCATTTCATGATATAGCAGGGGCCAAGGCCATGTCATATGTTCTGTATCCACAATTGACTACCTTTGTAACTATAAGTCGTTCACTAGAGACAATTACTGTATTCCAATGGACAATATGCATCTCCTAAGAGCCTATTTTCAAAAACTTCTAATTATTGTAAAGAGTTCATATCTAGTGGAATCAGGTGGGACGTTTGCCAAAAGGCTTGTAAAAAAGTGCAGAACAGTAAGCTGAAAGTGCAGCCGATTCTCTAGAAGAGATTTTTTTCCAGAACAGAGATAATCAAAATCTATAACAAATTTTGCAAACAGGATTCTTAGGCTATAAATAGGCTGTACTCAGTTTATTATATTATGCTGCAAACAGGAACTAATCTAAATCAGAACTCAAATGAGTTTCCATCCTTCAAATCCTGACAAAGGGGAAGCAACTATAGATAACTAAAACATGACAAACAAGCATCTACATTATCAAAAGCAATTGCATTAACCTGTCAAACCATTGAATATCAAGAGCAATTCAACCAACACTGCCATCATCTCATTCTCACCACCAACGCACTGAAACTCTAATACTCACTTTTGAAGAGACAGTTTCAAGCTATCAGAGCAACCAAATTCATCCGACGCGCAATTCTAGATACTAGGATAAAAAATCAAGAGGAAAGTTTTATATACCTCACTGAGCAATATAATACTGACACTGCATTCAAAATGCTAGTAATCACTAGTTCACTACTATCTAATAAAGCTCAAACATGCATTACTAACTAAACAATGAGACTCAAATGAGCTTATTGTGAAACCAGAAACGTCCAAAACTGAAATTATAGCTACATGTGCTATTGTTATCCAAGGTTAACTAGATTTGCTATCAACACAATCAATAAATGAACTCCATCATTTTCAGCAAGCAAAACTGAAAGTTGATTCTATCCTAATAAACACACACTAAACATGGAACAGTACCTAACATACACCAAAACGATCAGAATCCTCCTCAGTAACTTCTCGTCAACACAAATTTAACCTTAGCAAAATGCACAAAAAACAGCATCATCACGCATCTACTCAAATCAGATCACTACGCCAACCGACTACCACCAAATCCAGTTCACAGCATAACGAAATCGAGCAAGTCAGCGGTAATTACCTGAATGTACGGAGTGAGCAGCGAGAGCTGAAGCGCCCAGCCAAATTGCACACCAGCAGCGATTGTACAACTAAGTATCAACGTCATCAAGCTGCAATTCTTCTGCGGCGTGTGATGGCGATCCGAATCCGGCGATTCCAATGGTTCCGGAGACGATTGGATCTGTACACGGTGGCGTTGGTGCGAATCGTCATCGGCGCTAACGAGCTCAACCTCCTGCTTCAGGTTCTTGTACGGAACTCGAATTGACACTGCGTCCATCATGTCGGTGATTTGAATTTCTCAAGTCGAATTGTGCATGATCTGTGAGATTCTGCTGTTGATTTCGGAAATGGTGTTGTTGATTTGACGAAGATCAGTTGTGGGAAATTGGGCGGGGAGTGACGATAGATTTACTTAAAGTTAGCCATGTGGAATTGGCTTGGTTGAGTGAGGCCGGAGAAACTGACCAGAAAAGGAAAGGAATGGAATAGGATGATGGACTTGGATCATATATTCGACAATATTGGGCCGACATTAACTAATGAGTTATGAACTTAATTATGTGATTAAGTTTGGGCCTGTGTAATTGGGCTTGTTTACATAATTGTACTGTATTAGACGCTCAGGATTCCACAATCGAAATTAGGTTAGAATTTGGGTCACCAGCAACCTGCAGTGCATCAGTATCAAACTTAGAGACGTGAGGTTCCAAGGTGACACCGGTGTGGTGTCGACTGAAGGGACTATGATGCTCGAGTTAGTAAGCTTGAAGAAGATGTATATGTAAAGGAGATAGAGGGGAAAATGGTGAGAGTCGTCTTGTCCTCTTGATTTTATCGGTTCGGCATAGTGTGGATGAGTACCGTTAAGAAGCTAGTTAACCTTATCGTAGTAGGCTGGCTCCTAGAAGTAGTAAGGTGATGGAAGGTGTGGTGGATGATGGACTGATCAGAGAGCTTCAGAGAGTAAACAAGCAGGATCCAAGAGCAATAGCTAGACCATGGGTGGAGGCCTAGACCAAGGATCACCATCTATGTCCATAGCTGGACCGCCAATGTCTTTGTCCCTTGAGTTTCTTAGCCAAGTTGACTTTTTCATTGTCAAATATATTTGAATTGGACCTTAATTAGCAAGATCGTCGAGTGACTGAAACGCACTCGAAGTTATTGTGGATCAGCCGCTCGACTCTTTATACTGTGGTGTTGGAAATACCTAACATTCAGTTTATCACATGTCTATTTGGTAGAGCTTCTAAACATCTTAGTTGTCGTTGTTACGCTGTTGCACTGACATTCTTAGTTTGTGTGGATATTTCCGTGCTTTTGCGTTTTTTTTCTCTTGCTTGTACGCACCCGTTTGCAATTGATCTATGATATCTCCTTCGTGTCGTTGTTGATCCTCCATGTTCATATACATCTACAAGAATACCAAAGACCGCCACTCCTCAACTAGAATATTTGTCCTCTCCACTTCTGCAGAGTCACTGGTATGTTTCGTTCATTTAGAATTTATTACATGTACGGCTTCAAACATTATTACATTCGAATTTATACCCTGTGGATGCTAGACATTTGGTGTGATCCACCAATGCCTACCAACTCTCTACTAGTGTACGTAGTTGAATCATGAATGTTCAATCCCTACGTACCAACTCTACTAGTGTACGTAGTTAAATGAACATTTAGAAAATAAAACTTCATACTCACTTTGGAAATTAGCAAGCCACAGCAAGAATACACTATATATACAGCTAAAATATTTCCTGTCATTACTTGCCATTAGTGCATACTTCACTTGTAATTATGCTTACTATGTCATATAATTTTATTTACTCTCATATATTTTCATATTTAGGTTCAATTTTCTTTCTATTGTTGTCTTGTTTTTCGACCCACGTCATTCCTATAGTCTATCTTTGCATTTCTTGGGAATGTAGTGAGCATTAACACAAATGATAATTGCAAGTAACAAAATAAGTAAGCAACCTAAATAGTGCTACGAATTAATGAGCAAGTGGTTAATTACGACATACCTATATACATAGCTAAGTTGATGATTAACTATCATCAAGTAGATATATAGTGATTAGAAGAGCCAAAATATTTTGTGTACTACTTGTGAAGTTGTGATTCATTTTATTCTGTAACTGTCCCTTTAACCCAAGATTTATCTCGATTCTTCATATCAGAATCATATCATATCCAAGTTGGTAAGTTAATTACTACTACTTGATAAAAACATTAATACCAGAATTTTTTTTCAACAAGCAATGACTTAACGGTTGGAAACAACCATTTTTATTTACGTACTGGTTAAATATAATCTACACTATACTTAAAAACACTTTTAACTTACTAGTAGTCAATAATAATATAATACTACTACTACTACTACATCTAATGACTAGATTTAGCGCTAATGCAAACTTAACGACCCTAATATTTAAATTTTAACAGCTGATCATCTTCATTATGATTATACTAGTATTAAAGAAATACTTTTCCGAAAAGGCTACTTAATTATGTAATGCACCAAGAACTTCGGAAAGATTGATTAGCTACTAGCTAGCTAGGCAGAAGCCCTTCTATTTATTGAATAATGTATTTATTGATAATGATCATATATAGGATGATTCGATCCATAACATAGCCAAAAAGGTTTAATTAATATAATTATCAAGCGAACATTAATATTTATAGATAGGGGAGCTAGACCATATGATACAATATGAGTGTAGCAAAAGTTGGCTAGTGACCAAACCCTAGTCGACAAACGACAACGTTACGAGACGAAATGGTACAACAAGAAGAAGCTCATATATATTAAACTGCTCGATCGATCAACAACTACTTGATTCTTTTCTTTTCTCTCTTTCACATTAGCAAGCTCCTAATTACTGCTGCTTGAGCACTGTCACTGTCCGTCGACTCCAAAAGCTCCGATAACCGGTCGCTCAGATCGTCCACCTCTTGGTGCAAGTTCCGAATGTAGTTGCAAGTCTCCTGCAACACTTTTGACGCCGAAACCTGTCCAAAAAATGACCAAGAAATTCAATACTAGACACTATAATATTTAATGTCATCTAAAAATTTGAATTGAACTAGAACTATATATAGTAACTAATTGGGCCAAATTAACTTGCGTGAAATAAGCATGTTAGTCAAAAAAATGTGTCACTAGGTCCAATTTGTTGTGTATTTTAATGTTATTTCTCGCAACTATCACTTCAAAGTGTTGTTAATTTTATAGAACGAACATTTTGACGCTAGCTACTGAAATGGTGAGCACAAAACCCGTTTCGCTGTCTAAGGGAACAAGAAAGTCCCACAATCACAAGGTTCAATTCGATTAATTAATGGGTGACCATATACTCATCTATCCTTTGAAGATAAAACACAGGCCACATACTTAAAAATATTTTTAATATTTTTTAAAAATGCTAGTAAAAGAAAAGAAGAATTAGCTAGGTTGGATCGAGTATATAAATAAGGTACGTTCTCACCTTGTCCGAACGTCTGTTACGGATCTCGGGGATAAGGCGTTGCAACTTGGAGACGAGATCAGCGATCTGATCGTCGCTTATCCTGGAAACACCTGACTGCCTGGAACGTGATCTTCTGCTAGACATTGTACGTGTTGATGATTTGATTAAGGTGTAAGTTGTTGTATTGTAGCTAGTGTTCCCTTAAAAATTACTAAAATTAATGTTGTGTGAAGAAAAGAATGAGTCAGAAAGGAACTCAGAAGAATGAGTATCTATCTGTGTTTGCTGGTGTGAAGAGAAGTGTGTTTGTGTGTGTTGTTGTTGTTGATGATTTGAGTATGGGAAATGGGGTTACTTAAAAGGATCAGTAGAGAGACAAGTTATGGGGACAGAGAGATAAGAGGCATGAACAAATGTTAAGTTTTCTAAACACTTAAGGACCTGTGTTGGAGCTCATCAAGACAACTGCATGGGAGAAAGCAGTGGGCTATGTGTGTTTTTAAAAGAGAAATCAAATCTTCAAACTAAACCATTCTTTCTTTTTCATTATTTTTATTTTATTTTATATGTTTATGTGATTTTTATACGAGAGGGACACATAGAGGAGAGAGATAGGAGATCTCTCTAGCGGTGTCCTTCTACTTGCTTAGTCAATTTGCATGGTTTATCTCCAATTGGCTTCTCACACTAGCTATGTGTCCTTTTACAATATTTAACTCGATCACAATGCATACTTGTTGGATTTCTTCATGAATGAAGAGTTTGTTGTTAAGTGAAATTACCTGTAAAAATAGCATCTTGTTAAGTGTTAAGTTTCAATTTTATTATAAAGTTAAGTAGGAGGTGTGAGAAAAAAAAAGTACGAGGTGTGCAAGATTTTAATTATACTTTCCGACTCGACTTCTCAATTAAGTTTTTCTGGTTATAATCAAATTCAAAGTTGAACAGTATTAATCAGAAAAAAGTTAAATATGAAGTTGAGTCCAGGACGAGAAGTATATTTTATGAAAAAAGAAAGGAGAAAAGAAAAGGTTTCCCCAAGTAATATCGTTTCATCATATTCATTCATATTTAGAGTAAATTCATATATGAGTAAGAGTAATATGACCAAGATATATGATATGGAGGATTGGTATTACCGACTAATTAAGAAGCAAGTGGGTTTAAGAAGATGGGAAATCTTGCTTGTTCATCAGCAAACTTTGCGGGCCTATTGTGTCAGAGAGACCACGCTGGTCCATGTTATCTTGTTATCTCCTGTCATTTTAATATTTATGTACGGCCACATGAAACTATTTAACTATTCATGCCTAAATGTTTACTAACAACTTGATCCTATATATTCTTCTTTAAGAACTGTATCTCAACCTTAGTTTAGAGCAAAAAAAGGAACGTTCGACACGGAGAAATGGAATCTTAGGATTATACTATAAACTTATGTACAAAGCTGCCTTGTGAACGTGACATTTTTCAATCAAATCATCAAGAATTTACTTGGAAAATATGGAAACCATATATATATATATATATATATATATATATATATATATATATATATAGTTCTTTCCGAGAATATATAGTACTTTCATTAATCATAAGTTCATAATACAATGCGCATAGCAAATGTTCAAATTCAAACGACCTTCAACATATATAATACCTAAAATCAATATAAAAGAGATCTTCTTTTTAAAGGCGCTAGCTAGTAGCAGGTACATTAAGTACATATTTATAGGTAACCAATGCAAACAATGTAACCGGAGTGGAAAATCACTTGGTCTTGGTCCAAATTCAAAAGTGGACAGTAACATACAAATAGCAGCATAGATAATGTGGACTCATACTCGCCAACATAGATGTAAATAGGGAATTATTATTTCAAAAGAATGTGTTATTTATTTTCTTTCTCCCCTGAATACCTAATCTTCGAGCACAATATAATGCAAGTCAAACTTACGTCGTAAATTCAACTTTGTAAGACGATTAATTACCTTTGTAAAGAGTAGCCGCATTCAAGATTTAAGGGGGGTAATCACATAAATTTTGAAACTTCATGTGAAAGGGTAATGTGAGAAAATAGGAATTAGTACAAAAGTGGGAGATGGCAGGTTAGTAGTTTATATCAGTTCCTTCAAATATTCCTATCTAAATTTGAAATCGGACGAAATTTAAAGTGTATTTAATGGAACTATACAATTAAATAATTTAAATTCTATTCTACACCATGCTTAGTTTCTAGCACATTTCCTCTAAAGGTGAGAAGATCTTAAAAGATAGACTGCTATACCGGTCCCATGGGCCAGGCATGAGGAAAACTACTGATGCGTAAAATCAATTGAAATTTAAAGGTGTAATTTTGGGATAACCTGTTGACCTTTTGATAAGTTGGTTAGTAACGGTATAGGAACTGTGGAGCCATAATTGCCATATAGTAGCACAAAATAAATAATGTTTGAGGAGGTGAAGCAAATATGGACCGCCGAATATGACTTGTATCTATTTGTACTTCTCACCACTTGTTTTACTCATTAACTCATCATGTGCCATGTCCTTTAATCTATACATGCATGTATAAATATTAACGCCATATTCACAGACAATCTAGAGCATTTTTTTTTTGTTTGATACTTTTATTTTTCGAAACAATAAATAAAATTTCATATGAGTGGGACGGGTGTGACTTTTCTGTATGTCTGGAAGTCTTGATCGTTACAAGAATTTGAAGTTGAAATTATATGTAACTATTCTTTTAGATAGTCATTTTAGTAAGAATGTACTCCCTCTCCCTATGTTATTAATGGGGCTATAATTTTACCATTTTAAAAGGTTGATTTTATTAATGAAATGTTAAAAAAAGAAAAAGATAAATAAAAGTAGGTTGGGGGACGATTAATAAAGTACTCTAATTGTTGTACTTGGCCACTCTCAATGGTTAAATTTTTCGAGATGCTGTTAGTATTTTTTTTTTAATTTGAAAATTTCATTGTAAAAAGCCCCGGCGAAAAAGAAGCCAATAGATGACATATTACTGATCATAATACATACTAGTAGATTTTCATGATGTCTATATAGTTTGTAGCTCTTGAAAATCCTATGTTGCATATAACATAAAATTCCATTGTAATATCCTATGGACACTTTGAATGAAAGGATTTTCAGGGTTTTTTTAATCATTAATTAATATGGTCATTAATAGGGGAGGAATGCATTTCATCTAATTTTGCAGATAAAACACGGATGAACATGGTCTAACGACTGAGACGCACTTGTACAAAATTATTTCCCACATTATGCAATCTTTTATAGGCGTCACGTTATTAATTATTCATACAAAATATGTCAGGAAAAAATATATTTCACTAACCACTCTTCTTATTATTTATTATATATATATATAGTTTTTATATTTTTTCACTCTTTATCTTTACTTTCAATTTTATACCCACTAAATAAATTTGTCATTGTTTATTCATATTACTTAAAAAATCGCACAAAAGAATTACTCCCTCCGTTTCATTAATAACTTCATAACTTTCTTTTTTTGACGTTTCGTTAGAAACTTCCTAACCCATAAATGGAAAGTTTTTATGTTACTAACTAATTTTTTATCATATCTATTTTCTACTTTATCATCATTTTATTCAATTTCTCTCTTACTTTATCATTCAATTACAACTTTACCAACATAAACTATATAAATTAATATTTTATTAATTCTCTTTAATATTAGAGAAAGTAAGGAGTTAAAGAAGATCTTAGTGGAACCTCATAGATTAACCGCCCATGATTATTGTTACTATTTGACACGAAAATTAAAGGCAACAACTAGTAGTTGGAGCATATTCAAGTGCACAAGGATCCAAGTATTTGGTCAGATCAAACACGTGGTGTCTAGTAAACTCTGCATTTGTATTAATTTGACTCGATTCCTTGTCTAATGACTCTAATTGGTCGGTTAATTAAGCAGAAGTGAATTTAGCTACAGTACCGTCAAAATTAATGCTCCTAAACAAATGATCAAGATACCCTGCCTACCAGCCTACAAGTTTTACGGGATACGGCAAACAATAAGACAAAACTAGACTCGCCTCAATTGCAGTTATTAATCAGACAGTAAACCTAATCTGATCACGCACCTTAGAAAAATATGTAAAACAAAAATCATATATACATGCATCACTGAAAGAATGATTGGTGTTTCTTTCTATTGATTTCATTCAATATATATCATAGTTACAATATAACAATATATATCATAGTTACAATATAAGAGTGTAACTCAACTAGGATTGAGAATTCTACTACAATACTAAATATAACTAGACTAGGTTAGGAATTTACCATAACACTAACTATACTATATATTTTATTCTAATATTTACATAGTCTAACACTCCCCCGCAGTCGAAACGGGAGGTGGAAATACGTTGAGACTGTCCCGAAAATCTTCAAACAAAACTTGTGGAAGTCCCTTCGTAAATATGTCTGCAATTTGGAATCGAGAAGGAACATGAAGAACTCGAACTTGTCCTTTAGCCACCTTCTCGCGAACAAAATGAATGTCCATCTCAATATGCTTGGTGCGCTGATGTTGTACTGGATTTCCCGAGAGATAAACAACACTGATATTATCACAATACACCAAAGTCGCTGTACGAATCGGACAATGTAACTCTAAGAGCAGATTACAAACCAAAGAAGATTCTGAAACCACATTAGCAACTCCACGATATTCAGCTTCTGCACTTGATCTTGACATGGTAGGCTGACACTTAGACGACCAAGAAATCAAATTATCCCCAAGAAACACACAATAACCGGAGGTTGAACGACGTGTATCTGGACACCCACCCCAATCAGCATCAGTGTAGGACACTAGTTTGGAAAACGTGGATGGATATAAGTGCAAGCCAAAAGAAAGTGTGCCCTTGATATATCGAATAATGCGCTTAAGCGCATGGTAGTGATCATCACGAGGGCCATGCATATGTAGACATACTTGCTGAACAACATAAGATATATCAGGACGAGTGAATGTCAAGTATTGAAGTGCACCAGCAAGACTTCGAGACAGAGTAGGATCCGAGACCGGGACTGAAGTCGAACCTGCCAACTTCGGTTTGGCCTCGACAGGTGTTACTGTCGGTTTACAAGACGACATGCCAGCTCGCTCGATGATTTCTTCTGCGTATTTGCGTTGTGAAAGAAACAATCCCTGCTGATTACGAGAAACCGCAATGCCAAGAAAATAATTGATAGGGCCAAGATCTTTCATAGAGAATTCAGATGCAAGAAGTGTCATAATCGTGCGGCGAAGAGAATGAGAAGAGGTGGTGAGAATAATATCATCAACATATAGAAGAATGTATGCCATATTCGATCCATGTCGATAGATGAATAAGGAGTTGTCTGATTTGCTGTTGACGAACCCGAGAGAATAGACATAATCCACAAACTACTTATACCAAGCTCGTGGAGCCTGTTTGAGACCATATAGTGATTTGCGAAGTAAGCAAACATAATCCGGGTGAGTAGCATCCCGAAAACCCAATGGCTGATGCATATACACAGTTTCAGAGAGATAGCCATGTAAAAATGCATTCTTCACATCCAGCTGATGAATAGGCCAATGCTTAGACAAAGCAAGGCTCAGAAATGTACGGATCGTAGCCGGTTTGACCACCGGACTAAAAGTCTCTCCACAATCAATGCCAACCTGCTGGGTTTTACCGTCACCTACAAGACGGGCCTTATGCCTCTCAAAAGAACCGTCAGATTTAACTTTATGAGCAAATATCCACATAGAGCGAATAATATTAACATTAGGTGGACGGGGTACCAAATCCCATGTCTTATTTTTAATAAGAGCATCAAATTCTTCTTCCATGGCAAGTTTCCAATTTGGGTCACGAAGAGCAAAAATAGGATTACGAGGAAGAGGAGATTTTGAAACAGTGTGGAGATTGATATAATCCGGTCCAAAAAATTTTGGATTGGGGACTCGAGCACGGCCGGACCGCAAGGGCTGGTCGGGTGCATTGTGGACCGGGGGAGGGGCCTGTGGTGGTGAAGGCGGGATGTGGGCTGGCTGAGAAGAAGGGCCAGGTGACTGGGCCTGCGGATGTATGCGGCCCAGTGTTGGATTTTGGACAGATTGTCCAGGGGGCGGGATTGGAGATGACTGGGCCTGCGAATTGATGCGGCCCAGTTGTGATTCGCGGACAGATTGTCCAGATGATTTTGGCTGGGCCGGCGTGAGGCTACGGCCCAACTGATGATCATGGATGTGTGGTCCAGGAACATGGGGAAGGGAATCCGGGCTTGGCTGATTTGGAGCTGCTACTGGGTTATGAAACCCGGGTGTATGAGCAAGAGTCCGAAGCCAAGGGGAAGAGGAGTCATCATCAAGAAAACCATATGTGGAAGGGTCCGGGGAATGGGATGATGCAAAGGGAAATATATTCTCATCAAATATCACATGCCGAGAAATTAAAATTTTTACGAGAAGATAATTCATAACACTTATACCCTCGATGATTCTGCGGATATCCCAAAAACACACAAGGAGAGGAACGTGCATGTAATTTATAGATAGTGGTAGAAGGAGTAAGAGGATAAGTCCACAAAAAATTGGAGAAGTCATCTAGGAAAAGAACATAATAGCGATGTCCCATAGAACTTAAGACATGAGAGGTCCACAAATCACTATGAATAATATCAAACGGAAACATTGTTTTAGACAACGATGCATCAAAAGGCAACTTAATATGTTTACCCAAAACATAAGAGCGACAAATGCTGGAAGATAAAGACTTATTACATGCTATGCTAGAATCACGTTTAAGATAATCTAAAACTGGTGATCCTGGATGTCCTAAGCGAGCATGCCAAAGTGGTGGAGACAGAGCAGCAAAAGTGGATGGCCGGGATGTAGGAAGGGCGATGGTGGTGAGTGGGTAAAGATCCCCAGAACTATCACATCTCATAATGGCTATCCCTGTCTGTAAATTTTTCACAGAAAATCCATAAGGATCAAAATCAACCGAAACAGAGTTATCAGAAGTAAATTTGCGCACAGATATCAAATTCTTAACAAGATGAGGGGCATGCAAAACATTCTGTAAGCTGAGAGGAGGGTTTGGGGGAGGTAAAGAAGTATGACCATAGTCACGAATTGGAATAGAATTACCATCTCCTACAATAATGCCATTATTTTGATTGCTCATATTAAAATAAGACGAGAGATTACCTTTGGCGGATGTCATATGAGAAGTTGCTCCAGTATCCATGTACCAATTCGGATCCGGTTGCTGTAATGTCATAGTATGCATTGCAGTTTCGATCTCAGTTGGAGCATACTGACTCGGTGGAGCCATCGACGCCGTGTAAGCTTGTTGATTGGGTGCCGAACCCAATATTCCATAAGGATGGCGCGGAGGTGGTGCTGCCATAGGAGGACGAGCAGGATAAGTGGCGGATATGCCCGGTAGGCATGTCAAGGCTATTTGGCGTACAGCCCGCCTTGACGCTTGGCGTGCATGTTGCTAGGAGCGCTGGCACGCTGCTGCGTGCCAGAGCGCTTGTTTCCTGTGCCACCTTGCTTGGGCTTGCCTTTACCGCGCCTGTTGCCCTGTCCGGATGGACATGGTGCCATATTGGTGTCATAGCTAGCATCATGTGTTGAAGTAACCAAAGCCGCACCATTGGAAGAGTTAGATGCCATAGCTTGGAGTTCTCGTTCCTCAAGACATAAGGAAGAACGAGCGTGAGAAAACTCCGGTAATGGATTAGCATGACGTATTTGCGTGCCAACCCCCTTGTAAGCTTCCGTAAGACCGGAAACCAATTGTAACACCAAGCGATGATCATCAACCGGAGCCCCAACATTCTTGAGTTGATCGGCAAGGCTCTTAAGATGTTGACAATATGCATTCGCATTGGGAAAATCCTCCATGCGAATAGTCGCAAATTCCTGCCCAAGAGTAATTGCTCGAGACGTCTCGTGATCTTGAAAAATATCCTTCAATTGATTCCAAGCTTGCTTTGCAGTAGCATCGGGTTCAATGACGGTATTCAGGAGATCCAACGAAATCGTCGAATAAATCCATTGAAGCACAGTTGCATCAATGGTAGCCCAAAGTTCTTTTTCTTCTGCCGTAGTCGGAGGAGTAATAACCACACCTTCAGGAGGAGGAAGGATATGGTAGAGAACTCTGTGGGATCGAGCATGAATCTTGAAGAGCTCAGCCAAGGTACCATACTACGAATTTTCCAAATCCAAGATGATTGGAATATTATTGCGGATATTTGACACCGTGAGGGCTGGGTGGAAGGTGGTAGCAGCCGTAGCTGTTTTAGGGGCGGAGGATTCACCGGCAGTCATATATGCGGACTACAAAAATCACCGGATTTTTGAGGAAGGCTATATGTGTGGGAAGATCGAAATCTTGCGAGTGAGGTGATCGAAAAAGGAGAAGATCGATCAGTCCCGAAAGAACGCAGCCGTCGAACAGGAAGAAGGGAGGGGAGATCGATGTCGATCAAAGGAAGATCGATATCAGAAAGAGACAAACACGGTAGACTTAGGCAGCGGAAGAAATCGAACCTAATGTGATACCATGAAAGAATATGAGTCCGTGTCTCTTTCTATTGATCTCATTCAATATATATCATAATTACAATATAAGAGTATAACTCAACTAGGATTGGGAATTCTACTACAATACTAAGTATAACTAGACTAGGTTAGGAATTAGGAATTTACCATAACACTAACTATACTAAATATTCTATTCTAATATTTACATAGTCTAACAATCACGAACAAGTGTCAATCACGTGAGAAAAAATCGCACAAACTAGAATAAAACTGTTATTCGGAGATAACAGATTGAGCTAAAAGCATTTACCTTTCGGAGAAGGTGAAATGTTGAACAATCAACTGGGAAATATTTATTATCAGAAGTAATAATGAGAACAATGCAAAATAGCCCGGTTCTGCTTAGAAGATGATCACTAAGAACAACTAAAAGAATGAGGAAAAGACTCCGCAACCGTTGATTAGCTAGACACTGTCTTAATCTATGTCTACTAGCCATTATGTACCCGTCCGCACTCAAACACACGAATTGAGGATTTAAAACCCAAAACAAACTAACTGAAGAAGGCTTATCAATAGCATTGCTGTTAGAAATTCTACAATATCATCAACTATTGACACAACCCTGACCTCATATAAATAATCAAACATAAATATGTTTCCCATTTGTTTCTAGCTAGCATCATCACCATCCGTGTTAATTGGCTCAGTCAACGAAATGACAATAAAAATACCCTTTTTACCTTATCATAAAACATCGAAAAACACTCTATTGGTAATTTTGATATCAGTAAACTTACATATATACCCCTTGACATTAACTTGTCAAATTAACTGAAAAATTACCTTTTTTTTTTTTTTTTTTAGGAGAAGGTTGTTTCCATTCATCAAGGAATGAATACAAAGTTTTGAAACTAGCACGGTAAATCCACACCATCACAGTTGCCAGTCACTTGCCTAGACAATTCATGTGCTACCTTATTTGCACTACGAAAAATATGATGAAAAGTAATGGTAGAAAAACATTAAACCAAGTGTCTATAGCATCCACAAATGCCCCTCCAGAAGACAAGCAAGTATCGGTGGAGTTAACTGCCTTAACAGCTCCCAAACAGTCACTTTCAACAATCAGATGTGGCCATCCAAGCTCCATTGCCATCTTTACCCCTTCTAGGATCGCCATCGATTCTGCAATTTCCGGGCACATAATATGGGGAATGAAACGCTGCCTCCAGGCCAGCACAGTACCTATGGAGTCCCTCGCAATAACTCCAAGTCCCGCTCCAGTAAGATTGTAGAATCAATCGATCAAATCAACCGATTGCATAACGAATCACAGAGAATAACAATCGAACAATGAACGTAATGTAAATGAGACGAGATTTACGTGGTTCGGATTAATCAATCCTACATCCACGGAGAACAACAAGAACAATCCACTATCGATGACAGATTACAAGAATCGAGAAGCTCACAAGCAATCAACAATGGCGATTTGCTCTCTTTTCTCCCTCTCACTAGTGTTTCTCTCACTATATAACTAACAATTGATTATGATATTATTACAAACAATGAAAGGCGAATTAGAAGCCAACAGGCTGTCATGCTCTGTTTTCCCTGCTCCCAACTGTTTTTCCCTCCGCGTCACCATTTAATCTCAACCATAGAATGATCAAGATGGACGGCTCCTGTGCAATCTGGCAATAACGACTTGTTCTTCACGAATTAAGCTAAGAAACGAACTATTAATTCAATAATTCTCCACCTTAGTGAGTTTCTTGCTTCCAGTTCTCACTTAAATCAGTTCCTGAGGTTAGAACAATCCCCAAACCTGTTCCTTAAGGGTTAGAACAGATCCCCCAAACTTCTTGATCTTCAGTTCATTGTTGTAGTAGCATTGCTACACTTGTTCACCAGTTTGCAACAATACTCAAACTTCTCAAAAGTTAAAGCATCTGCAGGATTATCCAAAGTTGAGATCTTTGCCACCTTGATCTCTCCTTTATCCACAATGTCTCTGATGAAATAATACTTCACATAAATGTGTTTAGTCCGCTCATGAAACATTTGATGCTTAACTAAATGAATAGCACTTTGGCTATCACAATTCACCACAATCATATCTTGTTCAATCCCAAATTCCTTGATTATACCCTTCAACCATATAGCTTCTTTAATTGCTTATGTCAGTGCTATAAACTCAGCTTCAGTGGTTGACAAGGCTACCACAGGTTGCTGCACTGATTTCCAACTGATTGCAGTTCCATATAGTGTAAAGATATAACCAATGAGATATTTTATGTTGTCAAGATTAGCTGCAAAATCTGAGTCCACATATCCCACTAATGCATCAGAGTTTGCATTTGTGTTTCTTTCAAACTTTAGACCATGGTTTGCAGTTCTCTTCATGTATCTCATTATCCACTTCACAGCCTCCCAATGAGCTTTCCCAGCACAGCTCATATACCTGCTAACTACACTCATTGAATGAGCTAAATCCGGTCTGCAACAGACCATTGAGTACATGAGACTCCCTACTGCACTTGCATATGGGTCCTTCTCCATTTCTGCAACTTCTTTATCTCCTTTAGGACATTGATCAAGTGACAACTTTATATGTTGACCTAGAGGTATAGAAACTTCACTAGACTGATGCATGTAGAATCTTGAGAGCACCTTACTCACATAATGACTCTGAGATAGATACAAAGTTCCTTTACCAGGATCTCTAGTAATATCCATGCCTAGAATTCTTCTGGCATTACCTAGATCCTTCATTTCAAACTCACTTTGCAGTAGTTTCTTGACTTTTATCACCTCAGACATATCATTCCCAGCTAGTAGCATATCATCAACATATAATAGCAGAAATATAACTGAATCTTCTGTAGGATAAAACATGTATGCACAGCTATCATAAGAGCTTCTCAAGAAACCAACACTTAACACATAACTGTCAAATCTCATGTACCACTGCCTTGGGCTTTGTCTCAAGCCATAAAGAGATTTCAGTAGTAAACACACCTGATTTTGGTTTTTATCAGTCTTTACACCATCAGGTATTGACATGTAGATCTTCTCATCTAAATTTCCATGTAGAAATGCAGTTTTCACATCAAATTGCTGTAGATATAGATTATTGTGTGCTACAATAGCAAGAAGAAGTCTGATAGAGCAATGCTTGACCACAGGTGAAAAGATTTAATTTCAATGAAATCAATACCTTCTCTTTGAGTAAATCCTTTAGCTACTAGTATAGCTTTGAACATGATTGACTCACCTGCTTCACTAGTCTCCACCTTCTTCTTGTAAATCCATTTGCATCCCACAGTCTTGACACCATTTGGCTTGTCTACAATCTTCCGTGTGCCATTCTTGTTCAGTGATAGTAGTGCTTCATCCATGGACTTAATCCATTTTCTACTTTCACTGCAATTCACAGCTTCATGATAGCTTCTTGGCTCATAGTTCTCAATATCCTGTGCTACACTCAGGCAATAAGCTACAAAATTTGACCATCCAAATCTCACTGAGTGTTCACCAGCACCAGCTCTTTTATTCCTATGCTGAGTCAGCTTCCAGCTTCTCAACTTGCTTCCACTGGAATCTTGTTGTACTTCAGGTATATGATAGTCATCATCATCATCAGAACTTGACTCATGCTCCACCTTCACATGAGTACTATCTGTAGTAGTATGCTCAGTGTTATGATCAACATTGTTCTGATTTTCTGGTGTTGATCTATCTAGTTGAGTATCAGGACTCATCACTTGTTGTGTTATGTGATCTACAGTTGGATCATAGCTAGTAATCTCCATCTCAGACTGATCACTGGTACTTGTAATAACATTGTAAGGTGTTCTATGAGTAGCTTGACTGAGAGGCATCTCACTTTCATTAAAAGTGACAACTCTACTGATAAGACATCTCCTCTCTTCAATGTTCCATAGCTTATATCCCTTAACACCTTTGGAATAGCCCAGAAATACACATTTCACTGCTCTAGACTCAAGCTTGTCCTGCTTAACATGAGCAAAAGCAGCACACCCAAACACCCTGAGATTAGTTTAGCTAGATAACACACCAGACCACATCATTTCTGGAGTTTTAAACTCAATGGCACTAGATGGACACCTGTTAATCAGATAGCATGTTGTGTTAACAGCTTCTCCCCAGAAACTCTTTGGCAACCCTGAGCTCAACATCATACATCTAACTCTTTCTAATAGAGTTTTATTCATTCTCTCAACTAATCCATTTTGTTGAGGAGTGCCAACAACTATCCTGTGTCTCTGTATACCTTTTCTTTTACAGAAATTGTTAAATTCTGTAGACACAGATTCAAGGCCATTATCTGTCCTGAGATACTTCAACTTCTTGTTGGTTTGATTCTCAACTTCACTCAACCAATCCTTGAACTTTGAGAGAGCTTCATCCTTGGATTTAAGTATATAAACCCACATCTTCATTGAGTAATCATCTATGATGCTTAGAAAGTATCTTCCATCATTTGTGGTTTGAACTCTTGCTAGCCCCCATAAATCTGAATGCACATAGTCTAAAACACCCTTAGTAATGTGTTTACCAGACTTGAAGCTAGCTCTGTGAGCTTTTCCCATCACACAATGGTCACATAAATCCAACTTAGTGATTTTATCAGAGCCAAATACGTGTAACTTTGACAGTTCACTCAATCCTTTTTCACTAACATGTGCCAATCTCCTGTGCCATAACTCAGTGTGATTCACTTCCTTAGTCACATTCACATGGCCTGAAATAGTTGATCCTTGCAGATAGTACAAACCATTCTTCTTAACTGCTTGCAGTACCACCTTATCATTGTTTGAGATTTGTTGTACACCATTACAACCACCATACTTGTAACCTTTACTATCAAGCACACCTAATGATAGTAGGTTTCTCTTCATACCAGGCACATACCTGACATCAATGAGTTTCCTCACCACACCATCAAACATTCTAATGTATATAGAGCATATACCCCTAATTCTGCATGCATGATCATTTCCCAATAACATATCTTCACCATTAAAGAATTTCAACTCACAGAACCACTCTTTAATTGGAGATATATGAAATGAGCAACCGGAATCTAATACCCACTGACTATCACTAGAGGCACAAGAAACAACAAGAGCTTCTGCATTTTTATAGGAAGTACCTTCAACTATATCAGCTGTGTGTGATCCAGGCTTGTGTGTTGTTTTGTTCTTGAGCAATGGACAGTTCTTCTTTAGGTGACCAGGCTTCTTGCAGTTGTAACACTTTCTCTTCTCCACAAACTCAGTGTTACTTGATTCTGAATCTTTCTGGTATTTAGGCTTATTATACACCTTGTTCCTGGTGTTTGTATTCCTTCCCCACTTAGGTTTGACAGACAAACTCTCAGCAATTGCATCATTGTGAACACCAACACCAACACTCTTCTGATCCAGCTTATTTATCAATGCAATCTCCACATCTTTAGCTGTCAAATCATCAAGTTTGGCCATGGCAATTGCATCAATCCAATGTTCATAACTTTTAGGTAAAGAGCTAAGGAGAATAACAACTTTATCATCTTTTCCTAATACCATATCTCTAGATTCTATATCAGAACACAATTTATTGAAATCATCCAGGTGATCAGTTATGTTCTTATCTGGATTCATCTTGTAGTTGAAGAACATCTGTTTGAGTTTGATTTTGCTCGCAACTGTTTTGACATGATACAATTCTTCGAGCTTATCCCATAATTCCTTGGCAGTTTTCAATTTTGATGACCTCTCTCAGTGCTTTATCTCCTAGAGACATGATCAGAGTGCTCCTTGCCTTTCCAATTATGCGTTTCTTATCGGTTTCATCGTGATCCTTCGCGAAACCTTCATCTCTGAGAAGAGCTTGCTCCACACCTTGTTGAAATAGCAAGGCCTCCATTCGAGCTTGCCACAAGGTGAAATCAACATTCTCCGTTAACTTCTCAGTCTCAAACTTTGTAGTAGACGCCATTGATGCACCGATCCTCTCTGCTTTCCCCCAGACGGCGCCAATTGTAGAATCAATCGATCAAATCAACCGATTGCACAACGAATCACAGAGAATAACAATCGAACAATGAACGTAATGTAAATGAGACGAGATTTACGTGGTTCAGATTAATCAATCCTACATCCACGGAGAACAACAAGAACAATCCACTATCGATGACAGATTACAAGAATCGAGAAGCTCACAAGCAATCAACAATGGCGATTTGCTCTCTTCTCTCTTTTCTCTCTCTCACTAGTGTTTCTCTCACTATATCTGACAATTGATTATGATATTATCCAATCTCTTGCTTAACATCCAAGCTACAAGTCTATTTATATGGATTACAAACAATGAAAGACGAATTAGAAGCCAACAGGCTGTCATGCTCTGTTTTCCCTCCGCGTCACCATTTAATCTCAACCGTAGAATGATCAAGATGGACGGCTCCTGTGCAATATGGCAATAACGACTTGTTCTTCACGAATTAAGCTAAGAAACGAACTCTTAATTCAACAAAGCTGCTTCAAAATAGAGGCGTCCACATTAACCTTTATGTAGTCACCAGTCGGAAGTGTCCACTACTTTGGAGAATCCATGGAAGCTCAGACGAGTAAGGCAGATGATTTAACTTCTCCAATTCCTTATCCAGGCGGCGAATTACCTCCTTAATGTTTTGATACTTAGCTCTGCTCCAATTCAAAAGCCTGATTGAGCAATTTTCCAAGCTCGTCAAAATCTCCCCTTCCCGAGCCCATGACTCACGAATTACCTCCTGGCATTCATCCGACCGGAGCCACACTTGCTCGAATCTGAATGGCTTGGGTCTACGGTTATGTGGTGGCTGGGTATGGTTGTGTAAGTTGGGTCGATTATGGTAGGAAGGTGACCTCGACCTTCTTGTATTACTTGTGATTCACTTTAATATATTTTTTTTAATTAAATGCCTTTTATGGCTAACTCGTCAAATATTTAATAGCCTTCTTGTTTCACTCTACTATTGGTTCATTTTGATATTAAAAAGTTAAATCCATACCAAGTGACATGAACTTCTAAGAGAATATTATTTTTAATAATGCTGCATATTAGTTGTATTTTTCCCTTTATATATTCTTGAAGTATATTGAAATTATTACTTTGAGACGAGTAGAATTAATATTGAAAAAAATCATGATTTTTCTAAATGTGAGAAAAGACTAAATTCCTCCCTTATACAAGTGTTTTACATACTTTCATAGCTTAAACAAATGTAATATGATATTTTAAATTGCATAGGAAATCAAGACTTTTATGAGAGTTACTCAGATTAAAGTAAGTTAGAAGTTTGTCTATAGATTCAGAGTGTACTATATCATACCAATAGAATCAGTATGCCCATAGTCCTTGCATGTAACGATGTGTTGAGAACATGACATAATAATCCCCCAAATATGGTGCAGATGGCTCTATCATATTCTGCCGATATACATAAATCAGGTCATCTAAACGATGTTTTATATATATATATATATATATATATATATATATATATATATATATATATATATATATATATATATATATATATATATATATATATATATATTAATATATAAGGGTGATTTACATCTAGGCACGTTTTTAGATGTCATCTGAACGATAAGGTCCCCAATGTTTCACATATTACGGAGAAGCACAAATTTTGAACTGAATTAAAACATTATTTACATCGAAGTATATAAGTCAAACTTGGTGATGATTTCATAGGAGAGAGAGTGGAAATGCATTTTCTTTTTCCTTTTCTTTGAAATTTCATATTTCACTTTATTACAATTAACCCCCTAAAATTTCAAATATAATAAAAGAAACCTCAATGTTTTAAATTTTCATATTTTCCTCCATCTTCTTCTTCAACTTATAAGAAAATTTAAAAAATAAAAATAAAATTGAAAAAGGGAGCTTCCAAAACCGGAGCTTGGACCAAACTCCAAGATCGGAGCTTCAAGCTTTAAGCTCCGGCCTGAAGCTTCCATATAAGCTTCGAATTGGAGCTTCTTAGAAGCTCCAGATCTGGAGCTTGGAAGCTCCGATTTGGGAGCTTCTTGTCTATTTTAGAGCTTCCATGGAAGCTTCAATGGAGCTTCCATGGAAGCTCCCCTTTTTCAATTTTAGTTTTTTTTTTTTTAATTTTTTTTATGAAGAAGAAGATGGATGAAACTATCGAAAGTTAAAATTTTGGGGTTTAATTTAAAAGTTTTAGGAATTATATTGAAGTATTATATGTCTATATTGTAAAATGCAAAGTATTTGAGACAAATGTGTAATAAGATGGAACTTGTATGTTTAAAGAAATGTTTAAATAGAGGGGCAAACTAGACTTTTTGTCAAAAGTCAAACTTTATGCTCAGATTGGACTTCATTATAAATTCTGAAACGTTAGGGACCTAATCGTTCACAGGGCATCTAAAAAGGTGGATGAGTGTAATATTCCCATATAGAATGGTAAAGTGGATATAGGACATGCTTGTTTGAGAGCATGCTAGGGATCGACTCCTTCAATCTCAATAAAGATGGTGAGTTGGAAGAAGGGGAGCAGGTTCAATGGACTCATTGATGAAATTATCCAGAGAACGAAGGAATTGCTCGGGCTTGTAGCTCGGAGATTTATATAGGATGTTTGGCATATAACTTTAATTGACCGGATTTTAATTGAGTTTTAGTTGATGAATGATAACTAAATTTTAATTGATTTGTGAAAAAAATGTGTTTTGGATATTAGTTAAAATTTTATGAAAGTGTAGAAGTAAATTAAAGTTGCAATCCAAAGAGAAATACGGAAGATCAATTAAAATCGAACATTGTAGAAGTGAATTAAAGTTGGAATACGGAAGACTCAATTAAAAATCGAGTCTAAATTGCGTGCCACACATTAATGATTCTGTTTTTCAAGGGAATTGTTGGTTGTCAATCAAAGGCCTAAATGGCTACATCCAGGGGCGGATTCAGGGAAAAATTTAACCATGTGCTAAATAATTTTTTTAGAACTAATGTATCGATTAAAAAAAATTAAATAGCAATCCCTAAAATAAATAAATAAAACTCAACATCATAAGATGCCATGCCAAAATATTAACTACATAATAAGTTTTAATAGCAAATCATAAGATACATGATACTTCCAAATTAGAGTACGCAAAGTTGGATCCCGTTCTAGGCAACCAATATCAAATTCAACTCTTTGATGTTTACATGGATGATCATCATCAATTATAGTATCATCATTGGAAGTAGGGGTGTACATAAAAAATAACCGACCGCCCCGCCTGCCATTTCGCCCGCCAACTACTCGGTTATCGACGTTTTGCCAAAAACATACGCTTTAAAATTTGCCATCCGCCTTTAAGTAGCGGAGGTGACGGTTGGCAACCGCCAACCCGCCCGACCCGCCCGCTGGATATGATATAGTATGTATTTTTTTTAATATAATAGATTAATAGATAAACTAACAAAACCCAACTCCATTACTCCACTAGGTTTCACTTAATTTTTTTCCAGTTTCTAACTTTCCATCTAGGTCTTCTCTTCTCCTCTACGCCGACTGACCCAACTCCACCACACTCCAACTTTCCAATTTATGTACTTAGACTACTTGTATTAAAGTTTAGAATTGTGTTGATGTTTCCCTTACTGTTGTGGGTCAGTTTATTGAGCTTATAGAGTCTAATGTCTCTTTCTTTAATGCGTCATATATGTCCTTGTTTTGATGCGTTAAACCGCCAATAACCGCCCGCGTACACCCCTAATTGGAAGACAAATGACGCTTAGCATTTGCAATGTCAATATTAGGTAATGGAGTCTCCTTCGAGTTTGAAGTGTTGACATTAGATGATGAAGTCTCGGGCTCCTTGTTAATCGATGGTTCACCACTTTTGAAGAAAGATTTAATTGATCCATTGCCAGTTACTGGAACTTTCTTCTATCCTCTATCTTTTTTCTTCATCCTTAAAATTTAAAATGTTCTAGTCACATACAACAAGATCAAGGATAGCATAGCAATAAAGTAATAAAAGTTCACATTACAACACCAGTTGGTTGTTTCAGTACAGTAGAGACATAGCAATAAAATAAAAAAGCTCACCTTACAACACCAGTTGGTTGTCTCATAACATTAAAATAAAATAAAAAACTCACATTACAACACCAGTTGGTTGTCACGTAGCAATAAAATAAAAAAGCTAACATTACAACACCATTTGGTTGTCTCATAGCAATAAAAAAAATAAAATTACAACATCAGTTGGTTGTCTCATAACAATAAAATAAAAATAACTCATATTACAACACCATCAGTTGGTTGTTTTAGACAATACAGTAAATACATAGCAATAAAACAAAAAACTTCAACCAAATCCACCATTCAAATAAACATTAGAAAATAAACTCAATATAAACAATAAATTAAAGCATCCCCAAACAACCAAACTCAATAATTAGCATACACTGATACACACACCTGTCATTCACGAGCAGCAGCAGGGGCAGAGCCGTGGAGGCGCGCAGCGGCGCAGCAGACGCAGAGCGGACTGCGGAGAAGGAAGATTGGGCTGAGCGGAGCAGAGGAGCAAGAGCAGATGCCGGGACTGGGAGGACTGAGGAGCAGATCGGAGAAGAGAGCTGAGGCCGAAGAAGGAAGATCGATTGGGCTGATTGCGTTTCACTTTCTGTCTTTCTGAAAGTGACCTAAACAAGAGGGATAAATTCGAATTTAAAAAAAATAATTTTTTTTCTTTTGGGTGGACCCCGGGCTGTAGGCTGGGCTTGCCCAGGCAGTGGGTCTGCCCTGGCTACATCCTAACACATATTGATAGAAGTCCATCTCATCTAAAAGTTCGAATATGTAAATATGTGTAGAATATAATTTATGTTAATTTTCAAATACTTGGGTATAAATAAGATTGAACTTCGACTTCCCAAACTTAATTTGGGCCTGATAGTCTGCGACTGCATGTACTGATGTCATTTTCTGCTAGCTCTTCATGTTGTTTCCCTCTTTCCTTGGTGTGTGTTTGCATAATCATGTAGACAAGTCAATATAGAGATAATAGTAATACGTAGTACTGTAGTATTACATATTTTCCCTTTAATAGATAGCTAGTTCGTGAAGAAATTTCCATTTGTGCTAGTTGCTCTTGACTGGTACAGTCTGTACAGAAACAGAACATTGGAGATGCAACTAACAATTCACAACTAGTGCACATCAACACACTCTGTTAGTATTAAATTAGTGAATCTAATGATTTCTCATTCATTAATTTCATCATATAGTATAGTGTACGTCATATCATTATATTCCAGTCAAGTTGCCTAATGATATAGTATAGTATCTCGCTCGCAGTACCAGACACAACATAAACAAAGATACCTTCTCAGTTTTCCTAAGTTCTACAAAATGGACAAGATCCAAATATATGTACGGAGAGTTGGCCAGCCAGAGATCGAAACGACCCTTTCGCAGAACTACTTTTATGTTTTTGTAAGAAAACAAAACGGGAGCCTCCTAATTAATGCTCTGCATTACCTGTTCTTTTAAGACACCTTGTCAATGAGGAATTCAAAAGAAGAGTACCCCAAAGCATGATCCCTGAAAACTTCGTGATAGAATTCAATCTTATTTAAAAAGCCCGAACTTATAGAGAGGTGTATAATCTAGTCATTTTTATATTAACACTTCAATACTCCCGCACTCGTAGCCGATTTCAAATTCTTTTGAGAGACAATTCGAGTGAGAATTTAATATGAGGCGGAATTTATCTCCGTGGAGATTCGAACCCATGTGGGCGTGAGCCAGAAGCTCTGATACCATGATAAAAATTTCATATGATCATCTAAAAGCTCGAACTTATATAGAGGTGTGTAATCTAGTCATTTATATTATAACTCCAATACTTCACAAAGTGCTACAAAATATCATGTGTATGATTGGACTAAGGCTATGTTATCTTCATCTGAAATTTCATTAATTTCGATTCGATTCATTCGATTCATTTAATTATTTTTATACTACAATTCAGATCGGCCTGCTTCGAGAACATAGCCTAAATTCATTAAATTCATCTGAAAACTCATTAAATTCAGTTCAGTTAATTTCTACTTCATTGTTTTTTATATTACAATTCGATTCGATTCGAGAAGCGATCGATTCATTTTAGTTACATTGACGAAGAAACGAGCTTAAGTCGACAGATGTTCTAGGCCAGATGAAAAGTGGACTGACCGAATAAGGCTCTGTTTTCTTCACCTGAAAACTGAAAACTCATTAATTCCAATCAGTTCATTTCATATCAGTTCAGTTCAGATCTGCTTAGTTGAACTTTGTACTATACTTTAGTTCAGTTTGTTCAAACGGAGAGAACAGAGCCTAATTCATCTGGACAATTTCATGGATGGGCCTGGATGTTTTTGAGCTTATAGGAAGAAGATTTTTTATTAGATTGGAAGAGATCTTGAAGGCTTGAAGAGGAAGAAAGCAATTTTTAAGTAAGGAAAGCAAATACTTGAGAGGTTTTATGAAAATCAATATCATTCTTGTGCTCTGAGTATATGGCAAGCAACGAACCTATAAGCTGCCCTTTGTGGTCGACTTCTATAGTATAAATATTCAAGGAAATTCATGGGGAGACCTACTTTCGCCTAGAAACAAGTCTTATGTTGCCATTGCCATTAGGTTTCTACTAACTTAAGATTGCCCTGAGTTTAACAAGTTAGCATAGTTGGTTTTGTAAAATCATCTAGTTTTGCAGATTGAAGTTTCATTCAAGTGTGAATGATTAAAAGTAATTTTTATAAATCTACTTTTCTCATATACCTGCTAGAAATATTACATTGGTCTTCAGTTATTTTTCACTACCTTTCGTATTTATTGTTGATCATTATCATATGTCGTTGTTGTCAACATTGACGTACATACAACATTGTTGACTGTTACATATCTAAGTTCTAACAATAATTCTATCACAAAGCATTATTAGATGCATTATAAAAGGTACACGACTCATATTTGGAAGAAAATAATGCTAACTAACAAAGATATATACGAGTATATATACATGTAATACCTCGATCACACTAGTCGATTAATATCAGGTATTTCGAACCAGTGCTATGAAATTAACATGATGACTTCTGACATAAAAATCCAAATGATGCAAATATATAAATATGGCATGTTGGCATTCATGTGGGA
Organism: Plantago major; assembly: GCA_026545765.1. Taxonomy (NCBI): domain Eukaryota; kingdom Viridiplantae; phylum Streptophyta; class Magnoliopsida; order Lamiales; family Plantaginaceae; genus Plantago; species Plantago major. Next base: position 27,294,323 of record CM048839.1, on the reverse strand, counting down.
TGGTACAAAAATGGAATTTTTTTACTATATTAACCAAGCGAAGGAAGGTATGTAAAAATATTTAAAATTGGTAATTTAGATTTTGTGTAAAATAATTATAACAAGGCAGATGAGTAGTTAATTTGTCAGCCATTCCCAAAATACACGTTCAAGCTGACTGGTCAGGTCACATGAGCAGGGAATCATTAGCATTTAGCACGTTTAATTAGTAAGTAATTCTATTTTGATCAGCATTATTAGTTTACTAAGATCTTTCTTGCTGACCAAGAACATGCAAGATGACCCAGCATATGGAAGAAGATCTCTAGAGTTTGAGCAGGAGGCCATATCTGAGCTGTAAAACAGAGTTGCATTTGTACTATTAATAAATCAACCTTAAAAATCATACTTGCATTTGTACTTTCGAATCTTTTCTTTTTGTTAGAATTATACTAGTATCTGAAGTTATGGTGCATTATTGAAGAAGTTAGATCACAAGTTCACTTAATTGGCCGTTTAGGCATTTTACAGATTAACTTCAGACCTCTTTTATAACTATAATAGAACATGCGAACACGTTATGCGTGTTATTGTGACATTTAGTTACAAATAATACAAAACCTATAAAAAGGTAAGTACTATCGTTATTTCTGATAATGAATTGTCTTTTTTCGAGTTGAATTAGGTTTTGAGTTAGTGCGATTGTGGCATTTAGTTACAAATAATACAAAAACTATATAAAGGTAAGTACTATCGTTGTTTCTGATAATGAATTGTCTTTTTCGAGTTGAATTAGGCTTTGCGTTAGTGCGAATTGATTTGTTTCAATTTAATTAAAGAAGACTGAGAAGAATTATTGGTTATTGTTGTTGTTGTTGTTCTTTTTTTTTTTTTTGAACTGTTTTTGTTGTGGTTGAATTAGGGATTTGAATTTAATTGAAAGTAGACATATTGAGTGTTTTAATGATGAATTGATTCTGTTGGGGTTGATTTAGGTTTGGAATTTAATTGTTGAAGACAATTTGAGTTTTTTTAATGGTGAATTGATTTTGTTAGAGTTTCATTAGGTTTTAGAATTAGAATGAATAAAATGTATTGGTTTTTTTTGTAATTAAAGTCTAATTTACATATATATTACAAATTGGTTCAATTTAACTTAAATTACGTACTCAATTGCACAACTCCAATAGTTGTCCACTTATATATATATATACCGTAACTAGAACGTCAGAACACGCTACGCGTGTTATTGTGGCATATAGTTATAAATAATTGATGAAATATATGAATGTAAGTAATATCGTTGTTTATGATAATGGATTGTCCTTTTTTTGGGGGTTGAATTAGGATTTAGGTTAGTGCGAATTGGTCTGTTTTAATTCAATTGGAGACGATTGAGAAGAAAGATTGGTTATCCTTGTTTTTTACGATGAATTGATTTGGTTGGGGTTGAATTAGGACTTGAAATTTAATTGGAGAAGACATATTGAATTTTTTAAAATGATGAATTGATTTTGTTAGGGTTGCATTAGGGCTTGTAATTTAATTGAATTAAATAGATTATTTTTTGTAACTAAAATCTAATTTATATACTTATTACAAATGAATTCAATTTAACTTAAAATTTTTAAGTACTCAATTGCATAACTTCAATAGTTGTCCACTTATATATATATATATATATATATATATATATATATATATATATACTGTAATAACATCGAAAATAAAAGGATAAAGTAGGTAGATGGGTTCTTCTACGGTCAGACAGGCTTCGCTCTGCCTGACAACATGCAATTGAATATACACCATTAGATAGATCTAACGGTCCATATCAAATCGCCTTTGGCGACAAGGCGATCGCCCTATCGCCTTTTGGCGACAATACAATCGCCTTTTGCCTTATGAATATTTAAAAATAAAAAATACAACCAGGGATTGAACCATGGTCATGACTCTCATCAGCAAGTTAATCTACAACTCGGCCATAAATAATTTGTGTCTAAATTTAGACTATCATCGTATTGATTATAATAATAATTGGTATCTTTTAATTAGGGCTTCGTTTTTATCAAAGGCTAATCCGTTTTTAACACCTGCGTTTTTCATGACTAGGCCATTGTATGGATTCAATTTCATATCCTAATAAAATTTGGTGGTATATTTGAAGTACCAAGTACCTTTAAAATTTAAAATTTTTGAATTTTTATTTATTGACATTCAACTTTTTACATTTAATAAAATTAAATAAGTTACATAATTGAATATATATTATTTCATCAGTCCCGTATTTCATTTATTTTTTTGATTTTTTCAATAAAAATTTGACCATAAGTTAATCGTAATCATGTAGTATGATGATTATAAATAAATAACATATTTTTTAATTATGGTCTAAATATAGGGGTGAATTTCTTCTGGTCCCCTTAATAAAGTTCGTAATAACATATTAGTCCCTCACATTTGAACAATAACATTTTAGTCCAAAATCAATTTTTTTGCGTTGACCAGCCAGAAATTACATTTCCACTTGGAATTTCATTTCAAATTTTACACATTAACCCCTGTAAAGTTCATAAAATATCAAAATTGACCCAAACTAATTTTACTCTTTCATTTTCATCTTCTTCTTCATCAAACCTTTTATCCTAAACTATTCTTCATCTTCTTCTTCCTCAAAACATATTTTTTTCCTATCCTAACACATCAACAAGAAATTGGTTGATTTCTTCTTCATTATAACATATTTATTGAGTTCCCTAATTCTTCTTCCTCTTTAACCCTAAATCATAATTTTTTTAAAAAATAATTATTTCACGATTGATGGAGCTTCAGCTGCATCAATGGAGTTTTTAAGCTCCATGGTGCAGTGGAGCTTGGAGCCCGAATTGGACACAGATGGAGCCCAATTCGGGCTCAATTTGTGAGCTCCATTAAAGGAGTTGTTCGAGCTACATTATGGAGTAGAACAACTCCATTATTGGAGCTGTTCGAGCTCCAAAATATGGAGCTTGAACAGCTCCATTCCATTAATGGAGCTATTCAAGCTCCATGCTCCATAAAAATGGAGCTTGAGCTGCTCCATTAATGGAGCTTGAAGCAGCTCCATTAATGGAGAATGGAAAAATAAAATTTTAGAAGGAAGAAGAATGAGGGGAAATATTTAGAAGGAAGAAGAATGAGAGGTTATAATTGCAATTTGTTTTTGGTTGAAATTGAATATGAAAAAATAATTATGGGTTGATTTGGAATCATAACAAACTTTAGGATATATATTGAGTGTGAATTAAAATAAAAGGGGTCAATTGCAATTTATTTTTTCAAAATCTAAATATGAAAATAAGTAAAATCATTTTAATCATTATCCACGTAGGTATTTATCAGCCACGTAGGACAGAGGCGTTGACTTTTGGACTATAACGTAATTGATTTATGAAAGTTGTCTTGTGATGTTATTGTTCAAATGCGAGGGATTTTCTTGTTAAATGGGTGTTTATTGGGGGGACTTGGTGTAATTTCCCTTTAATTTATAGTGAGACGGAGGTTAAATAATCAACAAAAATCACATTTGATCAATTAAGGAAAAGTCTAATAATTTGAATCCGTTTATCCGCATGTGCGAATCGGATCGATCCGATCCGTTAGCTAACGAATTCGATAACGCATACAACTTTTTCATATTCGTAAGGAGCGGATCGGATATGACTCTTTTTACATGTTCCCATGCCCTTGTATCTATATACACTTGTAATTTAGTATGGTACGTTGCTAGTTGCATAATTTGGTAACTTAGACTCACGGAGTTACCTTTTATTGTGTATTTTAAATATTCAAACCTCTAACATTGTTCGTTGTTAACGTTTAGATATTTTTTATAAGTGACTAATTATGCAAAACATTTTCTTTTATAAATTTGGCGAATTAATCCAGATTTGCACGGGTTGATTGGCAATTCAATCCGTCCATACTTGATCGGATAATGGATAAACTTTTTCTTCATCAGTTTATACGGATATTTGTTCAACGGATAGAATATGATATGTTGTGCACCCCTGAGGAGAACCCTATTTGCTCGAACGATTTCAACAATATCAATCGATCTAACTACATCATCAACGATCCATTAAAGTTACAATGTGTGAATGTTAATATCTAACATTTTGATTATTCATTCTCATCTTTCTTTATTTTATATCGATATATTTCTAACAACATCAATGGTCAATCAATCAGGAGAGCACGAATTTTCATATTTTTCAGCACGGATTTTCAGATCCTCACGTAAATATCTATCGGAAAAGCGGAGAATTTATGGATAAGCATGTATAATATTAAGTTGTAAATATTTTAATTTCATACAATTTTAAATTTCAAAAAGAAATTCTATGTGTTTGGTATTAAATCAAGTTGAGTTTATTGAACTTGAATTGAGTTTGGCCGAAAAACGTATTTGACATTAAACTCGACACTATACTACTCATTTTGTTTAGTGCCAGTGTTCACAAAATTGAATTTACTTTACGGATTTCTACATAACCAATTCAAATGTATGCAACAACATAAGAAAACATCTAATAAAATAATACATAAATTTTAAAAACAAGTATAAACCAACTTTACACATATTGTGTAATTCAGATAAAGAAAACTATACAATTTTTTAGATTAACATGAAACATGTACCACCTAATATTATACACAAAATTAAGGTGAAATTTCATATATACTCTCTCTCCCTCCCTCCCTCCCTCCCCATATATATATTTCTATATTGTTGCAACAAATATTCAAATTGAGATATTTCTCCAAGTGGTTAGTGTTCCATTCTATAATCAAGTGGTCACATGTTTGAATCTCATTAACTGCCTCACTTTATTTTTAATATAAAGGGCTCACACAAGTGCGGGCTGGGCGATAGAGGCCCAAGTGGTGATCCGGGCGGGCTTAAATTTCTGACTGGGCCGAGCCGGGCTAAAAATACCGGGCCGGGCCTGTGTGGGAGCCCTATTACAATGGCCCGACCCATCCAAAATATATTGTAATTTATTTTAGTTTTTAAGATTAATTTTTATATTTACTATTTCGTATTTCTAAATTTATTATTTAATGGACATTTCAGTCTTTTTTACATTTAATGGAAATAATAAAATTTAAAAAAGTAAATTATCAGCGATACCTGTTGTCAGGCAGGGCGAAAGCTTGCCTAACGGTAGAAAAGCCCTAGTTAGATAGTTAGTTATACAAACTCCATCTATTATTAAATTGTTATACGAATGTCCTTCACATAGAGTTTGAAATTGGTCATTTGTACGGGATCAGGAAGTATTAGAAAAGTAATACGGGTGACCAGATTTCACAACACTCTATAAGTACAAGCTTTTAGATGAGTACCATAAGCAGATGTCAGTGTTTCATAAATTAGTACCATAAGCAGATGTCAGTGTTTCTGTTTCAGGATCGTATCCCACTGTTAGTACCTCCAACGCATAATTAAAACTATAAACTCGTTAGATACCTTACAAAGAGGTTGAAATGAGCTCGTGGAGGGAACTTGTTGGAAGGGGCTATCAAATTCAATGATACAATCAAATATGGTGGTAAAAGATGAGCATCCTTTTGATTTTGAGAAATACTTTGAACGAAAACCCAGGGGGCCGGTGCTAGTCACGCTGACGGAATTCTCCTCAGAGTTTTAGGTGATTAATCCTTGACATAAAAAGGAAACGAACATGTTAATTAAGACATTCGAGGTTTGTTATGAATTTATTAGACGGTGGATGTGCTATCAATGGTAACACCCGTAAAGTCGATTTTTCCACTCTCCATTCATTTGTACTCTATGAATCGTCAATCTTGTGTGGCTGAGCAAGAAAAATATTAGTATTTCAATTGTAGTCAGTAGTCACTATACTTCTCGCAACATCTCCATGCAATAAAATCAGAGTTTTAGACTTAAAAATTACGTAAGGTTAGGTTCAAATATGGAGAATAGGAAAACCAACTCTAGTGCTACTACTTTCTTTCTTCAATATATCATAAATGCGCCTCCATGGTTCGTTGGTTCATAAATTGCGAACTAACGGTATGGTATTTGATTCATAGGCGTCGCAATATATCAATTCATGGTTTTGTTTAATTGTTGGGTAAACATTGTATCAAACATGATTCATGCATAGGCATCGCAACCACATATATGAGAATTCATGAATTTGTTTAATTATTGGGTACTAGAATTTTGGGTCACACGCGTACGCGTGTGAAGATTATTATTTTTGTGAAATTAGGAGATAATTTCATAATATACTATATATGTGGCTGTTTGGTATAGAATTAAAAAGATTAGTTGATGAATCGTAACTGAGTTAAAGTTTAGTTATATAAAATGGTACTCTCTCCGTTATTTTTAAAGGTTTACATTTTGAGGGTTTTTTTTCAAGTTTAATGTTTACTTTTTTGAAAACTCACTATCTACATTTATTAATTTTTTAAATACCCCATTTCATACTTTATCATTTTATCTCCCTTACTTTTTTCTATACTCTCTTAATTTTTACCATCTACTTGCTATTTTATTCCATTTCCTTAAAATCCACACCAGACCAAAATATAAACCTTCTAAAAGATCGGAGGGAGTATTTGGGATAGAGTTAAAATATTATATTACCATAGTTTATAGGTGTGTAAGAAAAAGTGATGCGTAAGGATGAAGCGGTGGATTTAATTTTTTTTTTGGTTATTTGGTTGGTTTTGGTGTGGGTTGATTGGTTTAAGATTGTTAGTATAATTGAAAAAGTAAAGAGGTTGGATTGAAAGTGAAGTAATTGTAGAATAAAGATTGACTTAACAGATATGGTTTTAAATCTCATGCCAATTTTAGCTTAGTTTTTCAAGTTTAGTGAAACAACAAACACCCTGTACATTTTTGTCTCAATAGTTCAAATCTCCTACTGGTCTCAATAAGCCCATTGATATTTACATCATATATCTACTTTTACACTTACCAATTTATGTAATCAAATTATGATATTATTTGTTTGTGTAGTCATTTTTGAAGATTACCAACCAAATAAAAATTTGGGATAACACTAACATACATATATGATGGGCAAAACATTAGTGAAAGATACAGAGAGGGTTTGTGTCACGCCCCAAAACCAAATCACTTTGACGTGACTGGCCGTCTATCGTGAGATGGGCTCACGTCAAGACGAAGCCTTACCTTAATCCTCAAAATACATAAATTATCTTAGAGTGGTACAACAGAGCATCTAAAATCTCATACATAGTAATTACAAACGATCCTCAAACGGTCACAACAATCATACTAGTATTTCAAGTCATCCTGTACAATACAAATCTCATAGTACGCAACAACTGGTAAATAATCTCCATAGAATCCAACATCTGTCTACCGGGTTCAACTCCAATGTACCATCAATCAATGTCACTTCACTCTGAAAGGGGTGTAAGGGTGAGCTCCTGGCACTTTTACCAGGATCAAGTACATATGAAAAGTTTACATATATATACACACCATTTTATATCAAACATAGTCGAAAATCATTTGCATGGAACACATGTCACGATACATAATTCACACGTTTAGCTCGAATCAGACATACACTATGGCCACACAAACCGTGGTGGCATACATGCCGGCTTTCACATAACATATCCCCTAACATAATATGGGTCACACACATAACACTGAGAGTACTCTAAAGCACGACAATCCCTCGAAAGGGTCACACACTTCATAGGCATATCGATGAGCATAAACGTACACATAATCCATGCTTTCACAAAATAGCTTTCGCAAATCGCACACACAACAAATACATTTTATGGGTACATATACTTGATCCTTTTCAAAAGACTATTATATCAAGCTTATTACTTGATATAATAACCACAAGTAGTTTGTCAAATCATACAATACATACATATATTATAACAATAAAATAGAAAGCAAAAGTGTCAAGAGTTCCCCTTACCTCAAGGTCGATATGAATCCAACTTAACATAGCCAACCACAAAGCTCCAACGTGTACTCAAATTCTCCAAAGTCACCTTAAACCATAATCCTCCAAAACACCACATGCTAACTCCGTCTAGTCTCTACTCCGGTTTAATAGGTTGTAAAGGGGAAATTGGATCACAAGGGCAAAACACTAATTTATGGAGTTAGGAAAAATAGGTTTAAATGGTGGAAGGGCACAATAGTAATTCTGCATCGACCAGGGGTAAAACGGTAAATAAAATGTGCCAGAAAGGGATTAAAAATAAATCTGGTCATGGCTGGGTTCAAAAACCTATGACCTATAGGTCTACAACAATGCTTCCAACCAACTGGGCTAGAGGACAACCTAGTACTAAGTAAATGTCTCCAATGGTAACAAGGTTATTTACTGTCTGGGGCGGATTAAAAATAAATAAATGGGCGAATTACCTATGGTTCCCCTTAAATTTGGCCCAATTACAGATTCGTCCATAGATTGACAACAATTACATCCAAGTCCAAATCCCCATTTTTGAGTTGACCAAACAAAAAATAAAGGTAAATTAAATTAAATGAACTCAATTGCAATTTACAAGTTTCATTTTATTACATACTTGACTCAAATATTTTAGAACTTACAAAAATAACCACGAATCTTATTCTCCACCACCACCACCACACCACCACCACCACTACAAGAATTTCCGGATTTAGAGACGGAATTTAGCAATGGATTTTATCCGTCGCTAAATAGTGACGAATCGCTACTTTTAGCGACGGATTGAGCAATTTACTCAATCCGTCTCTAAATAGGGACGAATTAACTATCCGTCGCTAATTAGAGACGAATAAATTTATCCGTCTCTAATTAAGTTGACCAAAAAATTAAAAAAAAAGAAAGAAAATTTAGCGACGGATAGATTTGTCCGTCACTAATTAGTGACGGATAAATCTATCCGTCGCTAAAACCCTAATATACCCACCCTTCCACCAGATCCAGATCTGCTTCCATTCTTCCACTGTCTCCTTCCTCCCTCTTCCTCCACCACCACCATCTCCCTTCCTCCACACCTCTCCTTCCACCACCACTACCTGCCTTCCTCTCCTCCACCACCCGCCTTCCACCTCCACCACCACTACCTGTCTTCCACCACCACCCGCACACCTCTCCTCCACCACCACTACCCGTCAACCACCACCACCACCCGCCTTCCACCACCACCACCACCACTGCCTCCCTCTCCTCCACCACCGCCCGCCTTCCACCTCCACCACCACTGCCTCCACCACCACCCGTTCTCCACCACCACCCGCACACCTCTCCTCCACCACCACTACCCGTCAACCACCACCACTGCCTTCACCACCCACCGTCCACTCATTCCTCCGACCAGATCCGACGTCCCAGATGCAACAAGATCAAGATCTAGTTTTTTTTTAAAAATTTTTTCTTATTAATTTTGTAATTTCTTCTTTGTATTAATTATTAAATGTTGTATATTGTATTATTGAATAATGAATATTGTATGAAATTTTCGATTTATTGTATTGTCGGTTTATCCGTATTGTATATTTGTATATAATTGTCGGTTTATCCATATTGAATATTCGTATAAAATTATCGGTTTATCCGTATTGAAAAAAATTATCGGTTTATTCGTATTGAATATTTGTATAAATTTTTCAATTTATCCGTATATCCTGCAGATTTTTTTTTTAAAAAAATTTTAGCGACGGATAACTAATCCCCCCGGCCAAATTAGAGACGGATAACTAATTCGTCTATAAGTGCACGACTTAGTCAACGGAATTAACCGTCGCTAATCCATCGTGAATTAGATTTATCCGTCTCTAAAAGCTTTGCGACGCCCGTTTTAGAGACGGGCGTCCTATCCGTCGCTACGGATTTAGCGACGAATCGGGAGGCTTTTAGCGACGGATAAATCCGTCGCTAAAAGCCTATTTTTTTTGTAGTGACCCACACCCATCACTACAGGAAAAGAGCTTCCATGGGCTTCCGCCATGGAAGATCGAAGATCTGTAAAAGAGCTTCCATGGCGGAAGCTCCATGGAAGCTCTGTCCACCATGGAAGCTCTTAACAGAGCTTCCATGGCAGAACCCACCACTGTCGGAGCTTCCATGGCGGAAGCACTGCTTCCGCCATGGAAGCTCTGGCATTGGTGGGTGGTGGTGGTGATGGTGATGGTGGTGGTGTTGGCAGTGGTGGTGTTGGTGGTGGTGTGGTGGGTGGTGGTGGAGAAGGAGGGTTAAAATTTTAATAAGTAAAATTTTTGGGGATCTTTTTATAAAATTAAAAACTGATAGGGCTTATTTTGCAATAAGCTAAAACTAATGTAATTATAGAATTATAAAGAAAAGATAAAATAGGAGAAAAAGTTGACTTTTGGGGTTGGATGTAATTGTTAGAATTCTCCTTTGTAAAAAATGGGTTTATCTGTAAATTAAGCCAATCTGGGGGGAATCTGAAATGGAGGTCAATTTAAGGGGTAGTATATGTAATTTTCCCTAAATTTTGCTAAATTGCAGTGAAGTTCCTGGCACCTTCAAATTCTCAAAAGCAGGGTTTTATACTTTTCGAAAACCTCATATCAGTCCCTGCAACTTACAAAACTTCACAACTCGAATCAAACTCCTCCAGATCGAAGCTAAGGCAATACCAATCGAACCCCCATCAATCCCTCCAGTCAAATCAATCGGAAAACAGTCCAAAACTTCACAAATCAGTCCAAGAATTTTGCGAAATCGGTCTCCCTATCTCTTGTTTCTGTTTTGCGATCCATAACCCTCAATCTTCAATCGATTTGTTCCAAACCTACTCGATTTCAATCATAAATCCGGTTGTACTCTCGTATAAATATCAAGATCGAGCAATAACATGATCTAACGGAACGAGAATGAGAAGAAGAGAACGACATAAGGAAAAGGATGAAATAAAGAAGAAGGAAAGGAAAATAACTAGGATAAACCCTAAAAGTAGTATTAACCAACTGAACTTGGACTTTTCAATAATTGAGCTTATGAATCCAATTCACTTCAATGAGGTCCGTTTCAAATTATCGATCCATAAATAATGACTTATAAAATTCCGTAAATCAACTCAAGTCCAATAAATTCTGTTAGAAATATCTGTTTAGATTTTGATCAACAACCTAATGACTTATCTTAGCTCAGAAAGGTTGATAGTACTCTTGGTTCACTTGAACACTGTAAAAGAGGAAACTCACTAAGTATGATAGTCTAGCAAATTTTGTATAGGATGTTAGATCTCTGAATGTAATTTTTATTCCTAAAAAGAAGACCAAGAAGAAGGCATCCAACAGGAAAAGTTCAACGGATTTGAAGATTTGAAGACTGCACAAGATTGCTAAAGACAAGGGTTTTCAGAAACCTATGACCAGATATCTTGAAGACACAAGCGTTTTTAAATAAACAGTATTGCAAAAGATATTTGAGAAATAGAAGGTTTCTGAAACGAGGAAAGTGCCCACAGATATCTACACTCAGATACCTTGGACATAAACTATGTTTCTTAAAAGAAATATATTATAACAAGTGGTTTCAACAAGTGGTATCTGGAGTTGTGATAATCTCTGGAAAAGAACATGCAAAGCTTCAGAGAACTCTGATAGTATAAGATCTCTCATACAATGCATAGTTCCATTGGCACTACAGGACAAAGTATAGTACAATGCATTAAATGCGCGGACATAAATGTCTGAACAAAAACGGTAGCTTCTGAAGAAGAAGACAAGCATTTACAAGATTTATACTCACATATCAATAGTTTGAATTTGATTTAAGCCTAACAGATACTATTCAAACGGCACTCAAATTCATCTATAAATATCAACACTTAGACTGCTTGAGAACACACACAGAACACTGAACATACATTGAATACTCTCACAAGCTTTCTCAAGCACACTACTTACCTTCAAGCTTTCTATTGCGACCAAAGCTCTTGATTCTAAGTAGCACAAAAGTTCTAAGTGTCCTGATCCTTAACAAGCATTGCTATTTGTGAAAGAGTTGAATTAAGATTTGATATCTGAGATTCATTCTCTTGAACATTTATCATAGACTTGGGTCAGTAAAGAACAAGATACCATACATTGCAAAGTGTATTAAGTATACTTGATTCATAGCGCTATCTGCATAACTGAACAAGTTATTAAAGAAGCTCACCTGACAAACTACCTTAACCAACACCTTAATTGGCGTGGAGTACAGGAAGTACTTAGTTTGGGAAACTAAGGAACAACTCCAGGAAAGAGGTTTCTGAGTACAGGAAGTACTTGGCTGTGAAAGCCGGGGAATAACTCAGGGGGAACACTTGGTTGGGAACCTAGTGTAATTAGGAATCGGGAGAAGATATTTATAAGGTTACCTCAATTATCTGTCATAGTGGATTCTAGGTCTGAGAAAGGCCGAAGTGGATTAGTTGAAGGATTACGCCACCTTCAGATACCACTATAAAAATACTTGTGTTATTTACTTTCTGCATATTATTACTTGCTTTATTTACCTTGCAAAGTATTTACACCTATCTTGCTGAGCACGTGCACTTATCACAGAAAAGTCTTCCGCTCTCTGAAATTAAGTATCAGATATCTTCACAAATATCTGAGAAACCGTGTTTATCGACAAAAATTTTAAAAGACTATTCACCCCCCCCTCTAGTCTTTTACTTTGCCGTTATCTGGACCAACAAGTGGTATCAGAGCAGGAGGTTCCCAAGCCTTCTGCACTGAACCTAGATCCCAGATAAGTGCCCACTAACTGCTTTTCACCTACACTTGATTTGTTTGTTTTGTGTGTTTGTTGCAGGATGTCTTTAAGTGACGCCCCAATTCTCAAGCCTGAGAATTATGAGAAATGGAAGAACAACATGATGCTCCACCTAGAAGCCATCAGTGACGAAATGATCGACGTGATAAAGAATGGCCCAATAGTCATTCAACAACTCAAGCAGGTCATGGAGGTTTCTAATTGTAGAGACAGAGAACAAAGCGATGGGTCTTCACAGATAGATGCGTCAACCAGTGGGAGACCTACCAGTCAAGTTATTTACGAGCCAAAGCCCAGAGAGCTCTGGACATCGGAAGATGCCAAGAGAAATCGACTGGATGGTCAGGCTCGCAATATCATCATACGTTCTACTCCAGAGCACATACAATGTAAACTGTGGGGTGCAAAAACGGCAAAAGTGGCCTGGCAACTGATTGAAGAAATTTGTGCCGGCACTGAGAAAACGAAGGAAAATAAGTTCGAAGTTTTGAAGCTCAAATTCCAAAACTTTAAACAAGGTCCCACAGAGACTCTTGAAGAACTAGATTTCCGGTTTACAACACTTATGAGTGACATGGCTGCACTTGGTGAAAGTAATAGATATACCTAGTCAGAAAAGATTAAGACCATCGTGAGAAGTCTAAATCATAACTGGGAGCACACAAAGTTTTTCTACTTTAACCAAGGAATGCCAAATATCACTCCAGTGGAACTTTTCTCTCACCTTGCCACTGTTGACTATGAGACAACTCAAAGAGAATAAACAACTTAAAAGTTGCAGAATGTTGCTCTAGTTGCTCAAGGAACTTCTGAAAAGAAGGAAGGAAAGGAGGTAACTGAGGATGCTCTTGTTGTAAAGCAAATGAGAAAATATGTCAGTCGAGAAATTGAGAGAAGAAAAGCCAAAGAGAAGCTGAAGAAGCATCTAGGCTCAAATTATCACCAGTACAAAAATATGCAACTGACAAGCTCGTTGAAAAAGCCGGCTCAGAAAGCATCAAGTACTGAGGAAGCAGAAATCGGAAACGATATCTGTTTCTATTGTCAGAAACCTGGTCATTTCAAGAAGGATTGCCCTACCTTCAACAAATTAAAGACAGGTGACAAGAAAGATAGAAGAAACTTCAAGAGAAGTCAGAGAGCTATGCTCACTGAAGAAAGGAAAAAGATTCAACTCCAACTGGATGCTCTAGATATTGAGTCTGATTCTGAGGATGAAGACTCAGATGATTCCACTCCGCCTTCTCCAGAAATGTGCAGTGTTTCTCATGAAGTGATTGACTTTGGTCAAAAGAAGAAAGAAGTGCATGGAATGGCTGAAGAAATCTTTCCAGATATCTCCAACATTGAACCTTGTCCAATGGATGATGAGGAAGGAATCAAAGATCTGGAATGTTGGTCCAGATAACGGCAAAGTAAAAGACTAGGAGGGGGGGGGGTGAATAGTCTTTTAAAACTTTTGTCGATAAACACAGTTTCTCAGAAACTTGGGGGTTTCTGATACTTAAATTCAGAGCGCGGAAGACTTTAAGATAGGTAAGTGCAGAAACAAAAGGTATGTGTGTGTGCTTTGCTGAAAGATAAATACAGAAAGGTAAATAACACAGCAAGTATAGTGGTATCTGGAGGTGGCGTAATCCTCCAACTAATCCACTTCGGTCTTTCTGAGACCTAGAATTCACTAGAACAAATAATTGAGTTCACCTTACAAAAATCCTATTCTAAGATTCCTAAACAAATGGTTCCCAACCAAATGTTCCCCCTGAGTTATTCCCCAGCTCCTAGAGCTAAGTACTTCCTCTACTCAGATAACCTTGGAGTTATTCCCTGATTTCCCAAATCAAGTACTTCCTCTACTCCACGCCTTGATGGTGTTGGTTATAAGGTTTGACAGAGAGGCTTCTTGTATAACTTTTCAGTTATGTTTCCAGAGAGCCTAATAGAACAAGACTACATAATACACTTGTTCAAAGGTATGGCAATCTTCTTGACCCAAGTAATTGATGTCCGCTCGAGAATGAGCTTGTAAAGGTTATCCGATAGTTCAACTCTTTCACGAATAACAATCTCTTGTTAAGGTTCAGGACAACTTAGAACTACTAGTGATTCTTCAAATGTAAAGCTTTCAGAAAGGGTAGTAGAGTGCTTGAGAGAATACTTTGCTAGATTGTAAGTTTGCAAGTTAGATCGTTCTTTGGTCGTTGTATTTCTCAGCATCTAAGTGTGTGATATTTATAGATGAATTAGAGAGTCGTTGGGATGTTATCCATTAGACACAATTCAAATTCAGTCTATACTTATCTTGAAATGAGTACTCAGAAGTCCTTGTCTCATATCTCGAGAGGATCTGCTTTAGCTTTTTCTGCCGATGCAATTAATGCATATGCACTATTTCTTGTCCTGTAGTCTTCAACGGATACATTAGCCTTTCTGATGGCTTGCATGCTCCATACTCATGATGTCATATGTTCCAGAATCATGTTTCAAAAGTAACTAAATGCACTTAAGAAAGGATTAAGGACATAGTCTTTTCGAGTGAGACTAAACTTTGGTGTCTTCATAAATCTTGTGCAATCTCCGGTCTTGTAATCTTCAGAAAAGCTCCATTGCTAGGATTGATCTTCATGGTCTTCTTGAAAATAAAAAATTACATTCAGAGACCTATAATCCTAAAACAAGATTTACTAGACTAATCATACTCAGTGATTTCCTCTTTTACAATGTTCAAGTGAACTAAGAGTACTTAATCACCTTTCTGGCAAAGATAAGAACATGTGATGAATGATCAAAATACTAACAGATATTCCTAACAAATTTCCCCCTTTTTGATCAGTCATCCATGACTATCTTTTAAAGTCCTATTACAAATTTGTAATCCTGGAAGAGAAAACAATCCACCACTTAATCATTTCAAATGATATTCAATTTTAGTTCTTGATAACAATGATACTAATCATTTAACTAGAATTCCTCCTTATGTTCCTGTTAGACAAAAGGATGTTCCTAAGAAATTCATTCAAAAATGGATTCCTATTAGAAGATTCTTTAGTCCAGATGGTTCCATTGTTGGTATGAGAACCTAATCTCATGTTTCCTGTTTTGTGCAGAACACTCTAAAGACTAATTCAAAGTGGCATTTTGATAGTGGATGTGGGAAGCACATGACAGGAGACAAAGCAAATCTGATTGACTACAGAAAATGCAATGATGGACCAATGATCAGGTTTGCTGGAGGAGATGAGAATCCAACCATAGGACTTGGCAATCTGAAGTTTGGAGCCCTTACAATCTCTGAAGTACTACATGTAAAGGGATTGAAATATAATCTCCTAAGCATGAGTCAATTAGTAGACAAAGGGTACACTGTCAAGATCAAGTCAAAACTATGTAAAGTGATTGACAATGAGTCAAAGCAGACAGTCTTGGTTGCTAGGCGAAAAGAAAATCTTTATGTTGCTGATTGGGCATCCGCCACAACTGAAGAATGACTCATGGTGAGTCAATCTGGCCACACTGAAGAAAATTGGCTATGGCATAAAAGAATGAGTCACTTGAATTTCAAAACTCTGAACAAGCTAGCCAAGAAAGAATTGGTGGTTGGTTTACCCAAAATGGCATATAGAAAAGATGGTATATGCTCAGCTTGCCAAATGGAAAAACAATCCAAAACATCTTTCAAGTCTAAAACTAGACATTCCAGTGAAAGGCCACTGCAAATGTTACATATGGATCTTTTTGAATCCTCTGTAACTAGTTATACAGGAAAGAAGTATGGTCTGGTTGTTGTTGATGATTACTCAAGATTCACTTGGGTTGTCTTTCTCAAACACAAATCTGATGCAAGGGTTGAGATACCCAACTTGCTGAATAAGCTCGAAATCATGAAAAATGACGAGGTATATGTAATCAGAACAGACCATGGTACTGAGTTTGTGAATCAATACATAAAAGAGTTTTGTACCTGCAAAGGTATACAACATCAACTATTTTCTGTAAGGACACCACAACAAAATGGTGTTGCTGAAAGAAAGAATAGGACCTTAAAAGAAGCAGCAAGAACAATGCTTGTTGACACTTAAATAAGTAAAATCTATTGGGTTGAAGCTGTTAACACAGCCTGCTATACTCAAAATAGATGTATGATTAACAAACACAATGACAAAACTCCTTATGAGCTTTTGATTGGTAGACCCCCTAGTATCAAACATCTAAGAGTGTTTGGTTGCAGATGTTTTGTTCTTAACAATGGAAAAGAGTACTTGAGAACATTTCAACCAAAGGAAGATGAAGGAGTATTTCTTGGTTACTCTCTAAATAGCAAAGCCTATAGAATCTACAACAAAAGAACGCAAAAGATTGAGGAATCTGTTCATGTAGTATTCTATGAAGGAAACAAGAAAGTACTCTTGAATGATGATCTCTCAGATAGGTTCAAAGAACTGATGATTAAAGATTCTGAAAAAGGATCCCAAAAGAAAACAATTCTATCATTCATTTAGGGGATGAGTCTGACGATGAAAAGCAACCTATGCTTAGTAACAAGCAGATGACTCTAAGACATGATGAAGAATTTCCTATGAGAATTCCAGAAATTGAACAAGTTACTGAGAACCTTGATCATGAAGAGGTATCTGAAAATGAGATTGCTGAAATGCAAGATCCAGATATCCCTAACACTGAAAAAGTGTCAGATATCCATGGCATTTCCCATATGTCAGATATCTCAGATACTGCACAAGTATCACATCAAGATCATATTGATTCACATTCAGATCAAAATGATATTGATCCTACTAGTTCAAAACCCATTATGAAATGGATAAGAAATCATCCTGCAAAGGATGTGATTGGTCCCATAGACCAAGGAGTTAGAACTAGAAGAGCAATCGCTGAAAATGCAAATTGTCTCTATGGATGTTTCATATCAAATATTGAACCTAAAACTATAGAAGAAGCATTAAAGGATCAATATTGGATCTCTGCAACGCAAGAAGAGTTGGATCAATTTGAGAGAAACAAAGTCTGGAAACTGGTTCCATTTGTTGACGGAATATCTGTGATCAGAACCAAGTGGGTTTTCAGAAACAAAATGAATGAGTCTGGTGAAATAACCAGAAACAAAGCTAGGTTGGTTGCCAAGGGATTCACCCAGATTGAAGGACTAGATTTTGATGAATCTTATGCACCAGTTGCAAGATTGGATGC
This sequence comes from Plantago major, assembly GCA_026545765.1. Lineage (NCBI taxonomy): Eukaryota > Viridiplantae > Streptophyta > Magnoliopsida > Lamiales > Plantaginaceae > Plantago > Plantago major. Next base: position 27,276,330 of record CM048839.1, on the reverse strand, counting down.
AATAAGACTCTTTCTAGCCTTTGCAGCTCATAATGACTTTACAGTTTATCAAATGGATGTCAAGAGTACATTCCTAAATGGTGAACTTGCTGAGGAAGTCTATGTTGAGCAACCACCAGGTTTTGAAGTTTCCTCAGAAAGTAGGATGGTCTATAAGCTTCAGAAAGCTTAGTATGGGCTGAAACAAGCTCCAAGAGCATGGTATGATACATTGGCCAGATACCTACTAGAAAGTGGTTTCAAGAAAGGAGATGTTGATAAAACACTCTTCACATTGAACCATGATGGGAAACTACTTTTAGTTCAAGTATATATTGATGACATTATATTTGGATCTAAAGACAAGCAACTTTGTGAAGACTTTGCTGAACTCATGAAATATAAATTTGAGATGAGCATGATGGGAGAATTGAATTACTTCCTAGGGCTGCAAGTCAAGCAACTCAATGATGGAATATTCACTAGTCAAACAAAGTATGCAAAGGACATGCTCAACAAGTTTAATCTAAAGCCTTCTGAAAAGAACGCTAAGATATCTATGAGCATTGGAACCAAAATGACCTAACTGAATCTGACAAGAAAGTTGAAGAACACAAGTATAGAAAATTGATTGGGTCTCTACTGTACCTCACTGCAAGTAGACTTGATATTCAATATGCAGTTGGAGTGTGTGCTAGATTTCAGACAAATCCAATGCAATCACATTACAACATTGCTATGAAAATATTGAGGTATGTAAAAGGTACTGTAGAAGTTGGCTTGTGGTATCCAAAAGATAGTGGATTAAGTTTGGTTGGCTATTCAGATGCCAACTATGCTGGATCATTGCTTGATAGAAAAAACACCTCAGGAACTTGTCAATTTCTTGGTGCTAGATTGATATCTTGGTTCAGCAAGAAAAAAAATTCAATTGCCACATCTACCACAGATTTGAATATATTGTCTTTGGGTGTTGTGCTTCACAGATATTATGGATACAACAACAACTCAGAGACTATGGACTCAATGAAGAGAAAACTCCCATTTTATGTGACAACACAAGTGCTATTGCCATAACTCAGAATCCTAAGTTTCATGCAAGAACAAAGCACATTGATGTTAGACACCACTTCATCAGAGACCATGTTGAAAAAGGCAATATAGAGATACTTAAGATTGGCACTGAAGACCAACTTGCAGATATCTTCACTAAGCCACTACAAGAAAGTAGATTCTTAGCCTTAAGACATAGTCTTGGACTAATGGAGCTACCAAAGAACTGAAAAAGTTCAGATATCTGAAGAAGATATCAAAGGAGAGAAAAGAGGAATCTGGAATGGGTATCCAGAGAAGAGGAATCTGGAACGGGTATCCAGAGAAGAGGAATCTGGAACGGGTATCCAGAGAAGAGGAATCTGGAACAGGTATCCAGAAACCAAAGGCTAAAGGGTAAAATGGCTATTTTAAGATTTCTGAGACGGGTACTCAGATATCTAGATCACTCAGTGAGGGGGAACACAAAAGAGAATAGTACAACTGTCTACAGTCAACTACTATCTTGTAATTTGTATTATTTCTATCTTTGTGTAAAACTTTGAAAAGACAACAAGTATAAGATAGACTCAGATACAAACAGTATTCTCATTCACACAGAAACATGATTCAGATAGCTAATAGCCAAAATTCATTAAATGGGCACAATTACAATTGTTGATTGTGATCATTGCTGAAAAAGCAACGGTGACCCTTGATGAAATGGGCGATTGATCTTAACGACGGAGATTAATTCTCTGTAAATAGTGGACTGTAGAAATTCAGACGTGGCCCACTATGCATTTAATGTCGAACAAACTTTTACCCACGCCTTACTGCAATTCACAGATACGTACATACAAAACTAATTTGTATGTATATGTTTGTTAGAATTACGTTGCTATATTTATAGGATTTTGGCAAAAGAAATCACTTTCGCCTAATCCGACATTTTGCCTTGCACAAGAATAGCAAAAAAAAAAAAAAAAAAAAAAAACCATATTTCAACCTGTTGGTCCAGATAACGGCAAAGTAAAAGACTAGAGGGGGGGGGGGGGTGAATAGTCTTTTAAAACTTTTGTCGATAAAACTATTTCTCAGATATCTGTGTAGATATCTGATATTTAGATTCAGAGCGCGGAAGACTTAAGATAGATAAGTGCAGAAACAGTTAAAGTGTGTGTGTGTGTTGCTGAAATGTAAGTACAGAAAAGTAAATAACACATCAAGTATAGTGGTATCTGGAGGTGGCGTAATCCTCCAACTAATCCACTTCGGTCTTCCAAAGACCTAGAATTCACTAGAATAGATAATTGAGGTCACCTTACAAAAATCCTATTCTAAGATTCCTTAAACAAATGGTTCCCAACCAAATGTTCCCCCTGAGTTGTTCCCCGCCACGACCAAGTACTTCTGCACTCGAAACCTTTTTGAGCTATTCCCTAGCTTCCCAAGCTAAGTACTTCCTGTGCTCAATAACCTTGGAGTTATTCCTTAGTTTCTCCAACTAAGTACTTCCTGTACTCCATGCCAGTGATGGTGTTGGTTTTGGTTTGAGTTGTCAGATGAGCTTCTTTAATAACTTTTCAGTTAATCAGATAGCTCTGTGAATCAAGTATACTTAATACACTTTTCAATGTATGGTATCTTGTTCTTTTATCGACCAAGTCTTAGATAAATGTTCTAGAGAATGAATCTCAGATACTTGATCTTTCAATTCAACTCTTTCACAGATAGCTGTGCTTGTTTAGGATCATGACACTTAGAACTTTAGTACTACTTAAGATCAGGAGCTTTGGTCGCAACGGAAAGCTTTGAGAGTAAGTAGTTTGCTTGAGAGATTAAGATATGTGTTCAGTGTAAGTTCTTCAGGTTGTGTAGTGTGTCTTCTCAAGAAGTCCAAGTGTTGATATTTATAGATGAATTTGAGTGCCGTTTGAATAGTATCCGTTAGGCTTAAATCAAATTCAAACTATTGATATCTGTGTATAGTAGTGTAGTAGGTTTGTCTTCTTCTTCAGAAGCTACCGTTGCTTTTGTTCAGACATCTTTGTCCATGCATTTAATGCATTGTACTATACTTTGGTCCTGTAGTGCCAACGGAACTATGCTTTGTATCAGAGACAACCTTGATCAGATTTCTCTGATTCTTTGCACGTTCTTATCTTTAACTTCAGATACCACTTTTATTGAAACAACTTTGTTTGCAATATATATATATATTTCTTTTTCAGAAATGTGGTTAAAGCTCAAGGTATCTGAGAATAGATATCTGTGGACACTTTCCTTGTTTTCAGATAGACCTTTTATTTCTCAGATATCTCTTGTGACACAGTTTGTTTAAAACTATTCGTGTCTTCAAGATATCTGGCCAAGGTATCTGTAAAACTGTTTCAGTAATCTTGTGCAGTCTTCAAATCTTCAATGTCGTTGAACTTGTTCTGCTTGGATGTCTTCTTCTTGGTCTTCTCTTCATAAAATAAAAATTACATTTTGAGACCTAACATCCTATACAAGATTAGCTAGACTATCATACTTAGTGGGTTTCCTCTTTTACAATGTTCAAGTGAACCAAGAGTACTAATCACCTTTCTGAGACTAAGATAAGTCATCATGTTGCTGATCAAAATCTAAACAGATATTTCTAACAAAATATCTAACAAATTTCCTTACAAATTTCCCCCTTTTTGATCAATCAACGATGACTATCTGACCTATTACAAATCTGGATGAATGAACAATCCACCACTTAATCATTTCTCATGGTCTTTCAATTCATTCAATTAAGTGCAGAAAGTAAACATCAACCAAATCACAAGGTGTGATCTTTGCTAACAAGTTATCTTTTATAGAATACTATCTGAGAGTAAGTTCTTCAGATAAGTTACAAAGAAAGATTACAGATAACTTCAATACATAAAACAATTTAGCTCAGTCAGCAAAAATACAAAAATACATAGTAAATTAGGACAACAAGAGTAGCCAAGCTCCAAGTAAACATCCTAATAGACTAGTCTTCAAGTCTTCAACTCTTCAAGTCTTCAACAGTAGTTCTATGGATCAGTCTGCAAATTTCCTATCTCCAAACCTTTTGATGTCATCAGAATAATCATAGAGAAGTGTTCTGACGAGCATCTCAGTGTCTCTGGCAAATCCACAGACCTCTTTGTAGGTTTTGGTAGGATTTTTCTTGACAAAATGTTTGACCCACAGATACTTTCCCCACTTCCAGGCATGCTCTATTCTGATATCTGAAAGCTTGAAGTATTCGTAGATAATCCTCAGATATCTGATGTCACCCTTGTATTGATCTTGATTAGATAGAACGACTCATAGGGTTCCACAATGAGTCTTGCTTGCTCTTGTGCTCTGTGATATTCGATTACTGCACATCGTCATCTGGCTTTCCATATGGACATTCATCAGAGAGGTCTTTTCTCATGGCTTCAGTTCTCTTGACAACTTCAAAATCCAACCAGGCTTTAATGTGATTGGTGTTGATCAAGGTTGGCTTATCTTTTCTCCATGCCATAAGTTGTTTATGGATTGGTTCTGGAAATCTTGAATTTACCAGTAGGTGCTTAAGTTCCAGAATCCAATAGCCATTTTTCTGATTGATGCACCTGTAGACAGAGGAATCATTGTCATTCTTCACATACTCTATTTTGGCTTCTTCTGGCCTGAGTGGAAGTTGACTTTGTCTTTGCTCAGCTCTCAGTCTGTTCCTTCCCTGTCTTGAATTCTCTTTGGGGTTGTTGCTTGAAGAACCACCCTGGATAGACTTGGTATTTCCAGAGGGTGTTTTAGCTGCTAGGGGCTTTGCAGCTATGGGCTCAGTTAGGCTTTCAATTTTCCTTTTTCTGTGAAGAGGAGCTTCATCTTCATCAGTTTCCTCATCATCATCAAGATTAAATTTTGTGAGAGTTTTACAGCCTTCTTCATTGCCCAGGGACTTGATTTGGCCTTCTTCTTTTTCTTCAGAAGATTCATCAATCCCTTTAACCTGTCTTCTCCTTGGAGCCTTGGTACTCCTTGGAGGTTTCTGTGCCATGGCCCTTGTTATCATTGTAGTTCCTTCCGATGGGTTTAGGAAGCGGCTACTATTTGCAAAGCTTGGCTTGAGGAGGGTTCATTGATTACGAGTGGTGGTCGGAAGTTTTCATGTTTCTTCTTCCTCTCCGAGCACTTTGACTCAGATTTCTTCTTGTTTTCTTCTCCTTCTTCCCATTCCCCCCGACTTTGAGGTCCAGATTTGTACACTCTTTCCCCCTTAGTCATTGTTGGCTGACTCAGTCTCAGAAAAGAATATGAGAGAGAGTTAAAATGCCCTTGCAAATAATTGTAGGCAGTGACCAACTTCAAGTTGGCTTTGAGCTCTGATTTTGCTTGATAAGTCCATTGTCCTTATCGTGAGCTCCTTAATGGGCCTAGGATGGCATCTGCTTTTCAAAGATGTAACTTGCCTCTTGGAAAGCTTTTTCAGCTAAAGACGCATCATCGTCCCTTATCATTCCCAGATATTTTTGAGCAATGACTATGCTAGTTGTTCTCTGAGTGACGAGCTCAGTGAACTTTTTCATTTCAGAGGGGACGGAGGCAATTACTTCCTTGTTCTGTGAAGACATCTCCTTTTTTAGATGAGCCAGTACTTGGTATCTGTTCATGTATTCATGGGAGTGGACATTTGGCAGTTTGCTGAAAGTTTCAGGAGCAATCAGTTTCCTTTTCAAGTGTGAAACAACTAGATGTTCATTGCGATGCTCTGCCAAAGTCTTGTCTTCTTCATCATCTGAGTAATCAGCCCAGTGATCTTCATCCTCTTGGACATTCTCATCGATTGTGTCGAGTCCAGCAACCATCTCAGAGATTGGTTTCTTCCCTTTTTGGGAGGAGGATGGTACTTCTTTTGAAGATGATGCAGCCTTAGCATCATGCTTAATTTCAGATACTTCTTCAGTATCGAGTTCTTTGGTGATGGCATTTACAGCATCCTGTAGCTCTTTAACCTCAGAGTAAGCAATCATCTCTTGCAGATATTGATCTTGCAGTTGGTCAAGCTTGTCTCTGGATTTAGCTATCTGGTCTTCCAGTTGAAGGTGGAGTCATTGTTCTTCTTCAACTGTTATGCGAGTTGAGCGATTGGATTGAGTATTCAACAATTTCTGAGCGATTTCCTCAGAATCCTCAACTACTTGTTCAGTAATAACCTTTTGTTGGGAAGATGGATGAGTTGACTTTTGAGGAGATGGAGATGGAGATTTTTGTGCTTTCCTCTCAGTTTGCTTTTCAGCAGTTGAGGCATGATTTCTTTGTGAAATTCCTCCGGTCCCTGGTGCAGGGGCATCATCATCATCATCCTTTTTGTCTGTATCATCCTTTTGGTGATGGTGAGTGGGAGGTTCATCGAAGTCGTTTTCGTTTATCTCTTCCTCCTCATCATCTTCAGATACAAGATTGATCACTTCAGGAATAGTGATCTTCTGCCCATTAACCTCTTCTTGTTCAGAAGGTATAAATTGCGGTCAGGCGTAAATGGCTTGAATGCCATCTGTAATCTTGTCTGACCATCTGCCTGTTCAAAGGCTTGTATCAAACTATGCGCCACTTCTCTGGAGAAATCCTTATGCAATAGAGTCGCAACTGTATATTGTTCGGTAGGGAACATTGCATGGAATATTGCTCGTGCTCGTCTGGTTGGTTGATCTCTGATTCTCAATATTTCAGAGAGATCAGAGCACCTTAACCTTTTCCATTTCTTGAAGCATTGAATATGCTTTGGCAGGGTTTGAGCTTTGAAGAAGGGAAGTAGGTCCCTTTTCTCATCATTGGGAGCCTGCTTTGCACTTGTTTGAGCCTGAAAGAAAGAGTTTTGAATGAGTTTCAAAACTTTTGTAGATATCTGAGTAGAAGTGTAGTTTAGTTTCTGAGTTACCTGAGTAAGTACTTCAGGCTCAGAGACTTGTGCTACTGAGACAATTGGTGTCTCAGATATCTTGTTGTGAAGTGGAGACTTGTAAGTCTGGTCCTGATCAACCTTTCTTTCTTGAACCTGAGAATTAAGATTAATACAATACTTAGGAAATTATTTGAAAGAATTTGTGCAAAAATGCTTTAATGAGTTCTGAGTTTTGGACTTACTTCCTCAATAGGAAGCTCAGAGTCATTTTTCTCAGAAACTTTCTCAGTTTCTGGTATTCTTTCATGTGATGTTGCCTTGGGAGCTTCATCAATTTCCATTGATGCAAAGGGTGTCGCAACTTTTTCCCTTTGCATTTCTACTTCTGAATGAGCCTGTAAGTAGAAAGTATTGAATATTTTAGAAGAAGTTTAAGATAACCCATGATGAAGAATACTTATCACTGATTTTTCATGTACCTTCATGCTAGAAGGCTCAATGATGTGTTCTTCAGAAACCTTGTCGGTCTCTGGGTTTGTCTCTGACATTTCTGCCTTATCTTCCTCTTTCTCAGTTGGAGCCTGTTAGAAACATTTACTTTAAATGATTAAGCACATAGACAAATGACTGAAAAGTGTTATCTTAAGAATCAATTATCACCTGTGGTACAGGCTCAGATTTCTTAAGAGGCGAGGTTGGGGTAACCTCCTTCTCAGTTTCTGAGGCAAGCTTTCCAGCTTCCTCTTGTTTCTGTGTTTCTAACTCAGCCTGTAACAAAGAATTTTTATATAAGTAACAAGATATACAAGCATAAAATTTTTCACAAGGTAGGAGTTAAACCATTCAGCTACCTGAGCATTGTCAGGCTGATTGGTCTCTGGAACTTGTGACCCTTTTATACTTTGGTCTTCTTGTTCCAGTACAGCTTCTTTGTTTGAAGTTTTAGGTACTTCACACCTTTCCTGAGTGTGCAACTCAGTTGCCTCCCCTGGTTGATCATTCTGAGTAGATGTCTCAGTTTGATCCCTCTCATTGAGTTGGGGAACCTGCTCTTTTGCAGGATTTTCTTCAAGATATCTTGCATTGCTGGTAATTCGAAATGGAGTTCATTTACCATTTCATCACCACTTGTGGCTGTTGTGGTTGTTGTGTTTGTGGTTGTTGTGGTTGTCTGGAAGCAGAAGATCGGTCAGTAGAGTGTTCTTCCAGATTTTTAGATGTGGCATTTCCATCAACATCTGCCAGCACTAAATTACCACTCATCAGGGCTTTTTGAAGTTGTGCGTGAAAGCGTTCCTGATGATGTGTTTGCACCAACAACCTTTGCTATAGGTGCTTGTTCAGCAACCTGAGGTGTAGGTTCTTCTTCAGAAACCTTATCACCAGTTACTGTTACAGTAACCTTAGCCCTCTTTGTTCTTTCTAGGACTTGAGAGATGATTAGTTCATCATCTTCATCGTCAGAGCTCTCATCAGCATTGGGAACTGATTGGTCCATTACTCCTGTGATTTCTGCAGATGGGGCTTGGTGCTTTTCACCTGTTTTGGCAGCATTTATGAGTTCATCAACAAAGCTTTCTGTAATAGTCGTCACATTTCTGAAAGCACTTTCTCTTGCTGAGTCTACTTGTTCAGTAGTTGATAACTCTTTTGCAGCATTGATGAGTTGATCTGCCTTTATTAGTTCATCGGCAAGGCCTGCAGATATCTGAGAATCGACAACCTCAATGGGTGTGTCTTCTGATTTGCCATCAGACTTCTTTCTTGAAGTTCTGGGCTTCTTGGTCATAACCTTTTCTTCAGATACCTTTTCAGACTTTCGCTTCTTAGAACCTTTCTGAGACCCAGTAACCTTTTTCATCAAGTTTGTATACTCATATTTGTAGAGTAGGTTACAGTTGGCAATTTCAGCCGTCTCTCTGAGCTCAATGCCATGCTTCTCCAGCAAGTAGCATATCTTCAGACCATAGCCTACTGTGGCCTTTGGCTCAGCTAGTCCTTTGGCGATCTTAGGCTCGAAGCCTTGAATCTTCTTCACAAACTTCATGAAGGCGTACTTTCCCCAGTTAAAAGGGTTTTCCAGTCTTTTGTCTTGTTGATTCAGCAAGAACATCATGATCCATCGTTCTTGGCTTATCTGGTCAGCACCTCCTTGTAGACCATCAAAGCATCTGTGAAGAATGCAAGCCAATACATCCCAGTGAACCATCAGATGTCTGGTTCGGATGTCAGCAAGCTTGTACTCAGTGGGTGTATCGATTTTCAAGATCACACACGTCACTGTACAATTGTTTAACACCTTCAAGGAGTTCATCATCCTTGGTGTTTATTTCAAAATCCTTTCCAAGATTTTGAAACTCAAACAACTTACAAAAAGTTGTTAAGTCCAGAAGGATTTTCTTTCCTTGGACTGAGGTTTTGACAGACACTATTGCAGTGCCTTCAGAAACACAGGAAATTATCCTGGAGTTGTTGTAGAATTCCAACACATCGAGTGATGAAATTCCACTTGGGCGAGCAGATAGAAATCCCTTGATTTGTGCCTTTTCAAGCATGTCAAGAATCAGCTTTCTGTCGGCTTGGTTCTCTATTGCAGCCGTGAGGTATTCCTCAACCATGGCACCACCCCAAATAATTCTGTGATTTGAAGTCCAATGGTCAGGATTAAAATCTCCTACCAGTCGGTTGTTCACAATAACCAACTCTAGTGCTTGCTTTTCAGCAGTACTCGTGGAGGATTGAGATTTCTGTGTGGAAAAATTCTTTGGGGCCATCTCTTTATATAGTGTATGGATTGGTGTTTGAAAGAGATTTGATTTGCAGAGACTGTAGAAGGTTTGCAGAGAATCAAGAGAAGGTTTTGCTATTTTTGTGTAAGTCGGAATTTTGGATTAGGCGAAAGTGATTTCTTTTGCCATAATCCCATATATATAGCAATAGAATCTCAACAGACAAATACATACAAATTGATTTTGTGTGTACGTATCTGTGACTTGCAAGCAGGCGTGAGCAAAAGCTAGTTCGGCATTAAATGCAGAGTGGGTTTTGTCAGAATTTTTACAGTCCACTATTTACTGTGAATTAATTTCCACCATATAGATCAAACGCTTAATTTCATCAAGGGTCACCATTGCTTCTTCAGCAATGATCACAATCAACAAGTGTAATTGTGCCCATTTAATGAATTTTGGCTATTAGCTATCTGAATCACGTTTTTGTATGACCAAGAACACTGTTTGCATCTGAATCTGTCTTATACTTAGGATTTTTCCAAGTTTTTCATCAAGATAGAAATAATGCGAATTTCAAGAGAGTAGTTGACTGCAGATAGTTGTACTATTCTCCTTTGTGTTCCCCGTTTATAGAGTGATTCAGATATCTGAGTTCCCGTCTCAGAGATCTTAAGCTGTCTTTTTGCTCTTTAGCCTTTTTGACTTCTAGATACCCGTTCCAGATACCTCTTCTCTGGATGCCCGTTCTAGATACCTCTTCTCTGGATGCCCGTTCCAGATTCCTGAACTTTTTCATTTCATTGGTAGTTCCATTAGTCCAAGACTATGTCTTAAGGCTAAGAATCTACTTTCTTGTAGTGGCTTAGTGAAGATATCTGCAAGTTGGTCTTCAGTGCCAATCTTGAGTATCTCTATATTGCCTTTTTCAACATGGTCTCTGATGAAGTGATGTCTAACATCAATATGCTTTGTTCTGGCATGAAATTTAGGATTCTGTGTAATTGCAATAGCACTTGTGTTGTCACAGAAAATGGGAGTTTTCTCTTCATCGAGTCCATAGTCTTTCAGTTGTTGTTGTATCCACAAAATTTGTGTTGCACAACAACCAGCAGCAATATATTCAGCCTCTGTGGTAGAAGTTGCAATTGAGTTTTGCTTCTTGCTAAACCACGAGATAAGTCTAGTACCCGTACCGACAAGTTCCTGAGGTGCTTTTCCTATCAAGCAGTGATCCAGCATAATCAGCGTCTGAGTACCCAGCTAAACTCAATCCGCTTTCTTTAGGATACCACAATCCTACATCTACTGTACCTTTTACATTCTTAATATTTTCATAGCAATGTTGTAGTGTGTTTGCATCGGATTTGTCTGAAATCTAGCACACACTCCAACGACATATTGAATATCAGGTCTACTTGCAGTGAGGTAAAGTAGTGAACCTATCAATTTCCTATACTTATGTTCTTCAACACTCTTGTCTGATTCAGTATAGGTCATTTTGGTTCCAATGCTCATAGGTATCTTAGCATTCTTTTGAGGCTTAAGATTGAATTTTGTGAGCATATCTTTTGCATACTTTGTTTGACTAATGAATATTCCATCATTGAGTTGCTTGACTTGCAATCCTAGAAAATAATTCATTTCTTCCATCATGCTCATCTCAAACTTACTTTTCATGAGATTTGCAAAGTCATTACAAAGTTGCTTGTCCTTAGATCCAAATATGATGTCATCAACATATACTTGAACTAAGAGTAGTTTCCCATCATGATTTAAGGTAAATAAAGTTTTATCAACTTCACCTTTCTTGAAACCACTTTCCAGAAGGTATTTGGCCAAAGTGTCATACCATGCTCTTGGAGCCTATTTCAGTCCATACAGAGCTTTCTGTAGTTTATAGACCATTCTACTTTTTGAGGAAACTTCAAAGCCAGGTGGTTGCTCAACATAAACTTCTTCTGCAAGTTCACCGTTCAAGAATGCACTTTTGACATCCATCTGATAAACTTTAAAATCTTTATGAGTCAAAAGGCTAGAAAGAGTCTTATTGCATCCAATCGGCAACCGTGCATATGACTCATCAAAATCTAAGCCTTGATGCAGGTAAATCCTCGCAACCAATCTTGCTTTGTTTACGGTTATTTCACCGATTCATTCATTTTGTTTAAAAACCCATTTAGTTCCAATCACAGATATTCCTTCCACAAATGGAACTAGTTTCCAGACTTTGTTTCTCTCAAATTGATCCAACTCTTCTTGCATTGCAGAGATCCAGTCTTGGTCTCCTAATGCTTCTTCTATATTTTTAGGTTCAATGTTTGAGATGAAACATCCAAAGAGAGAATTAGCATTTTCAGCTATTACTCTCCTAGTCCTAACACCTTGATTAATCGGTCCAATCACATCTTTTGCAGGATGATCCTTGATCCATCTCATCATAGGTTTAGTGCTAGTTGGATCAATATCCAAATGATTTAAATGTGAATCACTGGGATTTTGATTTGATACTTTTTCAGTATCTAAGACATTTTGCTCCTCAGAAGGGCAATTAATGTCTGACACTTGTTCAGTGTTTGAGCTATCTGGAACATGTCTTTCAGAGAGATTATTTCCAAAAACAGCTTCATGATGAATATCTTCAATTTCCATTTCTGGAAGTTTCATAGGAAATTCTTCATCATGTTTGTGAGTCATCTTGTTGTTACTAGGCATATAAAGCTTTTCTACGTCAGAGTCATCCTCACTTTCCATAATGATGTTTCTCCTTTCTGAGGACTCTTCTTCAGAATCCCTCAACATTAGTTCAAAGAACCTTTCTGAGAGTTCATCATTAGGAGGTGTTTTCTTACTTCCTTCATAGAATACAACATGAACTGATTCTTCAATTTTCTTTGTTCTTTTGTTGTAAATTCTGTAGGCTTTGCTATTCGTGGAATAACCAAGAAATACACCTTCATCTGCCTTTGGTTGAAATGTTCTCAGATAATATTTTCCATTGTTTAGAACAAAACATCTACAACCAAATACTCTCAGATGTTTGATATTAGGGGGTCTACCAACCAAGATTTCATAAGGGGTCTTGTCATGGTGTTTGTTTATCAAACATACATTACGAGAGTGTAGCAGTGTGTTTACACTTCAACCCAATAAACTTCACTTATTTCAAAGGTCATTAGCATCGTCCGTGCAGCTTCTTTAAGGGTTCTTTTTTTCCTTTCTGCAACACCATTTTGTTGAGGTGTTCTTACAGAGGAAAGTTGGTGTTGTATACCTTTGCAGGTACAAAACTCCTTTATGTACTGGTTGACAAACTCAGTACCATGGTCTGTTCTGATTGCAGATACCTTGTCATTTTTTCATGACTTCAAGCTTTTTCAGCAAGTTTGGTATCTCCACCCTGGCATCAGATTTGTGTTTCAGAAATACAACCCAAGTGAATCTTGAGAAGTCATCTACAACAACCAGACCATATTTCTTTCCTGCATAACTAGTTACAGATGATTCAAAAAGATCCATATGTAGTAGTTGCAGTGGTCTAACACTAGAGTGTCTGATTTTGGACTTGAAAGAGATCTTAGATTGTTTCCCCATCTGACAGGCAGAACAGATACCATCCTTTCTGAAAGATGTTTTGGGAAGGCCAACCACTAACTCTTTCTTGGTAAGTCTATTCAGAGTTTTGAAGTTCAAGTGACTCATTCTTTTGTGCCATAACCAGTGCTCTTCTGTGTGACCAGATTGACTCACCATGAGACATTCTTCAGTTGTGGCAGATGCCCAATCGGCAACATAAAGACTGTGTTAGATATTTTGTTAAGAATATCTGTTTAGATTTTGTTCAGCAACATGATGACTTATCTTAGTCTCAGAAAGGTGATTAGTACTCTTGGTTCACTTGAACATTGTAAAAGAGGAAACCCACTAAGTATGATAGTCTAGCTAATCTTGTATAGGATGTTAGGTCTCGAAATGTAATTTTTATTTTATGAAGAGAAGACCAAGAAGAAGACATCCAAGCAGAAAGCTCAACAACAATTGAAGACTTGAAGAAAACTGCACAAGATTATCGAATGTTGTTCGAGATATCTTAGCGGATATCTTGTGAACCGCAGTTTCAAACAAAGCGTGTCACAAGAGATATCGAGAAATAAGATACATATCGAAAACAAGGAAAGTGTCCACAGATATCTATTCTCGAGATACTTTGAGCTTTAACCACGTTTACGAAGAGAAATATATATTGCAAACAAAGTTGTTTCAATAAAATACAAGTGGTATCGAAGAATGAAGATAAGGGCGTCAAAGAATCGAGATAACACTAGTCTCGATAAAAGCATAGTTCCGTTGACACTACAGACAAATAAGTATAGTACAATGCATTTAATGCACAGACAGAGATGTGCGAATAAAAGCAGCGGCGAGAAGAAGACAAAACACCTTTCTGATACATACGAGATATCAATAGTTTGAATTTGAGCTACGGATACTATTCAAACGGCACTCAAATTCATCTATAAATATCAACACTTAGACGACTTGAGAGACACACAACTCGAACACAAGACCTTGATCGCATACGATATCTGATTATCTTACTCTCTCTCAAAGCAACTTACTTATTATCAAAGCTTTCTGTTGCGACTAAAGCTTATGATCTTGAGTAAACACTGAAGTTCTAAGTGTCCTGATCCTAAACAAGCAAAGCTATCTGTGAAGAAGTTGAATCAAAAGATCAACTATCTGAGATTCATTCTCTTGAACAGATATCATAAGACTTGGGTCGATAAATCGAACAAGATACCATCTGTTTGTAAAGTGTATTAAGTAACTTAGTTCACAGAGCTAACTGAAAAGTTATTAAGACGCTCATCTGACAACTCAAACCAAAACCAACACCATAACTGGCGTGGAGTACATGAAGTACTTAGTTTGAAAAATCAGGGAATAACTCCAAGGTTACCGGAGTATAGGAAGTACTTGATTTGGGAAACTAAGGAACAACTCCAAGGTTATTGAGTATAGGAAGTACTTAGCTTGGGAAGCTAGGGAATAACTCAAAGGTTTACGAGTGTGAAGTACTTGGTGAAAGCCGGGAACAACTCGGGGAACATTTGGTTGGGAACCAATTGTTTAAGAATCTTAGAATAGGATTATTGTAAGGAAATCTCAATTATCTCATTCTAGTGAATTCTAGGTCTCGATAGACGAAGTGGATTAGTTGGAGGATTACATACCTCCAGATACCACTATACTTGCTGTGTCATTTACGTTTCTGTATTTATACTTCAGCAACACACACACACTTATTAACTATTTCTGCACTTATCTTTATTAAGTCTTCCGCACTCTGATTCTAAGTATCAGATATCTATTCAGATATCTGAGAAATATTTGTTATCGACAAAAGTTTTAAAAGACTATTCACCCCCCCCCCCTAGTCTTTTACTTTTCCGTTATCTGGACCAACAGACTGCCTTTCCGCCGAGCAACCAAGACTGTCTGCTTTGACTCATTGTCAATTAGTTTGCAAAATTTTGCTTTGAATTTTACAGTAAAACCTTTGTCTGCAAACTGGCTCATGCTAAATAGATTATATTTTAAATCCTTAACATGTAATACGTCAGTGATTGTTAATGTTCCCAATTTAACGTTGCCAAATCCCAGAGAGGGATTTAATTCTCCTCCAGCAAATCTGATATCTGGTCCTGTGTTGCAAGCTTTGTAATCGACCAGATTTGCTATCTCTGTCATGTGCTTTCCGCATCCACTATCAAATAGCCATTGTGCTTTAGTCCAGAAGCATTCTCGCACACAACAGAAATGTGAGATTAGGTTCTCAATTTACAGTTGGAACCATCAGGACTAAACAATCTTCCAGTAGGAATCCATTTTTGAATGAATTTCCTTGGAACATTCTTTTGTCTGATAGGAACATAAGGAGGAATTCTAATTGAATGATTATCATTATTAAGAATTATCTTCTTCCTTGGTGTGTTCCTAGGTGCTCCATTTGGTGCTTTCAGATACTGTCAGTTTCGAGTTTGCTTTTCAAAGAACTTAGCTTTCCTGCGATTTCTTCTAGCCCGCATTCGATTTTCAGTTTTGATTCAACTTCCACTTCTGATAATTGCTTTGAGCAATTTTAGCCTTTAGCCATCGTTCTTGCTCCTGTTTGTATTCATGAGCAAGTTGTTTCCCGATGCCTTTATAGCCAATACCGTTTCGAGCACTTGAAGCTATCTAAGATCTTTTCTCAGCAGCTTTGCTAGTCTCGGTTGGTCCAATTTCTTTCGAGAAAAAGTGACATGGGAGAATTTGCCACTCCGCAATTCTACCCTTTTGAGAGACATAGCATGGGTGTTTACACTTTTCGTGTTGTGCTTCTTTTTCGAGACGTGCCCACAGCTTTTGTTTTGACTTGTTTTTCCCACAAAGGTTTAGTCGCAATCGCCTTTCCTTTGTCAACAATCTTCGCCTTCGACCGATACTATAGATTGCATGGGAACCATCTTCTTTGAGTACTTACAAATATTCTTCTTCGTCACTCTTATTCAGAGTGATAGAACAATCTGTCTGTAATCATTGAGTCCTTTCTTTTTCAAGGATCTCTTAAGTAAGATTGTACTTGAGAAGAGTGTCACTAGCTTTGGCATAAGATTGAAAAGATAATTCTTTCTTTTCGAGTTCCTTGTTCTCGGAAGAAGATCTTCATATTTCTTCGTAATTCAGCCATTGCTTCTTTATGTGACTTTTATCTCGGATATCGAGCTTTGAGAAATGCATTTTCAGCATCCTTTTCTCGGATATCTTAACTAATTGAGAATTTTCCTTTGCAAGAGAATTCTTTTCTTCTTCAAGATTTTCGGCTCTAGCTCGGATCATTAGAAATTCTCTTTCATAGATTTCAAGTTCTTTCCTGAGATTTTCTGGATCTTTTATTTCTTCTTCATCACATTCATAATTATAACAAGAAGTATGTGTTACCTCATCAGCCATAAGACAGATTTCTATGTTAGAGATGTCTGGACCGTCAATTTCAGCAACTCCACACATTT
Organism: Plantago major; assembly: GCA_026545765.1. Lineage (NCBI taxonomy): Eukaryota > Viridiplantae > Streptophyta > Magnoliopsida > Lamiales > Plantaginaceae > Plantago > Plantago major. The sequence goes on along the minus strand of CM048839.1, from coordinate 27,259,636 downwards.
CATTCTTCTTGAGGCCGAAGTCGATTATATCATGAGTAACTCCACATAATTCTGGTGATGGTAAGGTTGAGTCATCTGAATTGTCATCTTCAGAATCATCTCAACGTCTAGAGCATCCATTGAGTTTGGATTTTCTTTCTTTCTTGATTAATAAAGCTTTCGGCTTCTTCAAGATTCTTCTATCTTTCTTGTCACCGTCCTTAGTTTGTTGAAGCGGGACAATCCTTCTTGAAGTGACCGGGTTTACGACAATAGAAATAGATATCGCTTCCAATTTCTACTTCCTCGATTACATGATGCTTTACGAATGGCTTGTTCAATGAGCTTTGCATATTTTTTTATCTTGGTGATAGTTTGAGCCTAGATGCTTTTTCAGCTTCTCTTTGGCTTTTCTTCTCTCAATTTCTCGACTGACATATTTTCTCATTTGCTTTGCAGCAAGAGCATCCTCAGTCTCTTCCTTGCTTTTCTTCTTTTCAGAAGTTCCTTGAGCAACTAGAGCAATATTCTGCAACTTTTCAGTTGTTTGTTCTCTTTGTGTTGTCTCATAATCAACCGTAGCAAGATGTGAGAAGAGTTCCACTGGAGTGATATTTGGCATTCCTTGGTTAAAATAAAAGAATTTAGTATGCTCCCAGTTGTGGTTAAGACTTCTGACAATAGTCTTAATCTTTTCTGACTGGGAGTATTTGTTGCTTTCCCCAAGTGCTGCCATATCACTCATGAGAGTGGTAAATCTGAAATCAAGTTCTTCCAGAGTTTCGGTGGGTACTTGTTTGAAATTTTAAAATTTCAACTTGAGAACTTCGAACTTGTTTTCTTTGGTTTTCTCAGTTCCGGCACATATTTCTTCAATCAGTTGCCAGGCAACTTTCGCCGTTTTAGCACCCCACAGTTTACACTATATGTGCTCAGGTGTCGATCTGATTATGATATTACGAGCTTGACCATCCAGACGATTTCTCTTGGCATCTTCCGATGTCCAGAGTTCTCTGGGCTTTGGTTCATAAATAACTTGACTAGTAGATCTCCCACTTGTTGACGCATCAGTTTGTGAAGATCCTTCGCTTTGATCTCTGTCTCTACCATTAGAAACCTCCATGACTTGTTGAAGTTGTTGAATGACTATTGGGCCATTCTTTATCACTTCGTTCATTTCGTCACTTATGGCTTCAAGGTGGAGCATCATGTTATTTTTCCATTTCTCGTAGTTCTCTGGTTTGAGAACGGGTGCATCACTCAGAGACATTCCTGCACACTTAACACACAAATTAAATAGTCCTCGAAAATGGACAACGTTCCTTCACCTATCTGGGGATCTAGGTTCAGTGCAGAAGGCTTGTGAACCTCCTGCTCTGATACCACTTGTTGGTCTAGATAATGGCAAAGTAAAAGACTGGGGGGGGGGGGTGAATAGTCTTTTAAAACTTTTGTCGATAAAAACTATTTCTCAGATATTTGTGTAGATATCTGATACTTAGATTCAGAGCGCGGAAGACTTAAGATAGATAAGTGCAGAAACAGTTAAAGTGTGTGTGTGTATTGCTGAAATGTAAGTACAGAAAAGTAAATAACACAGCAAGTATAGTGGTATCTGGAGGTGGCGTAATCCTCCAACTAATCCACTTCGGTCTTCCAAAGACCTAGAATTCACTAGAATAGATAATTGAGGTCACCTTACAAAAATCCTATTATAAGATTCCTTAAACAAATGGTTCCCAACCAAATGTTCCCCTTGAGTTGTTCCCCGGCTTTCACAGCCAAGTACTTCCTGTACTCAGAAACCTTTTTGAGCTATTCCCTAGCTTCCCAAGCTAAGTACTTCCTGTGCTCAATAACCTTGGAGTTATTCCTTAGTTTCTCAAACTAAGTACACTTTGCAATGTATGGTATCTTGTTCTTTTTACTAACCCAAGTCTATGATAATTGTTCAAGAGAATGAATCTCAGATACTTGATCTTTCGATTCAACTCTTACACAAATAGCAGTGCTTGTTTAGGATCAGGACACTTAGAACTTTAGTACTACATAAGATCAGGAGCTTTGGTCGCAACAGAAAGCTTTGAGGATAAGTAGTTTGCTTGAGAGAATATGTTCGTGTAAATGGTGTTCAGTAAGTTCTGTGTATCTAAGGTTCAGCGCGTCTTCTCAAGCAGTCTAAGTGTTGATATTTATAGATGAATTTGAATGCCGTTGAATAGTATCCGTTAGGCTTAAATCAAATTCAAACTATTGATATCCGTGTATAGTACTGTAGCAGGTTTGTCTTCTTCTTCAGAAGGTACCGTTGCTTTTGTTCAGACATCTATGTCCGTGCATTAAATGCATTGTACTATAGTTTTTGTCCTGTAGTGCCAACGAAACTATGCTTTGTATCAGAGACTTAACTTTATCAGTTTTCTCTTAGTTTTAGCACGTCCTTACCTTTAACTTCAGATACCACTTTTATTGAAACAACTTTGTTTGCAATATATATTTTTTTATCAGAAATGTGGTTTAAAGCTCAAGGTATCTGAGTGTAGATATCTGTGGACACTTTCCTTGTTTTCCAGATGGACCTCTTGACTTCTCAGATATCTCTTGTGACATGATTTGTTTAGCAATCATTCGCGTCTTCAAGAAATCTGGCCAAGGTATCTGCAAAACTATTTCAGTAATCTTGTGCAGTTTCTTCAAATCTTCAATGTCGTTGAACTTGTTCTGCTTGGATGTCTTCTTCTTGGTCTTCTCTTCATAAAATAAAAATTACATTTTGAGACCTAACATCCTATACAAGATTAGCTAGACTATCATACTTAGTGGGTTTCCTCTTTTACAATGTTCAAGTGAACCAAGAGTACTAATCACCTTTCTGAGACTAAGATAAGTCATCATGTTGCTGATCAAAATCTAAACAGATATTTCTAACAAAATATCTAACAAATTTCCTAACAAGGTATTTCATTCAGATATCTATATTCTTCAAAGAACAAATCTCTGATCATTTTTCTCAAACTAACACATTCTACTTAATAGGTTAAAAAAGAAGTAGAAGTTGCTGAGGAGTTGCCCACTCAATCCTCACAACATATGGAAATTGATGAGGCATCAAGGCCTTCATCACAAGAAAAGATTCCAGAGACTGCACAAGTCTGTGAGAGACAAGTATCTGAGCCTCCAACGAGGTAGTTGACCTCTCAGATATCTGATTTGTCAATAAAAATTTTTCTTGATAAAATTTCCTAAGTGTTATGTTTCTAATCTCAGGTTGAAGCAGAAAGAAAGGTTGATGAGGACCAGACTTCCAAGTCCCCACCTCACAACAAGATATCTGAGGAACCCCCTACCTCAGTAGTACAAGTCTCTGAGCCTGATGCATTCATTCAGGTAACTCAGAAACCTAACTACACAAATACTCAGATACCTACCCAAGTTTTGAATCTAACTCAAAACTCTTTCTTTCAGGCTCAAACAAGTGTGCCAAAGGCTTCTGCATTCTCAACAGAAGACCTGCTTACATTCTTCAAGAACCACCCACTCAAGAAACATCTCAAGTGTTTCAGAAAGTGACAAAAGCTCAGAAGCTCAGATCTGACTGAATTAACAAAGGTGACTGATCACCAATTAAGAAGAGTCAGAGCTTTTGACTTGGAGAATTATGTCCATGCTATGTTTCCAACAGAGCAGTACTCTTTTGCTACTCTGATGCATAAGGACTTTATCAAAGAAGCTGCACACAAACTCATAGATGCTTTTGAGAAGGCAGATGGTCATACCAGAATACAGATGGCATTCAAGCCTACTTTGTCCCAGACTCTACAGTACATACCCTCTGAACAAGAGGAAGTTAATGGGGAAACGGTCACTATTCCAGAAGTGATCAACCTGGTCTCTGAAGATGAAGAAGAGAAGGAGACCGATGAGAATGACTATGAAGATTCTCCTTTTGACCATCACAAGGATGAGGATGATAAGAAGGATGATGATGATGACTCAGCACCAGGGACATGAGAGATTACACAGAGGAAGAGTGCCTCAGCTGCTGAAAAGCACACTGAGAGGACATCACAACAATCCCCTCCTCCATCTCCTCTGAAATCCACCCATCCATCTTCTCAACAACAAAAGGACACTACTGAACAAGTAGTTGAGCACTCTAAGGGAACAACTCAGAAGATATTGCATACATAAACCAGAGCTGCTCAACTCAAACAACTGTTGGAAGAAGAACAACAGCTCCATCTTCAACTGGAAGAAGAGCTAGTTAAATCCAGAGATAAGCTTAATAAGCTTCAAGATCAATACTTGGAAGAAATGTTAGCTTACTCTGAGGTCAAAGAGCTCCGGATCTCAGAATCGCCATTGCTAAGGAGCTAGATACTGAAGAAGTATCTGAAGCTAAGCATGATGCTAAGGCTGCATCACCATCAAAAGATATACCATCCTCCTCTCTGAAAGAAAAGAAGCCCATTTCTGAGATGGTTGCTGGACTAGAAAATCTTGAAAATATCCAAGAGGATGAAGATCACTGAGCTGATGACTCAGATGATGAAGAAGAGAAGAAATTGGCAAAACACCGAAATGAGCATTTGGTGATTTCTCACCTGAAAAGGAAGCAAATTGCTCCTAAAATCTTCAACCAACTGCCAAATATCCACGACTCCAGTGAATACTTGACCAGATTTCAAGTATTGTCTAAACTGCATAAGGAGTTATCTTCTCAAAACGAAGCCGCTATTACATCAGTCCCTCCAGAGATGAAGACCTTCACTAAGCTCATCACTCAGAGAACAACCAATCTGGTCATTGCTCAAACAGACCTAGGCATGATAAGGGATGATGATGTATCATTAGCTGAAAAAGCTTTTCATGAGGCAAGTTACACTGTTGGAAAAGCAGATGCCATACTAGGCCCATTGGCAGAGCTCACTGATAAGGAAAATGGACTTATCAAACAAAATCAGGAGCTCAAAGCTGAACTTCAGAAGTTGGTCACTGCCTATAACTATTTACAAGGACATTTTGAGTCTCTCTCAGAATCCTTTATGAGACTTAGTCAGCCAACAATGACTAAGGGGGAAGGATTGTACAAATCTGGACCTCAAAGTCAGGGGGAATGGGAAGAAGGAGAAGTATATAAGAAGAAATCTAGAGCTGGTGATGCTCAGAGAGGAAGAAGAAACAAGAAAACTTCCCAGCCACCACTCAGAATAAATGAGCCTTCCTCAAGTCAAACTACTTCCCAGAAACCAACTGAAGGAACTTCAATGGTAACAAGGGCCATGGCACAAAAACATCCAAGGAGTACTAAGGCTCCAAGGAGAAGACAAGTAAAAGGGATTGAAGAATCTTCTGAAGAAGAAGAAGAAGGCCAAATCAAATCCCTGGGCAATGAAGAAGGCTGCAAAACTTTCACAAGAATTAATCTTGATGATGATGATGAAGAGACTGGTGAAGATGAAGCTCCTCTTCACAAGAAAAGAAAAATTGATAGCCTAACTGAGCCCATAGCTGCAAAGCCTTTGGTAGCTAAAACACCCTCTAGAAATACCAAGTCCATCCAGAGTGGCTCTTCAAGCAATCCCCCAAGGGAAAATTCAAGGCAAAGGAGGAATAGACTAAGAGCTGAAAAGAGAAAAAGTCAACTTCCACTCAGGCCAGAAGAAGCCAAAATTGAGTATGTGAAGATTGACAACAACTCCTCTGTCTACAGGTGCATAAATCAGAAAAATGGCTACTGGATTCTGGAACTCAAGCATTTACTGCTAAATTCAAGGTTTCCAGAACCAATCCATGAACAACTGATGGCATGGAGAAAAGACAAACCATTCTTGATTAACACCAGCCACATAAAAAACTGATTGGATTTTGAAGTTATCAACAGGATAAAAGCCATGAAGAAGGACCTCTTTGATGAATGTCCTTATGGAAAGCCAGATGATGTGCACAAAATTCCCAATCTAATTGGAACAGGCACAAGGCCAAGACTTTTTGTGGAACCTTATGAATCCTTCTACATGGGGGTGACATCAAATATCTGAGGATCATATATGATTATTTCAAGCTATCAGATATCAAGATTGTGCATGCCTGGATATGGGGAAAGTATCTGTGGGTCAAGCATTTTGTCAAGAAAAATCCTACCAAAACCTACAAAGAAGTTTGTGGATTTGCCAGAGACACAGAGATGATTGTCAGAACTCCTCTATGACTACTCTGATGATATAAGAAGGTTTGGTGATAGGAAATTTGCAGATTGATCCATAGAACTGTTTTAAAGACTTGAAGATTTTGAAGACTAGTTTGTTAGGATGTTCACTTGGAGCTTGGTTATTCCTGTTGTCCTAATTTACTATGTAATCTTTTGTATCTTGCTGACTGTACCTTTTTGTTGTTTTATCTTGTAAAAGTTATCTGAACTTTCATTGTAACATATCTGATGAACCTACTCTCAGATATCAATCTATAAAAGATAACTTGTCAGCAAAGATCACACCTTGTGATTTGGTTGATGTTTACTTTCTGCACTTAATTATACGAATTGAAAGATCATAAGAAATGTTAGGAAATTTGTTAGATATTTTGTTAGAAATATCTGTTTAGATTTTGATCAGCAACATGATGACTTATCTTAGTCTCAGAAAGGTGATTAGTACTCTTGGTTCACTTGAACATTGTAAAAGAGGAAACCCACTAAGTATGATAGTCTAGCTAATCTTGTATAGGATGTTAGGTCTCAAAATGTAATTTTTATTTTATGAAGAGAAGACCAAGAAGAAGACATCCAAGCAGAACAAGTTCAACAACATTGAAGATTTGAAGACTGCACAAGATTACTAAAACAGTTTTACAGATACCTTGGCCAGATATCTTGAAGACACGAATAGTTTTAAACAAACTGTGTCACAAGAGATATCTGAGAAATAAAAGGTCTATCTGAAAACAAGGAAAGTGTCCACAGATATCTATTCTCAGATACCTTGAGCTTTAACCACATTTCTGAAAAAGAAATATATATATATATATTGCAAACAAAGTTGTTTCAATAAAAGTGGTATCTGAAGTTAAAGATAAGAACGTCTGAAGAATCGTAGAAATCGATCAAGGTTGTCTCGATCTGAAAGCATAGTTCGTTAACTCTGAGGACAAAAGTATAGTACAATGCATTAAATGCACAGACGGAGATGTCGAACAAAAGCAACGGTAGCCGAAGAAGAAGACAAACTCACATAAAGATTACTACGCAGATATCAATAGTTTGAATTTGATTTAAGCCTAACGGATACTATTCAAACGGCACTCAAATTCATCTATAAATATCAACACTTAGACTGCTTGAGAAGAGACACAGACACACAACACAGAACTTACTGAACACCATTCTCTCAAGCAAATTACTTATCCTCAAAGCTTTCTGTTGCGACCAAAGCTCTTGATCTTAAGTAGCACTGAAGTTCTAAGTGTCCTGATCCTAAACAAGCACAACTATCTGTGAAAGAGTTGAATTGAAAGATCAAGTATCTGAGGTTCATTCTCTTGAACATTTATCTAAGACTTGGGTCAGTAAAAAGAACAAGATACCATACATTGCAAAGTGTATTAAGTATACTTGATTCACAGAGCTATCTGATTAACTGAAAAGTTATTAAAGAAGCTCATCTGACAACTCAAACCAAAACCAACACCATCACTGGCGTGGAGTACAGGAAGTACTTAGTTTGAGAAACTAAGGAATAACTCCAAGGTTATTGAGCACAGGAAGTACTTAGCTTGGAAAGCTAGGGAATAGCTCAAAAAGGTTTCTGAGTACAGGAAGTACTTGGTTGTGAAAGCTGGGGAACAACTCAAGGGGAACATTTGGTTAGGAACCATTTGTTTAAGGAATCTTAGAATAGGATTTTTGTAAGGTGACCTCAATTATCTATTCTAGTGAATTCTAGGTCTTTGGAAGACTGGAGTGGATTAGTTGGAGGATTACGCCACCTCCAGATACCACTATACTTGCTGTGTTATTTACTTTTCTGTACTTACATTTCAGCAACACACACACACACACACACTTTAACTATTTCTGCACTTATCTATCTTAAGTCTTCCGCGCTCTGAATCTAAGTATCAGATATCTACACAAATATCTGAGAAATAGTTTCTATCGACAAAAGTTTTAAAAGACTATTCACCCCCCCCCCCCAGTCTTTTACTTTGCCGTTATCTAGACCAACAAGTGGTATCAGAGCAGGAGGTTCACAAGCCTTCTGCACTGAACCTAGATCCCCAGATAGATGAAGGAACTTTGTCCATTTTCGAGGACTATTTAATTTGTGTGTTAAGTGTGCAGGAATGTCTCTGAGTGATGCACCCGTTCTCAAACCAGAGAACTACGAGAAATGGATAAATAACATGATGCTCCACCTTGAAGCCATAAGTGACGAAATGATCGAAGTGATAAAGATTGGCCCAATAGTCGTTCAACAACTTAAACAAGTCATGGAGGTTTCTAATGGTAGAGACAGAGATCAAAGCGAAGGATCTTCACAAACTGATGCGTCAACAAGTGGGAGATCTACTAGTCAAGTTATTTACGAACCAAAGCCCAGAGAACTCTGGACATCGGAAGATGCCAAGAGAAATCGTCTGGATGGTCAAGCTCGTAATATCATCATCAGATCGACACCTGAGCACATATAGTGTAAACTGTGGGGTGCTAAAACGGCGAAGGTTGCCTGGCAACTGATTGAAGAAATATGTGCCGGAACTGAGAAAACCAAAGAAAACAAGTTCGAAGTTCTCAAGTTGAAATTTCAAATTTTCAAACAAGGACCCACTGAAACTCTGGAAGAACTTGATTTCAGATTTACCACTCTCATGAGTGATATGGCAGCACTTGGGGAGAGAAACAGATACTCCCAGTCAGAAAAGATTAAGACTATTGTCAGAAGTCTTAACCACAACCGGGAGCATACTAAATTCTTTTATTTTAACCAAGGAATGCCAAATATCACTCCACTGGAACTCTTCTCACATCTTGCTACGGTTGATTATGAGACAACACAAAGAGAACAAACAACTGAAAAGTTGCAGAATATTGCTCTAGTTGCTCAAGGAACTTATGAAAAGAAGAAAAGCAAGGAAGAGACTGAGGATGCTCTTGCTGCAAAGCAAATGAGCAAATATGTCAGTCGAGAAATTGAGAGAAGAAAATCCAAAGAGAAGCTGAAAAAGCATCTAGGCTCAAACTTCACCAGTACAAAAATATGCAAAGCTCGCTGAACAAGCCAGCTCAGAAAGCATCATGTACTGAGGAAATAGAAATTGGAAATGATATCTGTTTCTATTGTCAGAAACCTGGTCACTTCAAGAAGGATTGTCCTGCCTTCAACAAACTAAGGACAGGTGACAAGAAAGATAGAAGAATCTTCAGAAGAAGCCAGAAAGCTTTATTAACTGAAGAAAGAAAATCCAAACTCAACTGGATGCTCTAGACGTTGAGACAGATTCTGAAGATGACAATTCAGATGACTCAACCTTACCATCACCAGAATTATGTGGAGTTACTCATGATATAATCGACTTCGGCCTCAAGAAGAAAGAAATGTGTGGAGTTCTTTGAAATTGGCCGGTCGACATCTCTAACATAGAAATCTGTCTTATGGCTGATGAGGTAACACATACTTCTTGTTATACTTATGAAAGTGATGAAGAAGAAATAAAAGATCTAGAAAATCTCAGGAAAGATCTTGACATCTATGAAAGAGAATTTCTAATGATCCGAGCTAGAGCCGAAAATCTTGAAGAAGAAAAGAATTCTCTTGCAAAGGAAAATTCTCAATTAGTTAAGATATCTGAGAAAAAGGATGCTGAAAATGCATTTCTCAAAGCTCAGATATCTGAGACTGAAAAGTCACATAAAGAAGCAATGGCTGAATTACGAAAGAAATATGAAGATCTTCTTTCTGAGAACAAGGAACTCGAAAAGAAAGAATTATCTTTTCAATCTTATGCCAAAGCTAGTGACACTCTTACTGAAGTACAATCTTACTTAAGAGATCCTTCAGAAAAGAAAGGACTTGGACTGAATACACAGACAGATTGTGTTAGAACTTAGGATCCTGGATTGGTACTTGAAACAAGATCAATAGACAATGTTGCCAACAATGTTGTTCAACATTGTCTTCAACATAGCAAGATGAATAAGAATGAAACTTCTATTACCAAGCCAATATATAGAAAAATATATTGGCAGCGCCGTAGGCAAAATATCTACTGACAAGAAAAGTAGATCTAATCAAGTGGGTTTAATACAATCACGCATTTATTGATTAAACAACCAAAACTGGCCCTAGAAGAACCAACAGTAAAAGCTATTCTAGGTCGATGTTTGAAAGAGTTATTCCAACAATGAATACTCTTAGACAAACTCTAAAGCTAGCAGAAAACAAGAAGCCTAAACTCTTTTAATAAAATCTCGATTGATCATCAAGAAAGGCTCAATGATTGCTCGGCTGAATCCTTGTATATATACTTGAGATATCGACAGTTCCCATCCAAGTCGAAAGGCAATAGGATCTCAGCAAAGGCAATTTTCCATGTTCTTGTTTTCTTCAATAATCAGCTAGAAGGAAATTCTCATATTAGTGTCTTCTACAATATATTTCCTTCTTGCTTTCTTCAACAATCTTCTTGAAAGATTCTCTCTTTGATCTCAGCAGGAAGAAACTAACGTTGTTTCTCTGTATATGGCTGGCTGGAAAATCTTTCCAAGATTATCTCTAGAGAATCTTTTATTTCCTTCTTTCTTTCAAGGTGCCCATAACTTGTCAAACTCTTTCCTTCTTTTTAGATTGCATTCCTTATGTCCAAAGCAGCTCAAACTCTTTCCTTATTCCTGCAGAAATTCGAATTGATTGCTTCCAGTCCAAGTCATCTTCTATGTTGTCTGCTGTTGTCCGTAATGTTGTTCCAACATTGTATCGGCACTATTTCGCAATGTTGCACAACATTGAAATCCTGCAGTTCACAAACAACAACAACAAACACAAACATTGAACTGAATCATGAAAGATAAGATTAACTAATCAAGTGCAACTTGCATTTTCAGATTGTTCTATCACTCTGAATAAGAGTGAGGAAAGAAGAACATTTGTAAGTACTCAGCAAGATGGTTCCCATGCAATCTATAGTATCGGTCAGAAGACGAAGATTGTTGACAAAGGAAAGGCAGTTGCGACTAAACCTTTGTGGGAAAAAAAAGTCAAAAACAAAACTGTTGGGCACATCTCTGAAAAGAAGCACAACACTGAAAAGTGTAAACACCCACAGTGCTATGTCTCTCAAAAGGGTAGAATTGCATGAGCTGGCAAATTCTCCCATGTCACTTTTTCTGGAAAGAAATTGGACCAACCAGAGACTAGCAAAGCTGCTGAGAAAAGATCTTAGATAGCTTCAAGTGCTCGAAACGGTATTGGCTATAAAGGCATCGGGAAACAACTTGCTCATGAATACAAACAGGAGCAAGAACGATGACTGAAGGCTAGAATTGCTCAAAGCAATTATCATAAGTGGAATTTGAATCAAGCCACTGAAAATCTGAATGCCAGGGCTAGAAGAAATCTGGCAAGGAAAGCTAAGTTTGCTGAAAAGCAAACTTAGAAACCTGACAGGTATCTGAAAGCACCAAATGGAGCACCTAGGAACACACCAAGGAAGAAGATAATTCTTAATAATGATAATCATTCAATTAGAATTCCTCCTTATGTTCCTATCAGACAAAAGAATGTTCCAAGGAAATTCATTCAAAAATGGATTCCCTCTTGGAAGATTGTTTAGTCTGATGGTTCAATTGTAAATTGAGAACCTAATCTCCATTTCTGTTGTGTGCAGAATGCTTCCTGGACTAAAGCACAATGGCTATTTGATAGTGGATGCGGAAAGCACATGACAGGAGACAAAGCAAATCTGGACGATTACAAAGCTTGCAACACAGGACCAGATATCAGTTCTTTGGAGGAGAATTAAATCCTCTCGGGATTTGGCGTCAAATTGGGAACATTAACAATCACCGACGTATTACATGTTAAGGATTTGAAATATAATCTATTTAGCATGAGCAGTTTGCGACAAAGGCTTTCTTGTAAAATTCAAAGCAAAATCGCAAACTAATTGACAATGAGTCAAAGCGAGGTCTTGGTTGCTTTCGGCGGAAAGCGATCTTTATGTTGCCGATTGGGCATCTGCCACAACTGAAGAATGTCTCATGGTGAGTCAATCTGGTCACACAGAAGAGCACTGGTTATGGCACAAAAGAATGAGTCACTTGAATTTCAAAACTTTGAACAAACTTGCCAAGAAAGAATTAGTGGTTGGCCTTCCCAAAACATCTTTCAGAAAGGATGGTATCTGTTCTGCATGTCAGATGGGGAAACAATCCAAAATCTCTTTCAAGTCCAAAACTAGACACTCTAGTGTTAGACCACTGCAACTACTACATATGGATCTTTTTTAATCATCTGTAACTAGTTATGCAGGAAAGAAGTATGGTCTGGTTGTTGTAGATGACTTCTCAAGATTCACTTGGGTTGTCTTTCTGAAACACAAATTTGATGCCAGGGTGGAGATACCAAACTTGCTGAAAAAGCTTGAAGTCATGAAAAATGACAAGGTATCTGCAATCAGAACAGACCATGGTACTGAGTTTGTCAACCAGTACATAAAGGAGTTTTGTACCTGCAAAGGTATACAACACCAACTTTCCTCTGTAAGAACACCTCAACAAAATGGTCTTGCAGAAAGGAAAAACAAAACCCTTAAAGAAGCTGCAAGGACGATGCTAGCTGACACTGAAATAAGTGAAGTTTATTGGGTTGAAGCTGTAAACACAGCCTGCTACACTCAGAACAAATGTTTGATAAACAAACACCATGACAAGACCCCTTATGAAATCTTGGTTGGTAGACCCCCTAATATCAAACATCTGAGAGTATTTGGTTGTAGATGTTTTGTTCTAAACAATGAAAAAGATTATCTGAGAACATTTCAACCAAAGGCAGATGAAGGTGTATTTCTTGGTTATTCCACGAATAGCAAAGCCTACAGAATTTACAACAAAAGAACAAAGAAAATTGAAGAATCAGTTCATGTTGTATTCTATGAAGGAAGTAAGAAAACACCTCCTAATGATGAACTCTCAGAAAGGTTCAAAGAACTAATGTTGAGGGATTCTGAAAAAGAATCCTCAGAAAGGAAAAACATCATTATGGAAAGTGAGGATGACTCTGACGTAGAAAAGCTTAATATGCCTAGTAACAATAAGATGACTCACAAACATGATGAAGAATTTCCTATGAAACTTCCAGAAATGGAAACTGAAGATATTCATCATGAAGCTATCTCTGGAAATAATCTCTCTGAAAGACATGTTCCAGATAGCTCAAACACTGAACAAGTGTCAGACATCAATTGCCCTTCTGAGGAGCAAAATGTCTTAGATACTGAAAAAGTATCAAATCAAAATCCCAGTGATTCACATTCAAATCATTTGGATCTTGATCCTACTAGCACTAAACCTATGATGAGATGGATCAAGGATCATCCTGCAAAAGATGTGATTGGACCGATTAATCAAGGTGTTAGGACTAGGAGAGCAATAGCTGAAAATGCTAATTTTCTTTTTGGATGTTTCATCTCAAATATTGAACCTAAAAATATAGAAGGAGCATTAGGAGACCAAGACTGGATCTCTGCAATGCAAGAAGAGTTGGATCAATTTGAGAGAAACAAAGTCTGGAAACTAGTTCCATTTGTGGAAGGAATATCTGTGATTGTAACTAAATGGGTTTTTAGAAACAAAATGAATGAATCTGGTGAAATAACCAGAAACAAAGCAAGATTGGTTGCCAAGGGATTTACCCAGACTGAAGGCTTAGATTTTGATGAGTCATATGCACCAGTTGCCAGATTGGATGCAATAAGACTCTTTCTAGCCTTTGCAACTCATAAAGATTTTAAAGTTTATCATATGGATGTCAAAAGTGCATTCTTGAACGGTGAACTTGCAGAAGAAGTTTATATTGAGCAACCACCTGGCTTTGAAGTTTCCTCAGAAAGTAGAATGGTCTATAAACTACAGAAAGCTCTGTATGGATTGAAACAGGCTCCAAGAGCATGATTTGACACTTTGGCCAAATACCTTCTGGAAAGTGGTTTCAAGAAAGGTGAAGTTGATAAAACTTTATTTACCTTAAATCATGATGGGAAACTACTCTTAGTTCAAGTATATGTTGATGACATCATATTTGGATCTAAGGACAAGCAACTTTGTAATGACTTTGCAAATCTCATGAAAAGTAAGTTTGAGATGAGCATGATGGGAGAAATGAATTATTTTCTAGGATTGCAAGTCAAGCAACTCAATGATGGAATATTCATTAGTCAAACAAAGTATGCAAAAGATATGCTCACAAAATTCAATCTTAAGCCTTCTGAAAAGAATGCTAAGATACCTATGAGCATTGGAACCAAAATGACCTATACTGAATCAGATAAGAGTATTGAAGAACATAAGTATAGGAAATTGATAGGTTCACTACTTTACCTCACTACAAGTAGACCTGATATTCAATACGCCGTTGGAGTGTGCTAGATTTCGCACAAATCCAATGCAAACACACTACAACATTTCTATGAAAATATTAAGGTATGTAAAAGGTACAGTAGATGTAGGATTGTGGTATCCTAAAGAAAGCGGATTGAGGTTAATTGTCGGTACTCGACGACGATTATGTCGATCATCGCTTGATAGGAAAAGCACCTCGTGAACTTGTCAATTTACGGTACTAGACTTATCTCGTGGTTTAGCAAGAAGCAAAACTCAATTGCTACTTCTACCACAGAGAGGTGAATATATTCTTCTTTGTTGTTGTGCAACACAAATTCTGTGGATACAACAACAACTTAAAGACTATGGACTCGATGAAGAGAAAACTCCCATTTTCTGTGACAACACAAGTGCTATTGCGATTACACAGAATCCTAAATTTCATGCCAGAACAAAGCATATTGATGTTAGACATCACTTCATCAGAGACCATGTTGAAAAAGGCAATATAGAGATACTCAAGATTGGCATCAAGACCAACTTGCAGATATCTTCACTAAGCCACTACAAGAAAGTAGATTCTTAGCCTTAAGACATAGTCTTGGACTAATGGAACTACCAATGAACTGAAAAAGTTCAGGAATCTGGAACGGGCATCCAGAGAAGAGGTAGCTGGAACGGGCATCCAGAGAAGAGGTATCTGGAACGGGCATCCAGAGAAGAGAAAAGAGAAATCTGGAACGGGTACCAGAAGTCAAAAAGGCTAAAGAGCAAAAAGACAGCTTAAGATCTCTGAGACGGGAACTCAGATATCTGAATCACTCTATAAACGGGGAACACAAAGAAGAATAGTACAACTATCTGCAGTCAACTACTCTCTTGAAATTCGCATTATTTCTATCTTGATGAAAAACTTGGAAAAATTCTAAGTATAAGACAGATTCAGATGCAAACAGTGTTCTTGGTCATACAAAAACGTGATTCAGATAGCTAATAGACAAAATTCATTAAATGGGCACAATTACACTTGTTGATTGTGATCATTGCTGAAGAAGCAATTGTGACCCTTGATGAAATTAAGCGTTTGATCTATACGGTGGAAATTAATTCACAGTAAATAGTGGACTGTAAAAATTCTGACAAAGCCCACTTTGCATTTAATGCCGAACTAGCTTTTGCTCACGCCTGCTTGCAAATCACAGATACGTAAACACAAAATCAATTTGTATGTATTTGTCTGTTGAGATTCTATTGCTATATATATAGGATTTTGGCAAAAGAAATCACTTTCGCCTAATCCAAAATTCCGACTTGCACAAAAATAGCAAAACCTTCTCTTGATTCTCTGCAAACCTTCTACAATCTCTGCAAATCAAGATTAAGTTTTTCTGCAAAGAATTACTGAATTAAATCTCTTTCAAACACCAATCCAAATTCCCTACACTATATAAAGAGATGGCCCCAAAGAATTCTTCCACACAAATCTCAATCCTCATTGCATCATGAAAAGCAAGCACCAGAGTTGGTTATTGTGAACAACCGACTGGTAGGAGATTTTAATCCTGACCATTGGACTTCAAATCACAGAATGATTTGGGGTGGTGCCATGGTTGAGGAATACCTCACGGCTGCAATAGAGAACCAAGCCGACATAAAGCTGTTTCTTGACATGCTTGAAAAGGCACAAATCAAGGGCTTTCTATCTGCTCGCCTAAGTGGAATTTCATAACTCGATGTGTTGGAATTCTACAACAACTCCAGGATAATTTCCTGTGTTTCTGAAGGCACTGCAATAGTGTTCAAAAACCTCGATCAAGGAAAGGAAATCCTTCTGGACTTAACAACTTTCTGTAAGTTGTTTGAGTTTCAAAATCTTGGAAAGGATTTTGAAATAAATACCAAGGATGATGATCTCCTTGAAGGTGTTAAACAATTGTACAGTGACGTGTGTGATCTTGAAAAATCAGATACACCTACTGAGTACAAGCTTGCTGACATCCGAACCAGACATCTGATGGTTCACTGGGATGTATTGGCTTGCATTCTTCACAGATGCTTTGATGGTCTACAAGGAGGTGCTGACCAGATAAGCCAAGAACGATGGATCATGATGTTCTTGCTGAATCAACAAGACAAAAGGCTGGAAAACCCTTTTAACTGGGGAAAGTACGCCTTCATGAAGTTTGTGAAGAAGATTCAAGGCTTCGAGCCTAAGATCGCCAAAGGACTAGCTGAGCCAAAGGCCACAGTAGGCTATGGTCTGAAGATATGCTACTTGCTGGAGAAGCTTGGCATTGAGCTCAGAGAGACGGCTGAAATAGCCAACAGTAACCTACTCTACAAATATGAGTATACAAACTTGATGAAAAAGGTTACTGGGTCTCAGAAAGGTTCTAAGAAGCGAAAGTCTGAAAAGTTATCTGAAGAAAAGGTTGCGACCAAGAAGCCCAGAACTTCAAGAAAGAAGTCTGCTGGCAAATCAGAAGACACACCCATAGAGGTTGTCGATTCCCAGATACCTGCAGCCATTGCCGATGAACAAATTAATACAGATGAACTCATCAATGCTGCAAAAGAGTTATCAACTACTGAACAAGTAGACTCAGTAAGAGAAAGTGCTTTCAGAAATGTGAAGACTATTACAGATTGCCTTGCTGATGAACTCATAAATGCTGCCAAAAGTGGTGAAAAACACCAAGCCCTATCTGCAGAAATCGCAGGAATTATGGACCAATCAGTTCCTAATGCTGATGAGAGCTCTGACGATGAAGATGATGAACTAGTCATCTCTCAAGTCCTAGAAAGAACAAAGAGGGCTAAGGTTACTGTAACAGTAACTGGTGATAAGGTTTCTGAAGAAGAACCTACACCTCAGGTTGCTAAACAAGCACCTATAGCAAAGGTTTTTGGTGCAAACACATCATCAGGGAACGTTTCTTACGCACAACTTCAAGAAGCCCTGATGAGTGGTAATTTAGTGCTGGCAGATGCTGATGAAAATGCCACATCTAAAAATCTGGAAGAACACTCTACTGACCGATCTTCTGCTTCCAGACAACCACAACAACCACAAACACAACAACCACAACAGCGACAAGTGGTTGATGAAATGGTAAATGAACTCCATTTCGAATTATCAGCATTACAACACGCTGAAGAAAATCCTGCAAAAGAGCAGGTTCCCCAACTCAATGAGAGGGATCAAACTGAGACATCTACTCAGAATGATCAACCAGGGGAGGCAACTGAGTTGCACACTCAGGAAAGGTGTGAAGCACCTAAAACTTCAAACAAAGAAGTTGTATTGGAACAAGAAGACCAAAGTATAAAAGGGTCACAAGTTCCAGAGACCAATCAGCCTGACAATGCTCAGGTAGCTGAATGGTTTAACTCCTACCTTGTGAAAAATTTTATGCTTGTATATCTTGTTACTTATATAAAAATTCTTTGTTACAGGCTGAGTTAGAAACACAGAAACAAGAGGAAGCTGGAAAGCTTGCCTCAGAAATTGAGAAGGTGGTTACCCCAACCTCGCCTCTTAAGAAATCTGAGCCTGAAGTACTTACTCAGGTTCAAGAAAGAAAGGTTGATGAGGACCAGACTTCCAAGTCTCCACCTCACAACAAGATATCTGAGACACCAATTGTCTCAGTAGCACAAGTCTCTGAGCCTGAAGTACTTACTCAGGTAACTCAGAAACTAAACTACACTTCTACTCAGATATCTACAAAAGTTTTGAAGCTCACTCAAAACTCTTTCTTTCAGGTTCAAACAAGTGCAAAGCAGGCTCCCAATGATGAGAAAAGGGACCTACTTCCCTTCTTCAAAGCTCAAACCCTGCCAAAGCATATTCAATGCTTCAAGAAATGGCAAAGGTTAAGGTGCTCTGATCTCTCTGAAATATTGTGAATCACAGATCAACCAACCAGACGAGCACGAGATCTTGACTCTGAGACGTATATCCATGCAATGTTCCCTACCGAGCGATTACGATTGACTCTATTGCATAAGGATTTCTCCAGAGAAGTGGCGCACAGTTTGATACAAGCCTTTGAACAGGAAGATGGTCAGACAAGATTGCAGATGGCATTCAAGCCAGTTCTGCCCCAGACTCTGCAATTAATGGGCAGAAGATCACTATTCTTGAAGTGATCAATCTTGTATCTGAAGATGATGAGGAGGAAGAGATAAACGAAAACGACTTCGATGAACCTCCCACTGACCATCACCAAAAGGATGACACAGACAAAAAGGATGATGATGATGCCCCTGCACTAGGGACCGGAGGAATTTCACAAAGAAATCATGCCTCAACTGCTGAAAAGCAAACTGAGAGGAAAGCACAGAAATCTCCGTCTCCATCTCCTCAAAAGTCAACTCATCCATCTTCCCAACAAAAGGTTATTACTGAACAAGTAGTTGAGGATTACGAGGATATATCGAAATTGTTGAATACTCAATCGAGCTGCTCAACTCGGACAAGCTGTTGGAAGAAGAACAAGCTCCATCTTCAATCGGAAGACCGGATAGCTAAATCCGAGACAAGCTTGATCAACTACAAGATCAATATCTGCAAGAGATGATTGCTTACTCGAGGATAAAGAGCTACAGGATCTTGTCAGAAATGCCATCACCAAAGAACTCGACATCAAGAAGTATCGAAATTAAGCATGATGCTAAGTGCATCATCTTCAAAAGAAGTACCATCCTCCTCCCAAAAGGGAAGAAACCAATCTACGAGATGGTTCTTTGGACTCGACACAATCGATGAGAATGTCCAAGAGGATGAAGATCCTGGGTGATTACTCGGATGATGAAGAAGACAAGACTTTGGCGAGCACCGCAATGAACATCTAGCGATCTCACACTTGAAAAGGAAAGATCGCTCTGAAATTTTCGAAAAGCGCCAAATGTCCACTCCCACGAATACATGAGCAGATACAATCTTGGCTCATCTAAAAAGGAGATGTCTTCACGAACAAGGAAGTAATTGCCTCATCCCCTCGAATGAAAAAGTTCAGAGCTCGTCACTCGAGAACAACTAGCATAGTCATTGCTCGTAAAGATCTGGAATGATAAGGGACGATGATGCGTCTTTAGTGAAAAAGCTTTCAAGAGGCAAGTTGCTTCTTTGAAAAGCAGATGCCATCCTAGGCCCATTGTCGAGCTCACGATCGGGAAAATGGACTTATCAAGCAAAATCAGAGCTCAAAGCCAACTTCGAAGTTGGTCAATTCTGATTATTTACAAGGGCATTTTGCCTCTCTCTCAGATTCTTTTGTGAGACTGAGTCAGCCAACAATGACTAAGGGGGAAAGAGTGTACAAATCTGGACCTCAAAGTCAGGGGGAATGGGAAGAAGGAGAAGAAAACAAGAAGAAATCTGGAGCTGGTGCGGCTCAGAGAGGAAGAAGAAACATGAAAACTTCCCAGCCACCACTCAGAATCAATGAACCCTCCTCAAGCCAAGCTGCTTTGCAAATAGTAGCTGTTTCCCAGAAACCTACTGAATGAACTACAATGATAACAAGGGCCATGGCACAGAAACCTCCAAGGAGTACCAAGGCTCTAAGGAGAAGACAGGTTAAAGGGATTGATGAATCTTCTGAAGAAAAAGAAGAAGGCCAAATCAAGTCCCTGGGCAATGAAGAAGGCTGTAAAACTCTCACAAGATTTAATCTTGATGATGATGAAGAAACTGATGAAGATGAAGCTCCTCTTCACAGAAAAAGGAAAATTGAAAGCCTAACTGTGCCCATAGCTGCAAAGCCCCTAGCAGCTAAAACACCCTCTGGAAATACCAAGTCTATCCAGGGTGGTTCTTCAAGCAACAACCCCAAAGAGAATTCAAGACAGAGAAGGAACAGACTGAGAGCTGAGCAAAGACAAAGTCAACTTCCACTCAGGCCAGAAGAAGCCAAAATAGAGTATGTGAAGAATGACAATGATTCCTCTGTCTACAGGTGCATCAATAAGAAAAATGGCTATTGGATTCTGGAACTTAAGCATCTACTGGTAAATTCAAGATTTCCATAAACAACTTATGGCATGGAGAAAAGATAAGCCAACCTTGATCAACACCAATCACATTAAAGCCTGGTTGGATTTTGAAGTTGTCAAGAGAACTGAAGCCATGAGAAAGGACCTCTCTGATGAATGTCCATATGGAAAGCCAGATGATGTGCACAGAATTCTGAATATCACAGGAACAGGCACAAGAGCAAGACTCGCTGTGGAACCCTATGAGTCGTTCTATCTAACTGAAGATCAATACAAGGGTGACATCAGATATCTGAGGATTATCTACGAATACTTCAAGCTTTCAGATATCAGAATAGAGCATGCCTGGAAGTGGGGAAAGTATCTGTGGGTCAAACATTTTGTCAAGAAAATCCTACCAAAACCTACAAAGAGGTCTGTGGATTTGCGGAGACCTTGAGATGCTCGTCGAACACTTCTCTATGATTATTCTGATGACATCAAAAAGTTTGGAGATAGAAAATTTGCAGACTGATCCATAGAACTACTGTTGAAGACTTGAAGAGTTGAAGACTTGAAGACTAGTCTATAAGGATGTTTACTTGGAGCTTGGTTACTCCTGTTGTCCTAATTTACTATGTAGTTTTTGTTGTATTTTTGCTGACTGAGCTAAACTTGTTTTATGTATTGAAGTTATCTGTAATCTTTCTTTGTAACTTATCTGATGAACTTACTCTCAGATAGTATTCTATAAAAGATAACTTGTCAGCAAAGATCACACATTGTGATTTGGTTGATGTTTACTTTCTGCACTTAATTGAATGAATTGAAAAATCTTAAGAAATGATTAAGTGTTGGATTGTTCACTTATCCAGATTTGTAATAGGTCAGATAGTCATCGTTGACTGATCAAAAAGGGGGAAATTTGTTAGATATTTTGTTAGAAATATCTGTTTAGATTTTGATCACCAACATGATGACTTATCTTAGTCTCAGAAAGGTGATTAGTACTCTTGGTTCACTTGAAGATTGTAAAAGAGGAAACCTACTAAGTATGATAGTCTAGCTAATCTTGTATAGGATGTTAGGTCTCAAAATGTAATTTTTATTTTATGAAGAGAAGACCAAGAAGAAGACATCCAAGCAGAACAAGTTCAACGACATTGAAGATTTGAAGACTGCACAAGATTACTAAAATAGTTTTCTGAGATACCTTGGCGGATATCTTGAAGACACGAATAGTTTTAAACAAACTGTGTCACAAGAGATATCTGAGAAATAAAAGGTCTATCTGAAAACAAGGAAAGTGTCCACAGATATCTATTCTCAGATACCTTGAGCTTTAACCACGTTTCTGAAAAAGAAATATATATATATTGCAAACAAAGTTGTTTCAATAAAAGTGGTATCTGAAGTTAAAGATAAGAACGTGCAAAGAATCAGAGAAATCTGATCAAGGTTGTCTCTGATACAAAGCATAGTTCCGTTGGCACTACAGGACAAAAGTATAGTCTGATGCATTAAATGCACGAGAGATGTCGAACAAAAGCAACGGTAGCTTCAAGAAGAAGACAAACATAAAGATTACACAGATATCAATAGTTTGAATTTGATTTAAGCCTAACGGATACTATTCAAACGGCACTCAAATTCATCTATAAATATCAACACTTAGACTGCTTGAGAAGAGACACAGACACACAACACATAACTTACTGAACACCATTCTCTCAAGCAAATTACTTATCCTCAAAGCTTTCTGTTGCGACCAAAGCTCTTGATCTTAAGTAGCACTGAAGTTCTAAGTGTCCTGATCCTAAACAAGCACAGCTATATGTGAAAGAGTTGAATTGAAAGATCAAGTATTTGAGATTCATTCTCTTGAACATTTATCTAAGACTTGGGTCAGTAAAAAGAACAAGATACCATACATTGCAAAGTGTATTAAGTATACTTGATTCACAGAGCTATCTGATTAACTGAAAAGTTATTAAAGAAGCTCATCTGACAACTCAAACCAAAACCAACACCATCACTGGCGTGGAGTACATGAAGTACTTAGTTTGAGAAACTAAGGAATAACTCCAAGGTTATTGAGCACATGAAGTACTTAGCTTGGGAAGCTAGGGAATAGCTCAAAAATGTTTCTGAGTACAGAAAGTACTTGGCTGTGAAAGCCGGGGAACAACTCAGGGGGAACATTTGGTTGGGAGCCATTTGTTTAAGGAATCTTAGAATAGGATTTTTGTAAGGTGACCTCAATTATCTATTTTAGTGAATTCTAGGTCTTTGGAAGACCGAAGTGGATTAGTTGGAGGATTACGCCACCTCCAGATACCACTATACTTGTTGTGTTATTTACTTTTCTGTACTTACATTTCAACAACACACACACACACACACTAACTATTTCTGCACTTATCTATCTTAAGTCTTCCGCGCTCTGAATCTAAGTATCAGATATCTACACAGATATCTGAGAAATAGTTTTTATCGACAAAAGTTTTAAAAGACTATTCACCCCGCCCCCCCTAGTCTTTTACTTTGCCGTTATCTGGACCAACAAGAAATGATTAAGTGGTAGATTGTTTCCTCATCCAGATTTGTAATAGGTCAGATAGTCATCGTTGACTGATCAAAATGGGGGAAATTTGTTAGGAATATCTATTTAGATTTTGATCAGCAACCTAATGACTTATCTTAGCTAAGAAAGGTGGATAGTACTCTTGGTTCACTTGAACACTGTAAAAGAGGAAACTCACTAAGTATGATAGTCTAGCAAATTTTGTATAGGATGTTAGGTCTCTGAATGTAATTTTTATTCCTAAAAAGAAGACCAAGAAGAAGGCATCCAGCAGGAAAAGTTCAACGGATTTGAAGATTTGAAGACTGCACAAGATTGCTAAAGATA
The DNA here is from genome assembly GCA_026545765.1 of Plantago major. NCBI lineage: Eukaryota > Viridiplantae > Streptophyta > Magnoliopsida > Lamiales > Plantaginaceae > Plantago > Plantago major. The sequence continues at coordinate 27,236,174 of CM048839.1, read as the reverse complement.
AGGGTTTTCAGAAACCTATGACCAGATATCTTGAAGACACAAGCGTTTTTAAATAAACAGTATTGCAAAAGATATCTGAGAAATAGAAGGTTTCTGAAACGAGGAAAGTGCCCACAGATATCTACACTCAGATACCTTGGACAAAAACTATGTTTCTTAAAAGAAATATATTATAACAAGTGGTTTCAACAAGTGGTATCTGGAGTTGTGATAATCTCTGGAAAAGAACATGCAAAGCTTCAGAGAACTCTGATAGTATAAGATCTCTCATACAATGCATAATTCCGTTGGCACTAAGGACAAAGTATAGTACAATGCATTAAATGTGCGGACAGAAATGTCTGAACAAAAACGGTAGCTTCTGAAGAAGAAGACAAACGTACTACAGTACTATACTCAGATATCAATAGTTTGAATTTGATTTAAGCCTAACGGATACTATTCATACGGCACTCAAATTCATTTATAAATATCAACACTTAGACTGCTTGAGAACACACACAGAACACTGAACATACATTGAATACTCTCACAAGCTTTCTCAAGCACACTACTTACCTTCAAGCTTTCTGTTGCGACCAAAACTCTTGATTCTAAGTAGCACAAAAGTTCTAAGTGTCCTGATCCTTAACAAGCATTGCCATTTGTGAAAGAGTTGAATTAAGATTTGATATCTGAGATTCATTCTCTTGAACATTTATCATAGACTTGGGTCAGTAAAGAACAAGATACCATACATTGCAAAGTGTATTAAGTATACTTGATTCAGAGCTATCTGCATAACTGAACAAGTTATTAAAGAAGCTCACCTGACAAACTACCTTAACCAACACATTAATTGGCGTGGAGTACAGGAAGTACTTAGTTTGGGAAACTAAGGAACAACTCCAGGAAAGAGGTTTCTGAGTACATGAAGTACTTGGCTGTGAAAGCCGGGAATAACTCAGGGGGAACACTTGGTTGGGAACCTAGTGTAATTAGGAATCGAGAGAAGATATTTGTAAGGTTACCTCAATTATCTGTCTTAGTGGATTCTAGGTCTGAGAAAGGCCGAAGTTGATTAGTTGAAGGATTACACCACCTTCAGATACCACTATAAAAAGATTTGTGTTATTTACTTTCTGCATATTATTACTTGCTTTATTTGCCTTGCAAAGTATTTACACCTATCTTGCTGAGCACGTGCACTTATCACAGAAAAGTCTTCCGCTCTCTGAAATTAAGTATCAGATATCTTCACAGATATCTGAGAAACCGTGTTTATCGACAAAAGTTTTAAAAGACTATTCACCCCCCCCCCATTCTAGTCTTTTACTTTGCCGTTATCTGGACCAACAAATTCTCGTCTCCAATTTAAATTCAAATTGACGATTCAAAAATAAATTCTGGGATTTTACAGTTTGGATTGCGATTAAAGTCCGATTTTAATTGAATTGCCTTTCTCACTCTATTTGTCATGCGATTTTAATCGAGTTAAACATTATCCGTTTTTAATTCACCAACTATTCATAATTCCAATTAAATTTTACCCCCTACTCGTTTTCTCTCACTTTACTTTTTTATTTATTATAAAAACATTATTTTTTTTTTGGTAATGAAAAACGGTCAGTCCTTAAATTGCATCATTTATTATAAAAACATTAAACCAAGCAAATAATCTTAAAAAATTTACACACATCACTTCAGCCTGACACATTCTAGTATAAAATTTTAACTCTATTCATAAAACACAATTTAATTAAAATTTAGTTAATATTTATAGTTAAAATTCAATTATAATTCATTTAATTTTGAATCGCTTGTGAAAACAACCACATAATTGAGAAAATAGATTACGTGGAAAGCCAAGAATGAATTGAAAGAGGAAACGCCTGGTTTAGCGGCGTGTGGAGATGGGAGAGTAATAGATTGAATGAGGGGATGCCAAGCGCAAACTACTGAGAGTGGGTAACTTATTGGGTTTTACCAAAACGTTGCAATTTGATTGGTTAATAGCGAAATTGATTATGCTTTTTCAAGATGATGATTGGTTGATTGTGAAATTAATTGAAATCAATTGTGATTCTCCACGCGCGAGTTAATGAGTTATTATACTACTATATATATATACTTTATACTTTAAACATTCGATCAAACACATTTTGTAAAAAGATATTGCAATAATTAGCCTGTTCTTATTAAGTGATAGTTCTAACTTCTATTAATAGCAGAGGAAGCCACTATAACATCATTTTATCACTTGGTCAGTTACATTTATTACATTATGCAACATTACTTAATCTAGTGTTATCAATAGGTACGTTGGATTTGGAACAGACCCTATGCAACATACCCTTTTACTATGTGAAAATGTATGGATTAGGACTTAGTATCAAATACACGTATTGTAACCAAGTATCGTAGCAATACCAGATGACAATACTAAACAAACTCAGAGTATTGAACAACGGGATAGTACAAGACAAATTTCTAGCATATTAGCCTTTAAGGCAAAAATATCCACTATAAGATAACGGATTTACAAAAAGATTCATAATCTATTCTACGAAAAGTTTAGTGAATCAAACAACTAAGAACTTGGATCAGGCCACCAATTCTACTTTAGTTAAACTCTCTTTGAAACAGTTCAAGAGAGCTAACTAAAACAAAGCTTAGCTAAAACAGTCTACACATGAGATATTGTGACAATACTAACTTCGAAATTTTCTGCTCAAATATTCTCACGTCTAGGTTTTGATGAACTTCAGGCTGTATATATAGTGTGTCCACGTTTCTAAAGCATCCCGTGATTTACATTAGATCGCATCCTTCAGATATCAACAAATCAAAGTCTTATCACTTTAGAAGATTCTCCTACAAAATCTCCTAAATTCTATCTTGTAGATAAACTGAGATCTTGTAGCTTCATAACTCTTATTCACGTTTTTCTCTTAAGCTCTCCATATCTTTACAAACTCTTAGTGATATGCTCCAGCTTCAACCCACACAGTCCAAGAGAACACCAACTCTAAGTCTCCATTGTCTCTCAACTTCTTCATGTTTCCAAACTCCAAGAGTCCTACTCCATAAAAGTTCTTCACCTGCTAAACAAGAACTAAAAACGTGGAAATACATTAATGTGAATAAAGGCAAAATTCATATAATCAAAATAAGAAAGTGCAGTAAACATAGTCAACTAGTATTGTGACAAAGTCAACCTGCACTTTCACTATGTATTATGGGTTTAAATTCTACACTATCCTTTTCCGGACTCGAATATGTAGACTACCCAAGTCCTGGAAACGTGCCATTCAAATCGAACTTGGATTGAATTGTTCGGATGTGGGTTATATTTCGGGCCGAGTTCTGATGAGAGGGTCGTATAAGGTCGGATTGGATGTTAATTGTTCGATTTTCAGGTCCTCTTTTGATTATAAAATTTAAGGTTATTTAGTATCGGGTCGATTCATATGCAATTGTTGTTCGGATTTGGATATTGAAATAAGTTAGTCTTAAAATTAACATCTTATTGCAAACGTCTTCTGATAAGTATATATCTTAGATTGGATTGCCTACAATCTTCAAGTCCTCATCAAATTCCTCTTAGCCTTATAAGAATCATATTCAAACTTATATTCTAAAATATATGGGCCCTTATACTTTCAATTTGATTGATTACTGAATGGCGTGTATTTTTTATTATAATAAAAATTAGTATAAGGGTCTCGGTCAATGTTCAGATGGTTGACCTTCGTATTTCGGGTATGAGTCAATTTTGTTAGGACTTAACAAATATTTGTGTCCAGATCCAACTGATATCCCTTGAAAAGTTTCGAATCCATCTGGATTCAAGGTTTTATCAGGTTTTTGTTAGGGCATCAATCCAGAAAGGGTTCCGACCATACCTATTGATAACACTAATCGAATCATAAATTAAACATTATTTACGGGTAATCTAAATTTACTACTATGGTAGATACTATATTATGCTGTAAGAGATGGAAAATCTATATATAAAAGTGATGATCTAAATGGAATAAGAGATATGCCACGTATGCAAAAATCCTAGGTGGCAAAACGAAGCCAAAAACAATTCATTTTTTAATCTTCATATATTTCATGCGTAACTTGATCTTAGATAGAAAATTTCGTTTCTCCAGCACAATTCATTCAAATAAAAAGATACTTAGTGGTTAAACTTCCCTAAATATATATATGGGAACAAAGCCGATCTTATATCCTGCAATCATGTTTGTTAGGATTTCACGTTTATGTTTGAAAATCCACAAAAATCATACTGTAAGTTATTATACCAATCCCTATGTAAAGTACACATTCATCTTCAGCCAACAGACTTATTTATCAAGCCCTGCGTCCATTAAGCAAGCTGTATAATTCATTTTCAAGTGTTATGCCGTCTTATCGAGAATGACCCATTTTCAGTGTTTGCCAAATGATTTGCTCATTATTATTATGAGAGATTGCATTTCAATCAACTGACGGATGAGAAAAATTAACGAGCAGGTGAATTCATTATCGTTTATTTTACGTATGTAGACATTTCATTGATTTATGCCCTATCTAACTAAATTTCACATGTCAATGACTAGCTGTCCCAAATTTTACGAGCTGGGGAATGTAATAAGTGTTCTGAAAAATCTACATATTGATGTAGATACAATTGTTCCTCAACCAATGATCGATACGATGGCTGATGCACAAAATTCCGAAGCAATATTTCGAAAGTCACTGGTATGAAACATTAAACATAAACTTAATACGTTTTCGTATTTTATACTTTCACAGTGTTATATTAATTACTATAATTCTTTTACAGCAAGCATTTTTCGTGGATGGAAAAACTGCAAATTCGAACATATTTTATAAGGCTAAAGGCCTGCCTAAAACAATCAAAATTCACGTAGTTTGAAAAGACAAACCAAACAACTTTCTGCGATCTTATCCAAAGAAAAGAAGCAATTCTTGAACTTCTCATGCAGTAATTTACTTTACACTGATCACAATAACAATAATATTAACTCCATCAAATCTTGAATTGACAGCATCAATGGAAGACTCAAGCAATAATCACAGAGAAACATTTGGCTGCGTGATCAAGCTGGTGAGCTTTCTACTCCTATTTTCCTATTTTGATCAAACAATCGAGTTAATTTAATTATCCCATCATCAAGATTCTTATAATTGTGTTTCTTTACAATTGCAGAGAAAGAATCCTCACCGGAGAATGGAGAAGGTAGTTATAGGTTGAACAAAAACACATAAAGGAGAAAATTCATAAACATCATGCATCGTTTTGAAATTCCATTGGTAGGAATTTTATTGAATTCACCATGACAAGACGATATAAGATAAAATTCATATACATAGGATAAGAATTTTATTGATTCTTATAATTCAAATATACGCATAATTATCCTTTTTTAATTTGATATTTTTATTATTTATTGGGTATGTATCCTTTTTTAGGAACAAAAATTATAATTTGATATTTCTGTAATTTAATTTTATTGAATGTCATATAAATTTTTATCTACAAAACTCCGAAAAATACTTTGAACATATATTTGAATTCACCGTGACAAGACGAATCTATAGACACCAATCTAGATTATTATTATTAATTAAATAAATTATTTTATTCACTAAAATAAAAATATAAATTTATTAAATAAGATAATATAAAGCTGATGGGCTAAATCCCACCAGATTCATTCAAATTCCAGCCATCCTACGTAAAATTTTGATACGGTTGAGTATAGGCGAATAGGGGAACGTATTAGTGTTGTTGCTAGGGATAATGAGGGCAATGTTATTGTTTGGTGACAAAATTTTATGTCTAGGTTGTAGAAAATGCGGAATGTTGGCCAGCCAAATTTAAAACTAAATTTGTCCAAGATTTTGAGTGGTAACATGTAGTAATTGAAAGTATACTGGCTAAAATACTAATTCCACAAAATTTCACGTAGGACAGAATGAATCTGGTGAGGTTTAGACCATTGTGCTTTACATAATATATATATATGGATGTTCACTGCATATATAGTTGTTACTAAATCTCATATAAATTTATCTACAAAATTCTGAAAAATATTTTGAACATACAGTAAAAACCCCCTAAAAGAATACTCTATAAAGGAATAAACTCTCTATAATAATAAAAACTTACGGTCCCAATTTATGTATAAACGCTTTAAAAAAACTCTATTTAGGAATAAACTCTTTATAAGAATATTTTTTGTCAGTCCCAACGATATTACTGTATGGAGTTTTTATTGTATATTTGAATTCACCATGACAAGACAAATCCATAGACAAATCTAGATTATTATTATTAATTAAATAAATCATTTTATTCACTAAATTAAAATGTAAATTTATTATATAAGATCAAATGAAATAATAGAATTTAAAAATAAATTTGTTCAATATTTTGAGTGGCAACATATAGTAATTGAAAGGGTGATGTTAAATCGAGAGCAACATTTGTTACATTGAAAGCAATCGTGTTTATATTAGGAAAGATTGCTTTTGACTTTTTAAATCTTTCCTAAAATGAACGTGATTGCTCTTAAATCGACAAATTTTAGCTTTGAACCTTTGTTTCACTTTTCTAAGAAATTCAGGTATTTGATGGAGAATTTTATTCCATGAGGTTTTGACAGGTTAAACGTGAGGATAACGTTTTAGCACATAGATTATTAGTTGGATGTTCTTATGATGATGTTGGTGTGGTTGATTTGTATTATCCGCCGCGGGTTGTTTCGATTAATTTATTTTATCTTCCCATTTCTATTTATTATTAAATGTAAACTATATCGTGGCATCGCCACATAAATTTTATGGAATTAGTTGCATTTTCAGCCAGTATATCTTTCATTATTTATTTTTTGTATATTGGCTGCATTATATAGTTTTTATTAAATCTCATATAAATTTATATACAAAACTCTGAAAATATTTTGAACATATATTTAAATTTGTCGTGCCAAGACGAATTCATCTAAAACTTTTCGACTTTTTGACTCGCATGTTTTCATAAAGTCGGCTAACAACAGTATCTACTATAATTGTGTTCTTAAATGCAACTCTATGCATATTCTTCTTGAGTTTTTTTTTTTTTATATGGATCAAGATAAATTTGATGTTTCTATTTTTTGAGAATAGGCTCCATCATATGGGGTTGGAGTAGTTGTAAAATATTATTCGGGACATATTTGACTTGGATACAAAAGGAATACCATTTATTTGTGATTCTTAATAGGTAGAGGTTGATGCGAAAAAATGCAGAGTCAACACTACACGACTTGGATAAGGAAGAATAACCTTGAGCACATGTTCGTTCTCCACCATCATGTAAATTAGCTGAGTTAGTGTATCATTGATGAAATGTGGCTAAAGTACCTTGCGACTTAGTAGTAAATAAAATACAGATGAGTAAGTTGATGATGTATACGAGCTTTGATTATAATTTAAATGTTTATAAAGATCTCTAAGGTTTAACTTTTATTCCCGGTTTATGCTTTTATTTTCACTATGTGATTTTTAAATTATTTTCTCCTAGACATGCTCTTTTCAGTTCCCGAAGATAGAATAGATACACGTGAGTTAATTGGTGGTGTGTTGATCTCTACATGTCTATCAACAACATTTTGCATTTTGCATGTGAAGACCTTCAATTTCCTTTTCTTTATGTATAAGATTCGATCGGTAGGATGAGTTATAAGGGTTCTCTTCTCTCATTTACATTTGGATGGATTTGGTTACATCGACCCGAATTCAACCCCGTTCGAAATAATGATGTTCAGGTCCGGTCTGGCATATACTAAAACCCGTTCCATACCATTGTTACAAGACCCGACCGCAACAGTTTATAATCAAGTTAGTAAAAATTACATTTTCCCCGCTAGAAGTGTTATGAGTCTGCATATACTTTCTAGGCGAGGAAACTCTCTTCGATCTTCTCTCTACTTTCTTGATACATAACGAGCCTGGGGGATCTGATACTCTCTTTGATCTTCTCTCTACTTTCTTGATCTCCATAACGAGGCCGGGATGTGAAGTTATGTTTGTAGAATAATAATTTTTGTGTCTTTGGTTGGGTGATGCATACCACCACGGGGTTGTTAGGAACCGGTGGGTTGGAAAAAATAATCGCACTACAAGAATTTCCGATTTCAGAGATGAATTTTATCTGTCGCTAAATAGCGAGAATTGCTAGGCTTAAAATTTAGCGACGAATACCCTATCCGTCGCTATTTAGGGACGGATACGGTATCCGTCGCTAAACTACGCAGAAACCCTAGCTAATTTATACTCTCTTCCTCCCATCACTTACTAACCTTTCCTCTTCCTCTCTCCTTCTCTCCCACCACCACTCCACCACCCCACCACCTCCACCACCACTCCACCACCTCCACCCCACACTCTCCTTCCACCACCACTGCCTCTCCCACCACTCCACCCGCCTCGATCTCCACTACTACTCACGGATCCGCCCTTCCACCACCGCCTCTGCCCCACCACCACGTCCCAGATCCACCACCAAGACATCTCCACTGTCACCCCACCAAACCACACCACCACCACGAGATCCGTCCACCACCATCTCTGACAAAGAAGAAGAAAATGACGCTCCATAGATACAGAAAAAGGAAGAAAGTCGGTAAGGTATACAAAAAAACTCTCTCCCACCAGCACGAGATCTCTCCGTCCACCACCATCTCCGACCAGATCCGACGTCATCTAAGATCCAACAAGATCCAGATCCAGATCTAGATTTTGTATTGTATTATTGTAATTTCTTATTAATTTTGTAATTTTTATTTGTATTAATTATTATTAAATGTTGTATATTGTATTATCGAATATTGTATGAAATTGTCGGTTTATCTGTATTGAATAAAATTATCAGTTTATGCGTATTGAATAATCGTATACAATTGTCGATTTATCCGTATTGAATATTCGTATATAATTGTTGGTTTATCCGAATTGAATAAAATTATCGATTTATCCGTATTGAATATTCGTATAAAATTGTCGAAATATTTGTATTAAAAATAAAAATAAGAAAACAAAAAATAATATTTAGCGACGGATAGTTATCCGTCGCTAAATAGTGTAGCTTTTTGTTTCAGACGGTCAACACTTTATCCGTCGCTAATTAGCGACGGATAAATTAACCGTCGCAAAAAACCTAGAGACGAGCAAAATTGAGACGGGGAAGCTACCCGTCGCTAAATCCGTCGCTACGGATTTAGCGATGGATCAGGAGGCTTTTAGCTACGGATAAATTCGTCGCTAAAAGCCTATTTTTTGTAGTGTCGTAACATGTGAAATTATGTTTGTATAATATTTTTTTTGTGTGTGTGGTGGCGTGACCACATACCACTGTGGGGTTGTTGGAAACAACCCTATTGATTATGTTGTATACTTTTGTATTTTATTTTGGTTCGGTTTGAGGGATACAATTTTTTTCAAAAGACATTTACCTGTTACTAATTAATTAGTGCCTGCATGAGGACCCTATTTTTACATTTCATATAGTTAGCATAAACACTCAATGATATAATATTGGATGAAGAAAGACTACCGACCGACACCGCGGCCAACGTTGTTCACATAAATTTGACTACCTTATTTTATCGATTAATATATTTTATAATCCCCTTTTAATTTATTATTAAAAGTAAACTATACCGTGGCATCGCCACGGGCTAGTATGTTATAAAATGGAGAAGAAACAACATAATGTTATAAATGAAAAAAGAGAAGCTACAATTGAGAGCAAATGGAAATCAAAGTAGTATAATAATTCACCAAGTTTGTAATTCAATTTAAATCTTATCCGTTCATCTTACTGATTAAATTTGAATCTGGTACGTACATGTGTCATTGTTTAAGTAGAAGGTGCAAGGTTCGAATCTCATTGGCGTTAGTTTCTCCCTTTTATTTATTATCTTTAAATATTTTCTCCTTTTTCAATTGCGTATTCATTGGTTTATATAAAAACCCTTAACATACTTACGTAAATGCTAGTATATAATATATTACTCCATGTTAATTAACTAATTTAACAAATTAACTAATTTCTTATCTAATTAATTTAATAAACATCTATACAAAAATTAACTACCTAATCATCTACTAGTTATCCGGTAGTTGATCAAATAGTTAATTTTTTAGAGCCTTGAACACGCAACACTAAAAGCTTGCTCATTAAGCCTTAATTATGAGATAAATGTAAGTCCTGTCGAGTCCCTCAAACCCTACAGGGCTTCGGCAGCGAGCTTGTCATTTTGTAATTTGTTACAATCTGAAACAAATACCATGCTAGAGATGTACTTAATCTATCTAAATCAGATGTCACATTTGACTTTCAACAATTTTATAAGTCAATTTTGATCACAATTTAAATTACATTAAAAACTTTAATAAAATTCTATTAAGAAAGTTTATGGATTGTACTTTCATAACAATTTTCTTAAACCTTTATTTCGCATAATCTAGCAGTAATTTATTGTTAAAGTTGCACAAAATGTGATATTGATTTGGGATTATCCAAGTACTATATTTCAAGGGAATAAAAACGAGAGAACATATTTAAAAAAGTGGAGTATTCTTAATTGTAATTTCAAAATAAAGTTACCGAGTAATCAATAAAATCTACAGTCAGAACACTTTACTCCTTGATTGCATGTCAGAAATTTGACAATTGCACAAAAAATCTCCCCGAGTTCCCTCCATTAAAGTATGGCATTTGCATTCTCTAACATCAAATACCTTTCTTGACCTAAATTTTTTTATATGTAATAATTTTGAAAATTTAGCATTTCAGCCGCCCTCCCCCCAAAAAAAAAAAAAATAATTTGGCCACTCCGAAGTTCAAATTCTGAACTCGCTCCTGAAAGTTAATTATAATTATATAAACTTCGCAATAACATATTTCCATTAATAAATAGAGTAACATCATATGTTTAAGCCGTTTAGTAAAGAAAATATAAAAAGATACTATAAATATTTAATTTCAAATATCATGCACGGTATAGGTTCAAGACAAATGTATCACTCATGCATTACCTTGAATTATTAAACATAAGGCTTATATCACAACATATAATGTTAATTTGCATCTAAACATGTGATATTCATCCAATCTTTCGCATAGATTGTTTCTCTTAAATAATTGTTTATTATAATATCATAATATTATAAATGTTTCGAGATGAAAGCAAACACACAACACTATCTGAAAAAATATATTTTTTTATGACGTTTGAACTCATAGCCATTCTTCTTGCGTAAGAAACTTACCGTAATAATAATAAACCACGTAAGTTAAACCAAGAATCGCGACCGACTCGCACTAGAAGCGCATAAATCACAAAAATTTGATCCGGGGTTTGAGCGCATGTAATGAGAGGATATCTTTGGATCGTTTATGATGGCTAGCCACCACCGGTCACGTGATATACGTATGGTGCTAAACTTGTAATTTGTAAACCCAAAATATACAACTATATCATTGAACTTGTTGGGGGCTCACAACGTGTCCTTGAGTCTTATGGGACACCAAAATGTATCACATACCCCATTCGCGATTGACAGATAAAATTAAAGTATTCTCTTTTGCAAATGTACACGGTGTTTACCTAGTGTACACCTAAAAAGGCAATACATGTAAATTCAGGTAACAAACGGTGTTTGAAGTTAATTAAATATGTAATATTTATGCTCTTGATTCCCCGCGAGATATGAAGCAAGTATCTAGAAGACTGGCAAAGGTATTTAAACTATAAAGAGAGGTGAAACTTCAAAATCATACTCCCTCCGTTTCAGTAAAAGTGAAATAATTTTGATTCGCACAATTTTTAAGAAAAATATGTGGTCCGAAAAGTATGTGGTTAAAAATGAGTTTGAAATATTAATTGAGTAAAAAATACACGTGGACCCAAAAATGTGCGGTTATGGAAGTAATTTCTATAAAAAAAAATGTAACACTTTTAGTGAAACGCTAAAAATGGAAAATTGTTGCACTTTTAGTGAAACGGAGGAGTACTATATAGCGATGTTATCTAATTGTCATTGTCTAATTATACGGTGGGATCTTCAGTGCCGAAAATTCCAATTATGATTGATGATAGAATTTGAGACCAAACTTCTTTTATAATGTAAACAACGACCATACATGCATGGAAGATGGCAGCCATTGTGCAATTATTTTGAATAATTGTGCTAGCTAACTAATAAAAGAGCTAGAGTGAGGAAATATGATAAGATAGTTATAGTATAGTATAGTATAGTATAGTATACAATATTGAAAATGTGACAAATGTATGTTCAACAAAAAGTCAAGATAAAGCAAGAAGATGCCCATACCAAAGGCAGTATGTGAAATGAATGCATATGTTGGAACAACCCATGTAAAGCTAGCATCAACAATTTTATCACATGGAACCAAACTCTTTTCTTCAGTCAGGACTAATCACCGGCCGGAAGGGCGGAACTTACTTGGGTGTACCTACTGTGGGTTTGTCTTTCAATTTGAGCAGAATATTCTCATTTTGTGTTTAGTTTTCACAATTTATTGTATTTGTTTCTTCAATATACACTATGCTAGCTACGTGAATTAAGTTACATTTATCAACTCAAAAACTCAAACTGCAAAAAACATATACATATATATCGTAGTACAGTAGTACTAAACTACATCAACGTCTTCTTCTTTTTAAAACAACAAATAATTCATAAAATTCAATCTCAATGTACATATATAGAATTATAGACTATTAGAAATGTTATCAACAAATACAAAGATAACAATTTCCCAAAACCAATACATGAGTAATTGCGAGTGATTGTGTTGATTCTAGCTAGAAGCAAATTAGCTAAAAACATTGTCTAAAGACCAACGAAATTTGTGCAGTCCAGTTATGAGTAATTGCGCTAGTCCAGATGATCGGGTCTGAATGGATTAGTGACTTTGTCGTTACAAATGATATCAAAACCAAGTCAACCTCAACGCCATAAAAGGTGTGGTTTGTTGGTCCTAAAAATGTGCGACGAGGATAACAAGATTCTGATTATAACAAAACTTGTGATAAACAAGTTTAATTTGTTTCTACAGTTGGGGTAAAGTGCAATTATTCAAGGGTTGATTATATTGCAGCGGTCAAAATAAGAAAAGGACTGAATTGCACACTATCAAAAGACGGAGGAGTAAAGTGCTATAACACGGAGTGCTTCCGTTATTCCACATTGTACATTGAGCAAAGAAGATTATACTTCCCAATTTTAGTTGATAGAGGACGCTACAAAGATTAAGAGGGGTGATTGTAAGTCCTCAAAGTTTAAGAAAACTAATTAGTGATATTGAGAAATTAAGATGTTCATACTAATAAGATGCGCTTTTTCTTTTTCGAAATCGATCTTTAAGAATTCCTGAATTAAGTGTGATTATTCATGGAACAATTTTAGCATAAGTGATCCACTGTAAAGTTTTATGGTGCATGTACGAGCGAGGAGAAAGTTTGGGGGAGACAAATTGTATAGTGAAGTCAGAATATCTTTCGAATGGATATTTGAACACGTCTGCCCTAAGGAGTAATTAAGGACCAAACCTCTCAAAATTAGTGCACAATTCCAATCACTCACAAAAGCAATTAAATCTAGCTAGTAATAATGTTGTTTGTCCTTTGTCCAATTATTTCCCACAAGCAAGTATATTGATGCATGTTGCATGAGTAATATTTTTTGAATTAAGATGGATAGAAAGAAATGGAGTCACTAGGTTGATAGATTAATAATGGACAGGCCAAAATAAGAAATAAATGTGTATGTGATTGTTGCAACAAAGTCAGTTACATATGGCTCTCCTGTCATATTCTGCCATGTGGTGTGCTTCCTCAAAACTTATTAGCCCCCTATGAATATAATGCAGTCAAGGAACAAATGTTTCATATAACTACTAGTACTAACCCGTGGCGTTGCCACGGCATGATTTACATTTATTAGTAATAAGGTTGAAAGAACATATATCCAAACGATAAATCATATCAAACAAATAAGTCAAGGTTCAATACATCAAAGAATCTGAAAACGAATGCAAAGTTGATGTATACAATCGCCTTATAAATATGCCACGTCACAAACTGCAAAACAAATAATATAAATGAATTAATTAATATTGGAAATCAATTACTTGTAAACTAATAGCTTAAATAAAAAGCGCATTAATATAATGATAATACATAACTCAAAGATTCCTAAACACTTCCTTGTAGACGATGTTGGTGGTGGTGTCAGTTGAGTTTCCGTCCACATCCAATGCCAAAACCTTGAGCCCCTTCTTGCCCGTAACTCTGGAAAATGCCATATATAGCTGACCATGGCTAAAAACAGGCTTGGGGAGGTAGAGTCCAACATGAGATAGCGATTATCCTTGGCTTTTGTTTGTAGTCATGGCATAGTAGACAGATATAGAAAACTGCCTCATCTGGAATCTAATAGGGAACTTTGAAACGTCGGATGGGGTGAGTATCATCTGAGGTATGAAAACCTTCATTCCAAGATTCTTTCCATGTATCGTCTTCGTCTCAATAACATGTTTGCCAATTGCAGTAACAATCAACCCCGTTCCATTACATAGGTCACTGGACTGGTCTATGTTCCTAAGAAGCATAATGTGACAACCAACCTTAAGTCGAATGATATGATTTGGTATTCTAGAAGCCTTTTAAGTGTTTAGGAACTCAACAGAATACACATCCTATATATTGACGATATCATCTTCATCAGGACATATACTATCGGAACTCATGAACTATGTGGCATCTCCAGGCAGGAGTGACATGATATAATCATTGACCTCCTGGACTATCTCATTAGTCGGAGCAAGAATAGCCCGATCCTGGAAGTATAGACTATCACCAGAATGTTCCAATGTCCTCGGATATGTACTCTTAACTACAACATCAATAGGTTCACCAGTCGAACGGATTAAAATATCCTCGGGCAGTTTGAATTCTGCCTCCCCATCATTATCACCACCAACTTCACCATCACCAACATTCAAGAATCAATCAGCGAAACTCCCTGATGCTCTCGATCTCAGCAGGTGTTCCGCCAGACTACACTTAAATTACATGAAGTCGACATACATCATTTTTAAACTAAGCAATATAGAATTTAAATTGTCTAAACGATAACAAAATATAATAATAAATATATAATGCATTAAAAATACATGCATTCACATGTTCTTCGTTAGCTTCAACATGCGACACGAATTCCAAAGATGCTTAGATGAGGAAAGAGAATGGGGACTATATCCTGCCTAATGCCCTTCGGTATGAAGGGCAATATCTGTCTGAAATCACCACAAAAACGACTACCAAACAACCAAACGGCTTGTTCGACTGTCTACCACAGGACCTCTCATAACATCCTCAAGACTGCGATCAAGAGCCTCAAATCAAAACCGGTTAGAGAGCTGCCGGGGATTATTCTACTGCACGTGGTATACTCGTCTACATTCAGTGGAATACTGAATCTTGAATGTGCAGTTCGACCCCCCGGAAGAAGTAGAGAAACTATACCACTCGATGCGACCGGGAGAACAATGTCGCGTCTACCACGTAATGTAGAGCACAATGTCTTCCACAAAACGTCTTACATGTCACACTGTAACCGTATAGAAAGAATACTCCATTTCCAAAATCAACAGCTTCCATGATAGTATGGTACACACTCCTCTGCTCATCGGTGAGAAATGGATACAATCGAGTGTGCTACTCAATCATATCATCGACATCATACGACATTCCTCAGCAATTAAATTATTCATACCATTCTCTACGATTGCATTTTCGGGAACGTGCATTCCTTCAATGTGACTCAGACTAAATCCATTCCGAGGGATGAAATCTTCTATCTCAGCCAGCTTAAAATTCTTCAATTGTTGACCATTGAGCTCCAGTCCTGAATTGGAAAATTGATAAATGATGTTAGAATATCAAACAATTGGCAACATTCTTACAATAAAGAAGTGAATGAAGGTATATATGTCCTAGAGACAATCATATTGGGGACAAATATACTTATTCACATTAAGTATTTGCATATAATTGTTATATGTAATTATAATGTATATATAGACATATACATATATTGGCATTACAGTGTTTAAATGTTTATTCTCTGTTTGTCTGCATTCATTTATACACATGTTCCCATGAGTTTAATGTTGTCACTAAGAATGTAAGATCTTGAGCGATATAGCATAAGCTCTTAAATCTCCCCAATCAATAATCATCGAGAATGAGATATCGATGATGCATAATATCCTTGGGATATTGAAGATTGGCATGTGGTCTGCATCATATCCTTAGAGGGATGTAGTGGTTCTCACAACTACGAATAACTCGGTTTTTTATGGTGGACACATGGACTCTTTAGAGAGTGCCGGTATACCCTACTGAGAAATCATTTGGTGTATTCTATTTATGTGTCTATGGAAGTATCGGCATGTAGGGTGATGTAATAGTCCTTTGACTTGATGTCAATACGACTTCATGTGAACGACCAACGCTTGCACTCCTGAGGGCGTAGATACGGCGTGCGCTGGATATATCATAGAGCATATGGAAGTTAGCCCAGATAGAATTCATTCCTCATAATAGAATTTGAGAGAATACTCCACTTCTCATATTTAGTTGATCGTTAGTCACTGGCCAGTGCATCGGACATGTATTCGAAATAGTGTTCGAATATGTCAAGGATCAACTAATACGATTGCGAGATAGTGATTAAGTTATTGGAACAGACACAATATCAAGTTATAGACTTAATCGAGTATTCGTGAATGAAGGGACCGTATCATCATTAGCTCTACATTTCAGGGAGTTTGTATAAGTCCTCACAAACTGTGACGCCCCATCACCTTCACACATAATTACCGACAATAAAATATAATTTAGACGCGCGGAAGCTTTAAACAGAATTTCTTTGACCACATTTACATATGTATGTCTGCAAAATACATTTTTACATCTTTCTTATAGTAAATCGGCTTTTACAGAACAAAAGTGATTTCATGTATGATATGCAGATGAGCCGAGGGAGAAGGATTGGAAACCAGCCGGCCGACCTTGATGCATGTCTTAACTCCTTTTCAACTAAGGCCTTCCATTGCTTCAATATCTATAAAAACATCATCGCATTTTGAATGAGTTGCGGATCTCAATAAGTATAATTAGTAACAAGTCATTTAATAACCAGTAAAATAACCGGCAACAAGCTATTTAACACCAAGTAAGCACATTACTTTCAGTCACATATATTCACATTGATTTACAATCAGCATATGACTTCCATTTATTTCATAGTTTCAAAATCACATCAGTTCACTTCTCATTCCAACAGATCAGCTATAAACACTTAACATCATTCGCATTTATATAATAATGCACGTGCTTAGTCATTTTCTTTGTCTGCTATGGCTCTGTTACGACCAGGAGTAAATCGTGATCACGATGGTGGCCATTGCATTACCATCCATTTCATCATATAACACATGGAGTTCAGTGAACTCAGGGTTTCCGTACGGTACTCTATATCCAGTCAATACTGGAGAATTTTCACATAACACATGACTCAAGGTCGTCAGCAGCCATAACAGAATCATCTTTATCTCTTATAAATGCAATTAACATAATCATATATATACATATATTCGGCTAACACTTTATCAGAGAACAATTATATTTCCAGACATCAGCGGGAAAAAGGCATAAATGGTCCTAAAGTTTAGGGGGTTTGGCGTACGCAGTACAACGTTTGTTCCACCCGGTAAATGTAGTCCCAAACTTTCAAAAATTGGCTAGAGCAGGACTTTCAACACAAATTTGACCTTGACTGTTGATGTGTCATTCTAGTTGGCTGGTCAAACTTAAAATTGACTGCCAACTCAGATTTGATGTTATCACTTTGAATAAGAAAATGTAAAAATAAAAAACAAATTCTATAAAATAAAAAGAAAATCTAAATTAAAATTTAAAACTGAAAAACAAAAAACTGAAATTAAGTGAAAAATAAATTAAACGGAAATTAAATTTTACTTTGCCTTCTTCCTCACCTTTCTCTTTGTTCTCATCACTACCGTACTGCCCTCACTCTCCAGGTGGTGCCGCCCAAAACTCTGGCAAATCCCACCTTCTTCCTCCTCTCTCTTCTGTTTTTCTTCGTCCTCGCGCGCCTGCGCCGCTCTCTAATCTGGTAGGACTTCAACACCCGGTCAAGCCCTCTTCCCTCCAAACAAAAACTCAATTCAACAATGGAAGAGTTCAATTGTAACTTCTTCAACAATTAACCCAATTGGGGCAACAACAACAACAATAATTCAATGGACCAAAATGATCCGTTTGAGTTAGCTCTCGGCTCAATTGTTTCTTCTCCAACTGCATCCAACACCTACCTTCAACAGTGGCGAAAACGGAAACAATATAGTTCTCAGAGAGCTCATTGGAAGACTTGGTAGCATCTGCAATTCTGGGGAAATCAAATCTGAAATTATTGAGCGCTATTTTTTGAGTTTTTCACCCTCTGGTGAAAAACTAAGCCAGGATATTTGATCATCTCTTGTTTACCCTTTTTTTTTTTTACTTTTCTACCTTTCTATTTTGTATTAGTTCTTCATTCTCTGATGTTTTATTCTTATTGAGATCCATTTGACTAGCCTCTTCGTTTTAATGATTCTGACCAAATTGGGGATGATGGAAATGATAATGTGGGGATACTGCCTTTAACTAAAATTTCTTTTTTTTTTAATTTTATTTTTTAGTTCAATGTTTTCTATTTTATTTTTCATTATTATTTTTTTTAATTCTGGAGATGACATGGTTGATGATGTGGGAGTCAAAATTGTGTTTGAATGGTTGACCTGGTGGACATATCAGTGGTCAACTTGGTCAATGTGCGATTTTGTGTCGAAAGTTCTGTTCCAGCCAATTTATTGGAAGTTTGGAACCATTTGCCGGGAGGAACAACATTTGCCGGGAGGAACAAACGTTGTATTGTGTGCGCCAAACCCCCCAAACTTAAGGACCATTTATGCCTTTTTTCCGATAGCAGCACATATCCCATCCGTACATGGGAACAATCAGTCATCTCATCAACCAAACACTTTAAGCTTTTCACTAAACCAAAATGGAACATTTCACATATATAGACAACACAGTATACTTTCAAATTTCATATCAACAACTTGAACCATATAATTCACATCTACATAGCCCGTACGGTAGCATCATAGCAATAATATCAAGTCATACAAATTTGTCAAACAACAAGTTACCGAAATTATTTACAAAGATACTAAATAACGAGTTACTAAATATTCACCGTCTAAAATTGCTACTGTTACATGTACAATCTTAAGATTCTAATTAACCTGTAAAAGGGTATATTTAAATGGACCCTAAATATTATAAATTTTAAATAACCGTAAGATGGAGAAATCAAATTCAAAATACGTATCCTTACCTATTCCCGAAAGTCGTACGGTTGATTCTCTAACATTTCAAATAAATACTATAATCACTCAATTCTTCTGATGGGTTTTACTTGAAAATGCACTCATGTATAAGCTGTCTATGGTGTGTTTTTGAAGATGAAGTGCTCCCCGTGTGTAATAATATTGAGAAACAGTTTGATCGTGTATAGTGATTCAATGAAATAAAACTTCTTGATTCACTAATTAAAGGATATGGATAATTAAAATGTGAGGCGGTGGAGATGAAGCAAAGTGATGAATTACTCAGCAACTCAGCAACAGGTGTAATTAATCACATACACTAACTAATTTGCACCAGCCTACTTATTTTAGTTTTCCCAAAGATGATCTGAAAGTCAAAGAGATACACCAAACAAATACTATAAATTCATGCGATTCATATTACGATTTCTGTTCTTTCATAGGCCCTCGTTTGGATGTAAAACGGTTAAAATTATAATTAATAACAAGCCGGGCCCAAAACTATATAAATCAACGATAACAATTAAAATCCAATTACTGTCACATAATATCAATTAACATCAAGTTCATATAGCACAAATATAACATGTCACATTATATAATTTAATTTTTCACAAATAAGGCCACGTATATAACACATCAAAATATTAAGATTTACTTAGAAACATATTTAAACATGCTTATGAGGTGAAAAAGGTCAGGGGCGTGACACAAACGTCCTTATGCATCAAGAATGTCCAGTGAATCGTCTAGGAGTTCGTCCGGACCTTAATTTGATTAATGCTTGCTATACATAAGGCCCTAAGGGTCACACAATATAGTAATTGTTGCATCAATCGTAAGTTGAAATTAATTAAATGTCAATTAGATTTAGCATTTAATTTAATTAAATATCTAATTGAATTATGAATATTTAATTTATATTATAAAGGATTTTCTATTTGATAGAAAACAATTAAATGTTAATTGGATTAACATTTAATTAAATTAAATATATTATTGGATTAAATATATTTAATGAAAGAATTTCTATTTGATAGAAAATATTTAACTGAGTTAAATTGGATTTATTAGACTCAATTAGTTATTTATAAGGATGTGCACTTGAACGGAATTTGACTTGAGTCCAAGCGCAAGAACAATGCAAGAGAAAGAAGAGAACGTTACGCTAGCAGACACCCCAACAAACCAAAGACTTGCACGCGCCAGCGGAAAAAGGAAATGGGTGTGTCCAACACGCGCCCGGATGGTTCTGGAAGCAGAATCTTTTCTTTTCTTGGTGGTTAATTAATTCCTTTCTTCTTGCTTCTTTGCTTTGGTAATTTTCTTTTTGAAGGATTATTGAAACCTTATAAATAGACCCAACCCCTTCATAATTTAACACACCAGAATTCATCAGATGAATTCACAATAGAGAATTCACAAGAGAATTCAATTAATGAAATATCTCAAGAATTCCAATAATTCTTATAAATAGTTTATGTATAATTTTCTCTTAAACGAATATCCTAGCAATTCTTCGAAGGAGAATCCAACAATACGCAAGATGGTGCTCAAATGCTTTTAATTTGGTGCTCAATTGTTGTGGATCAATTAAGGTCGACTGCTTATACAAACAACCGGAGCTAGGGTTTCGTTGTTCAATGCATCAGGATCCAGGAAGCTTAATCTGCCACCATAGCAAGTAAGCTTTCGATTTATGTTATCACAATTACAAGTATCTGTATAGCTTATCAGTTATTCATTGTTGGTGAAAATTTTAACTTTCTATTGCGTTAACTTAGAGGTTATTTTCCCGAAAAACCCAACAGTGAAAAGGTAGAACAAAAAATTATACTAGAATTAGTCAACTTTCTTCTAATATTGTACTGTATGTCATCCGATAGAAACTCCCATGTGCTCTCGCATGCACGGGCCTTGACATGTTGTTAGATTGGAGAAGCATGGAGAACGAATGTCGAAGGAAACACCAAGATCCCCAAAAGCTGGCCTTCTTTATAGCAAGGAAATACTTTTTGACGTCATCGAGCAAAAGCGTAGCATGCATCATTGTAGATCAAGTGAACAACACCATCCACCGTTTGCAAATCCTCAAAGCATGTAGCACCCCTAATGTGATTCAACATTATCATCAGATAATATACGGGGTCAGTCTTAATTAGGACATGGTAGATTCTTCCCACTTTGTTGTTGAACTGGTTCCTATCCCTTCACACTTTACCTCTAGGATCGCACACGTAATATCTCGGGAACTCAGCATATAGATACTTACGTGCGCCGGAAATATTTTTCTTGAATTCCATCCATTTAAGGAACTTAGTCTCTGCAACGGTATGCTTCCCCAGCAAGTCCGTAATCAAATCTCCATCCTTGAATGTGACTGACCGTCCTCCATATGAAATGATAATCGTTCAACATGTGGATCTCTGTAATGTATATCATATCCCATAATATTCCATACAACCTCACATGCAGATATATAACGACAATCAACATAATCCTCCACCTCATTATCGACGATTAAGATTGACACCCTTGTTGACGTACTTAAATAGATATTTGATTGAATTGGTCTTATTACACCATTCAACATTTATGTGTTCCTGGTACTTCATCGGTAGAATAGGGTTATACGGAACGATAAACCTTTAAAAAATAATCCAGTCCATAAAATATAATCGCTTCTCTCTAGCAAATGCATGTGAATATGATGAGTGGAGTATAATCTCATACTTGCTATCAAGATTGCCACTTTTGTCAATAGATGGACCAGTGTCACACCTCCTATACAGCGGATAGTCGTTCCCATCGATATATAGTCCGCTCATTAAAAGACTTTGGGAATTTCTTAGAGCATTTCTTGACTTTATGCATGCACGGTGAGGTCCGGTTGAGTAGTCCGCACGAACCATGCGGATACAACCTTGTACAACTTCGGATTGAGATTTTTATCCGGTATGTCGGCACTAATGAAATCGTCTATAGAATCTGTAGACATATTCCTATCCGTCAACCCACAGTAGTATATGTGCATGTTGGCAGTCCACGCTTTTGGAATTCAATAGTGTACACGACTGCATAATTAACCGAGCAATAAACGGTTAATTAAAGTGAAATGATAAAGAATACTTTATAAATGAATATAGTGTTGGAGATGTATGTATAGTATGTTACCTCTAATTGCCTTTCCAAACACGTTTTAAGTTGGTCCTTTCATTTTGAAAACGCGACTCATAACGTCAGGCCTATCCTCGGGTCGTAAACCATTTGACTCGACAAAATGTGTTATCTCTGGCCATTTGGGATGCATGTGAATGTGATGAATAGCTCTAGATATCCTATACTCTTGCATGTGGCTATCATGTCTGGAAATTTTGTACCATATATCTTGGACCTCCGACAAAAGATGATGGAATACAAATCGTTTTCCAACGTTTTCAGCTGGATCAATATCACCGGTTCTAATAGCATCGTCAAGCGATCTATACTTATCAGACCTCAATAATGGTTGGTTCCTCATGATGAAAGCAAGCATATGTGCTTCCATCATCATATAACCATATACTATAAACTGATGGAACAACTTTCTGCTGAGTAGTATGGTTTGAGCCTCATCAACACGATCCAAAATCCTAAATGATAGAACTTCTTGATAGTAAGTGTGTGTCTGACCCCCTTTGATTTATCAGAGTGCAAAATATTCGTATGGTACCCATCTTTACCATATGGGAAACGTAGGGGATACTGCATTGGAAGGTAGCTTCGATGCAGTTTTGAAATTCGCTTAAAATCACCATCTATTCGCTCCAAGACAATATTAAAGGGCTCCATATAGCATTCATCATTACCTGAGCGTCGGTAAATAAAATATTGTTAGCATACATAATAGTAATGTTATATATATATATATATGTATATATATGTATATATATATATATGTATATGTATATATATATATGTATATGTATATATATATATATATATAGAATCGAACAAAAAAAATATTTTTTTAATGTGTCATTTGTAAACTTATTAGAATTAGAAAGAAAGAAAGAACATGTGTTGTCCAAAGCAAACAATTAAAATTCGGCCTATTCATTTCTTCTTGGTAGGTATATTGTACTCCTTCTTTTATATATATATATATATATATATATATATATATATATATGTATGTATGTATGTATGTATGTATGTATGTATGTATGTATGTATGTATGTATGTATGTATGTATGTATGTATGTATGTATGTATGTATGTATATACACATATGTATGTATGTATGCATGCATGCATGTATATATATATATATATATATATATATATATATATATATATATATATATATATATATATATATATATATATATATATATATATATATATATATATATATATATATATATATATATATATATATATATATATACACACACACATATGTATGTATGTATGTATGTATATACACATATGTATGTATGTATGTATATACACATATGTATGTATGTATGTATGTATGTATATATATATATATATAACGAGGGTCGGGTCACAAAGCTTCTTTGAGTTATTCATATTGGATACAATATTCAAACTTTAGAATCACTTCATTAATCCAGACTCAGACTACCGACTAAGATAGAGACAACATCAGGACTGATTACTTGTATAAAATCTGTCAATATCAAGATATTTCTCAAGACATAGTTATCAAAGACAAAATGCATGTAGACGCCATTTCTTTCGGCTTTAGAGGGGCAAACAGTGCCTTCATATGTCAATCGGAATATATCAACATGCCAGATTTCAATACGAAACCTTCTCTGGTCTCACTCTTAGTAAGTAATAAAAATCTTAGATTAATTCATAATTCCGCCGTGAATAGTAACCATGAATAGTGACCAAATAAACAGCAAAACATTTTTGCCAGAGTTATAGTAAATACATAATTTAGACCTGTCTTTGTTGAGGGTATAACTCCCCAACTACTTAGATTTATTTAACTCTTCTAATGGGTGCCAAGGTAAGAGGCTCCTTGCTAGGTGCGGACCAAGGCGTAAGAACCAGCGACCAACTACTCCGGTAAGGACCTGCACACTTGAGTGGGGGGGGGGTTAGTGCCCGGTTTGCTAAGTGTCAAACCGGGATGAGACTTTACTCGAGAGTGACTGAGGATCGACTCTGTATAGTACTTGGGATTGGGGTTGTGATGTGACTAGCGAGATGACTTGTTCGAAGTCCGAAGTGACTTACTTGTTGGGATGTGTGCCTTATTTATAGGCTATCATCAAAATGGAAGGCCTTGCTAGGATTGCGCCATGTGTACGGCCAGGATAGAGCCACCAATGCTAACATGAGGCCCATAGCCCAACAATGAAGCTTTAGCCCATGCCATCTTGGGCTTTAGGGGTAGTTTGGTCATTATTGGGAGAGTTCTTGAGGCTGTGACTAGTTCTGCCGAGTTCCTAGGTTCGGAGAGGTTGGTCCGGATGCCTGATCCGGACCGTACCTGGTTGTCAGATGAGGAAGTTCTCCTGCCTGTCCAACTCTTCCGATTCGGAGCTCCTGGGTTCGAACACCTCACTCTTTGGTGCCCATTTGCTTGGTTGCTTTGAGAGATGGTCATGCTGGATCCGAGTCGACATCCGTATCGAAGTCCTTGGGTCGGAGAGGGTACTGACTTAGCACTATGCTCCTTTCCCAGAGAGGCTCGGACCAAGGTGGGTCGGACCTATGGTTCCGGGTCGGGCCTTGTAGGTCCAAATCCTTTGTCCCTTTCTTTCAATGTGGGTCGGACCATGGTTGGTCTGCCCGGATCGGACCGTTGGCTCGGACCAAAAGTGCCTCGGATCCGTTGGATGACTTGGGATGCCTTAGGATTCGCTCCTAGGTCCTTTATGACGGATTGGACATATTTCCGTATCAACATATGTCCCCCTAGTTTCCAAGTATCTTAGTAGAAGATAGTTGTGGAACTATGGGTTTGGGAAGTCGTTGAGGAAAGAATCCGTTCTTCACCCAATCCGCTTCGATTTTGTTGAAAAAGGTGTACTGCATGTGGCCATTGACTTAGTCTCTCTCCTTTTTTCTTTTTCTAAAACATCGTCGCCATCCGAGGGACTGGGTCCGAAGGGCAACGAAGTGAAGAAAAAAGAAAAAAGGGTATTTGTAACGGAGACTAAGTTTTAGGCTCCGAACATCGGTAGTGTACCTGTGATGAGCTACGGTGGCGGACCATAGGTGCGTCCCGTCCGAACCAACCTCTGTGGTCGTGGGAAGGTCCGAAGAATAATCGCTCAAGTATATGAGGTTCCTTGTGTGGACAAGTTACATTGGACTTGGCAAGCCGCTAGGCGTCCGAGAAGATGATACTCCGGAGCTCTTGTGTTGTCTGCCGCCCGAGAGAGGGAGAGTTGTTGTATTCATCTATCCAAGAGGTAAATTTGTTGTACCAATTCGTCATTTCACTTGGTATAATTGTACTATACCGTTGGATGGTTTTTGATCGACGGTGGAGATTAAATCCGAAAAATCGCGACGGTTGGAGTTCCCAATATGGCCCTCTATAAATAGAGGGGTTGGCCGGTTCATTTCTCACCGTTTAGAGAGAGAATTTTTGCATTCCGAGTACATCCGAAGCAACTACCAGCAATCCGAAGCGAGCAACGAGCGGTTCGAAGCGCGTGATCCTGTGCAGAGTCAAGTCACTTCTATCTAATCATCCGAGTCCAAGTAAGTTTACTTGTTTCGTCTTATGATTAAATTATCTCTGTTGTCTTTCATCTTCAAGTTACTCGGATGTATGCTCATGATGTGTAGTATAGTTGGTAACCATTACGTACTTTGATGTTAACTAACCCCGAATAAGCTTAGTACTGACTCGGAACTAACTTCGCCGAGTAAAGCCGCTAGTTTTGGCGTTGAACTGGCCACTTTAATATACATAAATGACCTCTCGGACTGCCATCTTAAGGCTTACGATATTGCTTTCTCCTTTCCCTAGGATGTCCGAGAGTGATAGCCAAAATCGATCCGAGGCTGAGGAATATGACTCCGAGGCGATATCCTTAACCGATAGCTCCGAGGAGATTGAGATCATGGATGACGACGAAGTACTGGACGTGGAACAAGCGCCCAATCCGAGTCGGGAAGAGCCCGAGGTAAGTTCCTTACTTCGGTTAGTTGTTCCAGATTCTGGTCCTCCGAGGCGTCAGGATTACCTGCGAGTGTCCCATATGCAGGTTATCGTAGCGGCTCAAGAGACAAGTTCGCGAGTTATAGGAACTCGTCGCCCGGGTCGGGCTGGTCAAGAATCCGAACTTCCGGTAGAGATCCGTACTTTAATTCGCAACCTAGGTTATAACTTTAGGAGTAATCCTAATCGAAACCCGTTCGTTCCGGATACGCAGGAGCCGACTATTGAGGAAGTGCATGATACTTCGGAGGACTTCCTAGCTTAGGTGCATTTGAAGAAGGTGAAGAAGACCGTGTGCAAGTTGCTGCGCCTCTTCGGACTGTTGTAGGGTTAGCGTCCTCATCCGAGGAAGATGAGGCAGAGGAAGGTGTGCGGGGCCAAGATTCTGGTTCCGAAGAGGAAGAAGGTGTAGAGCCATCCGCTAATGTGCTCTGTGTGGAAACTGCTGGGCAAGCAGGGCCGAGTCGGCAGGTGGCTGAGGAAGAGCGTCCGGAGAGGCTGAGGAAGGGTGAGGACGTATTCCAAGTGAAGTTCCCTCGGTCTAGAGATGAGGTCACTCACCCCGATCCGGAGGGCGAGTTGAATGAAGATGGTACTCTGCCTACTTGTGCCTCAACCATCCGAGCCGATGAAGTGGATGAGCTCCGGAGAAGATATGAGATCCCGGAGTGTGTGGAGATTCTCATCCCGGACGAATCTCATGCTTTTTATAATCCGCCTCCGGGCTACATGTCTGTCTATGAGATAAGTCTCCATTATGGTGGCTACTACCGATGTCCCGAGTTTCGGAGATTTTGAACAGCATGGGTTTGAGTCCGCACTGCATCATCCCAACTCCCTCGGAAATTTGATGTGCTTCGGAGTCTTATGTAAATATAAAGGCATCCCGCTCACCTTCGATAATTTCCGTAAATTATTCAACATTAGTGTAAGTAGTAGGAACACATGGTTCTATACGTTCGTATGTCGCCAGGCGTACACATTTTTTGTTGATCCCTTATCCTCGTTGGGAATCCAATGGTTCAAGAGGTACATTTTGTCCGTCTGGCTCAAGCCCGCAATCCGGGGAGAGGCCCACGTGGCATTTCGAGAAGAAGATCTTCCGAGGCAACCGCCAGATTGAAGCCACCGCCGGAACATCCTTGTGGATGCAAGCGTTCCATCGAGTCAAGAGCCGAGAAGTACTTCTTCCGAGGTCCGATATGTCGACCGCTTTCTTGGCCGACTTGTCCGAGCCAAGTTTTTGTGACAACATGGAGGATCTGAGTAAGTGGTTTCTCTACCTCTGGTTGGTTGTCCGAGTCGGTTGTCTGTTTGTCGACTATATGATTTTCATTTGTAGATTCTTTTGTAACTTGCAACTTATTGTGATTCGGATGTGCAGCTTTTTGGTTCGAGTATACGATGTCGACCATGCGGAAGTTGAAGCGTCAGCAAAACGCTGCGCAGCGGAAGGAGTTGGCAGAGGGTTCTCGGACCCAGATTATCAAGACTTCCACCGTACTCCCGATGAACGAGCCAAGAAATGCTGCTGTGTTCCGTGTGGAGGAGTCTCGGAGAGCTGCTGCGGGCGAAGAGGCCCAAACTATCCCTACTCCGGACAAGGGTAAGGTGGTCGGCTCTAAGGGCTCGAAAAAGCCTCCAAGATCCGTGTCCCGAGATCCTCCTGCAAGCGGATCGAGCGCCGCGGCTGCGAAAAAGCACTCCTCCGAAGGTCCGAATCCTTCCGCCAAGAAAGGCAAGGGAAAGGTGAGCGAGATGCCCGAGCTGGATTCGGATGCTGAAGTTGCTCGGTTGGTTGCTGCCTCGGAGTTGGAGCGGATTTCGGAGTTAATCGCCAAGCAAAGTGAGTTTCAGTTTTCCGTTGGTGTTACATCTTCTTGTGGTTCGGAGGTATCTAACACTTCCGATGTTTTGTTTTTGTTTTTAGCTTGCTGCTGCTATTGAAGCATGCTCCTTGGTAGCCCTGAGGGCTACCCGAAGAGGATTTAGCCAAGGCCGAGGTCGCCGGCGATTGAAAGCGTCGGTTGAACAACACTTTGAGCTCAAGAAGGCCATAGCTGCTAAACAAGAGGCCGAGTCGGAGATGGCCAAGATGAAAAGTGCCATTCGATCTTTGGAGGCTGACTTGAAAGTGCACCAAGATAGTTTGGACGATTTCATGGCCGTCTCTAGGACTTTCAAGGATAAGATGCTGAAGGAGCTTCGGGGAGTCCGGACAAGGGTTGTCCAAGATTTCCTTGATTCGGACTCCTGCAAGTTTTTGCTCGAGTCGAAGTATGATGAGGCCCAAAGATGGGTTTGATGCACCGTGGAGCAAAGGCTTGAGGAAGGGTTGGATACCGAATGACTGCAACTTGGAGGCTGAGGGGGTTTCCGCCTTTAAGAATGGAGATGGCTCGGATTTTGCTCCGGAGGGTGTCTTGGACGAAGACCTGCTCAAATGTGAATTTGTGGAGCTGGTCTGCGACGAGTCAGAGGGCAAGAAGTACAACCATGGCGGTCCGTATCTCCCATCCTTCGTCCTCGGTGCTCATGTCCAAGGTTTTCGTTCCTTTGGAGGATCACTTGAGCACAACCGAGGCCGACTCGCCTGCCTGCCCAAGGCTTTGATCGCAACTTGACTCGATGGAGGAGTGTCCGCCTTCTGAAAGAGGTTGAGGCTCGAGAGAACGGAGGATAGCCCAACAAGGTCAAGCGCCCGGAGAAGGATACTGGCCTCCTTGTCTCAACCTAGTTCGTCCCGAAGGGCGAAAGGAAGACGGGGTATGCCCCGGGTTTTTTGTAATAGGGTGCCTCCGGGCCTAAAAACAATGTTGTTTTTTCTTTTGCTCTTCATCTTTTGTTGGATAAATGTATACTTGGTTTTGATGAACGTTTGTTGGTTCGGGCCCCTTGGTGGCTCGGAACTATTTTTGTCACAAGAATGCTAATGTTGCTGTGTTCATCCTTGCACGTTTTAATTTCGTATTTGCGTAGTAACTCATCAACTCTCGCAGACTCGGATAGTGGGTTCGGACCCTTGTGATTCATACCGCCAGGACATTAATTTGCTCGCAAATTCTCCTTATGGTCTTGGTGGACGATCAACCATTGTTCCCATCCGAATCGGAATCTTTAATAGAAATAAACCGGATCACGAACGGTTCGGAGCCACGTCTTAGAGTGATCAGACTTGCGAGAAAGAGAATCTCCTTGTATCGTGACCAGTAGTGGCAATTCGGACGTTGACTTGGTGTGTTATCCCGAGTCACGCAGACTTGTGAGATAGTGAAGAGATGATCAACATTAAGTACAGGGTGACTCTATACGAATCACCGTTGCTTCGGATGTTGTTATGTCAGCCCCGAGCTTGACACGTCCGAATGAGTAGCTTAGTCGATATGCTCGACCGTATGGATGGATTGTTGGGTTGGGCCAATGGAAGCCAAGAGCGTGCCCATGTTCGGCCCAAGCCCATTTCCGGTAAATATGGGACACGTGTCCGCTTCTAATTGGTCTTCTCTTTCTATATATACTCCTGCCTTGTACGGCTTTCCATTAGGACATCTCGCCCTTTTATAGTAATCAAAGGTCCGGAGCTCGAGTCCGAACGGGTGGGGAGCATGTTTGTACCATCACTCTTGTCCGTGATCTCTTCCCAAGGGTTTCTCCGATGCTTCGGAAGTCTACCCGGGTTGGTTCTCGGCGAGAGTTTTGGAAATTAGATTGCTCGGAAAGCCAGCCTCGGATCTTCGAGGATACGGTTCGTGCCGAGTGAGGCCTGAAATTTTTGCCAATCGATTCCTCTGATCGTCAGGCTAATCTTCTTTCTCTGGGGCTGTGGTCTATATTCGTGACTTTTAGCCCCGGAGAGGTAGATTAGCTAGATGGTTCGGGGATCTTCAAATAGTTGTTTTTGAACCTTCATGCATCCGAGGCAATCCGCTTCTGGGTATGTGCCCGGGGGGCGACAAGTTGGCATAATTGGTTTGGTAGAATCCCTTCCAGTATTTCGTGGTTCGGTCGTAAAAAACCGCCCGAGATGTTGGAAGGCTTTCTACCAATCCTGTTGTGTCTAGTTATTCGTTCCTCGGATGGAGGGAGATGTATCCCTTTTAGTAGGTCTTTTAGCTCGTCCTTGAAGATATGTTTCCGAGTAGTTTGGTTCTGTCGGTGACTTTGTCTCCAGGATTGAAGGCTCGAGGGAGCTACTTGCAATTTTGGAAAGGAGTCCCCAACAGTGCTGAGCTTGTTTGGAGTCGGATCATTGGGGACTTCCGGAAGTAACCTTTCTGGTGACTCGTTTGTCTTGCCCCTAAGGTCTTTCGTCCGAGCAGCTCGGTTTTGTTGGTGGCTGCGTTCCAGAATTGAAGGCTCGAGGGAGCGACTTACAATTCTGGAACGGAGTCCCTGACAATGCCGGTCTTGTTGGGACTCGGACCAACGGGAGCCTCCGGAGTGACTTGGGTTGATCCGACTATCCGGGTTGGTCGCTTTCCAAATACTCTGAATCTGGGGTGTATTTATAGTATTTGATATGAGGCGATCCGGATTGTCGGTGTGCTTCTTGCTTGCTTCGGAGCTTTCTTTCGTTCAGAAGTGATGAAGTGTCCTTTCTGGAAGCATTGAATGGTCTTAGTTATATCGTCCGGCTGCTGTTAGACTTTGGATCGTCCGAAGGGGCTTCGAAACCTTTGTCAGTAAGCAATCAAAGTTGGGATGGTGGAATTCCTTCTTCCTTCGGAGCGCCCACAGATGTAGCTAATAGTGCTCGGACGGGGTTTGGTTCGGTAGACCAGAGTTAATTAGGAAGCTTCGCTGTAGAAGTAGAAAAGAGATAGAGTAGGAGCTTGTTTTTGTAAGCCTGATTAGGGCTCTTCGGACCCTGACTTTATAAATCACTCGCTTTAATAAAAGCGTATTTGCCTTTGTGAAGGTCGGACACTGTTTGATAGTGTTGGTCCGATCCGGATCAATGTATGATCTAGGTTCGGATCGAGTAGTTAAATATCTTCATGGCCCGTTCGAATCATGAGATTCGGAGGACATGATTATCCACAATGTTTATGAAATCACAGTTGTATTGATTTGACGGAAATCGGATTACAACTTGAGGGCTTCGAGGCCTTTTTCAAAAAACAGACATAAAAAAACAGGTCTACAAGATAGAGGAAGGTGACAGTCGTTGCCATACTTCTCTAAGTGTAAAACTTTTGGAGATTCTTGGCATTCCAAGTTCTCTTCAAGGCCCGCCCTTGTTCATCTTCCAGTTCAAAGCTTCCATTAACTCTTGCCCCAGTAACCTTGTACGGTCCTTCCCACTTGGGCTTAAGTTTCCCCATATGACTTAGTATATCGGCTCTTCTGAGGACTAAGTCTCCAACTTGTATGTCCTTGGGAAGGACACGTTTATTGTAGGCTCGAGCGGTCATGGCTTGGTACCGAAGGATGTTGGCCAATGCCTTATCGCGCTTGTCTTCAAGGAGCTCAAGGTCATAGATCCTTGCGAGCTCATTATCAACTGGGTTGTATTGCTGGATTCTCTGGGTTGCCACCACCGAAGGGATGACCGCCTCGGATCCATAGACCAAGGAGAAAGGTGTTTCTTGTGTGGCGGTTCGGGCTGTCGTTCGATGGGCCCAAAGGACTGCGTCGAGATCATCCGCCCAATTGTCTTGGGAAGTTCTCAACCTTTTCTCCAAAATTTTGACTATGGTCTTGTTGGAGGCTTCCACCTGACCATTGGGAAGTAAAGCGTTGTTCTATTTTGAAGGACTGAAGCCACTCCTTCAGTCTTGACCCCGAAAATTGTGCTCCATTGTCTGAAACTAGCACTCGTGGGAGTCCAAACCTGCAGATGATGATCTTACAGATGAATGTCCTAACCCTGCTTTCTGTGATGATTGACACTGCTTCAGCTTCGACCCACTTAGTGAAGTACTCCACTGCCACTATCAGGAACTTCTTTTGATGTGATCCTCGCGGAAAGGGACCAACTATGTCTATGCCCCATTGATCAAATGGGCATGCTATGATTGACGGAATCATAGGGTCGGGTCGGTGTGGTATGTTGGCATAGTATTGGCGGTCTTCACAAAGCGGCGATGTTGGCGAGATCCATGTCGATAGTTGGCCAATAGTATCCTTGCCTTATGATCTTTGCGCCAAAGTTCTTCCCTGAATGACTTCCATGAAGCGTGGATCTCTTCCATCGCAGTTTTCGCCTCTTGAGGATCTAGGCACCTCAAGTGAGTTCCATTGTAAGATCTCTTGTAGAGATCTTCTCCCAGAATAAAGTATCTGTGAGCTCGACATTGAATCTTCCTGGCCTCTCTAGGATCCATAGGTAAAGTGCCATCCTTGAGGTAACGGAATATATCAGTCATCCAATTCCTTTCTGTGCTCAAAAGGAACATCTTTCCGTTGGGGTTTGCCAGGGAGGATTCCGCTGGTCATTAGGATGACACTTGTGTCCAAAGCTCCTAGGCCGAGGCGCATTGGAGAGGGCATCGGCCTTTTCATTCCATTCTCTCGTGAAATTGGTCAAGAGTAAATTCTTCAAATTGCTCAACCTCTTTCTTGAGGAGTTCCAAGTATTTGATCATGTTAGGTCCTTTGGTGGTGAAAGACCCGAGAACTGGATTATGCAGTGGGAGTCTGTGTAGGCTTTGATCCTTTTTACCTGAAGGGCTTTCGCCATTCTTAGGCCGGTGATAAGTGCTTCGTACTCGGCCTCGTTGTTTGTCACCTTAAAATTGAGGGTGATGGCGTACTCTAGCTTGGCTCCTTCAGGGCTTTCAAGGAAAATTCCTATTCCTCCCAATCGTCCAGTTGATGATCCGTCCACTTGTAATGTCCACCATTCTTTGTTTCCTTCCTTTCCTCCTAAAGTGGGAGTGAGTGCTTTCTCAACCTCCTGCTTCTTGTCGGAAGATGCAGTTGTCGAGGTATCGAGTTCTTCATCCAAGAGAAACATGTGCCTCACTCTCAGTGAATCATCCATAGGTTGGTAGTGCTCAGTCATAGGTTGGATGCTACCTCTTTGTGTCTCTTCTACTTCTTTCTCTCCACTTGATTCCTTGATCTGGGCAATCACCACATGACTAGCCTTTTCCTGGGAATTTTCGTTCTCTTCTTCTGCTTTCTCTGGATAGTCTACCAGGAAGTCGGCCAGAACTTGCGCTTTCTTGGCAGATGGGGCTTGATACCCAATATCATATTCACTTAGCTCAATAGCCCATTTGGACAGGCGTCCTGACTGATCCGGTTTTTCCAAGACATGTTTGAGTGGCGCATTTGTAAGGACCACAATCCGATGCGACTTGAAGTAAGGCTTTAGTCGTCGTGCAGTGTAAACCAGTGCGAAGGCGAGCTTCTCAATTTTGACATATCTAGCCTCGGAACCTACAAGAGCTTTGCTCAAATAGTAAATTGGTAAATGCTCGTTGTCTTGTAGCCGTACCAGTACAGAACTCATTGCTTCATCGGTGGTGGCCAAATAGAGGTAAAGAGCTTCATCCTCCATGGGTTTAGACAGAAGGGGCGGCGAGAGGAGATACTTTTTCAAGTTTTCCAGGGCCTCTTCGGACTCCTTTGTCCACTCGAACTTATTTCCTTTTCGTAAGATCTTAAAGAAATGAAGGTTCTTCTCGGCGGACCTTGAGATAAAACGGCTCAATGCCATCACCTTTCCTAGAAGCTTCTGAACTTCATTGACGGTCTTGGGCTGTGGCAGATCTACGATTGCCTTTATTTTCTCTGGGTTAGCACTGATGCCTCTTTCTGTGACCATGTAGCCGAGGAATTTTCCTCCTTTCACCCCGAAAGTGCACTTGTCAGGGTTCAGCTTCATTCCATATTTCCGGAGAATAGAAAAGCAATTGTTGAGGTGTTCGATGTTCTCCTCTTCGGTCTTGCTTTTCACAAGCATGTCATCCACATAGACTTCCATGGTTTTTCCCAACTCTTCCTTGAACATCTTGTTTACCAGCCGTTGGTAAGTAGCTCCTGCATTCTTGAGGCCAAAGGGCATGACCTTGAAGCAATAGACTCCTCCGGCCGCAAAGAATGCCGTTTTCTTGATGTCTTCTTGAGCCATCCTAATTTGGTAGAAGCCTTGGTATGCATCCATGAAGCTTAGAAGTTCACATCCTGCAGTGGAATCAACCAGCTGGTCTATGCGTGGCAATGGATAGGGATCCTTTGGACAAAACTTGTTGAGTCTAGTGAAGTCATTGCACATTCTCCACTTTCCTGGAGCTTTTTTGACGAGGACCACGTTGCAGACCCAATCGGAGTATCTAACTTCTTCGATATGACCTGCTTTCATCAACTTGTCAACCTCCCCTGCTATGATAGCATCCTCAACTGGTCCGAAGTCTTTCCTCTTTTGCCGGATGTGCTTGACTGTAGGATCCATATGCAGACGGTGAACTGCAATCCTTGGGTCTATCCCCTTGAGATCATCTATGCTCCAAGCAAAGATGTCGCGATTGTCCCGAAGACAGGCGATGAGCTTCCGCTCTACTTCTGTACTCATCTCTGTTCCAATCCGAGTTGTTCTTTCCGGATTTCCTTCGACCAGTTGGACCTCTTTCAAGGCTTCATGGGATTCTATTCTAGCTGTCTTGGGGAACTTTTCTCTGAGCGATCCAATACCGATCTCTTCCTTTGGTGGCGTTAGAGTAATGGAAGAATGGCTAAGAGGGCCCTTAGTGACCGATGTGATGTGTTCGTGGCCCCTCCGTTGACATGATGTAGCACTCCTGTGCTTCTAACGTTGCCCATTTCTTCCCCTACGCCGTTCGGGGTTGGAAACTTCACCCTGTTGTGTAGGGGAGAAGCAATTGCTCTGAATTGGTTAAGTCCCGGGCGGCCCAAGATCACGTTATAGTCGAAGGTGCTATCTACTACCACGAAGAGGATAGTGTTGGTCACCCTTGTCGGAAAGGTGCCCATAGAGACTTGTAGTGGTATGCTTCCAATGGGGCGCACTACAGACCCTCCAAAACCTACCAATGAGGTGTATACTCGTCCATATTGTATTTGCCCCAGGTGCATTTGCTCAACAGTCCTTTTGGATAGGACATTGGAGGAGCTTCCTGTGTCGATTAGTACCTTGTTGACCTTGTAAGTGGCAATCACTAGAGAAACGACCAAAGGGACATCGGGGTCCTTGAGATCTCCTCCGCCAGACGCGTTGGTGGGGGATCTCGCTATCGTCAAAGGTAATTGCATTTGTGCCTTTCAAGGTGGTGGACCGTAAGCCCCGCGTTGTTTCTTAAGTGTTGCGTCCTTTCCTTGCATTTCGCTATCTCCCCCTGTTGGTCCTCCTGCAATGGCGTTGATAACTCCACTGTAAGGGAGGTTCTCCATTTCTGTCTCTTCGTGGTACCCTTGATATCTTTGGGCCTGCCGAGGTGGGATTTCCACTGGAGGTGGTGGTAAAGATCCTGTCGGAGGTTCAGAACCACGCTCCTCTCTTCTTTGCTCATTCCTTCTATGCCTGGAGGGCTCTTCTTCGCCTGTTAGTTCTTTCAACTTCCCACTTCTCACTAGTCTTTCAATTTCTGTCTTTAATTGGATGCAATCCTCAGTCGGATGACCTTTCTGCTTGTGGAACCTACAGTAGTCTTTAGAGAATTTACTCTTCTTCGCTTCTGATGTGTTTAGGCCATTGTATATCTAAGTCCTTCTCAACAATAGAAGCCAAGATGTCGGATCTTGGTCTGCTGAGGCGAGTATACTCGACGTATCTCCTGGGTGGAGTTCTTTCTCTGTGGAATTCTTTTCTGTCTCTGAGATCTCTTTTTTGCTCGAACTTCCCTTGACGAGGAGGGAGTTCTCAGATTTGTTCTTTTCCCTTCTTGATCCCTGCTCTTATCGGGACATTCCTTCGGTAATCTTCTCCATACAAGACTCCTTCGCAGATATCTTCCAAATACTTTTCAGTGGTGATTTCTTCGTTGGAAAGCTTCCTTCTAAGCTCATTATTATAAGTGTTGGCATATAGGTGTCGGACCCGCTCTTTGATGCTATGAGGCTCTACACCGTGCAGATGTTGAAGCGGTCAAGGAAGGTTCCGAGGTCCTCATGCTCTTCCGGATTATGCCCGCCAGTGCTCAACTGACCTCTTCCTTCTTTTGCTTTCAAACCTTTTCAAGAAAAGGGAGGCAACGTCCAGATAGGATTTGATGGAACCATTAGGTAGTGAGGTCCACCAATCCATTGCTTCTCCAAAGAGTGTGGTGGAAAAGTTGAGAGCTTTCATGTTATCGTTGAGTCCATTGCTTTCCATCTTACTTTCGTATCTAGTAAGATGCCCTACAGGGCAAGTATCTCCATAGTAATGTTCAAGGTTTGGGATAACATACGCGCTTTCTTTCTCTTCTGATCTCATCGCACAGAGGGTTGGGAGTTTTAACTACCACCTTCTCATGTGCTTTGACCATCCTGCTCAAGGTGGCAATTTGTGTTTCCAAGGCCTTCTGTTGGAGATAGATCTGTTCGGCTGTCAATCTTTCACCAGTTCTGGGGTTGATAGCTACATCTGGAGGGAGATCACCGATTGGAACTATCGGAGTGCTTTCCGCCATTTGATCTCTGGGCACTTGTTGTTGAGCTTCTCGCCGACTGGTTCCCACTTCGTCTACTCGTGGCACTTCTGGACTTCTCCCTCGTTGTTCATGAGAAGCAGCGGCTCTTCTATTGAGAAGATGTCTCAGATCTTCTGGTTGGGCTTGTTCCCCCAGCCTTTGTTGGATTGGACGATGCTCATTTCTTGATTGAGCGGGTTCAGCTTGCCTTGGGATCGGCGTAGGCGGGGTGGGCTGAGGAGGCTGGAGGTTGTTTGATCCAAAGCACCTTTGAATAGTGGTGAGTAAGAGGCCAAACTGATTCTCATTCATCCCGAACTCACTAGGACGGATGATCTGTCCATTTGGGAGGGTAAAGTTTCTTCCTGAGGGAGGACCATGTGTTCCTGACGGAGGAACCTGTCCTTCGTCCCCGTGTGTCTGGATCCTTACTGGTGGATTAGTGGCTCTTTCCCCGCCAAAAGAAAGACTAGCGGTATGGCCATCACTTGGATCATCTACTACTTCTCTTGTTGAGACTCTTGTTACTCCACCTCTTCTAGTGGGAGGTCTCCCCCTTTGTCTTGGAGCAGG
Organism: Plantago major; assembly: GCA_026545765.1. Lineage (NCBI taxonomy): Eukaryota > Viridiplantae > Streptophyta > Magnoliopsida > Lamiales > Plantaginaceae > Plantago > Plantago major. The sequence continues at coordinate 27,198,297 of CM048839.1, read as the reverse complement.
CGTACCAATGGCAGTGGCGTTGGTTCTTGCGGACCTTCTTGTTCTTGCCATTACTGAAGAGAACGGGACTTTCTGTAAAGATTCCCACAGACGGCGCCAAAATGTTGAGGGTATAACTCCCCAACTACTTAGATTTATTTAACTCTTCTAATGGGTGCCAAGGTAAGAGGCTCCTTGCTAGGTGCGGACCAAGGCGTAAGAACCAGCGACCAACTACTCCGGTAAGGACCTGCACACGTGAGCGGGTTAGTGCCCGCTAAGTGTCAAACCGATGAGACTTTACGAGAGGGACTGAGGATCGACTCTGTATAGTACTTGGGATTGGGGTTGTGATGTGACTAGCGAGATGACTTGTTCGAAGTCCGAAGTGACTTACTTGTTGGGATGTGTGCCTTATTTATAGGCTATCATCAAAATGGAAGGCCTTGCTAGGATTGCGCCATGTGTACGGCCAGGATAGAGCCACCAATGCTAACATGAGGCCCATAGCCCAACAATGAAGCTTTAGCCCATGCCATCTTGGGCTTTAGGGGTAGTTTGGTCATTATTGGGAGAGTTCTTGAGGCTGTGACTAGTTCTGCCGAGTTCCTAGGTTCGGAGAGGTTGGTCCGATGCGATCCGGACTGCACTTGTCGGATGAGGAAGTTCTCCCCGCCCAACTCTTCCGATTCGGAGCTCCTGGGTTCGGACACCTCACTCTTTGGTGCCCATTTGCTTGGTTGCTTTGAGAGATGGTCATGCTGGATCCGAGTCGACATCCGTATCGGAGTCCTTGGGTCGGAGAGGGTACTGACTTAGCACTATGCTCCTTTCCCAGAGAGGCTCGGACCAAGGTGGGTCGGACCTATGGTTCCGGGTCGGGCCTTGTAGGTCCAAATCCTTTGTCCCTTTCTTTCAATGTGGGTCGGACCATGGTTGGTCTGCCCGGATCGGACCGTTGGCTCGGACCAAAAGTGCCTCGGATCCGTTGGATGACTTGGGATGCCTTAGGATTCGCTCCTAGGTCCTTTATGACGGATTGGACATATTTCCGTATCAACATATGTCCCTTTGTCCACTTGGCTGCGAGGGTCGGGTCACAAAGCTTCTTTGAGTTATTCATATTGGCTACAATATTCAAACTTTAGAATCACTTCATTAATCTAGACTCAGACTACTGACTAAGATAGAGACGACATCAGGACTGATTACTTGTATAAAATCTGTCAATATCAAGATATTTCTCAAGACATAGTTATCAGCACAAAAACAGCCCAGAGACGCCATTTCTTTCGGCTTTAGAGGGGCAAACAGTGCCTTTATATGTCTATCGGAATATATCAACATGCCTGATTTCAATACAAAACCTTCTCTGGTCTCACTCTTAGTAAGTAATAAAAATCTTAGATTAATTCATAATTTCGCCGTGAATAGTAACCATGAATAGTGACCGGATAAACAGCAAAACATTTTTGCCAGAGTTATAGTAAATACATAATTTAGACCTGTCTTAACACAAACCAAACGTTTAGCCTATCATGAGGCTAATTTTCATTCATATAAAAATATATTACAATACAAAAATAAAAATAAAAAGAGTACTTACAAATTGATGTCTGCAAGCACCAGTACAAACTTCAAACTTAATTACAAATACTAAAAATTAAAAACTGAAGGGAGAGTGTTTCGGCTTAGGTGTGTATACAATGGATGGGTATCCAGCTTCTGCCTTCTTCCTTCTGCCTTCTTCTTATTTATAGAGAGAATTTGATTCTCAGGAGCTAAAATCTGTCGCTATCTTTGGAATTTTATTCCAAACATGTCACTATCTGTTTCTTCTTTAATCTTGCTCCGTTCTTTTCCTTCTTTGGCTTTTAGCCACTTTGGCTTCTTGTGGAATGAAAGAAGTCACGTTATGTATTGGTAAGATGTCTTCTATCATTATCATCTTTAGTCTTCTCATCATAATCAATTGATAGTGGAAAGATTCCATCTTCTTTTCAAATTTGTCTTCCATGTAGACTTCTTGTAGAATTTGATCAGTATCTTGATCATTCTGGCAATCTTCGAACTGCATATTGGACCTTCATTTTTCTGTCCTCTTGATATAATCTAATTCTTTTTTCTATAAAATTTATAGTGTCAATACAATATAATTGCTTGGTTTTTGGGTTCTCTTTATTCATTTTTTCCCAAAACTTTGTATAAGAAGATTTTTTGATACATGGTATCTCATTTTCGGTATAACCAATAATAGGTATCCATTCCCAAATCCAAGATATGGAAAATTCCATAAAGAAATATAAAGAGTAATACTCTTGAGGAATATCCTTTTTAGGAGTAACCTTTTTCCAACTTGAAAATAAAGTTGAAAAGTTTTTAGGAAGTATAACTTCCGTAGTTCCAAAATTCATCCACCAGGTTATAAACCAGTTGGGTATTCTTTGCCAGTTTTGTATATAAACTGCACTGTCAATGGTTATAAACCACGAGTATTTCTTTCTATGTTGATCATTATCACATAGTAGCACTTTATTAAATGCTTCAACATAATCCCAATAATTATATTTTATAGGATTTTTGTTGTTGGGATAGTAAAATTCCTTTTCACTGGATGGTTCAAATCCCAATCCTCAGAAGATATAATATTCTTAATATAAATTTTTCTGAAGTTATAAACTTCCTTCTGTGTCTTTGAGAAATAATTTATTTCACAAGACTCTGTTTTTGAAAGAATACTTTCATAGAAAGATCTTGTTTTATAAGATCCTAAAGCATATAATGCTTTATCTTTGTCTAAACATTTAGACCATGATGTCCAAAGTTCCCTTGCCCATTGTACATCTCTTATTTCAAGCAGAAGTATTACTTCCTGATTTTTGTTTTCAACATAATCGCTTTTCTTCTTTCTTGAATTAGTAAAAGATGGGAATTTTCCCTTTTTTCTTTTGTACTCAAGAAATTCTTGGTACTCTTCTGAGCTATAAGTCTCAGATTCTGGTGATGGTAAAGCTATAAGCTTTCCTTTATCTTGTGATGGTAAAGCTATAAGCTTTCCTTTATCTAATCAACTTTCCTGACTTCCTTTTCCTCTATTAGAGGAGGAATTTCTTCTTTGCGAGTACATTCCTGCAATAATTATGAAATAGGAAGATTATTGTCTTCTCCTTTTTTATAAACAATTTCAAAATCAAAAGGAGCTAAATGAGCTTGCCATCTTGCAAACATTTGCTTAGAAACATCATGTTTAAAATCTTTGTTAAACATAGATTTTGCAGAATTACAATCAGTCTTTATAATAAATTTTTGATTATATAAATCATCTTGAAATTTTAAGACACATTTGACAATTGAAAGTATCTCTTTAGCAATTGTAGCATAATTTTTCTGACTGTTATTCCATTTGCCAGAATAGAAACGAACAAGGCATTCTTGTTTATTATGAGGATCAATTTGTTTAAGAATTCCTCCATAACCTATATCAGAAGCATCTGTTTCAACAGATTTATCCCATGAGGGATTACTCAACATAAGACAAGGCAAAGTTTTCACCTTTTCTTTTAATTTCCTAACAGCCTGAGTATGATGATCAGACCAAGGCTTTGGATCCTTTTTAAGTCTATCATATAAGATAGCAGTATCTTGAGCTATATCTTTATAATAAGAAGAGATATAATTCAAACTTCCTAAAAACCTCTCAGAATCGGGTTTTATTAGTTATTTCATCAGGAAATTTGTCAGCAAAATCAATGCTTCTATTTATTGGGATAATATTACTTTTTTCAATATAATGACCCAAAAATCTAACTTTTGTTTGAAACAAAAACATCTTTGGTTTTGATATAACTAAACCACTCTGTGTGACTATTTTCTTTAAGATATCCAAATGTTTAAAATGGGATTCAATATCCTTTGAGAAAACTAGGATATCATCAATATAGACTAATATAAAATTACTATAAGGAGTAAAAATATCATTCATAATTTTCTGAAATTCAGAAGGAGCATTTTTCAAACCAAATGGCATTACATTCCATTCGTAATGTCCTATTGGAACATTAAAGGTTGTTTTATACCTATCCTTTTGTTCAATTTGAACTTGCCAATAACCTGATTTTAAATCAAATTTTGAAAACAATATTGAATCATAAAGTCTTTCTAAAAGATCTTTTTTATTCGGAATAGGATGCCTAATCCATTTTAAAACCTTATTAAGGGGTTTATAATTTATAACTAATCTAGGAACTCCTCTTTCCTGCTCACTATGTTTATTAACATAAAAGGCTGTACAAGACCAAGGAGATTGAGAAGGCTTATCAGACCCTTTTGTAATAAAGAATCAATTTCCTTTTTACAGAGTTCTAAATACTCTGAATTCATTTGACAAAGTCTTGCCTTTGTCGGAATTCTTTTTTCATCAAAATCTTCTTCATAAGGAAGACTGACCACATGCTTCTTTCTATTCCAGAAAGCATTAGGATGGTCATTACAGATTTCTAGAGAAAGTTGATTTTCAATCAATCTAATCTTCCCTTGTAATTTGGGATATTGAAGTTTTTCTTCAATAGTCAAAGAGTTTATTTCTTGTTTTAAGAAATTCATCTGGTTTTTTTTTAGAGTCAGATGATCATACATTTCAGGTAACATTCTATGAAATGGTTTGGTAATAAAAAATGAATTTCCCCACCTTGAAAAGTTCCAGTAATACCAGAATTATCCACATGGGTAAAGGATAAATTTTTGAAATAAATGGAGTACCAAGTATTACTTGGTTGGAAATATCCTTTGTTAGTAAAAAACTGGTTTGAATGCAGTTTTTATCAATACAGATATAAGCTTTAGGAAGCTTATACTTTATATTTAATTTTTCTCCTCCAGCATGAGAAAGAGTATGAGTAGTTTTATAAAAATACTTAGTAGGAATTAATCCTTCCTGTATAACATTCAAATCTGCACCACCATCTATGAGAGCAGTCAAATCTTTTGAAAAGTAATTATCAATTAACAAAGTAATTTTAACATACCATTTCTGGGATATAACCATCTCTAAAGTTGATAAAAAATTATCATCTACTTGTGAATCAAAACATTGAGCCTTTTTACTTTGACTCGATTCACTAGTAGTAGACTGGGTAGACTGATCAGTCTCTTTTTTATAATTTTCAAGTTTAGAAACTCGATAGTCTATTAACTTATTTTGTTTTTTCAAAAACTGAATCTCTTTTTTGAGATTTTCAACTTCCATCTCTAAATCATGAGTAGAAGTTGGAGATTCAACTGTCCTTCTCTGGTTTAGAAGTTTATAAACTTCTGACATTGAGTAAGGCTCATCTTTTCGAAAATCCTATGGAGGAACCATTGGTTCTGGCAGAGTTGAAGAAGTACTTGGAATATTATCCATCTGATCTATTATCTTAGATCGTAACTCATGATCTTTAATTGTCTTTAGAAACTCGATAATATTATTACCGTCTAAGACATTTATATCAGTTTTTTGAAACTGAGATAGAATATTATAAAATTCTTTATTAAAGAATTTACTGTCGTCTGTGTTTTCTTGTTTCTTGATACAAGGTTGTCCAAGAATACAAGGTTCACACTCTGACTCTGAATCAGATATTACCGATTCTTGATCAAGAACTTTTAAGTTCTCTTCTTCAGTACTATTAGTACTATTAGAAGTGTCTGAATCATCAGAAGAGTTATTACTCTTTTCTTCATCAGAATTTAAAAGAATCTTTGAAAGAGTTTCTTTCAAATCATTATCAGCTTTTAATCTGTTTAATTTCCTCTTGGTCCAACATTGTGTTGCAAAATGACCAAGTTTTCCACAAGCTCGGCAAACTATTAGTTTCTTTCGAATCCGTTTTCTTTCTTCTCTATCTTCTCTTCTTTGTTTACGGATTTCTAATTTTCGAGGAGAGTAATGTCTCTTCTTTTTTGGTTTATAAGTCGACTTTTCTTTCGACTTATGAGGTTTAGAAGTGGATGGAACATCCATCCCAAATTGATCACAGAACTGTCCCAACTGGGCTTTTTCTTTCAAGTTCTGTCTTTTAATTTGTTGATTTAATTTAATCTCATTACATAAGGCTAAACCTTCTTGAATACAAGTTCCAATTAACTTGCCATAAGTATAATTTTCATAAGGGATAGAAACTTTATCTTTTCTAAGATTTTTCCTAACCCTCTCTGCAAATAATGCAGGAAGTCCATCAATGAACTTTGATTTCCAATGAGAACTATTACACTCAGGTAATTCCATTACCCTATTTAAAAAGGTATCTTTATACCAACAAAAATCAGTTAAAGATTTACATCTTAACTTTTGTAAAACAGTTCGAATATTTTCGCTGTTATCGGAATATCTTCCGGTGAAATGTTCAATAATAGTAACAACAAGAGTATAGACTGCATTTTCTATAGTACTACCATCCTCTTGTTTTACAGTATCAAAAATATGATTTTTCCCTTCTGGTGAAAGATAATTATCCTGACCTTTTAATTGTCCTGTAAAACCAGCGACAATCATTTTTGCAACATTTTTATCAGTGTTGCCATTTGTTTTACAAATAGTGGAATACATAAGCATTCTATGAATTATATTATAAATCTGCCTATCAGCATAAGCATCTAGGTTCCATTCATAAATGTTTTTACCATTATAATCATTTCAAGATGTACTCTTGCTCTTCATGCAAGGTATCTATAGGAGAAGGTCTCCTATAATAATACATACGTTGGGTTGGTCTATCAGCCCATTTTCCCAACTTGTTAATTTCATCACTGATCACTTCTTTGTAATCAGGATTTTCTTTTACAACATCATGAAGAGTTGTAAGTTTCATATCTTTAAATTTTTCAGTTAAGAACTTTTCAAGTTCTTTCATGGACTTTAATTTAAAATCTGAAATTTCAGGAGGTGGTTGAATATTAGGACAGGCAGAATCCTGTTCCTTCTCCTTTTCTTTTAAAGAAACATTTAAATTTAAAGAGGAATCAGGTTAATAGTTTTTAAAACTAAATCCACCCTTTCACTTAGAGAAGTTAGATGTTCTCCAAGAACATTTATAAACAGATTAGTATAATTCTGTTGTTCAATCATCCTGTTAATTTGTTTACAGGTTACTGGTAGAGTTTCATCTTCCAGTAGTTTCGCAAAAGCTAGGAAACTATGATTTCCTTTTTCAATTTGAAAAGACTGTTGCGGAGGATAAACTTGTTGTAAATTCCTCCCTGTCGAAAGTTTATAATTCCTTTCTAAAACTGAAATATATTGTTCCACATATTTAGAAACAAACTATGGAACAAAAGGAATTGGAGTATTGTGTTTTTCACAATCTTCATAAAATTCATTTTGAATAGAAGTTTTCTCTGTTGAAGAGAAGTTTGTAAAAAACCAATTTTTAAAAGGTTCCCATCTGGGTAAATTGAATTCAGTTCGAATCTTTTGCCTAGCCGGAGAGCCAGGGCTAAAATCAATTTGACTGGAATTCATTAATAACGAAATTTCATTTCTGATGCAGTTATATCTGCTTCAGTTTTATTATAATTAACTCCTTTGACAACATTATCAAATCTTTATTTATTCGAAGTTCATCAATATGATCTTCTGGAATAGTTTCAAAAGATTTTTGTATTCTGCTTTTACCAGAGGTCGACATCCTTGATGGAGTATCAACTACAAAATCAATAGGTGATATAAAAGATCTTAAAGAAGAAGACTTAGTAAGTCTTGAAGAAGATCCTATAAAATCGTTGTTATTTTCAAACTGCATTTTTACCAAACCTTCAGGAGTTTGGATAACATCTATTAAATTATTTTGAATAACAGGTTGTGAGGGTACAGCCTGTTTAATTGTCCAATTTTCAAGAAAATCTGTTTCTTCCCATTTAACAGATCTACGAGTAGTAATTTTAGATTTGCTAAAATTAGTCTCAATTAAAATAGTTTCATTTAAAGGTTTATCAACCCTTCGACAATGAGGATTTAAAGTAAACAAAGGTTTAAAATAAATCCTGTAGCAAATACAGATTGTTTCTGTACCAGAAATATAATTATAACCATTAGTTTTTACATTTAATGTTAAAGAATCTAAAATATTAATATCCGATAAAGACAATTGTAAATTCGGATAAACATCAAAATAAACTGGACCATGGGCTAAACTAGACTGTATAATTCCGATTAGGGATTTTTTCCAGTCTAAGTTTCTGCCATCTCTAAGAGCAGCTATAAAGCTCTCAGGTAGTCCTTCTAAGGTTAAAGGTTTAAAAGCAATTTGCACTGAACCAATATGTAAAAATTTGTAAAAGTTTTTATCAATACAGATATAAGCTTTAGGAAGCTTATACTTTATATTTAATTTTTCTCCTCCAGCATGAGAAAGAGTATGCTCGCTTCTACTGTTTTTAACAGTATCTTTCCTTCTTATCATGTTTATCATGATCATAACATAGTTCGTGTTAAGACTCAATCTTAAATCATGCCCTTACTGTAAACTGGCTCTGATACCACTTGGCTGCGAGGGTCAAGTCACAAAGCTTCTTTGAGTTATTCATATTGGCTACAATATTCAAACTTTAGAATCACTTCATTAATCCAGACTCAGACTACCGACTAAGATAGAGACGACATCAGGACTGATTACTTGTATAAAATCTGTCAATATCAAGATATTTCTCAAGACATAGTTATCAGCACAAAAACAGCCCAGAGACGCCATTTCTTTCGGCTTTAGAGGGGCAAACAGTGCCTTCATATGTCTATCGGAATATATCAACATGCCTGATTTCAATACAAAACCTTCTCTAGTCTCACTCTTAGTAAGTAATAAAAATCTTAGATTAATTCATAATTCCGCCGTGAATAGTAACCATGAATAGTGACCGGATAAATAGCAAAACATTTTTGCCAGAGTTATAGTAAATACATAATTTAGACCTGTCTTTACACAAACCAAACGTTTAGCCTATCATGAGGCTAATTTTCATTAATATAAAAATATATTACAATACAAAAATAAAAATAAAAAGAGTACTTACAAATTGATGTCTGCAAGCACCAGTACAAACTTCAAACTTAATTACAAATACTAAACATTAAAAACTGAAGGGAGAGTGTTTCGGCTTAGGTGTGTATACAATGGATGGGTATCCAGCTTCTGCCTTCTTCCTTCTGCCTTCTTCTTATTTATAGAGGGAATTTGATTCCCTAGGAGCTGATATCTGTCACCATCACAGATCTCTTTAATTCTCCATCGTTACTTTTTCCTTTTGGCTATTAGCTCTTTTGCCTGGAATGCTTTTTGCCCCACTTGTCATTAATCAGTATTATTGGGTAGATTTTTCTGCTACCACTATTGTTGTAGAAGATTCTTCCTTATCTTTACTCTTTTGTTTAAGAGTTCCTTTGAGTATTTCAAAAACGTCTTCTATTGAGACTTCTTCCTGATTCGGATCTTGAGCATCTTGATATTCCTGGCTAGCCGATACCATTGATGTGTCTGATTTCACAGATTGAGTTTCTCCATCAAAACCCTGTAGAAGATCCTTCTTCATTTCTTCTATATATGCTTCTATGAACATTTCTCTGCTGCTATCTTTCATGCTAAACTTCTTTTTGATTTGATCAAGAGGCGACTCTTCTTTTTCTGTCACCAGTCTTCTATTTTCTTGGTACAATTTTATTCTTTTTTCTATAAGATTAATAGTATCAATGCAATATAATTGCCTAGTTTCTGGGTTACTCTTATTCATTTTATCCCAGAACTTCGTATAAGAAGATCTTTTGATACATGGTATCTCACTTTCGGTATAACCGATAATAGGTACCCATTTCCAAATCCATGGTATGGAAAATTCCATAAAGAAATATAAATCATATCGATCTGAAGGAATATCCTTCTTTGGATTAACATCTATCCAAGCAGAATATAATTCTGTAAAATTCTGAGGGAGTATTACTCCGGTGGTTCCAAAATATTTCCACCAATTAAGAAACCAATTTGGTATCTCTTGCTCATAAGCTTCACTACTGATTTTTATGAACCAGGAGTGTTTCTTTTTATCATTTTCATATAAAAGCACTTTATTAAATGCTTCAACATAATCCCAATAATTAAATTTTATGGGACTTCTGTTATGAGGGTAATAAAATTCCCTTTCTCGCAATGGAGCAATTCCCCATTCTTCGGAAGATATAATCTTCTTAATATAAATCTTACTGAAGTTATAAACTTCTTTTTGAACTCCTGAGAAATGTGATATTTCACATGACCCTGTGTTTAAAAGAATACTTTCATAAAAGTATCTTTTTTTATAAGTCCCCAAAGCATATGATGCTTTGTCAAGATATCTGGACATTAAAGTCCATGGGTTATTTACCCATCTCATATCTCTTGTTTCAATCAGAAGTATGACTTCTTGATTTCTGTTTTCCAAATAGTCTGCTTTATTTTCTTCAGACTCTTGTTCTGCTATTATTTTAGCAAAAGAGGGAATTTTTCCCTTATTCTTTTTGTACTCAAGAAATTCTTGGTACTCTTCTGAGCTTTCAGCTTCATATTTTTGTAATGGAAAATTCATAGCTATAAGCTTTCCTCTGCCAGTTTGAGAGAGGATTCTTTCAGATCCTCTTCCTCGTCCTCCTCTACCTCTATAAGAGGAAGAGCCTCTTCCTTGCAAGTACATTCCTGCAACAATCATAAAATATATTCTCGTGTTAGAAAATCTGGAAGACTATTGTCTTCTCCTTTTTTATAGACAATTTCAAAATCAAAAGGAGCTAAATGAGCTTGCCATCTTGCAAACATTTGCTTAGAAACATCATGTTTAAAATCTTTGTTAAACATGAATTTTGCAGAATTACAATCTGTCTTTATAATAAATTTTTGATTATATAAATCATCTTGAAATTTTAAGACACATTTGACAATTGAAAGTATCTCTTTAGCAATTGTAGCATAATTTTTCTGACTGTTATTCCATTTGCCAGAATAGAAACGAACAAGATATTCTTGTTTATTATGAGGATCAATTTGTTTAAGAATTCCTCCATAACCTATATCAGAAGCATCTGTTTCAACAGATTTATCCCAAGAGGGATTACTCAACATAAAACCAGGCAAAGTTTTCACCTTTTCTTTTAATTCCCTAACAGCCTGAGTATGATGATCAGACCAAGGCTTTGGATCCTTTTTAAGTCTATCATATAAGATAGCAGTATCTTGAGCTATGTCTTTATAATAGGAAGAGATATAATTCAAACTTCCTAAAAACCTCTGTAACTGGGTTTTATTAGTTATTTTATCAGGAAATTTATCAGCAAAATCAATGCTTCTATTTACTGGGATAATATTACTTTTTTCAATATAATGACCCAAAAATCTAATTTTTGTCTGAAACAAAAACATCTTTGGTTTTGATATAACTAAACCACTCTGTATGACTATTTTCTTTAAGATATCCAAATGTTTAAAATGGGATTCAATATCCTTTGAGAAAACTAGGATATCATCAATATAGACTAATATAAAATCACTATAAGGAGTGAAGATATCATTCATAATTTTCTGAAAATCAGAAGGAGCATTTTTCAAACCAAATGGCATTACATTCCATTCGTAATGTCCTATTGGAACATTAAAGGTTGTTTTATACCTATCTTTTTGTTTAATTTGAACTTGCCAATAACCTGATTTTAAATCAAATTTTGAAAACAATATTGAATCATAAAGTCTTTCTAAAAGATCTTTTTTATTCGGAATAGGATCCCTAATCCATTTTAAAACCTTATTAAGGGGTTTATAATTTATAACTAATCTAGGAACTCCTCTTTCCTGCTCACTATGTTTATTAACATAAAAGGCTGTACAAGACCAAGGAGATTGAGAAGGGCTTATCAGACCCTTTTGCAATAAAGAATCAATTTCCTTTTTACAGAGTTCTAAATACTCTGAATTCATTTGACAAGGTCTTGCCTTTGTCGGAATTCTTTTTTCATCAAAATCTTCCTCATAAGGAAGACTGACCACATGTTTCTTTCTATTCCAGAAAGCATTAGGATGGTCATTGCAGATTTCTAGAGAAAGTTGATTTTCAATCAATCTAATCTTCCCTTGTAACTTGGGATTTTGAAATTTTTCTTCAATAGTCAAAGAGTTTATTTCTTGTTTTAAGAAATTCATCTGGTTTTTCTTTAAAGTCAGATGATCATACATTTCGTGTAACATTCTATGAAATGGTTTTATATAAAATTTAAATGAATTTTCCCCCCTTGAAAAGTTCCAGTAATACCAGAATTATCCACATGGGTAAAAGAATAAATCTTTGAGATAAAAGGAGTACCAAGTATTACTTGGTTGGAAATATCCTTTATTAGTAAAAAACTGGTTTGAATACAGTTTTCATCAATACAGATATAAGCTTTAGGAAGCTTATACTTTATATTTAATTTTTCTCCTCCAGCATGAGAAAAAGTATGTGTAGTTTTATGAAAATACTTTGTAGGAATTAATCCTTCCTGTATAACATTTAAATCTGCTCCACTGTCAATAAGAGTAGTCAAATCTTTTGAGAAGTAATTATCAATTAATAAGGTAATTTTAACATACCATTTTTGAGATATAACCATCTCTAATGTTGATAAAAAATTATCATCTACTTGTGAATCAAAACATTGAGCCTTTTTACTTTGACTCGATTCACTAGTAGTAGACTGGGTAGACTGATCAGTCTCTTTTTTATAATTTTCAAGTTTAGAAACTCGATAGTCTATTAACTTATTTTGTTTTTTCAAAAACTGAATCTCTTTTTTGAGATTTTCAACTTCCATCTCTAAATCATGAGTAGAAGTTGGAGATTCAACTGTCCTTCTCTAGTTTAGAAGTTTATAAACTTCTGACATTGAGTAAGGCTCATCTTTTCGAAAATCCTCTGGAGGAACCATTGGTTCTGGCAGAGTTGAAGAAGTACTTGGAATATTATCCATCTGATCTATTATCTTAGATCGTAACTCCTGATCTTTAATTGTCTTTAGAAACTCGATAATATTATTACCGTCTAAGACATTTATATCAGTTTTTTGAAACTGAGATAGAATATTATAAAATTCTTTATTAAAGAATTTACTGTCGTCTGTGTTTTCTTGTTTCTTGATACAAGGTTGTCCAAGAATACAAGGTTCACACTCTGACTCAGAATCAGATATTACCGATTCTTAATCAAGAACTTTTAAGTTCTCTTCTTCAGTACTATTAGTACTATTAGAAGTATCTGAATCATCAGAAGAGTTATTACTCTTTTCTTCGTCAGAATTTAAAAGAATCTTTGAAAGAGTTTCTTTCAAATCATTATCAGCTTTTAATCTGTTTAATTTTCTCTTGGTCCAACATTGTGTTGCAAAATGACCAAGTTTTTCACAAGCTCGGCAAACTATTAGTTTCTTTCGAATCCGTTTTCTTTCTTCTCTATCTTCTCTTCTTTGTTTACGGATTTCGAATTTTCGAGGAGAGTAATGTCTCTTCTTTTTTGGTTTATAAGTCGACTTTTCTTTTGACTTATGAAGTTTAGAAGTGGATGGAACATCCATCCCAAATTGATCACAGAACTGTCCCAACTGGGCTTTTTCTTTCAAGTTCTGTCTTTTAATTTGTTGATTTAATTTAATCTCATTACATAAGGCTAAACCTTCTTGAATACAAGTTCCAATTAACTTGCCATAAGTATAATTTTCATAAGGGATAGAAACTTTATTTTTTCTAAGATTTTTCCTAACCCTCTCTGCAAATAATGCAGGAAGTCCATCAATGAACTTTGATTTCCAATGAGAACTATTACACTCAGGTAATTCCATTACCCTATTTAAAAAGGTATCTTTATACCAACGAAAATCAGTTAAAGTTTTACATCTTAAGTTTTGTAAAACAGTTCGAATATTTTCGCTGTTATCGGAATATCTTCCGGTGAAATGTTCAATAATAGTAACAACAAGTATAGACGCATTTTCTATAGTACTACCATCCTCTTGTTTTACTGATCAAAAATATGATTTTTCCCTTCTGGTGAAAGATAATTATCCCACCAACCTTTTAATTGTCCTGTAAAACCAGCGACAATCATTTTTGCAACATTTTTATCAGTGTTGCCATTTGTTTTACAAATAGTGGAAAACATAAGCATTCTATGAATGCCTATCAGCATAAGCATCTAGGTTCCATTCATAAATGTTTTTACGATTATAACTGTTATTCAGTATGTACTCTTGCTCTTCATGCAAGGTATCTATAGGAGAAGGTCTCCTATAATAATACATACGTTGGGTTGGTCTATCAGCCCATTTTCCCAACTTGTTAATTTCATCACTGATCACTTCTTTGTAATCAGGATTTTCTTTTACAACATCATGAAGAGTTGTGAGTTTCATATCTTTAAATTTTTCAGTTAAGAACTTTTCAAGTTCTTTCATGGACTTTAATTTAAAATCTGAAATTTCAGGAGGTGGTTGAATATTAGGACAGGCAGAATCCTGTTCCTTCTCCTTTTCTTTTAAAGAAACATTTGAATTTAAAGAGGAATCAGGGTTAATAGTTTTTAAAACTAAATCCACCCTTTCACTTAGAGAAGTTAGATGTTCTCCCATAACATTTATAAACAGATTAGTATAATTCTGTTGTTCAATCATCTTGTTAATTTGTTTACAGGTTACTGGTAGAGTTTCATCTTCCAGTAGTTTCGCAAAAGCTAGGAAACTATGATTTCCTTTTTCAATTTGAAAAGACTGTTGCGGAGGATAAACTTGTTGTAAATTCCTCCCTGTCGAAAGTTTATAATTCCTTTCTAAAACTGAAATATATTGTTCCACATATTTAGAAACAAACCATGGAACAAAAGGAATTGGAGTATTGTGTTTTTCACAATCTTTATAAAATTCATTTTGAATAGAAGTTTTCTCTGTTGAAGAGAAGTTTGTAAAAAACCAATTTTTAAAAGGTTCCCATCTGGGTAAATTGAATTCAGTTCGAATCTTTTGCCTAGCCGGAGAGCCAGGCCTAAAATCAATTTGACTGGAATTCATTAATAACGAAATTCCATTTCTGATGCAGTTATATCTGCTTCAGTTTTATTATAATTAACTCCTTTGACAACATTATCAAAATCTTTATTTATTCGAAGTTCATCAATATGATCTTCTGGAATAGTTTCAAAAGATTTTTGTATTCTGCTTTTACCAGAGGTCGACATCCTTGATGGAGTATCAACTACATAATCAATAGGTGATATAAAAGATCTTAAAGAAGAAGACTTAGTAAGTCTTGAAGAAGATCCTATAAAATCGTTGTTATTTTCAAACTACATTTTTACCAAACCTTCAAGAGTTTGGATAACATCTATTAAATTATTTTGAATAACAGGTTGTGAGGGTACAGCCTGTTTAATTGTCCAATTTTCAGGAAAATCTATTTCTTCCCATTTAATAGATCTACGAGTAGTAATTTTAGATTTGCTAAAATTAGTCTCAATTAAAATAGTTTCATTTAAAGGTTTATCAACCCTTCGGCAATGAGGATTTAAAGTAAACAAAGGTTTATAATAAATTCTGTAGCAAATACAGATTGTTTCTGTACCAGAAATATAATTATAACCATTAGTTTTAACATTTAATGTTAAAGAATCTAAAATATTAATATCCGATAAAGACAATTGTAAATTCGGATAAACATCAAAATAAACTGGACCATGGGCTAAACTAGACTGTATAATTCCGATTAGGGATTTTTCCATCTAAGTTTACGCCATCTCTCTAAATGACTATAAAGCTCTCAGGTAGTCCTTCTAAGGTTAAAGGTTTAAAAGCAATTTGCACTAAACCAATATGTAAAAATTTGTAAAGGTTTTTATAAACAGCAATATCTTTCTCACTTAGTAATTTGATTACTAATTCATCATTATCAAGTGAGACAGATTCTTCAGTAGTTTTGACTACTTATTTTAAACCCAATTTTTCAAAAGTACCTAACTGGTAAATAACCTTAGGCTCGATTCTTGGAATCGTCCATTTATTTAATAAATCTAAATTCTGGGGAATATCAAATTCCTCGCTTCTACTGTTTTTAACAGTATCTTTCCTTCTTATCATGTTTATCATGATCATAACATAGTTCGTGTTAAGACTCTATCTATATGAGGGTTAAAAAAAGTTGCCATTATTCAAGCATACCAACAATTACTACAACAACTTTGGAACATGTTGGCAGATTATAAATGCGCCCATCATGTGAACTCCTTCCAATGAGATATAACTTGACACCCTTATCAGAGCTCTCCTAGAATCGATCAGCAACCATCCGAACATGCTTCACAATTGGATTTTCATCATCTATCATATTTTTTAGATTTTCTATGACCGATGGATCAATCGCAACTGGACTTTTTGATCTGCAAAGCAATATTGAATTTGAATAAATGATTACCTAGATTTAAAAAAAAAAAAAACAATGTATGTATTAAAAAGGATAGTTAAATAGTACCGGATAGCATCAATTCTATTTTGATTATCCTCGCCACAATACATATAAAACTGTGAAAACTTTGGAGATTCGCCCTCAATTGGTAACAAACTACCAAGTCGATGATAATTATTACCACCAAGCCTATATGTATAAAGACCATGACATTGTTGACTGAGTTGTCTTGGACGCCACCCATAGAAGTAAAAAAGTACATATTATAAGCACGTATGTGCTCAATATAATTACGACTCTTAATATGCATATTTTGTAATAGATCACGTAGCAGTCGCGGAGGTTGTTTGAAGAGGGGTAGCTGTATTTTACCACGGCTACAACACAAACCAAATTTTGGACGACTTAATGGACTATTTTTAATCTTCTCGTCTAACCACATAAGTGCACTACAATACCCACACGCATATGTGGGATCGTCCATGTCTTGGTAAGCTACACAACAACTAATATAAATGTCGATTAACTTAATAGTGTGGGGCAATCTTTTTATTATAAGTGAAATTGAATGGTAATAGAAAAGTTACCTATCACCGAAATGCCACTATTTCTCCGAGCAACCATGTCCTTTTTTTTTTTTTTTTTGTGGCTCTTCTTCACCTATCTCTCGTGACTCCTTGTGTTTCTCGGAAGGTGATTGCTATACATGCATATCTCTCCGCACATTGAGAGTATATTTATCTAGCAACTGCTCAATACGTTTTTCAGCAAGTTGTATGCACTCTTCAACCTTCGGAGGTACACTTATCCCTAGCTTCTCATATTCAGTGTAAATCGTCTATTCAATTTATTGAACCTTGTAACTGCTTTGTAATCTTCATCGATATTCCCTAATAATTTGTAAACAATTAATATATGAACACACTTTCATATAGTGTTAAAGGTAATACCATCTAATTACATAGAGTTGAAATTATAAAAATCTTACTCGAGGAACGCTCTTTACTGAACGTATTAGCCTTGCTGGAGAAGTGCCTTCTAACTTCATGTAGAACATCTTGTCCTACACTTAAGTGTTTGACTTTCCTAACTGATGTAGAGCCCTCTGGAATATCACAGACATTGATGGAGTAAAAAACTCGTTGCCATGGACTATAATAAATACATTAGTTTAATATTATCTATAAGAAATTTCAAGGTTGTATTATATTGATTAGAGTTTGTAACTCGTGTAAAATTTTACCATTCGTTACGCAACTGAATGGAGAGGACCTTGGAGTGAGCCAATTGCTCTGAGCATTCAGACCTTTATGAATACCATCATGTTTAATTGTTCTAACGGGATCCATCTGACTTGGTGAAATAATTGAACATAAATATTGAAAGAGGGATTAATGTACAGTTAGATGGTCATAATTTCAATGATCAATAATTATTCATATGGCATTTACAATTAGTAATGTCGCTAAAAGGTGATATGACATTTTCACTTGCTTGAGCATTTATCTTCACATTTTGACCTGACAATGCTGATATGTTTTCTGGTGTAGTTGGAATAAAAAAACGTTAATAATAGATAGCTACTAAAATGTCAATTACACGTTTTAATAGTAAACATACATTGGAAAAATCATATTATTAGGCGGGGTTTGTTAAATCGATAACTCAAATACGCTTTCACTGAACACCCATGTTGTACGTATCGAATCTAACCAAATTAGATTTTGTATTTTTTGATAAGTCACTAATCCATTTGCTATTAATAGCTTTTCACGCCTGCAATGAGATATCATCAACAGATGGAACGTCTTGTTCAATCTAATTTAATTAATTTATATCTATTGTTATTATCCATTACATAAATCTAGATTCATATCTAACTAAAATTGAACTAACTAATTTTGAAAAATCATTCAAAAATTATTTTGAAAATTTTGTCGAATAGCTAACCTAACACAATAACTATTTGTTTTACTAATTCATAGAGGAGAAGAAAGACACTGCAAATGAAGGTATATATTCGGCTGACTACTGGAGTTTGCAGTGAGGACTGGTATTTGGGCCTGGGTCTCAACTTTTTGGTATTGCCTTTGTTTTTTGGTCTTGTTTATGTAGAACTGAATCAAAATTACTTTTGTAAGAGAACACTATTGGTGTTCGAATCCATTTGGTCATGAATACAATTTAATATTAAAAAAATGAAGGGTCGAATAAATTAAGTATTTAGGTTAAATCTTTCAACACCTAATCAATCAGATTAGACATGAGTCAATTATTAAGTATTGAATTCTACGATGACTACAACTAATTAGATAAAATTGGCAATTTTTATATGATATGACACAACCATTAACATCTCTAACTGAGGTTAGTAATTCATTCTTTGAGCTTAAATTAAACTTGAAACTCTACAGTATTAATTAATAGTTTAACTCCACTGTTTAATTCAATTGCAAAACAGTACACCTTTTATTTTAACATATTGATATAATCAAAATCACACTATTTATTACAAAAGGAATTAATCAAATTAAGAGCAATTGGAAAATTACAATATTACTAAAAGAATTAATAAAATAACATATGCCTAATATGCATGTACGCCACCTCAAGATCAACGACACATCTGGGACAATCCTTTTGGATAATTTGTCTGGCTTCGAAATGCAATATCCATTCTTCGCCGTTCAAGGCACAGAACATCGAAATCTCGAGGTAGTTAGGATTCTTCAATTTAAGGTTAGAAAGTCTAAATTTCAATTCACACCTGCAATTGTTGAGATATAATGCACCATCAGGCTGGGCTTTCAACTTAGAGAGTCTTTCTATCCCATCTTCTCGGATGTTATGATTTTCGCTAAATAATTTAATGTAATTCAAGCAGTAATGGCCTTCAGCATGCTTATATGTGATGGCTTTATTCATCAGTTTGAATGCGTCTTATTCATTTTCTTCAACAAAATATTCGTCCTATAACATGAGTGGAAATTAGATAAACGTTGAATACTAAGAAATTATAATATTTCCAACCAAAGATTGTCGCAATATCGTTTCTAGATTGTTTGATCTTAGGAGCTTGAAAAGGAATGATCTAGGAATGTCAAACGATGCATCAATGCGTATATTCTTTGATCTAGGAATGTCAAACGATGCATCAATGCGTATATTCTTTAACACGTCCTTGTGTTCTCCAAACTCATTAAGAATCGTACAACTGTCCAAATATTAATACGAAATTTGAATAAATGTACTCTGTTAACAAAAGTGATGAAACTAACAAAACATACCTCATTTTCGAGTGTCCATGTCTTTGTCGATGTAGACGCAATGGTGGAGATTATAACCATTAGTATATCATGTGGTAGTTCAAATAAAGACATTATTTTCATCATTTTTGTTGGTTGAGCTCGAGTCATTATGCTGCCTCAAAGAAATACATGAAGTTTTTTTATAAATTTTAGATGGAGCAACGTTTCAGAATAAAGGATGGAATGGCGCTACAAACGGCTTGAGTAATCACGCTACTGATGATGCAGTCGAACTTATCGGAGAAAATGAATAAGATTAGAGATTTTAAGTTTATCCTGCATATCTTAATTGATAATCTGGTGGAGTTGTTTAGACTATTTGATATCATCTCCAATAAAATAGGACACCTAAAAGATTAGTTACTCACAAAATATCGGAATATTCTGTTTTGGAGTTAACATAAATTTGTTTCACAAAAATCATTCACCTTCCGACTTTAGGATAAGAATCGAAAATCCAAATCCTAGGAAGAAAAAAAAAATCAGATCTGAACTTCTATAACACGTTAATTTAGTTGATCTCATTTAGTGAAGATAACTAAACTAACTTGATTTTAGGATTGTTAGGAAAATTGAACAAATTAATTTACCTAAATAAGATCAAATAAATAAATTCATTTTTTAATTTTTGAAATGCAGCACAGTGATTTTTTTTTTTTGGAAATATACTACTGTCTTTACAATAATTAGTAAATAGGCTTGGTTTTAAATAGTATTTACTAATAATAGATTTTTCTTATAGTAATTAATACATGGAATAGTAAAAATAGCATTAATGTCTTTATTATAATTAACAAATTGGCTTGGTTTTAAATACATTTTAATGAGGTTGAATTTGCCATATAGGATTTTATCCCATGATATGTCTTCTTTGAATTAGGCTCCCACTTTATATATATATATATATATATATATATATATATATATATATATATATATATATATATATATATATATATATATATATATATATATATATATATAGTAAAATTGTGCACGTGAAAATTCATGTGCCAAATAAATGAGTCTCATATTACAATTTAAATATGCATGATATAAACATTATAATATATATTTAAACTTATACTTAGTTAATTAAAAATTCAATCATAATATATGTTAATTATATGAGTAATTAATAAAAATATAAATTTTGGTGATTATAATGGTGGGAGTAGTGGGAGATGATGTGCAACTCCCTTCTTTTTTTTCTTTTCCATTTTAGCTTTATTTTTATAGGTGAAATTTGAAGTCAAAATTAAATTGATTGGTGTAATAACTACCTTTGGGTAGTTTTCTTTTAGAATAGTAAAGATATATATAGATTTTGTTTGATTCCTAGCTCCAAATTATTAGTACATGTGAACTTGAGCCGAATTTCATGAAGTAGGAGTATTATGACAAGTTTTGACAGTTTTGCTGTTTCAGCAGAGAAGTGTCTGATTTTGACGTTTTTTCAGCGTTTTTCGGGTCGAAACACCGTTCAGACAAGACACATCGCTTCTCCATGATGGAGAGGCTCGTACGGCCAAATTCCATCATCTCGCAGGTCAAAACCGCATTTTATTGCTTTTTTAGTGTTTTTTTTTTTTTGTATTTTCTTTGAGTTCGAGGACCTTTATGTTATTTATTTATATTGTAGGCGGCTAGGGTTTACTATTAAAGTACTTCTTCATTGTTTTGCCAGACAGTTTTGAGATATTATATGAAAAATCGAGGTTTCCTCATATATGTCAATTTTCGGTGAATCAACGAATCTTGATCCGTTAATTCTGGGTATTCTGCTGAATCAACGAGTTTTGAGTTATTGTTCTTTGTCTTTAGCCACGCACGTTGCATCAACAGTTAACTATTTAAGTTTGGTTTGGTCATATATACTTCATTAGGGTTTAGTAATGAACATAGTTATCCGGAGTCTATGAAGACTAGCATGATCTTAATTTTGTGTGTTAAATCCGAATTGTTAAGTTACCAAGTATTTTTCTATATTTGGTTGATTTAATATTTTTTGATCCAGGGAGATCTCTACGACTAGTCCTCTCTTGTTGTGGTTAATTGATTAAATGATTTGTAAACACCAAATGAACAAAATGATGTCTAGTATGCATCAGTTTAATACAAGAAGTGGTAAAATAGCAAAAACAATACTAGTAATTTAATTCTAAGAGCTAGAATGATGATTTGAGTATATAACATGTGACATAATACATTAATTATTTTTCAAATAAACACATTGTTTGCCTTTATGAGAATTAAAATTATCATCGATATTTTTATGTAAGACTTCGATATTTCTGGCTATAACGTATAATTAGGCCTCATTCCATTTAGATGGCATCAAGGGATGGGATAGGAAGCTTATTATGTAGATCGAGTTTATGAATAGTTTGCACTTATGACGATAAGAATTACACTGCAACGTAAATGAGTTTAAAACAATAATTCAACTAATGTACCACACATTCTCAACCAGAAAACCTAAATAGACTGATGTTAGCCTGGAATAGGCGTGAACCAGAAACGGGACTGATGTTAGCCTGGAATGTTAGGGGGCTGAATAAGGCTGCTAAGCATAAGGAGATTGGCTCCCGTCTCCTGGATTTGAATATCGGTATAGCAGGCCTAATAGAAACTAGAGTCAAGAAGGAAAACAAGGACAGGATTCGCAAACGATTGGGTAACAGATGGAATTACTTCGATAATTATGATGCCCACTTTCTTGGGCGTATTTGGGTGTTGTGGGACCCGAATCGTGTCCGGGTTACTTTTATTAGTTGTACGGATCAGCTCCTGCACTGTCGGTGGTATGATGCGGATGGGGTAGATAGAGGATTCATCACCTTTATATATGCCCACAACCAACTTGTGGATCAGATCCTATTGTGGCAGGATATTCGAGAACTTGCTGGGGGTATCAGTGAGCCTTGGGTTTGCTTCGGAGATTACAACAATGTACTTGATTATGGGGATCGCATTGGCGGAAACCCGGTAGTTGAGCATGAGTTCCGGGACTTGGTGGAACTTATGGATGAGGTGGGGTTGTTTGAAGTTCACATGATAGGTGAACACTTCACTTGGTCAAACAAGCATGAACATGGTACTATATATTCTCGGATTGACAGAGCACTTGGGAATGCGGCATGGTTTCAGGCAAATCCAGCTGCTGACATCGAAGTGTTAACGCCCGGTTTATCAGACCATTCTCCCCTTATAATACGGAATTATATACTTCCCCGGAGTAGGAGGCCCTGTTTCCGATTTATTAATTGCACAACACGCTGCTCGGGCTTTTCCGAAGCGGTGGCGGATTCCTGGAGGGGACGGGCAGCCAGGAATCCGCAAAAGAATCTGTGGGGTAAGCTTAAAAGATTGCAGCCGGTTATGAGGGGACTTAGCCGTTAAGCGAGGTGCGGATCGGATCATTCTTGCAGATGGGATACATTACAGGGGCACCAGGAAGCTCTCAGACAGGATCGATTCAATCCTGCCTTAATTCGTCAGGTCCGAGAAGATACCATTGAATTAGAAAAGTGGATCGAAATTGAGGAACAGATCGTATGACAAAAATCAAAGATTGATTGGATCCAATTGGGTGATGGAAATTCCTCATTCTTCCATGCACAGGTGAGGGAAAAGAACAAGAGGACTGGATTGCATAAGCTAGAGACAGAGTTGGGAGCTATACTTGAGACAAATGCTGAAATCGAGGCGGAAATCCTCAATTTCTACTCAAATCTGGTAGGGACTGCCGCCTCTCGGCGTGGGGGAATTGACATTGAAGCTATACGGATAGGAAGACGTATGAATTATGAGGATAGAGCGTGGTTGGTTCGACCGGTCACGCGTCCTGAGATAGATGCTTCCTTGAAGGATATTGGAGACCTAAAAGCTCCAGGAATTGATGGGTTCAATGCTTACTTCTTCAAGCAAGCTTGGTCGACGGTTGGGAGGGATGTCTATGATGCTGTGCTTGATTTCTTTAGCACATCTTCGATCTTTCCAGCGTTGAACTGCACCCTGATTACTTTGATCCCGAAGACCCCTGCTGCAGTCAAAGTAAAGGATATGAGACCCATTGCATGCTGTACTACAGTCTATAAGATTATTTCAAAGACCTGACGACTCGGTTGGGAATGGTGATTAACAGCATAGTGGATGATAGCCAATCTGCTTTTTTGCCAGGAAAGGTCATCCAGGACAATATCTTACTGGCGCAGGAACTAGTGAAGGGTTACGGAAGGAAGGGCATTTCACCTAGATGTATGATTCAGATGGACTTACACAAGGCATACGATACAGTGGAGTGGGGAGCTTTGGAGGCAATTATGCGAGAACTGGGATTGCCAGACCAGTTCGTGCGTTGGATAATGGTATGCGTGAGCTCGGTTTCCTATAGGTACTCGATTAATGTGTCGTCGACACTCCTGAAAGCAAAGAGGGGGCTGAGACAGGGTGATCCACCATCTCCTTGCTTATTTGTGATTGTTATGGAATATTTACACCGTTGCCTACAGAAACTTCCTACTATGCCGAATTTTAACTTCCACCCGAAGTGTGAGAGGCTCCGTATTACCAACCTGTGTTTCGCAGATGATCTTATGCTTTTCATGCGTGGGTATGTAAGCTCGGTACAGTTAATGATTGGACAATTTTGGGTATTCTCGGAGGCTACGGGGTTAAGGGAAAATATGATGAAGACAAAAGTGTTCTATGGAGGAGTACCGGTAGCGAAAAGGCAGCAGATTACGAATTCCACTGGATTCGGGACTGGCATCCTACCCATTCGCTACTTGGGGGTGCCTTTGTCACACCGTAGGCTGTCGGCGGCCCAATTCCAGCCGCTACTTGAGCGGATTCTGGGAAGGATCTCACATTGGTCTACACGACTTCTGAGTTATGCAGGGCGCGAGCAACTTATCCGTAGTGTTGTGACTTCAATCACAGCGTACTGACTACAAGTATTCCTGCTCAAGATGATTCTGGAGCATATTCAACGCATTTGTCGAAGTTTCCTCTGGAGTGGTAAAGATGGTAATTACCGAAAGGCCTTGATATCTTGGGACCAGGTCTGTGCCCCTCGTAGTTGTGGAGGTTTGAACATTATCTCACTACCAGAATGGAATAAAGCGCTTATTTGCAAACTCCTTTGGAAGATCCAAACAAAGGCTGACTCGCTGTGGGTACGATGGATCCATAGCTACTACATCAAAACCCAATTGGTAGAGGAATGGACGGCCCCATTATGCAGTTCTATAACCATCAAGGCAATGTTACAGCTACGGGAGTATGTGCAAGACAAAACGGAATGGCTGGAACAACTCGGGGCGCATCGATTCTCTGTTCGGAAGTTGTACGGCATGTTCCGGGGTCGACAGGAAAAGGTGGCATGGTGTGATCTGATCATTAGGAACCCAGCTAGGCCGAAGGCGAGATTTATTCTATGGATGGCACTGCATAAACGGCTGGCTACAAAGGATCGACTGGCATGCTTTGGAGTAGAGACGGATGGAAAGTGTGCATTCTGTAATCAGGATGAATCCATACACTACAACAAAAAGTAGATATCGAGACACTTAATTTGAGACACTTAAAAATAAGGGTCTCCACAATAAAAATTTAGAGACACTTAATCAAAGATAATTAATTTTCATCCAATTGGGACATTTAGCACTAAAATAGTTTTGGCGGAATAACTCCCGCAATTTTCCTTTTCACTTGGCGGAAGAAAGACCTAAAAGAGTAACACACCAATTCCCCAAACATACCATCGCTCACAGCCTCACACAGTCAATTCTTCACAGATCCAAATCAACCATCACTCACACAGTCACACACCATCGCCGATTCGCTGCTCATTCTCGCCGGCGGTTGAAAATCGTCAATTCGCCTCCATCTCTATTCAGAAATCTCTAATCTCCAGTCACCACCATCGCTTCGATTCATACTGTTCTTGATCGGTGTTGATCGATCAGCCCCAATTTCACACTCCATCGCTCCTGTTCGTGTTGGATTTCACGCCTCTCATCCTCTTCAATTTGGGTTGGTTTTTGAAGATTACGGTATGGCCTCTTCTCTTCTTCTCTAACCGCGCGTAATTGTATATGCTTGTCTAGATTGCTTCTTACATTTTGCTTTTTCAATCAGCTAGCAGGACTTTTCTCCTTTTTCTTACTGTACGAGTTCGATCAGGTAGGTAAACGTCTATAAAGTTACAGTCCTTCTACAATACTGAAAGTGCCTTTATCTTTTTACGAGGTCTCCCTTTTTTCCTCAGATTCTATTTCTAATTTAGACCGAAAGAGAATCCGAAGATAGCTATAACATACGACACATATGACAAGTATAAAAGGTAGAGTAAACAAATATAGTGTTGGAATATTTAAGGATTTTTAGTTCATTCAAATATAGATAACCCTTTTTTGTCTTCTATGGTCCAACAATTGTGGATACTGTGTGGAAAGGATTTCTTCTTTCGCTGAGGCTGAGGGAGATATACAATAATATGAATAATTGCTTAATGATATACTTAATTAAAGACTGCCTTCTTCTCCTATCTTTGATGGAAGTATTTTATACATTGATAATAATAGATAGTATATTCCCAGAAAGTTGCCTAGAATTGGGTTATTTATTATCACCAAAGTTTTGTGTTATACTTGATGCATATCACGTCTATGATTCCTTGTATTTGAGTTCGATGTGTTGTGGATTGGGAAAAGTCTTGGACGTTTAATCCATATACATTTAGTTTTCCCTCTTTTGCGTGTCTTCTTTTTCCTTTCTTTCTAAAAATTAGAATCTCTTTCACTTCCTTCTATTGCTTCCTATCTATATAGACTATTGATATATAAGAAATTTTGTTTGTTTAGAGAAGTTAAGGTTAGTTTGCTTCTTTTCTTTTAATCAATGAGTAATGAACATGGCTAGTAGGGAAGAAACTGTCTTTTCTACCGGGGGAAGTATCCTTTTCCTTTTTGGCAAACAAAAGATTACTAAAAGAACTCGTAGTTAGAATCAAAGTGGTCAAATATGAGGCAACTCCGAGGGGAGCGGCCGTGGTTAAGAGGTGAGAGTCAAATTGTTACTACACTAGACTTTTGGAGTGCTGGAGTTTAGTTCTAATTTTGCTAAATTGAGATGTAGGCGAGCCTGTATGCTTAGGTAGACTCACGCATTTACTCTATTCCATTATGGGGCATTTAGAAAAAAGAGTGCAGATAACTTTGAGTTCTCCTGTTTAATAAGTAGTTAATATGAAATAATTGATTTGGTTTTCTTCGTTGTTCTAGTAGGCTCATAATGGATAGAAGTTGGTTGCAAAAAAATAGACTGTCAGATGAATATAAGAGAGGTTTAAATGAGTATCTTGATATGACTTTCCGAAAAGCCTCCGATGGTAGTATTATATGCCCATGTAAGATCTGTAAGAACGCTAAGTGGGTAAATAGGGAAGATGCATATGAACATCTAACAGTTGATGGTTTCATCAAGGGTTATGCACCATGGACTGCTTATGCGGAAGATTCATCTTCCAACCCAATTAATAGTCATGAACATCTTCATCATAATGAAGAAGAGTCTCGAGAGGGTGATCACTTTGGCATGTTAAATAACATGGAAAATTTAATTTGTGAAGGTTTGGGCTTCAATACTAGTGGTGAGAGTTTGGTAGATGAACCCAATGAACACGCTAAGGCTTTTTTTGAGTTATTAGAGGCCGCTAAACAGGAATTATATCCAGGGTGTCAGAACTTTTCTAAGCTGAAATTCATTATCAGACTTTTTCAGTTGAAGGTTACTGGAAAATGGTCCAACAAGTCATTCACAATGCTTCTTGAATTGTTGAAAGAGGCTTTTCCGGATGTGACCCAGTCATTGCCTGATTCTTACTACGAACTCCAAAAGATCATAGGGGAATTGGGACTTAGTTGTGTCAAGATACATGCATGTCCTAATGATTGCATGTTGTATTGGAAAGAGCATGCAAATGATACGACATGTCATGTTTGCAATGCGTCAAGGTACACTGAAAATGAATGTAAGTCATCAACTGAGGATGACATAGCTTTGAAGCTTAAAAAGGTTCCAGCAAAGGTTCTAAGGTACTTTCCTTTAAAACCAAGGCTTCAAAGACTTTATATGTCTTCTAAAACATCTTCATCGATGAGATGGCATGATGAGGAGTGCACTAAAGATGGTTACATGAGACATCCTAGTGATTCCTCTTTATGGAATGATTTTGACCGTAAATATCCAGATTTTTCAAGAGACTGTAGAAATGTGAGGCTTGGTCTAGCTGCCGATGGGTTTAGTCCATTTAGAACAATGAGTGTTACTCACAGTACTTGGCCAGTGATATTGACCCCATACAATTTGCCCCCGTGGTTGTGTATGACAGAGCCATTTTTCTTTTTAACATTGCTCATTCCAGGACCTTCGTCTCCTGGTAACAATATTGATATATACTTACAACCCTTAATAGATGAGTTACAGGAGTTATGGGTTGGAGTTAATACATATGATGCATCTGCTAAACAGAATTTCAACATGCGTGCTGCTTTATTATGGACGATTAATGATTTTCCAGCATATGCGAACTTATCTGGTTGGAGTACTAAAGGGAAGCTTGCTTGCCCATCATGTCATAAAGACACAAATTCCAAATACCTGTACCAAAGTCGGAAAGAATCTTACATGGGGCATCGCAGGTTTTTGAACCGTTATCATCCTTATCGAAAAAATGCTAAATCTTTTGATGGGACAGTGGAGAACCGTAGTGCTCCTCGTCCTTTGACAGGAGATCAGATAATGAAAGAACTTGAAGGGTTTTATATGAGGTTTGGGAAGAAAGTCACTGATAATCCTTCTCTTCCTCACAATTGGAAGAAAATAAGTATATTTTTTGAATTGCCCTATTGGAAAGATATCATGTTGCGCCATAATATAGATTTTATGCATGTGGAAAATAATGTATGCAATAGTGTGTTGGGGAAAATAATGGATTTTCAAGGGAAATCAAAAGATCATTTAGAGTCTCGACTTGATCTGAAGGATATGGGCATACGAAGTGAACTCCATCCTGTTAAGCTCCCATCAGGAAAGAATTATTTGCCTGCTGCTAGTTTTATGATGAGCAAAAAGGAAAAAGATATATTATGTGATATTCTTCGTAATGTCAAAGTTCCTGATGGCTATGCTTCTAACATCTCTAGGCGAGTACATGCTAAGCCAAATAAAATTTCTGGTCTGAAATGTCATGATAACCACATCCTGATCCAACAATTACTTCCAATTTCTATACGCAAAGTTTTACCGAAGCATGTTAGAGGTCCATTGGTAAGACTTTGTCGTTTTTTCAGAGATCTTTGTGCTAAAGTACTCAACCCTAGTGACCTGGTTCGAATGGAGAAAGAGATAGCAGTAGTTCTGTGTGACTTGGAGAAAATCTTTTCTCCATCTTTCTTTGACATCATGATTCATCTCCCTATTCATTTAGCTTATGAGGCTCGAATTGCCGGACCAGTGCAATATCGTTGGATGTATCCAATTGAAAGGTATTATAGTTTTTAGTACCATAATTTAATCATCACATTTATGACTTCAATAAAATTTATGCTCTTATACAATGGACTCACAGGTACATATCCACGTTGAAGTCTTATGTGCGAAATAGAAGTCGCCCTGAAGGTTCCATTGCTGAGGCATTGCTAGACGAAGCATTAACTTTATGTTCTAGGTACTTGGATGATGTCGAGACTAAGTTCAACAAAGTGGGTAGGAATGATGATGTTGTTGGTGAAGAATCAAATGAGTTTCCTATATTTTCCAAACAAGGCCGACATATTGGGAAGGTGTCATCTGTAGTTCTTGATCATGAGAAGATTAAAAAGGCACACCAATATGCATTATTTAATTGTAGTGATGTTGAACCTTTCATAAGGTAATTGTTTCTCTATTTCACTATCATTTTATTATTCACCACAATACAATATTCTTATCATTTTGGTTGAATCTTATAGTAAGCATAAGGTTCTAGTGGCAAGGCAAAATTCTCGACTTGGTAAAAAGGATATTGAGCGGATTCACAGTGAAACATTTGCAGATTGGTTCTCTAACCATGTAAGTCGGTGTAATTTTATAGTTACCTTGCTACTTCCCACTTTTGATAAACTAGTTTACCCGATTTCCCTTGTTTTTTATTTACAATAGGTTGAAGCATTACATCTTTCCGAGAAAGAAGTGCATGAGGAACTTAGGGCTTTAGCTAGAGGTCCGAATCCCTCAGGAAAGCGATACAGAGGTTTTATTATCAATGGTTTTCGGTTTCATGTTAAGGCATATGAATCCCGAAGAAGAACTCAAAATAGTGGCCTAGTCATCACTGCAAAAACTAGTAGTTTTGCTAGTAGAAGTGACAATAATCCCATTGTTGGAGATGTCTCATATTATGGTGTGCTGAATGATATAATTGAATTGGACTACTTAATGGGAAGGAAAATAGTGATGTTTGAATGTGATTGGGTTTCACCTGGGAGGGCACTGAAGAAAGATGAATATGGCTTCACATTAGTTAATTTTTCACTATCAAGGGGTCATAGCGAGCCATTTGTTTTGGCTTCACAGGCACAACAAGTTTTCTATGTTGAAGATCCAACCAAGAAGGGGTGGCATGTGGTTGTGACGACAAAAGCTCGAGATTCTTATACTTGGATCCTATTTTAACCGTAAAAGAAAATGTTTTTCAAGATACTGAAGCTCTGGATCAACAAACTTCAGATGAAGTTGAAACAGAGAATTTGGTTAGGGAAGATGTTGAAGGAACCGTAATTTGAGATGAATGTTTGCTATTACATTTTCATTTATGCTAGACTTCCTTTTCATTTAAAACTATCTATATATAGTTACGTCGTTATTTGCGTGATTTTTTTTATTTATATATCAACTCTTTCTCTTTGTTACTAGAACCACGAATTTGTTATTATTTGTTCACTATGTTTCAAATTTCTTTTGTCAAATTCATTTGCTTGATAGGTATGTTTCCTATGAGGTAAGCTGCTTTCTACTTGTTGGTGTTCATCCTTATGCTACATATTTTTGGAAGGTAACCATTCTGTTGATGTTTTCTTGTATAGGCAGACCATTGTTATGGAGAAGAGGCATCCTAGTAAGCGTTTAAGGTGTCAAGTGCCGAACCAAATCAACTCTACCTTGAGTTCCTTGAATGATGTAAATGAAAGTCCAGGTTGTATTCTATTCAATATACTTAATTGTTTAGTGACAAAGTGTCTCTTGTGCATGATGGATCTTACATTACTTTTGATATATAATGGTCATGTTATGTTGTAGATGTCGCTAAAGGAAAAGCTTGCTCAAGGACTACTCGAGCAACTAAGCGAGTGCTTAATGAGATAACAAATCAAAAGAACTCCAATAATGCTACACCTGACATACGTGAGTAATTAAAGACTTATATTAGATGAAATCTTTATGAATATCGCTTTGTCTATGATAATCATTCGTAACATACCTATGTGCCTTTTACAGATGAAACTGAGATAGCTGAGATCATGGCTAGATCAAGAAATATTCGAGCAAAACTGACTGCAAGTTTGAAGAGTTCTAATAATTTTACCAATGAGCAGCGTGAGTAATTATTTATGCATAATTCTAATTTGAAATTATCTCAACTTGTATCTTTATTATCAATGTTGATGTAGCTTCAATCCAAGCCAACTCAAAAAATACTCGAGCAAGCTCCCAAATGAACAGTGCAAAGTGGAATAGTCCCACAAATGTTATCACCGAGCTAGGTTAGTAATTACAACGTCATATCTTGTTTATCACTTTGATGCTACTTTTTTTTTATGTTAAAGTACTCACACTCGCATATTCTTATTATAGATGTTGATGATACTGCAATCCAAGCTGCTGTGAACAATTATGATTCTCAAGCCAACTCATGGAACACTCGAGCAAGTTCCCAAACGCTTCATGCAAATAGGAAGAGATTTACCAACGCTGCAAAGGAGCCAGGTTTGAAACTGATATGTTGCTTTCCATTTTAGATACATTACTCTAATATGTTCTTTCTTTCATGCTAATTTAATTAATGGGAATATTACTGTTAGGTATGTTATAATGGAATTATATTGGACTGGAAATAACTCTTTTTATCCTTCGCACGTAATTAGAATATGGATTTGATGAACTTAATGGACTTCTCTTGCTTTTAAAATATCCAGCTGGGATACAAGAAATTATTGAGCAGACTATGTTCTTCTCTTATGATAGCAAATCCAATGTTTTCCTTTACTTATGTGTTGAACTTAAACTTAGGTGCATGTATGGGAGATGTGACTGTGTTGAAAGGCATCTTTATGTGGTCCTGTATGATGTTAACTTGCAAGATTTTTTATTAATCTTTTTTTCTATGAGATGTAACACTTGCACATGCTTTTTATAGATGTTGATGTTGTTCCAGCCCAAGTCAACTCAAGGAACACTGAAGCAAATCAAAGCGGTCATACTGCAGAAATAGATATGGACAATTCTCCTAAAGATATGGAGCCATGTGAGTAATATTTAATCAGTATGAATAAAAAAAAATTGTGATAATATTATCTCTATTATAATTCTATCATGTTTTAGTTGAAATCCATTAAATACATTTTTTTTATATCTTTAATGTAGCGGAAAGGAAAAAAAAAAGACAAGGGGACCTACATGTGTGCCGAAAACTTGGGGGCAAAACTACAAAGATAATGTGTCATTCAATTCTCTCGTCCAACCAAATGATCTCAAAATATCTAGCAAGCTAGCTAGTTTTTTGGGTGCAATTGCAAGGAATGGAGGTTATTGCCCACTGCATATCACAGATTGGCGATTAATGCCCCAAAAAAACAAAGATGACATGTTGAACGAAGTGAAAAAACAAAGATGACATGTTGAACGAAGTGAAGGTTAAATTTAAGTACCTTTTTTTTGTTGTTTTGATTTAAATTTGACCTAACTATATGTTGAAAATGAACTCAAATTATCATGCAGTCAAGGTTTGAACTACCTCCAGGGAGTGACCATTTTATCCTGCACTCGATTAACCGCAAGTGGAAAAATTGGAAATGTGCAGTGAAGAGTTCTAATTTTGACCCAGATAAGTCAATTCAAGAACAGTTGATTGAAAAACCTGAGAGGGTAAAAGCAGAGCAGTATGAAAAGTTACTTGATCATTGGTCTACAGAAGGAGCAAAGGTAAGAAAAATTACCCATGTTATGTTTTATGAAATTTCTCATTTGGCTGTGGTTATGTTTTTACTGAAATCTTATTTATCAAAATAATCTAGCATACAAGTGAAAGGAACAAGCAAAGCCGTGCCAAGTTAGAGATTGTCCATCGAATGGGGAAAAGAAGTTATGCAGTTGTTAGCGAAATAATGGTAATATACTTTGAAGTTTTTTTTTTGTTGCGATTTTTACATGTTAAGGATATCAATGGCTACATGTTTGTTACAGAAAGACCATATGGGTAGATACCCTACGAGGGCAGAGTTATTTGAAAAGTGTTGCTCTCCTCCAGATGGTTCACCTATGTATCAAGCAGTACAAGAAGCAATTGTAAGTCCCTTTTTTTTTCCAAAAAAGAGTTTGTTCATCCACTTCTAAATTTTTTATATTTGGTTAGAAATTGGAGTTTTTTTATAGCCATGTATGTTGATTAATTTCAATGTGTTATAGGAAAAAATGAAAGGTCTAGCTAATCTTGATGATGAAGACTCTAGCGATAATGATATTGTGCCAGATCCTAATGATGAGTTTGCCAAGGTAATGGGTAGGGATAAAGATGGGCGACTACGCATGTATGGTATGGGAGTGCAACCAAATGATATCTATGGCGGAAAGCCTACTCGTGCTGCACTTGAAAGAAAGTGTATGGAAGATAACGAAGAAATGAGAGTATTGAAACAAAAATTAGAAGACTTGACAGCCTTGGTGCTTGATAGATCACAATCAACTGGACATGTTGATGCTGAAAGAACTTCATTTTCTTCACCTCCAAACAATCATGGTCCGTCTAGAACCATCAACTCTCGACCTCGTATGAAGGTAATGATTTGGTGACGTATAATTGAAAAATATATTTTTTTTAATATCTCACTGGTATCCGTTACATGCGACTAATCCCGCCGAGTACTGTCGGTCCCTTTTTGAGGGGGCGGCTCTCCCAGCGGTGTTTTTTTACATCCACAAGGCTCGATCTCGAGACCTTACTTAATTGAACTCAATTCCCTTACCACTTGAGCCAACAACCGTGTATAATTTAAAAATGTTGATCATATTGACAATGTTAACAAGTTACAAATCTCAGGTTGGATCTCGAGTGGAATTTAAAAGTCTTGCTAATATAAATGAAACTGTTGCAATTGGCAATGTCAAAGCGATGGGAGGAGTTATATTTAATGGGAGAGATCTTGGGCCTGGTATATGTGAAGTTGTGGTTCAAACTCGAGTGAAGGATGAAGAGATGCTTATCTACCCTTATGAACATATTGAAACTATTTGCGAGTCAATTAGAGCACCAGTAGCTTGGCCTTTATCCTTGGTATTTTTCTCCATTTACTTCTCTTTTTTCTTGATTTCTTTTCATAAGAGATTATATTAGCTATGATGAGTTGTTGTAGTTGTTTCTGGTTGATGTTTGGTTCATGGTGGTGGTAATGATTGAGAATTGTTTTCTGCTGCTTTGGTGATGCCTTATTTTGTTTTCTCATGTGACTAGCTAGGTAGGTTTTGATCATATTCATATGTTTGTTGTGTTTTTCAACTTCGAACTCTATCTTTTTTCCTTTTTGACTCGTGTAAAATATTAAAGCTGACTATCTATGTAATTTGAAACTTTTCTCCAAAAGAAATTTGCAGGTGCATGAAAGTGTATTTCTTGCTTCTGTCTCTTTGTATATCTTCGGCATGCCTTCTATTACTATAGAATGGGTGACTCTCTATGTCCATCTTTTGTTTGCTATTTTCAGTTGATTCTTACTTTGTCAAAGCTCCTTTTTTCCTGTATACTCAATTTTTATTTTATTTTTTGTCCTTTTTTTTGGTTGTGTGTATCTAAAGCTAACATGAAAATTGATTGGTTTGATAATTGATTGCTCATTATAATAAAGTTTTCCCAACATTATACGCAGGTTGTCTTGGTAGAAGATGATTGATTGTTCAGAGATCAAAATGTGACTGAACTATTCATTGACATCATGTTCGTCAATTAGTATGTTTAAGTTTATTTCAACATTTGAAAATTATGGTTACTAGATTCTAATTTCCATGTAGAAGTTCATTTAGAACATTTGAAAATTGAATTAAGTTATGAATTTTATGTATTGACTCGACTTTTGATGTGTTATTATGAATTTTTATTTCCTTTGGCCTTGTATTATGTGTTGGACTGAATGTTCTTAGTATCATGAGAGTCGATCTTGTAGAAATGTAATTGTGAAATGTGAAGAACTTGTATTTGTTCATCGATAGTAATGTTTTGATATAGTAATTAGTTGACACAAGTGACTCGCGATACATCTGTTTGGGGACACATGCAAGTGCATCTATATATTTGTTTTGGGGAATAAAGTGTCTCAATATTGCTAAATAAATGCCTCATGTAGTGTCCCAAAGTAGTAATTAAGAAACACATGTAAGTGACTCGATACATCTGTTTGGGGACACATGAAAGTGCATCTATATATTTGTTTTGGGTAATATAAATGTCTCAATATTGCTAAATAAATGCCTCATGTAGTGTCCCAAAGTAGTAATTATGAGACACATGTAAGTGTTGCAATATTCATTTAGAGGCATAAATAAGTGTACATAAATAGTTACTTATACAATCCAAATCCATGTACAAGGCGCTTATATGTGCCTCAAAATATAGTTACAAGGCATATATAAGTGTCTCGAAATCTAATGATATAGAGGCGTTTAATAAAGTGTCCCGAACTCTATTGGGACCCCTTATCTTGAGGCTCTTATGGAGACACTTATGCAAGTGTCTCGATATACAAAAGAGTCCCGATATGGTACATATCGGGACACTTTCCAGTGTCTGGAAATCCCTTTTTTGTTGTAGTGATAGAGCATTTGTTCTTTCAATGCCCTGTTACTTACGCGATCATGAGAGAAGTTTTGACTTGGATGCATGCAAATCACCCACGACTTAACACCTGGCAACAGCTCGTGGGGTGGTGGAGAACTCGCGCGAAAGGGAAGGGAAGCACGGCTTACGTTTTCCGAGCAGTGATGGCAGAGACTATTTATCACACATGGATGACTCGGAATGATTTACTATTCAAACAAAAACCGTGGGTACTACAAGAAGTAATCCGAGCTATTATCCAGACCGTCCGACTCCGATGCAAGAACAGAAAGGCGCGGTATTTAATTTCGACTTTCATAGATGTTTAATTTGTTTTCTAAGTTTATTTGTTATTCACTAGTTTTGGGCTTGGAGTTTATCAGCCTTTAAATGTACGTACACTGTTTTTGGAGTAATAAGACAAGTTCTACCGTTCCAAAAAAAAACCTAAATAGACCTGCTCCATACATATAATTTCCGGAATGGAGTCATTGCACTTTGATTCGTGACTCACTCTTCCCGCTGAGATCTTGCAAGTAAATATTCCTGTCAATTGTTTGTATAAACTTTTCTGAGCTAGTTATGCATGTACCTTGGCTTCTTTACATACCGATGAATCTTTTTTGGAAGAATGGAAAAATATAGGTGGCCTGAAAAAGATGTGAAATTTTTAGACGAAAACAACATTGATTTTTGGCAGTTTCCAAACCACACATGACATCGATTATTTTTAACCTCTATGATAGATTATGTAAATATTAGTTAGAATATTAAAAAATCTAGAATCTTAATCATAGTAGGTTTAGTATAGCTTAGTTAGAATAGCATTAATCTAAAACTCTATATTGTACTCTTGTATTTATACCCCATGGTTATCAATGAATTCCTCACGGAAAACATTCTTTCATGGTATCAAGTTAGTTTCTGACTATCTTCCGCTGCAGTTTTCCTGTATACAGAACCTCACGTTCGATATATTCTCCAATATACAGAACCTCACGTTCGATATACTCCTGCAAATCAACCATCCCTTTTCTGTCCAATCGATCGTCTTCGATCCGTTGTCCTTCCCCAAATCGGCTCATAGTTTTCAGCAATTTGTTGCTTAACGGCGAACGCAATTTGACCTATCAAACCTGATTCGATTCCGATCTCCACCATTCCGATTTGATTTCAACACGTTATCATGATGGTGTCAAAAATTCGTGACGATCCAACGGCTGAATCCACGGGAAACTCCGTTTTCCTCGGACTGCGCTGTGC
Source organism: Plantago major (assembly GCA_026545765.1). Taxonomy (NCBI): domain Eukaryota; kingdom Viridiplantae; phylum Streptophyta; class Magnoliopsida; order Lamiales; family Plantaginaceae; genus Plantago; species Plantago major. The sequence continues at coordinate 27,161,155 of CM048839.1, read as the reverse complement.
TGATCCGAATTGGTACATGGATACTGGCGCATCTTCTCATATGACATCTTCGCCAGGTAATCTCTCGTCTTATTTTAATTTGAGCAATCAAAATAAGGGTATTATGGTCGGTAATGGTCAGTCTATTCCAATTCGTGGTTATGGTCATTCTCGTTTACTGTTGGTCCAGATAACGGCAAAGTAAAAGACTAGAGGGGGGGGGGTGAATAGTCTTTTAAAACTTTTGTCGATAACAAATATTTCTCAGATATCTGAATGGATATCTGATACTTAGAATCAGAGTGCGGAAGAATTAATAGAGATAAATGTAGAAACAGTTAATAAGTGTGTGTGTGTGTGTGTTGCTGAAGTATAAATACAGAAAAGTAAATGACACAGCAAGTATAGTGGTATCTGGAGGTGGCGTAATCCTCCAACTAATCCACTTCGGTCTATCAGAGACCTAGAATTCACTAGAACAGATAATTGAGATAACCTTACAAAAATCCTATTCTAAGATTCTGAACAATTGGTTCACAGCCAAAAGTTCCCCCTGAGTTGTTCCCTAGCTTCTTCAGCCAAGTACTTCCTATACTCAGAAACCTTTGAGTTGTTCCCTAGCTTCCCAAGCTAAGTACTTCCTATACTCAAAAACCTTGGAGTTATTCCTTAGTTTCCCAAATCAAGTACTTCCTATACTCCAGTAACCTTGGAGTTATTCCCTGATTTTTCAAACTAAGTACTTCCTGTACTCCACGCCGGTTTTGGTGTTGGTTTCGGTTTGAGTTGTCAGATGAGCGTCTTAATAACTTTTCAGTTATTCAGATAGCTCTGTGAACTAAGTTACTTAATACACTTTACAGCGTATGGTATCTAGTTCGATTTTACTGACCCAAGTCTTATGATATCTGTTCAAGAGAATGAATCTCAGTTAGTCGATCTTTTGATTCAACTCCTTCACAGATTGCTTTGCTTGTTTAGGATCAGGACACTTAGAACTTCAGTGTTTACTCAAGATCACAAGCTTTAGTCACAACAGAAAGCTTTGATAATAAGTAAGAAGCTTTGAGAGAGTAAGATCAGAGATCGTAAGTTTCAGCGTATTCAGTGTTCTGAGTTCTATGTTCAGTGTGTGTATCTCTCAAGCTGTCTAAGTGTTGATATTTATAGATGAATTTGAGTGTCGTTTGGATAGTATCCGTTAGGCTCAAATTCAAACTATCGATATCTGTGTGTATAGTACTGTAGCAGGTTTTGTCTTCTTCTCAGAAGTTGCCGTTGCTTTTACTCAGACATCTCTGTCCGTGCATTAAATGCATTGTACTATACTTTTGTCCTGTAGTGTCAACGGAATTATGCTTTGTATCAGAGACTAGACTTGTTGTCTGATTCTTTGCATATCCTTATCTTCATTCTTCAGATACCACTTGTTATTTATTTGAAACAACTTTGTTTGCAATATATGTTTCTTTTTCAGAAACGAGTTTAACGCTCAAGGTATCTGAGAATAGATATCTGTGGACACTTTCCTTGTCTTCAGATATGTATCTCATTTCTCAGATATCTCTTGTGACACAGTTTGTTTGAAATCGCTTATCTACAAGATATCTGGCTAAGATATCTGAATAACAGATTTAGTATTCTTGTGCAGTTTTCTTCAAGTCTTCAATAGTTGTTGAGCTTTCTGCTTGGATGTCTTCTTCTTGGTCTTCTCTTCATAAAATAAAAATTACAATTTGAGACCTAACATCCTATACAAGATTAGCTAGACTATCATACTTAGTGGGTTTCCTCTTTTACAATGTTCAAGTGAACCAAGAGTACTAATCACCTTTCTGAGACTAAGATAAGTCATCATGTTGCTGAACAAAATCTAAATAGATATTCTAACAAAATATCTAACAAATTTCCCCCATTTTGATCGACCAACGATGACTATCTTCCTATTACAACTGGATGAGGAAACAATCCACCACTTAATCATTTCTTAAGATCTTTCAAATCATATAATTATGCGTAAAGTAGACATCAACCAAATCACAAGGTGTGATCTTTGACAAGTTATCTTTTATAGAATACTATCCGAGAGTAAGTTCTTCGATAAGTCGCAACTAAAGATTACAGATAACTTAAATACATGATACGCTTAAGCTCAAGAAGATACAAAGAAAATTACATAGTAAATTAGGACAACAGAGTAACCAAGCTCCAAGTAAACATCCTAAAGAACTAGTCTTCAAGTCTTCAATCTTCAAGTCTTCAACAAAATTTCTATGGATCGATCCGCAAATTTCCTATCTCCAAACCTTTTGATGTCATCGAATAGTCATAGAGAAGAGTTCGACAAGCATCTCTCTCTCGGCAAATCCACGACTTCTTTGTAGGTTTTGGTAGGATTTTTCTTTGAAAAATGCTTGACCCATAGGTACTTTCCCCACTTTCAGGCATGCTCTATTCTGATATCTGAAAGCTTGAAGTATCCATAGATAATCTTCAGATATCTGATGTCACCCTTGTATTGATCTTCCGTCGATAGAGCGACTCATGTGGTTCCTGACAAGTCTTGGTCTTGTGCTGTTCTGTGATATTCAATTTGTGCACATCATCCGGCTTTCCATATGGACAATCATCGAGAGGTCCTTCTTCATGGCTTCAGTTCTTGACAACTTCAAAATCCAACCATGCTTTGATGTGATTGGTGTTGATCAAGGAGGTTTATTCTTTCTCCATGCCATAAGTCGTTGAGGATTGGTTCGGAAATCTTGAATTTACCAATAGATGCTTCAGCCCAATCCAATAGCCATTTTTCTCGATTGATGCACCAGAGATGAGAGGAATCATTGTCATACTTCACATACTCAATTTTGGCTTCTTCGCCCGAGTGGAAGTTGACTTTGTCTTTGTTCAGCTCTCAGTTTGTTCCTTTTCTGTCTTGAATTCTCTTTGGGGTTGTTGCTTGAAGAACTACCACCCTGGATAGACTTGGTATTTCCAGAGGGTGTTTTAGCTGCTAGGGCTTTGCTATGGGCTCGATTAGGCTTTCAAGTTTCCTTTTTTCGTGAAGAGGAGCTTCATCTTCATCGCCTCTTCATCATCTTCATCAAGATCAATTCTTGTGAGATCTTTGCACCTTCTTCATTGCCACAGGACTTGATTTGACCTTCTTTTCTTCTTCGGAAGATTCATCAATCCTCTAACTTGTCTTCTCCTTGGAGCCTTGGTACTCCTTGGAGGTTTCGTGCCATGGCCCTTGTTATCATTTGGTTCCTTGATGGGTTTCGGGAAGCGGCTTGGCTTGAGGAGGATTCATAGATTCGAGTGGTGGTGGAAGTTTTTCTTCTTCCTTTCCGGCAAAGACTCCAGATTTCTTCTTGTTTTCATCTCCTTCTTCCCATTCCCCGACTTTGAGGTCCAGATTTGTACTTTCTTTCCCCTTAGTCATTGTTGGGCATCGGTCTCATAAAGGAATCTGAGAGAGTCAAAATGCCCTTGTAAATAGTTGTAGCGGTGACCAACTTCAAGTTCGCTTGAGCTCGATTTTGCTTGATAAGTCCATTGTCCTTATCGGTGAGCTCGCCAATGGGCCTAGGATGGCATCTGCTTCCAAAGAAGGTAACTTGCCTCTTGAAAAGCTTTTTCACTAAAGACACATCATCGCCCCTTGTCATTCCTGCATCTTTCCGAGCAATGATCATGCTAGTTGTTCTCGAGTGATGAGCTCATGAACTTTCTCATTCGTAGGGACTGAGGCAATTACTTCCTTGTTTTGTGAAGACATCTCCTTATTCAGAGTAGCTAGTACTTGGTACCTGCTCATGTACTCTTGAGAGTGGACGTTTGGCAGTTTGTTGAAGATTGTAGGAGCAATCAACTTTCTTTTTAAGTGAGAAACCGCTAGATGTTCATGGCGGTGTCCTGCCAAGGTCTTGTCTTCTTCATCATCTGAGGGATTAGCCCAGTGATCTTCATCCTCTTGGACATTTTCATCAATTGTATCAAGTCCAGCAACCATCTCAGAGATTGGTTTCTTTCCTTTCTGGGAGGAGGATGGTACTTCTTCAAGATGATGCAGCTTAGCATCATGCTTGACTTGATACTTCTTGATGTCGAGTTCTTTGGCGATCTCGTGCACAGCATCCCGTAGCTCGTTAACCGCAGAGTAAGCATTCATTTCTTTGAGGTATTGATCTTCTAGTTGATCAAGCCTTTCTCTGGATTGAGCTATTTGATCTTCCAGTTGAAGATGGAGCTGTTGTTCTTCTTCCAACAGTTGTCTGAGTTGAGCACTTCTGGTCTGAGTGTTTATTATTTTCTGATTGGTTTCTTCAGAAAGCTCAACTACTTGTTCAGTAGTAACTGCGTGTTGGTGAGAAGATGGATGAGTAGATTTCTGAGGTGATGAAGACGGAGATTTCTGTGAAGTCTTCTCAGTTTGCTTTTCAGCAGCTGAGGCATTGTTTCTCTGTGAAATTCCTCCGGTTCCTGGTGCAGGAGCATCATCATCATCCTTTTTATCATTATCATCCTTTTGGTGATGATTAGTGGGAGGTTCATCAAAGAAATTTTCATTCATTTCTTCCTCCTCATCATCTTCAGATACAAGATTGATCACTTCCGGGATAGTGATCTTCTGCCCATTAACTTCTTCTTGTTCAGAAGGTATGAATTGCAGAGTCTGGGGCAGAACTGGCTTGAATGCCATCTGTAATCTTGTCTGATCATCTGCCTGTTCAAAGGCATGTATCAAACTATGCGCCACTTCTCTGGAAAAGTCCTTGTGTAGTAGTCGAATCGTGTTGTTCTCAGAGAACATTGCTTGGACATATGTTTCCGTGTCAAGAGCTCGTGCCCGTCTGGTTGGTTGATCGGTTATTCTCAATATTTCGAGAGATCGAGCACCTTAACTTCGCCATTTCTTGAAGCATTGAATGTGCTTTGGCAAAGTGTGAGCTTTGAAGAAGTGAAGTAGGTCCCTTGTTTCTTCAATGGGATCCTGCTTTGCATCTGTTTGAGCCTGAAAGAAAGAGTTTTGAGTGAGTTTCAAAACTTTGGTAGATATCTGAGTAGAAGTGTAGTTTAGTTTCTGAGTTACCTGAGTATGAACATCAGGCTCAGATACTTGTTCTATTGGTGTCTCAGATATCTTTTGGTGAGGTGGAGACTTGGAAGTCTGGTCCTCATCAACCTTTCTTTCTTGAACCTGAGAATTAGCATTATCACAATACTTAGGAATTTTTATCAAGAAGAACTTTAAGTGACAAGTCAGATATCTGAGAGGTCAATTACCTCCATGGGAGGCTCAGATACTTGTCTCTCAGAGACTTGTGCAGTCTCTGGAGTCTTTTCTTGTGATGAAGGCCTTGATGCCTCATCAATTTCCATATGTGCAGGGGATGTCGCAACTCTGTCCCCTTGCACTTCTACTTCTGATTGAGCCTGTAAGTAGATAGTATTGAATAATTTAGAAGAAGTTTTAAGATAACCCAGGCTGAAGAGTACTTATCACTGATTTTCATATACCTTCAAGTTTAAAGGCTCAGTGATGAGTTCTTCAGAAACCTTGTTGGTTTCTGGGTTTGTCTCTGGCATTTCTGCCTTATCTTCTTCCATCTCAGTTGGAGCCTGTTAGAAACATTTATCATTAATGAGCATACAAACATTTTTACTGAAAAGTTAGTTCTCTTTAAGAATCATTTACCTGTGGCACAGGCTCAGATTTCTCAAGAGTTGAGGTTGAAGGAACCTCTTTTTCAGTATCTGAGGTAAGCTTTTCAGCTTCCTCTTGTTTTTCCGTTTCTAACTCAGCCTGTAACAAAGAAATTCTTATAAGGTAACAAGATTTATAAGTACAAAATTTTTCACAAGGTAAGAGTTAAACCAGTCATTTACCCGAGCAGTTTCAGGCTGATTGGTCTCTGGAACTTGTGACCTTTCTATACATTGGTCGTCTTGTCCCAGTTTCTTTGTTTGAAGTTTCTGGTACTTCACACCTTCCCTGAGTATGCAACTCCTCCTGTTGATCATTACGAGTAGATGTCTCAGTTTGATCCTCTCATTGAGTTGGGGAACCCGCCAATTACTGATTTTCTTCAAAGATACTGTATTGCTGGTATTTCAAAATGGAGTTCATTTACCATTTCATCAACCACTTGTGGCTGTTGTGGTTGTTGTGTTTGTGGTTGTTGTGGTTGTCTGGAAGCAGAAGATTGATCAGTTGAATGTTCTTCCAGATTCTTAGATGTGGCATTTCCATCAGCATCTGTCAATACTAAGATACCACTCATCAGGGCTTTGTGAAGTTGTGCAAGAGAGTTATTCTCTGATGATGTGTTTGCACCAACAACCTTTGCTATAGTCTCAGCAACCTGTGGTGTAGGTTCTTCTTCAGATACCTTATCACCGCCATTTTTTCAAGAACCTTAGCCCTCTTTGTTCTTTCTAGGACTTGAGAGATGACTAGTTCATCATCTTCATCGTCAGAGCTCTCATCAGCATTGGGAACTGATTGGTCCATTATTCCTGCGGTTTCTGCAGATGGGGTTTGGTGTTTTTCACCACTTTTGGCAAGATTCATGAGTTCATCGCCAAGGCTTTCGCATTAGTCGCAACATTTCAAAGCACTTTCTTGCCGAGTCTACTTGTTCAAGATGGTGATAACTCTTTTGCAGCATTAATGAGTTCATCTGCCATGTTTGTAGATTTCTGAGAATTGACAACCTCTTTGGGTGTGTCTTCTGATTTGCCAGCAGACTTCTTTCTTGAAGTTCTGGGCTTCTTGGTCGCAACCTTTTCTTCAGATATCTTTTCAGATTTTCTCTTCTTAGGACCTTTCTGAGACCCAGTAACCTTTTTCATCAGATTTGTATACTCATATTTGTAGAGTAAGTTACTGTTGGCTATTTCAGCCGTCTCTCTGAGCTCAATGCCAAGCTTTTCCAGCAAGTAGCATATCTTCAGACCATATCCTACTGTGGCCTTTGGCTCAGCTAGTCCTTTAACAATCTTAGGCTCGAAGCCTTGAATCTTCTTCACAAATTTCATGAAGGCGTATTTTCCCGGTTGAAAGGGTTTTCCAGCCTTTTGTTTTGTTGATTCAGCAAGAACATCATGATCCATCGTTCTTGGCTTATCTGGTCAGCACCTCCTTGTAGACCATCAAAGCATCTGTGAAGAATGCAAGCCAGTACATCCCAGTGAACTAACAGATGTCTGGTTCGGATGTCAGCAAGCTTGAACTCAGTGGGTGTATCTGATTTCTCAAGATCACACACATCACTGTAAAGTTCTTTAACACCTTCAAGGAGTTCCTCATCCTTGGTGTTTATTTCAAAATCCTTTCCAAGATTTTGAACCTCAAACAACTTCTGAAAGTTGTTAAGTCCGTAGGATTTCCTTTCCTTGATCGAGGTTTTGATAGACACTATTTCAGTGCCTTCAGATACACAGGAAATAATCCTGGAGTTGTTGTAAAATTCCAACACATCAAGTGATGAAATTCCACTAGGGCGAGCAGATAGAAAACCCTTGATTTGTGCCTTTTCAAGCATGTCAAGAATCAATTTTCTGTCACTTTGGTTTTCTATTGCAGCAGTGAGGTATTCCTCAACCATGGCACCTCCCCAAATCATTCTGTGACTTGAAGTCCAATGGTCGATTGAAAGCTCCTACCCGATGATTGTTAACAATAACCAACTCTGGTGCTTGCTTTTCAGCAGTACCAGTGGAGGATTGGGATTTCTGTGTAGAAGTGTTCTTGGAGGCCATCTCTTTATATAGTAAGGATTTGAAGCTTGTGTTTGAAAGAGATTCGATTGAGTGATTCTTTTCAGAAAAACTTAATCAAGAAATGCAGAGATTTTAGAGAAGTTGCAGAGGATTAGGAGAAGGTTTTTGCTGTTTTGATGCAAGTTGAAATTTCGGATTAGGCAAAAGTGATTTCATTTGCCAAAATCCTATATATATAGCAAGTGAATCTCAACAGACAAATACATACAAATTGATTTTGTGTATACGTATTCGTGATTTGCAAACAGGCGTGAGCAAAAGCTAGTTCGGCATTAAATGCTTAGTGGGCCATGTCTGAATGTCAACAGTCCACTATTTACTGTGAATTAATTTCTGCCGTTAAGATCAAGCGCTTGAATTCATCAAGGGTCACCATTGCTTCTCCAGCAATGATCACAATCAACAAGTGTAATTGTGCCCATTTAATGAATTTTGGCAACTAGCTATCTGAATCACAATTCTGTTTGAGCAAGGACACTGTTCGCATCTGAATCTGTCTTATACTTAGGATTCTCCCAAGTTTTTCATCAAGATAGAAATAGTGCGAGATTCAAGAGAGTAGTTGACTGCAGATAGTTATACTATTCTCTTTTGTGTTTCCCGTTCATAGAGTGATTCAGATGTCTGAGTTCCCGTCTCAGAGATCTTAAGCTATCCTTTTTTTTTTTTTTTAGTTTTTTTTTTTTTTTTAGCCTTTTTGACTTCTAGGTTCCCTTTCCAGATACCTCTTCTCTGGATGCCCGTTCCAGATACCTCTTTTCTCTTTTCTGGATACCCGTTCCAGATACCTCTTCTCTGGATGCCCGTTCCAGATACCTGAACTTTTCGCCATTGGTAGTTCCATTAGTCCAAGACTATGTCTTAAGGCTAAGAATCTACTTTCTTGTAGTGGCTTAGTGAAGATATCTACAAGTTGGTCTTCAGTTCCAATCTTGAGTATCTCTATATTGCCTTTTTCAACATGGTCTCTGATGAAGTGATGTCTAACATCAATGTGCTTTGTTCTGGCATGAAATTTAGGATTCTGTGTAATCGCAATAGCACTTGTGTTGTCACAGAAAATGGGAGTTTTCTTCTCATCGAGTCCATAGTCTTTAAGTTGTTGTTGTATCCACAGAATTTGTGTTGCACAACAACCAGCAGCAATATATTCAGCCTCTGTGGTAGAAGTTGCAATTGAGTTTTGCTTCTTGCTAAACCATGAGATAAGTCTAGTGCCCAGAAACTGACAAGTTCCTGAGGTGCTTTTCCTATCAAGCAATGATCCAAAGATAATCGATCTGAGTACCCAGCTAAACTCAATCCACTTTCTTTAGGATACCACAATCCTACATCTACTGTACCCTTCACATACCTTAGTATTTTCATAGCAATGTTGTAGTGTGTTTGCATTGGATTTGTCTGAAATCTAGCACATACTCCAACGGCATATTGAATATCAGGTCTACTTGCAGTGAGGTAGAGTAGTGAACCTATCAATTTCCTATACTTATGTTCTTCAACACTCTTATCTGATTCAGTATAGGTCATTTTGGTTCCAATGCTCATAGGTATCTTAGCATTCTTTTCAGAAGGCTTAAGATTGAATTTTGTGAGCATGTCTTTCGCATACTTTGTTTGACTAATGAATATTCCATCATTGAGTTGCTTGACTTGCAATCCTAGGAAATAATTCATTTCTCCCATCATGCTCATCTCAAACTTGTTTTTCATGAGATTTGCGAAGTCATTACAAAGTTGCTTGTCCTTAGATCCAAATATGATGTCATCAACATATACTTGAACTAAGAGTAGTTTCCCATCATGATTTAAGGTAAATAAAGTTTTATCAACTTCACCTTTCTTGAAACCACTTTCCAGAAGGTATTTGGCCAAAGTGTCATACCATGCTCTTGGAGCCTGTTTCAGTCCATACAGAGCTTTCTGTAGTTTATAGACCATTCTACTTTCTGAGGAAACTTCAAAGCCAGGTGGTTGCTCAACATACACTTCTTCTGCAAGTTCACCGTTTAGGAATGCGCTTTTGACATCCATCTGATAAACTTTGAAATTTTTATGAGCTGCAAAGGCTAGAAAGAGTCTTATTGCATCCAATCTGGCAACTGGTGCATATGACTCATCAAAATCTAAGCCTTCAGTCTGAGTGAATCCCTTGGCAACAAATCTTGCTTTGTTTCTGGTTATTTCACCAGTTTCATTCATTTTGTTTCTGAAAACCCACTTAGTTCCAATCACAGATATTCCTTCTATAAATGGAACTAGTTTCCAGACTTTGTTTCTCTCAAATTGATCCAACTCTTCTTGCATTGCAGAGATCCAGTCTTGGTCTCCTAATGCTTCTTCTATACCTTTAGGTTCGATATTCGAGATGAAACATCCAAAGAGAGAATCAGCATTTTCAGCTATTGCTCTCCTAGTCCTAATACCTTGATTAATTGGTCCAATTATATCCTTTGTAGGATGATCTTTGATCCATTTCATCAAAGGTTTGGTGCTAGTATGATCAATATCCAAGTGTTTAGAATGTGAATCACTAAGATTTTGATTGGATACTTTTTCAGTATCTGAGATATCTGACATATGGGAAATGTCATGGATATCTGACACTTTTTCAGTGTTAGAGATATCTGAGACATGCATTTCAGCATTCTTATTTTCAGATACCTCTTCATGATGAAGGTTCTCAGTAACTTGTTCCATTTCTGGAAAACTCATAGGGAATTTCTCATCATGTTTGTGAGTCATCTTGTTGTTACTAGGCTTTTCAAGCTTTTCTACGTCAGAGTCATCCTCACTTTCCATAGCGATGTTTTTCTTTTCTCAGGGTTCTTCTTTAGTATCCCTCAGTAATAGTTCTTTGAATTTTTCTGAGAGTTCATCAGTAGGAGGTGTTTTCTTACTTCCTTCATAGAATACAACATGAACTGATTCTTCAATTTTCTTTGTTCTTTTGTTGTAAACTCTGTAAGCTTTGCTGTTTGTGGAATAGCAATTCCCAAAGGCCCGGCATATTCAGGTCCAATACGTTGTTGTATTCCTGCAGATATTTCTCTTTCTAACCAAACAATTACTAGAATCACACCAAGAAAAACACCTTCATCTGCCTTTGGTTGAAATGTTCTCAGATAATCTTTCCCATTGTTTAGAACAAAACATCTACAACCAAATACTCTCAGATGTTTGATATTTGGGGGTCTACCAACCAAGATTTCATAGGGGGTCCTGTCATGGTGTTTGTTTATCAAGCATCTGTTCTGAGTGTAGCAGGCTGTGTTTACAGCTTCAACCCAATATATTTCACTTATCTCAGTGTCAGCTAGCATTGTCCTTGCAGCTTCTTTAAGGGTTCTGTTTTTCCTTTCTGCAACACCATTTTGTTGAGGTGTTCTTACAGAGGAAAGTTGGTGTTGTATACCTTTGCAGGTACAAAACTCCTTTATGTACTGATTGACAAACTCAGTACCATGATCTGTTCTGATTGCAGATACCTTTTCATTTTTCATGATTTCAAGCTTTTTCAGCAAGTTTGGTATCTCCACCCTGGCATCAGATTTGTGTTTCAGAAAGACAACCCAAGTGAATCTTGAGAAGTCATCTACAACAACCAGACCATATTTCTTTCCTGCATAACTAGTTACAGATGATTCAAAAAGATCCATATGTAAAAGTTGCAGTGGTCTAACACTAGAGTGTCTGATTTTGGACTTGAAAGAGATCTTAGATTGTTTCCCCATCTGACAGCGTGTAATGATACTATCCTTTCGAAGATGTTTTGGGAAAACCAACCACTAACTCTTTCTTGGCAAGTCTATTCAGAGTTTTGAAATTCAAGTGACTCATTCTTTTGTGCCATAACCAGTGCTCTTCTGTGTGACCAGATTGACTCACCATGAGACATTCTTCAGTTGTGGCAGATGCCCAGTCGGCAACATAAAGACTGTCTTTCCGCCGACCAACTAAGACTATCTGCTTTGACTCAATTTCAATTAGTTTGCAGTATTTAGCTTTGAATTTTATAGTAAAACCCTTGTCTGCAAACTGGCTCATGCTAAATAGATTGTATTTCAAATCCTTAACATGTAATACGTCAGTGATTGTTAAAGTTCCCAATTTGACGTTGCCAAATCCCAGAGAGGGATTTAATTCTCCTCCAGCAAATCTGATATCTGGTCCTGTGTTGCAAGCTTTGTAGTCAACCAGATTTGCTTTGTCTCCTGTCATGTGCTTTCCGCATCCACTATCAAATAGCCATTGTGCTTTAGTCCAGGAAGCATTCTGTCAGGTTTCTGAGTTTGCTTTTCAGCAAACTTAGCCTTCCTTGCCAGATTTCTTCTAGCCCTGGCATTCAGATTTTCGATTTAACTTCCACTTCTGATAATTGCTTTGAGCAATTCTAGCCTTCAGCCATCGTTCTTGCTCCTGCTTGTACTCATGAGCAAGTTATTTTCCGATGCCTTTGTAGCCAATACCGTTTCGAGCACTTGAAGCTATCTGAGATCTTTTCTCAGCAGCTTTGCTAGTCTCTGGTTGATCCAATTTCTTTCCAGAAAAAGTGACATGGGAGAATTTGCCACTCGCAATTCTACCTTTTGAGAGACATAGCATGGGTGTTTACACTTTTCGGTTGTGTTTCTTTCGAGCATCAACAGTTTTGTTTTTGACTTGTTTTTCCCACAAAGGTTTAGTCGCAACTGCCTTTCCTTTGTCAACAATCTTTGTCTTTTCACTGATACTATAGATTGCATGGGAACCGTCTTGCTGAGTACTTTCAAATGTTCTCTTTTCTTTACTCTTGTTCAGAGTAATAGAGCAATCTGTCTGAGTATTCAGCCCAAGTCCTTTCTTTTCTGAAGGATCTCTTAAGTAAGATTGTACTTCAGTAAGAGTGTCACTAGCTTTGGCATAAGATTGAAAAGATAGTTCTTTCTTCTTGAGTTCCTTGTTTTCAGAAAGAAGATTTTCATAATTCTTTAGTAAATCAGCCATTGCTTCTTCATGTGACTTTTCAGTCTCAGATATCTGAGCTTTGAGAAATGCATTTTCAGCATCCTTTCTCTCAGATTCTTTAACTAATTGAGAATTTTCCTTTTCAAGAGAATTCTTTTCTTCTTCAAGGTTTTCGGCTCTAGCTCGGATCATTAGAAATTCTCTTTCATAGATGTCAAGTTCTTTTCTGAGATTTTCTAGATTTTTTATTTCCTCTTCATCACTTTCATAAGTGTAGCCAGAAGTATGTGTTACCTCATCAGCCATAAGACAGTTTTCTATGTTGGAGATGTCCGTCCAATTTCAAAGAACTCCACATTTCATTCTTCTTGAGGCCGAAGTCGATTATATCATGAGTAACTCCACATAGTTCTGGTGATGGTAGGGTTGAATCATCTGAATTGTCATCTTCAGAATCTGTTTCAACGTCTAGAGCATCCAGTTGAATTTGGATTTTCTTTCTTTCTATAGTTACAAAGCTTTCTGGCTTCTTCTGAAGATTCTTCTATCTTTCTTGTCGCATGTCCTTAGTTTGTTGAGGGCAGGACAATCCTTGTTGAAGTGGCCAGGTTTCTGACAATAGAAACAGATATCGTTTCCAATTTCTTCTTCCTCAGTACATGATGCTTTCTGAGCTGGCTTGTTCAGCGAGCTCTGCATATTTTTGTACTGGTGATAGTTTGAGCCTAGATGCTTTTTCAGCTTCTCTTTGGCTTTTCTTCTCTCAATTTCTCGACTGACAAATTTACTCATTTGCTTTGCAGCAAGAGCATCCTCAGTCTCCTCCTTGCTTTTCTTCTTTTCAGAAGTTCCTTGATTAACTAGAGCAACATTCTGCAACTTTTCAGTTGTTTGTTCTCTCTGAGTTGTCTCATAGTCAACGGTAGCAAGATGAGAGAAAAGTTCCACTGGAGTGATATTTGGCATGCCTTGGTTGAAATAAAAGAATTTAGTATGCTCCCAGTTGTGGTTAAGACTTCTGACAATAGTCTTAATCTTTTCTGACTGAGAGTATCTATTGCTTTCCCCAAGTGCTGCCATATCACTCATAAGAGTGGTAAATCTGAAATCAAGTTCTTCCAGAGTTTCAGTGGGACCTTGTTTGAAATTTTGAAATTTCAACTTTAGAACTTCGAACTTGTTTTCCTTGGTTTCTCGGTTAACGCATGATTTCTTCAATCGGTTGCCGGCGACTTCATTGTTTAGCACCCCAGTTTACCTTGTATGTGCTCTGGTGTCGATCTGATGATGATGTTACGAGCTTGACCATCCAGACGATTCCTCTTGGCATCTTCCGATGTCCAGAGTTCTCTGGGCTTTGGTTCGTAAATAACGTGACCAGTAGATCTTCCACTAGTTGACGCATCTGTTTGTGAAGACCCTTCTCTTTGATCTCTGTCTCTTCCACTTGAAACCTCCATGACTTGCTTAAGTTGTTGAATGACTATTGGGCCATTCTTTATTACTTCGATCATTTCGTCACTTATGGCTTCAAGGTGGAGCATCATGTTATTTTTCCATTTCTCGTAGTTCTCTGGTTTGAGAACGGGTGCATCACTCAGAGACATACTTGCACACTTAACACACAAATTAAATAGTCCTCAAAAGTGAACAACGTTCCTTCACCTATCTGGGGATCTAGGTTCAGTGCAGAAGGCTGGTGAACCTCCTGCTCTGATACCACTTGTTGGTCCAGATAATGGCAAAGTAAAAGACTAAAGGGGGGGTGAATAGTCTTTTAAAACTTTTGTCGATAACAAATATTTCTCAGATATCTGAATGGATATCTGATACTTAGAATCAGAGTGCGGAAGACTTAATAGAGATAAATGTAGAAACAATTAATAAGTGTGTGTGTGTTGCTGAAGTATAAATACAGAAAAGTAAATGACACAGCAAGTATAGTGGTATCTGGAGGTGGCGTAATCCTCCAACTAATCCACTTCGGTCTATCAGAGACCTAGAATTCACTAGAACAGATAATTGAGATAACCTTACAAAAATCCTATTCTAAGATTCTGAACAATTGGTTCACAACCAAAAGTTCCCCCTGAGTTGTTCCCTAGCTTCTTCAGCCAAGTACTTCCTATACTCAGAAACCTTTGAGTTGTTCCCTAGCTTCCCAAGCTAAGTACTTCCTATACTCAAAAACCTTGGAGTTATTCCTTAGTTTCCCAAATCAAGTACTTCCTATACTCCAGTAACCTTGGAGTTATTCCCTGATTTTTCAAACTAAGTACTTCCTGTACTCCACGCCGGTTTTGGTGTTGGTTTCGGTTTGAGTTGTCAGATGAGCGTCTTAATAACTTTTCAGTTATTCAGATAGCTCTGTGAACTAAGTTACTTAATACACTTTACAGCGTATGGTATCTAGTTCGATTTTACTGACCCAAGTCTTATGATATCTGTTCAAGAGAATGAATCTCAGTTAGTCGATCTTTTGATTCAACTCCTTCACAGATTGCTTTGCTTGTTTAGGATCAGGACACTTAGAACTTCAGTGTTTACTCAAGATCACAAGCTTTAGTCGCATGTAAAGCTTTGATAATAAGTAAGAAGCTTTGAGAGAGTAAGATCAGAGATCGTAAGTTTCAGCGTATTCAGTGTTCTGAGTTCTGTGTTCAGTGTGTGTATCTCTCAAGCTGTCTAAGTGTTGATATTTATAGATGAATTTGAGTGCCGTTTGGATAGTATCCGTTAGGCTCAAATTCAAACTATCGATATCTGTGTGTATAGTAGCAGGTTTTGTCTTCTTCTCAGAAGTTGCCGTTGCTTTTACTCAGACATCTCTGTCCGTGCATTAAATGCATTGTACTATACTTTTGTCCTGTAGTGTCAACGGAATTATGCTTTGTATCAGAGACTAGACTTGTTGTCTGATTCTTTGCATATCCTTATCTTCATTCTTCAGATACCACTTGTTATTTATTGAAACAACTTTGTTTGCAATATATGTTTCTTTTTCAGAAACGAGTTTAACGCTCAAGGTATCTGAGAATAGATATCTGTGGACACTTTCCTTGTCTTCAGATATGTATCTCATTTCTCAGATATCTCTTGTGACACAGTTTGTTTGAAACTGTTTGCGTCTACAAGATATCTGGCTAAGATATCTGAATAACAGATTTAGTAATCTTGTGCAGTTTTCTTCAAGTCTTCAATAGTTGTTGAGCTTTCTGCTTGGATGTCTTCTTCTTGGTCTTCTCTTCATAAAATAAAAATTACAATTTGAGACCTAACATCCTATACAAGATTAGCTAGACTATCATACTTAGTGGGTTTCCTCTTTTACAATGTTCAAGTGAACCAAGAGTACTAATCACCTTTCTGAGACTAAGATAAGTCATCATGTTGCTGAACAAAATCTAAACATATATTCTAACAAAATATCTAACATTTACCTCCTCCGAACCCTCCCTTATCCTTACAGAATGTGCTACACGCTCCTAGACTCGTTAAGAATTTAATTTACATGCAAAATTCTGGCCGATAATTACGTATGCATTGAATTCGATCCTAATGGGTTTTCTGTAAAGGATTTTCAAACAGGGATGGCAATCATGAGATGTAATAGCCGGGGAGACCTTTATCCTCTTACTACCACCAACTACTCCTTCCCCACGCCTTCAGCCTTCACGACTTTGGCATCTTCTCTTTGGCATGATCGTTTAGGACATCCGGGAAACTCTGTTTTAAGTTACCTACGACAGAATAATAGCATTCCTTCTGCTAAATTTAGTCTTTCCGGTATTTGTCGTTGTTGCATTCTTGGTAAACACATAAAGTTGCCTTTTGATGCTTCTATGTCTCAAACAATGTTACCTTTTGATATTATTCATAGTGACTTATGGACCTCTCCTGTGTTAAGCTCATTGGGTTATCGTTATTATGTTCTTTTCTTGGATGATTTCTCAAACTTTTTGTGGACTTTTCCCTTAGCTAGGAAATCAGATGTTTATGCAAAATTCTCTATCCTTCGTGTGCATATACTTAACCAATTTGAGAGACATATTAAGAATATCCTATGTGACAATGGGAGGGAATATGATAATGGCCAATTCAAGAGTTTTTGTGAAACTAATGGGATGTCTTTCCGTCTTTCATGCCCCCATACTTCTTCGCAAAACGGTAAAGCTGAAAGAAAAATCCGGCCTATCAATAATATCATTAGGACTTTACTCGTTCATGCCTCCACCTTTGATCTTTTTGGCATCATGCGTTAAGTATGGCAACTTATCTTCTTAACATTTTACCGAGCAAGATCCTAAACCATGCCTCTCCCCTTCAAATCCTGTATCAACGCAAACCATCATACTCCCATCTTCGGATCTTTGGGTGCTTATGTTATCCCCTAATACAATCCACTGCCATTCACAAGCTTCAACCTAGGTCTACACCTTGTGTGTTTTTGGGATATCCGGAGAACCATCGTGGATTCAAATGCTATGATTTATCGACTCATAAGATAACTATTTCTCGCCACGTTGTTTTTTATGAAAATAATTTCCCCTTCTCCTCCCAAATTAAACCGCAACCCTTGCCCTATGGTTCCCTAGACGATGGGATTACCCCGTTTGTGATACTGAAATTTGCCACGGTTACTAAACCGCCAACCCTAGCCGATTCAAGACCTTCCCGCTTTGACTGACTCGGACCGGCGGTCCACCATACGCCGGCCACCCCGGCTCGATCTTCTTCCACCCATTCCTCTCGATTGGGTCATATTACCCCCATACCTATCCAGCTTTCACCACAAAGTCCATCACCACAACCGGCCGCACCGGCCCCTCCTCCGGTCCAGCCAGCAATCGACCCACCGATTCGTTCCAGTCGCGCCCGCATTCCCAATCCCAAATTATATGGCCCGAATTTTGTAAATCTCGCCACTGTTTCGAAGTCACCTATACCTCGTAATCCGGTTTACGCTCTTAGGGACCCGAATTGGAAAATGGCTATGGAAGATGAATTTGATGCTCTTATTAAAAATAAGACATGGGATTTAGTACCCCGTCCACCTAATGTCAATGTTATTCGTTCTATGTGGATATTTGCTCATAAGGTGAAATCTAATGGTGAATTTGAGAGGCATAAAGCTCGTCTTGTAGGTGATGGTAAAACTTCAGCGGTGGGCATTGATTGTGGTGAGACGTTTAGTCCTGGTGAAACCATTACGATACGTCTGATTCTAAGTCTTTCTTTATCCGAGCAATGGCGATTCATCAATTGGATGTCAAAATGCCTTCTTACGGAGAACTTCGAGACTGTATATGCATCAACCTATGGGTTTTCGAGATCCGATTCATCCGGATTATGTTTGTCTATTTCGCAAATCATTGTATGGTCTTAAGCAGGCTCCCCGGGCATGGTACAAGCGATTTGCAGATTATGTCTCCTCTCTTGGTTTTGTGAACATCAAATGTGATACGTCTTTATTCATATACCGGCAGGGTTCAGATATGGCATACATATTACTATATGTTGATGACATTATTCTCACTGCTTCCTCCGACTCACTACGATGTTCTATTATGAATCTGCTTGCCTTGGAGTTTGCAATGAAAGATCTTGGTCCTTTGAATTATTTTCTCGGTATTGCGGTTACTCGTCATAAAGATGGTATGTTCTTATCACAGCGCAAGTATGCTGAGGAAATTATTGATCGAGCTGGCATGTCCTCATGTAAGCCCTCCTTGATGCCGGTTGACACGCAACCCAAGACGAGTAGTACCTCGGGTGCATTGTTTGCGGATCCGACTCATTATTGCCGTTTCGCAGGTGCTCTTCAGTATTTGACGTTTACCAGGCCCGATATCTCCTATGCCGTGCAACAAATTTGCTTGCACATGCACTCTCCTCGTGATATTCATATGCATGCTCTCAAACGCATACGTCGATATATTAAGGGCACCTTGGATTTTGGATTGCATTTGTATCCATCGGCGACTTCGGCTCTTGTCTCCTACACGGATGCCGATTGGGGAGGTTGTCGGGATACGCGTCATTCGACGTCTGGCTATTGTGTGTTCCTTTGTGATAACTTGATCTCGTGGTCCAGCAAACGTCAACCTACGATGTCTAGATCGATCTTTGAAATTTGAATATCGAGGCGTAGCAAATGTTGTTTCCGAGACGTGTTGGCTTTGCAACCTTCTGCTTGAGTTGCATAATCCGATTTCCAAGGCTACATTGGTGTATTGTGATAATGTTAGTGCAGTTTATCTGTCTGGCAATCCAGTTCAACATCAGTGCACAAAACATATTGAGATGGATATTCATTTTGTTCGAGAACATGTCGCACGCGGTCACATTCGGGTCTTACATGTTCCTTCTCGATATCAGATTGCAGATATATTTACCAAAGGACTGCCGAGAGTTTTGTTTGAAGATTTTCGACGATCTAAGTGTTAAATATAAACCTCCGCTTGCGGGGGTGTGATAAATTATGTAAATATTAGTTAGAATATTAAAGAATCTAGAATCTTAATCATAGTAGGTTTAGTATAGCTTAGTTAGAATAGCATTAGTCTAAAACTCTATATTGTACTCTTGTATTTATACCCCACGGTTATCAATGAATTCCTTACGGAAAACATTCTTTCACTCTAGGTATAAATTAAGACATTTGGGCAGAAAAATTGCATCCACGTTACGTTGTAAAATTAGAGCTAGGCCCATCATGACAAAAACAAAAACAATCACTTCAGAGAAATGTCCTACTATAAGGTTGGATGTTGGTCTTAATGGGTCTACCAAATTAAAACTGATTGCTACAATACAAATCAATTTACCAAGTTTCACAGTATGTTGTTTTGCATTTGGGAACATAACATCGTGACCTCTCAGTATATGCTTGCTTGTAACAAATTATTAATACGCAGTGAAAATGAATGATTTATTCCTTTTTGTTATCTACCGAAAGTAATTTAAAGGAGTAATATTTAAGGGAGCAAGTACAACTTAATTGCTAATGAGAAATTGAGACCTCTAACACCCTAATAACTACTAAGCATACCTCCAATTTACCTCCAAGTTACGTGCAAATTGGCATTAATTAGAGAAATCTTATAATTAAAGACGTTTTTCTGAATAACAGAAAATCACTAATATTAGTAATATAAATAAAATGAGTGTAACATACATTTGGGTGGAAGGGAAAACGATTATTCTATATATTATGAAAATCATGACTTATAGGAGAGTTTGACAATGCATTACAGGTAACCATTATAATGAAATTTCAACTCAGCATCTATTGCGTGAGATTTTGAGAAGAGTTCTCTTTGAAGAGCATGATAGTTTTACACCCTTCACCAACTGATAAAGGCTGGGAATGGGATTAGTGTGAAAAAAGATTAACTCCCAGAAATTAGGCTCAATTATTGTGCGAAAGGCCAATTTGACGCATCAATTTCGAAATAAAAAGTTCCAGTAAAACAAAAAAACAAAGTCAACTACAGTGTAGATATAAGCTTAACTGTATCTATAATACTGAGAAATACAACTTAGATGTATTAATAATGTGAAAAAATACAGTGCTAGTTGTGTTTATAACATGACAAAATACAGTAAAATGGATGAATAGTTTGATATGGTGATATGAAAATATTATAGTGATACATAGAATCACCAGGCATTTTGGACATGACACGGCATTTTTTGGCATAAAAGTGTCTGGCTATGTACCGATTTGTTAATCTCCCTATTATTTTACAGGCCCGGTAAAATGTGGCCCAATTTGGTCTGCTGCTTTTTGCTAGTGGATGGATGGCAAATTCTATAGTTGGGTTGGGGTTGACTAAGTTCCTTCCAATTTGAGGGTGTCTGTGATTATTCTTAAAGTTTAACCAAGCCTTATGGCGGTAGGCCAAATCATTAACCGCGGCGGGTGAGATTTTCTCTCAACCGCCGCTGGTCGGTTGACTACTTGAGGCGGGCGGATTGGCGGTTTAACGCATCAAAACAAGAACATATATGACGCGTTAAAGAAAGAGACATTAGACTCTATAAATAAATGACCCACATGAAAGAAACATCAACACAATTCTAAACTTTAATACAAGTAGTCTAAGTACATAAATTGAAAAGTTGGAGCGTGGTGGAGTTGGGTCAGACGGCATAGAGGAGAAGAGAAGACCTAAATGGAAAGTTGAAAACTGGAAAGAAATTAAGTGAAACCTAGTGGAGTAATGGAGTTGGGTTTTGTTAGTTTATCTATTAATCTATTATATTTATAAAAAAAAATACATACTATATCATATCCAGCGGGCGGGTTGGCGGTTGACAACCGTCCAACCGCCACCCGCCCGCCTAAAGGCCGGTGGCAAATTTTTAAGCTAGGCGATTTTAGCACTTATTAGTCGATGGCGGGTAGTTGGCGGGCGAAATGGCGGGCGGGGCGGTCAGTTATTTTTTATGTACACCCCTACTTCCAGCCAACATTCATAGGAGTTCATCCCATTTTTCTTTGGGAAAAAAGAGGGAAAATTCTAGCCAAAGACCCATACTCGATCATTCGCGCAACTGTGTAAGCTGAAGCCTCAAAATGGTAGAAATTTTGGCCCATAATTAGGCCCTTAATTTGTTGCCCAAATTCTTGCCGTTAACTCAAAGCCCCATTATAGAACGTATGGGCTCAGTTATGGGCCGTAGGCATTCCCTTTTATCGGCAATGATAATATGAAGGGTTGTTTTCTTCTTGTATTCTTCAACAGAGCGATTCTTCAGGTTTCTCCTCCACGTCCACCACTAACCGGTAAGTCCCTCTAACTCAGATTTCTGCACCATGATGATATTACTAGTATTATGCGCGAGTTCTTCAAACACTGTTTTAACTAATCACCCTCACCGGTACTATCTAAAATCTTACCCTAATTGATTATGCACATTTAGTTTCGGGGAGCCCTATTTGATTGGGTGCGAAATCACATCATGAAGACTTGGAACTTTTGCACCTTTTAAGTACAACTGCATCTGATATCGTTTGACTACCTTACAAAACTTGCAAGTAGGAAAGATGGGGCACGAGATAGATGCGGAATCTAGTTTTTTAAGTTTGACCTAATCTCAATTTCGGATATACTATTTCATCAATCTATTTATACATTTTGCATGCACGTTAACAGAACTATGTATTAGTGTTAGTGGCTCATGGCACGACCTAGGTTAACACAATTTAGTAGTACAAGTAGTATCGCATGTACACCACAATAGCTTTTTTTTTTAGATGGTAGGGGTTCAATGGTAATTAACCAAACATCATTTATACAATATGTGAGGTTACATTACATATATGCGGGAGGTTGAACCTCGCAATATGGAATGGTGTACTAGTCGTTACACTCTAATCAACCAATAAACCCCGCAACATATATGTTACCTGCATGCTATGTGGAAAGGTCTTCGTGAGAGCTCTTAAAATCTACAGAACCCAAGACAATACTCAAACTCCCTGAAATTCAGCAAATACAGTTCTAGTACAGCTAAAAGCAGACTCAAAGGGACAAAAGGAAGTTCAAATTATTAGAGCCCATTAAATGAAATCAGCAAGTTTAATGAACACTAAGCCAAGTCCATATCAAACATTACTGCACACCAATAATATGCCAGGCTATGTGCATTAGAGCACTTGAGTTGATTGTACCATAAGATGGAGACCTGACAGGTAAGGATAAGAATATAACCAATACCCACTATCCATATAACATTGACAAATCACATACTATAGAACAAGCATGTATATAGTAGTAGCTTTATAGGTAAAACCTTTTGTCACTACCCCAAACATGAAACTTTCTGGAAATTCAACCTAAAAGAAAGGTGAATGCTTCCACCACATTTGTCCGAACTGGAGGACCGAATAGAATAGATCAAGAACGAACCACACAACTGTACTCCGTGAGAGCATGGTGCAGGAACCACAAAATAGATGCTACAGGTAACTTTAAATTAGCAGAAGCAACCACAAGAATAAGGAACAGATCAAATTGGCATATCCTAAAACTGGAATCAACCTGAAACTCATCACAGGAAATATATGTTCATTGGAGCACTATCCGCACTGAAGAATCATATACCCCAAAAACTAACTATAAGCATAGATGCTATCCCACATTAAAAAAAAAAAAAATGGGTGAGGCGATCAGCTGAGATCTCGTTAAGTATTTTGCTTTTATGACATCTAGTGAATTGCATCCTTCTATAATTGCTCGAGTTCCTGTCACGTGCGATTTGCGATGTACATTTACATATTGCATGCTTAAACTAGTCAAGACTATGAAATGCATATGCAAATAGCATGGACCACTAATACTATGGAGATAAATGGGTGAGAAACTGAGTAACTCAGTCAGAATCAATTAAAGAATAACAGTACAAGAAGTACATTGAGAAAGAAATGAGCAAAGGACTATTTATAGTTTCATAGATTACAAGAATGAACCAGGTCACTACAACAGGTCAAGTCCACCAATAAAAAAAAAACTATAGAACATTATTTCTCCTTTCAAGATGACACCATGAAGATCATGGATCAGCAAAAATTTAGAGCAGTAAATGTACGTCTTTGTTCAAGAAAAGCTTATGAAACCACTAACACATCCCAACATTCCTTCGAGTTATTCCATCTATTTGTCTGCGATGCAAAGCAACGCCAACTTTGAGAAACTCTCATGTTACTTGACTGGGAGAAGGCCATCCAACGAAAGAAATGTTTGATCTTTTTTTCAAAAGAAAAATTAACTCGGGATTAACTTGAAGAAAAACATCCAAATGAAACTTGAGTGAAATCTGAAATAATCATCTCTATCCTTCTCCCAATCGAAATGAAAAAGAGAAAATAAAATTTCAGATAAATTAAATTACCATTAGCAAGAACTCCGTCTGAAGGCTGGAACATGTAAATTTCAGCATCCCATGACGGCACAGTTATAAACAAAACTGCAAGATCTTTTCCGGCCAAGCAATTCCCACTGAGGCGGGCCTTCACTTGGAACCCATGCATTGATCTCAATAAAACCCTCGCCAGAATTTCTTGGTCCTCCAATCACAATGAGGCGATCACCACAAGCCCTGAATGCTAAACCCCAGCCATACATAGAATCAGCACGTTCCGGCAATCTCCCAATCGTAATCCAAGACCTGTTAGTCTTGTCATACTTCCTCACCTCCATGTCAGCATGATCAGCAGCATATAATTCGTTATTTACAACAGCAATCAATGGTGGGGCTTCTGATGTGGCAGGGGCTTCGTTATCCCGCACACCCATACGCACTGGGGACATATTAGGAATATCTGTCCAAGTTCTAGTTTCCAAATTATACTCTTCTCCACATGTCAGGAGTTTTGATTCAGCACCTCCAATTCCACCAATCACATAGTACTTCCCGTCCATGAATACCCCCGAACACATTTTCCTTGGTTTCTTCATGGTTGGAAGTGTCATCCACTTTCCTGTTTCAGAATTATACATTTCGGCTGAATCAAGAATATTGCCGCTTGAGTCACAACCACCTGCTAAAATCGCGATCTCCCCGAGGCTTGCGGATCCAAACAAGCAACGAGGTGCGTTCATACTCATCCCACTAGTCCACGTGTTTGTCAACAAACTGTAACGATAAATCACGTAAGACATCATTTCCCTACCAAAAAGTAGAAGTTCTGTTCCAACAGCCAAAGATTCCTTATCCCCGAAGACAAAACATTCATTAGGATCCAATCTCGGTAAATGCATCCAACGGCGCCGTATCGGGTCAAAGGCTTCCCATTCTAGCAGCTGGCAGGAGAAATAAACCCAATGTTCGACAACACCGTTTTGCCTCCTTAACCTATATAGCTCACCGCTTCTGATAAGAGAGCGGAAACTATGGTTAAGAGATGCAATCGAACCGTAATCCGCTCTGGAGCTCCGAATGAGACAGCTAATGGAGTTGTCACGACCTATAGCTCCAATTAATGAACTAGAATCGGAATGATCACCTGCATGGCTTGATTGATCAGATTGTTCGTAAACAGACATTAAAATCCCACCAATTGATGGCCCGGCCGGTATCTGATCAGCGAATCGCTTGGATACCTTCCTGATAAGAGTTTCCTCCTCCCCTTTCGACTCCAGTGGCCGCTTGGTTTGCTGAATTTCAACCTTTTCCAGCCGAAAGTTCATATGCCAGTTGCCTTCCCGTTCACAAGTCCTTAAATAGTCCCTCGACACCAAACAAGCCCGGTCTTCAAACATGTCGTCTGGATCCAAAACGGAAAGAAGACCGCTGTTTCTGTCTAAGACTATTTAAATCTCTCTAGCACAAATCCTCTACCGCCCAGCAGACTAGACAAAAATCAACAAACATAAGCTTGAATCCGGAAATCACCAAAGAACAATCTCTTTCTATAGATACGAAATGGAGAAGCAACCATAAACCATCACAGTCAAACTTTCCGTTCAAGTAATAAATACAAGTATCAGATAGAAACAGAGAATTAATTCAAGCGATTCAAACGGAATTAAACAGCACATTCAGTATCCACAAAAATCCAATCTTTCAAGTCAATCGAAATGCATAAATTAGCTAAATACTGCATCATCAGATCTCTGAATTCAGATCAAACAAATTCTCACAAAAACCATGAATCAGAACAAAAGCTCAAATCTTGCATTACCTTACCTGACGCAACAATCGATTACTCGGATTAGATCTATCCAATACAAATCCAGATAGAAGAATAAAACCAGGGACTTGAAAATACAACAATTACAGCTCCAATTGACTAAACATTGAGCTGATAACGAATCAAAAACATTCAGCTGAACAACAAAAATTGACAAAGAAAATGAAATGAATTGCTAAAAGCAAGAAAACTTACAAATTGTATTGGATAAGAAGAAAGGCAAGGTAGAGTTGAGTGATTTATCTGCAAAAACAACAATCCTTTCTTTCTTTCTTTCTTTCTTTCTTTCTTTCTCTGCCCTTTAAAGATTTATATGCATGTATGTAACCTGTATCTTTTCCCTTGTTTCTTTTCTCCTTTGTTTTTTTCTTTATCTATCTGTAACTCTTTTTTGGGTAACTATTTTTATTTAGTGAGTGTGTGTGATTTCCTATTTGGCCATGGGATTGAGAAGGAGGAAGGTTGGAGTTTTAGTTCTTGGAATAGAAATGAGAAATCCTTTGGATTCGCTCTGCAAATCAAAGCAAAGGCTTGGGGCTTTGGCTCTGCCTTTAGAGGACCCTCTTTATCTCTCTCTCCTTGTCTATTTATATTTTTCTCTTTTTCTAGAGAGAGAAATTAATTCTTCTTTTTGCAATCTGCACTAACCGGCTAAATTTTATGATGCTCTTTTTCTTCATTATTTTATAACATAATAAATAAATAAATCTGTTGATTTTAATATAATCCACCATATGAATAAAGGACGCAAGAAGCATTTGTGGTAGCTTTCTGTTCTTTGATGTGATAAATGATTTTGAAACTCATTTTAAATTATTACAGCTACTTTTGTTTTTGGATATTTGCTCCAGCTCCCTTTTTCCTTATTATTTTTTATTGTAATTATTAAAACAAGACATTTATAGCAACTGAGCTAGATTTGTCTTCTCCCATTTCATTTAGGTTTCCTTTGCTGTAAGGAAAATATAAATGGCAGGAGTACTAAAAAAAATTTTAAATCCAGATTTTCTTAGAAATGTTTTCGTTGTAAAGTAATATAATTAGACTCGCTTGCAATTTAATCAAACACACTTCCACCCACTTTCAATTTAGTCAAAAACACTTGGATGCACTTTCAAATTTTTACAAACCAACTTAAAACCCTTTTTCTTTTCTTGAAGCATAAATATTTTTATTTGAATTTCATAACCATCGTGATTTAATTTTACATTCGTGTCACGTTCAGAATTGAGTCTCATACGCATTGTTGAGTTCATTTTCGATAACATTTTGTTCATCCCTAACTAATGTTTAGAATGTTATTCTGAATCCCAAAATATATATAAAGTCTAGTACGGCTCTCCCACCTCCACAATCAATAGTGACATAGGTTTAATGAACATTTGTGGAACCTTATTTTGTCTATCTATATCATGAATTAATAGTTAAATATTAACTAAATTCAGTTAATATCGAAATAAATAGTCGACGAGAGTTGTATCCTTACATTTTGATCGCTATCATGTTTTCCTTTTCTTCTCAGACTGCAACTTTCAAGTCATGAAATTGTGTTTAACACGAGGTGAAGTAGTTATTAACCGACATAAGAATTTATAGAATGCCTTGGTCTTACATATATTTTCTAATTTCCATGAAATTATTTTCCACCTAGCATTGAGAACAAATTATTTTCCTCATTTTCTTTCTTTTATTTTAGCATGGACTAATACATGACCGGTAAGATTTGAGATGTTGTAGTTTTATATTAACTTTTAATCAGTTTATATTGGTTGGTATAATAGTTGGTAGTTTTCTCAACAACATAATTAAAAAATAAAAATGAAAAAATAAAATGAAACAACAACAACAACTTGGTCAATATTTATCTTGTGTTTACAAATGCTTTAAAAAAGTGCTTTCATGATTTTGAAGCAATAAAAATAGTTTTTTAGTGTTTTTATATTACAACTTATACTGTAACTTTTTTGGAAAAAAATTAGCTAAAAGCGGAGAAGCAACTACCGCTTTCTAGCTAACTTTAAACAAGTAGTAGCTTTTTTTTAATTAAAAACAACTAATTAAATTAATTTTTGCAAACACTAAAACTTCTGCTTTTACATTTTTAAGCTGCTTTTTATATGATATATCAAACAATACTGACTTTTCCTTAAAATTAACTTTAATCAACTTTTAGTAGAAGCATACAAAAAAGCACGAGTAAAACCATTTGTTAACACACACTTAGAATTATCAATTTAACCATTTTCACCAAATATAGTAACAATACCGGATCTCAATCTATAAGAGGGGGAGAATACATTACAGCAATAGTAATAGGACATTGTTTTCCTCATATTTGTAAGTAAATCCAACATTCAAAACATGGCTTCAATGAGGATAAATATGGTGTCGAAATTTTATCCAAGTGAAATTAAGGACCTTGCACTCGAAGGATTCCACAACTAGTAGGCTAGGTAGTCAAAGCTACGTAAGATTTGGTAAGTTAATGCTGATCTATCTATCAATTGAATTGTATTGTATTGTTGTCATAAATTGTTACGTCTCCGTAGGAATATAAGTTTGACCATTGAAATCTAATAATCTACAGCAATATCGCGTCTATCTTCAAGGATACAAATCCATTACGTTATTTATCATCTCAACAGGTTGTCAAAAGTTGATCGAATTAAAGCACAATGATATGTATTAGACGTGTTCAGTCAACACTATGACTTCTCTCAACTTGCTCTCTTGCTTTGGTGAGTTGGTTGACTTACTTGTGCGCAAAATTTTGTATTTAAACTCATTCAGACGAATTACTCCAATTTCAAGCTAATTCCAACTTTATTCGTGCACAAATGTTTTTTGAACTTTGCTTATACAGAAAACTCTGCGCAAAATTGGTGGGTGATTCGTTGTTAACCGAACTATCAGGGTCAATCGAATTTAACTTAACTTGGGTAAACTCCACAATACCCCCTCCAATTATACTAAACATACACAAGACACCCTTACTTATCAAAATTGCACCAAATCCCCCAAACATAAATAATATTGCATGAAGCACGCTCAATTATTTTGATCATACCTAATCCCCTCTGAAACACTATCAATTAGCACAAATCGCCCTAAATCACATGTTAATAAATATAATGGAAAAAACTCCAATTGTTAAATGTGCACTTGACACGTGGAAAAATGAGACTGGACAATTCATGCTCGTAGAGTTACAAAGTTACCAATAATTTTTATTAAATTTATAAGGAAAATCTTTTTGAAAGAAAAGCTTAAAACATTAGAAAATTATTAAAGGAATTAAACAAGGATACTAAGGTCTCGATTTTCTGAGGACCACTAGGATTGCTAGAGAACAGTGACCATCTAGTTTTTTTTTTTTTTTTTTTTTTTTGTTAAAAATTAGGGGTATGTTTGTAAATTTACAGGTATAAATGTTTGTGTAATCTTTCTCCCAATAGAGAAAATAAAATTACCATCAGCAAGAACTCCATCTGAAGGACCCTCTAGAATTCAGCATCACATGACTACAGTTATAAACAAAACTGAAAGATCTTTTCCGGCCAAGCAATTCCCATTGAGGTCGGCCTTGACTTGGAACCCATGCATTGATCTCAATAAAACCCTCAGCGGAATTTTCTTGGTCCTGCGATCACAGTGAGGCGAGCACCACAAGTCCAAATGCAAAACCCCAACCATACATAGAATAATCACGTTCGGACAGTCTCACAATCGTAATCCAAGACCTATTAGTCGTGTCATACTTCCTCACCTCCATGTCAGCATGATCCGAACCATATAATTTGTTATTTACAACAATAATCAATGGTGGGGCTTCTGATGTGGCAGGGGTTTCGTTATCCCGCGCACTTATACGTACTGGGGACATATTAGGAATATCTGTCCAAAGTTGTAGTTTTCAAATTGTACTCTTCTCCCCATGCCAGGAGACGGAACCAGGATGGGGGAACGCCCCTCTGTACACCCTCTTGGTTCCATCCATGTGAACGTACATATTGTTCATGATCCCATGGACTATTGATGCACGTTTGTCTCGATTTGTAGCTATGCCTCGAACTCGTCCTTGAGGAGGGTTAGTCACCTTTGAGGCTAATGAAGTAACCTCGGAGATGAGGGTTATCCATATCGAGGTGACATATTCTTAGAGGGTCCGAGTTTGGTGGTTGGGCTGCGGTACCTTAACCTGATCTTAACACATGGATTTGGACAATAGCCAGTATGTAGTATATATGATCGTAATAGTATATGTCCTGAGATAACTTTAATATAGACCAATAAAAACGAATAAACATTTGAATATGTTTTTACCTCCAGAATTTTACTCAAGGATATGGATGTTGACCTAAACACAAAAAATGTAATTTGTTATGAAACTAATCGCTCCAGTGTTTTGTGCAAAATCATCCATAATATTCAATGTCAACACATCAAATTTTTAATGTTGAGAAACGGTTTTTACTTAGTACATGAACACTGTAATGAAAACTATCACCCTGTCTCCTTTAAAAATAAAAATAAAAATAAAAATAAAAACCCGTTTAGCACAAGTTTTTTGTGATTATAATTATGAAGAAAAAGGCTATGAGTTGTGATGAGATTTTAAAGTGGGTGGTTTGCTTTCACCGCAGAAAATAGTCGTCACATCATCTTCTGCCTAACTATATTAATTTTCTCGAACACCTTTTCTCGTCATCTTTTGTTATGTTGATTATTAATCACACCAAAAGTTGCCGTTGGCCAAGACTACTTCAAGCCTTTGGCCGATTAATGCTCTTATCTTATGATTAGTCAACATGAGAGGCTTAGAATTGGATACTCATATAATAAGCACGAGGATATATATATAATCTAACACACAAAGCTTGGAATCTCAAAGTTTAACATCAAAAAATAAATACACTTAAGATGCATGTTCGCTTAGACTATGATATTACAAATCCGCAATTTAATTTGTTACTTAAGATGCCCTATGATTGTCTTTTAGCAAAAGTGCCATTTAGTTGAAGACAGAATTATAATCAAAAAAAGGCCCACATCCGAATAACACCCATATCAAAATAGATCTGATTTGAAACAATCTGAAATATTATAATCCGAATAACGTCCGAATTTAAAACTATCCGACCCAAAATGATCCGATCCGAAGCATTATATTAATTGAAAATGACCCGAATCCAAACAAGATCCGATCCTATCCGAAATTGATCTGAAACAAATCATAGATCCAAACAATCTGATACGAACGGACCCGAACCCAATCCGAAAATGACCCAAATGCCAGGTCCCTTCTCGTTGGCCAAATATGGTATATTCTCTTTTCCATGGATACAGTCTAGTAAAACGTCTGATTTTACTACACAATATGAAAGACCACATTAGACTAATATAATCTATGTGAGATGTCAAACACTTAATTGGAGAAGATGGAGAAGTGAAATTTTTCTTTATGTTGAATTGATTTTTTTGGTGTTGAACTCGAACTTTGAATTTAATTAGTGAAGATATATTGATTTGTTTATGATGAATTGGTTTTGGTTGGTTGAATTAGGGCTTGGAATTCAATTAGAGAAGACGGATTGGTTTTTGTAATTAAAGTCTAATTTACATATATATTACAAATGTGTTCAATTTAACTTAAATTAAATACTCAATTGTACAACTTCGATATTTGTTAATTGTACACAATTGCTCGACAACTCGTATAATTGTCCACTTATACATATACTGTAATAATTGTAACTTTTTTCATTAGACAAATATCACAATATAATTATTTGTGGAATCTAAGAAATAATTTGACGGAGAATCCCTTTACAGAAAAAATTAAGGGAGTGTTTGGTTCCAGATTGGAATTGAGATAACTCAATTCCAGTTGGATTTTTGTGTACAAAAACTACACAAAAACTCAATTGGAATTGAGATATCTCATTTCGAATTTGGAACCAAACATTCCGTAAAACTCGTGAAACATGCATGAGTACATGTATAGAACAGTTTGTTCAAGCATGTAACAAGAAACTCTACCTTGAGCCATATATCCAAAAGACCAGCCACATCTGGCATTGTGTTAGCTAGGCACTCCAGTCTTTATCAACGTTCTAGCCAGGCCAAAATCATCAATATATGAGAAATGTTGATCTAGCAAAATGTTGTTGATATTCGCATTGTGATAGAATAATGAGTGGTGAACACTCGTGGTACATACATCAGAAAGCTTGAGAGCTCAAATTGTAATACTAATCCAACACCAAAGTAACTCCAGCAAGCAGTTCTTTCTCGAGTGTCTGGTCTAAGTTAAATCAGATCGAAATTTAAGCTACATATTTTCCGCGTACGTTTATAGGAACATGATGGACTCTCCGGAATCTCCGCTTCCTATCAAATTGGGCTCAACACATCTGATTCTGTGAAAATTTGTCTCTGGAATGAAGTTTCAATTTTGAGTCCATGACATGCTTACTGCTCCAGCATTTTCTGTCCACATGAACCTAATACAGGAAATAAATGGGAGTAGCATAGTTGAATGTCACCATGATCCACGATCAGAGATCTAGCTAGACGGACAATTTCATTACTACCAAAGTATTATTTTCTCCACCAATATATTTCACGAAACGAATTGTTCGATGTAACCACCATTTGGTGGACTTAGGTAATGAAGAAGTTAAACACCATGCAGCACAATTTGGATGAACATATAAACAACTGATCCACAATGCTAGAAAATATTGAAATGTATTTATTTCTCCATGAACAGGGCCGTCTCGGAGATTTCAGGGGACATGTACCACAGTTTAAACTAGGCCCCGAATAATAGTTTATATTCTTTTTTTTTATAATGGAAATAAAACACAATATTTAAAAATGTGAAAATGAATATTGTTACTAGTATATATATTTATATAATAAAAAATAAATAATCATATTTGTAAATATTATATTAAAAACATATAAGTAAAATAATATACTTAAAATTTTGAAGAAATAAAACAATTTAAACATGAGTCACACATTGAAACTATCTCCACCGCAGAATAATATAACAAAAAAAGCACATTATTGGTCTAAAAAATATGGTGTTCCAAAAATATAAATACAAAACGTAGAAAAATATTTTTTAAAGATTTATTTAATTTGCATAACATTATTATAAAAAGTACATTATTGGTCTAAAAAATATGGTGTTCCAAAAATATAAATACCAACCGAAGAAACATATTTTTTAAAGAGTTATTTAATTTGCATAACATTATTATAAAAAGATACATCTAACATGTGAAACGAAAAAGTAAAGGAGTTAACAATGAAGAATAAAATTTTGAAAAGAAACAGAAAGAAGTAAAGGGAAAAGAAAAAACAATATTAATGAATAGTATCCAACAAGTCTCGAAACTGTAACATTTATATGAAAGTCATTAACCAAAACATATAACCACTAGGCCACACTATCAATATTATATTAATTAACGTCCAATACATATCAATATACTACTGTACAGAAAAAATATGAGCCCCTAACTTGGTGGGCTCTGTGCGGACGGGCTCCCCGCACGGGGTCTTAGCCGGGTCTGCCCATGAATACATTGCAATAAGTTCATTTCCTCGCTACTTGTCATATCTCTATATTTTCAGCCTAACAAAGAAGCTCAGATAAACATATGCAAATTGATCATTCATATATTGGTTCTAGATCAACAATGGCTCAATCTCAATCACGTTGCCTCACTATTTAACACCCTTTGGAACAACCTTTCGGTGAAATTGTTAACCTTCGGACTCTCCCGCTTCTAAATTTTGTGAGCATGTTGCAGTGTTCTATTCCCTGTAAACAACATATCAAGTGCTATTCTCATCGGCGTTGTCAACGGTAGGTGGTCGAATTAGCAATCTGACTAAATCCTACACCTTTTCTCCTTGACAGGGCCACGTAAAGTTGTCCACGTGAGAAAATCAATTTTGGTAGATATATCAACTTGTTCTGGTGTCTGTCCCTGGGCCTTATTAATAGTCATAGGGAATCACTACATCATGCACACAAAATTTAGAAGCGGGAGAGTTGGGAGTTTATCAATTTCACTGAAAGGTTATTCCAAGAAAAAGTTGCATATACTGTTACAGCGAACAATTCGTTTCGTGAAATGTATTAGTGGAGAAAATAATACTTGGGCTTGGTAGTTTTGCTTAGATTTCGGGTCATTTCTCTTAACTGATCAACTGATTTGTGACACCTAATGTTGGCTTATTATATTACTATTTAATGGCCCGTCGATACTCGACGGGTATGGTGAAAAATAAATCATAGTGTCTACGTGGAACTCCACAATTACAATAACACTTTCAATTTGCAAGCATCTAAAAACTTAGAGTCGATGAGAATTTATTACTAATTAAAATCATCAAAAGATCATACAAAAACAACTCATACATGTGACTGTTGGAAAAAAAAATAATTTTAATGAAAATTGATACTCTTGATATAGATGTAATATACTTATAAGTCTCTTTTATATAATAGTGATAAACTTGTTAAACACTTATTTACGCAACATGTTGATAATTATATCATATGCATTCTCATATAGGCCTCTGTAAAATGGGTAGCAACTAATACAAAGCTAACTTAAACACGTTAAAACCCGACACTTATCTAAGTATGGGTCACCTGAAACCCAACCCACAAACAACCCCCCCCCCCCCCCCCCCAAAATCTTTTTTTTTTTTTTTTGCAAAAAAACATGTGGAATTTTTGTGACACAAAACATTTTCGCCCCGGGTGGGTGGGTGCTACCCAAAATTTTCGCCTTGGGGTACCCCTCCCCCGCCCCCCGGCGGCCAAAACATCAATTTACAAAAACGGGTTCTAGGTCTTCCAGATTTTAACGGATTTATCACTTGTTAACAATTACAGGTCGGTTACCGGTCCTGTAACCAATTTAAAATTAGTGGATTCCCATATGAGGATAATTAATGAGTCAGTTACTACATATATATTACTCCCATTTTCTACACAAATCAATACATACATAACATTTCTATTGGTGACCATGAATAGAGAAACATTAACTTATTGTAGTCTAATATTGGTGTGAAGATGTACATTCTGGCGTGAGAAATAGATTCTCCCTAACTTTTGATTATCGCCATGGCAAAGTAAATTGATATAGGGGACTATCTCTTATTGAGGTTGAGAGGCGAGTTTGATTTGTATGATGGCTTATCATCACCTTAAGAATGATATACTTTTGTCCTGCATTTATTCATACATCACTTTTGCCTCGATTATATGCTTCCCAAGAGTAGTAACTCATAGTCCCGTGACACTGCACAACTTTAAAGCCTACTCAATGTCCTCAGAAGCATGACCATATATCCAACTTTTAGCACAACCTATGATTAGTCGCACATGAACAATTAATCATATTAAGGAATTCGATTGAGAAGACAACTTCCAATATAGTCTTTTAAACGGGCCAGGTTCTATCCAACCCCATGCAAACCCGCATAATACTCATTCTAAATAATGGCGTTCGAGTCCGGATCAGATATACACCCAAACATGTTCCATACCCGTGAAACACGACCCCAACCTAACACGATCTCCCAACCCGATAACCCCCCTCCGCAACATAGTTTACGATTATGTTTATGAAGCAATCACAAAATTTAGTAGTGGGGTCGTTTGGACCCACCAATTCATAAACATGTGAAAAAATTATATTAATTTTTTTGGGACTGGAAGGGACGCGCCTACCTGCAAACAAATATCACTAAAACTTTTAAGAAATTGTGTTAGTGAAATAATAATATTTTTTTGGGATGGAGCACCCAAACCGCCCAAAAAATAATCACATGAACGTTTGAAAAATGATTTCAGTAAAATACAAATTTATATATTTTGGGTTTATACCAAACTCACCGTAACATGTGAAATGATGATTTTTTGTGGGGTTCCCTAGGTAGGATTGTTGGACAACGATCGAGTTTTGCAATTTTTTATTCATTTTTATTTAGTTTCAGGGGGTTCATTTTTCTAAACTCATACAGGTTAATGCTTAACCTCTTAGGATTGGGTACATGTTGATGACCCTTATGATATTTATCGGGTTCCACGGGTGTTAAACGGGTTGGGTCATTGGACATTACATGTGTAACATATTCCAATCCACTAAAAACATCATCCAATTTGTTTATGCTATCTATATTTAAGCACTTGACAAAGTCTCCAAGCACTAATGAGATATCATATTGATTGATCTCATTCTTACTTATTCTTTCTACACTAAAGTACTTGACACATGCACCGGACATGCTCGACATAATATATTCAATGATCTCATCGAAGATGTCAAATATATGGGTTGTCTTACCCAGACACAAATCTTAGTAGGACGATGTAAGTCCGCCTTTCTTACTTTCTCACCCTCTGGTAAAATACCCACTATGTGAAATGATCCCAATAATGAAATGAATTATGCAATGTAAGTTATATGGAAACAATTCCATCCAAATAAAAAGATGTCAGACTTTTTCATTTTTTCCCAAACATTTATATCAAGTTGGATATTTTTGCAAATAAAAGGAGGTTAAAATTTTATATTTAGAACTTGGAGAGACAATTTTGCAAATAAAAATTTTAAAGGCTTGCTTGGGTGTTTTTCTTTTGCTGAAAAAAATCTAAAGTCAACAAAAATTGAATTCTAGGGGTTGTTGTTATTGTTTTCATATGTGGGGAGATGTAATTAGAAAACTTAATAGGGGTTGTCAGAGTAATGCGCCCTATAATTAAGACTCGGGTTTGTTCTGTACCCATTAATGCAAGAGACCTAACATAAGATAAATAAACCTAAAACCAGATCATACCCGAACTCGTTTAGAACCTTCCATGAAACAACTGGTGAATTAATGTACTTCACCAGTCACATAACAAATGTATATTTGACTTTTGAGTAATTTCTGAGTTAGACAAAAATTATTCTTGAGTTAGACCGAAAAATATTTTATGAAAGTACACTACACTTACCAAACATTCTTAATATCACTTCATTATTATTTTTGTCCGATGTAATTTAAGAGCAATTTATATTCGAGTTCGACCTTAAAGGTAATTTAAAAGTAAATTATACTAACATTTATATGAAGACAAAATGAAGGACTACATTTTAGAATTTATCGAACGAATTGGCATGTACCATGGACACATGAATTAAGGCGAATTATGATTGTTAGGGTAAACATTACACCCATAAAAGTCACACTTGCCATTTCAATTAGCTTCACATCATTCCCAAAGTAGCGCGGCCCAGCCCAGATTCATCTCTACTTTTTTCAATCAGATAATTTTTACTAAAATTACCAAGTAAATTCTTAACTTCTTTCCTACTGAAATTATACAAATGTCAAAGTACTTTCCAATTCTCATATGGTAAGAAAAGCGAAAGCCCACATCCTTTTCATAGTCTGATTATCTTACCTAAGGTATGAAATCGGACTAAAGAAAGATCTAATGCATATTCATTTATGAAGCTTAGCGAATATCGAGCTTATTCGGATTGTAAAAATCTATATGATATGATGATGATTAATTCTATATCGTACTCCCTCCGTCCCAGACCAAATGTCTCATTTTGACTTTTTGCAGTCAACATTATTCAACTTTGACTACGATTTAATCTTAAACCGTAAATATAAAATGTTCAATTAAATTATATAATTAAAATTTTGGAAGTAAAGTTTCATTATATAATTTAATTGAATATTTTACATTTACGGTTTAAAATTTAATCATAGTCAAAGTTGAAAAATATTTGCATCAAAATAATTGATCAATTTATAAAGTACTATTCATAAGGATTTATGGATCTTAATTATGATAAAACAATCACTTCCAAAATTTTCTATGATTTGAATTGTATTACTCCCTCCGTCCCACAGAACTTCATATATTTGTGATTTGTAGTCGTCTTATAGAACTTCATATATCACTATAAAAGAAAGCTATCCCACAAACAAATAATAAAAATCTCAACTTTACATACAAATCATACATTTTTGCCAATAAAAGTATACATTTTCCCACATTTTAAATATTTTATCATGACTTTAACTTTCACATAAAACTACGCGCCAACACTAATGTATGAAGTTCTCCGGAACGGATGGAGTAGCATACTGAAATTTCTTTTTTTTTTTTTTTTTTGAAGAAGGTAAAATATTATTAATCTTCAAAGAAAGTGAACACCAGAGGTATTCAAATTACAATGCTAAATCGATACATACATGAACCAAACGACCCAGTGCGAGAGCCAAAGACAACACAAACTACCAAGTTTTCTAACAGAGATCAAAAGCCTTGTTTCTAACAAACAACACAAACATACTGAAATTTCTAGTACCTTGTTTCTTTTTCCACACTACTTTCGATTTGAATTGATCTTGAAGCTTAACGATATTTACATTTCTAAAACTTCGAGTACCTTTTTTATGGTGCAATATTACATACTCCCCTCCGTTTCTGTAAAAGTGAAACAATTTTCCGTTTTGGGCGTTTCACTAAATGTGTTACATTTCCTTTTATGGAAATTACTTCTATAATACAATTCATTTTTAAGCATACATTTTTGGGCCCACGTGTACTTTTCAACTGAATTAATATCTCAAACTGATTCTTAACCACATACTTTTTGGGATCACATTTTTTCTTAAAAATTGTGCAAATCAAAATTGTTTCACTTTTACAGATACGGAGGGAGTATAAGATATTGATAAATGGGAATTTAAAATAAAAGTTAGGTATTATGAATGGATACTACAAATTTGAGTGAAAGAATTGACTACTGTTAGAATAATTTAAACAAATATAGATCCTCATAAATAATTGTCAGCTTTAAGACCTGGAAACTAAGCGAGTCATTAGCCATGGAATTTCGAATACCTTA
Source organism: Plantago major (assembly GCA_026545765.1). NCBI lineage: Eukaryota > Viridiplantae > Streptophyta > Magnoliopsida > Lamiales > Plantaginaceae > Plantago > Plantago major. Next base: position 27,122,794 of record CM048839.1, on the reverse strand, counting down.
CTTAATACTATATAAGAATTATTGTAATTTACTAATCGTGGAATGTTTATTTCCATGTTTAAGACCAAAATGAATAAACAGACGAATGATTTACTACTTACCAAAACAATGAATAAATTTGTACACAACATATTAAGTCCGGTTTTGGAAGATCATAACACATCAACACATTAAAAAACTTCAACCAATCAAAATAAAAGAATTTAACAACCAGGCTAAAAAATGGACCAATGAGAGAATAGGGATTTGCCAAATAATTACATGATGTGGACACTCTAAAATGGCTCAAAAACTTTTTTGCTTAATATATTTGATAGATGTGAGTGTTGATGAAAATAAAGGCACAAAAGAAAAGGAAAATTTCATCTTTCCTTTCTTGCTTGAAAATTATGGGGTTAACCAACGGTTGTTGGCTCAGTCTTAAAGGATTTGAGTTGACGAAGATTTCGAGTTCGCGCATGGATGTAAAAAAACATTGAGTCGCCCTTGAAAAAGGTCCAATGGTCTTCAATTGAATTAGTTGCATGTAGCGGATACGAGTGAAAAATCAAAAAAAAGAAAATTACGGGGTTGGACTTGGTGGTGTGGTACTTATATATTTAATTATCTTGTTTCTCTTAGCTTCTCCCATGTCAACAAAGATTTTAAGTAATCATTACCTCATGGATATCTTTAATTAAACATGTTCATTATTATGTTTTTCACCACTCGATTATTGTTATATAAGTATGGCCATGAAGAAATTGTGCCTAGCTTTTAAATTGTGATGTCGTCCGGGCTTTTACTTTTGTTAGAAAACTTGGATCATCATGCAGTGAATAAAGAATGCTTATTCATTTAACGAAATAACCCACTCATTCATTAATGAAAGAACCCACATTTAGATGGTAATTAGGCTCTGTTTTCTTCTTTATCTGAACTGAATGGTATTGAAATGAATTGAATTGTAGTATAAAAAATAACTAATCATAATGGATCTGAACTGAACTGAAATTAATGAGTTTTCAGATCAAGATAAAATAGTCTTAGTAAGTAGTAAGTCAAGGCATTAAGGTAAGTTTTCTACGGTAGACTAATGATGTAAACTGAGTGTAATGATGACGTGAGAGAGATATGAGTTTGAGTGCGTTTTACCATTGAAGATGAGGGTATACACTCAAAATTCAACTAAATCTCATGTTTTTCAGTTATACTATTATCCTGACTAAACATATCTAAGTAGTCATGACTACCAATAACGTAACAGAGTTTCTGCTAAACGCAACATGAAATATTTGTAACTTGACTAAAATGCCCCTAACTCATAAAAAAATCTTATAAAATTAATGAAAAATCAAAATAACTCATTTTTACAAACACAAAAACATTAACATGCATGATCGAACACAAAATAACAACAATTTTGGTAGATAGAAAATAAAAATAAAAAAAAAAAATTTTTAGAAAAATGTTTCGTTTATACAAATGTTTCTAAAAATATCCAAGTTTTACTTTTTTCTTAATAAATAAATGAAAAAAGTAAAATAAAGTATTCAATTTGCAAAATTGGAAGTAAACTTTTCAATTTACAAAAAAAAAAAAAAAGAAAGAAAACTATATATAATCATTTTGTAAATTTAAAAAAAAATAAAAAACAAAAAAACCGCCCAAGTATTGATATGGCCGGTTTTAAAACCGGGCATATCATGACATGGCCGGTTTTAAAACCGACCATATCAATACTTGGACGGTTTTTTCCTTTTTTTTGTTTTAATTTAATTGGATATTTTTAGAAACATTTTTATAAACGAAACTTTTTCTAAAAAAATTATTTTTATTTTTATTTTCAATTTTTTAATTGTTGTTATTTTGTGTTCAATCATGCATGTTAATGTTTTTGTGTTTGTATAAACGAGTTATTTTGATTTTTTGTTAATTTTATAAGATTTTTTATGAGTTAGGGGCATTTTAGTTAAGTTACAAATATTTCGTGTTCGTTTAACAGTGCCGCTCTCATCCTTTCAAATTGAATGGTGAAACCACTAACCAATGAAATGTATACACTACGTTATATTCAATTTTTTATGCAAGTATCCTCATGTTCATGATACAAATATCTGATCTAAAATTCAATTATGGATTAGGTATAGGTATGAAGTCGAATATATGCGTGACAAAGCCCGCTTCCCTCGGCTTTTATGCCCATTGAGGCTTTATTATGATGGGTTTTAAAACTTGTTTTTAATTTTTTACATGATCTTCGTTTATTTATTGATCTACATATACTTGCTTCCTTTTGTTTAATATAGACAATCACGCAGTGCTTATATATTTGCAATAAGCAGGTGACATTTGTTAAACGTGTGGCCGACCATTCGACTTTGTAATAAAGCGCGATTGCAATGGCCTAATTATGTTCTAAAGAGTCTATCAACAAAATAAAACAAAATAAAATAGTAATCCCTTTATTTCAGAAAAATTGTTACGTTTCTTATTACTGCGGTCATATAGTTTGTGCGATTTCTCTTAAGCGATATTAATAAATAAATTATTAAAATTATATAATGAAAATTTAGTAATTAAATTTTTATTATATGATTTATTAAATTATTCTTATTATCTTTTATGAGTAATTTATCAGCTCAAGATAATGGCCAAAATCAAATGTAACAATTTCTCCGAAATGGAGGGAGTAGTATATATAAACTAAATGCTAGGAAATGTATGTATGGTCTAACTCAGTGTCCCCACCGGTTTGTTCGAACATGGGGGTTAGACCAGTGATCTCACTTCTCCAGGATCATGACACGTGTTCTGTGTTCTACTTTAGTGCATGTGTTGGTGTGATATAAAGTTTAATCAATTGTACTTGAGCCCTTCCCTAGTTAATTATATACTCATAACCCCTTTCAATTCATATCATCAGAAGATGGAAGCTTAGAAAAGGAAATTAAAATCTCATACTTTGTAACACCTGTTGGCTATATATATATATAGCCTCCCGCACTCTTCTTTTCTAATGTTTTATTTTATAAATCCTATTAGTTTTTCGTCTTATAGTTATATTAAAGCCTACAATATAGAATCCGAGCCACTTGCTGTTGAAGGTTGTCGAGAAATTTTAGACTTGCCTATAATTAATGCAATTGTCACTACAAGAGATTTGATCTAATGTTACCTTTAAAAAGAGTCGTATTTAAAAATTATGACTCTTAATAAGAGATGCAAATTGCAAAGGGAGGTGTCGTATTTACAAATTAAGAGTCATAATTTTAAATTACGACTCAAAATTAGAGTCTTATTTTTTTACCTTCTTTGAGTTATTTTTAAGGCCTTTTTTTAGTTAATTTTTTACGATCGTAAAATTTATGAGTCGTATTAATAAATACAAACTCCTGTGAGAGACCGTCTCTCAGAGAGGCCAAATTAATCATCACATATTTAAAATTTTGTATTTAACTACCGTACAGCATTAAGAAGTGTATCGTGATGATTTAACATTATACCACGATTGTATCGTATTTATTATATATATTTTATTGTACAACACAATTAGACACCCGAAAAATGGAGAGAATAATAATGTATAAAACGAACAAATAAGTAATTAACAAGTAAGAGGACGTAATTACCGGCATATTAAGTTGATTAGAGAGGTTCCTTAAGATAATGAAAATGGAGTGTAGTTCAGTACTAGAAGTTGGTTTGTGTTTTTAGAAGAAGGGAACAGAGAACACATAACACATGTCATGATCCTGGAGAAGTGAGATCACTGGTCTAACCCCCAGAATCGAAGAAACCGTAGCCACCGAACTCAATTTTGGAAACATCTACACAGGAAAAATAATCAGTTGTAATAAAAATTCATTAAAAAAATGAGATTTTATGTCATGAGTGTAAAAAAAGTAACTACTGAACCCAGCTAATAGCCACCAAGTGATCATTAAAATGGGTAAGGTAAATACTAATGATGCTAACAATACAAAGAATAAGAGAAAAACAATAAAGAAGCTCAAGGTACCAACGTGCGTATCTAATGGGAAGATGATGATCAAGTATACTGAATCCTCAGCCCCCAAAATCATAACCCGACATAAACCCAGACAACATAAGTTGGTACTCTTCCGCCTCCAAACAAAAAACTCTGCCGTTTTCAGCTGACGTCTACTTGAAACCGCCCAGAATCGACTAAAACTCACCTGAAACGACATCAATAAGGTACAAACAACTAGAGCTCGACCTAGTTTCTAAGGAATCGATGTTTATTCTTATGATGTAAATCCCAAAATCTATTTTCTATCTCAACCATCCACCCCTTGTGGATTTTAGGTTGATCGATCATTCTGTATCGTTTGTAAGCTCCTCCTTTTTGCTAGAAACGGTTTGCTAATGGGCGTGACGGAATGATATCTTCTTGCATCAACATATGTTCTTTCCATCGCATTCATTCCTCATACGCATACCAAGATACTTTACTACAAAGCAATCACGTTTAACTCTGAAATTCTTACGGATGAATTTTCGAAAGAAAGTTACACCTTACAGTATGAGTTGCGTTCTCAATTTAATTAAGATCCTTGAAACTTATTTTAAACATTTGAGGCATTACCAATTTATGTCTCATATGTTAGCGATACAGAATTTTGTTTGCAATCCTTGCAACGGTACATGGTCAAGTCCATCATTTTAGAAGTCGGACTCTTCTTCCATATGGAATTTTGAGTTTACACCCCACCCACAAAACTAACCACCTTTATGTCCTCTTCAAGAGACTTGTTAAAGAGGAGAACATGAATTCCGCGAACTTCGCCAAACCTCACCTCACCTTAACCAACTTTCATCACGGAAACTATACACCCACAAGTCAAATTGGACCATTCCATCAATGAAAAAGACTTTGCAGCATCAAAGCCTTTTTTTTTTCTTTAGGCGAATATATATTACAAACTCCATCTATAACTAATTTCAATTTTTAATAGATTCTTTAGGAGTTGTAAAACAAATTCTGATTTTAAGCAAATGGATAATAATTCTTTTAATTTTAAAGTAGAAAAAGTAATTGTTTTTACATTTTATATTACACTCATGCTGAAACTTCACTAATACAAAGCATGTAACAAACATAAATTTACAAGCAACTCAACAGCTGCCTCTAACTTGTTTAGAAAGGCAGTGGGTTTTATATTAACTAAAATCAACTAATGGAATTGATTTTTCAAACACGTATGTACTGTTTGGCAAGCTACTAAGAACTCTGTTAAATTATCATTTATCAGTTTTTTTTTTTTTTGTTTGTGATACAACTAAAAACTCTGTTGAGGACACTCACACGAAATCGAATTACTTGCTATTATTCTGTTAAAGGTATGTTAAAAATATTGTGTTAAATTATTTTGCAAAACATCCTATAAAACTTCTGCTTTTGTAATTCTTTAACTGTTTTTTAAGGTATCGAACACTAATTAACTTTCAGGAATTTATGGTTACGCAATATGTGATTTAGGCTCTGTTCTCTTCGTGTGAACTGAACTGATCTGATCTGAACTGAACTAAATTGTAGTATAAAATATAACTAAGTAGAGCTGAACTGAACTGATCTGAACTAAACTGAATGAGTTTGCAAACGAATATAATATAGCGCCTTAATGAGTGCTATGTAGATCTTACTGGTGATGTTTGAACACAAAGATATATTTTGACATGATAATTAGGCCTTTGTATTCTGTAAAAGTCTTTGATGCGTTCCAATTATTATAAAGAATATGTAAACGTAAAGAAAAGGGGTTTGATTCTAAATTTGCATCCTAAATTCATCTAGCTTTCTTAATCATTTGACGCATACATCATAGTGTTCACAAGTGGAGAATGTGAAAAAGGAAAATCTTAACCAAAAACCCTTTGGCACTAAGTATTACAAAAAAAAACTCGATATGAGTTAATACAGCGTTGTAACTCAGAGAGTTCTGTGTTAATATAATGATGTAACTCAACGAATCATGTGTTAATATAGTGTTGTAACGCAGGGGGTCTCTAGTTGTAATAAAATTTGGGGAGGGTTCCTGCATGTGATGAACCCAATCTTTAATACTCCCTCCGTCCCGGAGAACTTTATACATTAGGGTTAGCATGCAGTTTTATGCAAAAAGTTAAAGTAATGATAGATATAGAAAAGGTGGAAAAAAATGTACTTTAGTGGCAAAATGTGTAATATGAGTTTAAAGTTGAAATTGTTTATTATTTGTTGGGTGTGGGGTAGCTTCCTTTTTTGATAATGTATGAAGTTTTGTGGGACGGTTAAAAATGGCAAATGTATGAAGTTCTGCAGGACGGAGGGAGTAGGTGCCTGAAACAGCTTTCTATTAATGGGACAGTGAAAGCTTAGGCTCTGTTCTCTTCGTTTGAACATAACTGAATTGTAGTATAAAATATAATTAAACAGAGTTAAACTGAACGGATTTAAACTGAACTGAAGTGAAATTAATAAGTTTTAATATGAAGATAACATAGCATTACTATTTACTTGGGAATAATATGGTGCACAAATAATGATGATTAATTAATCAGTTACGATGCTTTAGTCTGATACAACTATTTAGAGCTTGCATTTCGTGTAACATACTGATTCTACAAACTTACGTATACTTTCAAGTGAACTTTGTTCTTAATATTAGGAAGACCGAGAAATTTCCAGTGAATCACCTTTCAAAATCGAAACACTTGTAAATGTGAAAATGAAGGTTCGTTGTATTGAAAATAAGTACATTAATTATTGAGGTGTTAATGTTTTTACAGGATCTGGGCAATGGTCTCTAAGGAATTGATAGTTAAAATTCCTCTAGCAGAGCGGCATGACTAATTAGCATCGACAATTATTTAAATGGCATCCTCAATGCGTCAATATACAATTGAGTTGTAAACAAATAATTTTCTAAGTGACTTTAATTCTTTATTTGTATTCACGTGCACAATAGTAATTGGCCGAGATCTTATTTTTGGGGCAATTACATATAGACCCCCTGCATTAGTACTCCAATTACAGATTCATACCCACTGTTTGCAGGGGCGAACGCAGAAAATTTATCCAGGGGTAGCGAACTTTATAAATAGAAATATTTCGAATTCTTTCTATGACTTCGATGTGATACATACATATAAAAAATGCACATAAGCTGTTCACTCAACAAACATTTTTCATATGTTTTAAAACATTATATTTTTTAATTAAAAAACATCCCTTAATCCCTCACTAGACAAGTCCCTTATAAGATATTGTATTAATAAAAAGGACAAGTTACATCAGGTTTTCTACCGTCAGTCAAGGTGTCGGCCTGACTATTGTCAGTCAATGTATCGACATCTGACACGCGTGTTCGGTATCGCCCCTAAACTGCTTTCATGTCGCCTCAACCATTACTCTGTATCGTCTTCAACCGCTATTTTTTTTTTTAAACTATTAACTTCTTCAAAAAAATTTAATTATTAAAATTTTAACCTTCCTTTCCCAATCCCCACCACCACCCACCATCTTCTTCTCCACCACCAACACCGCACACCACTACCAAAATCACTGCCAGAGCTCCGGTGGAAGCTCCGGTCTGTTTTTTTTTTTTTAATTTATTTATTGAGCCTCCGCCATGGAAGCTCCGATCCGGAGCTTCCGATCGGAGCTTCCATGGCTGAAGCTCAATAAAAAAAAAAAAAAAAAGATTGAAGCTTCCACCGGAGCTCCGGAAGTCTATGGCGGAAGCTCCGATCAAGCTTTCGTGGCGGCTTCCGGTTAGAGCAAAAATATTTTTTTTAAATATATTTAAATAATTTAAAGCGCCGTAGGCGGTTGGAGAAACACGTAGCGCAACACCTTGTGTGACACGAGCGACACCCCATGGCAACACTTAGTGCGACAGGTAACAGATTATTCGATCTCCACGGTTAAAATTTTAATCTGATGGATCAAAATATGTGACTGACGTTAGTTAGGGCTCAATATAAAGATAAAAATGTAAACAGTACAAGCATAAGAGTTAATTAACCAACTACCCACAAAATTGTTCACCTAATTTGCAGTTAGTCCTAGAATATTACTTCTTCCATTATGAGAATTTTATTATTGGAACGGGGAGGTAGTAATTCATTCAAAATGTTCAAGCCACTATGTTGATTCCATATGTCATTTAAACTCTATCACACAAATTAGCATCGCATATAAACATGTTAATAATTTGTGCCAAATGATAACTAAAATAAAACATTTAATGATATCACTTGTAAGTTATAACCCATTTCCAAGGTGTACCAAAAATCTATCACCACTATATTCCCCCAAGCAATTAAAATAAGCAGAACAACTAAACAAAATAAATCAAAATAGCACTCCACTTGTCCACCATGCACATCCCAATTAATCCGTATCGGAACAACTAAACAAAATAAATCAAAATAAGCATAACAACTAAACATACATTCTCTCCCAAGAACACTGAACAAAATGAGAAAACCAAACAACTGATTTGCACATCCACACAATTCGCGCAGAAATTAGAGTTCTCGGATTTCTTACCAGGTGACTAAACGGAGAAGGGTTGCAGACCAGGAGCCGAAAATGCTTCTTGTTTATTGAGTGAAGTAGAAGGTGGTTCGATCTTCCAGTGGAAGGCATTAAAATATGGATTTCTATTTTTTAGAATTAGTTTTAGAATCTAAAGTATATTAAATTCAATTTGTTGTTGGATTTCCATTGATCTTTTATACAAGAATTTCCTTTTTCTGCTCCATTTGTTGTGGTTGTTAGATTTCTTGGATACTATAGTTGATTTTTAATATTCTGGCCTGTAATTTCTGGGTAGATTTAGTTAATAAGGGATGTTATTTTAGATAATTAGGGATCAGGGGTAAATTAGTAATTTTACAGACAAAATTCAGGGGGCTGCCCCTTGCGCATGAATGCGCTCGCCACTGACTGTTTGAACAATTACATATACACCCAAAATCGTTGACCAACATTAAGTTTGAGGAAATTACGTTTGTTACCCTTTAAATTTGAGCCAATTACAATTTAGTCACTTCTATTCAAACAATTACAGATACACCCAAAACCTGATTTTTTATTTGACCAGAAAAAAATAAATGGAAAAGAAAATTTATTGGACTTGATTGCAATTTACAATCTTCAATTTAATACACATTTGACTCTATTGTTTTATAAATTGCAACAATGACTCAATATTATTGTAAATTAAACCCCAATAAAAATTTATTTTTCAAAATATACCAAATTTTTTTTTCCTCTTCCATCTTCTTATTCCTTCTTCAACCTTCTTCCACCACCACCACCATCTTCCACCACCTCCAATCTTTGTCAACATTCTTCTTCTTCTTCCTCCTTCCTCCTCCATCTTCTTCTTCCTCCCTCCTTTTCTTCCTACTTAAAAAAAGCTCCGATCGGAGCTCTAACATACAGCTCCTCGTCGGAGCTGGTAAAGCTCCAAACCGGATCTGGTAACAAATCTCTGGGGAGGAGCTTTATAGCTCTGGTCCGGAGCTGTATGTTAGAGCTCCGAACGGAGCTTTTTTAAGTAGGAAGAAAAGGAAGGAGGAAGAAGAAGATGGAGGAGGAAAGGAGGAAGAAGAAGAAGTTGACCAAGATTGGAGGTGGTGGTGGTGGTGGTGGAAGAGGGTGGGTGGTGGTGGAAGAAGGTTGAAGATGGTGGGTATTTAGATTTGAAGAAATGAAAATATTGGGGTTTATTTGTGAGAGTTAGAAACGTTTTGGGGTTTATTTTGCAATAAGGGTTAATTAATGAATTATACAATTATAATGAAAAGATAAAATAGGGGAAAAAGTTGACTTTTGGCCCTATCTGTAATTACATTTTTTTTTTATAAAAAATGGATTGATCTGTAATTGTTTGAATAGAAGGGACCAAAGTGACAATAGACTATATTGCAGGGGTGGTATTTGTAATTTTCCCTTAAATTTTCATTTTTCAGAAAAAAGAAAAGATAAAATAAATAGTAAAACAAAAAATAATGGAAAAATAAAATTACAATTGTAAGTTTTATTACAATATATAGTCCCTTATGTTTTAAACTTAACAAAATATACCGAATTTTAAATTTTGTTCATACTATCATTCAAAAACATAACTAAAATCAACCCTCAAATTTTTAAAAAATTCAGGAAACTCCCACATTTAATTATTTAGAAAAGAAAAGCAAGAAAACATTTAAAATTAAAAAGAAAAAAAGACCGGAGCTCCGGTCACCGGATCTCCGGCCAGAGATTCCATAGAAGCTCTATTCGCAGCTTCCATGGAAGTGCGAACAGAGCTTCCATGGAAGTTCAAATTTTTTAAAAATTCAGGAAACTCCCACATTTAATTATTTAGAAAAGAAAAGCAAGAAAACATTTAAAATTTAAAAAAAAAAAAAAGGCCGGAGATCCGGTGACCAGATCTCCGGCCAGAGCTTCCATAGAGCTTTCCATAGAAGCTCTCTGTTCGCAGCTTCCATGGAAGTTACCCACCACGCAGCACCACCACCACCGCACCTCCACCTCCACCACTACACCACCCACCACTACACCTCCACCTCCACCATCGCACACCTTCTATTCTGATCTACTCTGCTCTGCACTTCTGATCTATCTCCACCCACACCTTCTACTCCGATCTGTCTCCACCGCACTTCCGATCTGCTCTGTTTGTCTCCTTGCTCTGCTCCGTCACCGCACCTCCACCTCCACCACTGCACCACCCACCTCCACCACCACCGTCCTTCGAGCTTCTTCCATTTAAAAAATAATAAAAGATGTAGGAGAAGAGGAGAGCTTCAATGGAAGGTCAAATTGGGCATCCATGGATGATTGGTTCCGAGCAGCTCTAATGGAGTTCCGTGGTGGTGGTGAAGTTTCCATGGTGGTTCTTCGTGTTGGAGGTTTGTGGTGGTGGAGAAGAAGGTTGGAGGAGATGGTGGTGGAAGTAAAGTGGGGAGTTTTGGAGAAGGTAAAATTGGGGATTTAAAATGTAAAGTAAAGAAATTAATTAGATTAAATGATTAAAATGAAATGATAAAATAGAAATTTTTTTAAAGATGATGATAAAATTAAAAAAAAAAGGGAATCTTTGACTTTTTGGGTTTATATGTAATTACTTTGAAAACGTAAGGAAATGTTTTGTAATTGTTCAAACAGCGGGTATGAATCTTTAAATTGATTATCTTAGAGGGTGGGTTTTGTAATTATCTGTTATTTTGATTTATACAAGTTACATCAAATTCTATTTTTTAAATAAGTTTCTAGATTGATTAAATAACCACAAAGCAGTCTACTGATTCTGCAAGTGCAAGACATTTGGCACAGCTGACCCGAACATTTAAGCTAGTAGACTTTCACTTTTATTACTAATTTACTAAGACACGAATGCCATGTCCGACCATCTAACTAGCGAAATTCATGAGAGTTGATTTTGGAAATGTGGAGGATCTTACTGCTAATATTTTGTAGTATTTCATAAATTATAACCCTTCTTTTTTCACGTGTATGAGACATTGACTCCACTTAGTTAAAAATTTATCTTGATTTCAATTTGTAATTTAAGGCCGTTAGTATAATTTTGTTTTGTAGTTGACTTTTTTAAAAGAAATTGGAACACAGATATATACTTGGGTTGCTTTTTTGTTATATAGTTCCAAAATTGTTACCGTGAAATTGTCTTTCTAACTATTTGCGTGTCGTATCAATTGGGCTGGACAGATGATAAAAGTTCAGCCTTGAATAATTGGACAGCCAGCCAGCACATCCTATATTCAATCATAAATTAAAACAATATAATAAGAGCCAATAATAACATTGAAAGCGTAAACGTTTTTTATTAGCATGTTTATAGCGTCTCCTCTAAAAAAAAATGTGGTCGGCGGTGATAATTAAGCAAGATTAATAATCACCTTTATAATCAAAATTATACTCATATCATTCTCCGCCATGTTTATAAATATAACGGACCGACCTAGATTAAAGTTACAAACCGAAATTACGTAGAATTGTTCTACAAAGAGCTGTCCTGTGGGATCATGTGGTGTGTCATTTTGCAGTAATATGATAAATTATAGACTCAAATGATTAATAAGTTTAATATTTTAAGCAATTCTAAATGTAAGGCAAATCTGCAGCTACAATCTCAATAATTGTTATTTGCAGACCCCAATAGCACATGTTTCATTTTCGTATTAGTGGTTCATGCTTAGCGTTGTTCAATGTAATTATAGCTAGCTAGAATTCCTAATAATACCTCCCATCAATCCAAATAAATTATTGAAAATTATATAATTTTAGAACAATTTTTGTTTAATTCAAGTAAAATTTCGGAACTCAACCTATATAACATGTTTCGTGGATCATAAACTGGAGTCGCCTATATCTATCCAATCAGTCTTTTATTTTAATTTTTTTTGTAATTAAAACATTACACCAGTGCACGAATCAAGTTATGTGCGCGGTCATTGATGTGAAAGCACTAAATTAAACGAATCAACTCAAAACTTGGTTTGGACTCTGACATGAGTTTCGCGTATTAATTCTTAATTACTTTATATAATGCGGAATATAATAGGCTCCCATCTTTTTCTAGAGAAGTTATGCCACACTACATTATTGTTTGATATAGGCAGGGGAAGAAAATACCTAAGGGTGATTCTGCAAATAAAGCTAGCTAGTTGCTGGTGAAAGAGAGTTGTTCTACACATTTACGAGAAATATATACCCCAGAATATGGTTCTTGAGGAATATACACTTGTAGTTTCTCAGGCAGAAAAGGTTATATGTCCACTTTCTCTTCTTTCTTAAAATTCGAAGTTTTATTTATATGGTGTATAAAAACACACATGTCATTTATGAAATAGAATGAATCTGGTTTTAATCGATGTCCAATGTTTGAGCCTTGAGGTGAAAAGTGATTCATATAAAGGAGAATAAACCTATAACTAGGCATCTTCTCTCAACTTTGTGCTTCTCGTAAATGAGGCAATTTATGCTATCTACATGCTAGTTTACAAACAAACCTAAAATATCTGATAGTTCAATTCGATTCGACTCTTCATATTTGTTTTTTCTATTCAAAATTGATTGGGGGGGAATTATCATAATTTTTTATTTGTATAACTATGCTTTAGGTTGAAGGAAGTCATGTATGTAAGATTGTAAGTCCACAAAATTCAATGCAATTAATCTATGTGCGGAAGGCTAGATTGATTTATGTAGTATGTAAAACATTTACCGGGGTTAAGGTGAGTGTTTTTTCATTTGCAAGTAAAAAAGATTGTATATCCACACAAGTAACGTAAAAAAAAAACGCATAGTGGTCTCAATTAATAGGTAGGAATAGGATAATGTCCCGACCCATTAGACCACTTTAAATTACGTTGTCATATGGATCATAAGACTACTCAAAATGGGAGTGGTTGTGCGGCTCCCGTTGCACTGCGACGGGCTCTGCAGCAGAAACATAGTTTTTTTTTTTTTGAACAGTTAAATTTTTTTATTCCATCATAATCATCACAATACAACATCAGACAATACCTCAGTACACACGAAGTGTTCCAAATACTATTCGATCCAACTAAGCCCAGAAAAAAGCAAATCCTATAGACATAACTAATTACCAGCAAACAGATACGAATAACTTTGGGAAATAAAGCAGCAGGAATACCCCTCAAAACCTCTAACTACACATATTCGGATGAAACCTCTAACTACACAGCAGAAACATAGTTATACGTTGGGCTAGCTCCCATCCAGCCCAACGGATATATTGTGGGTCCACAAGTTATCTTTTTTTTTTTAATTTCTTTTTAGTATTGTTTTATTTGTATTATATTATTTAAATAATAAAAAACGTAAAAATTATAACAAAGATCATATTTTATCGAGATTTATAAATTAATACCATACCACACCTCAACTTTCACCCTTTTTTCTCTCTTAGACTTAAAACGCTCTAAATTCGCATTTCATTTATCGTTTTTACCCTTCTACGTATCAAACCATGTCTTTCATTAACCAATACATCAACAACTTGTCATCAAGTTCTGACGATGATGAAGTTATAGTTGATGGTGATGTCGGTTCATCAAGTTCCACCTACTATCAAAAATTTACCAAACTACTTGTTCAAGCCTCTCCTCAAATAATCAATCACATCCAAACATCAGAACTACCAAAAAGGAAGAGGAGGTATACACGTGAATACATTGCTCAAAATTGATATCACTTTGTTGTTTTACTTGAGCAAGATTACTTTACTGAAAAATCGACGTGGGAAGCAAAGAAGTTTCGACGTAGATTCCGAATGTAGGGGCCGTTGTTCCTCTGGATTGTCCAAGGTCTATAAGAGCACAATCCATATTCCATACAATGCCCAGATGCTTTAGGAAAGATGGGGTTCACGGCACTGCAGAAATGCACCTCGGCCATCAAACATATTTGTTATGGTGTATGTGCAGACTTGGTCGACGGATACACTTGACTTAGTGAGACCTCTAGTGATCTAGCTCTCAAACATTTTTGTGACGGTGTGATTACGGCGTTTGACCCGACGTATACGAGGAGGGCCAACGAGGATGATGTACGTGGGCTTCTATGTTTATCTATGTGTGTTGTTATTTCCTTTCTAGCATGTTTGATGAATGTCTTGTATCGTTTTCATGATTTGAGTGAATGCATTTGTGTTTGTTTAATAATACCTGGAATCTAACTTTTATTTTTATTCAATTTTAAAAAGTTCAAAAAAAGTATTAGTAAGTACAATTTCATTAATTTCAATTTTTAGATATAGTAATATGTTTAATATGTCAAATATGTAAAAAAAAAATTAACAACGGAATAGTAACCACTAACCACGACCTGTTGGAGTGCAGTTTTTCAAAATCTCGTCATGAACTCATCGCATGACGTTTTGCACCACGACGACCGCGGGTTTCACGGACCATTGGAAATGGTCAAAGCAGGCCTGTATGATTGAATTTACTAGAACACCATATCTGAATAACACTAGTTTTATGCTGTTAATAATTTTGAAGTTTGAAGTTAATTTACCACGACTAGTTAAGGCCATGGGTTCCGACTCTGTCACAAGCGTGGAACCATGGATGATAAGTCTTTAGCCAAATGCCAATTAAACCAAGGTTAAGAACGCCATTCTTGTTAAAGCTTACTACAAACACAAGTACAATGATTACCAAAAAGAAAGAAGAAAGAAAAAAGTTTCATTTTGAAATTGGGAGAAAATGATAGGGTTGAACTGGAGCCTTGTTTTTCTTGCCCAATATACAGTTTTATCTGAGACTTTAAAATGGTCCTTTATATGGTTAGTTTTATATATGCGAACATACCAAGACAAAAATGGGTGGACTAAAGAAACAACATGACACACAATTACTAAATTGGCATAGCTAGCTATGATGAGCATGACAATGATGTAAATGAAATAAAATTATAGTAGAAGGCAAATTATATTGCTACAATGCCAGATCACAAGTTAGTCAATGATTATTTCATTGCCATTTGCATTATTGAATGAATCTATACTATATATTGGTCGTACGCATGGAGTTTCAAACACTACTACGTGGATTTATTTAAACCTTTGTTCAATAATAATCATCATATGCAAAAAAGATGTCTTTACATGACCTTCCATGAGTTTCAACTCTCATCTTAGGATTCTATCTCAATATATAGATTATTATTCTCTCTTTCTCTATAACTATGTACCTTGTCCTTGTTGCACATTATTGTCACCAACAAATGATACTATTCTTCAAATATCAGAGAATAGTATGTAGGTTAACTTTTTAATTCGTCATTGCCTCATTGGCTCCATATTAACTTTAAGGTATACCGATAAATTATTTAACGCGATTATATCATGATGGATGTATCATGAATTGTGGTTATTAGAAGTAATAATTTAGAGTAAAAGACGGATTGAAAAGTTAAGACAAGTACTGTGTCAGGCAGAGAAATTAGTATGCGGTTACATGTATGATCCTCGATCGTCAAACATGTAAAATGGAGTGTATTGCAGAATTAAGATCTTCCTTGTGTAATTTCCAGTTGCGCAATTATATATGCGGCAATGTATTTTGGAATTTGGAGTTGAGAAGTCACAATTTTGAGTTTTCAAATGCTGGGCTAAAAGGACAACAGTGCGCCGTGAGGTGTTATAAGAAAGATAACCCAAGAAGATGGCGTTAAGTCCTTACGTGCCGGATCGAGGCCTCAACTTTCTCATTAAAGCCCAAATTCAGTTGATCTATCATAGTGGGTCACGTTATGAGGAAGAGTCCAGGCCTACTTTCATGACATTTGTTCAAAAGATTTTTTTTTGAAAGATTATGCCGATTCATTACTTAAAAGAGAAATATTACATCCCGACTTCGTATCCGAAGATACGTGCCTTAAAGTTTGCTTACTAACATCCAAACTAACAAGCATCGCCGACCATGGCGGACAAACATCCCAAACTAACTTACTACTTAAATCGGGATTTCTTAGTGGCATTCCAGAGTCACTATTTACATCAAAAGATCGAGCTCCACTATTTGTTCAAAAGATTACTTACTCAATAAGTATCTTTTTTTATTTTTAAGTTGGCAACAAATTAAATAGATTATAAGAGTATTAATTTAACCTCAAGAGGAGTAATAGCTAGGGTAAACGGAGACCGGAGCAGTCACTAACCACGGTTAAGTACAGATCATTGTTCAACTTACAGAAACTATATTGAGAGATAAGTTATGTAGAGTTAATTTTTCAGAAAAAGGAGAAAATCTAAAATTACAAGTGTTTCTTCTTGCTTCTACATAACATGTAGCTAGCTATAAAACATGTTTGATAATGCAAATAATGTAACTGTAATAATATTTGAAGTTAAACATATATGTGATAGTGATAATCATATCTCGAAGATGCAACACCTCAAAGGTTTGTGTTAAACGTCTAGACATCTCCCAAAAGTCTTGACTTAATAGAGTACACTTCTTTTTTATCACGGATTAGGTGGTGTACGTGGCTCAACTCACAAGAGCTCCATAACAGTGTTAAATAGTATTCATTATGAACATCTCCATTAACGAGCATAAAAGTGGGTTACTAGTTACAAAGAAAAAGAAAAAATACTACTACCTCCATCCCGCATAACTTCATACATTTGCCACTTTTAGTCGTCCCATATAACTTCATACATTACCAAAAAATGAAACTACCTCACACCCAACAAATAATAAACAATCTCAACTTTTCACTCAAATTACTCATTTAGCCACTAAAAGTACACATTTTTCCACTTTTTTCATATTATATGATTACTTTTAACTTTTCACATAAAACTGCACGCTAACCATAATGTATGAAGTTTTTCGGGACGGATGGAGTAGTACTATATTTAAGTTTATCATCATTCAACTAGGCATCATATCTAATCAATCGATTTAACCACGCCACTGGAAAATAATCTACCATTCAATATTCTCATTGCAGCATTAGTTTTGTTTATGTGGAAGTGGAAGTAACTACCTCAAACACCCAACACTAATAATTCCACCGTGGAACTTACAAATAAGAATAATAATTCAGTGCAATTAAGATGTTAATTGAATTCACTATATATCATACTATGTGCACACATATATGAATGATGATGTAAAAATACTCGTGCTTAATTAATCAGGTAAAGTTATCTTTTTTAAATCGAGGATGTATTAGAGTTCAAGTATATGAATTACACAAGTATCGTAATTTCAGACTTAAACAAAAGTGTGATGTAGGGTAAAAATGGTGAAGTCAAAGCAAAAGTAGTGTTAAGGGGTGGTAAGCTTTATGAGTGGTGAGGTGAGCTCGAGTGGTAGTAGAATAGTTCGCCAATGTCCTAGACGGCGTCGATGTCCTAGAGATCTTCAAGGTCTTATGCTCCGAGATTGAGTCCTTGCAGTAAATGTAGTTCCGTCACTAAGGCAAGGTCCGCCACTCATCATAGGTCCTTCGTGGAAATATAATCCGTCACTAACGCAAGGTCCGCAACTCATCATAGGTCCTTCGTGGAAATGTGCTTAGTCAAGTGGTCCTTCATGAAATATAGTCCGTCACTAAGGCAAGGTCCGCCACTCATCATAGGTCCTTCGTGGAAATATAGTCCGTCACTAAGGCAAGGCCCGCCACTCATCATAGTTCCGTCGTGAAAATGTGCTTAGTCAAGTGATCCTTCTGAAAATATAGTCCGTCCCTAAGGCAAGGTCCGCCACTCATCATAGGTCCTTCGTGGAAATGTGCTTAGTCAAGTGGTCCTTCTGAAAATATAGTCCGTCACTAAGGCAAGGTCCGCCACTCATCATAGGTCCTTCGTGGAAATGTGCATAGTCAAGTGGTCCTTCTGGAAATATAGTCCATCACTAGCTACTGTCCTTCTGGAAGTGGTCCGTCGTTGAATATGCTCCGTCTATGGAGTACTTGGTTATCTATTTGAAATAAGAGGAGAAGGGGTTAGACCATTTTGGGCCGGTTTGCCTAAGACAAATCGGGCTCGGACTCAACTTGTTTAGAAGGTTGCTCAAGCTGGGGCTCGGACCTCTAAACTTAGAGAGTTGAATATTGAGAAGTAGTTACTTACCTTAATGAGGAGTAAATGCACTCCTATTTATAGGCAAAGACTCAGGGGACAAGACTCCGGTTAATCAGAGGTTGATCGACCCTATTAGCAGTGACACGTGGTGCCGGAGTGTGGTGACGCGTTTAGGTCGGACCCATTGTGGCGGGAGCTCGGACCTCCTTTGGAACCCGGGGGTCGGACCTTAGAATAATATATCACATTCCTTGTATTGTGATTCGTATACGTGGGAACTCGGGGTCAGACCTCCTTTGAAACCCGGTGTAGGACCTTAGAGTAGTAGATCTCATTCCTTGTATTGTTATTCTTATTTGTGAGGACCCGGTGTAGGACTTCATTTGAAACCGGTGTAGGACCTCATTTGGAACCCAGTGTAGGACCTTCTTTGGAACCCGGTGTAGGACCTCATTTGGAACCGGGAGTAGGATCTTCTTTGTAATCCGCCCGGGGTAGGACCTCCTTTGGAACCCGGAGTAGGACTTGATTTGGAACCCGGTGTGGGACCTCATTTGGAACCGGGGGTATAATCCTCTTTGGAACCCGCACGGGATAGGACCTCCTTTGGAACCCGTCAAGGTGGGACTCCTTTGGAGCAGGTGGGACCTTCTTGAACCCGTAGAGTGGGCCTATTTGGAACCTGGTGTAGGACACCATTTTGGAACCCTTTGTAATAGATCTCATAACGCACTTAAGTCGACTTAATCCGTGAATCCTTAGGTCGGACTTATTAATACATAATACTGCATTATTGATCATTAAGGTAAGAATTTATAGGGGAATTGGGATGATTCTACATGTCTTATTTTCAAATCTATTCTCCCTTCCAAATATTTGTATATATTTGATGGTTAAGTCCAAAGTTAAAAATTCAATCCGTGATGCTAAAGTCATTGAAAATATCTAGATCTTGATCGAGCTCAATCTCCTTCAATACTCAAGTTTACCAATTTTATAGGTGGGTTAAGAATGCTTCGGCCATTAAATTTACTCCGACGCACATTCACACAATACATTTTCGGAGCACTTTGTTGTATAAAGTCAATCATTTAAAAATAAAGTTTCAATTTTACTTTTATACTTGTACAATCTCTATTTAAATCACCATCATTATCATGCTATATATAATATATACATGAACTTTAAACAAAATTCCTTGAAAAAACTACAAAAATATACTACATAGCCACTCCAAATGATATGCCCATTTCTTATTGACTAGTAATATACAAACAGTTTAGCGTGTAACACGGCCTATTATTATCTTATTTATTTATCAGAATAAGCACTTACTTATCCATCATCCAAGTATTAAATACTGGGACAAAATTATATCTTGGTCCGTCCCACAATTACACCTACTTGGAGTGCTGGCTACTTGTAACGTTTTTCTACCACTTTGGTGCTTCTTCGACCTCATTTTCTCGTGAGCATTGGTCCTACTCAATCAATTTGTCCTTTACAACACGGCAGGGTTCCACACGGCAGATCAATAAATTAACTAAATTCATATTTTAAATACTTCCTCCTTCACCATTCGCACCCGCACCGCAGAACCAACAATAAATTTATTATTAAGTGATAAAGTATAAAAGATATAGGGCAAATAACATATGAACCCCTGTTAGATTTCGTAATTACAGATAGGTACTCGTCAGTGGAACAATAACATCTAAATTCAGTTAGATAAAAATCAATTAGATATAAGTCCACGAATTTGACTTTTGGCGATTTAAAAGCTGGAAAGTCCATTTTTGCCCCTGTTCAATTATCAGCTTTTAGAAATTGCCAAACAACCTTAACTTATCGTTGTCACGTGTGAACTTCTATGTAATTAAACCCGAACTTATACGCTATAATTGAATTATGACCGTTATTTTTTTTAAAAAAATTGATCGTTTGGAAGTTAATTGGAGGCTATTTATACACCAAAACTTGCCATTTTATCATTTTATTTCAAAAAATTTCACTATAAGTATATACATGTTAATATATATTACGTCGGTAGAATTAAGACTATGTAGTACATTTTATATATAAGTATTGTTTCTAAAAATCATTTTGTACAATAGCTTTTTCATGTATTTTGTTAAACAAATGTACCTATTAGCATTTGAAAATCCTATTAGTATAGCATGTACTTAATTAAATAACAATAATAAAATAAATATTCTTTTATTGATCGGAGCTTCCGCCATGAATTGGAGCTCAAACATCATCTTAGAGCTTCAGTGGAAGCTCCGATCTGTTTTTTATTTATTTATTTTTTTAATTTTTTTATTGAGCTTCCGCCATGGAAGCTCCGGATCGGGGCTTCCATGGCAGAAACTCAATTTGAAAAAAAAAAAAAAAAGATCGGAACTTCCACCGGAGCTCCGACAGTGATTTTGGTGGTGGTGGGGATTGGGGAAGAAGAGTTAAAATTTTAATAATTAAATTGTTTTGAAGAAGTTAATAGTTTAATAGTTTAAAATAACTAAGGCATGTTTGGTTTGTTTATAATCTTAAGTTGGTCAACCAAAAAACAACTTTTTGGACCTATATGTAATTGTTCCACTAATGAGGATTCAGATGAGTGAGGAGCCACTAAGAGAGTGACTCTATGTAATTTTCCCAAAGATATATAATGTAAGTTAAACATTCCTAAAATTCAACATTTCTATCTCAAAGAAATATTGAATGCCTACCCAAGTGTATCACTCATTCACTTTATTTACATTACTCATACATGTGTCAATCATAAAGTGATTTATTATAAAGCATAAAGATAAATACTAATCAATACTCCCTCTATTTCAATAAGAGCTTCCTAGTTACTTACTTTCTTTAATATTAAGGAGAATTAATAAAATATTAATTTATGTGGAGTATTATGTTGATAAGTTGTAAGTGGATGATAAAGTAAGAGAGAGATTGAATTGACGATGATAAAATAGGAAAGAGATATGATAAAAAAATTAGTTATTGGGATACAAACTTTTTATTTATGGGTTAGGAAGTTTCTAACGAAACACCAAAAAAAGGAAAGTTAGTAAATTATTAATTGAACGGATGGAGTAATTACTAACTATGATAAACTTTACTTTTGAAGTTTATAATCTCTCTTTCATTTATGCCCAAATATAAATGTCTATTTTCCTTTTTTACATAATTTAGAGGTCTTTTAAGAAACGGTCTCTAACTAACGGAGCTATGTTGTAAAAAAAAACATTTTAGTCAAAATGCATATGTTGTCAACAATATAGACATTTTGATTAATAAAATCGATTATTTTTATTGATAATATAGATCGTGTAGATACTTTGTAAACAATTTATCATTCATATACATTTATCCCACTAGTTTCTACACTGCAGATATCATCGTGAAAAAACAAATGATACATCTGTTATGGAACGGATTGCGATCTACTTTGATATTAAATTTCCTTAGATTTTTGTTATGGGTGAAATGTCCATATCAATTTTATATATAGTTGAGTAGATAATGCAATTGCCATGTAATTATCCCTAATTTTCCATGTTTAACTTAACTAATTCATAGCGACCAAAAACTCCATCATCATCTTCTTCTTCTTCTTTCTCTATATAAACCTTCCCCCACTCACTTCTCTCTCCTCACACTTCTCTATTTCTCTCTCTACTGTCTAAATCCGATCCTCTAATGGCCGAATCAAACCCAAAGCGCCAAAGACAAGAAGAATCTTTCCAACAAGAAGAAGACTCAAACTCAAACTCAAAGAGACAAAAGCCATATTTAGTTCACAACATATTCAATCTCCTTGACCAAGAAGAGGACCCTCAAGATCCTACTCAACAAGATCTCTCAGACATATACACAACGCTCCACAAAGAAATCTCCTCCGACGAATTTGACTTTCTTTCCGAGCCGTTGACCACTGCTAATTCTGATGAAGGAGTGGAGTCTGTGATGAGGCATCTTCTAGAAGCTTCTGATGACGAACTTGGGATTCCGAACACTGACGCCGTGGTCAATAGCAGTGATGAAAATGTGCCTGTTGGGTTTATGGATCATGGGTTGTGGGAGTTTGAAGATGAGACGGCAAATTATTATACCTTTTTGCAGTCTCAGCTTCTTTTTGAGGGGTTTGAAAATGAGAATAGACTTTCTTGAGGGGGTAAATGTTTAAGAGGGGGGAGGGTTTGGGTGGAGTGGAAAGGAAAGGAATTGAAGTGACGACGAGGTGTTTGTTTAGTTTCTTTTTCATTTTGGTCCCTCTTCTTTGTAGATCTGCAGGACTGCCCCACTAATATTAATACTAGAACTAGACGAAATATGGAGTCCCACTATATTTTGCTAATTAGAAGTTCTTCACGCCTGTTTTATTTATTGGGTTGAAGTTCCACTGCCAAAACTAAATAAAAAGAAAATCCAATAATAGTTCTTCCTTTTTTATATTTGCTTTCATTTTTCTAAATAATATTAGAGTATTAATATAAATGACTATATTTCACACCTCTTACATAAACAGAAGAAGATAAAATGAAAAAAGAGGAGTTGAAAGCTCTTCCACTATGAGGGGGGGGGGGGGGAAGAAAATAGTAGCACTCGAGAGGAAGAGGATTCTCGCCGAAGAGAGGGATAGTATAATCTTCCGGCAAATTCAGTGAATTCACCAGAAGATTGTAATCCCATCCTCATTCACCGAGAGGAATCAAGTTTCAGGAATTGAGCCATTCCATTTCGAAAAAGCAAGAATTCGATTGAATCTGATAACCGATCGAGCTGAATTTTGGTTTGCCGATTTCAACCTCTTTGGGGAGGCCATTCGAGTGGAAATTTAATATGGGACAGAGATTGTCTCCGTGGAGATTCGAACCCAGGTTGGGCGTGAACCAGAGGCTCTGATACCATGATAGAATTCCATCTCATCTAAAAGCTCGAATTTGTAGAGAAGTGTGGAATATAGTCATTTATATTAATACTCCAATAAAATCTCACTGTGATACTGGAACTTCGATCACAATGAGTCAACGATTATTTTAAAAAGTTCAAAATTCGTATAAGTTTATCTTGAAAAGAAATATGCATGGCATGATTGTCATTTTCAACTCTTAAACAGTTGGCTTCGGGTATTATAATATCTCAAGCCTCAACACATTAAATATATTCATGGAATAGCCATATATCGATTGAAGTATAAAAAATGGTTCTCAAATTTTAGAGTAGTCTACGAACTGTAATTACACGATTAAAGTATCAATATAAGAATGGATCGCGCTCGATTTTCTCATCAGAATCTCAAAATATACACCTGAGAGATAACTTGAAACAATTTTTCTTTCAGAGGACATGTATTGGCGAACTATAATTTTGATCATTTTCATGCTATGTCTATATATACTCTATCAAACATTCAAACATCATATTCATGCAATGGACGTCACTGGATATTTGGATACATATATGAAGCCTCTATTTAAAGTTATGTTTTGTAGTGTATCGATCTGTTTATCTTTATAATTGAAGAATCCAGACCTAAATTCACAACGCTTAACTTTAAGACTGTTTAATGCAGGGAGGGCCCTGCACCTATACGTCATGTTCAATCGTATACACCGCAAGTTCAAATGATTTTTTCACACTTTATTTCAAAAATAATTTTAGTATTGTATGTGAAAAAAAAAAGTTATGAAACATGTTAAGTTCAAACAATGAGGAATAATGCAACAATGACAGAAAATAATAATCGAACAAACAATGAACCAAAACCAAAAAGTCAGAGACACAAGATTTAACGTGGTTCGGCAATGCCTACGTCCACGGAGATCAACCAACACTCTTATTGATACTTGGATTCTACCATAATGACGTAATGCTAATAATCCCACATAAAACATAAGACCAACCTAATATGCTATTCTCCGAAGTATGATCCCTAACTTCCTATCAATCTTCTAGTGTTGATATTCTAGTCTGATCTGATCTGATCTAAGTAACAAACAAGCCCCCTTGACTATATATAGAGAACTCAACTACCAAATCCTA
This sequence comes from Plantago major, assembly GCA_026545765.1. Lineage (NCBI taxonomy): Eukaryota > Viridiplantae > Streptophyta > Magnoliopsida > Lamiales > Plantaginaceae > Plantago > Plantago major. The sequence continues at coordinate 27,098,156 of CM048839.1, read as the reverse complement.
CTAGAATAAGAAAACTAATTACTAATCCTTCTAGCACAAGAAAACTAATTTAGGTAACCTTCTTGTATAAGGAAACCACCTAGAATTCCTTCTAGAATCAGGAAACTGAATTAGTTAAATGCCTAACTAATTCTCCAGCTTTCCATATCCTGGATTTGATCATCACCGTTGAGATTTCCATATTTAATTTAAGCCGTTCAACGATCAATATCATTGTTGAGCTAACACTCTCACAATCTCCACATTTAGCTCAATCAATGATCCCATTAACTGATCTCAACGTATCCCTGAAGTTAGGACACAACCCTGAAAGTCTTCACTCCCACAAAATCCAGATACAACATGAACTTTGGACCTCGAAGAGCTTTTCTCATGTAATCAAAAACATTCAAAGAAGTCTGAATCTTCTTCACCCTGATCACACCTTTAAGCACTGCAACTTGTTCTTTTAGGTAGCTCCACCTCAGACTCAACTCCATCAACTTTAAATTGAACTTCGGTGCATGTTACACCTCCTGTATCAGTCTCCACCCGAACATGTGCAGATTTCTTTCTTGGTTTCAGCATTATCCATACTCCACCACTGTCCCAAACCATCCTCCAGTGTATCCATGTGCCTCGTGATACCATCCCACGGCTATTGAACACCTCACCTTTAGTAATAACTCCATCTTCCTCTTCCAGAAAATGTTCTTTCACTTTCGGATGTATTCCACCGCTCTCCAGGACACCATACCAGCTGGCTACAAACATTATCACCTAGGAAATCGTCTTAGGAGTCCATACTCCTTTGATATGTTTATCGATCTCAAACCTTGTAGACGTCATTGATACAATACTTCCTTCCTCTTTCTCTTCCCACAGACGGCGCCAATTGTTAAGTTCAAACAATGAGGAATAACGCAACAATGACAGAAAACAATAATCGAACAAACAATGAACCAAAACCAAAAAGTCAGAGACACAAGATTTAACGTGGTTCGGCAATGCCTATGTCCATGGAGATCAACCAACACTCTTATTGATACTTTACAACCATACGACGTAACAAGAATAATCCCACATAAAAGATAAGACCAACCTAATATGCTATTCTCCAAAGTATGATCCCTAACTTCCTATCAATCTTCTACTGTTGATATTCTAGTCTGATCTGATCTGATCTAAGTAACAAACAAGCCCCCTTGACTATATATAGAGAACTCAACTACCAAATCCTACTAGAATAAGAAAACTAATTACTAATCCTTCTAGTACAAGAAAACTAATTTAGGTAACATTCTTGTATAAGGAAACCACTTAGAATTCCTTCTAGAATCAGGAAACTGAATTAGTTAAATACCTAACTAATTCTCCAGCTTTCCATATCCTGGATTTGATCATCACCCTTGAGATTTTCATATTTAATTTAAGCCGTTCAACGATCGATATCGTTGTTGAGCCAACACTCTCACAAAACATATATCATTTTTTCATTATACATTAAAATTTTAATTTGTTTGTCTGTTACAGTATATTATTTTTTGGGATTCATTTTTGAAAATTGGCATGAGAGTCGATATAATTGGCCGGCACTGGCTTATAGTAATTTTTAATGTCTGTACTGTTCTTGCCTAAAGAAAAAATGTTCGTTGGTATAGTTAATTATTCACATCCTAGTGCTTGGACGTGAATGGTGATTGTTTACCATATATTCCTTTCCGAAATAAATGTGCTTCTTTTAGACGCAAATGTTAATTTAAGATTTAAGAGTGTCGGCATGCATCACAATGGGAAAATTGCATAAAACTAGCTGAAAAGCTACCTAGAATGGAAAATTTAGTGATAATAGTTAGGTAGTGGAAAATTTGTTAGGTAATTTGCTAAATTTGAAAATTAGCTGGTTTTAAATGTGAGTCTTAGCAAATTAAATGAAAAATTTGGTGTTTTTTAAAATGACATAAAAGGGCATTACTCTTATTTTTCTTGTCTTTAACCTTTCTTATCGTATTATTAGTCTATAATTTTTTAAATAATAATATATCATATTTTGTCCAATAATTATAATATATATTTAATGTATTTTACATCGCCATTTTAATAACATCATCAAAATTATCAGAAGTTGAAAGAAATAATCGTTGAGCATTTTAACTTAGTAATGAAAAAAATTAGTAATTGATGTGTATAGAATTACTGGGTGATAATATTGGGTGCATGATGTATAGAATTCGTTGCTTGGTAATATGGGTGTTTTTACTTCTTATTTTATTTAATCTAATCTAGGTTAATTTGGGTAGGGATATTTTCGGATAAAAATATAACAAGCTCCTTCTTTTTCAAAAAAGCTACTCAAGGAAGCTTCTTTTTCCAGCTAGCTGGGAAAAAAGAAGTTTGCTCAATAACGAAACTTTTTATTAGTCAATGGTCAAAAAAAGCTCATGGAGCTGGAAAGCTAGTGGTAAACAGAGCCCATGTATAGGCTTACATTAAGTACATTAAATTTTTTTTTTTAAGAATATCACTATTACAATCATATTACTTTCGTTGTTACATCATCATCAATCAATCTATCATAATTAACATACACTAGATCACAAGCCTGCTTTCGATACCCATAACCTGTGGGATTATGGCACCTAAGCCTAACCAAATGAGCTAGGCCTCATTGGAAAATTTTGAATTCCCTTAAAAATTACTCCCTCTGTTCTAAAGAAATCTTTTCATTTTACTATTTTGCGGTCAACTGTCTTCGACTTTGACCGCGAATTACTTTTAAACTATAATAGTAAATAATTTAATAAAATTATATAATGAAAATTTAATAATTAAATTTTCATTATATGATTTTATTAAATTATTTACTATTATAGTTTAAGAGTAATTCGATGTCAAAGTCGAACGCAGTTGACCGTTAAAATTATAATGAAAAGATTTCTTTGTAACGGAGGGAGTAGTTTCTAAATTCTCATGTTAAAGGTCAAATTAGTTAACATTAAAGAATTGTGAAATCACTATTGTATCGTTAGGTTAAAAATTTAAAAAAAAAAAAAAAAAAAAGGATTTTTTAAACAAGTGGCGGAGTTTAACAGCTCTACCTCAACTATGACGGAGTTAGAGTAGCTCCGTCCAACTTCCTTTTTTATATTTATTTTCATTTTTCTAAGTAAAATCTCTTTATTAATTTATTTTGTGTTTTCTATTTATTATTTTCATTTTTGTTCTATAACACTTTTTTTGTAAAAAGAAAAGAGGGATATAATAGTCATTTCAACTCTTTAACGTCGACTATATATGTTGACTTTTACGGCAGGGGGTCTAGAAGTAAGTTTTTAAAGGAGTCTAGGTTTGTGTGTGGTTTAACAAATACCCAGGGGTCTTTATGTAATTTTCCTTTAATATGTGATCACAACATTCCAATACGATTTAGGTGTTCTCTTACTTTCCAAAAATGACATCAAACTCATGTTATCGTATAAATTCGCACAAAAATCATGTTTCATTTGTATAAACTTTTTTTTTTTTTTTTATAGTATTGGGCATGTACCGACAACACTAACTTTGACATATAACGAGAATCATTTAGCTTACTAGTTCAAAATTTCCGATCTATTATTATCTACTAACTACATTGTGAGTCCGTGACCTTTTAATTTTGCAGAAAAGGTCCTTCAGAAATAACAAAAATAAGAAAAATAACCCTTAACATCTTTGTGGTTTTGAATCTGTTAGAATTTTAGCACTAATGAGGCTAGTCCATGACTTTGTACCTCAACCAAAGGGGCCCCATACGTTTAAAATGAAGTTTCATTAAACGTGTATAATCTACTATGGTAGTAGATGACACTTGAGAAAGAATTACTAAAATTCATTGAAAGGTGAAAAAGTTATTGAAGCTCAAAGTGTGTTGGTTGATGTATTGAATATGGAATGCCAAGAGTTGGAATGGGAGAAGTCCACATGGCTAAAATTGAGGAAGAAGAAACTACTTATTAGTCCAAGTCTTGGGTTAAGTGATTGGGCCCTTAGGGCACCCATGCTTTTGGAAGGGGGGAGGAGCTAGATGCTCCTACACACCCAACTCGCCAGAGCCGGCCCGGCCGTCTCGGGTCGTGGGCTCGAGGTCCGGTCCGTGGGTTCATGTCATGATCAGAGTTGATTATTATCTTTTTGGACCAGAAACATATTGTGTTTGGTTAAGCCCAATAAGATAATCGGTTAAGTCTGAAACCAGCCAATCGGTCGTGTTCGGTTGGTCTGAGCGATTGTGTCCGTTCGGTTTGAATTTGAGCGAACTGGTCTGACCATTCGCCAAAGGATGTAACTGAAGGGACCTTTCTGCGAAAGGATACATCTATTCAGACTGCAACTCTTCAATATTATAAATAGCCCCCCCTAGAATCGATTTCAACACACAGAAATCCATTCTTCTTCCTTCTCTTAAACTACTCTCTCTAAAGCCAGAAAAACCTTTATTGTATTAGTTCGCAGAGTCAAAGTTCGAGTGCTAGAACTCTGATTCAAATACTGCTGTTCTATCTTGGGAGACTATTTGTCAAGTAAACCTTTAGCACCAGAGCGGGGCAAATACAGTCTTAAGGAATAAGGCCCAGCCTTTGCTCAGCAGTCTAATCCTATTCCTTACCTACTCCGTTTCTGTCCTCATACACTACCGCATAAAAACCCACAACAAATTAAGACTGTACTTTGCTAGTGTATCGAAGATGTCTGCCAACGGAGTTGCTGCTGATGTTCCTGTCCCCCGCATCAATGTTGCTCCTACCAACCACGGGGAGAAACCAGAGAAGTTCCTGGGGACGAACTTCAAGCAGTGGAAACAAAAGATGAGGTTCTACTTGACAACCATTGGGTTCGAAAGTTACCTTACTGCTGAATCTCCTGCTCCACCCACTCTGCAGGAGATTGATCAGGCCGCCATGTCTCCAGAGGAGAAGAAGGCCGCTGAAGAAGACAACAAGCGGAAACAACTATCCTATGATGCTCGGATCCATGCAGATTTCATGTGTAAGAACTACATTCTAAACTGTCTTTCAGATGTTCTCTACACTGCTTTCAGCTCTGCCAGTACCACAAAGGAGTTGTAGAGCAATCGACAGAAATCTTGTGCACAGGATGCCGGTGCGAAGAAGTTCATTGTGGGGAAATTTTTGAACTTCAGAATGAGTGACTCGAAGTCTGTGATGAGTCAGGTTCTGGAGTATCAAATGATTCTCCATGATTTGGAACAGGAGGGCATGAAGCCTAATGAGTCATTTCTGGTCGCTTCACTGATTGAGAAACTGCCGCCATCATGGAACGAGTTCATGAGTTATCTCAAATTGAAGACCAAGGAAATAGGGCTTGAGGAGTTGATCATCAAGCTTCAAATTCAGGAAGACAACCGCAGGGCTCTAGGCAAAGGGAAGCAGCAAGTTGAAGCAAAGGCTCACCTTGTCGATTCCAAGGGAAAGTCAAAGGGGAACTCCAGCAAGAAACGCAAGACGCGTGATGGGGACGTGAAGTCTCAAGGGAATTCCGGGAAACTAGGACCTTCCAGGAGGATCAAGGGAAACTGCTTCAATTGCGGAAAGCCAGGGCATATGAAAGCGGACTGTCACCAACTCAAGAAGGAGAAGGCCAATGTTGCAGAAACAAAGGATGACCCTATAGTGGAGGATTTGGTTAATTCCTTTGCTGCTGTGGTCTTGGAGGCAAACCTGGTTGAGAATCCAAAAGCGATGGTGGATTGATATGGTGCGACTCGGCACATTTGTTACGGCAGGTGCTTTCTCCACCTACTCTCCGGTGAAGGAGAAGAAGATGTTCATGGGGAACGACGCTACATCCGAGGTGAAGGGAGTTGGCAAGGTGGTTCTGAAGATGACTTCCGGGAAGGAGCTCATACTGAACGAAGTGATGCACGTTCCGGATATTCGTAAGAATTTGGTGTCCGGGCCTCTGCTTGTTAGGGCAGGTTTTAAGTTGACTTTCGAGTCCAGTCAGTTTGTAATGATGAAGAATGGTCAGTTTGTAGGAAAGGGCTACATGTGTGATGGGCTCTTCAAAATGTCTGTAATGTACATTATGCGCTCTTTTGCAAGCAATGAAAACAATGATTCTACTTACTTGATTGAGTCTTCTAATTTATGGCACCATAGATTAGGACATACAAACTACAATGCGATTCGAAAGTTAATTAAAACGAATCATTTGCCGTCCTTTGAAATCAATCCTCAAAGTAAATGCGAGGTTTGTGTGGAAGCAAAACTAACAAGGGCACCATTTCACTCAGTGAACAGAACCACGTCTCCTCTAGAATTAAATCACAGTGATTTGTGTGACTTAAAATTTGTGCAAACTAGAGGAGGGAAAAAGTACTTTGTTACTTTTATCGATGACTGCACTAGGTATTGTTATGTTTATTTGCTAAGGAGTAAGGACGAAACCTTAGAAGCATTTAAACATTACAAAGCGAAGTTGAAAATCAACTTAGTACTCGAATTAAAGTAATTGAGTGATAGAGGTGGAGTATATGAGGACCACTTGAAGAATATTGCTCACAGTTTGGCATTATTCATCAAACCACCGCCCATATTCTCCTCAATCTAATGGTGTTCTTTGAGCATAAAAATCGTACTCTAAAGGAGATGATGAATGCACTATTACTAGATTCTGGATTACCCTGCAATTTGTGGGGACGCTATTCTCACGGCCACTACCATTCTTAACAGAATACCCCGGAAAAATAGTGATATTACTCCATATGAACTGTGGAAAGGAAACAAGCCCTCTTACAAACACTTGAAAGTGTGGGGCTGCTTGGCTAAGGTGGTAATACGCAAACCAAAGCAAGTAAAGATTGGACCAAAGACTGTAGATTGCATATTTATAGGATATGCAAACAACAGTAGCGTTTATCGCTTCCTAGTGCATAAGTCGCTGGTACCAGACATCCATGAGGGCACTGTCATTGAATCAAGGAATGCAGAATTCTTTGAAGAAGTTTTTCCTAGAAAGGAAAAGATAGTCTCTCGTAAACGAGACTATGATACGGCAATAGGGTCAAATGCGGTGGTCCCTGTGGGGGACCCTGTGGGGGGCCTGTAGGGGTCCCTGACCCAAGAGGCCCTAATGCAGAATTCGAAGGTGTACCTTCAGAAAATGTTGCAGAACCTATAGGATCACCTCCTCTAGAGAATGCTACAGAGACAGAAGATTTACCACCAGAGAATTCCGCAGAAGCCGAAGTCGCACATCAAGAGAACGTGGAGGTTCCTGGTGTCGAACCAAGGAGGAGTAAGCGGGTTAGGACTCAGAAAGACTTTGTTCCTGATTTTCTCACATACCTTGTGGAAAATGAGCCTAGGACTATCCAAGAGGCGATGTCTACTCCTGAAGCCCCCTTTTGGAAAGAGGCCATTGAAAGTGAAATGGACTCCATCCTGCAAAATCATACTTGGGAAGTGGTTGACCTTCCTCCGGGAAATAAGCCATTGGGTTGCAAGTGGATACTCAAACGCAAGTATAAAGCAGATGGAACCATTGATAAATACAAGGCTCGTCTAGTAGTCAAAGGCTATAGACAAAAGGAGGGACTTGATTACTTTGAAACGTACTCGTCTGTGTCTAGAATAACTTCCATTAGAGTATTCATAGCCATAGCTGCACTGTGTGGTTTTGAGATACACCAAATGGATGTTAAAACTGCTTTCCTAAATGGAGATTTGGACGAGGAAATTTATATGGAACAACCTGAAGGGTATGTGGTTCCAGGACAAGAGAAGAAGGTCTGTCGTCTTGTCAAGTCATTGTACGGACTCAAGCAAGCTCCTAAACAATGGCACGAAAAGTTTGACAACACGTTGCGATCAAAGGGATTTTCTATAAATGAGTGTGATAAGTGTGTCTATGTGAAGGGGAACGCTGAATCCTTTGTCATGATATGCTTATATGTAGCGACATGCTCATTACTGGAAGTAGCCTGGATTTGGTCCTGAAAACAAAGCAAATGTTGAAACAACTTTTCGATATGAAAGACTTGGGTGTAGCAGATTTAATCTTAGGGGTAAAAATCTCTAAAACACCCGAGGGTTTGGTGCTTTCACAATCTCATTACATTGAAGAGATGTTAAAGAGATATGAGGTCTTTGATCGTCAATGTGCAAGGACACCAATGTACGAATCTTTGTGTTTGGACAAACACTTAGGTGATCCTGTAAACCAAACGCAATATGCTCAGATAATTGGCAGTTTGATGTACGTGATGAACTGCACTCGTCCTGATATTGCTCATGCAGTCAACAAGTTGGCTAGATTTACGCGTAATCCGGGAAATGCTCACTGGAAAGCTCTACTTCATCTATTGGGATACTTAAAGACCACAATAGATTATTGATTACACTATGGAAGATATCCGGCAGTATTAGAAGGATACAGTGATGCAAACTGGATATATGATAGTACAAACACCAAGTCCACTAGTGGTTACGTATTTACCATTGGTGGCGGTGCTGTTTCATGGAAGTCCTCTAAACAAACGTGCATCGCCCGATCCACAATGGAATCGAAATTTATAGATTTGGACAAAGCTGGAGAAGAAGCAGAATGGCTTCGAGAATTTTTTGAGGATGTCCCTTGTTGGGATAAGCCTGTGCCTTCTGTGACAATTCACTGTGACAGTATGTCTGCATTAGGAAGGGCAACAAACAATATGTATAATGGTAAGTCTAGACACATACGTCGAAGACATAAAACCATTAGGCAGTTGATCTCTACGGGAGTTATTGATTACGTGAAATCAAAGGATAACATTGCAGATCCGCTAACCAAAGCGCTACCGAGGGATCAAGTACACTGCTTGTCTAGGGGAATGGGCTTAAGACCCACAAAATAAGGAAATTTACGGTGGCAACCCAATCATACTGACTGGAGATCCCAAGAATTTGATTCAATGGGACAACTAAACTTTAAAGGACCAGTAAGCGCCTCGTGAAGTTTTGTACTTCGAGGTAAGAGCACTAAGGAGTTACTAACTCCACTTGCGCCATTCCCGTGAAAGACATTTAAGTGCTCCTGCAGACCGGGGGGAGGATGAGTCACTAAACTCTTAATGATCTCTGAAGAAGATTCTTAATCTCTTTAGCTTACGAGCAGAGCATTGGCAGGAATGCTCTTAGAACGAGATCACCTATTTGGGTGTGAAGTATGGGAGGCCGCTTCAAACGAGAACACCTATGAATCCGAGCAGTCCAAGGCCTTTTAACGGACTGAGAAAAGGAACGAGGCAATAAGGAAAATTATTGTGTTGATATCATTGTCTTGGTTTACACAAAACGCCGACTGGTTCAAGGCATCACGTCCACCGGGTGGCAAGTAAATCCGATGGTATTCTACTAGGGACGATTCAATGTCACTGACAATCGATCCCGATGCAATATGATTTTCCGCAGGAAATTCTAGGCTGGAGCACCACGTTGTGCTGTGAGCATCAATTCTCTTTCATGTGGGGATTGTTAGAATTTTAGCACTAATGAGGCTAGTCCATGACTTTGTACCTCAACCAAAGGGGCCCCACACGTTTGAAATGAAGTTTCATTAAACGTGTATAATCTACTATGGTAGTAGATGACACTTGAGAAAGAATTACTAAAATTCATTGAAAGGTGAAAGAGTTATTGAAGCTCAAAGTGTGTTGGTTGATGCATTGAATATGGAATGCCAAGAGTTGGAATGGGAGAAGTCACACATGTCTAAAATTGAAGAAGAAGAAACTACTTATTAGTCCAAGGCTTGTTAAGTGATTGGGCCCTTAGGGCACCCATGCTTTTGGAAGGGGGGAGGAGCTAGATGCTCCTACACACGCACCCGCCTGGCTCCGCCAGGAGCCGGGCCCGGGTCTCGGGTCGTGGGACGTGGGCTCGTGGGATCGAGGGTCCGTGGATCTGTGGGTTCGCGGGTCGCGGTCTAGAGTTGATTATTATCTTTTTGGGCCAGAAACATATTGTGTTTGGTTAAGCCCAATAAGAGAATCGGTTAAGTCTGAAACCAGCCCATCGGTCGAGTCCGGTTGGTCTGAGCGAACGGTTGTTTCCGTTCGGTTTGAATTTGAGTGAACTGGTCCGACCATTCGCCAAAGGATGTAACTGAAACGAAAATTCCAACAGATGTGTCTGTTCGAATTTTTGTTTCTGCAGGGGCCTTTCTGCGAAAGGATACATCTATTCAGACTGCAACTCTTCAATATTATAAATAGCCCCCCCTAGAATCGATTTCAACACACAGAAATCCATTCTTCTTCCTTCTCTTAAACTACTCTCTCTAAAGCCAGAAAAACTTTTATTGTATTAGTTCGCAGAGTCAAAGTTCGAGTGCTAGAACCCTGATTCAAATACTGCTGTTCTATCTTGGGAGACTATTTGTCAAGTAAACCGTTAGCACCAGAGCGGGGCAAATACAGTCTTAAGGAATAAGGCCCAGCCTTTGCTCAGCAGTCTAATCCTATTCCTTACCTACTCCGTTTCTGTCCTCATACACTACCGCATAAAAACCCACAACAGAATCAAAGCAATGAATAAACAAAGATGATTTGATAAACAAAAGGTGAGATTTGTTGCTAAAAAAAAAAGAGGTGAGATTTGACTTTTTGTGAGGGTTTATATTAGTGCTTCAAGCTTTGGTGTGTCTTGATTAATTGGTAATGGTTATAACTTATCGCAATAATTTAGAAGTCATTCAATGTAATGATACGTATCAAAGTAAATCTTTATTTAGTTAAATTAATCTAGAATATAGTACTACACAACTTTGTTAATATGAATAATTACACAGGGCTATCCATTAAAAAGAATGTTTCTCACATTGATATCACTTAGTGGGACAGTTATATTTGGGTCCATTTTCGATTTTATCCGTTGACCAGCTTAATTAAATTTTTTTCAAATGAAACAACCAAACATGGCCTTATGAAATTCTAAATAAAGAAAAGATTTTTTTAAAAAAAATCCAGCCATATATCATCTTCTTCTTCATTCTTCATCTTCTCCAACTTGTTTCTTCTTCCTCCATCTTCTTAATATCTTCTTCTTCTCCGGTGGATTTATTCTTCTCTTTCTTTCTTCACTTTCTTCTCCGGTGGAGCCGTAAAAAAATCTCAACCACAAGCTCCGAATTTGAAATCAGCCCGATCTCGAGTCAGTTGGGCTGCATTACACTCAAATCGGGCTGTAACTCGATTTGAGTCAGTAATACCAATCGATCGAGTCAGATAATAGCTCAGTCGAGTTGTTATGCTCCGTCACACTCGATTTGGAGTCAGTAATGCAGCAAATATCTCTTCAGTCGAGCTGTTATCTGACTCCGGCTCAAATCGAAGTATCTGACTCCGATTTGGTATATCTGACAATCGAGTATAAAGCTCCGGTTTCAAAATTCTTCTCTGATTCATTTTTTCGGCATTCAATTTTGATGTTTAAAGGATATTTGATCTTGATTTAAAGTTGGGGAAATTTTACAAATTGCAATAGAAGTTTAGGGGCTTATTTGAGGTTTTTTGAAAAGTTATGGGTGACAATATAAAATTAGATATTCATGGACTGAATTATAATTTGTCAAAAGGTGTTAGTGTTTGGCAACTTCCAAAATCCAGTAATCTGAGAGGGGCAAAAATGACTTTTTCAGGTTTTAATTCGAATTTGGTCAAGTTCGTGAACGAAAGTATAATTGTTTTACAAATTGGATGAAATCATAATTGTTCGACTAAGTGATACTAATGTATAATTACGACATCTAATAGGGGTCTGGATGTAATTTCCCCTCTTAATAATGACTTGGTTCTTTATGGCCATCTAGTCTAGTATAATAAGTAGTATTTCCCAATAAAGAAGTTGATCTTGTAAAAGTTTATAATTGCGGTTCCATCAAATTGTTTCCCTTCAATTTCATGATGTAAGGTCATATTAGGTATCGTGGGCCACATATGTTTAGGATTTTCATTTTCGAAAAAAGTAAGCATGCTTAAACAAATGTAATATATTTGTTTGATTAAAAACTTACAAAGGGTTGATTTCTTCACGTTTAAGCAAAATTAATTAAATATACATTTATGATTAGTAGTATATTGATAAAGTTGTGAGTTGGTGATAAAGTAAGAGGGGTTATTTGAGGGATATTTGAAACACAACTTTAATTGACTGGATTTTGATTGAGTTTAATTGACGAATGGTAAATAAATCATAATTGAGTTGTGAAAAATTATGTTTATCATAGAGTTAAAATTCCATAAGAGCGTAGAAATGAAAAGTTGCAATCCAAATAGGAATATGGGAGATTCAATTAAATTGAGCAATGTAAAAGTGAGTTAAAGTTGCTATAAAAGAAAAAGAATACGGAAGACTCAATAAAATCGATTCTAAATTGCAATCCAAACAGCTTAATAAAGAACAAAGTGATAATAAAGTAGAAAAAATAAAAGATAAAGTATTAGTTAGTGAAATAAAAACTTTGTATCCTAAAACTTTACTTTTAAAAGACATAAATTATTTATAGAACGTTATGAAAATTTCATGAAATGAATGGAGTATTTGTTTAGATTTATGTGTTTGTTCTTACAGATATTGTATTATTCAGGGGCGGAGCCAGGGGCATACTAGGGCGTTTGTCCATCCTAAAATTTGAAAAAATAAAAGTTTTATATGTAATATTTTCTATAATTTTAGATTTCGCCCCCAACTTAGAAGATAGTTTCAGGGGCTCTTCACGGTCAGGCAAGATTCGCCCTGTATGACAACAAACAATTGATTATACACCATTAGATTTTTTTATTTAACGGTCCATACCAAATCGCTAAAGGCGGTAAAGTGATCGCTCCATCGCCATTAACCCTATAAATATTTAAATTTAAATAGATAGAAATATTATTCAAAATATCCAAATTTAAAAAATAATAATATTTATTTTACCTAATTTTTAATTTCAGTATTTTTACATTTAATGGAATAAATGCGTTAATTTTTTATTGATTAGCTATTGACAGGCAGGGCGGAAGCTTGTCTGATCGTAGAAATGTCCTTCAGGGCTAGACTAATCATAGTATTTTTAGTGAATCCTTCCTATTCTATAATGAAGATGAAGTTATTTCGGATGACTAAAAATATAAATGTTTTTAAAAAATCGTAACCTAAGGAAAGTATAATTTAATTGCCATGGGATTGGAGAAAGCAAAGATGAAGCTTCTTGATGTGCCATTGCCGTATGGCATACATATAATGTTTCCGAATCTTCTTCTTGCAAATAGACAACGACGTTGGACAGGATAACACAGTGGTTTCAAACACATTTAGAACACGTAATTATGGTAATTAAAATCTTTGTTCCAACTGGAGACTTTAAGCAAGTAATATACGCATAAATTAATAAATGAATAATAATTGCATATATAGCCGCCCACTATAAATTGTTGAGATGTTGTATCCTTAGGTGCAACCATAACTCTCACAACCTATTTGCTACTGTCACTGTACTACATTAATAGTTTAGAATAAGAGTCAAATTGTAGTACTGATTAATTTGTTGTGAAATAGTGTTTAGGTTAAGCTAAGAATTAAAATTGAAATGTTTTGTAATGGTTAGGTTGAGTAGTTACCCCATAACTCTCATAACCTATTTGCTACACATGTAGGTAAGAGGTATAAAATAAGAATGATGAATATGTAGATTTATAAGGTAAGAAAAAGTAAGACAAAAAAAGTGTAATTGGTTAAAAACATGGGCGCCCTAAAAACATTCCTAATATAACTTTAAAATTGAAATAAGTTGATTAATTCGTTAGTAATAATTTAGTCAAGTTCAAGGCACATCGTCGTTGTTTATTTTAAAGTGATTGCCCACTATGCAGTCAAACTATGTTCCGATTCAGAACATGGAAACAAATACTACAATATCATAGTATAGTACCGAACTTACGATATCTTAATGCACATTTTATTTTTGAGTTATTAATCCCAATAAAATACACTTCATTATACAAGTGAAAAACGAGAAGATGTTTTCCTTGATCTCCTTTTGGGAAATTCTACAATCATGCTTTGTTGTAATTCTAATTTGACATCAAAGTATCACTGTACATCAAATCCTAGGCTCCTAGCCATTAAACTTAATAGAATTAGATTTGATTAAATCTTAACCACTCATAAACCTTCGAACCCATTGCTCTGTAATCCTGATTATTAGAAATAAACTCTGCATAGAAATCCAAGATCTGAATATCCAATCAATCCATTTCCAGCTCGAAATAAGAAAGTTTAGAGAGTCGAGAAGTATAATGGTAGTAGAAATTACATGTATAATACCTAACATAGTAAGTAAAACATTAAATAATATCAGTAAGTAAAACAATAAGTAGGAGTAACATTTTAATTTCCCCTCTTTAAGTTATGTTAAACTTTTGGCCTGCATGTGATTTTAATTTAAAGAGGAGAATTGCATTATACTTGCATGTAAACTGAAGGAAAATAAAATAACTAAATGGGAAAAACAAATTTGTTATATAAAAATATTAATCATTTAGGTGATCCACAAATTTTAGTACTAGGGGTGAGCGTGGGTGGGTGGGTGTGGCCGGGTTTTTACGAAAAATCAAACCGATCCACCTATGGCGGGTGATTATAATTATAACCCGAGGCGGGTAGAATATTTTTCAAACCATTGGTTGTTCGTGTGATATAAATGGCAGGCAGGTGGCGGGTGAGTGAATATAGATAAAAATGGATGAAAGCAAAAAATTGCAACTTGTGTAGAAGTAGATGTGCAAGAAAAAAAAAAAAAGAGGGTAGTGCTTCTTTTGAAGTAGTTATCCTTCTTTATTTAATTTTAAAAATTTTCACGCAGTAATGGATGAAATGTTGACCCGAGAAGTTGTCAATTTGTGTTATTTTGCTTGAATACATGAGACATAATGAAATGTTGACCCGAGAAGTTGTCAATTTGTGTTATTTTGCTTGAATACATAAGACATAAGCTGAGAAGAACGAATGACAAGTGCAAAAATGAAGATGAAATAGTGATTAAAGTGAAGAGTTGTATGCTCACTTAAAATATATCTATACTCAATAACATAAGCGAACATTCAACTTCTCTAGCCGGGTCTACTTGTACTTAAATTCACAAACATATACCTACATATATACATACATACATACATAAAAATGACGGGTGGGTCGCAGATTGTTCCCATCCAACCCACCACCCAACCACTAATGGCGGGTGAAAAAAAATTAACCCACCACACATTTTATAAAAAACTAGTTGGCGAGCAGTTTGCACAGTGGATGGGGCAGGTTTTTTTCACAACCCTAATTTTTACCTTATTCTCTCAAACCAAAAGGAAATCATGAAAGAGGAGAGGAATTTAGGGATCAGTTTCAAGGTTTTCAGCCCTTGTTTGGTACAAGTAAAACTTGAATGTGAATTTCCTAGAAAAATTCCAAAGAAATCTAATTTCATGCAGTTTACATGTCATCTCCCTCAATTTCAATTGGAATATGCAAAGCTGCTGAGGTTAAATTATAGCAGGCATAAAACAAATCAGTACAAGATGGAATCATGAACAGCTGAAGCACTGATCCATGAAATTTTGAAACATGAAAGCTCAATATAGAACCGAACTAAATCAAGTCTGGCATAACAAAATGTAAAAGTTCAATCTCAATTTGCGTATAAATAAACCAGTACTTGCTAAGTTTTGATATGTCAAAAAAAAAAAAAAAAACAACAATAAGAAGTTTCAAATGCAACAGATGGATAATTATATCTACCCAAAGCAACTACACCTTACTCCTCCTCTTCGTCTCCTCCGTCACCACCAGAGGCCTTCTTCGCAGCAGACTTCAGGTTCCTTCTCTTCACTCTGCCAGGGCGGCCACCACCGAAGGGACTATTCAGAGAGAAGTCAATATGCTTCTGTGAATCCAACCTCACCAAGAAGGAAGGCACATTAACCACCTGCCTCCCAACCCTGCAATTTGTGTTGATTTTCATTATACGGTACAATGATACACAAAGATTTTTGGTGCTTTATTTGCAGAATTTGTTCATTCGTAATTCTAACAGCAATAATAATTTGGCATAAAGTACAATTATAACAACCATACTATCAGAAAATTCCCTATTGTCGTACAGATGGGAAAGTAATACATTAGGCAAGACATCATCGATCAGTTCTCACACTAATGCACTATACAACTGGATACCAAGAATTGTTTATGACATCATTGGGTTATCAAGATCCCAATGTTAGATGGATTACAGAACCAGCATTACATAAACACCACATATATGCACAACTTAAAAAACTAAATGTGAAGCCATTTCAACATGAAAAGAGGAAAGACATTGTGATAAATGGATCTTAATACTCTAGTTACACGTACACTGTACATATTTCAGTTTACAACTTAGTTTAAAAAATACAAAAGGGATCCAATATTAGATACATCCCAAAAATACAATGAAACAGAACTTAACTGGGTCCACAACTTATCTAAGAACACCCAAGTCATAAAATATGCAAGGTAGGCTTGTAACAATGGATAAATTCTCCATTTCTAGATTCATTTCGGAATTTTGGAAGAAACATTTGACAAGTTATGGATCTCAAAAAAGTATTTTGCTAATAAAAATGTTGACAAAATAGTTAAGTGTCCAGAAAGCTTTGAAATTGAATGTTGAATTCATCTCAGTTAGCTGGAAAACCAAGAAGATTCAAGAGCTTTTGTGTGTGTTAGCTAGTTCAAATTGGTTCACGCTACACATGCAATGTTGTAATCTTGACTAACAAAATAATATAATCAGTAATCAACTATGATAATATCAGACATTATCTTTCTACTGTAATAAGGTGAAGTACTTCTTCACATCAAGTAATTACAGTAATAAGGTGACCCAAGCAATCTTGGTTAGTCATAATTCATTGCAAACAATAACTAATGCCTGTATGAAAACATGATTTTCATCCTCACCTGATATGCTTTTGCCTGATGAGCACTCTAGCATGGTGGATAGACTTGGCCATACCAGCCTTGAACACCTGAGTCTGGAGACGCCGCTCGAGGAAGCTCTCAACAGTCAAGGACAAGACATAATCAAGCTTCTCCTGAGTCTCATCTAGCAGACCATACCTGGTCATCCTCCTCAGAAGGGCTTCACCCTCAAAAATACGTCGAGGGTCCTTCTCGTCAAGAGTCAAGAGATTTCTGGCAGCATTTCGGATGCGGCTAAGGGCATACTGAACCCTCAAAAGCTCCCTCTTGCACCTAAGACCATATTCTCCCACAAGCCTTAGCTCAGCGTCCAAACGCTCCTTCTCAAAGGGACGTCTAGGCTTCTTGAATGTCTTTCCATCTATTAAAATAGCAAACCAACAATAACATTATCAGTCCATATGCACATATAACATATTAACATCAAAATGACAGTAATAGCACAACATTAGTAAATCATGTGCATATATGTGAATGCAAGTTCTCCTCTCTCAAAATGTGATTTGAATACAACAAATACACTAGTCTAACGATCCAAGTACATTCAGAATAAGCAAACTAACATCAATCAATGGGTAACAGAGAGCATATTAACATCATGATTTCAGATCGTAAATGGACAGAAAACTACAATTTGTCAATACAAAATAGCTCAAATCATAGACCAGCATAACAAAATGGAAACAAGCATAAGAGTAGCAGAAAATTAGCAGCCAATGTAAACCTAGAGTGAACAATACAATCAACAAAGGCAAAGGTACGACTAAGAATCGATAAGGTACGAGTAGGTGAGATTCTTACAGTTGCGCAAAGAGGCGGTGTGCACCATGATTTTCTACGGCCGTCACTTCTCCGAGCTACTGCTGTTGACGATTGCAGGAGAAAGGTTAGACGGGCTAGGGTTTGTGAGGGAACAAACTGGTCATTTATATGTCACAAATCTTAATGGGCTTTTTGGTTCTCTTGTGTTCTTGTTGGACTGATTTTAGATTGGCCCATCAATAACCCAAATACTCAGCTTATAGTATCAGTTTTGCATTTCTTTTTTCATCTCACGTTTATTTGATCGCATGTTCGGCATTCAACTCGAGTTGAATTTTGTCAACCTTTTTTCTTTGTCTCTCCATTTAATATTGTACTATTCGATTCATTTACTATTCATCAACTTCATCAAACCCTATAATTATAACAATTAAATATAAAATGCTACAAAATTTCAAAACTCAATTTCAATTTAATTGTTATTAATCAACTCAAAAACTCAACTGAAGTTGAGCTTGAAGTTGAATATCAAACACCATGTTTATGACGAGAACTTTTCTCAGAGAACTCTTTACGGGTTTTTTCTAAATTTTGATTTAAATTATCGACTAAGATGTCACATGTACCATATTTAACAAAGTAAGTCTATTGATGCCCCTTTTTTATAATGGGAAGATTAAAGTTACAGTCATAAACATTATATGTTTTACTAAAAAGATCGGTGTTATATATACACATGAAATTATATAAAATGTTCCCTCATTATTGATATGTTTCAAAACCCAAGAGATAATGGTAGTAATTGATATTGTAGCAAATAAAATTGCACAAATGATTATTTTATTGAATTTGAAAATTTGAGTACAATATCTATTACAAATTCTCTGATTATAGTCTTCGAAAGTGACGAACTTGAATTTTCAAAGTCTTCGCTCTATGATCTTGTGACTTCAAAGTCGGGAAAACGCTGATTCAAGAGGGCTTCTTTGACTACGAATTAATCTTAAATGTAAAATGTAAAATGTTCAATTTTTTTATATAATGAAACTTTAGGGGCTAAATGAGTCATTATATAAAAAATTGAACATTTTACATTTGCGATTTAAGATTAATTCAGAATAATTAAAAAGTCAATCAAAAAACAAAGTGGAAACTTATTCCTGAAGAATGACTTAGTTCTAAAACTTATCTATGATTACAGTCCACATTAGGCAGAGACGAGGGAGCTTGGTTGGAGGGACATACCAGTTACGATTTCCAGCACAAAAAAGTTGTCTTTTCATCCATCCTCTAATTTGGAATAGTAAAAAATAGTCCAAGAGCCTTTATATGGTTCTACAACATCCCTCAAGGTTAGGCATTCAAAAGTAGGTCTCTTGAAGACAAAGACCTCTGCCCCAAATGTGCAAGTGTCGCCTACTAAATATCCACTGGACGGATCGACAAACTTTCTCTTCGAGATAAATTTGGAAAGTCCCCAGGCAGGAGTCAATGTGTCAAAACAACGTGCATGTTCAGGAGACGTAGATACTACACATTTATATGCACAAATTAAATGGTTGCAATATGCAATCAGTAATCCAAATCTTGTTGGATTTTCGGTAGCTATACATACCTCGCTTACAACAGAATTTGTCGGACATCTGATTACGTAAAAAGATGCCAAACACAGCATTAACTCCCAAACTCATATCCAGAGAAGTCGGGTCAGCCACCGACAAGTAGACAGAAACATAAGTCCCTTCAGTTGAATTCCCCCCTTTTCCCCGATCAGTAACTATTATAAGTCTCCTATGATGATGTAAACAAATTATGAAAATCTCATGCAGACTTAAGAATCGAGCAAGACAAGCCAATTCTACTATATACAGGCAATCATTCAACCTATCATCAAACTCATAATCCAGTCCAGCACCAACACACAAAACATGTTGAGCTAGATTGACATGTCATTTGAGAGATCACATATGGAGTCATAAAGCTGCTTCATGTACCCAATACTTAACAAGCTGGTATTTCTACAAAGAGATTGTCTGCAGCTGCTTTTGAACAACTATTGCTCAATATGAACATGGTGAATATGCATGTCCAAATAGAAACATAAAAAGAAGAAAAGGCGCGTGCATACTACGTAAATAAGCTGGCAGTGCAGTAGTAGAAAAACAAAAGAAGAAAGACAGAGCTTCGCTAGTATTAGGGCTGTACATTAAAAAAACCCGCCCGCCAATCCGCCCGCCGCAAACGCAGTGGCGGATGCACACTGAGTCGAGCTGGGTCTGTTGACCCAGCTGACCCAGGCCCAGCCCATATACTAGTAATAAAAAAAAATAAAAAAAAAATTTTAACATTTGACCCAGCTGGAGATAATTATCAAACCTAACTTCCTTCCCGTAGAAGCCTTGCTCCTGCTGACCTGCTCGGTTGCTGCTCCTCCACTGATCTGCTTCTTTGGCCACCGCCCACGCCCACTGCATCGTCCCGCCGCAATCCTCGGATGTTAATTGTGCTATTTCCATCATTCCGGTGTGAATTGTTGAGTAGTAGGCTAGTAGCAGACTAGCAGTAAGGTATGCTCAATTTCAATTCTTAAACCTTCAATTTCAATGTTCCTTTTGCTTTGGTATTTGGAAATGATGAATCGTGAATGGAATTGTTGTAATGGACTATTGGTTTTGTCTCTTTAATTAATTGGAGAAAATTAGAATTTAGAAGAAGGCAAGAAGATGAATAACATTCTGTTGTGAAATAAATGATGCCTTTTGTCCTTTTCCTTGAAGAAAGAAGAATTATTAATGTATTATGATGGACTGATGGTTTAACAATGTCTGAATGTGTTGAAGCATTTTCTTGTCTTCTTGAATACTGTAAAAAATTATACATTTTGTTGTTTTAACTTTGCTCCTTGTCTCATTGAATAAAACACTTACCAATTTATTGAATCCATGTATTCTACATTTCTACTTATTGAATAAGACACTTGAAGATGAAGACATCTTACAACGATTCCAGAAGATGAAGCCACGTCGAATGCAGTTTCCACCGATTAAAATATAATTTTACAAGTACTTAGGACTATTTAATTTTAGAAGTGAATTTTGGGGTTGACAAGATTTTATTTTTTGAAGTACTTTAGCTTGAATCTTAATCTTCTATCAGATTTAATTTTGATTTTTATTGACTAAGTTTTTTTTGGTTTAGCATTAACTTATTGTGAATTATATAGCTAAATCCGACCCCGGTGAATTTTGGTCCTGGATTCGCCACTGCGCAAACGGCACCCGCCGGTTGAAATTTTTAAAAATATCCGCCGTGGGTCGAAAATTTAATCACCCGCTTCGGGCAGGTGGGTGGCGGGTGCGGACGAAGTCACCCGCCACCCACCCGACCCACCCGCCCATGTAAATTATATATATTTTTTTATTTTTTATTATATAGTTATATAGTAAATATAAGAAATAAGGATTGAAGTTTTAGATGATTAATTGTCTATTTCTTGATGTCAATTCATGGTATGAAATGACTTCAAATTTCTACCATATTGCATATGAGACTTTTAGAATAAATACAGTATTGATGTTTATATTGAAGCTTGGGTTGCTACATTTTCACCTAGACTTTTATTTGGAATCAAATGTATTTGTATTTTGGATTTATTGGAACTTATACATATGTATGGTGATTGTACTTGCTTATGGAGTGTTTTATTTCGTATTGGAACTTATATTTATCTTGTTTGAACATATTATAGCATGTTTATTTTATACGTTGAACCCGCCCGCCATCCACCCGCCATTCACCCGCTTAAATGTCAACCCACCCGCCGTGGATCGATAAATTGTCCACCCGCCATGGTTCAATATTTTGTCCACCGGCTATAGGTGGGTCGGTTGAATATTTGGTAAAAAACCGCCCGCACCCGTCCGCGTACACCCCTCGTTGTAAACTAAACTCATTCATTCATTCAGTTATGCAATTAATCCTTCCAAGTTTACTTTGTTCAAGATCCTCCTAGATTCGATTTCTCAAAGAACTCCTCAATAATAACCCCGTCACTTAGACTACCCGCATTGGGTGACGGCTCGGTGATGCGTCACCGGCCTGTGACGAGATCCGTGACGAGATTTTGCTGCATTGGGTGACACGTCACGGAGCCGTCACGGAATTTCGATTTTTTTTTTTTTACATATTTAACATATTGTAAGAGTGTTTAGAAGTTGAAATTAGTAAAATTGCATTTTTTAAACTCGTTTTATAATTTATTGGGCAAGAATATATTACAACAAACCGCTGAGAATTTAAAAACTAAATGGAAATGCAACAAACACACAACACACGAATGCATTAAACAAACAAACATACACTACACGATTGGTCAAGCTCAAGCTCCACGGTCAACGCATTCTCCAAATATGTTCCATCAAGTCCCTTTGGAGTTCTTCATGCGTGCATCTACTGTGCATTTGCCGTGAAAAGTTCATGTATTCCGGGATAGAGTTTATTGTTGATTGTGCTCGTCGGATACGAACTCCGTCAATCACATGGGGTACATTCTCACGGGTATCTTGTTCGAACTCTTCGATTTCCTTGTCATAATTTAGGTATTTGTGGCGCTCATCCTCAACTATCATGTTGTGGAGTGTGATGCAGCAATCCATAATCTTTTTGAGTGTCTCCTTGTTGTGTGCCGTATGGATTTCGTCTGATTGCAAATCGTGCTTGCGATTCTCAAGCACGTTCCACATCTTTCCGGCAAGACTCCTGACGCTCAGAGAATTTGGCTTCTTTGTGCGTTACCGGATTCGGGATGGCAGGAACAAATGTAGCCCAAGCTGGGTAGATGCCATCGGTTAGGTAGTAAGGCATGTTGTACTGATGGCCATTGACCTCAAAGTTAATCTGAGGTGACGTGCCGTTCAGGAGATCGTCGAACACCGGTGAACGTTGCACGATCGACAAGTCATTGTATTTTCCGGAAATCCCGAAAAATGAATGCCATATCCAAGTATCTTGGGATGATACTGCTTCTAAAACAAGGGTAGGCTTTTTGCTTCTGCCTTGAAATTGACCGTGCCACACCTTGGGACAGTTCTTCCATGTCCAGTGCATACAATCGATACTCCCAAGCATGCCCACAAATCCTCTTGCAGCGTTGATTGCCAGAATCCTTCGAGCATCGACCTCATTGGCCCTCCGCATATATGTTGGACCAAATTCAGCCACCACAGCATCACAAAAAACGCGAAAGACACTTGAGGGTCATGCTTTCACCAAGTCGGCAATACTCGTCAACCGAGTCAGCAGAAGCCCCATAAGCTAGCATACGAATGGCTGCGGTACATTTTTGTAGTGTGGTTAACCCCGGTCGGCCAAGACCATCTGGCTTGCACACAAAGTAATCATCTTGACGCACTACACCAGCAATCACCCGTTCGAACAACGACCTCTCCATTCTGAATCTCCGTCGAAATTTATCTGCATATGGTGGGTTAACCCCGAAGTAGTCTTCCTCCAGTTGTTTGCCACGCTCTTCTCGACTTCTGTCAATGTAAGCACGCTTCTTCTTAGGCCGTCGTGGCTCGTCCGGTTGTTGATGTTGCTGGAATTGTTGGATCATATTTGGTACATTTTGCATTATCATGGTTTGGATTTGTGCGAAAGGATTGGATGAACAAGAACCAAGCAAGCTTTCATCATCAGATGATGAATTGGACATGATTATCTTTGGAAAATTGAAGTAGATAGAGTGTTTTCTGTTTAGTTAAGAAAATGGAAGAAGGGATGAATGCAAGTAGTTTGTTGTGTCTGAAAATGTGTTCTATGGTTGCATTA
Organism: Plantago major; assembly: GCA_026545765.1. NCBI lineage: Eukaryota > Viridiplantae > Streptophyta > Magnoliopsida > Lamiales > Plantaginaceae > Plantago > Plantago major. The sequence continues at coordinate 27,074,553 of CM048839.1, read as the reverse complement.
TATAGACAGGTTGTATGAGATGTGTGACTCATTTATTAGTCATAGCTGAGTCACAATGCATTGGATTTCTCATTAATTGAAGATAAGATGTCTGAGATGTGTGACTCATTTCTTAGTCATAGCTGAGTCATAATGCATTGGATTTCTCATTAATTGAAGATAAGATGTCTGAGATGTATGACTCATTTCTGACAAAGCAAAGATAAGATGTCTAACAAAGCAAAGATAAGATGCCTGACAAAGTAAGGATAAATCACAAGACTTACTTTCTTCCGTAATTCAAATAATTCAAACTCAAACAAGCAAACCGAAACAAGCAAACTAAAACAAGCTCTCAACTTCAGCCATTACTCGGACGGAAACAATTCCTTCTGCAGTGCATCACAAACTCCCTTATGTGCTGCGGTCAAGTTAGCATAGTTCCCCATAAGTGTCATCCACATGTCCATCTTCTTCTCCTTCATCCTACGTTCTTCCTTTTGCCGGGCAAACTCCAGCTTCTGTCTCTCCAACTCAAGGTATTGGGGATAACTTTCATTAAAGTTAACCCATCCCTCGCTCATTGCATCCATTGAGGAGTTGCCGGAACTACCACCTCTAGCCATCTTTTTTGCCTTGTCACGACCCATAGGACGTTTGCTCGGCGTGACACTGACACTGTCCTCACTGGGGCGCTTGCTCCCACTACTAGACCTGCTGATTCCATTGGTTGGTCATCATCAACTAGAACCTCAACCCTCGGAGTTGTTGCGGCCTTCTTGTATGTTTCCTCCAAGTTCATCCTCGTTTCCCACTCTGGGTACTGTTTCATGGCATCCCACTGCTTGAATAGGTTGAATCCGGCGTTACAACCGGACTTCTCTTTGTAGAATTCCTGGGCTGTTTCAGTTACATTGGCTTCATTGTAGCCACTCCGATCGCCGACAACCCTAGTAGCACGATCCACACAAATCACCCACCAATTAATGTCATCTCTCATCCGCTTAAATCGAGACGGCAGTGAATCATGACTCGCTTTTTTTCCAAACCGGACATCCTCCCATCTCTCCATCGTCCTCGAACTTCTCCTCGACTTTCTTGAACAAACTTGCATACCTCGATTCGTACAATGATCGGATTTCGCTACGGCCATGTAACAAGAGATGAGAACCAAGTCCTCATTCGTGTTGTAGGGTGAGCCACGCTTCGCCTTTATTGGTCGTCCCTCCTTAGTGTCTTTGGCTTTCCCTTTTCCACGCCTCGGATCGGTTGAATTTGGACAGCGTTTGTGAACAACTTCCGTGCTTGCGAAAACATTGGTGTTTGTGAGATTGGAGAATGGTAATTTTGAGTGTAGGGGTCTTTCGAGCTTTGAACAAAGGCGAACAAAGCTCGGTTGGGGTTGTGGAGAGGTGTTTTGTTAAGCTTTTCATGCACGCCGTGAAGCTTGGTGTGTTTTCTTGCATCCACCTCGAGTTTAGGAGTAAACAAGTTTCCGTCCATGTCGCCGGAAAATTGAAGTGGAGATGGTTGGTGTTTTGGAGTGAAGAGAGTGTTTTAAGTTTATTTAAGAGAGAAAGAGGAGTTGGAGATGGGATGATCTAAATATAGTCAAGACTGATCTCATTTTATAGATCTCGAAAAAATAAAGCCGTTGGTGATTTTTATTTATTTTTTGCATTTTTATTTTGAAAGTTATAACCGTTTGAAATTTAAACGGAAATTTAAAAAAAAAATGAAGAGGACACATGGCAGCAGCCTATTGGCTGCTGCCATTTGAAACTCTCCCGTCACTATGTGACGGGAGAGCGTGCTGACCCGCCAGGGGCGCGTCAGCACCCCACTGATTGCAGCTCGTCTTAGCTAGCCTACGATACATAAAAGGAATTGCTTGTTTGCGAAATGAAATACTCCCTCAATTTCAGAGAAAGTGTTACAACTTTCCGTTTCCGACGTTTCACTAAAAGTGTTACAATTTCCATTTATGGAAATTAGTTAAATAATAAAACTCCCTATCTTTCACTTTTATTATAATATGTCACTCAGTTAATCTCTAATAATCACGGAACCACTTGTACTTTCTACTTTTTCTTAAAATTGGTGCAAATCCAAATTGTAACACTTTCTCTGAAATGGAGGTAGTAACATACAACCTAAAATGGTATGAGCATTAAGCATTACCACTTGCAACCACCGGTTCGGAATTGAGTGGACGATTACTTGTCAACACCAATCTTGGAAAGCAAGGAGAAGGATTCAATCTTAACCAAGTAGTGAGAAGGAAGAAACTCTCTTGTTTCCACCATAACCCCTGCAACAAGATTTAGCTGGTAAACAGAATTGATCATTACTAGCTACAAATCAGCAAGAAGTAAGGCTACAACTTACAACACTAATAAACAACAAGATCCATGAAGTAAATGGGATATAAATAACAATTTGGGTTTAGGGTTATATACACAAAATCAAATAATAAAGGCAGGCAGAGATATCTTACCGTCAGTATCATCAATAGATCTCAGAACAATAGCCATGGCCAAAATTCTCGAACTCAAACTGCTATAGCCTGAACTGAAGTAATTCAATGAGTGATATCATAGGTGAATGAAGTTGATAGTAGAATTGAGGAGCCTAAGAAGCTCGTACTGATACTGAAAAGCGACATAGGGGATATCGATTTGGCGGGACGTGGATTTCAAGCATTTGTGAGTGACTCTACAACCAGTTCAGTTCTTTTTAGTTGTTTTTTATATTACACATAAATTCAATTCAGTTTAATTATTTTCAGATGAAAATAACAGAGCCTAAACCCAATTGTCTGCGATGTTTTCAGTCTTCTTTAGCAGTTTTTTTGTATTTTTATTGTTGAGTCAACAACAAAGAACAACTCAATAATCAAATAACAAACAACCAGAAAAATCAACATTCCAACCGATTTCGCAAACTCGTTAATTAATTCGAACTCCGAAACTATCCAAATCAATCAAGTAAGAATTATTGCAAGACAACAATTAACACAATTAACATGGTTCAATTGTACAAAGCAATCTACATCCGCGGGTTTAGACATAGTATACGTAAAAGCTTTCTTCTAGCTTGAACTATACAAAATTCCACCCGATTGTATGGGTGACCAGTAGTAGTACTATTGTCATCGACTCGGCCACTTTCAAACAGGTAAAGCAGGTTTTAGTTTATTGCAAAAAATACTTTTCACGGGTCAATTTTAAAATTTTCATGTTGTCATATGTAAAAATGAAATAAAATAAAAAGACTCTAATCGATCTCTAAACTTGTCCACAAAATCAAAGGAACAATTCTTAAACGCCTGAAGAATTTATCCTTGGTCATTAAAGGACCATTGTAATCCAAACTTTTAATGACTCAAAGAAATATATAAACTGGAAATAACCTGCTACATCGAGTGAAAACCAGATACCTAATTCATGAGAAAATGACTAGAAGTAATCACCTAAGATAAGATTTATGATAAAGATATACAGGCCTCAGCCAGTATAGAGACTTCAACTACGATTATGCAACAATCATCAACGAGGAAACCTTTCCTGGAGTCGTGCATATCATCGATTGAAACAATATCGGACCACCCCCAGGTTCCTGGGGCCTTGACTCTTAATGATAGAGACCTCTGCCCCGAACATACAACTATCATTTACCAGGTAACCATTTGATGGATCAGTGAAGCTCTTTTTTGAGATAAAGTTGGAAAATCCCCAACATCAATTTGCATCATGAAAGCGCCGTGTTCTTCCTGGAATAATCAGTTTACATTTATTATACTCCGAAGAAGCAGTAATTCTTGTTTGAGAAACAAATACAAGTGGACTGCAATTTTATTTCACTCACGTTGGAATTTAGTCCTACACTAGAAGAAGTTACCTCGCTTGCAGAGAAAATTGTCAGACTTCCGGTTGTGCAAAAAGATCCCAAAAATAGCATTAACCTTTCATCTTGCAGGCAGAGAACTTGTGCTAGCCACAACCAAGTAAACAGATACATGTTCACCACTATTAGGATAGATTACGAGTTTCCTATATCATGATCATAAATGCAAAACACAATAGTTAGTAAAAAAAGGTTTACTCTGTCTCTACCCTCAAATGCCTCATGGTGTCTTATATGTTGCACTGCACACAAGATGCAATAGTGTATAAAAACCGGAAAAAAAAAAGACAATCTGTCCACCAAATTAATTGACCGGATACTCAAATTATCGTTCATATGTAGGTCATGAAGACATAATGTATGTCCTGCTGATTCATGATACAGATGAAAGAAAACAATTAAGTCAGGTTGATTAATGCTTACCATTTGAAGCCTTCGACTTCGAATTCATTAGATTCATACATTTTCACACCTCTTGTTGATAACAATGAGAAAGATTCAATCTTGAACACAGAGTGTGATGGATAAACATCTCTTGTTTCCACCAGAACTTCTACATGTATATATTGAAAGTATGTATGTCCTAAAGACAACCATTTATGAGGATGATATGTACTTTGATCACATTCAGTTTATTATTGTTTATAATATTGTTATTTGGCATTACATCTATTGAGTTATTATTTGGTTGTTTGAATAATTCGATAAGATGTTCTCATGGACTGCACGTTATCACCAAGTGTGTGAGAACTTGGATGACAAAACGTAAGTCTTAAAATGGCCCCAATCGAGAGTCATTGAGATTTGGGATATCAATGATGCACATTAAAGATTGACATGTGATCTGCATCATATTCTTGGAGAATGTAGTAGCTCTCACGACTACGAATGACTTGGTCATTCATGATGGATGCATGGACACCTTGGAGGGTGTTGGTAGATGTTAATCAAATCAACCCAATTCAATCCAATAAACTCCAAACCAACCAACAAACAGACGCAAGAAAATAAACACAAATACAAGATTTAACGTGGTTCGAAAATTGTCTACGTCCACGGGATGACCAAGATTTCTATTAACCAAGAACTAAAACGCAGTTTACAATGAATCAACCAAACCTATCAAGCTATATCGAGCTCCGTTCTCTATTCCTCACTGTGTTTCTCTCAAGAAATCTCAATGTGTTCTCTCTATGTTCTCATCGATTTAGTACCTACATGTGTATATATACTAGAGAAATCAACATACATTCCTTTTCCTAGCAAGATTCGAATTCCACTCCTAATAAGAAACGAATTCTTGATCACTAAGCAAAAGAAAACCAAGTTAGATTCGACTTCTAACTGTCCTGTGTCTTCAGTGTTATTCCAGTATTTTTCGCTACACCACATCACACAACATTATCCTTGTCATCAGTGTTTTCAGTACACCATGTTCCATTACTTCTTTTAATATTAAGCTAACCGGCTTCACAATTCTCCACCTTAGCTTCATATTAATGTAACCACAGTATACCACACCATTCATGTCCTTAGAGTTAGGACACAACCCTTCTTTCCATCAACTTGATAGAACTTAGACACGATCCAAACTTCATCACAGAAATTGACTTAGTAAGTCCATCCGCCGGATTAACATCTGTGCTGAACTTCTCAATCTTGATAGTACCCTTCTCAACTTCATCTCTGACAAAGTGAAACTTTATATCAATGTGTTTGGGCCTGTCATAGTAAGCTTGATGTTTTGACAAATGAATTGCACTTGACTATCACATAATATAGTCACCGGTGTTTGCAACACACCGAACTGCCCCAGAATTCCCTTGAGCCAAATAGCTTCTTTCACAGCTTCCGTCATGGCCATAAATTATGCCTCTGTAATTGATAATGCAACCACAGGTTGATGAGTAGACTTCCAACTTACTGCTGTACCAAATAATGTGAATACATATCTAGTTAAAGATTTTCCTTGTATCCAAGTTTGCAGGATAATCTGAGTCGACATACCCAATCAGTGCATCATTCCTCGTCTGGTGTTGCTCAAACACCAATCCCAGTCTAATCGAACCACCAATATACCTGAGCAGCCACTTAACTGCCTCCCCTTGGTAGAGTTCTCATAACCTTCCACCTCTACTTCAAGATGTGCTAGCTGAACATTTTCTTGTTTTCGGCTCAATGTGTCAGCCACTACATTGGCTTTTCCAGGATGGTACAGTATCAAGCAATCATCGTCTTCTAGAAATTCCATCCATCTCTGTTGCCTCATGTTTAGCTCCTTTTGAGTAAATAAGTATTTGAGACTTTTGTGATCCGTGTAAATCTCAAATGTCACTCCATACAAATAGTGTCTCCACTTTGCCAGAGAAAAAACAATCGCCCCTAACTCCAAATCATGAGTAGGATAATTTTTCTCATGGGTCTTTAACTTTCTTGATGCATACGCAATGAATTTACCCTTTTTGCATCAGTACGCACCCCAATCCTTCTTTTGAGGCATCCGTAAATACAACAAATCCTTCAGACCCTTCTGGAAGTGTTAAAATCGGTGTTGTCGTCAATCTCTTCTTCAATTCTACAAAACTACTCTTGCACTTATCACTCCATGAAAATGGAACATCTTTATGAGTAAGCGTACTTAAGGGTCCGGCGATTTTGGAGAAGTCTTTAACAAAATGACGATAATATCCAGCTAATCCTAGAAAACTTCTCACCTCAGAGGCACTTTTGGGACGCTTCCAATTCAGTATAGATTCTATTTTAGAAGGATCAACCTCTATTCCATTTCCGGAAACCACATGACCCCAAAATGTCACCTCTTCCAACCATAACTCACATTTACTGAATTTGGCATACAACTTGTGATCCTTAAGGGTTTGTAGCACAATTCGTAGATGAGAAACATGATTTTCTCTTGACTTGGAGAATACCAATATATCATCAATAAAAATGACCACAAATTGATCCAAGTATGGCCTAAACGTCCGATGCATCATATCCATAAATGCGGTAGGGGCATTCGTCAAACCGAATGGCATCACCACAAATTCGAAATGTCTATACCTTGAGTTGAACGCAGTCTTGGGAATATCTTCTTCACGAACCTTTAACTGATAATATCCTTGTCTCAAGTCCAACTTGGAATATATACATGCACCTTGGAGTAGATCAAATAACTCATCGATATGAGGTAGGGGGTACTTATTTTTCACCGTCAAATTATTTAACCCACGGTAATCAATGCATATTCTTAAGCAACCGTCTTTCTTCTTTACAAACAACACAGGGGCTCCCCATGGCGAAATGCTAGGTCTGATAAATCCTTTTTCCAAAAGCTCTTGTAACTGTACTTTGAATTCTCTCAGCTCCGCTGGAGCCATTCTATATGGTGTCCTAGATATAGGTCCAGCTCCGGGTACAGTTTCAATAACCAATTCAATTTCCCTATCCAGAGGAAACGAATCTAGTTCTTCAGGAAATACCTCCGGAAAATCCTTGACCACTTCTGTCTTTTCTATCTCTGTCTTATTAGTAGGATGATTTATGAGATATGTAAGAAGTTTTCTTACTTTTGACGCAGAAATTATAATCGAGCCTGAAAAGTTTTCTTCCTTAAATCCTTGTTTCTCAGAGTCTGAAGTGCCCAACTTTACTTGTTTTGTATGGCAATCCATATGAGCATAATGTGCATATAGCCAATCCATTCCTAGGATCACATCATACTTTCGAATGGGAAGTTCTATCAGGTTAGCTAGGTATATAGTGTCATCTATCTTAATACCACAATCAATATGTATGATATCAGTAATAATACTCATACCCATAGGGGTCCCAACTTCAAAATTATAAGGTAAGGTCACAGTTTGTAAGTTCAAATTCTTTGCAAATTCATTGAAAATAAACGAGTGGGTCGCACCGGGATCAAATAAAGCAATACCATTTAAATGGTTGATCGTAATCTTACCTTCTACTAGATCTGAAGGCTCAAGTTCTCCTTCGTTGGCATCCAGTGCATATGCTCGGGCTCGACCATTAGTTTTTCCATGTGGTCTTGCCTGCAACGGGGACTTCCCAGACGTCCCTTGGGAACTAGGAGCCTTCCTTTCTCTTTGTGGGCAGTCAGGGATGTGACGATGACTGCTTCCACATGCAATACACTTTCCAGCTTTCCTCCAACAAACTTCTTCAGTGTGACCAGCGCGTCCGCAAAATTTACATTTACCTCCATTATTGTGACGAGGTTGGGAGTAATTATTCCCACCACGAGGGTGTGTGCTAGTCGTTGTATTACTAGATGGCCTCGCCTGAGCAAGACGCTTGTTACTGAAAGTTTGACTATTTTCGAAATGGCTCCGCTTAGCCTTGTCTCCAATCTTCCTCAACTCTTTGATTTCAGCCTCAACTTGTAGTGCTTTTTCCACTGCCATCACATACTTTCCAAAGTCTACGGAAACAAGGGCCCAACGGAGTTCAAGTCTTAGACCTTCAACAAATTTTCTTACCTTCCTCGTCATCCAGTAATGGGGTGCATATTAGATCAGACGAGTGAATTCGGCTTCATAGTCACTCACACATTTAGTTCCTTGTATCAAATCATTAAACTCCCGTTCACGTGCATTTCTCACAACCTCTGGAACAAACTTATCATTAAACTCTTTCACAAAGTTTGCCCAGGTGTACGGGGTACCTTCCTGTCCCCACCTTCTACTCACCAGCATCCACCAATCACGTGCAACTTCTTCTAGACGATAAGAAGCGTACTTAACCTTCTGAGCATCAGTAAGTTCAACACCTCGAAAATCTTCTCCATACGTGCTAAAAACTCTTCAGCCTTCTTATCATTTGTTTCTGCAATGAAGATTGGAGGGTTAAACCTTAGAAACCTCTTGAGGATTTGATTATCTCATTGGGGAACATCTAGAGGGGCCACACTACTAGATGGTTGCTGACTTTTCCATTGTTGGGCGAGGTAAGTCCAAAAGGGCAACATATCTTGCACATTTCCCTCAGGTTCAGACTCATGAGGAATCTTTTCCCCATATTCGTCTATTGGTGGTGGTTGTTGTGTTTCAGGTTCTCCGCTTTGTCCACCACCCGTTGGATCGACATTTCCCTCCATATCGATTCACTATAACCTTACCAACAACTTATCTGAAATAAAGACAAGTAGAATACTTAATAATCAAATTTAGTACTTCCTCCATCCCGGATCAAGCTTCCCGTTTTGACCTTTTGCGGTCAAATTTTTCCAACTTTGACTACGAATTAATCTTAGCTAAAGTTTCATTATATAAAAAAATTGAACATTTACATTTGCGGTTTAAGATTAATTCGTAGTCAAAGTTGGAAAAATTTGACCGCAAAAAGTCAAAGCGGGAAGCTTGATCATTGACGGAGGAAGTAGTATTAAACGAAGAAACTTCAAATGAATTAAACACACGTAACCACACTAACAGATGTCTTGAAAAACCGAATATTTATAGATAACACTACAAACCTTTCAAAGTTACAAAATACATATAGACTTACCATCGATGACAACTTACACAGCCTACAAGTAGTATAGTCACATAAGTACATACTAGATATAATACATGCGCCCTTATGGCCAAAATATGCACACTACAAACAACTATAGAATGAGATCTATGTACATGAAACTATCCCATATATACTTAACAAGTTCATAGTCTAAACATTAACATAAAGTACTATCGTTCTTCTCTAAACAGGTGGCGCACTTCCCTCCCCGGGACCATCAACATAGTCAAGAGACTCGTCAGAATCATCTATCACAATAACTTCTATTGTGGGTTGTGGCTCATGGGATTCTAACATCTCATCTGAACCCGAAGTTACGTCCTCACCAGTAGGTATATCCCCTGAGGGATCCTCCTCAGAGCTCTCCACTCGAGCAACCGGGGGTTGCTGGGACAGCCTCAACACTTCCAACTCTATTAGGATTACTAGGACCTACACCTCCCAATGTGGTAGCTAAGTGGTCTGGAGCTCTACTATCTCCATTCTTATTGTTCGTCTTTTCTTTACTATAACATTAGTTCTATAATTTCTAACAAGTAGAATATATTTTGTTTCATTAATTATCTTACGCATAAGTAGTCTAGATATAGAATACTGAATACCTAAGCTTATAACTAGTAAGGTATCTAGTCTTTTTAGTGGCCTTGATTTCATAGTTGAGGTCAACAAACGTATTTTCCCTGCAAAAAACATGTTAACCGGTTAAGAAACTTATTAGTTGTTGATAAATTTGTCAATTCGTGCCAGTGTAGTGCTGGAGGACGCTAAAACCTTGATATTCTAGCTTGATAGTTCGTTACGTGAATTACTAACCAGTGTAGTGCTGTATAGTACGCTAAAACCTTAATGTTATAGCATGAATGCTTGATATAGTTCGCCACGAGATGACTAATTTGTTCAAAAGTTTCATTAGATTCATTCTAACAAAATTATACTCAACGCATGGGAATAATTAAATGAACATAGATCGAGCAGTGCTGTTTGATGAATCTACGTACATATGCACGAGTTCCGAATTGAAATTTGAAAAGTCGTTTCTTGAAAACATAATGATACTACTTAATAACTGGAGAGTAGTACAGTTGAAGAAGTAGCAAATATCAATGAAAACTGATGCATCGAGTATTGATCAGATAATAAAGACATTAAAACCTCAAAATAAACTCTCTGATCAATTTCCCATGATTTTAATCTATATATATAGATATACGCGTTTCTGTTTGTTGTCAGGCTTAAAAGGTTTAAACTCAACTGAAGGTTTCTACTCGTGGCTCTAATACCGCAGAGTCTAGACGATAAAGGTATGATACCATTTTTAATGAATACATGATCTGCTTTATAGTAGTAGTACTAATTCTCTTATGCTTTGAATTCATATTGGAACTATCATATGCATGTTGTTGATTGTGTTACATGTCAATGTTGATGAATTGCTGAGATTGTACTTGAAGCTACTTTATTTACTTTGGAAATATATATGCAGATGTGTTACTGGAAAAAAGAGTGGCTTATCCTTCTCACTTGCTGTTAAAAATTGAATCTTTCGCCTCGTTATCAGAAAACGGCTTGTACGAGTCTGCTGAATTTGAAGCCGGAGGCTAAAAATGGTTTTACTCTAACCTTGTATTTCTCTAATAGAAATTACTTACAGTTCTAACTAGCACAACCGGTTTCCTGCCTAGCTAATATTAACTGTTTAATGGAACCATCCTGCTCTTGTGGCTAATCAATACCATGATATTGATATACCCATGTTTTTATCTAGTTTCTGAGTACTCCATTTGATTGACTTTAAGTATAGTTTCTGAATTACTTTGTTTATTAACATTAGGAGACTCATAATCTATCCCAATGGACAAGAAGATTCTGAGAAGAACGATGATCATATTTCGGCTTACTTGGCATTAGCCAGTTCCAGTTCTCTGCCTGCTATGTGGGAAGTCAATGCATCTTTGGGATCTTTCTGCATAACAGGAAATCTGACAATTTCTTCTGCAAACGAGGTATAATCAATATTGTTATTCATGCTCAAAATTTGTATATTCTTGATGACTATTTGCCTAGAATCTGACATGTGCTCATATATATGATGAAATTGCATAATTGTAGGGAAAACACAACGCTTTCATGATATGTCTCCAGCTTGGGGATTTTCAAACTACATCTCGAAAAAGAGTTTTAACGATCCTTCTAATGGGTACTTGATGAATGACACTTGTGCATTTGGAGCGGAGGTTTTTGTCATCAAGAGTGAAGGCCCGGTTCAGTGCTGTCCAAGAAAATGGTTGCAATGCACTTTGAGCAGACCTGGAGGATTTCGTCATTCTCCAAGCTGGCAAATGAATGGAAATCGGAGAATTTCCAAGTTGGAGGTCAGGATTGGTGAGTCTTTGAGAATGTAACAGTTGAACTGTTTGCTTTAATTCAAAGGAGTACATTGTTGATTTAACGCTTCTCTCCTTGTTTAGGTTACTCCAGGTATATCCAAGAGGAAACAACTCAGCTGATGGCAAAAGCATCTCATACTTTCTGAAATTGGTTGAACTCAAACATCAATGCAAAAGAGTACAAGCCAATTGCACGATAAGAATTAATGACCAGATAAATGGATAACATCATATCCTTTCAGGTAATAATGTGTTTTGTTAAATCGCTCGCACTTTTATTTCCTCCCGTGCTTTAACACTTGTTTTGCTCTTATATCTGCAGCGAGCAATCTTTCGTTTGAGTCAAATGGCAGTTACTGGGATTGGCCAACGTTATTTCAATTGTGGATATGAATAACCCTGCGAAAGGCTATCTTGTCAAGGATTGCTGTGTCATTGAAATTGAAGTCACTGTTGTGGCTCGTAGTTTATCATAAATCTTCTGCAAATTGTGGCTGCGTCTCAATCCATGCATTTCCCTTGGGATAATTTGGACAAGGAATTATTTTGTTTTGCGAAAATTATCGATGTAAGATGTGGAGTATAACTGAACTGTATTCTTTTGTTATCATGTATCCCCTTGAGACTAGGCTATATAATGAGAGTTAGTTTCAACTTCTAGTTCGTACACATCTATGAACTCCACTGTGAACACGATTTACACCCCCTCATATAAGCTACTTTTTCGGCCCAACACGTGCAATTTGATAAAGCAACACGCTTCTTCAAATCAGTTGTCTGCCAATTTTTTGTGAATAAAGATCATTTTTGTATTGAAAGATTAGCCATAAAATCAATCGATCCCAACAGAAGTGAATGACTTGAGAGTAGAAAAAGAATTGCTCTGTAATATCAGTACATTGTACTACTACAGTACGACTGCTACTTGTTTCTAAAAGCAAGATAATTCTTTGAACTGCAATGTGCTGTTTGAGTATTCACATAGACTGTATGCAACAGAAATGAGACAAAAGAGTAGATTTGCCTTTCTCTTTGCCAAAATCAATGCCAAAGAACAAGTAAAGCTCTAAGAACCAGAAAATTCTTCAATTCCCTCGACAAGTTTTTTATAGCTACACTAGCAACTTCTCACCTCTCACTATCAGCAAAACAAGAACGAAAGAATCAACAAGATTACGACTGCATAAAAAACGTTAAAACAAACAGCCGAAGACGTTAAGTTTTACCATGCCAACAGAACAACTTAGGGAAAAAGAATTTACAGTTGGATGAAATCCTAAAGAATTACCCAACAAAAATCTGTTGTTTCACAGCTTCACTTAGGCTGCTTGTTTCATGCTACTACTCCACAGTTTGAATGTTATGTCGTTCGCATACCCTTGTCCCATTCTCATTCCACCAAATCTCCGCCTGCTCTTCAGTGAAACGTTTCCTACTGCAGAAAATGTAAGATATGCTCAGCCTTTAAAACTAAGGCACATTCACCAAAGAAGAATTCAAATCTATTGTTGTTTTCATGACAACAGTCATTACCTGAAGCGAACACGTCTGAGTTCATTAACACCGCTGGGTAAGGCAACAAGAGTTATGTACACGCCAGGCTCATCATGAATGGTTCGCTCTGATCTTTGTACTTGAGGCTTAGTTCCATTAGATATGGATGCAGTTCCATTAGCGACAGATGGAGTTCCATTAGATACAGATGGAGTGGTTGAACTGTCAACAGATCCACTGTCAGTAGACCCAGTCAAACTGCTCCCATTGGATGGGTGACTGGTACCATTTGTTGTCTGCGAATTAGTATCTAACTTACTCCCGGCTACTGGTTCTGTTCGTCCAGCCATCTCCTTTAACTGCCACAAGTTTCATTAGGTCTAGATTTTATTACAAGAACTATTTTTTATTCAAAGTAAGCATATAATTTCAAGAGTGCAGTTAGGAGGTAGGATACTTGTAATTTGTGTCATTGACATGTCTGTACTTAAAAAGGTCATGAAAGCTCACTTTTTCTCCCCGAAAGAAAAGAAAAATTTAGAAATCTGTCGCAACCTAGGAATTCAAGAAGCTAGAGTGCTAGACTCGATGTCCAAGTTCCAAACCGAACGAATGTTCTCCAACCAACCATTCACACCAAACCCATCACTACACACATTCCAGAAATATTTAAGCCTGCCTATAAAGCTATGTTCACTGGCTTCAGCCTACCCATCTTAAGAGGCCATATATTGACACGGAAGAGAAATATTGTAAAAACTGAAATCTAGCAAATCATTTCATTTCACAGATCAATTTGACGACTGATAGTTTAAAATACAGTACAATATAACTTCAAAAATTGCGAGAAAGACAAACCTGAACTGTGAGAGACTTTATCACTTCTTTAGCAGCTTTGCTTTTCCCAGCTTCATCTGCTGCCTGTTTAGTTACCTCCTGTAATTGCTTTGATTTTAATTCCAGTTCCACTTCGAGAAGTTGGGCTTTGGTGGTAAGTTCTTCAACCTAATAATATGAAAGACAAAATTATCAACAAAAAAAAAAAAAAAAAAGAAAGAAAGAAAGAAAGAAAAACTCGAGTAAAACATATATGGATTGTGTTATCTTCAAATGTAAGACAGAGGTTTACCTGCGCCCTTAAACTTTTAACTTCCTGGCTAAGTGTATCATTTTTACTTTTTAAATCATCTGTACTTGCTTCTGTTGTCTGAAACGGGAGAAGGGGAGACATCGTCGCAGAACCCAAAGGGTTCCACTTCCCCGGTGCAGGAGACGGTGACCGGGATGCTATTCTAGAATTAGGAACAGAAAACGAAAGTGAACCCCTAGGAACTACAATCGGGCTAGTTGGTGATTTTGAAGAAGTGCTTGGTCTCTGAACATCTCCATTGTGAAGAGGAAAGAGACGGGTATCATTCGATTCAGATTGGCCATTAGCTATGGAACTTCGGTCAGACTTAAATGAGTCCACAGATGAAAGTCTAGCAACTTGTCCAGGTAAACGAGGAACTGAATCCTTTTCTGTTAATTCACTGGGCTTACATAACGAACCTTCAATTCTTACTTTAGGGAATCGGTGAGCTGGTGAAGATTCCATAGCCTTCTGTAATTTCGTAAAACAATCATCACAAACACGAAATGGTTTGCTCGTGTTGGGAGCTAAAGAGGCTTTAAGAGATTTCCTAGAGCTACATGCATTGCAGAAAACAAGTCCACAGTTATAACAGTTGTGACGTTTTCTTCTAAAATTGAAGGGGCACCGACAACCAGAACACAGAGAATTGTCAGCACTGCATATCCATTTATGAAGACATATAACAGCCGTAAAATTCGAGCCACATGCTATGCTCTTCGCTTGTCTACCTTTCAAGAAACCAACAATTGTCGGCACGTTCCTGTCGTCATTATCACCATGGCCAAGTTGTCCATTTGTACCCTTACCCCAAGTATATACATCTCCTTTTGCAGTCAAAACCGCAACATGCTGTGCACCACAAGCGATATCTTCCACAAAACCATCTCCGCTGTAACCTCCTATACACAATGGAGTCTTTCCATCAGCTAGTGGACTCCCAAGTTGTCCGTGACTAGTACTTCCCATGGTGTACACTCGTCCTGAAGTTGTCAGTGCAATAGTATTATTGTTCCCACATGCTACCCTCAAAAAATTCACGTCAATCAATGAAACAATACATTCAGGAACTAGCCTCGGTTTATTATCCCCATGACCAAGCCGATTTTTGTCCCCATCGCCCCAGGTGAACAGCTTTCCATGTAAAGAACCATTTGTTTGTTCTGAATCTGAAGATTCGTCAGTTATTTTGACAACTGCTGCAGTGTGCCATACGCCACATGAAACACTATCAGTCCTTAGCCCCTTCAATGCCTCTACTTCTCTTGGAGTAGTGGCACTAGCACGATCTCCATGGCCTAGTGCGCCAAATGTTCCATCCCCAAATGTAAACAACTGACACAAAGATGTCAAGAACGCCGTATGCCAAGGTCCACAAGAAACAAAAGATACTATTAACCCATCAATTGGTCTGTCAACCCTCTTCGGGATCCAGTGACTTGCCTCACTCCCATGTCCGAGCAAACTGCCGTTTAACGAACCATCACCCCAAGTGTACAGATCCCCCGAACGTGTAATGGCACAAGTGTGATACTTGCCACATGCTAACTTTTGTATGTTCTTCCCGCTAAGTGTTTCGATGAGCTTCGGCTGTAGAACGTCTGTTTCCACTCCGTGGCCCAGCCGCCCTCCTGCTTCCTCACCCCAGCTGAAGATTTCCCCTTGTTTAGTGACTAAGACTGCATGTCTTTGACCACAAGCAATATTTTGTACATCAAGTACCACAGTTGATTCTAATGCCTTTGGCAACAGAGCATCGACTCTTGGATTAGATGAGCGAAAACCTTTATCCAAACCACCTCCAATCAAACCCTCACCGGTGCCTTCTCCCCAGATGAAAACATCACCCATGCTATCGAAATCCTCATTGCAAGAACCTTGACTTGATGAACTTACGGCACTAGATAGACTTGCACGGAATGTTTCAGCTCCTGAGGTCCGAGTGTTTGAATTGTCTATGGACACAGTTGGCAGTGAAGTGGAAACTGGTAGTGAAATGGAACTCTGTAGTGTTGTGGAAGTTGGTTGTGAAGTAGAAGAGCATGCTACAGGTTCTACAAGCTGAGGCGGTTTGGCTGTTGCAGTGAATGACACAATGTCCGAAAATACTTTTCCCCATCTGCTCTCACTTCGTAGAGTGTCAACTTGGTCCTGAGGTGAACTGTATTAGTGAATGAAAACTAAGACAAAATTGGAAATACCAGCTTCTTTTTTTTTTTCCTTGCTTCTTTTTGGCTACGTATATATGAGAAGAAATATAACTGAAACTCACAAACGAAATTGACAGGTTAGACTTCCGACCACGAGGACTATCTGATGGTGCCCCTTCGATTTTTGACTCACATCTTAATTTCTTGTTGCTTCCACGTGCAATTAGCGCTTTTAAACCTACAAACCAAACCTCAGCTTCATCCTTGTCTTTACATATCTGTCAATTTAGAAACAGAAAACAGGGGTCAGATACGATGAACATCTACTTCAACTGGCCAATCATGTTTGGCAATTGCATGATGATCCATATATGGCATGTAATGTAGCAAGAGAAAAGCAAGAAACTCACCAGATCGAGGGATCTATCCTCATGTATGAGAGAAAATGATTGATACTCTTTCTCAGGCCTAGGATACCGTTGAAATATTTGCTGCAAGCCATAATATACATTATGTCAGTCAGTCAATTTGAGTATCAAACCGTCAGTTTCAATGCTGAAAAGAGGTACTTATAAAAGCTATAAGAAAAACAATTTCCATGATATTAGGTACAAGATACTAATATGAATAATCTAATTATTGCAATAAAATCAACACAGGGCATGACTTTAAGCATCAGACTCTTGGAAGTTGAATCTCAGTTCGCAAATCAAATAATGCATTAACGCTGAAACGATTTAAATCACACTTACAGTCCTCTGTCCAGGAATGATCTTTGAAACATTGCATAGCTCAAGCTGTTTCTCATCTTTTCCGAAGTACCAAACCAATTTAGATTCATCCTGAAATTTAGCAAGATATATTTTTAAACAGAAACAACTCGCAGGAGCAACTCTGTACTTGCATGCAGGAAATTATTCCATCAAACATGATTTAGCGTGAGTATAGAATGCCAGGTAAAGATAAAATTATGTCATTTGGTGGTCAAACAATAAAGCAAGAATCAACTCATGTAGGTACTTTTTCGTTTGGTGCGAACCAGCGAAAATTAAATGGTCAAGATACTATGATTGTGGAGCAACAAATGCAAGTTGGATCATTATTCTGTAAATGTAAAACAGCCGCATTAAATTGATCAAGCGAATTTCCAAACTTAAAAGGCCAACCACCCATATATATGTACATTATCAAAATCAACAGAAATAAAAGTTATTGTATACTATAAATTCTACATGGAGAAAGTCGCAACCAAATTTATGGTAAGAAAGCTCACAGGAGAAAGTCGAAATGGGCAAAACTTTGGCTTCCCTCTACGTCCATACTTCAGCAAACATGCCCCTTTTTTCAGGGCTGTGATGGCCTAAAACAGAAAATTTTGTAAAAACCACAATTCCCACAAATGCAAATCCTAATACTAAGAGACAATACATACAATCAACCATATGTACCTGGTCAATGTCTCTCTCCCCAACACTAGACCTCTGTAAATCAGCCATTCACGTTGCAATATAACTAAGTATAAAAACATTAACAGGCCAGTTAAGCCAAAACCCATTTGAATTATCGCAATCGAGCGCAGTATCCCTCCTATGCCGCTCCATATAACACACAGCCACAGCTCCAAGATTCAAAATCCAACCTCCTCATTAACCCTTTTTGCCAAACTCCCAACAAGATAACCCTCAATCCACTACTTCTCAGCTCAAGAATAGCCCTTTCTAAAATTCAAACACTCTAAACTCAAGAAAATTGAGCTCTCAGCTCACAAACAGCTCTAGCAAGACTATTTAATAAAACAGAAACTATAATCCTGACTTTGATTTACATGCATTCGAAGAAAACTAAACCCCCAATGACCTTAAAAAAGAGAATGCGTAATTGCATTTACGTCTCTTTGCTGGAAATCGACAGAATTATGGCAATGGCGATTAAATAAAAGAACAAAAAGGAAGAGGGTTTTCTTTCTCCTCAATCTCTGAACTCGAAATTGAATTTTGGGAAAAAAAGAGGAGAACTTTGCGTCAAGAAACAGAATTGAGATGTTGAAATCAAAAGGGTTTTGTTGTTGAAGGGAGAATTAAAAATGGGAGGGGTTGAATTTGGGAGAAGGAACCCTCAAACAAACAAACAAACGTGCAGACCCTTTTGCAGATTTCTTTAATTGTTTCTGTTTCTTGATTTGTTTTCAGCCCTCTGTTGATGGCTTCTATCTGGTGCAAATGCAATGCATCTCAAATCTTGATTTTTTTTTTTCTTTCTTTCTTTCTTTCTCAAGACACTCCTTTTATTCCGGGAAAATGCCATGTCATCAACTGTAAGTCAGTTTTGTTTGTCTACCTGGGAGTTGATGATTGGGATCTTTGGGTTTCACTTTTGTCATCTTCTTGGAATACAACTACTACTTTATTTTATTTTGCTTTGACATATAAAGCCAAAAAGTAGCCTTCGTCCAATCAGATAATTCCAAATTGTCGCTCCAATTGGCCCCATTCTTTGTTTTTTTAGGTTCATGTTTAGTCTTGCCTTGATAACTTTAGTTTATTGCTTTATCTTTTCATTTTCCCCTTTTTTTCACAAAATTTAATCGTTCAAGTAAACAATGAAGCACAACTCATCAACAAGAGAATAAACAATCTAGTATTGACTACAAAGCCTGCAAATTCTAGCATATATAACAGGTAATTTAAAAGTGATTTAAGAAATTTGCAATCCCACCACCTTAATAAGTAATCATCACATTTTCTGGACAAGGTGGTTCTTGGTTATAGTACCGATGTTCATGCTAGGACGTAAAGGTGACTCAAGCTCGGAACATGAGGGTTGGATCCCTTGGTAATTTCTTACGTTGATGTATCTTTCAAAGTGCTTGTGTGATAGATTCACATTATGCTCGGATCGGTGAGGCTCGAAAGTTGAGCCGAGCCGAGCCAATCAACTATATCCAAATGTTGACAAGCTTATACTGTTTTTAGGCTAGGATTAGACACGTGCCCCGGAAGTCAAGCCAGTTTACTCAATATACTCCCAAGTGTTGGCAAAGTAATTATGTTCGAGCTCGATTTTGGGCTCGAACTCGGATTAGTTTGGTCGAGGTAGTAGGCAGTATTATAATAGTATTCTATGTGTTGTCTTGGTAAGTGTCCAGGCTCGGTTTTGACCTGGGATCAGAACCTGTAGGATCGGACTCACGAGAGGGCAACCAAGTTATCACATTGCTAACATATTGAAATAATAGTTTCTATAAAGTATAGACAATATCTCAATGGTATGCAACCTTCTATGAGCAGTCAAAGAATAGGACCACTCGGGCTTTGTTGGTGGGCCAAAGTGGACCATATCATACTTCCTCCGTCACAGTTTCATTTACCCAGAAAAAGTTGAACGGTGTTGACCAGAAAAAGTCAAACGGATAAATGAAACTGGGACGGAGGGAGTATTATAGAAGAAATATTATAGCCATGATGTTGCGCAACAACTAATACGAGGTACCAGACTGCTATGGAAGGTGTCCAGAGAATAAATGCATGCGAGGATAAACTTTTACAGTATATAAATTCTTTTAAATAAGAGTGTAGAAGTAAATATATGTACGAAGGGGTAGTTAGCAATGAGATCACTATGGAGAGAACTTCTCAAAATGTAATGGCACTAGACATGATAGATAATTTAGATTAGGGCAATCATAGGATGAAGTAATTATGTGTACTTGTCCCATAAACATGAAAGTTGGAGGGAATTTATTTGATGCAAATGCTTGGAGTCAACAATACAGCTATTATCTCTTGGGAAAAGACCACTTTTACAATAATTTAACACACATTTTATAAGTAGCTGTCCAATTTAGCACTTAAATGTAATTGACCCCTTCTTCAATTACCCCCTCCTGCTCCTCCTAGTAACACTAACAGCAACCACAGATATTTGGATTTCAACTATGCAACTGTCATCTTTTAAGAAATCCTTTTCCCTTTCTTCTGCTCCTCATATCACTGATCTTCATGAAATTTAAAAATCCCCCAGCAGCAGCAATGTAAACCAATAGTTTGCTGCAAATACAGCAAACATGACACGACTCGAGTGTTAAGTACCTTCAAACAATTTATGGTATTGTTCGTACAACAAAGAGGAAGAAGCTTGGATATCAAGACTAACCTTGATGACTCTGAACACCAGTACCACAGTGGTTTTCGACCCATATGGTGAAGTTAGCATTCACTTTCTGGTGAGAAGGAATGCTTTCGTGGAAATACAGAAATATCGAGACATATTGGCCTTTAGCATCACCATATCCTTCTGGATATAGACATACCTCCCTACACCCATGGAATGAATACAGTAAGCAATAACACGTTTATAGGAACCACACGGGTTTCTATAAACCCCATGGCTTCTCTATTTGAATAAAATAAAATAAGTACTTAATCCAAAAAATAAAAAATAAAATAAATACAGTAAGCAATTAAGACATATGGACAGTGTGGTGGAGACATGTTACCATCTATAATCTCCGACACGAAAATCTCCAATACTCCGTTTATCCTTTATTGCAGAATAGCCATTAACAGGCAACCTGAAATAAGTGGGTGTTGTAACTTCCATCAAGGACAGACGCTCGATTCTTGGCTTCTGCAAGATAAAAACCTCTGCCCGAAACTTGCACATCACATTTGTTAAGTAGCCGTTGTTTGCATCAAGCAAATAGTTCTTTTTTATAAATTTGGAAAATCCCCAAGCAGGACTTTAGGATTGAAAGCAACAGCCTACTTGTCCTGATCAAACAATTTTTATTGGAAATTATATCTATTTCACTGGAAAAGTATTGAGCAAAGATTGCAGGTTCAATAAAACACATATATACCTCGCATAAAGGAATACTTTTGTGACATCTGATTATATATAAAGATGCTAATGATAGTATTAACTATAAGACTCCGACTCATAGGCTGCTTCGCCACAGACAAATAAACAGAAATGTATCTGCCATTGGGAATGATTATGAGTTTCCTGGTGAAGATGAAAATAACTTAATCAAGATCGAAAAGAACTAAATTGTCAAAACAAAAAAGCGACATGAAAAGTATCATCCAGAACCAGTACCATTCGTGACGACCTGCTTCAAAGCGACCACACTCAAACATGTCGATTCCATGTTCTAGCAGCCTGGGGAAAGATTCAATATTGACCATGAAGGCTGAAGGTTGAAACATCCTTTTTTCCATCATAACTTCTGGGAAGTTGAAAAGAAAGAAAGCAATTATAATTAAAACGTGTAGGCAGTAGGTATGCAGCTAGATCGATGGAAAACAAGTCCGATGCAGGATAGTAAACAGATAAAATTACATCTATATGTGTGTGTGTGTGAAGTTTTAATCACAAACCAAGATCAATAGAACCAAAAAAACACACACAAGATCCCAAACAAACCCGAAGAACAAATCGAACAATAACACCGGATTTGATCATCTCCATATTTAATCTGAGTCGTTCAACGATCCATATTATTGTTGAGCTAGCACTCTCACAATATATAAGCAGCCTAAACTATATAGTAAAAATTGATCATATAACTTGAATCAGTAACAAGTTGGACGATGATTACCCTGGCCATCATCAAGATCTTTCAGAATAGGCGACATGACCTAAAACTGCCAAAGTTTGTCTTAAGGATGGTAACAAGATTCCTGTACGTTGATGAACAACAACAGATTAGTTGGAATAATAAAGCAGTTACTATACAAGAGAGGAGATAAACATAGATATATGGCTGTTGTTTGAAAATGGAAGTGAAGAACTGAAAGAATTAAGTATATATGGGAAAAAACCAAAGATGACTATAATGTACAGAGAGATCAGTTGATGAAGATAGGATATTGTACCGAATGATGAGTGATTAATTCGAAGAAATAAGTTGTGGTAGGTTGGATATATTATATACTAGGAAACGAAAACCCACGGTCAAGCCTGAAGCTAGTTAGTCTGTAAAACTACATGGTTAAATAGGAACGAAGCAAAAAAACCGAACGACGTGTGAAAATCTTATGAATTGAAAACAAAATGAATCAAGATTGAATTTCACTAATTGAATTTATAAGAATTACAGAAAAAAAATTACGAGATTGAGAATCGATTCTTCTCTGTAACTCCGTATACAAAAAGTGAGGATGAAGGAGGAAGATTGAAAACTATAGATACAACTAAACTAGCTAGCTAGAATAGTAAAAAACAGAGCAAACTCGAAATAACTAACCCCTTCTGTTCTGTTATAACTGTTGTCAAATCCCTATCAATTGGGATGTACAGTTTCTAATGCTAGATGTACAACACTTCGTATTACTCTGATTATGATGCAGTAGTTCTGTAGTAGTAAACTATTTTGGCCCAACCCCTCCAATCTTGGTAAAGTGCAGTTCAGTCCGTGAGGTGTTCTATCTAATCTTGTCTTGTATTTATGCAAATTTGTTAGTTGGTGGACACTTAGAAAAGTCAACGGGGCAAGAACTCAAAGAGCATTGCTAAACCAGTGTGCTTAGTTAGGCTGGTTGTTATGGGATTGACAACACTTTGTCACCTCCATTTTCACACAAAGTGACACAATTTTTGCTCCTATGGGATAAAAAAACGTTTCACTTTCATTTGTCACCATCCTTTTTTTCACCCAGTGACAAAGTATGAAGTTTACACGCCCACCATTTGGTGCTGACATATATATGGCAGTGAGGAGCATTTATTTGTTTTTAAATTTTGAACCAATTTCCGTTTTTCATTTTTATTAAATTAATTCAAAATCTGAAAACGAATTCATCTCTATTTTTATCTATAAATAGACACCGATTTTGTATATATTCCAATAATTCGTTCTCAACCTCAATTTCTCTCTTAATTACTCAAATCACCTATACAATTCAAACTCTTTTCTTTTTCTTTTTCGTAAACAATGTCCAAAAACAATCCATTCCAGTCCGGTGTAAGTGTGAATGAAGATGAACTTTGGCGTCTTTCTCAAACGAACCCGAATCTATACCGTTTACTCACCGGAAGCGCTCCAAACAACCCTCAAAACCCGAATCTATGCTGATATTTTATGTTTTATTGCATTAGGTATCATTATATGTTTCATTTTGTTCTATTGTATTTCTCTATGTTATTTGTAAAATTATCGTTGACAATAAAAAATTAAATTTAATAAAAAAATATTATTTTACAATAAAAGAATAACTAAATATTAAAATAAAAAATGAAAAAAATCGGTGAAAATAGTTTTTTTGTCACCATAACAGGCCCATTACAAGAATCTTGTCACCAGCCTATGTCATTGCATGTGACAACCATTTCGGTTGTCACCATAACGACCAGCCTTACCCAATACCCACCATCAAACACTACCTAGTGCTTGTTTGGCAAGCGATCAAAATCACCAAAACCTGGTTAAAAACACTTAAAAATATCTATTTTAATATGGTTTTCATGATTTTAATCGCTCGTCAAACGGTCCGCTAATGATCGTATAGCTGATCCCACAATATTCGTTAACCAATCCAGATCCGATTCTTTAGACTGGACATGACATTTATTCGTAAACTACAATTTGAGTGATGTAGTGATTTCATAAGTCAATACATGTCTTGATTACTTTATCATAACTAATGCATCTCTTCGATGGCGGATGGAGGGGGCCAAGTTCGGTCACCCCTGTCCCGGACTACAACTCTTAATACATTATGTATGTTATTGTTAATGTTTGTCCAAGTGGTAATGGAGGTAATTTTTAAGTCGGAGGTTGCAATTCAAGCCACAAAATCAACATTTTTTTGCTTGTTTTTCCCTTCTCCTTGCCTCCCTTTAAATTTCGACCGCTCTAAAATTTCATTCTGGATTTGCTAGTGTCTCTTGATTCACAACCATATTAAACCCGAACTGGTAGGATATTGTTATTTATTTACTTTATTGTAGTACTAATATTTATCTTTACATTTTTTTAGCTCTGGTATTTTCACTTGTATAGCTGTATTATATAGTAAAAGTCTAAAAGAAAGATAATGTGCATACATCTTCCGAGAATTTTTGTCCATTATAACTTTCAGCTAGTTTGAATCTTAAAGCGGAGAAAGCAACACATGAATTAACAAATACTCCTATGTATGTTAAATTTAAACAATAAAGCATGCTGATATCATTGCTAGTTGACTAGAAAAATACTATTGCCATCAAATACTCAAGTAGGCTAGTTAGTTCCGTGCAACTAAAGCCTACACTTTAAAAAAGGAAACCCGGTCTAAAATCGGAACCAACAAGCATACTTGGCGTATGATTTGGTTCCATAAAAATTCCGATAAGCAGTACCCATTTTGAATGTGTGGTAACTATTGGTAGAAAGGGAGTAGAACAAAATATTGCCATCAACAAGCCTAGGGAGATATATTTTGTTGCCCGTTCCTCTTTCAGTAGCCCTTACGCAGAAGGATGATGGACGACTTATGAACAACATTCGATTCCCCAAACTCCCGAGCATTTCCCATGCCTTCTTCGAAACGTTCCACTGACAAGTGTATATTGAGCCTCCATCCCTTGCAACAAAAACTGTCCCGGCCATGCCATGAGCATGGAAATGGATCCAGGCGCTTCGTAGACACGACCTTTGTTTTTCTTGGGATCATAAATGAGGAGGCTCGCGAATACACCTAGAAAATAGTACAACCCTTTGTACACGACAGCATTGCAAAATGTGAAGTAGAAGGAGGCTTCAGAGTCTTCATGCATAGAAATTTCTTGACAGTCCATATCTCATCTCCATAGTTCATATGACATATAAAAGTGCTTTGGTTCCACTTGCTTGCAGCTACAACAACCAAACAATCTGCTGAAGTTGGTGGTGCGGAGAAATACAATGAGTAATAGTATTCAACATCATAACATTCTGGAAGTGTTACTTTTGCTTTTGTAAAGGGGTTATAGAAAAACAATACGTTCGAAAACTGAGTCATGAGTAACCATTCATCCCGCACAGCTCTAACTTGTGCTCCTTCTATATTCGGCAGATCAATACAGTGAAGCTTTCCACGAATTGGATCAAAAACTTTGTCAGGTGAGAGCATTAAATATGGAGAGGAACGGTCTGAATTTATAAGTGGATGTCCAAACTGTTGATCGATAGGTGAAGATATTGAATTCCATGATCTACACACTGAGCGAAACACAACCCTATCTCCAGCAATGGCATGTGAGAATATCCCACTAAGGAGTTCATTTGGAAGATCTGCCCACTGGCTCTCTTTTGCTACCATTATTGAACCTGTTGGCTCCGTTTCTTTATTCTGGATCTTTTTCTGCAGGAGGGAGAGCATCATGTTTGATATTGATACATGCGAAGTTATAAACTAACAAAGTAAAACTTCAAATTTGAATATGCCAAATAGAACTTCCCGGCATTGTGGAAAAGAAAGAAATAATACCTGTTGAATGTGCAAGTCCGAGCTTTGGATTGTATCTTTTCCTCGCTGCACATGGAAGTTCGATATATTTGAAGAGGCTTGAAATAAATAATTCACGTCTTGTTTCTGTGGCTTTTCCTCATTGCAGGATATAGGGATTGACAGCCAAAATGAAAATGACTGTAATTTGACTATAGGACATGGCAATGACATGGAAATGCTTTTATCTTCCAATTCATACTTGAAGAGTTGCCTTCGACAATATTCTACCCAATAAACTGCATTGCTTACCAAACCAAGAGCTGAAGCTGGAGATGAAAAGGCATTACTTGAAGTTGAACCGCAAAATATCGCTCTATCTCCCAAGTCTTCTAGTTTCACCCATCTTTTATGGATGAAGTCAGCTGTATATATGTGGACATCAAACACCTCAAAATAGAAAGCTATAAATTTAATGAACAAGAGCTCATCACCTGATTCAACAAGATAAAAATCTCCGTCAAAGATGGCCAAGCCTGCAATATTTGATTTGCCACAAACAACTTGCGCTCATGATGATACAGGTCAGGGTCCGAAAACTCAGAGGTCACTAAACTGAAATCAGGGTATGTCAGTGAAAGAAGTTGTTGAGCCACAACAATAATCTCAACCAAACAATCACAAATATCAATCGATCAACAAGAACGTAAACGATGAAACACGGAATTTACGTGGTTCGGCCAAAAAATAGCCTACATCCACGGGAAACCAAGCACGTATATTGATATCAACTGAGATTCGATTACAAGCTTATACAATCTATACAAAGATCAAGCCTAATCGATTATCTATACTCCTCAATCAATCGAAAGAGAAAACAAGATCAATCTCAACGAAAAACAAGCGACAATGAAATCGAACCAATTCTCAATGAGCAGAGCATGAAACCTGATATCTTCAACCGTCAGTCGTGCAAATAACCTTCCTCAACCGCTATGCAAAATCTCAGAGCAATTGATGAAGAATCGAGAGAGAATTGTTCAGAAAAACTGAATGCGAGCTGGCTACTCTGTTTCTGATCTTTTCCCCTCTTTATAACCGTCTCCAACTAACTTTTAAATATGAGATTTAATCTCAGCCCTTGATTCCTCAGAATTGATCTGGTCCGTCCAATCATCTTGAGTAATCATCCACGGGGCTGCTTACTTGATTTGAGATAAAACACAACAAACTCCACCTTAGCTCAAAATCAAGTCTACATGCTCTTTTCCCAATTTACTGTTCTTTATTCGGTAGAACAAACAACCACTTAGGCTCTCTTATGGCTAGAGCATGCCTTCCAGAATCTCTGTGCAAAAATTCAGACAATTCCACCAACATTTATCAGGTCTGCACAATGCTTGAACTTGGCAGCTGACAAAGGTTTTGTGAAAAAATCTGCAGCATTCTCTGATGTGTGCACCTTTTCCACTCTTACAGTTCCTCCATCAATGATGTCCCTTATGAAGTATAACCTCACATCTATATGCTTGGTCCTTTCATGAAAATGCTGATGTTTTGCCAATTGAATAGCACTCTGATTATCACACATCACAGAAACACAACCTTGCTCAATACCCAATTCTTTAATCAAACCATTCAACCATATGGCTTCCTTGATTCCCTCGATTCATCGCAATGAATTCAAATTTCGTTGTCGATTGCAACTATAGATTGCTGAGAACATTTCCATGAGATGGTTGTACCAAACAAAGTAAATACAAACCCTGTGACAGATTTTCTAGTGTCAACATTAGAAGCAAAATCTGCATCAACAAATCCCTTTAATGGTGAGTCTGATCTTTTTGATGCTTTGAACCTCAGACCATAATGAATTGTTCCCTTGATATACCTGAGAACACCCTTCACTGTATTCCAATGTATCATACCTGGATTGCTCATAAATCTACTAATGATACTCATTGCAAAAGCAAGATCTGGTATGCAGCAAATCATTGAATACATTATGCTTCATACTGCATTTGCATAAGGAACCTTGAACATCTCCTCAGATATCGACTTGCTTCAGGCAATCACTACCGACAATTTAGTTCCAGGATTTACAGGCACAGATACAGGCTTGGACATATTCATATTGAACTTTGCAAGCACCTTAGTCAAATATGCAGACTGAGAGAGAAACAAGTTTCTATCATGTTCTTGTTTACTAATGTCCATACCAAGAATCCTACAAGCTTCTCCCAGATCCTTCATTTCAAACTCAGAGCTCAACTTAGCCTTTAATATACTAATTTCATCAAGAGACTTCCCAGCTATCAATATATCATCAACATATAACAGCAAATAGATGCAACTCACACTGTGTATATTTGAAAAGTATATGCAACTGTCATACCTGCTCCTTGTAAACTTTATTGAGCTCATGAATTCATCAAACCTCTTATACCATTGACGAGGGCTTTGTTTTAAACCATATAGAGACATTTTCAACAAACATGCCTTGTTTTCCTTGTCTTCAATATGAATGCCCTCAGGGATTTTCATATATATTGTTTCTTCTAGCAGACCATGTAAAAACGCAGTTTTGACATCCATCTGCTGTAGTTGTAAATCCCATTGAGTTACCATGGCTAAGAGAATCCTTATAGACACATGCTTTACCACAGGTGAGAAGATTTCTGTATAATCTACACCTTCCTTCTGTGTAAAGCCCCTTGCAACAAGCCTTGCCTTAAATCTGATTGAGTGAGCTGTCCCAGTTTCAACCTTCCTTTTGAATATCCACTTACATCCCACAAGCTTCTTGTTCTTGGGTATAGTAACTATATCCCAGGTATCATTCTTCTCCAGGGAATCTAACTCCTCATGAATGGCTGTAATCCACTTTTCACTATCAATGCAACTAATAGCTTCTTGATAAGTGCTTGGTTCTGAGTAGTTGATATCCTCAGCTACTGATAGAGCATAAGCCACATTGTATGATTTTCCCACCTGTCCATAACCATACATGTCAGGCACCTTCCTATTTAGCCTCTTCTCTCTATCTTTAGCCAGTTGATAAGTGGACAACACATTGGTTTCATCTGCAGAAATCCCTGAAACTGTATCTCTAGTGGATAAATTCTCCATATCAGGTTGTTCCCTATTCTCATCCACAGGTGTATGCTTCTCATTTGCATGTAAATCACCTGTATTACTGCAATGCTCCACCTGAATTCCTGTATTGGTGTCCACAGGCTTGAGTGGCATGATAGTTTCATTAAATACCACATCCCTGCTAATGATGCACTTTCTCTGATCAATTATCCACAACTTGTGCCCTTTCCAGTGGGGTATCCCAGAAAAATGCATCTAAGTGCTCTTGGTTCCAGCTTCCCTTGCCTCACATGAGCTAGAGCCAAACACCCAAATACCTTCAAATGACCTAGGTAAGGAGGCTTGCCTGACCACAATTCCTCATGTGTTAAGTTGTTCAGAGGTGCTGTGGGGCTCCTATTTATGAGATAACATGCTGTAGTAGCAGCTTCTCCCCAGAAACACTTGCTTAAACCTGAGCTAATCAACATGCATCTGATTCTCTCTAGCACAGTTCTATTGAACCTCTCAGCCACACCATTTTGCTGAGGTGTGCCTGGTATTGTCTTGTGTCTGACAATTCCCTTGCCTTTACAGAAATCATTAAATTCACTAGAGAGAAACTCTAGCCCATTATCTGTTCTGAGATGCTTGATGTTTCTCCCTGTGGCATTCTCCACCTCAATTGACCATTCTCTGAATTTATTGAAGGCTTCATCTTTAGACTTCAATATTATCAGCCACACTTTTCTTGAATAATCATCAATGATTGACATGAAATACCTTCCTCCACTCATGGTTTGTGTGTTTGTTGGCCCCCACAAGTCTGAATGCAGATAATCAAGAGGTGCTTGAGTGGTGTGCTTGGCTGTGTCAAATCCAACTTTGTGAGATTTCCCCATAATACATTGTTCACAGAACTATAGATTAGTTATTTGATCTCCACAAAGCAGGTTTTGCTTTGATAATTCCCTGAGACCCTTCTCACTGAGATGTCCCATTCTTGCGTGCCAAAGCTGAGTATTATCTTGAGCACTCACCTGTGATGATTCCCCAGAAACTGTATCACCTACCAGGTAATAGAGACCATTCTTCTTCAAGCCTTTCATTACAGTGATGCCAGACTTAGTGATGCTCAGAACACCATTATCATTGGAGTATTTGTGCCCAGTACCATCTAATGCACCAAGAGAGATCAAATTCCTCTTTAGTTTAGGTATAAACCTAACATCTGTAAGCACTCTTACAACTCCATCATGCAGCTTAAGCCTTATATCACCAATGCCTTCAATGTAGCATTCCCAATCATCACCTAACAACACTGAGCCACCTCTTCTAGATTTGAAATTTATAAACCAATAAAGATTAGGGCTCATGTGAAATGAGCATCCAGAATCCAGTATCCAACGCATATTTGACCTAGATTCCTTCACTGAACAAGCCTTAGAGACCACTAAAGCTTCAGCATCGCCATAAACCTGTGCAGACTCAGCAATATGAGCATTATGAGCCATATTGTTTTCTGTGTCATTAACCTGCAATTTTCCTGCCTTCTTGTCTCTCTTATACTTGAAACACTGCTTCTTGAGATGGCCTGGCATTTTGCAATAGAAGCACTTCCTTTTTTCTGAGTTATTTCCATCTGCAGATTTGTGTTTCTCAAATCTTCTGGCATCTGCAGGCACAGGTGTCCTATTCTTAGCCTGCATCTTATTGCTCCACCTCTCCTTGATATTTAAGCTCTCAGCTGCATTGTCATTTCCAGTAGAGGGTCCCTTATGCAGCTCCTTGTTCCTCAGAGCAACATCCACATCCTCATATGTCAGTGTGGTGCTCTTATGAATAACTAGAGCATCAATAAAGTGCTCATATGATTTAGGCAGGGCTCCCAAGATTACTAAGGCTTTATCCTCATCAGAAACTTCAATGCTAACACTCTCCAGGTCCTGGCACATCTTGTTAAACTCATCAAGCTGCTGGGAAATAGACTTATCTGTGCTAATTCGAAAATTAAACAACCTTTTCCTCAGATGCAACTTGTTTGCAGAAGTTTTAGAGTTATACATCTCTTCCAGCTTTTCCCAGACTTCTTTAGCTGTCTTAATTGATCTTGATTACTTCCCGGAGAATCTTGTCATCAAGGGACAATATGATTGTGCTACGAGCTCTTCCCATGATAGTAGCCTTCTCCTTGGCATCAAATCCTTCTGCAAATCCTTTGTCTCCCAAGAGTGCAGCATCTAAACCTTGATGAATCAACAGTGCTTCCATCTTGGCTTTCCATAAACCGAAATCGGTTTTCTCCGTGAACTTTTCAACATCAAACCTCATGGATGATTCCATAGCTTGATCGAAAACAGTTGAGATTCAAATCCTTTCCCACAGACGGCGCCAATTGTTGAGCCACAACAATAATCTCAACCAAACAATCACAAATATCAATCGATCAACAAGAACGTAAACGATGAAACACGGAATTTACGTGGTTCGGCCAAAAAATAGCCTACATCCACGGGAAACCAAGCACGTATATTGATATCAACTGAGATTCGATTACAAGCTTATACAATCTATACAAAGATCAAGCCTAATCGATTATCTATACTCCTCAATCAATCGAAAGAGAAAACAAGATCAATCTCAACGAAAAACAAGCAACAATGAAATCGAACCAATTCTCAATGAGCAGAGCACGAAACCTGATATCTTCAACCGTCAGTCGTGCAAATAACCTTCCTCAACCGCTATGCAAAATCTCAGAGCAATTGATGAAGAATCGAGAGAGAATTGTTCAGAAAAACTGAATGCGAGCTGGCTACTCTGTTTCTGATCTTTTCCCCTCTTTATAACCGTCTCCAACTAAATTTTAAATATGAGATTTAATCTCAGCCCTTGATTCCTCAGAATTGATCTGGTCCGTCCAATCATCTTGAGTAATCATCCACGGGGCTGCTTACTTGATTTGAGATAAAACACAACACAAGTTTTCCCTTAAAGTTTATAGCCCTCGCGATTGAGTAATCCAGTTCTCCGTGGATAAATTAACAATCTCCAATATGGCAAGACCAGAAGCTGTTAGTTGCGAGTTTAAAAAAGATAATTCGACAACTGCTATCCATTTTGGATGATGAAAGAACACAGTTAGCGTATAATTGAGAGGAAGGTGCACTTGAGGAAGGTGCACTTTCTCCATAGTCAAGATGTTCAAAATCGAGCAATCATCCGTGAGCCTGTCCTTGAGAACCAACCATCCTCCTACACAACATATAACCTCCTTATTCTGCAACTCAGGAACAGACCTGGCGTAATACCGAGACTTTGTCAGGCTATAAAACTTTTGTCTCTCGCCATTCTCTCCATCATGAAATACGAGCCAAGTGTATGGTTCGCGTGGCAATTGAGGATAAGAGATCACAATGTGACGCCCCAACTGTAAGTACCAAACCTACTGATCAGATTGTCACCCGCCTGTAACATCCTTTCAAGAATAAATACCATCTTTCAGAATGTTACAGAGACTAACAGGTCGTATACAGGTAACAAGCAGTAATAAACTAAGTCTTTTATTTAATAAACTCGAGAATACACAAAAGGCAACATTGTTTTAGCGAAAAGCTGATTCTTAGGGACTTAGGGGCAAACCACTACTTTAATTCACATGAATTTTACACATTCTTCAAGTACGCAAATTCCTTTATTCAAGCAAGCCAGTAAGCAAACAACCAATATGTACACGTAACATTCCAGCCAATTACTCTGGAGAAGGAAACAAAAGAGGGTAAGTCTTTGGTGTCTTAGTGAGGGTAATTATAATCATATGACAAAAAAGAAAGGAAAAGAGAATAAGAAATAGATTCTTATCGGAAGCTTTCAAGAGAAAGTTGAGAAAGAAGGTGAGCAGTTGACATATATAATTTGACTATATTTGTTCAGGCGAGGTGTGACCTCGTACATGTAATGATCGATAAGTAATGTGAAGACAAATATAACAGGTAATAGTACAGGTAACAGGTAACATGCCTAGGTACATGTTGATTTGGGACGAGGGATATAGACCATAACTATACCCGACTCCCAAAAGGTAGTTATATGCATCAGTATGGGCCCATTTGTTACAATACTAGTTTAATATAAACACGATAACTTTCAGGAATCAGGTAAGAGATAAAAGGTGGACTGAATAGAGAACATTTGATACAATAAGATGACGGCATAGGTGAAAAATATTCAGACAGTGATTGCGAAAGATAAATTACTGAGGGAGTGGAAACAAAAGAGAGGTATTATAGTGGTTTAAAACCCTCACCTGCTTAGTAAACACTTGTGCATAAAACGCAGATCGAGTTTCCCTAAAAACTTGTACCTGATTACTATTATGAAGATTCGAATTCGCCTTCGTCTACAAATTCTAGTGGCTTACATATTTAAACTGGGTTGGAGGGTTGGGTGTGAGAAATTCAGTAAAACCATGGCTCTATTTATAGGGCAATTGAGGGTAGGATGAAGATGATACGTGATAAATGGAGGGGTTAACTTATCTCAGAAGAATTGAGGTGGAGCAATTGACGCAGCAGCTTGGTGTAAGAATTTAGATGTGGATAAATTTGAGAAGGAAGAAGGGAATGGATCTGATGAGACCAAAAGAAATGGTAAATGGAAATAGTGAATGGATTGTTTGGGAAGACACGTCTCTAGAGTGTCTAATTGCAACTTGTCTCTTCTCAATTTACAAGCTAGTCCCTAGACTAGTATTTGATATAGTAGTGTAGGACTTATTAATCTTGAAGCATAGTTTGTTCTTGAAAAT
Source organism: Plantago major (assembly GCA_026545765.1). Classification (NCBI taxonomy): domain Eukaryota; kingdom Viridiplantae; phylum Streptophyta; class Magnoliopsida; order Lamiales; family Plantaginaceae; genus Plantago; species Plantago major. Next base: position 27,040,675 of record CM048839.1, on the reverse strand, counting down.
TAATTATAATTTAATTAGACACAAAATCTATATGCATAAGATAATTAAGTTGAAATAATAAAATGCATAAGGATTCTTATAAAATTGCACTAGATAAAACGGGGTGTTACAATCAACCCCTCTTAAAAGAATCTGGTCCCCAGATTCTTACCTGATCCAGTGAAGAGTTCTGGGTATTGTTTGAGCATGTCGTCTTCTCGTTCCCATGTTGCTTCCTCGACTTGATGGTTTCTCCATAATATCTTGACAAATGGTATCTCCCGGCTCCATAATTCTTTCATTTTCCTATCAAGTATCTTCACTGGTTTTTCCTCATACGTCAAGTTCTCTTCAAGTTGTAAATCTTCATGATTTATGACATGATTCGTCTCAGGATAATACTTTCGCAATTGCGAGATGTGGAAGACGTCATGAATTCCAATAAGATTTGTTGGTAGCAATAGCTTGTATACTACTTGTCCCACACACTCAATGATTTGAAAAGGTCCGATATACCTAGGATTAAGTTTACCACCTTTTCCAATCCTTCTAAAACCTTTTCGTGGAGCGACCTTGAGAAATACGAAATCTCCTACCTTAAATTCCAAATCTTTTCTGCGCCTATCAGCATAGCTTTTCTGGCGATCTTGGGCCGCTTTAATTTTCTGTTTGATTAATTGCACTTTATCAATGGCATCCTGGATGATTTCGGGTCTCATTTCTCTTTGTTGAATATTTGAGGTTCTCCTTATATCACTTAAATCCCAATTTATTGGCGAACGACACTTTCTTTCATATAAGGCCTCGTACGGTGCCATTTGAATGGTAGCTTGATAGCTATTGTTATAAGCAAATTCGACCAGTGCTAAATGCTTATCCCAATTTCCACCGTAATCCAGGATACAAGACCGCAACATGTCTTCCAGAAAACATATGACTCTTTCTGATTGTCCGTCTGTCTGAGGGTGTGCGGCTGTACTAAAATGAAGATTAGTTCCCAGGTTTTCTTGTAATTGCTTCCATAACCGAGAGGTGAACTTTGATCTCGATCTGATACTATGCTGGCAGGAATTCCATGGAGCCCTATAATTTCCTTCTTGTATATCTCGGCTAAAGATTTTACCCCGAAATTTGTTCGAACGGTGAGAAAGTGTGCAGATTTTGTAAGCCTATCAACGATTACCCATATACTGTCGTATCCCCCCGCGAACCTTGGGTAATCCCGTGATGAAATCCATGGTGATTTGATCCCATTTCCAACAAGGTATGGGTAGTGGTTGTAGTTTTCCAGCCGGTTGCTGGTGTTCGGCTTTCACCATTTGGCATGTAAGGCATTTTTGTACAAAGTCTGCAATATCACATTTCATTCCTTTCCACCATAAATGACGTTTTAGATCTCGATACATCTTAGTTCCTCCAGGATGTACAGTGTATCTAGTCTTGTGGGCTTCACTCAATAGACGCTCTTTCATTTCATCTGGTACACATATTCGACTTTTGAACCATAATACTCCTTCAGGATCAACTTTAAACTCTGAGATACTCTTTGTTGATATTAACCTCTTTTGCTTTTCGAGCTTCTCATTTCCTTGTTGAGCTTTCGCGATATCATGATATAACTCTGGATGGATGTCAAGTACATTGATTTTAGCATGTGATTCAACTAGAATCAAATCCTTGTCAAATTTGTTTTTACTGCAGGCAAGTTGTGCAACTTCCTTTTTCCGACTGAGTGCATCAGCCACAACGTTTGCCTTTCCCGGATGATATAGTATAGTACAATCATAATCCTCTAGAAACTCCATCCATCTTCTCTGCCACATGTTTAGATCCTTCTGGGTGAATAAGTACTTTAAACTCTTGTGGTCGGTGTATATTTCAAAAGTTGCTCCATACAAGTAGTGTCTCCATTTTGCTAACGCAAAGATGGTGGCACCAAGTTCCAGATCATGAGTTGGGTAGTTTTGCTCGTGTGGTTTTAACTTTCTAGATGCATAGGCTATAACTTTCCCATTTTGCATTAGGACACATCCTAGTCCATCCTTCGATGCATCTGAATATACTACGAATCCTTCAACACCATTTGGCAATGTCAAAATCGGAGCTTCAGTCAATTGCTTCTTTAATTCTTGGAAACTCTTTTCACAATCTTTACTCCATAAGAATGGAATGTCTTTCTGGGTTAAACTAGTTAAGGGTCCTGTCACTTTTGAGAAATTTGGTACAAAGCGACGATAGTATCCAGCTAAGCCCAAAAAGCTTCTAACTTCAGATACATTTTTCGGGGCTTTCCAGTCTGCAACAGCTTCTATCTTTGACGGATCTACCGCAATTCCATCTCCAGATACAACATGCCCCCAAAAAAGTTACCTTTTCCAACCATAATTCGCATTTACTAAACTTTGCGTACAATTTATGTTCTTTTAATGTTTGCAGTATTATCCTTAAATGGTAGGCATGCTCTTCTTCGGATTTGGAAAATACTAAGATGTCATCAATAAATATTACGACAAACTGGTCCAAATAAGGTCGAAATATGCGATGCATCATATCCATGAATGCATCAGGAGCATTTGTTAATCCGAAAGGCATGACAACAAACTCAAAGTGTCCATACCTTGAATTGAAAGCGGTTTTTGGAATGTCCTCTTCCCGAATTTTCAGTTGATAGTAGCCCCGTCGCAAATCCAACTTGGAGTACACACATGATCCTTGGAGTAAGTCTAATAACTCATTGATGCGAGGGAGGGGATATTTGTTTTTTACAGTGAAATTATTTAGACCCCAATAGTCAATACACATTCTAAGGGTCCCATCCTTTTTCTTTACAAATAACACTGGAGCTCCCCATGGAGACATACTCGGTCGAATAAATCCTCTTTCCATTAAATCTTGCAACTGGGTTTTCAATTCTTTCAACTCAGCAGGTGCCATTCGGTAAGGGGTTCGAGAAACGGGGTTCGTTTCTGGCAAGGTTTCAATAACAAACTCGATTTCCCGATCCGGAGGTAAAGAGACTAGTTCATCAGGAAAAACTTCAGGGAATGATCTCACCACTTCCACTTCTTCTAATTTTGCTTTATCCTTAGGTCGGTTTATCAAATATGCTAAGTATCCCGAGCATCCCTCCTTCAAAAGATTTTTAGCTTCGATAACCGAGATCATACTATAATTTCGAGGGTTTTTACTTATCCGCTCTGGGTCGATATGACTTACCTTTCCCAGTTTTACTTTCTTGGCATAACAATCCACTTGGGCATGGTATAAATACAACCAATCCATCCCCAATATTACATCATACCTTTGGATTGGTACTATCAAATTGGCAGGATAAATTTGACCCTCAAATTTAACATTACAATCTCTATGGATACGGTCGGTTGTAGTGGTCATACCCATAGGTGAACTTACCTCAAAGGTATATGGTAATATTTCAGCAGATAAAAATAACTTATTGGAAAATTCTACAGAAATAAAAGAATGCGTAGCTCCAGGATCAAAGAGAGTCTTACCAGTTTCATTGTTAATGCAAATCTCGCTTTTCACCACATCATTTGGTTCTGGTTCTTTGCCTCCTTCCAGAGCATAAGCTCGAGCACGCACTTTTGCTTTTCCAGGTTGAGCCAGTGGTGGATTTCCTTGTTTAACATTTTGTTGGGTCAGCGCTCTGCACTTAGGACAATCAGTGAGACGATGTTGGTCACTCCCACAAGCCAGACATTTTCCACTCTTTTTCCAGCACGTTGCCTCTGTATGGTATGGATTTTTACAAAATTTGCACCCAGGTTGAGTGTTTTGATAAATTGGACCAGCAGGTTTCGTAAGATAGGGGTTCCTAATATGTTCAACAACCTTTGTTGGTTCAATCCCGCGATTTGGGCGCTTAGCACTTGGATTCTCAGAACTCTTGAAGTGGCTCATCTTTACCTTATCACCAATCCTCCTAAGTTCTTTGATTTCTGCCTCAACCATCAAGGCCTTATCTACTGCAGCAATATAACTTGGAAATTCCACAAAAATAAGGGCCCAACGTATTTCTAGCTTAAGGCCTCCGACAAACTTTTTAATTTTTCTTTTCCCATCATCTAAGAAGTGCGGCACATACTGTATTAAGCGACTAAATTGAGATTCATACTGGCCCACAGTATGGGAACCTTGAATAAGATTTGTGAATTCTTGTTCACGTGCATCACGGATAACCTGGGGTATGAATTTATTGTTAAACTCTATGAGGAAATTGACCCAAGTATAAGCCGTCCCTTCTTGGCTCCAATGTCGATTTACAATTGTCCACCAGTGTCTTGCAGCATCCTCTAGTCGGTAGGAAGCATATTTGATTTTCTGGACGTCGGTGTAGCTTAAGACATCAAATATCTTTTCCATTTCGGCTAAAAAGGATTCAGCTTTTTGATCGTCTGGTTCTCCTATAAACTTGGGAGGGTGGAATTTTAAGAACTTTTCTAATGCTTGATCATCAGTTAAAGGTATAGGGCTATGTATGGTACTGCCAGAAGATGTAGGGTTTTGGCAAAATTCCTTAAGTTGCTGGAGGAATTTAAACATCGCTTCTGTGTTGGACTCCTCAAGATTTCCAGATAATGGGTTGTTGTGTTCGGTTTCTTGTTGGAGAGATCGATCATTCTTTTCCATTGCTTCTTCCTCGAGATTGTGCATCATTGTTTCTTCTCGATCACCCATGGTGATTTATTAATTGACCCAAGGTATCTGTAGTAACAAATATTTTTAAAGTTAGTATATGCCCTTTTCAAACATATGAATTTATGAGGACCGAAATTGTTGTAAATCTTGAAAAATACTAAAATCATGAGGAAATAAAATCGATGACTTTTCTTCTCTTTAAATCAATTAAATAGTTATTGGTTCTGAAACAGGTTTTATGGGGAAAAAATAATTTTATTTATTTATTTATTTATTTATTTTTTTAGCTACATTCAATTTTTTGCAATTTTGCGTAAATTTCAGACCCGAGTTAGTAGAATGTTGAAATTAACAAAGGTTTTAATAAATTGACAAACACGGTATCATGTATGCTATACTTGAGTATCGAACAAGTAATAAAATTAATTAACAAGAACTAATGGCCTTACTACCAATACTACCTATCACGTTTTATTGTAATAATAACTTTGAAAGATTAGCAATCAAACAATTATATCATATAAGACACCATTATAAGTACCAAGAATAGAGAAGTAGTAGCACAATACTAATGGAATAAACAACCCGTCAGACCAATATCTAACACATGAAATTTGAAAAAAAATAAATCTAACTTCTGATTTAAGAAGGTAGGTTTCTGGAAAGAAAAAGAAAAAGGAATTGAATGTTTAGGTAGGAACAATTCCTACCTACAAGCCTCACATAATCATGTAGCAAAGAAATTAGTACATAAAATTTTCAAGTTAATTAAAACAAAAGGTAAGGGAAAATGGAAGTAGTTGTAATAAAACTAGTCGTATTAGCCGTCAAACTTATATACAACAGTACAGGTTTATAGGTGTATCATGGAGGTACACATTTAGCAAAATATCTACGTCTATCAATGGCACCACAAAAGTGACGTAGAGTAGTTCCTACAAAGTGCCACTAAGATACGAGCTATAGCATATAATGATTCATTTGACGATTATATTAGCAACCCGCATCACTACCCGTGCGAGACCCAAATTTTCCCCAAAACTATTAGTCATATTCATACCCCCTTAAACTAGTTCCAGATTTGATGGAATAAGCATTGCTTCCGGTTCAACCAAGTAGCGACACACCAAATTATTTCCACTTTCTTCACTAAGATCTTTTTCAAGGTTGATGGGTTCCTTCCCACGCTCATCCTGTCTTGAAGTTCCTTCTTGGTTTAGTCCAGCCCTTCTTGTGCCAGTGTCCTTCACTATTTGTACCATTTCTGCGCAGTCCAACAGGCCATCATGTATATTTTTGAGACGTTCATCATAGTACTGGCAAACCCCCGTCATCCTATGATTATCCTTCACGTCTTTATGGTATACTTTTTCCAAGAGATCAGTGTTGATTTGTTGCTGAGTATAAACCGAATTCATCAGTGATTCTATTTATGTATCCTTTTTTCCTAGCAATTCCATCAAGAGGGTCTTTTCAGCACTCAACTGTTTTAAGGATTCATGTAGGCTTTCACAACATATTTTGAACCTATCCGCATCTTGTTCAGCATGTGACCTTTTCCTAAGGCGAGGATCAGAGGTAGCACCAAATTCTATAGTATTCATTTTCCTGCGATATTTAACAAGGCACATAGGACAAGACACGAATGTAATTAAACGAGTATTTGGTACAAAAAGAAGATCCAGCAACAAGTTTCATTTAAGCATGCAGACTCTGGTTATGCATATAACTTGGTAAGGCACTATTCTATACTTAATACATCCTAAACCGGGCTCTGATACCACCCTGTGACGCCCCAACTGTAAGTACCAAACCTACTGGTCAGATTGTCATCCGCCTGTAACATCCTTTCAAGAATAAATACCATCTTTCAGAATGTTACAGAGACTAACAGGTCGTATACAGGTAACAAGCAGTAATAAACTAAGTCTTTTATTTAATAAACTCGAGAATACACAAAAGGCAACATTGTTTTAGCGAAAAGCTGATTCTTAGGGACTTAGGGGCAAACCACTACTTTAATTCACATGAATTTTACACATTCTTCAAGTACGCAAATCCCTTTATTCAAGCAAGCCAGTAAGCAAACAACCAATATGTACACGTAACATTCCAGCCAATTATTACTATGGAGAAGGAAACAAAAGAGGGTAAGTCTTTGGTGACTTAGTGAGGGTAATTATAATCATATGACAAAAAAGAAAGGAAAAGAGAATAAGAAATAGATTCTTATCGGAAGCTGTCAAGAGAAAGTTGAGAAAGAAGGTGAGCAGTTGACATATATAATTTGACTATATTTGTTCAGGCGAGGTGTGACCTCGTACATGTAACAGTCAATAAGTAACAGGTAACAGTACAAATATAACAGGTAATAGTACAGGTAACATGCCTAGGTACATGTTGATTTGGGACGAGGGATATAGCCCATAACTATACCCGACTCCCAAAAGGTAGTTATATGCATCAGTCTGGGCCCATTTGTTACAATACTAGTTTAATATAAACACGATAACTTTCAGGAATCAGGTAAGAGATAAAAGGTGGACTGAATAGAGAACATTTGATACAATAAGATGACGACATAGGTGAAAAATATTCAGACAGTGATTGCGAAAGATAAATTACTGAGGGAGTGGAAACAAAAGAGAGGTATTATAGTGGTTTGGAACCCTCACCTGCTTAGTAAACACTTGTGCATAAAACGCAGATCGAGTTTCCCTAAAAACTTGTACCTGATTACTATTATGAAGATTCGAATTCGCCTTCGTCTACAAATTCTAGTGGCTTACATATTTAAACTGGGTTGGAGGGTTGGGTGTGAGAAATTCAGTAAAACCATGGCTCTATTTATAGGGCAATTGAGGGTAGGATGAAGATGATACGTGGTAAATGGAGGGGTTAACTTATCTCGGAAGAATTGTGGTGGAGCAATTGACGGAGCAGCTTGGTGTAAGAATTTAGATGTGGATAAATTTGAGAAGGAAGAAGGGAATGGATCTGATGAGACCAAAAGAAATGGTAAATGGAAATAGTGAATGGATTGTTTGGGAAGACACGTCTCTAGAGTGTCTAATTGCAACTTGTCTCTTCTCAATTTACAAGCTAGTCCCTAGACTAGTATTTGATATAGTAGTGTAGGACTTATTAATCTTGAAGCATAGTTTGTTCTTGAAAATTAATTATAATTTAATTAGACACAAAATCTATACGCATAAGATAATTAAGTTAAAATAATAAAATGCATAAGGATTCTTATAAAATTGCACTAGTTAAAACGGGGTGTTACACACAAGATCCTGCTTGCTGGCTTTTGCTTCGAGTCTTTCATCCATCTTCAGTTAGAAACTATATACAAGATCACAAAGGGAGGACCGGACGATTAGTAGAATGCTCCTCTTTTATCAAATCACATAGCCTGAATTTGAAGTTTTCTACAAATAGGCATGAGCTCATAAGTTTATTTGTTCGGGGTAGAACACATGTATATTTTCGAATTGTTTTTCCGGAACTTTTCCATAATTCCTCCCGGTGCTACCAGCCTACCACAATGGCACAATTATATCCCGAATCTAGCAATATTAGTCTGTTGCAGTTATCTGATATTACTCACAATTTGAACAGAAAATACTAAACTATTGGAACTCCAAAAATATTCCGGGCAAGAAAATCCCACAAAAAACTGCGAGCTCATTATGTTTGTGCAAAAATTAAAGCTCAGAACTTTGTGCCAAAATTAATAGAGTTGATAGCCCTATACGAAAATCCAGCTGCAAATTGAGACATAGCAAACTAATTATTACCTGATAGACTCGTAAATATCCCTTCTCTTTCTTCAGAGACGGAGCTTTTTATGGCTATGGCGGGGAACTTTCGATTCCGTTTGGGAAATAATGCCCTGCCTCGCCAAAATATTACTACAGTTGGATGTATAACAAGACTCAAATCAACTTCGAACATGAACCATCTCCTAGATTAAGTCGTCGTTGTATTAAATATCTTCTACTCCCTCCATTTCAGAAAAAGTGTTACATTTTACTATACGGTTATCGTTTCCTCGTTTATTAATTTCTCTTAACGATATTAATAAATAAATTATTAAAATTATATAATGAAAATTTAGTAATTAAATTTTTATTATATGATTTTATTAAATTATTTACTATTATCGTTTATGAGTAATGCCAATAAACTCGAAACAAATAATGGCCAATTAAGCTAAATGTAACACTTTCAATAAATCGAGAAAGATAATTACTTTTCTTTTCTTTTCCTAGTTGGATTAGATATTCTATATTGTAACAAAAACATATATTGTAACAAAAACATAATCAGACTTGTATTGGATTAATGGACTAAACATTAGGGGCTCAAAAATTGGAGGCTCTCAGCAGTCTGACGCCCCGCACTCTCATAATCGCCCCGACTACCTTATTAGTTAAACTATAAGCTAATTTATTTTTAATGTTGAATTAGTTGATTGCTAAATATATATAACAAAACCTAGCATATTAAAAAAAGTTAATTGAACAAGTTTATCATACAGCTACCAATTATACCAATTAGACGTGCACCTAACAAACTTACTTAAAAAGAAAAAAGAACCGATAATTACAAATCTTAAATCTACGCTATGAGGGGAGATCCTAGTCTCCAATGTCACTTAAATTGTCTCTTCGGTTATGATCGCATAAGATCTCTTATGGGGAAGTCATATCGAAACATGTTTGTTTTAATTGCGAAGAGTTGACGAGCACTATCAGACCTCTTTTAAGGGCGGCTCTCCCAGCGGCATTTTTTACATCCACAAGGCTCAAACTCGAGACCCTGCTTAAGTGATCTCAAACCCTTACCACTTGAGCCAACAACCGCATGTAGGGTTTCTCAGGCTCCCTCTCCGAAATCGAACCCTAAACCCCCGTCACCTTACCACCATGTAGGCTACTATTCTACCACCGAAAGTTGATAGGACAAATTTGAATGATGCGTCGCCGGAACGAGGGCCATGAGATCAATCGAGTTATTTGAATCATCGAAACAACATGCATAACCCGTATTGACCTTTTTATCTAATAAATGCATTCCTTCCAGAATTAGACAATTAAATCCCGAATATTAATGATTTTTTACCCGAACCCGTAAAGCTTACCTAAAGGGTCCGGGTATAGCTAGCTATCCGAATCTAAACAGACCGGTATTTGTATTGTTCTGCAAGTAAACTTCCTTTCTTGTTGCAAAAAAAAGACAAACCAGCCTTTGGCAGTGATCTTGCTAATTCAATTTCATTCTTCTCACAATAACACTGATCTTCCAATAGTGTCTCGAATCAACTGAATCACTCAGGTAAATTTATAGAATAGTCTTCATTGTATCTGTAGTCCATACATCTTGCTTAGGGTTCTGCCACATTCATCGGATTAATTGAAGTATTGATCTTTTTCATTTTTTTTTCCAGAACCTGAAGTTTAAGCAATTACTGTATTATGTTGTAGTTAATTTCATTCACATGTTATATGGTCTGAAGGTGAAAAAGATGATGAAGATTGATTTCAGTGGGCTTCAACCCTTAGTCCCAAATAAGGAACAATCAGACGAATTTTCGAATGAAATTGCCGCTGCTCCGGCATTTAAGCTGCCGGTTGCTATTGATGTGAGCTCAGTTTCATTCTATTTGCTTTTCTGCTGGAGTTAATTATATTTATCTGGTGGTGCTGAAATGTTGTTGTTTTTTTGGTCGTTTTAGTTTGATGGGTTTCAGAAAGCAGCGCGGCAGATGGTGAAGCCGGCAAAGGGGACAACGACTCTCGCGTTTATTTTTAAAGATGGTGTCATGGTGGCTGCTGATTCCCGTGCCAGCATGGGAGGATATATATGTAAGACTTTGTTACTCAACTGAGTGTGTGTTCTTGTGATGTGAATGTGAGAGTGATGATAATTTTCGGGAACCTGTGTTTTAAGTTTAGGTTTTTATCATAATCATGTTGGAAAGGAAAGGGTTTGTTTGATTATCCACTTTTGAGTATTAAAGCTGATAATATAAGATTATGTGTGGGATCTTATGTTAAATTGTTAAGCTGCTTGTGCTTGCTGTTTATTGTTTTAATAATTCACTTGCTCTCCTAAGTGTTAGGAGGATCATGCTTGTACGCTTAACCTGTATGATCTTGTGGTTAACTAGTTATTCATGAACGTTATTGTAAACATTTTGTCTCTGAATGGACTGAACAATAATTAGATTGTGCCGGTGGTATTCTTCTGCAGAGTGTGATTTTTCTTTAGTTTTGTAATGAAAGAGTGCTCAGTGGCAAAACTGTGCGCTGGTACTTTTTGTAGTCGAATCTGTGGTGTATGAAAGTCAATGTATGCTTTGGCCTAGTAGTAGGCAACATAGCTGGAATGAGCATAGTCTACCTAATAGAGAGTTCAACTGAGAAAGATTTACCAGTGAGTGAAGTGTAATTTCTATACTTGTGTCAGATCTTTCTACAGTTCAAGGGAGCTGACCTTCTGTGAACTCTTCTGTAGAAGTTCAACTATTGCCAATCATAACTTTGTTAGGAGATTCTTTTCAATCCGAATTGTCATATATTTTTGTCTTTGCTTGGGGGTTTAGATTAGTTATGTTCTTTTAACCTGTGAAATGAAGCAATTATAGATTAGAAAATTCCAATCGGTCAGACTAGATTAGTTGGCAAGGCTTATGCTGTGGCACACGTGTTATTGATTCAATTTGTTTTATATTTCCAGATCACTAATGTTGCTAATGCACTTTCATTTATGTATAAAAATACTTCTTCTCATGACCCTGAATTCATTTAATAGTAACTTCTTAGTTCTCCTTTTATGTCTCTTGTGTTTCCAACTTGGGATCTCTTTATCATAATTATGCTATCTTTACAGCTTCCCAATCCGTCAAGAAAATTATTGAAATCAACCCATACATGTTGGGAACAATGGCTGGAGGAGCAGCTGACTGCCAGTTCTGGCATAGAAATCTGGGGATTAAGGTACTTCATCTTCTCTTTGCTGCAGTTTTATTTTGAAGGTGGTTGTTGTGAATGCAGTAAATCTGTATATGTAATTAAATATGTATTAAATTATGAAATGGCCCGACAGAACTAACTCCTTTTTTTAACAAAATATTATTAAGATGCTGAGAATAGTAATAGAGCAAGGCACCTTTTTCGTAGTTGGTTTGGCAGGAAGTCTCATAAAAGACCTGATTTTCCTATACAATGGGAAAGACCACATTACATTAATTACAATAGTGTAAACTATGTGAGTATGCCAATTACTTATGTAGGAGGAATATGATTTAACTGAAATTACAAGTTGATAGAACTCGATATTTAAGATTACTGAAAAAAATTTAAGGTAGGAAACCTTGCAAATAACTGGAGCGCTGCATCAGAGATTTGAACTGAACAAACTGTATAAAACCACTGAAAATGAAATATTTATCGAGTGCCAACACAATCCATTGTGGGTGAAGCGGCCATTTTTAGATTTGAAGAACATGGATGAGTGATGGTGACAGAGGTTAATAAAGCGTAGAGCCAACCTGATAAAATGTAATTGCAGAAGATCAACTTAAGAATTGCTAAGCTAATAAATTCTGGTTCTTTTATCTAAGAGTCGTCTGTACCTACCGTTAGCATCCCTTTGTCAGTGGATGTTACATCTTATGGTTTAACTATAGATCTCCACAGCTGTAAACACCTGTGATTCTTGTTGCTACTACAAATTCCTATATTTGAGTCTTCTAATGAACAAGACCTTAATTAAGGACAGATTGAACCTGATTTAAGCCTGTGGTTTGGATGAAGCGTCAACTTGCATGTTTGCCTATTTGAAACACCAGCACTACCTTCCTTCATGACTTGCCCATATGCATCACTTTCTGTACTTCTTGCTGTTGTGTTTTATGGTTTAGTGGCAAAGATTCTGTGATTTAAATCTTTTTGTAAGATCACAAATAAACAGTTTTCTTGCATTTTTCAGTGCCGCTTACATGAATTGGCGAACAAAAGAAGAATTTCGGTTGCCGGAGCCTCAAAGATGTTGTCAAATATTCTGTATTCTTACCGAGGAATGGGTTTGTCAGTTGGAACCATGATAGCTGGCTGGGATGAGCAGGTATTGGTTGATGTCCCGTTGCTTGTCAGTTGTCACAATTTTGATGTATATATAACTGTTAGTTAAATTAAACTCCTTTCCTTTGTTGTTTTGTTTAGGGCCCTGGCCTTTATTATGTGGATAGTGAAGGAGGACGGCTTAAAGGCAAGAGATTTTCTGTCGGGTCGGGTTCCCCATATGCGTATGGTGTTTTGGACAGTGGGTATGTTCTAGATTTGTTTAGTCAGGTTTCAGTCACTGCTTATTGCTGATTTTTTAAAATCTTCCATGGCAGTATCTGTATATCCATCATCACTATATTATTGTTGATGTTTGTTTAAAATACCTTTGCTGTTCTGTCTATACTAATGCTTCTTTTGCTATAATTGTGTAGATACCGCTTCGACTTGTCAGTTGAGGAAGCTGCAGAGCTGGCCAGACGAGCAATTTATCATGCAACATTCCGTGATGGCGCTAGTGGTGGTGTTGCTAGCGGTAATGAACTTTATCTCATGAAACTTGAAATACTATGACAGTCCGGCCATGTATTTTGCCACAATACCCAGAGTATCCTTTTTGTTTTGTCTTTCCAGCCTCATGAACTTACTACAATCTTCTTATTTTCAGTATACCACGTTGGTCCAAATGGATGGAAAAAACTCTCAGGTGATGATGTTGGAGAGCTCCACTACAAGTACTATCCCGTTGAACCCACTCATGTGGAACAGGAGATGGCTGAAGTACCTATTGCTTGAGGAAGAAGTAGACAATATTTAATGTCATTGGCTTCTAGCAACATTTGTTTGTGTAATGGTATATTCTAAAAGAATTTGCATGTTAATGACATTTTCTGTTGGTATAAATTAAACAAAATTCCTTGGTGTTCATTTTTATCATATGACAATCTAGCTTACATTCTATGAAAGAAATACTACTATACTTGTACTACTATACTTGGTATGGATTAGGAAACATTCAGTTCTGCATTTGAGTTGTTTTCGTTTTCTAGCAGCTATTAATCAGCCACAGTGTATGCCAGTCAAACTGTTGTTAGTTGGTCAAGTAAGATGTTCCGCCATGGGGTTTAAATTTAGCTTGCAGATTTTTGGCTTTTTTTTTTTTTTTTTTTTTTTGGGTGATTTTCACTCGCGGCCTTTATGCTTTGAAAGACTGCAATGATACACGAAGTTTAGAATGAGATACATCACCTGGTGCCCATTAGGGTTTCTGATGTACAAATATCCTTTGTAAGGTTTTTGCTTTTTGGACTTTTTCTGCGTAAAATTGGCATGTTGTGCTGATTTTATATCTACATATAGCATGCTGCACCGAATAGGAATGGATTATCTGCTGGGAGAGAAGGATTCGTAAGTGGTTGTTTATTGATTTGGTCCTCAACTAAGAAAGGAGATGACCTTGACAGTGAATCATAAGAAACCATCAAAAAACATACAGTAGTTGAAATGACAGCCAATACAACAAAGTTGCAGAAAATCCTAGTTTTACATAGATCCTGGATATCTGTCTACAGACAAATTACTAAAAGGTTGAGAACTAATTCATCAACTATTTCAATATTCATAATCATCATGGAACACTGTGTAGCTGTTTCTCCTTGCTCTTGATTCTCTATCAGCCTACAACAAAAGAATCAACAATTCAAACATACATTCACAATCATATGCTTATGTTATCAAAAAAATTGATCCGTGAAACGACTTACTCTAGCTATGAGTCTTTCAAAAGCTTCTGGACCATTCTCTTCTATATATTTCTCTGCTGCGGTTAGGACATCATCAGGTTTACTAAAGATGTCTTTCTTCAGAGGAACATACCATATTTTGACAGTCGGGTTTTTGTAGAACGGTCTGATGAAGTGCTCGTAAACATATGCCGCTCCATTGAAGTAAGGCAAAACCAACCAGCATACGGCTATTAGCTTTGCGTAAGACCAAATCGGAAACCTGATTAACATTCAAGCATCAAACATATGGAATTTTTCAATAGCATAAAGTTAAGCAGCGGAAATGCTTAATTAATATATTTACCATTCGAGTACTTTAGCAAATGTGAGCTCAAACAAGGTAATCAGAGAGTAAAGAACCCAGTATGTTAGCCATTGTTCATCATCATCACGGGATTTAGTCTCTATTGCCTTGATGGAACAATATCTGTAAACAAGAACTCAAATACATATGATTCAAAGTCTGATAGTCGACTAAAAACGTATGTAGTAATGACTTTCCTTGACATTTGAATACTTACAGAGGATAAACCAGAGAAATCAGTGGCCTGCAAATTAGACACAATCAAACTTTTTGGACTGTTACAACACAAAAATGTCTAACATACGTATTGAAGTACACACGATAATCGCTACGGAGGTCTAAAATTTGTTGAAAAGTGATGCTTACATGGCAAGAACATCAATGTTCTTTGCTACCACAGTGAAAATGTTATCCCCAGAGCCCATCTTGAGTTTCTTGATGAGTATTTTACTTCAAATGAGGGAGTGACTTGGTGAAAATGGAAGTAGAAGAATATGTGCACTATATGACAGTGAAAAAATGAAAGTTATAATAACTTAGATAAGTGTGTGATGATTTGTGCATGTTTCCTGGCAAAAAGTAAAAAACGTGTGGAAAGTGAAGTTCGAAAGTTTACATGAAAAGCTGATATAGAGAAGAAAACAGGGGAGCCAAGAATCTTATGCTTCGCCAAGAAAGAGGCACCGAAATGTTGACTAAATTGCAATAATAGTTGCCGCTTAAATAGTACTCCCTCCTTCCATTGTAACTATTCTTTTTTATACGTACCATTAATTTAGTCTACTTCCTAAAATAGTAAATAAGTAAACTCACTAACCCCAGTATCTTGTACTCGTTCATTCTATGTGTCTGTGTAATAATAACAGCAGGACAAATGTTATGATGTTGCTTGTGTTTAAATATTAATGGTAAAGGCATAAAGTTGTTCTTTTGGAGCAGAGTAAAACTTTTATTCAAAAGTAAAACCAATTAAGTACAGAGTTTAGTTTGACACCAATTACAATTATGAACCTAACTACAATCTTAGACTGAAGAAAATACAGAAGTATCCTTTCTCCAATAATATGCTGAATAAGCTATTAAGCAAAAAAAATTAGAAAAGCAGAGATACAGCTCTCTGTTTTGGACAGTTTCCTCTCTTTTTTGTTTTTGTAACCAAGTAATAAAAATACCAATTTTATTAACAGGCTGTATCAAGACCATCTTGTAAAATCATCTCTTTGTCTAACAAAACAACTGCCAAGTTTCAAAGTCACTCTACACACACAAAAAGGCCTCTAATGAAACCAAAATGCCATAGTGAAATTCTTAGGAAATGTTTGGCATATTCCCCAATTTGGAAATATTATCGAGTGTGAAGTGGTGCTTACTTAGACATATTGATCCTGGAAGGGTATAAACGTATAAAATTGCCATAAATTATGAATCCGGATAGGTTTTAACCAACCTGAGGCAAACCTAAACTTGTTTAAAACCCAATAATATTGAACCCGTATCCCAATGCCCCACCCCAAAATAATTATTAGTATTTCACAAACATAATTTTCACAGGTGATATTTTTAAATCAACAACCGAGATGCAGGATGCCCTGGTAGGACCCTCCCAGCCGTACAAAAAATTATTATTTCACTGACATAATCGTAAATTATGTTGCGGACTGGGTTTTTAACGGGTTGCCGGGTCAGGTATTGTTACACGGGTATGGAAGGGGTTCAGGTATATACCCGGACTCGAATACCATTATTTTGAACATGTATTGTTCGGGTCCGCACCAAGTTGGATAGAATGATAGAAATAACACTGACGGTAGTGAATGCTCGGGTGAGATTTGATAGAGTAGCCAACGGAAAAGACAACACTGTCTGTCTACGCACTATATTGATCGGTTTACGCTATGTTGATAAGATAAAAAGTGGGTGGGTATAAATAAGTTATTTTCTCATGTTTTGGGTCTTGATTAACCATAACTTGTAAACCGATCCGAAGAATTATTATATGAAATACGATGGTCAATACCCATTTGAGAGCTAAGTCCAGACAAGCAATATGGGAAACCTAAAACATAAAGGTAAAATCAGATGAAACTACGCAACATTAGATATACTAGAGTAGGAACACCGCCTTAGCGCTGTGCCCATATATAATTACAAATATACACCGTTAAAACTATTCCTGAAGGGTTATAAGTAGGAGGTAAAAATGAAAAATTAAAATCTACCAAAACATGTTTGACGAGAAAGGAATCACCACTGTAAGATACAAATTCTTTTTGTTAAGGAATATTACTGAATCTATTGTCAAAATATCATCTTGCCAAAAAATAATTGTCAAAATATCACTGTTCAAATATTAATTGGCACTATATCATTATCTTGCCAGATGGATTGTCACATAGATCAAATTAAACTTGCACTTCTCTTACTTCAAGTCTAACTGATTCTATATACAGTACTAGTGTCACATCTTTTTTTTTGTTCAAGGAAAAGCATCATATATTAATAAACAGGCAATGGATACATGCCGTACCCCATGTCGTCCTAACAGTACTAACAAAATTGGCTACATATTAGCCAAGCTATTTTATTTTTATTTTGAAGAAGTTAGATTTATTACTCAAAATCAATGCAGTAGCACAAGGTATGCCACCAGAAACAATACAAATGGCTCCTGTAATATGTAACAGGATGCCACAACCATCAAAACCAAACCAGAGACTTACAGAGCTGAAATAATCTACCATAACATCTTATTAGACTAAAACATGAAAACCAGACCATATCCACCAATTGGTACCGCCAGCAAGTCATGAATCGCAACCTCAGACACTAGAGGCGAATTTGCACTTAAAGAAAAGATGCACCAAAGATTCTATTGGAGTTATTAATATAAATGACTAAAATCCACAACTCTCTAAAAGTTCGAACTTTTAGATGAGATGAAATTCTATCATGGTATCAGAGCCTCTGGCTCACGCCCAACCTGGGTTCGAATCTCCACGGAGACAATCTCCGCCCCATATTAAATTTCCACTCGAATGACCTTCCCAAAGAGGTTGAAATCGGCCACGAGTGCGGGGAAGTATTGGAGTTATTAATATAAATGACTAAATTCCACAACTCTCTAAAAGTTCGAACTTATAGATGAGATGGAATTCTATCAAATTCTTCCTCTTTAGACTCACAAAGCTTGCACCAGGTATGCTCCTCCGAGTGAATATTGAAGGTAAGCAAACTATTTAGATGGTATCTTGCACAAAAATAAAGGAGTTACAGGACAACTAGACAAAATCTCATCTCTTCAACAATAGCACCAATGGATGAAAACTAGGGACAGTAAACATGGTATCTTGCGTAAAATAAAGGTGTTACAGGACATAGTAAACAAACTCCTTGCACATTAAAATAGAATAAAAACAATGCCTACAATTTAAATGAAATCAAAATCAAAGTTATACAACTGAAAATTACTAACACATGACTTCATTCAGCAAATTAAAGAACCACTCAAGAACTAAATCAATGTTTATTGGCACAAGTTTTTTTATTGTGTCCTTGTTTGCATAGACTGCATCTCACAGTTCCACGACCTTCCCTAGCATCCATCTCATTATGCAAGCGCGTTGATTGGGACGACCTTTAGCAGTTCTTTTCATTGAATCAGAAGGTAGAAGCACTGTTCCTGTTGATGGAGAAGGCCAATAAGCTTCATGTGGAAGTGGATGAAATAGAGGTGCCCATGTCATTTGATATGTACTAAGAGAGTACCAATTCTGAACAAAAGCTTTATAGTCTAAATTACAGCTCTGACAAGCCGCCATAACATGTGAACAAGGAAATCCAAATATTTGCCATTTTTGACAAGAGCAAAATTTTTCGACCAGCTTTACAATTTGAACGTTATTGCCTTTGCTTTTGCAAGTCATAGATCGACCTGTCTTTATGCTAAATGTACCAGCCAACCTGTTGAACACAATGATTTTATGCCTGCTCGCTTTAATTACACTGGAACTTATTTTTCCATCAATGAAAGGCGTGAAACTATGTCCATTGGAAAATCTTTCTGCTCCCAGTTGTCGTCTTATAGCAAAGTAGCTATTTACACGATAAATGTAAGTTGGACCAGTGTTGTAATAGGTAGACAACGAGCTCCTTTTAATACACTATTGAACACTTCAGTGAGATTTGTCGTCATAATACCATATCGATGGCCATTATCATGTGCTAAAGCCCATTTTTCCAATGGAATTTCTTCTAACCACCTCCGTGCTTCTGGGTTAATTCTTCCGATAGTTTCCATCCTTTTGTTAAACTTGCGAATCTGAGTTTCATTTGCTGCCTACCACACGAGGTTCTTTAGTACTTTGTCATGAAACTTTGTGTTGAAATTGCTCGCCAAATGTCGGATGCAAAATCGATGATAAGCTCGTGGCTCTGTCCATCCTGAACCTTCTGTGTTCATGACATTCTTAATTCCAATATGACGATCAGATATAACACAAATTCCATTTCTTTGAGTTACAAAACGCCTTATGCAGCCCATAAACCAATACCAACTATCATTATTTTCCCCCTCTACAATTGCAAATGCAAGTGGAAACAATTGATTATTAGCATCACATGAAACAACAATAAGCAATGTACCTTTATATTTTCCATAAAGATGGGTACCATCAATGCTAATGATAGGACGACAATGTTTGAATCCTTCAACTGAAGCTGCAAATGACCAAAAGACACGCTTAAAAATTTCATGTCCGGGATTCCTCTCTGCAAATTCTTTGTCCCAATGTACAATTGTGCCAGGATTTTCTTGTTGCAGGACCTCCAAATACCTGGGTAAAACTTTATAAGATTCAACCCAATCACCGAAAAGATCTACAATGGCCTTCTGCTTTGCTTTCCAAGCTTTCGTTTTTTATATTTCATAGCTAAATTGATCAGAAATTAATGCTTGAATAGCTGTAAGTGTGATTGAAAGTTGAGCCTTCACTAGTGGCTTTATTTGGCTAGCCACAAACTCTGAATCCAACTGCAGATGATCTCTAATAATGATGGGGTTGACACAAGTATGGGGGCCATTAATTATATTTTTTTATTTAAAAAAATGACGCCCCTTGAGGGACCGAGGCACGTAATCTCCAAGAACAATCAGGTGCTTGTTTACATTTTAGCAACCAGAGATCAGGTCCTGAATGAGAAACATGATTGTTGAACAATCGAACAATTCCGATCAAATAACCGATCGAACAAAGACGATTACGAAACTATAATCAATCAAATGCGTAAAGAAATCAACACGAGATTTACGTGGTTCGGCTTTGCCTACATCCACGGAGAACAACAAGAACAATTCACTAATCAATGAAAGATTACAAGAATTCGAGCTTCTTCAATCACCAACAATGGCAACAAGCTTTCTAACCAATTCTCTCTTTCACTAGTGTTTCTCTATAAGCGTAGTGAATGATAATGAGATCAATCTTTTTAACAATCAAGCTACAAGTCTATTTATACGGATTACAAACAAAGAAAGATGAATTACAAGTAAACAGGCTGTCATGCTCTGTTTCCTGCTTCCAACCGTTTTTCCCTCCGTGTCACCTTTTAATCTCAGCCGTAGGATGATCAAGATCAACGGTTCCTGAGCAATCTGGCAAATAGACTCTTTCTGTAACTTGCAACCACATATTCCGTATTAAAACCCACAGATTATGCACTAATTCCCACAAAAACTATAGAAAAACCCAGAGAAACTGTCTAATCTTCACAATTCTCCACCTTTAGAGAGTTTCTTGCTTCAGTTCTCACTTAATCCAGTTCCTTCAAGGTTAGAACCAATCCCCTTTCACCCTATTACCCTTCACCCTGTTCCTGAGGTTAGAACAGACCCCCTTCTTTTATCCATCATCAAACTGATGTTGATGTGACATTGCTGCAATTGTTGATCAATCTGCAACAATATTCAAACTTCCCTGATGATAATACCTTAGTCATTGCATCTGTTGGATTGTCCAAGGTTGCAAGGTTGAGATCTTCTTTACTTTAATCTCACCTTTCTCTACAATATCTCTGATAAAGTACATCTTCACATCAATATGCTTGGTTCTCTCATGATACATCTGATATTTAGTAAGATGTATTGCACTCTGACTATCACAATACAGTATAACCTCGATAAATTAATACTTGATAAATTAATAATCTCGATAAAATTAATAATTTGTCCAATCCCAACTTGGGACCAGTACAAATTTAGACCCCAATTAATAAAATAATAAGATAATTTTTTTTTGAAATCCCAATATATATATATATATACTGGTCCCAACGAAACTATAAATTAATAATTACTTAAAAATCTCTCTCTCTCTCTCTCTCTCTCTCTCTCTCTCTCTCTCTCTCTCTCTATATATATATATATATATATATATATATATATATATATATATATATATATATATATACATATATATATATATACTCTCCGTCTTTATGTTATTCATATCAAGATTAATTATGATCTTTGACCATGAATAAATTTCAAACGGTAATAGTAAAATCTTCAATTGAGATATATAATGAAAATTTAGACCTAAAGTTTCATTATATATTTCAATTAAAGATTTTACTATTACCGTTTGAAATTTATTCATGGTCAAAGTTCATTTTTGTTGACCGTGAATTAGTGTAAAGTGGACAGATGGAGTATGTGTGTGTGTGATACACTTCAAAATTCTAAAATTGTTTAGTAAAAAGTGAATCTATAGTCACTTTTTTTTTTAACTTCAAATCTATATTGAGTTCATCTATAAATCTAACCATTGCACTAAAGAGTTAGGGCGTTGTCTTCTCGTATTGCAACAAAAAGTTGTGAAGAGTTGTTGCCGCTTGCAATGCTTATTTTCGAGTGACCGGTTCCAAAGCTATTGAATCATCCTCAGCTTCATCATCGACCGGATTTTGAATTGTATCCGCCACAATTTATTCAATGCTTTGAACTTCGTAACATTCATTATTTTCACCATGATAATCTAGCAAGTGATTCACATCAATTTTATGCCGATAATGCATACCCGTAATCAAGTTCTCAAGCTCACGAATGTCTTCTGCAAAATTTGCATCGTTTAAATCACTTAAGTCGGTTTGATTCGCCTGACGAATTTTGCAGCGTCGAAAGCAATTTGCTATGCCCTCTTGTTGCACATTTACTTTCCAAGTTGAGACGGCCAAATTAATAGCATCTAAAACATTAATCTTTCCCGGAGAAGAAATGTCCAACTCATAAACTTCCAAAATCTTACGGTTTAACCTTTTGCGGTAGTACATTTAAAAGGCTCTAATTATCCCAACATCACATGGTTGGATTTTTGAATTCATAAAATGTTAATTGAAACTTGTTTTTCTAATTTATTTTTCATCTATAACTAATACACATTGTAATTATTATATTGGATTTGAAAATTTAAAGGTCATACGTGAAATCACTTTAAATTAATAAATTATTAATTTAACGATATAATAATATCTCAATAAATTAATAAAATATCTCGGTCCCAACATTATTAATTTATAGAGGTTTTACTGTACATGCATATACACTCCTGAACAATACCAAACTCTTTGATTATTCCTTTTAACCAAATAGCTTCCTTGATAGCTTCAGTAAGTGCTATAAATTCTGCTTCTGTGGTTGAGAGTGCTACCACAGGTTGTTGCACTGACTTCCAGCTGATTGTTGTACCATATAATGTGAAAACATAACCTGTGAGTGACTTCCTACTATCCAGATTAGCAGCAAAATCTGAATCAACATATCCCACTAATGCTTCTGCATCTGCAATGTTATTCTTCATAAACTTCAGACCATAGTTAGCTGTCCTTTTCATGTACCTTAATATCCATTTTACAGCTTCCCAATGTGCTTTCCCTGCACAACTCATGTACCTACTTGCCACACTCATACCATGAGCAAGATCTGGTCTGCAACAAACCATTGAATACATGAGACTTCCAACTGCATTTGCATAAGGAACTCTCTCCATTTCAGCTACTTCCTTTCCATCTTTAGGACATTGATCTAGAGAAAGCTTGATATGTTGACCCAGTGGTGTAGAAACTTCACTGGCTTGATGCATATAGAATCTAGACAAAACTTTGTTAACATAGTGTTGCTAAGACAAGTATAGAGTACTGTGTTTCAGCTCTCTTGTGATATCCATGCCCAAGATTCTACTAGCATTGCCTAAATCTTTCATTTCAAAATCTCTTTGCAGTAGTTTCTTCACTTTACTAATCTCTGAGATGTCATTACCAGCCAACAATATATCATCAACATATAACAGCAGAAATATGATTGCATCAGTTGAACAATGAAGTATGTATGCACAGCTGTCATATGAGCTTCTTATAAATCCAATACTCAACACATAAGTATCAAATCTCTTATACCATTGTCTGGGACTTTGTTTCAGCCCATAAAGAGATTTTAGAAGCAAACAGACCTGATTCTTGTCTTTATCAGATTTCACTCCATCTGGTATAGACATATAGATCTTCTCTTCTAGATTTCCATGAAGAAATGCAGTCTTCACATCTAGCTGCTGCAAAATTAACTCATGTTAAGCAACAACTGCAAGAAGTACCCTGATAGAACAATGTTTTACCACTGGTGAGAAGATTTCATTGAAATCTATACCTTCTCTCTGTGTAAAACCTTTTGCAACTAATCTAGCTTTGAATCTTATTGACTCTCCTGATTCAGTTGTCTCCACCTTCTTCTTGTAGATCCATTTGCAGCCAACAATCTTTGCTTCTTTTGGTTTGTCCACTATCTTCCATGTACCATTCTTGTTCAGAGATAGTAGCTCATCATTCATAGCTTTAATTCACTGATTTCTCTCATTACAGCTTACTGCTTCATTGTAATTTCTGGGCTCAATATTATCAATATCTTGTGCTACATTCAACACATGAGCTACATAGTTAGCCCAACCAAATCTAGTTGAATGTTTTCCTGCACCTTTTCTCCTATTCCTGTGTTGTGTTAGGTTCCAGTTTCTCAACTCATTTGAGGTTGCACCTTGTTGTTGTTCAGACATTTGATCTTCTTCTTCTGAATGTGAGCTGTCCTCATTGTCAGTTGAAATGTTCACAGGTACGTAGATGGATCAGTGTCATGATTATTCTCCTCCTCAATATCTTGAATCGATCTCTCCTGTAACATCCGATATCATGACATTTTGAGTTATGTCATCTAGAGTGGGATCATTGTTTGCAATCTCCACCTCGATCGACATTTTATCGGTTTCACATATTCAGGTATACTGTGTGATTCTTGCTTGAATGGCATCACATTTTCATTGAAGATCACATCTCTACTTATGATGCATTTTCTCTCATTTATGCACCATAACTTGTAGCCTTTCACACCCTTAGGATAACCCAGGAATAAGCATCTCAGAGCCCTAGGCTCAAGCTTGTCCTGTCTCACATGTGCAAATGCTGAGCAACCAAACACTCTCAAGTTTGAGTAGTTAGAGAGCTTTCCTGACCATACCATTTCAGGAGTTTTAAACTTTATTGCACTAGAGGGACACCTGTTGATCAAGAAACATGCAGTGTTCACAGCTTCTCCCCAGAAACATTTAGTTAATCATGAGCTCAATAGCATGCACCTTACCCTCTCCAGTAAAGTTTTATTCATCCTCTCTGCAACTCCATTTTGCTGTGGAGTTCCTGATACAGTCCTATGTCTTTGGATCCCTCTCTCTTTACAGAAGTTATTAAACTCAGTTGAAACAAACTCCATGCCATTGTCAGTCCTTAGACACTTCAGCTCCTTGTTTGTTTGGTTTTCAACTTCAACTAACCACTCTTTGAACTTCTCAAGAGCTTCATCTTTTGATCTGAGAATAAAAACCCACAACTTCCTTGAATAGTCATCTATTATACTCATGAAGTATCTTCCTCCATTCAGAGTTTGCACCCTTGCTGGCCCCCACAAATCTGAATGAACATATTCCAGAATTCCATGTGTGGTATGTTTGCCAGACTGGAAACTAGCTCTATGAGCTTTACTCATCACACAATGGTCACAGAACTCTAGTTTGCAGATTTTATTATCACCAAACACCTGTAGCTTTGCTATCTCACTCAATCCTTTATCACTGACATGTGCCAACCTCCTGTGCCATAACTCAGTGTGATTCACCTCCTTAGTAACATGACTATGCCCAATAATGGTTGATCCTTGTAAGTAATACAGACCATTCTCCTTAATTGCCTGAATAACCACTTTATTCTGCATACTCACTTTCAGCACACCATGGTATGAACCATAGCTATACCCCTTACTATCAAACACACCTAATGATAGTAGGTTTCTCTTCATACCAGGAACATATCTCACATCTGTAACCTTTCTCACTACTCCATCATGCATCTTAATGTATATAGTGCCAATTCCCCTAATTCTGCAGGCATGATCATTCCCCAGTAACAATTCACCACCATTAAATGTCTTTAATTCACTAAACCAGGATTTAACAGGTGAAATATGGAATGAACAACCAGAATCTAACACCCACTGATCACTGATATGGGATTCACAAACAACAAGTGCTTCTGCATTATCATAAATGTTACCTTCTGCAATATCTGCCGTGTTGTATTGAGCTGCAGACTTGTTTTTCATGAGAGAACAATCTTTCTTGAGATGTCCTGCTTTCTTGCAATGATAGCACTTTCTCTTCTCCACATTATCAGCTCCACCTCTCTCAGGTAGCTTGGCAGTTCTCCTGGTGTTATTGAATGGTTTGTTCCTTAGATTGTGATTCTTGTTCCATGGTTGCTTCACAGATAAGCTCTCTGCAACTGTGTCATGTTGATTACTAACACCTTTTTGATCCAGCTTGTTTCTCAAGGCTAGCTCCACATCCTTAGCTGTCAGATCATCCGGCTTTGACATGACTATTGCATCTACAAAGTGTTCATATCTCTGAGGCAATGAGCTAAGCAGTATGACTGCTTTGTCATCCTCACCAACTGTCATCTCTCTTGACTCCATATCAGAACACAGCTTGTTAAATTCATCAAGATGTTCAATAATTGACCTATCAGATTTCATTTTGAAAGAGAAAAACATCTGTTTGAGCTTGATTTTGCTTGCCACAGTCTTAACATGATATAGCTCCTCAAGCTTGTCCCATACACCTTTTGCGGTCTTCTCTTTGATTACTTCTCTCAGAGCTTTGTCACCAAGAGACAGGATCAAGGTGCTACGGGCCTTCCCAATGATTCTATTCTTCTCAGCTTCATCGAAATCTTTGTCAAAACCATCATTGCCTAACAGAGCTTGCTCTACACCTTGTTGCACGTAAGTGCTTCCATTTTCGCCTTCCACAAAGTGAAATCCACCTTCTCAGTTAACTTCTTTCTATCAAATCTTGTTGTAGACGCCATTGATCACCAGTTTCAACCTCGACTTCCCACAGACGGCGCCAATTGTTGAACAATCGAACAATTCCGATCAAATAACCGATCGAACAAAGACGATTACGAAACTATAATCAATCAAATGCGTAAAGAAATCAATACAAGATTTACGTGGTTCGGCTTTGCCTACATCCACGGAGAACAACAAGAACAATTCACTAATCAATGAAAGATTACAAGAATTCGAGCTTCTTCAATCACCAACAATGGCAACAAGCTTTCTAACCAATTCTCTCTTTCACTAGTGTTTCTCTCTCTATAACTGACAAGTGAATGATAATGAGATCAATTTTTTAACAATCAAGCTACAAGTCTATTTATACTGATTACAAACAAAGAAAGATGAATTACAAGTAAACAGGCTGTCATGCTCTATTTCCTGCTTCCAACCGTTTTTCCCTCTGTGTCACCTTTTAATCTCAGTCGTAGGATGATCAAGATCAACTGTTCCTGAGCAATCTGGCAAATAGACTCTTTCTGTAACTTGCAACCACATATTCCGTATTAAAACCCACAGATTCTACACTAATTCCCACATAAACTATAGAAAAACCCACAGAAACTGTCTAATCTTCACAATTTTGTTGATGCGCTCTTAATGAGTATAGCTTGACGGCATTTTGCAACTCGACCTTAGAAGAGAACCTCTGGCCAACATATAATTCTTCAGTAACATTTGATTGCCAAGATTCTTGACCCGGTACTAAGGCATCAACCACAACAGCGCTTAATATCATTGATCTTGGTAAATTCATCGCTTGGTGCTTCTTCATGAACCATGTTAATATCTTCTTCATTCATTCCTTCTTCATCGTCCTCTAAGTTTTCACCCAATAAATTGTTATCCATCTGAGTCTCATTCATAACATATCGATTTTCTTCAACTGAAACAATTTCTTCTATCATACATGCGCAATGCTCACTCATGAAACAATCGCGCCTTGCATTCGACGAATCAATATTATCACTAGTTCTCATTTGACTCGACTCAGAAATTCTACCAGTCATCTGATCACTATCATTACCTGACGGTTGTTTTCCGGATACAAATTGTTGGTGGTGGCGCACTGCTCTCTCTTCTTGATCTCTTAAATGAATTAATAACACAGCACGGGGACATAGGTGTTACGAACGTAACAGCTATTGCTAAGCTAACTATAGGTCGCTAGTTAGCTGCTACTTTTTTTCTACTTTTTTCGATGAATTATAGGCTTCGCTAGCTTTTTCTATCTTGGCTGGGATTTAGTGAGAAATCATCTATAGGTCGCTAGTTAGCTGCTACTTTTTTCTGATTTTTAAGAATGTGAGGACAAGTATACATCTAAGCTTATTGTCCACTCAATATGTTGTAGTTTGGTCATGGAGCTTATAGGTATAGTTTGGTTATGGAGATTATTGGTTAATTATTGTGTTAAGTACAATGTGATTGACATGTAATTTTAATAGGTTTGCCTGGTCATCCATATAACTCTATGGCACTTATGTGCATTAGCATGTGTATTGTTTAATACTTTTTGCTTAAATTTTTTTGAAGCTGGCTATTTTTATTGCTAGTTCAAATACTTGTGTGCCAACTGACCTTTTCTTATCTCTTGGTTAGGATGGTTTGAGAGAACATAACAATATTATGCTATTGGAATGGAAAAATGGTATCAAATTCTCGTGGAATTTCTTATGATGGTGCTACACCAAAACCTGTCAAAGTTAGCAGCCGGATTAGATACAACGATCTAGTGGAAAAAATGTATGATATCACTGGTTTTGATCGCGCAAATATGGTGCTGAAGCTTACTTGCAGGTATCCAAGTAATTCTCAAGAATACATAGCTTTACCGGTTGACTATCATAATGCAATGGGTATTGTTTTTGATGTTATGAAACGACCGGATATTAATTGCTTGGAATTTTACTTGGAAGCAATTCCACGGCAAAGTAATGAGCTGGTAAATGCTCAAGAAGTAATCTCTAATGGTCCTTTCACACAACTACTCACACAAGATGCGAAGAAGGTAAATTCAACTCGTCAAGATGCTGCGATTTGGACTTGGCTTATTAATGTAAAATCAGGGCTTCTCTAATGGTCCTCAATTCTCTACTGCCGTTGTTGGCTTGTTGCGGTAGTTTTTTGGCGCTGTACTGCGGTGGACAAACGGTGAGTTTATAAAACCTAAACGTGAAATAAGAGAAGCCCTGGTTTAATTTGATCTATGTGGCAATCCATCTGGCAAGATAGTGATATAATGACAATTAATATTTGAGTGATATTTTGACAATTATTTTTTGGCAATGTGATATTTGACAATAGATTCGAATATTACTTGTATTGTTTGAAAATAAGGTACATGTGGGTACATGCATGAAAGGCAAATGAGAGATCCCAAAGCTACCAGTAATACAGTCTTTTGCAAATGAGCAACCTTGTCTACATCGATGAACAAAATTAAAACAGACGTTTTCAAAAGCTAAAGCTAATAGATTGGTGTCCTCAATTATACCCGTGCTGCGGGAAGAGAAGAGGAGCATTGTTGAAGGTATCTGATTACATTAATCCCCTTCGAATATCACACTTCTGAATTGCAGGTGTTGCGGAAAGAGTAGACTGGAGAGTGTTGCTGAAGTTGTCTGATTACATTAATCGCCTTCGACCATGACTTCATCTTCCTCCCCTTGTTGCCAAGCCCATATCAAAGTCAACAACAGGCAAAATTAACAAAAAATGGTACTCCACTGATGTAGATAAAGAAGAGGAGAAGCACACAAAGAACTGATTTAGCCTCACTCATCTATCAACATATAGACAATGAATTAACAAAAATCAGTGTGTTCCACTTGTTAACATGAGAAATAAGTATGTGAAGCTTATTTAAAGTTATGGAATAGAGACGGAGTGATAGGTCGAACCAAGAGAATATTAAAAACATTATAACAAGGCAGTTGAATAGTACAATGCATTAAAAAGTAAAACACGCAGGTGTAGCCATAAATCAGCTTACCTTAGGGATAAATAGGAGTTGCTGCATTGATCAACCAACAATTTCAAAAAACCTCATTCCCATTCTTCTATAGGTTCTTTTTTTTTTTTTTTTTAGATTGTTACTTTTGTATTACTGTAGAGAAATTCACCACACCGGAAATCAACGGGGAACCATATATGATATATCTAACACAAATTGTTAAACTGACCAAGGACACTTTCTCTTGATGTGCGAAACATGGAGAAAAAAAAAGAAACATTTACAAAGAAAGAGCTGAGACTGAAAATGCAGTCTCAATAATTTTTTAATTGACTCTGAGCAAAATTTTGTTAGAATTTTAACACTAATGAGGCTAGTCCATGACTTTGTACCTCAACCAAAGGGGCCCCACACATTTGAAATGATGTTTCATTAAACGTGTATAATCTACTATGGTAGTAGATGACACTTGAGAAAGAATTACTAAAATTCATTGAAAGGTGAAAGAGTTATTGAAGCTCAAAGTGTGTTGGTTGATGCATTGAATATGGAATGCCAAGAGTTGGAATGGGAGAAGTCCCACATGGCTAAAATTGAGGAAGAAGAAACTACTTATTAGTCCAAGGCTTGGGTTAAGTGATTGGGCCCTTAGGGCACCCATGCTTTTGGAAGGGGGGAGGAGCTAGATGCTCCTACACACGCACCCGCCTGGCTCCGCCAGGAGCCGGGCCCGGGTCTCGGGTCGTGGGACGTGGGTTCGAGGGTCCGTGGGTTCGCGGGTCGCGGTCTAGAGTTGATTATTATCTTTTTGGGCCAGAAACATATTGTGTTTGGTTAAGCCCAATAAGATAATCGGTTAAGTCTGAAACCAGCCCATCGGTCGAGTCCGGTTGGTCTGAGCGAACGGTTGTGTCCGTTCGGTTTGAATTTGAGCGAACTGGTCTGACCATTCGCCAAAGGATGTAACTGAAACGAAAATTCCAAATGTATGTCTGTCAATTTTTGTTTCTGCAGGTACCTTTCTGCGAAAGGATACATCTATTCAGACTGCAACTCTTCAATATTATAAATAGCCCCCCCTAGAATCGATTTCAACACACAGAAATCCATTCTTCTTCCTTCTCTTAAACTACTCTCTCTAAAGCCAGGAAAACTTTTATTGTATTAGTTCGCAGAGTCAAAGTTCGAGTGCTAGAACTCTGATTCAAATACTGCTGTTCTATCTTGGGAGGCTATTTGTCAAGTAAACCGTTAGCACCAGATCGGGGCAAATACAGTCTTAAGGAATAAGGCCCAGCCTTTGCTCAGCAGTCTAATCCTATTCCTTACCCACTTCGTTTCTGTCCTCATACACTACCGCCAACCCACAACAATTAATCAGATTTTGCCAAGGTATCAAGATGTCCGCCAACGGAGTTGTCACGACGTTCACATTACGCATCAATGTTGCTCCTGCCAACCACGGGGAGAAACTAGAGAAGTTCCTGGGGACGAACTTCAAGCAGTGGAAACAAAAGATGATGTTCTACTTGACAACCATTGGGTTCGAAAGTTACCTTACTGCTGAATCTCCTGCTCCACCCACTCTACAGGAGATTGATCAGGCCGCCATGTCTCCAGAGGAGAAGAAGGCCGCTGAAGAAGACAACAAGCGGAAACAACTATCCTATGATGCTTGGATCCATGCAGATTTCATGTGTAAGAACTACATTCTAAACTGTCTTTCAGATGTTCTCTACATTGCTTTCGGCCAAGACCACAAAGGAGTCAGGGGAGCAATCGACAGAAGTATCGTGCAGGATGCCGAAGAAGAAGTTCATGTGGGAAATTTTTGAACTTCAGAATGAGTGACTCGAAGTCTGTGATGAGTCAGGTTCTGGAGTATCAAATGATTCTCCATGATTTGGAACAGGAGGGCATGAAGCCTAATGAGTCATTTCTGGTCGCTTCACTGATTGAGAAACTGCTGCCATCATGGAACGAGTTCATGAGTTATCTCAAATTGAAGACCAAGGAAATGGGGCTTGAGGAGTTGATCATCAAGCTTCAGATTCAGGAAGACAACCGCAAGGCTCTAGTAAAGGGAAGCAAGAAGTTGAAGCAAAGGCTCACCTTGTCGATTCCAAGGGAAAGTCAAAGGAACTCAAAGAAGATATGCAAGACGCGTGATGGGGACGTGAAGTCTCAAGGGAATTCCGGGAAACCAGGACCTTCCAGGAGGATCAAGGGAAACTGCTTCAATTGCGGAAAGCCAGGGCATATGAAGGTGGACTGTCACCAACTCAAGAAGGAGAAGGCCAATGTTGCAGAAACAAAGAATGACCCTATAGTGGAGGATTTGGTTAATTCCTTTCATCGTGGTCTTGGAGGCAAACCAGTTGAGAATCCAAACAAGGTGGATTGATACGGTGCGACTCGGCACATTTGTTCCGACAGGGTGCTTTCTCCACCTACTCTCCGGTGAAGGATAAGAAGCTGTTCATGGGGAACGACGCTACATCCGAGGTGAAGGGAGTTGGCAAGGTGGTTCTGAAGATGACTTCCGGGAAGGAGCTCATACTGAACGAAGTGATGCACGTTCTGGATATTCGCAAGAATTTGGTGTCCGGGCCTCTGCTTGTTAGGGCAGGTTTTAAGTTGACTTTCGAGTCCAGTCAGTTTGTAATGATGAAGAATGGTCAGTTTGTAGGAAAGGGCTACATGTGTGATGGGCTCTTCAAAATGTCTATAATGTCTGTTGTACGCTCTTTTGCAAGCAATGAAAACAATGATTCTACTTACTTGATTGAGTCTTCTAATTTATGGCACCATAGATTAGGACATACACACTACAATGCGATTCGAAAGTTAATTAAAACGAATCATTTGCCGTCCTTTGAAATCAATCCTCAAAGTAAATGCGAGGTTTGTGTGGAAGCAAAACTAACAAGGGCACCATTTCACTCAGTGAACAGAACCACGTCTCCTCTAGAATTAATTCACAGTGATTTGTGAGACTTAAAATTTGTGCAAACTAGAGGAGGGAAAAAGTACTTTGTTACTTTTATCGATGACTGCACTAGGTATTGTTATGTTTATTTGCTAAGGAGTAAGGACGAAACCTTAGAAGCATTTAAACATTACAAAACTGAAGTTGAAAATCAACTTAGTACTCGAATTAAAGTAATTCGAAGTGATAGAGGTGGAGAATATGCAGGACCACTTGAAGAATATTGCTCACAATTTAGCATTATTCATCAAACCACTGCTCCATATTCTCCCCAATCTAATGGTGTTGCTGAACGCAAAAATCCTACTCTAAAGGAGATGATGAATGCACTATTACTAGATTCTGGATTACCCCAGAATTTGTGGGGGGAGGCTATTCTCACGGCCACTACCATTCTTAACAGAATACCCCGGAAAAATAGTGATATTACTCCATATGAACTGTGGAAAGGAAACAAGCCCTCTTACAAACACTTGAAAGTGTGGGGCTAAGGTGGTAATACCCAAACCAAAGCAAGTAAAGATTGGACCAAAGACTGTAGATTGCATATTTATAGGATATGCAAACAACAGTAGCGCTTATCGCTTCCTAGTGCATAAGTCGCTGGTACCAGACATCCATGAGGGCACTGTCATTGAATCAAGGAATGCAGAATTCTTTGAAGAAGTTTTTCCTAGAAAGGAAAAGATAGTCTCTCGTAAACGAGACTATGATACGGCAATAGGGTCAAATGCGGTGGTCCCTGTGGGGGGCCCTGTGGTGGTCCCTGTGGGGGACCCTGTGCGGGTCCCTGACCCAAGAGGCCCTAATGCAGAATTCGAAGGTGTACCTTCAGAAAATGTTGCAGAACCTATAGGATCACCTCCTCTAGAGAATGCTACAGAGACAGAAGATTTACCACCAGAGAATTTTGAAGCCGAAGTCGCACATCAAGAGAACGTGGAGGTTCCTGATGTCGAACCAAGGAGGAGTAAGCGGGCTAGGACTCAGAAAGACTTTGGTCCTGATTTTCTCACATACCTTGTGGAAAATGAGCCTAGGACTATCCAAGAGGCGATGTCTACTCCTGAAGCCCCCTTTTGGAAAGAGGCCATTGAAAGTGAAATGGACTCCATCCTGCAAAATCATACTTGGGAAGTGGTTGACCTTCCTCCGGGAAATAAGCCATTGGGTTGCAAGTGGATACTCAAACGCAAGTATAAAGCAGAAGGAACCATTGATAAATACAAGGCTCATCTAGTAGTCAAAGGCTATAGACAAAAGGAGGGACTTGATTACTTTGACACATACTCGCCTGTGTCTAGAATAACTTCCATTAGAGTATTCATAGCCATAGCTGCACTGCGTGGTTTTGAGATACACCAAATGGATGTTAAAACTGCTTTCCTAAATGGAGATTTGGACGAGGAAATTTATATGGAACAACCTGAAGGGTATGTGGTTCCAGGACAAGAGAAGAAGGTCTGTCGTCTTGTCAAGTCATTGTACGGACTCAAGCAAGCTCCTAAACAATGGCACGAAAAGTTTGACAACACGTTGCGATCAAAGGGATTTTCTATAAATGAGTGTGATAAGTGTGTCTATGTGAAGGGGAACGCTGAATCCTTTGTCATGATATGCTTATATGTAGACGACATGCTCATTACTGGAAGTAGCCTGGATTTGATCCTGAAAACAAAGCAAATGTTGAAACAACTTTTCGATATGAAAGACTTGGGTGTAGCAGATTTAATCTTAGGGATAAAAATCTCTAAAACACCCGAGGGTTTGGTGCTTTCACAATCTCATTACATTGAAGAGATGTTAAAGAGATATGAGGTCTTTGACCGTCAATGTGCAAGGACACCAATGTATGAATCTTTGTGTTTGGACAAACACTTAGGTGATCCTGTAAACCAAACGCAATATGCTCAGATAATTGGCAGTTTGATGTACGTGATGAACTGCACTCGTCCTGATATTGCTCATGCAGTCAACAAGTTGGCTAGATTTACGCGTAATCCGGGAAATGCTCACTGGAAAGCTCTACTTCATCTATTGGGATACTTAAAGAACACAATAGATTATGGATTACACTATGGAAGATATCCGGCAGTATTAGAAGGATACAGTGATGCAAACTGGATATCTGATAGTACAAACACCAAGTCCACTAGTGGTTACGTATTTACCATTGGTGGCGGTGCTGTTTCATGGAAGTCCTCTAAACAAACGTGCATGACCCGATCCACAATGAAATCGGAATTTATAGCTTTGGATAAAGCTGGAGAAGAAGCAGAATGGCTTCGAGAATTTTTAGAGGATGTCCCTTGTTGGGATAAGCTCGTTTTCGTGACAATTCATCGTGACGGATGTCGATTAGGAAGGCGACAAACAATATGTATAATGGTAAGTCTAGACACATACATCGAAGACATAAAAACATTAGGCAGTTGATCTCTACGGGAGTTATCACTATTGAGTACGTGAAATCAAAGGATAACATTGCGGATCCGCTAACCAAAGCGCTACCGAGGGATCAAGTACACTGCTTGTCTAGGGGAATGGGCTTAAGACCTACAAAATAAGGAAATTTACGGTGGCAACCCAATCATACTGACTGGAGATCCCAAGAATTTGATTCAATGGGACAACTAAACTGTAAAGGACCAGTAAGCGCCTCGTGAAGTTTTGTACTTCGAGGTAAGAGCACTTAGGAGTTACTAACTCCACTTGCGCCATTCCCGTGAAAGGCATTTAAGTGCTCCTGCAGACCGGGCGGAGGATGAGTCACTAAACTCTTAATGATCTCTGAAGAAGATTCTTAATCTCTTTACGAAAGAGCATTGGCAGGAATGCTCTTAGAACGAGATCACCTATTTGGGTGTGAAGTATGGGAGGCCGCTTCAAACGAGAACACCTATGAATCCGAGCAGTCCAAGGCCTTTTAACGGACTGAGAAAAGGAACGAGGCAATAAGGAAAATTATTGTGTTGATATCATTGTCTTGGTTTACACAAAACGCCGACTGGTTCAAGGCATCACGTCCACCGGGTGGCAAGTAAATCCGATGGTATTCTACTAGGGACGATTCAATGTCACCGAATCGATCCGATGCAATATGATTTTCCGCAGAAATTCTAGTCGAGCACACCACGCCTTGTGAGCATCAATTCTCTTTCATGTGGGGATTGTTAGAATTTTAGCACTAATGAGGCTAGTCCATGACTTTGTACCTCAACCAAAGGGGCCCCACACGTTTGAAATGAAGTTTCATTAAACGTGTATAATCTACTATGGTAGTAGATGACACTTGAGAAAGAATTACTAAAATTCATTGAAAGGTGAAAGAGTTATTGAAGCTCAAAGTGTGTTGGTTGATGCATTGAATATGGAATGCCAAGAGTTGGAATGGGAGAAGTCCCACATGGCTAAAATTGAGGAAGAAGAAACTACTTATTAGTCCAAGGCTTGGGTTAAGTGATTGGGCCCTTAGGGCACCCATGCTTTTGGAAGGGGGGAGGAGCTAGATGCTCCTACACACGCACCCGCCTGGCTCCGCCAGGAGCCGGGCCCGGGTCTCGGGTCGTGGGACGTGGGACGTGGGCTCGTTGGTCCGGGGGTCCGTGGGTTCGCGGGTCGCGGTCTAGAGTTGATTATTATCTTTTTAGGCCAGAAACATATTGTGTTTGGTTAAGCCCAATAAGATAATCGGTTAAACCAAACTTACCCATCGAGTCCGGTTGGTCTCGAATGACGGTTGTGTCCGTTTGAATTTGAGCGAACCGGTCCGACCATTCGCCAAAGGATGTAATCGAACGAAAATTCCAATGTGTGTCTGTCAATTTTGTTTTCAGGACCTTTCTGCGAAAGGATACATCTATTCAGACTGCAACTCTTCAATATTATAAATAGCCCCCCTAGAATCGATTTCAACACACATAAATCCATTCTTCTTCCTTCTCTTAAACTACTCTCTCTAAAGCCAGGAAAACCTTTATTGTATTAGTTCGCAGAGTCAAAGTTCGAGTGCTAGAACTCTGATTCAAATACTGATGTTCTATCTTGGGAGACTATTTGTCAAGTAAACCGTTAGCACCAGAGCGGGGCAAATACAGTCTTAAGGAATAAGGCCCAGCCTTTGCTCAGCAGTCTAATCCTATTCCTTACCTACTCCGTTTCTGTCCTCATACACTACCGCCAACCCACAACAAATTTCTATGATTAAATATCAAGCACACGTCAATATTCACGAGCATCAACCGACAATAGGTCCCCGCAATTATAGCCTGGCTTCAAATCACTGCAGCAAGTACTGCGATTGCAAGAACACACCATCGTAGTTTTCTGCAGAACAAGCAAGCATGAGCATGAACCGGCAAGAAGATATGTCACTGCATCGCCGTTTAAGAGCGTCTTTGCAGCAAAAACAAGAACTTTCAAAGCAACTTGTAGCATATATGAAATAGTTTAAGGACCCAAATTGACACTAAACTGAACCAGACTGACCGACCAGTGTCTTCCAAACACCTGCCCTGCTCTGCCTAAACCCGATGTGCAGAAAACACCTATCTAATAAGACTAATACAAACTTATACTTGACAATAGAAAACAGCGGAGAAATACGAGACAAGATATAAGTTTCTAGCAGATTATATTTCTATAATCCACCGAGCCTCATGGCGAAAATATCCACTAAACAATAATGTTAATGAATATACAACTAGTCTAGATTTATTCTTACGAATATATCTAGATGCAAAACACCCAAGTAGATGTAAAGAGCTACCTCTACCAATCTACCTATACACCTCTAAACTATAGAGAATTCTAGATAGATAAAACTCGGAACAATCTTGACAATACACGAAACTATAAAGATATTTCTTGAGAGAACAATAGGCTTGCTTCGCGTATCGTCATCAATGTCGACTCTACTATATATATAGGCTAGAAAGCCGCCGCCTTTAATTTGTAGAGTCCTACATTGTTTCTTGTTATATCCTTGTAAACAGAATCCTAAACGGATTCACCTTCCTTCCTTAGCATATCGAATATATACTCCTAGATTTACTCCAATCTCTTCGATTCCACAAGATCTTGTTTCATAAAATATCTGCACACAGACTCCGACAAAAACTGTGGAACAATGTTAGAGTTAGAATAAATGTAAAAACTATAATAACTATAAAACTCAAAAGTGTGACATATAACTAGTGTGGCGAGAACACTAAATTCACAGTGTTCTTAAAACACTAGTACAAATACTGTGAGTATTATCCAAACACCCCCCGTAGTCACACTTACAATATATTCTCTTGAATCAATATGTTGAGAATGATCTTACTTCCTCACTAAAGTTGAACATCTACAAGCACTTTTTGCTGAAATGCTACAGGGCGATAAAGTTATTTATACATGCTTTCACTATAATATTAATTTCTTAAAAAAAGCCCCAACGAAATTACCTTTGATATAAAAATAGGATTTTTTGGACTTATCCTGCTTAGTGTAATCCAATTGGGTACTCAATTCAGTAACATGTGATATTTAAAAAAATAAGAAAGCTTGTCCCATAAAATCCAGTATTAATGTCAAGTAGACCCACAAAGCTAAAAACTCTCTGTCATGAGAAAGATTGAGTTGCATCAAGTATCATCTCCCCAGATGTGCATATGGTTCAAGATCTATAAATTCAATTTTTTCTTGATTGACGACTATCAAAAGTGAACCTATCGATAGAGGCCAGGAATGGTCATATCATCTCTACCCAACACGCTCAGCCGAAATCCACATATGGCTGCGTGAATCAACATAGACAGAGAATTAGGAAACGATAAAGTTGTCTTACAGTTAATCGAATTACAAATGCTTGCTTAAACACAAAGTCTGCAACATTATGCACACCTTTTCCATCAATGAGACAACTTACGTTTGCAAAACAAGGGGTAGTAGGCACTAGCTAATACATTCAAGGTCACCCACGATGCAACAAAAACTTGCAAATCAACCAACTTAGAAATTAAAACTTTAATCCTTCAAAATAAAATGTAGATCATTCTACAAGAGATGGATAACATTTTTCAAAGTTATCGAACACTGACGTAAACGCTTCTGACCCAAATAGTCACTCGTACAGAAGCAAACCAACTCCTTATTTGTCTCAATGAGTTGAAGACTTGTTGAGCAGCACTAACACATAATTCACATGGTTTCTAAGAATCATCTGTCGTAAAACTATCAATATCAGCTATAACATTGAAATATGTAACAATTATACAAACAACATCCAAAGGCCATTTGCAAAGTACTCAGCAAACATGGGTTCTGTTATGCTCCTAACTATGCTACAAATTGCATGCAAGTGTATTACTTAAGGAAATGAAACATCTTATTGTTTACAAAGTCAATTGCACTTTTGGTCCCCTAACTCGTCGTCCTCTTCTATTTTGGTCCCTAGGGTTTTCAGATTTGCACATTTAGTCCTCTTTTTCGTATTCTGATCTGTATAATATACGTATTAGTCCAATCATCGCCAAATCACTCCACATCATCCTTAAGTCGGATTTGAGGTCAAAACAACCGAAAAACATGTTTGTGTTTGGTAGTTTCAATTGCAATTATTAATAAGCAGCATGTATTGCTGGAAAAAAGTCATGACAAAACTATTTGCAATTGAAGTCCCTAAACACAATCTAATTCTCCAAGACCCAACCCACAAAATTTGGGAATTTCAATCGAGTCCCTGCACATGTAATTGAAGCTTCAAACTTCATCCATTTGCTTTCCAAACCGAATCTATGATGCTCTTAACAAGTTCTAAGCATAAAACACACGTTAATTGAATCAAATACTCGAAAATCAGAATCTTAAAGTATCGAAACTCTCCTTCTTCCATCAACTCCGCCTCCATCTCCGATGGCTTTTAACCTTTACGGCCTGTCGAAGTCGAGCTTGAGAAAGAAAGAATCTTTATGAGATCAATCCGCCATTAATGGAGGATTGAACCTTCGAACTCTTCGAACCGCCATTAATGGGGATTGAAGCTTCGAACTACCGTTTCTCCGTTCGTCCAGAGGTTTATTGGTGGTAGTGCCATGGTGGTTGAGCGGAGCTGCCCTTATATTGATTCACTCGTCCTTCTCCAATAAAATTGGGATTTGGATTTTTTAATTTAGGGTTCTTGAAGATGCTCGATTTGGGGATATGGAAATCTGGGAGAGAAATGTCAAGTATTACGGTTTTCCCCTTTTTAATTCACCTGGACGACCTAGCATCGAACTAGTATCAATTCGCCGAAGTCAGTTCGCCGTGTCAGCAGGCCATGTCAGCAAAAACCATGCGAAATTGAAATTGGAGGAAAATGGGGGACCGTAATTGTAAAGTATAAAAAGATGGTACCGTATTTACAGGGGACGTAGCAGTTAGGGGACCAAAAGTGCAATTGATCCCTTGTTTACACATGAAATCGAGAAGTTGTAAACCTACAACACTATTAAAAAGAGACCGGTTGAACTCACCCGTCCATTTAGAAAAAACGCATAAAATTAATTAGTGGTTACACAAATCTAAGTATCCAATCAGCTACATCAAAGAACAGGAGGGTAATGTCGAGAAAGTTTTCTAAAAATGATTTCCCAAATTCAATCGTGTATGGCAAATGAGCAGTACACAAGTGCAATTTAATGCAGATGCGACAATTATTCTCTGCAGATCTAAACTATAAATAAGTCGATCAAGGTTTTAACGACCAAATCATATATATTAATTAGAACCATGAACATGAAAAGCAAAGGGAAAAAAGTGATGAAGCAGATTTACCTATTTAGAGAATCACGATTGGATTGAGCACAATTAGAATCATGGTAGATAGTACTTGTTTCTTGTTTTCTACAAATCTTCACGTGAAACCTTTGGGATTATTGGAGGATGAAAAAAGATCACTTGTGGCGTTTGATTTGGAGAGCGGTTGATTTCTTCCTAGCAAGGGAGCCGATTTATAGGTGTGGCGGCACCGGTTGGAGGCATGCCGTTCGGGTGAATTCGACATCGATTCAAGGTGTAGCAGCGTTTCGTCTGATGTGGTGGATCGAGTCGTTCAATGGGTGGATTCCGACGCTGGCAACGGCAATCAAGGGTTGCAGCGTTGTTTGTGGGAGCGAAGAAAGCTCCAGTAACGCTTATTAAAATTGTTTTTAAAAGTTGCTGCTAAACAAACTGGGACTTATTATATTGTTTAATTTCAACAACTTGAAACAGGTTCTGAACATTGTCAAGGTTATATGCAGATTCTGAGAAGAACATGGAGGTCAGATAAAAACACTAATTTAGCCAAGTCAAGATTAGACGGAGACACAAGCATCTACGGTGAAGTACGACTAACTGCTAGAACTGTTATCTCAGCCTCAAGGATGAAACGATCCTTGACGACAAAGCCTTTTGTTGAGTCCTTCATATCAGCAATCCGCATGAACTTTTTCCATCCCCACCTAGGAGCTGCAGCCCCGAACCAACTGCCTCCATTGCCTGCAAATACAATGTAAACCTCAAATCTGTTATTAACTGTATTAATATCCATTCAGCTTTAGGCTCTGTTCTTTTCAACTTAAAACTCATTCAGTTCAGTTCCATTTAGTTCAGTTCAGTTCTGCTTAGTTATATTTTATACTACAATTCGGTTCAGTTCACTTCAGTAAATTTCAGTTGAAAAGAACAGAGCCTTACTCTTGCTGTAGACTGACTTGCGGTTATATTATATAACAATAGTATTGTTTAAAAGACTCAATGACATAGCTAGTGTTGACTTTGAAACGCTGTATCATGTTCTCCCAGTTAGTAATCAGATCAAAATCAGGCTCAATTATGACTAATAACTGGAAAACAGTGCAAAAATAAAAAGCTAGTTGTCATGACTCACTAGTATTCTCGTGATGTTCACCACTGATCTGGTCTTTGATTCGTATTGTAAACTTAGCCTTTGCATTGTGATGGAGGGAAAGAACATTGGTCTGAAGTTCATCCAGTTGCAGGAAGATTGAGATGTGGCGACCTTGAGCGTCACCATTCCCTTTTGGGTATACTTCCACTTTCCTGAACAATGACAATGAGATTCGTCGGAACACAAAAGAAACCCAAAATACACGGAATTAACCAGAAAAAAGTACCATTTCAGGTCTCCAACAAAAAAACTTTCACTAATCCACACGGATGCAAGTTTCGAAAAACTTGAAATAGTCCAATCGCGTAGAAATGGTCGTGCAGTTTCCTTCAATGAAAGACATTCATTGATGCCTGGCCTCTTGAAGACAAAAACCTCTGCCCCAAACACGCAATTATCATTAACCAAATATCCATTTGATGGATCAACCATGCAGTTCTTTGAGATAAATTTGGAAAATCCACAAGCAGGAGCCAATGCGTGAAAGCGACGGCGTACTTGTCCTGTAAGGATTGCATTTACAAAGTCAAGTTCAATAATAGACCGGTATATGAGACTATACTACATATTTGTGTATGTAAAAGTGCAGGCATAAGTAAAATCTAACCTACATACACCATACCTGCCTTACAAAGAAATATGTCCGATATCTGATTGTGCAAAAAGATGCCAAAGGTGGCACTGACTTCCCAACTCATATCGGAAGAA
This sequence comes from Plantago major, assembly GCA_026545765.1. Taxonomy (NCBI): domain Eukaryota; kingdom Viridiplantae; phylum Streptophyta; class Magnoliopsida; order Lamiales; family Plantaginaceae; genus Plantago; species Plantago major. The sequence continues at coordinate 26,998,816 of CM048839.1, read as the reverse complement.
CTCTGGCCAGCCACAGACAAATAAGCAGACACATAATCGGCATCACTTCCAGAATCTTTACCACTGGGGTATAGTATGAGTTTCCTAATAATGATGAAAATAAACAGAGAGAGTTAAATAAACAATCAAGAGATTTATCAACTCTTAACTTTCTAAAACCTAAATCAAACTAATACACAATAAGTTCATCAAGAACAAAAGAACAGGAAATCGAATACTGAACTGCTCAACAGTAAACACCATACTAATAAGTAAAAAGCAGTACCATTTGTGACCACCAGCTTCAAATTCAGTACACTCGTACTTGTCAATACCATTTACCGATAACAAGGAGAAAGATTCAATTCTGACCATGAAGTGTGATGGCAAAAATTCTGTTGTTTCCACCTTAACATCTGTGAAATTCAATGAGAACAAAAGATTAAAAAAAAATTAAGAAACAGGATGATATCAATGACATGTTAAATCAAATAAAGAAACTCAGTTACATTACCAAAACAACAGTACGGGTATCAGGACGCATGAGAATACAGCATATCAGTCGAGAATAAGTAATAATACCATTGTCATCGTCAAGGTCTTTCAGAATATCTACCATGATGGAAGTTTCCAACGTAAATGGAGCTACTGGGATTCCTGCAAGCCATACGCGAAAACTTTAATTAACCTTAATGGGCTAAGGATGGGAAGTTGAGATATGGAGATAAAGTTTGCTCTAACTTATATATGCATATCATCTGATACCTTTACATTTATATGCATTAACAAATTTACTGTAAAAGTTACTACTACTTGTGCCCACGATTTGAAATTTGAGGAGGCCAAACTATATATACAAGATTATTTCGGAGGTTGGGGGGCGAAGGCAAACTATTAAATTATTGAAAATGTTACCTATAAAAAAAAACATTTTCAATTTTTGGGGGAGGGGAGAATGCCCTATGCCCATCCTGGGTCCGCCCTGCTTGTGCGCTACAAACATTGAGACTTACTAGACTTTCACTACTATCTATATTTATGAATCAGAAACACTACAATTCATCAAAAGAACCATCAAAGGTTAAAACCAACCAGGAATCAATATATCAAAGCATACTCAATCAACATTGGACGCATAAGTAACAAGACGGCTTAAATTGACAATAATGGCACTTGGGGACAAGTTTGAGTCTCACTTATAGAACATAAAGTTAGTCTACAGTCTAATGATCTATGATATGGAATCATGAAGAAAACAGTAGTGCAAAATCTCAGTGATCAATGATATGCAAAATCACGTACGGCTCAAGTTGCCCTAATATATTCAATCGATTACAAACGTAAATGTGCTGCAACCTTAACGGAATTCTGTATTAGACAAGATGATAAAAATATTGCAAGTGAAGAGAATCAAAACTGTAACCAAGTAGAAGATCAATCTCTACTAACCTGCAGCTATGGGTTTTCAGAGAAGAGTCCAAATGGAATAATTTTGCGGTTTTTTAACATTAAAAATCTCCAAATATACATGCACTAGTTTATGGCCCGACGGGTATAGTGAGAAAATAATTAAGAATATGAAAATCTACAATTACTACAATAGCATTTTCAGTTTGCGACGGAGTATTTATTATACAACTAAACTCAACTTTAGTTCGAACCGTACAATCGATCATGTTTGCCATTCGACTTTAATCGAGTCGAAACAGTGAAACGGGTATATGCCCCACACGTTCCATACCAATGAAACGGGATCCAAACCCGACCTAACTCGATAAAGACGTTTATGATTATTTTAGTGAAATAATGAATTTTATAGCAGTTGGTGAGGCCGTGTGGATATGAGTGTGTCCCGGCTTCAAAATAAAGTAACTTCTATCAAAACACGTGAAAAGTTAAGTTAGTGAACTATTGATATTTCTTGGGAATTTGTAGACCTACCCCGCCTCCTCAAAAAACATGTCACCAAAACATTTGAAAACTTATGTTGGTTTGTGATATAATAATATCTTTTAGGCCACCCATCTGATCCCCCCCCTCAAAATAAAATCACCAGAAAGTGTAAAAAATAATGTAGTGGAATCCATCCATCCATCCATTCATATATTATGTAAATCATAAGGGGCTAAACATCACTATATTCATTCAGTCCTACGTGGAATTTTGTAGAATTAGTTGTATTTTAGCCAGTATATATTTCATTGTTATTTTTTGTATGTTGACTGTATATATAGTTTTTATTAAATCTCACATAACTTTATCTACAAAAATTCGAAAAATATTTTGAACATATATTTAAATTCGCCATGACAAGACGAATCCATAAACACCAATCTTGAATACTATTACACCATATTCATTCAGTCCTACGTGGAACTTTGTAAAATTAGTTATATTTTAGTTAATATATATTTCATTGGTATTTTTTGTATGTTGACTGTATTTTTATTCCATGAAGTTTTGTCAGGTTAAATGTGAGGCTAACGTTTTTGCACATGGATTACCAGTTGGATGTTTTTATGATGATGTTGATTTTGTAGATTTGTATTATCCATACCAAGATCGTTATGCGGGGAGCACATACCAGCCCAGGGGTTGTCTCCATTAATTAATTTTATCCTCCCATTTCTATTTATTATTAAACGTAAACTATATCGCGGCATCGCCACGAGAATTTTGTGGAATTAGCTACACTTTCAGCCAGTATATCTTTCACTGTTTATTTTTTTGTATATTGATTGCATATATAGTATAAATTTATATACAAAACTTCGAAAAATATTTTGAATCCAGAGCATACATTTTTCTATACATGTTTACTAAGTTATGACAATTAACAAGAGCGAGGAACACTCTACACTGGTATTCCCGGGTTCTATCCAACCTGAATTCAAACCCGTTTGGAATAATGATGTCCAGACTCGAACCCGAACACTTTTGTGACAATGCACAAACCGCAACATTTTATGGTTAAGTTAGTGAAAAGTCCCCACGAGGGGTGGGTGCAAAAAAAAATCATCGTAACATTTAAATTATGTTTGTAGAATAATAAATTTTGTGTGTGGTGGGGGACCACATACCACTTCAGGGGTTGTTCAACCCCATTAACTGCGTTGTAAACTTTTGTATTTTATTTTGGTTCGGATTGGAGTATACGTTAGTAATTAACTTGTTAGGTACAGGTAGATGACCCGATATAAAACTATCATATCCCTTTCAAAGCATATACATATGTCATGATGAGTCGTATTTTACATTTTCTATAGTTACCATAAATAAAGATCCAATGATATAGTATTGGACGAAGAAGGACACCACAAACACCACGGCCAACGTTGTTTGTAATAAATTTTTACTCACTTATTTTATCGATTAATTTGTTCATCATTAAATGCAAACTATATTGTGGCATGGCCACGGATTCGGGGCGGGGGACCCCAGAGTTTGTTGGAAACCAACCATGTTAACTGCGTTCTACACTTTTGTATTTTATTTTGGTTCGGATTGGAGTATAAGTTATAAATTAACATCTTAGCTACGGGTAGAGGATCCAATATAAAATATTATATATTATCAACCCGTCGAGTCCTGAACGGGTTCGGGTTGGGTTATACCCCTATATGATGAGTCGTATTTTACATTTTCTATAGTTAACATAAATCCAGTGACATATTATTGGACGAAGGACTCCAGACAAACACCACGGCTAACGTTGTTTAATTTTTACTATCTTATTTTATAGATTAATTTATTTATCATTAAAAGCAAACTATACTGTGGCATCGCCACGGGTTCGAGACGGGTGGAGGGGGCACTCCAGGGGTTGTTGGAAATCAACCATGTTAACTACATTATACACTTTTGTATTTTATTTTGGTTCGGATTAGAGTATAAGTTATTAATTAACGTATTAGCTACGGGGAGGACCCGATATAAAATACTATACGTTATCAACCCGTCGAGTCCTGAACAGGTTCGGGTTGGGTCCTACCACTTTCAAAGCATATATGTCATAATGAGTAGTCGTATTTTCTATAGTTATAAGGCACAGTGATATAGTACTATTTGACGAAGGACTGCACACTAACACCACGACCAACGTTGTTTACAAGGAATTTTAACTATCTTATTTTCTCGATTAATTTATTTTATCCTCACATTTTTATTTATTATTAAAAGTAAACTATACCGTGGCATCACCACGGGTTAGTACTAGTAATAATTTAATATTTGGGATAGGGACGTCAAGGGTGCACACCAAAAGGAAATTTCAGTGTAACATGTGAATTAATGAAACTAAAATGTTCTCTTGAATAACTGTTAATAATTGTTTTCCTAACACGCTACTAAACATGAAAAATCATAAATCTTCTCTTTTGTTAACCCCTCGTGAAAATGTGATTAGTTTTTTGAATCATATATGCTCTTAAAAAAAAAGTCAAAATAAACCTACCCTTTAATCCAAGGCGGATGATTTGTTTGAAAGATTAAGAAATGCCCTAACTGAAGAAGAAGAAGAAGAAGAAGAAGAAGGAGGAAAAAAAAAAAAATTATTGTATGTTAGAGGTGGAACGTAATTCAAAACTTACGACTGTTAGATGATGAAACTCATCGTTAGATCGATGCCGGTGCTGGAATTATTTGTCAATTTTGGTTCCTTGGTCACTTATAGGGAATTAGTATGTTAAGGTTTTCTATAAATCTTCAAATTTGTTTATATCCCTTTGTTTGTTGTTTACCATTTCCACTATATTTTCTTCATTTTTTACATATACTAAATTTACCATTATTTATTCACCATATGTGGTGGAGAATGCTCCACATACTAATTTAATGTGCGTGTCCCACCATACTTGCATATATGGAGTTATGTAGATCATTTTCCAATCCTTTGTGAAACCAATCCTTTGTCACCTAAAATTACGTACGAACTTAATGTATGAAGTTCTCCAGGACGTATGGAGTATCTAAATTGTAAACTAATCTTTTTAGAGTATTCTAATTTTTTTTTTAGAAAAGTGGTTATAGCAATTGAAGATTAAACTATTACCGTTTGAGATTTATTCTTGGTCAAAGTTTAATTTTATTGACCGCGAATCAGTGCAAACTGGACAACTGTCATGGGATGGTGGGAGTATATATCTATTTTGATGCGCAGAGTATAGATAAACCTTTTTGCATTATGACATGATGATATAAAAGATAATCATGAATTTGTAGTAGATTGACGTGGGAATTCAAAACTTATGAAGAGCCTGTGTCAATTAAAAATGATAATGATACATAAAAATAATCAAGCTGTTAAAAAAAAACATAAAGTCTCATTAGAGACGGTCTGTAGATAACTTATCTAGAGACGGCCTATATTATCAATAAAATCATCCATGTTATTAATTAAACCGTGTATGTTGTTAACGAAATAAGTCTTGTTGTAATACGAAAAAAATATCTATTAACTCTAATGATACATATATGTTTTGATTAGTGCAAAGTCTCATAAGAGACGGTCTCTAGATAACTTATCTAGAGACAACCTATGTATTTAGGAAAATGTTCTATGTCATTAATTAATCAAAATGTATATGTTGTTAACGAAATTCATTTCTTTTGTAATATGAAAAAATACCAATGTTGATAACATAAACGTTTTGATTAATAACATTGATGATTTTCTTAATAACATAGGTCCGTTTCTACATAAATTATCTAGAGACCGTTTTTCAGGAGACTTGCTCTTTGATTAATAACATCGATGATTTTCTTGATAATATAGGCCCGTCTCCAGATAAATTATCTGGAGACCGTCGAGAGACTTACTAAAAAAAATATCCACAAAATAAATTCGAAGACTTGTTTGACTAAATTTGCCGGAATTAGAGTTAATAGATATTCATCTTATCATGGTTGTATTAGCTTAGTTTAACTGCTTGTGATTTACATTTTTTTTAGAGTAATGTCGAATATATATTAATCAGAAATGTCAAGTTATATCATGGTTGGGACCGGCAACATAGAAGCTCCAAAATCGTCCGACTCGCAAAATTTGGCTAAACGGTCTACATATATTTATATTGATTGATGATTTGATTTATGTTTGCTTTTTATAGTCTTCTTTTCTCATTTGATGTTATTGACAAAACGAAAAATCTAGATTTAGGAAGGTGAATTGAATGAAAATTATGTTTCACAAACTTACCAAACTAAAACACATCAACATAATGAAATTTTGGACCAATTAGAATAAAAGAATTTGCCAACATGGAATGAAATGGACCAATGGAAGCTCTTTATTTTGCCACATATTTGAATGACTTTGATAGGCTAGAATGGCTCAAAACCTTTTTTGCTTAATGTATTATATTATATAGATATAGATTTGCGGGTTGCTCAGTTGGTTAAAAGAGAGGAAAATATCCTCTTGGTCATAGTTTCAAACCCACGGGGAGCGAATTTCTATAATTTTTCACTTTTGAGCCTGTCGCAAGTTGTTGCGGTTTAACTTGGCTTCCGTGATTTGCAAACTATTACGTGAGCCCGTGAGGTTTACCCAGTGCACACATCCCAAAGGGTAACGGTTGCGGGTTTCCAACGTCATTATAAAAATTAAAAAAAAAAAAAGAAATCTCCAAATATCATTGTGTTTATTGGCTACTAATTGGCAGACATTGGCAATGTCCTTAGCAACGATGGGACTTTTTAGGTTCTTATACCATTTTTTTTATTTCAAAAGTTTCATAATCCTTGCTAATTCCATCTTACAAGAATAAGTCCAAAAATATACGTGACATAAAAATTTGTTGTATGCGGATAATTGTTGGTGGCTCACCAAAACTTTTATGAGTCACATGAACTTATATTGGAGCGCTACTAATTAGTAGTGCATGAAAAAACTTTATTGGAAGACCTTTTGAGGATTTTAGGTAGTTTAAATTCATAGATAAATAAGTCCTACATGACACAAAACCTTATTTTAAGTGGGCAACATGTTAACCACACATTAAAATTTAATGTTGAATGACTACTAATTAATAGCACAAACTCATGGGCTACTAATAAAATATGTGCGCTAAAATATGTGATATTTAGGTTTTTTCACACATATTGCAATGTCCCGTCCTCTTACTGGTCGAGGTCCGAAACTTTGGGTCGGCGCGATAACCCATGGCATCTATTTGTTTGATTAGCTGGTCTACTATACCAAGTGCCAACACATGTTCTATTATGCTACAAGCTTTGAAATATGTATCATGTACATTATATGATGCACTTACAACATATGCAAATATGCATATTAATAGATTACACATAATTCTACAAGTTCAAGTTTAACGTGATTAATTTCTATCACTGTGTTATGGTGTGAGAGCACAGACGACGCCCAATCTGAATTCGAATATCCATGAAGACAGACTCCACCCAATAATAAATTTTCACTTGAATGACCAACCAAAAAAATTGAAGCCAACAACAAGTGTGAGGAATAATATAGAATTAATAAAAATGAATATATAAATTCCACGTATTTATAAGTTTAGATTTTTAGGTGAAATTTAATTCTTTTAACTTCTCAATATATTTACGGTTGGAAATCCATCAACTTCTCCGTACTGTATTTCTAGTAGACTATATCACCTATTGCTTCACACCACCAGACCACCACAATCACTTGTAACATATGATGAGAAATGACTTTCTATCGACTCATCACGACCTAACGAAAGTGGCTAGGGTCCGTCTAGCAAGTTCAACACAGTGGACATACCTAGATTAGGTATTATTTTATTAAGGGATTTTTTTTGTGCCTAGAGATCTAGAGATATTAGACAATTTCTATATTTTCAATAGATGATAAGAGAGGTAGATTATGTTTTTGATTAGGAGGACAACAATAAAGGAATATAGTGTTAGGAGTCCTTTTAATGGTAGAAGTAGAAGTTAGTTGAGTAAGTATTCTGAGAGACGGTCTCTAGATAATTTATCTAGAGACGGACCTATATTGTCAAGAAAATCATCAATGTTATTAATCAAATAAGACCTTAGGGATTAACCATAGTGTATATAAATAAGACCTTAGGAATTAACCCTAATAGTTTAGAGTTGATGAGTTTGTGAATAAACGTATTTTCCAGTGTAGGAAGTGAGTTTCCGATTGAGAGTATTCTTGATTGTGTTCGTTTCCCTAGTTTCTAGGTGAACTGTGTCAGTTATTCGCTAGAGATCACTCTATTTGGACGAAAAGTTTGATAGTTCGAATCACGAATTATTCTTAAACAACTGTTTTTTCATCACTCTATGTTTTATTTACCATAAAGAAATAGGGTGAGGGTTAACACTTACTAACAACCAATAGGTCGAACAATCCAATTACAATAACCAAACATTTTAGCAAACGATACAAAGCTACGGAGTTGCATTATCCAACATACTTTCTTTTTCTTCTTCATGATGTTGAAAATCCACACCCTTTATTCTTCTGATGTACAAGGTAACCATCGAACTTGCATAATAGATTGCACTCAAACTCAAAATACATTGATCTCGTTCATCATGAAACTTGAACATTAAATCAAGAGCATATTACTTGTGTTTTTTTAGCCAACTGAGTCTTGCAGGACACACTTTTAATAGGAAAACAATCACAGGTTCACAACTAGTAATTTATGGACATGCCTCGGACAATTGCTGTCACCTTTATTTCAATTTCAATGATACAAGAATCATTGACAATAAAACCATTTTTTAGATCCTTCACACGAGCTATCTCAGTATCGTACTCCGTAAAATACCATTCCTGGAACAAACCTTTAGCTGCAATTGTACAAAAAATTCAACACGATGTTATTTGAAAGTTAAAGTATCACAATATGACTCTCTATATGTACATGTAGTCCTTTTCCAGAAAGATCAAACTAATTGCACTGTAATGATCATGCAATTATATAAATTCATTTTGGGGGCTTTTTTTAAATTTAATAAAGAAGATAGGATTGGATCCCCTCTCTCTCTCTCTCTCTCTCTATATATATATATATATATATATATATATATATATATATATATATATATATATATATATATATATATATATATTCATTTTGGGGACATTTTGGTACTATTAGCTACTACTCCCTCAATTTCAGAGAAAGTGTTACAATTTGGATTTGCACCAATTTTAAGAAAAAGTATAAAGTACAAGTGGTCCCCCTGATTATTAGAGATTAACTGAGTGGCATATTGTAATAAAAGTGAAAGGTATGGAGTTTTATTATTTAACTAATTTCCATAAATGGAAATTGTAACACTTTTAGTGAAACGCCGGAAACGGAAAGTTGTAACACTTTCTCTGAAATTGAGGGATTACTACTTATGCTGAATTACATGATATGTTCAGAATAAATGTATATCCTACAATTAATACGATCAATATACATGTAGCGACGACATGCTTATCATTCTTTTGATTTTTGATTCGGATGATGCATTCACCTTCCACCCTATTAAATAGGCCTAAATCTGTAGATAGAGATATTGTGATGTAGGGTGGAACGGGTAACGCTCTGGGGTAAAACGTTGCCCCCCTACAACAAAATTTATCAAAAAGAGGAACGTACGTTAATAGACAGGGAGAATTACAGAGTGGGTGATACGTACGCACCATTGTATATTTTGGGCACGAAAACTTGTGGTATGTGCACTTCTTGTCTTAATGTTTGTAATATTCCAAATGTGCACATATGGTGTACTTGTCTTGAGTATTATTATTTCATCAATTCCTGGGGTTGGTGTTGGAAGCACGAAAACCTCTGCTCCAAATATGCACATGTCATCGACTAGAAATCCATCATCGATCAACCTTTTTTTTGGAGATTAACTTCGGAAATCCCCAAGCACGAGGATTACGCTTAGATGTTGTGAATTGGAAATTACGAACTGCACAGGTTGCTTTTTATAATAGAATCGATCAGTGTCATCAAATTGATACTCTCTCCGTTCCGATTTCAACTTCTCGTGTTGATTTTGTCGGATCAACCGTTATCAACTTTTAGCTCGAATTACTCTTAAACTACAAAAGTAAATTATTTAATAAAATTATATTATGAAAATTTAAAATGTAAGATTTTATAATAATTTTATTAAATATTTAACCATCATCGTTTAAAGGTAATTCGAGATTAAAATTGATAAGGGTTGACCGAAAAAAGTCAATACGAGAAGATGAAATCGAGACGGATATAGTAGTATATATATTAATTGGTAGAATAAATTTTTTGTTAAAAATATATCTATCGATCATACCTTGCTTACAAGTGTACTCGTTGGAGTTATGATTATACATAAAAATTCCAAATGCGACATTAACAGTATAATCCCAAGTGATTATATACGACTCAGACAGGGACAGGTAAACAGAAACATGATCGCCAACGTCGGTACACTCTTTACCATTGGGATAAATCAACAGTTTCCTGCGTTAGATTTGGAGATAGAGTGGAATCACGCCTAATTCATCTTCAAATTCCTATATTTTACTCATCAAAATTTTATTTACTTTATAGCATAGTAGACCTCTAATTAATTAAGTGTTTAAAAATAAGACATACGTACCATTTTTTATCACTAATTCTGAATTCAGTTGATTCGTAGCCAGTTTTCGGAATCTTGGAGAAAGATTGAAATTCTACCCTCAAGTGCGGAGGGGGGAACTCTATTGTGAACTCCACAACTTCTCATAATTTCATCAAGGAAACAAGATCATTATTCATTACAAAAAGAATTTAAAAAAGATCAACTCAATAATATATATTAAACTGAAACCACATATGATTGTGGTAAATTATCATAAAGTGAATAATTATAATATGAATTTGAAAAAAAAATGAATGGAGAACAAGAGTGTTGATACCATTATGACTGTCATCAATATCTTGCAGAGTGCGAGTCGCCATGATCGATCGATCGAGGTTTGCAAAATATGTGAAGTTGTGAACAGATCCATCAAACAACACAAACTTAAATAAACGTCTGTGCATTTGGTCAACGGCTTTTGAAATTTGAATACTTCGTACTAATTAATTTCGTGTAAGTTTCGCGGTTGACTTTCTTTCAATTATTAATAAATTTGACTTTCGCGATCTTATCAGGATACGCATTTTTTAATTTCCACCCTATCGAGCATATATCGACTAGTACTCGACCGGTCCTTAATTCATCACTTGAAGTTTGATTTGTTCTTATTTTCTTTTTTGTTTCCATTTCTGTTTTACAACATCTCCCACCAACATAAATGGAATGATATTGAAGATGGATACATTCCGGAATATTCCAGTGATGCCTAATTAGCAGATGTCAAACGAATGTTTTTGTTACCTTTTGATCAATAAATCTATAGTTAATTAAGTACGAACAAGGTTCGTTAACAAAACATGGATGCATGTTTCCAGAGAAACAAAATATGGTCGTGTACTCGGTCGGTCCACATCATATATTAATTAATGTTTCAATATGATTTCCACAGAATTAAAAAACCAGGTTATATTCAACATACAATTACTGTTACTTATATGGAAAATATGTTGGTTATAAATGATAATTTACATCTATTTGTCGAATATGTATGTTGGTAATGTGGGTGTAAAGATATTCACCATGACTAACGGTGTTGTTGGCTTATACAATAATAACTAACAGTTGCGATTGACAGTTGTATGTTGATTATCGATACCTCACGTGAATACGAATTAACCAACAACCATCACCTGTTGGTTATCATCATTATACGTATTTGCATTTCACATATAGCCAACGGGAAAAGCTGTTGGCGATCATCATATACGTATTTGTATCAGAAATATAACCAACAGCCATTTGCTAGTCATTACTTGCGTACAAATACACAACCAGCGTATTTGTACATCACACATAACCAACATCAATTTATGTTGGTTATGTGTAAAATAAATTTAACTTACAGATATCTGTTGATTATATTATAATGATAACTAACATACTTCTGTTGCCAATTTTGTAATTTAAGAAATTAAAAAAAAAAATGCATTTGCAGAGAAATAGTTCTCTGCAAACCTCATTCCCGAACAAATTCGATTTTCCTGAAATTCCATTTATGTGCAAATTTGATTTCTCTGCAAATGCTAGGATAGTTTAACAAATTACAAATTATGTACAAATCCAAGTTCTCTGCAAATGCTAAATCAATGTGGTAACTAATAATTTCATTCATTGAAGAGAGCCAAATAATACAATTTCATACTTCCAAGTTACATCTATTTTTGAAATTATTTTTGTCCTCCTTTCTTTTCTAGTAATTAGATTCATCCCTTCATAGCTTCCTTCTTGTAAGACCTTGAATGGAGCTGATTCGAAGCGAGATTGCTTGTTAATATTTTGTCCAGCTTTCTTTTGTTAGAGAGATTCCCCCTGCAATTTATTGTTGAATGGGATAAGAAAATGAGCTAAATTCGCAAGTACTACAAGATCTTGATGAAATGATAGAACATAACAATTTTACAATTGTATATTGAATAAAAAAGGAGAAACAATGAAACCATGAAAACAGATCTTGAATACTAACCTCGTGAAAGGGAAGAGACGGAGGAGGCATTGACCTTCAGCCGGAATATAGACGGATGTGGTGTGCCAAATTTGTGAGATAATTTGTGTTGATTGGGAAGAGAGAAGAGTAAGAAGGTATGGTGAGAAACTGAGAATGAATTGTCTCTGTAAGAACAGGCTTATAAAGAATTTCAGATTTATAATAAGCAATAGAAGTCTGTTGGTTATATGAACTAAATAAGCGGGGACTTTTGCGAAAAAATGTCAGGAGTGAAGCAATTTCGGCGAAAAATTTGCGGGAAATGAAAATTTCCAACAGGATAATCTACATATATTTGTTGGTTATTGATCATCTCCATATATTAATTAATTCTTCCATCAACATCCTAAATTAACCACTTAAGTATACTTACCCTAATTTAACTTAATCTTAGTGAGTATATCATGCATATAAAATATATATTTCATAGCTACGTATTTTATATAGTATTTTAATATTAATTAACTTTTTCTAAATTAAGTACTATATAAATTTCCTTAATTGATTACATATAAATTATTTTAATTAATACATAATAAGAAATGGGCACAACAAAATACAAACACACGTTAACATGATAAGCTAACACACCAAGTCGATTCATACATTATTAGAAATTGACATAACAAAATACAAACACACATTTAACATGATAAGCTAACACACCAAGTCGATTCATACGTTAATTATTAGAAATTGGCACAATAAGTGCAAACACACGTTTAACTTGACTCAACTTCTTCACCAGTTGGATCCCCAAGTGGAATATTGGCGTCGTTATTTGTGAAGTCTTCGAAAATATTAAAATTTTGAGGTGGTGCTTCATCTTGGTAGTATTCTTGTCCTTGATCATTAGATTGTGGTTGTTCTTGATCTTCTACTGATGACACGTCAATCATGTGTCTTGCTCGTATTGGGCATACTGTTGAACTATTTAAAAAAACAACGAAAGAATGTATTAAGTTTGATGTAAGTAAATATTGACACGAGTTTCTAGTATGACAAAAATAAATAGGAATTAAATATGTAGTAAATTGTTACCTAACTGAGAACGACTTGTCTTGGCATATGGGTAGGTAGAATAGTACACCTGACTTGCCATGTTGGCCAATATGTATGGCTCCATCGTACGCAATAAAGCATTAGGATTAAGTTCAATCAAACCATACCTATCAACAAGAACGTAATTATTATCATACCAATCGCACTTGAAAAGATATATAGATTGAATCGGGCGTCCAGGGGCATTTCAATGATCTCTTATAGCATTCCGTAGAAATATTGCACATTTCCGTTGTCATCCTCCGATTTCAAAAACAAATACCACTGTTGTGTGTTTGTTCTGACTTGTCTTTGCAATAACTTTCGGTTTGGAATTTGAACCCATTAACAAAGTAACCGGTGTACTCCGTCACTGTACTTGATCCACCATGAAGTATGATATTTACTTCCCAACTGTCGAATTGTTCTAGATTTTGCAAGCCAGTCAACCATGGTATGAGATAATGTATGCGAGCATACTCAAGATCTTGCTGAGAGAACCCTGGACACATGTTATTTTCGAAGTACCTAAGATTCATTATATAAAATAAAAATATACATGATTAGACTCGTAAGATTCAAAAGAAATGCATGCAACATTATTAGACATAAGAAAGGCACTTACGAAATAAGGTTTCTACACTCTGAACAATTCATGACAATACGGAGGAGCGCCTGTTGATACGCAGTGTTGCTTAGAGTTTTTTGACAGCTTTTTGTCTTCATTGGTCGACCTTTCGGGATGAAGATTTCAAGTTGTCCCTCGAACTGGGGGGCCCATGAATGCTCGTTTTGGCGAAATCTTTCACCCCCATGTCCAAAGTAAAATTGACAAAAGTTGGTGATTTCAGAAATCAAATATGCTTCACATATAGATCCCTCCAACCTGTTCTTTTGCCTAGCCATCCTCTTGAAAATGCCCAGTTTTCTACAAATGTATAGTTACATTTATATAAGATGAAAAAAGTTCCAATATTTTACATATATGAACATGAAATTAGAATAATATCTATTTATACCTCTCAAATGGATACATCCATCGGTAGAAGACGGGACCGCAAATTTGTGCCTCGTACGGTAGATGAATGAGCAGGTGCTCCATGCAGTCGAAAAAACCCGGAGGAAAGATCTTTTCAAGTTTACAAATGGTTAAAACAACACTTTTTCCCAACAACTCCATTTCAGAGGCACTAACTTCACTTGCACATATCGATCGAAATGCATTACTGACCTCGGTTAATGCTTCCCATATGGGGAGCGACATAAATTTTTTGAAAGCAATCGGTAATAAGCGCTGCATAAAGACATGACAGACATGGGTTTTAAAACCACTTACATGATTGTTAGTTCTCACCCTCTTTGCTATGTTTGATACATGGCCATTTGGAAAACGTAGCTCTTTCAACCATTCACATACGGCTCTCCTTTGTTGAACTGTGAGTGCGTATGATGCCTTTGGCTTCTTTGTTGAAAGTTTGTCTTTTAGAAACAAACTACGCCTTCTAGTGTGAATTTCCAGATCAAGTTGTCCTTTGTTTTCCCGTAGTCATCCATAACAACATGCAATATATTGTCGAAAAAGTTCTTCTCACAGTGCATGACATCCAGGTTGTGCGGCACGAAGTGTTGACAAATACAAGCCTGTCAGCATACCATAGGTTTACTAAAGAGTAACGGTATAAAATCAAAGCAGTAGTACAAAATAAGCAATGGTAGTTGGTATAAAATCCACACAGTAACGATGGCTGCCTTCTCATTTATATCAGACTCCATATCCACTAGTGAACAACAAACTTCATACGTTTTACTACATCATTATGAAGATTGAAAATCAACATATGAGTTAAGAACTACCACAATAGATAATCTATGTGTCATTACAGCAAACAAAATGGAAGCAATGACTTGCGCAAGGAGCTGACAGTAGTACTAGTACAATACTAACTAAACTAGTAATTAATTACAATACAACATGGACTAGAAAACTAATTACATAGCAACTATAATCAACAATTCATAATAAAACCATGAACATGAGATAAGTCTACAAACAAGACAAACCCATCCACCTCAAACATCCATTCCCAAAACTGATCAAACAGAACAACTATAGAAAAGAACGGTTTCGTATATTTTGACCTGTATTACAGTTGCATCCTCACAAGACTTGTTATCAAACACAACCCTGCATCAAATAGCAGACAACAATAAGTTTCACACACTAAGTGTTTGCAAATCATCATCTCACATAATTTCAGCTTTACTGAATCATAATTCATAATCACTGAAAATTCTCTTGGCAAAACCAGATTACAACCTCTAACAAACTATTACCAGATAAATTCCAAAAAAATCTAATTTCACCTGATTATAGAATCAGGAAATGACAATTACACGAAGAACCCTAACTGAGAAATTCGGTAAAGAAAGTGAAAAAAGAAAAGAAATTGGGAATAATCGGAAAAAGGGTACTACCTAGGTGGATTAATCCGGTGAATCAAGGAGAAGATATTACCAGAATTCAGTGAAAAGAAATCGCTGGACTAGGACGGAGAAGACAAGAACTAATGTCAATATCCAGCCAATTTGGGGATATAGGTTTTAGTTATATTCCAATAACCAGCAGCGATAAGTAAATTAAATGGGTACATAATGTATATGGGGTGGTGTATTTCAATTTTAAATAACCAACAGTTATCCATAATTTATATTGTATTTATACTTATCCTAGGTGTATCGCATTTGAACCGTCACTAGTAACCGTGACACGCGGATACCCGCGGGACATTGTTATTAGTTTAAATTTTGAATTCATAATATACAAAAAGATTAATATACCATTTTAATCATAATAAAAAATTACAAATTTATAAGGTTGATAGAACGTGCTATCTCATTACTGTTTAAAAAGTTATCTGAAAAATGCATAGTAATATTTGGATTCAGTATTATACCCCTCTGTTTCGGACTCAACTAATTTGTACCCATTATTTTTCATACTCTATTCACACTATTTCATAATATATTAATTTATTCTATTTCCTGCTTTATTTTCATCACTCCTACTTTTTTTTATTTTTATCTTAAAATTCGTGTTTAAACCAACGAGAAGTTGAGTTCGGGACAGAGTGAGTATAACCTAAACTCATGAAAGTGGTGTTTCAAATATCAAATTTGTACCGCTGCATATTTATAGTAGTATAATAGTTCATAAAGTTTCACTAAGTTTATAGTTCAACTTGAATCTTGTATATACACGAGTCGCTGTTTAAGTAGAAGGTACAGGGATCGAATCTCATTGGCATAAGTTTCTCTATTTTATTTATTATTTTTAAAAATCACCAATTTGTCAGTTTATATAAAAATCCTTAACACACGTGATGTGTTACGTAAATACTAGTACTTTCAAGAATGTTTTCTCACATACCGCATTTATACAAGATAAATGTAATACTATATTAATAGAGTATTGTATTCAAAGTAAGATTAGATAATGGACCCACAAATTATACGGCGTACGACAGGGGTGGCTAGTATCAACTAATAACCAACAGCTGTGTGTTAATGATCAATGTTCAAAATTCAATATATATTACTCCCTCCATTCCACCAAATTCATTCCATTTTATTTTTGCACAAATTTTAAGAAATTTGAGTAAAAAATGGGTTTATATAGATAAAGTAGTAAGTGTATAGTAAAAAGTAAGAAAGAGAATTGAAAAAGTATGAAAGATAGAGATTAAAATATTAATAATGGAGATAGTGGGTTTCCATAAAAGGAAATGGAAAGTTTTTAATGGAACGTCCAAAATGAAAAAATGGAAAGAAATCTATGGAACGGAGGGAGTATGTTATTGCGTGTGGGGTCTGACCCTTGTCATAATTAACAGACTAAATTTTGTTGTTGGTTATCATTAAATATATCTAACAACATACAAGACTGTTGGTTATATGCCGTTGGTTCTATTTCAGTTTTTTAGTAGTAAACTTTAACGTTCGTGCTCAGTTATTTTTCGACTTAAAATTTATTGATTGGGCCAGCGGGTAATATATTTGTGTAAGGTACATGTTTATGTAAAATGATATATAGTGTGTTAATCTGGCTCTTGGGAGTATACCTTGTACTCATACTGTCATACATGTGTCTTGTTAAGAAATTATCCATTAGATAAGATATTCTGATGCGCACAGTTAATAATATATAGTCATAAATAAGCATATATATATTAAGCTCATCAAATTATACATATAGAGAGAGCTTAATCTCCGAACATTAATTTAACTTGGAAACATGCATTATGAAACCAACATTAATTAAAGAGAAAGGTAGGTAGCTAAGCCAATCTGGGGCAATATATGTGCCACCTTATTTATTTGGGAAATTCGGCCGTTCCTGCATGAGACACAAATTAACTTGTTAATGGTAGAAATAAGAAATATATATCGATCATTACATACTAATCTTGCAACAAGTTCCAATTAAATTCAACATATATACTTTTATAAAGAACAATAGTGTGCCTATATTTTTATTTTTGAAAACTCTTTTTTGCTTAGTATTAGATCATCATTTCAGTAAAAACTGAATTTATAAGCACTCAAAGCAATTATATATAATTCCTTTTAATTTAATTAACCTATAAGTTGGAATAAATAAATTGATGCAAATTAACGTACACCAACTTATACTACTACATATATTTGCTTACCTATTTATGGGCCGGGTGAAGGTTTCTCTGCTGATGCAATTTTGGGATGAGGAAACTTAATTTCGTTCATAGAAAGAGGCGTATCCGGTGGTGGATTATAACCCTCTGATGCAATTTTGCGATGAGTAGACTTAATTTTGTTCATAGAAGGAGGCGTATGCAGTGGGTTAGTACTAGCCTCTGATGCATTTTTGGGATGAGGAGACTTAATGTTGTTCATAGGAGGAACACGCGGTATAATATGCCCTGATGCACTTTTTGGAAGTGGATTCTTTAGATGATCATGTGGTACTTGTGGAGAATTATTGGAATGTTGTGGCTTAGGTAGGGAAGAAGGAGCAGGAGGAGGAGTAAGAAAAACATGCTCGATATATGGCTTGACAGACGGAGGTGGTGGTTCTGGAGAACCGATGGATTGAACTGGATTATAATCAGGGCGAAAAGGCTCATGGCCTACTTTTGGTTGTACTAGTGCAGGAGAACTTTTAGGTGGTGTTGCTGCTGGATTAGAGAGCTGTTTGTAGGCATAATTTTCGGGTACATTAGCAGCAGTTGTTATTGTTGTTGAACAGATCAAGAAGGCCAATGTTATGGCCACTAGTAGTGCATGATTAATGAGAGAAACCATTTTCAGTGTGTTAATTTAATTAATCTTGGCTAAGGCTTGATGCAAGAACTATACATTTTCACTCCTTTATATAGGCAGCTCATGAAAGTTTTTCATTTTTCCTTTATATTTTAACGTGGTACCAAGCTAGCTATTTCTAGTATTTGTTTGTGCACGTTCTTATCTGCAAACTAGCTCTTGTAATTACAAGCAAAAATGATGAAGAAGATAAGTAGATTGTTTTATGGAAATTTTTCTTTACAGTGTGACCACCACTACCACATTAACATTTTACTATAAATTGTTTGCATGGACCTCATCTGATGCGGAACAATTATTGGCCTCAATTATGTTGTGACTTTTGCATTTTAATATTGTCCAACTCTTTCACTTATTCTTTCCTATAGATTTTGGGCTGAGATATTGTATCTCGAATTAACGTCGCATGATGTTTAACTACAACAATTGTATTAAATACGCACATGCATTATTAGAAAATGTTATGTTTCATATTTGTAATTAAACATGTATTTTATATAGATGGATTGTGAATATGTGACTGCGCGTATGATACGAATCTCATAAAAACTGCTCTCTTTTTTGTTGCGACTAAATAAAATTAGATAATATTTTTCATCACTTTTAAATAGTTGAGCGAGACTTGTGGGTAATTCATTGTTGCAAAGAGTTTACTCGACGGAATCACAAATATGTTTGTCCGGTGTCACGTCATTAAATTGGCGTTTCTTCTTATATGGATACTTGCTAATTTATTTACGTTTTCTGGAAAAACACACGAGCCTAACTTTATCAAACTGTGTTTTGGCTTTTTTTCCAGTTTGCACCCAACTCCAAGGGTGTCACATCATCACATGAATAACTTTAAGGACCACGCTATGCAATTATTGATAACTAAGACACACTATATGTATAGAATAAGGCTCTGTTATTTTCAACTGAAAACTCATTCAGTTCAGTTCAGTTTCATTCAGTTCAGTTCAGCTCGTCTTCAGTTCAGCTCTCTTAAGTTCATTAAATTCATATTATTATTATTATTATTTTATCATTTATTTACACAACCCATCTTTTGTACGAGGAAAATAAGAAAATTTATCCAATTGAGATATTTTCAACCTTTTTCTTTCTTTCTTTTTAACACGACTTTTAGTAGATCAATGAAATAAAAAGTATAATTCGATTCAATTACCCTTCTTTCTACGTAAAAGTTGAGTTAAGATAAACTACACGAATCTCATTCAAACCTGGTTCACATACTTTTTGACGTCTCTCTAACAAAAATCGGCTTCTTTTATTGGAAGATATTAAACATAAGAAACTCGAAGCATCGTTGAGTTTTTTCAAACTTAATAAATAAAAAACAAGTTATACTAAACTAAAAGTCAAACCAAACTCTCTGAAGTCTTTCAAATGACTCCAAAACTCCAAAACAAGTTAAACCAAACTAAAGTGACAAAACTCTACAAAGTTATGTTAGTCAAATATACTTAATTTATTTTTATAATATAATTTTATTATATTATTTTGTCGTGTAATTTGCGAGTAATTACAGTCAACGTCCAGAAAAAAATCTCCTTATGAATTTATTAATGGACCGGATGTAGTATTCATTATTATTAAAAAATGGGACAAATGTAATTTCTTGATTCGTTTGATTTGATTCGTTTTAGATTTAGTAGTTTGATTCGATTCGATTCGATAAATTTAATTTGAAAAGAGCGAGCTGGCTATGTTATTTTCAATCAAATTCTTAATCGAATCAACGAATGGAATCGACTGAGCTAACTCGAATCAAGAAATTATTGTGTAATAATAATAACAATTATATGATAGTATATATAATCACAATTAAAAAAATATATTATTTTTGTCATCTTTCTCACATTCTTCCTACTCTTTTTTCTGTCACTTTACATTTTTATTTATTATTGTATAACTTTAAAACCAACCGCGTGGAAAACAATATGAGAATGATAACTCGATTAAAACCGAATTTTAATCGTCGTATAAACTGTCTTTGTCTTTTTTTTTTTTTTTTTGAATCGGTGAAATTTATTACAACTTGAAAATGTTTACAAGAGTATGGACAATGTTCGGCAAATAAAATAATTAAAAGCTTAACCAAAATCACTTCTCCATAAACCATGCACAAGCTCGCGTGTCAACAACTTTACATCAACACTCTTTTTTTCCAGAACCTCCAGCATTGTTCCATTTTCCAAACTGATTCTTCAACTTTCAGTCCCAATAGTCATATTTCAACTTTCATGAAAAGAAATTAAGTATATTTGATTAACCGGGGCGGAGGGAGTATGTTACAATTGTTGTCTTATTATGTGATTATGATTTTGACAGGAAAATACTACTTGGTGGACTCTGGATATCCTAATACCACTGGTTATCTCTCTCCAATTAAGGACCCCGATGTAAGATATCATATTCCAGACTTTAAGAAGAAAAGAGTTCTTAAAGGGATGTCTGAGCATTTTAACTATCGACACTCTTCATTACGAACTACTATTGAAAGAGCCTTCTGACTTGAAAAGGAGATGGAAGGTCCTTTATACGATGCCTCAAATGGAAGACACATATCAAATATACGTGATTGTTGCTACCTTCACTCTTCATAATTTTATGCGCATGTGTAAACTTGAAATACCAGTTTTGCAACATGATATCAATGTCCAAGGTGGAGTGGATAATGATTTATTGAACCCGACAAGGAAAGAAAGCGATGAGCAGTGCGCAAGGAGATAACATTGAGAATTTGGCGCTCTATTCCAGGCAATATAGAGCCCGAGGAAGATAATATAGAGTCCGAGGAAGATAATATGGAGGAATAAATGCCATTTTTCAATATTTGTGATATATAATATTATTTTTATAAAGTTTGGTCCGACTTTTGGTTTGGTTTAACTTGTTTTGGAGTTTTTGAACATGTAGATTTTTTGTTAGTTCAAATTGTAACTATACTCTTTATTTCATTGATCTACTAAAAGTCGTATTAAAAAGAAAGAAAGAAAAAAAAGTTGAAAATAACTCAATTGGATAAATTTTCTTATTTTCCTCGTACAAAAGATCGGGTGTGTAAATAAATGATAAAATAATAATAATAATAATAATAATAATAATAATAATAATATTAACAACAACAACAACAACAACAACAACAACAACAATAATAATAATAATAATAATATGAATTTAATGAACTGAACTGAACTGAAAGAGTTTTCAGTTGAAAAGAACAGAGCCTAACGCTCATGATGAATGAACCAATAAACGTTATAATTATAGTAAAAAACATTAAAAATGTTATTAATATATCGATGTTATATATATACACTAAAAATATTTACTCATGGTGTAGTACATAATAAGTCACACTAAGGTCGGCCAAACTAAGACAGACGACGCACGACGAATATAGACGAATTAACCAAATCGAACTGCGCTAAGTCAAATGACTGGATCTCGGATTCCGACTTACAAGGCTGAATACCGAGACCTGGACATAAACCAACAAAGAAAAGACGTCAAAGGAAGATAGGCCGAGCTATAAAGCCCCTATCCGATATACAGACGATATTCTCCTATACAGGTCCGGGCCTAGCCCAATAGTGATTCATCTTCCCGAAATTTCGGGACACATGTCTACTACGGATACGAGCCCAAGATTTAAGGAAATTGTTCTCCCATATAATTCTTATAAATAGACCTCATTTACTATTCTCAAGGTAAGTCTTCGACTACTCTTCAACTACTTTCTCTCAAAAGCTCTGAGGCTTAAGTTGAATCATTACCCGGTTTATTCAAGGCAAACCGGGTTTGTTCAAGGCAAACCGGCCTAAAAAGGGTTTAACTCTCGAATTTCCTAGCTTCGCATGTACTTTTGGAACTAAGGCGTGCTATTCCGAGTTTGGACGAATTTTACCCTCAACACTCATATAATTTACATTATTGATGTTGTTTAAAACATTATACTTGTATTTAAAATATTAGTCAGTCTCTCTATAATGTACATATACATGACTTTCACGTTTAAAGTTTTTTACCACAGCAAATGCAGAAATTCATCAGGAAGATCTCAAGTTTCACACTCAACTAGTTTGATGAATTCTAAAGCTTCTACTTCATTCAATTGCAAAACAATGTTTAGATATATTGGACGGTCCGTAGCCTAGAAAACCTAGGTCTAGTATGCAATTATATATCCATGCAAAATAAAATGCCATTCTTGGCAACCATTTTCCAGATAGAGATTAGATTAAAAACACCTAACTTAATTATTTTATACTTTTACCATCCCGGATCAAGTTTTCCGCTTTGACTTTTTGCGGTTAAATTTGTCCAACTTTGACTACGAATTAATCTTAAACCGCAAATGTAAAATGTTCAATTTTTTAATATAATGGAACTTTAGGGACTAAATTTTTATATAAAAAAATTATTATATAAAAAAATCAACTTTGACTACGAATTATTATATAAAAAAATTGAACATTTCACATTTGCGGTTTAAGATTAATTAAATAATCAATTAAAAAAAATTGATCGCAAAAGTCAAAAGTTTCGATCCCATTATGAAGAAAGTAAGTAATTAGTTATGTCAATGTGTTATTTAAATATTCCTTATGTCTCTGATTGTGAGGTGTACTAGCTTGCAGTTGCAAGTCTAATCAGACCGGAGCTGTACTAGCTTGCTGTTGCAAATCTAATCCGAGATCATACGGCACAAGTACTAGGTCCTGAGCTTCACGTTTTTTTTTTTTTTTTTGTGAAGTGGAAGAAACTAGTATTACTATTTCGTTAATTATAAGTTCCTCCTGAGAGATGCCTACTTAGAAAAGACAGAGAGACACAATGTAATATACAACATACTAAAATGTGGTAAATTTCGCGGGGCAGGTTGACCCGTAAAATTAAAAAAAAAAAACAGATAATACATAGCAGCCATGACTGGCTGCCATGAAAGCAGCAGCGAGCTGCTATTACTTTCATTTAATAATGGTTAAGGTTTATGTGATAAATGGTTAAGGTTTTATTTAGTAATGGTTAAGGTTTATGTAATAAATGGTTAAAGTTCTAATTACTAATGGTTTAGGTTTTTAATTAGAAAATGTAAAGGTTAATGTGGTACATGGTTAGTGTTTTAATTTGCAATGGTCAAGGTTTATTTAATCAGCTATTGAGGAGCAATATATTTTACAGAAAGGTAATGGTGAACCCTAAAACCCCACTGACATATAAAATACAAATTCAGGTTATAATACAGAAAGTTAAAGGTTTAAATGTAATCTATATATAAACTTTAGCAGTACACAATAACCTAAAACAACCTAAATATAAACCTTAACCATTTTTCAAACGAACCTTAACCATTAGAACTTAACTAGATTAAGAGTGAAAGGAAAAGTTGGGGTTTGTCAAGGGTCATTTAAGCTTTATAAAATCCTATGGAGGAAATGGTGAACCCCGAAACCCCCCGACACATGAAACACCCTCAGGGTCTGACGCCCTTAATTAGGGCTTATGGTTTAGGATGGGCCCTAATTAAGGGTTTGTCGGGGGTCACTGAAGCATACTAAAACCCTATGGAGAAATGGTGAACCTTAAAATTCCTACTGACCCATGAAACGCAAATGCAGGTTATTATACAGAAAGGTTAAGGTTTAAGTGTAACCTTGTAAAGGTTGTGACATTACATATAAACCTTAACAGGAACACACAATAACCTAAACCATTTTAACATAAACCTTTAACCATTTTTCGAAAGAAGTAACCATTAGAACTTGATTAGATTAATAGTGAAAAATATATAAACCTTAACAGTAACACATAAAAATATAACTTATCTCAAACATAAACGTTAACCTTTCATTAGAAAAACCATGAAACTCATGAACAATATTGCGGAATATCTTATCAGAACTCTCCCACAAAATTCAGGTTATTGTACAGAAAGCTAAAGGTTTAAATGTAATCTTGTAAATTTTTTGTCATTACATATAAACTTTAACAGTAACACAACAATAACCTAAAACAACCTAAACATAAACCTTAACCATTTTTCAAAAGAACCTTAACCATTAAAACTTAACTAGATTAATAGTGAAAAAAAACTTTGAGGTTTGTCGAGGGTCATTTAAGCATTATAAAACCCTATGGAGGAAACGGTGAACCCCGTAACCCCCGACACATGAAACACCCTCAGGGTCTAACGCCCTTAATTAGGGCTTAGGGTTTAGGATGGGTACAGGGCCCTGTACCCATCCTAAACCCTAAGCCCTAATTAAGTGTATGTCGGGGTCACTGAAGCATACTAAAACCCTATGGAGAATATGGTGAACCCTAAAATTCCTACTGATCCATGAAACACAAATTCAGGTTATTATATATAAAGGTTAAGGTTTAACTGTAACCTTGTAAAAGTTGTAACATTACATATAAACCTGAGCAGGAACACACAGTAACCTAAAACATTTTAAACATAAACCTTAACCATTAGAACTTAACTAGATTAATAATGAAAAATATGTTACACCTTAATTAGAGTTTATGATCGCCCTATACCCTATCCTAAACTCTAATACATAATTAAGGGTTTGTCGGGTTAACCGAAGCATTAAAAAATCCTATGGAGGAAATGGTTAATCATAAAACTACCCTGACATGAAATACAAATTCAGGTTATTATACATAAAAATATAGGTTTGAGTGTAACCCTGTAAAGGTTTTATTATTACATATAAACCTTAACAGAAACACACAATAACCTAAATTATTCTAAACATAAACCTGAATTTGGAAAAATAACCATTAAAGGACACAAAGCTTTTCGCGGTCCATAGGTTCAACTTTTTTTTTTTTTTTAAACAAAGGGTATAGTTTTACTGGTCGTCCTTGTCTTTAATTGAGAATTAAACCGTCTGTAATCATCGATTAGTTGTGAGAATTTCTAAATATTCGGAAAAATATACGACAAATTACAAGAACCTGACAAAGAATGAATTCCTACATCCACCCGCTTTGCTACTTTGTCCTGGAACAATCTCTTCTGGCTGTGATACTATGACCATAATGAATTCAACCAGCTGCAGATTGACTGCTTGGTGCCGATGACTCCCAACTTCTTTTGAAAATTTTTGGTCAGTGGTGTAACTGCTGCTCGACCTTGTTCTAAGCACCGGAAGTAATCATCCACTGGCATTACACCATGAGTAAATGTCGTAACAACTCCAAGGACAGTCGACTCTTCAGTGAGTACAGAACGAACGGAGCATGGTGTAGGAAAACGTAAGATGTAACATGATAGTATACGCAGCGGAATTTCGAAAATTTTAATCTTACTGACAACGATTATTCAACGTGAACATGTATAGAGCTATAATTGTACTTACTTGGCTACTTCCAGCAAAAGCAATTCCATTTCGGGATCGAATGAAACTTCAGACTTCCAATTGTTGCTCCTCCTTGACTTCCGATCTTCGAATCTCTTCAAGTTCCTCGGGAGTGATATCTTCAATTAACTCCTCCTGCTCAACTTGATTCAACACCTTGTTATGATCCAGATTGACTTGTTATTCCTCAACCTCGGTATCCACAGGGATTAATTCTACCAAGAACGCTAGGAGGTTCTTCAAACTATTTAATGAGTATTCAATGTCAAGAATGAATTGATTAAGAATTATGAAGACTACTTAGTCTATATATATAATGTTTTGAGATCACTGAATCAACGTGGAAACAAACTCCTTATTATGTCAAACTCCAAGTTTGATCCCATAAGGAAACGGAAGATAATATGATTTTGTCTCCCACAAAATCGGCCAAGAAATAAAAGAACCCAATACATAATAAACTCTTGTCCAGCCCAGTTGGCCATGCAGTTTGGTTATGGATTTGAGGTCCAGTGTTCGATTCTCATCAGGCCCAACCTGCTTATATCTTTTTGTGATCTTTGTGGACTTCATTTTCAATTGGCCCAAAACATTATATTATTAAATCTAATTTAATAATTCTCATAATAAATTATTACTAATTCAATTAATACATAATTTATCATAATACCCATCGGTAGAACAATCACCATAAAGTGTGACCCATAGGGCCTTGTATATTAAGCACTAATCAAATCAAGGTCTTAGTGAAATTCCTAGACAATTTACCAAACATTATTAATATACAAGGAACGTTTGAAAGGATATACAAACCACCTGTAATGTAGGGCTCGTGATGATACGGTCCTTTCATTCGCGAATACTCGAATAAGTCTAGAACTTGATATTGTGTCTGTTCCAATAACTTATTCATTTATCTCTCATTCTTATTAGTTGATCTATGATCATATTCAAACACTATTTTGAATACATCTTTTGCATTGGTCAATGACTAACGATCACACTAATTATGAGAACTAAAGTATTCTCTCTAAAATCTATTATGAGGAATGAATCCTATCTTGGCTCAACTACTACTCCCATATGCTTCGTGATGTGCCCAACACATGCCGTGTCTACCCCTATCTAGGAGTGCAAGCATTGGTCATGGTCAAAGCACTCACTTACATGTAGTAAGTATTGACCTCAAGTCAAAGGACTACTTCATCACCCTACACACCGATACTTCCATAGACACATAAATAGAATCTATCAAATGGTTTCTCGGTTGGGTATACCAACACTCTCTAAAGTGTCCATGTGTCCATCATGAATAGCCAAGTTATTCGTAGTCGTGAGAACTACTACATTCTCTAAGAATATGATGCAGACCACATGCCAATCTTTAATATGCATCATTGATATCCCATATCTCAATGACCATCGATTGGGGCGATTTTAGGACTTATGCTTAGTCACTCAAGTTCTCACATACTTAGTGACAACATAAAGTTCATGGGAACATCTTATAGAATAATTCAAACAACCAAATAATTAATTCAATAAATGCAATGCCAAATAAATATCATATCTCATATAATAAAATAAACTGAATGTGATCAAGTACATATTAATCCTAATAATTGTTGTCTAGGACATACATACTTTCAATCTCCCACTGCCTAGAGCCAATCACCCATATGTTTAACACCCGATTCTCATAATGTCTAACATGATTATCCAAACTTAAAGCTTTGGTGAAAGGATCAGCTACATTATCCTCAGTGGGTACACGTTCTATAGATACTTCTCCTCTAGCTACCAATTCTCTAATCACATGGTACTTCCTAGGTACATGCTTGTTCTGTTGTGGATCTTGGCTCCTTCGCTTGTGCCACCGCACCTTTGTTGTCGCAATAAACTTTTATTGGACTATTAGCACTTGGAACTACCCCTAGTTCCTTCAGGAACTCAGAAATCCAGACAGCCTCCTTCGCGGCTTCTGATGCAGCAATGTACTCGGATTCAGTCGTTGAATCAGCAGTGGTGGCTTGCTTGGAACTTTTCCAACTCACCGCTCCGCCGTTAAGAACAAACACATATCCAGTTTGTGACTTATAGTCATCTCAGATTCGAAAACTAGCATCAACGTGCCAGACGCCACTAGCTCGTTGTCCACCATACACCGTAAAATAATCTTTGGTTCTTCTAAGATACCTAAGAATTGTTTTCTGGTGTCGATGTTTTTCACGGATTACATTGGTGTCGACAAGTAACGCCTTTCATAGGCCACATCGGCCTTGTGCAATTCATAGCATACATGATAGATCCGATTGCCGATGCATATGGTATCTTCTTCATGTTTTCGATTTCCTCTTCGTAGAAGGACGATCCTTCTTGATAGAGTAACCCATGTCTTCTTGGCAAGAATCCTTTCTTTGATTCTTCCATTCTAAAGCGTTTGACACCTTGTCGAGGTAGGTGGATCGTGATAGCCCCAACATCCCGGCTCTATCCCTATGGATTTTAATGCCAAGGATGTAGCAGGCTTCACCCAAATCCTTCATCAAAAAAGTTTTGGATAACCAATCTTTCACGGACTGTAAGAAAGGAATGTTATTTCCCATGATCAATATATCATCGACATAAATAACCATAAGGACAATTCCTTTATTGCTGCGTTTCATGTAAACGCATGGATCTTCCATACTTCTGACGAAGTCAAACGATTTGACAGCTTCGTCAAAGCGGATATTCCAACTCCTAGAGGCTTGCTTTAATCCATATATGGACCTATGTAGCTTGCAAACTGATTTGGGATTTGACTTGGATGTGAAGCCCTCAGGTTGTATCATATACACCTCCTCCTCGAGGTTTCCATTAAGGAAAGCGGTTTTAACATCCATTTGCCAAATCTCATAATCATGGTATGCAGCTATTGCAAGTAAAATCCGAATAGACCTGATCTTTGCAACTGGCGAAAAGGTCTCATCGTAGTCAATACCTTGTTTTTGACTATAACCTTTTGCCACTAACCTAGCCTTGTAGGTTTGCACCTTGCCATCGGCATCGGTTTTCCTCTTGAAAACCCATTTGCATCCAATAGGTCTAACCCCATCAGGCAAGTCAACTAAGTTCCATACTTGGTTGTGATACATCGATTCTATTTCGGATTTCATGGCCTCTTGCCACCTCTCCGAGTCAATGTCAGACATTGCCTCGGTGTAAGTCTTAGGATCATCCCTATCCGGAATGTCTACATCATCATCCTCATGATCCTCTAAGAGTAGATTCATCCTTACTTGAGGGTTTCTTTTCCTCGTTGACCTACGGAGTACGATTTCTTGTGGTTGTTCAGGCTGTGCATTCTGATTGTGATGAGGTTCTCGTATGTCAGACTGTTCGACATCTTGAGATTGTTCAGGAACATCATCCATGATCGTGTCCTGGTGGGAAGGCGAGACGGTATCCATACTGCCTCTGCAGTTGAGTAGGAGCACTTCTCAAGCTGTGAAGTATTTTCCAAAACGCTCCTTTGGTTGGAAGAGGCGTCCACCCGGTGACATACTTCCACCATATGATTCTTCTAAAGCTCCCCAATTGTTGTCACCTCTAATTGACAACTTTTCAACCTCAATGTTACTTTGTGGTTCTTGAGTCTCTTTGAATTCTATTATTTTACGTTCTGTTCCTTGAAGACATACTCATCTTCTAGAAAGGACGCATTCCTAGACACAACAATTTTGTGTTCTTCAGGAAAATAGAAATAATATCCTCTGTTTTCCCTAGGATAACCAATAAAGTAACATATTTCACTTTTAGTATACAACTTGTCAGTGAGCATCTTCTTCACTAAATCTGGACAACCCAAGGCTCGCATGTGTGATAGAGTAGGATTCTTGTCATGACATAACTCATATATGGCGTTTTATCGGTGACTTAGATGGAACCACTGCTCGAATATAAATTGAATTTTGTAATGCATATCCCCATAAGAATGTTGGAAGAGTTGAGAAACTCATCATGGATCTTACCATGTCTAACAAGGTTCGATTTCTCCTCTCGGAAACTCCATTCATTTGTGGCGTTCCAGGAGGAGTCCATTGTGTTGAATCCCATTGGCCTTTAAGTAATTTATAAACTCCTTGCTTAAGTATTCTCCACCTCGATCAGATCGAAGAGCCTTAATACTTTTCTCAAGTTGTTTTTCTACCTCAGCCTTATACTCTTTGAATTTCTCGAAAGCTTCCGACTTGTGTTTCATAAGATACACATGCCCATACCTAGAGAAGTCATCAGTAAAGGTTATAAAGTAGGAAAAACCTCCTCTAGCTTGAGTGGAAAAAGGTCCACACACATCTGTGTGAATCAACTCAAGCACCTGTTTGGCTCGGACACCTTTTCCTGAAAAAGGTTTAGTAGTCATCTTTCCTTTGAGGCATGATTCGCAATCTCCATAAGATTCAAAATCAAATGGAGTTAAATAGTCTAACTTATTCAATCTTGCAATTCTCGTCTCATTAATATGACCAAGTCTACAGTGTCATAAATAGGTGGGGTTTTTCGTATTACTTAATCTTGGCCTTTTACGTTGCATATGAAATATATGTCGTCTACATTCAAGCAAATATAAACCATTCCGTAGATGAGCAATCCCATCAACATAATCAGAAAGCGAAAAGGAAAACTTTCTATTACGTAAATGGAAGGAAAACCCTTCAATGTCTAACACCGGAATGGAAATAATATTTCTAGTAATACAAGGAACGAAATAACAATTATTAAGTTCTAAACTATAACCCGAGGGCAAATCTAATCTATAAGTTCCTACACGTTCAGCAGCAACTCTTGCTCCATTTCCCACGCGTAGGTCGACTTCCCCTGGTCTAACCATCCTGCTTTCACTTAGCCCCTTTGGTGGAGCCAGATGCACCATGCGTCAAGACTCCATCAGCCTTTGCTTTCTCGCAATCTCTCTTCCAATGCCCCTTCTGCTTACAGTAGAGGCAAACATCCTTTTGTACCTTGTCTTTCTTTTGAATTCCACTTTGAGCCTTAAGAGCAGGAAACTTTGGCCCAACCTTGGTTTTCTTCTTCTGTTTGAACCTACCTTTAGGGTTATTTCCCTTAAAGCCAGTTTTCGCAGATTGCCCAACCATGAGCACAGCCTTTCCCTTGGATAAGGACTGTCCATAAGTCTTAAGCATATTGTGGAGTTCAGGCAGTGTAGCTTCTTTAGCATTCATATTGTAGTTCACAATGAACGCGTTGCATATGAATCCGCATGATGGTAGGATAAAGATGACAGAAACACGGTTCTCAAACTTGATACCAGCAGTTGCTAGTTTTTCAATTAATCCAATCATGTTGAGAACATGTTCACTGACACTTCCTCCCTCTTGGAGCCTGCATTTGAAGATCTCTTTAAGCAGATCAAACTCAAGGCTTTTCGACTCTGAGTCAAAAAGACTTTTGAGATGTTCTAAAATCTCATAAGGCATCATTTCATAATGTTGCCTTTGCAGCTCCGTGTTCATTGCAGCAAGCATTATACATTGCATTCTTAGCATCATCCAAATGTTTTGGTGAGCCACCATATCATATACGGCACGCTCTTCAGCAGCTTCAGGTACAACTGGAATAGGAGTGTCCAACACATATTCAATTTTCTCTTGCCTGAGAACCAAACGAACGTTGCGGATCCAATCCAGAAAGTTTGGACCAGTCAGAGTGTATTTCTCCAAGATACTCCTAACAGATAAATGAGACATAGTATTCGACCTAAAAGAAGTATATATAAAACTGAAATTAATAACAAAACAATTTCTATGATCACAGACAACGACTAAATAAAAAAGGACTTTTGTCATATTTAGCTCCCACTATTTTCACACACTCAACGACCCCATATGAAGAGTACGAACTCATATCAAATATAGTCATAGTGGCCAAGATCCACATTCCCACTATTACAGCCTCTGCTAGGGCTGATCACTGCAATAGTTGAATTGGTAGGTCTCTAAACCAATTGCTTTTGCAACTCTTGGTTGATCAAACCAAGTTTGGTCGACGATCCTGACTATTCTCACGCTAGGGCGAATAGACATAGCTAAGTAAGTCACAACCATCACACGGTTCTACACAATGGACCTATGAGTGGGTTCTCGCCTCGTAGAACGGAGCAAACACTAGGGTGTAAATACTTTCGAACGAAAAGGTCCGAAACACCACTCAATTGTGAGGATGACGTCTTTCGAACCAAGTTCGAGACTTAAATTTGAGCGGGGAACATTTAATTGGGGTACATAATCGCTAAACCAAGATCCTTAACATGCATCAAGGAATGGGCGCATACCCATACATAATGCGAACTCGAAAGTGCCATATACAAATTTACAATAAATTATATATATACATTTAAAACAAGCATAATCATGCATGAGCGGACTACATTGATATATAAATTTACAATAAATCAATAACATATCAAGTAAGCATAATTATGCGCAAGTCTAACAACATGTTAAACAAATAAATCATATAACATAATCATACGAGTACAATCAAATTGTTGTGAGTCAAAGTTTGCTATAAATAATAATTTAAACTCTTCTAAAGATAATACATAATGCTATTAATTCAAAATATAAATCATTCTGCAATTTGAAACTAATTCAGGGGCCCTTTAGCATAAGTTCGAAACTTCTGGGCTTACAAACAGAAGATCGAAACTTCTGGGGTTAGAAAACAGAAGCTCGAAAGTTTTAGGCTTTAGAAAACGTTTTTAAAAACTTAAATGGCAATTCTGTAAATATAACAAATTGCTTATTCACAACCCAAGTCCCTGGAGAATCGAATTCTCAAAAGGCAGTCCTTTGAGTTTCCTGACTTCATACATTGAGTCCCTGTAACAAATCAAAACTCTCCAATTAGTTCGATTCCGATTTCTCAAGGCATCTATAGGTTCGAAACCTTGTTCCTAACATCGATAAACATCAAGGTTATTCGATTCATCATCCGAGACAACGAATCGATCAATATGGCTGCGAATCAAATCGTGATTCCGAGATCCGTTTACTTCTTACACCAATGACCCAGATTCCGTATACAATATAGTCCAAATCGATCGAGGTGGAGCAAAGGAGAATCCGTGAAGCTTGTATAGCCGCCATTAATGGCGGCCAGAGCTTCACGAGTTCTGTGATTGCCCGTCCCTGGCGATCTGTTCTGGGAATCGAGTCGAATCAGGCGGAGACTTTACGATCAAGGAGATTAATCAGCAAACCCAGTTAGATGCAAAAACGATGATGAACAGATAGATATACAGAGGAAACGCAGAAGAAGAAAGAACAGAACAAACCCAGTTTATTATTTTATCAAACTTTACTCACGGAAACATATATTATACCACGTAAATAATCGTTTAATCAGGCCTAGCTCTGATACCACTGTAGGAAAACGTAAGATGTAACATGATAGTATCTGCTGAATTTCGAAAATTTTAATTCTCGACAACGATTATTCAACGTGAACGTATAGACCTATAATTATCTTACTTGCTACTTCCAGAAAAGCAATTCCATTCGGGATCGTAGCGAAACTTGATGACTTCCAATTGTTGCTCCTCTTGACTTCCGATCTTGAATCTCTTCAAGTTCCTCGGAGTGATATCTTCAATTAACTCCTCTGCTCAACTTGATTCAACACCTTGTTATGATCCAGATTGACTTTATTCCTCAACCCGGTATCGGGGATTAATTCTACAAAACGCTAGGAGGTTCTTCAAACTATTTAATGAGTATTGATGTCAAGAATGAATTGATTAAGAATTATGAAGACTACTTAGTCTATATATATAATGTTTTGAGATCACTGAATCAACGTGTAAACAAACTCCTTATTATGTCAAACTCCAAGTTTGATCCCATAAGGAAACGGAAGATAATATGATTTTGTCTGCCACAAAATCGGCCAAGAAATAAAAGAACCCAATACATAATAAACTCTTGTCCAGCCCAGTTGGCCATGCAGTTTGGTTATGGATTTGAGGTCCGATGTTCGATTCTCATCAGGCCCAACTGCTTATATCTTTTGTGATCTTTGTGGACTTCATTTTCAATTGGCCCAAAACATTATATTATTAAATCTAATTTAATAATTCTCATAATAAATTATTACTAATTCAATTAATACATAATTTATCATAATACCCATCGGTAAACAATCACCATAAAGTGTAATGCATGCGCATATATTAAGCACTAATCAAATCAAGGTCTTAGTGAAATTCCTAGACAATTTACCAAACATTATTAATATACAAGGCGTTTGAAAGGATATACAAACCAATTGTAATGTAGGGCTCGTGATGATCTGGTCCTTTCATTCGCGAATACTCGAATAAGTCTAGAACTTGATATTGTATGCTCCAATAACTTATTCATTTATCTCTCATTCTTATTAGTTGATCTATGATCATATTCAAACACTATTTTGAATACATCCTTTTGCATTGCCAATGACTAACGATCACACTAATTATGAGAACTAAAGTATTCTCTCTAAAATCTATGAGGAATGAATCCTATCTTGGCTCAACTACTACTCCCATATGCTTCGTCGATGTGCCTAACACATGCCGTGTCTACCCTATCTAGGAGTGCAAGCATTGGTCATGGTCAAAGCACAACACTCACATGTAGTAAGTATTGACCTCAAGTCGAAGACTACTTCATCACCCTACACAAATACTTCCATAGACACATAAATAGAATCTATCAAATGGTTTCTCGGTTGGGTATACCAACACTCTCTAAAGTGTCCATGTGTCCATCATGAATAGCAAGTTATTCAGTCGTGAGAACTACTACATTCTCTAAGAATATGATCACGAATACGCCAATCTTTAATATGCATCATTGATATCCCATATCTCAATGACCATCGATTGGGGCGATTTTAGGACTTATGCTTAGTCACTCAAGTTCTCACATACTTAGTGACAACATAAAGTTCATGGGAACATCTTATAGAATAATTCAAACAACCAAATAATTAATTCAATAAATGCAATGCCAAATAAATATCATATCTCATATAATAAAATAAACTGAATGTGATCAAGTACATATTAATCCTAATAATTGTTGTCTCTAGGACATACATACTTTCACATGGGAACGCCAAACATACTAACGCCTTCATTTTCTGTTCTTCTTACTTGTTTGGGTCCAATAAAATCTGTCCATTCTCTGCCAGTGCACAACTTATGGAAACATCAGAATATTTCAATGGAAATCCAGCATCAATAAGGGCAGCACATGCTGCGTGTATGGCAATAATAATGTCGAAAATCTTTGGAAACTACACAATAAAGAGGTAAAGGGAGACACTCAAAACAATAATGTTAGCCAAATACTCCATTTACCAGTATATACTAGTTTGACATATTACACCAAGAAGCTCCAATGCCTTTTTACAGTCACATTAAGCTGATCAGGAAAGAGGGATGAGCTAGAGAAAGCACCAACAAGAGAACACATGAGCAACCAGGACCAAAATCCAAATACACCAAACAAAGCCAACATAAACACTATTGGTGCTTCTAAAATACACTCGAGTTCTCCGTTTTACTTGTCTCGGCACTCAAACCATTTTATCCTAATCATACAGATCATAATCATGTGGATCAGTCTGATATTTTAATCAAATTAATCATGCAAAATCAATCCACAGTAACCAGTAACAATCAATTTGCAGAGATGAAAATGGATACAAAAAGCACAGGGTGTTGCGAGAATCGAACTCGCGGCCTCTCGACCTAATTAATTGATCCACCCGAACCGCTAAACATAAAAACCGGGTAAAATCAAAACCGGGTCAAATAAGATAGATCCGTGAGATTTGAATACTTCAGATTTTTAGTGAATCTTTCCTCAGTCTCTCCTTAGTTAGTCTCTTATAAGTATTAGTATAAAATAATAGTGTGTGATTTAGTTTTATGTTTGCTTTAATTTTTGAGAAAATTATACATGTATCCCTCCAATAGTCTCTCTTTGCTAATTAGTCCAATTCTATTTAAAGTATTATGGATAGGCCCAAGATTTACACATCACATTTTTTGTAATTACAAATAGCCCCAAAAGTTAAATACATAATGACATGGCCTACCATTTTGTTGAAGTGGAGGGAAAGGATTGATTAGCCCATCTCCAGCAGTTGCAACTCACCCAGTCCCAAAATCTCTGTCACGTCAGCATTCCACTTACTGCAACTCACTTTGCAACTCTCCACAATTCTCTACTACAACAGTGAGTCCCAAAAATTATTTTCTTTTCACATTTCTTTCAAACTTGATTTTTCATTTCATTTTCTTTTCTCATTTCCTCTTAAACTTTATTCTTGAATTTATTAAAATATCGTTAATTAATTATAACAAAATTACATTAATTTTTTAAACTATATTACTTGAAAATAAAAATTACATTAATTAAAAAAACTACAATATTTGAAATTGAAAATTACAATACTTGAAATTGAAAATTATAAAAATTGAAAATGAAATTACAACAATTAAAATATATACTACATTCTCACTACAAGAAACCCTTTTTCTAGCCACGGAAAGCTAGCGACGGATAGAAATCGCTAGCTCTAGCAACGGATAAAATCCGTCGCTAGATCTAACGATGGATAAGCATTTCCGTCATTAGATTTAACGACGGATAAGCCTATCCGTCGTTATTTAACGACGGATAACTATCCATCGTTAACTCTAACGACGGAAATGCTTATCCATCGTTAGAACTCGTTGTGCGTACTGCTTTTGGATAATTTGGTAAGATACAAGTAACCTATCCGTATTGCCCTCTGAAAAAATCGAACTTTAAACAAAATTATTTTGATTCAACCATCTTACTAGGAAAACATATTATATAGCACAAGTAAGATACAAGTAACCTATCCTAACATTATCCCAGTTCTTACGTATTATCTTGTTTGCACAGGGTTTTCCTTTTTTTTGTTGACCAGATTTTTTTTTAAAAAAAAAAACGGAAAACTGCAACTCTAGCGACGGATAGTCTATCCGTCGCTAGAGTTCTGATGTCTGAGGAAGCGTAATGCTTCCCTCCCCCATTTTTTCTTCTTCTTCCTTTCTTCTCCCCATTTCGGCCAAAGTCATTCCGGTCCAAATCTCAACCATTTTGTCCATTCGAAGCTCGTGAATCAAGGAGGTCAATTTTGCCGTCAATCTCAAATTCCATCCGCTCATTTCTCCGGATTCGAAGGTAAACCCTAATTTTTTATATTTGGGGATTTTGTTACTTTGGACTAATTTGAGCAATTGAATGTAAATGGAGAGTATATAGTACTTAGTTTAGAGGTAATTAGGTAATGTTTTACCTTTGAGATGTGCAATTGATATATATTAATTGTGAATTTGAATTTTTAGTATAATGTTAGTATGTTTGTAAGTATGTTGGGCTTTTAATTAATTTGATATTGGTGTATATTTAGTAAAATTATGAAGATTTAATACCTCGTTTTGAAACCCTAACTTTTTGACATATTTAGAAAATTTAGTTAATTTAGACTAATTTAATATGTTTACTATCTAGTTAATTAACTTTGAGATGTGCAATTGTTTGAATTGTTAATTAGTATAATGTTAAGTATGTCGTATTTTTTATTTAAGTATGTTAAGTATGTTAATTAAGATTTTCAATTGTTTCATTTGATAAATTTATACATGTACTAGATTATAAATTATGAGAATTTAATTAATGAAGTGTGTTGATATAATTTGGTGATTACATTCGTAAAATGCATGTAATTTATAATTTATAAATTCGTATTAAAGGGTTGGAATGCTTTATTTGTAATGGAAATTTTGGTAAGAGACAAAAACTTTATAACATGCAAGAAATGGGGAAATGGGAATCGAGTTGAAAAAATACGATCTAATCAATTCAAACGTGTCAGGTTATATAATCATCCAATGAACACCGATCGTTCATGGATGTACCAAAGGATAGTTAATGGCAGAGTGTTACCTAGTTTTGTGGAAGGGGTTGATGCCTTCGTTACATTTGCACTGACACGGACTAATTGTTTGAGTGGGGGATGATGAAGTGCCCTTGCAACCAGTATAAATGTAGAAATAAGCAATTTTTACCTCCAGAAACGGTAGTGGAACACTTGAAACGTAAGGGGTTTGTAGCTGAGTATGACGTATGGACTTCTCATGGTGAGACATACAAGCCGTTCATGGATTATGAGAATTTGGGGAAGCGTAAAAGAAAACAGGAAACTGTGATGGGAAGTACTCAAAATACTCAATATTTGTCTAATAAATATATGTACTCTTCTATATGTCATTCATAACTGCAGGTTGTGGCCTCAACAATCTTCAGACGACCTGCATGAGATATTCAAGCTTAGGAGGGAATTGCCGGGCCAGGGAGGCGAAAAGTGGAGCACACTCAAGGCTGAGACGAAGCACTTCTACTTTGATGAGCTTCGGGTAAGCTTTTATATTTCGACAATTTGTTGTGGTATGTTAACCACTTAATTGGGTGATATGTTAGTCACCATTGTGTTAGTAAATTCTAGGACAATTTGTGTGGTATGTTAGCCACTTACTTGGGTGATATGTTAGTCACCATTCTGTTAGTAAATTCTAGGACAATTTGTGTGGTATGTTAGCCACTTACTTGGGTGATATGTTAGTCACCATTGTGTTAGTAAATTCTAGGACAATTTGTGTGGTATGTTAGCCACTTACTTGGGTGATATGTTAGTCACCATTGTGTTAGTAAATTCTAGGACAATTTGTGTGGTATGTTAGCCACTTACTTGGGTGATATGTTAGTCACCATTGTGTTAGTAAATTCTAGGACAATTTGTGTGGTATGTTAGCCACTTACTTGGGTGATATGTTAGTCACCATTGTGTTAGTAAATTCTAGGACAATTTGTGTGGTATGTTAGCCACTTACTTGGGTGATATGTTAGTCACCATTGTGTTAGTAAATTCTAGGACAATTTGTGTGGTATGTTAGCCACTTACTTGGGTGATATGTTAGTCACCATTGTGTTAGTAAATTCTAGGATAATTTGTGTGGTATGTTAGCCACTTACTTGGGTGATATGTTAGTCACCATTGTGTTAGTAAATTCTAGGACAATTTGTGTGGTATGTTAGCCACTTACTTGGGTGATATGTTAGTCACCATTGTGTTAGTAAATTCTAGGACAATTTGTGTGGTATGTTAGCCACTTACTTGGGTGATATGTTAGTCACCATTGTGTTAGTAAATTCTAGGACAATTTGTGTGGTATGTTAGCCACTTACTTGGGTGATATGTTAGTCATCATTGTGTTAGTAAATTCGAGGACAATTTGTGTGGTATGTTAGCCACTTGGGTGAAATGCACCATTGTTTATCTTGAAATTGTGACCTTGGGGCATTAATTTTTACTTTGAATGGAATTGGAATGTAGAAAAAATACTACATTCAAGGCCTTATTCCCGATGTGGCTTTTTTTGAGTTTGGGCTCGACAGTATAGGCATATGGTGGCTGACATGAAAAAATACCGAGACAAAGGAAAGCCGCCACAGTATAGGCATATTGGGGACGAAGAGTGGGCTATGTGGCATGAGTATTGGAGACTTAATCACGTCGAGGATCAGTCCTACAAGAACAGGCAGAACCGGCTGACTGAGCCGCGAGATGGTAAGGGCTCTGCCAGGCATCACTTCGGGTCACGAATGTTATTCTTGATGCGGATGTCGGTAAGTATATATATGTGTTACATTACAACATGATTTGTACACATGTGTATTGCTTTCATTTATACAAATTTACCACTTGTTTGCATTCCTTCCAACTTACTAACTACTTGTTGCAATATATAATGTTCTTTAGGTGAACCTGAACCAACCCAAGACTTGCCTAGAGCAAATGAAGATGGGGAAGTTCAAGAACGGCGTTTGGGTGGACCAGAAGTCCGAGCTTATTGCGGTATGTGTATTTGCTAAGTGTTACAGTTGTATATGCATGTGTATTATAAATTAAATATGAAATTGTAGCTCATTTCGTATACACTTGACTATTACAGAGTGAGGTGGAGCGGATCATTCATGAGAGGCTTTCGAGGGTGAGGAGTTGTCCGTGGAAGAACAAGACCGGATCTTTCTACAGGTCAACCCACCCGACAACAAGGGTCGAGTTTATGGTCTTGGTAGTTATGGCGAGACACTGACGCAGAGCTTCTCCGTGTCCCAGCAACAATCTCAGGGACATGGTGGTGTTTACACACAGGGGCAGGTCGAGCAGATGGTGAATGAAGCAGTGACTCCTCTCCAGACTGAGATTGAAAATCTCAGGGATGAGCAGGCTCGTATGAATCAAAGGATGGAAGAGCTCTACCGCTTGTATATGAGCCAGAATACCCCCGGCCCCTCGTCTTAGTGATGTTGTGATATTTTGGATACTATGCTACTTTTTACTTTGTTGGATATTTGGATTTATATTCGGATATGTAGACTTGATTTTGGATAATTTGTTTTTTGGACGAATCGTTGTTGTTAATTAATGCAATTTCTCCTTTGTGACATATCACTATTATATTTGTTGAAAAAAACAGGTGAAAATTATAAAATAATTTTTTTTTAAAAAATTAAAAAAACAGTAGTTTAGCAACGGATAATTATCCGTCGCTAAACAGAACGCCCTAATTCGATTAGAGACAGATAATTATCCGTCAATAATGGCGACGGAGGGTCAACGCCCTATCCGTCACCAATTCCGTGGCTATTAGCTACGAATACAAATCCGTCGCTAATTCGCCTTAGAGACGCCCGTCATTAAGACGGGCGTCTATCCGTCGCTAAGGCCTTAGCGACGGATCGGCAGTGGTTTAGCGACGGATAATTCCGTCGCTAAACCCCTGTTTTTTTGTAGTGTCTACAAGTGTGATTTTAAATTCAAATAATATGTATTTTAAATTTGAGAAGTAATGTATAAGTATATTTCTATTGCTACATATAATTATGATCATATGGAAATATTCAAGAAAAATGAAAAATAATAAAAAAGATAAAAGTAGAAAAGAGGAAAGAAAACAAGAAAAGAGGAAAGGAAACAAGAAACGAGGAAAGAAAAGAAAGAAAATAAGAAATGAGGGAAGAAAACAAGAAAATAAATGAAAAACCAAAAAAAAAAAGGGGGCAAATGCCCAGTGAGTCTTGGCCTCGCCCAAACCAGTACAGGCGAGGCCAGCTCATTGGGCCTCAGCTCATTTCAGATTGGAGTCTGAGCCAGAGTCCCAAACCGATTTGGGACTCAGTTTGGGACTCTGCTGGAGATGGCCTTAGTCACAACAATACAATCCATATTAATGATTTTTTACTTCTTTAATTGGCTGAATTCTGATTTATACCTTTAAATTTTGAACACTTTACTGCTACTAGTATTTTATATTTAGAATTTGTAAAGCACGGATTGTGGATTATCAAATCTTATTATACTTTAAAGATTATACACAAACTTATACCTGGGCTGTAAACGAGCCGATTCGAGCCGATTTTCAGCCCAATCGATCATTGCTCGTCTGATTTTGACCTGTGATCGTGATCGACGATTATCACATATTTGAGATCGAGTTCAGTTCGTCAAGTTATAAAAAAGCTCGCGAGACGATCGGAAATGATTGATTCGTGAAAAATTAAGGATGAAAACATTTATTCTAGTAAAATAATAATAATAATAATAATAGTAATAATAATAATAATAAGCATAATAATAATAATTATTATTATTATTACTTATCATTATTAGCTAGTATTGTTGTTGTTGTTATTATTATTATTATTATTATATTATTATTATTATTATTATTATTATTTGTGCTCGCGAGCATCGAGCTTTTCATCTTCATGATCGTTGCTCGATACAAAATGAGTCGAGCATGCTCGCGAGCGAGCTCGTGTTGATCGATTTCGAGCACGATCTAAACGTTGACCGAGCTTTTTCACGAGTGTTCGCGAACGGCTTGATTCGTTTATACCCCTACTTATACCTAACCTTAATAAGATGAATCGGAGATGCTTGTAAAAGAGGGAAGCCAGATTGGATTTTGGAGAGAATATTGACCAATTAGGTTTGGGTGAGGATGTCTTTCTGTGTACAAGGAATCAAATGAGCTTCCTTGCGAAAAGAGGTCCGGATTTTATATATAGACCCTCTCCATCTAATGAATCACTTGAGGTGTTTTTACAAGATTACTAAATGCTGTCATTTTGGATACAAATAAAGTCACGTGTCACGATTTAACTGGTATCTGCAATAAAAACCACAAAGTCTATAATAGAAAAAAGAACAAATAAAGTCACCAAATGTACAAGTATGCTTTATCTTAAAAAAAAATACAAATACAAATATGAAACAAATATGGAAATGGGTCAACATAGAAGTTAACGTCAAATAATATCCAGTCCAACGCCGTGAGATGTTATACATACAATCACTATAGACTATGGTATGATATTTAATGTATCATATCTGATATAGTGTAATCAGTCGAAACTACATTATTTTAAATTACAATTACGTTAAGTAAAATTATAAAAAAATTTAACAACATAAAAAGTTTGGGAGAAAGACTTAGATTTTCCTATTATCACAATTCTTGGTATAAAGAATGATTGTGTATTATACGATTTTCGTAGGACATAGAAAATCTTAAACTTTAGGAGAAATTGAGATTATCTTGCAAAGGACCTATCCGCCGGATGATTCACCCAAACAGGGCCCATGGGTGAATAACCGCTTAAAAGATTTAACAACACTGATTCTTGTCTTCTCTCTGAGATGAAATCATCAATCCCGTCCAAGTGGATTAGCTCAACGTACAACTCAATCTTCCTCTAGATTCTGCTTTCTTCACCTCAATCAATTGGAACAGACCGACCTTCAATTGATCAATTCCGTACGAGGTTGAGGATGAGTAGCGGGCAGAAAAAGAGGAATTTCCATATCGAAGCCTTCAAACACAAAGTCGTTGTCGATCCCAAGTACGCTGAGAAGACATGGAAGATTCTCGAACATGCTATACATGAGATATACAATCACAACGCTAGCGGCCTTAGCTTTGAAGAGCTTTACAGGTTTGTTTACTCTCCGTTTGATGTTTTTGCACTTTGTTTTCACACTGATATGTTACGATTAACTTTCACTTTGCTTGGTTATGTAATTCGTGCAATTTCTCATGTTATGATTGTCTGTGTTGTATATGTATCCAAGTCGATTTCACCGAGTTGTGTTGTTGTAGAGCTATCTAATTTGTTCGTATATGTTTTGGAACTGAAAACATGTTCTTGTAGTCTGTAGACTCAAATTTATTAAGTTAATCTATTCTATTTCATTTGAGATTTAATTTGTAAATTGTATGCTTGGGGTTTTAGTAGGATCCTTCGAAATGTTTAGGTTGAGTTGAGAACAAGACTGGTTTAGTGTGTGGTTAATTAATTAATCCATTCCTTATTTTGTTTTCGGAACAAAGTTGTGCTTCATGGGAGCTAAACTTATCGAACCTTTTGAACTTTCCGTGCTAATTGATGTATGATCCGACTGTAATCGAACTTCTAAGACATACATTATTGTATTATGAAGAGACAGAAGTCATCAGTTATGTATCTTTATCGGATGAAACTGGTGTTTTAGATGAGAGGTTTAGAGTTGTTTTTGCGCCTTCAATGCTGGGAATTCTATTGCAGTTTATGGTCTAGGTTTGATACTTTGATCTTTGTAATCGTCACGTATTTTCACTTTTACATGTAAGGATATGCACTACGTATATTCTATTTATAGCTGTTGGGTTTTAGTTTAACTGGTATACATACGGTTCTCTTTTGGCCTGCACGATGTTAATGCAAAATTAGC
This sequence comes from Plantago major, assembly GCA_026545765.1. NCBI lineage: Eukaryota > Viridiplantae > Streptophyta > Magnoliopsida > Lamiales > Plantaginaceae > Plantago > Plantago major. The sequence goes on along the minus strand of CM048839.1, from coordinate 26,954,530 downwards.
TGAGAAGCAAAAATCTCTAATGCCTGCATTACTAATTGACCAATTCAAGTGATATGTTCCCTATTTGGTTATATCTTCATTGGATTCTCCCCCTGTTTGGGATATTTTCCTGTGATTTTTGCAACTTCTTGGTAGAAAATTTGACTGACGCACACCTGATCTTATCTCTCGAGTCTTCTAGGCGCCCGGAAAATATTGAATTCAAACCCCGTAGTCTTTGATAAGGAACTATAAAACCCTTCCTGTTATTTTGCCATCGAACACATTCAATAGGTTATCTCAGAAGAATAAAAAGGATAAAGATTGAGACTAGCGCATAATGTGCTTTAGCTCAAACCAAGGGATGGTGCCTTTGCTCTTTACCATTTGCGGGTTTGCCAGTGCATGGCATGTGTAGCTTTTATTTTGATGCAGTGTAGATTATCACCTATAATTTTTATTTACAGCGGATAACTTCATTAAATGTTTGTAGAAACAAGTTTTCAGATTCATTTGGTGAACATAAAAAGGACCCATCTCAGCCAACTAATGTTATGTTATTTAACCATATACATCCTCCATTTTTAGCCCATGCAGTTCTAATGCATTTTCGTCATATTGCCTTATTCTCCCCCTACCTAATTTAATTGTGTGGTTGAAGCTAAAATTATTGAACCACCTGAAAATTCCATGATAATTAATGTATTCTCAAACTTCTAAGTCATATATTATCGAGAATATTTACAACCCCACCCCCAAAACCCTTTTATGATGCGTGCGTGCATCATTTGATTTAGTTAAGTGTGGAAAAACTGAATTGCGGAGGCCAATTTTGTAATTTTGCAAGGTCTTAATCTGGTGTAATATCTACCCAGCGTTAGGTTTTCCCTTTATGCTCCATTACAAAGAATAGTTTTGAAGGTTACAATTGTAATTTCCATGACGCTTTATTCCTGTCTTCCCTTTAGCCGCATACCGTTGAAAAGATCTTGACTTACTGAGATATAATGAGTGAAAAAGGGTTACTGGGTAGTTTTCATATCTTATCTTTGAAAACTATTTCCAGGTCTGCACTACAAGTTTCAAGATTTCTCACCCAGTTTGGATTCGGGCTCTTTTAAGTTTTAATTCTGATTTCTTGATATTTACAGAGATTTTTTCCTGGCTTGATGTTTGTAAGTATGATATATCAAATAGAATTTGAAACGTTCGGTGTAATAGATTTAGGTTTGCCAGGTACTCATGTATTATAATCTTATTTGGTTGGAAAACTCTCTTTGTGTATGTTCAAATCTCTGTGATCTTTCCCCCTCCCAATACTATATGTCATGTACATATGAAAATTTTCCGGGATTGTAACTGGGGAAAACTTTTATGAGACACCAGTTCCAATGTGGCATCTTCGTTCCTTTAATGAGTTTATAAATATGGGGCAAATGATACATGGGTACGTACATATGAGAGCCTCCACAAGTAAGGAACGAGTACTACACTCTATGACAATGATTAACCTGGTTGCTGTCATAATCTCAAATTGTTGGTGCCAAATTTGTTGGTTTTACAACAAATGGGAATTACGGAATCAATCAAATTAATCGTTTCAGATTGGCACATGTGTCCTGTAATTGTGAAGCGTTTGTAGCCGATACACTTGTTATGTTTGCTTGTTAAGTTATAAGAAAGCAGAAATCATCAGTCCCAATTTTGTTCTCTTGTAGAATTGATACACTTGTGGCGCCTTCAATTTAGGTAGTTTCCACTTTCTGTAGCACGTAGTCTGATTTAAGTTCGTCTTTGTGACTTTGTGTATTCATTAGCATTACTGTAGGCTTGTGCTGATTGATTGGATTTGTGCCTGATGTAATCATGTGACACAAGCATCTGGTTCTTGTTGTTTTGTCTGCCCGTGTTGAGAGTTTATTTTCATACCCTGGGCTGGGTCCGAATGGCTTTCCGCACTTTGTTTGTTTAATTAACACACAGTAATTACCATATATTGCACTTTTACATGTATGTATATAGCCTGGCCTCTGGGTATTGGTGAAATTGCCCACACATTTCAGTTCTCTTTGGTCATACGATGTTAATGCAATTAGATGTGAGTTGAAGTTTTAAAGTAACCAAAGCTCCAAATGCTATATCCATGTTGAAAAGTGTAACGGTGCATATTAATTAACCAATTGAAGCAGCATGTTCCGCTATTTGGATAGATCTTTATTTAATTCCCCTGTTGATTCTTGTGATTTCTCCCAATTAAATGTTCTCATGACAATTTGTATGGGACCAAAAAAAAAAAAAAAAAGAGGAATAAAAATCCCTTATTCTTTGATAAGTATATGTAAACTGCTTCCTATATCATTGTTATCAAACTGGTTCAGTAGGTTATCTCAGGAATAAATAAATAAATAAAGAGGAGGATGAAAAAGAATGAGAATGCACATTGTGTGCTGTGGTGCAAATCATGGCAGCCTTTGCGCTCCAGAGCACCATTTTGCTACAGGCTCGCAAAAGTGCATGCCATGTGCACCTGTTTTTTGTGCATTGTAGTGTAAACCATTTTTTTTTTAACTTTTATTTTCAGGGAATAACTTCATTAAATCTTTGTAGGATTTCAGTGAGTAACTCAAATATTGCAAATTAATTCAGTGAATTTAACAGGACCCATTTTCAACCAACTTAAATATTTGGTTTCATTTCATCTTATTGATGTGTTCTTCCCATCACCCACCACTCTCCTCTATCTCCATGCAGTTCAATCCCTCCTGCGCTCTTTAGTTTTTTACCCCCCATTCCTCAGCTAGTTGTGTTTAATCATTCCTTTTTTTTTTTGTCACCTTACTGCTTCCCCTGATATCTTTTATATTCTCAGTATTTCTTATCCCCTTTTCATGTGGATTAGTTAAATTTAATTTTTCTGTATGAATTTCTTTGATAAAATCAAATTCCACTGCTATTGGATTCACTTGATTGTATCTTCTATTTATCTGAACTCAGGAGAGAATGAACATGTGCTTAGTTAGTGGTAGTACACAGATTCTCTGCTCTCTTTAGATTGCACAATGTTAAATTCTCTTCACTTATCTTGTAGTGTTTGTCATTGTGCATCGCATTATGTCTGACCTTTTTACTTGAATTCGAAAAAGTGTCGGATTTACTTATTCCTGATATCTGAAGTATGTACACTGGTTACTTAGAATGACTAAAGTTGCACAAATTATTTGGTGTCTTCACTCCTACATGCATTTCCACAAAGGTTTGTGTATTCTGATCAGAATTTCCTTCTTGATCCAGAAATGCTTATAATATGGTGTTGCATAAATTTGGGGAGAAGCTTTATGCAGGACTTGTATCGACATTGACATTCCATCTTCAAACAATGTCAAAAGGCATAGAGGCTGCACAAGGTGATTCTTTCATGGAAGAGCTAAACACAAAGTGGAACGATCATAACAAAGCACTGCAGATGATACGGGACATACTTATGTACATGGATAGAACTTTCAGCCCAAGCACCAACAAGACCCCTGTTCATGAGCTTGGGCTAAATCTTTGGAGGGACTATGTTATCCATTGTAGCAAAATCCAGACTCGACTTCTGAACACACTTTTGGAGTTGATACTGAGGGAACGCTCAGGTGAAGTTATCAACAGAGGGCTAATGAGAAATATAATCAAGATGCTGATGGATTTAGGAACTTCTGTATACCAAGAAGATTTCGAGAAACCATTTCTTGATGTTTCAGCTGCTTACTACAGAGCGGAATCTCAGGAATTTATTGAATGCAGTGATTGTGGTGACTATCTAAAAAAAGCTGAAAGGCGCTTAAATGAAGAAATTGAGAGGGTTTCACACTATATGGATGAAAAGAGTGAAGATAAGATAACTAGTGTTGTAGAGAAAGAAATGATAGCCAACCACATGCTTAGACTAGTTCATATGGAGAACTCAGGGCTGGTAAATATGCTGCTCGACGATGAATTTGAAGATATGGGAAGAATGTACAATTTATTCCGGAGGGTCCCTAATGGTCTCTCAACCATTAGAGATGTAATGACATCTCACATCAGAGAAACTGGCAAACAACTTGTTACTGACCCTGAAAAATCAAAGAATCCAGTGGAGTTTGTCGAATTGCTCCTTGAGAAAAGGGATAAATACGATAAGATCATAAGCTTGGCGTTCAACAATGACAAAACCTTCCAGAACGCATTGAATTCTTCGTTCGAGTATTTTATCAATTTGAACACCCGTTCTCCAGAATACATATCATTGTTTGTTGATGATAAACTGCGCAAAGGACTGAAGGGAGTAAAAGAAGAAGACATTGAGAATATTCTTGACAAAGTGATGATTCTGTTCCGTTACCTCCAGGAGAAAGACATATTTGAGAAATATTACAAGCAACATTTGGCAAAGCGGCTCTTGTCAGGTAAAACGATGTCTGATGATGCTGAGAGAAGTCTGATTGTGAAACTGAAGACTGAATGTGGTTATCAGTTTACTTCAAAATTGGAAGGCATGTTTACTGACATGAGGACATCTCAGGATACCATGCAAGGGTTTTACACAGCTTGTGGGAATGAGTTAGCAAATGGCCCTACGCTGGTCGTCCAGGTTCTGACTACCGGATCTTGGCCCACTCAATCAAGCAACACCTGCAACCTGCCAGCAGAACTGTCGGCTCTGTGTGAGAAGTTCAGATCATACTACCTGGGGACCCACACTGGGCGGAGATTATCATGGCAGACAAACATGGGCACGGCTGATCTAAGAGCATCTTTTGGAGATGGTCAGAAGTACGAGCTTAATGTATCAACTTACCAAATGTGTGTTCTAATGCTTTTTAACAATGCTGAATCCCTTAGCTGTAAGGAAATTGAACAGGCGACTGAAATTCCGTCTCCAGATTTAAAAAGGTGTCTGCAGTCCCTAGCTTGTGTCAAAGGGAAAAATGTTCTCAAGAAAGATCCTATGAGTAAGGACATTGGAGAGGACGATGTATTCTCTGTTAATGACAAATTTACAAGCAAACTTCGGAAAGTGAAGATAGGAACAGTGGTAGCGCAAAAGGAATCAGAGCCTGAGAAGCAAGAGACAAGACAGAAGGTGGAGGAAGATAGAAAACCACAGATTGAGGCTGCGATTGTGAGAATTATGAAGTCTAGGAAGGTGTTGGATCATAATAACATCATTACAGAGGTCACTAAGCAGCTACAGTCTCGGTTTTTGGCTAATCCAGGGGAGATCAAGAAACGACTGGAATCCCTTATTGAACGAGAGTTCCTGGAGAGGGATCGTGATGACAGAAAATTGTACCGATATCTCGCCTGAGCGGAAAACTCATATCAGGGTCTCCCTTTTTTTTCTTCTTCTTCTGGTTAGCTTCTGGCATAACTAATCTGACAGTTGGGAGTCTTCCATTTAATTTAAGCTAGAAGCCATCCATAATTTGTTGTTACTGAAGCTTTCTCAGTTGACTTGGGGTTAATTGAACCTCATACATGGTTGAAGCAGGTTTGCAATACTCTGCTGACAAATATTACATTTTCGGCACTAGCCGTGGTTGGTTTACAATACTCTGATGAGGAACAGTTCGAACCAAATCTCTTTTTGGTGGTAATTTTAAAAAGGACATTATTTCACAATACATTCTCACACACCTCTTGTCTTACTCTTCACTTCACATACTCTGCAAACTCTAGTTGCTCGATTTACAAGTTGTTTCTACAAGTAAATATTAATCCGTCCCGGATAACTTCAATACATTAAGGGTTTGACGCGTAGTTTTATGAAAAATTAAAGTAAATGATATAACATGAAAATGTAGTAAAAGGTTAATAAAGTGTAAGACTAATGTTTTTTACTATTATTTTTTGGGTGTGCGGTAGATTAGTTTTAATGTAAGATAGTGTCAAATTTTATAGGACGACTTAAAACAGTAAATGTATGAAATTGCACGGTAGGGAGGAATTAGTACATCATACTAATTAAGACTCTATTTGGCTAAACTACCTTATATATATTTCAAATTTTGATAAGCACAGTTTACAGTCAACCGTCCAATCTCTTGCCTTGTCCATTCGAGCTGGGGCTTAGATGTAAGACACCTTTGCCTTGGCTAATAAGTGTAGTATCGAATGGAACATGGGAACGTGGCTTCAGATAATTTTATTACTCAAAAAGGAGGAAGAAATTCATGGAGAAGATAATTCCCTCTTATTAATCCAACACATGAAAGCAGGTATTTCTCAAAAAGAACTAAAAGAGCATAATACATAGCTAACATGCAAAAATACATGTCAAAGAGATCATTTCTCTGTAACTGAGTTCTTTGCCCCTGACACAATTAAAACAAAAAAAAGGAGCTGGAAAAATAACATGTAAGCAGCAGTTTAGGACTCAGAGTGTAGAATGCGGTCTTTAATCTCCACGAAAGTTTTCACATCTGTACCCCATAACCTGCACGTTCATTTTAAAGTAATAATCAAACACCTCGAGTTGTATATAACCTAGTTTCTCTACTATAAGCTCGATGAAATTGGCATTAGAAATATTGGATATACTTAAATATGCTGTAGAATTGATAAAAGGGAGTCTCACTAGTTCAAGGGGATTGTGAAACATTCGCTGGTAACAAAGTGAAGTAGTCTTTCAAGTCCCAAGTCCTATCGCTAGTATCTATACTTCTACACATGGTTTTTATTTTTCATGCTTTGTACCTTTCGAAGATTTTTCTTACGGAAGCGCCATCATAGAAATATGAAAGGACAAAAAAAGAGAAGGAAAACTACTGATGTGGGAGATTGTACTTTTCCTGAACATAGATAGACAGACAGTTGACAGTCTCAAAAAGTACCAACACAATTTTCCTTGCTTCCAAATTTTCAACTTGTTCCATGAGAAGCAGGCTGGGGTCAAAGTTGATTACGAACCAACTAGAACAATCTTCACGAGCAGTTTGCATTACTACTGAAAGTCTGAAAGGGGTAACATTTTACTAATTACTACTTACCAGCAATCAATTCCAACTGCATTAGCGCCACCCTTGTCAGCCTTTTTATCGTCTCCGACATGAACTGTTCTGCAGGCCTCCACAGAGATCAGATCTGCAACATTACAATGGTCAGAGCGCAAGTGATTCTGTGTTCATTCTAACATACTGAAATAAGGAATGGCACCGCCTCGAAAGGTATTCGAATTTGTTTAAGTGTGAGAAAATGGCTGCCCTGTCTCACTAAGCTTACTCTTGGGTTTATGTGAAACAAGAACAGGCTTGTTATCTAAATTACATACCTAAAGCCGCTTGAAATATCTTCGCGTCAGGTTTTTCATATCCAACTTCTGAGGATATGATAACAGCATCAAACCTAAAGCAAAGTCAGTAAATAAACAATTAAAAAGGAAAATTCATTGAAATTGGACATCTTTTTACCTTTCCTGATTAGAACAAATCACATGATATTTTGGAGAATCTCACTCAATTGAAACTTACCGGCAACTAAATTTGTCACCAATTCTGATTTTGAGTAAAGACCACTGACGGCCCATAAAGGAGACTGATTCAGCGTGGTAGGACCAAAACGAGTTTTACGGGGTTGTAAATTAGAAAGACCAATAGTGAACTTAGATATCTGCGTGACAACTACTTCTACCAAGTCTGTATCCTGATTGTCTGACCGCTCACAGGTGACGAACATAGATATATGTATGACAATTGAATGAAAGGGTAGGACAGTGGAAGAGGTTATGGAACTTAGTAACTTACAAATCTAGTACATTCAGATCCTTTAAAAGCTTCCTCAACCGGGAGTCAAAGTTGGAGACAACAGCGAGTTTAACTGTGTGATTATTCAGTCAAAATGTAAAAGACAGTATTATGAAGAAATAACATTTGAATCAATGCAAATGACATAGAATATGAATATACTTGGTGACCTCCAGAATCTTTAAGACATAATATTGTTTCATAAGCTCCATCAGGAAGATGCCACGCATCACCATTTGCATAGTACTGATGGAAAGGAAAGAAATAATAAATAAAAACATAAGGCGCCAAGAGTTTCGGAGTACGTTCAAGCCTCAAGGTGCAAAATAGACAATAATTTACGTTTTAAGGGAATAGAAAATTTCCTAAAATTAATTTAATTTGAATAGGCAGAAAAAGAAGAATATTACCTCGTATACTTCTTCAAAGTAATTTCTGTCGTCACAACCAGTGGCTTCAGAAACAACAAGTTTCCAGAATGGCTTACCATCACCCTGTCAAACCAGAAATCAAGTATTGAAAACCATGTAGTCAAGGGCAAACTAAACTAGTTGGGAGTAAAACATGAGGGGTCTTCATGATAAAAATCTCAGCCATTGATATTCTTATTCAACTATTTAAGCTTCTATGTGTTTCATTTCATATGATCAATCAGCCACATAACAACATAAGTACGAAGTACTTCATTGTTAGAGAGCTATTTCCAGGCCAGTGTGATGGAAAATATCATGGCATATCTAGGAAAAGCAGAGAATAGAAGTTGCAAGCAGAGAGAAATCAAAAAAAAAAAAAAAAAAAAAAGAAGAAGTTGCAAGCAGAGGTTTTACATTGGTATATTGGTTGGTTTCACCTAGATATCTTGTACTCGGCATCCCTATACTTCATAGAATTACAGGAAAATTGCACTCTTAGGTGTGTCCGAATTGTAACTGGAATGAAGCAGAGTACATTGGACCTTCTTAAACTTGCATACATGCATATTTGGGGAATGGATTGATATTTTGGAATTAGTGCAAGTGTGTAACTATGGAAACAACAATTTTCCTGCATGATGCACACACTACACGTAGGCCGTAGCCATTAGGTTTTACTATTTGCCTACTACTCTTTGCTAGGATGCACATTTCACACACCAGAAAATGTGTGGGTTCACATTCTCTATTTCTATTGGAAAATATCATGGCATGCCTAGAAAAAGCGGAGAACAAAAGTTGCAAGCAGAGCTTTTATGGGAGAGTACCTGGCATTTAATTGGTATATTGATGGGTTTCACCTAGATATCTTGTACTTGGTATCCCTATACTTCATAGAATTTTAGGAAAATTACACTCATTGGTGTGTCCAAATTGTAACTGGATTGAAGGACAGTGTACATTGGACCTTCTTGAACTTGCATACATGCGTTTTTGGGAATGGGTTAATCTTTTGGAATTAGTGTAACTATGGAAACAATAACATTTTCCTGCACAATTCACACACTACACGTAGTCATTAGGTTTTACTATTTCCCTACTACTCTTTGCTAGGATGCACATTATCACACAGCAGAAAAATGTGTAGGTTCATATTCTCTATTTCTATTGGAACCAAAATGATCAATATACTTACAAGGTTCAGTATAAAATTTGGTTGTTTCGTCTGCTCCTGTTCAAGTTCTAGTGTCTCTTACGAGTACTTTTCTGTTTGCCAATGAGTAATGACATTGATTCACCTGATCATGCATCTATGAAACTGCCATACGCACCTGATATCGAAGTTTTTCAGGCCACGGTGCAGCGAAAGCTCTTTTGAAGCCTTGTTTTATATCAGCAGCAGTAGATTGTAAGCCTATAGACAGCAGCAGTACCATTTATGAATCAAGAATCCAAAAGGCATGCACACACCTAAATCACAATTTGATTTCCAAAATTCCATCTTTTTGCTTTCCTCATCAAAATAAGTAGTAGAATAAGAAAGTGGAGTTTTGTAGAAACCATATTTTTGGCCAATAGTGAAGTAAATATCTTCAACGGGCTTAGCCAATTGCAAAAGCGTGCCTCCAGCGTCTAACAACAATCCATCGTGAACCCTACCTGCAGACAATCAAAGAGATCATTTGGGAAAATCGACTGAAAAAGGAGAATTAACTTGAAATTGAAATTTGTTTATGGCTTTTACTTACTGCCTCGTAGAGCTGGTGTGGATAGAGGAGAAATGGAGGAAGAGCATCGTCTAGTATGGATGGATTTGGTGAAGTGGAGATGACGATTAAAGGGTTTGAATGCTCTGAACAAGGCGGAAGCCTCCATGAAATCAAATTCAACACCACTTTTGCAGCAGACCAAGTTGTGTGAGTGATGGACAAAACAATTATGCCAAAAATAATCAAGAACTAAATACAGTAATATTGTGCCTCCAAAAAGCTCAAACCATAGGGAAAACACAACTAAGACGGCCGGGCAACTCCAATGACGACCAATGGTCGCCCACTATGGGAGCGGTCGTGGGTCGGTCGCAGTCCATTTTTTTTATTTTTTTATAGTTATTTTTGTTAGAATATTGAAATGTAATGTGATTTGGAGTTAAAAATGGTGTTTTTATTGAAATGGAAATTACAATACAACAACGACGGTCGAAAATCGAAAGGTACAAACAGACACACAAAATCTACAACGAACACAGACACATACACAAACAAACACCATTTGAACCACAACTTCACATGTTGAACTATGCTTTCAACATCTCAAACAGGTGTCGAGTCTCAAGCGTCATGGTGTTCGGATCTTGTTGGCACAGGGTAGCGAACAACTACAACCTATGACTCTTAGCCGATTCCAGATTACCTTGAGCGACTATTCTTGCCTCCTCTGCCCTTTGTGCGGACCTCTCTCAACCATTCGAATCTTTGTCTCTCGAACTTTATTCTCTCCTTCTCAAGCTGTCTCTGTTCAGCATAATCATCTCTAAAGTGAGCAAATTGCCGGTTTGAGAGAGTTGGTCGACCGCCCACTACGTTGTGCCTCTATCACGGCCCATTGGACGTTTTGAACCAGTATCACTTTCCTCACTCAAGCGTAGACGCTTGTTTCCGCTACCCCCACTTGCTTCCATGTCTTCAGCACCGCCTTCAACATTGGCTTCATCATGAATTTCGAAGGTAGGTACTTGCTTGTCCTTAGGACCCTCGTAATTCATTTTGGTTTGCCGCTCCTGATATTCCTTCATGGGGCCCTAACAATGCATCAACTCGAACTCCTCTCCCCTTGGATGCATTCCCCTATATAATGAATGTGCATATATACTTCATGACGTCGTCTTCGTTGTGACCACTTCGCATCCCAAGCTGATGAGAAGCCTCGTCATAAGCGGTCACCCACATGTTCACACAAGGCTTGATCTGATTCCATCTACCCCGGAGAGAACTTCCAGTTCGAACTCGCAGATTCTGCATGTTGTCCCTCCTTGACTCGTTCCACTTGTCTAGCACGTGCTTGGAGAACATAGTAGTGTACTTGATGTTTGTCCCTTTGATGGGATCCTCACTCACTGCCATGAACATTGAGATGAGTGCAAGATCTTCCCCGTGCAAGAATTTCTTCAACCCTTCATCGTCAGCTTTGGTGGCGGCGTCGGGGTCTTCGGGAGCGACGGATGTGACCTTCTTTGCACCTTTTTTTCCTTTGGCTTTGGCCTTCCTCTTCCCCTTGGGCTGTGGTGGTGGTGGTGGTGGTTGAGTCTCTGGGACAGTTTCCGGGTACTCGTAATTAGGAGGGCGGTATGCACCGGGGGAGAGATATGGATCGTACGGTGTGTTTGGGTTGGAGTTTGGGTTAGTGGACGATTGTTGTTGGGTACTACCACCGAGGGATTGAATGTATTGCTGGAATTGATCGGGATCATTCTCCATCAACCACTTAGCAAGACTCTCATTCGGATCCATTGTGGTTGGTGTCGGGAAATGAGAGTAGGAGGAGTTTTTAAAGTGATTTGAGTTTAAAAGAGAGAAAGAAGGATGAAATTTGAGGTGTGAAGAAACATATGTTCACTGGTCTCTATTTATTGATCTCTAAAAAATATGTTCGTTGATATATTTCTTATTATTTTCAAAATTTGAATTTAAAAAAAAAACAAAAGAAAATACAATAAAACTTGTCCCGTCCAATAAGGACCGGACAAGTGTCACCAGCCTGATGGCTGGTGACATAGACGTTTGGGGCTGGCCCACTATGGAGCCCAGTCCCAAACGACTCTTCTTAATCATGCGACTTGAGCGATTCTTGAGGAGCGCTCCGCGACTCCTTCCCTACGAAATGAGTCATACATGGAAACACTTTTTTTCTAATGAAATGGAAGCTATCACCTGTGTTATTAAAGCCGGACCCAACTATCGACTCAGTCTACCTATTAGTAATAGTTTTCAAACAAAATAAATTGATACCTTAAAAAATAAATTTATACATTTTTCACCTCCCAAAAATAATCATATGAAAAACATGTACTTGCACGATTCATGATAAAACAATGATTCGAAATTTTATCTATACTCATCCAATACCCATGTTATCCCAATTAAAAAAAAAGTTGGAATTTGAAAAGGTAGGAATGGAATAATTTAGTTTATTAGTAGTACCTAGGTCATATAATCTGAAATTCAATAGCGAGTGTGTAGAATTCGTTTATTTAAAAAAATGTAGTAGAGTAAGAGAATTATAATGGGGAGCTAGCATTCCAGTACAAACTAAGCATAAAAAACTACCTCAGCCCTTACATTTTTTTCAGAATATCTGTTGCCATACAAAACCTATTTGATAATAAAAAATGTAGTTGTTTCATAGCCTGAAAAGACTACAAACTGTGTGGCCCACTGACATGAAACCACAATCAATTATAATAATGTGGCCCATTATTGCATAGACCCATTATGTCCTACATCTTCTTCATCGTCTCCCTTTCTCTCTCGACATTACTCCGGCTCCACCCATCACCACCACCGCTCCGACCAACACCACCCGATCCGCCCATACCCACCACCCAACTGGAACTCCAAACCACCGGATCTCACCTTTTCTCAACTCTATCACCGGATCTCATATCCCATCACCACCGGAACCCTAAACCACCGGTTCCACCCATCACCACCACCCAACCGGAACGTTAATCCACCGGATCTCATCTCACCTTTTTCAGATTCCGATTCCGATTCAGATATGCTAACATTTCGATTCCGAGTTCAGATTCTGATTCCGGTTTTCTGATTTTCAATATATCTCCGGTGATATCTTCTTCTTATTTTGTTTCAGTCTACCTCCGATGACAGATTCCGACTTTCTCTTTGTTTTCCAGTGAGATCTTCTTATGTCTGTTTTCCGGATTTCATCTCACCTTTTCCGGTTCTGATTTTTTGCTTTACAAATTGATCAGGCGGAGAAGCATCATGTGCCTCTGATGCCTCCAATGTCCGCTCAACTCTTGCAATTACATGAAAAAGTTCAGATCTCTTCACCGCCATCAGCTCATCTTCTCCGATTAATAATCCACCAACTATAACATCTCACATGTAGCCATGTAGCCCACCGAGTAGCCCATAGCCCATTAGGGCGGCCAATGTATTTATATTGTGAAGTTTGATTAGTTTTAGCTAGTAAACATTTTATTTATATTGTGAAGTTTTTAATGTATCATAAAAATTTTGAATTATACAATTACTAATAAATTCTGGACCATAATTTAACCATTGTCATAATTTAAAAATGGAAATGGTTATCTATTTTTTCTATGTGGTCGACTCCTTTAGCAACTCAGCTCCTTATGTTCTCCATATCGTAGTATAATATAATTCACGAACATATGAATAGTTGAATACACACATAAATATGATTAGGCTCGGGCCGGACCAATTGCCCTAAAACATTTGTACTATAGACCCAACGAAACGGCCATTGATAGTGCCGAGACGGCCCCACATATCTGGAAAGTCAAACTCTGGTCCGATCGACACATGTTAGGTACGGTTAAGGTCCAAATGGACTAGTACATGTTAGGGACGACAAAGGCCACTTAAATTAATGAAGATGTTGTATTTGTAGTGTTCGTTGTGTACTAGTTACTAAATTGATAGAGCGTTGGCGAGATGATTTCTATATAATTTATCTGTTGATTTGTTATGGCCCACTCGACGATCGTCATTTTTCGTTGTTTACAGAAATTCATCTGGCGTGCTCGCGTTGAGTTTTAATTCTGCAGCGTGGTGATGTTTATCTAGCGTAGGTATGATGTGACAAAGAAATGTGCGATATAGCATGCTTTTAGACTCTCGTTTTTTGCCTTAGATGCAATATTTGTATCGTTTTATGGTCAATTACCAACTTTGCGTGTTTTCAGTAGGTCATGATCGCGTTTTTGAGGATTTGCACGATTTTAGGCATCAAAATGGCATAATTGTGCCAAATCGGGACAAGGAAGCGAATACGCCGGATTGACCGTTGCACGGAGTTCGAGGAGTCAAAACATGCCATGCGACCACCCGATGCAAAGATAATTGAAGATGCAACAACTTTGTAGAAGACCACTTTTCGAGGAAACGAAGTTACGAAGTCCGAAATTGAAGAACGAAGAAAAGCAGTTGAAGATCAAGATGCGGTCCACAGAGACCATGAAGGGTCCACTATGGTCCACAGTGGAGGTTTTGTTTTTGCTGGGCTGTTTCTCCTGGCCTATCAGGCTAGAGCCCGCCTTCCTAAACCTTCATTATTGAAGAATGGCAGTTTGAGCTTGAGATTTCACCTATAAATAAGATCTCAGGGGTCTCATAATTCTACACCGCTCACAAAGCAGCTCTCCTGAAAGAGAACCAGTCCTCGGGGAAGTGAAACCCCAAAACCGCTGGCTGTCAGGCACCCAGAAGGAGGAAACCTTAGAAGCAGCAGCACGAAGACATCAGAGACTAAGCTTCTTCTTCCTTTCTTCTTAGTTTTTCGATTTCTATTCTTAGATTACTATGAGTAGATAACTTTCTTTTGTAAAGGTGAACCGCCGTAACTGTGCTTTTGCTACTTCTTTACATACCGTGATATGTTAATGGAATAGTTATTAGACGTAAATCGTGGTTATACAACTCTATACATCCTTCGTGGTGTGATGTTCTGCTGAGTGACACAATAGTTTCATTGAACTGAGTAGGGGTACTCATGCCGACTGCGTCTTGAGCACCATAGTATTATGCCTGCTGTCGTTAGAAGTAATCACGTAGGATTTTAACTAGGAAGTTGGGAGTAGCATAGCAGAGGGAGGTTGGAGAACATTTACGCCTGTTCATTATTGATTTACAACAAAGCAATTTAGGGTTTACTGCAATTCAATTATTCTGCCTGAGATCAAACTGTTTACTTTTCTGCATTCAATCACAAACGTTATTTGCTTGTTCCTTGCAAAGTGTCCGTGGAGAACGACATCCTGAGTCAACTTTCCGCTATAAACTGTGGATTTGAGGACTTTCGACTTATAAATTTAATCTTGATTGTATTTAGGGATTACAGGTTCTACAACG
This sequence comes from Plantago major, assembly GCA_026545765.1. NCBI lineage: Eukaryota > Viridiplantae > Streptophyta > Magnoliopsida > Lamiales > Plantaginaceae > Plantago > Plantago major. The sequence continues at coordinate 26,939,257 of CM048839.1, read as the reverse complement.
GAAAACGAAATCTCTGAGTGCACATCAAGGTACAACTACTGGCATGATCGCGTTAGTACATTGATGATGTGGCAGCGAGTTTATTTTTATAAAAATTGTATGTTGAGTTGCAATTGCAATTTAGATGATGGTTTGGATAACTGCCAAGTGGCGTAGGTACAATTGTGGAAGCTATGTGCGTGATGCTACATTGATGATGTGGCAGCGCGGTGTTTTTTTATATAATGTTTCTGTTAAATTTTAGTTTTCGACACTTCTGAATTACGGCCTACTCGTAAATCAATTTTTTTTAAATTAATGAAAATGATGTATTTGCATTGTTCGTTGTGTACTAGTTACTAGATTGATAGTGTTAACGATATGGTTTCTATATAATTTATATGTTTACTTGTTACGACCCACTCGACAACAGGTGTAGGTCCACCTGTTGATCTGGTGTGATCGTGTTAGTACATTAATGATGTGGCAGAGACTTGATTTTTATAAAAAATTGTATGTTGAGTTTTAGTTTTAGTCAATTTCTTGAATTACGACCCACTCGGGGAATTGAATTTTTTAAATTTAATGAAGATGTTGTATCTGCAGTGTTCGTTGTGTACTAGTTACTAAATTGATAGAGCGTTAGTTGCAGCGTGAAGTGCACATGGGGTACGCGAAGAAACAGATCTGGTATGGAGGAGCGTTAGTTGCAGTGTGAAGTGCACACGGCACGAAGAAAAGATCCGAGTCGCTTTTGACTCAACGACCGCTGTGTCATTCACTCCACGAGCGATACATAGCTCCGATCGAAGCTGTAAAATAGTTCTGACCGGAGCTTCTTTTTTTGAAGAAGATGAAGGAGGGAGGAAGAAGAAGAAGGAGGAGGTTTGATTCTTTTTTTTTTGAAATACTGCCCTCTAATGGGTCGTGGATACTATTCTGTTGTCAAAATTATTTATTTTTTATTATATATTTAACATATTACATGAGCGGACATGAGTGTTTAGTCGTTGAAATTAATGAAATTACATTTACAAATATTTATTTTGCACTTTAAGAGCGAAGAAAATACTGAAATTTAAAATGGTCGAAATATAGTCAAGAGTGGTCTCTATTTGTAGAATACAAAAAGACAAATGTTGGTATAATTTTTACGTTTTATTAATTTATAATTAATTAATCATGAATGAAATAAGATAAAAACAATTAAAGAAAAGAGTATAAAATTGGGTTTAATGCATTGAATTTGTCAGGGTAAAAAAATTCCCAACTTGATCCCTCACACCATCATCAAACGTATAAAGAGATGAAGAGGCGCATTTAATGGGGGCGCATGCAGTCAAAGGCTAGATGATAGCTTGACACCTAAACATTAGGCTACATACAATGTTTTATTGAAAGTCTGGGTTTATTACATGAATAATGTATGGTTTTAACATACCAAAATTAATGTTGGGCCTTGACAAAAAAAAGACCCATAAATGGTACTGAAATACAATAAACCCAATTATAATTCGATTAGTATTATTGTTATTAAAAATATAGTATATAATTATGAATACTTATTGATAATTTTATAATAATCTTTCAACAATATTATTAACCATATACTTCTATTTAACCCAAGTAACCGGACAAGCTCTTCCGTCTTCCCCTCTTTCTCTGACACACGAGTCATCACCAAATATCAACCGTGCCATATATTATTTTTTGTCGTCCTCACCATCTATCATGTCATAGCCAAATTGAAGATATTCATAAGTATGTTTCGCAACTAAACCCGATCAAACCACTTCCAACCTTAATCCAGTTTGTTCCATTTGGATCCTTGCAAAGCGTAGATCGATGCACTATAAGGGTGGATTGATAAAGCTCTTATGTTTCCTTCCCCAATTGCTTAATTAGATCTTGGTAAGCTTTCGACCTTACGTTCTCCTTATTCGCTTACCGAAACTTTACCACATTTTATGTAACGTGTTCCTCCCGTTGCAACGAATCCACATAAACTTGTTTCACAAAAATCAGATTTAAAATGAAGCCGTGCGTGAGGCTGAATTAAAATTAGTTATTATATATATATCAATCTATATATCAGTCTGTAAGAAAGACGCATTGGGAAAAAAAAAACACAAATATGGCAAACTCTTATGCGGAATTGATGATGGTGTGTATAGCCGGATTTCGCTGTGCGTGAGGCTAATTTGTTTCTTTCATGTACATAAAAGCTAACAACTTTTTAAAAATTTAAAATACTAAATTATTAACAATTTATGAACATAATCATCTAATTGTATTGAAATCATCATTATGTGATACATATCGGAGAGGGATGTGTATATATCTTTATAAGGAAAATTTACACACAACAACCTTTTTAGATGCTCCGTAAACGATTGGGTCCCTATCGTTTCAGAATTTACGTTAAGGTCCATTGTCGGGTAAAATGTTGACTTTCTGTGCAATGTCCAATTTACCCCTCGAATAAAACATTTCTTGTAAATTGAATTATTGAATTAAGGAGAATAATGATTTTCTTTTAAATGGTATATTGTTATAATCATTTCTTTTATCCGTTTAACCCCGTTACTTTCACCATTACTTCCATTTCTTCCTCCCGTCAAAACCCACCTCCTCCATTTTCTTCTTCAATGCCTCCATGTCTGCAACAAAAAAAAGCTCCATAATCTCGCCATTTTGACGTCCGAAACTGGTAGAGCTGATGGGAAGAAGGCTTCTTGTTGATTCGGAATAGGATTAGGGAGACGATTGAGAGTGTTCTAGGGTTTATCAGAGCAGGTATGATACTCCTACTCAAGTTCAATTATGCTCTAATTCTTACTAAACATTGCACGAAATTGAAGAATTTTCATGAATTAAGATTCGAATTGAAATTTTGGGGATTTTTAACGTCAGGAACCCTAGTTTATTTGATTTCTGTAATTTTTGAATTTTGGTTGAAATTGGTTGCAGGAATGGGGTCATATGACAATTACATGGTGCGGTTGCATACCTTTGGCAGGGAGGAGACTCTTGTGAACATAAATCCAAAAAGGTACACTCATGCTAACTTGCTTGATGATGTGTGGAAAAGATTTGTTGATTATGATGATGGAGATACCAATGTGGGGCTGTCTTTAAGTGCTGAAGTAGAAGGTCAGGTTAGGAGGATGAATATTACTTGTGATTCTGATGTTATTGAAATGTTTGAAAGAAATAAGGAGTATCAATCTGTAGAAGTGTATGTGGATATGTCATATGCAGCTCCTTTGGCTATAGATACTTCTCAAACAAAAAAATCTGTCTTGAATGCATCTAGTATGGATAGGGATGAGACTTATGTGCCCAAGTGTAATGTTGACATTCCTAGCCAAAGGACTAGATTTTATAGGAGAAGATGGTGTAAATCTAGACAGAACCCCACTCCTACTAAAAGGACTTATTTCTACCCTGAAACAATAGTGATTGATAGCTCAGATGATGAAGAGTTTCCTACTAATGCTAATGTTAACCAGACCTCCCATGTTAATGTTGATTCTCCTAATGTTAAGTCACCTGTTAATGAGCACTCCCCTGTTATTGAGCACCTCCCTGAATCACAATATGAAATCCCACTTGAAACACCATCACAAATGCCATTTGAAACACAAACACAATCCCAGCCATTTGAAACACAAACCCAAGATGAACCACTAGCCCAAGATAAACCACAAGACCAAGATGAACATCTAGCCCAAGATGAACCACCACCAGAGACAAAAACAACTGATGATCACCCTTCTCTTGAACCAAGTGACTTGGACATGGATGATTTATCTTTCATGGACTTGTTGTTTGGTGATAACACTTCCAATTCCATTCCCACTGAGACACCTACAACACATACACCACCTACACCACCCACTGAGACACATACACCACCCACTGAGACACATACACCACCTACACAAGATTCACAACCCACTGAGACACATACACCACCCACTGAGACACATACACCACCTACTGACATGGACATGGACTGTGAAGATGATGAGCCACCAAACACCTACTTGTATGAGAGTGAGGATGAAAAGATAGGGTTTGTTAGGTGTGTTGGGAGTGATGGTGAGACTGATGATGAGCCAGTTGATGAGGCAGTTGATGGTGGTGATACAGGGGTACATAATAATGAGCATGAGGTGCAGGGAGAGGATGGAGCTGAAAATGTGGTTAATAAAGGTGGTAGACCAAGGGGTACTGGTACTGGTACAGGAAACACTAGTGTTTTGGATGAAGAAGATAGTGAACATGAAGATGAGGTTCACATAGAAGTGGAGGAAGGTGTAGAAGATGAGTTTGAAGCTGTTGATGAATGGGATAGGGAGTTTGCTGTGGGGCAGGTGTTTTCAAGTAAAGAACAATTGAGGGAGAGAGTGAAGGAATACATCATCAGGGTGGGATTCATTGCTGAAAGGATAAAAAAATGATGAATACCGGTTCACAATTTGTTGTAAGGGCAAAGGATTCAAGTGGAGGTTGCATGCTTCAAGGGTTGAAGGGAAGTGTATGATGATAAAGGCATACCAGGGGAAACATCAATGCATCAGGAAATCAGATCCTAGGGAAGTGGATGCCAATTGGTTATCTAAGAAGATAGTAGATGAATTGAAAAAAAATCCCAACATCAAGATAAAACCATTGACAACTTGGATCAAGGATAAGCACAAGATTGATGTTGAGTACATGAAGGTGTGGAGAGCAAGACAAAAGGCACAAGAAATCATTGGTGGAAACCCAGCTGAGGCATTCCAGTTGATGCCCAAGTACTGTGACATGATAAGAAGATGCAATCCTGGATCTTTTCTTGAGTTGAAGTTTGATCCATCTCCTACTTTGCTGCAACCTACATTTCACAGTTTCTTCCTAGGACTGGAGGCACTGAGAGTTGGCTTTGTGGCAGGGTGTAGCCCATTTTTATTTTTTGATGGCTGCCACTTGAAAGGGAGGTATGGTGGTGGACTTCTGAGCTGTGTTGGGATGGATGCAGAGGGAGGTATATTCCCAGTTGCTATAGCAGTTGTAGACATTGAAGACAAGGCAAGCTGGGGGTTTTTTATACAATGCCTTGAGCATATGTTTGGTGGATTTTCCCCTGAGAAGAAATGGCATTTCATGGCTGACAGACAAAAGGTAAAGTCATGTTATGTTCTTGAAATTGATTTTACTATTAAAACTACTTGTTTGGTAATTGACATTTATGCATTTCTGTCATTGTGTAGGGGCTTGTGGAAGTCATCAAGGAACAAGCACCTCATGTTATCAATAGAAAATGTGCTAAACATATCTATGATAACTTCAAGTTGAAGTTCCCATCATCTGAGTTGAGAAGGTATTTTTGGCAAGCATCTACAGCATATACTCTTTATGGATACAATAAAGGCATGAATATGATTAAAGATGCAAATGTTGCTGCTTATGATTGGTTGAAAGCTGTAGATGTTAGTTTTTGGGCTAGGCATGCATTTGACCCATCCCCAAAGGTGGATCATGTCACTAATAACTTGTCAGAGTCTTTTAATAGCTGGATTGATCCCATAAGAGCACATTCTATTCTTAGTTTCATGGAAAGTCTTAGGTGTCAAATCATGAATAGAATGATACAAAGGAGAAAAAAGGGGTTGGCTTCAACTGCTATTGTAATGCCTAGGGTACTTAAGAAGTTGAACACTAGTAAGGATGAGTCAAGGAGATGCGCACTTGTTAGTGAATGCAATACAAAGTATGAGGTGCAGGATTACAATTACAGATTCATTGTTGACTTGAATGAGTGGAGCTGTGATTGCAAAAGGTGGGATATATCAGGAATCCCATGTAGGCATGCATGGGTTGCTATAACTCATAATAGGGAGGATGGTGAGGCATATATTTCTGAAAACCATACCAAAGCAGCCTACTTGAGAGCATATGATGTCATGATCCAGCCTATCCCCCAACATCAATTCTGGCCAGCTGATTTGGAGTCCAGAGATATGGTTTGTCAACCACCAGTAGTTAAAAGGCAAAGGGGCAGACCTAAGATGATAAGACACAAACAACCATTTGAAGGTAAATCTAAAGCAGCACAAGGCATGAGGAAGGCTCAAGTTACATGTAGGAAATGTGGAGGAAAAGGTCACAACTCAAGGAGCTGCACCAACAAGGTTAGTAACACAAAACCTTGTTCTTTCATTTTATAGTGTTTTAATTACATCATATTCTTACATTTTCTTGTTCTTTCATGTTTATTGTTTTGGTGCAGAGCAACACAAATGAGGGAGATGGTGGTGGCAACACTGAATTTGAAGGAAATGGCACAACTGGTGAAGGAAATGGCACAACTGGTGAAGGAACAAGCAATCAAAGAGGCAAAAGAAAGAGAGGAACTGGTACAAAGCAGCCTGCACAAGCTCCTAAGGAACCAGCTCCTAAGAAGACAACTCCTAAGAAGACTGCCACTAAGAAGAATCTGTTCCTAAGAAGTAATTTCTATTTGTCTAGTTCTTGCCTTATAAACAATGGCATTTTGTCTAGTTTTTGCTTTGGTGCCATTTTGATAGCTTTGGCACATCTTGCAGAGTACTTATGGTGTATATTTTGTCACTCTTTGGTGTGTGGTTTTGATACTCTTTGGTGCTAATAGAGAAAACATCATTTCATTTAATTCATTTGCATTACATTACACATTCATGTTCTTGATATGTTCATAGCTTGCAAGTAACAAGATAAAATACTAGCTTCTAGCCTCCCAATGCTCCTTTCAATCTGCTCTCCAATTCTTGCAATGCCTCTTTCAATCTGGTCTTCAATTCTTCTTATGCTTATGTCCACTTGATCTTCAAGCCTTCTCATACTTCTTTCCACTTGATCTTGGTCTACTCTATTGCTTGTTGGTTGAGAAGTGTTCGAAGATTCATCATCATACCCCAATGGAGTGCACCAGTGTGAAAATCCATGGACAGGGCAACAATGAAACAATTGCCCGGGATTTTTTGCAGTTGTGGAGAGGCGTATCACCGTATTTTGCTGACAATTCTTCTTGCAAACTTCATTTTGAAACCTCAGACGACGAACACTTGACGATGATGATGAGGAAGCCATGAATTTTTTCTGCTCTATCAAGTAACAAAAATTTCTACACAAAAACACACAAAAAAATGGTCCAAAAAGGCTAAATATATAGCCTCAAAACACAAACTAACGGCTAGTACAAAATAATTACAATGAGGTCCATCAACAGTAAACATTATTACAGACAAGTTAGGTATGTATGAAATCTTATTACAGTGAAGGACAGAATATTCAGATCACGTGACAATCAGTTGATTAAGAAAAGGAAAAAGAAAAGGAAGAAATTAAAGAAAAGGGAAAATCAAATTCAGTAATTAAAGAAAAGGGAAAAGAAAATGAATATTTCACTCTCTCTCTCACCAAGTTTGACTTTTGTCCTTCATTGTAAATATTTGTTTGTTTCAGTTCAAAGTTTGTCCTTCATCGTAAATTCTGAAATGATAGGGACCTAATCGTTTATACGGTATCTAAAAAGGTTGTCAGATGTAAATCCCCCATCTTTATAAATATGGGTGGGGCTTATATAGCACCGCCCTGGCTGGCTGCAAAGAGTGTACCATTAGACTATTAATATTATTAGACTATTACTATTGGTTGGGATTTTTGAAGGGGATTTTAATACTCCTTAACATAACATGTTCTGTCTATTTTACACAAATTAAGATAACTCTCTCTTTATCAATAGTATTTGTAAATGATTGAAAACAAAAAATTTAGTATCTACAAGTAAATCTACCAACGGAAAATGAGAGATGTGTTTAGTTTTTGTAGTGTTCTAGACAAAATAACTGAAAAACAATAAAATCAATGAGTTTGATGTCTAAGAAATGGTAAAAATGTGGAATAACATAGTATAATCTTCTAAAACATCTTATATTTATCAAATTGAAAATAACCCAAAATATCTCATATTAAAAATTGGAGGAGTTTTTTTTTATTTGAATATACTCTATGAAAGTCTTGTCAATTTTATACTATTGTGATTGGACAACAAGTTAATACACATCAAAATTTAATGAATGATGTACTTCTTGGAGGGATTACAACTCTGTTTATCATTAGTTTTTCAGCTCCAGGAGCTTCTTTGACCATTAACTAATAAAAAGCTAGTTACGTGAACACGCAGCTTCTTAAATCAGCTAGCTTTTAGCTAGCTGGTTGAGAAACTATACCAAGTTAGCATTTTAAAACACTATAACTCATTCTTATCTTTTACTTCCACAAATGTCCCTGACCTAAAAATAAATAAAATAAAATAAAATCAATCGTTATTATATTTGTATCTTTTTAATTCATCCACCTCTTTTTTGAAATGCACACATATATACTATACATCCATTACCGATTTTTTTCTTATTAAGTTAGAATGCTCATGAATATTTCTTTCAACTTCTGATAACTTTCAATGGCGTTATTAAAGTGATGGTGAAAAGTACATTGAGTATATATTTGAATAAAATGTTATCTACTATAAATTAAAAAACTATAGACTAATAATACGACAAGAAAATTTAAAATAAAATAAAATAAGAGTTATGTGTCATTTTACAAAATATCAACTAGCTTATCAGCTAATTTGCCAAACACATACTACAACTGGTAGCTTATAAAAAACCACAGTTAAAAGTTATTTTTGGGAATTTTGTATAGTTGAAATCCAAAAATAAAAAATTGAATTAAATTGAAATTGCTCTATACATTATATATGTAGGTGCAAGGGAGTCAATATAGGGTTTTTCTTCCCTACAACATGCTACACTACCTCCTGGTGATTTAATGTGTTGCATAGTACAATATTTAATGCATATAGTACAGTTATGGTAACAGGCTGTTTTGCAATCGATTAAAATCATGAAAATCAGGTTACAATAGATGTTTTTAGGTGTTCTTAACCAGGTTTTGGTGATTTTGATTAGGTGTCAAACAACCACTAAATTACCGGGAGGTAGTGCAGCATGTGGTAGTGCACCGGAATGATCTCAATGATTTTTTAATTTGATTTTACATAGGATTCCATTTGAAGAAGAATATTAGGCCATCCACAGTAAATGGGGAGGTGGAAGCAAATTGGAAAACAGTGAAGGTCAAATTTGAAAGTAGCTTTTTTACATATTACTACAATTTTGGGGGCTTTTTTTCATCAGGCCAATTGGGAAATTTTGGCTTTCCATTGGTCAATATTTTGGTGAATGGTAACAACATATGTACTGGTTGGTAAGTCAAAGTGGGGCAGTATGATAGACACAAAACTTCTACAACTTTTAATTTCTCACCCTGCACGTGACTATTTTGGGCCAAAAGTGCAATTACAATAAATTAAAATACGATAATTTGACATTAATAACCTTTCCCAAACAAATAATTTACATTCTACAGTTCATTTGTCCCAAAATCGTAGACTTCATAGTCCATACAGCAAACCCAGAAATTCCCACATCGGATAGCGATTACCTCGATTTTCATGGTTAATTTACTTAATTAAGAAATAACGTCTCATTATATAAGTTAAAACACTTTCTATTTATGATTTAATATATATATTAATACTGCAATTTGAAGATTGTTGACCATTAAAAGTCAAATTGTAACATGTTTAATAGGGCAAATAAAGTAATTAATTAATGGACTTCCATACTTTTAAGTGACTCTTTAAAGTATTCTACTAGATGGAGTACGGTCAATTGTTCTTAAACATTAATTTCAGAGATTGCAGATAGAATTGTTCTCAAATTGCTATCAAATGCTTAATAGAATTTCTGAGATTGCAGCATAATAGATGGAGCACGGTCAATTGTTCTCAAATTCTTTTAAGCTGTGGCCTGTGTAATTTCAAATTCAAGTTTTGAAAAGCAACAAACGCAAAGCAAATGTGAAAATGAACAAACTCAAACGTTCAACTCCATGCCACGGGTGCAGGACATTATTGTTGGGCATAATATGTCCCGGACACTACTATTAAAAATCAGACATGGGCACGAGCATAGTTGTTGGACATTGTTTTTCATCAATTGTCGGAATTGGGCATTATTTTTCGTCAAGTGCCGGGCATTGTAGTGTGTCATACATTGCTTTAGGGCATTGTTGTTGGACATTGTTTTTCATCAAGTGTCGGGCAATGTTGTCGGGCACTGATACAGTATGGCCTCCGACACCGAGTTTTCAAAACTGAGATTCACCAAGAGATTTTAGCTTTCTATCACTGCAATTGAAAATTACCACCCTTGTCAAGAAATTATTTTTTTGGAACAAAATAAACTTTTGAGAACACAAATGTCCTGTTTACCACTAGCTTTTCAGCTTCATTAGCTTTTTTTTACCATTGACTAGTAAAAAGCTTGTTACGTGAACGCGCAGCTTTTTAAATCAGCTAGCTGGTTGAAGAAGCTACACAGGTTAGCTTTTTTTTTAAAAAAAAAGCTACTTGTTATCTTTTTATTCCGAAAATATTCCTAACCTAAATTAAATAAAGTAAAACCAATCGTTAGTATTATTCACGTGTTCTATCTTTTACTGCGGTGCCGTTATGTGTTCCATCGCCTCTCCTTGCCAGCGCTCCAGGTAATCTGCTCCTGCTAGTGCCACCAACCGTGAAAATTCAAGAGAAACACCTACTGAGATGAATGTAATCCGTGACAACATTGCAGATTTGATATGGGAAAGTGATGATTTAGCTAGTTACTTTTCTCAATAGACGACTTATATTTTATATTTGTTGGAACCTTTGTTATACATTTTGTGTACTTATTTGCAACTTGCATAAGTTACTAATTTTTTTTCCATATTAAGTTAGAATGCTCAACGAATATTTATTTTCAACTTCTGATAATTTTCAATGATGTTATTAAAGTGGCGGTTGTTGATACGGACATGTGTCCAATCCGTTAAGGGCGCCATAGAGTGTGTCCTAAAGCGCATCAAGGCTGAGATAGCCTATTCATTGCTAGTCCGACCTTCGAATGGTCCGACGTAAAGGAAACCATCTCAGGTCAACTAGTATTTACAAGTCAGCACGCCATTTCAGCTAGGTCCGACCAAGCTAAATGGATGACTTATGAACCTGACAAAAGGTCACATGGACCTTCCAAGTACCACGAACTGTCAGTCCTAAGATGCTAAACGGACCGGACGAGAGAATCTCGGACGCCACCATCACTGTAAGACCAAACGTATATAACAGAACCAATGAGGTACTCCCGTGGAACTCTAGGTCCGGACACCTTGAGTTGCCTAGGGCCAGATCAACCAAGCATACAGATCTGTCCGAGGAACTTACACGGACCCAACATGCGGAATAGTACTCTCAGAGGGAAAGGCCCAAACTACCCTCTCAGGCCCATTGATTAGTATTGGATTACTGTTCACTAATGGGCCATGGGCCAAAGGTAGCATTGGTGTCCAAATCTGAAGCATACACTTGGCATCATCTTGTGAGCAATCTCATAAGATACGATAACTATAAGTATAGCACAAGGTCCAAGACCTTAAGAAAGGTAAGAATCCCTAAGTCGATTCCTCAGTCATAATCCCTCATAACTATTACATTGAGAGCTTCCAACTCTCTCTCTCTCTCGAGTAAAGTCTCTTACCGGATTGACATAGGCAATCCGGGTAACCCATTCTAACCCCCCCCCACTTAGTTCTTTCAGGTACTCAAGCTCGGACCAGTACTACATCGGGCTTCAAGTCAGAGGCGGGTCTTAGACTAGGTTGCTTGTAATAGTTAAGTTAGTTAGTGTTCGAGGTTTTACCCCTCAACATTTTGGCGCCGTCTGTGGGAAACTTTACAAAAAGTTTTCGTGTTTGAGTTTGAGTTGATGGCAAGAACAAGACGGACAACGCGGACTAGTGCTGCAGGTGTGGGGACTCCACCACCACACCCACGAGGACGTCCGCCCACCCGTGGACGAAGAGCCGCTGTGGCTGGAGGGAAGCTGGAAGGAGATATCCGAGCGATGGGCGCACAGCCAGCCCATCCTCAGATGAAGGGAGAGACGCTCCGCACAGGGGGAGTCCAAAGTGTCCCTGAGAATGCTGTGCCTGTGATCCGTGGAGAAGGGGTCGTACGAGCTTCTCCGGCAGAAGCTCAAGGCCCTGCCGCAGGTCAACAGTTCACTATGCCCGATGGTCGCACTGTCCGCACTAGTGATCTCGGATTAAATGAGACTCAGTTCGATAGATTGCTCACAATCATCCAAGGATGCCTGGGGTCTAACAATGCTCATCCTCAGCAAGCCACTCCGCCAGTGGTTACTCCTCCTCAGGCAGAGCCTGCATTATCAAGAAACAGGCAACGTCCGATCCAACAGAGGTTGGGGAATCAGCCACCTCAAGAGGATTTATAAACCTTCTCGGACAAGGCGCCCGCCTCAAGCTCGGGGTGAAGGAAGCTCGAACGGAAGGAGAGAGTATCAAGAAGGGGGAAATAGGCACCCAGGAGTTCCGCGACAAGCACCTCCGAGAGACAGAGATCAAGTAGCAGAAACTGTTCCAGTGGTCCGGATAGAAGAACTTCTCGCGGATGTAGCTGTTCATCCGAGGACAGGAGAGATCATGACTGCTGACGAAATCTACGCTCAACAGAAGGCTTTGGAGGCCCAGATTTTGAATCTCGGACGCCTGGTAAAAGACCATGAGCAGATAACCACTAGTGCACCAAATCCCTTGTGCGACGACATCATGAGAGAAAAGGAAAGAAGCATAAACTCGGATCAAGTAATCCCGAGCTTGGAATACTATTATGGGGATGCTTGTCCCATTGGTCACCTGACGAGGTACAACGGCAAGATGGATTCCAAGGGGATGAGCGACAATACAAAAGCTCTTACGTTCTCATCCACTCTCTTCGGAATGGCAATGGATTGGTACACCGCTTTACCGAACAAGTCGATAAAGTCATATGTAGACCTTTCTTCAAAGTTCTTGGCACGATTTGGAAAGGCAAAAAGGAGAAAGCGTACCGTAGAGCACCTGGCAGAAGTTATACAGCGGGAGCAAGAGGATCTAAGGACCTTCTTAGATCGCTTTCACGCGGAAGTTCTTCGAGTTGAGCCACACACTATTAAGGAACGGGTCCGTCACCTGTATGCTAATACTTTCAACTTAGAGCTCCGCAGAAAACTATCTAGTCAGGAGATGAGGAGTGAAAAGCATTTAGATGACATCTGTGAAGAAGTGATGTACAGAGAGGAGTACCAAAGGAATGTTCCGGTAAGAGCTGGTTCCAAGAAAGTAAAGGATCCGGTGAAGCAAGAGCAACGCCAGGGGAAGTTTGACTCAAAGAAGGATCACAGAGATAAAGGCTTCCATAGAGAGAGAAGTCCGCCGAGGAGATATGCGGATTATACCCGTCTCAACAGACCAAGATCCGACATCTTAGCGACTATCATCGAGAAAAGGCTGGATGTCCAATGGCCCAAGCCCTCTCACAACAACCGGAAGAATAAGAATGCGAAGGGGTACTGCAAGTTCCACAAGTGCCGTGGTCACGAGACTGATGACTGTATTCAACTGAAAATAGAGGTTGAACACCTGGTGAGAGAAGGCAAGCTAAAGGAGCACATCTATGCGGATGAACCCTCCAGACACGATAGAACGGAGCAAAGGAGGGAGGATAATGCAACTGAACCACCACCCCGCCCGTTATCTTTGCCACCTCCGCCTGCTCACTATCCACCTCACACGGATGGACATCCGTACAGATACAGCGATGACATTGATATGGAGAACCCTCCGTACAGCGGAGTGATCAACACCATTGCAGGAGGACCATCTGGAGGTGATAGTAGGAACGCGAGAGAGTGGACTGCTCAAAATCTTCGGAACAACGATAGAGCGTACGCTGCTCTAGCAGTTCGGGGTACAAATGCTATATCCTTCGATGATAGTGAGATTCCTCTTCCTACGGCAGGAGGAGAGGACGTTGATAATCCAGATGTTCCGTTAGTGGTTTCGTTAACCATCGCGACTTATCGAGTGAACAAAATCTTAGTAGACACTGGGAGTTCCTTGAATATCATTTCCAAAAGAACACTGGACCAGATGGAGCTGGGGAGAATCCGATATGAGAGGGTCCACACCTCTATACTAGGGTTTGGAGGGGGAACTGTTCGACCCCTAGGAAGTGTTATGTTGCACGTCTCACTCGGGACTTTCCCGGCAAGAGTTACTCAGTTGGTCCGGTTTGTAGTGGTGGACCGGACTTTCGACTACAATGCCATCTTTGGGCGTCCGGACCTCAATCAATTCCGGGCTATTTCCTCCACTCTCCATAACAAAATGAAGTTTCCAACTCCCATTGGAGTAGGAGAAGGGGTGGGAAACGTCCGTGAAGCCTGGGAATGTTACATTATGTCCACAAGAAGAGCGTCCGCCCCCGTGCTGACGACTACTTGGACCTCTGGTCCGCCATTTGTTCTTCCGACTAAAAAGGAGAATCCGCAGATTGGAGTGGGAAGCCAAAAGGAGAAGTTTCCTAGGACAGTGCAAATCGAGCCTCATGAAACTCTCAAGGAAATTGAGATTGTTGTTCGAAACCCGGACAAGAAAACAAGAATCGGAACAGAGATGAACGCGGAGGTGGAAATGAAGCTCATTGCTTGTCTTAGTGACAACAGTAATGTGTTTGCCTGCAGCACCGATGACTTGAAGGGAATCGACCCGAGGATCACTGTTCACCGTCTGAACATGGACCCCTCAATCAAGTACATCCGACAAAAAAGGAAAGATTTCGGTCCGGTCAAGGATGCCATCATATCCGCTGAAGTTGAGCGATTCCTAAAAGCAGGGCATATTGAAGAAGTCCGTTACTCTGACTGGGTGTGCAACGTAGTTCTGGTAGAGAAATCACCGGGCAAATGGCGGATGTGCAATGAATTCACTAGGTTGAACAAGCTCTGCCCAAAGGATCCGTACCCTTTGCCACGAATAGATCAGTTGGTTGACTCCACGTCCGGATGTGCGTTGCTGAGTTTCATGGACGCATACCAAGGTTTTCACCAAATTCGGATGGCCAAGGAGGACATCAAGAAAACAACTTTCTTCGCTGTCGGGGGGGTATACTGCTTCAAGGTAATGCCCTTCGGATTGGAAAATGCGGGAGCCACTTACCAACGTCTGGTGAACCAAATGTTCAAGGAAGAGATTGGGAAAACCATGGAATTGTACGTGGATGACATGCTCGTCAAGAGCAAAACTGAAGAGCAACATGTGCATCATTTGAACAAGTGCTTCGCTATTCTTAGGAAGTACGGAATGAAATTGAATCCGGAAAAGTGCACGTTCGGAGTAAAAGGAGGGAAGTTTCTCGGGTACATGGTCACGGGGAGGGGGATAAGTGCAAACCCTGAGAAGATCAAGGCAATCCTAGATTTGCTGCACCCGAAAACCCTCAATGAGGTACAACAACTCATAGGACGTCTCATGTCCTTAAGTCGTTTTATTTCACGTTCTGCAGAGAAAAATCTTCCGTTCTTCAGAATCCTCCGGAAAGGAGAGAGTTTTGAGTGGACTGCGGAATGTTTTGAGGCTTTCGAGAAATTAAAAAAGTACCTCCATTCCCCTCCACTGCTCTCCAAACCTGTCGAAGGAGAACCACTCTACCTCTACCTAGAAATCACGGAAGAGGCAATGAGTTTCGTATCAGTACAGATTCAGGCTAATGATCACCTGCCAATCTACTATCTTAGCAAAGCCCTTGCTGAGGCGGAGACAAGATACGTGAAGATTGAGAAACTTGCATATGCTTTGGTTTACACCGCAAGGTGGCTAAAACCATACTTCAAGTCTAATAAAGTAGTGGTACTAACTGCGGAACCTTTGAAACAGGTCCTGGGGAAGCCCGATCAATCCCGACGACTCTCTAAGTGGGCGATCGAGCTGAGCGAATACGACATTTGCTATCAGGCTCCGTCAACCAAGAAAGCTCAAGTCCTCGTCGATTTCTTAGCTGAATATCCTGAGGCGGATTCAGAGAAAGTCCCTGACAAACAGACATTTGAATGCTTAATCACAAGCAGATTATCCGGAAGCCAGTTCCGCTGAAGTTCAACCAAGCAAACCTCGAGGATGCTCAATTCATCAATCAGTCTCTACCTGCATCTTATGAGAAAACTCGGGTCAACCAAATGTTCCTTCTTGACGATATCGCAAGCGGATCCGGTATTAACAACTCCGGACCGGAAATCAAAGAAAAAGAGGAACAAAGGTTGGGACCTCGGGAGCTTGCAGAAGATCTCCAAGCCGAAAAACATCCTTCCGATGTCTGGACATTGGAAGTGGATGGTTTCTCCACTGGAAGAGTAGGAGAGATTGGAATCTTTCTTGAGAGCCCTAGTGGCGCGGAACTCGACTACGCTATAACCCTGGAATTCAAAGTTACAAATAATGAGGCTGAGTATGAAGCATTGTTAGTCGGGCTACGTCTGGCCAAATCCCTGCAAGTTCGGAAGCTCAAAGCTTACATGGACTCATAGCTCGTTGAAGCTCAATTTTCAGGAACTTTTGCCACAAAAGGTCCTTCGATGATCAAGTATCTTGAGCTACTCAAGCAGGAAGCCAATCACTTTGAGGAATTTACCCTGGAAAAGTTTGACAGAGCCTGGAATGAAAGAGCGGACGCTCTGGCAAAATACGCGTCCGCGACAGCGGCACTGGACACAAGGAGAGTAATCCTACTCACTGTTACTGACTCATCCGTCATGAGTCTCAATTCAGCTGTCATGATAACCGACACAGGCAGAAATTGGATGACTGACATCTTGAACTATCTCAAGGACGGATCTCTACCAGCTGATCTGAAGGAATCAAGGTGTGTGCAGTGTAGAGCGAACATATACTTTATAATGGGAGAAGATTTGTACAAGATATCTTTTGCCGGGACTCACTTGAGGTGTTTAAGCCCGCAAGAAGCAAAGACTGTGTTGGAGGAGATACATAACGGAAGCTGCGGAAGTCATTCCGGGGGAAGAACTCTTGCCCAAAAAATCATACGACAAGGCTATTACTGGCCTAGCATTGATAAAGATTCCGCCGACCACGCTCGTAAGTGCCCTGATTGCCAATACTATGCGAACATTCCACATCGCCCGACGCATCCTATGATTCCGTCAATCATAGCGTGTCCATTCGATCAATGGGGCATTGATATAGTCGGACCGTTCCCGAGGGGCACCCAACAGAAGAAGTTCCTGATTGTGTCCGTGGAATATTTTACCAAATGGGTAGAAGCGGAAGCTGTGGCAACCATTCTGAAGAGTCGAAAGGACCTTCATCTGGAAGAACATCATTTGCCGCTTTGGACTGCCCAGGGTTCTCGTCTCGGACAATGGTGCCCAGTTTTCAGGCAATAGGCTCAAGGAATGGCTGTCGTCCTTCAAAATCGAACAACGCTTCACATCTGTTGGATATCCGCAAGCTAATGGACAAGCTGAGTCCACAAACAAGACAATAGTCAAGATCCTCGAGAAGCGGCTGAGAACTTCACAAGACAGCTGGGCAGACGACCTGGAGGGCGTGCTATGGGCTCATCGCACCACTGCACGGACCGCGACCAAAGAAACTCCCTTTGCTTTGGTATATGGCTCGGAAGCAGTTATACCAGCCGAAATTGCTGTGGAGACTATGAGGGTCCAAGAGTTCGAAGACTCCGCCAATCGCGAAGCTCGGATATTTGACCTGGACATGCTCGAACAGAAAAGATCTGAGGCACTGGCTAATATCCATAGGTATCAGGCAACTGCCGCCCGAGCCTACAACAGGAATGTTTGAGCAAATAACTTACAGGTCGGAGACCTAGTGCTTCGCCGGACTGACATTTTGAACAATGTTGGAAAACTCAAGCCCAAGTGGGAAGGACCCTACAAGATTGTCGGAGCAAGAGTGAATGGGAGTTACGAATTAGAAGATGAGCGCGGACACCCACTCAAGCGGACATGGAATGTTAGGAACCTTCAAAAGTTTTACGCGTAGAGATGGTTACGTGAATCTCCGTCAGGTCGCTTGGTCATTTTAGATTCCAACTATCTATTACACAGAACTCCGTCAGTTCTGTTTTTTGTTAATCCTTTTGTCATTGGCCATAAAGCCCGCAAGTTGTAATTGAATTTCCGGCAAATCAATACAACTTCTATCTTTCAATTCATGCATCTGAGATTTAACGTTCAATTGACAAGAAAAGGCAAACAATGAGTTTTATTCATACACGAAACGAATTATACATAATGTTGTCTGTACAATCTACGATCTCGGATCTTTATCCGGATCTACGGACGCAATACATAAACTGTAAAGAAAGTGTCCGGAGAGACGTCATCTCCCATCGAGATTATTCCCCCATCAGGAAAAGTTTTTTTCATATCAAGCGGAAAGTATAGTTTCCGTGGAGACAAGGAACTCGATCTACCTGCACAAGGAAAAATGGGTAAACATGACAGAATCTTTCATGATATCACCAAACCATGATAATGTAGATCCAGTGTCTGGGAAGAACAAAGTACATACATACAAAGGTATACACAAGCCGAAACGACTGAGATCTCTGCCTAACCGTCTTTAGGAACTCCAACTCTCTTGAAATCAGGAGACCATTGCCAATTCAAGAAAGATTCGAGCCACTAAAGTAGGATTGGAAGAAAAGAGAAGAGGTCCAGCTTCAATGATTGGCAGATAAGCCACGACGGCAAAGATAGAAAAAGAAGAATTTGGGATCAGTTTACACGGTTTTGGTACTGGGGTCGTGTCTTTTTATAGAACACTCCAACCAATCAGCGTCCGCCACGCCAACAGATTGACGTCAGTAATGGACTTGCGTCACCCGTTTGGGTTGAACAGTGTTGGGGCAGTTGAGTTATTCAACCAAACCAAACAAGCCCATCAACCACGTCCGAAGTTTGAATTTGTTGATCGCCTTACGAGAGCAAAATTATCCGAACATTTAAACACGGAAGATACAATCTATAAAGGTCCAAGGATAAATACATACTTCTACGGGGCATACCCCGCCTTGTTCCTTCACCAGATTCCGGAAGTCGAGCCTTGGGACTCTGAGCCACCACCTCGAGCCTGACGAGCTTGCTGCTGCATTCAGACCCTCCTACGGATCATCTTCAACGTCCGCTCCCTCTATTCCTCAGCTAACCTCCTGGCGATTCCCGGACATCGAGGGGGATCGCCTTCAAAATCAAGAATGATTGGATTATCCGCAGTCCCTTTACCCGGATAAATTGGCAGATGCATGTGCCCGCAAGCACAGTTCACCCAGTGCTGATACTCTTCTTCATCGGATTCTGACATCCTCAAGAAATTGGCCTTTTTTGGAAATTGAGTGTGCTAAACAAGGAAAAACTAGTGAAACGTACAAGCAGTAAGAAAGGAGCAGTCACCATAGTCTTATTTATAGTAGCGATGGATCTTTACGATCACACCACTTGTCAATCATCCGACGACTAGGAAGATGAAAAGACGCAGTAATAATGACTATTTTACTGTTTCACCTTCCTTCTTCTAGAAGAATTATGCATCCCAACGAATGGACGGTCCGAGGATCGGAAGGACGATGGTTTGATTTCTACATCAGACGCCATCAACAGCGACCCGTGTTCTTAAGAGATGTGTATTTTATGATAACTCAGCATATGAACAACAGATAAAAAGGAAGCGAAGAAGAGAGCAAGTAATGATTCAGAAGCACGGGAGGCGTAGCTCCACGGATAATTAGGAATAAAAACATTGTACATGGCGACATTCCGCACCATCAAAAGATAACAAGTTCAACAGAAAAATTCAACAAGTACATAATTTCAACGGGGCATACCCCGGACTTCTCACTGAGGGCCAGCTTGGCTCGGACCCGCTTCACCGGTTTGAGGCGGATTGACAGAAGACGTGTTGGAGACGACTTGCGCGGCAAGGGATTCAGCAAACTCGAACAAGTTGAAATCCGCAGCAAGACCAACAACCCGAGCAGGCAGGTAGTACCAGCTCTTTAGGAAAGCCCGGTAATTCTCGAAAGGTACAAAGTATACCTTTCGGAGGGCGTCTGGGACACACCTCGGAAGGAAGGGTCCGCCGTTTTGGATCTCAATCTCACCCTCCTCAGTGACTAGCTCCGCAAACTCGCACGCGGCCAACTGTTCGTCCGAAACATTGTCCACAGGGACCTCCACACCATTAGCATCCGCAGAAGGGATCAACCCTTCCGCCTTCCAGTCGAAGTTCGGCGGAAGTAGTCCCTTGGACTGCAGCTGGCCAATAGCGGATGCAAACCCATCTAGGTGGGAGGCATCTGTTAGGAATATCTGTTAGTATTTTGATCATTCATCACATGTTCTTATGTTTACCAGAAAGGTGATTAAGTACTCTTAGTTCACTTGAACATTGTAAAAGAGGAAATCACTGAGTATGATTAGTCTAGTAAATCTTGTATTAGGATTATAGGTCTCTGAATGTAATTTTTATTTCCAAGAAGACCATGAAGATCAATCCTAGCAATGGAGCTTTTCTGAAGATTACAAGACCGGAGATTGCACAAGATTTATGAAGACACCAAGGTTTAGTCTCACTCGGAAAGACTATGTCCTTAATCCTTTCTTAAGTGCATTTAGTTACTTTTGAAACATGATTCTGGAACATATGACATCATGAGTATGGAGCATACAAGCCATCAGAAAGGCTCATGTATCCGTTAAGACTAAAGGACAATGAACAGTACTATGCATTAAATGCATCGGCAGAAATGCTGCAAAAAGCAAGTCCTCTCTGAAACAAGAGATAGTGACTTCTGAGTACATAGTTCAAGATATAAACGGATATAATTTGATAGAGAGCACAACGGATACAATTCAAACGCCTCTCAAATTTATCTATATATATCACACACTTAGATGCTTGAAGAACATACCTTAGAACGCTCTATCTTGCAAACTTACCATCAAGCAAAGTATTCTCTCAAGCACTCTACTACCCTTTCTGAAAGCTTTCTGTTGCTTGAAGAATCACTAGTAGTTCTAAGTTGTCCTGAACCTTAACAAGAGATTGTTATTCGTGAAAGAGTTGAACTATCAGATAACCTTTCTGAAGCTCATTCTCCAGAACGGACATCAATTACTTGGGTCAGTAAAGAGCAGATTGCCATACACTGAACAAGTGTATTAAGTAGTCTTGTTCTATTAGGCTCTCTGGAAACATAACTGAAAAGTTATACAAGAAGCCTCTCTGACAAACCTTATAACCAACACCATCAAGGCGTGGAGTAGAGGAAGTACTTGATTTGGAAAATCAGGGAATAACTCCAAGGTTATCTGAGTAGAGGAAGTACTTAGCTCTAGGAGCTGGGGAATAACTCAGGGGGAACATTTGGTTGGGAACCATTTGTTTAGGAATCTTAGAATAGGATTATTGTAAGGTGAACTCAATTATCTGTTCTAGTGAATTCTAGGTCTCAGAAAGACCGAAGTGGATTAGTTGGAGGATTACGCCACCTCCAGATACCACTATACTTGCTGTGTTACTTACCTTTCTGTATTTATCTTTCAGCAAAGCACACACACTTATTGTTTCTGCACTTACCTATCTTAAAGTCTTCCGCGCTCTGAATTTAAGTATCAGAAACCCCCCGGTTTCTGAGAAACTGTGTTTATCGACAAAAGTTTAAAAGACTATTCACCCCCCCCCCCCCTCTAGTCTTTTACTTTGCCGTTATCTGGACCAACAAGTGGTATCAGAGCAGGAGGTTCCCAAGCCTTCTGCACTGAACCTAGATCCCCAGATAGGTGAAGAAACTTTGTCCCTTTCTGAGGACTATATAATTTGTGTGTTAAGTGCGCAGGAATGTCTCTGAGTGATGCACCCGTTCTGAAGCCAGAAAACTACGAGAAATGGAAGAACAACATGATGCTCCATCTGGAGGCCATTAGTGATGAGATGATCTATGTCATCAATGAAGGGCCTATTAAAATCAGACAACTCAAACAAGTTACTGAGGTGTCTGATGGAAGAAAAGCCTCAGACAAGGAAGATGAAAGCGAGGATGCGACTGCTAGTGATAGTGGTCGTGTTGCTCGTGGAAGCATTATGTATGAAGACAAGCCAAGAGAGCTCTGGACATCTGAAGATGCCAAGAGACACAGATTGGATGGTCAAGCTCGTAATATAATCATCAGATCGACACCTGAGCACATACAGTGTAAACTGTGGGGGTGCTAAAACAGCAAAAGTTGCCTGGCAATTGATTGAAGAAATCTGTGCCGGAACTGAGAAAACCAAAGAAAACAAGTTCGAAGTTCTTAAATTGAAGTTCCAAAACTTCAAGCAAGGTCCCACTGAAACTCTGGAAGAACTTGATTTCAGGTTTACTACTCTTATGAGTGATATGGCTGCACTTGGTGAAAGCAACAGATACTCCCAGCCAGAAAAGATTAAGACTATTGTCAGAAGTCTCAATCACAACTGGGAACACACTAAATTCTTTTATTTCAATCAAGGGATGCCAAATATTACTCCAGTAGAGCTCTTCTCTCATCTTGCTACTGTAGATTATGAGACAACTCAGAGAGAACAAACAACTGAGAAGTTGCAAAGTGTTGCTCTAGTCTCTCAAGGTACTTCTGAAAAGAAAGATATCAAAGACGCATTTGAAGAAAATGCTCTTGCAGTAAGACACATGAATAAATTTGTGAGTCAAGAGATTGAGAGAAGAAAAGCTAAAGAAAAGCTGAAAAAGCATCTTGGCCCAAACTATCATCAGTACAAGAACATTCAACTAAACAACTCTCTGAAGACCCCCATTCAGAAAGGTGTTAGTACTGAATCAGCAGAGATAGGAAATGATATCTGCTTCTATTGTCAAAAGCCTGGTCACTTCAAGAGAGATTGACCTGCTTTAAACAAGCTCAAGACATGTGACAAGAAGGACAGAAGAAATTATAAAAGAAATCAAAGGGCCTTACTGACTGAAGAAAGGAAGAAGATTCAAATCCAACTTGATGCTCTAGATATTGAGACAGATTCTGAAGATGGAGATTCAGATAACTCAAACCTACCATCACCAGAATTGTGTGGAATCACCCACGTAATCGACTTGACCTTAAGAAGAATGAAATGTGTGGAGTTCTTTGAGATTGTTGGTCCAGACATCTCCAACATTGAAATGTGTCTTATGGCCGATGAGGTAACAAACATTTCACAATTTACGTACTATGAGAGTGATGATGGAATTGAGGATCCGAGTTAATCAGAGTGAATTGGATAGTTATGAGAAAGAATTTCGGAAGCACAATCAAAACCGAATTCTAGAGGAAAGCAAAGAAACTCTTAAAAAGAGGTTTGAGCTAACGAGTATCTGAGAACAAGAGCTGAAATAGCCCTTCCGAAAATCGATATCCGAAAATGAAAATTTTCACAAACTAGCCTTGGATGAACTTAATAAGAAAATGATAAAGTCGCTTTACGAGAATGAGGAACTTGAAGAAAGAGCTATCCTTCCAATCTTATGCAAAGGCTAATGACACTCTCCGAGGTTCAATCATATCGAGAGATCCCTCGAGAAAGGTGGACTTGGACTTGATGAACAATCGAGTAATTCATCTCCTCTGAAGAAGAGTGATGAAAGGTTGACCTTTGTAAAAAGTCAACAGAATGGTTCTTCAACCACCTATAGCATTGGTCAGAAAGCTAAGGTAGTTGACAAAGGAAAAGGAGTAGCAACCCAACCTTTGAAAGAACAACAAGTTCACAAGAAATTTGTGGGTGAAGCTTCTGAAAAGAAATACAACCTCGATATGTAGCCATCCACATTGCCATATTACTAGGAAAGGAAGAATTGCTGGAATAGGCAAATTCTCTACTGTACCATTTTATGAAAATAAAGACGGTACAGAAACTAGTAAGGCTTCTGAAGACCGCATTCAGAAAGCCAAAGGTGTTCGAAATGGCATTGGCTATCGTGCTATTGGAAAAGTCCTTTTACAACAATATAAGGAAGGACAAGAACAATGGCGCAAGGCTGATATTGCGTAACAATAAGCAGTGGAAGAAATCTCAAACCACGAAAAGCTGAATGCCAAAGCTAGAAGGAACACGGCGGAAAGGCTAAGTTTCTTTGAAAAGCAATCCCGAAACCTGTGGTCCGAAGCACCAAAAGGAACACCTAGAAACACCTCAAGAAGGAAGATTGAGATCAAAATTACTGATTCTATTGTTTCTCCTTCTGATAAAGTTAGACAAAAACAAACTCCCAAGAAATTCACTAAAATGTGGATTCCTACAGGAAGAATGTTTAGTCTAAGTGGTTCTATCTCTGAGGCAAGAACCTAACTCCTGTTTCCTGTTTTGTGCAGAACGCCTCTTGGACTAAGGCTCAATGTCTATTTGATAGTGGATGCGGAAAGCACATGACAGGAGACAAAGCAACTCTGGTCAACTACAAAGCTTGCAACAATGGACCAGACATCAGATTTGCTGGAGGAGAATTAAATCCCTCTCTGGGATTCGGCAACGTCAAATTGGGATCCTTAACAATTACTGACGTATTACATGTTAAGGGTTTGAAATACAATCTATTTAGCATGAGCCAGTTTGCAGACAAGGGATTTACTGTGAAATTTAAAGCAAAATATTGCAAACTTATTGACAATGAGTCAAAGCAGACAGTCTTGGTTGCTCGGCGGAAAGGTAGTCTTTATGTTGCCGATTGGGCATCTGCCATAACTGAAGAATGTCTCATGGTGAGTCAATCTGGTCACACAGAAGAGCACTGGTTATAGCACAAAAGAATGAGTCACTTGAATTTCAAAACTCTGAACAAACTTGCCAAGAAAGAGTTAGTGGTTGGCCTTCCCAAAACATCTTTCAGAAAGGATGGTATCTGTTCTGCCTGTCAGATGGGGAAACAATCTAAGATCTCTTTCAAGTCCAAAATCAGACATTCCAGTGTTAGACCACTGCAACTATTACACATGGATCTTTGTGAATCATCTGTAACTAGTTATGCAGGAAAGAAGTATGGTCTTGTTGTTGTAGATGACTTCTCAAGATTTACTTGGGTTGTCTTTCTGAAACATAAATCTGATGCTAGGGTGGAGATACCAAACTTGCTAAATAATCTCGAAGTCATGAAAAATGACAAGGTATCTGCAATCAGAACATACCATGGTACTGAATTTGTCAACCAGTACATAAAGGAGTTTTGTACCAGCAAAGGTATACAACATCAACTTTCCTCTGTAAGAACACCACAACAAAATGGTGTTGCAGAAAGGAAAAATAGAACCCTAAAAGAAGCAGCAAGGACAATCTTTGGTGACCGAAATAAGTGAAGTTTATTGGGTTGAAGTCATAAACACAAAGATGCTATACTCGTAATGGATGTTTGATAAACAAACACCATGACAAGACCCCTTATGAGCTCTTGGTTGGTAGACCCCCTAATATTAAACATCTGAAAGTGTTTGGTTGTAGATGTTTTGTTCTTAACAATGGAAAAGAGTATCTAAGAACATTTCAACCAAAGGCAGATGAAGGAGTGTTTCTTGGTTATTCTATGAATAGCAGAGCTTACAGAGTTTACAACAAAAGAACAAAGAAGATTGAAGAATCAGTTCATGTTGTATTCTATGAAGAAAGCAAGAAATCATGAACTCTCAGAAAGGTTCAAGGAACTAATGTTAAAGGATTCTGAAGAAGAACCCTCAGAAAGGAAAAACATCATTATGGAAAGAGAGGATGACTCTGACGAAGAAAAGCATGAAATGCCTAGTAACAACCAGATGATTCTCATACAAGATGAAGAATTTCCTATGAAAATTCCTGAAATGGAAACTGAAGATGTTCATTAAAGAGCTAATTCTGGAAATGACCTCTCTGACAGGCATGTCCCAGAAATCCCTCACACTGAGCAAGTGTCAGACATTCAACGCCCTCCTGTGGTACAAAATGTCATAGATACTGAAGAAGTATCAAGTCATAATCATAGTGATTTACATTTAGATCACTTAGATGTTGACCCTACTAGCCCCAAACCCATGATGAGATGGATCAAGGATCATCCTGCAAAGGATGTGATTGGACCAATCAATCAAGGTGTTAGGACTAGGAGAGCAATAGCCGAAAATGCTAATTCTCTCTTTGGATGTTTCATCTCAAACATTGAACCTAAAACTATTGAAGAAGCATTAAGAGACCAAGACTGGATCTCTGCAATGCAAGAAGAGTTGGATCAGTTTGAAAGAAACAAAGTCTGAAAACTAGTTCCATTTGTAGAAGGAATATCTGTGATTGGAATCAAGTGGGTTTTCAGAAACAAGATGAATGAATCTGGTGAAATAACCAGAAACAAAGCAAGGTTGGTTGCCAAGGGATTCACCCAGACTGAAGGTTTAGATTTTGATGAGTCATATGCACCAGTTGCCAGATTTGATGCAATAAGACTCTTTCTAGCCTTTGCAGCTCATAAAGACTTTAAAGTTTATCAGATGGATGTCAAAAGTGCATTCTTGAATGGTGAACTTTCTGAGGAAGTCTATGTTGAACAACCACCTGGTTTTGAAGTTTCCTCAGAAAGTAGAATGGTCTATAAACTACAGAAAGCTCTATATGGACTGAAACAGGCTCCAAGAGCATGGTATGATACTTTGGCCAAATACCTTCTGGAAAGTGGTTTCAAGAAAGGTGAAGTTGATAAAACTTTATTTACCTTAAATCATGATGGGAAACTGCTCTTAGTTCAAATATATGTTGATGACATTATGTTTGGATCTAAGAACAAGCAACTTTGTGATGACTTTGCAAATCTCATGAAAAATAAGTTTGAGATGAGCATGATGGGAGAATTGAACTATTTCCTAGGATTGCAAGTCAAGCAACTCAATGATGGAATATTCATTAGTCAGACAAAGTATGCAAAAGACATGCTCACAAAGTTCAAACTTAAGCCCTCTGAAAAGAATGCTAAGATACCTATGAGCATATGAACCAAAATGACCTATACTGAATCAGATAAGAGTGTTGAAGAACACAAGTATAGGAAATTAATAGGTTCACTACTTTACCTTCTCGCAAGACGGATATTCAATATGCAGTTGGAGTGTGTGCTAGATTTCAAACAAATCCAATGCAATCACACTACAACATTGCTATGAAAGTATTAAGGTATGTGAAAGGTACAGTAAATGTAGGTTTGTGGTATCCTAAAGAAGGTGGATTGAGTTTGGCTGGTTACTCAGATGCTGACTATGCTGGATCAATGCTTGATAGGAAAAGTACCTCAGGAACTTGTCAGTTTCTGGGAACAAGACTTATCTCATGGTTTAGAAAGAAGTAAAACAATTGCAACTTCTACCACTGAGGCTGAATATATTGTTGCTGGTTGTTGTGCAACACAAATTCTGTGGATTCAACAACAACTTAGAGACTATGGACTCAATGAAGAGAAAACTCCTATTTTCTGTGACAACACAAATCACACAGAATCTCAAGTTCCATGCCAGAACAAAGCACATTGATGTTAGACACCACTTCATCAGAGACCATGTTGAAAAAGGCAATATAGAGATACTCAAGATTGGCACAGAAGACCAACTTGCAGATATCTTCACCAAGCCCCTACAAGAAATCCGGTTCTTGACCTTAAGACATAATCTTGGATTGATGGAGTTGCCTAAGGACTGAAAAATGTCCTGAATCTCTAAAGTCTGAGTAAGAAAGGTAGAAAAGAAGCAGGTCTCTGAGAACATGCTCTCAGAAAGCCAAGTTGTTAAGAAGTGTTGCAAAGGTTTCTGAGTAGCAACACTCAGAAAGGCAAAACATTTCTGGAACGGGTATCCAGAAAGGCAAAGGTTGGTACACACTCAATGAGCAAATAAGACTAGAACTTACTTACTAAGAGTGGGTCAAATACATTCAAACAACTGAAGTTTCTGATTCTTGAATTCAGGATACTATTTAGTCATAAAGAGAAAAGACACACAAAGCCCAAAAGGTATAAGTTCTGAAAGTCAAATATGTCCAATGTCTTGTATTTTTACCATTTTCATGATAAACAATATATAGATAAGGACTTGACATTCAGAATGATAAGCTCAAACGATCAAAGTGTTCTCACTCTTTACTTAGTGACACAATGAATGTAGCATTTTAAAAATCCATCAAGTCGGCACATTACCATTTGTTGATTGATATCATTACAAGATATTCAATATAAGCCCTTGATGTATAAACGTTTGATCTCAACGGCTGAGATTAAAACAAAGCAAGTAATGTCTGTTTAGAAATTCAGACGTGGCCCACTAAGCATTTAATGAGAAACGTGTGTGATACCACGCCTATGCAGATACAAAGACACACATTCATACTCAGTTATATGTATGTTGTATCTATGTACGTTTTGTCTGCTATATTATAGGAATTGGGCAAAAGACAAACACTTTTACCAAATCCAAAATTTCATACTTGCATCAAAATAGCAAAACCTCTCAAGTTTTCTGCAAAACTTCTTCTGCAACTCAACTTCTTGTGCTTAGTCTTCTGAAAAGATAGACTAATCTCAATTACTTGTGCAAAATCCTTCTGCAAAACCACCTATTCAAAACTTTATATAAATAGATGGCACCCAAGAAGATGACCACCAAGAACCCTAAGGTCTGATCATCTACTCCTACTGAAAAGCAAGGAGGAAAAGAACTTAAGGTGTTGAATAAACGCCTTCTGGGAGATTTCACCCATTCGGACTGGAACCCTAGTCATAAAATGAATTGGGGAGCATTCTTAGTGAAGAAATATGTACCAGCAGTTATACCTTCCAGAAGGAAAACTGATATTGGGGATATTGAAGAATTCCCATATCTACAGGTTTTTATCTGCTGCACCCAGTGGCCTATCAACACTGGATGTAATGGAGTTCTACAACAACTCCAAAATCTTCACAAAGGTTGTGAATGATAAAGAAGAAAAGTACATGCAGACTGAAGTCCAAGGACAAGAAATTGTTCTTGACTGCAAGGCTTTCTACAAATTGTTCCGATTGAAAAATCGAGGAACTATTGACGATATCAACATCAAGGATGCCTCAATGATTCAAGGCGTCAAAGAACTTTTTGAGGCAATCCAGTTGGAAAATGCAAAAGGTTGCCCAGGAGACTTTATTCTGAAAGCTATCAGAACAAGTCATCTTCAGAAACACTGGAGTACTTTGGCTCTCATCCTGGTCTATTGCTTTGATGGAAACAAAGGTGGAGTAGACCAGATAAGTATGGAGAGATGGATGATGATGCCTCTTCTGAACCAGAAGAATGAAGGGCAGGAAACCCACTTCAATTGGGGGAAGTACGCCTTCAACAAATTCCTTGGACATATTGAGGAATTTGAGCCCAAAATCATCAATGGCCTTGCTGAGCCAAAAGCAATATGCACTTTGGTCTCAGGATATGTTACATTCTGGAAACCATGGGGATTACTCTTAGAGAGAAACAAGAAATCCCAGTCACCAACTCCCTTTTCAGACACGCCTTTGAAGAAAAGGAGAGAATTGTTGCTGAGCAAGTACTCAGAAAGGCTGAAGAAACTACACAACAAGGTGAGGAGGTTTCTGAGCAAGCTCAAGCTAAACCCCACCGCCAAAAAGAAAAAGGGCTCAAGGCAAAAGGACCTCCAAGTCCATAAACATTCAAGAGGCACAACCTTCCGAGACAAGGTCTCGAAGATGTTGTTCGCCCAAAGGCGATTCGAAAGCCCCAAGAATCTCAAAGATCGCTCCGTAACTCCCGAGATGATAGAAATATCATAGATGGGTGCGAGCCAACACGTAATGTTGATTCGAGGACGATGAAGTAATCGCATAAAGTGCTCAAAAGATATAAGCTTGAGACCCAAGGAGGAGTATCAAACTTAGCTCTTGAGAAGATAAGAGCCCTCCGCTTGAGGAAGAAGAAGGCCTGGGTGAGGAAGATAGAATGATGGAAGATACTGACATTGCTTCCACATTCACAATACCAGCACTCAATATTGCTGAAGAAAACCCTGTTCTTGAATAGGTTCCTCAACCTTCTGAGAGAGCTAAACTCTCAGAAAGGGATCAAACTGAGATGGAGACTCGGAATGATACTACAGAGGAGAACAACAATGAGCACATAGAGACTGTGGATTCACCACAAGTCCAAAAGATCAATGATCAGCCTGACTCTTTTCAGGTAGCAAAAGTAGTTTATATCTAACTTGTCGACATTTCAATGTTAACTTGTTACTCATAAGCTTCATTTTGTTACAGGCCATATTGGAGACAAACTTTCAGGGGGAAGTTAATTTGTCCACTCTTCTGAATGAAGAAGAGGTTTCTCCAACCTCAGAACAACAAGAAGAGCCTGTTCTACAGGTAGCTGAGTTATCTCTGAATAAGAAATAGCTTGCTTGAAAAATTAATATCTTGTGTTCTAAATTTCTTTTTGTCTTACTTTAGGCTCTAACTGAGGAAGTAGTGGTGGAGGGACCAACACTCCAAAACCAAGAAAATCCAGAAGCTGAAAAGCTTTCTGAAGAAGCATTTACTGAGCCTTCTGATGAGAAGGTAAGCACTCAGTAATAATCTTCTTCAAGAATGCTCTAGAAATCCCACTACTAAATCTCTTATGTTTGTTCTTACAGGCTCAGTCAGAAGAACAATTGGAAGGAGAAAAATTCTTGAAAACTCCTCCAATAGAAACTGAAACTGCTGAACAAGCAGTATCTGAAGAAAAGGTTCCAGAAACCCCCAAGGTTTCTGAGAAAGATGCCACTGAGCTTCCTCACTTGGAAGTTCAATCAGAAAGAAAGGATGCTGAGGATCAGACTTCTCCTCACAACAAGGTATCTGAGGCCTCTGTGCCCAAACAAGCTGAAGTCCAAGCAAATGAGCCTAGTGTTTCTACACAGGTATGCTCAGAAAGCTTACGTTTGCACACAGATACCAACTCAAGTGGTTTGAACAAAACTAACTTGATCCCTTTCTTTCAGGCTCAAAGTTTTGTGCCAGTTGATTTACTCAAAGCTTTCCAGAAGCACACTCTCAAGAAACATCTAAAGTGCTTCAGACAATGGCAGAAACTCAGAAAGGCTGACCTTTCTGAAATAGCACGAGTAATCGACGTCCCAGAAAAGAGAGCAATAGCCCTAAATCTGGAAGACTACATCCATGCATTGTTCCCAACAGAGTCTTATTCTTTTGCCAATCTGATGCATGAAGACTTCACTCATGAAGTAGCACAAAAACTTCTAGCAGATTTCAAAACTGTGGATGCTCAAACCCAAGAGCAGATGGTAACCCATCCTGCATTGCCTAGTAAGCTCACTACTTACCCAGCTGAGCAAGAAGAAGTGAATGGGAGAATGATTACATTCCCAAATGTGATCAACTTGATTTCAGAAGATGAAGAAGAAATGGACGAGAATAATTATCAAGTACCCCCTTCTGAGCATCCAAGTCAAGAAAACAAGAAGGATGATGATGATCAGAATGATGATCCCCAACCTGGAAACGGCGGGATTCAGAAAGTTAGCAAAGGAAGTGCAGAAAAGGCCACTCCTTCCAATGCTCAGAAAGCCCCATCATCATCACCTTCAAAGTCTCATCAGAAAACCCAACAAAGTAATGTAACGATATACTTGAAGAGATATCTGCCGCTGAGTTCAGGATTGAACAACTCAGAAAGGTGTTGGAAGAAGAAAAGAGAATCAACTTAGAGTGTCAAGCTCTTGTTGATGAAAAGGAAGCCAAAATTCAAAAGCTCAAAGAAGCTAATACCCAGGAATTGGCGCTCCTAGATGAGCAAAGAAATCTAAAAGATGCCATTGTTGTCACAGCTGCTGAAATAGATTCCATGGATGACAATGATGATGAAGAAGATGATGCTGAGACTGCATCAGAAAGACCTTCTACATCTTCTCAGAAGGCCAACACACTTGATGGAAAGCAGAAAAAGGTTGTCAATCTGCAAACTATTCAAGAAAAAGATAATAAGAGTGATGCTGAAAACAACCAAAACTTGATTACTGACGCAGAAGATGAGAGACTTGTCACTCAACATAAGAGAGCTCTACTTGCTCCTCATATATTCTCTGCACCAAGTAGTTCAAGAAGTGAAGAGCACCGTGCCAGAAATAGTATCTTTTTGGAACTCAGAAAGTCACTAATTGCTCAAGACACAGAAGTGCTAAAATCCGTCCCAGAAGAGATGAAGTCATTGGCTGCTGCGTTACTCAACAGAGCAACCAGCATAGCTCTCTCTCTCAGAAAGACCTAGGGTTGGTCAGGGATGAGGATTGTAACAATGCTAATGCAGCACTCAATGAAGCCAGCCATGCTGTTCTGCAAGCCAACGCCATTCTTAGGCCACTTGAAGAGCTCAACAGAAAGGAGCAGGAACTGGTTAAGCAGAACCACGAGCTGAAGAAAGAAATCCATGAATTGGTCAGGGTGCACAATAATCTCCAGAAAAACTTTGACTCACTCTCTGAAGCTTATGCCATTATGAGTCAGTCATTCATGACTAAGGGGGAAGAAGAAGAGATGCCTCAAAAAGGCAGAGGAAGAAACAGAAAACAATCTATGCCTCCCTCCTCAAGTCAACTAGTCATCAAGAACACCGGAGATGCCCCTGTTGAAGAAGTTGTTCCAGATCAACCAGCCAGAAGACTGAGAAGTATGGTCACTAGGGGAACCAAGTCCCTTAGGATCTCAGAAGGGAACAACCAGAATAATCCTGAAAAAGGAGAAGACCAAGAAGAAGGAGAAGTGAGAGACCAAGAAAGATGCAAGCCTCCATTGTTGAACTTCAATGATGATGATGAGGATGAATCTGATACAGATGAACATCCACTTCACAAGAGAAGAAGGCAAGCAAGCACCTCACAACCTCCTCTGGCAAAGAATGCCTTTGGCGTAACTCCTTCCGAAATACCAAGTCAATACAAGGAACTTCCACCAAAGACAAATCAAGGTGAAGAAAGGGTTAGAGGATCTCCACGTAAGGCCACCCAATGTAAAAGCAAGAAGGGATTCCCAGTTTGGCAGAACAAACAGAGAAATTGTTCAAGAAAAGCCAACTGATGTCCACATTGAATATGTGAAGACGAGTAATGAAGAGTCTTCATATAGGTGCATTCTGAACAAGAGAGGGTATTGGATTATGGAACTACAACACTTACATGTCAATGATAAGTTTCCAACTCCCATCCTCAACCAGATACTGAAATGGAGAGAAGGCAAGCCAGAATTGCTAAAATTTGAGCACCTTCATGCCTGGATAAACTTTGAAGTAGAGAAGAGAAACGATGCCAGAAAGATGGACC
Organism: Plantago major; assembly: GCA_026545765.1. Classification (NCBI taxonomy): domain Eukaryota; kingdom Viridiplantae; phylum Streptophyta; class Magnoliopsida; order Lamiales; family Plantaginaceae; genus Plantago; species Plantago major. The sequence goes on along the minus strand of CM048839.1, from coordinate 26,905,885 downwards.
TCTCCTTTGCCTGTCCTTACCCAAAGCCCGATGATGTACACAAGGTACGAAAAATGGATGGTAGCTACAGCAAGAAGAACAAACTAGGAGTTTCAACCTATGAGTCATTCTATATGACATTGGATGAATACCTAGATGATATACACTATCTGGAAGAAATATACAAATATTTCAACCTATCTCAGCTGCAAGTAGACCATGCCTGGGTCTGGGGAAAATACTTCTGGGTCAAACATTTTCTGAGGAAAAATCATAAACTTGGCAAGAGTTACCAAGAAATATGTGATTTGTCCAGAAAGATAGAACTCTCTGTCAGAAGGACTCTTTATGACTATGTCCAAGAATGCGTAAAAGTGGATGATTATGTCAATCGATCCGAGAAGGGTGTCAAGAACTTGAGGTTTCTGAACCTAAGTTATTTTTGAAGACTTGAAGACTAGTATCTTAGAATGTTTACTTGGAGCTTGGACTCTCCTGTTGTTCTAATTTACTTAGTATGTTTTGTTACTTTTTGTAATCTTGCTGATTGTTTCTGAATTTCTCTATCTGTAAAAGTTGCATCTCACTCTGTAAACTGTACCTTTCTGAAGATCATACTCTCAGAAACATTATAATAGATGACAACTTATCAGCAAAGATCACTTCTTGTGATTTGGTTGATGCTTACTTTCTGCAATTAATTCAACTAAAATTGAATATCATTTGAAATGATTAAGTGGGGGATTGTTTTCTCTTCCAGGATTACAAATTTGTAATAGGACTTTAAAAGATAGTCATGGATGACTGATCAGAAAGGGGGAAATTTGTTAGGAATATCTGTTAGTATTTTGATCATTCATCACATGTTCTTATCTTTACCAGAAAGATGATTAAGTACTCTTAGTTCACTTGAACATTGTAAAAGAGGAAATCACTGAGTATGATTAGTCTAGTAAATCTTGTATTAGGATTATAGGTCTCTGAATGTAATTTTTATTTCCAAGAAGACCATGAAGATCAATCCTAGCAATGGAGCTTTTCTGAAGATTACAAGACCGGAGATTGCACAAGATTTATGAAGACACCAAGGTTTAGTCTCACTCGGAAAGACTATGTCCTTAATCCTTTCTTAAGTGCATTTAGTTACTTTTAAAACATGATTCTGGAACATATGACATCATGAGTATGGAGCATACAAGCCATCAGAAAGGCTCATGTATCCGTTAAGACTAAAGGACAATGAACAGTACTATGCATTAAATGCATCGCGTAAATGTTGCAAAAGCAAGTCCTCTCTGAAACAAGAGATAGTGACCTCTGAGTACATAGTTCAAGATATAAACGGATATAATTTGATAGAGAGCACAACGGATACAATTCAAACGCCTCTCAAATTTATCTATATATATCACACACTTAGATGCTTGAAGAACATACCTTAGAACGCTCTATCTTGCAAACTTACCATCAAGCAAAGTATTCTCTCAAGCACTCTACTACCCTTTCAAAGCTTTACATTGCTTGAAGAATCACTAGTAGTTCTAAGTTGTCCGAACCTTAACAAGAGATTGTTATTCGTGAAAGAGTTGAACTATCGATAACCTTCAAGCTCATTCTCCGTAACGGACATCAATTACTTGGGTCAAGAAGAGCAGATTGCCATACACTGAACAAGTGTATTAAGTAGTCTTGTTCTATTAGGCTCTCTGGAAACATAACTGAAAAGTTATACAAGAAGCATCTCTGACAAACCTTATAACCAACACCATCAAGGCGTGGAGTAGAGGAAGTACTTGATTTGGGAAATCAGGGAATAACTCCAAGGTTATCTGAGTAGAGGAAGTACTTAGCTCTAGGAGCTGGGGAATAACTCAGGGGGAACATTTGATTGGGAACCATTTGTTTAGGAATCTTAGAATAGGATTATTGTAAGGTGAACTCAATTATCTGTTCTAGTGAATTCTAGGTCTCAGGAAGACCGAAGTGGATTAGTTGGAGGATTACGCCACCTCCAGATACCACTATACTTGCTGTGTTACTTACCTTTCTGTATTTATCTTTCAGCAAAGCACACACACTTATTGTTTCTGCACTTACCTATCTTAAAGTCTTCCGCGCTATGAATTTAAGTATCAGAAACCCCCCCGGTTTCTGAGAAACTGTGTTTATCGACAAAAGTTTAAAAGACTATTCACCCCCCCCCCCTCTAGTCTTTTACTTTGCCGTTATCTGGACCAACAGCATCAGACTTGTCCGCCATGAAGAACTTGAAGGAAGCCGAGTTCATGAAGTCACGACCAGCCTGAAGGCGGGCATATTGGAGCCCCCCGAGCAGGATATCCTTTGCATCCAGGAAGGCCTTCATCGACCTACCGACAAAACTCTCCTGCCAGTCGAGGTCCGCCTTGATCTCTTCCCAGCTGGTCTTCAACTTATGGAACTTCACTTCATTTTCTTTCAGCTGCATCTCCAACTGCTTCACCTTCTCCGCCTCGTCCGCGGAAGTGGCTACGGCCTTGTGTAGATCCTCCTCAATAGTAGCACGTTTGCCGGCCTTCCATTGCATGACTCTGACGAAACATCCGAGCTGCAAGAGGTCCGCAAGGATATAAGTTGTATTTCTATTATACTAAGAACAAGCCAAGGAAACCATGGAAAAGTTACTTACCCGCTGGTATAACTCGTCAAGCCCTCCAACCCGCTCCACCTCAGGGAGTCCGCGAGCCCGCTCGTACTCCTTATCGAGAGCAGCTTGATCAACCGAAAGGACAGCGGACAGTTGCTGCCTCTTTGCTGCAAGGGAAGCCTCGGAGGTCGCTCCCCTCTTGCGCCCCGAAGTTATGGCGTCCCGCATTAACACCTCCTGCTGGGGTGCGAGTGGCCTGGAGGCAGTGGCGCTCCGAGTGGCAGGACCTTTACCCTTGTCGGGCACCGCCAAGGCCTGTGAATCTTCTCCGGCCTTGTTCCGCCTTTCTTCCTCTGCAGCAAACACCGCCGCATTTTTCGGATCTGACATCGGAAGACCCGCGGAGGTATTGATGATTTTGGTCCTCTGACGGGCGGTGACCTCCAAGACTTGTTGTTCCCTCTGCAACCTTTTCTTTTCACGGAGCGTCGACATGACGTACTCGAACCAGTGAGCTGCGCAATTAAATAAAGGCGTCAGATACGGATATGTAAAGGAAGGATTGCTAGAATTGCGGAACTACATGATCCAAACAGAGCACAAATCCTAAAGTTAAAAATCTCATCAAGTCCGTCTTCCTCCACTTCCAACTTCTGCCGCTTCAAGACAAGTAAGGTAGCGGCTGACAGATCAATCCGTGGAACTGGTAAGTAGGTGGGTTATTCTTTTTGTGGATCGCCGCCACCCACGGAGCAACGTTCTTCGGAAGGGGGTGCCAATCCGGGATGGTCTCCCTTAAGAACTTTATCAGCAACCCCCATTGTTCTCGCTGCCTCTCGGACGTCCCAGGTTTTAGGGCCATCCGCACAAAAATGTACCTATCCCACCACTTCGACCCCAAGGAAGAAATGGAGTCGGAAATGAAGTTATAGGGTTTCCTAACTACAAAAGTATAAAATAGGGGATTTCCGGACTAAAGGTAACATGGAAAAGCTGCCTAAAGTTCTCGAAATTCACCGGATGCCCCTTCTTTTTACAAAAAATGACAAAACAAATGAGGTTACCCAAAGACTTTGGGATAACCTGACACGGACCGATCCCGATGTGGTTCAGGATTTGCTTTAGCTCTGGCGCAATGGGAATCTTCCACCCACAAGCAAAAGCTACCCTATGCACGCACATGTACCCGGCGGGCGGATTGTAAAATGCATGTCCGGGCTCGGGAATCATGATTTCTACGGACTCAGGGATCTCCCACTTCCGCCTCCACTCTGGAATGTCCTCCGCCTTAACCTTTGACGGACAGGTAGGAAGAAGCCCGTCCGTATTTAACTCTCCAAATTCGTCCGCTATCACAACGGCGGACGCAGGACGAGGGAATTTGATTCTCGCAGCCTTCGCACCGCGTCCCTCTACTAGTGGAAGATTGGATTGAGCGGACGCAACAGGATGTAACGCAATCCGACGACCAGTGCGTCTCTGCGGGCGAGCGACGGGAGAAACTTCCTCTCCCTCCTCCTCCTCCTCCTCCTCCTCATCTTCTTCTTCACCATCTTCCTCCTCCTCTTCGCCGCCTTCGGGTCTCCCGGACGTGCTCGGGTTGGACGGACCTGTTTCCGCCACAACACGGTCCTCTTCCCCGGCCTCAAACATTTCCACTTCGTCGGCCTCCCGACCACTGTCGCCTTCCCGCTCAGTATGAAGTTCATTCGGATCACCGGACGTCCCAACACCACCTATAGTCCGAGATTGGACTAGTGACCTAGTCCTAGCAATATCTTCCTGACCTACTGCAACATCAGCCTGAGTTTCTGCTGCACCACGGATTCCTTGCCCAGCATCAGAGTTCCTGGAAGACACAAGATCCACGACCAGAAAATCTCCTACGGACATGGTTAAATCCACGGACTCAGTCACCGAGTTTACTCCATCATTGTAACCTTGAGCCTCGTGTTGGTTCTGACTATCGCTCCCGGACATCATAGGGCAGAAGGAAATGAGTCAGAAACGATAGTGGTGATTGTTCGAGAGTTCATTTAGATGTCTTATTAAGTCAAAGCGATCCGACGAAGTTCTACTTTACCAGATTTTCTGCATGAAGTATAGTCTCAACACCATGGGCACTAACCATGGCACACAAAGACGTGCCATCGGCACTATCGTCTACCCTACCCGGCATGTTAACAGGGACAATTACGAAAGACTATGTGCCAATCGGCACCAACACATCACCAAATAAGCATGCATAATCAAGTTTTGGTTACAGTGGGCATGACATGTGAGACGAATCAACAGGATACCGGTAAAGGAAATTACAAAGGAGAAGTATTTCAACTAAGTACGCTGCTAAAGTCTATCACTAGCAACATCGGAAACCACAGAATCAACAATTGGACATTCAAGCAGGGCAAAAACATACGAGCATTTAGTAAGCATATCACGAAAATGAGAAACCTTAGGAGGAATTGAGGCATACTTACTTGACAAAGTTAACTGGATAAGCTTGAACGGACGACGAAGCCTTGCTAGCTCTCCGAGGGTACGAATCTGAGGTGGAAATTCCAAGATTCTGCGAGTTTCAGTTGCTCGGATTGATCTTTGGTTGTTCGGATTGCTTTATAGTTGCTCTGAGTTTTGATGTGGCTAAAAGTGTGAAAGTGACTGATGGGCTGACTATTTATAAGGGCAATTTGGGGGAAGCCAAGAGTCACATCACCTGGATTCGGACCCCAGCCGTTGATCTTTTTCAATCCAACGGCTGTGCCGGTTCACAAGTGGATAGCTAACAGTGCATCACATTTAATGCTCAACAGAAGCGTCACATCAATTGGGTTTAGAATCCCAACCGTTGATATCTTTCCAATCCAACGGTCGCATCGCTTTGCCCGGGATCTTTCCTCGTGGGCCGGACAGACAACCCGTTGGGCCTCTTTGATTTACGGATCAGCGGTCCAGGAGGACCATTTTACATAATCGGTCCAACGGATAGCTTCCCATACACTCTTCCACAAAGGATTACATCAGATCCTAACCGTACTCGGATCTATATATCTCGGATACAAATACCTTTTCCATCTACAGTCCGAGCTATTACATAACTCGGACTGTAGAAGGAAAAGGGGGGGGGGGTGGGGGAGAGATATATATTGAATTCCTAAGAACATGGACGACGGATCCCAACAAAAAGGATTTTTTCCTTTTTCAGTTAACGATTCGGACACGCTCCACAACACACTTGCTCTTTTCATAGTTACCAACTATCTTCTACTAAGATACTTGGAAACTAGGGGGACATATGTTGATACGGACATGTGTCCAATCCGTTAAGGGCGCCATAGAACGTGTCCTAAAGCACATCAAGGCTGAGATAGCCTATTCATTGCTAGTCCGACATTCGAATGGTCCGACGTAAAGGAAACCATCTCAGGTCAACTAGTATTTACAAGTCAGCACGCCATTTCAGCTAGGTCCGACCAAGCTAATGGATGACTTCCGAACCTGACAAAAGGTCACATGGACCTTCCAACTACCACGAACTGTCAGTCCTAAGATGCTAAACGGACCGGACGAGAGAATCTCGGACGCCACCATCACAGTAAGACCAAACGTATATAACAGAACCAATGATGTACTCCCGTGGAACTCTAGGTCCGGACACCTTGAGTTGCCTAGGGCCAGATCAACCAAGCATACAGATCTGTCCAAGCAACTTACACGGACCCAACATGCGGAACAGTACTCTCAGAGGGAAAGGCCCAAACTACCCTCTCAGGCCCATTGATTAGTATTGGATTACTGTTCACTAATGGGCCATGGGCCAAATGTAGCATTGGTGTTCAAATCTGAAGCATACACTTGGCATCATCTCGTGAGCAATCTCATAAGATACGATAACTATTAGTATAGCACAAGGTCCAAGACCTTAAGAAAGGTAAGAATCCCTAAGTCGATTCCTCAGTCATAATCCCTCATAACTATTACATTGAGAGCTTCCAACTCTCTCTCGAGTAAAGTCTCTTACCGGATTGACATAGGCAATCCGGGTAACCCATTCTAACCCCCCCACTTAGTTCTTTCAGGTACTCAAGCTCGGACCAGTACTACATCGGGCTTCAAGTCAGAGGCGGGTCTTAGACTAAGTTGCTTGTAATAGTTAAGTTAGTTAGTGTTCGAGGTTTTACCCCTATATATCTGCAACGAACTGAATTGCTAAAGCTCTCATTTGTACCCGCCCTCTTCAGATTTTAATATCTAAATTTCGAGCACATTCAATTTTACAAGGAACTCGCAATCTAACAGATTTTGATAATGGCAAAAGGAGGAAAAAGAATTTCAAAAACAAAAACATAGATTACTACTAAACCCGATCCGGCTGGAGATGGTGGCCCCTTCATGTTGTCAACGTAGATCCGGGAAGGACACACTCACACGGATGAGGAGTAATCAAATCCAAACCGGATCCTCCTTTACGCGTGTTGATTCAAACAGATCGGTGATGAAATTCATCGCCTTCCTCCTAAAGGAAATATAGAATTTGCGGTATCGAATCCTAAATCGGCGGATGTGGAGTAATCATCGGAGAAATATGGGCTAGAATCATTGCAGTAGGAAGGGAAAAATGACTCAAAATCGAGGAGGGAACGGTTGGGCTGGTGGTACAAATCATCAACGGTGGGAAATTCGGAAACGCCGTAAGAAAATTGAGGTTGTGGGTTTCTAAGAATAAATTCAGATCTCATAAATTGTTCTTGAATGTGGAAAAATATGATTAATAAGTCAAAAGGGTTATTTTGCAAATAGACAATAGAATGAAAAGGCTACATCCTAGCATTCACGTGACTGCAGTCTCACCGAAAGCAAGGGCAGCACGGGCAATTCAACAGCTAGCCATGCAGCTTTCGGATAGCATCTATAAAGGCTATTTTGATAGACTTTGTACCCATTTACACTGAACAGCTATAAACGAGTGATGGATAATTAATTCAACTTTTCCACAGTAGATCCAAGTACTGTAAAAACTAGTCCAGGACGCAATTGGTAGTCTCATAGACTCAGGTTAGCGTGTATTGTATTGTGTTGTCAGTTGTCACCATCAAAAGAGTATAAACAGTACACATGCAGTTATATTAAAAAAAAAAAAACAAGTAAAGCAAGGTGTGAAATTTATTACTTGCTACCTAAATCCTTGACGGTTTGACCCATTTTTCTCCCGGATCAACACAACCATTCGGAGTATTACCCCTCTCGCTCTTCTATATAAAGTTAAAAAATTGAGTTATGAAAAAATTTTAGTTGATTAATATTAACTGAATTAAATGTGAGTTATAAAGTGTAAACTGCATAAAATTCCCCAAGTTATTGAAAAGTAGCATCAAAACCACTCAAGTTATTCAAAAGTAGCAACAAACCCCTCAATTATTTAAAAGTTAGCGCGAAACCCCACGGTCAAAATTAAGGGAGAGTGTAGTACACTCTCTCCATTACTTTTTAGGGGGTTTCTTACAACTTTATGTTAATTGAGGGGGTTTTGTGCAACTTAGCCATTTTTTTAAATAACTATAAAAATAGCACTTATTTACTAAACTATGAAAGTTAAAAAAAAAAGTTAAAAATAATTCTAAACAACAATAAAAGAAAATAATCTAACGAAAATAACAACTTTAGCAATATAATACATTCACAAATCATTTCTAGTGTACCAACTTAAACTTTGTGACATTTTAAAAGTAAAAGCTCGATATAAAAAAAAGTGAGGGATTAACAATTTAACTTTAATTGAAGTAGTTTTATTCAACAAATTATACATAAAATCCATGTTTAACAAAACTAACCATGGAGTATATACTAAATCAATTAAAATAATTTAATATTTACGGTCTTAATTAAAACAGGTTGTTTAAGATTTTATTGTCAAATATAATTAGAGAAAAATAATATGATAAATTAAAAAAATAGTTTAACATATAATAATTATTGTTAATTATTTTTATAAAAATTGCATAAAACTTGCATAATGCCCATCAATTATCATAAAATTGCACATAACCCCTCAATTATTATTAAGTTGTACGAAACCCCCTAGAATTGACTTTCTAGGTGTGTGTAATGCACTTTCCGTGTCAGGGGGTTTCGCGCTAACTTTTCAATAACTCGGGGGTTTGGCACAGTTTTAATAATTGAGGGGGCTTGATGCTACTTTTGAATAACTCGAGGGGGTTTTATACAGTTTACCCGTTATAAAAAATGGTGTTTGGAATAGAGTTAAAAAAACTTATAGGGTTTATAGGGTTGTTATATAGGGTGTGTAAGAATAAAGTACTGAGTTTGATATTTTTAAGGTTATTTGATTGATTTATGATTGTTAGTTTGATAGAAAAAATAAAGAGGAAGTAAGAATGGGGTATAAAGAGAATGATAATTGTTTATTGAAAAAAAAAATTGAGTTAAACTTTTTATAGTAAAAGTTACAAAATAAATACCGTGAAACCTTTAATACCTGAATAATACCAAACAGCCTATACATATACACAGACGACTTAGTTATGAATCTCAGTTGCCTTATTTAATCCCTTGTCCCTTTCACTTCCTTCACAACCAGAACATACATAGCATCAATTGCTGCTCTCTCCGACCCTTTAACCCCATCAACGACGGATCTAGCATCTACTAAGTCGGACTCCACAATTTAGACGGCCAGCAATAACGTTTTCGTTTAGGGTTGACAATCGTAATAGTAGCTAGGTACTTATTCTTCTCAGCTCTGTACGTGTATTCTGGCTAGGATTAATACATTTTCCCCTGCTGTATTTGTTTTCGTTCAGTCTACCTTTTTGGCCTCACTTACATTACATATATATATGTTTGACTGATGTTATTTTGTTCCGGTCATGTAGTATACACCGATTACATAATATGGAGGATGGGATATGTGATGCCGAATCTGATGAGGATGAGGTTCACACTCTCCATGCTGACTAACAACTTGTTTGCATGAATGGAATTGGAAATCGGGGTATTTTTGCTTCTATTATTTCTGGCCTTGTCTTGTTTATTTCATCGTCTTAATTTCTTATTGGCTAGTATCATCTAATTATGAGGTTCAAAGAAGCTTTTAAATTTATTTAACCCTTGGTATTTCATCAACATCTAATCCACAAAAGATTCATAACTACCTAACTGACCTTTGGCTACAACTTGGCATATCCAAGAACTATGCCAAGGGTTAGCATCAAGTCTAATTGTCTAAAGCCGTAGGCAATACACTTCCTGTTGCTCAAAGGTTTTTGGATTTATGTTTTAGATGTTCCTGTCCTGTGTGTAAACGATGTGGACTAAGGAAACTGCGTATCACTTCATTTTTCGATTGCCGAACCATTTAATCTTAATCTGAAAAAACCGATCCAAAATTCAATCTCGAATGGGATTGTGGTCGGGGATGGGGTTAGGGTGAAACTATTTAATCCCACCCTACCCGGATAAAATCTGGGCCAGGTTGGATTCTGGGCGTGTTGTGGGTCAAGTTTGGGTATGAGTCGAACTAGGTTGGGTTGAAATCTGGCCGAGTCACAGAGCGGGTCGGATTTTGGGCATGGTGGGTTTTGGACGGGTGCGGGTGTAGTGACACAGTTGATGTCTTAAAAGATTTGTATTTGTCATAGTCATTTTCCTCATGATTACTGTTGAGGGATAAAACCTCAAACACCAACAGTACTACTACAAGTAACCTAATCTAAGATCCACCTTCAACTTGAAGTTCGAGAGAAGGCTTGTCCGAGCAAGAGTACCTGAAAGGACTAAGTGGGGGGGGGGGGGGGGGGGTAGAATGGGTTACCCGGATTGCCTAAGTCAATCCGGAAGGAGGCTTTACTCAAAGGAGAGATGAAAGCTCTTAATGCAATAGTAATGGGAAAGGTAATGAAATCAAGGATGTTTAGGACTTAGGAGACAACACAATTTCATAGGGAATTTCACTTACCTCAAGGTATTGGACCTTGTGTTATATTTATAGTTATCATATACTTATGAAGTAGCTCATAAGATGATGCCAAGTGTATACCTCAGATTTGGACACCAATGCTACCTTTGGTCCATGGCCCATTAGTGAATAGTAATCCAATACTAATTAATGGGCTGGGAGGGTAGTTTGGTCCTTTCACTCTGAGAGTACTGTTCCGCACGTTGGGTCCGTGTAAGTCCCTCGGACAGATCCGCATGATTGGATGACTCTACCTTGGGTAACTCAAGGTGTCCGGACCTTAGAGTTCCACGGAAGCATCTCAGTGGTTCTGTCAAATACGTTTGGTCTTACTGTACTGGTGGCGTCCGAGATTCTCTCGTCCGGTCCGTTTAGCATCTTAGGACTGACAGTTTGCGGTACTTGGGAGGACCAGGTAACCTTTTGTCAGGCTCGGAAGTCATCCATCTAGCTTGGTCGGACCTAGCTGAAATGGCGTGCTGACTTGTGAGTACTAGTTGACCTGAGATGGTTTCCTTTAGGACGGACCACTCGAAGGTCGGACTAGCTTTGAATGGCTTTCTTAGCCTTGATGCGCTCTAGGACACGCTCTATGGCGCCCTTAACGGATTGGACACATTTCCGTATCAACATGTCCCCCCAGTTTTCAAGTATCTTAGTAGGAGATAGTTGGTAACTATGAGGATCGATGTTCGTGGAGCGGTTCAATCGTTAGTTAAAAGAAAAGGAAAAATCCTTTTGTCGGGATCCGCCGTCGTGTCCTCAAGGATTCAATATATCTCCCCTTTTCTCGCCTACAACCGAGTTATCACATAACTGGGACTGTAGATGGAAAAGGTATTTGTATCCGAGATATATGGGTCCGAGTACGGTTAGGATCTGACGAAGTCTTTCGAGGAAGATCAAGTAGGAGGTTATCCGTTGGGCCAAATTTGTGAAATGGTCCTGATGGACCTCTGAACAGTAAATCAACGGGGTCCAACGAGTTGCTTGTCCGGCCCATGGGGTAAGATTCCAAGGGGAACGATGCGACCGTTGGATTGGAAAGCCTCAACGGTTGAGATCAAGTGACGCGACTCCTCTGTCAGGCACCTAACGTAATGCGCTGTTAGCCATCTATTCGTGAATCGTCATGACCGTTGGATTTGAACAGATCAACGGTCGCGGTTTAAACCTAATTGATGTGACGCTTGGCCTTCCCACTTTGCCCCTATAAATAATTAGGCGATCGGTCACTTTCACACTTTAGCTAAATTGAAACTCTGAGCAATCTTTAAGCAATTCAAACAACGCAAGATCGATCCGAGCAACTGGGACTTGTAAGACTTTGGGCTATCCAGCTGAGATCTGTAACCTCGGAACATTATCCAAACTCGATTGTCCGTTGAACTTTCCTGTTTAAATATTAGCAAGTAAGTACCCCTCATTTTTTGGCTTTGTTAAAGTTGCCTGTATTCGCTATACGCCCATTGCATGTCTAGTGTAGCTTCCCTTGCTGCTTCCGTAATTGTGCTTGTCTTTAGTAATTGGCTCTTGCGATACCTTTGGTTGAGATGCTAGTTGATGTGTTTCTGCTGCATGCTTATAATATGCCAATTTTCCTCACTGATGCCTTGTACTTTTATTTGGTACGTCCCGTCCGACACAACCCGTCTTGACAATGCATGCTTACTTGATGATAAATTGGTATTGGTTGTGGTGTTCGCCTGTAAATTGTTTCTTTTATTGTCGTGCCATAAGGGGTAAATCGTGGTGCCACTGGCACAGCCTCGTGTGCCAGGGTCTTGGGGCCCCTGTCCTTCTGTGTATAGAAAATCTTAGGGTTTAAACTTTTTCTCGGACCTCTGGACTTAATAAGACATATAAATGAACTCTCGGACAATAACAATCATCGTTTCTGATCCGTTTCCTTCTGCCCTAGGATGTCCGGAAGCGATAGTCAAAACGTTCACGAGGTGCGGGATTACCAGGATGGACTAGATTCGGGCGGTGAATCCGCGGACGTGAGAGTGTCCGTAGAAGACTATCTCGTGGATGTCTTATCTTCCAGAGATTCCGACGCTAGGCACGGAACCCATGAAACAGTCAATCCTCCGACGGACGGGCCAGTGGTCGAAGAAGGTGTTAATGAGGCGAGAACGTTGGTCCAATCTCGGACTATAGGCGGTGTGGGAGAGCCTATAGATCCGAATGAGCTTCAACTTGAACGGGCAGGCGACAGTGGGCATGAGGCTGATGACGTGGAGATGTTCGAGGCCGGAGTGGAGGACCGTGTTGTGGTAGAGACAGGTCCGTCCAACCCTGGTACATCTGGGAGACATGATGGTGGTCAGGAGGAAGAAGGCGGAGAGGAAGAAGGTGAAGACGGGGAGGAAGAAGAGGAAGGTTCTCCCGATGTCCGTCCTCGGAGAGGTGCTGGTCGTCGGGTCGACAGACCAGAGTCGCCGCTCAATCCAGCCTTCCGTTGGTTGAAGGCCGTGGTGCCAAGGCGGCAAGGATCAAATTTCCTCGTCCCGCATCCGCAGTAGTGATAGCAGACGAGTTCGGAGAGCTAAACGCGGACGGGCTTCTTCCTACCTGTCCATCGAGGGTCCGACCCGAGGAGATTCCGAAAATGAGGCGAAAATGGGAGATCCTCGAGTGCAGAGAAATAATGATCCCCGATCCTGCATGCATTCTATAACCCACCATTGGGTATATGTGCGTGCACGAGGTTGCCTTCTCCTGCGGATGGAAGATCCCCATTGCCACGGAACTGAAGAACATCCTCAACCATATTGGCATAGGTCCGAGTCAGGTTATCCCCAAGTCCCTGGGTAACCTTATTTGTTTTGTGATCTTCTGTAAGAAGGGGCAAATAGTGAATTTTGAAAATTTCAGGCAGCTTTTCCATGTCTCTTTCAGTCCGGGGAATCCCCTTTTTTACACTTTTATGAATAGGAAACCCTATAACTTCATCTCGGACTCCATCTCGTCGTTGGGGTCGAAATGGTGGGATAGGTACATTTTTGTACGGATGGCTTTGAAGCCAGGGATGTCCGAGAGACAGAGGGAACAATGGGGGCTGCCCACAAAATTCCTTAGAGAGAGTATCCCTGATTGGCGTCCGCTTCCGAAGAACGTTGCTCCCTGGGTGGCGGAGATCCACAAGAAGAATGATCCGCCATTTACCCGTTCCACGGACTAATTTGTCACCACCGCCATATCTATGCGGACTGACCGATGCCGTGGAAGTCGGAGGAAAGACAGATTTCAGTAAGGAGTCTAACTTATGATTTGTGCGACTCCGTGTTTTGAATGTCTCGTTATGAATTTTCTCATCTCCGATATTCCTGTTGTTTCTCTGTTATTCGTCCGTGTTCTGAAATGTTTGCATTGCTATGTAGCTCACTGGTTCGACTATATCATGTCAACGCTCGCCGAAAAGAAGAGGCAGCAGAGAGAGCAACAATCTCTGGAGGTCGCCGCTGGTCAGAGGACCAAGATTATCAATACGTCCGCTGGTCTTCCTATGGGAGATCGCAAGAATGCGGCAGTGTTCGCCGCAGAGGAGGAGAGGCGGAACAAGACGGGAGAAGACCCGCAAGTCATGGGGGTGCCTGACAAGGGCAAAGCACCTGTTACTCGGAGCGCTGCTGCCTCCAGGCCACCAACCGCTGCTGGGTCCACGCCTCAGCAGGAAGTGTTTATGCTGGATGCCATAACGTCTGGGCGGAAGAGGAGAGCTCCCACGGAGACGTCCCAAGCAAACAAGAGGCGATTGGCCGCCGTTCTACCGTGATCGAGCCGCTCTCGACAAGGAGTATGAGCGTGCCTGCGGACTTCTCGAGGTTGAGCGGGTCGGTGGCCTCAATGTACTATATCAGCAGGTTCGTGATCTTCTAATGGTTTTTTTTTTCCATTATGTCCTTATGACAAGCATACAACTTATGTTTATATGGATTCTTTGCAGCTTGGATGCTTCATCCGAGCCATGCAGTGGAAAGCTAGTGAGCGGGCTACCATTGAGCATGAGTTATTCAAGGCCATGGCCAGTTCCGCGGATGAGGCCGAAAAAGTGAAGCAGTTGGAGATGCAGCTGAAGGAGCACGAGGTGAAGTTCCATAAGCTGAAGACCAGCTGAGAGGCAATCAAGGCGGACTTGGATTGGCAGGAGGGTTTCACTCAAAAATCAATGAGAGCCTTCCGAGAAATGAAGGATTACCTGCTGGAAGACCTCCAATACTCTCGTCTTGAGGCGGGCCGAGATTTCATGAAGTCAGATTCTTTCAAGTTCTTCATAGCGGACAAGTCCGACGAATCTCGACTGAATGGGTTCTCCGCTGCCATCGGTCAGCTACAGTCCAAGGGGTTACTTCCTCAAGATTTCAATTGGAAGGCGGAAGGGTTAAACCCTTCTTCGGATGCTAACGGCGTGGAAGTTCCCGTGGATGTTGTCTCGGACGATCGATTAGCCGCTTGTGAGTTTGCGGATCTTGTCACTGAGGAAGGTGAACTGGAGATCAAGAACGGTGGACCCTTCCTCCCGAAGTGTGTGCCGGATGCCTTACAAAAGGTGTGCTTCGTCCCGTTCGAGAATTACCGGGCCTTCCTCAAGGACTGGTATTATATGCCTTCCCGGGTAGTTGGTCTTGCTGAGGATTTCAACCTGTTCGAGCTCGCGGAAGCCCTTGCTGCCCAAGTTGCTGCCAACGCGTCTGCTGTCGATCCGCCTCGCAGTGGAGAATTGGGTCTGAGCCAACCCAATCCTCAGTGAAGAATCTGGGGTATGCCCCGTGAAACTTATGTAATGTCTTAGATCTGCATCTCTTTGTGGCACGGAACGTTGCCTTGAACAATGCTGCTTTATTATTTTTTTATCCGTACTAATTGTCTGTAAAACAATGTTTCCTGTAATTTCGAGTTATTGCCTGCTTTCTGCTTTATTTGCTTCCGTCCATCGTTCGTATGTTTTACTATCATAAAACACATCTTTAAAGAACACGGATCGCAGTAGATGGCGTCCGACGTAGAAATCAAAACCATCGTTTCACGAATTTCGTACCGTCCGTGATTGCTAAATCCAATCGACCTTTGGGATGCGTGATTCTTCTAGAAGGAAGGAAGGTGAAGCAGTGAACTTGTCATTATTACTGCGTCCCTTCATCTTCTGAGCCGTCAGATGAGTTACACGTGTTGAGATCGTATGGGTTTGTTACTACTATAAATAAGAAAGGGGTAAGTGCCATTTTCTTACTGTTGTACTTTTTAACCCTTTCTCCTGATCAGATTTCCCTATCCTTCCAGAGAGTCCATCCAAATGTCCGCTGCAGCTAGAGAACTAAACCATCCCAGGTTTGATCGCTTCCTTCACTGGGTGGACTGTGCTTGCGGGGTCAAGCATCCCCCATATTATCCCGGAAAGGGGACCGCGGATGACCCAATCATCCTCGACTTCGAAGGGGACCCTCCTCCGTGTCCGGGATAGTTAGTGGCCTAGCCGCAGAAAGGGAGCGGATTGTGAGGATGATCCGCAGGAGGATCCGAATGCAGCAGCAGGCTCGTCGGGGCCGAGGTGGTGGCTCGGAGTCCCAAGGCTCGACTTCCGGAATCTGGTAAAGGAACAAGGCGGGGTATGCCCCGTGAAAGTATGTACTTATCCTTGGACCTTTTCGATTGTATCATTATGTAAATGTTCGGATAATTTTGTCTATAAAATTCGAACTATTTTTTCTCGGATGAGATCGCCATCTTTTTCTTGTGCAAGCTTCGTCGGATTATATTGACGCACATATCTTTGTAAAATGACCAAGAAACTCAGACGTGGTTGATGGGCTTGTTTAGGCTTTTGATTGGATAAACCCGTCTGGCCCAACACTGTTCAACCCAAATGAATAGTTTAAGCCCATTGTCAACGTCGAAGTTCTGACGTGTCTGACGCCTATCGTTCACATTTCTATAAATACTTGGATCCCTCTTGGCCTTGGTCGTGCAAATTCAACTTCCAATTTCCATATCTATTCAATTAGCAAGAAGATGATTTCTTGAATAGTTTCCCCCTCGAGACTCCTGTCCACTCTCAAGTCGGCGTTCATCCTGAGCTTGAGAGTGGGTCTAGGGGAAGATTGTTGAAGATCACCATAGAAAAGCATAGATCTCGGTTTGAATGTATATATCTGTCCGTCTCCTCTGCTTTCTTCCAACCCCACTTTAATGGTTCCAATCTCTCTTATATTGGAAATGGTTTCCGAATTTTCAAGAGTTTGAGTCTCTAAAGCCGGTGAGGCGGAAATCTCTTCCTGTCCGTACTTTGTTTTCCCCGGGCACAGGATTTGCAATGCCACGTTTTGGTGGTATCATGAGGGATTCCACCACGTTTAACCATTTTTCTGTGTGCAGGTAGATCGAGTTCCTGGCCTCCGCGGAAACCAGACTTGCCGCTCGTCATGGAAGAAGCTTTTTCCGACGGGGGAACGATCTTTGCTGGGAGATGACGTATCTCCAGAGACGTTTTCTGCCTTTTTCATATTGCGTCCGTGAGTCCGGATATCGATCCGAGATTGTAAATTATGCATAAGATTATGTATAATTCGTCTTTGTATGAATGAAATCTCTTGCTTTCCTTGTCATTAAACGAACGTTAAATCACATATGCACGGATCGAAAAAATCACAAATGGAAAGATAGAGGTTGTATTGATTTGTCGGAAATTCAATTACAACTTGCGGGCTCTAAGGCCAATGACAAAAGGATCGAAAAACAGAACTGGCGGAGTTCCGTGTAATAAATTGTTGAAACTGAGATGACCAATAGATCTGAAGGAGATCCGCACAGTTATCTCTATGCATAGAACTTCTGAAGGTTCCTAGCATTCCACGGACGCTTGAGGGGATATCCGTTCTCATCTTCTAATTCGTAACTGCCATTCACTCTTGCGCCGATAATCTTGTAGGGTCCTTCCCACTTGGGCTTGAGTTTTCCAATATTGTTCAAAATGTCGGCTCGTCGAAGCACCAGGTCTCCGATTTGCAAGTTAGCCGCTCGAACATTCCTGTTGTAGGTTCGGGCAGCAGTTGTCTGATACCTATGGATATTCGCCAGTGCCTCAGACCTTTTCTGTTCGAGCATGTCTAGGTCGGATATCCGAGCTTCTCGTTTGCATTGCCTTCGAACTCTTGTATCCTCAAAGTCTCAACGGCAATCTCAGACGGTATGACTGCCTCCGAACCATATACCAAGGAGAATGGAGTTTCTTTGGTCGCAGTCCGTGCAGTGGTGCGATGAGCCCATAGCACGCCTTCCAGGTCGTCTGCCCAGCTTTCTCGGGAAGTTCTCAAACGCTTCTCCAGGATTTTGACTATTGTCTTGTTTGTGGATTCAGCCTGACCATTGGCTTGTGGGTATCCGACGGATGTGAAACGTTGTTCGATTTTGAAGGAGGCAAGCCATTCCTTGAGCCTACTGCCTGAGAACTGAGCGCCGTTATCCGAGACTAGAACTCTTGGTAGGCCGAAGCGACAAATGATGTTCTTCCAAATGAAGGTCCGCACTCGACTTTCTGTGATAGTTTCTACGGCCTCTACTTCTACCCACTTGGTAAAATATTCCACCGCCACAATGAGGAATTTCTTCTGTTGGGTACCCCTCGGAAATGGTCCGACAATATCGATGCCCCACTGATCAAACGAACATGCTATGATTGACGGAATCATAGGGTTCGTCGGACGATGTGGGATGTTGGCGTAATATTGGCAATCCTGACATCTCCGGGCGTGATCGGCGGAATCTTTATCGATGGTAGGCCAATAGTAGCCTTGTCGTATGATTTTCTGGGCGAGAGTCCTCCCCCCAGAATGACTTCCACAGCTTCCGTTGTGTATCTCTTCCAGCACGGTTTGTGCTTCTTGTGGGTTCAAACATCTCAGGTGAGTCCCGGAAAAAGATCTCTTGTACAAATCGTCACCCATTATAAAGTATCTATTTGCTCGACATTGCACACTCCTTGATTCTTTCGGATCGACTGGCAAAGATCCGTGTTAGGAAATTTGTTAGATATTTTGTTAGAAATATCTGTTTAGATTTTGATCAGCAACATGATGACTTATCTTAGTCTCAGAAAGGTGATTAGTACTCTTGGTTCACTTGAACATTGTAAAAGAGGAAACCCACTAAGTATGATAGTCTAGCTAATCTTGTATATGATGTTAGGTCTCAAAATGTAATTTTTATTTTATAAAGAGAAGACCAAGAAGAAGACATCCAAGCAGAACAAGCTCAACGACATTGAAGACTTGAAGAAACTACACAAGATTACTGGAACAGTTTTTCAGATACCTTAGCCAGATATCTTGAAGACACAAATAGTTTTTAAACAAACTGTGTCACAAGAGATATCTGAGAAATGAAAGGTCTATCTGAAACCAAGGAAAGTGTCCACGAATATCTATTCTCAGATACCTTGAGCTTTAACCATATTTCTGAAAAAGAAATATATATATATATATATATATATCTATATATATATATATATATATATATATATATATATATATATATATATATATATATATATATATATTGCAAACAAATTTGTTTCAATAAATGTGGTATCTGAAGATTGAAGATAAAGGACGTGCAAAGAATCAGATAATACTAGTCTCTGATGCAAAGCATAGTTTCGTTGACACTACAGGACAAAAAGTATAGTACAATGCATTTAATGCACGGACATAGATGTCTGAACAAAAGCAACTTCAAGAAGAAGACAAAACTCACATAAGATTATACAGATATCAATAGTTTGAATTTGAGCCTAACGGATACTATTCAAACGGCACTCAAATTCATCTATAAATATCAACACTTAGACTGCTTGAGAAGATACTGAGACACCTTGAACTACACAGAACTTACTGAACATCTTACTCTCTCAAAGCAAATTACTTATCCTCAAAGCTTTCTGTTGCGACCAAAGCTTTTGATCTTGAGTAACACTGAAGTTGTAAGTGTCTTGATCCTAAACAAGCATAGCTATCTGTAAAAGAGTTGAAACGAAAGATCAAGTATCTGAGATTCATTCTCTTAAACACTTATCTAAGACTTGGGTCAGTAAAAAGAACAAGATACCATACATTGAAAAGTGTATTAAGTATACTTGATTCACAGAGCTATCTGAATAACTGAATAAGTTATTAAAGAAGCTCATCTGACAACTCAAACAGAAACCAACACCATAACTGGCGTGGAATACAGGAAGTACTTAGTTTGGAAAATCAGGGAATAACTCCAAGGTTATCGGAGTATAGGAAGTACTTGATTTGGGAAACTAAGGAATAACTCCAAGGTTATTGAGTATAGGAAGTACTTAGCTTGGGAAGCTAGGGAATAACTCAAAAAGGTTTCTGAGTACAGGAAGTACTTGGCTGAGAAAGCCGGGGAACAACTCAGGGGGAACATTTGGTTGGGAACCATTTGTTTAAAGGAATCTTAGAATAGGATTTTTGTAAGGAGAACTCAATTATCTATTCTAGTGAATTCTAGGTCTCTGGAAGACCAAAGTGGATTAGTTGGAGGATTACGCCACCTCCAGATACCACTATACTTGCTGTGTTATTTACCTTTCAGATTTACATTTCAAAGAACACACACACACTTTAACTGTTTCTGCACTTATCTATCTTAAGTCTTCCGCGCTCTGATTCTAAGTATCAGATATCTACTCAGATATCTGAGAAATAGTTTTTATCGACAAAAGTTTTAAAAGACTTGGGTCAGTAAAAAGAACAAGATACCATACATTGAAAAGTGTATTAAGTATACTTGATTCACAGAGCTATCTGAATAACTGAATAAGTTATTAGAGAAGCTCATCTGACAACTCAAACCGAAACCAACACCATAACTGGCGTGGAGTACAGGAAGTACTTAGTTTGGAAAATCAGGGAATAACTCCAAGGTTATCGGATTATAGGAAGTACTTGATTTGGGAAACTAAGGAATAACTCCAAGGTTATTGAGTATAGGAAGTACATAGCTTGGAAAGCTAGGGAATAACTCAAAAAGGTTTCTGAGTACATGAAGTACTTGGCTGAGAAAGCCGGGGAACAACTCATGGGGAACATTTGGTTGGGAACCATTTGTTTAAAGGAATCTTAGAATAGAATTTTTGTAAGGAGAACTCAATTATCTATTCTAGTGAATTCTAGGTCTCTGGAAGACCGAAGTGGATTAGTTGGAGGATTACGCCACCTCCAGATACCACTATACTTGCTGTGTTATTTACCTTTTCTGTATTTACATTTCAGCAACACACACACACTTTAACTGCTTCGCACTTATCGTTCGTAAGTCTTCCGCGCTCTGATTCTAAGTATCAGATATCTACTCAGATATCTGAGAAATAGTTTTTATCGACAAAAGTTTTAAAAGACTATTCACCCCCCCCCCCCCCCTTGTCTTTTACTTTGCCGTTATCTGGACCAACAAGTGGTATCAGAGTAGGAGGTTCACAAGCCTTCTGCACTGAACCTAGATCCCCAGATAGGTGAAGGAACTTTGTCCATTTTAGAGGACTATTTAACTTGTGTGTTAAGTGTGCAGGTATGTCTCTGAGTGATGCACCCGTTCTCAAACCAGAGAACTACGAGAAATGGAAAAATAACATGATGCTCCACCTTGAAGCCATAAGTGATGAAATGATCGAAGTGATAAAGAATGGCCCAATAGTCATTCAACAACTCAAACAAGTTATGGAGGTTTCTAATGGTAGAGATTGAGATCAAAGCGAAGGATCTTCACAAACTGATGCGTCAACAAGTGGGAGATCTACTAGTCAAGTTATTTACGAACCAAAGCCCAGAGAACTCTGGACATCGGAAGATGCCAAGAGAAATCGTCTGGATGGTCAAGCTCGTAATATCATCATCAGATCGACACCTGAGCACATACAGTGTAAACTGTGGGGTGCTAAACGGAAAATTGCTCGCAACCGATTGAAGAAATCTGCGGAATCGAGAAACCAAAGAAAACAAGTTCGAAGTTCTCAAGTTGAAATTTCAAAATTTCAAACAAGGACCCATGAAACTCGAAGAACTTGATTTCAGATTTACCACTCTCATGAGTGATATGGCAAGACTTGGGAAAGCAGATACTCCAAATGTAAAAGATTAAGACTATTGTCAAGTTTTAACCACAACGAGCATACCAAATTCTTTTTTTAACCAAGGAATGCCAAATATCACTCCAAAGGAACTTTTCTCTCATCTTGCTCATTGATTATGAGACAACTCAAAGAGAACAAACAATAAAAGTTGCGAACATTGCTCTAGTCACTCAAGGAACTTCAAAGAAGAAGAAAAGGAAGAGATCGAGGATGCTCTTTTGCAAAGCAAATGAGCAAATTTGTCGAGAAATTGAGAGAAGAAAAGCCAAAGAGAAGTCAAAAAGCATCTAGGCTCAAACTATCACCAAGACAAAACATGCAAAGCTCATTTGAACAAGCCCATTTCGAAAGCATCATGTCTTGAGGAAGAAATTGAAACGACATCTGCTTCTATTGTCGTAAACGCCACTTCAAGAAGGATTGTCCTGCCCTCAACAAACTAAGGACAGGTGACAAGAAAGATAGAAGAATCTTCAGAAGAAGCCAGAAAGCTTTGTTAACTGAAGAAAGAAAGAAAATTCAAATTCAACTGGATGCTCTAGATATTGAGACAGATTCTGAAGATGATTCAGATGACTCAACTTTACCATCACCAGAATTATGTGGAATTACTCACGATGTAATCGACTTCGGCCTCAAGAAAAATGAAATGTGTGGAGCTGCTGAGATTGACGGTCCAGACATCTCTAACATTGAAAACTGTCTAATGGCTGATGAGGTAATACATACTTCTTGTACTTATGAAAGTGATGAAGAAGAAATAAAAGATCTAGAAAATCTCAGGAAAGAACTTGACATCTATGAAAGAGAATTTCTAATGATCCGAGCTAGAGCCGAAAATCTTGAAGAAGAAAAGAATTCTCTTGCGAAGGAAAATTCTCAATTAGTTAAGGTATCTGAGAAAAAGGATGCTGAAAATGCATTTCTTAAAGCTCAGATATCTGAGATTGAAAAGTCACATAAAGAAGCAATGGCTGAATTACGAAAGAAATATGAAGATCTTCTTTCTAAGAACAAGGAACTTAAGAAGAAAGAATTATCTTTTCAATCTTATGCCAAAGCTAGTGACACTCTTACTGAAGTACAATAATACTTAAGAGATCCTTCAGAAAAGAAAGGACTTGAGCTGATTACACAGACAGATTGTTCTATTACTCTGAATAAGAGTAAGGAAAGAAGAACATTTGTAAGTAATCAGCAAGACGGTTCCCATACAATCTATAGTATCGGTGAAAATACGAAGATTGTTGACAAAGGAAAGGCAGTTGCGACTAAACTTTTGAGGGAAAAACAAGTCAAAAGCAAAATTGTTGAGAACGTTTCTGAAAAGAAATACAACACTGAAAAGTGTAAACACCCACAGTGCTATGTCTCTCAAAAGGGTAGAATTGCAGGAGCTGGCAAATTCTCCCATGTCACTTTTTCTGGAAAGAAATTGGACCAACCAGAGACTAGCAAAGCTGCTGAGGAAAGATCTCAGATAGCTTCAAGTGCTCGAAACGGTATTGGCTACAAAGGCATCGGAAAACAACTTGCTCATGAGTACAAGCAGGAGCAAGAACGATGGCAGAAAGCTAGAATTTCTCAAAGCAATTATCAGAAGTGGAAGTTAAATCAAGCCACTGAAAATCTAAATGCCAGGGCTAGAAGAAATCTGGCAAGGAAAGCTAAGTTTGCTGAAAAGCAAACTCAGAAACCTGACAGGTATCTGAAAGCACCAAATGGAGCACCTAGGAACACACCAAGGAAGAAAATAATTCTTACTAATGATAACATTTATTCAAATAGAATTCCTCCTTATGTTCCTGTCAGACAAAAGAATATTTCAAAGAAATTCATTCACAAATGGATTCCTACTGGAAGATCTTTTAATCCTGACGATTCCATCAAAGATATGAGAACCTAATCTCCTGTTTCCTGTTGTGTGCAGAATGCTTCCTGGACTAAAGCACAATGACTATTTGATAGTGGATGCGGAAAGCACATGACAGGAGACAAAGCAAATCTGGTCGATTACAAAGCTTGCAACACAGGACCAGATATCAGATTTGCTGGAGGAGAATTAAATTCCTCTTTGGGATTTGGCAACGTCAAATTGGGAACATTAACAATCACTGACGTATTACATGTTAAGGATTTGAAATATAATCTATTTAGCACGAGCCAGTTTGCAGACAAGGGTTTTACTATAAAATTCAAAGCAAAATACTGCAAACTAATTGACAATGAGTCAAAGCAGACAGTCTTAGTTGCTCGGCGGAAAGGCAGTCTTTATGTTGCCGATTGGGCATCCGCCACAATCAAGAATGTCTCATGGTGAGTCAATCTGGTCACGTAAGAGCACCTGTTATGGCACAAAAGAATGAGTCACTTGAACTTCAAAACTCTGAATAGACTTGCAAGAAAGAGTTAGTGGTTGGCCTTCCGAACATCTTTCGTAAAGGATGGTATCTGCCTGCCGATGGGGAAACAATCTAAGATCTCTTTCAAGTCCAAAATCGTACACTCTAAGTTAGACCAACGCAACTATTACACATGGATCTTTTGAATCATCCAGAACTAGTTATGCGAGAAAGAAGTATGGTCTGGTTGTTAGATGACTTCTCAAGATTCACTTGGGTTGTCTTTTCGAAACACAAATCGATGCCGTGGTGGAGATACCAAACTTTTGAAAAAGCTTGAAGTCATGAAAATGACAAGGTATCGCAATCGTAAGCACCATGGTAATCGAAGTTTGTCAACCAGTACATAAAGGAGTTTTGTACCTGCAAAGGTATACAACACCAACTTTCCTCTGTAAGAACACCTCAACAAAATGGTGTTGCAGAAAGGAAAAACAGAACCCTTAAAGAAGCTGCAAGGACGATGCTATGAAATAAGTGAAATTTATTGGGTTGAAGTCGTAAACAACTTGCTACACTCGTAATGATGTTTGATAAACAAACACCATGACAAGACCCCTTATGAAATCTTGGTTGGTAGACCCCCTAATATCAAACATCTGAGAGTATTTGGTTGTAAATGTTTCGTTCTAAACAATGGGAAAGATTATCTGAGAACATTTCAACCAAAGGCAGATGAAGGTGTATTTCTTGGTTATTCCACGAATAGCAAAGCCTACAGAATCTACAACAAAAGAACAAAGAAAATTGAAGAATCAGTTCATGTTGTATTCTATGAAGGAAGTAAGAAAACACCTCCTAATGATGAACTCTCAGAAAGGTTCAAAGAACTATTGCTGAGGGATTCTGAAGAAGAATCCTCAGAAAGGATAAACATCATTATGGAAAGTGAGGATGACTCTGACTTAGAAAAGCTTGATATGCCTAGTAACAACAAGATGACTCACAGACATGATAAGGAATTTCCTATGAGTTTTCCAGAAATGGAACAAGTTACTGAGAACCTTCATCATGAAGAGGTATCTGAAAATGAGACTGCTGAAATGCAAGTTCCAGATATCTCTAACACTGAAAAAGTGTCAGATATCCATGACATTTCCCATGTGTCAGATATCTCAGATACTGAAAAAGCATCAAATCATAATCTTAGTGATTCACATTCAAATCACTTGGATATTGATCCTACTAGCACTAAACCTATGATGAGATGGATCAAAGATCATCCTGCAAAGGATGTAATTGGACCAATTAATCAAGGTGTTAGGACTAGGAGAGCAATAGTTGAAAATGCTAATTCTCTCTTTGGATGTTTTATCTCAAATATTGAACCTAAAAATATAGAAGAAGCATTAGGAGACCAAGACTGGATCTCTGCAATGCAAGAAGAGTTGGATCAATTTGAGAGAAACAAAGTCTGGAAACTAGTTCCATTTGTAGAAGGAATATCTGTGATTGGAACTAAATGGGTTTTCAGAAACAAAATGAATGAATCTGGTGAAATAACCAGAAACAAAGCAAGATTGGTTGCCAAGGGATTTACCTGCATCAAGGCTTAGATTTTGAGGAGTCATATGCACCGGTTGCCGATTGATGCAATAAGACTCTTTCTAGCCTTCTTACTCATAAAGATTTTAAAGTTTATCGATGGATGTCAAAAGTGCATTCTTGAGCGGTGAACTTGCGAAGAAGTTTATGTTGAGCAACCACCGGCTTTGAAGTTTCCTCGGAAAGTAGAATGGTCTATAAACCATGTAAAGCTCAGTATGGATCAAACAGCTCCAAGAGCATGGTATGACACTTTGGCCAAATACCTTCTGGAAAGTGGTTTCAAGAAAGGTGAAGTTGATAAAACTTTATTTACCTTAAATCATGACGGGAAACTACTCTTAGTTCAAGTATATGTTGATGACATCATATTTGGATCTAAGGACAAGCAACTTTGTAATGACTTTGCAAATCTCATGAAAAACAAGTTTGAGATGAGCATGATGGGAGAAATGAATTATTTTCTTGGATTGCAAGTCAAGCAACTCAATGATGGAATATTCATTAGTCAAACAAAGTATGCAAAAGATATGCTCACAAAATTCAATCTTAAGCCTTCTGAAAAGAATGCTAAGATACCTATGAGCATTGGAACCAAAATGACCTATACTGAATCAGATAAGAGTGTTGAAGAACATAAGTATAGGAAATTGATAGGTTCACTACTCTACCTCACTGCAAGTAGACCTGATATTCAATACGCCGTTGGAGTGTGTGCTAGATTTCAGACAAATCCGATGCAAACACACTACAACGTGGCTATGAAAATATTAAGGTATGTAAAAGGTACAGTAGATGTAGGATTGTGGTATCCTAAAGAAAGCGGATTGAGTTTAGCTGGGTACTCGGGACCGATTATCTTGGATCACTGCTAGATAGGAAAAGCACCTCAGGAAATTGTCAGTTTCTGGGTACTAGACTTATCTCATGGTTTAGCAAGAAGCAAAACTCAATTGCAACTTCTACCACAGAGGCTGAATATATTGCTGCTGATTGTTGCGCAACACAAATTCTGTGGATACAACAACAACGTAAAGACTATGGACTCGATGAGAAGAAAACTCCCATTTTTTGTGACAACACAAGTGCTATTGCGATTAGATAGAATCCTAAATTTCATGCCAGAACAAAGCATATTGATGTTAGACATCACTTCATCAGACACCATGTTGAAAAAGGCAATATAAAGATACTCAAAATTGGCACTGAAGACCAACTTGCAGATATCTTCACTAAGCCACTACAAGAAAGTAGATTCTTAGTCTTAAGACACAGTTTTGGACTAATGGAACTACCAATGAACTGAAAGAGTTCAGGTATCTGGAACGGGCAACCAGAGAAGAGGTATCTGGAACGGGTATCCAGAGAAGAGAAAAGAGAAATCTGGAACGGGTATCCAGAAGTCAAAAAAGGCTAAAGAGCAAAAAGACAGCTTAAGATCTCTGAGACGGGAACTCAGATATCTGAATCACTCTATAAAAGGGGAACACAAAAAAGAGAATAGTACAACTATCTGCAGTCAGCTACTCTCTTGAAATTCGCATTATTTCTATCTTGATGAAAAACTTGGAAAAATCCTAAGTATAAGACAGATTCAGATGCAAACAATGTTCTTGGTCATACAAAAACGTGATTCAGATAGCTATTAGCCAAAATTCATTAAATGGGCACAATTGCACTTGTTGATTGTGATCATTGCTGAAGAAGCAATGGTGACCCTTGATGAAATTAAGCGATTTATCTATACGGTGGAAATTAATTCACAGTAAATAGTGGACTGTTGAAATTCAGACATGGCCCACTATGCATTTAATGCCGAACTAGCTTTTGCTCACGCCTGCTTGCAAATCACAGATACGTACACACAAAATCAATTTGTATGTATATGTCTGTTGAGATTCAATTGCTATATATATAGGATTTTGGCATAGGAAATCACTTTTGCCTAATCCGAAAACTCATCTTGCACAAAAATAGCAAATCCTTCTCTTGATTCTCTGCAAACCCTCCGTAATCTCTGCAAATCAAGATTAAAGTTTTTCTGCAAAGAATTACTGAATCAAATCTCTTTCAAACACCAATTTCAAATCCCTACACTATATAAAGAGATGGCCCCTAAAAGTTCAACTACACAGAAATCTCAATCCTCCACTGGTACTGCTGAAAAGCAAGCACCAGAGTTGGTTATTGTGAACAACCGACTGGTAGGTGATTTTAATCCTGACCACTGGACTTCAAATCACAGAATGATTTGGGGTGGTGCCATGGTTGAGGAATACCTCTCGGCTGCAATAGAGAACCAAGCCGACAAAAAGCTAATTCTTGACATGCTTGAAAAGGCACAAATCAAGGGCTTTCTCTCTGCTCGCCCTAGTGGAATTTCATCACTCGATGTGTTGGAATTCTACAACAACTCTAGGATTATTTCCTGTGTTTCTGAAGGCACTGAAATAGTGTCTGTCAAAACATCAGTCCAAGGAAAGGAAATCCTTCTGGACTTAACAACTTTCTGTAAGTTGTTTGAGTTTCAAAATCTTGGAAAGGATTTTGAAATAAACACCAAGGATGATGATCTCCTTGAAGGTGTTAAACAATTGTATGCGACGTGTGATCTTGACAAATCAGATACACCCACTGAGTACAAGCTTGCTGACATCCGAACCAGACATCTGATGGTTCACTGGGATGTATTGGCTTGCATTCTTCACAGATGCTTTGATGGTCTACAAGGAGGTGCTGACCAGATAAGCCAAGAACGATGGATTATGATGTTCTTGCTAAATCAACAAGACAAAAGGCTGGAAAACCCTTTTAACTGGGGAAAGTACGCCTTCATGAAATTTGTGAAGAAGATTCAAGGCTTCGAGCCTAAGATTGCCAAAGGACTAGCTGAGCCAAAGGCCACATGAGCTATGGTCCAAGATATGCTACTTCGGAAAAGCTTGGCATTGAGCTCGGAGAGACGGTGAAATAGCCAAAGAACTACTCTACAAATATGAGTATACAAACTTGATGAAAAGGTTCTGGGTCTCGGAAAAGTTCTAAGAAGCGAAAGTCCGAAAAGGTATCTGAAGAAAAGGTTAGACCAAGAAGCCCGAACTTCAAGAAAGAAGTCTGCAGCAAATCGGAAGACACACCAAAGAGGTTGTCGATTCTCGATATCTACAGCCTTGCCTTTAACCGATAAAGGCAGATCAACTCATCAATGTTGCAAAAGAATCATCAACTACTGCACAAGTAGACTCAGCAAGAGAAAGTGCATTCAGAAATGTTGCGACTAATGCAGAATGCCTTGCTGATGAACTCATAAATGCTGACAAAAGTGGTGAAAAACACCAAGCCCTATCTGCAGAAACCGCAGGAGTAATGGACCAATCGGCCTAATCTTTGATGAGAGCTCTGACGATGAAGATGCTAAACTAGTCATCTCTCAAGTCCTAGAAAGAGCAAAGAGGGCTAAGGTTACTGAAATAGTAACTGGTGAAAAGGTTTCTGAAGAAAAACCTACACCTCAGGTTGCTGAACAAGCACCTATAGCAAAGGTTGTTGGTGCAAACACATCATCATGGAACGTTTCTTACGCACAACTTCAAGAAGCCCTGATGAGTGGTAATTTAGTGCTGGCAGATATTGATGAAAATGCCACATCTAAAAATCTGGAAGAACACTCTACTGACCAATCCTCTGCTTCCAGACAACCACAACAACCACAACAGCCATAAGTGGTTGATGAAATGGTAAATGAACTCCATTTTGAATTACCAGCAATGCAGTATGCTGAAGAAAATCCTGCAAAAGAGCAGGTTCCCCAACTCAATGAGAGGGATCAAACTGAGACATCAACTCAGAATGATCAACCAGGGGTGGCAACTGAGTTGCACACTCAGGAAAGGTGTGAAGTACCTGAAACTTCAAACAAAGAAGAAATTCTGGGACAAGAAGACCAAAGTATAGGAAGGTCACAAGTTCCAGAGACCAATCAGCCTGAAACTACTCAGGTAGCTGACCGGTTTAACTCTTATCTTGTGAAAATTTTTATGCTTGTACATCTTGTTATTTATAGAAATTCTTTGTTACAGGCTGAGTTAGAAACGCAAAAACAAGAGGAAGCTGAAAAGCTTACCTCAGAAATTGAGAAGGAGGTTCCCCCAACCTCGCCTCTTAAGATATCTGAGCCTGTGCCACAGGTAATAATGGATTCTTAAGATAACACTTCTTCAGTTATATGTTTATGTGCTTAATCATTAAAATAAATGTTTCTAACAGGCTCCAACTGAGAAAGAAGAAGATAAGGCAGAAATGCCAGAGGAAAACCTAGAAACCGACAAGGTTTCTGAAGAACAGATCATTGAGCCTTCCAGTATAAAGGTATATGAAAATCAGTGATAAAAATTCTTCACCTTGGGTTATCTCAAACTTCTTCTAAATTACTCAATACGTTCTACTCACAGGCTCACTCAGAAGTAGAAGAGCAAGGGGACAGAGTTGCGACATCCCCTGCACGTATGGAAATTGATGAAGCATCAAGGCCTTCATCACAAGAAAAGATTCCAGAGACTGCACAAGTCTCTGAGAGACAAATATCTGAGCCTCCCATGGAGGTAATTGACCTCTCAGATATCGGATTTGTCATCTAAAGTTTTCTTGATAAAATTTCCTAAGTATTGTGATAATTTTAATTCTCAGGTTCAAGAAAGAAAGGTTGATGAGGACCAGACTTCCAAGTCTCCGCCTCACAACAAGATATCTGAGACACCAATTGTCTCAGTAGCACAAGTCTCGAGCACAAGTACTTGCTCGAGTAACTCGAAACTAAACTACACTTCTACTCAGATATCTACAAAAGTTTTGAAGCTCACTCAAAACTCTTTCTTTCAGGCTCAAACAAGTGCCAAGCAGGCTCCCAATGTTGAGACAAGGGACCTACTTCCCTTCTTCAAAGCTCACACCCTGCCAAAGCATATTCAATGCTTCAAGAAATGGCAAAGGTTAAGGTGCTCTGATCTCCCTGAAATATTGAGAATCACAGATCATCCAAACAGACGAGCACGAGATCTTGACTTGGAGACATATATCCATGCAATGTTCCTACAACAAAGACACGATTCGACTCTATTGCATAAGGATTTCTCCGGAGAAGTGGCGACGCCTGATTTGATACAAGCCTTTGAACAGGCAGATGGCACTATTAAAAATCAGCAGAGCGACGGATAGATGATAGCCATTTATCCGTCGCCTACTGGCGACGGATGGGGCGACGGATAAAAATCCGTCGTCCAATTCGCGACGGATTGGACGACGGATTGACCTTTTTTTAAAAAAAAAAAAAAATGATTATGGGGCGACGGATAGATCTATCCGTCGCCCCATTTTTTTTTAAAAATAAAATCCAGATACAATTTTATATTCAGATACGGATTAATCCAGCGATGGTGGTGCGGTGGTGGCAGTGTGGTGTGGTGGGGTGGTGGTGGTGGAAGGGTGGTGGTGGTGGTGGAGGAGATGGTGGTGGTGGCAGGGTGGTGGTGCGGTGGTGGTGGGAGTAGAGAGGTGGTGGTGGTGGAGATGGTGGTGGAGATGGTGGTGGAGGAAAGGAGGTGGTGGAGGAGATGGTGGTGGTGGAGGATGGTGGTGGTGGCAGGGTGGTGGTGGTGGGAGGAGAGAGGTGGTGGTGGTGAGATGGTGGTGGAGGAAAGGAGGTGGTGGAGGAGATGGTGGTGGTGGAGGATGGTGGTGGTGGGAGGAGAAAGGTGGTGGTGGAGGATGGTGGTGGTGGGAGGAGAAAGGTGGTGGAGGAGATGGTGGTGGTGGGAGGAGATGGTGGTGGTGGTGGGAGGAGAAAGGTGGTGGTGGGAGGAGGAGGAGAGGAGAAGTAGTGGAGAAAAGGAGGTGGTGGAGGAGATATATTATTTTTTTTTAGGTTTTTAGCGACGGATAGATCTAGATCTATCCGTCGCTAATTTTTTTTTTTTTTTAATTTTCCGGCCTTGTAGCGACGGATAAATCTATCCGTCGCTAAAATTTTTTTTTTTTTATTTTGGTCAACGCTCTGTAGCGACGGATAATTTTATCCGTCGCTACAGAGCGACGGATAACCTTTATCCGTCGCCAAACGGGGCGACGGATAGAATCCGTCGCCCCAAGTAGCGATCCGTCGCTACAGGGGCGACGGATAAAATCCGTCGCCCCTTTCCGTCCCGTTACGGATGGATTCTTGTAGTGTGGTCAGACAAGATTACAGATGGCTTTCAAGCCAGTTCTGTCCCAAACTCTGCAATTTATACCTTCTGAACAAGAAGAGGTTAATGGGCAGAAGATCACTATTCTTGAAGTGATCAATCTTGTATCTGAAGATGATGAGGAGGAAGAGATAAACGAAAATGACTTCAATGAACCTCCCACTGACCATCACCAAAAGGATGACACAGACAAAAAGGATGATGATGATGCCCCTGCACCAGGGACCGGAGGAATTTCGCTAAGAAATGATGCCTCAGCTGCTGAAAAGCACACTGAGAAGACTTCACAGAAATCTCCGTCTCCATCTCCTCAGAAATCTACTCATCCATCTTCTAACCAACAACCAGTAACTACTGAACAAGTAGTTGAGCTTTCTGAAGAAACCAATCAGAAAATATTAAACACTCAAACCGTAATCGCTCAACTCAGACAACTGTTGGAAGAAGAACAACAGCTCCATCTTCAACTGGAAGATCAAATAGCTAGATCCAGAGACAAGCTTGATCAACTACAAGATCAATACTTACAAGAAATGATTGCTTACTCTGAGGTTAAAGAGCTACAGAATGTTGTGCATGATATCACCAAAGAACTCGATACTGAAGAAGTATCTGAAGTCAAGCATGATGCTAAGGCTGCATCATCTTCAAAAGAAGTACCATCCTCCTCCCAGAAAGGGAAGAAACCAAGCTCGGAAATGGTTGCTGGACTCGATACAATCGATGAGAATGTCCAAGAGGATGAAGATCACTGGGCTGATTACTCAGATGATGAAGAAGACAAGACTTTGGCAGAGCACCGCAATGAACATCTAGCGGTTTCTCACTTGAAAAGGAAGCTGATTGCTCCTGCAATATTCAGCAAACTGCCAAATGTCCACTCCAATGAATACATGAACAGGTACCAAGTACTGGCTCATCTCAACAAGGAGATGTCTTCACAGAACAAGGAAGTAATTGCCTCCGTCCCCTCTGAAATGAAAAATTTCACTGAGCTCATCACTCAGAGAACAACTAGCATAGTCATTTCTCAGAAAGAACTGGGAATGATAAGCGACGATGATGCGTCTTTAGCTGAAAAAGCTTTCCAAGAGGCAAGTTACACTGCTGGAAAAACAGATGCCATCCTAGCCCATCAAGCGTAGCTCACTGATAAGGACAATGGACTTATCAAACAAAATCAGGAGCTCAAAGCCGAACTTCAGAAGTTGGTCACTGCCTACAATCTCTTACAAGGACATTTTGAGTCTCTCTCAGATTCCTTTATGAGACTGAGTCAGCCAACAATGACTAAGGGGGAAAGAGTGTACAAATCTGGACCTCAAAGTCAGGGGG
Organism: Plantago major; assembly: GCA_026545765.1. Lineage (NCBI taxonomy): Eukaryota > Viridiplantae > Streptophyta > Magnoliopsida > Lamiales > Plantaginaceae > Plantago > Plantago major. The sequence goes on along the minus strand of CM048839.1, from coordinate 26,872,644 downwards.
AATGGGAAGAAGGAGAAGAAAACAAGAAGAAATCTGGAGCTGGTGCGGCTCAGAGAGGAAGAAGAAACATGAAAACTTCTCAGCCACCACTCAGACTCAACGAACCCTCCTCAAGCCAAGCTGCTTCCCAGAAATCCACTGAAGGAACTACAATGGTAACAAGGGCCATGGCACAGAAACCTCCAAGGAGTACCAAGGCTCCAAGGAGAAGACAAGTTAAAGGGATTGATGAATCTTCTGAAGAAGAAGAAGAAGGTCAAATCAAGTCCCTGGGCAATGAAGAAGGCTGTAAAAATCTCACAAGATTAAATCTTGATGATGATGAGGAAACTGATGAAGATGAAGCTCCTCTTCACAAGAAAAGGAAAATTGAAAGCCTAACTGAGCCCATAGCTGCAAAGCCCCTAGCAGCTAAAACACCATCTGGAAATACCAAGTCTATCCAGGGTGGTTCTTCAAACAACAACCCCAAAGAGAATTCAAGACAGAGAAGGAATAGACTGAGAGCTGAGCAAAGACAAAGTCAACTTCCACTCAGGCCAGAAGAAGCCAAAATAGAGTATGTGAAGTATGACAATGATTCCTCTGTCTACAGGTGCATCAATCAGAAAAATGGCTATTGGATTCTGGAACTTAAGCATCTACTAGTAAATTCAAGATTTCCAGAACCAATCCATAAACAACTTATGGCATGGAGAAAAGATAAGCCAACCTTGATCAACACCAATCACATTAAAGCCTGGTTGGATTTTGAAGTTGTCAAGAGAACTGAAGCCATGAGAAAGGACCTCTCTGATGAATTTCCATATAGAAAGCCAGATGATGTGCACAGAATTCTGAATATCACAGGAACAGGCACAAGAGCAAGACTCGCTGTGGAACCCTATGAGTCGTTCTATCTAACTGAAGATCAATACAAGGGTGACATCAGATATCTGAGGATTATCTACGAATACTTCAAGCTTTCAGATATCAGAATAGAGCATGCCTGAAAGTGGGGAAAGTATCTGTGGGTCAAACATTTTGTCAAGAAAAATCCTACCAAAACCTACAAAGAGGTCTGTGGATTTGCCAGAGACACTGAGATGCCCGTCAGAACACTTCTCTATGATTATTCTGATGACATCAAAAGGTTTGGAGATAGGAAATTTGCAGACTGATCCATAGAACTACTGTTGAAGACTTGAAGAGTTGAAGACTAGTCTAGTAGGATGTTTACTTGGAGCTTGGTTACTCCTGTTGTCCTAATTTACTATGTAGTTTTTGTATTTTTGCTGACTGAGCTAAATTATTTTATGTATTGAAGTTGTAATCTCTCTTTGTAACTTATCTGAAGAACTTACTCTCAGTTGTATTCTATAAAAGATAACTTGTCAACAAAGATCACACCTTGTGATTTGGTTGATGTTTACTTTCTGCACTTAATTGAATAAATTGAAAATCTTAAGAAAAGATTAAGTGTTGGATTGTTCACTCATCCAGATTTGTAATAGGTCAGATAGTCATCGTTGACTGATCAAAAAGGGGGAAATTTGTTAGGAAATTTGTTAGATATTTTGTTAGAAATATCTGTTTAGATTTTGATCAGCAACATGATGACTTATCTTAGTCTCAGAAAGGTGATTAGTACTCTTGGTTCACTTGAACATTGTAAAAGAGGAAACCCACTAAGTATGATAGTCTAGCTAATCTTGTATAGGATGTTAGGTCTCAAAATGTAATTTTTATTTTATGAAGAGAAGACCAAGAAGAAGACATCCAAGCAGAACAAACTCAACGACATTGAAGACTTGAAGAAACTGCACAAGATTACTGGAACAGTTTTTCAGATACCTTAGCCAGATATCTTGAAGACACAAATAGTTTTTAAACAAACTGTGTCACAAGAGATATCTGAGAAATGAAAGGTCTATCTGAAAACAAGGAAAGTGTCCACGAATATCTATTCTCAGATACCTTGAGCTTTAACCACAATTCTGAAAAAGAAATATATATATATATATATATATATATATATATATATATATATATATATATTGCAAACAAAATTTTTCAATAAATGTGGTATCTGAAGATTGAAGATAAAGGACGTGCAAAGAATCAGATAATACTAGTCTCTGATACAAAGTATAGTTCCGTTGACACTACAGGACAAAAAGTATAGTACAATGCATTTAATGCACGGACAGAGATGTCTGAACAAAAGCAACTTCGAAGAAGAATACAAAACACCTCTGATTTATACACAGATATCAATAGTTTGAATTTGAGCTACGGATACTATTCAAACGGCACTCAAATTCATCTATAAATATCAACACTTAGACTGCTTGAGAAGATACTGAGACACCTTGAACTACACAGAACTTACTGAACATCTTACTCTCTCAAAGCAAATTACTTATCCTCAAAGCTTTCTGTTGCGACCAAAGCTTTTGATCTTGAGTAACACTGAAGTTCTAAGTGTCCTGATCCTAAACAAGCATAGCTATCTGTGAAAGAGTTGAAACGAAAGATCAAGTATCTGAGATTCATTCTCTTAAACACTTATCTAAGACTTGGGTCAGTAAAAAGAACAAGATACCATACATTGAAAAGTGTATTAAGTATACTTGATTCACAGAGCTATCTGAATAACTGAATAAGTTATTAAAGAAGCTCATCTGACAACTCAAACCGAAACCAACACCATAACTGGCGTGGAGTACAGGAAGTACTTAGTTTGGAAAATCAGGGAATAACTCCAAGGTTATCGGATTATAGGAAGTACTTGATTTGGGAAACTAAGGAATAACTCCAAGGTTATTGAGTATAGGAAGTACTTAGCTTGGGAAGCTAGGGAATAACTCAAAAAGGTTTCTGAGTACAGGAAGTACTTGGTTGAGAAAGACGGGGAACAACTCAGGGGGAACATTTGGTTGGGAACCATTTGTTTAAAGGAATCTTAGAATAGGATTTTTGTAAGGAGAACTCAATTATCTATTCTAGTGAATTCTAGGTCTCTGGAAGACCGAAGTGGATTAGTTGGAGGATTACGCCACCTCCAGATACGACTATACTTGCTGTGTTATTTACCTTTTCTCTATTTACATTTCAGCAACACACACACACTTTAACTGTTTCTGCACTTATCTATCTTAAGTCTTCCGCGCTCTGATTCTAAGTATCAGATATCTACTCAGATATCTGAGAAATAGTTTTTATCGACAAAAGTTTTAAAAGACTATTCACCACCCCCCCCCCCCCCCTCAGTCTTTTACTTTGCCATTATCTGGACCAACAATCCATCCTTGAGATAGTTAAAAATGTCAGTCATCCAGTTTCTTCCCGTGTCAAGTATCATGACCGCCGAACTGGGACTCATGACGGATGAGTCAGTAATGGTGAGTAGGATTACTCTCCTTGTGTCTAGAGCCGCTGTAGCAGATGCATATTTTGCCAAGGCATCAGCTCTTTCGTTCCAAGCTCTATCAAACTTTTCCAAGGTGAATTCCTCGAAGTGGCTGGCCTCATTCTTGAGTAGCTCAAGATACTTGATCATCGAAGGACCTTTTGTGGCAAAAGTTCCTGAAAATTGGGCCTCGACGAGCTGTGAGTCCGTGTAAGCTTTGACCTTCCGGGCTTGGAGTGACTTGGCTAGACGCAGCCCCACTAAAAATGCCTCATACTCAGCCTCATTATTGGTAACTTTGAACTCCAAGAAAATCGCATAGTCGAGTTCCGCGCCATCCGGGCTCTTAAGGTAGATTCCAATTCCTCCCACTCTTCCAGTGGAAGAACCATCCACTTGGATATTTTTGGGTTTGGAGATCTCCTGCGAGCTGCTGAGGTTCCGCTCTTGGTTCATCCCCTTCCGTGATTTCCGTTCTGATGTTGTCAGCACTGGAGTTTCTGGGAACATCATCAAGTAGAAACATTTGGTTGACCCGAGTTTCCCCATCTGACAAAGGAAAGGGCCGATTGATGAACTGGGCTTCCTCGAGGTTTTCCGGGTTGAACTTTGGCGGAACTGGCTTTCGGACAATATGCTTGGTGATTAAGCACTCGAGCACCTGCTTGTCAGGGACTTTCTCTGAATCCTTCTCTGGATAATCCGCTAAGAAGTCGGCGAGGACTTGAGCCTTTTTGGCTGACGGAGCCTGGTAGCAAATGTCGTATTCGCTTAGCTCGATCGCCCACTTAGAGAGTCGTCCTGATTGGTCGGGCTTTCCTAGGACCTGTTTCAAAGGTTCCGCAGTTAGTACCACTATTTTGTGAGACTTAAAATATGGTTTCAACCGTCGGGCGGTGTAAACCAGAGCATACGCAAATTTCTCAATCTTCACATATCTTGTCTCCATGACAAGGGCTTTACTAAGATAGTAGATTGGCAAATGATCATTAGCTTGAATCCGCACTAGTACGGAACTCATTGCCTCTTCCGTGATTGCTAGGTAGAGGTAGAGTGGTTCTCCTTCCACGGGTTTGGAGAGCAGCGGAGGGGAATGGAGGTACTTTTTCAAATTTTCAAAAGCCTCAGAACATTCCGTGGTCCACTCAAAGCTCTCTCCCTGCCGGAGAATTTTGAAAAACGGAAGGTTCTTTTCTGCAGATCGAGAAATGAAACGACTTAAGGACATTAGACGCCCAATAAGCTGTTGTACCTCGTTGAGGTTCTTCGGATGGGGCAAATCTAGGATTGCCTTGATCTTCTCAGGGTTTGCACTTATCCCTCTTTCCGTGACCATGTATCCCAGAAACTTTCCTCCTTTCACCCCGAACGTACACTTTTCGGGGTTCAACTTCATTCCATACTTCCGAAGAATGGAAAAGCAATTGTTAAGATGTTCAATATGCTCTTCTTCAGTCTTACTTTTAACAAGCATATCATCTACGTAGACTTCCATAGTCTTGCCCAACTCCTCCTTGAACATTTTATTCACCAACCGCTGGTATGTAGCTCCCGCGTTTTTCAACCCGAATGGCATCACCTTGAAGCAGTATACTCCTCCTGCCGCGAAGAAGGCTGTTTTCTTGATGTCGTCCTTGGCCATCCGGATTTGATAGAAGCCCTGATATGCGTCCATGAAGCTTAGGAGCGCACATCCCGCAGTAGAATCTACCAACTGGTCTATGCGAGGTAGGGGATAAGGATCCTTCGGACAAAACTTGTTGAGCCTTGTGAAGTCATTGCATCCTCCACTTTCACAGGGCCTTCTCGACGAGTACCACAAAACAGACCCAGTCCGAGTATCGAACTTCTACAATGTGCCAGGCATTCAAGAGACGGTCAACTTCCGAAGATATGATTTCGTCCTAGACTGGGCCAAACTCTTTCCTCTTCATCGGATATATTTGATCGAGGGATCCATGTTCAGACGGTGAACAGTGATTCTCGGATCTATTCCCTTCAAATCATCAGTACTCCAAGCAAATACATCCCTGTTGTCTCGGAGACAAGCAATAAGTTTCATCTCCACTTCTGCGCTCATCTCTGTTCCGATTCTAGTCTTCTTATCCGGGCTTCCAACAACAATCTCGATTTCCTTGAGAGTTTCGTGAGGCTCGATCCATGCAGTTCTAGGGAACTTCTCCTTCTGGCTTCCTACCCCTATCTGCGGATTCTCCTGTTTGGGCGGGAGAACAACTCTCGGATCGGAGGTCACCGTGACTGCCAAAACGGGGGCAGATGCCCTTCTCGTGGACATAATGTAACACTCCCAAGCTTCTCGGATGTTTCCTACCTCTTCTCCTACTCCGACTGTGTTACCCTGGCCGGGAAGGTTCCGAGTGAAACGTGTAACATAACACTTCCTAGTGGTCGAACAGTTCCTCCTCCAAACCCTAGTATAGAGGTGTGAACTCTGTCGTAGCGGATTCTTCCCAACTCCATCTGATCTAGTGTCCTCTTAGAGATGATATTCGAAGAACTCCCGGTATCCACCAGAATTTTGTTCACTCGATAAGTCGCGATGGTCAATGAAACTACAAGAGGAACGTCCGGGTTGTCAATCTCCTCGCCTCCTGCCGTAGGAGGGGGGATTTCGCTATCGTCGAAAGATATTGCATTTGTTCCTCGAATCGCGGGGGCACCGTACGCCCTATCATTGTTCCGAAGGTTTTGGGCGGTCCGCTCTCTTGCATTCCTGCTATCACCTCCGGAGGTCCGCTGCGATAGTGTTGATCACTCCATTTGTCACGGAGGGTTCTCCATTTCCGCCTCATCGCAGACTGTCATCGGATGTCCTTCCATGCGTGGCGGATAGCCTCTTGGCGGAGGTGGCAAAGATAGTGGGCGAGTGGTGGGTCGGCGTTATCCTCCTCCTCGCTCCGTTCTATCGTGCTGGAGGCTCGTCCGCATATATGTGCTCCTTCAACTTGCCTTCTCTCACGGTGTTACCTCTGTTTTAGCTGGATCGATATCGGTCTCATGACCTCTTCTCTTGTGAAATTTGCGTATCCTTCGCATTTACATTTCTCCGATTATGGGATGGCTTTGGCCATTGGATGTCCAACTTTTTCTCAACAATAGTGGCCAAGATGTCGGATCTCGGCTTATTGAGGCGCGTGTAGTCCGCGAATCTCCTGGGCGGACTCCTCTCCCTGTAAATGCCTTTGTCTCTGTGATCTTTCTTCGGGTCAAACTTCCCCTGGCGTTGCTCTTGTCTTTGCGGTTCCTTTCCCTTCTTCGATCCCGCTCGGACTGGTACGTTCCTTCGGTATTCTTCTCCGTACATCACCTCCTCACAGATGTCATCTAAGTGCTTTTCGCTCCTCACTTCCTGACTAGAGAGCTTCCTCCGCAGCTCGGAGTGGTAAGTATTAGCGTCTGGTGTGGACCCGTTCTTTAATACTATGGGGCTCAACTCGGAGTACTTCCGTATTGAAGCGATCTAGGAAAGTTCGAAGATCTTCCTGTTCCCTTTGGATGACTTCGGCCAGGTGCTCTACAGTACGTTTTCTTCTTTTTGATTTTCCGAACCGTGCTAAGAACTTAGAAGATAGATCTGCATACGACCTTATTGACTTGTTTGGCAAAGCGGTGTACCAATCCATAGCCGTGCCGAAGAGGGTGGATGAGAACGTAAGGGCTTTAGTATTGTCACTCAGCCCCTTGGAATCCATCTTGCTGTTGTACCTTGTCAGGTGACCCACGGGACAAGTATCCCCGTAGTAGTATTCCAAGTTCGGAATCACTTGGTCCGAGTTTCTATTTCTTTCCTTTTCCCTCATGATATCATCACACAGAGGGTTTGGTGCACTTGTAGTGATCTGCTCGTGGTCTTTTACCAGGCGTCCGAGGTTTAGAATTTGGGTTTCTAAAGCTTTTTGTTGGGCGTAGATTCCGTCCGCTGTCATGACCTCTCCTGTCCGTGGATGGACTGCGACATCCGCGGGGAGTTCGTCTAGCCGGACAACTGGAATGGTCTCTGCTACATGATCTCTGTCCCTCATGGGGGCTTGTCGCGGACCTCCTGGATGCCTGTTACCTCCTTCTTGGTACTCTCTCCTCCCATTCGGGCTTCCCACACCCCGAACTTGCGAAGCAGAGGCCCGTCGGTCTAGAAGGTTTCGCAAATCCTCATGGGGCAGCTGATCTCCCAACCTCTGTTGGATCGGACGCTGTCTGTTTCTTGACAAGGCGGGCTCCGCTTGAACCAGAGTAACCACTGGCGGAGTGGCTTGCTGAGGGTGGACATTGTTAGACCCTAGGTATCCTTGGATAATCGTGAGCAACCTATCAAACTGAGTTTCTCTTAGTCCGAGGTCGCTTGGGCAGACAACGCGACCATCGGGCATTGTAAACTGTTGACCTGTGGTAGGGCCTTGAGCTTCTGCCGGAGAAGCTCGTGCTACCCCTTCTCCATGGTCCGTAGGCACGATATTCACAGGGACGCTTTGGCCTCCTCTAAGCGGGGCGTCTCTTCCCTCATTCGAGGATGGGCTGGCGGTCCGCCCGTCGCTCGGATATCTTCTCCCAGCGTTCCTTCCACATGACCCCTTCGTCCCCGGGTGGGCGGCGTCGTGGGCGTGGTGGTGGTGTTCCCACGCCTGCAGCACTAGTCCGAGCTGTTCGTCTCGTTCTAGCCATCAGCACAACACAAACACAGATCTTTTTGTAAAGTTTCCCACAGACGGCGCCAAAATGTTGAGGGATAAAACCTCAAACACCAACACTACTACTACAAGTAACCTAATCTAAGATCCACCTCCAACTTGAAGTCCGATAAAAGGCTTGTCCGAGCAAGAGTACCTGAAAGGACTAAGTGAAGGGGGGGGGGGGGGGGTAGAATGGGTTACCCGGATTGCCTAAGTCAATCCGGAAGGAGGCTTTACTCAAAGGAGAGATGAAAGCTCTCAATGCAATAGTAATGGGAAAGGTAATGAAATCAAGGATGTTTAGGACTTAGGAGACAACACAATTTCCTATGGGATTTCACTTACCTCAAGGTATTGGACCTTGTGTTATATTTATAGTTATCATATACTTATGAAGCAGCTCATAAGATGATGCCAAGTGTATGCCTCAGATTTGGACACCAATGCTACCTTTGGCCCATGGCCCATTAGTGAATAGTAATCCAATACTAATTAATGGGCAGGGAGGGTTGTTTGGTCCTTTCCCTCGAGAATCTTTATTCCGCACGTTGGGTCCGTGTAAGTCCCTCAGACAGATCCGCATGATTGGATGACTCTGCCTTGGGTAACTCAAGGTGTCCGGACCTTAGAGTTCCACGGAAGCATCTCAGTGGTTCATCAAATCGTTTGGTCTTCTTGTCTTTGGTGGCGTCCGAGATTCTCTCGTCCGGTCCGTTTAGCATCTTAGGACTGACGGTTTGCGGTACTTGGGAGGACCAGGTAACCTTTTGTCAGGCTCGGAAGTCATCCATCTAGCTTGGTCGGACCTAGCTGAAATGGCGTGCTGACTTGTGAGTACTAGTTGACCTGAGATGGTTTCCTTTAGGACGGACCACTCGAAGGTCGGACTAGCTTTGAATGGCTATCTTAGCCTTGATACGCTCTAGGACACGCTCTATGGCGCCCTTAACGGATTGGACACATTTCCGTATCAACAATTACTAAACAACCAGTAATATTTAAGAGGCTTGTTAAACCCAGAACACTTTTTTTATATATTGCAAAAGTCCCTTCAATTGATAAAAATATAGAATTAGTCCTATTTTTTGGAAAATTTCTCAAATTATCACATTTTCAAAAATATATAAACGTATATACACTATGGTATCATAACACAACAAAAATCAATGTCGTACAATCATTAGCCATATTATACCGATAATGAAGAAGTATATTTTTTTAAATTTGATATTTATATTGTTTATAATTATTTTATTGCGTTTATATATTTAAATTAATTAATATTTCACCAAAATTTCAAAAAAAAATAAAAAAAGACCAAAAACACGTTTGGTAGCCCTCAAGGCTGTCGGAATAGCCGTTCGGCAGCCTTGGGGGCTGCCAGCCCGCAAGCATGCCAGATCAGCCCTCAAGGCTGCCAGATTAGCGCTTGAGGGCTGCCAGACGGGCTATTCTGGCATCCCTCAAGGCTGCCATACGGCCCGTTTGGCAGCCTTGAGGTCTACCAGATTAAATTTTGTCCGTTTCGTGAGTTTTTTTCGGTTTTTTTTTAAGTAATTAAAAATATTATTTTACTGTGTATGATTTGATTAAATTTGTTTTTTTTTTATTTATAACATTGCTCTTAAATTTTAATTATGTTTGTTTGAAGATCATAATCACCTTCGTGTTCTTCAATTATGTTTGTTTGAAGATTCGAAGACAAAGATGTATGTTAGAGAGTTGAAATGTATAAATAAAAGTGTTTTAGGATAAAATCACCTTCGTGTTTTTCTTTTTAAGTTTTTTCGATTTATTCATTCGGGTGATAAAATTAATTCGAATAAACTTGTTTGATGTTTTTTTAGTAAAATAGTAATTTTTTCAAATTATTGAACCATTTTGTAAATTATAATAATAGTGGTATTATATGCTATGTTATTAAACCCGGCGGGTCGACCGCGACTTGGAGGGGGTCCGGGCCGAAAACCCCCCAAAACCGGAAAAAATCGGGTTTTTGGTAAAAACCCGGTTAAAAACCGGTTCCACCCGGATTTCTTTAAAAAAAAAATCAAAATACCCCAATCACAACAAAAACCCTAATCGCTCAGTTCCTTTTCCTTTCCAGTCTTCTTCCTTTTCCTTTTTTGCGGCTCATTCTTCTCCCGTTCTTCTCCCGTGCTTTAATGTTATTTGTTATTTTGAACTCAATGTTATGGAGTTATGGTGACTTTGTGTTTGGAATTGAAGCATATGTCGTTTATGCAATGTTTTCTATCTTTTTTTTAGGTAAAAAATGTATATGTTGAATTTTTAAGGCATACATTATGTTTTATTTTTAAAAATATTTTGTATAGGTTGACCCGAGTTGACCCGGTTGAACCTCCTACAGTAGGTAGGCCGGGTCAACGTCCGGGTCCGAGTTTCAAAACACAGATTATATGTAATATGTAAAAATTTGTTCAGCGTTTAGTAAAAAGTGTTATGCGTTTAACATTCTTGATATTTAATGCTGGTTCGGTTGATGTTCAAAAACATGGTCCTAATAGTTCCTCTCCAACTTTGAGTAAGTTCTCACATTTTCCAGTTACTGCCTCACTATTAATTGGCAGTCCGGTGATGTATAGAACATCTCTAAGTCCGAACGATAACTTGAAACTCTTAAAATCGAAGACATACTCTGCAGGCTTATACAAACCAATAAGGGCACCTATTAGTTTGAAATTGTGGTTGATGATAGTAATTCCTTGTGCCTTACAATAGGGTATTGTTAAACGCAACACGTTTTCGGCTAGACGCAACACAAATATTTTGTAATTTGATGGAAATGTCCTTAGCTAAAAAACAAACTTATGAAATACAAAAAATTAAAAAAACGTATATGCAAACACGAAAATATTATGCGAACATGTACGGACACTAAATAACAACAGTAACACAAATCGAAAAAAATTTTGAAATTTTTTTCTTCGAAAAATATTTCGGTTATAAAAATATTTATAAAAATATTTACAAAAATCTTATGGTAATTTCAAAAAATAAAAAAAATTTAAAATAAGGAAATTTATGAAATGGCCAGTTTTAAAACCGGCCAGTTCATTAATCTGGCTTTTTTTAATTTTTTTAATTTTTATTTTTTACAAATTGGAAGTATTTTTTAAAATTAAAAAAAAATTAAAAAAATATAATAGGAAATCGGATTTGGCCGGTTTTAAAATCGGCCAAATCATAATGTTGTCGGTTCTGGTTTTTATTTTCTGCTTTTTTTATTTTCTGTTTTTTAATTGGTTCTTGTGCCTTTTTAATTAATTTTAATTGGTTTTCTTATTTTTTTAATTTTGAAAATTAATTCTGTTTTATTTTTTTTATTTTCTTTTTTATAAATTGATTTATATAATTAATTGTTTGTTTTTGCTAATTCAAATTTGCAATCGGGTTTGAAATTTGAACAAGGATACGAACTTGAATAGGAAAATATTACATCGATAACTTCATCAAAAGAAATACAATACGGCTAGAATATCAAATAACGTACTAATATGATGTGACCGGAAAGACTAGATACTTAATTTGAAATTATATCTTCCAAGTGTTCGCAAACTTGATCAACAACCGTTAATATGTCTTGCATCTGCAGATACTGCTTGTTTGGTGGACTGATGCGTCCGATCATTGCAGCAACCAATTGTAGCCTCTACAAATAAAAATGAAATAGAAATAAGGATTTTGATAATATGAGCAAACATCGTGTATGTATGTATGTATGTATGTATATATATATATATATATATATATATATATATATATATATATATATATATATATATATATATATATATTGAATGTATATGAAACATACCACGCTTGGATTCATACTGGCCGGTTGGAAATGTTGAGTTGGATTAAATGATTGGGGCGGGGTCACTTGGATATGCATACGTTGTCGAAACCAGTTTAGGTACGCCGGAATTGTTTCATGACCAAATTGCACTCGAGGAGCTTGTTGATCAAAATTACATCGATAGTTCATGAAGTCTTCGAATGAGTCCCGAACTGAATGAGAACATCGGTAGAGTGATGGTTATGGGGGGCCTCTGTACAAGCAATGATTTTATCAGTTCCTTAGGAATGTACTGGGATATCCGAACTGCCGCATAACACGGTCTGGCATGTAAGCCTCCGTAACCTTCATACAATGAATAATTCCCCTATATTGTGATATGGGGACTGCCTCCAGCGTGCCGATCGCGGGCTTTTGGCACTCCCGTTTGTTTTTTACCTTCCCATTTCAATTATAGTATTATTTCAAGACATTGGCACTCCATATTCATATTCGTTCGAGGCATTAGTAAAAATATTCGTCTTACGGACCCCACAACACTCCTCCATACTTTTATATAAGGAGGGAGGGACCAATCTTCTTCCAACACTCCATACCCTACCACTTCAAATACCCAAACACTCCATACCATAACACTTCAAATACACACTCCATACTCTACCACTTGAAATACCCAAACACTCCATTCCCGACCACTTAAAATACCCAAACACTCCATTCCCGACCACTCCATACTCTACCACTTGAAATACCCAAACACTCCATTCCCGACCACTTAAAATACCCAAACACTCCATTCCCGACCACTTAAAATACCCAAGCGATTCGTCTGATTATGCGTCTAATGAATTTTCAGACTGCACGAACATTTTAATCAACAATTAGATTTTCGATACTCGAGAAAGGGCAATAGCATGGATACGTGTTACTAGTCGAGAAGAAAATATGTTTTTCGCGATCTCACATTCTCGACCGAAACACGTGTACATGGCATGTGAGCGTGCTGGTGCACATAGGGTCACGACGACAACAAATCCGGAGGTAAATTCCAGAAACTCAACCGGTACTAAAAAGTTTTCTTGCCCATTTCAGGAGAAGTTACCGGGCGAGTGGAGAGTTGCTGTGCAGAAGAATCCTGAAAGACACAACCACCCCCCGGGAAATACCCCCATTGGCACACTTCCACAGCGAAGTTGACTGATGAAGAGCGTGTGCGAGTAGTGCAAATGTTGCGTTCCGAAATGACACCTAAAGAAACGCTTGTTCAACTCGTAGATAAATTTCCACTCAACTGCAGTGGGTTACGACATATATACAATGCTGATCAGAAAGCTCAACGGCAGGAGATGGGTGAAATGGAGCCAATGGAATATTTTATCCATTTGTTGCAACAACATAGCTAAATATATTCTACAGTCAAATATCCGGGAACTGACGTAATGGTTGGATTTTTCTTAGCTCATCCTAACACGAAGTCAATGTTGCGTTTATTCCCTCAAGTTGTCCTCATGGATGCCACGTACAAGACAAATATGTACGACATGCCATTGGTGGAAGTGATTGGAGTTTTACCGACCGGGCAAAACTACCACATAGCTTTTATTTTCATCTCGGACGAGAAGACGTCAAGTTATCATTGGGGGCCTACACGGTTGCGGGCATTGTTCACATAATGTGGTGTTTTACCGGGGGTATTTGTTACGGACAGAGAGCTAGCTGCAATGCGTGCCATAGAGGAAGTATTTCCAGAATCAGCATACATACTGTGTCGGAGGCATATATGTAAGGATATCATGAGGTATATAACTGGGCTAATGGGTACCAAAAAGTATCGTTTACGCAAGTACTCCGGAACAATATGAGCAGGCTGTTGCCGAAATGGTAGAGGCCTAGGTTCGTCAACCTAAGTTCATTGCGTACTTGTGTAAAACATGGTTGGACCCATACCACGTTCGATTTGTACACGCTTGGACGAAAGACATCCTGCACTTTGGTTGTGACACGACCAACATGTAATTCAATTTCGTAACTACATTTATTTCGTAATGTACTGCTATCGACTCATCACTAACATTCAACAATGTAATTGCAGGGTCGAAGGTACGCATGCAGGTACAAGACATGGTTGGGGGCCTCAAACCAGAAGTTTCACCGGGGGTTCCCCAAGCTGCATAACCTGCTTCAAATGCATTATGATGCTATGTGCTCTGAGTTTGAGAAATCGCACACGAAGCATTCGCATCTCCTGACTCGTGGAATATACTGCAGGGTTGGAGGTGCAATTTCACATCTTGCTATAAAGTTAATGGTCCATGAAAGATCCACCGTTGATACCGGTGAATGCAATCACGCATTGCGTACCAGTTGGGGACTAGCATGCGCATGTGAACAACAACAAAAGAGTGAGCAGAAGGAGCATAAATCCCATCACCGATATTCACGAGTTCTGGAGTACACTTCATATGGGAGAACCGTACCAGACTAGGCAACAAACAGTACGGGACCAGTTTGACGATTGGGCAAGGGACCGTAGGGAGTCTGCCATGGAGGAGGAACTCAGGTCATACTACGAAAATGAGAGCACGTCATACACGTATCTGGAGGAGCCACCAATCATATACAAGAAGAAAGCTGGCAGAAATCCTAGAACAACTGGGAGGATGATCCCGTCGAGTTGGGAAGATCAACCCACCGGTCAATCTCAACGAACTCCCTCCAACAATACAGCCACGTATACAAGTACTGGTAATTCATTCTTATATCAACATTAGATGCCAGCACAAGGTCTACGCAACATTCGAGATTGGAATTACGTTTGTTCGGATGGAAACTGCGGATTTAGATGTATCGCACAACTCCAATACAATGCACAAGAAGAGTGGCCACGCGTCAGGCAAGATCTTCAGGAGTTGCCGGACAATGCATATCTGTACATCGCGGAAATGGGGGCACGCCGGGTCCTGGAAATATCGAATGCACTAAGCTGGTTTGCAGGATCATGCGTAGAGGAAGACGTTTATTGGTTTACACTACCAGATATGGGGCTGCTAACAGCTATGACGTATCAACGAGTCTTCTCCTCATATTTAAGACATGGGTCTTACACATACTTGCCCTTGGAATGTCGTACGGACATGGATTCAGCTTCTCCGGACCCACCACCGGTAGATCAAGAGTGGACAATCGCGTTTGTCAACGGCAACCATTACATCAAATTGCGCGTTGGTCGAGAAAGTCCACTTCCACCACTCTGGCCAACCTGGGCGCATCAAACTGAGTCAAGAACAACGCATTGGCAGCAACATTATGTCGTTAGGCTACGTCAGTGGTTTACGTTGTAGTCAATTAACAAAAAAAAATTGTTAGCTTTCGACTTATGTTCTGTTGCGTATGTTTATAATGTAATGACTTAAATTTCATGTTTTAATAAAAAGTTATTCGTCTGGCGATTAATTTCTGAAAGATCCGTTCAATACATTATTTAACTTTAATTTTTATTTTCTCATAAATCAATGAGAAAAGTGATTTTCAATTTTCAAAATTAAAAAATAAGAAAACCAATTAAAAAAAAGTACAAAAACCAATTAAAAAAAAGCAGGAAATAAAAAACGCAACACGAAAAAAAAGCACAAAAAAAAAACCCGGAACCATGAACTGGTCGGTTTTAAAACCGGCCACTTCATGAAATGGCCGGTTTTAAAACCGGCTACATTATGATTTGGCCGGTTTTAAAATCGGCCATTTCTGATTTCCAATTATTTTTTATTTATTTTTTAATTTTCCAAAATACTTTCCAATTTGTAAAAAAAAAATTAAAAAAAAGGCAGATTCATAAAGTGGCCGGTTTTAAAACCGGCCACTTTATGATATGGCCGGTCATGGTTCCGGGGTTTTTTTCCCCTGCATTTTTGGGGTTTTTTTAATTAATTCTAAATTTTTAGTAACTTTTGTAAAAACGAAATATTTTTCGGAAAAAAATCATTAAATTTTTTTCCCGATTCACGTTTAGTATTGTTATTTTGTGTTTGATCGTGCATGTTAATGTTTTTTTGTATAAACGAAATATTTTTCGGAAAAAAATTCGTTCATTTTTTTCCGGTTCATGTTTAGTGTTGTTATTTTGTGTTCGATCGTGCATGTTAATGTTTTTGTGTTTGTATATACGAGTTAATTCGATTTTTCGTTAACTTTGTAAGTTTGTTTTTTAGCTAGGGGCATTTTGATCAAGTTACAAATATTTTGCGTTGCGTTTAACCGAAAACGTGTTGCGTTTAACATTGCTGTTACAATGTTGCACCAGTCTTGGGAAGGCTCCAAAGCCTGTTCGATCAATCCGCTCGAAATCATCTTTATCGAACGCCTCCCACGTCAACAGGGTTGTGTAGTGCTCATGTATTTTTGTCTACAATAGTTAAATGGAAAAGAATAAATTACTCACTTCCCACTAAAAGTAAACGGAAACGAGGTGCTTTGTGCATTGGTATAATTTTGTGGGACTGTTTATTAGGAAAATTTGGTGCTTGTCTGCAGTTTGCGTCTAATTTGAAGGGCATTTGGTTAATATGTTTTCATGTGTGTAGATTCGGTTATTCTACTATTTGATCCTTCTATAACAATTATGCTTTGTGATTTCTGATAAATTTACTCATTTTCCTGAGGTATCAGTGTATAGCTATGAGTTTCCGGTACGGACGGGAAACTAAGGAGACTTACTCAAAGGGCGTCAAAAAAAGATCTAAGACGTTATCGGAGAGTTGGTTTTACTCATTCTTTCTCTGGGGCGGCAACAAATGCACCAGTATTCAAGATCCGGATCCAGATGTGTTGGTTGACTTGCTAGTGGATTGGAGGAACCAAAATTCCATTACCATCACTGAGTTTCAGTTGGCAATGGACGAGGTTGTTGGACAAGCTGATGTCCAAAGTCAATTTCACGATTCTAGCCCACCCCAAGATCGACTTGGGGACCAAACTCGAGAAGCTTAGTAGTGTGCTGGCTGGATTCATGTAGAAGAGTAGCTTGGATATTTTTATTTGTTAAAGAACAAATTTTTATTTTTATTTGTTAAGAACTCTACTCTGTCACTACTGTCATTTGTAGTATCACTGGCTGTGTTATGTGCTTAGGATTCAATTGTTCTTGTTTTATGTAGTTCCTGATTTGCTTGCCTTGTTTGTTTATTACTCCCTCCGTTCTGGAGAACTTCATACATTAGAATTAGCGCGTAGTTTTATGTGAAAAGTTAAATTAATGATAGAATATGAAAAATGTGGAAAAAGTGTAATTTTAGTGGCAAATTGTGTAATTTGAGTGTAAAGTTGACATTGTTTATTATTTGTTGGATGTGGGATAACTTCCTTTTTTTAGTAATGTATGAAGTTCTGTGGGACGGGTAAAAATAACAAATGTATGAAGTTCTGCGGGACGGAGGAAGTATTAAAAAGTTTCTTCTGAGATTCTGGAAAAAAATCTTAGAGATTCTGGAAAAAAAATACAATCTTTGATCTATCCTAGCACAAGACATCAGTGCGCATACATAAGTTTATCTGAAACGCAAGCTCATCAACAAATCAAATCAAACAGTACGAAATAAAAATAAACAAGCATTATGATCATAAACCAATAAGTCTAATTGAATGTAAAAAAAAGCTACCTGTCAACAAATCTGGGTAGACCAACATGATGAAGAATGAATGTTATGGTATTGTAACGAGGGCTTTCTTTCTCTGATGAGCAACGAGAGAAGGGTTTTTGTTCTTTCTTGCTTTAGTGCATAAGAAAAACTCGGAACGGAGATTTATATATAGTGTTGGAATTGGAGATTTGGTGGAAAAAGTTTCGGAAAAGGAAACTAGGCTAAGTTGGCTTTATTCCTTAATTTATTTTCCTCTTTTAATTTGGTGAGCCTTGTTTGTGTAGTCCTGGTAATATTATACGAAATCGAGCCACTCATACTCGACTCAGACTTGTTACGGTCGAGCTCAGATTTGATTTCAAGCTCGCACACGAGACAAGTTGAGCTAAAATTCGATTAGGATCGAGCTCGGGTCACTCGATAAATTAATGAAGTTACGTTCGAGTTCCATTATGTGATGATGGTTTACCTAACGAACCGAGAAGGCTTGTTACAGCTCGACTCGTACACAAGACAAGTTGAGCCTAAATTCGATTAAGATCTGCTTAATCAAGAGTACGTACTAAGTCCGGCACCGTGAGTCCATTCACAAAGGGCCCATTCAGACATAAATACCACATTTAATTACGGCCCAAGAAGTGAACTTGTCATCAAGCCTTTCCGCTAGGAGTGGCCAACGAACCGAACATTCGGCTTAATGATTGTTCGTTCGTTCGAAGGTATGTTCGGTTCGTGTTCGACGAACATTACAAATTAGTGTTCGAGTTCGGTTCGACATTTTTGGAAATTGTTCTTATTCGGTTCGCATGTTCGGCTCGTTTGCATTCAACAGTCCAGTTCATTAATTTGCGTTCAATTGTCTGTTCAAACGTTTTGTTCGTTTATGTTAAAAACATCTCTAAATTATATTTTACAATAAAATAAAATAATATACTACAACATCATAAACAACAATAATATATTTCAAACTGAAAACTATAAGTGTAAAATACCGTAATTGCATCATGAATTTTTATGTAGACAAAATGTATAATAACAATAATTTATATTTTGGTGTGTGTGAACATTCGATAAAGGACAAAAGTGTTCGATGATGTTCAGTTCGAAAAAACTCGAACATATTCGTGAACATGTTCGGTTCGATCAAACCGATTACGAATTGAGCGTTAACCGAGTTTTTTCACGAACATTTTGCGAACTTTTGGTTCGTTGGCCACCCCTACTTCCCGCCATGAATCAAGAAAGCGCAATGCTAGCTTACTAGTAATGCTAATTACTCCCTCCGCCCCACAACAAATGTTCTGTTTTGACTTTTTGCAGTCAAGTTTCATTATATAATTGAATTGAACATTTTACATTAACGGTTTAAGATTAAATCGGAGTCAAAGTTAAAAAATGTTGACTGTAAAAAGTCAAAACATGACATTTGTTGTGGGACAGAGGGAGTAAGTTACT
This sequence comes from Plantago major, assembly GCA_026545765.1. Taxonomy (NCBI): domain Eukaryota; kingdom Viridiplantae; phylum Streptophyta; class Magnoliopsida; order Lamiales; family Plantaginaceae; genus Plantago; species Plantago major. The sequence goes on along the minus strand of CM048839.1, from coordinate 26,853,654 downwards.
AGATGTATTGCCTAAGATAAGGAAGGGGCGGAAATTCGATGACATTATTACATTCAATTTCTTGGTAACATATTAGTGGTGAATGTAAAACAGATTTTAGGTGGATCAAAGGTTTGAAATTGAACCTAAGTGGTAACACTATATTATATATTAACTTTTCAATACACATGTAATTTATTTTTCATACCACACTATTAGGAGGTTAAGGCTCGACCCGGCTGCTATAAATAACACAAACACTAGTATTTGACCTCAAATGATTTTTCTGTAAAATAAGTTGAAGCAATATGTCGATCAATCAATACTTGAACGTTCCCATGTAATTTAGACCGAGTACATTCTCAATTTGAAGAAATAGCTGAAGTTGGCAAACTAAGCTGAACTTCTAATTTAATTGCAGATGATCATATGCATAATTCATGACTGTTTACCTCACATGTTGATTATTGTGCAATTCATAATTCACACGATAACGGAATAAAATTGATTAGGCTAGGCCGAAATTGATCAGCATTTCTCGTGTCGGACTGTTGCAAGTACAAAGAACCACCGTAACACTGAAGATGTATAGCTCATATATATTTACTCGATATGTTCCTCTTCCTGAACTAAATCTCATGTTCGAAAATTACTGTACGTCTATTGTTGCAAAGATCGATCATAGCTTCGTGCGCGTTGGTCTACGAATTGAGTCGAGATATGTTGAATGGGAAACAACAGACTTGATTTGAAGAGCTTACCTGACAAAAGCCTCATAATTAGGTCGGAGTCGATTAAAAATAGGAATTTTTTTGCCTACTTACCTGTTCATTTCATAAATCCCCAAATTGTATGAGTTCAAGAAAGAAAGATATCATACTCCTAAAAATGTTGTTTTCTTCTTTTCTATAAGAATTTTTCTCGGGTTTGTATGTTAATTTTTGTGAGACAAACGTTTGTTCCAATTCGTTTGATATTTTCTTGGAACATAAGTAATGGGCCATGCTAACTTGCGTAGTTGCCAAGTACACGTAGTCTACTGGCGCAAGCAGAGTGACCACGCCCACTACATCAATCTTAACGCGCCTTCACTTTGACTTGTTCGTGGTCTGGTGTTTGACCAATAAGAACAAGAATTGGCATAACTGACCAAGAAAAGGAACAAGTCAGAATAAAGCTGATGAAGAACAATCTTAATTAATTGTGCTTCAAAATAACTCACTCTTGTTTGCAAATTCTTTTAAAAAATTGATTTTGTGATTTTGAAATAGTAAAAACTGTATTTTAGTGTTTTATATTACAAATTCTGCTGCAATTTATCTGAAAAAAAAAATAGGTAGCCGCCAGAAGTAGAGAAGCAACCCAATAGCTGCTTCTAACTGCTTTAAGCAATTAGTAGCTTTTTTTTCAATTCAAAACAACTAATTAAATTAATTTTTGCAAACGCTAAAACTTATGCTTTTACAATTTTAAGCTACTTTTTATATGATATATCAAACACTACTGACTTTTGCTTATAATCAACTTTTAGTAGAATCATACAAAAAAATACAAGTTAAAGCATTTGCAAACACACACTTAGTTACTAATGCCGATTGTTTAGTGGTTTGGCTTTAGGGGGATATTGACTCTCTCATCAAAGAAGGGTATAATAAATTATTGGTAAAGTTGTTTGAACTCCATTTGGCATTTTTTTTAGAGTGCAATATGTGATGGTCCCCGCCCATAGGCACCCTTAGGTTTGACGTCATAGTAATTATCTTGTGGTTTGGAGGAAGTGTATAGCAAATATATTTTAAATCTTCACTATTTATCATTTTACTTATTTGAGTATGTAGGTTATGTCTTGATTAGAAAGACACGAATAAGAGGCATGGGGCATAATCTTTGTTCATGCTAACCTAATGCAATTCATTATTTACTAGTTTGCGATCGTTGGACAAGGGTTGCATCTGATATCCGAATTTACATTTTATATTGGAAGAGGTATTTTCATGTTTACCTCTCCAATTCTATTACCACTCAATTAACCACTCTAACATAGATAGATGGATATCAAGTTCCCTATTGCCATTCCAACATATCATGAAACTCTTGTGCAGCCTATTGATTCATTATCTTATGTAAAACTCAAATAAAGTTTGTACGTTTTTAAGGCTATGTGGGATAGTAATCCTCCTTTTAAGCATTTATGAATTTTGAACTACTTAGGAAAATTTGAGTATATAACAATTAAATATATTATAGTTTAAACTTAAATATGAAATATATTATAATCTCACTCGTCCACTCAAATGTCAGTGGGTTCCATAATTTCACAAACAAATTACATATGTCATATGCGATATGTCTATTAATAATAATTAAACCACCGCTAAGCAAAACGTTAATCATATCCATTTGTGTAACGGCAATTATATTGTAATTAATTGTATAACAAATTTTATTCCAAAAGCTAAGTTGGATAAAGGGTGACAGACTAGCCATGATAATTGATAGGAATAGAAATACTAATACACTGTCACTCCATATGGATTAATTCTAAAACGAGCGCAAAGACACCACAAGATTATTATTATACTATGGGCAACAGCAACTACTAAGGACATCTCAGGTTCTGTTCTACAACCTTTCTACATGCCACGTCGATTAAAACAAACTCACTTCAACTCTTCACAATTCTCTACTCCAACGGTGAAATAAAATCTATTTTATTTTAACATTTCTTTCAAACATAATTAGTCATTTTATTTTCTTTTCTCATTTCCTTTTAAACTTTATTCTTGGCTTTATTTTAAATGTAGTTAATTAATTATAACAAAATCACATTAATTTTTTTAAAATACATTAATTGAAAATAAAAATTACATTACTTAAAAAAACTATAATACTTAAAATTGAAAATTACAATACTTGAAATTGAAAATTACAATAATTGAAATGAAAATTACAACAACTAAAATACTACATTCTATAAGTGTAATTTTAAATTCAAATAATATGTATTTTAAATTTGAGAAGTAATGTATAAGTATATTTCTAGTGCTACATATAATTATTATCATATGGAAATATTCAAGAAAAATAAAAAATAATAAAAAAGATAAAAGTAGAAAAGATGAAAGAAAAGAGGAAAGGAAACAAGAAACATGAAAGAAAAGAAAGAAAACAAGAAAAGAAATGAAAAACAAAAAAAATAAATAAATAAAAATAAAAAAACCCAGCGCTGGGACTCGTCCCAAAATTTGGGACGAGTCCCAACGCCCCAATGCTGGGCCTCGATTTGGGACTCTGCTGGAGTCCCAAATCGAGGTCCAGCAGTGTTGCAACACTGCATGAGAGAGCGTAACAGCCTAACAGGCACTGCTAATAGTAATGAATCAACTTCGATAATGTCACCTTACCAATTACTCATATATTTACTTTGGTTAGCTGGAAGTCTAGGATTGTCCAAAATTGAACATACAAAACGTCAGAATATCTTAAACTATCTGTGGGAACTTAAATTTAGTGGAAAGTAGCGCTGTGGATAATGGCTGGATAATTTGATGGGCAAGAAATGAAATTAGTTTCAACATGCATTTGAGGAATTTAAATTATTATTTTAATGTGTGATTCATATACACGGTTTCCTCTTTCATCTTGCACTACCTCACGATGATTTGCGGGTTGTGGTTGTCTATATGTATTAAATGATGTCTTGTCTGTGCATTAAAGCGGGGAGGTAGTCTGACGTCTTCTGATGAAAAAACCCATATACACCAACATGTCTAATTAGAATGCTGCATCTACAAGTTGAAAGTAAATCCCTGCTATTCAAAATGAATGTCTAGACATAATAGATGTCGAAGACATGAAGTGACCATTTCTTTTTCCATCCTGGAATCAAACAAGAAACTTACTTGAAATCACTAGTTTGGTGTGGGAGTGTTCCTTGTACAGTTGCAGTACGTGTATATCTTGTTGAGAGGGCAATACATGGACTTGATTGGGAGCATGAATTGCTATTTTAATCTCTGACCGTGATCAATAAATTTTTATCGTTCTAAAAAGTAAAAACATTGTTTCAGTTTTAAAGTTGTGGTGTATGTCATTCATCAATTAAGTGGAATTAAGATTCACGTAATGATATCATTTGTATGCTCGTGTATTGGAGTATCCTTTATATTCTGAGTTCCTTAATTTATGGGAAAGTTTTTGCCTTTTTAAACAAATAAGAAAGATTTATTAAATCCATGCGTCAAAATCATTAACTTTACACCAGCAGTGCAAGGTATTTAAGAATCTCGTAGCATATTTCACGAATCTCTTTCTGACCTTAACTCTCCCTCTCCAGCCGTTGGTTTTCTTTTGCATGTTACTTCGAAGCTACTTCAGCTCAAGCTCCTCGAAATCAGATAAGCCACTATCTTCTCCAACCCATCCTTTGATTTTGAGTATCTCATCACCAATGTGTAATTGCGATGATAAGGTTTTATTACTTACTGACACTTCCTTAAATGTAACCATTAATGAAATAACACAAACTCATTTAAAATTGTTATGCATGCATGGTAGACATTACAAAGAATATCTCATATTCTTCAAAGTTTAATCTATGTTATATTGTGCTACACTGTTTAAGTATTGTACGTTGCGACACTTAAATTATTTAACAATTGATATAACACCATATTAAAATGTGATGAATCAATACAACATGATGTATCATATGTAAAAATGGACGGTACATTGAGTTAATATAATATTGTGATTAGGTAACAAGTGATGCATGTTGTGGAGTTGGAAGTCTAGAAGTGGACACAAACTAGCATAAGATAGTAAGATAGGAGTGACATAGGACCCATAGTTTAAAAGTCAGAAACGACAGGCACATGAGATTTAGCAAAACTGCCCAAAAATAGCTGTATGTCTTGGCAAAAATATCGGTTGCAACGAACTCACGCGGATCCATCTTTTTTTCATTTTCTTCTTACGACTTCTTTTCCAGTACCCAATTAAAATTAAATCAAAATAATAATAATAATAATAATAATAATAATATAATAATAATAGTAGTAGTACATACTAAGTAAATTGCCAGCCAAATAAATGAAACAGCAATTCACTTTTTTCAGGAGTTTGCAATCAGCTTTCCTCTAAATTATTTCAATTCACCTATTCTCTCCATTACTTCCAACCAACATCATCATAAATTCACAAACCCTAGTTCTTTCTGAAAATCTCATCCATTTTCAGGAAGAATCAATTTCAATTAGGCCCATCATTCACCGGAATGGAGATGATGAACGGTGGATTGAATGTTTCTGATGAAATATTGGGTACTTTTGCTCCGATTATTGTTTACTGGGTTTACTCTGGGATTTACGTACTCTTAGGATCGCTTGAGAATTACAGGCTTCATTCCAAGAAGGACGAGGATGAGAAGAATTTGGTGCCTAAGAAAGACGTTGTCAAAGGGGTTCTTCTCCAGCAGCTTGTTCAGGCTGTTGTTGCTACCATTCTCTTTGCTGTGAGTCTTTTATTTTCTGATGATGCATGTCTTCTTTCTTAATTATTTATTGTGCTTTCATTGCTATGTAGTTTGCTTAATTTCAATTGGTAGATTAAAGATACGATCTTTGTTCATTTATGGGATTTACAGTTGCGTATCTTGATTTTGATGGCCTTTTTTCATCTAAACAAGTTAAGTCAATTGCTTTAGTAAATTTTACTGATTCTCTAGTCGTGAGGCATTTAGGGAACTATAATTGATCAAGGGATTTGGTTTTTTTTGAGAAATTCCTTCTATTTTTTTTTTTTTTTTTTGAGGTATAAACTGTCTTCATTTGTAAAATATCCTACGTAGTGGTCGTGTGGTACGTAATAGCTCAGATTGAAGGTCGTATATTGTCGATATTCTTCCAAAACTGTACTTTCTTATAGTTTGGTGTATCTAAGAGCATGATTCTTTGAACTGGTTATTCGTGTTCGCTAGTTAATGTCTCTATGGTCCTCCTTTTGTTGTGGTTTATTCAAGGGTGTCTTTGGGGGTGCCAGTCATATGTTTCAGTTTCGTACTTGTTCTAAGTTGTCCTGGTGCATAAATGGATTGATGGAGAAGCTTACGGACAAGAATAGTTGGGATTGGAAGCCAAAATACATCTACAACGTTTATTTTAACTGTATGTACGTACCCCACGTGTACAAATATGGAGATTGGGCTGACATAACCTTTAGGGGGTAAGTGTTGGCTGTTTATAAGAATAACGATAAAGCTGTTTATAAGAATAACGATTAATTTTATTTTCATTCAGGCTAAGCCAAAGCATGTATTGGGTAGTGATGATTGCTATAACTTACGTAACTTAGAGACTGTGCAGACTATCATACAGTAGCTATATATGTTCCATGGTTGGTGCCTCCTTTTTTCCACTAACTTCCTAGTACCTATTATATTCTAGATCTGATCCTCTTTTGGAAATTAATTCTGTACTGGATGACTACTTAAAAGGCTTGATTAGTTGATTCATGCCATTATGATTACAAAGTGTTCTATAATTGGGAATATGCATCAGGGTTGGTTGGTCAAAACGTCTTATGTAGAGATCTAGAGATATTCATTTAAGCTAATTGCTTTTCATGACATGGTTAGCCTTTTCCTTTATGGTATTTACTACTTTTAGGTTAATTCTTCAATACCCCTTTTGTCGTTTTCTGGTCCGGTAATGATTTTCTTGGAAAGTCGCTGCTTTTTTCTCTGTCGTCTTTTGGTCTCCCATTCTCCGTTAAATTCATCCTTCTGCACTTAGAACTGAGTGTTAATGCATTTAGTTCAGCGTTTGAGATGTTGTGGAAGAATTACCGTGAGAAGGTTTGATTGACACAGCATGGATACAATACAAGTTTCTTGTATTGTGGTGGAGTTTCTGCCTGATTAAGGAATGAGTTTATTTTCAGTCTCATCGTCATTTGCTTAATTTCATATACTTTTCCCTTCTACATTGACAGGAAACAAGCCATGTTGAATTTTGCTTCATTTCATGTCTTCTCATTTTATATGGAATTTTTGTTCTTTCTTTTTATTATTTTTCTGGGGAAGGGGGGGGGATTTGGATTAATGCTTTTTTTTGTGTGGCTGATTGATTGTATGTGGAAAGATGAAAATTGGTCAATCATTTTGCTTTTGATGTTTCACAAACAAAGACACGTGAGAGTTGGTGGGTAACCCTAAAACATGACTAGTATATAAGTCTATGGAAGTGCGGACGTTTGGAATTAAAAGAAAACAATTGATTGAATACACGTGGATTTTCAGGTAAATATAATTACAATAATAACTGGGTAAGATTCGGATATTTGTAATCTAGCAGATAACATATGCTATACTCAAAGATCCCCTATCCCACATTAGTATGTCATACTGTATCACACTAGTGCCTCTCCATTAGCAGTCTTCCCAGTTATACACTACTGTGGCACAGGATGGAGTACAATTCTGGTACTAGTGGTTTTAAGTACCAGTCCAAATGCGGTACATTGCCGACCAAAAATCATGTTTTGTATTGACTCTAATGCATGATTCAACGAATAGTTTGGTGACAGATTAGATGAGTCTCCTAAGTTGCATGCACAAAGAAGCGCGTGACAGTTACTGGTGTCTTAATGCTATGGTTGCATGCACTTGCGTAAAAATTATATTCGAAGCGAAATGAAATAGTGGACATGCTTATGACTATTAGTACTGCAAAAACTATAGGATTTAAACTTATTATCTTGTTATCTACTTTGTGGAGCAGATTCTCCTAGGCTTTTGCTTACTTTGTATATCTAGAAAGGAGTACTTGCTTTGTCAATTATATGATGTTAAGGACAATTGGGAATATATCCTATAACAATGAAACTGCAATGTTCTTGCCCTCATATGTTTAATGCGTTCTGTTTTTTGTTGTCCTGTAACTTCATTGTCAAGAGATCGAAGCTGTATCTTCATGTTATCCAGTTACTAAACTGGGCTTCTGCAATTTATTGGCTTGTTAATGAGATATATTTGCCATGTAGGTTACAGGAAGTGACCCAGAATCCGTGCAAGCTGAAAATACTTCCCTCCTTGTTCTTGCTAGACAATTATTTGTAGGAATGATGGTGTTAGACACTTGGCAGTATTTCATGCACCGATACATGCACCACAACAAGTTCTTATATCGTCATATCCATTCTCAACACCATCGGCTAGTTGTTCCGTATGCTTTTGGAGCATTATACAACCACCCTGTGGAAGGTCTGCTGCTTGACACTATTGGCGGAGCTTTATCTTTCCTTCTTTCAGGCATGTCCCCCAGAACTTCCATCTTCTTCTTTTCATTTGCAACACTCAAAACAGTTGATGACCACTGTGGGCTATGGTTACCTGGCAACCTATTCCACCTGTTCTTTAGAAACAACTCTGCGTATCATGATATTCATCACCAGCTCTATGGAAACAAGTACAACTTTTCGCAGCCCTTCTTTGTCATGTGGGATAGGATTCTAGGTACTTACATGCCATATTCACTTGAGAAGAAATCTGGAGGCGGTTTTGAAGCACGGCCAACTAAGGAGTGCAAGGCAAATTGATTAGTGGCTGTAACAAGAGTGTATCAAAATAGTTTTTTTGAGCTTCAGTGGATTTATGACCTGTACAGTGATATATTCTATCGTATATGATTGTATAATGAGCTCTTGGTACAAGCAAGAGCTCGAGATAAGTGATGGAAGTCAAAGTAATTTCGTGGTGGCGGTCTGTAGCCCCTTGTGTTGTTTAGTTCTCTGTGATCTTGGTTTGTGACGATTGTGATTTTTTTTCTTGTTCAATTTAGAATCGGCTGCTGACTTTACAGTTGATGTTTCTTTGGTAGAGTGAAAGTTTTTTTGAAGAAATTGTGTGCTTGAATTACATTGACTAAAACTCTCAATAAGTAGGTGAATCTGATTTGTTCTGTGCTAATGAATTCCCTTCCCTGATAAAGTAGATTTTAGTCACTAGACTGGCTGGTTAATGCTTGCCTTGACTGTCATATTGCTTGCTTAATAAGGATTCTATATCCATCTGTTTCCTTTACGGGCTGACATTAAATGTAGAAATTATAGGAACCGGTACGTATGTGTTGTACTTTTTTTTTTTTTTTTCCCCAAAAAAATATGTACTGTTCTTTCTGTGCACCAATACTCTTGGGAGTTCTGTATGGTGGATATATTTCAGCACAATCGAGCTGTTTTGTGATACTCCATGCAAATAGATGAACTATCAAACAAGAGAGTCCATTAATATCTTTTGGGAACGTATGGCTCAACTAATCTGGGTTGGTTTGTGGCGCTTTCTGCCTTGAATGTGTTGTTTCCATATTGGTCCTGCTACTCATTATCAATTCATTGTCAAGATGTTTAGTAGTCCCTGTCATTCCTATTTAATATTCATCCTATATTGATTGAGAGTAAGTCTTGATACGTACCTATCTTGTCAAGAAAAACCACCAATCTTATTAATCAAAACATTTATGTTTTCAATATCGTTTTTTTCTTTATATTACGAAAAAAACTAATTTCGTTAACAATATAGACGTTTTGATTAATAATATTGGATTATTTTCTTGATAACATGGGTCGGTCTTTAAATAATTTATCTATAGACGGTCTCTAAAGAATTTGTATATCGATTGATCGAAGGTAATTATTTTGTCTCTACACGGGGATATTTTTACTTAAAAGCATGATGATACAATAGCTTATGGGACCTTTTAATAAATTGTGTTTTTATTTTGGTGCACTTTTGTAGTTTTGTCTGAAGTTCTTGATATTTTAGTCGGCAAATCCTCCAAGGTATGGCTTAAATTTATCATAGGACTATCTGGGATATTTTGTTCAAGATTGTGTCTCAAGAAGCATGATTCAAACCTGTGCCATTTTTAACTATCCTCTTTATTGATTTTATATAAATTCTATCTTGAATCAGGAACTTTCAGTATAGCAAAGTCATACATATTATGCTAGGAGCTCTCACTGTTAAATTTTAATTAGGAGAACATGACTAACATAAACAGTCAAGTTGATAAGGCAGAGGAATCAAAATCATCATAAATGTTGGTTTATTCTTTGGTATGACAAGCTGTTCTACGCCGTAATGCTTCAAGTGTTGTATCGTATACTAGTGATAATGCGAGATTTGGGTCCCGATATATATATCGTCGACAATTCGACATATATCTTGCAATTAAGAGCAAGCCGGCCATTGATGAGTTTGGTTAAGAAATAGACTAGTTTACAGCCATGGTGTGGCATTGATGAGAACAACGTGTACCTGGATGTTAGAAGGATTGGATTATGGATGTGATCAATCATCACTGGCATAACATTTACTAGCTTCTCTATACTGGGGTCTCTGATGGCTGCTTTACCTTTCGCTTTTAATTTATTGTGGTGTCCGTACCACAAATCGTCTATGGTCCATGTTTCTAAAATCCGATTCAACTGCACGACTGGACTTGTCGAACCACGAACTGATAGCCAGCTCAGCTTGGTACGCAATCGGGGTAGTGCCTCTCGATGACTAAAGTGTTCTACGCTTTTATGTGTGTTATGTTCAACACATGAAAGAATTGGCATGAAATGTAATGCCTCCTGAGGTAGCTACGGATAAGCCCACGATGTGCACGGTGCACCCGGTGGGATCTGTTTTACCAAGGTCGCTGATTCGGGTTTTCAAATATGGCTGAAGGGATCTAATGTTAGTTTTACATAATGCGTTCTTTTAAATGGGATGAAATATATAATATGAGAGATTTGAACATAGAACTGTGAGTTCAGTCATCAGTGATGTGAACTTTATAATATGCAAGTGAAGACATTTATGTGTGAGTTAACCTTAAGACAGAACATGCTTCTTAAGTTTACACCCTGGTATAAATGATACTCGCCTGTCCCGCTATTCTAGTCCCAATTTCATTTTATGGCTCTCTTTAGTATTGCTGATTATGAAGCAAACTAGCTAGTTACATAAATTTATAATTTTATTGCCTTGAACTTGACCAGATATTCAAATTATTGATGTACAGATGCAGCCAGTATGATTAAATCACACATCAAGCAAACAATTCTTTTGATGAGAATCTGACTTTGATCCACTATTGCTTCCAAATTCCAATGCATAGTAACTAGAATACTCAATAGGCATTGCACAATATTGCCAACATGAAGAATTACAGAACAAAACTTAACTTATCAACTACAGATCACAGGAAATTCTTGCTTTCCTTTTTTTTTTTTTTTTTTTTTGCACCACAACTCTCAAGCTTTCAAACCTTCCGGCAATCTTGAAATCGGCGAAAAGGATTCCGATCTGACATTCCTTCTCAAGTTACTGAACTCGTTGTTCTTGGCTCTATGAGCATCCAATGCCACTCCAACTGCTTTCTGACTCTTACACCCTGAAATAAAGTTGGGAAGCCTTTTCGGCTGGTCTTTCGAAGAACCATTGTTTGACTTGAACTCCTCTGAGAAATCGGCTGCACTGGCAGTGACCACACTCCACTCTATGCTCGCCTCACTCGGGGCGTAACAGGTCGTGGGACGAAAAAAGTCTCCTTTTGACAAGCTCTCGATTTCAAATAAATCCGAGCTTGTATCGCTAAAATCATCGTCATGCGCTTCACTGATAACCGATGGGGGTGCATCGGCTACTCTGGGCACAGTCGCATCCCAGCTCAACATGGTTAGCTTGTTCTTCAGGCTCAAGAGATTATTCTCGTTCTCCATGTGTGGAGAGCCAAATACTTGTATTGTTGTCTGTTTAATGGGATTTAGTTCCAATTTTGGTTCATTAAACTTGACAAAGCGTTCACCCGAGTGGGATTTACTTACCAGATGATCGTCTCTCGTTTTATCTGCTACGCCTAGCTTGCCATTTCTTGAACTGTTTCTGGAACGTGTTTCCTCCTTATAATGATCATCAATGTCTACAGAACTCTTGTCTCCACAAGAACATCCAATTCTGCCAAGAAAACTTTGCTTGTTTGGTTTCAGAGGTTGCTTGTTTCTTCGAACATTGTGCAGTAACTTACTTCTGCTGTTATGGCTGCTCTCGGACCAAATGCTTGGCGTTGCAGTTTGAGACCGCTCTTTGGGCATTAATACTTTTAATGGCTCGTCTTTGTTACCAAGCTGGCGAGAAGGCGAATACTTACTAGGCGTGCTGTTTAACGCATCCTTGAAGTACTTCTCAGCATTGAATACGTCTAATTCTCCGTCTTGTGCTATGGTTTTCCTTAACAGAACTGGATTTCGCGGTGTGGAGGTGTAGACTGCATCAGTGGTTGGGATTCTACCTCCTAACTGAAGTACATATGTTTCTTCAGCTCCTTCAAAGTAGGAGGGAAATGAAGTATCCTGAAATTTGGAGTTGTTTGAAGAAGGAAATGTACTTGAAACTGGTGTCAATGTAAGCGGTGGCATCGACATTTTTTTTTGCCGGACAAAACGAAAAATAGCTAGAAGAGTTTATGGGGCTGGATTAGCAGAAAACAGTACCAACTTAGGATGCAAAATGTGGCTCTTTGGTGCAGATTAGAGGTGTTTTGGCAATTTAGATGAGCAGTGAACAAGTGAAGTTATATAGAGTGTATCATATGCAGTGTGGTATGCAAATGGGACTAGAGGAGTTTGTCACATTAAATAATGATCCTGACTGACTTAATGATTCTCATTCTTCTTCTGGAGCTAGATCTTAGCTGTAGCCTTTTTGCCTTTAATTTCTTCTACAAGTGATGTTGATGGGGTTTTGGCTCAATCAGTCTCTTTTTACTCTCAGGAAAAAGTATATCAACAATCAACTCCAGGAACAGTTTGGTTCAATGGTTACTGTCTTCTGCATTTCCGTCGAATTGTGATCGAATAATGTGTTTCGACTTTCGACCGTGTTAAGTTTCAGGAGGAGCACGTCTACAGTGAAATAAAACTACTGTTTCCACTTTCCACCATTCACAAGGGAAAAGAGAAAGGACTGGAAGAGAAGGTGGGCCATCTACTTATTGACAGGGCCAAAAGGTAGATACAAGGCTTGCTCAAATCATATGGCTGTAATTGTTAAAGTACAGAACACCACAAAAGAATTTCCCTACTGAAATCAATGCATTTTTCTGCATGTGATGAAGTAAGTATGGTATCCATTTCAAGACAAGAAAAACCAATCAGCCTCTGATTCTTGTTCTATACATATTCAGCAAGTAACTATCATCTAGACTCACTCTACTGAATCTGAGGAGCTCAGTAGACTCGCTCTACTGACTCTGAGGATATAATACAAATTATAATGCAGCACAGAATATCAAGTGTGACGAATCTTGAAATGATCGGACACACCATTACTACGAGTCTACAACAGTTAAAGCCAACATGATGTTTTAAACAGAAAGTTCATCGAGTCCCCCCAGAACAAGCCAGGCGACAAATAATTATCAGGAAGCATTCAATAAAAACACCACTATGACAATAAAATTAACATTGCTCAAAGTTGTAGTGTCTTGATACAAAAAACCTTGCAAACTAGAGGAAGAAGAAACAACATATACCAAGCAACTGCCTACAGAGATGCTGTTCTTTTCCTATCCTGGGTGAGGTGGAGATGGGCTAAATTTTTTGGGATCAGCAAGATGACACTAGTATTACATGAACAGTACAATCTATCAATCATATAACCATTCCTAGATAAATAAGTGCAAAACACCCCTTCTATATTCATCCGGCAAAACTCACTGTGACATGGGCAATGCGTACGTCCTTGGAGTGATGGAAGATATCAAAAAATTGCCGCTCGAAAATCATGCCATCAATCGTTCTTGACCTGGTTTTGCTGAACTTCACTGTGGGAAAGTGGTGTTACCCACCCAGTATTGCTTAACTGCTATCAGTATCTTCTCAGGAACAAGGGGTCCATCCTCGTGGTCCATCATTTTGGAGTCCCATTTCATGCCTCCGATCATCTTCTTCACCTTCACTAGTACATCAACTTCATCTCTGAATATAACTGCACCTTCTGGCCGCAGAATCCGGTCCATCTCCAATAAAATATCCTCGAAGTCACACCTGTATTCATTTGTTCATGTCAGCTCCCATTGAAAAAAAGTTCAAAAAAAAAAGAAAAAGAGGGATATCCAATGTACTTCTAGTAAGCCCATCACAGGTCAGAAGACTTGAGAATTTCAGATAACAAACACGTCTTTATCTTCAGAGAGAGCCAGAGAGGGCTTATGCGAAAGAAATACCAGTTGCTGTTATCTGGTTTAGTGGGCTGATAACATATGTACATGTAGTCTGGTAGGACCGAATAGATACGCTTCAGTAGGCTTATATAGTTATCACATTAAAGGACTTGATTAAAACACACAAATGTTTACTGCTGCTATCAGCCTACGGGGGCAGAGGATACAGAGTTAAGGAATGACAATCACACCCATCAAGGAAAACCAGATACTTACTTGTCCTTGTACAAGCTAAAAACACCATTAGCATGGATGAGATCGTAAGTCCTTGGGTAGGTTGAGAATGCTTCACACCTGAACAAAAACATCAGAATAAGAGTAAGTACGTTGTGGCCAGATAAACTCAAATATCCAATCAGAAGCTATACATGAAAGCAAATAATTTTCCTTTTCGGCCCTTCGACATGAAATTAGACTTTATTCCGAGCACATTTTGAAGGGCAACTGTTCTGTAAATAAATTTTGATTGGACTGTACCAACATGGAATCACCCAAATTAATATTTTATACTTTATTTTAAAGCCTGAAAACTGGCAACATGAATGGGCTCTAAAAGGTCAAATCCTATGATTCTAATGACTCCTGCAAGCAGGCAGTAACATCTAAAACTCAAATTAAAGAAGAAGAAATAGTATCAAACAAGAGAAAGATATCATCATAAAGCCGGAGGATGAGAGGGCCACTGAGACAGGCTTATTTGTAAGAAGATACATATAGGGGTAAGAATAAATGCTCACCAATCATGGTAGATACCAATCAATCCTCGTTCAAAGATGGCGCCAAGAGTATTTTTCTTCGCAATAGTTGGTACAACATTCATAACCCATAGTTTTGGAGATTGAAGTGCCGCCGCAAACCCACCAAGTCCAGCATTCATATCCATGATGTTGCGGTAGCGTCCAGAGTCCAGAATTTTGTTGATCTTTCTGTAAGCATTAACATGCTTTTTCCATTGCTTATTGTCTTCGTGATAGGCTGCAACCGATACACCAGGAACTAAGCCACTTGCAATTCTTGGGGGAACTGCATAAAGCCTCTCTGGGAATGGTTTGAGATCCCCACTAGCAACTTCATCACTGCCAGCAGTGTTATATGGGGTAATGCACTGGTCCATTTTCTTATACCTGATAAACAATACAAGCAGTGAAAATTATTCAGGCCCAAATTCAATTACAGCCCAACTAGCAGCAATTCAGCGCGCAGGCACTTTGATTACAAACAAGCACACAAAAGATGAGGAATCCAATCCAAATGCCAGACATGCAATTATGTATCCATACCAGACATTATCTGCATCTTCAGCTTTACAGAATGATGCTCCAGCATTTTCTTGTGAAGCACGGCAAGATTCTGTGTCCATTTTCTTTTGCCATATAGCAATTTCACCTTTCTCAGACTTCTTCTCCCAGCAGAGGAGTTTAGCAGCCTCTTCGATCTTTCTCTGTTCCTCCTGCAGCTCTTCCATTGGACGCTGCCATGCCTTGTAATTAACCTTCCAATTGATTGGAGGGCCTGAAAGCACCCAGTAGCCACCAGGTCTAAGCACACGATCAACTTCCTTCATGTATAGTCCATCTGGGCAGAGGAAGAACCAAAACATTATAGATTGCCTGCAGCTCCATGATGACAAGAAACCATTTATGTACAGGAATATACATCACCGTATTTGTTCTTACCATTTATCCCCCAAGGAATGAGACAACGAGAACAGTGAGCCATGTCAAAAGCTCTGGCTGGATATGGCATTCTTATAGTTCCAAGAACACCAATGACAGCAGGTACACCTCTTTCAAGAGCAAATTGGACTTGCGCTTCATGTGAGTCCCTCGGTGCAAAAGACATAGCCACAACATTTTTCTTCCATAGGTATGCTCCCCAACTAGCAACCTGAAAAAACAAGCAGGTGAGATTTTAACTACACAGATAACACAACAAAAGGTGATCATGATTCATGACATACAGACACAAAATAACAAGGAATTGGACGAGTTGCAAAACATAAATAGATAGCATTGAACATACCCCACAACCAGTATCCAAGGCAGTCCTAACGGTTCCATTATCAATAGGTATAACTGAAGCCAGCTGATCAATGTATTTATCAGCCCCTTGAGGAAATTGCGTCCCTCCACCAGGAAACCTAAATACATTTCCCTCGTATTGTATCCAATTCTGAATAGCTTTCTCAACTGTCAAGCTCTTGTATGGAGCATTAGCATAGGGAACATAATCGCGACTCTTGGGCCATGGGAATGGGGTAACATATCCTGGAGGAGCTGGAATAAGGCAATGTAGCTTCTCTGCGTCAGGAGGGCAGTGCCTTTCCCTGTAAATCATGTTTTCCCTTGGGAAAGTCATCGCACGCCTTTGATCCTGGCAAGGTGTGTAATCAGTGTACTGACCATCGCACGGCTTGTACACTGGTGCTTTAGAATCAGAGTCTTCGATGATTCCAGCTTCACCACCGTGATGAGTTTCAAAATTGAGGTTCGGGAGGATATTGCAATTTGTTCCCGTCTTGGTCATCTCCAGTGCTATGCTGTCTCCCTTTCCAAAACCACTTCTCTGCCATGCTCCTAGTAGATAGAAGAAGCAGCACAGACCCGCTACTATAAATATCGATACAGAACTCCTAGTCCTATTGTCCCCTGAATTAAACTTGTTCGCCATCTCTGGCCCTGAAATATTTATTATACAAATAATTAGTCAAGACGCAAGAAACAGTAGCATATCGCTCATTCACTTGCAACAAAACAAAATGGTAGATTCAATTAAAAAATGCACAAAAAAAAACAAAGCTGTAAACTTGAGAGCAAGATCCATATCTTTGATAGACCAAAATGGCAAAAAAGGTGACCAAACTCATTCACGTGCCTTTTTTACTTTACTTTGCTTTGGATCCACCTTGCTAAACAGTAATGGATAAACAAGCTAGTAATGATCACTCATAGTCACATCACTCACATGACAAGCATAAGCCAGAATAAGCAACCAGTTACTAGAACAGGCCATACGAGTTCCAGTGAAAGAACAGTAGATTGACATATATTACACCTTTAACAAGTAAATTCAGATCCACATCCATAATACCAAGATCCAACTAGATCAATAACGTCAAGTAATCGGATCTATTTACTATTGCACCAACTTAAATCAAGAATACCAGATCAGGAAGAGCAACAATCAAAGAACAGACAAACTTTATCAATCATTGAATTATCAAAGCAAGCAACAAAAACAGGCTTGTTTAAATGCCAATTGGAATCTGAAACAATGAGTATTATTCAATCAATTGGCCCTTAAATCAAGTAACGTATGCTTCAATAATCGAAAATAAATGCAAAACGTAATCTTTCCCACAATGAACAAACAGAATGCCGCTCAATTAGCACACATCATCAAGTGGCAGAGCGTAAATCCAATTGAAGATTCAAACTTAATCCAAATCTGAAACATAAGCAAATCCTTCCCAATTTTTAGCAAAAGAAAGAAAAAAGCAGCAATTTTTAAGAGAAAAAATACGATCTTGAAGAATTGGAAGCATAAAAGAAATCACATACCAGTCGCATGAATTGATGCAGACAGAGATCTCTAGAGCTGGAATTGAAAAGCCCCAATTGGTTGGTGATCCTGATTGAAACACAGGAGAAAGAGATTGAAGTGTATCGGTCTGTGTATATTGTTGTATTGATGGGCACTAATAATGGACTATCTGAAATCTTATTATGTTTGTGTGAGTTTGGTCTTAACAACCCTTCCTCCCAATTAATAAAGAGAAGAGATCGAGCATGCACGTCTCCTCTCTCTCTCTCAATTCTCTCGATTTCTCACGGCCAGTAAAAAATCTTGCTTCTTCCCTTTTCCACTTTTTCTTTTTGCTATTTAATGCAATCATGAGAAGGGACACTCACAATTGGCCCCCCATCTTTATCATTATTGCACTATTTTTGCAATACATTAATTTTTGTGGATTATTTAGAAACAAGCCCTTGAAGTCTCCAATTGGAAACATAATTCGGTTCTATTTGGTTGGAACCGGAATTTTTCCGGTTTTGGACCGAATCGAACCGAAAACCAAAATTTTTAAAAAGCTGGAACCGAGAACCGAACCGAATAGGTTTAGGTTCTAACCAAAAACCGAAATTTCGGTTCGTTTCGGCCGGTTTTTCGGTTCGGTCCATTTTATACTCGGCCATAATTGTCATCATAATCTACTTCTGATAACTGATAAGTGAAGCACCTCCTACCAATATCTACACTGCATAGCAACATACAATGCACTGTGTCATAATAGAAGCCAAAAGCAAGGGTCACCATACATGATGAATCAGGGACTTGAAAATGGGATAGAAGGTAAAGGAAAAATAATCGAATCACTCACCCAACAAGCAAAAATCGAAAGTAAATCGAAGATACCATGAGCACCTAAGACTCGTGATTCAAGAAACAGAATTTGGAGCAAGTAATAATCACATACCGAGCTGAATCTGAATCACTATCAATTGATTTCCGATTAGGGAGGTTAACGAGAATTGAAGGAAGCTAAAAGCAATGTTCAAGAATAGCCATACATGCTAAATTGTGAAGCATCTCCTACCACAATCAACAAGGAAAAACGAATCTTTGACACCAAAATATATCAAAATCAATACCTACACTACATAGCAACATATACTACAAGTAAAAGGAAAGAAGGAAAAGGAAAAACAATCGAATTACTCACCCAACAAACAAAAATCGAAGATACCATGAAAACTAAGACTAGATATTCAAAAAACAGAATTTGATGCTAGTACAAATTACATACCGAGCTGAATCTGAACCAATTTCAGCTGATTTCAGATAAGGGGTGTTAACAAGAATTGATTTTTAAGGATAAACTGAAGGAAGCAAGTACTTACCGGACTTTGTTTTCTGAAATTGCCCAAATGCGGTGGAGATTTTGGCTGGAGAAGAAGAAGGGTTATGCAGGGTTTACGTACTGGACTTGCTGATTCAGATTTGACGGATTAAGGCGAACTAGTGTTTTTAATCTTCGGCCTCGTATTTAGCTAATCCACCGAATAAATTATCAGTTTCGAAACATGTTTTTATTTTTTGGGAAAACGAGGCATTTAAAAAGTTTTGAAATGTTTCGTAAATATGAGTGAGCAGAAGGAAAAAAGATTGAGTTTGAATCGATATAAATTTCGAAATAACCTAGTTTCATATCCGTAACATTACTCCCTCTCGGTCTCACTTGCAACTCTAGTAGCGTCAACCTAATTGTTTTACAATGTTACTCCACTTGCGCTTGAAAGGAAATGGTGTTCTGGTTTACACGTATCTAACAGTCCATATCAAATCGCCAAAGGTGACTAGGCAAGCGTCATATCGCCTGTGATCGCCCTTTCGCCTTAAGAAAAATACAAATACAGATAATTACAAAACTCACCCCTCCAAGATGGTCACTTTACAGATTGACACCCGCTGTTTGAACAATTACAAAACCCTCCCTTACGTTTTCAAAGTAATTACATATAAACCCAAAAAAGTCAAAGATTCCCTTTTTTTATCATTATCTTTAATTTTCTTTTCTATCTTATCATTTCATTTTAATCATTCCATCTAATTAATTTCTTTACTTCACATTTTAAACCCTCAATTTTACCTTCTTCTCCAAAACTCCCCACTTTACTTCCACCACCATCTCCTCCACCCTTCTTCACCACCACCACGAACCTCCAACATGAAGAACCACCATGGAATCTTCACCACCACCACGGACCTCCATTAGAGCTGCTCGAAACCAATCATCCATGGATGCCCAATTTGACCTTCCATTGTAGCTCTCCTCTTCTCCTACATTTTTTTTATTTTAATTTTTTTTAAATGGAAGAAGCTTGAAGCTAGGGAGCTTCCATGGAAGCTCCAGATCCTCGGAAGCTCCTGGATCTGGAGCCTCCATCGAGCTTCCATGGAAGTTACGAATGGAGCTTAACTTCCGTGGAAGCCCAAACATATTTTCTCCCTTTTCTTTTCTAAGCAATTAAATGTGGGAGTTTCCTGAATTTTCAAATAATTTGAGGGTTGATTTTAGATATGTTCTTGGATGATAGTATGAACAAAATTTAAAAGTGGGTATATTTTGTTAAGTTATAAAACATATGGGATTGTACTGTAGTAAAACTTACAATCGTAATTTTATTTTTCCATTATTTTTTGTTTTACTATTTGTTTTATCTTTTATTTTTTCTGAAAAATGAAACTTTAATGTTGGTCAACGATTTTGGGTGTGGATGTAATTGTTCAAACAGTGGGTATGAATTTGTAATTGGAGCATAATGCAGGGGGTCTATATGTAATTGCCCCATACAAATATTAATCAAAATGCCAAAATTTATCCTCTAAAATTTTCCAAAATAATAATAATATTTTTTTATAATTACCAATATTTTTAATTTCTATATGTTTATATTTAATCAAAATAAACAGGTCAATTTCTAATTTGACGTTTGTTGTCAGGCAGGGCGAAAGCCTGCCTAACCGTAGAAACGCCCAAGTCAGTAATAGTATCTTTTTCTTTTTCGCATGCACAATTACCTTAAATGCATCGGTCTTGGCTTTATTAAATGGGTAATTTATGATACATGGGCCAATATAAGGACGGTTTTTGAAGATATTTTCTGATGCGCATTTTAATGTTGATGTGGTATTAGAGATGTAAGGCATTATGCTAGAGATAGAGTTCGAAAAACAATAAAAGATGTGGCTGATAATGTTTTACAAGATATGAGATCAAGGTTTTCAAGTCTTTATGAGTAATCAAGGTGCATTTCCTTCTTAATAAGATCACAAATAGCTGGAATATTTTGCAGAAAAGCAGATGGACTAAAACCATGCACAACAGCAGCCATCAAACGTGAACAATGTTGTCTCAACACGGAAACCTGCTCCGTAAATCCATCTTTATTGAATTCATAATCATCGAGAGAAAAAAATTCCACCTGCAAACATTTTGGGTACTATAATGAGCTTACATTGAAAAATTAACGACTTGTGCATTTTTGGGTACTATGATTCTGATCAAATTCTACGGGATTGTACACAAAAACAAGACGTGAGATCAATTATTAAAGCCTCATGTTGTGTGGTATGATTCTTATAATATTGTTGTTTGTATTATTTTTTTCTTTAACATTTTATGTGATTTTTTATTTTGTTTGGACTTTTGCATTGTAGCATTCTTAATAATTTCATTCTTATTAATTTCTTTGCTTATGGTTGAATAGGTTGCACCGTCTTCCGTGATTTTGACGAAGAACATTACTAAGCTTAACAACATCCCAACCATTATCATCCATCATATTTCGACATCATTGTCAATTTTATAAATATAAATTGATAAACAATGCAAAATACTAAAAAATAGTTTATCGGATTAAGTGGGAATTTCATGATCATATAAATAAGTAGGTATTTCATCACCAAACGTGAGATTTGCTAGTAACAATAAGTGTAGTTAACGACAAAGGATAGTAAGCTCAAAAATTCGCAAACATCATAGAGCAATTTAATACTTTGGCAAAATTTCATTTTTGTTTATTAAAATTGATAATTGAACCTTAAATTGTTTTCATAAAGACTTATGTCATGAAATCACATACATGCAATAGCTTGTGCACGAAGCAAGTACAAATGAGCAAATTAGTTAATGTCAAAAGTAAAAAGTTGTCATGTATAAATGAACTTTTCAATATCAATCAAATGATGATCAAATCAGACATACACCGGAGGAGATGAAATTCACTAGAGAAAGCAAGTCGATCGTCGACTGGTTGAGACAATGGTGTGAGTGAAGAAGATGGTGGAGTGATAACACTACGGAACCGAAAGCGATACAGAGAAGAAAGGTAGAAAATGGAGCCGCACAGCTTATTTTATTAGGTTAATGGAAATTTGGGTATCTTTCTTATTCGTGTTTAATTCGCCTTAATTCACGAGTTTACCATGAAATAATACTTTACAATGTCTTAGTTCACGTACTTGTGTATATAATTCGAAAATTTATGCCTTTTGTAATGCGTGCTCTAAGAATTCTTAGAGCGAGCTTTGAGTTTTTATAGAGCGAGCTCTAAGAAATCTTACAGTGAGCTCGAAGGAGCTCTGAGCTCTCAAAGCGCGAAAGCGAGCTCTGAGCGCCTGCGAGAACTCAAGAGCGAGCTTTTAAGGTGATCTAGCATGTAAACAACCAGTAACACGAGAGGTAAACTATCTTGTTCACAACCTTGGATAAACGTTTTACTTTCGTTATTCATGCGTTTATTTAATACACATACACTATTATTACTCCCAAGCTCCTAGGAGTGTTACAAAAGTTTAGGTTTAACAATTCATCAACTTAATTGACTCGATAGGGTTCAAACTTGCTCGAAAAGTATAGTCGAACTTCAACCTCGTTTGATCTAACGAGCCTAGCCATAATGCTTGTGATCTTAATTAATTTATATTTTTATATTTACTTTTAAGCTCGAGTTCGAGTTTGTGACAATTCGTACGCGTCGTTTACGCATATAAGATTTATTCTTCATTAATTTTGTGTCATTTCCAAGTGGTGTTTAGTTTCGGTCTCTCGGTTATGTCACTGATCGAGTTGAGCACGTTTTGATGTTGCAGCGAGGATGAACGGATGAGTATTCATGTAGCCTGTAGGTATGAATTTATTTAACACGAGATTATCAAGTTAATGATTAGTATTTCACAATTTGAGTGGAGTCTCGGTTGACTGGTTTGTTACCACTACAAGAATTGCTCTTTTACCGACAGATTTATCCAATCCGTCGCTAAAACAGCACCGATCCGTCGCTAAGGACTTAGCGACGGATAAAAAAGTCGTCGTCCCACGGGAAGCGGGACGACGGATAATTTATCAGTCGCTAAATCGCGACGGATAAACCAGCGACGGATATTATCCATCGCTAAAAAGTTGTTTTTTTTTTGTTTTTAAAAAAAACAAAAAACTGGATTTTTAGCGACGGATAAAATATCCGTCGCTAAAAAGCTTATTTTTGTTTTTTTTTTAAATCTGCTTTTTAGCAACGGATATTTTATCCGTCGCTAAAAAGCAGATTTGATTTTTTTTTATATTTTGCAGCATGTTTTCATATTTCACCTGTTTCACAAATATTATGTTCAATAGTAAATCTAGAATAATGAAATTGTTTTAATTAAACAGAAATCATTCTACAAAAGTCAACAAACCATCCGTAATGAAATGAAATATCCGTACATAGTCTAAAGTAAGAAGTCAGAAAAACACAAGTCCAAATTTAACTACCAGATGGGGGTGGCTGTTGCTCGAACCTGGACATGAAAGCCTGCATCTGTTCCCGAAGACGCTCGTTTTCCTCCCGTAGTGCTCTGTCTCGCCGCTCCATATCCACTGTTAGTCGTGCAACATGTTCTGAAACCTGTGACTACACCAACTCCGAGACCTGCTCCTGTGTGAAAACATGATGTCTATATTGCTGGGATGCTGAGTAGGTAGGAGTAGTCACCACAGGGCCGAAACTCCCCAATCCATATACTCGGCCTTTGTTGTCCATTAGGTTGATGGCTAAGAAGATACTGTTTTGCTATTCAATTGTCAGCTCCTCACCCGCTTCGGCCTGCTGCCTCTCGATCTGAGCCTCCACCTCAGCCTGAAACCGTAAAATGCAGATAACATGAGTTACAGTTTTTTAAAAATATCTTGTACTACACAAATATGAACTTTAACCAAAATTAACGTACCGCACAATAGCCTCGGACTTGCTGTCAACCCATCTGTCGTTCTTCAGCTTGGCTCTTTTAAAGTACTCGAAGGCGGTATTCTTCTCCCCTGAAGACACCTGAAGAACATATATATGCAAACATTTAGCTAGGAACTCATTAAATGTGTAGAAATAAAACACAAAACACATGTACGAATAAACTGACAAATTAGATGTACACTTACCGATTTCACATGATGCGTAAGAACAGCTTGCGACCCATAGTGGTGAATGGCCACCCCTTTACCCTCAAATGGCTCAGTCGGCCGGTTCTCTCTGTTCTGGTCCGCAATCTGCTGGACATTAGGACGAGTCCAGTAGGCCTCCCAAAGCGCCCACTCTTCCTCATCGTACCATGCAGGCCTTTTGTTTTGTCGCCACATCTTTTTCATAGTGCAAACCATATCCTTGTATCGGGCTGACCCCAGTGACTCGAAACAAGGCCATATCAGGTGGAGCAACTTGTTGGGAACGAAGTACTTTTTCTACATTCCCAATTCCATACAACATCCAAATTACATAACGTAAACCGAGACATCAATTTAATAAGATAACACAACATAACATATTCAATGGTGACTAACATATCACCCAAGTTTAGCGGCTAACATACCACTCACATATAGTGGCTAACATACCACTCACATTGTCCTAAAATTTACTTACACAGTGGTGACTAACATATCAACCAAGTTCAGCGGCTAACATACCACTCACATATAGTGGCTAACATACCACTCACATTAAAACAACGATTATAACAACAAATAAAGGAATGTCATATTTAAACTTACCCGCAACTCATCAAAGTACTCGCCTCTCATCCGGTCCGAGATGCACGACCACTTCTTGCCCCCCTCCCCCGGGGGCTCCCTCTTGGTCTGAAAGATGTCACCGAGTTTAGCGGCTGCATCTGAATGCCATAACCTGTTATCAATGTATAAGATACAAAAAATAAATATTAATTAGTATAGTACAATAATGATGTGACATAAATTATCTTAAGTTATGTTCTATATATATAAAGGAATGCATAATACTTACTTGTCTCTACCCAGTGGGAACAACACATGCTTCCCTTTCCAATGAGCCTCGACCTCAAGCTCGGTGTAGGGACAATCGTCAATCCTCTAAGTTCCCGAAGATCGGATTCGAGCCCCTGCTCGAACCAGGTGGGGTCTTAGGAACCGTAGACCGGCTGCTCTGACTACCCTGCTCCTCTGAGTCTGACTCCCCCTCCTCGACTACCCCCCGACTGGTTGCATGGGGGAGGACGGTATGTGGGTCGCCTCTATCGCGGCATCTGCAAAAACATGCAACAAATATAGGAAAAATGTGTTAGTATACAACTACATACATTTTGAAAAGCATGTAAATCACAAATACTTGGTATTATAAACAACTACCTAGTTATATACATAATTTACCCTTCTCACATACCCTGGGCGTCATCGTCTAAGTCTACATACTGGTCCTCGTGCAGATCTATCAACTCATCACGAGCCCGTACAGGAGTTTTTGCTTGTTCATCGACAACCTCTTCTTGGTACGAGTTGGTAATTGAGTCGTCTTTCTCAACGTACTCCACTTTGGAGCGGGCACCTATAGGTATCGCAGCTAACCAGTCCGCCTTGTCGCATTTCCTGCTTGGATATTCAAGAAACACCACTTGTCGTGCTTGAGTCGCCAAGATAAATGGTTCGTACTTAGTTTTGTACCTCTTCCTATGGTTTATGTCAACCATTTCATACTGCTCATTCTTCTTCGTACCAAGTGGATTAGGATCATACCAGTCAACATCAAGCATAAAGGTTCTTTTCAAGGGCAAACCGGGATATTCAAGGAGCACTATTCGTTTAAGCCTCCCGTGGAAATCATACAAATCAGCTGGTCCTAAATCTTGCCCCCTGACACACACCCCAGAATTTCTTGTAGCCATGGTCGTGTTAGAGTTAATCGTGTGGAACCTAAGGCCATTGACTATGTAAGATGGGAATGTGTAGACCTTTTTGAATGGTCCCTCTGCTAGAGCACTCAAGTAAGGGCATGTGACGTTGTTGACAGGATCTCGGACATACTCCTTGAACCAATCTGGAAATTCTGATTCCATGTTTGAGTCAAGGAGTTCTTCAAGCGTATCCTCTGCCAGCTGAGGATTCTTCTCCAGACAATGCTCTTTGAAAACGCTGTGGACATTGACATGCTTATAAGTCTACATACTAGCTAGGAGGATTTTAGTTAAAAGTTCAATTTTAGTTGCTTTTAATAAGAAAGGTACTCACCCAGCAAATATCACCATGTACTTGTCAACCTCAGCACAATTCGTGTGGACATAATATTGAACTGCCTTCAGCTCCTTATCCGTCAGATATTCTTTCTTACTCTGTCCCATAGGTCTCCCTGAGACCCTAAAAATAGATAGGGAAACATCATCATCCTCTTGAATTTCGAATGTGTCTGCGTTTCGAGATGGCCTAGATGCCTTTGTCGGGATGTGATCCTCAAAGTAATAGGAGCAGAAGGTTGCAGTTTCCTCTCGAACGTACGCATTGGCAATCGATCCTTCAGGTCTACCTTTGTTCTTGACATATTTCTTCAATTTCCCCAAGTATCTGTAACACATATTCAGGTAAGACAGTGTAACTAGGGAAAATTCAGACATTTTAAGTACATGATTGTAATTATTTCACACCTCTCGAATGGATACATCCATCGATACTGAACCGGTCCAGCAAGTCTCGCTTCATGTGGAAGGTGAACCGACAAGTGCTCCATATATAGAATCAAAGAAGCTCGGTGGAAAGATACACTCGAGTTGTATAGAATCAATGGTATGTTGCTTTCAAGATTTGCTAACACTTGATCGTGAACCACCCTTGTGCATAAATTCTTGAAAAACATTAGCGATCCAGACAGGTTTATGTAGCAGTTCTCGAAATGCAACCGGGATAAGCCTCTCCATGAACACATGACAGTCGTGGCTCTTCATCCCAAACATATTTGTCTTCTTCAAATCTACAAAATGCACCAATTTCGAGGCGTAATTGTCGGGGAACTTCAATGCCTTCACCCAATCAAACAATATTGACCTAGATTCATTGTCAATTGTGTAGCATGCTTTGGGCCACTTACCTTCATCATTCCTCTTTGTCAACTCCGACCTTTTACAACATGTATCCAACTCGGCTCTAGATTTGACATTATCCTTTGTTTTTCCAGGAATGTCGCAAATTGTGTTGAAGCAGTTCTCGAACACGTTCTTCTCAATGTGCATGAAATCTAGGATGTGACGTATAAGAAGACGGCTCCTATAAGGCATGTTCCATAAGATGCTTCTCTCCTTCCATCCACATTTGTTGCTAATTTTCTTATTATGCTTCTCCCACCCAAGTTCAGTCACTTTCATAAGACCCAGCCTATCAATCTCCGCAAGAATTTGTGCACCAGTAAGTCGTCTCGGGGCTCCTTTCTTTTCTACTTTGTTTTTCAAGAATTGATCCCTGTTCTTCCTGAACGGATGATTACTTGGTAGAAACCTACGATGACAATCAAACCAAGATTCCTTCCCGCTATCCTTCAGTCTAAATGCATCAGTGTCCTCCAAACAATGTGGACATGCATGTTTTCCGGCGATTTTCCTTCCAGATAGCATGGAGTACGCAAGGTAGTGCTGCTCTCAAGGTAAAGTTCTTCTTGGTCGACACATCATATGCAGGGATACCATTCTCCCACAGCTCAATCAGCTCCTTGATTAGGGGTTGCAAGAAGACATCCAACGTCATTTCTGGATCTTTTGGCCCAGGCACCAACACAGTCAAGAACATGAATGGTTCCTTCATGCACTCACCGGGGGGCAGGTTGTACGGTGTGAGCATCACTGGCCAACAAGAGTACGCCCGTTCACTTCCAAACGGGTTAAAACCACCCGTACAGAGCCCCAATCGTACATTTCTAGACTCGGCTGCAAACTCCGGATATGTCTTGTCAAACTCTTTCCATACCGGTGAGTCTGATGGATGCTCCATTCTACCCTCTGCATCTTCCGGGATTACTCGCTCCTTGTGCCACTGCATTTTATCTGAACAAGCACTTGAAGCGTACAACCTCTTCAAACGAGGTGCTAGAGGGAAGTACCACATTTTCTTATGTGGGAGATTTTTCTTCAGACGTTTCTTTGAAGCCCCCTCCTTGTAACGCTTGTAGCGGTTCTTACCACAGAACTTGCACTTCAGTAGATCTACATCCTCCCCCAATAGATCATGCACATATCCGGACAACTGTCTATGGTTACCATAGGCAACCCCAACCCCCGCATCTTTTTCTTCGCTTGGGAAAAGTTGGTGGGTACTAGGTTTGGTTCAGGGACACAGTCCAACAACAGTTGTACGGTGTTATTTAAGCTCACTTCAGATTGGCCACCCTCGGCCTTACAACTCATTAGCCGAGACAATAAAGACAACTCGGTCATTTTCTCACACCCCGGATAAATCGGTTTCTTCGCTAATGCCAACAAGTCAAAGAATGCTTGATCCTCGGGATTCGGTGGCTCCTCCACATCACCCTCGGTTCCAGTGGTACTAGTGTCCATAAACTCTGACCCGGCAGCATTGAACACCATTTCTTCGACCCGGTCATGAAAAGCATGAGATTTAGATGTACTTTGACCCCCAAGTTGCTCATTTTTTTCTCTTCCTTCCACGCTACCTAAATTGCCATATGTCATGGACGGTGTTGCTTCCTCACCATGATGATTCCATGCCTCATACTCAGGCAGGAATCCATTACGTTTCAAGTGCTCGATTACCGCTATAGGAGTCAAATATTGCTTGTTTATGCATTTTTTCAATTTGCAAGGACACTTTATCTAACCCCACTTTACACAAGCCGGATGTGTCATCGCAAATGCGATGAAGGCTTCAACCCCTTCCACAAAACTAGATTGAACTCTGCCATTAACAGTACGACAGTACATCCATGAACGATCGAGATTCATTGGATGATTATATAACCTGACACGTCTGAATTTATTAGATCGTATTGAATTTCAACTCAATTTCAATTCATGGTTATAATTGCATTGTTAATTATAATACGTTCCAAATTTCATGAATATGCATTTTATATTTAAAGTTTTTTTCATGCAATTTTTTTATATCCCAATTACAATTACCAAATTATAAATTAAAAGCATTTCAATTATACGAATTATAAATTATAAATTATAAATTACGAATTACCAATTTATATTCCCATCGAATTATACGAATTACCAATTTTTTTTATACGAATTACCAATTTATGTATTATATTCCCATTACAATTACCAATTTTTTATACGAATTATAAATTATAAATTACATGCATTTTACTAATTACGAGCCAATTATACTACAACCACCAAAATCACTAAATCTAAATGGTCTCCAAGTACTCAACCAAATCCTACAAACATCAATATACTACAACCACTAATCCTAGTACATATACGAAAATATCAAACTAAATACCATACATACTTACAAACATCATACTAACAAATCAATTTCACAATAAATCAATCAATTGCACAACCTCAAGCTTAACCCACTACATAATATAAGCTATTTTAGCTAGTAGATGAGTTTAAAAAAACATACAATTGATTGAAATTAGCAAAAATCTCAATTTAGAAAAGTAAGGGTTTTAGACTAATACCTTTAATTACGGGAAAAATAGCCGAAAAAGGATGAAATTGAAGGGCCACCCGAGTTCCTTGTTGAACAGCTTCGAAAAGACTCCAAGATTGGCCAGAATGGTGGAGTTTTGGTCGGACTTCACAAATGACGAAAATGGAGAAGGGAGAAGAAGAAAAGAGAAACAGAGAAGAAATGGGGAAGAAGAAGGGCTTCTGCCCGTTTTTTAGTTTGTTTTAATTTTTTTTTATTACTTTTAACGACGGATAATCTACCCGTCGTTAAAATTCTATTTTCCTTTTTTTTTTTTAAGTCAACAAAGTCTTAACGACAGATAGTCTATCCGTCGCTATTTAGCGACGGATAATTATCCGTCGCTAAATAGCGACGGATAGGACGTTTCGCGATATCCGTCGCTACACTACAAGAATTACTGCATGCAGGGGCGGAAAGGCGATTTTATCCGTCAGCCTGTAGCGACGGATCGCCAAACGGGGCGACGGATAGAATCCGTCGCCTGCTTCATGACAGATAAAACTGTCATTCTGTAGCGACGGATAAGTTTATCCATCGCTACAGAGCGTTGACCAAGATTTTTAAAAAAAAAAAAAAATTTTAGCGACGGATAGATCTATCCGGCGCTATAGCCGAAAAAAAAAGTTAGACGGATAGATCTAGATCTATCCGTCGCTAAAAGCCTAAAAAAAAAACCATATATCTCCTCCACCACCTCCTTTCCTCCACCACTTCTCCTCCATTTCTCCTCTCCTCCTCCTCCCACCACCACCTTTCTCCTTCCACCACCTTTCTCCTCCACCACCACCATCCACCACCATCCTCCACCACCACCTCCTCCACCACCATCTCCACCACCACCACCACCACCTCTCTCCTCCCACCACCATCTCCACCACCACCACCACCTCTCTTCTCCCACCACCACCATCTCCACCACCACCACCACCACCTCTCTCCTCCCACCACCACCGCACCACCACCACCACCTCTCTCCTCCCACCACCATCTCCACCACCACCACCACCTCTCTTCTCCCACCACCACCATCTCCACCACCACCACCACCACCTCTCTCCTCCCACCACCACCGCACCACCACCATCTCCACCACCACCACCTCTCTCCTCCCACCACCACCGCACCACCACCCTGCCACCACCACCATCTCCTCCACCACCACCACCACCCTGCCACCACCACTGCCACCACCGCACCACCTTTCTCCTCCCACCACCACCGCACCGTACGAATACAAATTGGATACGAATATAAAAATTCGAATACAAATTAATCCGATCTGAATACAAATCAATATCTCGTATCTGAATACAAATTGAATCTGAATTAATCCGTATGAATATAAAAATTGAATCTGATTTTTTTTTTAAAAAATAGAAATGGGGCGACGGATAGATCTATCCGTCGCCACGTGGGGCAACGGATAGAATCTATCCGTCGCCCCATTATCAATTTAAAAAAAAAAAAATTGGTCAATCCGTCGTCCAATCCGTCGCGGATTGTTATCCGTCGCCACAGCTCCAGGGGGGCGACGGATTTTCTATCCGTCGCCAGAGCTGGGGCGACGGATAGATGGCCTGTAGCGACGGATCTATCCGTCGCTACAGGCCAGATTTTTTGTAGTGCTAAAACGAGCGATCCGTCGTTAAGGGACGACGGATACGGATAACTATCCATCGCCCCTTTCCGTCACTAATTAATTTAAAGAATTCTTGTAGTGTTAGTTTAATCAGTAAGGATAGTTTACAATGAAACTATTCATTGTACTAGTGGTGCTAAAAGATACTTAAAATATGATTGTAATGTCCGAAATTCAAACTTAAAGTGAATGCTATTGTCATTTGAACTTTAGATAATCCATCTTTCATACATTTATAAGAACTCAACAATTAAACATTTTCTCTCTGAATCTGAATGAGTGAATTATTGGAAAGTTATTTGTATGTGTGCAACTTTGCAAGTGAGAATAAAGTGAGATAGTAAAGACATAATAATATGTATTAGTCTGCGGGACATATATATGATGCTAAAAAAAATTCTATCGGTAACTACGATGTCCAAATTACATGAATTAACCATAAGCGACCTAGATATTGCGACATTACAACTTTATAATCGCTTTTGAGTGTGACCGTTCATATATGCAAAATCTAGTTCCGCATGCATTAAGTACGGTAGTAAACCAATAAGCTTAAAGGAGAGCGATGTTTGCGATAGAGATCGTTACCTTTTTTGCCATTAAAAGCCTCCAAATGGCTTGATGAACATGTCCACTTTTTGCACTTGCGTCCATGTTTGGTCTTAAAATCTCAATGTCATGTGATTTGAAAATATGATATAGTATACCCCATCTATCCTCACACTTAATAACATGATAGGTTTTAAGGATTATAAAATCGAAAAATCACCGCCAACCAATTATCTCAATTAATAGGAGTACTATATATACACTATAGTTCGTGGGTCTATGTGCTTACCTACCCTAGATAATAACGGTCCGGCATAATTACAACACTACATTTTCCATGAAGGCCCCGCCACCCTCATTCACGATATTGGTCACAAATTTAAACAAGTAGTATTATAAGAGATACTACAATTTAACTTACCAAATATTCCAAGTTTCTCCAACCATATGCGGCAATGATACTTAAGCTTGAACCAAAACTTATTTTGTGTGTATAATTTAAAAATGTTATTTGCATGTACGTTGCATTTTATTTCGATAGTTTCAGAATTTGGACTCATGATGTTTGATTGTTATTACGATGTTAAATATTCAAGCTCATATTTTATTTCGTACTAAACATTGTCCACATTATTCTTATTGAGACCTTAAATTATTTATTTTTACTTTTATATAGATTATACTAGTACTTTTAAAGTATACTAAGACGCTATGTTGTCATTATCTATAATATGTTATCCATGCCCATCATATTAAATTACATATGTGTATTCCAGTTAGTCCGTTGTTGTTTTTTTTTTTTTTGAGGAACCTGTCATAGAGTTCAATTGGGTGGATTGTGGCATAGTTTGAGTTAGATGAATATAACTGAATAGTAGTTGAGTTGAAAAAATATAATTACAATATGATTATAAACTTTAGATTGAATTAGTGATTGTTATGTTATTGATCCGAATCTGAAAAGAATCCGAAAAATCGGACTGAATTGGTTTGGATTAACCTACAAATGAGTATTCCTACAATGGGTTAAACTTGGAGTCGTTGGACATATGCACTTGAAAATATGTGCAACTATTGATGTAAGATGACTCACAAATTTCCAAATAAATTCTAGGGCAAGGAGAAAAATATGAACATGATTGGATATGTTATGAATTATGATCCATAAACCCGTTTGGTTTGGTACATGGCACCATGCTACATCGCATTAATGTGGGTCCCACGAGGACATATTATAATGACTGCTGTCCTCCGCCTTTACTTCCGCGTGGGCCCTCACCAGCAAGATCGCCGAGGTTGGGGCGCACTATTACGGACGCGGTTGTTAGTAAAAGGGCTTGTCTTTAAATAATGAAACATACTTTATGTTTCTTCAATTTCTGCCCCTATACTTTGTGTTTACTATCAATCTGCCCCTCTCTATGTTTTAAAAGTCGGCCCGGAATGTTAAGCCGGCCACCCTCTAAAAAAGGTTTGACCGGGGTTTGATCGGTTGGTCCGGATTGAACCGGTATGGCATCATAATAATTTTATATATATGTATAATAATTTTATATATATGTATTTACTTACTTCGTCCCACATTAGTTGTTCAATTTACTTTTCGACACATAAAATAGAAAAAGTAATATTATAATATATAGTACATGTGTGGTCACTTATGGAGGTTTTTTCTACCGTGGCGCACGCTGTAATGCCTCCTAATACTTTAAATGTAGTATCATAATTATACCATATACGTTATATATTCTGATAATACATCTAAGCCAGGGAGGCTACATCATACTAAATGCAGTAGAAAAACTTATGGATTTATTGGAAGTAGTGAAAAATATTAAATATAATCTTTACTAAAATGAAACCAACTCTAACGATACACCTAAAATGTAAAAGTGGACAAGCGACGTGAAGAAGCTAACCTATAGCTACATACCGCCCAGCCACTATTACTAAGAAGAAAAAATAAGGAAAAAGTCATTTAACTTCTCTAACCTAGCTACTTGTCGGCTCCTTCATTTTCTTCCATCTTCACCTCGTTTCTCTCTCAACAATCATAAGGTTAAAATAAGACATCCTTCTCCATTCTTTTATTTCTTCACTACATTTGGTGCTTTTTCTTTCCTTTAATTCTACATCTACCGTGCTCTTTTGATCTATACATGTAGATCCTTCCTTCTTGACCTGCCATATCTATTACCCAGATCTGATGTTCAACGGGAAAAAGAAAGATAAGCAAGAAGAAAGAAGATGGAGAAGGTTGCAGATTGTGTCCTAATCGAAGAAAATTGAAATGAATTTCAGTATTTTACAAAAAGCCCCTCAGAAATTTTTTTTCTTCCCCAAACCGGTGAAATCGACGGCTCACCGGTTTCCGGCTTGCCGAGTTTTACCGGTTCTTGTCCGGTTCCGGCGGTTTTTCGTCCTCCGATTTTTAAGCGGTTTTTAGGCACGTATTCGCCCGTTGCATAGCGGTTTTTCGGCTTGACCGGTCTCGCCGGCCGGCCTGATCCGGTTTTTAAAACATACTAGCTTTTAATAGTGGGGGAAAATAGAAAACGTTTATAAGTTGTATGACATAAGATTTTAATCTATATATATTTTAAAAGTGGTGGTCTATTTGAAATGAGAATCAATCTTATGTGTCAAATTCTTTCTCAAAACAATTGATTTATAAATTCATCATATTAACATGAAAATTCGAATTCAAATATTTTTACTCATAAATTCCTTTTACAATTTAAATAACATTATAAACCATATTAATTATTCATAATTGTAGATTTAGTTAAATCATAGTGTCCTTATTTTGTGAAACAATTTATTTAGTTTTATCATCCCTATAAAAGGATATGATTTTCAAATAATACGAGTGCATCATTGCTAGAGAATGAGTTTACTAATGGTAACATTTTATTTTATGTATATATATACACACACACATTATTAAATCATTTTATATTTAATACTTCGAATATAGTGTATAATGCTTTTGTATTTATTTTAATTTTCATAAAATATACGTGGATCTCCAATTCATTTGGAAAGAAATACTCAAGGACGTGGGGCTGCAATATCACATCTCAGTGACATTACTATCGGTAAATTTCAAAATATTTACAATGTGAATAATTAAATAAACTTATGCCTTATGATGTTTGTTATTAGTGTGACAGCCGAATTCCATCGATACACCAAAAGTTGGAATTGCTAAAAATCTCAAACCGCAAAGCAATATCCTGAGCTACTCTCCATTTAGTTCTGTTACAGATGGTAATTGTTTTCATATGTTATTAAGTATATTTATATAATACAACATTAATTTTTCGTTTGTGGAATGATATATTCATGTATATATTATGTTCATGACAACGCTTTATTGACTCAACCGAATGCATATATGATATTCCTGGGAGCTCAACATCAGTTAGACATGCAAACAATTAATTGTTGGGGATGTTCCACTTCAAGTCAGGAAAGACATTTCCGGTTAAATTATTAATTCTGATAAGGATATTTGCTCAAGTAAGATTGTCATAACTTTCAAATATAAGCATAGTAGTAGATTTATATTTTATATCAAATTGTCCGGAATTGACATATGAAAAATACATTTGAAGGGAATATGGATGAAGATTACAAAGCAGTGACAAGGTTAAACAAAATGAACATGAGATTCACTATATCAATGAGAAGACATCTCAAGCTACATCCGTTTGATTATTTTATGTATCATGAAGATTCTAGAGGATACCGATAGTATATTCATGACGAGTGAATTTCCAAAATATTCACTACAAGAATCCATCCGTAACGGGACGGAAAGGGGCGACGGATTTTATCCGTCGCCCCTGTAGCGACGGATCGCTACTTGGGGCGACGGATTCTATCTGTCGCCCCGTTTGGCGACGGATAAAGGTTATCCGTCGCTCTGTAGCGACGGATAAAATTATCCGTCGCTACAGAGCGTTGACCAAAATAAAAAAAAAAAAAAAATTTAGCGACGGATAGATTTATCCGTCGCTAAAATAGCGACGGATAACTCTATCCGTCGCTATGTAGCGAAAGATAGATTTATCCGTCGCTACAAGGCCGGAAAATTAAAAAAAAAAAAAAATTAGCGACGGATAGATCTATCCGTCGCTAAAAACCTAAAAAAAAATATAATATATCTCCTCCACCACCTCCTTTTCTCCACTACTTCTCCTCTCCTCCTCCTCCCACCACCACCTTTCTCCTCCCACCACCACCATCTCCTCCCACCACCACCATCCTCCACCACCACCTTTCTCCTCCCACCACCACCATCCTCCACCACCACCTTTCTCCTCCCACCACCACCATCTCCTCCACCACCTCCTTTCCTCCACCACCATCTCACCACCACCACCTCTCTCCTCCCACCACCACCACCCTGCCACCACCACCATCCTCCACCACCACCATCTCCTCCACCACCTCCTTTCCTCCACCATCCTCCTCCACCACCACCACCTCTCTACTCCCACCACCACCGCACCACCACCCTGCCACCACCACCATCTCCTCCACCACCACCACCACCCTGCCACCACCACCATCTCCTCCACCACCACCACCACCTGCACCACACCACTCCCACCACCACTGCAATTAATCCAGTATCTGAATATAAAATTATCGGATTTTATTTAAAAAAAAAGGCGACGGATAGATCTATCAATCGCCCATAATCATTTTTTTTTTTAAAAAAAGGTCAATCATCCAATCGTCATGAATTGGACGACGGATTTTTATCCGTCGCCACAGCTCCAGGGGGACGACGGATTTTCTATCCGTCGCCAGAGCTGGGGCGACGGATAGCTGGGCTGTACCGACGGATCTATCCGTCGCTACAGCCCAGATTTTTTGTAGTGATTACTCTTAAAAAAGTTAATTCCTAAAATATTATTCCTCCTAAATTATTTCCCAAACTATACTTTTTTATGCCACATAGCTAGACTGCCATATTGGATTACAACCACATCACTTAAAATAAAACCCTACTGACTCCCTAAATTCACAGCGCCAAAACTGAAGAGAAGCGCGCCATCTTCATTCCGAAATGGCAGAATAGTGAGATATACAAAAACTAGTTTTCTTGTCTCATTCTAAAGCAATTCATTCACAAACTCAAATTTAGTCTCAAAGGGAATGGATTGCCGCCTACAATAATCAGAGGAACAACATCCACAATTACCAACTTTCATTGCAAGTTTTATTAATGTTGCAGGTTGTTGTAGTAATAGTTTTGTGACTAATTCCTAGTTTTAGATCTGATCAACTATATTTGGTGAATGATAATGTGGCTATATAAGTACAGTTTTTAATATCCCTGTAACTAGCTAATTTAAGCAGTTTCTTAATATGCAAATTTAGTAAACGACTCCAAGTTTATTTAATAGTTTTCTGCTCTAATACTGATTCAAAGTTTTCAAGTTATCTTATGTTGGATTTTGTAATCAGCTCACCAGTTTTTGAATTGCCATTTATTAGTAAAGAAAAGAGTCTGCCATGTTTCTCATTCATGTATAAATATCTAAACATATTGGTGTTAAGAACAAATTACATACTCCCTCCGTCCCGGAGAACTTCATCAATTAGGGTTAGCGCACAGTTTTATACGAAAAGTTAAAGTAATGATAGAATATAAAAAAAGTGGGAGAAAGTGTACTTTTAGTGGTAAAGTGTGTAATTTGAGTGAAAAGTTGATATTGTTTATTATTTGTTGGGTGTGGTGTAGCTTCCTTTTTTGGTAATGTATGAAGTTCTATGGGACAGTTAAAAATGGCAAATGTATGAAGTTCTGCGGGATGGAGTGCGGGATGGAGGGAGTAAAACTTGGTTATATTGTAAATTCATTATGAATTAGTTGAGATTGTTACTTTATTAAGCTGTTAATGGCCTTACTTCAACTATACTCTTTAATCAGGATGGCCGAGGAAACCATAACTATCCTGTGCTATTGCAAGCGGACATGAAGTTAAAATGTTCAACAGGTTAGCTGGTACATTTAGCATAAAAACAGGTCAATCAGTCACAAGTAAAAGAAAAGGCGGAAATGTACAAGTTGTCAAATTGAATGAAAGGTTTTGTTCCTGTCAGAAGTGGCAAATATTTGGTTTTCCTTGCTCCCGTGCCAAAAGTGTAGTCTGGATTATACAACTTATGTTCACAATTGGTATGCAATCATTGTAAGAATTTTAGTCCATTTTTTTCATCTAAACTAAAGGGGTCCCTCATGTTGGAAATGATATTTCCTTAAACATGAATAATCTACTATAGTAGTAGATTGCATTTGAGAAATAATTACTAAAATTCATTGAGAGGTGAAAGAGTAATTGAAGCTCAAAGTGTGTTGGTTGATGCATTAAATATGAAATGCCAAGAGTTGGAAATGGGAAGAATCTCACATGGCTAAAATTGAAAAAGAAGGAACTAGTTATAAGTCCAAAACTTGCTATTGAGTTTGGACCCCAAGGGGCACCCATGGTTTTGGAAGGGAGAGGAGCTAGATAGCTCCATCACGCACCCGCCTGGCTCCGCAGGAGCCGGGCCCGGGGTCCTTCGCGGGTCTCGGTCTTGAGTAGATTATTATCTTTTTGGGCCAGAAACATATTGTGTTTGGTTAAGCCCAAATAGATAGTCTGAAACGAAGCCCAACACCGAAGCGTGAAGCCCAACAGATGCGTCTGTTGGTTTAGGCGGGATTCAGCGAATGGATCTGTTAGATATTTTGTTAGAAATATCTGTTTAGATTTTGATCAGTAACATGATGATTTATCTTAGTCTCAGAAAGGTGATTAGTACTCTTGGTTCACTTGAACATTGTAAAAGAGGAAACCCACTAAGTATGATAGTCTAGCTAATCTTATATAGGATGTTAGGTCTCAAAATGTAATTTTTATTTTATGAAGAGAAGACCAAGAAGAAGACATCCAAGCGAGCTCAACGACATTGAAGACTTGAAGAAAAGCGCACAAGATTCGAATCATTGTTCAGATATCTTAGCGGATATCTTAAAGACACGAATAGTTTCAAACAAAGCGTGTCACAAGAGATATCGAGAAATAAGAGACATATCTGAAAACAAGGAAAGTGTCCAGATATCTATTCTCGGATACCTTGAGCTTTAACCACATTTCGAAAAGAAATATATATTGCAAACAAAGTTGTTTCAATAAACACAAGTGGTATCGAAGAATGAAGATAAGGACGTCAAAGAATCGGATAACACTAGTCTACATAAAGCATAGTTCCGTTGACACTACAGACAAAAGTATAGTACAATGCATTTAATGCACGACAGAGATGTCCGAATAAAAGCAACGGCTTCCGAGAAGAAGACAAAACTCATTCTGATTATACGAGATATCGATAGTTTGAATTTGAGCTACGGATACTATTCAAATGGCACTCAAATTCATCTATAAATATCAACACTTAGACTGCTTGAGAGAACACACATAACCTTAGAAACATCTTGAACTGCATACAAACGCTGACGTCTTACTCTCTCAAAGCAACTTACTTACTCACAAAGCTTTCTGTTGCGACCAAAGCTTTTGATCTTGAGTAACACTGAAGTTCTAAGTGTCCTGATCCTGAACAAGCAAAGCTATCTGTTGAAGGAGTTGAATTAAAGGATCAACTATCTGAGATTCATTCTCTTGAACAGATATCATAAGACTTGGGTCAGTAAAATCGAACAAGATACCATACGCTGTAAAGTGTATTAAGTAACTTGATTCACAGAGCTATCTGATTAACTGAAAAGTTATTAAGAAGCTCATCTGACAACTCAAACCAACACCATAATTGGCGTGGAGTACAGGAAGTACTTAGTTTGAAAAATCAGGGAATAACTCCAAGGTTACCGGAGTATAGGAAGTACTTGATTTGGGAAACTAAGGAATAACTCCAAGGTTATTGAGTATAGGAAGTACTTAGCTTGGGAAGCTAGGGAATAACTCAAAGGTTTCTGAGTACAGGAAGTACTTGGCTGTGAAAGCCGGGGAACAACTCAGGGGGAACATTTGGTTGGGAACCAATTGTTAAGAATCTTAGAATAGGATTATTGTAAGGAGAATTCAATTATCTGTTCTAGTGAATTCTAGGTCTCTGACAGACCGAAGTGGATTAGTTGGAGGATTACGCTACCTCCAGATACCACTATACTTGTTGTGTTATTTACCTTTCTGTATTTACATTTCAGCAACACACACACACACATATTAACTGTTTCTGCACTTATCTTTATTAAGTCTTCCGCTCTCTGATTCTAAGTATCAGATATCTATTCAGATATCTGAGAAATAGTTGTTATCGACAAAAGTTTTAAAAGACTATTCACCCCCCCCCCCTCTAGTCTTTTACTTTGCCGTTATCTGGACCAACAAGTGGTATCAGAGCAGGAGGTTCACCACCTTGAACCTAGATCCCCAGATAGGTGAAGGAACTTTGTCCACTTTTGAGGACTATTTAATTTGTGTGTTAAGTGTGCAGGTATGTCTCTGAGTGATGCACCCGTTCTCAAACCAGAGAACTAGAGAAATGTAAAAATAACATGATGCTCCACCTTGAAGCCATAAGTGACGAGATGATCGAAGTAATAAAGAATG
Source organism: Plantago major (assembly GCA_026545765.1). Lineage (NCBI taxonomy): Eukaryota > Viridiplantae > Streptophyta > Magnoliopsida > Lamiales > Plantaginaceae > Plantago > Plantago major. Next base: position 26,813,082 of record CM048839.1, on the reverse strand, counting down.
GCCCAATAGTCATTCAACAACTTAAGCAAGTCATGGAGGTTTCGAGTGAAAGAGACAGAGATCAAAGCGAAGGATCTTCACAAACAGATGCGTCAACTAGTGGAAGATCTAATGGTCAAGTTATTTACGAACCAAAGCCCAGAGAACTCTGGACATCGGAAGATGCCAAGAGGAATCGTCTGGATGGTCAAGCTCGTAACATCATCATCAGATCGACACGGTGCACATCTGATGTAAAGCGTAGGTGCTAAACGGCGAAAGTTACTGGCAACCGATTGAAGAAATCATGCGGGCGAGAAAACCAAGGAAAACAAGTTCGAAGTTCTAAAGTTGAAATTTCAAAATTTCAAACAAGGTCCCATTGAAACTCTGGAAGAACTTGATTTCAGGTTTACCACTCTCATGAGTGATATGGCAGCACTTGGGGAAAGCAATAGTTACTCTCAGTCTGAGAAGATTAAGACTATTGTCAGAAGTCTTAGCCACAACTGGGAGCATACTAAATTCTTTTATTTTAACCAAGGTATGCCAAATATCACTCCAGTGGAACTTTTCTCTCATCTTGCTACTGTTGACTATGAGACAACTCAGAGAGAACAAACAACTGAAAAGTTGCAGAATGTTGCTCTAGTTACTCAAGGAACTTCAAAAGAAGAAAAGCAAGGAGGAGGCGAGGATGCTCTTGCCGCAAAGCAAATGAGCAAATTTGTCGGTCGAGAAATTGAGAAGAAAAGCCAAAGAGAAGTGAAAAAGCATCTAGCTCAAACTATCACCGACAAAAATATGCAAAGCTCATTGAACAAGCCATTTCGAAAGCATCATGTCTTGAGGCGAAATTGAAAGCGATATCTGTTTCTATTGTCGAAACCGCCACTTCAAGAAGGATTGTCCGCCTCAACAAACTAAGGACAGCGACAAGAAAGATAGAAGAATCTTCGAAGAAGCTGTAAAGCTTTGTTAATCAAGAAAGAAAGAAAATCCAAATTCAATGGATGCTCTAGATGTTGAGACAGACTCAAGATGACAATTCAGATGATTCAACCTTACCATCACCCAATTATGTGGAGTTACTCATGATATAATCGACTTGACCTCAAGAAGAATGAAATGTGGAGTTCTTTGAAATTGTGGACCGGACATCTCCAACATAAAAAGCATCTTATGGTGATGAGGTAACACATACTTCTTGCTACACTTATGAAAGTGATGAAGAGGAAATAAAAATTTAGAAAATCTCAGAAAGAACTTGACATCTATGAAAGAGAATTTCTAATGATCCGAAGCTAGAGCCGATAACCTTGAAGAAGAAAAGAATTCTCTTGAAAAGGAAAATTCTCAATTAGTTAAAGAATCAGAGAAAGGATCTTTGAAATGCATTTCTCAAAGCTCGAGATATCTGAGGCGAAAAGTCACATGAAAAAGCAATGGCTGAGTTACGAAAGAATTATGAAAATCTTCTTTCTGAAAACAAGGAACTCAAGAAGAAAGAACTATCTTTTCAATCTTATGCCAAAGCTAGTGACACACTTACTGAAGTACAATTTTACTTAAGAGATCCTTCAGAAAAGAAAGGACTTGAATGAATACACAGACAGATTGTTCTACCACTCTGAATAAGAGTGAGGAAAGAAGAACATTTGTAAGTACTCAGCAAGACGGTTCCCATGCAATCTATAGTATCGGTGAGAAGACAAAGATTGTTGACAAAGGAAAGGCAGTTGCCACTAAACCTTTGTGGGAAAAACAAGTCAAAAACAAAAGCGTGCATGCGTCTCGAAAAGCAAACGAAAAGTGTAAACACCACGATGCTATGTCTCTCAAAAGGTAGAATTGCGAGTGGCAAATTCTCCTATGTCACTTTTTCTGGAAAGAAATTGGATCAACCAGAGACTAGCAAAGCTGAGAAAAGATCTCAGATAGCTTCAAGTGCTCGAAACGGTATTGGCTACAAAGGCATCGGAAAACAACTTGCTCATGAGTACAAGCAGGAGCAAGAACGATGGCTGAAAGCTAGAATTGCTCAAAGCAATTATCAGAAGTGGAAGTTAAATCAAGCCACTAAAAATCTGAATGCCAGAGCTAGAAGAAATCTGGCAAGAAAGGCTAAGTTTGCTGAAAAGCAAACTCAAAAACCTGACAGGTATCTGAAAGCATCTTATGGAGCACCTAGGAACACACCAAGGAAGAAAATAATTCTTACTAATGACAACATTCATTCAAAAAGAATTCCTCCTTACGTTCTGTCGAGAAAGCATATTTCAAAGAAACTCATTCAAAATGGATTCCTCTGGAAGAACTTTTAATTCAGCGGTTCCATCAAAGATATGAGAACCTAATCTCTGCTTCTGTGTGCGTAATGCCTCTGGACCAAAGCACAATGGCTATTTGATAGTGGATGCGGAAAGCACATGACAGAGACAAAGCAAATCGATTGATTACAAAGCTTGCAACACGGGACCGGATATCGATTTCTTTGGAGAATTAAATCCCTCTCTGGGATTTGGCAACGTCAAATTGGGGACTTTAACAATCACTGACGTATTACATGTTAAGGATTTGAAATATAATCTATTTAGCATGAGCCAGTTTGCAGACAAGGGTTTTACTATAAAATTCAAAGCTAAATACTGCAAACTAATTGACAATGAGTCAAAGCAGACAGTCTTAGTTGGTCGGCGGAAAGGCAGTCTTTATGTTGCCGATTGGGCATCTGCCACAACTGAAGAATGTCTCATGGTGAGTCAATCTGGTCACACAGAAGAGCACTGGTTATGGCACAAAAGAATGAGTCACTTGAACTTCAAAACTCTGAATAGACTTGCCAAGAAAGAGTTAGTGGTTGGCCTTCCCAGAACATCTTTCAGAAAGGATGGTATCTGTTCTGCCTGTCAGATGGGGAAACAATCTAAGATCTCTTTCAAGTCCAAAATCAGACACTCTAGTGTTAGACCACTGCAACTTTTACACATGGATCTTTTTGAATCATCTGTAACTAGTTATGCAGGAAAGAAGTATGGTCTGGTTGTGGTAGATGACTTCTCAAGATTCACTTGGGTTGTCTTTCTGAAACACAAATCTGATGCCAGGGTGGAGATACCAAACTTGCTGAAAAAGCTTGAAGTCATGAAAAATGACAAGGTATCTGCAATCAGAACAGACCATGGTACTGAGTTTGTCAACCAGTACATAAAGGAGTTTTGTACCTGCAAAGGTATACAACACCAACTTTCCTCTGTAAGAACACCTCAACAAAATGGTGTTGCAGAAAGGAAAAACAGAACCCTTAAAGAAGCTGCAAGGACAATGCTAGCTGACACTGAAATAAGTGAAATTTATTGGGTTGAAATTGTAAACACAGCCTGCTACACTCGTAATGTATGTTTGATAAACAAACACCATGACAAGACCCCCTATGAAATCTTGGTTGGTAGACCCCCTAATATCAAACATCTGAGAGTATTTGGTTGTAGATGTTTTGTTCTAAACAATGGGAAAGATTATCTGAGAACATTTCAACCAAAGGCAGATGAAGGTGTTTTTCTTGGCTATTCCACAAGCAAAGAAAGCCTATAGAGTTTACAACAAAAGAACAAAGAAAATTGAAGAATCGTTCATGTTGTATTCTATGAAGGAAGAAAACACCTCCTATTGATGAACTCTCGTAAAGGTTCAAAGAATTATTCGAGGATTCTAAAGAAGAATCCTCAGAAAGGAGAAACATCACTATGGAAAGTGAGGATGACTCTGACGTAGAAAAGCTTGAAAAGCCTAGTAACAAAAAGATGACTCACAGACATGATGAGGAATTTCCTATGAGTTTTCCAGAAATGGAACAGGTTACTGAGTACCTTCATCATGAAGAGGTATCTGAAAATAAGAATGCTGAAATGCATGTTTCAGATATCTCTAACACTGAAAAAGTGTCAGATATCCATGACATTTTCCATATGTCAGATATCTCAGATACTGAAAAAGTATCAAATCAAAATCTTAGTGATTCACATTCAAATCACTTGGATATTGATCCTACTAGCACTAAACCTATGATGAAATGGATCAAAGTTCATCCTACAAAGGATATAATTGGACCAATTAATCAGGGTGTTAGGACTAGGAGAGCAATAGCTGAAAATGCTAACTCTCTCTTTGGATGTTTCATCTCGAATATTGAACCTAAAAATATAGAAGAAGCATTAGGAGACCTAGGCTGGATCTCTGCAATGCAAGAAGAGTTTGATCAATTTGAGAGAAACAAAGTCTGGAAACTAGTTCCATTTATAGAAGGAATATCTGTGATTGGAACTAAATGGGTTTTCAGAAACAAGATGAATGAATCTGGTGAAATAACCAGAAACAAAGCAAGATTGGTTGCCAAGGGATTTACTCAGTTGCCAGATTGGATGCAATAAGACTCTTTCTAGCCTTTGCAGCTCATAAAAATTTCAAAGTTTATCAGATAGATGTCAAAAGTGCATTCTTAAACGGTGAACTTGCAGAAGAAGTTTATGTTGAGCAACCACCTGGCTTTGAAGTTTCCTCAGAAAGTAGAATGGTCTATAAACTACTGAGCTCAGATGGATCAAACAGGCTCCAAGAGCATGGTATGACACTTTGGCCAAATACCTTCTGGAAAGTGGTTTCAAGAAAGGTAAAGTTGATAAAACTTTATTTACCTTAAATCATCAAGGGAAACTACTCTTAGTTCAAGTATATGTTGATGACATCATATTTGGATCTAAGGACAAGCAACTTTGTAATGACTTTGCAAATCTCATGAAAAGCAAGTTTGAGATGAGCATGATGGGAGAAATGAATTATTTTCTAGGATTGCAAGTCAAGCAACTCAATGATGGAATATTCATTAGTCAAACAAAGTATGCAAAAGATATGCTCACAAAATTCAATCTTAAGCCTTCTGAAAAGAATGCTAAGATACCTATGAGCATTGGAACCAAAATGACCTATACTGAATCAGATAAGAGTGTTGAAGAACATAAGTATAGGAAATTGATAGGTTCACTACTTTACCTCACTGCAAGTAGACCTGATATTCAATATGCCGTTGGAGTATGTGCTAGATTTCAAACAAATCCAATGCAAACACACTACAACATTGCCATGAAAATATTAAGGTATGTAAAGGGTACAGTAGATGTAGGATTGTGGTATCCTAAAGAAAGTGGATTGAGTTTAGCTGGGTACTCAGACGATTATCTTTGGATCAACGCTGATAGGAAAAGCACCTCAGGAACTTGCCAGTTTCTGGGTACTAGACTTATCTCATGGTTTAGCAAGAAGCAAAACTCAATTGCAACTTCTACCACAAAGGCTGAATATATTGCTGCTGGTTGTTGTGCAACACAAATTCTGTGGATACAACAACAACTTAAAGACTATGGACTCGATGAGAAGAAGACTCCCATTTTCTGTGATAACACAAGTGCTATTGCGATTACGTAATCCTAAATTTCATGCGAACAAAGCACATTGATGTTAGACATCACTTCATCAGAGACCATGTTGAAAAGGGCAATATAGAGATACTCAAGATTGGCACTGAAGACCAACTTGCAGATATCTTCACTAAGCCACTACAAGAAAGTAGATTCTTAGCCTTAAGACATAGTCTTGGACTAATGGAACTACCAATGAACTGAAAGAGTTCAGGTATCTGGAACGGGCAACCAGAGAAGAGGTATCTGGAACGGGCATCCAGAGAAGAGGTATCTGGAACGGGCATCCAGAGAAGAGGTATCTGGAACGGGTATCCAGAAAAGAGAAAAGAGAAATCTGGAATGGGTATCCAGAAGTCAAAAAGGCTAAAAAGCAAAAAGATAGCTTAAGATCTACGGGCAGAACTCAGATATCTGAATCACTCTATAAACGGGAAACACAAAAGAGAATAGTATAACTATCTGCAGTCAACTACTCTCTTGAAACTCGCATTATTTCTATCTTGATGAAAAACTTGGAAAAATCCTGATGAAAAACTTGGAAAAATCCTAAGTATAAGACAAATTCAGATGCGAACAGTGTCCTTGGTCATACAGAATTGTGATTCAGATAGCAAGTCGCCAAAACTCATTAAATGGGCACAATTACACTTGATTGTGATCATTCTTTGAAAGCAATGGTGACCCTCGATGAAATTAAGCGATTGATGCATGCGGTGGAAATTAATTCACGATAAATAGTGGATTGTTGAAATTCGGACATGGCCCACTAAGCATTTAATGCCGAACTAGCTTTTGCTCACGCTTTGTTTGCAAATCACGGAATCGTACACACAAAATCAATTTGTATGTATTTTGTCATTGGGATTCAATGCTATATATATAGGATTTTGGCAAATGAAATCACTTTTGCCTAATCCGAAATTTCATCTTACAAAAATAGCAAATCCTTCTCTTGATTCTCTACAAACCTCTACAATCTCTCAAATCAAGATTAAGTTTTTACGCAAAGAATTCTTGAATCAAATCTCTTTCAAACACCAATTTCAAATCCCTACACTATATAAAGAGATGGCCTCCAAGAACACTTCAACACAGAAATCCCAATCCTCCACTGGTACTGCTGAAAAGCAAGCACCAGAGTTGGTTATTGTAAACAATCGAATGGTAGGAGTTTTTAATCCTGACCATTGGACTTCAAGTCACGTAATGATTTGGGTGGTGCCATGGTTGAGGAATACCTCATCAACGCAATAGAAACCAAACCGACAAAAATTGATTCTTGACATGCTTGAAAAGGCACAAATCAAGGTTTCTATCCGCCGCCAAGTGGAATTTCATCACTGATGTGTTGGAATTTTACAACAACCTGTGATTATTTCTGTGTATCTGAAGGCAATGAAATAGTGTCTATCAAAACCTCGATCAAGGAAAGGAAATCCTTCGGACTTAACAACTCAGAAGTTGTTTGAGGTTCAAAATCTTGGAAAGGATTTTGAAATAAACACCAAGGATGATGAACTCCTTGAAGGTGTTAAAGAACTTTCTGATGGCGTGTGCGATCTTGAAAATCGATACACCCACCGAGTTCAAGCTGTCGACATTCGAACCGGACATCTGTTGCTTCACTTTGGGATGTACCGCTTGCATTCTTCACAGATGCTTTGATGGTCTACAAGGAGGTGTTGACGGATAAGCAAGAACGATGGATCATGATGTTCTTGCTGAATCAACAAGACAAAAGTGGAAAACCCTTTTAATCGGGAAAGTACGCCTTCATGAAATTCGTGAAGAAGATTCAAGGATTCGAGCCTAAGATTGTCAAAGGACTAGCCGAGCCAAAGGCCATGAGGTTATGGTCCGAAGATATGCTACTTCTTTGGAAAAGCTTGGCATTGAGCTCGAGAGACAATTGAAATAGCCAAAGAATTTACTCTATAAATATGAGTATACAAATTTGATGAAAAAGGTTACCGGGTCTCGTAAAGGTCCTAAGAAGCGAAAGTCGAAAAGATATCTCAAGAAAAGGTTATACCAAGAAGCCCGAACTTCAAGAAAGAAGTCTGGCAAATCGATGACACACCCAAAGAGGTCAATTCTCGATATCTGCGGGCATTGCCGATGAACTGATAATGGAAGATGAACTCATCAATGCCGCAAAGAGTTATCAACTCTGAACAAGTAGACTCAAGAAGAGAAAGTGCTTTCGGAAATGTTGCGACTAATGCGTAAAGCCTGGCGATGAACTCATAAATGCCGCCAAGAGTGGTGAAAAGCACCAAGCCCCATCTGCGAAACCGCAGGAATAATGGACCAATCGGCCCCAATCTTGCCGATGAGAGCTCGACGATGAAGATGATGAATTAGTCATCTCTCAAGTCCTAGAAAGAACAAAGAGGGCTAAGGTTCTTGAAAAGTAATGCGGTGATAAGGTATTCAAGAAGAACACACTACAAAGTTCTTGAGACTATAGCAAAGGTTGTTGGTGCAAACACATCATCAGGGAATGCTTCTCTTGAACAACTTCACAAAGCCCTGATGAGTGGTATTTTAGTCTTGGCGGAATCTTGATGGAAACGCCACATCTAAAAACTGGAAGAACATTCTCTTGATCAATCTTCGCCTGCACAACCACAACAACCACAAACACAACAACCACAACAGCCACAAGTGGTTGATGAAATGGTAAATGAACTCCATTTCGAATTACCAAGAATACAAGATGTCAAGAAAATCCTGCAAATGAGCAGGTTCCCCAACTCACTGAGAGGGATCAAACTGAGACATCTACTCAGAATGATCAACCAGGGGAGGCAATTGAGTTGCATACTCAGGAAAGGTGTGAAGTACCAGAAACATCAAACAAAGAAACTGCACTGGGATAAGACGGCCAATGTATAGAAAGGTCACAAGTTCCAGAGACCAATCATCCTGAAACTGCTCAGGTAAATGACTGGTTTAACTCTTACCTTGTGAAAATTTTTATACTTATAAATCTTGTTACCTCATAAGATTTTCTTTGTTACAGGCTGAGTTAGAAACGCAGAAACAAGAGGAAGCTGAGAAGCTTGCCTCAACTACTGAAAAAGAGGTCCCTTCAACCTCAACTCTTGAGAAATCTGAGCTTGTGCCACAGGTAAATGATTCTTAAAGAGAACTAATTTTTCAGTAAAAATGTTTATGTGCTCATTCATGTTAAATGTTTCTAACAGGCTCCAACTGAGATGGAAGAAGATAAGGCAGAAATGCCAGAGACAAATCCAGAGACCAACAAGGTTTCTGAAGAATACATCACTGAGCCTTCAAACATGAAGGTATATGACAATCAAGTGACAAGTATTCTTCATCTTGGGTTATCCTTTATCTCTTCTAATATTCAATACTTTCTACTTACAGGCTATTTCAGAAGTAGAAATGCAAGGGGATAAAGTTAGACTTCAGATCAACGGAAATTGATGAAGCCCCAAGGCAGATCACTGAAAGAACACCAAACTGCACAAGTTTCTGAGAAAAATGAATCTGAGCTTCCTTTTGAGGAAGTAAGTAGCACAAATCAGAATTCATTAAAAGCATATTTATGCATAGATTCTTTCAAACTATTTCCTAAGTATTGTATTCCTCTCAGGATCAAGAAAGAAAGGTTGCTGAGAACCAGACTTCAAAGTCTCCACCTCACAACAAGATATCTGAGACTCCAATTGTCTCAGTAGAACAAGTATCTGAGCCTGATGTTCATACTCAGGTAACTCAGAAACTAAACTACACTTATACTCAGATATCTACAAAAGTTTTGAAACTCACTCAAAACTCTTTCTTTCAGGCTCAAACAGATGCAAAGCAGGTTCCCATTGAAGAGACAAGGGACCTACTTCACTTCTTCAAAGCTCACACCCTGCCAAAGCATATTCAATGCTTCAAGAAATGGCAGAAGTTAAGGTGCTCTGATCTCTCTGAAATATTGAGAATCACTGATCAACCAACCAGACAAGCACGAGCTCTTGACCTGGAAACGTATGTCCAAGCAATGTTCCCTACAAAACAATATACAGTTGCGACTCTACTACATAAGGACTTTTCCAGAGAAGTGGCGCATAGTTTAATACATGCCTTTGAACAGGCAGATGGTCAGACAAGATTACAGATGGCATTCAAGCCAGTCCTGCCCCAGACTCTGCAGTTTATACCTTCTGAACAAGAAGAAGTTAATGGGCAGAAGATCACTATCCCGGAAGTGATCAATCTTGTATCTGAAGATGATGAGGAGGAAGAAATGAATGAAAATTACTTTGATGAACCTCCCACTGACCATCACCAAAAGGATGATAATGACAAAAAGGATGATGATGATGCCCCTGCACCAAGGACCGGAGGAATTTCACAGACAAACAATGCCTCAGCTGCTGAAAAGCAAACTGAGAAGACTTCACATAAATCTCCGTCTTCATCACCTCAGAAATCTACTCATCCATCTTCTAACCAACACGCAGTTACTACTAAACAATTAGTTGAGCTTTCTGAAGAAACAAATCAGAAAATACTAAACACTCAAACCATATCTGCTCAACTCAGACAACTGTTGGAAGAAGAACAACAGCTCCATCTTCAACTGGAAGATCAAATAGCTAAATCCAGAGATAAGATTGATCAACTACAAGATCTATACTTAGAAGAAATGATTGCTTACTCTGAAGTTAAAGAGCTACGGGATGTCAGGCAAGAGATCACCAAAGAACTCGACATCAAGAAGTATCTGAAGTCAAGCATGATGCTAAGGCTGCATCATCTTCAAAAGAAGTACCATCCTCCTCCCAGAAAGGAAAGAAACCAATCTCTGAGATGGTTGCTGGACTCGATACAATCGATGAAAATGTCCAAGAGGATGAAGATCACTGGACTGATCACTCAGATGATGAAGAAGACAAGACTTTGGCAGAACACCGCAATGAACATTTAGCGGTTTCTCACTTGAAAAGGAAGCTGATTGCTCCTACAATATTCAGCAAACTGCCAAACGTCCACTCCCATGAATACATGAACAGTACCAAATCTTGCTACTCAACAAGGAGATGTCTTCACGTAACAAGGAAGTAATTGCCTCGTCCCTCTCGAAATGAGAAAGTTCACGAGCTCATCACTCGAGAGAACAACTAGCATAGTCATTGCTCGTAAAGATCCGGGAATGATAAGGACAATGATGTCTTTAGTGAAAAAGCTCTTCAAGAGGCAAGTTACACCACTGGAAAAGCAGATGCCATCCTAGCCCATCAAGTAGCTCACTGATAAGGACAACGGACTTATCAAGCAAAATCAAGAGCTCAAAACCGAACTTCAGAAGTTGGTCACTGCCTATAACTATTTACAAGGGCATTTTGACTCTCTCTCAGATTCCTTTATGAGACTGAGTCAGCCAACAATGACTAAGGGGGAAAGAAAGTACAAATCTGGACCTCAAAGTCAGGGGGAATGGGAAGAAGGAGATGAAAACAAGAAGAAATCTGGAGCTGGTGCGGCTCAGAAAGGAAGAAGAAAACTTCCCACCACCACTGTAATCAATGAACCCTCCTCAAGCCAAGTTGGTAAACAAGAGCTACTTCCGAAGGAACCAAAATGGTAACAAGGGCCATGGCACAGAAACCTCCAAGGAGTACCAAGGCTCCAAGGAGAAGACAAGTTAGAGGGATTGATGAATCTTCTGAAGAAGAAGAAGAAGGTCAAATCAAGTCCCAGGGCAATGAAGAAGGTCAGAAACTCACACAAGATTCAATCTTGATGATGATGAGGAATCTGATGAAGATGAAGCTCCTCTTCACAAGAAAAGGAAAATTGAAAGCCTAACTGAGCCCATAGCTGCAAAGCCACTAGCAGCTAAAACACCCTCTGGAAATACCAAGTCTATCCAGGGTGGTGGTTCTTCAAGCAACAACCCCAAAGAGAATTCAAGACAGAGAAGGAACAGACTGAGAGCTGAGCAAAGACAAAGTCAACTTCCACTCAGAAGAAGCCAAAATAGAGTATGTGAAGTATGACAATGATTCCTCTTTCTACAGGTGCATCAATCAAAAGAATGGCTATTAGATTCTGGAACTTAAGCATCTACTGGTAAATTCAAGATTTCCAGAACCAATCCATAAACAACTTATGGCATGGAGAAAAGATAAGCCACCTTTGATCAGCACCAATCACATTAAAGCATGGTTGGATTTTGAAGTTGTCAAGAGAACTGAAGCCATGAAGAAGGACCTCTCTGATGAATGTCCATATGGAAAGCCAGATGATGTGCACAGAATTCTGAATATCACAGGAACAGGCACAAGACCAAGACTTGCTGTGGAACCCTATGAGTCGTTCTATCTGACAGAAGACCAATACAAGGGTGACATCAGATATCTGAAGATTATCTATGAATACTTCAAGATTTCAGATATCAGAATAGAGCATGCCTGGAAGTGGGGAAGTACCTATGGGTCAAGCATTTTGTCAAGAAAAATCCTACCAAAACCTACAAAGAGGTCTGTGGATTTGCCAGAGACACAGAGATGCTCGTCAGAACTCTTCTCTATGATTATTCTGATGACATCAAAAGGTTTGGAGATAGGAAATTTGCAGACTGATCCATAGAGATACTGTTGAAAATTTGAAGATTGAAGACTTGAAGACTAGTCTATTAGGATGTTTACTTTGAGCTTGGTTACTCCTGTTGTCCTAAATTACTATGTAGTTTTTGTATTTTTGCTGACTGAGCTTAATTGTATCATGTATTGAAGTTATCTGTAATCTTTATTTGTAACTTATCTGAAGAACTTACTCTCAGATAGTATTCTATAAAAGATAACTTGTCAGCAAAGATCACACCTTGTGATTTGGTTGATGTTTACTTTCTGCACTTAATTATATGATTTGAAAGATCTTAAGAAATGATTAAGTGGTGGATTCTTTCCTCATCCAGATTTGTAATAGGTTAGATAGTCATCGTTGACTGATCAAAAAGGGGGAAGTTTGTTAGATATTTTTTTAGAAATATCTGTTTAGATTTTGATCAGTAACATGATGACTTATCTTAGTCTCAGAAAGGTGATTAGTACTCTTGGTTCACTTGAACATTGTAAAAGAGGAAACCCACTAAGTATGATAGTCTAGCTAATCTTGTATAGGATGTTAGGTCTCAAAATGTAATTTTTATTTTATGAAGAGAAGACCAAGAAGAAGACATCCAAGGTAAAGCTCAACGACATTGAAGACTTGAAGAAAAGCGCACAAGATTATCGAATCATTGTTCAGATATCTTAGCCAGATATGTTAAAGACACGAATAGTTTCAAACAAACTGTGTCACAAGAGATATCTGAGAAATAAGAGACATATCTGAAAACAAGGAAAGTGTCCACAGATATCTATTCTCAGATACCTTGAGCTTTAACCACATTTCTGAAAAAGAAATATATATTGCAAACAAAGTTGTTTCAATAAACACAAGTGGTATCTGAAGAATGAAGATAAGGACGTGCAAAGAATCAGATAACACTAGTCTCTGATACAAAGCATAGTTCCGTTGACACTACAGGACAAAAGTATAGTACAATGCATTTAATGCACGGACAGAGATGTCTGAATAAAAGCAACGGCAGCTTCTGAGAAGAAGACAAAACCTGCTACAGTACTATACACAGATATCGATAGTTTGAATTTGAGCCTAACGGATACTATTCAAATGGCACTCAAATTCATCTATAAATATCAACACTTAGACTGCTTGAGAGAACACACATAACCTTAGAAACATCTTGAACTGCATACAAACGCTGACGTCTTACTCTCTCAAAGCAACTTACTTACTCACAAAGCTTTCTGTTGCGACCAAAGCTTTTGATCTTGAGTAACACTGAAGTTCTAAGTGTCCTGATCCTGAACAAGCAAAGCTATCTGTTGAAGGAGTTGAATTAAAGGATCAACTATCTGAGATTCATTCTCTTGAACAGATATCATAAGACTTGGGTCAGTAAAATCGAACAAGATACCATACGCTGTAAAGTGTATTAAGTAACTTGATTCACAGAGCTATCTGATTAACTGAAAAGTTATTAAGAAGCTCATCTGACAACTCAAACCAACACCATAATTGGCGTGGAGTACAGGAAGTACTTAGTTTGAAAAATCAGGGAATAACTCCAAGGTTACCGGAGTATAGGAAGTACTTGATTTGGGAAACTAAGGAATAACTCCAAGGTTATTGAGTATAGGAAGTACTTAGCTTGGGAAGCTAGGGAATAACTCAAAGGTTTCTGAGTACAGGAAGTACTTGGCTGTGAAAGCCGGGGAACAACTCAGGGGGAACATTTGGTTGGGAACCAATTGTTAAGAATCTTAGAATAGAATTATTGTAAGGAGAATTCAATTATCTGTTCTAGTGAATTCTAGGTCTCTGACAGACCGAAGTGGATTAGTTGGAGGATTACGCCACCTCCAGATACCACTATACTTGCTGTGTTATTTACCTTTCTGTATTTACATTTCAGCAACACACACACACACATATTAACTGTTTCTGCACTTATCTTTATTAAGTCTTCCGCTCTCTGATTCTAAGTATCAGATATCTATTCAGATATCTGAGAAATAGTTGTTATCGACAAAAGTTTTAAAAGACTATTCACCCCTCCCCCCTCTAGTCTTTTACTTTGCCGTTATCTGGACCAACAGGATCTGTCCATTCGCTGAAAGGATGTAACTGAACGGGAAAAATCCAACTGGTGTGCCTGTTCAAATTTTTCTTTCTGCAGGGACCTGTTCGTGAAAGGTTACATCTATTCAGACCGCAACTCTTCAATATTATAAATAGACCCCCAGAATTGGACTTTCACCACACCGAAATCCAAACCTTCTTTCTTCTCTACTTTCTCTCTAAAAGCCTGAACTTTCTATACTGCCTAGTTCGACAAGTTAGCAATTCAGTGCTAGAATTCTAACTTACTGATGCTCTATCTTGGGAGACTGATCGCTAAGTAAACCGGAGGCACCAGGGCGGGGCGATCAAAGTCTTAAGGACCGAGGGCCAACCCTCAGCAGACTTATACTCTCTGTTTTTCATATACCATCTTCTTACACCCACTCTCTACAACCAACAACTTAAGACTTTGAACCTGTGTATCGAAGATGACTACCAACGAAGTTGCTGTGTCTACTGCTCGTGTGAACTCTGCTCCTGCTCACCACGGGGAGAAGCCAGAAAAGTTTGTGGGGACAAACTTCATGCAGTGGAAACAGAAGATGATGTTCTACTTGACCACCATTGGTCTGGCGAGTTACCTCACTGTTGAAACTCCTGCCCCACCCACTCTGCAGGAAATTGATGAAAATGCTATGGCCACGGAGGAGGTGCAGGCCGCACAAGAAGACAACAAGAAGAAGCAACTAGCCTATGACGCTTGGATCCACGCAGACTTTCTGTGTAGGAACTACATTCTGAATTGTCTCTCTGATGCTCTCTACACCGCCTTCTGCTCTGTCAGTACCACAAAGGAGTTGTGGGAAAAACTGGACAGGAAGTATTGCGCACAGGATGCTGGCGCGAAGAAGTTCATTGTGGGGAAGTTTCTGAACTTCAGAATGACTGACTCTAAGTCTGTGATGAGTCAGGTTCTGGAGTATCAAATGATTCTCCACGAATTGGAACAAGAGGGCATGAAGCCTAATAAGTCGTTCCTGGTTGCTTCAATGATTGAGAAACTGCCACCATCATGGAATGAGTTCATGAGTTATCTCAAGTTGAAGATTAAGGAAATGGGGCTTAAAGAGTTGGTCATCAAGCTTCAGATTCAGGAAGACAACTGCAGGGCTTTGGTCAAAGGCAAGCAGCCCATGGATGCCAAGGCTCACCTGGTGGATTCTAAGGGAAAGTCCAAGGGGAATTCCAACAAGAAGCGCAAGCGGCGTGATGGGGACGTGAAGTCTCAGGGGAATTCTGGGAATTTCGGGAATCCAGGAACGTCCAGGAAAATCAAGGGAAAGTGCTTTAATTGTGGGAAGCCTGGACATATGAATGCAGATTGTAACTAACTCAAGAAGGAAAAGGCCAATGTTGCTGAGGCAAAAGATGATCCTATGGTGGAGGATTTGGTCAATTCCTTTGCTGCTGTAGTCTTGGAGGCTAACCTGGTTGAGAATCCAAGGCAATGGTGGATGGATACGGGTGCAACCCGACACATTTGTTCTGACAAGGGTGCCTTCTCCACCTACTCTCCGGTGAAGGATAAAAAGTTGTTCATGGGGAACGACGCTACCTCAGAAGTGAAGGGAGTTGGCAAAGTGGTTCTGAAGATGACTTCTGGGAAGGAGCTCATACTGAACGGAGTGATGCACGTTCCGGATATCCGCAAGAATTTGGTGTCCGGGGCTTTGCTAGTTAAGGCAGGTTTCAAGATGACTTTTGAGTCTGGTCAGTTTGTAATGTTGAAGAATGGTCAGTTTGTAGGAAGGGCTACATGTGTGATGGGCTCTTCAAAATGTCTGTAATTTTTGTTGTACGATCCTTTGAGAGCAATGAAATAAAGCATTTTACCTACTTGTCTGAATTCTCTAATTTATGGCACCATAGATTAGGGCATACAAACTACAATGCAATTCGAAAGTTAATCAGATTGAAACACTTGCCATCCTTTGAAATCAATCCTCAAAGTAAATGCGAGGTTTGCGTGGAGGCAAAATTAACTAAGACACCATTTCATTCAGTAAACAGAACCACTACTCCTCTAGAATTAATCCACAACGACTTGTGTGATTTAAAGTTTGTGCAAACTAGAGGAGGGAAAAAGTATTTTGTTACTTTTATTGACGATTGCACAAGATATTGTTATGTTTACTTGCTAAGAAGTAAGGATGAAACCTTATAAGCATTTAAACATTACAAGACTGAAGTTGAGAACCAACTTAATAATCGAATTAAGATAATTCGAAGTGATAGGGGTGGAGAATATGGAGCACCATTTGAAGAATATTGCTCTCAGTTTGGCATCATTCATCAAACTACCGCTCCTTACTCGCCTCAATCTAATGGTGTTGCTGAACGCAAAAATCGCACTCTCAAGGAGATGATGAACGCACTATTACTAGATTCTGGGTTACCCCAGAACTTGTGGGGGGAGGCTATTCTCACGGCCACTACTATTCTTAACAGAATACCCCGGAAAAATAGTGACGTTACTCCATATGAATTATGGAAGGGTCACCAGCCATCATACAAATACTTGAAAGTGTGGGGGTGTTTGGCTAAGGTAGAAGTACCTAAGCCAAAGCAAGTCAAAATTGGACCCAAGACTGTAGATTGCATATTCATAGGATATGCGAATAACAGTAGCGCGTATCGCTTCTTAGTGCATAAGTCGCAGATACCGGATATCCATGAGGGTAGGGTACAAATATTGAGTCAAGGAATGCAGAATTCTTTGAAGCGATCTTTCCTAGAAAGGAGAAGAAAGAGTTAATCACTCGCAAGAGAGATTATGAAACTGCTATAGGATCGATGAAGAAATTCCTGAACCAATAGTTGACAAGGAAATTCCTGAAGAAATGGAACAAGTTCCAAATAAGGAAATTCCTGAACCAAGAGGTTCAAGAGGGGAACCTGAAGGTTCACATCAAGAGACTGTGGAGGTTCCTTATGTCGAACCTAGAAGAAGTAAAAGGGCAAGGACCACGAAGGACTTTGGACCTGAGTTTCTTACCTACATGGTAGAAAACGAACCAAGGACAATCAAAGAGGCGATGTCCAATCCTGATGCTGCTCTTTGGAAGGAAGCCATTGAGAGCGAAATGGAATCCATACTGCAAAATCATACTTGGGAATTGGTTGATCTTCCCCCGGGAAATAAACCTCTGGGTTGCAAGTGGATACTTAAACGCAAGTATAAAGCAGATGGGACCATTGATAAATACAAGGCTCGTCTAGTAGTCAAGGGCTATAGACAGAAGGAGGGTCTTGATTATTTCGACACATACTCACCTGTGTCAAGGTTAACCTCCATTAGAGTATTTATATCCATTGCTGCGCTGCGTGGTCTTGAGATACATCAAATGGATGTTAAAACCGCTTTCCTAAACGGAGAGTTGGAAGAAGAAATCTATATGGAACAACCTGAAGGGTATGCGGTTCCAGGACAAGAAAAGAAGGTCTGTCGTCTTGTCAAGTCATTGTACGGACTTAAGCAAGCTCCTAAACAATGGCACGAAAAGTTTGACAACTTGTTGATGTCGAAGGGCTTTTCTATAAATGAATGTGATAAGTGTATCTATGTAAAAGGGAATGTTGAATCCTTTGTCATGATATGCTTATACGTAGATGACATGCTCATTACTGGAAGTAGTCTAGAATTGATCATGAAAACCAAGCAAATGTTGAAACAACTTTTTGACATGAAAGACTTGGGTGTGGCGGATTTAATCTTAGGAATAAAGATCTCTAAGACATCCGAGGGTTTGGTGCTTTCACAATCTCATTACATTGAAGACGTCCTAAATAGATTTGGGGTCTTTAACTCTGCACATATGAAAACACCTATGAACAGGAGTCAATGTTTAGACAAACATCATGGTGATCCTGTGGAACAAGTGCAATATGCCCGGATAATTGGTAGTCTAATGTACCTGATGAACTGCACTCGTCCAGATATTGCATATGCAGTCAACAAGTTGGCTAGATTCACGCGTAATCCAGGAAGTGACCACTGGAAGGCACTAAATCATCTATTGAGTTACTTAAAGTACACAATAGATTATGGATTACACTATGGAAGATATCCAGCTGTATTGGAAGGATACAGTGATGCAAACTGGATATCTGATAGCACAAACACCAAGTCTACAAGTGGGTATTTGTTTACCATTGGTGGTGGGGCTGTTTCATGGAGATCCTCTAAACAAACTTGCATCGCCCGATCCACGATGGAGTCAGAATTCATAGCTTTGGACAAAGCTGGAGAGGAAGCAGAATGGCTTCGAGAATTTTTAGAGGACATCCCTTGTTGGGAGAAACCTATGCCTTCCGTAATAATACATTGTGATAGTATGTCAGCTCTAGGAAGGGCAGAAAGTAATATGTACAATGGCAAGTCTAGACATATATGTCGTAGGCACAAGACCATTAGGCAATTGATCTCTACGGGGGTTATCACTATTGATTACGTGAAATCAAAGGATAACATTGCGGATCCGCTAACTAAATCTATACCTAGAGATCAAGTTCTTTGTCTGTCTAGGGGAATGGGATTAAGACCCACTCATTAAAGGACTTTGCGGTGGCAACCCAACCATACTGACTGGAGATCCCAAGAATTTGGTTCAATGGGACAACTAAGCTGTAAAGGACTAGTACGTGCCTCGTGAAGTTTGGTACTTCGAGGTAAAAGCACTTAGGAGCTCTTGCTTCACTTGCGCCATTCCCGTGAAAGACATTAAGTGCTCCTGCAGAAACGGGCGGAGGATGAGTCACTGAACTCTTAATGATCTCTAAAGAGATTCTTAATCCCTTTAGCTCTTACGAGCTAAGCATTGGCAGGATGCTTCTAGAACGAGGTCACCTATTTAAGTGTGAAGTCTAGGCTGCTTCAAATGTAAACACTTAAGAATCCAAGTGAGTCCAAGGCCTTAATGGACGGACAAGGAACAAGGTAATAAAGGAGAATTATTGTGTTCATATCATTGTCTTGGTTTACACAAAACGCCGACCGGTTCAAGGCACCACGTCCACCGTGTGGCAACTAAATCCGATGGTATGTTACTAGGGACGATTCAATGTCGTTGACAATCGATCCCGATGCAATATGATTTTCCGCCAGAAATTCTGGGCTAGAGCACCCCGCAGTGCTGTGAGCATCAATCCTCTTTCATGTGGGGATTGTAAGAATTTTAGTCTACAATGAGGCTAGTCCATGTTTTTGCATCTAAACTAAAGGGGCCCCACATGTTGGAAATGACATTTCCTTAAACATGAATAATCTACTATAGTAGTAGATTGCACTTGAGAAAGAATTACTAAAATTCATTGAGAGGTGAAAGAGTAATTGAAGCTCAAAGTGTGTTGGTTGATGCATTAAATATGGAATGCCAAGAGTTGGAAATGGGAAGAATCCCACATGGCTAAAATTGAGAAAGAAGGAACTAGTTATAAGTCCAAAACTTGCTATTGGGTTTGGGCCCCAAGGGGCACCCATGGTTTTGGAAGGGGGGAGGAGCTAGATAGCTCCATAACTCCCGGGCCCGAGTCTCGGGTCGTGGGTCGAGGGTCCGGGGTCCGTGGATTCGCGGGTCGCGGTCTTGAGTAGATTATTATCTTTTTGGGCCAGAAACATATTGTGTTTGGTTAAACCCAAATAGATAGTATGAAACGAAGCCCAACACTGAAGCGTAAAGCCCAACAGATGCGTCTGTTGGTTTGGGCGGGATTCAATGACGGATCCATTCGCTGAAAGGATGTAACTGAACGGGAAAAATCCAACAGGTGTGCCTGTTCGAATTTTTCTTTCTGCAGGGACCTGTTCGTGAAAGGCTACATCTAGTCAGACCGAAACTCTTCAATATTATAAATAGACCCCCAAAATTGGACTTTCACCACACCGAAATCCAAACCTTCTTTCTTCTCTACTTTCTCTCTAAAAGCCTGAACTTTGTATACTGCCTAGTTCGACAAGTTAGCAATTCTGTGCTAGAATTCTAACTTACTGTTGCTCTATCTTGGGAGACTGATCGCTAAGTAAATCGTAGGCACCAGAGCGGTGCGATCAAAGTCTTAAGGACCGAGGGCCAACCCTCACAAACTTATACTCTCTGTTTTTCGTATACCATCTTCTTACACCCACTCTCTACAACCAACAATCATTACATATACCATGACATGGTCACCGCTGTTCCATCCCATTCCCTACCAAGCATATTGGCCTGCTACAAGAGGCATGATATTGCTACCTTTTGATTCTATGAAAAGGACTAGTAAAGCCCGCCCTAAATCTACGCGTTTGCATAATGAGATGGATACCAAAGAGGGCCGAACAACAGTAAGATTTGGTGAGTGTAAACCGGAAGGCCATGACAAGAGAAGATGCCCGAACAACGGTAGCTTGTACATTAAACATTTTATTTAACATTTCTTTTAATATATTCTTAGTTTCACATGATGCTGATGAACATTTCCTCTCATGAACTGTGCAGGATAACATGATGTTATATGAATACTGAACATTTTGAAGGTCTGTTTTGGGGTTGGTCAAGGTTTGATAGCATTGCATCTTGATTATAGAGAGCTTACTTAGTTTGTTTTGCAACAGTCATGATTTTTAATTCTAAAATTTTCTGTTTTGTCCAACTTCCTGGACTTGGTGAATATGCTGTAAAGAGCATTTTGCTCTCTGGTTTTGATCTAAAGGAGTCTGTTTTGGATATTTTTCTTGGACTAGTATGTATTGGATGCTAAATTTTGCAATTTATTTAGATACTTTTGGGCTTTATTGGTAAAGAACTTGACATTGAAATTGGTCATGTGCTGAGACATATTTTGTATCAAGGAGTATATTCATTGATGTATCATGTATGAATGGAGATTGTTATTGTCTGTTTTGATTAATACTACTTTTAGTAGTGACATGTGGGATTTGCTTAAAATAAGCATGATGTATTATCGACACGTCAATCCATGTGGCATAGAAAGTAATAGTTTGGGAAATAGTTTTGTGGGAGTAGTATTTTGGGAATTAACTTTTTCAAGAGTAATATTTTGAAAATTCACTCTATTCATGACAAATGCACTAATACAATTTCAAAACACTTAAATTACATATTCCTTCTAATTTTTAAAAAACCCTTAAATTAATTAACTTTATTTATGTGTATATTTATTACTTTGATGCAGGAATAACCGTACCTCCTTCTGTTGAAGAGTGCATTCCTCTTGCAGAAAAGTGTATAAAGCAGTTATTAGATAAATATACTGTCAAGCAGTGAAGGAATAACATTAGAGAACCATCACATGGTGAGGTACTTAAGGAATCACGAAAGATAGCTATGAAAAAGATCCACTACAAGGACATTGATGCGCGTAGAAATAATGGGATATCAGTCGTAGGTAATTTTAATTACCTAATAGATTCCACATATGCGCCAATATATTACCCCATGTTATAAAACGTGACATATATATTTTTCATCGATTAGCTTACCAAGATATGGGTGATCCAACGTTCACAAATGTATATGTATTGCAGCGAGGATGAAACTCAGGACTGGATTGATGTAGTCAGGTATTTTATAATTCTATTTATTTTGTGAAATAAAATCTATTTGTTTAGATTTCATATATATGTTTAATTCTATATAATAAGATTTTTATTTTATTTATTTTAGATGAAAAACTGCTCCTGCGATTGATCCATCTATTGTAGATTATCTAAGGAAATGATATATGCTGATAATCCAATTGCAGAGAATTTTCGTATGGCTGCTGAACGCTTCAAGTAAAATAACGACATGAATGTTAAGTTGTGCCTAATTGGAAGGAGGTCATGTATATATGGATGCATGTACAATTTACCAACATGTTCTGAAGTTGCTGCATTAATTGTTGGTATGTTGGAATTTCAATATTTTTTTAAAAATATAGCTTATATATTTTTTAGTACTTTTATTAATTTTAAAATGATCCAATTTATAAATGATCAGGATACGATGAGTATGACATAGATCCTCGTGATATTGTACTTGAGCAAATAAATGGTGACTTACATAGAATTTTAGAATTCCATCCATGTTATCTTCCAATGCAGTATCCCCTACTTTTCCCATGGTGGGGATCGATGGATACCATACGTAGATATTGCACACTGATAAGTCTAAAGGTGTAAGACACACACTTACGATTAAGGAGTTCTTCGCATTTAGGTTTTTTGATCGTTTTGATGAAGCACATGACATACTACTGAGTAGAAAGTTGTTTCAGCAGTTTATAGTAGATGGTTATATGATTATGCAAGCACAGAGGCTTGCTTTCATATTGAGGAACCAACCATTGTTGAGGTCTGATAAGTATAAGTCCCTTGATGATGCCATTCGAACATGTGATATTGATATATCCTGTCGATCCACATGGAAATCTTGGTAAACGCTTTATCTTCCCATCTTCTTTTGTCGAAGGTCCTAGATATATATGGTACAGAACTTCCAAGACACTATGGCCATATGCAAGAGTATAGGATATCCCGAACTATTCATCACATTCACTTGTAATCCCAAATGGCCTGAGATAACACATTTTGTCGAGTCGAAGGGTTTACGACCCGATGATAGGCCTGATGTTATGAGTCGCGTCTTCAAAATGAAGTTGGGCCAACTTATAAAGGACTTGAAGGCGGAAAACGTATTTGGCAAGGCAATCGGAGGTAAATATCTATAATGTATTTTATTCTTTATATTAATATATTAATCCAATATTAATCACGTCAACTTTAATGTTTATTATTTTATTAACTTTGTAGTTGTCTACACTATTGAATTTAAAAAACGCAGGCTTCCCCATGCGCGCACGCGCGCACACATACACACACACTACTATGGGTTGATCGAGCCGATAGAAATATGTCAGCAAGTTCTATAGATGATTTCATCAGTGCCGAGATACCGGATAAGGAACTCAACCCGGAGTTATACAAAGTTGTCTCCGAGTATATATATGTATGGTCCATTGCGGACCATTGAATTGGACTTCACCTTGCATGCATGGTGGCAAGAAATGCTCTAACAAATTTTCAAAGTCGTTTAATGAGCGGACTATATTCGATGGTAATGGCTATCATGTGTATAAGAGGCGTGATACCGGTGTCACTATTGAGAAGAATGGCAATATCATTGACAACATGTGCAATTTATAATTACCTATAAATCTTGAATTATTAAATTATATTTCATCTATGGATATCGAACTTGATTGCCAAAGTGTATTAATAAATTAAAAAACAACAAGTTGTTTCATTCTTAATTTATAGGTTTACTGTTCCCTACAATCCGTTCATGTTGATGAAGTATCAGGCGCACATAAATGTTGAATGGTGCAATAAGACCAATTCAATCAAGTATAAGTTCAAGTACGTCAATAAGGGTGTAGATAGGATATGTGCAAAATTAACAGTAGAGAATGAGGTGAAAGATTATGTTGACTGCCGGTACGTATCTGTATGTGTGGCAGTATATAAAGACAACATGTCCGACATTAATTTTTAATGAATTAGTATAATTGACACGCGGATATCCATTTTATATAATGTAATTACGTAACATATAAATATATAATGAATCATGTATGTTGAAATATAATAATAATTGAAAAACAATTAACAAATTGCATGACAATGAAAAAGTTAAAATAGTTAAGAAAATGAACTTCCGCATGTGATTTCCATATACCAATTTTACAGTTTTTGTGTTATTTCTATTTTAAATATTCCTTTTGTAACTTCTATTTGGTGAAGTAACTACTTAGTTGTCATTTCTTAGGATATAGTATGGATAGATAATCAATTACTAGTTTTCTGTCTAAAACGTAGGTTCCAAACTTCTAGTCCATTAACGAAATGGATTAATAGCTGGCAACTTGGCGAATCCTGATGTATGAGCCCAAACATATTGGGCCTATTTACTGTTTCTTCGAATTCAAATGCATTACATAAATTGTTTAAAGTGGGCCTAGTTACAGTCCTAAATGCCTTAATTAAACTGCAAATTAGAATCATAAATCGGGGCAATATCCCAAACATACAAAAACTGCCTAGGGCCTAGGGGGTTCATCAAAAATGGGGAGGGGGCAAAAGATATGTAGCAAGTCCCTCCCTCCGTCATGGCAAATCTCGAGCTCCTGAGCTTGGCCAGATAGTTCGATGTTCCATTTGCTTCGCGGTAGACAACATGCACCTAATATCCCGGAGAATCCAAAAATGGAATCTAACAAATGGCTTGTACCGTACCAAAAAAAAAAAAAAAAACTCAAGTAACTTTTAGCTTTTTTGTTTAATTTCTTTCATTTTATTAGCTCCATAATAATTTTTTTGGTGTGAAATTCTTATAGAAGTATGATTATCTTAGAATATGGTATATGTTTAAAATGTTATATATATCCATCCAACTCAGTATGTTTTTAATTGCGACTATTTAATTCTCTATTCATCTCAATTTAATGAACTTAAAAATCGAAATTAAGGCTTCGATATATTCCATTTCGATTGGTTGAAACAGTGAACAACCCGGTAAATCCAATTATCTATACTATTATCCTAACCTAACAAGATAATTTATTACTACAAAAATGGGTGGTGACTACACAAGGTAGAAGTAACAAAAAGATGGAAAAAAGGGAATAGAACAAAATGAAACGCTCAAGAAAAGATGTCCCTCAAATTTTTAGTTGTACATATATACATATTGGATAACGAAAACACGAATTAAGCAATGGAATTTATACACAACATTATATATGAACATTCAGGTAGGTAACTGCGTGTACTACTCATATATACTAGTAAAACTATAATGTTCTTCGTCCAAATTAGTATCAAACGCCTGCCATGCATGTTTATAGCTAGTATCACTTGAATTAATCTTCCAGGCCGTTATCAGCTAGATTCTTGATTTTTTCTGCTACTGCTAGTACTAGATAGCTAGTATCATTTGTAGTATGCATTAGAACATGTGTTAAACTGTAGGCCTAGGATACTTGGGTATGAAGACGAGGGAGAGTTTGAGTTTTGAAGATCGAAGTAGTAACTACTACTACTACTACAGTAATCTATAGAGTGCACAAATTTTCAGAGTACACGTACGTTTGGGTGGCAAAACCAAGGTCAAACAAATTAAACAAGAGACAAGAAAGGCTCCAAACGAGGGTTAGGTTTTTGGAGTTTGCTATCTCTCACTAAAATTCGAAGTCCCAATGTTTAAGTTTATTACATTGCATTTGACTCTCAACTCATTCATTAATTGTTGACTACTCTTCTTGCCTTCCACATTCAAGACATTGTTGGTAAAACTTTGGTACTACCTCAAACCAATTAAACTAGTGTTCCATATATTTACTGGAGTAATTAATTATGTACAAGTTTACTTAATCTATTTACATTTGTCTTCACAAGTAGTAGAACTGTACTTGCTTGCATTTTATTTATAGCATTTCAAAGTGGGATTGCAAGAAATTCAAACTTTTAGCATGGACTTATAATTGCTTTACGAGATGCAATAAAAATGTTGAGGAAATCCAAGCATGGATTTCCAAAAATGGATGCAGTGTCCAAGATACATACATAATTGACTTCTGTTCTGTCTCCCATAACTCGATCTTCATTCATACTTGACCAAACTCCAAACATAACATATATTAGGAGTACGTATATGACTTTCAAAAGTCTGTTAATTAACCAAGTGTACGTTTCATGCATTAAAAAAAAAGCTTAATTCACTACTAAAAAACATGAATCTTTGTAACATCCAAATGCCGTCACAAAAAGGGTTTACCTGTCATAATATTACAAATAATGACAAAGAACTTAAAAAGAGTCAGAACAATCGAGCCCAGAATAATTGAATTGTTTGTGACGGCCTGTCACAAATAGAATATGTTTTTGACAGCAATTTGTAGCAGCATGCTGACTCAAATAGGTTTGCCACTCACGCGCCCATTCGTTCCATATTATATCTGTAACGCTCCGTAATTTCAAGTCAAGTCCAAAGAGCTTAAAAGGGTTGAGAACGCTACTCGTACCAACAAGGTGCACCTTTCTTTTCGGGAATTCACCCATAAGAACTCCAGGGTTAAGCGTGCTTGCTCTGGAGCAATCTTATGATGGGTGACCAACTGGGAAGTCTCGGTTGGCATAAGTGATGACAAAATCTTGAGGAAAGGACATGTGTTGAATGCGGTGGGGCTATTAGTGGCCCGGGTCGTTACAATATCATTATCCTATTCTTTACAGCTACCTTAACAACTAGCTGTCAAATATTGTAGAATACATTATAAACAAATGCTAAATACAATAGAAATACATTTCTATTGTTATTAGCCAACTGTCACATTGTACTTGTATTTCTCTACATCTTACAGTATACTACCTTCATATTTTTAACAGATGCCTGTCACTATTTAGGCAATATATTTTTGACGGTGTCCTGTCATAATTTATAATGATTGAACTGTAATATAAATTTTTATAATTAATTACAGAAGGTTTTCAATAAACACCAATTAGAATTATAAAAAGAATTTATTGCTCATTACCAAAATGTATGAGATTATTAATACTTCCAATTCATAATCATATCCTCAATTACTAATACAAATGGTAATAAGTGAAGAAAACTATGTATTTTATTTGAAGTGCATCACTTTGTCAATTACATCACTATCCATCTCAATGTTTTCAGCTCAAGTCATGTGCTAATATATTAGAAATACACTTTACATGAAATGAACACCTAATTGGTTACACATCTAATAGAAAAAAAGATGGAATTACCAATGTTTGATATATTTAAACTAATTGGTCTACTTCTGTTTTAGTTTTTGCTCCCATTTGTTCAACTTCCTGGCTGACTAGTACTCTTTGGAGTGTAAACACCATCAAAGACAAGCTTAAAATATCCTAGAGCTTCCTGCAAAATCAAAGGCTTCATATATACCGACATTCTGAAGCACTAGCACTAATTCATTGGACACAGCATACATGAAGCAGCACTCATTATTAGAAACTTACAGAGCCTGTCCAATATTAGATGCTTCCAAGCCATCGTTTGAGATTGCTTTGGGTATTGCAAGAGCTAGAGCAGTTGTGAACATCTCAGCATGCTTCCCAGACCTCACTATTTTTTTCAATCAGAGTCTCAGGATTTACAATTCCAGAAATTGTCACCTTTTGCTGTTCTGAGTCAATACTTATTGTAAACACTCCTACAAATTTAAGGGCAAAGAGATCAAACTTTTGTGCATTCAATTGTCTCCATAAAAATCAATGGAAACTTTACTATCTTTGTTCAATGAAAACATAAACATAAATAGTAACTATCATTTGTCCCAATAAACAAAGATCCAGAAGGACCTAATACTTACTACCTCCACCCCAATCAAATATTCATGTTTCATTTTTAGCAACTCTTTCTTAATACTACTTCATTAACCACATGCATATAATACACGTCCATGTAAAAACTGAAGTCCACACCTTTCTCTCCATGACAGAATTGCGGTAGTTTGTGGTACCCAAATCAATACCAATAACATCATTTCCAGCTGGTTTTATGCTACACAATAATGAAATAAAGTTCAATTCAACTTCTGATATTGATCATTAACAACTTTGCGCAACTACAAACAAGTGCAAAAACCATCATACCTAAAAAGCCTAATAAGACATGCCCACCAATTCGCAAGGCTGTTTGACACTACATGTCTATAGATAACCGCCAAATCAGCCTCCACAGTCCACACTAGCTAAGATGAATCATGTGCAGAGGTTTTGCCAACAACAAATACGCACACTCATGGCAGGAAAAAATAAGAAGCATACATCTAAACAGGATTGACTTTATTACACAAGTCCATACCCAAAACAAAAGCAGTAGACTATGAAAAATCAACAGAAAAAATAGCAAGTAGCAAGAATATGAGCACATGACTTAATCTTATCAACTTGTTTGCTTGTTAAAGCCATGTAGTTGAGCCCAGCGACACAGAACATAACAATATTCATTAATGATCCCCTGATTTTGCTTTATTTACTCCCAAACCAAAACATTAGGAACTAACAAAGCTATGGAAAAAGGAGTCAATCCACTTACTGTCTAAATTCCCAGTTAATATTCATAAAATTAACCAGCAAAAAGCTAAAATTAATGAATCAATTGGGGGAGGAGTATCTTATAAAATCAAAGAGAAGACAAGAGAGACAGAATCTAGACCTGACGAGATGCTCCCACGCCGGCGGAACAGAAGATCTCCGCTCTCGACCGCAGACACAGCTTTAGATCCATCTCCTCTCCAATTTTTTGCCCCCTATTCCAATTTATTGGGTTGTGAGAAGTACAAAGGTCGAGTGGTGGTGACTAGTGAATGAGAGGCGTTTGGGTAGTGAAGAGAGCTTTAATCTCAGAGCCCGGAAGTATCCGATCACGATGAATTGAGAGAGAAGGAGAGGTGGCGTGGTTTTGAGAGAGGAGGAGAGCTGAAATTTGCAACACAGTAAACCCTTGGAAATATATTATACTTATACCCTTGGTCCATTGGAAAGGAAAGTTGTAGCGGGTTATGAAATTTTTTGAATCCAAAACAGCTAAACCAAACATTTCAAATGGGTTTTAAAAATTTTGATGGGATTTTAATTAATCAAGTGGTTCGCGATCAAATCGTGAAAAAGTTCGGTAAGCGTTGACCAGAAAAAAATTTGATGAGTAATTTACAGACGAACTTTGTAAGCGTTGACCAGAAAAAATTTTGATGAGTAATTTACAGACGAACTTTGTAAGCGTTGACCAGAAAAAAGAATCTGAAGTTGAGTTTGGGACGGAATGAGTTTAAAGGTAAGTAATAGCGTTGCTTTTAATAATGGATTGTCGTTGGCCCAGATAACGGCAAAGTAAAAGACCTGGAGGTGAATAGTCTTTTCAAACTTTTGTCGATTCACAATGTTCTAAGATATCTTCACATAAATCTGGTACTTAATAATAGAGTGTGGAAGACTTTTAAGAAATAATTGCAAGTGTCAGAAAGCAAGGCAGTGATAAAATACTCAGCAAGTAAATAAATAACTGAAAGTAAAGTACAGTAAGTAAATAACACAATGCTTTATAGTTGTATCTGAGGGTAGCGTAATCCCTCAACTAATCCACTTGCCATTTCTCGTGACTTTAATCCACTAAGATAAGTTAATGAGTCCCCCTTACAAAATTCTATCTCTTGATCCATTTAACACTACCCAACCAAGTGTTCCCCCTGAATTGTTCCCTAGCTTTCTCAACTAAGTACTTCATATACTCAGTAACCTTGAGCTATTCCTCAGCTTCCAAAGCCAAGTACTTCCTATGCTCAGATAGGTGAGGACTTTAGTTTTCTCAACTAAATCATTTTCTAGACACCTCTGTTGGTGTTTTGGTTAAATTAGTTTGTCAAGCAAGCTTTACTATATAACGCGTCAATTAATTAGTAATAGCTTGAAGAATCTATGTTCCTTAATACTCTTTTAGTGTATGGGAAGTTGTTCTTATGACCCAAGTACTTGTTATATGTTCAAGAGAATGAATCAAATATTAAGTCGCAACATTGATCCTTTGATTCAACTCCTTCATCGTAATCAAGAATTGTTAAGGACCAGGACACTTAGAACTTTAGTGCTACTTAGAAACTTATAGCTTGAGTCGCAACATAAAGCTTGAGTAAGTAAGTAAGATTGAAGACTTGTCTGCTTGAATGTATGAGTTCTTGGTGGGTTGTTCAAACATTCTAAGTGGTGATATTTATAGTTGAAAATCCTCTCGTTTGAATAGTATCCATTAGGGACCATGGAATGCAAACTATCGATATTTAACATGGTACTTGCAGCGAACTTTGTCTCTTTCTAGAGATTAGTCATTATAGTTGCTGATCAAAATCTAAACATATATTCGTAACAATTCTCTATTATCAAGTTGAAATAGAATCTGGGTTATTGCGAATTGATCTATTTTAATTTAATGATAAAATGGAAAGTTTCGAACGGGGCAAAGAAAGTATTATGTATGTAGTATCATGACATGGAACATACATGAAGACTCACCCCCAGACTCGTCTCCGTCATGATCGATGATGGATGATATGCTGATGATCGGTGATGGATGATGCACCGATCGATGATCGATTCATTGATGGATGATAAAAGAAACAGAAAAAACGAATCGGGAATTTGGGGAGTAAACATTATTAAAATAACTTCCATAAAACAGTAAACATTATTAAAATGAAGTAAGGTGTGTATGAAGCCTAATTACAATGAAGGACGAAATGTGCAAATCACGTTATAATCAGTGAATTAAACAAAAGGCACAATAATTAAAGAAAAGGAAAAGCAAATAAAGAAAAGAAAAAATATATTTCACTCTCTCTCATATGACATCATCACCAAGTTAACTTTTGTCCTTCTATCTAAATATTTGTTTAGTTTTTAGTTCAAAATTTATCTTTCTCCGTAATGTTTGAAATGTTGAGGACCAAATCATTCATGATGCATCTAAAAATGTGCCTAGATGTAAATCGCCCTACTTATAATAAACACATTTGAATTTTCTTGAGTAAATAAACTAAACATACGATCAAAATGTCTAACATATTCTCTGATGAGCGATAATATCTCCATATTTGAATATACTTTGATTTGCATTCTATTGGATTTTTCTTTTAAAAAAATAGCGACCTACGTTATTAAGGGTACGTTATTAATAAACACATTAATATTCTTAGAAAAAACAACTGTATTATTAACAAATGGATTTATTTTAATCAGAATATCGAGTTCTTACCTAAATATCATAAGTCAATAATAATGCACAGGTTTACTCCTCTTTTTATTATTGGTAAAAAGTTATCGAAAATATTATTTTAATCATGATCTATTTATTATTATACTAGAAAATAAGTATAATTGTACCATTATTAAGGTACGCACATTAATATCATAATTATTGGTATTATAATTTTAAAATAATAATTAATGTGAACCACACAATAGGTGAGTTAATAAATATTAACAAAATTGATTATTGATGACAGATGCCTGTCAAAAAGTTATTTCATACATCATTGATTACCAATACGTATAATTATATGTAGTATATATAGTTTACTTAGTATATGTATAAAATACCTTAACGATATATTGAGCTATTTATGACAGCTAACCGTCAATAACTTCTTTTAGGATAAGTATATAATTTTAAACGTAAACATGCTTGGAATATTAACAGTTGGCTGTCAAAAACATGGAAGTCACAATATTCTAAATCTATTATTGACAGCCAACTGTCACTATTGATATGGTATTTAATTCACCGTACACAATTTGTCCGAGTGGAGCCCAATTGTCTATTTCTTTCAACTTGCTGTCAAATTGGCTGTTACAATTCAAATATAATTTTGACAGCCAACTTGCTGTCAACATTTAACTGTCAATTTTTTTTGGTTTTTTTAGTAGTGATTATTGCGCACTTGGGTTCAAATTTTCGTTTGATTAATTAATTAATTATATATATATATATATATATATATATATATATATATATATATATATATAAAAGTTGTCGTTAATTTACATTTGGGAGAGATTAACGGTGATCGGAGGTATAATTATAATGAAATTAACGGAGTTTGAGTCACTTCTTTCTTTCTTTTAAACATTATTCTTAGGTCATAGTTGTTTTCGGGAATAAACCATAATTGAATTTTATAGATACATATTAAAATATAAAAAAATAAATTTAGAAAATTAAACAATATATAAGAGCATTAGTTGTAGGACTCCTATTTTTTCTTCACAAAATACATGTTAATTAATCTCATATATCATATCTATCCTCCTTATACATAAAACTACTTTTATAGAACTACACTGTTTACATATATAAAATGGGTCATGCGAAGGGCCTGATGTTATATGTCCAGATCTAGACTATCTGGTATAACAAATGCATATACATGTTGGAGATCTGCCCTTTAAGTGATCTGTAGTATGCCCTAACTCCGGTATACTATTTTTTTCTTGATTTACATTTATTATGCATTTATTGCTAGATATACAATCTTTCTAGAGGTACTATAAGGTTGATCCCTCCGTATGCAATCGAAAGGGAATACTACAATGTTATTGCGAAGCCGGACATGATGGAATGAAGGATAATACTCCGAAGAACAAGGGACGAGAGTCTCTCGTCGGGATGAGGGTACATTCATGTGTACCTGGGGATGTTTTGTGATCCCAATTAGTCCTCTCAATGGTACCTTACCATTTAAGTGTAAAGTGTTTGGGTCAAGACCCTACCATGTTATGGTTGGACCATATCCAGATCGTCCTGGACCCTAGTGCTCTCAATTGGGTAGGGTCTCAACCCTTTAGTCAGACATGGGTTCAAATTTTATGGTCGGTTAGATCTAGAACTCTGTTGGACTTTTTTTTTGTTTTTCAAAATCTGTAAAATCCGAGAATTTTATTTTATTTTAATTAAGTGTATTTATTTTTTTAGTAGTGGTTATCTTATTTGGACCTTTTCCTTTTCCCTAACCTATTCAAGTTTTCCTCCAGCTAAAAATCTCAGAGAGGAAACCTAATTCAAGTATTAGGACTCAAGCGCCGTTCAGTACTTTTCTTGGTAAGCCATCATTTTCATCTTTCCGTACCATTACAATTCTGATCTTCATTTGTTCATTGCTCAAATCGATTTGAGTTACTGTCATGTTTTGAATTTTCGTTTTTCAAAAGCTAGTGGTTTTTCTGTCTATTATGTTTATGCCAGATTATTAAATATTGGACTAATGTTTCTTTAGTTCTTTTCTCTTACCTATTGAAGTTCACGCCAATTTCATTTCATGTCTTTAAATCCCAATTTCAACTAGTTTTATGACATCATCATACATCATTACTTCCATCCCAAATTGACCCACATGAATTTGTTCTTTTCACCTCAAGCCTTGTTTTGTTTTGTTCACCTCCCTCAATGACATAGTTCTAGCTTGTGAGCTTTCGTTTAGCTTTTATTTTTATTTGACTGTAGATTAGACCCGGTCTATTCGTGTATTTCGATCAATCGAGTTCGGTCGATCGAGGTAAGGGAAACTCTTGACACTTTTGCTTCTATTTTATCGTTATAGTATGTATATATTGTTTTATGATTGACAAACAACTTATGGTTATTATATCAAGTAATGAGAATATAATAGTCTATTCGAAAAAGGATCAAGTATGTGTATCCCAAAATGTTTTGTCTATGTGTGCGATTTGTGAAAGTGATTTGATAAAGCATGGATTATGTGTATATTTAAGCTCATCGATATGCCTATGAAGTGTGTGACCCTTTCGGGGATTGTCGTGCTTTGGAGTACTCCCAGTGTTATGTGTGTGACCCCTATGGTAGGGGATATGTTATGTGAAAGCCGGCCTATGTGCCACCACGGTTTGTGTGGCCGTAGTGTATATCTGATTCGAGCTAAATGTGAATTGTGAATACCATGTACAAATGTCCATGCAAGTGATTTTGATTATGTGTGATATATATTGGAGTGTATATATATGTATACTTTTTATATGTACTTGATCCGAGTAAATGTGACAGGAGCTCACCCTTACACATTTTTCAGGGACGTAAGGTCTTTTAAGGAATGACGCTTTGGAGAAGTGTTTAGTTTGTGTAGGATTTCTTTTGGTTGAGACCTTGGAGTTTGTGTAATTTGATTTGACTTTTGGACGAGTTGTTAGTGTTTCGAATTTATTGTGATTCTTTCTTTTAATTATCAAAAGTTCTGATTTACTGTGTACCACTATTTTAAACTGTTTTGTAACTTAAAAGTAGGCATCGTCTTGGCGTGAGCCCATCTCACGATAGACGGCCGGTTGCGCCAATTTGTTTTGGTTTTGGGGCATGACATCGATTTGGGTAGTGTAGGTTAGTTTGGTGTGTGCTTCCATTTGAACTTTGACGATTTTCAACTTCGTCTACGAAGTCTACCAAAAAATTCATGCAGATTTGAATCTTTATAATGTGTTTCATATTAATTTGAAAAAGGGGTCTAAATTCTAAAACCTACCCGACCCAAAAATTCTGGCCCGTGTATGAAATTCCGAGTCCAGACACGTATCATGTTAACTAAAAGGTTCAAATAGGGTCTAGGTAAGGGTAGGACTCAAAACCAATCCATTGAGAGCACTGATCCCGTCACTATTACATTCTCTGACAGCGTAGTGCATGATTACATTTTAATAAACTTAGTCCTGGTACAGAATGAAGTGGGGGAGTGTAGCTTTAAGAGAATTTTGTATTTTCGTACTAAAATGCAAACGGTTACATCTTAAAACGATAAATTAAGATGTAAAAACCTAAACTGATTTTGTATTGTCTAATTTTCAAGTATGCGTTTCAAGTGAAAAACCAATGTTTAGCATTGAATAAATATGAATGATTTGAGTTAATTCTACAATGTTCGACATTCATAATCCAAAATGATTATTTTTCAACAATTATAAATCATGACGTAGAAAGTAATTAAATTTTGTAGAAACATATTAAAAAATAACTTTAATAAGGGAAACAATACATAACAAGTATAACAAACAAGTTTAAACAAAATCTATGATTTCTTTCTAGAAGTACACTTTGCATATATAAAATGGGCTTTCAAATTTTTTGGGCCATGTGCGGAGGGACTCATCACACATGTCTAGATCCGGCCCTAAATAAGATAGATAGGTTAGAAGAAACACCCCTCTTCAAGTTGAGTTGTTTGCAATCTCAAGATATGGTAATTAATAGAATATCATTATTCTTGTGAACTAAATTTGTTAAACTCTTTGTCTACTTATTAAGTATTTTGTTTTGAGGCACCAATAAATTATATATACATATAATTTATCAAAGCACTGCTTGTGTTCTTTTGAATTAATTCCGATGTTTATACTCTATCCAAAATGTGAATGTTGTCATAA
This sequence comes from Plantago major, assembly GCA_026545765.1. Taxonomy (NCBI): domain Eukaryota; kingdom Viridiplantae; phylum Streptophyta; class Magnoliopsida; order Lamiales; family Plantaginaceae; genus Plantago; species Plantago major. Next base: position 26,777,904 of record CM048839.1, on the reverse strand, counting down.
CATCACCTACAACACTGCATAGTTTATTCTTAATTTACAAGTGTACCATGTCCGTAGATTTTTCATCTTTTGTATATTTTATATCAAAAAGCCAAAAAAATTCCATTAACTAAGTACAGCATAAGAAATGCCTAAGTTTAAAACCGGATGGTTCAACAACCTATGGCGTATACCAAGTTAAACTTTTTCTTTCTTTCCCATCTTCGATCAAATCCAAACATAAATATTGTACTAATTAATACTCCCTCTGTCCAGATTACTTAATCAGTTTGACTTTTTCTGGTTAACACCATTCAACTTTAAGTTTGATTTTCACATGTGATATTTTTAATGAATTTTTTAAAAATATATAATGGAAATTAAGGAGCCAAACTTCTCTTGAGCAGTTCGAGTTCGGCCCGTGCTTGACTAATTTGAGTTTAAGTTTAACTTAAAGCTCAATAAAATTATTGAGGCGAGTTGAATCTTAGTGTGTTCGTCTCGAAGGCTCTACGAGTCACTCTAAAAGTATTTATTTATTAATGATTATTTTATTATTTATGTATTGGCAAGCTTTCCATCTATTTAAAATTTGAGTTTTGTGAGTTCTTGAACTCCTGAAGCAAGATAGATTCGAGTTTTCAAGTGTCAAATTACATGTACTCACAAGCCGAGCCCATATGGATTTTCTTGTAGCAAAGTTAGAGTCCAAGCTGTGCAGCTAGCTCAGGTTTTAGCCTAAACGTAATCGTCCCCAACGAAACATGTATATTCCTGGTCGACTCAAATTGTTTGCAAGCGCCCGAAAAGGCTATCTTTTGGCGACACGAGTACTGTCAACTTATTAAAGTAACTTCAAAAATTTGATCTCTAAACTAAAATACTTTGAGTAGAGTAAAATAATTTAAATTCATAGGCAAATTAGGCAAAGTGGTACCCTAAATAGTAAATAGTCAACTGGGATTAGGTTTGAAAAATATCTTGATTGATAGGATTATGAATAAAGATATACTATATGTGGTCCATTGATAGACCTTATAATCAGTAACCCCATTATATATAATTAAGTTTATAAGAATAGTAATGCATAAGCACATTATTAGTCAAAATATATATTGTAAATCTGACAAGTCAGTGGAATGAATGGAAGCTTTGATCAGGAATGGAATAGAAGAAGTTTCATTTTCGGATCCTGAGACTTGTAAAAAGTCAGTCAGTCAGTCATTTTAGTCAGTCTAATGGCAGCTAGCTGAATATAATTTTGAGCTTTGCCTTGGATTTACTCTCTGGTCCAAACTTCCAAACCATATTTTCAGACACATTCATTAAAAAACACCGTGCACTTGAAGCTTGCTTTGTCTTCACATGAAACTTAATTAATTAATCTCTCAAAATCGATTACACACATGTAGATCATTATGATATACTAATCTCAATGAGGGGGTGATTTGGAGGTCCTTGAGATTCCTAAATTTGGACTTTCGTAACTAACACCATTTGCTTCCTGAGTCTTTGTTAAGCCAAACACTAACAGTAATGGTGATGATTACAACACTACCCTTCTTTTCTTTTTTCCAAATACACCGTATACATCCTTGTGCTGACCAAGTTTACACACATCTTTGACAAGCAATATTAAATGCGCAACTTTTATATATGTTCCATAAGAGTGTGGTTTTTCCCCCAAAAATGAAGAATGTGATTTTGAACCCAAAAAAAATGATGTATATCGATCTGTATCGTGTGTTTATTACTATACTACTATATTTTACTTTTTAATGTATGAGACTAAAGTGGATAGAGGATATTAGCCATGCAGGACACCACTCACATTAAAGTTTTTTTTTTTTTTTTTTTTTAATATGGGTACTGCTATGAGTGTTCTCGTATAATTAAGAAAAAATATCAGAGCCGTTAAGATGTAATAATGTATAGCTAACTTTATTTTTCCTCGAAACAAATTTACTCAATTTTAGTTATTGAATAAAAGTAGATAATATGAAGATATGTTCAACACAATATGATCATTAGCTTACAAATTAGATGGCCTTATTCGAACATATTGACAAAAATATATTACGTGAATGCATAACTGACAACTTAATATTGGTTAATTAACTTATCAACTAGGTGACCATTAGTTATAAAATAAATTATAAATAAACTAGTTTTTTTCCAACTATTAACTAAATCCATAAGTTGGATAGTTTGGTAATTTAGACTAGCATAGGTGGTTGCTTTTAGTTTGACTAAACACCAAAGGGCATCCTAATAACCATCCATCTCAACACTAAATGTTAGGAAGACCCAATATATATATTTATTGACTTGGAGGCTTTTTCTTGGTATTACTTTTGGAAGTATTTTCTTGGTACTCGTCCATTGAACAAAAGGTTTATATCTACTAAAGTTTCTGATATTATTAACCATATGCTTTTGGTCTGTAATATCCAAATCTTTGTGTTAACAAGCAAGCTTGGTACGCATAGTCACCAGAAAAGACGGCTGATCCTTCGGAGGCAGACCCTCCTCGGGCTTATTGCTTCATATCAGTGTGTTGAAAACTTGGCTCCATAGTAATAACTGCTTGCAATTGCTACCCTCTCTCACTTGTTTCTTATAACATTGTTGCATGCTTTTAGCTCACTCAACTCACTTCATTATTCACACACTTGTCCTAATATTTCTCTCTTAGCTAGCTAAGTTTCTAATCTAATTAACAACCTCTCAAACACTTTGAGATCCAAACATTTCTTTCTTGATCTCAAGAACATATGGATCATCAAGACTTAAACGACATCGATACGATTGATGAGGTTATGCTTCCCGGGTTCAGATTTCATCCTACTGATGAAGAACTTGTAGGGTTTTATCTTAGAAGGAAGATCCAACATAAACCTCTCTCCATTGAGCTCATCAGACAACTCGATATCTATAAATACGACCCCTGGGATCTTCCAAGTAAGTCGCGATATTCTTCATATTTTCCTATAATGATTTAAAAGTTCACAGAAATGATCAAAGACTGATTTTTTTTTTTAATCTTAATTTTTTTGGGTGTGTGTTTAATCAGAGTTGGCAACAACTGGAGAAAAGGAATGGTACTTCTACTGTCCAAGGGACCGAAAGTACAGAAACAGCGCGAGGCCTAACCGGGTAACTGGAGCTGGATTTTGGAAGGCAACAGGAACAGACAGGCCAATATACTCTTCAGAGGGTTCTAAATGTATCGGTTTGAAGAAGTCTCTTGTGTTCTACAAAGGAAGAGCAGCTAAAGGGATTAAAACTGACTGGATGATGCATGAGTTTAGGCTTCCCACTGTTTCAGACTCTCTTTCACCTAAGAGAATCTTGGACAAAAATATCCCTGCAAATGTAAGCACTCCACTACATACACATATATGGATCTCTCTATAGTTTGTCTAGCTTGTACTGAACAAAACTAATCTTGTAGAGATTTTCAAATTTTTATTTTTTGTTGAATTTATCTAACCAACTGCACTTTTTTTTTAGCTTAGGAAAATTATTATTCAAGTACCGCGAAGTTTACACAAGTCTATGATAAACAGATGCTCATTCGCGACATATCTGAACATTTTTCATTTTGATTTATATTTGCAGGAAGCATGGGCAATATGCAGAATATTCAAGAAAGCAAACTCTAGCAAACAAAGGGCTTTGTCACATTCATGGGTATCTCCAATATTTGAAACCACAACAGCCTCTCATGATATGTTAAACCTTCATGCTTCTTCTAACAACACTAACTTCGGTAATACTAGCACATTAACATTGGAAAAGACGAATACACCCCTCCAATTCGGCTTTTGTAATGACATGCCACAACAGTCATCTTTTGCAAGTTTTTCTCCAATACATGATTTTCCACCTTGGAAACCAGTTTATCAAACCGAAAACAAACTAATCCCAAATGGGAATCATCTGATGACCACAAGCTACACTATTACATCAACTGAAAAATGTGAACCGGCCTCAGAGTGTTTGGTCAACGACTCGTCTTCATTGCTGCTAGACATGTCAACATCCATATTGGGCCCAGACAACGTGGATTTTAACACATGTGACGGATTCTCAGTCATGTTGCAACCTGAGAATATGCCCGGTCACATCGAAGAGATCAATGTGGGACTATCTGATCATGATCAGTTTGGGATAATGATGTCTATGGGATTTGGTACCAATTTTCCATTGAGCTCCAATCTTTTGTGGGATTCTTCTTCTCCTTGTATTAGTGAATTGAGCTCTAGTTATTCTACAAACAAGTGCTACACTTGAGTAGAAACTAGAAATTAATTAATGTTAGACTTAGCTACATTCATGTTTTGCATGTTCTTGATTATTTGTTGTAATTGTTTTTTGTAACTCTTTTGTTTGGCTTGACTATGAACTAGTTGAGATGATGATGTAAAGTAAGAATCACTTAACTGGCTTTGAGAATATGGCTAAACCGTGTATCAAGATGTCTCAATGTTTGAATTAAATTTTCTATTCTAGAGGTGGATGGATATCTTAGATATGGGGTGCACCCTTGTTAATTGCATGAGTTCCTAATTAAGTGTATCAAATTATTATAAGTAATTTGTCAACTCCAAAGAGCCGTTGCTAAAGCTTATTCAATTATTCCAATTGTAGAAGCTAATTAAGCTTAGGAAAAAGGAGTAAGAATTAGGCAGAGCTTGTTAGCTATGGTGTGGACCATGTCCATGACTATATACTCCGTCCCAAAGTCAATTGTAAAGTTGTATGTGAAATGGATGCATGAGTATATAATTAACTAAATTAATATGCTTAATACATTTGCATCTTAATAAAAAAATCATTTGCATCGACACAGCTAAATTTTGACTCGAATAGATGATCGAGTCGATCTGGTCCAGGGTGAGCATAATGCTTCGATCCAAAAGATCAATCTGAAAATCTAGTAATCCGATACTAAAAATTCGGATTGGATTTCGAATTAAAGTTTTTTAGATTTTCGAATTTTGGTTAACCGGTCTGAATATCCGTGGATTATCCTAGGGGTGTACATAAAAAATAATCGGCCGCTCTGCCCGCCATTTCGCCCGCCGACTAACCGCACCCGTCCATTAAATTTTTAGTACAAAAACCGTCACGGTTAATTTTTTGGTTAACCGCCACTAGGCAGGTGGGTGGCGGGTGAACGAATGCCAACCGACCGACCCGCCCACATATACTATTTATATTTCTATATACTACTTTTGATCTACATCAACTTTTGTTAATATAATAATAACATAACAATATGCTAATAATTATCATGTCCTCCATTAATTTGTGTTCATACTATATCGTATATATATGTTGCACTTGCAACAAAACTGTTTGGCTTGACACCTTCTGCCCATCAAACAATATTAAGAACTCCCTCTCTCACATTTAAATATTTTTGAATGCACATGTATGTTTACAAATTTATATATTTGTATTTGAAATTTAGGTACTTGTATTTTCGTTATTATCAAACTTGAAACTTGTCCCATATTTAACAATATATTAAGGAATATTTTATTTTACATTTAAACTTATTTACTTTATTTCAAACGTTATAATATATGTTCTTATTGTGAAAACCGCCAATCCGCCCGCCACCCGCCCCTATAAAATAGCCAACCGACCCGCGGCGGGTTAGAGAAAATTACACCCGCCGTGGTTAGTGATTTAGTCTACCCGTCATTGGTGGGTCGGTTAGAATTTTGGTAAATAATTATCCGATCTAATCTGATATAAGTATATTTTTAAAGAATGTTTTACTAGGATAACAGTAAAAATCTATGTATAAAATATATATACCCCTTAGGCGGTCAAGCCGTCGACAGAAGTTGCTCGGGAATTCAACGTGGATGTAGATGACAATTTCTTTGAACTTTAAACTTAAATGTTAGCATTATTTTGGCTGATATGTAATATTTTCAATCATTTCGAACTCTTAATTATATGAAGGATTACATGTAATATTTAGTAATTTATCATTTAATTTGGACGTACAAATTTCTTATGTGACTTGTAATTTTATGCTATCTCGATTTTTTAATTATATTCTGAATGCATAAATTAGAAAGATGGAAAAAATTATATTATATTGCAAAATTTCGGATTAATCCAACACCAATTCGTAATTTTCAGACGGATTGATATGTTATTGATCCGATATCTGATGCCCCGCACATCCCAGTAAATTAATTTAATTGGGTTTCAATGTTGGCACCAGTATCACCCATCAACAGTTTCCAGCCCACACGTCTGGTGATGTCCGTGGGTATGGTTCTCACTTTGGGGAGATTCTTCTATGAACTGGGTATACGTACGACGACTAAGTTTGTTCAGAATTGGAAGTAGAAGACAGGCAAAGTTAATACTATGCCGGAGGCACTTCGCCATTACCGCTACTTTTTCCCCTCCGATTCCAGGCACTGCCCTTTTTCTTTTTCCTTGGTTTCTTTTCACACTGATTTATTTTCTTATGCCACTCACTAATTAGTCGAGGAATATTGCCTGCTTGCTAAATAATTTGCTATTCATTTATTGCATTTCTTGTTTCATCTAGGATGCCAGTCACATTCGTGATCATCAGGTACGTACCTTTTCTTGTTTAATTTCTTGTTTCCATGCAGTGTTCATTGAAGTTATTGTTTTTCTGGTGTTTTTACATTGTAATGCATACAGTGGGAATTAATTTTGAACGTAGAACATTAGATATACGGATGGATGTCAGGCAACATAATGACTGTCTACATAATGTCAGAAACTCAAATGAACATATTATACTACAAGGAAGAACCAAGCTTATTATCGCTGGCAATGTATTTAAATGGAGGATAACTTGTATGATCTATATGGATAAATTATGCTTGTGTGCTGCATCATACTTTCCTCATCCAATGTATATGTTTGAGTATGCTTGACCATGGAAAGAGTCTGATTTTTTTTACGTATCAGGTCATGTTTGAGCAGTCGGGGAAATTTGAGATCGAGGGACACTACTCCGGAAACACTCCTGCTGTTGGACCAATGGTATTTTCAGCTTTTCATACTTGGGTAGTCTCCTATTAGCTTGAATTGAAAGAAGAGAACTATAAAATCATAATGCAGCAACTATGAATGTCAAGTAATTTTCTCATTTCTCCATTTCTGTAGCATGCTCTGCACTTGTATGAATTACATATTATTAATTTTAACTCCTGAGTTCTGTAAAAAGTATTTAAAGTATTAGTGAATTTCTCACTCATGTTCCCAACTTTCCACTGGGCTCACTTGTCCTTTGAAGTTCTTCATAAGCTGTTCTTGGAGTTCAATGTATACAGAGAAAGTTGTTCTTTTTGTCGAACTCAGTCACAATTAGTGACTCATAGGAACTCCGATATTATTTATGACTGAGAAAAAAGAAAGAAAGAAAATTGCTTTGCTAAATCATGCCTAATGCCCTGGTCCCTGGACTTGATAACACCAGTAGGTATGTTGCAGCCCAATAAATTAGGGATAAACCGTGAAATGTTAGCATATTTTCTTCTCTTTAACAAATTTCGTAAAAAGTATTTGGCCTTTGTATAGATAGACAGCTTTATTTGTAAAGTTAAAAATGCTCAAGTTTTTCATAGGAAATACGGACATCAACATGCTTTCTCGAGCATATCCCTATTGAGTTCTATTTTGTGCAGCAGTTGGCTTAAATATCAGTGATGTGAGCTCTACTAAAGTTCGTAATATTTTTGTTTTCTGAAAACATAATCAGACTTTATTATTTGACGGCATATGTGATTAATCAGAATGTCATGATCTACCATAGGCTTGAAATGAGTTACTGTTTATGGTTTCCAAAGTTTCTTGTTGCCACTGCTTTTGATTATGAAATAGTCTAGTATCTTTAACTTGTTATTATTCTCTTCTTCCATTTTCAGAATATATCCAAGGGGAGACAGCCAGACAGGGAAGGGAGGCACATAATATCGTTAAGGTTAGGTTACAATTGTTCCTATTACCTTTGGTGTCTTTCAATTGGATTTCTGGGAGAATCTGACATAGATGGGCTTTCCAGGTTTATTTGGCTAATTTACATCCTAAGGAAGCTGGGCCGGATGTGCTGATCCTATGAGCCTCTGGCGATAAAGTACGACAGAAATGGTAAACTTGTTCTTCCCTTCACCAGTTCCCTTGGGCAAATGCCACAGGTTTTGTATTCTTATAACCTTCCTGCTTCTTCTTCTTGCCGTCCTTTATGTGAAAGTGCTGCTGCCGTTGGAGTTGGATTAGCTGTACCCGCTGCAGCATCTGGATTAACCCCAATGCAAGAGGTCTTTGCAGGCTGGTCTCTATACTTTCAAGGTTCATGATTGGAGTCTCTTTGGAGCAGCTTAAGTTTGGTTAAATAAAGTCTTATGGATACTTGTAAGTTGTAAGATGTCATGAACTTTCCTGACTCGTACAGCGACATAATATTATGCCAGTAGTTTTCAGCAGTTTATGAACATTACACCTAGTCTCCGAGTCACATGAAATAGCACACATTGTTTGATAAATTGCATGGCCTTATTATCGACCTCAAAAGATAGCGGAATCTGGTGTATCATCACCCTTGAACTTGCTCCACTGTCCTGATCAGTAGCATTTTTAACATGTGTTTACATCTTATGTTGCAGCAGGAGTTTGAAAGACCTGGGAAGGTTGCTGCATCCTTGGAACGGATATGTCAGTCCTATTTACCAAAGTATAGTTTTGATGATTTCGCGTTATTATCTCTCATTTGGTGATTTTGCGTTTTTGTTGTTGTTGCTTGTGAAATGTATGGTTTTTTGGGTAAAGGCTTCATTGGTTGTAAGTTGTAACTTTGTAACTTGTAACCACTTACTATCTATCTACTTGAGCAAATATCAGACAATTTCACACACTTAGTTATTCTAGTTATACCTAAATCAGCAAACACTACCTCAATAAGGTTGAAAACTTTGCTGGAGTCCATATCAACACAGTTTGTGTATAGAAGAACATTCTAAAGTGATGTGATGGACATATCTTATCAAAGAAAAATTAGTACAATACAAAAAAAAAAAAAAAAAAAAAAAAAAAAAAACAATGGCAATAAAGCAGACAAGAAATTAATACTAATAATTTTGAATATAAAACATAAACTTTATTTGCCGGATGCATTTTTCATGCATCAGTATTTGGTACAAGTTGGAAATAGTATATTCTATAACCTAACCTACAAACTCTCTATTCATCAAGTTTTCTTGACTGATAAGAAGAAAACTATCACTCTTAATTATGCAAAAAGAAGGTCTCAAGACACTTTCTTCATATCTATAGATATATATAGTGATATATACCTTGATCTACAATTGTAATAGAAACTGGAATGATATAATTGCTGAACTTTTTAGCAAGGGAAAAGCAAGAAAGAAGGCTCCAAATGAACCTTTCTCCTCACAAAGCTAATGTTGCTGAGTTTATTCCGGCACCATATTAGCTGATCTGTTGTTAACCTTGACAAGCTCAGGACCCTTGCCACCAATCGTAACTCTACCTGAGACGATGATAACTCGTCACTTAACCGCAATTCTTGATGTTTTGCGAACTTTTTCATTATGCAGTTTTGGCTTCTCGTTTGTTCTCCGAGTTTTCTTTCCTTCTGAAACATAAACAAAATTGAAATAGCATTTTTAGTTCCAAGTAAATCATTCTGCAAAAAGAAAAGATGTCTGTATATAAATGGAAAATTAACCTTCTGAAGGGTTGTTATTATTTCCGCTAGAAGCTCTGAGTTTGCGGTGTCTAGCTGGACAGCCTTGGTTCCTTGAACACCTTTTAGAATCACATTCGCCGACGCCTTGTCAGCATGAAGAAATTCTCTGAAAATCAGCATTGATTCCCTAATGATTTCTAGTAATGTTGCAAGTGAAATCATGTCTTTGTCCTCTTTCCTTTCCTTTTTATCCTTCAAACAATCATCTTCAAGAACCAAAGAAAGTAAAGTTTATTATCAGTCAATGGAGGTCTCAAACTTCCAACTTTAAATTTTCTCCTTTAGTTTTTTGTTTAATAATGTTTGTTACCTTTGATCACTGGAACCTGAAGTAGACCGCGTATCATGCATCGATTCTTTACATAGTTCTGAACTCTCGGTCCTTGAAACCGTTCATCTTCAATGAACCTATTCAAGAGTACTTGAAATTGTTGAAATTCCTCAGCTGCACGATTATACGAGTGATGCTCACCAGAATCAAATTCCATCATCTCTTGGCCTTTTACAGACATCCAGCAGAGAATTTCCCATGAAAGACAGAGTTGTCCAACGTACACCAACTCTAAGTCATGCTGCATCTCTTTAATCGATTTCTGCATTGGATCAGCGTATATTTTCTGAACTTTGTAGGACCAGATTTTCGACATGTTAATTTTTCCCAAGGCTGACTTTTTCTTCCCAGCAGTAAATACTTCAGATTCCTTTAGCTGTAAGAAACCTACATTTTACATGTAACCAAAAGATAAATGAAAACAGAACCACTTGGGTTGTTTAAAGTTGGTTATCTTCTTATGTCATCACACCATGCTTTTATTGTATAATTGTTATCATAAAGTACAGTGTTGAGCTGACTCTACAATGCATAAGTGACCACTAACTGGTACTTTAGGGGAAAAAATAAAGGCCGGTTCGATGAATTCAGAAGGCACTTTGAGTGTTTTAAATTTCCTGCTGGTAGTGTAGATTTAAAGAGGCAAATTGGGTAGCTTTACAATATAATTAAAGAAGTGATCTTGACCAGAAAGAAGATGGTGACCTTCAAACAATGTTGTCCACTCTAAAGATTCAAGAGTTCTTTAATAATTTATATAGAAGATTCTTCATTCAATGTGTAGCTTTTTGCACACTCAATACACAAAATCTACTTATTCATAAAGAACACAAGGTTAATCCTAGGCAAAACACAGATTTGAAGTAGATTTATTAACTAAAATATTATCAGTTCTTCAAAAGAACATAAGATTAATCCTGTTCACCTGCTGCTGGTTCTGCTAAAAGTCCGAATATTTGAAAAAAACAAAAACTTGACGAGTATGGGAGTTGAAAGGTTGATGTTTACTTACTGATGGCATGTAGTGTCTGGTAATTCAAGATATCCAACTTCCTCATTTTCTCCGCGTAGCTCTTGTAGAACTTCTGAATATCTGCCATCATTTCTTTGTAATCAAACTTGTGATCAATGTTTAGAGGTTTCAAATCTTCGACAATCTTGGGAGTTTCACATTCTTCTGATATAGTAGGCAGGCCTTTAATTCTGCAGGCTTTGAGTTCCATTTTCATCTGATGGACTAAATTCTGATGTTCCCTCAAAGCATCTGCCGATTCATCTTCCTCGTCTGACTCGGAAGCTGAAGATGTTGTCTTCTCTTGCAAACCCTCCGTTGATACATTTCTTTCATTATCCGCACTTTCTTCATTCTGTGTGTGATTTCTAAACCCCTCCTTGTCTAAATCAGGTGAAATCTTTGAAGGTTCCAATTCAATGTACTCATCATCCAAATCTTCCAAACGTTCTCCGGTCCTAATGGTTAAACTTGTCAGATCAGTATTGCTACCTCCTGTTACAACTTCAGGTTCTCTTTTATCAGTTGCTTCCTGAAAATCGACTCCGTCCTGATCACTTAACTCACATTTCTGATTACTTCTGAAAACATCCTGTTCTACTGCCTCAGGCTGTAAGTAGCGACTAGGCGAAAGTAATTCAACTTCATAAGAAACATCTTGATCCTCCAAGACCTCACCATCGACAGACTCGTTCGCCTGCTCATCAAATTCAGTGGAAACACTTTCTAAAGAGTCACCATCCTTTTCTTGATCAATATCCTCGCGTTCTAACGTATAATGGTCTTCTTCAGTTAGACTGAATGAATCCCAATTCCAAGCAATTATCGATGAAGGCTGGACAGTTCCACCTTGATCACTCCGTATCGAGTCTCTATCTACTCGATCATCTTCATTTCTAAAACTACTCGATTCTTCATCAGATTCATCTGAATTATCATCTAACTCGTGTTCCAAAGAAACTTCACATTCAAGAAATTCATCAGAGCTATACATATCCTCATCTATACCCACTAAACTTTCATCAGATTCTTTCAAATGTTCACTCTCTAATTCGCAATCAGGACTTCGATCGCCGCTATCGAAATCCTCATTTAATCCCACAAACATTTCTTGCACCATAATTTTAAACCCCTTTGGCTGTTCTAAATATTGAATGACATTTTCACCAGAAATAAACTCATACTTACTGGTACTATTAGCAGTCAAGAAAACAGAGTGCTCTGTTTCATCATCATCAAGAACACTCTTTTGCAACTCTAAACTCTGTTTTCCATCAACCCCATTTGTTAAAATCACCTTGTCGGCACTATCATCATTCACATCACTATCACCACCTTGGGAATGATTTGTTCTTGATCTGCAAAAAAGAAAAAACAAACACAATCATGATTAAACACAATTACCCCACAGAATCCTAAAAGTATCATGTACTATATGACAAAAATAAGTTAAAGAAAAGCAAACCTGTATAAAAACCTGGGTAATAAGGCAAAATTCTTGAGCAGAAAAGTAAAAACAGAGAGAAATATAATGACACAGAAATCTACTACTCCAGTTGTGTGTAAGTGATTAAAGTGGGTTTTGGGAATTGTGAAAAAATGTTTCATCTTGGGTACAAATGCAATCAAGAAAGAAATGATTTTTTTTCATTTGTAAGCAAAGAAAGAAAGAAAGAAAGAAACAGAGTAGTACAGTACCGATTGTTGTGTAGAATTTTCATTGGAGAAAGTGGAGCAAGAACTGTTGGGTAGCCGAAATTTGTGGAGATAGATTTAGACATCATCATCTTCTTCTTCTTCTTCTACATATAACGTATACATACATTGATTGATAGGATAGGTGGTAGCTTGATGATGGCGAGATTATCAGGAGAAATATATAATTTAGAGACAAGTTTCAGAAGAATCACGAGAATGAAAGCTACTACTGGTGAAGAATATTTATTTCTGGCTATTGTATGCTTGGTTCTGTAATTTTCTTTTTTTTCCTTCTTTTTATTTTTACTTTTTTTTTTTCTCTCTTTTTTATATTTTGGTATATTGCACTAATCCCTTCTTGCCTATCAATTCAAGCTAGAGTACCTCTCATTTGCCATTATTTTCTAACAAAATCCATCACCTTGATCTACTCTTTTTTTTTTGTGTGTAAAAGAAATAACAACACTTTTACTTTAGTATAGTAGATTCATATTCATGACAGTTACTAAAATGAAAAAGTAAATAAAAATTAAATTATACGTCTGATTTTTCAGTCTGGAACTATTGAAATTGTATCATAATGGAATTCGAAACAATGATGCTAAATCACCTTCAAAGCATAATATATTTCCTCCATTTTAAGATAAAATTTTCATTTATTATTTGTGTAGCAGTTTTTAAGAAGTCCGCAATATTTTTTGTGAACGTTATTTTATGAGAATAATGATTAAAATAATAACGATTGAAATTGCTTGGGATAAAATGGGACAATATAGATTCAATTGAAATATCAGAATATTAACGTGTCACGTGTTAAAAGAGATGGCGGGAGAAAAGCACAAAAGAATTGTATTCTCATGCCAATGTGTTATGTGTTCGTTAATATACAAAATCACCAAAATTTGGAATTGGAATCGGAATGAGAATTAGAATATTTGAAGGTGAAGCTGGTTAGACTTTTGAGGCTTGGTTGAATTTGGTGAAGAAAGAATAAGTTGATGAGAATCACGCGATTTCCTGAGAATATGGGGATTTATGAAATTTACCGAGAATTTTCCGTTTATTAGTGGACCGTTGAGTGGGCTTTTAGGTTCCTAATCAGTCTTCAGTAGTTTTTGTCTGGTTCGATACCGAAAGTGTAATTACAATTAAATACACACGTTTGTGAAATGGTGGACTTGAGAAGTCCGGCTTTAATTACGCGGCATACAAAAAGGCCTCGTCAATTCATTTCATTATTTACTATTTTGGAGCTTTTGTGGAATTCTTGATTTTTTTTTTTTTTTAAGAAGTAAAATATTATTGATGAAGAAAATGCAATAGAAGCATAAGACATGCCCCTAACAGTCACTAGATTACATCACAGCTAAAGACCACACAAATCAGATAATGAGCCATACCAAAACCGAAACAGAACTAAAACAGACCCACCCCAAGAATCGATGACACAGAAAGAGTACTGCCTGAAAATCAACTTGAAATACCGCAAGGATGAACAACTAGCCACCCACGTCGTCTAGTATGTCCATAACACCCAAAGGAGTTAGGCCGAGAGTTAGGGGTTGCAACTAGCTCCACCAATGGCGGAATACCCGACCACATTAGTTCGAAAACTAACGTGCTCAAAGTGATGTTCCATTGGGGCATCCACGACGATCTAACAAGTTAACCACTCAAGCAAGTAATTCTACCCCACTCAAACAAGTTAACCACATTTGTGGAATTCTTGATAATCCGTGACAATATTCCAATTTGAATTGGTCAAGTTCGATCACTACAAAATCTTCCTGAACAATTAGTAATGCGACATTGAGCCATTGATAAACTAATTGATAGTTGATGGATGATAACGGACAGATCGGTCGCTTTTTTCTCTGAGATTCATGTACTAAATATAGAACTTAAAACACTTGTTCATTTGTGTCGTCATTTTACACATGCATCATCCTTTATGCAATAACATGAGTAATTTGTTAGCTTCTTGAGTTGCTTCTCATTTAAGTTTTTAGTTTCCAAGAGAAAAGTGATTTTCCAATTTGGAAAGAATAGGGAAAATGAAAGATGACAGTGTGGAAAAATAAGTAAAGGAAAATTTAGCATTTTTTCATTGACTTAAAAATGGAATGAACATACGTTTGCGACTATAATCCATATCGAATTTTGAGACACTATACAAGAAAGTGAGAAACTCCTTTTCTTTTCCAATTAGTTCAACAACGTAAACCTAAAACTAGTCTACTAAGAAATTAAATTTAGAAAAAAGGGGAGAAAACCTTAAAGTTGAATGGTCCGATGATCAAACAAGCGTGTTGAACATTCCTTAATTGAGATTGAGATCATGATAGTCAAGATGCAAGGAATGAATCATGCAAAATCATTTTCTAAATTGGCAATGGAGTCAACCAAACTATAGTACCATTCCAATTTCGAGGTCAACAGGCATACTCTCATTAGTCTTGCAGTTAGGCTGCAGTCATCAGCTTCTTAACAGTATTTTCTCCCATCAAAACAACTCACGTTATGGACACTATTTTTAGACTCCATGAGATCTCTTAACCAATATTTCCACAAATGATACAGATAACGCCATTGTATTTAAATATCTTAAGAAAACTCATACGTAGTCGATATTGACAAAACAAGTTATAAAAACGACTAGAGCTGATGAGTTACACTTAACCAACAAATAACGCTGAGTTTTAATGCATTTTTCGCGTTCCAAAACAACCATGCCGATCAAACCAAAAATGTATTCCACACAGACTTGAAGCTTTCATTCATATGGACTTTTCATTATTCATGTACTTCTATATGATACAATAAGGCAAGCACTAAAACATGAAAAATTGTATGATCTTTTTTAGTATCAAAATATATGTTTTAGAAATATGAGGTAATAAAATGATTGGCGGTACTCTGCCATAGTCTTTAAGAATTTGGTACTCAACTATAGTTGAGTTGTAACACTACTTTCTCATAACCCACCCCCCAATAAAATTAATATTATCTTTCTGTCCTACTCTTTCTACCTCTTTACTTTTATTTATACTAACAACTTTAAATCAAACGATCAATTTTAAAACCAATCAAATATAACCTTAAAATATCAAAATCCATATACACATATCAATTCACACTTACACATCTTATATAAGGGCACGTCATGGTCTATTTTTTGGGTTCTAGCAATGTGAGAAAGAGATTAGAAATTATCCTATTTGAGTCTTTTAAGCCTCTAAAAAAATTCAACCAGTGATAGTGACCTAATGTACAAACAACCCTACAAAATCTATAAAATATAAACTTTATATCAAACATATTTTTTTTAACTCAATTAAAATTACCATTTACTATTCATACATCTCCACGATTATAATCCAGTGCAAATGGCCACGGACCACAGGTCCTTTTCAGGAAGTAGGAAAACAAATGTAGTTTCTCCTAAATCTGATATATTATTAAATAATGCGTGACTAGTGCTGGCCAAGTGAGATCAGAAGGCGTAATTAGAGGGAAAATATGAGAAAAATCGGTGACTAGGGCGGTGTGTTGTTTGCCAAGGGAAAATGACATACTTATGTTGATAATTAATGCCAAAACAAAACGAAGGCCAAGAGCACGCGTTTCCCGTCACAATTAAACCTTAAAAAATCAACTTCGATTGTTCATTAATAATAAGTACAACAAAATGCTTATATCTAAGTCACAATTAAACCTTTAAAAAATCAACTTCGATTGTTCATTAACAATAAATACAACAAAATGCTTATATCAACGTTGATAACAACGTTAGAAGTGTGACACTTGAATTGTTTCAGCTCGTAACACTTCAAGCCAAAGAAAATGTTCTTTCTATTGAATTACATGATAATAACTCTGTAACTAATGGTAGGTAGATATATAATCACTAGATTACCGTTACTTGAATTTATAGTATTACTGTATCAGTAATTCACTATCATGCTACGTTTCCTGCAATTTTGAAAATTCTTGTTCATGCTCGGCATAGTAGGTAGTACTAGTACGGGTATCACACCAAGCAGTGCGGTGCACGATTTGGGATGGCAATGGGCCGGACCGAACTTTTGGAGGCTCGGTCCAGGCCCGATCGTTTTAAAGACCAAGGCCCAGCCCATGACCCGGGCCAGGCCTGCAATTGATGTCTTCTTAAGTTCGTGATAAATTTTGTTTGTTATGCATGATTATTGATAAAACATTACATGTGCTCAAATTGTTCATAAGTATACGAAAATTTATCACTAGAACCCAAGTTCGATTATCAACAGTGGGTAATTTGTTTTAATTTTTTTTATATACATTTACCTTCATTTTATAGAAAACGATTCTACGACATCCATTTATGCATCATTACTTAAAACCACTTTTATATTATTTATTTCAAAATTTATGTACTAGTCTTGCTTTTAGTGCCCGGCTCGTAAATTTTCTTACGAGATTGGAATTCCAAAAACTTAATCGGAGTGATTTATTTTTAAACTTCTCGGAATGATGATGAAAGTTGGTTTCATTATGGTGTATCCTATCCAATCCAATGGTGAAGATTGTAAGGAGAGTGTATGCGATTCATTATTATGGGTTGAGGTTAAGAAACTGTTTTGGGTGTTGTTGTTAGATAAAGGTTATGGATTTATACTATATTTATATTTAAAAGTGCCTTGGGAGGCTAATCTTTATATTTATGCTTGAGATAATGAGGTGGATTAGACGCTGTATTATTGAATCTGTAGCGAATAGCGATCATCTATTATGTTCCTTGTAAGTTGTAAACTTTGTTTAAATTGTTAATAATTTATTTGCCGTTTAAAGAATTGGGTCAAGTTTGTCCTAATTAACCCCTTTTTGAGTACTGGTGTTGATGAGACGCGGATCCCGCGTTTAACTTTTTAAATGATCAAATCATTTTCACTTCCACATTTTAAAAGGTAAAGATAAATTCACATTTTAAAAAGCAAACATAAATTGAATTCTAGCCAATTTGTAAGTTTATATCATAAGATGTTTTAATTATATGAGATGTTAATTGTTCTTTTTTAAATAGAATATTATTTGAACCTCCTAATTAATTAATGAGACATGGTATTTAGATGAAGTCTTATTATGCAAGGAACGGTTAGTGTGGATAAACTCTTGTCTTGTAATTAAGCGATGGTTATAAGTTTGAGAAATTTTCTTTTATTTTTTAAAATTATTTTTGGTAGTAATAACTACCTAGTCGGGTTTAATTAATAGGATAATAGTATAGATATTAAGTATCCATATGAAATTTAGTTCATAAAACTTGCGCCAATGGATTTTTTTTCTATCTATAAGACGTCTTATTTTCCTGCTTTTAAAGTGTTGTAAAGATAACATTTAATGCATACAGATAAACCTTTAAAGACCAAGAGGCAAGTATGTACATAAATAAGTTGTAACTGAAACAAGTAATTGGATTTGAAATAGAACAGAAAAGACATTACAGAGCACACATGATATTCGAAAGGACCAAATACTACATAAGAATGACGACATTATATAATAGAACGTTCAATTTGATCATATCTTATAGTCTTTCATTAGCCTTTTAGCATTCTGCTGGATGGGGAAGTTTGCACTTCTCAGGGAGCTGCATAGCAAGTGTCGGGTCGATTCCTAGAGCTGGAAGCGTGGTAGAGTTTTTGTAGGAGCAGAGGCATGCCATGTCTGCCTGAGACAGAGCGGTGCAACATGCTTTGGATGGTGGTGTCGGCTTAGGAAGCTGCGCTGCTGGCTCACATGCCATTAGCCCCATTACGCTCACATTGCATAGCTTTTGCGCATTGGCTACGCTAGCGAATAGTATAAAAACCGCGAAAATCACCATTTTATGTTGGCAAGAGTTCATCTTTAATTTCTCTCTAGCTATGAGTGTACAAACTTATTTAGAAATGATGCATGAATTGTGGTTTATATATAGGCATGGGAAGGAATATTAGTTGTGTACTCCGTGAGTATGCATTGGCCTTAATCTGTTTGG
Organism: Plantago major; assembly: GCA_026545765.1. NCBI lineage: Eukaryota > Viridiplantae > Streptophyta > Magnoliopsida > Lamiales > Plantaginaceae > Plantago > Plantago major. Next base: position 26,759,090 of record CM048839.1, on the reverse strand, counting down.
CACCATACTGCTAGTAGCAATGTTAGTATGATTATAAAGAGGTTTTTTTTTTTTTTTTTTGAGATCTGAATCTGATTATAAAGAGTCACGGACCATGAACTTGTGGTGTTAGAACAACACATAAGACATACTTCCCCCATTCACGCATTCTAATTCTAAAGAAGTTGGTCCAATTTCGACTTTTTCCCATGTACCAAATACAATTTTAACTACAGATAACATATTTATCTTAAATTGCATTCGTAAAATGTTAAATTAAACAATATAATAATAACGTGAGGAAGTAAATTCTCATTGATAATTTAACTGGACATTTTAAAATTAATTTGTAGTAAAAGTTAAAGTCGATTGTTCTTTAAAAGTCAAAATGAAAATATGTTTTTGGGACAATAAAACATATATCCACCATCTAGGCATCTACCATAGATTACTCGCAAATTCTACGAGAAAATATTTAGTACTATTGTTATGAAAATATTTAATCTTAAAGTTGAAACTATGAAAAAGATGAAAGAACTATTGAGCACTGTAAGGCAACATGTACGTTTTATATCCAATCGACTGAAATTGGTCTATATACTCCAACGGGCCCAAAATTAGGCCCATTAATTAATTTGACAAAAAATGCCTGCTGTTAGTTGATTTTGGATCGACTTTCTCGAATTGGACCAATATATCTAGTCTCTAATTTGCAAATCCATGTGGGAGACTATGGTAAATTGATGGGTAGAGAAGAACGAGAGACCAACCAAACACTTTTATTTATAAAAAGTAAAGACTTTACGTATGATCATTGTATTTATAACTCGCCAATACAAATCAGACATTTAACTCTACTAATACAAATGGATATTACATGATTTCTACCAATACAGATGTATTCAGACATTTAACTCTACTAATACAGTTGGACTGTATTTCATGACTCTACCAATACAGTTGACTGTAGCATTTGGCCTTTATTTGAAAACACAAAAACACTGTAGGTCTTTTTTGCAAACTTAAGTGCAAAATTAGTGTATGGCACCAATTTTTCCCAAATTGATTTGATGCCATAAGGGTTTAAATGGAGACTAGTCACCAATTTCACTCTTTTATTGAGTAATCACTCTGATTTTGCTAATAATTTTATGTCTTTTTGTATTTGATTCCATATTGCATAATATATACTCACTCCGTCCCGGTTTCAACTTTCCAGGGAATTGGACATAAGTTTTAAAAAAATAGTTGAATAAAATATGAGATATGATGATAAAGTAGAAAAGAGATTGAATAAAGTATGAAAGATTGTAAATTAAGTATGAGAGAGTTTTTCAATTTAAGGGATGAAAAGTTGAAATTGATACGTTTCAAAATGAAATGTGAGTTGAAAAATCGGGACAGATAGATTACTACCAAATGATTTTATCAAGAAGAACTAGTTTAATTGGTTAATTAATTAATAGACCCTCACATATCATGGAATTGTTTTGTTCCAAAATGGGGGTTTAAAAAGTCAGGGATAGATTAAAATTACTGAATTAAAAGCAAAGGTACACCTCTCAACTTCATTAGTTTTCGAGTGTTAAATGACCGTGAAAGTTGAAAGTAGAATGATGAAGACGAACTTTTCCTCAACAGTCAAATTGAGAAACATAAACAAGAACTTGATGGGAAAAATGTTCCCGTTTTGCAATTTTTCCAAAAATAAACATGAAAAATTGACGACAAAAGATAAACGTTAAAGTATTAATTAATCTCATAGGACGTTCTAAAATTTCATTTTAATTTCAGCAGAATGAATTGAAAATTTGAAGTGTTGACCTTATTAAATGTCTGATATCTTAGTCCACAAATGTGACAATCTTGGTCCCAAGACGGGGATGAATTTAACACCACATACCGTGAAAGGAAAACGAAGATCAGGTTCCACTCATCAGCTCCCTTATCTTTTCCAATTTCAACTTTCATTATAAATTTGTGAAGTTCAGTTCACGTTTTATATGTCAACACATTTATCGTGAAACATGATTAATTACATTCAACGAAACTAAGTCGTCTCAGGCTCATCACCCACATCTGTTTTCATCTTTGACACCCGACCCAACTCCCATACAATAATGGGCCAGGTTTATTAAATTTATCATCACTTCACTTGACAACATTGTATTAAACGTTGTATTGAAGTTATAAGTACACATTTTAAAATTAATTTGTCATAAAATAAATATGAAAAATAGATGAATGTAGTAACACTAGTATAATGCGACATCGTACATTATAATTATCCATGCTTTACTCTTTGCTCTGGCATTTCTATTGGGTACTCAGGTCCTATAAAGTGTTTATCTAATTCTTTTTTTTTTTTTTTTTCTCAGTAACTATATACTTGTGCTGCAATATGGCCTGTCTACTTGAATATAAAAAAATTTGGATAAACATTAGATTTGAAATCTTAGTGTGTTTATTTAAATATATTGATATTTTTCATTTGCAGAAAATAGATTTTAAAAAATGAAGTTTTTCTTAACAACAATAATCTGTCTCTTTTAAATTAAGTATAAATGATCTCGTATATAAATTTACAGTTGGCGGAGACCACTAGTAAAAGAATTATAAGATACTTCCTCCTTCCAGATTAATATTGAATTTACTTGCATTCATTTTATAAATATCACCCTAATTCAAGAAGAAAGAAGTAAATAAAGACACAAAAATTACACACCATGAGAATTTTACTGTTAACATAAATCTTTTGTGTTTTACACTTTTACTTAAATGTACACCCCTGTTTTTTCTTAATAAACATATCAGTGCCTTACTTAATAAACTAAAATTTGTTCGGAAGAAATATAAATTAATATTAGTTGAATGATTATGAGGCAAAATGCAAACACCAGAAAAGTATCTACATCTACAGAATAAATTCATGCAAGAACAATGAAGTCAACTGGAAAAAAATCTCCACCTTTATTTCTATTCTTTCCTACTGCTATTACTCCTGTATTTTAGTAAACTAATTCAAGATTAAACTGTTTATAATCACCTATCTATAACTAATCAACAAAAATACAGACTAATCAAAGTATCAAAATCACATCAAGTTGAAGAAGAAGACACATTATTGGAACCACCATGACCATGACCGCCATTATCAAACTCTAATCCATTGACGATTCTACCCTTATTATCCCTTGTAGTCTCCAATTTCTTGTTCTTATTATTATGCATCCACACCTTAAGCACACCTTTTGTGACACCTATTTGGCGACAAAACTCTTCCACCTTCTCTTCGTCACATTTCTGTATTTTCCACCCTAACTTCTCCGAAAAACTCTGCATCTTCTCCTTCTGCTCTTCACTAAACTTCGACCGGAATCTCTTCCTCCCATTCTCCGTTATCGGAGTCATCGGATGGTGGTCCTCCGCCGCCGCGCTGAGTGCCAGAAGCCTGCTGGGCGGAGGCGGCGGCGATGGTGAAAGCGAGTACTTTCTTTTCGGGTGGCGGAAATCAAAAAACGGCGGGACGGGCGGGACACTGTCGATATCACGGCGGTGGAAGTTCCGATGGCAGCCGCAGGCGGCACATTTTAGCAAGGCTGCAGGTCCTTGATGTGTATCTGGAGAAATTAAACATCAAACCCACATTAGTTCTTCTTCAAATTTAATTACGAATTAATCTTAAACGGTAAATATAAAATATTCATAAAATTTCATTATATAATTTAATTAAACGTTTAAAATGGATATGAAGAACCCGTACCTGAACCACTCCCGGTGGGGTCAACCGGTGGCATGAACTCACCACACCCATCTACGGCGTGGCCGCCTATGTGGGCGGCGTGGTTCTTCATGCATTCTTTGTACACCGGCGGCGATTGGCGGAGGTGGTGGTGGAATGAGGCGGTGGCGAAGGATATGATAGGGTGGTGGGGTGGGGTATCTGTTTCAGTGTCATCGCCGCTTTTGGTTAAGCTCAAGTCCATTTTGGTGTCTAATAATATGTTTCTCAAGATATAAAAGTAAAGCTAAGTGGTTATTAGTAGGGGATTAGGGTTTATAAGCTAAGCTTGAAATGATGAGATACTAATGCAAAACAGGTTGATGGATGGGTATATTAATAACACAAATAGACAAGAGATATTGGTCAATAATGTAAGCAAGTTTTGTTTGATTGTTGTTAGTTAATGTAATGTGAGATTGAAGGATGTATTGGTGAGTTGGTGTAATAAGGTAGAGGGGATTGATTATTTATTAGTTGATGAGGCGAGATTAATAAATACCAATTTCTACTTCCCGAAAATATCTTTCCACTTTGATTTTTTGTAGTCAATTTTTTTCAACTTTGACTACGAATTGATTTTAAACTGCAAATGTAAAATATTCAATTAAATTATATAATGAAAAATTTAGCCCCTAAAGTTTCATTATATAAAAAATTTGAACATTTTACATTTGCGGTTTAAGATTAATTGTAAAAGTTTAAAATTTAATCAAAAAAGTCAGAAAATTTCATTATTTAATTAGTAGATTTCTCCATTTCGGAAAAGTTACGTTTATATTACATTTGTTAATCACTGGGTTTGACAACAATTTAATCTTAAACGATATTAATAGATAAATTATTAAAATTATATAATGAAAATTTAGTAATTAAATTTTTATTATATGATTTTATTAAATTATTTACTATTATCGTTTATGAGTAATTTATGGTCAAACTCGAAGACAGTTAACCAGTTAAAGTGAAAATGTAAAATTTTTTTTGAAATGGAGTAATTAATTGATTTTGACACTGGAGATTATATTATTAATAAGTCTGGGTGATGGTAATATTATTAATAAGTCTGGGTGATGGTAACGTGTCTTAATAATGTGGAATGATTAGTATACGTGGCAGGTGTGGAGCAATTAGAATGAGACTTGGCCCCCACTAATTTAGAAAGTTAGTACATGAGGTGGTTGTATGATAAAATTATTATTATTGGCGATACTTTTCGAGAGATAAGGTTACTATAAATTGCAGATTACTCTTAGAGTTCGTTTGGTTGGAGGGTTTTTGTACGAATACCCTCAATAATTCAGTTTGGTTGTTTTTTTATCGGTCCGGAAAAATGGATTATCTGAAATAATCCAATTTCTTCGACCCGTCTCAAGTCCTCAAATTTGTACATAAACAATCCAATTTCAAATACCTTATATGATGAGGTATTTACTTTTGAATTATCTTATTATTCATGAAATGTCTAATTTTATACAAACTTCCCATTAATTACCAAATATGCCATCCCAATCCAACAACTCCAATCGATTCACATCAATGCACTTTTTTTTTCTTCCTAATTTCCAATTTACATTTCTTCTTTTATATTTTTCAAGTTTTGCACTCTTTCTTTTTCATTTTTTCCGTTTCCTAGTTTCCACCTTCCTTTTTTTTCCTAATGACTTCCTAGTCTTGCACCCTTTCCTTTTATTTTGGACCACTGTAATCTTTATTTATCTTTTCTACTCATTTACTTATTTGACAATATTTCTCTTTTATACTTTTGTTTTTGGCATATTTTATGTATTTATATCAAAATTAATTTCGTTTGTTTAATATCTTTTTTAAAAGAATGATTAAACAAAACAATACTAATAATTAAAAAAATTGGTTAGCATTGCTTACGAGAATAACGGTGATAATTTAGAGTTGTCGGTTCAAGAACGTTTTTTTTTTCATTATTTGAAAAAATATTCTAGCATATTAAGTATGTGCAAATTTTGACAGAGTATAGGCGGAGTATATATGTGTTTTGAATACAAAATATGCATCCTTAATTATATATATGTGGATTTTTTTTTACTTTATATATTATAAAAACAACATTTATATAGTTAAAAGTTTGAGTTTTTATTTGTGCCCTACCTAACCTAAAATCCTGGCACCGTCACTGACTTTGGTGTTTTACATGCTTTAAATTTTTATGTTTAAAATGTAGGAAAATTTATGTTTAGATGGGATTATAAACATATGTGATGTTGATTTCAATCGACAAAAAGAATTATTCTGCGTATGAGATGAAAAATATGAGATTATAATTTCACTCATACTACGTCTGGTCTTTTAAAAGCTTGCTAAGGAGACTTTTTTTTCCGAACTTTGACCGTAAATTACTCGCAAATTACACGCAAAAAGTATAAAACAAAGTTATATAAGTAAAATATACTTAATTAATTTTTATAAAATAATTTTATTATATTTTTTTGTTGTGTAGTTTGAGCGTAATTTACGGTCAAAGTTCGAAAAAAAGGTCTTCTAATTAGCAAGCTTTTAAAAGACCGGAGGGAGTATGAAATATCGATCTTATAAGGAAATATGTATTTCGTTAAGATAATTATTACACAGATTAGAAACAATATCTATAAACTAAATTTTAATGGTCAAGTCACATAAACTAAAAATCGATGCCAAAGTTATCAACAATGGCAACGTAACTATGGATGCAATAATTTCAAAGATTTTCGGATAATATTGTATGCGAAATTCATAAGATCAAAATTCCAGAATTTCCCGATTAAACACGTGAAGGTGGTAAAAATTTGCTCCCCGAAATTTATGCTCACATGTAATTTTCACTAAATCAAATTGAAAATCAAACTCGATTTTATACAATAAGTGGAAAAACATAAAGGTATATTAATAATTCCACTTTGTTTTATCCTACTGAATAATCCAAAATCAATTAAGAACCAAACTGAATTTTATTGAAAATAATCAAATTCGTAGGGTCCAACCAAACAAGATTTTTAGGTGAAAACCCACAAACATAATCCAATTACTTAAATGGTACGAATAATTCAATTTTACAAAATGAAGTAACCTTTTCAAACTAAATGGGCACCTAATGTATATTCTTTAGGTTGTTCGTGATATCATCAAGCCTTCCATTATTTCACATGGAATTTTCCATCTTGAATAGTAGTACTAGCTTACTTCAAAGTACAAACAATCAATTCTAACCAGACTAATTTATTATTATTACTCCCTCGTTCCCTGACAACTTAATACATTAGATTTATCACGTTGTTTTAGGTTAAATGTTAAAATAATAATAAAATATTAAAAATGTGAAAAAAGTTAATATTAGTGGCAAAATGTGTAATTTTTATCCAAAGTTGATATTGTTTATTATTGTTTGGTGTTGAGTAAATTTAATGTTTAGTACTTTATGAAGTTTTGTGGGACGGTTAAAAGTAATAATTGTATTAATTTCTGGTGGAGGGATGGATTATTATTTTTCTTTTTCTTTTTTTATATGTTAGGAATTCTGGCGCTATCTTTTACATATATTTGGATTTTAACAAATTGGACATCATCACATCAACCCTATGTATGTACACTAGTCACCGAGGGAGTGATTGGATAAAATTAAAATATTGAGCTAAGTAAAAATTTAAGTATTTTTAACCCGGTTTTTGAACTTCAGTTTTTGTCCAAACAGCCTCGTGGAACCATATACTGGGAATTTATTTTTTTTTCTGGCTACTTTTACATTACATAATGCCTTTTCCCCCAAAAACTAATAGTACTACTGTGTATGCCCGAAATTCTCGAAAAAGATAATAATATGATCATCTTGTTGGGAAAAAGTAGAAGATAATTGTGAAGGACAATCAGATCTAACGTTCGTCTAGAAAGAAGTGCCATCAAAAAATTAAACAACCCATAATACCTAATCATTTCCATTTACGGAAAGAACATTAGATTTGCCAGATAATTAATTTATAAGTTAAATTTATTTAACGGTGAGTTGATTAAAGAATCCAAGAGAAGTGAGTAGTTTAGCACGCAATTGGGCATTGATCACTTATTAAACGCATTGTTTAATCGCTTTATATTGACTGCCACGTTACGCCTTTAACAGCCGGAATCTTGATCTTTTCTTTAATCTATCTTTTGATTATCTAATCTTCCCGTTAAGATTTCATATATTTCTTTTACATTTGAATCAAGGATTAATTAGTCAGGTGGATTGCTAGGTGTCAGCAGAATAATTAGTCGGATTGCTAAGTGTCACCTAAAAGCTAGAGATGAAATTTCAAAATCTATCAACTAATTTTAGTTTCTCGACAGATCTTTGTAGATCAGAGGTCAGCCAGTCAATTGGATGGATTGTATCCAGTCCGGACCGATCCATTATGGATCGAGTCCACCTGGATTGCATCCATGAATGATCCATTCGACATATTGGTGATCGGATCGGATTATAATCCACCCGGATTGTGACCAGATCCACCCGAATTGGATCCATCCAGATCCACGGATTACTTGGATCCATGTCAAACCAGAAAGAGAGAACTTTTACCCTTTTCTCCCAAATGCAGATTATACCATGTCCAATAGGTCGTGGGCACGACCGTGAATAATTGCGGTCGTGAGCGACGACTGAAACAAACGATGACCACATCAGAAGAAATCATGTCCAATGACGGTCGTGACGACCGTGAATAGTGTTTTTTTATTTTTTTATTTTTTAATACTTTTCTTAACATGTTTAACATATTATAAGAGTGTTTAGAAGTTGAAATTAATCAAATTGCATTTGTAAAACTCGTTTAACATATTATAATATCTTCATTCTCCGTGTACGGAATCCTTCGCTCCATGATGTAAATTGAATGGTGGTAGAAGGGTTGAGGTGTGGTAAAATGAGTGGTAGGTTCGGTAGAATTTATAGGTGTTGATATAAATATAGCCGGTTTTTTTATATCCGTTAAAAAAATATAGTCGTTTTTATATCAGTTTGAAAAATATATCCGTTCCAAACAACATTGTATTGAAAATCATACGGATTCATATATTAAAATCATACGGTTACAACATCACAACATTACACTCCTAATACATGATTGAAAATGAAAACACACAACATCAAACAATATTGAAATCCTACTTGAAATAAAATGAAAACACACAACAACAAACATAAAAGGAATCAAATTCCGAAGTCGGACTTCAGCTTCTGCAGGATAGCATGCTCCATCGGTGTCAAGGTGTCGTACTTGTTTTGTAGCTCGATCATCATTTGGTACTTGCCCAACGTAGCAGCTTGCAGTTGACTCTCAGCAATTATCCTCCTATCCTCAGACTTCTTCTCCAACTTCAATCGCGTCACTTCAAGCTTCCTCTCCTCAAACTCAAGCCTCTTCGTATCAGCTTGCTTCTTTTCTTCAATCTTCTTCAGCTTGAGCTCAAGCCTCTTCTCCTCAATTGTATTCAATCCTTGGAAGGAATTGTTCAGACCGTCCATGACCGAGCTGCCACTTGAACCACCCTTATACTGAAGGGCCTTTGCCTTCTCACGGTCCATAAGGCGCTTCGATGCAGCTTCACTCCCATCGTCACTGAATTCGAAACCTCATTTGCTACCGCTCACCACTTTCTTCCTCCGGTGGGATAGCATCAGTAGTTGAATCACCACTTTTACGAGGAACAACCTGTTACTTTTCGCCGTTGCACTGGTGAAATTCATGTGGGTTTGCCACAACGGATAGGTCCTCATTGCTTGCCAACAATGAAACATCGAAAATTTGCTTCCAAGTCTCTGTTTGTATAATTTCTTGGCCAGACTGATCACATCATGTTCGTTGTAACCACTTTTTATCTCCAACAATTCATTTTGCCTCATCATAACATGAAACGAAATGGTTAACCTCTTCCTTTACCTGAGTCCATCTACCACGGAGTGAATTCGCAGTTCGCTTTGTAAGACCGGTAAGAGGTTTGCCATCTTTAATCGCTTGATCCCACATTTGATTCACATCCGCAAACATCGAAGTGTACGTGCGGTTGGTGGCTTTTACTGCATCCTCGCTTAACTGCATGAAAATCTGGATGAGAGCAAGATCTTCATTCTCGGTGTACGAAACCCTTGGGCCACTTTCTTTTTCTTCTTCATTCTCTGCGACTGAGGATGTGGCAGCCTTCTTTTTGCGAGGTTTCTTTCCCTTGGGTTCCGGTTGAGTCTCCGGAACAGACTCCGGTGGTGGTTGTGTAGAGTTGGGTTGATAATAGGTGGAGTCTGGGGCAAATGGACTGTAACAGCCGGTCGTATCGTAGAATGATTGATTTGGGACATTTGGTGAGACGGGATTTAGGAGTTGGAATTTTGAGTGTAGTAACTTTCCAAAAACGCAGGTATTTGATCCTGCATTCCATTAGTAGACAACCAAATGTATGTCGGATGATCAAATGGACTTGGTGGAGTGGAGTTGGGGGTGGAGTTGGGAGTAGACATTTAGCATTTTAAGTTTAAGAGAGGAAGATGTGAAAAAATTGAAGTGTGGTGAAATGAGGTTGTATTTATAGATCTCGAAAAAATATGGCCGTTGGTGTAATTTTTATATTTTATTACTTTATAAATTTTTATTTAAAATTCAAAAAAACAAAAAAAAATATTAAAGTTGTTGGGCCAGCTGAACAACAAATCCAGCCGTTTGGGCTGGGTCCCAGCCCAAATGGCGAGACTGCAAATCTCGCCGTCCCCCACCACCGCCTCCATGTGGGAGTGGTCTTACACCTTTCCACTGTTAAAAAACCAACCACCACATAACCACCATGTCTTCCGGTGACTTCTTCGGCAAATCCACCAACATGAACGACACCAACACAAACAATCCTTTCATCTTCAACACAAGCAGACTCCTCACCAGCTCACAGCAGCCTCAGCAGCAGCAATTTCCGTCCCGTTCGCCTCTTTCCGGCCTGTTACCCGACCCTGCAGCACAGATCCGCCGCCCTGACCTCATTGGAAAACGGTCTCTCTCCGATTACCAGCAGAGCCAGCATAATTTGGCTTTCTATCTCAGAAACGTGAAGCAGAGGCCTAATTCGAATACAAAGTCTTATAAAAGTCCTACTCAGGCCATCTCTAGCAGTTGCAACTTTCTGCAACCCACTCTCTCTGCCGCGTCAGCATTCCACTCACTGCAACTCTTCATAATTCTCTACTCCAACAGTGAGGCCCAAAATCTATTTTCTTTTAACATTTCTTTCAAACTTAATTATTCATTTCATTTTCTTTTCTCATTTTCTTTTAAATATTATTCTTGAATTGATTTTAAATGTTGTTAATTAATTATAATAAAATCACAGTACTATTTTTTAAATATATTACTTGAAAATAAAAATTACATTACTTTAAAAAAATTACAATACTTGAGATTGAAAATTAGAACACTTGAAATTGAAAATTACAACACTTGAAATTGAAAATTAAAAATAATTGAAATTGAAAATTACAACAATGAAAGTACTACATTCAAATCCTAGTTATCATAACCGAGAACCTCACACGCTTCCTTGAAATTGAAAATTACGTTGTACCTGATCACAATATTCCATACGCATTTAGGGAACATATCCTCAACAGAATGCTACACATTGATCATGCTAGAGCGAATTTATTGCAGAAAGACCTGATCGAGCACGTATGGGAAAATCGTAAGGATGGGTCATTAATCTAGTTTACATTTTTCAAGTGCGTTATTATGTTTTTAGTGTCTGTATTTTTCTTTTCTACAAGTGTGATTTTAAATTCAAATAATATGTCTTTTAAATTTTAGAAGTAATGTATAAGGATGGGTCATTAATCTAGTTTACATTTTTCAAGTGCGTTATTATGTTTTTAGTGTCTGTATTTTTCTTTTCTACAAGTGTGATTTTAAATTCAAATAATATGTCTTTTAAATTTTAGAAGTAATGTATAATTACATTTTATGTTGCTACGGATATTATTATCATATTTTTAATAATGAAATTTGGAAACAAGAAAAAACAGAAGAGAAGAAGTTAACAGAGAAGAAATTCAGAAAAAACAACAAACAATTAAAACAAAAGAGAAAAAAAAAAAAAAGGAAAAATGCGTCAAAAACAACTCTGGGCGTCTGAGCCAGCGCTCCACCAGCGTTGCAATGCTGGTGGAGATCGCCTCATTTGTGAGAGTCCAAAAAAGTCCATCTAGTTTCACATAAAAATTGTCTATGCTTTACATTTGTCTATTTTAATATTTTTTGCGGATCTGGATTGATGGTGGATTTCTTAAGAATTGGATCCGAATTCGGATCCGAAAACGTTTTTAGTATAAAGTCAATTTATTACGGTTTTCTTTCACTTTCTTCATTTAGTTCTTCATGTTTCTCTATCTATCTTCCAATCTCTTTGTCTCTCTAAAACCACCACCCAACCACCACTAAATTCGCCATAACTCCGTCGTCCGAACACCAATACTAAATTCGATTGCATATTTGAGTAGCTCATGAGCTGATCTACCTTTCTATTGGTTTCGTTTTTCCGTTTTGTCGACTTTCAAAATTGTTGACCGAACTTCATAGCTTTCCGGTTGTCTTCTCTGGCGAATCTCCGACTACTCAACACACATAAGTCATTACATTTAGACACGTAAAGCATGTCAAATAAATTATTAAAGTTATTAAATTAAATTTACGTTATTTAATTGAAATTTAGTTAAATTTTACTCAAAGTAACATGATAATTTAGATGATTTCAAAATGCTCCATTTTATTGCCTATGAAATTATGCCATGGGGAAAATATGTAGTATGTTCGATTACTTCATTAAAAAATAATGTTGAAACTCTCAAAATTTTAAGCCAATCAAATGCCACACATTAAAAGGATGATGTGTGAAAAGATATCACACATAAAACTTATGACATGGATATGAATACACCAATGCACGTCATAAATGTGATGCAGTTATTAACTAATTGCAAGTAACGAAATGAGGATAGAATTAAATCTTAGGTCAACTAATAAGATTCTATTCAAAAAGTTCACAAGGAGTTAAAGAAAAAGCTTATGTGATCCAAGAGGAAGTCTTTGCATGCTTCAAGAAACGTTATTGAAAGATCAAGCTCCACAAAGGAATATCAAAATCCAAAAGCCTCCAAAAAGTTCAAGCAAATCTATTGAATTTTTTCATCAAAATATAGCCCAAAGCACTGTTTGATTCAAGACCAAGCTGAGAAGCTTTTGAATAAACGTTTTTTTTAAGGACACACTTCCTCTAAAGAAGACCGATTTATGTCAAATTCCACGACAATTTAGAAGCGTTATTCGTGGAGTTCATCCATTTCACAGGAAGTTCGTCATTGTTCACCACATCCGAGATCAAACCTAGATGCTCTCGAATACTTTGAATATTCAAGTTCACTGGTTTAGATATATACTGGAATCAAAGGATATGTAATAGAAAATTGTACCCAAATATTCAAAATTAATAAGATATCATTTGTGCAAATTTTCTTGCTAGAGTTTTTCGCACGCTTAGTGGACGATTCTCACTCTTCATCTCCTCTATCTAAAGATCCATGGTCATATAATTTCGTGGGGGCATTCTAAATCACATTTGGGGCATGTCAAACCAAGTTCCAGGCTCTCCATCAAGATTTCGGGGTCAAGTTGCGATCGCCATCAAGTTTCTACAATTGTTCTCGAGGGGCATTTAAACACAAAAAAAAATCAAAAAATTGTGGTGTTTTGTTAAAATAAGATAGATTTATATTTAGAGATAATTATAAAAAAAAAGGTGATATTATTTAGAATATTTAGAGTTAAATATCACAAAAAAGTGATTGCATTTAGAAGATATGAAACATATTCAAATATTACCCATTTAGAGTGCATATAGTTATGAGATAAGATATTTCAAAATTATTTTATCTTGCTCCCTACCACATTCTCCTATAAATATGTGATACTTGTCGCAGTTAAAGTAGTTAGACATGAACAAGTCACAAAGTTGTACTACCAAATTGTAGGTTAAAAATTACGATTAAGTCGTTGAGACCGGTACTTCAAATCCCTCTGAGAGAGGAATCAATGGAAGTTGTAACCCACAAGTTATCAACATAGATTTCATGTTCCATGTTTTCTTTGACTCTTTTAATTTTTATTTGCAGGTTATGAAAATTCATGGTTAACTATTACCGTGTTAATTCATAATCAATCTACAAGATAATCCTCTATGTCCTGATTGACAATAAATTATTTTTATAAATTACAAAAATAATTTTTGAAATTATTAAGAGAAATAGAGAGTATTTTTTATATTAAAATGAGAGTGCATGTTATGTTATTTATACAAGTGAAAGAAGATATCTGTATATTATCTAGAAAAGTATCCGTAATAATATTTTTCTCTAGCATTAATGCAATTATATCATAATCATAGTTATGTGTAGTTGTCAATATTTAAATCACGCGCAATTTGCAATTTTCATATTGACTCAACTGTTCTTTTTCCCGAAGGCGTGAACAATAGGATCATGACATGCTTTTGATCTCTTGATTACAAAATCCATTATGGCTGGATTACGTAATGGCCTAATGGGGTTAATGTCTAATATAATTCATTTTCATTTGAAAAAAAAGATATCGGTTAATTATACAAGAAATCGCATGTTAGCATTTGATAATTCAGGTGCATTTGTCTTTTAGGCCCGTGCATCCATCTAAAGCAAAAATCAAATTAATCAAATAGGTTAGGTGCGTATTAGTCTATGTTCTCTTCGTCTGCAAACTCATTCAGTTCAGTTCAGTTCAGTTCTGTTTAGTTATATTTTATACTATAATTCAGTTCAGTTCCGTTCCATTCAGTTCAGTTCAGACGAATAGAAGCCTTAATCTAGTTTTGTAAATTAGATGAATATATTTACTGAAATTTTTCCGTGTAAAATCGGTATTAATTGTAATTTTAAAAAAATAAGGTTGGTGTTCTGCTTCCAAGAAAGTCTTACAAGAAGGAATATATAGAGCCTGTCAAATTAATTTCTTCATGCTACATACGTAACTGAATGAACTGGATAAGGAGATCTTTACATAAATCGGAAAAACTAAGGAGAACCCAACACATCATGTTCATTTTAATGGGTGTCTCAAGTCTAAACGGAGTCAGAAATGAAATATAATGGGTGTGAAAAATGATAGTTTAAAATTCTAGATGAAAATGTTATGTTCTCAAAAAAATTATAATAAAATATGCGAGTTTGAAATTTTAGGTGGAGATCACCCCACTCCCATCCGCACCCCTTATCTCATCCATGGTATGTGTTGTCCGCCTCCGAAAGCTGGTTTCATTTGCCTGAATATAGATGGCTCATTTAATCTATGTCTCAAAGTAGATATACAGGAGCAGGTAGTATCTTTAGGATTCATCAAAGAGGCATCAGATGAGCCTTTTTGGGAAAAATGAATCACATTTCAGCTGAACTGCATGCTTGATATTGGGCTTGAAGTTGGCCAGACAAATGACTATTTATACACTTTGGATCCAATCTGAATTGCACTATCTCATTGGTTGTGTTAACTAGCATGTAAGTGTTATCCAGATTAGTATGTAATTCAAAGATATACGAATAAATATAAAAGATAATAGACATATTGTATCAAACCGCCTTCAACAACAAGAATCGAGGCATGTGCTCGCACAGATTCCTTAAAGCAAATACGCCCTCTCACCTATGGTGCTTAAGACGTCGAGCGTTTGCCTCCCAGGATACAACGATTAACTAAAATTACAAGCCGCACAAGCTAGCAGTTTCCGGCGAACTGAAACGGATGCTCGGTTTATGCAAAAAAACGGGGAAGGAGAAAAGAACGGTAAGAAGAAGAAGAGAAAGGCTTATTTCGTGTGTCTCTTCTTACTGATTCTGAGACCATTACATAGGTGAGAAACAAAGGTAACAGCTCATTTGTTTTAATTCTGTAACAGTAGCAACTAATGCCAGATTTGATTACAAAATCAAATATGAGATCATGCTGCAACAAATATTGTAACTCCTTAGCAGCAGCATGTTGGTAAATATGCAATGGAAATCCTAGGTTAACGTAGTGGAATTCGAAAATTTTATTGAATACTGATCTTGATCCAATGACTATATAACGTAAAACAAGCAAATCAACACTTGTCGCACTAGCTTTCCAGACAACAACTTTAAAACCTTAAAGCTCTTCTACGAATTTGTTCGTCAAGTACTTCGAATCTGTTCGTCGTGTATGGGATATTGAATCCAGTACGTCATGATCGGCTTTCCTCAACCTTGGTATCCACGGGCAATCATTCTACCGAAGAACGCTAGTATGTCCTTGTTCGAAACAGACTAAACTATTTAGTGAGTAGGGTTAAGAGAATAGAATCATGAAGAAAGATATTGCCAAGAACAAGAAGAGAAACATGTGTGTTTTTCTATGATCTCGCAGATCATATATGAAGTAAAATAATCGGACTAGTGTCCAATTACAATAGGACTCCTAGCCTAGTTGGTTGGGCTCTAATATTTTATCCATTAGATCATGGACCAAACCTAGTTCATTTTTCCTTCGCTCTCTTGGGCTTTTACATTTGGACTTCATTCCAATTTGGTCCAAATAAACTTTCTTGCTTTAATTAATTAAATTAAATTTAATATAATTAATCTTTCTTCAAATATAAAATAAATCCAATTTAATCAGTTTACTTTAGATTATAACAATTAATTAAGTCCGATAAATCTAATTTAATTTAATTAATTATTTCTATCAAATATATTAATTCTCAATATAGTAAATTAAATACTTATTAATACCATTAATATTTAATTCACTCTAATACTCAATTGGTAGAACAATCACCTTGTTGTGTGTCCGCCACCCATAGGGCCTTATGTATAGTAAGCACTAATCGAATTAAGGTTTGGTGAAACTCCTAGACAAGTTACCAAACAATCTTAATACATAAGGAACGTTTGCGAGGATTGCAAACCACCTATAATGTAGAGCTCATGATGATACGGTCCTTTCATTCGCAAACACTCGATTAAGTCTAGAACTTGATTTATTGTCTGTTCTAATAATTTAATCCTTTTATCTCATTCTACTAATTGATCCATAATATTTGAAACACCATTCCAAATATATATTGCGTTGGCCAACGACTTTGATCAAACTAGTAATGAGAAGTTAAGTGTTCTCTCCAAGTCTATTATGGGGAATGAATCATATCTTGGTTCAACTACTATTAACATGTGTTTCGTGATGTGCCCAACACATACCATATCTACCCCTACAAGGAGTGCAAGCATTGGTCATGGTCAAACCCTCAAAGGATATGATGCAGACCACATGTCAATCTCTAATGCATCATCGATATCCCATTCTCGATGATCATTGATTGGGGCTATTTTAGAGCTGTGTTACACGAGCTTTAGTACAAATCTAGCCAGGATTTGCACCCGCACATAGAGTCTTCCATAACCTTACCATCACACTTAAACAAGTAGTATAGCATGATAGGTTATAAACTAGTGAAACCTTTTGTTAATTATCAATGTGGGACAATCCCACTTTTCCTTCCAACTTTGAGCAACTATTCCTCACTAACCCAAGGTCCGTTTTGGGCGTACAATATATCAAATCGAAGCTCTAACTTAGTAGATTATGACTATATATTTAGTTTTCTCAATTAACAAATAATTAAGAAATGGTCTCCATGTAAATATACCCTACAAGGCATTATTTACTACATGTTTTTCTTCACATTTCCAACAGTAAGGGATATCCGGACATGGTTCCGTGAACACTGGGTTGAACCATTGAAGGTAGACTTATGGATGATGGATTTAAAGGAGGAAGTGCAACTCGATTTCCTGTTTACTGGGAATGCAACATTGTAGCAGATCATCTTGCAAAATAAGAAAGTTTACGTTGTTTTCGCTCCTCTCCACGAATCCTACTTCATTTCTCGTACCTTTTATGGTGAACAATCTAATTTCCATGTGTGAGATTGGATATTTGCTCAGCTTGGTTGAAAAATATGACAGGCCAAGACTCCAGTCCAGGGTAATGAGAACCCGATGTGTGCCCCATAATGCGTCCGAACTCCCAATTAAGGCCTTGTATGGGCTGTTCTCGAACCCAGTCCGTGTCTTTTCCTGGACCTGGGCTTTACTGCCTCATATTGTTGTCTTTCTTCTCTGTTTCTTCTCTGTTCCTCAACAGTTTGCACCTTCATAAATCACTAGCTAGTCGAAACACTCGTCTACAGCTTCCTTAGAATTTTATTTTCAAGAAATCCTATTTCTTCTTCCATAACGGACTTAACGGACTTTCAATCTCAGTACATACTTGTAGTTCAGAAATTTTAAACTTCTTGTCCCATGTCTAAGCTCATTCCCATAGCCCATAGTCCATATCATAAATTTTGGATTGTTTTGGTTTTTCTTTCTGTGCATACTAACTAGTACTACTACTGTGCAGTGTTTCTTTGTTCTCATGTACATAATAATATTCTTACGGTTCCATTCTTACTTTTCAGATAATGTTCAATCATATCAAAAGATTTGTTGGGAATATCTCAAAAAACTAGAGATCGATACTAGTTAGCGTAGTCGAAAAGCCAAAATGAATAACTCCATGGAGAATCAATCAGTGAGTACTGTGTAGAATAAAGCATCTGCCTGCCATTACATGCTTTATTTTTTTTGCTGCTGTTAAAGGAATACTACATAGAGAAAATGTGAAGTGCCATATTCCTCAAAATAATTAAACTATCCAAAATACTTTCATATGTTCCTGTGGATGGAAATGTACCACCCAAGTACCTGTTCTCTGGAACGGACAATTCAGGCATATGGTTCATAGTACCGTTGATAAGTTAGAAAATTGTTGTAGATAAAAGGATTAGCCATTGGAAAATTGGTATCAAGCTAGGGGTGTGATCATGAAGAGGAACATTACAGATGTTCTCAACATTTTTGCTTGTTGTTGCTATAATAATATTGCTTCAGTTTCCTGTTCTGCTAGTTTTTCGAAGAGTTCGTTAATCCAAGAAAATAATTTTCCAACAGGAAAAGAATGTTCTGTTGCTACTGTGAAACACAAAGAAAACCAAGTGCATTATATATAGTTGAGACTTAAGAGTTGAGAACTACAGGTTTTGTATGTGCTATGTTATGATTCTATTTCTCATCAATAAAACCGAAAGAACAATTGGCAGGGTAGGGAGAATACAAGTTCACAATATCTTCTTATCACAACTTGAGGGGTCCAAGATTATAACAGTGAAGAGACAGACCATCAGAATGGGGGGGCAAAGGGGAAACAAAATAGTAGTACCATTCAACTCTGAGAAACCAAGAAATAAAGAATCCAAATCTTCACGGCGCACGTAATTCCCTTCGTCTTGATGTATGGTGGAGAAAATTCGCCTGGCTCCGTGTTTGCTCCTAAGGCCGGCTTGATGCTATTCTACACTCTTATACACACAAGCTCCACATCAAAATCTCCACCAAAGTGCTTGCCAGAGTTGGACTCTCTTTGAACGTGACTTCTTGTGGCGATTTTACAGATATGCCCCATTTTTGTGTCAAGTTCTGTTGTGTATTGGATCAGAACCTTTCCGAACTCTTCTTTTGCTGTCGAGAGATTTATCTACTGCAGGCGCTGGTTTGTTGCCTGCTGTACTGAGAGAGTTTGTGTCTTCTGCCTTGAGCAAACGATGATGACTCGTTGCCATATGATCCCGTCTTAGAACAAGGTCAGCTTTTCTCATGGCACATACTTCATGTGGATGAAAAGATGATAACAATAGCAATTCTATGCTGATAAATAACATGAGCGTTCTTGGTGTAAGACGGAACATGGTTTGTTTAACTAAAACGGAATTGAACTCGCCCTGGATTGTGGATGAGTAGTGGTGGTCTTGTGTTATGGTGAAGAGCAAGAAGAAAGAATGTAAGAGGTAAGGGGATTTATCCTTATGGTACAATGTCGTTTCATAGCTTTAGATATAAGAAATATTTGTTATAGAATTTTGGAGGGGAATTTAAAGCACAAAAAAGTAGAGGAAAGGGGATCCACACAAGAGTTTTAGATTCACTCCCAATCATAAATCACTGCGAATCTGAGCAAAATAAGGCTGATACAAGAAAAAGGAATCTCAAGAGAATACTGCTACATACAATAGTAGAATTAATGAATGAATGAATGAATAAAGTTGATTAGATTAGAGTTTCATTGGAACAAAACCCTCGACAAGCTAAGCATCTTTTTCCCCATTTGTTTCCCTACATTTCGATCATTGCCCTGCTTTTGTCTTCTTGAATGAAGACCAATCCAGTCAGTCTTCTTGGACTCCAACCCCAACCTTCTGCCACATCACTCACTCCTTCCCCTCTTACGTGGCGACGAGAATAACAAAATCGCATCAAACCCTTATCCGAAATTCGCTATAATTTTGACCTAACAATGTTCAAGGACCACCAAGTTGACATCGTATAAATATGACATCCATACGCAACATGTCACAAACCATATAAAAGAACTACCAAATATCAACCCCTTATCTGAATCTTGAAGGACCGGGTTGACGTGCAAGGTGCACGACTAAAGGCACGTTTCTTGAATGTCAGAACAATTTTTTAAAATCCAATATAGGCCATTCAAGACGACTTTGAAGATACCGGGAAGTTCTCTTTATTACTATAGACACGGTCCCGTGAGATAGATTGGGGATCACATTCCCTTCGGGTTGATCCATACCAAAGGTTCCTATTTGCCGCCCCACTACTACTAATTTACATTCCCTCCATTATATAAGGAGTGATCGCGAAAAGATATAAACTTTGTGTGATTGCAATATAATTATTGTGAATGTACGACACTTGATGAAATAAGTAATTTCATTCTTAATTGTTAATAAGGCTTCCTTAGTGATTAAGGAAAAAGTTGAATAGTGAGATTTGGGGCAAGCTAAACACACTTTGGAGGATTGAGAGGTGGAAATAGAACATCCTGTTAATTCCCTTAAAAAACCAAACATTAGCTTTGTGCCACTTTGGAGATCTTACTTTAGAATTCCAAGCTCTCTTCTCAATGCACCTAATTGCAAATACCAGTCTTGGTTTCTTGTGTTTTCTTTATGCCTTTTTCTTTTTTGTTTTTACAGTCTCTTTGTTTTATTTTGGATTGAATGCCTATTCAATAGTCCTTTTCTCTTTAAACACATTCTTTTAATATGTTTTTTCACGTTAAACCAAGAAGACTACTATCTTTTTCTTTACTACACTTTAGTTGGTATTTAATCGGATTTAAAAAATCACATGCAACTTGGAACATTCCAAAGCATATAGTTTCCTTACTTCTTTCTTGTGCTTTATTTCAAATTTGTATTTCAATAGATTCGAAATTGGAGTGAGGTTTTATGTTGAAAGGATAAGTTGTTTGATGTATGGTCCAAGAAAACAGTCTGACACTGAAATATCACAAAATGGAACTGATTCTTTGCCTTTTGATCATTTATTCATCCAATTTGAGTTCCAAAAGAGTGGCTTCATTTTCAGGTTCTCATCCTCCCGAAGTACAACTAGCTATATAACCTAATCCGATGGACCGGAATTTTAATTTCAGAGTATGTTCCGAATTCTTTAATGATAATGTTCCGAATTCTTTAATGATAAAGACAAAGTACATTTTGAATTATCTGAAACGGTTTGTGATGTTTCGGGAATTAAATAAAAAAACTTATGAAGTACAATTAAAGTAAAAACAATTTTGAATCAATTCCAAGTTTATTTTATCCGCAATTTAAAAGATTGAGATCTTTCGATACTTTAATTCCGTCAAGTTGAGATTTTAACAGGAGGTGTATACCTGCATTGCGTGGAGTAACTGTTGTGAAGCACAGCCATAGCCCATAGCATCTAATGGTCTTTTCGTCGACATGTAAAATGGACTGCACAAGAAATATAGAATCAAATCCAATAAAACAAAACTTTAGCTTGATTAAATCTTCCAAGGGTGAATTTTAAAAAATACTACAATAGTTTTCCTCTTTTGTGTGAATCAATTGCCAAATTATCCTTGTAACAAAAATTATATCCCAAACTAGTCTTTTATAAATTATAAATCCCTTTATAACCTCTTCTTTGACACATGTGCTACAAACTTGATTGTTTTCATAATTTTATTTATTTTATTATTCACATATTCAACTTATTCACTATTTATGTTAACATTTAGCATTGCACATTATTTTCTACTCGTCAATCTTCGATTCTTTTGGGCATAAATTAAAGAGAAAAAAAAATACCATTCTCTTATCTCACTACTTCATCATCTCCTAAGTTTCTCTCTTTTATATACAAAGGGTAACGTTTATTGATTAAACACTTTTTCTCTCATTTCTTTTATACATTATGAAAATAACTAAATCTACTACATATAGTGGTGTTTATTTATTTAAACTTCATCATGACTGATATGAAATTACGAAGGCATATAATACGGGTAAATGCAAGAAACCCGGTGCGAAATTCACTCACCTTATTATTATATACTCCTCCGTCCCGAATTCAACTCCCCGTATTCCATTTTGGGACGTCCCAATTTAAAATTCTCATATTTTATTCATCATCACTTCCATTTTATTCAATCCTTTTTTTACTTTATTCAATTTCTTTTAATTAAAACTTGTGTCCGAGCCTGTGGGTAATTGAATCTGGGACGGATGTAGTATTTTTTAACTTTTTAATTTACAATCTTGTGCAACATACACCATACATAAAAGCATAAGCTAAACAAAAAATGTACAGATACAACCAAAAGCATGAAGCCAGGCAGGCTAAGGCTTAACGAGACCCCTGAACCGAGTAGAAAACTCCAGCAGCTTCTCCTTTATTACTACTGACTACTACTCGTAATAATTTATGTAAAATTTTGATGACCATATGATTATGTTTTTAAAATTGTATAGGATTTAATTGATGAGGGATTTATATCATTTAATACATTTTGTTGGATGATATTGTGACATTTATGGTTGGCTTTTGTGACACTTAATTATCTACATGGCACCTCATGTGGTAGAGAAAGCTATAAAGGAAAATAAATTTTACATAATGTTAGTTTGGGATATATTCTTTGGTGTAAGGCTATTTAGACAATTCATTCCATTTGCGTTGATCAAGATTTTAGACTAATCCCCTCATGTGTACGGATTCCATTTTCCTTATGGTCACCTCCTCTAATCGAGAACTTCATGTTATATATAGTATGAATGGGGATAAATGAAAAAAACATTAAGGATCTCTTCTTTTAAATACAACATAATCGAATCGAATCGATCTGAATGAATTGTAATATAAAAACAATTGAAGAATCGAATTGAAATTAATGCAATTCAGCAATGCAAAGATATGGGACACTAAGAAAGTGTTCGGTAAAAACTAAAACACTTAAATTCAAAATAAAAACACCTAAATTTTTTCATAACTCAATATTTTAACTATATATACTAAATACTCTCTCAAATATTGTTATGTATATGTAACACCCTAGTATACATTGCGCAAGGAATCTATCCAATTATGTCCGTAAAAGCTGAGGGTACATGCTCTTAAGAATCATCTACAATCGCTAGCTAGCTAGGTAAAATTGAAACTCTTTGTGTGAAATTTTGGCAACGTCGATTCTTTTTCCGGCTTTCTATTTTGTTCCATTTACAAATGCAATTCGAACCTAATTCTCAGCTCGATTTCCTGTTCAAGGAAACATTACAATTACAAGTGGTACTACTGCTACTGTGTGTCAAATATACTTTTGTACTAACTTTTACATATGTCCGAGAGACTGCAACGACATGGGGGAGTCCAAAGTCTAGGCCTTTTGGATATGTATCACTCCGGCCCTTCGTGTTCGAGGTCCAACTTTTGGGTCGATATGATTACTTATAAACTGTTCAACGGTCGATATGATTACTTATAAACTGTTCAACAGTTGATATGCTTACCTCACACGTGTGAGCCGGTATACCAGCGTTCAACATGACCCAACATCAACTTGAGGGACCGTTCATGGCTTTGATACCATGTTAGAAGGAGCTCATCTACACCTTAAAAGTCCTTGTAAAGAAAGATAATTGTCACTTATCTTATAGAGCATGCATTAGATATTCTCAAAGTAATGTGGGAAATTTAACAGTTCATTGATCCATTTAAACTTTGGCTCCATAGATATATTTGTTTTTATAAATGTGAAATGTGATGCTAACTCTCTAACTCCATATTAATTTTTGTAGCATATGAAATCAGTTCGTATTGTTTTAATGTCTCTAGCCACCTTTTGTTTGGAACATGATGTGAATTAATACATTCCGTAGTGTTTTAAATTTTACTAGCCTAATGTAGTTTCTAGTATATTTGTTAGTACTGATCATAAATGACAATAGCCTAGCTAGACTGGTGCATGTGATCCTTCAGGTCCAAGTACTTTACATAAATAAAATAAAAAAAAAAAAAAAAAAAAAAAAAAGCTATTTGTACAAATGATACTCAACTATTTAATTTATGCCACAAATGATACTCACATTTTATTTTACCCACTACAAGTACTCAACTATTAATTTAATGCCACAAATGATACTTTGGCCAGAAAAATCAACCGGAGTACAATAATGATCCACCAAACAAATTTTATTGCTCCAAAAAAAAAAAGGATCGGACATAAATAGATCAACATTTTACAATATGAAACAATATTTTTGAAATATAAAGTGTCCTAAAATGAGGAGTAGACACAGCAACATATTTTTCAATCTAAAGTCATCACGGTTCCCTCATATTATTGAACCACACAACAAAAATTCAGCCTAAAATTGACCAGAAAATCACAAGAGATGTATTAGCCAAAAAAAAAATAAACAGTAATCACCTCAGGATAAACATCACCAATTTTTTGTTCATGACCGAAATAGTCTAATCCCAGTAACAGTGCACTTTTTTTTACAATCATTAACAGATAAAAATAAGGCAATGCTATTGTTAATATATGTGCCTTCACTATCATGCTTGAGATTATGAGCTAGCTTTTTTTACCGAGTCTTGGGAGTATACATGAAATTAAAAAATAAAAAAATAAGATGCTTGAAGTTCATCCAAAATTGCAACATATATGAGTCGGTAGATTCAAATATGGTCGCCCAACCGCTTTTTCCATGACATATTATCTGAAGAAGACAGTACCACGACCTTGAGAGCAAGAGAGGAACAAATTGATCACTTGTTGTATTATGTTCAAAGCTTAAAGTATTTTATTTAGGGCTCTTTGATTTTGTTTAGATTTTGTTTTTATTTACAATTTTGCCATAGAAATAGTGAAGTACTAAAATACCCTCACCTTCCCGTAAGCAATCCGGCCATAGTACCATTTGTGGCACTAAATTAATAGTTGAGTACTTGTAATTGGTAAAATAAAAGGTGAGTATAATTTGTGGCACAACTTAAATAGTTGAGTATCATTTGTGGAATTATCCAAAAAAAAAAAAAAAAAAAAAAAAAAAAAGTGAACATACATAGCTTACTCCACCCTGTATAAGCTATCATATTCTAACGTTTTCTCATCAATCAACTTCAACTTTAACCACAATTAATATCAAACTATAACTAAAATGTCTTATTAAAATATATAAGCATTTTAAATGTATATATACAAATTTGTGACGTTGAAGAATGTCACCCATGATGCAAATCTATTTTGCTTTGAATAATAATTATACTACTATATCACAAAGGAAAAGTGTAACGAGAGGGGAAAACAAAAAAGAGGAAATGTATATCCTTCCAGCCAATATCTGTTCACAATAAGGCCATCTCTTTTCCTTTTTGTTTTGCCTTGAAGAAAATACAAGAATATAAATTTGATTTATAATAATGTCAAGCAATTGAATGTTCAAACTTTCATAATTTCAATTCTTGTTGTTTAAGCAGAGACAAGTCTAGTATGTAAACCTCATATGATGTTATGTTGCATGGAGAATCTCTTAGCCTTTAGATAACAACCTTACTATACAAACCTTATTTCCTGTCTACACAGGCAAGTAAAAACAGATCGAATACACGGAGAAAGTACAAATGTAATTTTCTGTTTAACAAGCTAATGTGTGTCTCATTGATATGGCTCACATACCAGTTCCTGGAGCCAAAACTCATCAAAGACTCGACTCATATACATATTCAAGAGTAGTGAATCACGAAATGAAAGAACGCGACTAAAACGATAAGCCATAGAAATTTTTTTTCGTCTTCTGCACAATTGCCTTTGTTAAGTGTGATGTGGAGGACTGGCACAATCGTTGCATGGGCAATGCAGGAAGTATAGTTTGCTCTCAGACATGTTCCTGATGAGGAGTAGCAGCAGCCTGTGCAGGAGTAACCTGGGGAGTGACAGCTGGCGCAGCTGAGGCTACAAGAAGGCTTCTATTTTGTGCCGATTGGACCACTATGGCAAATTGTGTCGCAGCCAATGCTGCAGCTTCCTGTTCCATAAAGAACGTTAAGGATTGTTGTAATACAAACTCTTGTGGAAACAACAAACAACAACAAAAAGAAAGAACGAAAAGGAGAGAAGGGAGAGACCTCACAGTAAATAATCACTTAGAACAGTCAACCATTCATTTAAATGTCAAGTCAGCAAATTTAAATTTCACTTCTGACTGCATAATGTTAGAAACTAGAAAGTGGTAATTTGAAATTTTAATTTTAACAAACTGACAATTGACAAGAAAGACGGTATAGGACAGCTAAGGTTGTATGAGTGTGAGATTTTAATTCATTATTTCATAAGGAGGCAATGGGAATTAGGGAACCAAAGAGATCTCTCGAACAAAAATAATTTTATAAATGTAGAATTGTAATTTGTGTACTGATGTCTTGAAAATAACTGGATCATTTTATTACTCTGTATTATTTATATTACTCGTTTTAAGTAGTGCGCTGAAGTGGGGCCAAAAAATATCCTGGCCTGGCCGACGGACTAGACTAGCTTGCAAAAAGAAATGCATAAACCTACCAGATGGGGTTGTCTACAGTTCCACATACTCAACAAGCTTATTGATCAGGAAGGTAACAAGTACAGTATATGCATATATCCTTTGAGAAATTAGAATTTACCTGTCTCTGCCTCCGACGTTGCAATATACTGATAGCCCAGATCATGATGTAACAAGGCAAGAGAAACCCAACAGCTCGGAGCAAGAATAACTGCATTCACGAGTAACAGGCAACAGTCACAACAGAAGCAATCTAATCTAATCATGGTTGACATAAGCAACAAAACATGAAGAGTATCCACTTACAGAGAAAAAAGTTGATGCATCTTCATCACTCTCTCCATCTCCGTCATCAGTGAGGGACAGTGCATGCCTCAGTAGCAGAAGAGCCATTAACTGCAGTACAAAAAACCGTATCTTCGCTTTAAATTAGAAGAAGTGGCTATAGTAGTAGTATGCTTCAAAAATATTCAGATGGGATCCAAACACTCTATAGATGGCTACTTCTAATAACATGCAAAGTAGTTCGGGTTCTAACGTAGATAAGTCTCGGTTTCAGTCCTAGAGTAGAGTGATGAAATGGAAGAGTGCCACTTTGTTAAAACAGGAATGTCTAATCGTCACAGTAGAAACCCAGCACGAAATCACTTTATTAACAGATATACTGAACGAAATTTACATGAATAATCTCAACAGAGCTTTGTCGTTGGCCAAGTAGAGGAATGGAAGTAAAATATTATAACCAGTTAAAATACATTTCGACACTGCATGCAGTTTTAAATGCTCTACTTCCTCCGTCCCTGGAAATTGGAATAGTTTCCCATTTACTTTTGTGGTGGACAAAATAAGGTATACTAAAAAAGAAATGGGAATATTTGTTTGGGACGCCAAAAATGGCAAAATGGGAAGCTACTCGCTGGACGGAGGAAGTACAACAAAAGATTCATCAAGCATATTTTTCTTCTTTAGACACAGCTGAAAATGACATAAAAGAGCACAGCCAATGACTGATGACAATTTTACATTTAAGAGTACTAAAGGGACGAGGGCTTACAATTAGAGCAGCTGATCTGCAAAACGCAGCACCACTGTTGTTAGTACCGTTATAATCATCATAGTCAGCTTCTAAAAACTGACGCTCTGCTTCAGCAAGCGCCAAAAAGCGAGGATCGTTCACATCAAGGGGTGTCCCAGATATTTGCCATACTCCACTGAGAAAAAAAATAACCAAATTACTTAAGATCCATAAAGTGGTTTCTCTCTCACCAAAACCAAAAGAAATGCAGAAAACATTCAAGAATAACGTTTGACAGTATTAGTTTAGGCTTGTCCTACATCAACTTACCCAATATCTATGGTGGTCTCCTCCGGTGGAGGACGTGGGGGAGCAGTGTAACCAGATTGATATATCTGCATCAATAAAAAGAAAGTGATGTATTATTACAAATGTACAATACTAAATAAAACAGCTACACATACAGTACAACTAGTCTCTGATGAAGCTAACATCCAATATGCTTGAATATGACACCACCGGTGACAACAGATGCTAAAACTGCATTTAAAACTGAGAGCAACAGAAAGTTATGACTGGCCACAATCACCCTAAGATCAAATTTGATGGACGTTCAAACTTTCTACTAAATTCAAGTGCATAGCAGTGAATGGATGCAAGTACAACTATTGTTCGTTTTGCATATATAACTAACCAGTAGGGGGTCGGTCTGGCATAACAATCGTTATGAAGCTAGCCAGAAAACATATCAACAAGATACAGAACTAATCAACTAATATTGCATTAATTCATACAGCCAGTAGAATCTACCATTGCATTTACTAGAAACAACATTCTTAATCTTCAATCAAAATATAAGGTGTCTGCAGCATATCGCCGGTATGTAGGAAACTTGTAACAGATAATGAATTCAAATTATTAATATTTGGTAAAATGAAACATATTGTAGCATCTATTGTAGCTACACAATAAGTATTTCATGCTAGACTTGCTTACAGATAGAGTCAGGTAGGAAAGGACAATTGTTATATTCAACTGCCATAGCACATTAAAGAGCTAAAATGCAAATAAACCACCCCTCGAATTTAGCCTACTTGGTTGGCTCTCGCTTCTGACGGTAAAAAATCAATACCAACAAAAAAAATTTATAGAGGAATCACATACCTGATGACAGATTTCACAAGTAGTATCTCCCTTCTCATTGCACCAGTGCTGAACACATTTTCTATGAGCATACTGCAGATGCGTAGAACACAGCAAATTAGCTAAGCGGGCCATTTTCATAATAATGTTCACACTGATTAAGAAAGAAGCCAAAGGGCGTACAAAATGTAAAAACGACCAAACAATAAACTGCAACATGGAAATGTCACAAAACTACTTGGCACCAGAGACAGGCACTCAGGTAGTGAAGGGAGGAAGACATTTCACCAACCATAACACCATTCGTAAAGACTCCAAAACAAGCACCATTCAAGGTATTCGAGCAAACAAACATCAAGTAATAACTTAAATATTAATTCACCGATTTTATTTGTCTTTAATAGTTTAGATTGCATGAGTTACTTTTATAGAATTCAAAGCAATACTATGCTTTGGTTGAACGACGTTAGTAACTTACATGACAAATCAGGACACCATTTTCAAAAAAGACAAGAACTTTGCTGATTTGTTCTACTGTGGTTTTAGGAAATGCCATATCTAGACAGTGGCGCTACCAAAAAGGAAAAAAACTGGTTTTAAGAAGAAACATACTGCACCTCAAAGTCCGACTCTCATTGAGCAAATTCACAGCAATTAGGGATAACAAACTTCTGATTTTTTATTTCACAATTAATGGATTCACCCGCTTCATCAGCATAACAGAACTGGTAGAGATGACATATTACTGAACCCGAAGCAAGGACATGATGCTTCAACATGACATAACATTTACCTTAAGACTTCCACTGCAAGCACACGGACTCTCTAAATTGCTGATGGAATCCTCATCCTGGCAAATGCGGCATTCCCCCATACCTATTAGAGGGGCATTTTCATCCTCCTCGTTTTCCACTACCACCACCACATCATCCTTTGATGCTGATGATCCCACCATCTCCGGCTTCTTCCCACTAGCCTGAACAGTCGGTTGGCTCGGCTCAACCACCTCAGGCTTGGATATTTCGTCTACATTCACTACTGAATGCTCACCCATTTGCAACCTTTAGAATAACACAACGCTTGAATCAACAAAACCACGTATACACCTAACTGCAAAAGCACTTTCAAGATTACTATCCGAAACAGACAATTTGTTTTGATGGGTAATAGAGCTAAAATCCGTTGACCTCGAAATACAATTGAACAAGTACAAATTAATACAGTATTACATTTCCAAAGCTATAATCTATATATTCTTTCCCCTCAATTTGGAGAAAGACATCAAATTGAGATTAACCTAAAATTTCCTCCAAAAAATCTAACCTTTTGTGTCTCAATACACAAATCTGAACCCTAATATCGAAGCGAAATTGTGGGTTTTCATAAACATAAACAGATACGAAATGAAATCAAGTCATTTCGGTGGAAGATTGCAGCGAAATCAGATAATTTGATTAGCTAAAACAGAAAGTCAATAGGTAAAAATGAAGAGATTAGATGGGAAGGAAGGAGGAAGAAAAGAAGAGTGAGATAGAATACAGTACCTGATTAAGAAGAAGGAAAAGGAAATTGAAGAATGGAGAAGAAAACTGCGTAATTTTTGGTAACCAACGAAAGAATAGAAGTAGGAGCAAGTATGAAGAAGATGATGAAGAAGAAGAAGAAAGTTCACTTTTTTACGCGTTTTAATGAATTTGGTTTGGATTTAATAATAAGACTTTCTTGTTTTTGCTGATAATTAATTTGACTTTCTCCAAATTACAAACGTATTTTTACTTGCTTTCCTCAATTTTTCTTTATTAATGGAAAATAACATCTTCCTACCTTCTACATTTTCTTTATTGAAGTTGACATTAACAATTCTCGTAATGCACATTTTATTTATTATCATTTGCCCATACAAATACTCCGGGTGATATCTTGTGCATTGTCTAATCGTATCAACACACGCTTTTTTCTCATTCTCAATAAATCGGAGACTTCTAGTTGGTCACCCAACCTAAAATTGATCCACCACTTTAAAATTTGACTTTTTTAAACTTTGGCGTTACATTCGCTATTGAATTGTCTGACGTCACGTCCATGGTCTAACCGTCCACCCCTTGTGGGCTTTGGGTTGTACGGTTTTAATCTATTTATGAACGACCACTAATGGTAGGTCTTGATTCTTCGTAAGCATTCTCGGGTGATATCTTTGGCCCATGTCAACACATGTCATTTCCCGCGCACAAATCGGAAGACTTCCCAGTTGGTTACCCATCCTAAAATTGCTCCAGGGCAAGCACACTTAACTTTGGAGTTCTTAGGGGTAGATTCCCGAAAAGAAAGGTGCACCTTGTTGGTATGAGTAGCGTTCTCGATCCTTTAAGCTGTTTGAATTTGACTTGAAACTTTGGGGCGTTACAAATAAACTTTTCTATAGGAAGAGAGTTTTTTTTTTTCCGATACATCCTTCAAGAAATAATAATATGTAAAATCGAATTACTTTATCATAAGATACTTTTTTTAAACAAAATTAACCTTGTAATATCCTATTTTTCTTCATTTTCAACTTTCTTTTTGTACGATATTTAATAGATGAATAAATTTTCACCTTATCTTTTTAACGATATACATGTAAGTGTTTTCTATCTATCATGCAAGGGAAAAATTGAAACTTATTAGTATTTCGATACCTCATGGATGAACTATTTTATATTTATCGAGAACTATGAAATTTTTATTTTTTATTGAGTAAGTCTCTTGAGAGACGAATTTATCTATAGAGGAACCTATATTATCAAAAAAATCATCGATATTATTAATCAAAACACCTATGTTTTCAACATTGATGTTTTTTCATATTACAACACGACTTATTTCGTTAACAACATAGACGTTTTGATTAATAATATGGATTAATTTATTGATAACATAGGTCGTATCTAGATAAGTTATCTAAAAACCGTCTCTCATGAGATTTTGTATTTTTTATTAGTTTAAGAAGAGAACAAGTAAGTCTCATGAGAGACTAGCTTTATAAAGAGGCTAACAATACCGATATGCATTATAGTCATATCCATAAACATTAAAGTTTTTAATAAATAATATATATGTGACATTAATGTATAAAAAATGATATAAAATATTACTTATATTGTTTAAAATGTTATATTTATAATTAAAAACATCAATGCAGTATATTTGTAGAATTTGTGGATAACAAAAGGTAAAAGCAATTTTGAAATGTGTGTGTGGTTGTGCTTTGTTCCATAGGGGTTTGGTAATGGATGACGTTTCCAATGATCAACCAACGGTTAGGAATTTAATGGAAGCCAACGGAAACTTTCCCCAGTCTTTCATTTCAATAATTAAATTAAGGCGCAAGGACTAATACTATAAATACTACGAATTGTTCAAATGCTCCTTCTGGAAGTACACTGTATTCAAACAAAGTCTATTACTGGAAGATCCCTAAATTCATATTACCTCGGCTAAACTATTTTGGCACCCTGTTAAGTTTGCTAATTACAGCTATACCACCAGTAAAAACAACCCTCAAATTCAACTTTTTGTTGACTTTTTATTTTCTAAATAAAACACCCAGGCCTTTAAAAAAAATATTTGTAAATCTGCCCCCCAAGTTCTAATTATACGATTTTAAAACACTTTCTTTTGCTTTTTCTAATTTTAATTATTTTTTAATTAAATTAATCTCAGGTACACCTTTACCGTAGCTCCGGTGTTGTTTCTCCGATAACGGAGTTGTAAGAGCTCCGATCAGGATAATTTAAACCTCCCATAATGGAGTTAGAGCTCCGACCAGGAGTTTAGAAGCTCCGACTTTTTTATTTTGTGATTCTTGTTATGCTTCTTCTTTAAATTTCATTTATCGTTATAATCGACTTAGTAACTTTATCGACAGACAATATCGAGTGAAGATGAACTACCATATACTTTTTATGCAATTTATTACAATTGAAGACAAGTGTTTGAGAGTACGTGAAAAAGTTTGCCTTATTGGGTTTGGATGGAAATAGTTTTCATAATTGGTACCATTTTGCAAAGTGGGTGTTTACTTGTGTGAGAGTAATAAACTCTTACAAGAGTACAGAATATACTATATAGAGAATTTAGTTATAATTCCCGGCCACATAACAAAATTATTCAAAATCTTATGCCGTAAATTTAAGGCTACATTTCTGTAAACTTTTCAAATTTTTTCCAATTTCAATGAAACTTTTTCTGAATTGGTAATAAAAAGATTCGTGAGCAGCGACTTTTTTTTCCAAATTTGGTGAAATTTGGAAAAAACTTCTTAATCTTTTTGAAAAGGAAGGCATTATATTTTTATTCCAAAATATCCCTACCCAAATTAACCTAAATTAGACTAAATAAAATAAAGTAAAAACACCCATATTACCAAAGCGAATTACATCATCATGCACCCAATATTATCACCCAGTAATTCTATACACATTAATTACTAATTTTTTTCATTACTAAGTTAAAATGCTCAACGATTATTTCTTTCAACTTCTGATAATTTTGATGATGTTATTAAAGTGGCGATGTAAAATACATTAAATATATATTATAATTATTGGACAAAATATGATATATTATTATTTAAAAAACTATAGACTAATAATACGATAAGAAAGGTTAAAGACAAGAAAAATAAGAGTAATGACTTTTTATGTCGTTTCTAAACACCAACTAACTTTTTCAATTTAATTCTTTCACATTTTAAAACCAAATTTTTTCAATTTAGTAGAATCTAAGATTTAAACTTTCAAATTTCTAATTAATTTTTCAAATTTCTTTAAACAGAGTCTAAATCTATTTTTCCGAATTGGAGCTCACCCAGTACAAGGGCTCGAACGGTCCCCCTTATTGCATGTATACCCATTCTTGGAAGGGAAAGTTTGAGCATGTGGTGCTGATACACCGGACTATGTAGCGACTAGTAAAATAAAATGCATGATATGTCTCGCAATTCATGCCAACACTTAAGACATGGCAATTCATTACTTGTCCACCCAAACAGTTACGAATTGAGTTTATATATAGGAATCTACATTAAAAGCGCGAAATTTAATGAGGCGTCGCGTATGCCAGAAAATCCTATGTGGCGTGTCTTTTATGTAGTTTTATTCACAAAATTAAATCAAAAAGAAAATAGTAATTTATAAGTGTACTATATATTTTTGGTATGTTAACTGTATACATAGTGTTTATTAAATCACATATAACTTTATCTGCAAAACTCTGAAAAATATTTTGAACATATATTTGGATTCACCACGACAAGACGAATCCATAGACATCAATCTTATATATTATTATTAATTAAAAAAATTATTTATATATTAAAATAAAAAATCAAATTGTTAAATGAGATCTATTGGTTGTGTAAATTCTAAAATTGGAAAATAAGTCATGGAACATTTTATTCTTTACAGTGCAATGCACCTTATAACTTTCACTATTTATATTTTTAGTATGTTCACTACATATATAATTTTTATTAAATCTCATATAACTTTATCTGCAAAACTTCGAAAAATATTTTGAACATGTATTTGTATTCATCGCGACGAAACAAATTCATAGACACCAGTTATAAGAACATTGAAAACTTATAAGTTCGAACGGTAAGCTCAAATTTTAGAATTAGATTGTTCCTACATGGAAGCTCAACGTGAAAGCAAACAAAATTCTAAGAATGGGATCATTGCAATTTGAAAACTCAATTTGAAGTTAAAAGCAAGTAAAAAAAGGGATAAATCCAACTTGAGAACTCTATTTGAATAGTAAACCACACTATATGATAAAATTATTGGAAGAAATACATAAATTCCTCAAGAACTCAATTCAAAGGGTAAACACACTTTAACAATGAGATAATTTTAACTTGGAAATTCAATTCAAATGTTAATCTCAACTTTAAGAATGAAGTAATTCTTAATTGAGAACTCCATTTGAAGGGTAAAACAACTGTAAGAATAATATAATTCAACTTGGAAACTCAAATACAAGAATGATCCATGCTATTTGAAAATAGTCTAACAATGAGATAATTCCGAATTAGGAATTTTGTTCAAACGGTAGAAATATTCTACGATTGAAATCATTCAAACGTAAAACTATATTAGAAACGTAATCCACTTTATGTGGTAAAATACTCTAAGAATATGATAATTTCGTTTGAAAACTTAAGTCGAGGGGTAATCAAACTCTAAGATTGTTATAATTATAATTTGGAGACTACATTCGAAGACCAAACCATGCTATATGAAGAACTTATTCAAAGAAAGGGTACTTCCAACTTATGTACTCAACTCAATTGGTATTCAACTTGGGAACTCTAATGCA
This sequence comes from Plantago major, assembly GCA_026545765.1. Taxonomy (NCBI): domain Eukaryota; kingdom Viridiplantae; phylum Streptophyta; class Magnoliopsida; order Lamiales; family Plantaginaceae; genus Plantago; species Plantago major. The sequence continues at coordinate 26,723,733 of CM048839.1, read as the reverse complement.
AGGATGAACCATGCTATTTGAAAATAATCTAATAATGAGATAATTCCGAATTAGGAATTTTTTTCAAACGGTAAAAATATTCTACGATTGAAATCATTTAAACATAAAACTATATTAGAAACGTAAGCCACTTTATGTGGTAAAATACTCTAAGAATATGATAATTTCATTTGAGAACTCAAGTCGAGGGGTAAACAAACTCTAAGATTGTTATCATTACAATTTGGGGACTACATTCGAAGACTAAACCATGCTATATGAAGAACTTATTTAAATAAAGGGTACTTCCAACTTATGGACTCGACTCAATTGGTAGTATATATAAACTCAACTATAAAAATGTGGTCAATCTAACTTGAAAACTCAAATTGACGAGCAAACCAACTACAAAAATATGATAATTATAACTTGGAGACTATATTGAAAGGTAAATCTCATTATTTTGAATAGTTAGTTGCACATTTGGAACTCGGACCAACTCTAATAATGAGGTAATTACAACTTTAGAACTCTATTGAAAGGGTAAACCACAATGTATGGAAATATTCTCTAAGAATGGGGTACGTAATTTGAACTTGACAACTAAATTCGATGTATAAACCAACTTTGAAAATGAGATAATTACAACTTGAAAACTTTAATTTGAATAGTAAACCACGTTTTGTGGTAAAATCCTCAAAAAAAGGATTCCAAATTTGGAACTCAAAAAAATTTATATTTGCAACCTTGGAACTCATGAACTGAATTCACCGTTATTTTGGTTTCCAAGTAGGTGTTTAACAAAATTTGGAGGTAGCGTTATGTTTGCGTTATTAAATTGTACTCCGTATTGGCTTCCTTTTTTTTTTTTTATACTCAATGCAATTTATGTCGTTGCATTGCCACAGGATAAGGCCTCCATGAATAATATAATTTATTTTTTAGGCCTTTGACCGTAATGTTAGAGAGGTAATGAGAGGTGCAAGTGGGAGTCAATGAGAAACCATTCAGTAGATTAGTTGTCGTATTTATTGGACACTTAAAACATATATAACCAGTTATACTGAAGGGTAGCAAATACGATATCATGCCCGCACCTCCTTGATCATTTAAAAGACGTGAGTGAATTTCTCTAATATGTACTTATATTTGTTACTTATTTTACAATTATGGTAGATCCAAGGTCAAGGTTGGAATCATCAGGAAACTTATGGTTATTGCGTGTTGGAGGGGGGCTAAAGTCAATGGAACAAATGACGACGAGGTCCATATGAAATTGTTCGAAGAGATCCTTATGCATAGGACCCAATCACTACAATGGTTAAGATCACATATCCTTCGCCATTAGATCATGTTGGTGAAGGTTGATACTTCTTGAACATGGACAGTTTCAGCCCGGCAAAAAATTGCATTATTATATTTTATTAATTTATTTTAGTTTTTCACCTAAAATTACGCGTCCACCTTAATGCATTAAGTTCTCAATCGGGGCGGATGGAGTACATAGATAGTTTCAACTAGATAAGAATATTGGGTATCAACCCATTGGGTTCTTAACGGGATTAGTTCGGGTTGTTTTCGGCCCGTTTAAAAGCTTATATAACAGACACATGAACATAAATAAATTCGAAAATTGAGAATCTGAAAACAAGTTTATTTTGCCTTATTTTCAAACGGGTCACACCAGTTGATTTTTGTAAAATCAACTAATATAAGCTTAACCATAATATAATATAATATAATATAAATCTATTTATATAAGGTTTTTATTTATTTTACATTTTATATAGTAACATGTATAATATAATATATATGTATTTATTTTATCTATTCATATAAGCTTTTTATTTATTTTTATTTATTTTACATTTTATATAGTAACATGTAAACTAATATAATATAAATCTATTTATATTTAATTATAATATAATATAATATAATATAATACAATACAATACAATACAATACAATACAATACAATACAATACAATACAATACAATATAATATAATATATAAAGTTGATGAGCTAAACCCACCAGATTCATTCAAATTCCATCCATCCTATGTGAATTTTTGATTCTACAGTTGAGCAGAGTCTGAATAGGGAAACGCAGTAGTGTGTTGTTGCTAAGATCATGTGAGCAATGTTATTGCTTGGTGAAAAAATTTGATATCTTATGGTTGTTGAAAATGCAGAAGGACATGAATAGTGTTTTTTAATAGATGATTATTATCACTATTATTATTATTATTAATTAAACAAATCATTTCATTCACTAAAATAAAATATTAATCTCATGTAACTTTATCTACAAAAATCCAAAAAATAGTTTTAACATATATTTGAATTCGTCGTGACAAGACGAATCTATAGACACCAATCTTAAATACTATCATTAATTAAATAAATTGTTTTATTCATTAAAATATAATATAAATTTATTGAATAAGATAAAATGAAATAATAAAATTTTAAAAATTAAAAATGACTTATTAAAACACATTATAAATAATTAACGTAGCATCAACCATTAAAAAAGATACTCATTTTAAATAGTTTAGCATCAAACATTATATATATATATATATATATATATATATATATATATATATATATATATATATATATATATATATATATATATATATATATATATACACACACACACACATATGACCATACCATTTGCACACTTTCGGTTATTTTGGCACTTTCGTATATTTTTCTACTATATTCTAAAGTTGATGGTTTACTTTGAAGCACACATGATCCGCATGTGCATAAATGATAGTTGGAGCGATTTCTAATTACTTGGACATTTTCTAATACAAAATTAAAGTAAAAAAGAAATACATTTTAAGTTGTATTAACTCTCTACATTTTTTTTTATTTTTGAATTTAGGGTTCAACATTTCTCAAAATACTTATGTATGAAAAATAATGAATAGTCGTAGGAGATAGTGAATAAAATAGAAGAGGTGAGAAGGTAAAGAATAAAGTAATAAATTAATTTTCAATTTTTAGGCATGTGAAGATGAGATCTATCCATATATTATAAAAACCTGTTTTTATTATCAATTCTAGCTATGGTACTTTGGCCTCAAATCAATGTGAGAAATTATTTTATTTTTTTAGATTAAAAAATTACAAAACAATTATAATCAGGGTAAATTTATTTTTGATGCCAAGTTGATGCGTATTTAGTTCTGTTACCTTTACAATTTTAATCTAATTTTGGTTACATAATTCTGCCAATGATATTCAACCTTTACATTTATTTATAAATGTGATCAATCAAATCTTCTAAATCCCATAATTACATCAAAATCGCCACCCACACACTAATTTTCTTAATGGGCATGAATTCATATTGGAGGACCTTTGGATCTATGCTTGACATGGTTCCTTCAACTAATCTTCCACGTGAGCTAATTGGTGGTGTGTTGATCTTTATATGTCTATCAACAACTTTTTACATGTGAAGACTTTCAATTTCCTTTTCTTTATGTATATGATTCGATCGGTAGGATGTGGTATATATAAGGTTTATCTTCTCTACGATATCTGGCCGGAAGGACTGGTTCTATCCAACCCGAATTCCAACCCCGTTCGAAATAATGATGTTCAGGTCCGGTCTGGAATATACTCGAACCCGTTCCATACATTTGTTACAAGACCCGACCACAACATTTTATGATTGAGTTAGTAAATACTACATTTTTTCCACGGGGAGGGGGAGGAAGTCTGACATACTCTCTGGCAAGGAAACTCTTTTCGATCTTCTCTCTACTCTCTTGATACATAACGGCCTGGGGATCCGATACTCTGGGGAAACTCTCTTAGATCTTCTCTCCATAACGAGCCTGGTGATCGATACTCTAAGTGGGAAACTCTCTTAGATTTTCTCTACTTTCTGATCTCCATAACGAGTCGGGAGGCGGGGATCACCGATACTCTCTAGGCGGAAAATGTATTCGATCTTCTTTCAGACTTTGATCTCCATGACGTAGGAGGGGGTCCGATACTCTCTAAAGGGGAAACTCTCTTCTATCTTCTCTTTACTTTCTTCATTCATAACGGGCCCTGGGGGGACAACCGTACCATGTGAAATTATGTTCGTAAAATAATAATTTTTTTGTCTTTGTTGGGGTGACGCATACCACCGCGGGGTTGCTGGGACCGGTGGGTTGGAAAAAACAACCATGACATGTGAAATTACGTTTGTATAATATTTGTGTGTGTGTGTGGTAGGGTGACCACATATCACCGCGAGTTTGTTGGAAACAACCCTATTGACTGTGTTGTATACTTTTGTATTTTATTTTGGTTCCGTTTGAGGGATAGATTTTTTTGTAAAAAAATATGTACATGTTACTAATTAACAAGTCGGGTATGGTAGGACCCTATTTTTACATTTTCTAAACATAAATAAACACTCAATGATATAATATTGGATGAAGAATGACTACCGACCGACACCACGACCAACGTTGTCTACAGGGAGTTTTGACTATCTTTTTTTTTTCGATTAATTTATTTAATCCTCACATTTCAATTTATTATTAAAAGTAAACTATACCGTGGCATCGCCACGGGTTAGTACTAGTATGGAGTATAATAAAATGAAAGATTTTTCTAATCTATATGAAAATTCGATTTTCACAATAAATAACCGGTCAGAAACACTACAAACCGGCCAGTAGCTTTTATATAAATATTACAAACAAACACAAACTCTCTTCACAAAAATCATATAACTCAACCATCTTTCTCTCTCTACAAAAACCTAGTGAGATAAACATTCTTACTCTCTCTATCTCCACAACTCCACCCACCGCCATCCGCACCCTTGCCGCCCATCCGCCCGCCACCACCAGAGGCACCGCAGCACCATCGCCGTGATTCTCCTCGGTTTCACCGGGCTTACTTATTTCGTTTCAGCTAATGGTTTGGTTCATTGCCTATGCTTTTTATGAAATTTGTTTGCTATGTTTCCTTGTCTTATTTGTTGTTCACCTACGAGTAGTATTCTGGTTTTATTGGATAGATCTTGTTCGTGATTCAATTCGACATGGATGTAAGTTTTCCAGCCCTGTTTATGTTATCCTCAAAGTCCTTACCATTGGACGTTTGGTTCTAAAATAAGGGCAACTGGTCTTTCTTTTCATTTTTTTTTTTTTTTGGTAATTATCTTTCCTTTCATTTTCGACAGCTGGCATTCCATACTTTATTCCTAGGTCCGTTCATTGTTCGCCTAGAAGTAGAATTGCTCTCAACTGAGGGTTAGTGAGTGTTGGCTGAAAAGTGGAAAAGGAATGTGAAATCAAGACCTATCACTGTAGGTCTGAAACTAGATCTGAGATTCGTACAGTGAAAATCGAATCATTTGGAAATAATATTATTTGGTGTTTTGTTGTGGTTTTAAGAGACATTGTTATGGTTTTAATAGCTGGTGTTGTAGTTTTAAGCATCATGGTTACGAGTTTATGTCCGTTATTGTTTTAGCACATATGTTATAGTTTTAATACCTATCATTGTAGTTTTAAGCAACAACGTTTGTGTTTTTAGCTTCTGATGAAATATTTATGATTTGATTTTTTGCAGATGTTTTGTTATAGTTTTTAAAAAGCATTGTTATAGTTTTAAGAGACACTGTTATGGATTTAAGCATCGATGTTACTGTTTTTAGCTTGTGTTGCATGATCCTGCCTTGTTATAGTTTTAAGAGGTATCATTATAGTTTTAAGATGCATCGTTATAGTTTTAAGATGCACCGTTATGGTTTTAAGCTTCAATGTTACTATCTTTTAGCATGTGTTGAATATTTTTGTCTGCTATTATTTTTAGCCCATATGTTATAGTTTTAAGACCTATTGTTGTAGTTTTTAGCATCAACATTAATTTTTTTTAGCTTCTGATGAAATATTTATGATTCGATTGCTTGCAAATGCTTTGTTATAGTTTCAAGAGACATTGTTCTAGTTTTACAAGGCACTGCTATGGTTTTAAGCATCAATGTTACTGTTGTTAGCTTGTATTGCATATTCCTGCTTTATTATAGTTTTAAGAGATATTGTTATAGTTTTAAGAGGCACTAATATGATTTGAAGCATCAATTCTACTATTTTTTTGCTTGTTTTGCATGTTCACCAATGTGATAGTTTTAATTAGAGTTGTTATGGTTTTAACCCAATTGGTGAATGTTTTAAGCAGGTGATGACGATGACATCGAGTTTGATGATAGGTCTCTCAAAAGGTGTCATTGCAGTATTGAAACAACAAGCACAAGCAACAAAAAGGCAGGAAGTCGAAGTTCACCAACAAATTTAATCGGAAAAAGTCTATTTTAACAACTCAGTTTGCATCTGTATAAAAAAAACACCGAATGAACGTTTATTGTAATTTTTTTTTCAAATGAGAATAGATGTTTTAAAACATTTGAATGACTGAATGTGTCAAAATTGTAATGACAGATGTCTCAAGTAGCTTATTTTAATCCTATTTATTGATGTTTTAATGACATCCCTGAAACTTGGTAATGATATTAGATTGTCAACTAAAACTATAACAAACCATCTTAGAAACTATCATGTAGCTCCTTAAAGCCATCACACCCCTCTTAAAAATTAACAAAAGAAGGTTAAAATTATGATTGAATCATACAATACTGACCCATTAAAACCATCATATCATCTATTAAAATATTAATTAAATACGTTAAAACCGTAACTAAAACTTTCAATGCTAACAAATTAAAACCATAACATAATCTATTAAAAACATAACGAAAAATGTGTGTCTCGGCGATTTTTTAAGAAATTTGGCCGACAAGACCGCTAAAACCCAAAAACCGCAAAAAACCACAAAAACCTTGACTTTTCTATTTTTTAGAAAAAATTTACCTTTTCCAAGACTTTGGCCTAATTTATTACCGAAGAATATTGTAACGCCTCAAGGTTTAGTGTCTAAATGGTTGATAATGTTAACCAACCAACAAGTTTTATATTTAATTTGAGAACTCGTAGATAAGATTTGCATAGTTAATTGTCGTTACTTTTTAATAATCCTTGTTTATTTGATTATGATAAACTTTCCGTTGTGCGTTAAGTGGTAAGAACGTGTGCGAGAACATACGCATGCCAATTCGTACCATTTATGTGTCAGCATTTCACCCGAAGATTAGTTCACCAATAATTGTGTTGGTCTAAATGGTAGCACATCTCTGGTGGTGTGTTTTTTTCATTTTTTTTTTTTCCAAGTTATGAAATAATTTGAAAAATAAAATGAGAAATGATTTCACCTTCCAAAAAAGCCAGGTAGATCTCCTACTTCCTTGAAAAGCGTCCAATATTTCTCTGCACAGAACAAACAAAATCTGGTCTTTCCTAAATTTTCCGTCAAGAAAAAGGAAGTATACATACATTCAATCACTCAAACACACACAAAGTTACAGAGAGGGAGAGGGCAAAATCTTTTCACAAATAGCCCTCTCAATCTCGAATCACGCCACAAAAGGTCAAGAATTTGAATCTACATGACAGAGATTCTCCTTGTTGATTAATCAAATCCAATCCATCACCACAAACAATCAATCGTATGTATAGTTTCAAAATTTATTCTTGCTTTTCATCCACCACATCGCATGGTTCTCAATCTTTCCTTCTTTGATGCGCCGATCGAATCACGCCAAGAAGAAAGCCAACCGTAAGTCCAATTCAATCCCAGATATGGATAACAACAACGCCATCAAGCTCCAATCTCGCTCGACCCGACCCGGATTGCGTTTTCCCAGACCTAAACAGCCAAACCTTAGATCAAGTTTCTTTTTTTACGCTTCAATCTCCCTTGCCCTCTTGTTATTCTGTTACTCGCTGTTTTTTAGGATTAGCAATGTGACCAAGTATGGGGTAGTGATTGATGGAGGGAGTACAGGGACTAGAATTCATGTGTTTAAGTATGAGATTAGGGGTGGGAATTCAGTTTTCGACTTTTCGGAGAGAGGGTTAGTGTCGATGAGGGTAAACCCGGGTTTGTCAGCTTATGTGGATGAGCCTGAGGGTGCGGGAGCTTCAGTGGCTCATCTTGTTGAGTTTGCCAAGGAGCATGTTCCGAAGGAGGAGTGGAAAGAGACGGAGGTTCGGTTGATGGCTACAGCTGGGATGAGGTTGTTGAAGGGTGAGGATCAGGGGAGGATTTTGAACGCGTGTAGGACGGTTCTCAGGGGTTCTGGTTTTCAGTTCAGCGATGATTGGGCTACTGTTATTTCGGGTATGGGAACAATAATGTGATTATGGTATTGATTTGTCATTGGTTGCTTGGTGTTTTAAGTACGTATTTATGACGTCATGATGATCACGGAATGATCTGTATATGAATCAAAAGAATATAGTGATAGAGTTAGAATTATATATTGAGCGCATTAGTTTTGTGGTTCTTGTTGATGCTAGATCTTTAAGAACTATGGGAAATTACACTACCTTTAGGAATTTGGTATTTAAGTAGTCATCTATAATGATGTGATGATAATTGAACCAGGTGCATATATGTCCAAGAATTTGGTGTTAGTGCAGTACTTCCGGGTCTTCTTGAGGATAGACAGATAGAGTGTTTAACTAAGAAATTATGTTCCACTGTGAGAATGTGATATTGAATTTAGGGATGTAATGCCTGAGATATAAAATCTAACTGCCTGTTAATTTTTAGGTTACCATGTTCATTTTAGTTCATAAGGAAGATGAAATTCAACCAGCATATGGTTTTCTTATACATATTATATAGACTTTTCTTTGTATAGCATTAACAGCTGCAATACACGTGTTGCATTTATCTTTTGACAGACTATTACAGTACCAATACATTTTAGTAGTTATCCTATCCACTTTTGGCATGAATCTATTATGGGCTGCTTGGTGTCTACGTCTTAAGTAGTCATCTATGATGCCATAATGATTGTGGAAGGAGGTGCATGTATGTCCAAAAATATAGCGTTTGATATATAGATATTCGTTGCAGCTTATGTGGAACCTTTACGGGTCTTGTTGATGCTAGAGCGTCCAAATCTTGAGAAATTATGTTATCTTGTTAATTGTTTGCTTTACATGTTCATTTTAGTTTATTGGCACAATGACTTTCAATCTGAATATTGTTTCAACATATTCTAGGCTTTTTCTTTCGTACAATATTGACAGTTGCAATGCATATCTGTTATATTTTCACGAAAACCAGTTTTTAGTATGCATTGGGAAAAAGCATACCAGTTCACATTGGTGTAAAGTGTAAATTAGTTTTTCCTTTTTTATGTTTAACCTTTTGACGGAATATCTAAAACAGTAGTAATCTATTTGTCACTTTATCTGCTCTTGTTGAGCTTCCTTGGTCTCTGAGTCAGCGTGTGCGTATATAAATGATTGTATATGCTGCTTCAACTGTGATGTGATACTTATAGCGCAAGGTGATAGTGTGCTTAGCAGTTTGTGCTAGTCAATGCATTATATTAGTTTCATCAGTCAGCGTACTTCTCTGGTTTATGAGTTACGCTCTTCTACTTTATAGGCTCCGATGAAGGCTTATTTGCTTGGGTTGTGGCTAACTATGCTCTTGGAAGCCTGGGAGGTGAGCCGGCACAAACAACAGGAATTATTGAACTTGGTGGCGCTTCAGCTCAGGTTATACGCTATGTATCCTGTTATTGTTTATTTATTCTTTTGACAAGATGGTTAGTGTTTAGAAGAAGAGAGCAATGGCTATGTTAGTTTACATTTTGCTTTTTAGCAACTAACCAGTATACATAAACTAAGCATTGAAGGTGCTATACATGTGCTTTGTTCTTTCTCACTTTCTTTCTCTTACCCTGGTTCAATTGGTGTGCATCATTTCATTCTGTTATTCTTACCATTACCCAATTTGCAATAATTACAGGTTACTTTCGTGTCGAATGAGCCGATGCCCACTGAGTTCTCTCGGAAGGTTAAATTTGGAAATGTCACATACAATTTATACAGTCACAGCCTGCTACATTTTGGCCAGGTGACCTTCTGAGATTCGGTGACAATATCAGTAAAGAAGCATATTTAATCTATCTGTATCTGGACTTTAAATATCCAATAGATACTTGAGCTACTGTGTGATTAAGATTTATTTTTGGTTGGACTTGTCGGTAAATTTGATCGCTGCAGTGTTATGCACATCATTAGGTAGTATTGGCTTTTAACCGGTTATATTTTGATAATACTCAACTACCTCACCAAAATTTGAATCTTTCACCGCCCCGATTTAATTATATTGTTTTTGTTAATAGCTCTTTGTTATGTGTTTATGATAATGATTTTTGCGTTCAATACCTTATACAGAATGTTGCATTTAATGAGTTATTCTATATTTGCAGAATGTTGCATTTGAGTCGCTAAAGCAATCACTCATTCCAGTTGGCGATGGAAAGGGTATGTCGAATTATCCGTTCTTTAGTTATGATGTTTCTTAATCACTATTAGACTTCACGAATATTACTGTGTAGTTGCATATGAATTGTATGAGACTGATACTCCTGGTTTTGTCAATACAGATCGTGAATCTCTTCAAAGGTCGAAACCAATGGATCCTTGTACTCCTTCAGGATATACCCATGACAAGGAGGCATGGAAGCTTTCTCCTATTTCTTTACTTGAAAAGGACAGATACCTATCTTCTTTACTTCCGAGTGGCAATTTTACTGAATGCAGATATGCCTCTTTAAAGCTATTGCAGAAAGGCCAAGGTAGCTTCTTATTTGACATCATCAGATGTTTCATTTATATAGACAGGATTACTTCTGTCATTTTCATGATAAGCAACTAATAGCGCATCTCGTTATTTCCCAAACACAGATAGTTGCTCTTACCAAAGCTGCCACATAGGGTCAAATTTTATACCAAAGCTCCGAGGGAAGTTTCTGGCAACAGAAAATTTCTTTCACACTTCTAAGGTGTCTTGAGTTATCTATTCGTTACTAGTATTTTATATTAATATTTTATCCAATGTTTCAATGGAGGAACTTCTTCTGAATTTTCTTGTTCTCTTCCATCAAACAGTTCTTTGGACTGAGGGAAGGAGCACTTCTTTCTGACCTAATGGTTGCTGGGCAAAACTTTTGCGCCGAGGATTGGTCGAAATTGAAGCAGAAATACGCATCTCTTGAGGAGGAGGAACTTGCTCGTTATTGTTTCTCTCCAGCATATATAGTGGCCCTGCTTCATGATAGTCTTGGAATTGCTTTGGATGATCAGAGGTATGTGCTATATTTATTTGTGAGAAATAGTGATGAATTTATCATGTTATTTTCAGACATTGGAATTAAATATGACAAGCCGTGATGGAATTCGGGTCCAATTATCACCCCAGCTCATCTTCTTTCCTTCATGAGAGACCCATTCCTGCATTCATCCTCGTAGTATTTTCTGACCTCGACTCAGTGGCAGAGTTGCTTGAATCAACCCTGAAAAAGTTTGTCTCGGTTTTGATTGTCTTCAATTGAAGTCACTGGTTTACACCCAAACACTCCATTAATTTCCACGTAACACCTAACCTCTTTTGTAACCACTAACCAAATCTATCTCCCCTCTTTTGATGAGGTTTAAATAAATGTAATCCTACTATTTTTTATGGGTGGTTCAACCTCCTGTGTGATTAGTGTGCATCTAAGATTATTGTCGGAACTCTGAGAAGATCTAAGACTATTTAAATGATGCTCGTGCAGGGTTGGATATGCTAATCAAGTGCGGGATATCCCTCTTGACTGGGCATTAGGAGCTTTCATTCTTCAGAATTCATATGTTTCAGAAACACATCATTCCAAATGGATATCCACCATAACTGGGGGTTTATCTTCACCGCTGTTAATATTTTGTGGCATTTTCTTGTTGATATTCATGTCATGGTACGTGTCAAAATGGAGAAAGCCTCAACTGAAGACTATTTATGATCTGGAGAAGGGGAAGTATATAGTTACAAGAGTGGGTAGATATTCATAGATTATTTATCAAGTCAAAGAAGCTTCCGTGGTTTTGCATTGCACTGCAGTGGGAAATCAGCTGCCTTTCCCTTAATTCAAGTCAGCATGTAACACTCTTTATGACGCAGTGTTTGCTTGGTGACGGAGGTAACGGGCATTGACGCTGGATCTGGTTAAGTTCCCTTGTGCAAGCACTTGAAGGTTTGATTTTACTTGCAAGTTGTAACATAAGCATTTAACAAGACAGTTGTTGTTGTGCCATACTTAGGCAAGTATAGATTTTTAGAACATAGATGACCTGAGAGCGTTGTGCTCTCTGAGGTAGTAAGGGTTGTTTTTCGGATTAGTGTTGGGAATTGGGATGCTATTTTTCAGCTTTATGCAGAGCTGATACCCCTGGCAGTATTGGGGGGACTATCTATATAGTACTAGTATTGTTTTGTACATTAGATTTTATCTGAAGGACATTTTATGCCTGGATCAACAGTTTCCTGGGTTTTTTTCTCCCCCATCTGTCACTCTGAAAAATATAATTCCATACATACTATTGCCTTGTCAATTTCATTTTTCACTAGAAAAACTCATATTTCACTCTTCACAATGGAGAATTGAATCTATTTGCATGACCAAAACAACTTATACTGGAGTTGTAGCAATTAACCCATTACAACAAAATGTTGTAGGAAAGCCTTGCAGAGTTGCAGACACAAAAGTAAAAGATGCTAGTTGTGTGACTGCAATTCAATCTTCATTGACGTAGTATAGATCTACAGCAGTATCGTGGCACTTACCCCTGCATGGATTTCCGACAAGAAACAAAAACATGCATGTATAATCCGAGTAATGTACAGTGACTCGCATCCACTAGAACCGAGCCCTAATCTTTAGTTTTTTAAGAAAGCAATCATATCAGGAATAAACTGAAAATCCTCACTATCCTCCTTACCTGCCTGCTACATGACATCAAGCAAAAGAACACAACCCAAATTAATAAGCAGAGACCTACAGCTCAAGGTCCACAGCCAATAGGACCTTCTGGTTGAACTTGGCAGTGGAGAAATGCATCATAGTTTAGTCTAAAGATGTTTTAGATTTACATTGAGGAACAAAACAAATCATTTTCAGATCACAACGATGAAGAAAATCAGAAATAATTATCACAAAGGCAAGGGTCCCCAAGCACTAATAACTAGCAAACATAAAGATTCTCAGAGAGCAATTCAAATGAACTGGAGAATACGGTACCACATGTCCACATCCTTTGAACATTTAATGCCATGACATAATGCAATGAGATTACAGTCTAACTTCATACGAGTTTGATATGGTTGTGGAATTATGAATGTTAAATCAGGGTTTAGATTTAACAGAACTATGTGATCTGAGATGAGCTGGAACAGAGAGCTTAGTAACTAGCAGATCATAAAACATGAAATCTTAAACCGCCACATAAAAACAATCAGCCCAGAAAACTTTATCTACTTGCGCTCTAAGAAAATATTGTTGCACATAAAATTGCAGGAAAACTAGAGCTAAAATAAGAATTAGAAACTAAAAAGAAATAAGTTTGCTAGTTAGAAGAATTAGAACACAAATAACTAGGTGCATCTATTTATAAGTGTGCTACAAAGTTTGAACTGAAAAACGTTAAAGAATAGTGATGCTCAGTGTGCTCGCAAAAATGAAAAGAGAACACCAACTTATTTCCTTAATTTGTTATCATGATATGTAACTTATTTCCTTAAACATTAGTAAGATCCACATATACTCCAGGGCACAAGTAAACAAGGAAATCCCAGACCTGATGGAGCTAAGAGCTCTAGATACATGTCGCCCAAGTGTAGTGCAAGTCAAGGAAAGTAATTGCCAATTTCATCTCAGAAATCATTAAACGAACAATCTTATAGTTCAGACACTTAGCTCACGTTGTCTTCTGTTTTGGTTTTGTTTTCTTCGGAGAAGCTGAGCCACCATGTCTCCTTGGTTTACCACTCCCACGCTGAACAAACAAATCCTTGTACTTATCCAATATCTTTTCCTTGTCTTCAATCCTTCCTAGAATCTCATATGCATCAGCAACCCTCTGAACTATAGACTTTTCTGGCGGTTTGCGACCAAAAGATTCCAGGCGACTGAATAGTTTGACAACATCCTCAAACATTTTATTCCGATAATACACCGAGATCATAAGTTTGCACAACTTCCACGGCACCGAATGCATATCATACCCAAGTTTCTTCTTCCAAATCATATCAGCTTCTTCGACCCTGTGGTCCATATCTAAAGCAACAATCAACTGGCCATATGTGCCATTTGTGGTGCCCTGCCCCTTGCTCAGCATCCATTTTATGACTTGGATAACTCTATGCCATTGGTTTTGTTTCTCAAGTTGGAGCAACACATTCTTCAAGGGCCCAATTGGGAAATCACGTTCCGAAGCAACCCAAGCAACCCAAGCATCAAGAGTAGAATATACTGCTTTTTTACTATCCTCGAGATCCATAAGTATTTTCACGAGAATGAAAATTTTATTTCTTCTGGATACATTATCACCAATCTTACTATCACCAATCTGGAGTGCGGTTTTAGGTGTTGGGTTGTAGATTTGAATCCTATTGTTTGGAGAATCGGAACTGTCTGCTTTCGTCTGAAGCATAGTAGAGTAGTAAGTGGCTGAAAGAGGGTTTGGACGGGTGTTGGTAGCGAGCCGGTTAGCTTGCCTAGCCAACTTGAGGATGAAACTGGTCCTCGACATTGCTTGATTTCAATAGAAACTGTAAATAAACCAATAGCCGATAGGTGAATTAGAGTGAATAGCTGGGTAATTAAGTTGAGTAGTACTAGCAAGTAATAGCAAAAGCCAAATTTCACACAGAAAGCTGCTATATAAGTGAAATACTGGGGAAAAACCTAGGGAAAACCATAACCCCATACACACTAGTACTGAAAACAAGATTTACATAAGAATTAGTTGATATCGAATCAATCAATCAGCAGATAACTCTAAAAATAGAACGAAATAAAGGCGATTGAGAAATGAAATGAAGAGATTGAGAAGAAACCCTGATTTTACCAGGAGCTGAGCTGAGCTGGTAATTAATTCTTCTTCTTCTTCTTCTTTTTCACAGGAGCAGCAACGCTAGTGCTCACCGGTAGATTGGCTGGGCGGTGGTTTCTCCACTTCTTCCTCAAATGCGGCGATGATGATTAATTGGAACTTTTTCATCAAATTACAGATCAGGGACGAATTACTCATTTTGTACCATAATTATTTCCACCTTCACTTTCTAACTATGTTTTAAAATCCGGAACCGGAGGTTGAGCCGGCCACCCTCAAAAAAAGGTTCAACCGGGTCGGACCGGTTCACCCGGATAGAGCCGGTATGACGTCATTTTAATATATATATATATATATATATATATATATATATATATATATATATATATATATATATATATATATATATAAATTATTGATATTAAATTAAAGGTTCCAAACAGATAGATCATAAACATAAACATAAACATAAAAAGTCACAACTTCAAATCATCATAAAACGACATCGCCCATCGCTCATACACATTCTGATCATAAAAGTCTACAAGCAATTAATGAGATAATAGAGTTCCAAAGATCAAACTCAACAATAATACGAGGTTCAACATCATCGTTCTCATTTGTTGTAACATTTTCGCATTTCCTAAATACAAAACATATAGATTATATAATATTAAAATGAAAATGAATAACTAATAAATATAACAAACATGAATTTTATGTTTGATTTGCATTATAAAGTATAAACCCAATAGAAAACTCAAAATATACATAACAATTAACAATAAACTCAATAATAAAATATATTTAATTTATATAGTTCAAGAATAAAAAATACAGGCACAAAGAAAAAAAAGGACATCTTTTTTTTTTATTCTAGTCGAGTCGTGAGGGTCTGGGGCTTTTATTTTTTTTAAAATTAAAAAACTTTTTCTTTTTTCAGCTTGACCGACGTTTAGTTGAAAAAAAAAAAAAAAAAAGCCCAACTGGCCCAACCCGGTTTTTGGGGCAGCGGCTCAATACTGGTTTTTTAGCCCTATTTGGGTCGGCCAAGACCGGTTTAGCGGTCCGACCGGCCGGTCGGGCCCGAATTTTAAAACATAGCTTTCTAATGCCATGGGTCTTTCACTTTCAAATTTTGGTACCTTTAACTTTTTGCAAATTTTCCAATCATACTCGATCGGATTAGACACGTATAGCGGATACTGAGAAATTAAAAATAATAAAAGTAAAAGATGGAACGGTAATTTACATGAAAATGTGTTTTTGTTCTTTCTTGAAATGGTTCATGAAAATGCGTTCTTGTAACAAAGTGGAAAAACACCAATACAACTATGGGAAGACAAAAATTATTGTTGGATTGTTGCTAAGAATAAAATCAATATTATCTATTTAGTAGAATCCACAAAACCTTATAACAACTTAAAAAATTGAAAAATGTCAAATTATAAATGGAAAAAATTCATTTTTGGTACCTTAAGTTGTAACAGTTACCGTTTTGGTACCTTTAGTTGTGACCATCTAATTTTGGTACCTTATGTTTCGTATTTGTCCAATTTTGAAACTTCGTTAGTCAGACATAACGTAACCATTAATTATAACAACAAAACATCCAATTTTACGGAGTTAAAATGTGAGAACTCGACAATTATGTTTATAGTTTGAACTTTGAAATAGAACATCACGGGTGTATAATGCATTTCACAAAGAGCGGGAATTCCCTGAAAGATTGACATAAAAGGGGGTTCGTTTTATCAATTTACCCGCAATAAATTTTACTCCACTCACTCACTCACTCCATCCCTAATCCCCAAATCAGAAACCCTAGCACAATAGCACACTTTCGCTCTAGCTCCGCCGCCTATCTCCGCCACCGAATCAGCAAGCAAGCATGGGTCGCGTTCGCACAAAGACGGTGAAGAAGTCCTCCCGACAGGTGATCGAGAACTACTACTCGAAGATGACACTCGATTTCCACACCAACAAGAAGGTTCTCCAAGAGGTTGCCATCATCCCATCCAAGCGCCTCCGCAATAAGATCGCCGGATTCTCGACTCACCTGATGAAGAGGATCCAGAAAGGACCTGTTCGTGGCATCTCTCTCAAGCTTCAGGAGGAGGAGCGTGAGCGCCGTATGGATTTCGTCCCAGAAGAGTCGGCAATCAATGTGAGCCTGATTGAGGTTGATCAGGAGACCATTGATATGCTTGATACGCTTGGAATGAAGGATATTCCTGGTGTTGTTCTTAATGAGAACGAAGGTGTTCCTGCTACTCTTCCTCCTTCCAACTATGGCCGTGGTGGTCCCAAGAGATACTGATAGGTTTCATTTTCAGGTCTTTATGTTATGTTGAGCACTCTACTTTTTTAAAAATTTGATCTTTGAGGCTAAGAATACTTTGTTGCTGAGGATTTTGTTATTTACTAGTTTTGCTGGTTCAACTTTTATATTTTCTGGCAGATTACACTTATATATGTATGCAGCAACTTCTTTAGATTCTCAGTTATTATCATTTGTAGTATTTGTAGTTTTGCGCTGTAGTATGTTTATGTCTTGATACATCTGTGGATAATCTCTTTATTTGGTTATTCAGTTGAGTATTTGTGATTCTTGTGAGTAGCTCTCTTCACCTCACCTCATTGTTGATGCATTTTCCTAGTGTTCTAAACAATTTGGTGAATTGGCTCAGTAGATGTTTTATATCTCAAAATTTATATTGGATCCTGTTATCTGCTTCAGTTCAAGTTGATCAGAGTGTTAAGTGTACAGTGAATTCTGAAAGATTATTTATGTATCAGCTTTGTTTGATTTTGCAATTGTCATCGATTGGTAGTACTCGTAATTATGATTATTTACTACTGCTGTGTGTTTATTTATTGATGTGTGTGGATGCCTTCCCTTTTCTATTATAATTGATGACCATTTGAATTTGTACTAGTAGCTTTGTTTTTGAAAGAGGCATTCTCTTTTCGATTATTCTAATTGAGCATATGAATTTGTGTAAGTAGCTTTGTTTTCGAAAGAGGCCTTCTTCTAAGGCATACCTAGCATCTTGTTCTTTACCTCTCACTCTGTACTCATTGTACATGCACATCCCCAATTTTTTTTAAAATTAGGGTGAGTGTGCATATCTAGATGTTTTATTTCTCAGAAAATCGTATCTGGTTACCTGTTGTGATTCAAGTTAAGTAGGGTGTTGAATTCTCACTTGATACATAATTGCTATGTGCGATCGAAGACATTATTTGCTCATGTACAAGTACAATTCTGAAATTTTCTTCAAGTTTGAGCAAGTGGTTTCCTAGATGTTTTTATCTCATTATATTTATATGCAAGTAGGGACAAAATTGAATTCTGACTTGATATATCAATCCGTGTGTCGTCATAAACTTGGGTCCTTTTATGTCATGAGATACTTGCATTACCAATTGTGTCCGGCAGCATAGGGGTAATGGGTTGTAAACGAGACGGGGAGCAAGCAAGTTGATTTTGTTTTGGGGCATTCTTTCAGCAGCTGGATTGAGTGCTGAAAGTTGTTTCGTGACAGGGATTTCAGGCACACTGTCTGATCGTGTGCTTGTGTTTGGATGAAGATTCTGGTATGGGTGGTTGGCAAACTGAATTGATAAGGTGGCTGGTTAGTTTGTTTGGCAAAGCGAACAGACAATTTGTGATTTTATTAGCAAAACTAAATTCCTTTTGTGCTTTCTTTTCTCTGTTTAGTTCTGTAAATCAGATCATTTTTCTTTTACATGAAAATATGAAAACCCAGAAACCTCTCTGTTTGTCTTTGTATCATACTGACCTCACATCATAATTCCTTATTTCAGAAAGATTCTATGCAATTTAGGTTTGTAAATGAATCAAGGTAATGTGAATGTTTGATCTGATAGCTGACTTAGAACATCTCCAATGGTGAAACTCACTCACACACCTCTATCTGCCACGTCATCATTCCACTCACCTCACACCATCTACAATCTTATACTCCAATAGTCACACCCATTTTTATCTATTCTTTTCTCATTTCTTTTAAATTTAACCTTTAGTGAACTTCATTTTAATTAATTATAATAACCTCACATTTATTTTGAAAAAATACAAATATTTCCAAATAAATTCTACAATACTTGTAAATAAACAAACAAATGTTAATTAAAACCATTGGCGGCGTTTTTTTTTATTTATTTTGTTTGCTCATTTCTTTTATATATCACCTTTCATTTAGTTTTCTTTTCTCATTTATTTGTCAAACTTCATTCTAAAACTTCATGCGGGATGTTCACCCGCACAGGACCCTGGATTTTTAAGGGCCCCAATTTCAATATCATGTTAGCAATAGGGTGTTAAAAATATAAATAAAAGTTTGTTAGAAAAAATTAATATATGATTTTATTTCAAATAACACTTGTGAGTGTTACATTTTTAAAGTGATATATTATGTATACTATTTTATCAGGAAGCTAAATTTAAATTTTATATATTAATCTTAATTAATTTTAACATATATTGTTATTTGGGGTCTATTTTGAAAATTTTGCATCGGGCCTACAAATCTTTGGACCGGCCCTGCCTTGTTTTGTCGGTATCCGATTGTCAATCCGCTACTATGTAAATTTATATACAAGGTGTGTTTCGATTGTGCTAAATGTTCTTAATACATCTAAAATAAACAAACACAGAATTAAAAAATGTACAAAGATTGGTGGAACAAAATGAAAGAAGAGAACAATAAAAAGAAACGTGCAAGTGCAACAAAATGAACAAAACGAAACAACACAAACATGTGCCATGCAAAGCAAAATAATAATAATAATAATAAAAGAAATAAAGCAGCAAACTAATGAAACAATTAAAAAAAAGGGAAATGAACGCACTCCAGCCCTTGCACTTGGTTGAATGCGGTCGGACGTTCCACCAAGTGCCACCAGTGGCTCACACGCCACTGGAGCTGGTCAGTGGCTGGTCTTAGTAATTAATATGGTGACGGTTAGCTGAACTTGTCATCTAATTTTAAGATACCATTTTGATTAACACTTCAAATTATTCAACTTATAAACGAACTTATCAGAATCATACTGTACATCTTATTTCTGTGAAATAAGGTGTAATCAACTCATGAGGTGATTGGTTAAGTCACGTCAAATACAGGTAGAAACAACTCTTTTTATGCGAAGTGCATTACGATGCAAGTGAAAAGATTATTTTTGTGACGTGATTTGGTGCTATATTATTAGGCATGAGTTGTGATATTTTGCCAAAATAATACAGTAGAACATCGGTTTTTCAAGCTCAATCATGCAGGCAAACAAAACCCGTTTTTCTTCTAATTAGCTACTCGTACCAATTGTATAATTTTCCTCCCTTTCTCCTCGATTCATCTTGCAAAACTTCATATACTAATTATTTTTAGATGTCCCGCCAAATTACAATAAAGAATGCATCTTCCATTCGATTTTACAAAACATACATGCTTGGTATCTGTGACTCTGCTTGAACTTCAAGAATTTAGAAGATATCAGTATTTAGCCAGCATGGAAGTAGATTTGGTTCTAATCTTCAATTGAGGAAGGCCGAAGGTTTGTTCCCGAGGATGTGTCTCTTGGTACTCATTACTAAATAGCTAGCGTCTATGTAGTAGGCGCAGACAAAGAACGCAGAACAAGTTTACAACATGAGAATGAAGTCAATACTATAACTTTGAAGTACAGGCAAAGAAGTGAATTATTGGACAGTAATACAATCGCATGCAAAGAATTGGGTTTCAATATACTTGTGAAAGGAGAAGAAAATAAAATATTTAAAAATACGTCATACAGAAACAAACAGAGGGAAGCAACGCAAGAAGGCACGAAAGAAACTTGGTTTAGCTGATAAAGCAAATTGCCTATATTTCCTCCAAACCCAAACACATTCACACAACAGACACAACATTAGTAAATAATCCGATAGTGTTGACTGAAACATCCTTCCTCAACCGGGAACCAACTTTTTCAGTACTCAAACGCGATGCAAAACAATAGTAACCTCATAAGACGACCACCCTTCCTCACCTACATAAACTTTATCCCCATCTCATTTACACTATCTTACCAACCCCCACCCGGAGTCCATGTGCACATCCCATGACAAACAAAGAACGGAGTCTATGATCTCACATCAAATGACAGAGACTCTGAATACAATTCCACCCTAAATTTACTCAATTTAAGGCAGCCAACTGGAAGTAAATAAACTTCCCCAGTGGCCAGTACAAGTTTTGACTTCTATGAGCTAAAACTCTAGAGACACCACACGTCCACACCCAAATTTCAAGAACACTTAAAAAATGATTTCCATGATCACATACACTTCAAAACGTATTCTCGAAAATCTATGACGATAGCAATGATGTATGAACTCAGTATTCAGTGTACACTCTAATCAACTTGAACCAAAGCAGGTACTAGGCCAATCCAACATAAATTTTGAGATAAAACATCTATGGACCCAAATAACCAATTTTTTCAGAGCTTTAGGAAAATGCATCTACAATGAGGTGAGGAATAAGCTGACAGTCGTACCTTAGAAAGACAATTATTTCAATTAGAAAGCTACTTACGCAGAATCACAAATGCTTGATCGAATGACCGAATAAATAGATTGCCCACGCATGATCGAGACATAAACACACTACAGTGCAAATAATCAACACTGGGAATACTACTAAACGATGATAACTGCCAATCTAATGATATTTCTGCAAACATATATAAATATAATCTTCCAGGAATTATAAAAATTCACCAGCAAAACTAAGAAATAACAGAAACAGCAGCAACAAAACAGTCTTAGCCTCAAAATTCAAAATTCTTAAAAAGTAGAGTGCTTAGCAGTATAACATAACACAGAATCACATAATAAAGACCTGAAAATGAAACCTATCAGTATCTCTTGGGACCACCACGGCCATAGTTGGAAGGAGGAAGAGTAGCAGGAACACCTTCATTCTCCTTAAGAACAACACCAGGAATATCCTTCATTCCAAGCGTATCAAGCATATCAATGGTCTCCTGATCAACCTCAATCAGGCTCACATTGATTGCCGACTCTTCTGGGACGAAATCCATACGGCGCTCACGCTCCTCCTCCTGAAGCTTGAGAGAGATGCCACGAACAGGTCCTTTCTGGATCCTCTTCATCAGGTGAGTCGAGAATCCGGCGATCTTATTGCGGAGGCGCTTGGATGGGATGATGGCAACCTCTTGGAGAACCTTCTTGTTGGTGTGGAAATCGAGTGTCATCTTCGAGTAGTAGTTCTCGATCACCTGTCGGGAGGACTTCTTCACCGTCTTTGTGCGAACGCGACCCATGCTTGCTTGCTGATTCGGTGGCGGAGATAGGCGGCGGAGCTAGAGCGAAAGAGTGCTACTGTGCTAGGGTTTCAGCTGATTTGGGGATTAGGGATGGAGTGAAAGGGGTTTTGTTAGGGACTTGCGAGTTTTATTCCAACACAAGAGAAGCATATGGGCTGGTTGTTGTGCAATTATTGGTCTAGCTGTAGCAGGCTTTTTGTTACTTGGGCTGAATTAAAGAGCCCAATAATTGTTTATGGGCACTAACAAAGGCCCATATTCATGCCACAAATCTTTTTTAGTGAGTTTTTACAAATGATTAAATAAACTGGTTTCTTAATTTTGAAATAGGATAGTGGAGTATCTTTTGGCATTTTACTTTGAGTAGTTTTCATGAGGGAGATCGAGAGACAAATCGAAATATAGAAACTATTACTATCTAATTGTATAGGCGAAATCCATTTGAAATTTTGAATATGAAATGTTTGTTTCTGTACATGATGTTATGTGTTCGTAACATCCAGCATTAATCATGAATATGTGAATTTGCAAATGTGATGTTTGTTGTGAGTTACATGATGTATTTGTAACATTCTACATGTGAAGATATAAATATGTAAATTTGATATTCGACTCTTGGAATATGATGTTTATTGTGAATTACATGATTTTAATACATGGTAACATCTAATTAACATGTAATCATGAAGATGCGATGCTGCAAATGTGTTGTTTGACTCTCGATATGAGATGTTTGGTACATGATGTTTATGTATTTGTAACGTTCAATATGTGAATATATGCAAATGTGATGTTTGACTCTCAAAATCGATGTTTGTTGTGATGTATCCGTAACATCTAACATGTATAACAAACATGTGAATCTGCAAATATGATTTTGACTGTCGAAATGTGATATTTGTGGTGAATTATATTATGCTAATTCATTGGTAACATTCAACATGTAATAGAGCGGAATGACTTACGAATTTTAAAAGGCAGTTCGAAATGCGTCGAACCTCTAAATCACAAAAGCGAACTCACAATGGAAAAAAGATTTAGAAGTGAAAGTTTTAAGGTGATCAAGGTCCTTTTCATTTTGAGTATAAGTTTAATTATCAATTTGCTTTTACAAGTATGTGTTATAGATTTATTGTTATGATCTAGATCAATAAGATAAATTTTGTGAATTAATAAGAACACATAATAAGACTTATACTAATGGATAAAAACATAAAAATGAAATATGTGTAGAATATTAGAAGTGATTCAAAGGTGAGGAGTACTACCTCCGTTTTTTATAAAACTTTCCATTTTAATTTTGACCGGTCAACTGTCTTCGACTTTGACCACAAATTACTCTTAAACGATAATAGTAAATAATTTAATAAAATCATATAATGAAAAAAATTTCATTATATGATTTTATTAAATTATTTACTATTATAGTTTGGGAGATTAACGGTCAAAGTCGGAGACAGTTGACCGCAGAATAGTAAAATGGAAAGTTTTATAAAAAACGGAAGGAGTATTATTTATCATGGGTTCCCGTTTCCGTTACTACTCAAACGATGATTGTGAGCATGCTAAGAAAATTGGTTGCCTGCTTTGTTTGTTTCTAAACAACAAATGATCAAAACAGGTTCCGATCTCAAATGAAATTGCACAAAAAAGTTAAATAATGATCTGTACTCGCTAGAACCTTGGAGGTTAGACTAATCTGGAGCTTTCACATGCTCGATTTTAAAGTAAACCGACTAACTGATACTCAAATCCAAATCTTTAGTTTTCTTTTACAAGCTAGCTTTCTGTGATTAATTTGAGATGTACTGATTGGGAACTTAATACAGATCACCACTTCAAATTTAAATGATTTCGAATATCTTTCGGCATATTCCAATGTAGTTCACACCTTGTTTTTCTGGTTAATTAATTGAGTGTGCGCTTATTTATCGTACTAGCGCTCCATTTTGCTCGAAACTTAACAATTTCATTTTTCTCATCAACCATTTTTAATTTTGACTAAAATTATCCTCAAACGATAATAGTTAAGATATAGTTTGCACTCAAAATTGAAAATGATTGACCAAAAAACATCGAAATGTTAAGCTTTTAATTAGCGAAATAGAGAAAGTATTGATTTTGTTGTAAAGTTGGGCAGACTAACAAGCAGATGAGCAACTTATGTAAAAACGTTTATAGTCTTTTAATAATGTAAGACATTCTGCAACCAATAAGTTATGGGTTTACTTTTTTTGAAATGAGTGATTATAGTAATTGTAACATTGCATTATGATAAAAATAATTTCTCAACGAAGATGAGGATGAGGCTCTTTTCTACAACTTGGTGGAAATGAAATGATATAGTATTGACATAAGCTTCTAAGATGATTTTTTTTTCTCGTTTATTATGTACACCTTTGAAAATATAAATTATAATTTAGTAACTTGAATTTATAGAACTCCTTTAGTTGTTACAATCTAAAGGTAAATCTCAACCATGAGTCCATGATCAGTTCAAAATGCAAATCATATTTATGTAACTTTCAAAGATCAACATACTCTTTGAGCAAATTAAATTACTTAGGGGAGTGTGATGCTTACTATAAATGATTTAAAAAAAAATACTACAATATTGAGAACAATCCATTCATATCTTTTAAGAAGATTTTCCGTAT
This sequence comes from Plantago major, assembly GCA_026545765.1. Lineage (NCBI taxonomy): Eukaryota > Viridiplantae > Streptophyta > Magnoliopsida > Lamiales > Plantaginaceae > Plantago > Plantago major. The sequence goes on along the minus strand of CM048839.1, from coordinate 26,698,695 downwards.
ACGTTAATGGTCAAATATTTAATTTATAACGATTGCCACCAAATATGAAAAGATGTTAGAAATATTCCTAGTATTGTCTAAATGTACTGGACAACTATTTTAATTTCCAGTCCTCACTATTATCCCAAAAATAGTTATTGTCTCAATCAATCGACAATCTGTATCGAGACAAAGCCGATAATCGATTTATCTGCCAATAATGGTCCGAATCCATTTCACACCCGATCCGTTGCGTACAATTTTTTGTGTTCATATTCCCCTCTTTAATACTCCTCTCATTTTTCCCTGCCCTATAAATACCCCAAACAGTTCATGATTTTTCAACACTCACCTGACACATCCAATATTAGTTTATTAAAAGGTTCAAGGAAAAAAAAGGAATGGAATTTCAGTCCTCCCTTTTGATTCAACTTTTGGTCTTACAATGTCTCACCATGACCCTTTGTTCTGCACAGGACTTTGATTTCTTCTATTTCGTTCAACAGGTGACTAAAATTTTCTCTAGTCTTCATGTTCATGAGTTTATTTTAGATTGAAAATGATAGTTTATGGATTAATTTTGCGTGTGATTGCAGTGGCCTGGATCTTACTGTGACACGAAACGAAGCTGTTGCTACCCTACGACAGGGAAGCCCCCATCCGATTTCGGTATCCACGGACTCTGGCCGAATTACAACGATGGCACGTACCCTTCAAATTGTGACCCTAGCAATTCGTATGATCAATCTAAGGTACGTTTTATTAGTTGTGCCTCGACTTTTAAATGACTTTACCAATTAGACTAGGTGGTTATGACGAATTAAAACTTTAATAGTGTTTTCCTTTTTTCGATGTAGATATCTGATCTGATCAGCACAATGCAAAAAGAATGGGCTACTCTTGCTTGTCCTAGCGGCACTGGCTCCACATTTTGGTCACACGAATGGGAGAAACACGGAACATGTTCCGAATCCGTGCTAGATCAACACGGTTACTTTAACGCAGCGCTTGGCCTCAAGTCTCAAGTAGATCTTCTCCAAATCCTTCAGGGTGCAGGTAAATTAATCTTTTCTATGAAATTTTTTTTTTTAGCTAGGTACGTCATTCGATTTAGGAGTGAATTACTATTAAGACACGAATTATATAATGAAGATGTTTTTCTTCATGCGTATATGTTTTTGCAGGGATTAATCCAGATGACGGGGTTTACAGCTTGAACAGCATAATCAGCGCGATAAAGAGTGCGACCGGGTACACTCCCGGGATAGAGTGCAATGTGGATGCATCCGGGAACAGTCAGCTGTACCAGATTTACATATGTGTGGACACTTCTGGTTCAAAGCTCATCGAGTGTCCTGTTTTGCCAAGGGGGAAATGTGGTTCAAGCGTCGAGTTCCCATCATTTTAATTAAAAGTTATTGTGATTTGTTGTCCTTTTCTGTTGTTTAGTTAATGGGTAAAAATTGTGATACACTATTATGAACCACATTGTTATTATCTTTGTAATTTGATTATGTCAAATTGTAAAAGAAAATTGACTGGATTATGTAGATTCATGTTGATGGTATCATGGTTAAAGTAATTTTCATGTCTTAGTCTCAAGACGATTTTCATAGGTCTTGATGTCATAAGATTCATTAAACCGTCCGACTGAATATTGAGACGGGTAGAAAACGATATAAAGGAAGATATAGCCGGCCACAAACAAAGCTTAAAAATTTAACACCAAGTTGGTAATTACGGTTTGTGCAAAATGTTCGGCAAATGCGATGCAAATCATTTGAGACAATTTCGATAAACAGATACGGTTTATAGATAAGTTATGTTGAAATGGATATAAGTTATCAAAAATATAAAATTATCAATATTATTAATCAAAATAATATGTTGTTAACAAACGTAATATTTCTTTTTGTATATGAAAAACCATCAATGTAGATATATAGACGTCTTGATTAATAACATCAATGACTAAGTATCTAGATAATTTATCTATTGTAATTAATATCACCCGTCTATGATACACAAAGTCTCATGAGAGACGGTCTTTAGATAACTTATCTAGAGACGGCATATGTTATCAATAAAATCATCCATGTTATTAATCAAAACGTCTATGTTGTTAACGAAATGAGTCTAGCTTGCTGTAATATGAAAAAAAACATCAATGTTGAGAACATAGGTGTTTTGATTGATAACATTAATGATTTTATTAACAATATAAGTCCGTCTCTAAATAAATTATCTAGATACCATATCTCAGGAGACCGCTATCTATGGTATATTGGCTTATATATAAAATCTGAGCCATATCCCAGCTTGAGGACCATTGATTCAAGTAATCAAAAGCTTTCAAGATTAAGGCTATGTTGTTGTTTTCAACTGAAAACTCTTTCAGTTCAGTTCAGCTCGTCTTCAGTTCAGTTCAGTTCATTAAATTCATATTATTATTATTATTGTTGTTGTTGTTGTTGTTGTTGTTAATAATAATAATAATAATAATAATATTATTATTATTATTATTATTATTATTTTATCATTTATTTACACACCCGATCTTTTGTACGAGAAAAATAATAAAATTTATCCAATTGAGTTATTTTCAACTTTTTTTCTTTCTTTTTAATACGACTTTTAGTAGATCAATGAAATAAAGAGTATAGTTACAATTTGAACTAACAAAAAATCTACATGTTCAAAAACTCCAAAACAAGTTAAACCAAACCAAAAGTCGGACCAAACTTTATAAAAATAATATTATATATCACAAATATTGAAAAATGGCATTTATTCCTCCATATTATCTTCCTCGGACTCTATATTATCTTCACCGGGCTCTATATTGCCTGGAATAGAGCGCCAAATTCTCAATGTTATACCATCATATAATTGTTATTATTATTACACAATAATTTCTTGATTGATTCGGTTTAGTTAGTTTCGATTTGATTCCATTCGATTCGAAGAATTTCATTTGAAAAGAATATATCCTAAACAATCATTCAAACTTTCATATTTTAGGGGATAAATTAAGTGTTTATTAATAGTGGTTAATCTTGGACTAAAAAATCTCAATTAATACCAAGTATATCTCCCCAAGTCTTGGACAATACACCTTGATCTCAAACCCAGAAGATCTGTGGGGAAAGATCCAACAGAGAAATTTTGTATCCCAAAAGGTAAATTCTTAAAAAATTGTCTTATTTTGCGAAATACTAGAAAAGACTATATTATTTCATTACAAATATTTGACATGCTTATAGATTACACTGGTCTAATATGATCTTTCCTATTATATTAGAAAATCAGACATTTTATTGACTTTCTCCCCAGTCAAGTTGTTTGCTGCTTAAACTTGGGTTGTTGTGATTGAAACTTTATTTACCCACCATGTCGCGGTTAGATCAATTACAATCCACCATCCGTCCACTTATATATATAATTTAAACTTTTAATATTTTTTAAAATAAATAATACAATAAGAAATTTAAATCTAAACTACGACTTTATTTAAGTTTTGAAGAACATTCTGAAGAACATGGATAGATAAATTTTAATACCTTTGTTCAACTTTACGATGAGAAGAAAGATAATTAGATTTTTAAATTCGCAAAGATAGTTTTATAATTCCATGTGCAATAAATTTGTCATTAATTAAATATCATCTTGTGTTTATTTGGATATCAAATTCATGTGATGTTTATGTTGATGGTGTCGTGAACCTCTGATTTTTTAGTTACATCAATTTTGTATTTTGAACATAACGTTGAAACTTGAACTACGATTGTCGTTGTTTGTGTATGATTGATTTTGAAACTTGACCTACGATTGTTTTTATAAATTTTAATTTTTTACAACAGGTACATCTTTTTTTCGAAGTGAAACCCACCACTTGCCTGCTGAAATATCAACCGACCCGTCACGACTAGGAAAAAGCACACCGCCATAGTTTGCAATGTGGACCACACATCATGAACGGGTCGGTTAGATCTTTGGTTTAAAATCGCCTATATCTGCCCGCATACATCTGAATACTAACTCCCGTCTAGCCCGACATACTAAACCTGCACATCCCTTCTCCATAATTTGTGGTCACCCTACTAGCTAGTGTGATAATCGAATTTTGATACAATAATTGGTTTCAGATCCATTCACACACGACTCGACTCACCGGCACATAGAAACTTGTATATTCATATTTCAGTCATTAACTCCGTTCACATGCACTTTCTGCTACTTATAAAGTGGCAATTATCTGATTGTCCTATCACCACTCATTTCAATCACAAGTTATTAAATTTATAGAAGTTCTAGGGACATCAAGCAGAAATGGGAATGAAGTTTCACTCTTCTACTCTGCTGAAAGTTTTGTTCTTACAATGTCTCACTGTGAAGATTTGTTCTGCACAAGGCTTTGATTTCTTCTACTTTGTTCAACAGGTAACCAACTTCTAATTATTTGTCTTTATTGTATTGTCTTGTTTTTAGTTTGGAGTATAGTAGTCATTTTAATTAGTACATGGTCTTGATTGATTTTGTGTGCGCTTCTCATTGAAGTGGCCTGGATCGTATTGCGACACGAAGCAAAGTTGTTGCTACCCGAAGACCGGAAAGCCCCCATCAGATTTTGGCATCCATGGACTTTGGCCGAACTACAACGATGGCTCATACCCTTCAAATTGTGACCCTAGCAATGCTTATGATCAATCTAAGGTACATTTGTATGAATTGTACTATTTGCTTAAACTGAACCAACAATAAATTAGCAGAGTCGTATCTCAACCTTACCAATTAGACTAGGTGGTTATGCCCAAATCTAGATCATTCAAATGTAGTTCTTTTCAATGTAGATATCTGATTTGATTAGCACAATGGAAAGAGAATGGGCTACTCTTGCCTGCCCTAGCGGCACAGGTTCGACATTCTGGCACACGAATGGGAGAAACACGGTACATGCTCCAAATCTGTGCTAGACCAAGATGATTACTTCAAGGCAGCGCTTGGCCTCAAGTCCCGAGTTAATCTCCTCCAAATCCTTCTTGGTGCAGGTATATACACTATCCTCAATCTATTATTAATCTGATCGGTGCAAAATCCCTCACATGGTAAAAAACGCACATCCATTATCGCACACTTTAAACTGCTAATCACGTTTAGAGAGATTTTTAGTGTGAAGCGTGCACATATATATTTTACAGGGATTAGACCAGATGACAGGGTTTACAGCTTGGGCAGCATCAGCGACGTGATTACGAGTGCAATAGGGTACGAACCGGGGATTGAGTGCAATGCTGATGCATCCGGGAACAGCCAGTTATACCAGATTCATATGTGTGCGGACACTTCTGGTTCAAGAATTATCGAGTGTCCAGGGATGCCCAATTTCAAATGTGCTTCAAGAGTCAAGTTTCCATCATTTTAAGCAAAGCATCATTCTGTTCTTGTTCTTAATAATTTTGTTATGTGCAAATTAGTACTCCATATGATTTTGATTGGGAACAAAACGTGTAGTGATTGTGTAAAATTCAGGGATGTGGTTCTCGATGTAACTAAACAAGTTTTGCCTCCCAAGTCAGAATTCTCCATGTTAACTTTCATAACATTCTATGTACAACTCATACTTAGAAATGCATATTTTATATAAAAATCTTTGATAATAAGTTTAGAATCAAAGACGTTTCGTGTTATAGATAGAACTAGAGTTGAAATACCACACAAAATCACAGTCGGGCGGACATAAGATTTGAACTTCGGAGGGGGAAATTCTAAATTTTCAAAAATATTACCTATAAAGAGTTTTTTTTCAAATTTTAGGAGTGCTGGCCCCGTAGGTCCGCGTGTTATCGTGGCACCTACTTATAAATAATTTATGAAGTATATGAATATAAATAATATCGCTCTTTCTGATAATGGATTGCCCTTTTTTCGAGTTGAAATAGGGTTTAAGTTAATGTAAATTGATCTTTTTAATTCAACTGGAGAAGATGTAGAAGAAAGATTGCTTATCATTGATTTCTTATAATGAATTGATTTAGATAAGTTTGAATTAGAGCTTAAAATTTAATTGGAAAATACATATTAAATTTTTTTGAATGGGAAATTGATTTTGTAAGGGTTGCATTAGGGCTTGTAATTTAATTGGATTAAATAGATTGTTTTTTGTAATTAAAGTCTAATTTATATATATATTACAAATGAGTCCAATTTAACTTAAATTAAGTACTCAATTGCACAACTCCAATATTCGTACCGTGTATATCGAGGAAAAACATGAAAAGTATACAAATGAACATGGTAAAAACATAAAATGGGACATTTGATAATGAGCCTTATGAGCTAGGCTACGTTGCCAAAATAAACAAATACTACGCATTTTGCCATGAGACAAAGGTACCAATTAACTTTATTACACACCAACTATAAACTCTTAGCATCGAAACATACAATAATAAATCCGTGAAAAACAAAATAATACTCCTACTTCCCTACACCATATAGTATATAACTAATTTTGTATATAATCTGGCTAAAAATATTTAAGACCATAATAGGAATTAAATGTGTCGGACACTAAATTAATATGTTGTGGATTATTGGCAGCCAAACAATATTTGAAATTCTTATTACAGTAAAAACTCCATAGAAAATTTTTATAAAGGAATAAACTTCATATAGTAATAAAAAATTTCGGTTCTAATTTGGACCAGTTATAGTTATAAATAAGAATAAACTCTACATTGTAATATTCATGACCTTTTCACGTCTTGCCTCAAATAATTATACTCCACTATAATAATAAATGACATAATATTCGATAAAATTATACATACATACATACTAGAGTTGGCACAGCGCGGTGTGCCCATGTTTAATTCCACATATATAAATATCATGGTATAAATATCATGGTATGGAACAACTTACACAATAGAAAAAGAATTTAAATCTAAGCTGGAAGCAAATTTTGAGTTCATATTATGAGAAGTGAGAATATACATCTACAAGATGGTTATCACATTTGCTGCAACAGTTAACCACCTTTTCATTCAATATGATCAAAATAAAATGGTGTTTACATGGAGTTCTAAAATGAACTAATTATAAGTTATAGAATATACATAGATGGATCTTACTTTTTTTCTGTGCAAGTAGTAGAATTGCCTTTGTTCATCTGTTTTATAGCATGACGACTTCCTCTGCAACTATAGAGCTCGTGCAACACGACATCATGTCTCATATTCAATGGAATAACTCTGTTGAAATCGGATCGGCAACAACGAGCAGAGTTCCTTATACACCTGAACATAATGAATCGAGGAATAATCGTAATAGAAGTTTCAATGTAGAGACAGGCAAGAACATGATAGCAAAAGATATTTGCTCAACAGTTCATTTCTCATTCATACCATCTGTGACTGTCCTCCTCTCACCAGCATTAACATCTGCTAGCCAGAATATAGTCTTGGACATCATGTTTGGCAATGCACAAAACAAATGATAAGGAAATTTTTGAACCCCCAAAAGGTGCACGTCATAAACATCAAGAATATAAAAGAACCTTAGGTCTCCAGTAATATGTGGTGTTTTTTCCAGGCAGCTCAAAGCCCTTATCTGATTACCTGGTCTTATGATGTCCAAAAGACCAAAATCTGTTGCCTTTAGTGACTTGAACATAAAATTCTAGGAAGAAAATGTGTCTTAGAAAATCGTGCAGGATCCCATTTAGGGTAGAAAAGAGAAGGAATCTATACATAGATAAACTTAAAAAAACTTCACATACATCTGGCTTCATGTCAGGGTGTACCAAACCATGTAGTAAATGGCATTTTGCGGCAACATAATTAGCGTCTGTCTAACAATAATAGATGCATATTTCTCTGTGTACCAACTATCCTTCCTGAAAGATAAACTTTGAGTTAGTTCCACGGATATAATTTACTGGAACGGAAAGTAGGAAATCACGATTCACCAGTTCCTGAATTATTAAAGCTATACTTACTTTGATAAGATACGATCTAGCAATTCTCCACCCTACATACAGTAAAAGAATTTTTACTAAATATTCACTAAAATACAGGAAAGTACCCGCACAGGTGAATGAAATCAGAAACTAAACTTACTCCATTACTATATACACATAAGCATCATCTTCAAATGCGTGGTAGAACTGAACGATGTTTTTGTGAGCTGCTAAGGCTTTCAATATCTTGACATTCCGCTTGACATCCTTTACAGCAATGGAAAGAACCATCCGCCAAGCATTTATAAATTTGTCAAAGATTCAGATTTCATGAAAATAGAAATAGAACCAATGCAGAGCTATTACGAGGAGAGTACTTTAAGTTCGAATTAAATACTAAATGGGGAATTCAGTAAAAGAGGCTAAGCCTCAAGCTCAACGGATGCACATCAGTACTAAAAAAACTATCAGATTAATAACTTTCCTCTTGAGTTTACTAAAGAGTTTTTTAACAAATAGGAACAAAGTAAATCATCAGGATACGATGCATTTCGACAGAGCTCAGATTTCGAATTTGTTAAGAATACAGCGACAAATCTAAAACCAATGCAGACAGGGCCGAAGGCTGATACCATCATGGTTAGATATTCATTATCCAAATTCAATCAAATACAGCTACATCAAGCTACCAGGGCACAAATGGAAGAATATCAATCCCCAATCAAATTCTGCAAGACATCATAACAAATCACGGATGATTCAATATACAATACTTAATTATTTAGAAATTAGCATGTCCAAATCCTAGTGAATTAGTAGTGCCCTTAGCCCATGTGTGGAGATTGAAAATACCAGAAGACAAAATAACTAAACTATTAGGCCACATACCGAAATCGATTCCCTTAGCCTCAGTTTGCTTAAATGAAGATGGTTCCGCAGGTGTAGGCAGTTTCCAGTTGATAGTGAAAATCAAAATGAGCAGGAGCCTGTCCGCTGAGAAGTAAATCTTGTGCATTTGAGATCCAATCCAGACTCCAGAGGGTCATATGGTGGGAATCCAGCCACTGGCGAAGTGAGATTTCGTACTTGAGGATTAACTTGAAAGATGATATATCAACCATAATGTTTTAGGCAAACCCACAATACCATTCTGATATCAACTTTACGAACTGAAACCATAATTATGAGTGGAAAAGGCGAAACAAAGTGAATCTATAGAAAGACACAATCATATAGAAACTTTAAATATGCCAGTTTACCTGTCGCTCTACCTCTGTAGCAAGTAATTTAAGCAACACCTTACTTGTTCCACCTTCCACTACAGACTCTCATAACAATTAAATTACATCATCCATTCAATGACCCTCAGACAATAAATACATCAGTTGGTGTTGTTTCTCTCCAACAACTATGCAACAACATATATACCAATCACCAGCCAAATACTATCATCATCATCATCATCATCATCAGAAGTTCAGAACCACCAAATACTATTATTATCATCATAACTGCATAACTACTGATCATTAAAAACAGGTTCAAACACACGAAGAAATGATTTGAAAATTATACCAAATTGTTGCGGGACAGTTGCATTTGAACGAGGACACGAGGGGCGGACGCTGATCGAGTCACTGGAGCAGAGGGAACCGACCGCTGAGACGATGGAAAGGCGGATGGCGAAGGTTTTCTGGGTAGCGAGGTGTTTTGAGAATTAGATCGGACCAAAACAATTTATAGATGGGTCTGAAAGAGCTCAAAGCTATTGGAAGTGGCGAGACGTTTGGAAACACGATGAGACACTCTCTTCAACCGGTGCACCGATCAAATTTATCGGTTGCATCCTTTAGATTCAGTGTCCAGAAGAAAAATAGCCCAAGCACGATTTTTAAAATTGCTTTAAGTTTTTTATCACCAACATTGACTCGCATATATGTGTGTGTGTGCATGTATGTGTGTTTTTTTTTCTTCATTGCATGAAGTTTATGATACAAATACTTATCTAAAGTTGTCTGTAATAGTGACTTAAAGACTTAAACTTTTGAGTGATAATCACATCCTCTAGCCTTTGTGTAATTAGTAGCTGATCTATACGTGAACCATCTTCTTGCACCCAAAACATCTCTAACTTGTCAAGTAGGTTTGAAGGTTCTTGACATGAAACTTTTGCTACCTTTCGGATTATCACCTCCTCTTCTTGTCTAATTGATGTGATGATTTCGTCTTAAGTTAAAAACATGCACAATTTGTTATCCCCTCTTCTATTTTTACTTATTTGTTAATATTTTTTATATTTTTTCAAAACATATATGATAAAGTATTATCATGGAAGTTAGTAATTTTATACAAGAAATACAACATTTAAGTTATGCATGTTATTTTTCAGAATTTTTTTTAACACAAAACTCAGTTAGGAATAAACTCGTTATAGTAATATTTTTTCCAATCCCGACAATATGACTGTATAGAGTTTTTAATGTACTTCTAACTTGATCACCAATATTCCCAAATCTATCTTCTTATCATATGTACTTCATTGTTGACGTTGTTTATTATATATGCAGCCTTGTTAACTCTACACCATTCTCGGAATCACTGAGAAATCTCACAGATTTATTGGTTGTTACTGCATTACAAGTAGCAGACAAAACGAGTATCTGGATAAGCAAACTTTCAATCCATCCGTTCTTCTATTGAAATTCTATTTTTGAAAACCTACCCTTCAACATATGAATCTACTTCCCCTTATAAATATACACTATCTAATTTTTCTAAAGTTTATTTTCACACAATTAATGTATCTCGTACTTTAGATATTACTACTATATATATTAATTAATATCTAGCTAGAATGTTAACGACACCCTTCAATCTGTTACACCCAAAACCTAGAGATATTGATAAGTGTTTGAGACTGGTCTTATGTTTGCTAAATTCAGATGTTTTTTTTAATGATCAATACATACTTTATCAATGCGGGTCACTAAAAGAAATATTATGCGAATGAAAGTTGTAGTATGAAATTTTCTAAAAACGAGGCGGTGATCCAAATAATATCAGTTGTTTTTTAAATGTGCAAAAGATATAATAAAAAAATTAAAAAAAAACACTGGATCCACTTCACTAAGTTGGTGCGGCGACTTCAACGACATGCCTTTTACAAATTTCAAGGAAGTCTTTAGTCGTTCATTAGTCGAACAAATAAAGTTCATATACCATTATATGAGAATGATATGTACGATACCTTTTATGTTAACCATCATAAATAATGTGAGAACAACCGACCAATTGAAAATGAAATCTACTATTTTGCACGCAGGCACAGGAGTAGTGACAAAGTAAAAAGGTTCTTCCGACTTGACTATATACTGGCAAGTCGTGATGTTATTGACGAGGAGGAGGTTTGATTATACATACTTGATTACCTGAAAGTTTGCACTACTGTTGAATTTCAAAAAAGTGCTCGTCTTTCGAAGATGTAACTTAGCATAGTTGTAAATGTGGTCCAATCATCTTTATCTCCAGCTAGTATTTTTTCTCCGTTCACCTTATTGTGGAGATAAAAAATTAAATCCCTGACGGACATGCCTATCACTAGCAAGCCTAACCTCCTGGAGGCAAACAACAGAAATCGTGTGTATTTCAATAAACGACAAAAACTCAGTTGCAGAACTTTTTGCCAAACGAATGAAGCCGTTATAATTAAACGACACGATGCTCATTATGGCTTCACCGCATGGACAATTGAAAACATATCATATATGAATATTACGACTTCTTAATGTGTTTCATTTTGTAGGGTTTGGTTACACGTGTGAAGTTGGAGTACTTCAAGGATATGTTACATTTATCTTCCGAAAATGTAACCAAGCATATTCGTGAACGTGGACATGGTCCACTCATATTATATTTGAATGTTACGGATCGTTTTGCAAATATCAAGAATATGTTTGGTGAAGTGATGAGGTATGATGATTTTGGAATTATGTTTTGTTTACCTAACTGGACAATTCTTATTGCGATTTCTACTTCCATTTCTACTTCTGATATCAAATCATTTTTCTTGTCTCAACTCCCATGTTCTCAACAAATTTAGCAATGAGCTTCTATCTTTTAAAATTTGCTCGTTCTTGGTCTCTGTTTTATGTGGTTCTACTGATGACTTGCAAGTACATTATCATCCTTGTGTAGCCTGGTGTTCTATATAATTGCTAAGGGGAGACAGATTGTATATTCTAGTGCTAATTTTTATCACACTGAATTCGAAAATGGATGGGCGATCGCCCAGTTACACCAGGCGACTGTCTGCTTTCACCAAGCGGTCGCTCAGTGCTCTATAATGCCAAATCGACATATAAACTCTTTGTTATGCATTTTTTTGATCTATTCCAATTTCGACACATTTTCAAACACACTTTTGAGAGATTTACCTTAGAATTTCTCCCAAATTTGATCTTTCAATCATCTTGGGCTATTGCAATCGTTCTGTAGACACGCAAAATGTGTCAAATAAATTATTAAAATTATTAAATCAAATGTACCATATTTAATTGGAATTTTACTATATATAATTCTAAAATGATATGGTAATTTAATTGATTTTAATATGCTCCATTTATGGCCTATCAAATTGCGCCATGTGGAAAATATGGAGTATTTTCGATTATTTCACATTACAAAATTAAGTGAAAATTCGGAGATTTCTAAGCCAATCAAATGCCACCACATTAGAAGAATGATGTCAAAATTCATTCTTTTAATTAAAATTATGACATGAAAAAGAAAGACAATTCAACCAATAGGATTGTGCCACGTCATAAAATTGATGCAGTTATTAATTAATTGCAAGTAGAGAAAAGAGGATAAGTACAAATCTTGGCTCAACCAATATTTGATCCTTCTCTTTTTACCAGACCTATATAAGGAGCTTATTCCCCACCATAAAATTATAAGGGAAGATCACAAGTTCTGGAGCCAGAGCCAGAGCAAATCCTCTCATCCTTCTCTCAAGATCCGCCTTGAAGTTCGAGCAATCATTCAAGAAGTTCATCCGGAAATCAAAGAGAAGTCGCCGTTTGATCCAAGAAGAAGCCCCTGCGTACTTGGAGAAACGTTATTGGAAGATCAACCGCTGCCAAAGGAAGATCAAATCCAAAAGCCCAGCCGAAGCCCAATCAACCTTCTTGAAGTTCTTCGCCAAAAGTTGCGTTAGATCCAAGATCAAGCCCAAAAGCCCTTGGAGAAACGTTTCCTAACAGCCAAACTTCCTCTAAAGAAGATCAAAGGGCAAATCCTGCGACGATCTAGAAGCGTTCTTCGTGGAGTTCATCAAGATCCCAAAAAGTTCGTCATCGTTCGCCTTAAAACACACTCAAGTTCACGATTCGATCCGAGATCAAGCCAAGAAGCCCTCGAATCGACGTATGTCCGACTTTGAAGTCACAAATCCTAAAACGAAGAATTTGAAGATCCAATTTCGCCGCTTTAGAAGACTAGAATCAGAGGATTAGACTAGACAACTGTACCCGCTTTCAACACTTCAATTAAATCATCATGAAAAAGAAATAGGACCAGGACTTGGTATAAACTAATCGAAACTGCTACTTGGTATACGAACACGTAATTACGCATGTGCGATTCGTGTGTTCAAACACATCATTGACGACATAAAAACATGAACAGATTCAGAAACTTATACTCGATCTTAACACCAGAATATGCAGCGGAAATAAACAAGACACATAGATAAGTTTCTAGCATATTATATTTCTATAATCCACCGAGCCTCATGGCGAAAATATTCATTAATCAATAATGATAATGAATACAAGAACTACTCTAGATCTATTCTACGAATATCTCTAGATGCAAAACAACTAAGCGATCGTAAAGAGCTACCTCTACCAATCTACCTGTCAGTCACTAAGACAACAAGATAGAAAAAGCTTAGTAAAGAGGATGACAAATATGTGAATCTATAAATATGAACTCTAGGTTTTTCGAGCTTGCTTCACATATGAATGTCTTCCGTCTTTGTCTTCAATGTCGACTCATGTATATATAGGCTTCCAGTCCATGTGAATAGTAGATCAGTGAATAGTACTTCGTGAATAGTACCGCTTGAATAGTAAGTAAAACCCTAGTGGACTTCTACTTCCTTCCTTGGCCCACAAGTAATGATTTAGTAAGTAGAATTCTAGTGAGATTCTCCTTCCTTCCTTGGCCTCCAAGTAACACATTCCTTGTTCTATTCATACTCTACTTCTTCAAGTATCTTCTTGGATGCCACCAATATAAAGTAGTTGAGTCCTACATTGATTCTTGTTATGATCTTTATTGCTTGTAGTTAGAATCCTAATAGGCTTCTCCTTCCTTCCTTGACACACACGAATACAACTCCTTTTCCTAGCCATCTTCGATTTGCTCAAATATCCAAGATTTTATGAGATCTTGTCCTTTTTGAATTCGACTTGTTCATTCTTCTTGTAAAGAGAATCCTGATCAAATATACATACGGTTTGCACACTCCCTTTCCTTCTTGACTTCGATTTCCTAGATTCCAAGAGATCTTGTATCCTTAGATATCTGCACAGATCTCATAAAAACGTGGAACCAGTTAGGTAAGTGAATAAAGGTAAAAACTATAATATATAAGATTTACCGAAGTGTGACTCAAATCCTAGTGTTCTAAAGACACCGAGACTCATGTGTTCTGATAACACTAGCATAACAACTGTGAGCATTAACAACACACCCTCAGTAGTCACACTTTCATTCTCCCCCTTAGTTTTTGCCTTTCTTCACATCACCTAAACCTTCGAAGTTAGTGCAGATATACATATACTAAACTCACTCTCAAAATAAGAAAGATTTCTCCCCCTTAATCGAAGAATGAACTTAGATGTAAAACTAAGTCAAACACATAGAAATCAAATACTGTTGCAATCGAAGATAAGCAGAATTAAGAAGCACTGACTAACAAAGAAACATAAAACAGAAAAACAAGAAGACAGAGAACATAACACTAGAAAACACAAAACAAGAAAAACAACACTCCACTGGTGTTTTCAAAAACACCACTGTCCGCTGGTGTTCTCAGAACACCACAAGTCTCCCCCTTGATGTGTGGAAAGCAAAAACATCCAAATTGGCATGCACCTACTGCAAAGCAGCTGTATGCTATTCAACTAGATCTCGTTAAGCTTATAACACAACTCTCGAGATAGAGAACATCCCATCATTAGCCACTGCACAATGGAAACATCAAAACAAGGTAGATCCATGTGATATACCCAACCAAGCGTACTGTGAGTAATCTTTATGAAACCAGTTGTTTCAAAAACATCTTTATCCTTAGGAGTGAACACCTGAGTGGTCAAAACCTTATAGAATAAAGCTCATGAAAAATCAAATCCAAAACTGGATTAGTCGGATCCTCATCAACTAAAGACAAACCCAAAATCCTTATTTAAAACCTCATGGACTAATAGCCTAAAAGTCCTTATGCACAAAAACCTTTTGTAACACAGGAGAATCAGAAACATCAAAACCAAGAGGTAAAAATCAGTACAATTCACTAATAACCCTAGATACAAATTTACCAAAAGAACTCACAGAGACAAGCAAGTGTCAAGACTATAAGAATTCATAGATACGGTGAAGCTTAAAAACAGAGAAAAAATTGTCCGTTCAACCAACAACTTTTCTCTTCAAATTGATAGAACAATTCACACATATATCTTTGGTAAAGAAATACGAATCATATGCAAACATTGCATCATCCCTTGTAGGGCTAGTAGGAGACACATGAAAAATAAGCTTAGGAACTTTACCTTTAGCTTTGGCCGATGTGGAGAGTACACATGTCTTAGCCTTGGAGCTAGTAGTCACTGGCTCAACAACCTCAACTTCTGAAATTGGTGTGTTCGAAAACACTGGTATCATCTGGCACAGATTGTGTGGAAGACACAACATGAGCATCAACCAGTGATGTGGTAGACACACCTGCTTTTGTAGGGTCCTGAAAATGGTGTGTTCGGAACACAGGTATCATCTGGACAGAGTGTGTGGAAGACACAATCTGAGCATCAACCAATGGTGTGGTGGACACACCTGCGAGACAAAACGAGTGGGACTAGACTCCAAAGCAACACATGGTACTGAATTACCACCTTCTGTACCCACAAACACCGACCTAGTAGTAAATATTGGAATGTGAGTTCCAAAGTTACCAAGAACTTGCACAGGTGATTAAAGTACCACAATATAAAGAGCCAAAGTGGGTAGGGAAGTGGAGATGGACAGGGAGACGAAGAGACACTAGGGATTTAGAAAGACTGAGAATGACACAGAAAGCAAAATTACTAGGAAGTGCAGTGTTTATAGAACACCAGTTCTACTGTAGCTTGAATCGGTGTTCTGAAGACACTGCTCTTCGGTAGAAAAAATACAAACTTTTACTAGACTCTAGAAAGAATAGAAATAGAAGGGAATACGAACAAACTAGAGAGAAAGATAACATAGAGAGCTGCGAGAGGGCGTAAATATGGTTAGTGGGTGAAAAGGTAGCACACATAATATCTCAGAAAAATACTAAAACAAGAAGTATTAGTACAAGTGAGACACTAGTACTTCTGTGAGTAAGAAGAATATCGAAGGAAAATCAACAAGTGATAACATAATTAGTATTTAGAGAATAATTCTATTTTAATGGTACAACTACCAACAGAATTACATCTTAGTACTAACTAATCCAACATAGACTAATTACTCAACTGACTCCCATAAGCACATGCACCCCTATGCAGAGAAGAAGAAGAGAGAAAGGGAATGAGTAAACACATAACATACTCAAACATTATAGACAAACATCTTCTAACAGACTCAAGACGAAACCAAACATCACAGATGAACATACTCCAACATACTCAAGACCAGATATATGGAACCAAACATCATGATATAGAAAAGTTAGATAGCACAACATCATTCTCCCCCTTTTTATGAGGAAGGTGAAACCATCATACCCTTCTTTCTCTTAAAGTTCAAGGTTCAAAAGACAACCTTATATTAGAGCAAATCAAGATGCAACCATACTTACTTTTGCTATGTAAACATGCACATAAATGTTTGTGAGTAAAAATAATACAAAACAGAATGTCAACTAGCTGGTGTTCTGGCAACACCAGTATCGCAGCTAGCCAGTGTCAGTGTCTCGAGAACACCAGTCTCTCAAAACCTACACCATTCTCCCCCTTTTTGTCTTTCTTCACAAAACATACCTAAACAATTTCTTAGCAACATATGAACACACATGAACTAATCAAACTCCCCCTCAAACTTAGCAGAGAGTAAAAAGCAAAAGCAAGTACTAAGCAAATATGAAACATGTTCATAACAGTACATTAAGTACCAAACGGATCTATCTATCATGTTAAGATCTTTTTATGTTGTTCATATGCAATCTCATCTCCCCTTTTTGTGAAGAAAGGTCTTCAACAAACAAAGCTCCAATGGTCACGGGAGTGAGACTAATAATCTGTAACTTGAGAAACACGTGAGTAGAGAAGACAAACACATAAGAAAGTAAGAGTAGAAGTGAGGAGGGACATGTGATGGGAATAACACACTTCAATCCAAATGGCTGTAAAGAAAATTTTACGACACATATTCAAAACTAATACCAATCATTAGAAAAGATTTTCACAACTAAACTGGAGATAATCAGTTAGAAAAAGCCACTTATAAAGAATCTTAGCTAATTGTGAGATAATACACTCCAAGCTTTACAAGAAAAACAAGATTACCTCGAAAATAAGCTAAGAAACATATGCAACGTACCCATACACAAACACTCCCAACACAACTCTTTCTTTCAAACACACAAGAAAGACTTAGGACAGAGAGGGAAAGAGGAAAAAGGCAAACCAAACTATCAGTCAATGCAGAGGTAATAGTGTGCCGGAAACACACTACTCATTCACAAGGAAATCACAACACGAAGGTATAGCAAATTCTCCACGCAAAAAATAAGAAGAGAAGAGGAAAGATAACAGAAAAGAGGGAAACAGAAAGGGACAAACAAGTCACTGTCATAGAGTGTAACCAGAAAAAGGTGTTGTGGGAACACAAACTACAAGTCAGTGTGGTCAACATACCAGCATGGCATAAACTCCACAGAAAAAAAAACAAGAAGGAGGTTAGGGAATAATGTACGCAGCACACACAAATAAGTATGGTGTTGTCAGAACACAAGAACCACACCCGGACTTTTTATTAAACTCCACCTTGTCCAAACAGTAAATAAGAAACAAAAAGCACAATGGTTGTATACATTTTTTTTTATTGACAAGGAAACAAGTTGAATGACGGCAGTCGGAACCCCAATCACCCCAACCGTGTCACAGGCCTTTTCAGCAACATGGGTTTGTACATGAGAACTGAATGAGGACAACCTGAGTTTCAACACCCCAGTAACCCAATGCGCAC
Organism: Plantago major; assembly: GCA_026545765.1. NCBI lineage: Eukaryota > Viridiplantae > Streptophyta > Magnoliopsida > Lamiales > Plantaginaceae > Plantago > Plantago major. The sequence continues at coordinate 26,680,265 of CM048839.1, read as the reverse complement.
AAATTTACAACATCACCTTTTTAGAGACAACCTCAAATCAAATAATCATACCGAATGTAGGCAATCGGAACCCCATACACCCCGGTACAACTATCGACTATATCTGGCATCCCATCTACAACCAAAAATAAAAGCATACGAATAAGGAGAGGCTTTATTAGAACCAGATATGACCGAGTATCAAAACCCACAACTCACAGGTGTACTGCTTACACGAATATTTTTGTTTTTATAAAAAGGAGAGAAGCCAAAGCAAACGGTCAACCAAACACAAACAGGAGTAAGGTCAACACAAACACACTCCCCTGAAGACACTTAGACAATAACAGGAATTCAAGAAGAAGAGAGAGAGGAGAGAAAATTTTGTTTTATGAAAGGAGAATAGCAAATACGAAAGGTGTGACAACTCAAGCAAGAGAAGCAAAGGTAACCAACCACCGTACTCAGCACAGACAGATAGTAAGATCACAACTCACAAAACACCACAAATGTAATCAAGAGAAGAAGAAACTACAAGGAAGATCATAACACAAAACACCACACACATAAGCTGGTGTGATCCGGTGGTGTTGCGGGCACACCAGTGTTTTTTTTTTTTTTTAATTTTTAATTTTTTTTTTATAAATATATACTGGAAACCTCTCTAAACAAAATTATCTATCATGATTTTGAGGTTTAATGTAGACATCATTCAATTTAAGCCAAGATACCATATAGTCACACAAAAGGAAAGACCATCCATTAACGGAATTTCTAATAATCATATCTCCAGCCCAATTACAAAAACAAAAGCAAACACGCATAGATTGACAAATACATCTCAAAATTTGCTTTACAGAATTGGATCGAAGTGTGTTTAGACTAGATGGGTATTTGACATGCACACACATAACATATGATATATCAAGATGACAAGATGAAATAGATAGAGACATACCAATTAATTGAGATAAATGAGGGTTATTCCTTATCTCAGCTGATGGATCATCCCCTACTCGAACAAACAATACAGCATCATGTTCACCTGTTCTAACGTATGCGACTGACTTTGATGTTGTGTCTGGTGTCTCCGCAACACTAGCTTTTTGTTCTTCACTGTCAAGCTGTGATGCTGCACCCGATGTTGTCAGAACACTGGGATTAACGCCACGATTATGCACATCAAGTTGCTCTAGCCACATCTCATCCTTGCTCCATTCTTCCCAAGCTAAATGTTCAGCACTAGAAAGAATATGAACAAAACAGTAGTCATATGTAATAAATCGACATGCACAAATATCAATTAATTTGATATATGCACGATGTATGATTTTCTTAAGATCGCAATAAGAAAAATCAATAAAACCTACTACATATGTAATAAATCGACATGCACAAATATCAATTAATTTGATATATGCACGATGTATGATTTTCTTAAGATCGCAATAAGAAAAATCAATAAAATCTATTACATTAAGCCTACTAAAATAAGGATTAGCTTGATCCATTATATGTATACCAAATCCAAACACCAATGAATTAGGTGCTTGGCTCTGATACCAATTGAAAAAGAAATAGGACCGGGACTTGGTATAAACTAATCGAAACTGCTACTTGGTGTATTAATACAGACATAATTACGCATGTGTTCAATTCAACACCTCGCATCACGACAGCATAAAAACATGAACAGATTCAGAAACTTATACTCGATCTTAACAACAGAATATGCAGCGGAAATAAACAAGACACAGATATAAGTTTCTAGCAGATTATATTTCTATAATCCACCGAGCCTCATGGCGAAAATATTCATTAATCAATAATGATAATGAATACAAGAACTACTCTAGATCTATTCTACGAATATCTCTAGATGCAAAACAACTAAGCGATCGTAAAGAGCTACCTCTACCAATCTACCTATCAGTCACTAAGACAACAAGATAGAAAAAGCTTAGTAAAGAGGATGACAAATAAGTGAATCTATATATGAACTCTAGGTTTTTCGAGCTTGCTTCACATATGAATGTCTTCCGTCTTTGTCTTCAATGTCGACTCATGTATATATAGGCTTCCAGTCCATTGAATAGTACTTCGTGAATAGTACCGCTTGAATAGTAAGTAAAACCCTAGTGGACTTCTACTTCCTTCCTTGGCCCACAAGTAATGATTTAGTAAGTAGAATCCTAGTGAGATTCTCCTTCCTTCCTTGGCCTCCAAGTAACACATTCCTTTTCTATTCATACTCTACTTCTTCAAGTATCTTCTTGGATGCCACCAATATAAAGTAGTTGTGTACTACATTGATTCTTGTTATGATCTTTATTGCTTGTAGTTAGAATCCTAATAGGCTTCTCCTTCCTTCCTTGACACACACGAATACAACTCCTTTTCCTAGCCATCTTCGATTTGCTCAAATATCCAAGATTTTATGAGATCTTGTCCTTTTTGAATTCGACTTGTTCATTCTTCTTGTAAAGAGAATCCTGATCGAATATACATACGGTTTGCACACTCCATTTCCTTCTTGACTTCGATTTCCTAGATTCCAAGAGATCTTGTATCCTTAGATATCTGCACAGACCAAACAACTAAAATTGTGGAATAATATTAACGTTAGAATAAAGGTAAAAACTATTATATATAAACCGAAGTGTGAATGGTGTATCGAGAACACTGAATTCACAGTGTTCCCGTGAGTGTTCTCAAAACACCACCAGTGGTCACACTTACACATCATTTGAGCAACTTTAGTTGCCACACGTTCATCTTGCTTTTACCATCGAAATTCTTTAAGGTTTTTATACAATTCATCATTTACGTAAAATTGTTTTATTCTCTATCTTTCCTTTGATTAAAGTATTTTGATTATGAATTGTGTATGCTTATTCGAATTTGTTGATTGTGACAATGGTACTAGTAGCTAAACTTTTCTATGGATTGGCTGAGACTCAAACATCATGGTCCTGGGTTTATGTATTTAGATACAAAATAACATTGTGGGTTTAACATTTACGAATTAGTCTGCGGTTTTATGAGGGTGTGCGATCAAATGCAAAGACCAAAATCATCTAGGGGTATTCGCACCCCGAGGGTGAATTCGATTGCGAATCCATTATATTCGTAAACACTTGAATTGGTGGAATTGACGACTCCACCAAATTCATTGAAATTATTTCTCTTTAAAATGTTGTATCTACGTGTAATCTTGACTGTCTAGCTTGAATTGTAACCACCGACCCATATTCCCTTTGATTGATAATATTCGCGTTTGTGTCTTGATTGTATGTTAGTGAGTTGAATGTCGTAAGACACAATTCTTTGTTGAAAACTAATTCAAAAAAAATAAAAATGCAAACAAGCACCCAATTGCACTTGCGCGGTGTCTCTGCCATGCTCGTTTAACCGTTGTGTGTGATGTGTCTGCTCAATTGTTTCATCTACTACCACCCGAACCATTGCGTCCCTTGCCAGGACAAAAACTCTCGTCCGCCAACACGAACATGTTTTTATATCAATATCGAACACGGAATGATTCAATATGAAAGCATTGATTAATTTTCATCAAAGTGTTTTTCAACGTCACGCATACTCCATAACTTTAAGCTAACACTACAAGCATATTCCACCAAACTGTTTGAAATCTAAACATCCAAAAGTCATCTTTTTTAAACTTTTTGCCATAACAAAGTACTAAATTACAGCAACTGATTCTGTTTTTGTATATCCGAAGGAAAACATAATTTAATCTACAGTACTTCTGGCTTGCAAGCAATGACATGTGTGATGTGTTACATCATAATCTGATATTTAATAACATTAGTACATAACTACATTAGATCAATATGTCATTAAGAAACAATCAATGCTTTCTTAAATGAAGATTAAGACGTAATTACATGTGAAGTTTTGTACATACACGCAGCAAGCATATAACAGTACTATGGATATTCCAATCTCTTTGCTTATAAGTATAAGCTGAAAATTGCAGTTTGAATACAACCTGCCTTACAACACTAGCAAAAGATCAGATGGGATTCAAGAGTTCTCTGCTGATCAAGCTTTTGGTTTTACAATGTGTATCGATTTCGGTTTCCTGCCAGGGCGATTTCGATTTCTTCTACTTTGTTCAGCAGGTTTGCATATAACTTCATGTTTAAGTTAGCAACATTTATCGGTTTCTCATTTTGGAAATTCGGGATGTGTATAATGTTAGTAAGAGTAACGTACTGGTTCATGTCGCAGTGGCCTGTTTCTTATTGCGACTCGAGGCATAGCTGCTGCTATCCAACTACCGGAAAACCTGATGAGGATTTTAGCATACATGGGCTGTGGCCAAATTATGACAATGGAAAATGGCCAGCAAATTGTGATCGTCAGTCTTCTCTGCAAGAATCAGAGGTAATCAGATTTGTTCAAAATTATTTATAACTAAATTACTTTCCAATGGATCATCTCCTAAATCAATATCAATACAGATATCAGATCTCCTAAGTAGAATGCAAAAGGATTGGCCAACACTAGCATGCCCGACTGCAGATGGGATGAAGTTCTGGGGACACGAATGGGGGAAACACGGGACGTGTACCTCTCTTGACCAGCATTCTTATTTCCAAGCTGCCCTTGACCTCAAGAAAAAGGCCAACTTGCTCCAAGTACTTAAAAACGCAGGTATGTGAACACGTATATTTCATATTCAGGCTTAAAACACGGAAACAGACTTCGGTGCAATTGAAAGCCTTATGAATTGCTTAATCATCATAAAAGCTTATAATAAAGAATAGAAATTTATAGAAGTTCTAGCTAGTCCATATGAATTCGAATCATAAGAATGAAATGTATTGCAGGAATTCGACCCGGAAAGTTTTACACTATGGAGAGCATAAAGCAAGCGATTGAAGAAGGCATGGGATATGCTCCGTTCATAGAGTGCAATGTTGATCCTTCAGGAAACCACCAGATTTCCCAAGTTTACATGTGTGTTGATACCTCTGCCTCTAGTTTCATCAAGTGTCCTGTTCTTCCACATGGTGGCAGATGCGGTTCCAAGATCGAATTTCCTTCCTTTTCCTATGACTCTGCATCACGAGACGAACTCTGATTATAGAGTGCAGGATATACACCTCACTAAATTGTACCATTAAACATATCTGATTATTTCGATTTTCTAACATCTTTTTATTGATCAAGATAAACTGGCCATGAGTTCATGACTGTCCAAACATCACTTGACCGGACAAATACTCAAGTAGTATGGTCTTATAACAAAATTTGTGGATGGATTCATACCAAATTGCCCATGTATATTCTGAGTTTACTTATCAAGAAGGAAATAATGTATAAATTACAATGCTAAATGTAAAAAGCACAAACCAAACTAAACTGAAAATCTCTATAATCAAACGGTGATATATTGAGGATTACAATGGCTTAACATACATCCCATTACTTGCTCTTGATCTGCAACTTGTCTGCAAAACTGGAAAAGCTTGGAGAAAATGTTCCATATCTGAAGGCAGGTCTGTAGGGGGGGATATGTACAAAGTACAGAGCATTTTTTTCAGCTCAATATTACAGGAGATCAGATACCGACTGCTTGGCTCTCTACGTTGTTGAACCGGTTCAAAGAGTATCTCTCCCTCTTTTATTATTGCAATAGGGTGAAAATGACTCGACTGAAAAATGTCAGACGGAAACCAGCTTCTCAAGATTAGAATTCTGGTCCAAGAACCTTCAATCGCGTACCTTTGCATCACCCATATAGTAATCTGGGAACTACTAGAACTGTCCACCAGACTCAACTTGTCACCAAGAACCCTGAGTGCCATTTTATTGCCATCCAGAACCACGTCCCTCGGTCCAGCCATTTGGCCTAATTTTTTTTCAGCAATGTCAAACGTCGATATCAAAACAGACAGGGCTGTACTCTGAATCCAACAAAACGACCCACGAAAAGCAATTACCTTAGCCGAACCACGCAAATCAGAGGATGAAACATACAAATTTCTCCACTTTTCGTCAACTCCAACAGTAAAAATCTTGCGTTCTTCAAGTGTAATTCTCAACACCTTAATGGTATCACGAGACATATTAACACCAAAATGATAGTATCTCCCACTCCCAACGTACATTCTGCGTCTACATGTTTTATTTTCAGGAAGTGCAACATAATCACCAGTAAATGGGTTATAGAGATGAACAACAAGAGCACTCAGGGAGATGCCAATTCGCCATTTGTACTCTAAAAAACAGAGGAAACCGTTAATCGAGCTAATAAGCTTAAAGAAGAAGTTTGGTTGAGCTAGACATGGTAATTGTAGCACTGGGGGTTTCCGAGAATAAGTCCCATTCTTATAAATCTGTTGCAAACCGAAATCCGTGGCCCTTAGAGTAGGAGAAGATAGATACAAGAGACAGGTTGAATTTGAAGCATAATAAGTGGAGAAATCTGGGTCAGAAAGGAGTTTTCGCCACGCCCTACACACACATTTGCATTGCCCGATAGCCATATGTACTACACGGATTGAGATTTACTGCTAATTGACCTGCTAATTATACTGCTCAAACCAATAGAAATATCAATGTTTGATCTGCATTATAGATCCATAGCTATTAGATTTCTAATAAACATGAGGATTTGGGGGTTTCTTCATTATCATCAAACTCAGTTCAATTGCCAATTCATGTTCATTAATTATTTTTATGTTCCCTGTTCCTGAAATGAACAATGAATATGTACAATTAAATCAGTCATTCGAATAGCGAGTTAGCTGGTACAATTCTTTTTTCCAATTTCGAGTTTCCCCTTTTCCAGTGTAAAAAATTGACACCCGTTTGATATCATATAATTTCTCTACAAGATTTCATGAGCTAGCTAACCAAAGGTAATATTGATGTCAATGTTAGAGAAGAATAAAATAAATTGAGAGAAGGAAGGCAATAGGGGTGAAAGAGAAACAAAGGAAGATGAAGAAAACATATTTCAACAAAACAGTCAAGACACGTGGCAATGTTTTATTAGATTAAACAGTATCATTAGCAGGATGTATGTTTAACAGTAGATCTCAGACCGTGCCACACAGATTGGAAGATCCGAAATACGGCAAGAACTACCTGCTGCTTTTGGATTCTGATCTAACGAGTCTTCATGAGCTTACTCATATCGGCTATGTTTACCATTAGCTTTTTTTAACCATTAACTAATAAAAAGCTCGTTACGTGAACGCGCAGCTTTTTAAATCAGCTAGCTGGCCAGCTAGTTGAAAAGCTAACTGGTAGCTTCTTACCAAGTTAGCTTTTTTTTTAAAAAGAAGCTCCTTCTTATATTTTTCATTCCGAAAATATCCCTGACCTAAATTAGAAAAAAAAAGAAGGAAAAACTACCCGTTTTTATTATTTACTCGTATTCCATCTTTACTGCCGTATTATTTGTAGACCACATGGAAGGTCATTAGAATTCTCGACTTATATTTTATATTGTTGGATCCTTTGTTATATATTTTGTGTACTTGTTTGCAACTAGCATAAGGATTAATGCATCCGCATCTCTTTAAAATGCATACATGTAGTACAAATCAATTACTGATTTTTTTCATTACTAAGTAAAATGCTCAACAAATATTTCTTTCAACTTCTGATAATTTTGATGATGTTATTAAAGTGGCGATGTAAAGTACATTGAATATATATTAGAATAATTGGACAAAATGTGATGTAGTATAATTTAAAAAACTATAGACTAATAATACGATGAGAATATGAACAAATAAATTATTTTGGGGTTGGTTTGTTAGAATTAGGAAGAAATGATTTATTGTAGATAAATGGAAGGGTAAATCAGACTTTTGCACAAAAGTTAAGCTTGTAACAACATTTTGAACTTAGCTGTAAATTATAAAATATTTGGGAACCAAATGAAAACAAACCGTTAGATGTAATTATTCCTATTATCATTACTCAGTATTTTAAAGGAAAATGAAGTCCTTACCGTGATATTTTTACATGTAAAATATAATAATAATAATAGTAATTGAATTGAACTCTTATCACTAATTAATATGGACTGCACAATCAAATTTTAAGTTAATCACTAGCTTGATTGGTTAGTATAGTTTGTTTTATTGAATAGGTCCTAGCTTCAAGTCTTGCCATCAACAATTTTAATTTCAATTTATGAAATCCAATCCGGTCCGACCTTAGTTCGGCCCCAGTTCTGATGACTCGACTGGTTTAACATTTGTGCCGAAATTCCACCTAGTCCGGCCTATATGATTAGTGGTGTGGAGTTGTATTTGAATTGATGGTCCAGATTGAATCATATTAATTTGAACGGTTGATATTGAAAGTACAATAATATCTAACATTAAATCAAATACAACCTTATCTAACATTAAAAAATCCCACAATATATATATATATATTTTAGAATGTACAATATATATTTATAAGATATGCATTTGCACGTTTTTTAACAATTAAAAGTCCATATATATATAAACACTTGCTTAATATATAAATAAACTCCAGTAAAGCATCAAAAAATCTTACAACTCAAGTTGTGCAAATCTTCTAGCTCCTAAAAAGTTACTCTTGTCTTAATTCAACAATCTAGAAGTCCCAATAAATGTACTAAAAACCCTGGTACGAATTAAAACTGTTGAACCAAATTAGTTTGTGAATAAAGGTAAAACTAAAAAATACAAAGAGTTTACATGCAAAAACACATCTGATGATATGATGCAGTGGCATGTATCGTTTTGTGACTCGAAGCGTAGCTGCTGCTATTCTATTACAGGAAAACCTGATGAAGATTTTAGCAAACATGGGCTCTGGAGCTGTGATTGATTCAAGATCTGAAGCTAAAGAATGAAAATGGACTGCAGGAATTAGACCTGGAAAATTTTACTGTGAGGATGACATAAAGAAAGCTATAGAACAAGGCGTAGGATATGCACCATTTGTAGAGTGCAACGTAGATCTTGCCGGCAATTATCAGCTTTACCAGGTTTACATGTGTGTGGATACCTCTGCCTCAAGTTTCATCCAGTGTCCTCTTCTTCCAAATGCAAAACCATGTGGCTCCAGCATTGAGTTCCCTTCATATTCTGGTGAATCCGGTTCGTATGCCGAAGTCTGATAAAAATATATCACCGAATAACTCATCGGGTTTTCATCTGAAGCGGTATCATACAAGACATCTGAAACTTTATTAGGATGAACCTGTCATGGTGAATGGGGGTATAGGCAGGTCCCTTTGATCAGTGTTATCTTATTTAAAAATAAATTCTCATGAAATTTGGTACAAGCATATTTGTTTTCAACCTTTAGATTTCCATCAAATATCAACAAACTGAGTGAAACAACTCAATCAAATCTATCGCTGCAAGAACCCATGGCGAGCAATGGCAATCTCAAAGGCCTGCATCCGTTCACCTCTAGCTAAACCATTGCGATCATATGAAGAAATTTCATTTATATTGAGATCCACACAGGTCTTGATGAGCTCTTCCCCAACACGTTCAGCCGTTTCCTAAGATTACGAATTTACACAAAAATTAAGCTACGTGGTTCATAAACTATTTTGACTATATTTAATTGAGTGCAATAAAATTTCTCAAATTTACAGAAAGAATTTTGATGCCTCATAACTTGAATACAGCAGACAGTTTGCTAGCATTACACGATGACACAGAACAACAATTTGTTGGAATCACAGAGCATTCAGTACATATTTGTCCTTGAATGATCATCTTGATTCTTGAATAATTATTTCTGCCTAAAAATATCAGCCAAATGAGAGGGATACTTACAGCTGTAGTCGAAGATGGATCCCTGCGCATTGATTTCTGCAAAGTACTTCCATAAAACAAGGACTTCTTGTTCTGATCATCTACCAACATTGCATACAACTGCTTATCCGAACAAAACACTGAAAGCCTTGGTTTTGTGGCTGTTCCATTGAACTGTTAACAATACCATTTGTCAATGTAAAAACACATGCACAAAGCCACAATAAAACACTCACAGCTCAATGCAAAGTGCAAGTAAGCAGGACGTATCACATTGGGATTAGACATTCTCGAAGTACAAAGCACGAAAATCTATATTGTCTAGCAGCACAAAGTCCATCAAGTTGTGAACTTGGGAAACTGAACAAGCTAGGCAAATGGCTGGCATGACAAATTAAGAGGAAACGGAATGTTTACCTTCTTTTTCAATCTTCTATTGAGAATCTTGGGACTCTCGGTTCTACGTGGACCTTTTGCATTAACCACAAACGTCTTCATAACCAAATCTACGAAAAGTATTTCATTTTCCATTAGATTTTGCGAGAATGTTGTCAATTTTCAAGAACTTAACTTGCGAAGCTACTCATACTACTCACTTGTAGAGTGCACGGGAGGCATATTCGAGCCACCACGAAGACCAACAGTGGTTCCGAAGATTGCAGAGGCATTGAACTTGAATGAAGCAATACAAGTACCAATCTCCATGAACCCAATGGGATAAAACCCTGTGATTAATGATGAAAAATAATCAAAATAACACGAGCAAGTTTAAGCTTAGAAGTTGAAACATTCATTGAGGCATTTGATCGAACATGTTACCTGCGAAATTGGGGGCAGCAAGTTGTCTGAATGTACCGGGATTATTGTACTTGTAAGTTGGAAGAAAGCTCCGATAATCGGTTTATATATATGGTTCAGCTCAGGTATTCCGATTTCACTATTTCGAAAAGTAGTGACCAACAGAAGTAAGTAATACGATAGTCGTTTGCGGTTCCGATGCAACGAACTTGTTTTATATCATATCATGGGGAAGATTGTAGTTTTGCACCATAAACTACCCCCTTCAAGGTGCTGAAATTACAAACTAGTCCCTAATTATTCTCTCATACAAAAACTGATATTTATTCCAAACGCCGTAACTCTTAACAAAATAATATTTCCAAGTTATATACTAGAGTATTTGTTTAATTCACACAAAAAATTCCAGTGATTTAGATACCATGAAGAGCGAATTTATATGATTTATGTCTTCGGAGTCTAAGTATATCTCAACTTGTTGCGCTTTAACTTAGCTTACGTGATTTTCAAGCTATATCCAATGTATACACGGAGGGTAGCGGTTGCCAACCTCAATTAAAAAAAAGTCCTTATGTGTTTACATCTAGTGAACTTTTGAACACTTAAAGGTTACTTGGTTATTTTCAAGGAATTTAATAAAATCAGATTCATGAATTTAAAAAAATAAAATATGGCTAGATGCATTTTTCTCAGTTCCAACCGAACAATTGATGAACTTATTAACTTCTTTATTTATATTCAATTGTTTGAAGTTGCATTGGATTGTTTACAATTGACATTCACAATAATAGGGTAAAAATAAAATAGGGAGTTAAAATTTTGATTGATGTGGATAATGTATCTATTAAAGAATTATTACAAACTCAATGATTACAAGGTTATAAAATTCAATCAACAGAAGTTGAATCCGACACGCACCAACGTGTCAGAAATGAAGACGACCACAGGAGCTATAATGAACCCGCACGTACCAAAGCAAAACAAAGCCAAACAGGAAACGGATTAACATTCATTCATCATAATTTTCCAGAAGCTTCTACTACTTTCCCGTTGGCGCTCTTAAAACCTTCCAGCTCTCTCACTCCCTTGTTCATCATCCCAACAATTTTCTCCTCTCCTTTTATCTCACAGTCAATCAGATTCAATTTCTTTCTCGAATCAATCACAGATGGCTTCAGAACTACCTTCAGCTGAACAGATCATCGAAAACCTCATCAACTCTCGTAACAGAGACTTATCCTTTCTCCTCCCCTTTTTCTCATCCTTAAACTCCACTACCGTCCAGGAATTCCCGAATCAAGGAAGCACCGAATTACCCGATCGGATCATCTTCGTGAACCCCTTCACTCAAGGCATGGTTGTCATGTCGAGCAGCTCGTCACCTCCGTTTCCAGGTTTCGACGAATTGGGGAAAAGAGGGCAGCCTCCCGCTTCGAAAGCGTCGATTGATGCTCTACAGACGGTGGAAATGGATGCTGGTGGTTGTGATCAGTGTGTTGTTTGTTTGGAGGAGTGGAAGGAAGGTGAGAAGGCGAAGGAGATGCCGTGTAAGCACAAGTTTCACGAGGAGTGTATTGGGAAGTGGCTGAGAGTTCATGGGTCTTGTCCTGTTTGCAGATACGAGATGCCTGTTGAGGAGAAGAAGGAGAGTGAGAGTGGTGAGATCAGGAGAGAGACTTGGGTCTGGCTGACGTATGGTGGTAGGAGAAGTAGTGAGGATAGTGGTAGTGATGATGAGAGCTAGCTTCGATTTGTAAGCTTTCTGGTTTTTTTATTCATGTGAATAGATATGGAGGAGGTTATATTGTTTTGGTTATCTTGTTTCAATGAATTGGTTTTTTTTTTTTTTTGAAGATTGCAATTTGTTTGATGTTAATTGGAACATGATTGCTGATTTTGGATGTGAATGGATGAATTTCTTTTTTATGTTACTCTTGATTCTTGAGTTTTGCGGTCTGTTACTGATGATGAGAAAGTTAGGTTTCTATGTTATGTCTTATGGACTACCTAAATAATGTTAGTTCTCGTGCTCTTAGGTACTCTTATGTACTGCTTCGTTAGGCCACGTTTGAATTTTGTTTACATTTGCGGTTTAAGATTAATTTGTAGTTAAAATTGTAGACGGTTGACCGAAAAAGTCAAATGTGGCCTAACGAAGAGGGAGTATGGTGTAGCATAGTATAAGGATAAGAGAGATCCTAGAAGATATCTTGATCAAGACAATCCGAATCCTCAACTGAGATTATAATTTCTATCAGTATGGGGGACTATGTTGAGGGAGTGTCGAGGTAGGAATCTCCCTTGATCAATAAGGAGTAGCATAGTTTTTCACTTAAAGGGTGAGGCCTGTGATGCGGGTCTTAAGCCTATATTGTTACATATTGTCTAACTGATCGAGGGAAATTGATGTCCAGATGTAAGTTGTAACAGCAAGATGGTGAATTCTCAGACGTTTTATCCTGTAGTAATAGGTGGACATAAGTATATAAACTTGGCTTTTCATACAATGGAGAATTGTATGCTAACTGGTTGGTTGCTCAATCAATGAGCGAAACAGAGCAAGCTTCGGGCGTTTATGTTACTGATATATTGATGGTTGTTGCCTGTTTAATGTATGCTGCAGCACGTGTTTAATTTGCTTCTTTCGTTGCAATACATTTTGACCTGCCTTTGCAAGGTACAGTAGGTGAATTCATGCTCATTGTTAGTGTTACTCTGGTATGCCTTATTTAACTAAACTCCAGGTGAGGATTTACAGATAGATATGCTAGAAGAAAAGGTTACTCATATTTGCTAATAACCAGGATAATGGTGTTGCCTTTAATAAGAAAGATGCTATGATTGAGAGCCTTGAGATATATAGCATAGTTTGATAACTTATTCGATTTAGCTGTAACCACCCATTTAGTAGAATATTCGAGCATGAAATTCTACGCAAACTTCTCTGGCATAATCTATACTTGGTCCTGAGGAATCTGTTAGACATTTTCCTCCTAATTTGATACATACTTTGTTTGGTTCGTTGTATGGAACAGGGGAGAATATGCAACACAAGTGGCAGCTTGCTTAGCTTTTAATATGGATATCCTTGACATTGTGGTCCATACACAAAATAATATACATTGTAGCTAAGGATCATATTTGCTAGCATAATAAATAAGTTATAATCTTAATCTTTTATGTATATAAATATGCTATATATGGCAGGAAAAAGCACCTGCTGATGCTCTTTCTAGATGCTGAAGTTTCCTTTACTGTTCAGCTATCTTGCAGTTCAAGTCAATCATTCTTGGACCTGAATCAAATTCATTCAGGTTCAAATCGATCTTCAGTTCATCATCATCAGTACTCCTGGCCCGTTTCCTGTTCGTAGCATTATACTCTGCACCGCTCTTCTCGGAAGGATGCATTTCCATGAGCGAGAGCACTACAGACTTATTGTCAACCTCATGTATTGGTGTCAGTTCTTCCTTCATGCCTGAGCATTCTGATGATGTTAATGAACTCTCAAGCGAGCATCCGTTACGTCTTAGTAGTTTGTTCGTTGTATCCCTTAACATTGATCCATCACTTTCTGTCAGTACGGAGAATGAGGAGCTCGGACACCCTGAGTCAACCATCGACATAAGTTGTGAAAGCTGTGCTTTTGCGCGATCCACTTCTTCCGAGCAAGAACCGTATCCAGAGAGGGTCTCCTGTGCTTTCTTCAAGACTGATTGTAAGTACTTTCCCTGTGCTTCAATTCTTAGCTGCAAATGCCTCTGCACCTGTAACAAAATAAATTCATTAGTCATCACTAGTTCTACCATGACATCTTGGCAGGCAGCCTACTAAGTCAAGCTATTTGTTTACCTCGATTTGTTCGTGGAGTTTCCTCTGCACCTCCATTTGCAATTGTAAAGCCTGTGCTATTTCCTTACGTCTGATAAATCCATAATCCATGTAACTGATCAGTTTCCTTGTACTACTTTTTGTATACTTTGATACTGGATCATTTATTAAGAAAAACCAATATCTAAAGAATGATATATACTACTTACTCATTGTCATTGACTTGTTCATGTTGCTCTTCTGCTTCATCACATTGCTTGCTGGTGAAGCAACTCTGCAAACTTACTCCTTCAGTATCTGAAAGTCAAAAAGGTTCTTTAGCATAAATATCAATGCATTTTTCATATCACACGATGTTATAGGCTTATAGCTTAACAGTAAGTTCATTAATCCTTACCTTGTTGCTTGTTTTGGTGGTAGGGCTTAGATTGGTGACTTCTTCCGAGACGGTACTTCTGTAGATGGCTCTTGAGATGGTACAAGGTAAGTCCATGGATCCCCATAAGCCTCATCAATGATTTCGGTGTAGCTTCTGTGATAAGAAAATGCAATTTTCAGTAACAGAAGAAACATAGGCAGTCATTTTTTATATAGCATTTTGATTGAAAACAAGAACATAATCGAACTCACTCTCCGGGCCTCCAAGCTGGTTAACTGAATCGACAAATCTCTGATGAAGCTCTGGAGTCCATTTCAATCTTGGTTTTGCATCACTGGATAAGTTCAAGCTCATAGCTTTACTCTGACTGCCATGAAGAGCCATTGTATGTCTTTGTCTGTGTGATAAGAAATAAGTGTGTGTTTGGGTTGTGAGACTCTTAGTCTGGTATATATTTGGGAGGGAATTGTTGGGATGTCTTATGTTCGCACTCCATATCAGGAAACATAAGTGGGGTTATGCTGGAAGGGAATATATTCCTTTGAGCTTTGGCCCTTTCTTTCACCCATTTCCCATTTCATTTTCAAACTTTTCTTTTTCTGTTTATATTTCCCACTTCTTTTTCTTTCTTCTTTGACCTCTATCTCTATGGATGGAGAGATTCTCCAAGTCCTCAAAAGGATAGAAGAAATGAGGTAAAAGTGCCTAATTTGTTTCTATCCTCCCTGGTTTCCTCACATAGAGAGCGAGTCAGTCGCAGTTAGTGTCACCGAAATTCTTTAACATAGTGGTAATCACTTATAAGAAGGGACATCCATTGCCATGATGTGCAATGTTTTTAACTTTTGTGAAAGCTTAAGAAGCTTTGATGGAAAAGATCAATGATATGATGATGCTTTAATGAATGGTTGTTTGAAGCAATTGAAAGGGATGCCAAATGTCTATATCCTTTTGAAATTTTATTTAGGGTATCTTATTTTCTTGAATTTTTCTTTATGAGGTGCTGATGGATTGTGGCCTGTTCTTTTTGTTTTCTTGCTGGGATATAGGAATCAAGGAATCTAGTGTTAGATCTTAGGACAAGCAAGTGCTTGTGTTAGTAGTCCATATATACTTTATTCAGAGATAAGTGTTGATAATGCAATTTTCAATATGTGACTCCAAATCTTTCAATGTTTTAAGCTTAAAAGCATCAGACTCTAGGATCCAAACAAAACGGAAACTCCTACCAACTTTCCTTTATCCAACGTAGATATATATCTTCACATTGCTTGTTTCTCCAAGTGTCACATTTTGCATATAGTTGGTGTTTGCATCGTACTTATGTTTTATGTGTTAAATTTTCCGTTACTCTTGAAACGACTAAGTTTCACATGCGATGTATCATAACCATTTTAACAGAGATTAAAGGTCCGATCTTGTCATAGATAAAAGATCGGATCTTGTCATAGTTAAATTAGTGTTTGAATCCCATTATAAGAAAAGATGCAAGGCATAAACATGAAACAAGAATCTGGTAAAATTTGGCACAAAAAACCTTAGAGGATGCACTATTAGACTGGCATAAAGAAGCCCCATCTTTTACCTTTGCTTAAAGTTCAAGTCTTCTGTGGATTCTTGAATTTAGATCAGTTAATTAGAACATAGATGTATACATATGACTTAACTAAAGTTATATACTAAAGTCAAGTGGATGATTCATTTTCAACCCATTGACCAAGTCTTTTGCACTGAATAAAATAATTATCAGTATTGTTAACTTTCTCATATCCATGAACTGAAGGTATACTATGTTTGATTATTTATTATATATAGGATAACTGTCAGTATATGAAGCGTACGTACCGTAACTTAAACAATAGTGTTCATTGGAATTTTATACATGCAATCGAATATCTTTTTCTTTGAGCCACAACCACAAGGAAATGACAAAAGGATAGAATATAATAATATTTGGTTCTTTACTTTCATGTGAAAGCAATCCGGGAAAAAAGGGTGAATGAGCAATGTACACAATGATTTTGCTGTGGCCTGGAACCTCACATTTGGTTTTAGGTCGGGATTGCAATTGATTATATTAAGTGATTAATTATTTGGTGTTTGGTTTTGATTCGTCTTCGTCTGGCTGTCTAAAATTAAGTTAATCGAATTAGTGCAAGTTTAAACGCATCAAAATATTTGGGATTTTTAATGTGGCATAACTCTGTATTTTGGTACAGGTTCGAGAAGAATTGCCAACTAGCTGGAATGCCAGACGAAAGATCCGAGGGGAGCTTATGCATGTGCGATGCGATATCCATTCTGAGTCAAGGCACTTCAGCTGCGACCTTTCTTGTTGGAGACACCTATCCGAGGATGTTGCGCCTTATAGGCAGGCTAATTCATAACCGATCAATGCATATAATTCCAGATATCTCAATGTGTTCTCCCTGAGGTACGTTTTCATTATTACCCGACCACCCAGTTTATTATATATGGCGAATTGTATTCATTTTCTCAACTCTTATTTCATTATCTGGTTTGTCCTAAAGGTTTAACCCCCAGCCTTGTTTATATGTAGCTGTCTAGCTGAGAGATAATAACTTAGACGGAAATGGAATAATATATCATCAATTCCACAAAATCGAGCCCATTTAGTTTATAGTGCAATGGACGTATATACTTGAGGTTGTCTTGTACGTGGTTCCACTTGTTCTCTTAGTTATAAGTTACCCCCCATATAGGGGTCTTTTGAGTATTCTCAAATCAGCTATTTACAAAGCAGACAATCCTAAATTAAGAAAGGGTACGTAGTTGGTTAATAATGGCAAGTGGAAAATTCACTTCTTGATGTTAAGACCTTGAGAGCTGAGACTAGAGAAATTCCAACTTGTATTTCTGATGATGAGCCTTTACTGGCTCATCGGTTCAGATGATTAAAGAATTCTTGCAATTGAGGCACAGATAAGAATTTTCCTAGTAAATGGTGCTGCGAGTTAAGTTGTAGTTTTGTATGGCGGACTGATTCTCAACATAATTGTTTCTAGCCTGACGGAAGGAGTATCAATTACATGAATAATCTGAGCAACAAATCGGTCATAAAATTGTACTGATAAAGAAAATAAAGAGGAAAAAAGCTAGGGAGAAATAAAAGAGAGTGAGAATGGCAAACAACAAATCCTAAAAGTCATGTAGTAGATCAGATCAGTAGTGTTGTAGATATCTTGGGTTTCGAGCAAAGGAGGTTTGGTTCTTAATGCTGGAATCAAAATCCAATGATTGATTTTCCAAAGCATTGCCATCTTAGTGCTATACATTCATTCATTCCCTTGTCTACTCCATCAATAGCTAATCTTAATTTATGGACAAGATCATTAGATGCAAAGTAAAAAGGATTGCTAAAAGAGAATGATCTGCCTTATTAGCTGTTAGTAACTAATCTGATTTGAGATCTTTATCCCTGTGTCTCTCTGACTATTTGATACTAACATCTTTCCTCTTCAATGATACTATCGTTTAGTTGATGCATGAAAAGACCACTTGCACCCACCAGACACAAACACTACACCGAGAATTCTGTATAGATTATGCCTGGTGGATGCAATAGTATTGCCTCCAGCACGAATATTCCCATCAGTGTGAAATTCACTATACGCGATTGATTTGTAATTGTCAAAAGGTTATCATCGAATGTATGATACCGATATGCAAGGGCTATTTCCCTGTAAGTGCACATTCTTGAAAGGGTGTGACATGAAAATTGTTTGTTGGGAAGTAATTTGTCGCGTATAGGGCACATGATCATGCCCTGTAATGCAACTGACAAGATAATGCATTGCATGCTTGTAATTGGATGAGTAAAGAAGGGAGGGAATATCAATAATTAGTGAAATTGTTGGGTGGCCCAAAGGTTTGAAAAAAATGAAAGGAAAAAGAAACTGTGATAAAAATGAAGTGGCTGGCCAAGCTTTCTCTTTAAACAGGTGCTGTACTTGAAGTAACTTTTTGTGACTTTAATATATTCCATAACAAGATAGTAGTATAAAGTAGATTCTGGGATGATGCTTTCTTGCAATTTTAAGGTCACCCAGGAGAAGGTCCGGTGAATCAAAAGTCACTTAACCAAAAGTTATATTGTATCTCATCAATTATTATTCTGTTTTGGGACCCTATCAGAGACTTAATTGTCGAACTAGTAATAGACCGTGCTTCGCCCTAGCATCGAACAAACCTGATTTGAAGAATTTGGCCTCCCTTAAAGATAAGTTAAAGCCACACAAAAGTAACTTGTCAACATCTTTACCAAATTATATGACTAGATGTATAATTATAGTGTATCATTAGCTTGGTAAAAGCATAGGGGTTAAGAGGTGTCACATTTGCTCTCTGGAAGTGACGTGAGCATTACGTAACAGGTGAAGTAGCATTCTACTTTTGTTACATACAGTATAAAGAGAATTTGGTTGGATTGCATAAAATGGAAAGTGAAGTTGATCTGCTACACCTCAGCTCCAGTTAAAGAACCAAAACTAAGAGACCAGTTAAGTGTGTTCTCCTTCCTTGTCTGTGGTTTCCATATTTTGATGCTCACATGTGATATCATCTTTGTTCGACCTAAGTGTCGTCGCTAACTTATGGGGAGAAAAATTAGTATATCGCTAGATTAAAGATACTAAATTGTAGGAAAGAAATTGAAGTATGTATGACTAATAGGTAGTAAAGATTTGGGGTAGTATCAATTTGTAATTCACCCTTATTTAATTGTTATCAGGTTTATAGAACTTTTTCAAGAAAAAAGTATGCCTTCTTGTCCAACATACTATTACTTAAACACGCCCCTCGCTGGTTGTTCACCTTGTCCATATTGATTTGACGCTTGCAATCTCCGGGCCGTCCCGAACAACTTGGGGTACCATATTTTTCACTAATTTCATTCTCTGATTCACCCCAAAGCTCACATACCTGTTGACATCTGAGTTATTTTATTTTGCACTAACACCTTTTGACGTAGTTGCAACTTACACCAAATGGAAATCCATCAGGACCTCTTGTTCACAGTTTCAATCTTTACATCTTCTGCAGTATTGTTAGTAAAAAGTTTGAGTTAATAGGTCGAGGTTTGGGTCTTAAACAAGTACGAGAGTGGTCCGGGTTCACATCTATCTGGAGACACTTGAAAAGTTATAGGTACAAATAGGTGCGGTTGTAATCTTGGTCCAGAAATTACATTGAGAATCAAGGATATTATTAGAGTATGAGTCGGAGTGGAATTTTGATTGTAAAAGTAGTTGCAACTTATTCAAATTGAAGTTGCCTGAAATTCATCCAGAATGACAATGGATGTTCTAAAGAGCTTACTTAATCGGTGGCTTCTGGTAGTATATATATAATATGACTAGTGCATTTTTAATGTTGTCATTTACAAGACAGAATTGAATCTTAAAATCACTTTGCTTTAGTATCCCATGATTAAAGATTTAAAGGTATCCTTAATTTGGAATCCTGATTAATTTCAGATTAGTTGCCAAACCTTTACGAGGATATCCCTTGTGAAAGGAGGGAGAAAATAATGAAGAAGCTGATTATATCGTGTATTATATCGTTCATTTTTATCCTAGCTCTCAATTTTGAGATTTATAGCTAGAAATAGGTTGTAATTTGCACAGCACATAAAAAGGTCTTAGTAAGGCTTATTCTTCTTTTAAATTTTCTGCAAATTTTTGCAGAGCAATAAGCATCATTCCGGATATCTTTAGTTTTTTTTTTATTTTTCGGATCTCATTTTCCAACGTAAATTGTTTATCAGAGGCTAAGTTAACGGGAAGACATGGAAATTACAAGGGTGGGTCATGGGTGGAGCTTTATCAGGGCATGGAAATCGCATCACACGTTGCATTTCAAGTCTTGGGTTCCATGTAATGATGTAAAGCAAAATTTATGGGGTGTACTGAAACCTGCAATAACTATACAGGCCTGAAACTATCAGGGGCTGGAAATTGAATTATTGAAGATATGAAGTACTCCCTCCGTCCCACAACAAATTTCTTATTTTGACTTTTTGCAGTCAACGTTTTCCAACTTTGACTCCGATTTAATCTTAAACCGTTAATGTAAAATGTTCAATTCAATTATATAATGAAACTTTATCAAAACAGGACATTTGTTGTGGGACGGAGGGAGTAGATTAGTAGAAGTACTGAACTAAGATGACCAAAAGAAAGATGGAGTTGCTTGCAATTTTCTATTTTCCCTGTTACCAATTACAGTTGTACGTTGCTTCTTAATTATTGTACGTTAGGTTTTCTTATAACCCTTTTGTATGTAGTTACAGGCTATATAGCTTCAACGATTCCTCTGATTACTCACTTGATCATTCACTCTGTTTTGTAAACAAACTTCTGTAAAGATTGAGTTTTCTTGCTCTGTTTCTTCTTCTTCTTCGAGTTGATTAGTTGAAGAAATAACCCACACAGGAAACCGTATATGATCTTAATCGTTCTAACTCCATTTCAAAATGATTGCCAGAGAATTCAGAACAAACACTAGGCCATAACACTAAAAGCATCATTGTAATACATATCAAATGACGATTATTGATTACCATATATGCACATTACAAGAACGCTAGAAATTGATAGAACTCCATTCTATAGATGGAGGACTAGGGAACAAACTGTAATGTACATTACTACTTCATAGTGTATAATAACCAAGGAAGACCATTTGCCTCTGCAGAGTATACAGATTAGGGATTTGGCGTATGACGGTTATTGGCTCCTGAACCAGGGTAGTCCCTGTTAATCTCGAAATCCATTCGCCCACGAGGGCTGGTCTGATCAACTTTAGGCATCATCAGCTGCTCCTGCAATGTACAAGAAAACAACATAAGGCAGGCCGATGAAATGTATAAGAGAATGTTCGATGATTTGCATAGCGTACCTTGAACGTGCTTTCCGGAGAAGACACAGCTCGACCTAATGCCTCTGTATTCAGATCACTTGAGCAGATAAGGAATGAAACAGCCAGTATAGTTATGTACAGGTGAAGGCTATTGAAAGCCATTTTCTTGGAAGATTTTGTTGAAGGCTAATGAGGATAAACAGGCTCTCTATTTATACATGAATGTTTCTTGATATGTTCCAGGAAAAATTACTAAAATTGTCTACTTTTTTGTAGCTAGCTTATAAGCATGTATTGTGGAAGTTGGCAGGATCCCAAAATTGATGGTTGGGGTTAAACTATATTGCCAGTTCAATGAACAAAGCACCATCTTCTGTCTGTTTTTGTAATAGTTAAATTAGTTTAATCAGATCATGGGACTTGATTAATGGAGCACCTTCTAAGAAATGGATTAAAGTCAATGCTTAGATTAGATAATATCCCACCATCTAATTATAATTAGTGAGATTGAAAGATGATCTATCTCAGATGGATTTGCATATCTCTTATTGCTGTTAATTTGTGTATTTCCATTTGAAAGTCAAGAATTAAGGCTCTGTTATTTTCAACTGAAATTTACTGAACTGAACTGAATTGAACTGAATTGTAGTATAAAATATAACTAAACAGAACTGAATGGAACTGAATGAGTTTTCAGTTGAAGAGAACATAGCCTAACAAGTGATAATTGAAAGCTAGAAAGTCAGGGTCATTTCATTTTTGTTTGTCCTATTCTTAGTTATCCTACCTCATTGGCCGAATATGTTGGTATGTCCAATAAGATATGGGATAACTATCTCCCCGGCCTTTTATGTGATAATTGAGTCACGTGTTACATTTAATTTAACGATGGAAGGTTAACACCTTGAAACCTCTATTGCAGTATGGTTGGGTACTAACAAATGTGTACCTCGTTAATGCCCATGCGTGGAATATTTATAGAAGTTAGCATGTGACAAGATCATGATTACCAAGTATCACATGGTTCAGTAGAGGTGACGATGTGGAGGATTGAAATAAAATTTCCTCTTAACCTTCAATATCCTACCCACAAGTAGCTTTTCAGACACCAGTTCTAGGGAATATGGGAGACGAGTTGGATCTTTCCTCGACTTGGCCATCGAATGGTCCCTCAAACATCGGGCCTAACTTTGATGGCCCAAATAGATTTCGCTGTATCATATGCCTAAATAACTAAAATTATAAAATGGTAAGTGTGGAAAAAAAAAAAAAACGAAATTCAATATGGTGTGCGTTTGTACGTACCCTAATGCCAACATAATTAAGAGTACTTTCAAAACCTTTTAGGGGCAAATTTTTACAATTTGAACTCTTGAGGACTGATTGCAAATTTTTTCTAATTACTTTACGATGGCAAACTTGCAATATAAATATTTACTATTAGTGTCGACTCGATCCACTTTGCTATGATATACAACAAACCTCTACTTAAATAAATTAGTATGGATATGTTAGTAATAGCTTTATTCTGAGATTATGTATGTAATTGTAATAAGGACAGTTAATTGAGTTAAGCACTTTGTGGCCTAGTGCGTTGCTGTCGGCCAAAAATGAAAAGATGAAGCTGCATTGCGATGTCCAGTGAGCAGCAGTAAAGCTGGAAATGCCACATTAGGCTCAGCATAATCCAACTTTTCATATTATAATCAAATATGATATGATCAGATGATCAAGATTTTTTGTCTCGGATTAGGTTACGGTTTGGAGAAATTTGGATGATTACCTGAATGTTTGGTATAGAGTTAAAAAATTGAGTGAGTTAAAGAAAAAATTTAGTTGATGAATAGTAACTGAGATTAATTTAGTTGGATCATGAAGAGATTAATTTGGAGCGCAAGGATGGAACCGAGCTCCTCTCCCCAGTGGTAATTCTTTGTAAACTCATCATTTTCTTGAATACGAGGAAACATCATATTTGAGTATTTGACACACTCACCTACTTATACTCGCGTGATGTGTGTCTTTGTATTCTACTTGCTCTTTACAAATAATTTAGACTAGTTTCAACCAAGATACTGTCTTATCACACAAAAGTAGAAAAGCCGTGGAATTCTACCAAAAGCACTATGCATAGTATCATTTAGACGAAGTGTGTTTGGGTTGGGTTATTATTTGACTTGCACACGGATAATATATGATGCATATAGTCCAGCATCATGCTTATCTATTTCAAATTCCTTGGTCGGCTTTGGTGTTGTATCTGGTTTTGCAAACACCATTTTTCACTTTCACATGGTCTGTTTTATCGCAGTAATTGTTGTCGAAACACTGGAATTAACAAAAAGGGTATGCACATCAGTTTGTTCTACGTTCAGCTCATTCTTGCTCCATTCAAATATTTTGCACTTGTTTCTTTTTTTTCTTTTTTTCTTTTTTTTTTTTGAAAAAAAAAAAAACCAATGAAATAGTCGAAGACAGAAAAGTTTAAATAAATTACCTGGGATATTGTGGAAGGTGATTCACAAACTACACCCTCAAAATTTGACAAACAATTTTCAACCATGGACCTGATCATTGCATCGTCATCTACATTAAGAAGAATAGGATCAAACCAACAGTCACAAATATCAATTGAACAAAGTCTACCAATACAGTTAGATTCATTATAAGGATACAAAATCCAAAACCCTATAAATTAGGTGTTTGTCTTTGGTTCCAATTGAAAATGATGAGGACCGTAATTTGGTACGATTTAGCAGATTATATTCCATAAGTAAAGTAGGCACTGAAGTAAAATTTTAGCATATTATATCTATAATTCACCGCGTATCATGACGAAATATCAACTGTACAAGATAATGAATTTTCAAAAACTAGACTTTAACTATTCTACAAACCATTCAAGTTGCAAAACAACTGAGCACTTGAAATGAACTACCCGTTTTAATCTAGCTAACTAACTTTGAATCACTCAAATAAAACACTAGATAAAGCTCATAAAACAATGTCTATATACAGGAAATCAAAATATGCTTTCAACGGGTTTTCTACTCAATTCTCGTTGTTAAAACTTCACGAACTCTAGGCTATTTATAAGATATATACCCTCACACGTTTTTTAGCAGCCAGGAGGCCTTCCAAACATGATTGCTAAGATCATACGACTTGTACAATTAATCTTATCAGCATATATCACCTGTAGGAGTTATATCCTAGAATATCTCCTTAAATTTCTCTTACTTAAAGATAAGCGGGTGAATTGCAAAATTGGTCCTTTAAGTGATCATCCTTTGTAATTTTGGTACTAAGTGTCTTTTGATTCCCGAAATTGGTCCTAAAGGACCTTATACAATTCCGTATGGCACTGAAAGTTTATACATAAACCCCAAAAGTTTCAACTCTTTATAAATAAACCCCAAAAGTTTTAAATCTTTATAAATAAACCCCACAAATTTCAACTCTTTATAAAAAAGGAATATATTCTTAATATTTAACTTTTTAATTTTACTAAAACCTTAAATTATACTAAAACTTAAACTTTTTGATTTTTTTAAAATAAAAAAATATAAATAAGTTTTTTGATTTATTTTCCATATCCATATTATTATTTATAAATCTTTAATTAATTATTATTATTTTTAATAATCTTCCATGAAGGAGCTTCCATGGAAGCCATGGCAGGTAGCTCAAGTTGAGTTTCCTGCCATGCCGGAGCTTCTTCCGGTGGAAGCTCCATATCGGAGCTTCCATGCCATGGTCGTTGAGCTTCCTGCCCGGAGCTTCCATGGAATTAAGAAAGAAGATTTGGAAAAGAAGTAGAAAGATTTGAGTTGTTTCCTCCATGATTTGAGTTGTTCAATTGATACTTTCATTGAGAATGAAATGAATTGAAAATAATGAAGAAGGAGGAAGTGAATTGGAGAACAAAGTGAATTGGGAAGAACGAAGTTAATTAGGGTTCTTATTAATTCATTTGGGGAAGAAGGAAGTACATTTTTGTTTACTACTTTTATTATTTTTTAAAAATTAAAAAATTAATTGTTATAATTTTATTTATTTTTATAAAAAAATTATTGTATTTAAAAATTTGTTTTATATTTTTTGGGGTAACTTTGTAAAATATAAAATTTTTGAGTTAAATGTGTAGAAAAATGAAGAGGAGGGCCAAAATCGCAAAGGATGTTCACTTAGAGGACCAATTTTGCAATTCACCCAAGATAAGCCAAGATCTTCACAATCTTGTAATCTTTAGGTAACCTTCCAAGCACGAAACCCATAGCTTAATAAACTCTCAATCAGCAACTTATAAAAACTCCAGTAAAGCACCAACTCTCAGAAACCTCACAATCCAAGTTGCACATGGCTTCTAGCTCCTAAAAATAGATCTCCTCTTAGTCCACCAATCTTTAAGTCCCCTAAAAATAATATATGAACTAACACCGTGAAATTATACTCGAAGTTGAATAAAGTCAAAACACATTTGAAAAAAAAAAGAGATAAAATGCATATAAATGCAGACACCGTGTTGTTCTATAGTGTTGTCACAACACCGAAGTACAACATATGCAGTTACACTTATATCCATCAAACTATTTTATTATAATGAAATAATATGCAATCAAATCACTAAATAAATTGACAAACACACCAGGGAGTGCGACAAGAGGAATAGTAGAAATGGCAATGGACGAGGTGGTCTAATCTTAATCGAGTTGCATTAGACACGTTTCGAAAATCTGATTAATAAGATTAAGCGGCCGTTCAGTTTGGGATGTTTTCCAATGGTATTTGAAAAACATCCCTCGAAATATCATGTTTGGTTGTACAAATCTAAAATACCAAAGCCCGTTAAAAAACAAAACTCACCAAATACCGGAATTTATAGCCCGCAAAATTTGTTCTTCGAAATACCATTTAGAAGTACCCACCTAAAGTGGATTATTGAGATATGGTATTTGGTCCATAAGCCCATCTTTTATACAATTACATATTTAACCCTCAAAATCATAGAACCCTTCTCCTCCTCCTCCTCCTCCTCCTCTTCTTCTTCTTCTTCTTCTTCTTCTTCACGTTAATTAATTCTTCATCTTCTTAGTTGATGCCTGGAGATTGGTCACAGGTCTGATCCTGGAGCCATGTGAAGAGGGCTCAATTCTCAAGTGTATTGAGACTAGATTTCGAGCTAGGTTGTAGCTGAGTTGTCGAGCTTTAGGTTTTGGAATCATAGTACTCCCTCCGTCCCGGAGAACTTCATACATTAGGGTTAGCATGCAATTTTATGCGAAAAGTTAAAGTAATGATAGAATACAGAAAAGGTGAGAAAAAGTGTACTTTTAGTGGCAAAATGTGTAATTTGAGTGTAAAGTTGAGATTGTTTATTACTCCCTCCATTTCAGAGAAAGTGTTACAATTTGGATTTGCACCAATTTTAAGAAAAAGTAGAAAGTACAAGTGGTCCCCCCTGATTATTAGAGATTAACTGAGTGGCATATTGTAATAAAAGTGAAATGTAGGGAGTTTTACTATTTAACTAATTTCCATAAATGGAAATTGTAACAATTTTAGTGAAACGCTGAAAACGGAAAGTTGTAACACTTTCTATGAAATGGAGGGAGTATTTGTTGGGTGTGGGGTAACTTCCTTTTTTGGTAATGCATGAAGTTATGTGGGACAGCTAAAAATGGCAAATGTATGAAGTTCTGCGGGACGGAGGGAGTATTGTACTAGAGTTCCCCTATTCTCGTGCTTGGTTTTAGACAGTGATTTACGTTGTTTGGCTTTTAGCCTTGTTTTCTTCCGATTGGGGCATGCCCCTCTTATTCTGTACTCTCACTCTTTCGGGTTTTCTATATATTCAATTTCGTGCAAAAAAAATTCTTCGTCTTCTTCAAACGTCTGCTAGCGACGCCTTCTTCTTCAAACGCCGTTTGATTATTCACGCTATTTTCTTCGCGCTACCAGGTAATCATATTCACGCTATTTGTCGTCTGTTTATGTACGTCTGCTCTTGTCTTGTTTCTCTGGACTTTTTATGTAGATGAAATCCGGAGACCAAATCTGTTTCATTGATCTTTCCTGATCTTGCATCTGGCATAGATTCGAATTTAGCTCCAAACATGATATGATAATGAACCAAGAAGAACGATAGAAATTCAATATGCAAGTTTTTATAGGTTAGATATACCAAAGCAGACATGTTGAAGAGGTTGTCGCTGACAGATTAAAATTTGAAATTAGCACCATGATTGTCAGACGACAGACCGGTTAGTGATAAGTTGATTTCTAGATTTATTTCAAATGCCTGGTATGTTGCACTTCCTGATGGTCACTCCAGCAAGAAACGTGATTTGGTGAATCACTATTGTGATTCCTTATAATCTCATCTCCATGAGTTGATAAAGATGAGATCATAAAGAATCACATTAAATTAGAAGACTAGAAAATTTGATTAACTTGTGATCTATTCTTTTTTTGGTTAATATTCAGCAACGTGTTGTTGCTTGCTTTTTTTTTTGTGAAAATATTTTGATTAAATTGGGTATTAATTTCGTAATAAAACAATAGCAGAAGGGCATTATAGTACTTCCTCCGTCCCGGGAATAGCTTCCCACTTTGACTTTTTGCAGTTAAACTTTTTCAATTTTGACTACAAATTAATTTTAAATCGCAAATGTAAAATGTTCAATTTTTTATATAATGAAACTTCAGGGTCCAAATTTTCATTATATAATTTAATTGAACATTTTACATTTGCAGTTTAAAATTAATTCGTAGTTAAAGTTGAAAAAATTTGACTGTAAAAAGTTAAAGTGATAAGTTATTTCAGGGACGGAGAAAGTACATTACAAGAAAACCCGAAAAAATGTTTTTTTTTACCAAACATAGTATTTCTACCAAAATACCTATCCGCTGAATGACATGGTATTTATACTCAAATACCACTTAAATTATCTTGGTTTTCTTATCGGGCCAAAATACCATGTATTTGTGAATATCAAATACCATATTTCAACCAAACGGAAATAACTTTTGCCCTTTGTACTGTTGCTCAAAATGAGAGCCACAAGAATAAGATATTTTTTTGACCACACATTAACGTCACCATTAAGCTAGCTGGATCAAATTCGTTGGCCTCTAGCAAACCAACCACTCGTAACGGGCCTGTCGCTCTCACTTGCTCTTTTAGTAGGCCGCTCGATTTAACAGCCCAATTCCGCCTTTATTATGTTTCTTCCTTGCGTTTTTTTCTACTAGACAACGCACATATTCGATTCCCAAAATATGCATCAAATTCAACTCAAATTTGTTACTTTTCAATTACTGTCGTTGTTTGCTTTTCCGTTAATGTGTCCACATTATAGGCTTTAACCAGTATAGAAACAAGAACATTCATTTCGGTAGAATTTCCACACGAAAAAAGTGCGCTTTTAGCATCCTTTTCTTAAAGATCAAACGGGGTTGAATTAAAACAACTATGTTATTAGTGGCAAGGCTGAAAATCATATCCAATAATACAATACAAATGTGGCGTTGAATTAGTAATACCTACTCCACCTTTTCACACTGATTAAAATGCATAATTCATACTCACTGCTCAATAATATGTAATAGAGTAAGTCTCCTGAGAAACGGTCTTTAGATAATTTATCTAGAGACGAATCTATATGTTTTCAACATTGTTGTTTTTTCATATTACAACAATACTTATTTCGTTGACAACATAGACGTTTTGATTAATAACATAAATGATTTTATTGACAACATAGGCCGTTTCTAGATAAGTTATTTAAAGACCGTCTCTTATGAGCCTTTGGTATGTAATATGAGGTTTCAAAAAGAAAAGGTATTACACCTTTAGTTTGTTACAAACACTTCGTGATTCAATCGGATATGCACTCTGAGGATGTTAGAGTAGCCAATCGTCCAAATGTTGTTATTACTTTGTATCCAAGGGCGGACGGGCCTTGGGAGCCCACCCAGAAAAAAAAATCAAAAAAAAAAAAATTATATTTCAAAAATAGGAATCGATCCCTTGACCTAATGAATAAAAGCCAAGCGCTTCTCCACTCTACCAACTTATTCAATTTATCTTTCTTTACATATTTTGCTATCTACACCCTTCATTCGAAATTAAACAGGAGCAAAAGTCGATAAAACACAAACCCAGAAGAAGGAATCAGTCAGTCATAACGCAGCAGACAGATCTGGGACCAGAGAGAGCGACAAATTAGGGCTTTTTGGCATTTTCAACCATCCAATTCAATTCTTTATCATCTTTGGATAAATTTGAGGTACTACTTACTAGTTACTTTCTTTACCACTCACTCTTTACTTGTGTTTGATGTTTATAATATTGGTTGGATTTAGGTTTTCCATGTCTATTAGATTAATAGCTACTTCCCCACCATTATTCCATTCAAAATCACTACCATTTATCTAAGTATCTAACACACTTGTTAATTATTCTTGTAATTAGCAAAGTTATGTAATTACTTGTTAGGATGAAAAATTAACCTTTTAACACCACTGTATTGGAGTTGTTGTTGTTGTTGTTTGATGTTTTTTTTTAATGATAATCAAGTAATCTAATATTTTCTTTGATACATGTTTGCTTATTTTAGTAATTAGTATACAATG
This sequence comes from Plantago major, assembly GCA_026545765.1. NCBI lineage: Eukaryota > Viridiplantae > Streptophyta > Magnoliopsida > Lamiales > Plantaginaceae > Plantago > Plantago major. The sequence goes on along the minus strand of CM048839.1, from coordinate 26,649,968 downwards.
AAGAAGAAGCAGAAGTAACCTAAACCCCTGCCGATCCGTCCCTAAACCGTTAGGGACGGATAGAGACGCCCGTCCTTAAAACGGGCGTCTCTAACCAAATAGGGACGGATAAAATATCCGTCCCTAATGGTCAAAGACCTTTAGGGACGGATAAATATCCGTCCCTAAATAGTATTTTTTATTTTTTTTAATTTTTATTTTTAATACGAATATTTCGACAATTTTATACGATTCAATACGGATAAACCGATAATTGTATTCAATATAAATAAATCGATAATTATATACGAATATTCAATACGGATAAACCGACAATTTTATACAAATATACAATACAGATAAACCAACAATGATACACTAAATCGAAAATTTCATACAATATTCAATATTCATTATTCAATAATACAATTTAATAATTAATACAAAGAAGAAATTACAAAATTAATAAGAGAAAATTAAAAAAAAAACTAGATCTGGATCTTTGCATCTTGAACGGAGGAAGTCAAATCTGGTGGTGGACGGCACGACAGTGGTGGTGATGAGATCTGGACGGAGGCAGTGGTGGACAGTGGAGGTTCGGTGGTTGATGCGACGAGGCAGAGAGAGGATTCATCGTCAGTGGTGGGGATGCGGTGAGGAGGAGAGAGGGGGGAGGGGTGGCGGACGGAAGCAGTGGAGTGGTGGTGGTGGTCGAGGAAGGAAGGAGGTGGTTGTTGGGTGGGTGGTGGTGGAGGAAGGGTGGTGGAGTGGTGGTGGACGGAGGCAGTGGAGTGGTGGTGGTGGTGGACGGAGAGGCAGTGGTGGTGAGGTGGTGGAGGTGGTGGAGTGGTGGAGGAAGGAGAGCCCGTGGTGGTGGAGTGGTATTCGAGCGGTGGTGGACGGAGAGGCAGTGGTGGTGGAGGACGGATATCCCGTGGTGGTGGAGTGGTGGTCGAACGGTGGTGGACGGAGAGGCAGTGGTGGTGGAGTGGGAGAGAAGGAGAAGGAGTGGTTAGTGAGTGTGGGAGGAAGAGAGTGATTAATAAATTAGGGTTTCTGATAGTTTAGGGACGGATAGATCTATCCGTCCCTAATTTAGGGACGGATAAATCTATCCGTCCCTAAATTTTCTTTTTTTTTTAAAATTTTCTTTTTTTGTCAACGAATTAGAGACGGATAGAATTATCCGTCTCTAAATTTAGAGACGGATAATTCTATCCGTCCCTAAATAGGGACGGATTAGGACGAATCGGTGGTGTTAGAGACGGACTAGGGACGGATAGGCCTATCCGTCCCTAGTCCGTCTCTATTAGGTGCAGCTGAGATGGATAAAACAGTTTGGTGTTTTGTTTCAAGTTTGAATGCAATTGTGAAGCTTGTAAGTTCTTCTTCCAAGCGTCACTATGAGTTACGTTCGGCTCAGGCTATTGAAATTGCAGAAATGGTAGCTGAAGGTAAACGCTAGACTGGTAGAGGTGCTAATCAGATGGGTTCTTTGCATCGGCCTGGAACAACTCGTTGGAGTTCTCATTATGATTCAACATGTAGCCTGATTGATATGTATGGTGCAGTGATTACAGTGCTTGGGAAATATGGTGAAAGAATGCCCTAATTATTCAATAAGTGGTGAAGCTTTTGGCCATTTGAAAGTTGTGAAGTCTTTTGATTTCATATTCATATTACACTTGATGAACAAAATTTTGGGACTTTCTGATATGCTTTGTCGATCTTTGCAACATAAGTCTCTTGATATCTTGAATGCGATGAAGCTTGTTTCAGGTACAAAAGAATTACTTGGAATGTTAAGGAACGATGGTTTTGATATTCTTCTTTCACATGTTGAGTCTGTTTGCAGAGAGTTTGATGTTCCAATACCAAACATGGATGGTATTTATAGGGGACTACTTGATGAAGGATTGATCACTGTTGAGCACCATTACAAAATTGATGTGTTTAATGGCGCAATAGATTTTCAAGTGGCTAAACTCAATAGCCGCTTCAATGATGAAACAGTTGAACTTCTTCAACTCAGTAGTGCTTTGGATCCTAAAGACAGTTTCCGTTTGTTTGAAGCTAATGCTATATATAATCTTGCTGATAAATTTTATCCAGCTGATTTCACTGATCAGGAAATGCATTGTTTGAAGAATCAATTGCAACACTACAGCTTGGATGTGATTTCTCATGAGAGCTTTCAGAATATGTCAACCATTTCTGAACTATGTCGTGGATTAACAGAGACAAGTAAGGCACGTGACTATAATTTGATTGATAGGCTGGTTCGTCTGGTATGTACTCTTCCTGTTACTACCGCAACAACAGAACGTGCATTTTCATCCATGAAGCGTCTCAAAACTGCTGCTCGTAACAAAATGGATGATGAGTACTTTTAAAATTCTATGATTGTCTATATTGAACAAGAATTAGCTATTTCCATTGATGTTGATTCTATCATAGATGAGTTTTATAGTCTGAAGCACCGTAGGGTGCAACTTGTGTAAGGATTTTGAAATTTATGTTTTAACAAACTTGATTACTCTATTTGATGTTTTTGATCATTTGGGAAGTGAAAATGTTGTGATATTGTTTTATGAATTTATTTAGAAGGTTTTGACAAAATTTTTTCTATTTAATACTATATTGTAATATATTCTAGAGCCCACCCAATTTTAGAATCCTGGATCCGCCCTTGTTTGTATCGTAATCTTTTATACTATTCTTTCACGCATTTAAATCAAACCACGTCTGAACATACATTCGTCCATAAAACTAAACCCTTGCAAGTATATATACCTCAGTCGAAACTAGGAACAGTATAAGGAGCCACCCCTCTAAAATAATTAATACCACCTTGAGCCATAAATAGGTGCGGTTCTTGTAACTGGTTAACTAATTTACAATTTGCACATGACTGTATATATATCCAAGTGTTGTGTTGTGTTGTTGCTGTCCTTGACAAATACATGAATTTGTCTGCTCGCTTTTGAGCTGAAAAAGTTTGGTTGGTGTCAACTACGTACACAAGTCCCAAGTTTGAAAATTGAAATCATTAATTTATGAATAAGGAAATTTTGGAATGGGAAAGGCAGAGTTTTGAGATGATACATTACATGGTCTCAAATAAAAGATTAAAAAGTCCATTCACGTGACGTGAAACATATTAATTTGCCGTACCTTCAAGTAGAGCTGAATTTATTCAAGTTGACTGAATCCACACTACCACGTAAAATTTCACATTTGAAGTAAAATTAATTGATATCTACATGGTATCGGGTCATTGGAGAGTTATACGGTGGTCACTTCATAAAAAGGTGAAGTTGTAACTTGTAAATAGGTTGTGTAAAATATGAATGTTTAGTAAGAAAAGTGAAGTTCTAACCGTATAATGTAATATTAACTACTAAAAAAGGGATGTTTTCAAGTTTAACTTTCCAGTTTGATATTCTCTTAAATGTAACTATTGAATTATAATATCCGTATAATGTAATATTAACTACTAAAAAAGGGGTGTATCAAGTTTAACTTTCCAGTTTGATATTCTCTTAAATGTATCAGTTTGATTTCAACTTCTCACATTTCATTTTGAGACGTTCTAATTCAACTTTTCGTCCCTTAAATAGACAGTTTATCTCCTACTTTTCACTATCTTTTATATTGTATTCATTGTTTTTGTTAATTTATCTTCAGTTGTCATAATTTATTCACTATTCTTTTAAAACTGGTGCCCAAGCATACGGGAAGTTGAACCCGGGATGAAAGGAGTATATATTATGATATAAATCAAGTGTTGATTCTAGAAAAAAGAGAAGAAACCTAGCTAGTTTTGAAATTATATTGTACTTAGTCAGGAATTATATGGGGCGGAATACATATAATAACTCGAATAGATATAATAATAATAATAATAACTCGAATAGATGAGTGATTAGATGTAGATATGTATGATTAAAAATATTTGAGTTTATGTTTATGAATAAGTAACATGTAGATTATTTTTTTATGATTATCAAGAACGGGGATCAAACTCATTGACGAAAATCTCTGAAAGAAAAGAAAAAAGTCTTGGACGAAAAGGCAGGCCAGTTGAAGAAACATAAAATTCATGTCCAAAAACTACGATAATAATATTATTAAGTTAACTACAGGTAGTACAAGGAAGGGAATTAGGGAAGGAAATGAAATGAAAGACGACGACTCTGACAAAACAAAACTGGGAAAGTGAAATCTGACGTGGACAAAAAAGGTTGAAAGGGAAATATCATTGGAGCCCCTAGTTCTACAATTCAACTATTGGATGAGATTAGGCGGAAAGTATTAAACAATAGTTAAAGCCAAGAAAAGAGAGACAATTCCAATCCAATAGAAAGATCTTCTACAAGCCACATAGCAAACTTGTGGCTCCAATTTCATTTCACAATCTTACGTGGCCACCCATTCCAGCTTTCTCTTTCCTTATACCTCCTGTAAAATCTCAATGAACAAGAAAAATTATTCAAATCTCCATTTAATCCCCATTGAAAATTCAAAAACTTCCAATACTCATCATATTCATTTACTCACTTAACAACCACCAGCAACACCAAATATAGCCAAACAAGTACTACAACACTCGAAAAGAACATTTTTCAAGAGTTTCTATCTCAGAAACACAACAAAGGCTTTTTTGCTGCAAATATGTCAGAAATTATGATTAAAGATTCTGCTATCAAGCTGTTTGGAAAAACCATATCTTTTTCACCTCCTGGCTTCAAGGGTAACACACCAGTGCTTCAACAGAAGCAGTCTTCATCTGAAACTTCATCATCTTGCTCTGGAATCAGCAAGGTACACTTTTGTTCTACATATCCATTTTATCACAATTTTATATGAATCATATGATGGGCTGCTTTTACTTTGAGAAAGATTGTAGCTTTGTTCTCTTGATTTAAGAGGATATGTTGTTTATGAGATTTGGTGGTTCTAATTTTGTAAGATTGACTTGGAATTTGGTTGTTCTTGGATCTTATTGCAAGATCTTAATGGTATAAGGGTAATTAGAATTTAGAGCCTTTTTGGATCAAGATTGGATTAGGATTTTGTTGAAAGAATGATGATGAAAAGTATGTATGGATATGAAATCAGTTTTGAATCAACTTGAGTGTAAGGACCTGATCATTTGTAAGGCAATTCTTTGGCTATTCATAGGATAGGATGACTTAGATTAGAATTGAAGGCTGCAATAGATTATATACTGTCTATACTTGTGTAACTTGTTCTTGATGTGTATCATTTGGTTTGATTTAACAGGATGTATCAGATGTATCCACACAAAACCATGAGAATGGCTCCATGGGTCAATCTGGACAAACGTTGGCGGAGACAGCAACATCGTCTGGGATGACCGATGACCTTATGGTACAGGGGACGGAGAAAGAGACGCTGTCCTCAAAAACACCAACAGATGAGGAGGAGGAACCAACTGACAGCAGCGGCTCCGGAAAGACACTCAAGAAGCCTGACAAAATCGTTCCCTGTCCTCGGTGTAACAGCATGGATACGAAGTTTTGTTACTTCAACAACTACAACGTCAACCAGCCCCGACATTTTTGCAAAAACTGTCAACGATATTGGACAGCCGGAGGAGTAATGAGAAATGTGCCGGTTGGTTCTGGTCGACGCAAAAACAAGAGCATTTCTGCTCCAAATTATTACCAACACATTGTAAATGGGAGTCATTACCCTTCAATGAAGCCGACTGGCTTTGTTGTTTTTGGCTCCGACACACCTCTTGATGAAACCAGGAACCACAAAATGAAACTTGATGATAGAACACAAGAATGTATGCCAATTGGTTTTACTACTTCCGCCCCTCAAGTTGCATTTTATCCCCCTACACCTTACTGGGGATGTCCCATACCGAGTCCGTGGAATGTGCCACAAGCTCCCCCCATGTCCTCTATGTTGGGTAAACATTCGCGACAAGGAACTATGCTTCGGCCAACAAACTCTGAGAAAGATAATCTTTCGGAGAAAGCAAGTCCTGTATTGATTCCCAAGACCTTGAGGATTCATGACCCCAGTGATGCAGCAAAGAGCTCGATATGGTCAACATTGGGAATCAAGAACGAGAGAGTTGGTTCGGCCAACGGGACAAGTCTATTTAAGGCATTTGTAGCTAAGGGAGATAGAAACAGCAACATCAGTAACGCCTCTTTGGTGTACCAAGCCAATCCAGCAGCCTTTTCCCGGTCTCTTAACTTCCAAGAAAGCGCATGATGAAGATCCTCAAGTCTAGTGACTAGCACCACATATGTGAATTATGTCTGAAGTCTAGTGACTTCAAATAACAGCAGGTAAAACAATGAGCTTGCTGAGGAGCTGTTACTGATGGCTGTAGATTTATAACTGCTTGACAATTTTGGTCTGATAGTGTAAAGATAATATTGCTTTACATGTGTTTTTTGAAGTCTTTTGTTTCCCCTCAAGAGCTTGTGACTAGATATAAATAGAGGCTAATAGACTTCTACCGAATGTATTCCAGCTGAACTTCTGTTGACAGGATTAGTTGATGTATATAACTGATTGAATGTTTGCATTTACTCTGTTGAATCAACCCTTTCGTGCTCTTTAACCAGACGTCTAATGCAAGATTGCCAGAAGTTGACGTTACCACTTAATTACCATGGAGAAACAGATTATCTTTAGGTTGCATTTTACATTCAGGATTCTTGGATATTACTTGCTCTTCGCTCAAGTAGGCTCTGTACTACTATATGAGCTGAATGCTGATACTTTTCAATGAAATTCGACATACAGCAGTAAGCAGTTTACATATTCAGCAGAGAAACATAGACAGATGCTTTACCTCAAGATCATGGATATATGATTATAAGTTCTAGCTGAAACTGTTTAATGATAAATAGCTAGTGGTAATGTTAAACTCCAAATTTCTCATGAGCATGACGCAAACACCATATACCGGCTTCTAAAAGGGTAACGTTCAACTCTATCCAATCCAAATTCGTTCAATATCCGAACAAAATTGTTAGCTTCGGGTAGGTATCATCTTTGACAAAATTAATATAGAACACTGGAGAAGTTTGGTTCTTCTACTCATTATTCTTCCAAGTAAGTAGCAATGAAAATTTGGTCGAAAAGAAGTTGGTCTATTTATCCATGAATGAGAAAGATGAGCATGAAGCCACAAAAAATGTTTCCAAGATACCCAGACACGTAGGGCATTTGTATCATGGTCCCCTATTTGAATGTAGTAAAAGTCTAAAAGTATTTTCTTCTTCAGGATGAAAACTTTATGCCAAAAGTTGCAAATGCCAGGATAAACACCACCTTATTCTCCTTGTCTTCACTCTGCATATCTTGTCATAGATGCAACATTAAGATTTTTCTTTTTCTTTTTTCTTTCTTTTTTTTTCTTTTTTTGGTTTATGGACCGGCAGATTTGGAAAGGCTCAGTTGGGAGAAATGTTTATATTTATTTTTGGTTTATTTCTACTTTTGTAGTTATGTGTATTACATCTACTATCTTTAAATATAGTTCGGGTTATAAAAATATTTTTTTGCATGTTTGATTTGGAAATTGGTTTTTAACCTTACCACCCAAAATAACACGGGATGTATGAACTCTCATGTTAAGCTTTAAGTTACAACATTATATCATGACAAAGCCCGGTCAACATCATTAAGCCATTGATGTCATGAAGAGAACATGAGGTGAACATTCACGAAATTTTTTGGTTAATTTCTATGAATTTCGAACAAGGTTAATTTCTACTTCTATTATTCCAATACAAACGATACAAATGCTCGAACACAAACAAACCATACGCGATCCATGGATCGAACTTCACTGCCAACTTGTGAGTTTAGATGTTTGTCGATTACGAACACTTACCGCACAAACTTTCAAATGAACCAGGAGCCAAACGATACTCGATCCACAATCCGTTGTTCGATTGGTTTACCTCATCTCATCTGCAACCCTAGTAACAAAATAACAGGTTTGAAACAATTGTACATGTAGTATAATAAATCCTTTGAGATGAGAAAAGTAAGCAAGTTGGATTCTGGTTGGTGATTTAATTTGTTGTTGGATATAAATATTGTTGATATGAAATGAAATGCACTGTTGTTTCTTGATATACTATTTTTTTTTTGTAATCAGTTCTTGATATACTATCATTGTGCAGGTGTGGGACATAATAGATATTAGATACTTTGTTGAGTGTTGGCATGAGCAAAGTAAGGCCACATATTGGAGAAGAAAATGACTTGCTATGGGACCTCACTCACTTGGCATGTGATGCTAGATTACATCTTTTATTTTCTTTCTTTTCTTTTTCCCATGAATTTTTCACCTCATATTTATAATATTAAATCCATATCTATATCTATAGGGATATTTTGGAGAATCCACTATAGTGGAACTTTGATATTTACTTGGTTGTATGATTTGGACAAAAGGCACTAATTATCAGTGGTGGTGGTGGCGGTGGGTGGGATAAAGAGGATTATTAGAGATAAAAGAAAGCGATTTATAACTTTTAAAGAGCACTAGTTGTACCATGCATATAATTTTCTGTAAATATTACCCCTAAATGATGTACTATGTTAATTATAGTCTCCTTATATTTTTCGCAAAATTTCAGGTGGTCTATTTTTATCACAAAAGTATGAAATAAACTAGTGGCTCCCACTAAATTCACCTTCAAAATAATTTGAGGAGTCTTCAAATTTGGACAATATGTTAGGGAGCCCAAAATTATTATGTGAGCCAGCACTTAAATAGGATTCCTGAAATTTTAATGTTTTAGTTTACAATTAATCGTTTTATCCTAAATATAAACAATATGATCCATTATAAGATACCTACAACTAGTGCTCTAAGAGCATTCTTTGTAGGTTACCTAAAATTTTACTCTAAATATCTACCCTACTTCATCTCCTATTATTATTTTGGATAGTTACATGAGAAGGTGAAATGTTTAGGAGTCTTATTTTTAACAAAATAGTATAGAGATAGATGATGTGCACCTATATGTTGTTGACACGTTGAATAATTATAGGATAAAACCATGTTTATCTCTCCTTCATTTGCAATGAGAAACGGAATGGTGTATAAAAATTGGTGGGCCAGTGTTCCTTTAGGATTCCTGAGATTCTCAAGTTTTATGCCATTTTATATTGTTTTACCTCAAATATAAGATTTTGAAGATAAATAGGGGACCTAGAAAGATTGGTCTAACATTCTCTTTTCCTACTAATAATGTTTAAGCGAATTAAAGATTTTAGGATAAATTTGGGGAGGATAATCAATGAAAGGAAAATTTCTTTTGATACCCCTTAAATTTGGTTCAATTACAGATTCAACTCCCTATTTCAAAGAATTACAGTTTTCATTCAAAAAATGAACTAAAGAATTTTTCTAATTACAGATGGATTCAAAAGTCAACGGACTTGATGACATGGAACTGCTTTTTGCTGACGTGGAGGGAAAAGTTGAACATATTAACCAAAATGCCATTGAATATTTTTATTTTACACTTTCTTTTATTCTTTATCCCTATTTTTCTTTTGTTTTTCCATTTACTTTTTTCTTTAAGGTTTGAAAATTTTCAATCCAAGTCCATAAAGAAATTAAATTTCAATTGATCACCAATTGATTTTCCAAAAACTTCAAACAGGTCCCAATAACCAAGATCGGAGCTAGTTCCTTCTCCGCTAAAATCTCCGGCGGAGGTGTAAATATCGGAGTTGAAATCAGCTCCGATTTGGGGCTGATTATTGCTCCGATCGAAGTTGTAAATCAGCCCCAATATGGAGCTGATTTTACAGCTCCAGTGAGCTGATTACAACTCCAAACAGGTCCCAATAACCAAGATCGGAGCTAGTTCTCTCTCCGCTAAAATCTCCGACGGAGGTGTAAATATCGGAGTTGAAATCAGCTCCGATTTGGGGCTGATTACTGCTCCGATCAGAGTTGTAAATCAGCCCCAATATGGAGCTGATTTCTGACTCGATGGTGATCTGACTCAATCGGGCTATCATCGAGTCTGAATTAGTGAAATCATTGAGTATTTCTGACTCGAATTGAGCTATGTCGGCTCCGATTGGAGATGATTCTGACTCAATGGAGCTATATCGACCCATGGAGCTATTCGACGAAGAAAGAAAAGAAAAATAGAGGAGGAAAGGAAGAAGAAGAGAAGGAGGAGAGGAGATTGGTTTTATTGAAATTTTAGTTTTACTTTTATCTTTAATTTTATTAAAGTTTAAATTTTATTTTGTTTTAGCTTTTTCTTATTAACCTGGGCCTAAAATTTCCAACTGGACAGAGAGAGAAACGACATGGCAATGTTGGTCAACGGGAAGGGGGTATCTATAATTGTTTCAAATTCGGGGATAAATCTATTTCGGAGCTAATTCACTACAAGAATTTCACTATATAGAGACGTACAAGGGCGACGGACCCTATCCGTCGCTATATAGCAACGAATCGGTCCAAGATAGCGACGGATATAGAGTTTTGCTCTATCGTCGCTAAGCCATCGTTGGTTCCGTCGTTAAATAGCGACAGATAGGTTCCGTCGTTATTTAGCTACGGATAGAATTATCCGTCGCTATTTAACGACAGATAATTCTATTCGTCGTTATATTTTGCTGACTTTAAAAAAAAATAGTGATGTAACGACGGATAGATTATCCGTCGTTAAAAAAAGTAATTTAAAAAAGAAAATTAAAAAAAAACTAACGACGGATGAAGCTATCCGTCGCTAAAACAGAATTAAAAATGGGAACATGCTTCTTCTTCCCCATTTCGATTCTGCTTCTGTTTCTGTTCTTTCTCTCTTCTCAATTCGCCCCTTTTCAAAGTCCGATCAAAACTCGACCATTCTGGCCAATCTTGGACTCTTTTCGAAGCTCGTTCAACAAGGAACTCGGGTGGCCCTTCAATTTCATCCTTCTTCGGCTATTTTTCCCGTAGTTGAAGGTATTAGTCTAAAACCCTTACTTTTCTAAATTTGAGATTTTTGCTAATTTCGAGCAATTGTATGTTTTTAGACTCACTACTAGCTAGTTTAGCTTATATTAAGTAGTGGGTTAAGCTTGAGGTTGCGCAATTGATTGATTTATTGTGAAATTGATTTGTAAGTGACTCAATAGATGTTGGTAAGTATGTATGGTATTTAATTAGATGTTTTCGTATATGTAGTAGGATTAGTGAGATTTGGTTGAGTATTTGAAGACCATTTAGATATTCCATGTATGTGCCAGGGATGTGCCATGGTAGTGCACTGGCTGTGCCAGGGATGTGCCATGGTTGTGCCATGTGTGTGGGGGCTTGGGTAAAATGCATGAATGGGCATGAAAACTCAGAATAACAAGGAGACACAGCAGACAAAGCTAATTAAATTCTTCCCCATATGTATAAATCCAACTATTTCCATGGGTAGATTATGTATATAACTAGTTAGTTGTTGATAATATCAAGTATTTGTGATTTACTATGAGTCAAATGTATATATGTTTTACATGTAGTTGTATACTAACACATTTTTCCTGTATTTGTTGCATGTATTTGTAGTTGTATTTGATCCACGTACCGTCCTCCCCCATGCGATGGGTTGATCTTTGGTAGCCATCGAGATAGTAGTCGGCGGGAGAGTCGGGAGGCGGGAGGTCATCATGATAGTCAAAGCAGCCGGTCTGCGGTTCCTGAGGCCCCACCGAGTTCGAGCTGAGGCTCGACATCGGTCTGGGGTAACTTACCAGATGACGGGTGTCCCTTCACTGAGATTGTGGACGGGGCTAAGTGGGATGGGAAGCTTGTGTTGTTCCCGAACGGTAGATCGAAGTAAGTATTATGCATTTGTATATAGAACATAACTTAATTAAGATAATTTATGTCACATCATTGTTGTACTATACTAATTAATATTCGTTCCTTGTATCTTATACATTGATAACAAGTTATGACCTCCACAGGCTAGCAATAAACTCAGTGAGATCATCAATGCCAAAAGTCTGAAGTGGTCGAAGATCTCGGACCGGCTGAAGCATGAGTACTTTAATGAGTTGCGGGTAAGTTTAAATCTGACATTCCTTTATTTGTTATTATAATCGTTGTTTTAATGTGAGTGGTATGTTAGCCACTGAACTTGGGTGATATGTTAGTCACCACTATGTTGGTAAATTTTAGGACAATGTGAGTGGTATGTTAGCCACTAGCTATATGTGAGTGGTATGTTAGCCGTTGAACTTGGGTGATATGTTAGTCACCATTGAATATGTTCTGTTGTGTTATCTTATTAAATTGATGTCTCGGTTAACATTATGTAATTTGGATGTTGTGTGGAATTGGGAATGTAGAAAACATACTTCATTCCCAAACCGATTGCTCCCCAAGATATGGCCTGCATTCGAGACGCTGGGGTCAGATTTGTATAAGCATATGGTTAACGAAATGAAAAGAAAGGGTGTTAGGCCAGCATGGTGTGGACCGGAGGAGTGGGCGCTTTGGCAGCCTCTTGGCGTCTTGATGTAAAGCGAGATGCGGACTGTAGAGAACCGTTTGGTCGATGGTACCAAGGTGGCCAAGCACCACTATGGGTCGAGAGCTGTTGTTACGGATCATGTTAAATCGGTAAGTGTACATCTAATTTGTCAGTTTAGTCGTACATGTATTTTGTGTTTAATTTTTACACCTTTAATGAGTTGCTAGCTAAATGTTTGCATATATACGTTCTTTAGGTGTCGGCTAGGGAGGAGAAGAGCGCACTGGCGCTCTTTAAAAGAGCCAAGCTAAAGAACGGGAGATAGGTTGACAGCAAGTCCGAGGCTATTGCGGTACGTTAATTTTGGTTAAAGTTCATATTTGTGTAGTACAATTTATTTTGAAAAAACTGTAACTCATGATATATGCACTTTAATTACGATTTCAGGCTGAGGTGGAGAGGCAGATCGCCGATGCGGATGAGGAGCTGACAATTGAACATCAAAACAACATCTTCTTATCCGTCAACCCAATGGACAGCAAACGCCGAGTATATGGATTGGGGAGTTTCGGCCCTGTGATGGCTACTCCTAGCTACTCAACATCCCAGCAATCTAGACATCAGCTTTTCACACAGGAGCAGGTCTCGGAGTTGGTGCGATCCACAGTGGAGGCATGTTATTGTCAGCAACTTGTGGCATGACTAGCTAAAGTTCAGAGGAACACCTAAGAAATGGAGCGGCTAGCTAGACAACAACAGGAGGATACCCAGCGTCTGCAGCAACAGATGCAGGCTTTCATGGCCACGTTCCATCACCAGCCACCCCCGCCCGGTAGTTAGATTTGGACTTATGTTTTGTATAAAATAATTTCATTATTTTAGATTAATTTGTATTTTGTCGAATGATTTCTATTTAATTAAAACAATTTCATTATTCTGGATTTACCATCGGATATTTTATCAAAATGAAACAGGTGAAATATAAAAACAAGCATCAAAATTTTTTAATAAAATTAAAAATCAAGATATTTAGCGACGGATAAGTTATCCGTCGCTAAACACATTACAAAAATATCCTGTTTTAGCGACGGAACTATCCGTCGCTAAAACAGGACCGATCCGTCGCTAAATCCGTAGCGAGGGATAACTCCCCCTTCCCCAAAACCTTTCGTCACAATTTTTTTGGCGACGGATAAGTATTCCGTCGCCAAATAACAACGAACAGGCGACGAAATAATCCGTTGACCAGTCCGTCCGAATTGGCGACGGATTACTTATTCGTCGCCAATTAGTTACGGAATTTAGCGATGGATTACTATCCGTCGCTAAATTCTGTAACTACTTCGCCCTTAATTCGTGTGGAATTTAGCGACGGAAATATTTCTGTCGCTAAATTCCATGGGCTAATTCGTCTTAATGCGTGAATTTAGCGACGGAATTATTTTCGTCGCTAAATTTATTGTTTTTGTTTTAAAAAAAATTGTATTTTAAATTATGTTTCACATTTCACCTGTTTTTTCACATAATATAATCATACATAATATACCTGAAATAATTAAATTGCATTAAATATCCAAACGTAGATAAATTGCATTATCAAATATTCGACGAATATAAATTATTCATACCGAAGTCTAATGTAACTAAGAATGCGATAGTGTCAAAGTATGTAGCATAAACAACATAAGTCTGATGTAACTAAGAATGGGGAGGAGGCGGTGGGTGGTACTGGGAAGAAGTGTTGAACATCTGGGTCAAAGCGTCCATCCGCTGAGCCATACGAGCCTGTTCCTCAAGCACTTGCTGGTAAGCTTCCTTGGTCGCAGCTATTTCCTCGTGGAGAGGAGTCATCATCTCTTGATGAACCTGGTCCTGTATGAAGAGATTAGATCGTGATCCTCCCTGGGACACTGAGAAGCTACTAGAACTCATAGAATGGCCCAAACTTCGCAATCCATATGTTCGACCCTTGCTGTCCACTGGATTGACATCAAAGAAGATCTGGTCTTGCTCTTCAATTGACAGCTCATGACCGTCGATCATCCTCTCATCCATCCTCCTCTCCACCTCACTCTGCATACGAAATGTGATGCAATTTTAGGAATCACTTTAAAGTACACAAATACAAATGTTAACCTTAAGAAAGAAACGTACCGCAATACGCTCGGCCCTCACGTCAGTCCAAATGCCATTCTTCAGCTTAGCCTTCTTGAACTGGTATAGAGCACTTTTCGGCTGTCCTCTATTGGCCTAAAAAACATATGTGCAAACAAGTAGTTAGTTGATTGAAATGAAAGCAAAAAATCGGTTATGTATCATATTCCAAGTCATAAACAACATATTTACTAACCTCCGTCACGTGATCTGTAACAACAGCTCGCGACCCATAGTGATGTCTGGCAGTGCCCATACCATCTCGCAGCTCAGTCAAACGGTTTTGTCTGTTCTTGAAAGCTGGATCCTGGACAAAGGGATCCTTCCAGTACTCCTCCCAAAGTGCCCACTCCTCATCCCCCACCCAAGTTGGTTGTCTGCGTGTCTCCTTCATTTTGTAAACCATTTTTCTATAGATGTATATATGATCCTAAAGTCTCGAAAACAGAGTACAACTGGGACACCAGGGCATTGGGAATGTAGTAGTCTTTCTACAACAATTCCATTCAAAGTAAAAATTACACAAGTTTAAAGAAAGATAAAAATTTAAATATAACACCAAGTTAAGTGGCTAACATACAACTCAAATTGTGTGCAATAAGTTCATGAATAAACACCAACATATCACCCAGGTTTAGTGGCTAACATACCACTCAAATGACACAACAAGTTCATGAATGGTGACTAACATATCAAACCAAGCTTAGTGGCTAACATACCACTCAAATTGTCCTAAAATTGACTAACACAATGGTGACTAACATATCACCCAAGTTCAGTGGCTAACATACCAATCACAGATATAGTGGCTAACATACCACACACATTAACACAACGATTAAAAGAACAAATAAAGCATTCATTGTAACATTTAAGCTTACCCGCAACTCATCAAAGTAAAAGTGCTTCATCCGGTCCGAGATGTTTGTCCACTTCTCGCCTCCATGTCCCGGCATCTCCCTCCTGCCCCTAAAGATTTTGCCGAGTTTATCCAAAGCAGCTGGTGACCAAAACCTGTTATCAATGAGACAAACAAGAAACGAATATTCATTAGTAAAATCATGTAACATATATTTATCTTAAGTTATGTTCTACAAATGCATAATACTTACTTGTTCTTGCCGTTGGGGAACAACACCAGCTTCCCCTGAAATGTAGCACCGTCTGTCAACGTGAGATAGGGACACCCGTCAGAGGGGTAGTCACCAGGAGCATGTGACGTGAGAGGTGGAGTCTCTGGAACCTCGGGTCTTTGCTCCCACCAATATCATATCCGACCAGAGGACTAGTAGCTCCACTTGCTGGTGTATTGCCCGCACCAGATGCCGATGGACTCCCCCTACCCCTACACCCGGGAGGAAGGTATGTGGACTTCCTTTGGCGCGGCATCTGCAAGAGCATATAAGAAATTGCAGGAAAAAATGTGTTAGTAAAGAATACATGAATAGACATGTAAAACATATACATTTGACATATATTTAAGCACAAAACGTTGGGATAATCAACAAATGGTCTTAAAACACTTAATTAAATCTTCATAATATAGTGCATATACGAATTTATCAAATCAAAAGTACTACGTTCAAACATCCTAACATTATACTAATTAACAATCCAAATTCACAATCAATATATCAATTGCACAAAGTTAACTAGCTAGTATACTATAGTTCCCATAAACATACAATTGATCTAATTAGTCGAAATTAACAAACTTCCCAAATTTGTCAACAAGTAAGGGTTTCACAACACTCAACTAAATCTTCATAATCCTACTACATATACGAAATATCAAATTAAAAGCCCTACATACTTCCAAACATCCTAACATTATACTAAAAATCCAAATTCACAATCAATATATCAATTGCACATCTCAAAGTTAACACACTACATAATATAAGCTATACTAACTACTACTACATACTTACAATAAACATGCAATTGCTCAAATTATTCGAAATTAACAAAATTCCCAAATTTGGCAAAGTAAGGGTTTTAGCCAAAATACCTTCGATTAAGCGGAAGAAAGATGAAATTGATTGACCACCCGAACTTCTTGTCCCACGAGCTTCGAAAACACTCCAAAATTGGCCGGAATGGCGGAGTTTTGGTCGAAAATTGGAAATGGCGAGATGAAGAAGAAAGGAGGAAGAAAGATGAAGCAGAAACGAAAATGGAGAAGAAAAGGGGTTCTGCCCCGTTTCTATTAAAATTCTAGCGACGGATCGCTATTCGTCGCTATTTAGCGACGGATAGGCTATCCGTCGCTAAAATCGGTTTCTTTTTAATTTTTTTCTTTTTTTTTACGTTGGTCAACTTATTTAGGGACGGATATAATGACGGATATAATATCCGTCCCTAAATAAGGACGGATACAAATATCCGTCGCCAAATAGCGATGGATATTTTTCCGTCGCTAATTTGAGACGGATTGAGCGAATTCGCTCAATCCGTCTCAAATCCGTCGCTAAACCTAGCGATTCGTCGCTAGGTAGCTACAAATTTGATCCGTCGCTAAACGAGGGATTTCTTGTAGTGACAGTGACGGAGTTATCCGTCGCTAAATTTCCAGTTAATTTAAAAATAAAAAAAGAAAAAAAATCATCTTTTTAGCGACGGATAAAATTCCGTCGTTATATAGCGACGGACAGGTTATCCGTCATTAGAAGATTTGTGACGCCAAAAATGACGACGGTATTTTTATCCGTCGTCATATCCATCGCTAAACCCTTAGCGACGGATCGGCCACTGTTTAGCGAAGGATAACTCCTTCGCTAAACAGTGAATTTTTTGTAGTAATTGCAGGGTACTGTATGTAATTTTACCATCAATTAATAATGGGCTTTATCAACGAAATTGACTGGGGGTCCTTCATCGATTTCTTCTTGGCTGGCAGTGTTACTGCCAGCCAAGGCTACGTGTCAGCTTGACACTTATTTAATGCAAATGCAACTAATAATTAGTACTAATTGAGTAGTTCTAGATGACACTTCATCCCAATGAAAGTCTCCTCTGTAACCAACTCGCAACAAATTTGAAATATCACTTTGAGGACCTTCCAGTTCAAACTTATCCCTGCAAGGAGCTGGCCAAATCTCAATTCTTTCACAATATCTAGGCACTACTGGACTTGCACGTGTCACTTTACGCCCTCCACGAGTTGGTAAAACTTCAACATCTGAGTTACTATCATCAGGAACATCAGGTGGAATTGTTGGCAAGTCAGGATCGTGCTTAAGTGCGCCACCAGAAGGTGGATCAGACCTCAATAATGGGCGAGAGGGCCGTCTACGAGAAGATTGTTGTGATGTTAAAGATACTTGACGACTAGATGGATCTGGTTCATGCAATGTTGGTTGCTGGATGGGTAGTCTAGAGGTCGTGACTGGCGGGCGAGTAGATGGACTTGCTCCCATATTTGGTGGTTGTTGGGATAGGGCGGAGTTTATAGGTGGTGTATGTTGAGTAAGTAAAGTAGTGGTCGATACATGGGGTTTTTGAGTGGAAGGACCTCTTAATGCAAGATTGTACTCGTGGGAGTTCGCGATAGGAGGTTGTTGTAAGAGAGTGTCTGTATAAAGAGGGTTGTGAGTGGCTCCTCCTGGAAATGTAATGCTAGCTTGAGTTGCAAGTCCTGGGATTGAAAGTGGAGGTTGCTGGAGTGGATGGCTTGTGGAAGTATTTGTTGTTTGAGAATTTCCCAAACCCGCTAAACCTGATTGTTGTTGTAGAGACATAATCAATGCCTGCTGTGAGATAAGCAATATATTTGGGTGCTGAAATTGTGAAAATGCCGTCCCATTAGTCCCGAAACTTAACGGCATTGCTTGGTGATGACCTGCTGTTGCTTGAGCATATGGTGTCATATGTGCACCAAAATCAGAGAACTGACCGAAACCCATTGGACGCATGCCATGGGGTTGCACTTGTTGATGCACCCTCGAGGCATTGTTTAGGTTCGATGTCACATCATTCAAATTGCTGGAGTTCGAACTCCTATGTTCATTGTTGGTCATCTGATCATTTGACAAAGATCTATCCCTCTGCCTCTCCATCTGCCTAGAGTAACCTGATCCCTCCCCGTCTTCCTCTTGTCTGGACATTGTTTATAAAGGATAGAGGCCTGTAAAGTTTCAAACAGTCATAGATAAATACTTCTATGTAATCATTCTGTTAATAATAATAATAAGAACCAGTAGGTGCTGTTTTTTTTTTCAATCAAAGCAAGAGCTCTCGTTTGAAAAGTGAACCAAAGAGTCTTTGTTTTGATGGAACTCGATTATTGAAGCCAAATGGTATACGGTAGACAATCCAAACCAGATATGCTCTACTATCGCGATTCAAACTATATACAAGTACACAGACACTTCACTCAACTTGAATACCATGTGGCAAGAGGTAGACAGACAACTAGATCACAGCAAAACAAGTTATGCATAAGAAAAACTACATTCATGTTTAATAGAAAGAAACTACCAGAATTGAATAGTGCATAGGTAATTAAAAGTTCTAAGACAAGGTCTCAGGGACTAGTAGTTGGGCAGTTCCAAAATTCGACATTGAACAGAATTCTTCAAGAAGCATCACACCGCCAGATTCAAGAAGGATCGATTCTGAGTTTGAATCAAGTTCAATAAATTGATAAATTATTTAATCAACAGTACATAGCTTGGTAATTTCTAGAAAGCTATTTAGGAAAACCACAACCAATAAGCATCCATATCAACTAAAACACCAAAATTCACACTTACAATTTACAAACATAAAACCTATAAATCAATATCATAATTGTAGAATGCATAAAATAATCTAGGGTAAATCGACATACCTGATGGCGTCCTCCTGTGATTTTTTTGACAGAATGAATTTCAATTTTGAATTAGATGGTATTTTACAGTTTGGGAAGCTGAAGGGTTCTGTAATGTTTTGGCGCGAGGGTTTGTAGAAGAAAAGTGAAATTTTCAATTGGGCCTTTTTGTTTTATTTAGTGTTGATAGTTTGACACTAGAAAAGGAGTTTTGTTTAGTGTTGCATAATGGACACTAATAAAATTGGTGTCAATGTATTTCACACCAAAGCTATGGTGTAGACCCACGTCCGTGTGTGATTGATATTCATGTTTTTTGGTGTCAAACTTTTCCCCCTTATTCAAAATATTAGTGTGAACATTTAATTAGACACTAATACTTCACACCAAAAACATAAATTTCCAGTAGTGATGAATTAGTGTTAAAATGGCACCTGAAATAATTTAATAATTTATTAGCAAAGTCTTACTTCAATTTTTCTCTCTCATCGAGTTCTTAGTATTGATAATTTGGTGAATATTGCATGATTATTCTTAGATAAGTTTAATTCTTAACTTTTCAGTTCTTAACTTTTTACAATTTCACTTTTTCTTTATGTATATATACCCCCTCCGTTCCAAAATTAATAATTTTCAAACATTAATCATAAATTACTTCTAATTACATCGGTAAATATATAAACTAAATTATGTTTAGAAACCCACAATCGATGTAGCATAATAATAAAATTATATATATATATATTTTTTGATGTGGTTAAATTCGTAAGAAGAGGTCTACTTAATTTTTTTTTTTTTTAAGGATGGAAAGAGTCTATAATTCGAGAAAATTATAGTTTCCACTATTTCATTTTCTACACTACAAGAAAACTATGGATTAGTAACGCTATTTAGCGACGAATCGATCTCTGTTAGAGACAGATAGATTTATCCGTCTCTAATTACGTTGACTCAAAGCCAAAAAAAAATGGAAATTTCGCGACGGATTGGGTTATCCGTCGCTAACGGATAACCCTATCCGTCGCTAAATTAGCTGAAACCCTAGTATTACCACCACGCCTCCTTCTTCCATCACTCACACATTTCATCTCTTCTCCCATTCCTCCACCCTTCCACCACACCCTCACACCACCACCACCACCCTTCCACCACACCCTCACACTACCACCACCACCACCGTACTCCACCACTGCCACCACCCTTCCACCACACCCTCACACCACCACCACCGTACTCCACCACTGCCTCCTCCCACACCCTTCCACCACCTCCCTTTTCACACTACCTCCACCACGCCACCACTGCCTCCACCACCTCACAACGTCCAAGATCTCGTCCGATCCACCAAGATCCGTTGAAATTCGTCAAGATCCACCAAGATCTCGTTCGGTTCGTCAAGATCCACCAAGATCCGTACTAACAGAAATTTGCAGAGGTTGAAGAATGGTTTTTGCTATTCTTGTGCAAGTCTGAATGTTGGATTAGGCGAAAGTAATTTCTTTTGCCAAAATCCTATATATATAGCAACGTAATTCAGACAAACATATACATACAAATTGGTTTCGTCCGATTTCTTATTAATCTTGTATAATTTCTTCTTTGTATTATTGAATATTGTATATTGTATTATTGAATATTGGATATTGAATATTGTATTATTGAATATTGTAAAAATTGTCGATTTATTGTATATTCGTATTGAATATTGTATATCCGTATTGAATATTGTATAAAATTGTCGATTTATCCGATGCGTAAATCTGCAGATTAAAAAAAATTAATTCAGAAGCATTCTTTTCTGGATTTAAAATTTAAAAAATAAAAAAACAAAAAAACACCTAATTAGTGACGGATAAACTATCCGTCACTAATGTACAACGCCTTGGTCAACGGATTTATCTGTCGTAAAATAGCGACGGATAAAGACGACAAAAATAGAGACGGGCTTATTATCCGTCGCTACAGATTTAGCGACGGATCGGCATCCATTTAGTAACGGATCTATCAGTTACTAAAAAGTTGTTTTCTTGTAGTGCTACAATACGTGGACATACACTTTGATATATTCATCTTTTACATGTGTAAAGTGTGCGAGTAACGTATATATTTTAATTTTTTTTTTACATTGTGTAAGTTGAGAACTTTATATACCTTGGAGTACTTGGTAATTAGAGACACACTGTATGATATAGCTATATCATTCAACTAAATTGGTGATATATATATATATATATATATATATATATATATATATATATATATATATATATATATATATATATATATATATATATATATATATATATAGCCTTGTCAAAAGAGTTGCCATCACTGGAAGAAAAAAATGTTACATGAAATAGGAGATTATACTTCAGATTTAATATTGTCGAAAAAACACAACGAAGAACTATTTTATGGAGTCATGGAGAGATGAGTTTATCCATAAAAAATGAGTTAAAAATGAGTTGTTGTAAGTAAACGTAATGTAACGTAATAAAAAAGTAACCAAAGAGTTGCATATTTTTTTCCGAAGCCATGTAACGAGAGGGTTGTTGCTTCTTCTATATTTCAATTTAATAGACTGATCATTTTTTTTTTTTGAGATACAATATTACAATTACAATACTAGTCATGGACAAATTTATTTGATATTTAATATACTAATCATGTTTATTGAGTTTTTTAATGGCCCCAAATTTAATGGATGCATCAATGAGTAATTACTAGTAATTATCTGCCATGTGGCGGTATTTGCAGGTTCCTGGCACTGGCATTACCGCTAGCTAAGAACTAATCCTTAACAATCTGTCCCATCAATTCTTCAAAAAGAGTAGTACTACTGAATTCCATGACAATTTAACCACAAATTTGAATTATGACAAATTCAAATATAGCTGTGCAAACATTATTAACTCAACTGTGTCACATTACGCTATAGTGTAGAAACTGGTGTGGGCCATATTACTTTAGCTGGATGTGGCACAAGTAATGTAAGGTTAAGTAGAAAGTGGATATATTGAACTCACTAACAAAGTAATACTCCCTCAATTTGAGATAAATTATTACATTTTGACTTTGACTGGTCAACTGTTTTCGACTTTAACCACAAATTACTTATAAACGATAATAGTAAATAATTTAATAAAATCATATAATAAAATTTAATTACTAAATTTTTATTATATAATTTTAATAATTTATTTATTAATATTGTTTAAGAGTATATTAATGGTTAAGCGAGAGAATAGTTAATCAAGAACAATATAATGATTTTCTGAAATGGAGGGAGTAGTAGGTTAAAAGTGTGTAATTAGAACATGTCTCATTCTTGGAAAACCGGGTTAAAAACACCTAAATTTTTACTCAACTCAATGCTTTAATTATATACCAATCACTCCCTAAGTGGCTAAAGATTGTATCATTCGAACATCAAAACGTGATATATTTAACAATTTTAGCCGTCTCACAAAATTTCATACATTACTTAAAAAATAAAGCTACCAACACCCCATCAAATAATAAACAATCTCAACTTTACACTCAAATTACACATTTTGATGCTAAAAATATACTTTACCCACCTTTTTTTATATCTATCATTATTTTAACTTTTCAACTAAAAGCACGTGTCAACCTAATGTATAAAATTTTGAGACAGGGAGTCGATTCATGTGGTGTCTAATCTTCTGAGTATGGGAGAAGATTAAGTGTGTGTTTGCAAATGATTTTACGGTGCTTTTTTGTCTATTTCTACTAAAAGTTGATTAAAATTGATTTTAAGCAAAAGTCAGTATTATTTGATATATCATATAAAAAATAACTTAAATTGTAAAAGCAAAAGTTTTAGTATTTACAAAAAATAATTTAATTAGTTTTTTTTAATTGAAAAAGGCTACTACTTGCTTAAAGCAGTTAAAAGCATATATTGGGTTGCTATTGAGTTGTTTCTCTCCTTCTGGCGGTTACCTGCTTTTTTCCAGAGAAGTTGTAATATAAAACACTAAAAAAATTAATTTTACTACTTCAAAATCACAAAAGCACTTTTTTTAAGCATTTGCAAACACGAGCTAAAGAGCTGCAGTAGATCGAAGAACCCGCCTCATGGCACAGGGAGGAAAATGGACAGACAGTTTAGATAGCCCAGCCTTGAAGCTACAAGCTAGCTCTGAATCCTCGTAATCATGATCTCAGCTGCCAAATGCTTATAAATTTCTGAAAGCAGGGGAATGTGAGCATAATACATTCTTCATCTGAATAACAGAGTAAACCCTATACTGCAATTTTCCCCAGATCACAAAAGTCCAAATCAACTTCATAAGTGCACTCATACCAATAAATCACTACTAAACTTGACCAGCAACTCAATAAGGAGAACTCAATCCCTCATAAACTAGTAAACTACTACCTAGAACACCAATAGGCGGGCAATGTTACCTACTGAAGTAACATTCAAAGGAGCTACCATACCGAAGATCTCTACCTAATCATCTCTTGCCGCGTATTATTTTGAGTGAATTACTAGTACCTACATGTCAAGCTCAAGAATTAGTCAGCAAAAGGTGTCAAATAATCAGCAGCATTATGACGAAATATCCCCCACCAAGCCACTGTAATTTGAATAATGGCCCGTTGCGTATAAAGATGTATCACACTTGAGGCTTGGGACCTCTGGTTTATAATCAGAAGAATCTCACAATGGGTTACACCTATGAAGCAATGTACAATGCAAAGAATCAAATCATAAAGGTTTCCAATGAATGAAGAGGTAAAAAGAGGTTAGAAATCATTCACAAGATGTGGGAGTGTCAGCTGCATCACCAATTGTAAGCCAGATGACTTTATCTAAATCCCGAGTTTTACTATAGATATTCAAGCGTTGAAAGTGTCCCGGACTTTCTCAATGAATTTTGTAAGTGCGTTTGAGGCTAAGTGCAACTCCAAAAGCTGTAAGCAATATTTATAAGCAATTGCACATGTACAAGAATAAAACAAATACTTATGGAACTTAAGCATCTAAATCTCAAAGGAAGGAGAGTTATCTCCTGGTAAAAAAAAGTGTTATGTTTTAATAAACAATTATGTAACATTATAAAAATCTAAGAACAAATGCATGCATACTAATGTCACTTGTTCAAATTACAGCAACTTGTTGGGGACATACACATAAAGGTGATGATTTTAAACCATTTGGACATGTAATTCATCCGGGTGTGAGCGTAATTGCAGTACTTTTTGAGCATGTAATCCAATATTGAATTATAATGTTTATTGATATCTTCAACTTCACCCACTTGCTATCAAATGAAATTTTTTATCTTTACTTATTACTCCAACTATAAACATAATGTAGGTTCCTTAATAGTATGATAAACAAAAACGGGATAGGCTTTAGCATCAGAAGTTGCAAGATTTGGTTTATATCAAATTTAACCAAACTCTTAAAGTAGAGGCTTCAACTATATTGTATTGACCAAAGTATTTAGCAGAATTGTTATGTTGATGATAGCGGGTGGGTGATAGGAGAACTTCAAGGAAATTAAAAAGATGGTGATCATGTCAACTTTGATAGTGATAATCCTTGGGAATCAATTGCAAGGCGGAACAATCTGGATTACTCAGGGGTACAATCAAGATCAAACATTACTTCTACTTCTAGACCTTCAAGTTCAACTGGAAATACTAGCAACTTATGAATGGAATCATTCTCTTCGGATCTTGATTTTCTTCATCCACCTAAGCCTACCTAAATATGTCTCGCTTGATTATTTAAGGACTCGGTAACTAAGCTTAAAGGAGCACTTGACCATATAGTATAACAATAAAAAAATAACTAACCAAGCTGCTGGCTTCAATATAGCATGCTATGCACAAAACAAGAATAGTCACGCAGTACAGTCTCAAACCATGACACAAACACAATGGTTGTGGTACATTCCTAATGTTTCTAATAACTTCTTATTTAGAATACATTCTGAGATAGATTGTTAATAACAAAACCTCTTGCATTTCAATTACGTACAAAAAAGTGAAGAGCTATCTAAAACATACACCTCTATACAAGCATTCATAACTAGAGCTTCGTAGAGTATTGAGCATGTAAAGAAAGACAACTTACATAATCCTACAAGCGCCTATGCTCCACCATGCTCAAAACGCCACTCAATTTCACAAGCACCTCTACTCCCCCATTCTCCAAAGTCTCTCGACCAGCTGCGCCTTAAACTCTCCGTCACTAACCGTAAGCATATCCGCCAACGACAACTTAAACCCATGCTCAACCAACATCTTATGCCTAGGCTTAATCTTCTTCTCCAAACTATACGCAAAATACTGCGGAAACCTCTTCAACTCCTCCAACTCCCCACCCATCTCCTGAAAGAAATACTCAGCCTTGGGCCTAAAATTATTCTCCACACTAAACGTCAGCAAACCGGGAGACCTCAACACCATATACCTCACATCCTCATACCCAAGCCCTAACCCTACCAAAAACTCAATTTTGGGAATCAAAGTATACTCCACACTGGAAACCAACAACACTGTAGTCTGAGAAGTTATCTTAAAGCGGCCGGAGAAGCCGAATTGAGTGAGGAACTGGAAAGCGGGGTTCAATTGGGTGTCTATGTCGGAAACGAGGAGTCTAGGGCAACGAGAAATGGATTTGGGGATTTCTGGAAAAGGGAGATTGACGGTGTTGAGGAGGAAATCGAAGATAGGGTAGATGTCGGAGTAAGGATCGGAGGTGAGGAGCTCAGGGAACATGTCGAGGATGCGTCCGGCGGAGGAGTGGCGGAGGCCGATGGAGGAGAGGCATTGTGCGACGGATTGGATGGTGGTGATTGGGACTGTACGGAGGTTTGGGTTGCGGTTCAGAGCTTTACTTACGTTTACTTTTAGGGACTCCAGGTACACTATTTTGTGCCGGAATTTTAGACCGGGATCGGTGGTGGTGGGATTCGCCGCCGGTGGGATTTGCAGCCGGATTATCATTTCTTTCTTTCTGGCTTGCTGTAGTGGAGACGATAATAGATAATAATGATGACGATGAGATAGGATGAGATAGGATGTGTTTGGGAAGTCAAGACTTCAAACAAAAAAAGTACCAGAACGTCTCGATTTTTCTGCTAATCGAAATTAAATCAATTTAGAATTCGAATCATTTTAATCAATTTGAGACTGTGTGCTGCTGACTAAAATCAAGATAAAAACCACCAAAATTTTCTTTTAACTTTAGATTTTAATCGCATATCAAAAACATACTCTCTCCGTCCCACAACAAATGTTCTATTTTAACTTTAAAATGTTCAATTCAATTATATAATAAAACTTCAAAAACAGGACATTTGTTGTGGTAAGTAGTACTTTGTATTTGATAAATTTTCCATTTATTTTTAAATATAATGAGAAATTTTGGAAAATAGCAAAACATCTTCGGAAAAAAATAAATTTAAGACGTCTCTTTTTTTAGGAATCCGAAACTGAAATCTATATAATACATTAAGTAAAAAAGATTTAAAGTCATTCTAGAGTGTCCACCTCAATTAATTATGTGGCAAAATCTCATTCTTCGATTGGTCCATTTTTATCTTGGTTGTCTAAATATTGGATTGTCATTGGTCCATTCTTAGACATAATAATGATGTGGACTCAGATTGTACGTTTTCTTTTATTTATGGAAAACAAATCAATATTATGCAACAGTTGAAGTTGTCTATTACCATGGATTTAGCTAAATGTTGAAGTATTCCCAAAATAATGCAGATATAGTATCATCTCATTTACATGTCAAAGTTATTTATATGAAGAAACTATTCTTCTACAAATCTCGGTATTATAGGATGCATCTTCATTTTCATTTGCCTTTTTAAACTTGATGGGTCGCCCGAGTTAACTAACTTATCGTACCGAAAAATTCAAAAACTGAATTAAAACTCGCATTGACCAGGTAAAATATACTTCCAACGTTCCAGACTCAACTTACTATTTGACTTTTTTCTGGTCAACGCTTACAAACTTCATCTGCGAATTACTCATAAATAATGTTGGTAAAAATAATTGAAAATTGATATTATTAAACATTGTACATTTTAAATTTTCATTATATATGTTTTAAAAATTCATTAGAGGTATTATATGTGATTAAATCAAACTCAAAGTTGAACGGTATTGACCAGAAAAAGTCAAATAGAAAGTTGAGTCTGGGACGGAGGGAGTATAAGTTAATGTTATATAAATGTGTTGCCTTTATTTTCATAAATTACCTTTAAAATTTTAACTCATCGGTATTGCTATTACTATATTAGTGATCTATCATAAATGGTTGGAGTATATATTTTTGAAGGTGTGTCATACTCTCTAGTTTTTTACAAGCTTTCCACTGTACTATTATGCGGTCACCCATAACTAATTTTGACCGTGAATTACTCTTAAAATAGAATGATTTAATACTTAATAGAATTATATTATGAATATTATCAGTTTAAATTTTTATCATATAATTTTGTTAATTTTTTTATTATAATATTTTAAAAGTAATTCATGGTCAGAATTGATTATGGTTGACCGGTCAAAGTCAAAGTGGAAAGCTTATAAAAAAATGAAATGAAGGGATTAGTTAATTGTCTGAATATATAATTATAGTCAATATTGCGTATTTATGACCACATCCGCATCAACCTACTAAATTGACTCGATTTAACTCCCCTCAAGGGGTAGGCCGTGCCGATCTTCGACTTTCCATTTAACAAGAACTTTTTCATTCATCTCAAGAAATGAGGTGAAGTGGAGTTAAAACGGCAAGTGGAAATTATTTATAGGTGGAATGTTTACCCTAATAGTTATAATTCACCTTAATTCATTCGAAAAATTCTACAATGTACTCCACCAGTCCCCGTACAACCATTACAATTGACTTTTAAGTTATTTTCGAATTTTTTTAATTATAAACTACTCTTAGATTATATTGGAAAAATAAATTAAATTATATTAAGATCGTTTAGAAGTGTACTTTCATGAAATATTGTTCCAGTATACTCAAGAGTAATTTGTGGTGAAAATCGACCTTAGAAAGTACTCAAAAGTCAAGTGTGACATTTTTGCTACTACTTATGGAGTGCTATAATTTATTAGTTGAGTTCTTAAGAGGTGAAATTATTAACTTTTTTATTTTCTTTACTTTAATATAGTAAAATGGTTTATATTGATAAAGTATCACTTGAATGGTAAAAAGTAAAGGAGATAATACATAAAGTATAAAAGAAAGTGATTATAAAATTAACAAGGGTAGATAGTTAGTTTCTATCTAAAGAAATAGTAAAATATACTCCCTCCGTTTCAAAGAAATCTTTCCATTTTACTATTCTGCGGTCAATTGTCTTCGACTTTGACCGCAAATAATTAAAATTTCATTATATGATTTTATTAAATTATTTACTATTATAGTTTAAGAGTAATTCGCGGTCAAAGTCGAAGGCAGTTGACAGGTTAAAGTCAAAATGGAAAGATTTTTTTGGAACGGAAGGAGTATATTCTTTTCTCTGATAAAAAAACACACAAAATCTTTAGAGAGACGGTATGTAGATAACTTATGTAGGGACGGACCTATGTTGTTAATAGAAACATTCATGTTGTTAATCAAAGTGTTTATGTTGTTAAGAATGGTCCTTTTCATACATAAACAATGTTTTTTTTTGTTAACAACATAAATATTTTAATTAAGAATATACACAAAGTCTTTAGAGAGACGGTACGTAGATAACTTATGTAGGGACGAACCTATGTTGTTAATAGAAACATTCATGTTGTTAATCAAAGTGTCTATGTTGTTAAGAATGGTCATTTTCATACATAAACAATGTTTTTTGTTAACAACATAAATGTTTTGATTAAAATATTAATGTTTTTATTAACAACATAGGTTCGTCTTTAGATGAATTATCTAGAGACTGTTAGTATTAGAAGCGTCGAAGATGGGTTCGATCAAACCTCTTACTGTTTGGAGAAGTCAGCCAAGTTCTGAAGTCTTGACATCCGTTTTTTATACTTATGGTCCAAAAAGGATAAATTTGGAATAGAACGTCTTGAGGTTATCCTTATGGATGAAGAGGTAAATAATTTATTAAATATAATTTATAATATCTTTTATTTACAACAAAATTTTTGTTCGTCACTATAATTTGTATAATTGTTAGTGAACTGGTTGGGTCCAACCCTCCCATTCTAAAAGCTTAAATGGTATGTACGCATACTCTACTTTTTCGGACCATACTCAAAGTTAATTTAACTAGGGACCGGGTACTATATGACCACTGGCTTAAATTCATAGGAGGTAGCATGAAGAGTTATGGGTCCAAATTGAACCATGTAAGGGTGTGAGTCCAAGTTTGGTTAAATGTCCAACTATTTAATTATTTTATGTCAGGTCTCTTCCATAAATGGGTACGAAACATATCTGGGTCTTATATGACGCCCATATCGGAGTCTTTTGGAGATTTTTAGTTCTGATCAAAAGTTGTAATAGCTCTTGATCGAAGCCCATGGAAGCTCCAATCATTTTTTCAAAAAAATTTATAATACAAATTTTATTTTTAAAAAATATTTTTAATAATGTTTTTTATAATTATTTTATTTTTTTGTAAATATTGGGATTTTTGGAAAATATGATGTAAATTTTACAGTTAAATAAATAAATAAGTTGGGTGTAAGTGAACTAAAATAAACTTTATGAATTGCAATTCAGTACAACTAAATACACGTGTTTGGTAAAAAGAGAAGATGATCACTTTTTTTTTTGTTTGAATGTAATTATTTTCATATAACTTACACATTGCAATTCACTACATCTGAATACAAGTGTTTGGTAAAAAGTAAAGATGATCACTTTTTTGTTTGAATGTAATTGTTTTCACATAACTTACATTGTACGTAATCCCTTCCTTCTCTGGGTTTATTTTACAAAGTATGTATTTGCCATGGGTGTGAAAGATAAATCGAACCTACATATACAACATCCTAGGTTTCCTCTTCCCTACTGCATGTTGCACTACATCCTGGTGCTTTAAAGGTTGTACCATATGCATTAAATGTTGTTATACCGTACAACATATTAAAGCATCAGGAGGTAGTGCAGCATGCTGTAGGGTATAAAAAACCCAACATCCTATTAAGATTTGGATGTAGGTAAGACACAACCCATATATTTGATGCAACCACCCCAACCCAAGAAATATAAAATTTGCATTTCATACATTAATCTAATATCATTTTTCAAACGTTCTGATGATTTTTTTTTGGGGGGGGGGGGGGGGGGGTTGCGGGTGCCTACCTAAAAAAATTATTATTATTTCACTAACATAATTTCTCACAAGTTTTCACATGTCTCGATACGGGTGGGTCCGCATGAACCCACCCACCACTATAAGACTTTATTATTTCACTAACATAATCATAAACTTTATTGCAATGTGGTTTTTTATCGGGTTGACGGGTGGTGTGGTGTTGGGGCCATGTTTCACGTACGGGTATGGAACATATTCAGGTATATACCCCACCCGGACTCGAACACCATTATTTAGAATGAGTATTGTGCCTGCCGTTTACATGATGTTTGATAGAACATGCCCATTTAAAAGTGTAGTTTGGAAGAGGTCTTAGGCGTCAAATTATTTAACATATTAATTGCTCAGGTGCGACTAATCATAGGATGTGCTAAAGTTTGATGTATGGTTATGCTTTTGAGGAATATTGATTACGCTTTAAAGTTGTGTAATGACATGAGACTGAGAGTTACTCCTCTTGGAATGCATTTAATCGAGGCAAAAGTGATGCATGAAATAAATGTAGGACAAAAGCCTATCATTCTTAAGGTGATGATAAGCCCAACATACTAATCAAACCTCCCTCTCAGCTTGTCAGGGAGTTCCCTATACCAATTTTCTTAATTTGCCATGACGATAAGCAAAAGTCAAGGACAATCTACACGTCAGAATTTACCACTCCACACATGTATTAAGCCATAATAACTTAATGTTGCTCTATTCAAGGTCACCACAAAGGTTATATAAGTATTGGTTTACTCCCAGGGTGAGAACACATATGATACAACCAACCTGTTGTGTAAAGAAGTGTTTCGAAGGTATATCTTCATTTTATAAAAGTGACTTATACACCACTACATTTATATCAAGCGTATTAATTTTCACTAAAAAAAAATTTGTTCAATATTACGATGGGTTGTATTTATATGAACTTTTGATGACTCCAATTAGTAATGTTGGCAAACAGAAATAACGATTGTAATAATTGTGGAGTTCAATATGGACTACTCATTTGACTTTTATCATACCCGTCGAGTATCGACGGGCCAAAAACTAGTTTCAATAGAGGCAAATAAGTTGGTTTGGCAACTTTATGTTTCATTTAAGTTTACCAAATGGGCTGACCCGACCCAGCTTTCATCAGGCCTCTATTTTAAGTGGACTGGGGTGTTATAGGAAAGAAAGCAGGCCGGTGATCTTGTAAGCCCAATGGATGCTGAAACTAAGTTGTGTACTCAGTTTTAAGTGGGCCGAGATACTACTGACATTCAATAGGTGGTTCAGCAGGGGAAGAGGAATGGCAACTAGGGGCCTAGGGCAAGATTTGTTCAATGTCTTGAAATTAGTTCGTAGGGCTACATTACGATTGCGATTTTGACGTAAGCCCTCAACCTTATTTAGATGTTCTCCCCTCCCTTTATGAGAAGACTATCAATAATCTAGGGATGAACAATCATAAATCATAGGAATGCTTAGAGAAACACTGCAAGAGTATTCAAATATGTCAGGAAGGACCAAACCTTTATAGTTGAGCCGAAAACTAAATATTGTATTTAAATTTATGAGATGTTGCTTACATGTCGAATGGGAGGGCAAGAATTAGGATTAGTAAGACCATATCCAATAGTTCGTGGGCACAACCGTGAATAGTTGTGGTCGTGAGCGACGGCTGAAACGATGACCACATCTGAAGAAACTATGTCCAATGGCGGTCGTGACGACCGTGAATAGTGTGTTTTTTTATTTTTTTAAATATTTTTCTTAACATGTTTAACATATTATAAGAGTGTTTAAAAGTTGAAATTAATCAAATTGCATTTGTAAAACTTGTTTTATAATTTATTGAGCAAGAATCAGAAGGAAAAAATCAAATTTCAATAGTAAAAGATATCAATCCTGACATTGATGGATTGTTGTCTACTCTTTATGGGGATAGGTACCATTGGATACCTGACATTACTCCCAAACATCAGAAAACCTCACTCCAAGAATTCAATTCCAATCTCAATCTCAATTTCATCTGAATTTGAAGTCTTATTCCAACATGAATTTTGACTCATGTCACTATAAATACACTACACTTACTCTTCCAAAACTCAACCTCAAACAACTCACTCTCAGATCAAATATCAACCAAACACTCTTTCTAAGAAATGGCTGGTGGTGAGGCATGGAATGTAATCCCTAATTGCCAGATATGGACGGAAGCCCAAGAGAAGGCTGCGCGTACATATCAAGACTTCATGCTATACGATGGGAAGATGACCAAGGAAAGTGTCATCTTCATGGTTCACAATCTGTTGAAGTGTGCCCAACTACAGATGTGGTGTTACCCCCACAAAATCCAGCAAGCCCTACAGGTGGTGCAGAACCAACTTGCAAGTCAACGTGCCAACTATACGTTGGATGACATGAAGGCTGGGGTTGAGGAACTCTCGACTAGGCACTTTTGCTACGGTAGGATCCTCAATTGGGATGAATCTGGTTTTGGAATTAATTTCTCAAGAGGTAGGAATCAATGCAACCATAGGGTTTGGGGAGAGATACGGCGCTATGATTGTCACTCTATCTAGTACTATGTTGTTGATGAACCACTATGGTTTCAACTCCAGCTGATGTTTCAGAAATTCAAGTGTGTGGGTTTGGAAAATGATCCAAACTATGGCCCCCCACCCAGGTTCAAAGACATTCCGGTTCAAGGTGAGGGATTTTCACACAGGGTGTAATTGAGCAAGATAAATCACCCCTTAGTTTTATGCATTTCGTACTAGTAGTTTTCCATTGTTTGTAATATTAGTAAATCATTAGGTTTTATGTTATGCTGTATTGTCTAATTTCTAATTGAATGAAAGGGGTGACTATTCGTATTGTTAAACAAGTGCAAGTTCATTAAAATCAAATCAGAAGAAACAACAATACAATACATCAAACATTAAAGAACATGATAAAAAAGAAAGCAACAACACACATACATAGAAATAAATAAACAACAAACATAGATAAAAACGTAAACTACTAAATGTTGAAAGACCAAACGTGGTTCATCATCAAGTCTTGTTGAAGCTGCTTATGTGTGTCTCAACTTTCTAGGTCTTTCCTTTTCGCCAAATAGTTCTTCTGATTGATCACAGAATCCCTACGGCTGTAGTCATTATCACCTTCTTTGTTGATCCCTAATTCGACAGCATCTTCATGGAATTCCGCTATCACATCTTTATAGTTGCGATATAAATGCCGCTCATTCTCCACTATCATATTGTGCAAGCAAATGCAACAGTTCATGATCCTAGCAAGGTCTTCTCGGTTATGTGTCAGTGCTGGATCTTTAATCACTTTGAAGCGTGATTGGAGAACACCGAAAGCGCGTTCGACATCTTTCCGGCACGCCTCTTGCCGGGTTGCAAACTTAGCCTGTTTTGGATTGATTGGACCTTTTATTGACTTCACAAATGTTGTCCACTTCGGATATATGCCGTCCGTTAGATAGTACCCCATGTTGTACTTGGCCATTAACTTCGAAGTTACAAGCATGAGCTTCTCCCCTTAGTAATTCGTCGAATACCGGTGACCGTGCAACCACGGTAAGATCATTCAACTTCCCTGAAACACCAAAGAAAGAAGGGAAAATTACACCTGCTCCCCCTGATAAACACCCTAATAACATTGGGGGCCCTGACATTTCAGTAATTACAGATTGGTCCATTTTCTATTTTCAAAGCTTACCATCCAAACATGGCCTTATTTTAAACCTTTGGATTTTCTAGTTTTCCTCTTCTTACCTTTCTTTTTATTTAAACATCATCCACCACCATCACCTCCTCCAACTTAAGGTAAATAGAAAAAAAATATGGGCATTGATAGTAATTTCTTGGGACAATTTTTTAATAAAATGGAATTTTGCTTAAAATAAAAATGACTTCAATATAAACCATGAACTCTAGTTGTTTTTTTTCTCGGATTTTGCAATTGATTTTCATGCACCAGGTTAGTTTACGCATTGGACACTTGTTGGCTTCCCTTTTAATATCATAAATTAATTTAAAAAATAATAATAAAATTTATTTAAAAATTAAAAAATGCCTGGAAGGTTATGCGCCACATTCGGACTTAATCTGGAAAAAATAAATATATATATTTTTAATTTAGAGCGGACACGTGTCTTACTCTTATTTAAACTTAGAAAAATAAAAAAAAATCTAAAACAAATAAATAAAAGGAAAAGAATAAAACCAAATGAAAAGGAAATGTTTAAATTAAGGATGTGTTTGGTTCCAATATGAGTTTTGGACTGGTTTGTAATTTATGTACAATGGTATGAAATAATATGTTATTGTTGAAATGTCATGGGCCCCGATGTTATTAGCAAATTTATTAGGGGGAGCAAATGTAATTTGCCCAAGAAAGAATGCCAAATACTTGGGATGTAACCGCCTCCAAAACAAGTGTGGCTTTCTTGTTTTTTCCTTGGAACTGTCCTTACCAAGCCGCCAGACAGTTCTTCCATTCCCAATGCATGCAATCTATACTTCCAATAACTGACGTACATCCTTCTCGTTGGCCCTCCTCATATATGTTGGACCAAACACCGCCACCACACCATCGCAAAAAGCCCTTAATGCGTCCTGACCAGTCGTTTGACTAACTCGAGTGTATTCGTCGACCATGTCTGCACATACACCATATGCAAGTTGTCTGATGGCAGATATGCATTTCTGTTTTGCCGTAAACCCCATCCTCCCGGTAGCATCTGGACGCTGCCGAAAATATTGATCGTGTTGTTCTAAGGCTTCGACGATCCGGAGGAACAATCACCTTTGCATTCGAAATCTACGTCTCGAGTGTAGCAGCAAATTGTTCCCTCTTTCGATCGATGTATTCACGCATATATCCCGTCCTTCTTCGTGGATTTTGTTGCTTGTAGTGGTTGATTATATGAGGAGTGGCTTGAACAATTAGTTTGGTAGCACGTGTATAGTAGTCGCTTTGTGAACTTGAAGAAGAAGAATCAGTATCAACTCTAAACTCATCATCGTCGGAACTAGATGATAAGTTGTTGATGTAGTGATTAATTATAGACATGTGTTTGGGCAAAAAAGATGAAGCAAAGTGAGAATTTAGAGGCGTTTTGAGTTTAAGAGAGGAATATGGGAGAAAATTGAAGTGTGGTGAAATTGGGTTGTATTTATAGATTTCGAAAAAATATGGCCGTTGGTTTAATTTTTATATAGTATTAGTTTATAAATATTTTTTAAAAAATCAAAAACTAAAAAGAAAAATTAAAAAATAAAAGAATAAAGTTGGGCCTTTTTCACCGGTCAATGACAAACCCAAATTTTGGTGGGACCCGACCAATGAATGGGACGGCAAGATGCAAAATCTCGCCGTGGAACGGTGAGATTTGCATCTTGCCATCACCACGGTGTGCTCCCGTTGGAGCACCCACGGCGCGCCGTGGTGCACGACCACTTCCATGGCCGGTGCCATTAGGAGTGGTCTAATGAGAATGAACGTAGTAGGGTTTAGTCATCAAAATCATTCTCCTAGGCCCGTAGATTTCATCTAACATTACACATGAGGGGCTAGTGACTTCTCTAGTAGCTTGTGCGAGCTTGTTGTCTCCCTATGTATGGTGTACTATTTTCGTTCCGAGCTCAAGATTGAGACTGTGAAAGTGCACAATCACACCAATTTGAATTAGAAAAATGTAGTCCACAAACTCGGATTACGTAGTCTTAAGGTTTAGATTGTTTTGTACTCCCTCATCCCGAACTCAAACTCAATTATCATTACTTAAATGCAAAATTTCTCTTATACTTTACTAGAATAACGACGCGGGTGAAGTGTATTCTAGATCTGCACGGTGTGTTTTGCTAAAATTTACAATACACATTCGTGCCTGTTATGTAATCGCTCCTTCAGCTCACCAAAAAATGTAAGAAAATGCTACTCCCTCTGTTCTTTTACAAGTTTATTAGTTTGATTTTTTTACTCAACTTTGACCATAAATTACTCTTAAAATATAATTGTTTGATACTTAATAGAATTATATTACGAAATTTTACTTCTTAAATTTTCATTATATAAATTTTAAGTTTGTTTAATAATATAGTCCATAAGTAATTTGTGGGTCAAAACGGTTAACTGAAAAAAGTTAAAATGTTAAACTCCTAAAGAAACCGAGGGGGAGAGTATAATGAAAAGTTAGTCGGAGGGCAGATCGATATCTCAGTGTTATATGGGTTGTTTGGGTCGGAATTATAATTGAATCCCACTACAAAAAAAAACCTGTTTTAGCGACGGAACTATCCGTCGCTAAAACAGTGTTAATCTGTCGCTAAATCCGTAGCGACGGATAATCCCCCATCCCCAAAAAATGCGCCACTATTTTTTTTTTGCGACGGATAAGTATTCCATCGCCAAATAATGACGAACTGGCGACGGATTAATCCGTTGACCAGTCCATCCGAATTAGCGACGGATTACTTATCCGTCGCCAATTAGTTATGGAATTTAGCGACGAATTAAAATCCGTCGCTAAATCCCACCACTAATTCGCCCTTAATTCACTTGATATTTAGCGACGGACGCTAAATTCAATGGTCTAATTCGACCTTAGTTCGTGAATTTAGCGACGGATTTGATTCTGTCGCTAAATTCACTTTTTTAAATTTTTTTTTTTGTATTTTAAATTTATGTTTCACATTTCACCTGATTTTTCACACAATATAATCATACATAATATACCCGAAATAATTAAATTGCATTAATATACCCGAAACAATATAAATTATCCATAACAAAGTCTAAAGTATGCAAGCACAAGTAGCTAGAAGATGAAATAGTGTCAAAGTATATATGTAGCATAAACAATATAAGTATGATGTAACCAAGAATCGGGAGGAGGCGGTGGGTGGTACTGGGAAGAAGTGCTGAACATCTGGGGCAAAGCGTCCATCCGCTGAGCCATACGAGCCTGTTCCTCAAGCACTTGCTGGTAAGCTGCCTTGGTCGCAGCTATTTCCTCGTGGAGAGGAGTCCTCATCTCTTGAACCTGGTCCTGTGTGAAGAGATTAGATCGCGATCCTGATCCCTGGGACACTGAGAAGCTACTAGAACTCATAGAAGGGCCCAAACATTCCAATCCATATGTTCGACCCTTGTTGTCCATTGGGTTGACCTCAAAGAAGATCTGGTCTTGCTCTTCAATTGACAGCTCATGACTGTCGATCATCCTCTCATCCATCCTCCTCTCCACCTCACTCTACAATTGTAAATTGCATACGAAATGAGATGCAATTTTAGGAATCAATTTAAAATACATAAATACAAATGTTAACCTTAAGAAAGAAACGTACCGCAATACGCTCGGCCCTCACGTCAGTCCAAATGCCATTCTTTAGCTTAGCCTTCTTGAAGTGGTATAGAGCACTCTTCGGCTGTCCTCTATTGGCCTAAAAAAACATATGTGCAAACAAGAAGTTAGTTGATTGAAATAAAAGCAAAAAACTGTTATGTATCATATTCCAAGTCATAAACAATATATTTACTAACCTCCATCACGTGATCTGTAACAACAGCTCGCGACCCATAGTGATGTCTGGCAGTGCCCGTACCATCTCGCGGCTCAGTCAAATGGTTTTGTCTGTTCTTCTAAGTTTGATCCTGGACAAAGGGATCCTTCCAGTACTCCTCCCAAAGTGCCCACTCGTCATCCCCCACCCAATTTAGTTGTCTGTGTGTCTCCTTCATTTTGTAAATCATTTTCCTATAGATGTCTGACCCTAAAGTTTCGAAAATAGAGTACAACTGGGACACCAGGGCATTGGGAATGTAGTAGTCTTTCTACAACAATTCCATTCAAAGTAAAAATTACACAAGTTTAAAGGAAGATAACAATTTAAATATAACACCAAGTTTAGTGGCTAACATACCACTCAAATTGTGTGCAATAAGTTCATGAATAAATACCAACATATCACCCAAGTTTAGTGGCTAACATACCACTCAAATGACACAACAAGTTCATGAATGGTGACTAACAGATCAAACCAAGCTTAGTGGTAACATACCACTCAAATTGTCCTAAAATTGACTAACACAATGGTGACTAACATATCACCCAAGTTCAGTGGCTAACATACCACTCACAGATATAGTGGCTAACATACCACACACATTAATACAACGATTAAAAGAACAAATAAAGCATTTATTGTAGCATTTAAGCTTACCCGCAACTCGTCGAAGTAAAAGTGCTTCATCCGGTCCGAGATGTTTGCCCACTTCTCGCCTCCCTGTCCCGGCATCTCCTTCCTCCCACTAAAATTTTTTCCTAGTTTATCCGAAGCATCCGGTGGCCAAAACCTGTTATCAATGAGACAAACAAGAAACGAATATTCATTAGTAAAATCATGTAACATATATTTATCTTAAGTGTGTGTTCTACAAATGCATAATACTTACTTGTTCCTGCCATTGGGGAACAACACCGACTTCCCCTGGAATGTATCACCGTCATTAAACGTCAGATAGGGACACCCGTCAGAGGGGTAGTCACCAGGAGCATGTGACGTGTAGGCCGGTGGAGTCTCTGGAACCTGAGACTGGCTGCTGCTCCCACCAATATCATATTCGACCAGAGGACTAGTAGCTTCACTCGCTGGTGTACTACCAGAACCCGATGGACTCCCCCTAGTACCCCTACACCCGGGAGGAAGGTATGTGGACTTCCTTTGGCGCGGCATCTGCAAGAGCATATAAGACATTGCAGGAAAAAATGTGTTAGTAAAGAATACATGAATATGCATGTAAAACATATACATTTGACATATATTAAAGCACAAAAAGTAATAATAATCAACAACTAAGCATACAATACACACATACCCTCGTCCTCCTCGGCTATTGTTAAGTCTATAAATTGTTCTTCATGCAGGTCTATGAACTCATCATCAGCTTGTACAGGCTTTCTCGCTG
Source organism: Plantago major (assembly GCA_026545765.1). Classification (NCBI taxonomy): domain Eukaryota; kingdom Viridiplantae; phylum Streptophyta; class Magnoliopsida; order Lamiales; family Plantaginaceae; genus Plantago; species Plantago major. Next base: position 26,610,243 of record CM048839.1, on the reverse strand, counting down.
TTTGATCGACGACCTCTTCTTTATACGAGTTGGTAATTGAGTCGTCCTTATCAATGTACTCTACTCTGGAGCGGGCCTGTATATGCATTGCAGCCAACCAGTCCGCCTTATCGCATTTGAGGCTTGGATATTCAATAAACACCACCTGGCATGCTTGAGTCGACAAGATAAACGGTTCATACTTAGTACGATACCTCTTCCTATGGTTAATTTCTACCATCTGATAGAACTCGAGTTTCCTCGTACCACTTGGAGTAGGATCATACCAGTCAACATCAAACAGAAAGGTTCTTTTCAAAGGAAACCCCGAATATTCAAGCTGCACAATTCGTCTCAGGTTCCCGTAGAAATCATACAAATCATCAGTTGCATCTTGATCTTGCCCCCTGACACACACCCCAGAATTGCTTGTGGCCATGGCGGTGTTAGACTCAATTGTGTGAAACCTAAGGCCATTTACTATGTACGATGAGAATGTGGAGACCTTTCTGTTTGGACCCTCTGCTAGAGATTCTAAGTAAGGACATGTGACTTTGTTGACAGGATTTCGTACATACTCCTTGAACCAATCTGTAAATTTTGTTTCCAACTTCTCTTGAAGCAGTTCTTCAATTACGTCATCTGCCATTGTTAGATTCTTCTCTCTGAAAAGGCTGTGGACACGATTATATGATTAGATATATATGGTAGTTAGAAGTTAAAATCCATGTGTTAGCGTAAGAAAACTACTCACCGAGCATAAATCTCCATAAATTTGTCAACTTCAGCACAGTTCGAGAGGACATAATATGTGGCTGCCTTCAGCTCCTTATCCGTCAGCCATTCATTCTTTTATTCTCCAATAGGTCTCCCCGAGACCCTAAAAATTGAATTGGAAACGTCATCATCCTCTTGAACTTCAAATGTGTCTGCGTTTCTAGACGGCCTAGATGCCTTCGTCGGGACATGGTCCCCAAAGTAATAGGAGCAGAAGGTTGAAGCTTCCTCTCGCAGGTAGGCATCGATCCCTCGATCCTCAGCTTTGTTGCTGACATACCTCTTCAATTTCCCCAAGTACCTGTAATGCATATATATTGAGGTAACACAATGTAACTTGGGAAAATTCAGACTTTATAAATAAATGATTGCCTTGATTACACACCTCTCGAATGGATACATCCATCGATACTGAACCGGACCAGCAAGCCTCGCTTCATGTGGAAGGTGAACAGGCAAATGCTCCATAGAATCAAAGAAGCTCGGTGGAAAGATACGCTCGAGCTTGCATAGAATCAATGGTATGTTGCTTTCAAGATTTGCTAACACTTCATCGTCAAGCACCCTTGAGCATAAATTCTTGAAAAATAAGCTCAGCTCGGTGATCGCAATCCATACAGGTTTAGGTAGCATTTCTCGAAATGCAATAGGGAGAAGCCTCTCCATGAACACGTGAGAATCGTGGCTCTTCATCCCGTACATCTTTGTCCTCTTCACACCCACACACCGCCCCAACTTCGAGGCGTAATTGTCGGGGAACTTCAATCCCCTCACCCAATCAAATAATTTGTTCCTAGATTCAATGTCAATTGTGTAGCATGCCTTGGGCCACTGCCCCTTATCATTCTGCTTTTACACAATGTATCCAACTCGGCTCTAGATTTAGGGGTATCCTTTATTTTTCCGGGAATGTTGTAAATCGTGTTGAATAAGTTCTCGAACACGTTCTTCTCAATGTGCATGAAATCCAAGTTGTGACGTATAAGAAGACTGCTCCAATAAGGCAAGTCCCATAAGATGCTTCTCTTCTTCCATCCACAATTTTTGCTAATCTTCTCGTTATGCTTCTCCGACCCAACTTCAGTCACTTTCATAAGACCCAACTTATCTATCTACGCAAGTATTTCTGCACCAGTAAGTTGTCTCGGGGCGCCTTTGTTCACTACTTTGTTTTTCAAGAATGGAGTCTTGTTCTTCCTGAACGTATGGTCCTTTGGTAAAAACCTACGATGACAGTCAAACCAACATTCCTTTCTGCTCTCCTTCAGTCTAAATGCATCAGTGTCTTCCATACAATGTGGACATGCATTAAAGCCCGCAGTTTTCCTTCCAGATAGCACGGAGTACGCTGGAAAATCACTCACGGTCCACAGTAATGCTGCTCTCAATGTAAAGTTCTTCTTCGTTGACACATCATATGTCGGGATACAATTTTCCCACAACTCAATCAGCTCCTTGATTAGGGGCTGCAAGAACACATCCAGCTTACAGACGGATCATCGCTGGCACCAACACGAGAACATGAATGGTTCATTCATGCACTCACCGGAAGCGGGTTATGCGTGTCGACATGATCGCCAACAAGAGTACTTCCGGTCATTTCCAAACGGGTTAAAACCATCCGTACAAAGCCCCAAGCGTACATTTCTAGGCTCGGCTGCAAACTCTGGGTAGGTCTTATCGAACTGTTTCCATGTGGGTGAGTCTAATGGATGCTCCATTCTACCCTCTTCCGGGATTACTCGCTCCTTGTGCCACCGCATTTTATCGGCACAAGCACTTGAAGCGTACAACCTCTTCAAACGAGGTGCTAGATGGAAATACCACATTTTCTTATGTGGTAGATTTTTCTTCTGACGTTTCTTTGCAGCCCCCTCCTTGTAACGCTTGTACCGGTCCTTACCACAGAACTTGCACTTCAGTAGATCTTTATCCTCCCCCCAATAGATCATGCACATATCCTCACAACAATCTATGGCATCCATGGGCAACCCCATCCCCCGCATCTTTTTCTTCGCCTAGTAAAAGTTGATGGGAACTAGGTTTTTCTTCAGGACAAAGATCTGACATTACTTGTACCCATTCATTGAAGCTCGCTTCAGATTGCTGGCCATTAGCCTTACAACTCATTAGCCGAGCCAACAAAGACAACTCGCTGAGCCTACACCCCGGATAAATCGGCTTCTTTGCTGATTCCAACAAGTCAAAGAACACCTGATCCGCAGGATTCAGAGGCTCCTCCACATCCCCCTCGGTTACTGGCTCCCTGGTGTTCATGAACTCTGGACCCGCAACATCATAAAAGATTTGCTCCATCCGTTCATGATCATAATTAGCATCAGATGTAGACGTATTCTGAGTACTTTCGATCACATTTTTCTGCTTCCTTTTACGCTTTGAGAGATGCTCATAATCCATGAACGGTGCTCGTGTCTCACCATGATAACACCATACCTCATACTGAGACACGAACCCCTTACGTTTCAAGTGTTCCACTACCGTTTCAGGAGGCAAAAATTGTTTATTCCTACATTTGTTCGCATTGCAAGGGCACTTCATCTTCCCCCCACTCAAACAAGTAGTCTGTGTAAGCGCAAAAGTGATGAAGGATTCAACCCCTTCCACAAAACTAGACTGAATTCTGCCATTAACTATGCGACGGTACATCCATGAACGATCGGGATTTATAATTAGATGATTAGCCTGACACGTCTACAATTATTAGATTCATAACATGCATTTTATGTTAATATAATCACCAAATATTCTCAAAACACTTAATTAAATCTTCATAATCTAGTGCATATACGAATTTATCGAATCAAAATTACTACGTACTTACAGACATCCTAACATTATACTAATTAACAATACAAATTCGCAATCAATATATCAATTGCACAAAATTAACTAGCTAGTATACTATAGTTACCATAAACATACAATTGATCTAATTAGTCGAAATTAACAAAATTCCCAAATTTATCAACAAGTAAGGGTTTCAAAACACTCAACTAAATCTTCCTAATCCTACTACATATACGAAAAATATCAAATTAACAACCCTACATATTTCCAAACATCCTAACATTATACTAAAAATTCAAATTCACAATCAATATATCAATTGCACATCTCAAAGTTAACACACTACGTAATATAAGCTAAACTAACTAGTACATACTTACAATACACATGCAATTGCTCAAATTAGTCAAAATTAACAAAATCCCCAAATTTGGCAAAATAAGGGTTTTAGCCAAAATACCTTCGATTAAGCGGAAGGAAGATGAAATTGATTGAACACCCGAACTTCTTGTCCCACAAGCTTCGAAAACACTCCAAAATTGGCCGGAATGGCGGAGATTTGGTCGGAATTGGCGAAATTGAGAGAGAGAGAAACAAAGAAGATGCAGAAACGAAAATGGGGAAGAAAAGGGGATCTTCCCCGTTTCTATCCCCAGTTTTAGCGACGGATAGACTATCCGTCGCTAGACTATCCGTCGCTAAATAGCGACGGATAGTCTATCCGTCGCTAAATTCGTTTTCTTTTTATTTTTTTTCTTTTTTTAATCTGGTCAACTTATTTAGGGACGGATATTATATCCGTCCCTAAATAACGACGGATATTTTGTATCCGTTGCCAAATAGCGATGGGAAAATATCCGTCGCCAAATTAGCGACGGATTTGAGACAGATTGAGCGATTCGCTCAATCCGTCACAAATCCTGCGCTAAACCTAGCGATTCGTCGCTAGGTAGCGACGGATTTTATATCCCCCCGTCTCTATTTGGCGGATTTTTGTAGTGTCCATTTTAATTGAGGTGAATTGATAAATAGTGACTAAATTTTAATTGAATTGTTAAAATTTGTGTTTGGATAAAATTAAATTTTTATAGGGTTTTGAAAGAGAGAAGAAACATAATTGAGTTGGACTCAATTATCTATTTGAAACTAATTGTTCCGTTTTAATGGGTTGACCAAACACAATAATGAATTCTCTCAATTAAAATGGAGAGTTGAGTCTAAGTCAAACAGTCTGATACTCACTTAAACATTGACTGCATTTTTATTCCATTCATGCCACGTCCACTTTCTTAAAACCAAACCATATCCCTTTTTCTTCTTCTTCATCTCATTACCAGCTAGAGCATACTATCATCTATCATTCCGTATCCCTTTTTCTTCTTCTTCATCTCATTACCATCTATCATTCCGTAAATCTCACACTGCATTTGTTCCACCCTTTATCTCAATTACCAATTCATCCTTTATGTAAGAACTCGTACTTTTTATATAATTTATTTAATAATTTTATTTTATTATTATAGTGGACTGGGCTCCTAATATTTTTTAATTAATTTTCAACTTTGTAGGCCCGAGCCAAAAGTATAAAAGTTCCTCACCCTAAAGTCAGATACCAAATTCATTCTTCCTCTAGCTATCGGCCGCACTTCCAAAATTATTTCCGTGCCTTTCTTCACTTCTGCCTGGCCGCAAGAACTGAAATTTTGTCCTTTTGTGCATGTAAACATGTATAGATTGTAAGTATCCTTCTTTTATCATTTATCAAGTTTTCTTTTAGCTCGATGTATTGTTTTTGGCATGCAAATCCAAATTGGTCTGTCTCTTAGTGGAAAGAGTATATATTGTTGCCAATTTTTTTTACCAATACCACCACCAGTTCAATTTACTTTTCAAAATCACATTGAGCCTTGTTTTAGACTATACTATTTAAAATATGTGGGTTATTAAATTGTAGTGGTGAGTTTTAGAGATTTCGAGACGGTTGGTTGAGATTCAATGGTTTAGCTAGGTTAAGCTTGTTTTCGAGTCGACCTTGAGGTAAGAGTATTTCTTGACACTTTTACTTCTATTTTCTGTATTATCGTATATATACAGTTTTAATGTTTGGCAAACAACTTATGATTATTATATCATGTTATTGAACTTGATATAATACTCTATTGGAAAGGAATCAAGTATGTGAATCCCAAAAGTATGTTTTATGATGCATGTGATGTGTGAAAAATAATGTTTCTGTACATGGAGATAAATATGTTTTGAGCTCACAGTTTTGCCTATGAATTCTGAGCTTGTCTTTGACGGTGATTACGTCTGGCTTCTGAAGTACTTCTTTCTGTTCGTGTTCCTTTAGCGGGGAACTTTCTGTTATGTTCTATTCTGTGCCACCGGACTTATACTAGTGGTCATAGTGTGACTCTATCTGAGCTTAAATATCTGTTTCGACTATTCTGTACAACGACTCCATGAACTGTTTTTTGGCTATGTGACTGATATTGTGGAATGTATATATATGTAATTTTACTCCTCTGCTTGATCCGGTAAAAGTGCCAGGAGATTCACCTTTTTTTCAGTGGTCTGAGTGGTTCTGGTTTCGAAGAAGATTGCCAGTGGAAGCAAGTCGGTTTAGATAAGCTAGTAGTGAAAGTCTTGTATTTTCTAAAGGCTTGTAAATTTTTGTATTTGTGTTTTAGACGCTTTGAATTACCTTTAAAACTTTTTGTAACTAAAATTGAGGCTTCGTCTTGGCGTGAGCCCATCTCACGATAGACGGCCGGTCGCACCAAAGTATTTTGGTTTTGGGGCGTGACACTTTATCTCAATTACCAATCCAAAGTCGACTTCATTCGGAATGCAACTCGTCTTTCCTTAGCTTTCTCCGTTTCTTCTTTTTCCCTGGACCGACTCATGGAGACCACCTTCCTCTTTCTTCTCTCTCACTCGACCTCATAAAGATGACGATTCAGACAATGAGAATTTGATTCAGAATTCTTGTTGAAATACCTGAGACGACAACGACCCATTGTCCCAATCTCCATCCTTCTTACCCAAACTGTGATAGAAGTCGATTTCATCAAACACTTATCGTGCAGGTACAGAGGCTAGGTTGGCTCAGCATTAAAACCCAATACCAAAATTGATTGGAAAATTACTCTCCGTTTTTCCTTTCACTCTCATTCCTTCTCGCTGAAACTGATTTGCACATATCTTTGTTTGTTTGATTCATGATGATATTTGGAGGGTAATAAAAGCAAGGGGGAAAAGAATTGAGCATGAATGGGTGTGCAAGTGAAAATGTCAGATCCAAGCTGCGATTTGGTGTGACACGCGCCCACGCGTTCGGTTGGTGAGGCTGGGAGTCTCATGTGTTTTTTTTTAAGAATTGTACTCAAAGTAGGTGAAATTGAGTTCCAATTTTAAGTCCTCCACGCGCCTTAAGTTTGGTTATTATATTACTTTTAATTAATACTTTATTTTATATAAATCCTACTTTATTAAATTAATTTATCTTAAAACTTGCATGTGTCTGTATCAGTGGAAAGTTGTTGAGTTCGAGACAGATGAGTATAGTTGATAATAAATTAAGTAAATCATCACAAAACTAAACCAAACGAGATTTAGTACCCAACCCAACGGTTCCCAATGAACTGATTTTTTTTTTAGAAGAAATGAACTGATTTGTGTAGAGCACATTTCAAGTTTCAAAGAATGAAATGAAGAGTCTGAACTACTCACTCCTATTTTTAATATAATATATTTTGGTTTATTTTTCATTTGACAAATATAAGATGTTTTAGTATATTATGCTACGTAATTCTATGTTTTCACAATTTATTAAGCATCAAACTCATTGATTTTATTGATTTTCATTTATTTTGTCTTGAACACTACAAAAACTAAGCACATCTTTTATTTTTTATTAGTGAATTTATTTGTTTAAGATGCCAACATTTTGTTTTAAATCATTTACCCAAGACTATTGATGAAGATAGATTTGTATTAATTTGTATGAAATATCCAAAAACTTATTATATTAAAAATAGGAGGGAGTATAAGGAAGAGAAGATTGAAAATGCAAAAGCAGATTGACGTGATGGAATCAGAAGAGCAGCAAAGTACATGTGATATGTTTCTAGTGTAACAAAAGTCAAGTACAAGAAAGAAGAATTCGAAAAAAGCAGCGGCTGTTCGTTGCACGCAGACTGTGTTTACGGGGTTCAATGTTCGAGGTGAAATAGTGAGCGTTGTTTGCTTGTCCCAATATCATCGATTGGATTCAGCCCAATCAACCTGCTACACCCACGCCTAGCCCAGATTTGACTTGACCCATCACCTTAACTGCCACCAAAATTTGTGTAGAAGACCACGCTTCTGTTTCTAAATTAGTTTGGTTAGGTTTCCTTCGTGCAACTGTTTCCCTGTTTAATTAAGTTTTCACTAACAGGTGTCTGTTTCTCAACTCAACAACACACCGGAAAGCTGGGTGTTTGAACATCATGGGCCTGCATCAACGGGATGCTCGGGAGTCGGACAGCGTTAAGATTGATGGATTATATCATACCATTGATAACTCCGTATCCCAAATTAAAATTTCCACATTTCATTTTGTGACGTATGAATTTTAACTCTTCATGCTTTAAACGGAAATTTTATATTTTATATAATTCATCCTGACTCATAATTTATTCACTATATCTTTGTCCGGATCCACAGTAAGTTCAATACGGGTCGAAGGCGGTAGCTATTACAAATTTCTATATTTTATTATAAAATTGTTCTATGGGTACGTAAAAATAAATGATTTATTTTGATTTTTCAAAGTTACTTTTAGTTATAAAGATAATGAAATATTATGATAAAAGAGAGAAGATCATTCTATAATAGAATTTTGAATTTTGTGCTGTGTTGTGGATAACTATGTAGCAATTGAATTACAACTACTTGTCAAATTAAAGTCGACACTGCACTAATGGACTATACCATATTCTAAATGAGTTATAGGCTAATAATAGTCCAGATCCTATAATAAGTACCCTTGTGCTCTGTTCGTATAAAAATTATTAATTAATTTCAATTCAAATTCATTCAGTTTAATTCAAATTTACTTAATTCTTTGCATACTACATTTAAATTCAGTTCGGTCCAGTTCAAATAAAGAGAAAGTCTTAGTTAACTTAACATGCTCTCTTAATTGTGTCAAAGGTTATATTCTGAAATCTAGACCCAGATACACACAAGATTCAATCGGGTCAGCCCGAAGTTGATTTACCCGGCCCTGAAGTTGATTCCAAAATATGGTGTGTCCCAGAATAAATCATACTCCCTGCGTCCCGGTGAAGCTGTGCAGTTTTAACTTTTTACAGTCAACAATATTCAACTTTGACCATGAATTAATCTAAACCGTAATGATAAAATTTTCAATTAAATTATATAATAAAAGTTTAGACGCTAAATTTTAATTATATCATTCAATTGAAGATTATATCATTACAGTTTAAGTTTAATTTGTGATCAAACTTAAATTCCATTGACAGTAGAAACAATAAATTGGACAGCTTCTCTTCCAGAAGAGGGTGATTAGATCGTATGGTCATGTGTTGTGCCCAATGCCCATCATTAATTTGGCTCGCATTTCAAAACTTCAACAGTTTGGAGCGGCCACAGGTACAATTTAAACAACAAAGTTTAATGTAGGAAGTGAGAAAACTCAATTTAAATGCGAATCTGAACAAGCCAAAGAGTGCTTTGAGAGTCCTCTTTAATGTTTAACAGTTTTGGATCAGATTAAATAAAAAAGAAGAAAGTATCTAGCATAGTAAAAAAGAAATTCCATTACTACTTGAATTGGATTAACATCTTCCTTCAAACATAACAAACCAAACCACAACAATAAAACCTCCATTAATAACCTAGATGGAGTACAACTGAAGACATGCAGCCATATATTTTTCTATATAATCAGAGTAACACATTAAATACCAATTACTCCACCACTAAAAAGCGGGTGGTAACATATCCACCTCTGCTACTAAAAAGACAAAAACACCCCCACAAAATAACATCCTCTTGGTACTAGGAGAAAGCATCACCTCATAAATTGTGTGCCCTCCTATGTCAAGGACAAAGGACCATTTTAAAATTAGCCCCCTACCCATTTTTGACCCTAGAGACACAACACCAACATGCTACTACTATTAAAACTTTTTAAGACTAAAATGTCACACTTCTAATACTCGTGACCACATATTAGTACCACTACTACTACTATTAAAACTTTTTAAGACTCCTTAGAACTGTGCTCCGGCGAATGTCTGTCCGAAGGACCAATGAGCCGGAGCAACGTTGTTCGAGATAAGGGTGCGTCCGTCGCTGGTGGTGACCTTAAATGATAGGGCCTGTCCGTTGAGGTAACTGTTGCTTTGCCAGTTTTGCCCCCAGTTTCTGGACATTGGCTGCCAGTTGGTTCTTGAACCCTTGATTGAAATGGACTGAACATCACCGGCACCACCAACGTTGGTTACTAGTACTAGGTTGAAGTAGGCGTGCCCATTAATGGTGAACCTTATGCCTCCCCTTCTCTTGCAGGGTACCCTACAAATATTGAAAAGCAGTTGGTTATTATAGCACAAAGTAAGAGTGATGTGAGTGAAGTACAAATATCACATGATAATTCGGTTTGTAATTTATTGTAGGGGTAAATTTGTCAACAGAATTTATTTCAAAATTTGAACTTTTGGAAGGGTAGAGTGTGAATAGGGTGAAATTACAAGTGCAGAGATGTCTTTTAGCATTACGTGGTGAGAACATCAAAAAGGCAATTAAAAAGGTCGTATTTTTTATTGATTTATCATTGATATCCGCTACAAGCGACTAATCCAATCGAATACTGTCGAACCCTTTTAAGGGGCGACTAATCCAATCGAATACTGTCGAACCCTTTTTAAGGGGCGTCTATCCATAGACCCAGCAGTGTTTTTTAAATCCATAAGTCTCGAACCCGAAGTGACACTTGAGCCAACAAGTTGGTATTAAAAAGGTCATAAAGTAAGTCAAGAAAGCACAAATTAAGGAGAAACTCTACAGACAAAAGCACTTAATTAAGAACTTAATTGCTGAAACCGGAAAATAAGGAGATTAATGTAATGTTTGACTATACAAAAACGTACCTAAACATTTGAATATTAACTCAATTTTATGCGGATATATTAGAAATTTAACAAATGTTTATACTTGTATGACAGACAAAATTCAACCTGCAACTCGAAATTAATCGACTTAAGTTGTATGACAAACACTCTATAATTGTATACCTTCGGTAAGCAACGGGGACAATTCCAGCTTTGTACTGAGCAATGTGTTGAAAGACGGGCTGAGAAAGATCAAAGTGGTGCAACGGAGGGTTGCACCAGCCACCGGCATTGTTGGGCAAGGCATTGTTTGGTGGGCAGAAATTAGTAGCAGTAACTGTAATCGAACCAGGCAAACAGCCCTTGTTATCATTCACACACTTGATTTCATAGCAAGATCCACAGCTCAGGCCATTGTTGAACAGGGCTGTACTCAGTGCTGCTGTATTTGTACCGTACCCTGTGCTGTACAGGTTCCCATAACCACACGCACCACCTGTTTGACAAAATGTCTCTGTTAATTATTACAATCCATAGCAAATTTTAGTTAGGAAAGATGAAAAGGGGGAAAAGTTAGGACATACCCATTGTTCCAGACGCATCTCCGCCTCCATAGAAGGTTGCATGTGCGTCAATCCAACCACCAGCATTAGCATTTGCAGCCATTGCAAGAAAACACAGGAGGAGAACTCCAAGAACAGCCATTTCCCTGCAGGAGAAATCAAGAAATTTAGCCTTTATTAGTTGAAATTTAGCTTATTTTTTGGATAAAAGTGAGATTTAAGTTGAAGAAGTGAGGGAATGTGAGATTACTTTGTGAGCAAAAAGGGCCTGGAGAAGAGAGGGAGTGAGGTGTGGAGAAGGAAGGGAAGTTGAATGAAGAGAATGTGAAGAAGGGTGGTGGGTATAAATAAGGGGTTAAGGGTGTGTTTGGAGGTTAAAGTTAAAGACTGTTAATCACACAACTGGACTAACTAACATTTGCTTTTTCTTTTTTCACTTTCTTATTCAGCCTGGTGGTGGAGTGGGGACCATTAACTGCTAGTGTAGACAACCAAACAGATCTTCACTCTTGTGTTGGAGAGACTAAAGTGGTAATTTGTGGTGGGAGCTGGAGGGTGTTTTGGGAATGGTCTTGTTTTTGCCTAAAATGGTGGTGGTAATTTTTTCAAGTGTATAATTAATGTGTTCTGCTTGCACCTGAATCAACTAGGAATTATATTCAATTATTATTCAATAATGTGTTTGTTTTGGTTAACCATGATTAATGATAAATGAGAGTACAGTATATCTATCCATTTAATGTGAAAGTTTTAAATGTAGTAGTTGATGAGGTGTGTTGGTGTGGGAAAGATTTTTTTTATAAGGTAATCACTCTACTGTATGTATCTCTTTAATGAATTTATTTGTCGATCCAAAATGAGGTAAGCACTCTAATGTATGTATCTCTTTATTTAAGCAATTATCCTAATTTAGTCATTTCGATGGTCATTGCACATTTTAATTTATTTGAGCCTGAAAAACGAAAGCAAGTGGAGAATTGTTTCACGAATCGAGATAACACAAAACATTACGTTAAAGATGAACACATAAAAAAAAAAATTGGAAACTATTTATTTAAGTTGTTTCAATTTTAAGCTTTTATTTAGTTTTCTTATAATATATCACTCCATCCGTCATATAAAATTTCATACGTTACGCATGATTTTATATGGAAAGTATGAACTATGAATTTTTCTGGTACAAAATGAGTGATACATAAACAACTAAATAAATAATAAATAAAATTAATAATTATACTTAAAATCACATGTCACGAATAGTAAAAGTAGTTTGTTAGAAAAAAATCAGACGTGTATGGTGAATATTCGATCGATTTATAATTTGTTTGTGCACTGTACACTCGTGGCGAGACTACATACCAAATACAAAATGTCAAAAATAGCAAGGATAATTTGCCGCAAGGCCCACATTTTATTTCTTTTGGTATTTGATTGAATTCCTCGTGTGTATTTTCACCTACATATAATTTGTTTGTTTTGTTATTTTGACCTACATATAATTTGGAAAACATCACTTTGTCCGATTATTGCTTATTGCCACATTATAATGTCGCATCTCTAAATGTCGCAGTTTTGTTGTGACTACTGATGACCACGATTTATCCGGACCAAGAATCCGCTTGATCATTGATGAATATCTAATATTAGTAATTTGTTACGATTTCGACTACACATACAATGATACAAGTATCAGCCTAGTTTGCAACGGGGCAATCATTTCTTGCAATGGGAATATTTGGTATGGGGTTAATGGATACCATGTAAGGATGATGATAATGGGACAAATCTAAATCCATAGCAAATTTTCTTCTATATACACAAATAATTAAAATTGCTACGTTAATTATGATTTTTGCTTTTACATTATATTAGAATTATCCCACATCACTTATGAGTAAATTCTTTAAACAACATATAAGGTGGATAACCTTCTCCCCTTAATAATGTCTTTTAAGGGAATGATAGTCCATCTTAATATGGTATCATAGCAGGCCCAAGTTGATTATGGGTGCCCCAGCCGATGATAATTCCGGCTTGCCCAAAGAGGCTATTATGATTCCACGTGTAGAGCCGATTAATCACGACCTACTCGTGAAGGGGCGTGTTAGAATTATCCCACATCACTTGTGAATAAGTAACCTTCTCCCCTTAATAAGGACTTTTAAGGGGATGATGACCCATCTTAATACATTATTATTGTCCCCCATGTTAACCTTCTAATGATTAATGGAGTGTGATGGGCTCCGGGATTTTGAAGTTAGTTTGAGATGCGAACTAATTAATAAGCAATTCGTTTTATTAGAGCTAGCAAGAAACTATGGTAGTTTTGTACGATTGATAAGTATTATAACTGGAATACACCGGTTCTCCACTAGTCCATCTTTTTTAAAAGTTAACAAGTGTCAAATCATGTAATTATTTTTTTTTCTTATTTTTTCAACATTTTAACCTTAAACATAGTTAGGCTCTGTTCCCTTCAACTGTAATTTTCTGAACTGAAACTGAAACGAACTGAACTAAACTGAACTGAACTGAAGAAATTATTTTGTAATAATAATAACAATTATATGATGGTATATATAATCACAATTAAAAAAATATATATTATTTTTGTCATTTTTCTCACACTCCTCCTACTCTTTTTTCTGTCACTTTACTTTTTTATTTATTATTGTATAACAAACTTTAAAACCAACCGCGTGGAAAACAATATGAGAATGATAACTCGATTAAAACCGAATTTTAATCGTCGTACAAACTGTCTTTATCTAGTTTTTTTTTTTTAACCGGTGAAATTTATTACAACTTGAAAACGTTTACAAGAGCATGGATAATGTTCGACAAATAAAATAATTAAAAACTTAACCAAAATCACTAGTTCATAAACCATGCATAAGTTCGTGCCAACAACTTTACATCAACACTATTTCTTGTCCAGAACCTCTAGCCTTGTTCCATTTTCCAAACTGCTTCTTCAACTTTCATGTCCCAATACTCATATTTTAACTTTTATGAAAAGAAATTAAGTATATTTGATTAATGTTTGTGATAATGTTCCTTTTATAAAGTTTGGTCCAACTTTGGTTTGGTTTAACTTGTTTTGGAGTTTTTTAGAGTCATTTGAAAGACTTGTAGAGTTTGGTTTGACTTTGGTTTGGCTTAACTTGTTTTTTATTTGTTAAGTTTGAGAAAAAAACTCAACGTTAGCTTATGAGTTTAATTCTATTGTTCTGATATCTTCCAACAAAAGAATATGTAGATTTTTTGTTAGAGATGTACGTACATAGTATGTGAACCAGATTGTATGGTACTCTCAGGTTCCTGTAGTTTCTTATCTTAACTCACATTTTACGGTAGAAAAAGAAGGGTAATTCAAATTGTAACTATACTCTTTATTTTATTGATCTACTAAAAGTTGTATTAAAAAGAAAGAAAGAAAAAAAAGTTGAAAATGACTCAATTGGATAAATTTTCTTATTTTCCTCGTACAAAATATCGGGTGTGTAAATAAATGATAAAATAATAATAATAATAATAATAATAATAATAATAATAATAATAATATGAATTTAATGAACTGAACTGAACTAAACGGAACTGAAGACGAGCTTAACTGAACTGAACTGAATGAGTTTTTAGTTGAAGAGAACATAGCCTTAGAATCTAACTATGTTTTTAAATTAATATATCTAAAAATTTTGGAAGAAACATCAGACCCCGTCACAAAATTTCAGTTCCAAATTGAATCTTCAAAATCAAACTCCGTCAACCTAGAATTTTATTTTGAGGATGAAAGACTCAATTGCTCCAAAAAGTTGAACCATTTTATGTTAAATATGAAGAAGATTTTTGAATGGCATCAACATCAAACGGACATCAGGAGTCAATTTATTTTACTCATTCAATTCGAATCTGGTGCATACATGTTCAACTTTTTAATTTAAAATGTAAGATCTGAGTCAAGTTAGATACGATTTTCTCTGGTCCCTTTTATTTATCATATATTTTGCAATTATGTGAATTATCTTATTATATGAAAATCGTGTTAAACTGTAATTTTGTGATGGGATCTGATGTTTCTTTCAAATTTTTTAGATAAATTAATTTAAAAATATGACTAGACTTTAATTATGATTAAGGTGAAAATGATAGAAAAATAAGAAAATAGAAAGAGAATTAAATGAGTTGACAATTATTAAAATTTTGGTAAAGGTGGAATAGTGAACCCCTTGCATCGCGTGAAATAAGTTTATCTATGATCCTAAGTTGCCCTCTGGCCAAAACAATACTACTAGGCTAATTAATAAATAATTTCACTGGGTTGGGCTTGGAATATGTACTCTAGCAACGTTGAATTCCATCAGAGTGTTTAAAGAGAATCTCGAATTCTCCGATTGCCGATAATTAAGACAGACCAAACTCCTGAGATTGGTATACATGCCACATAATCGTCGGCCTTTGTTGGTAAAAAAAAAAATCATGTTTTTACCAAACGTTCATGTTATTAACTACAAAAAATAAGTAACTCTAAAAACATATTACTATTTGTTAAATAAAATTTAGAGGGTAATTTAGATATTTTGATTAGTATTTATATTTTTAATTTAAAAATTCATAGGGCGATCATTAGATGATGAAACGATCATCTTGCCGCCTTTGACGATCTAATATGGACCGTTGTCTGGCAGTGCGAAGTCTGCATGAGAGCCCATGTTTGTTCGTTTTTTTATCTTTATGTGTAGATGGTCTTTCAAGAGATTTACTAAGGAAAAACTTATAATTCAAATCTGAAAAAAAAGAAAGAAATAGGGATGAAATAAAAGAAAATGGTGGGTTTTACTAAAATTTATTCGTGGAGCAGATTTTGTTTGTTTGGGTCTTAATTACTAGTGTAGTAAACTCGATCATCACGGATTGATACCATAATTTTCACTACTTTCGCACACACCAAAATTTCCTGCAAAATTATACAAGTGTATTTAAACTTGGCCCTGCTATAAAACATTTGTCACGCATGCAATTTCAAACCTGTTTGTGTTCGAACAAAATTTGGAAAGGGACAATATATATCACCAACGTAATTCACATGTGAGTCCTAGAAATATCATCTACCAACAATTATTTTTGTGACATAACAGAATAAAGTATTACTACTATATTATTTCTTCTTTTATGTTTAGAGTATAATAAAAAATCGATCATTACAACAACGATAGTACAATACTGCAATTGAAGTTTAAGAACGATACCACATTTTCACTTGAAATGCATTCATAGACTTAATTATATGACTTTCAATTTTATGCATGTGCCTCGGACAAATTGCGTATCCGAGTTGCTGATATACAACCAGCCATAAGAATTTATTAATGGTTGAATTAAATGAAAACTTTTTTTGGTGAGAGGGAATTAAATGGAAGCGACCTCGAATACTTGAACGAGATTACTACTAGTGATGATATTAATAAAAAGACAACTATTTAATTTTCATATTTGATAATTAACCCATACCATTTTTATTTTAGAATATCAATGTTATAGTCAATTATACTCCCTCTATTTCAGAAAAAAGTGTTACATTTTACTATTTTGTGGTCAACTGTCTCCGCGTTTTACCACAATTTACTCTTAAACGATATTAATAAATAAATTATTAAAATTATATAATGAAAATTTAGTAATTAAAATTTTATTATATGAGTTTATTAAATTATTTACTATTATCGTTTATGACTAATTTGTGGTCAAACTCGAAAATAGTTGACCGGTCAAAGTCAAAATGTAACATTTACTCTGAAATGAAGTGAGTAATATATACTCCAATTGGAAAAATTATTACCTAGACCAGATCTATCATTAACTCATAAATTATGTGGTGAAGAATAATCCACATCACTCAACATAAACATGCAAGTGTGGGACATGCCCATTAAATAAGTGATATGGATCAATCTCTATCACATTGTGTATGAATTAATTGATAGACCTGATTTAGATAATAATTTTCCCTCCGGTTGTTACAAACTTATCAATTGGTTTATGATTATACATCAGCTTAATCAGTTGAGTTAGACCACATTTCCATTAATTAATTCCATTAGAAATAGTACATCAGCTTAACTAGTTGAGCTGGACCACACTGGCATTAACCCATTCCATTAGAAATGGTAAATTTAATTAGATATGCAATCACATTTAATTCTAGAGTTATTATGGATTAATTTTCGAAAAAAACATGCATCTTGTTAAGTTTTTTGAATTTGACTTGAAATTTAAAGGCGTTAAAACCATGTCAATTTAAATAAATTACCATTCACAATTAATTTTAATTTTTCACAATACAATTAATATTCACAATTAAAACCAGATTAAAACTAGGTCAATTTAAATCGTATTGCAGACATCCACTATACGCCTATATCAATATTTGTTCTTTTTTTTTTTTTAACATTGATACAGAATAAGTGAGACATTCCGTATGAGGTATACTATAATACATACTCCATTATTCCATGGGTTAACGGATAAAATGCGAAGAATATGTGCGGAGGAAAAGCAATACGCAACTAGCTAGGCAATCTTTTGTGAGCTGAAAGTTGGTTTGTTGTGGATTGCTGCACATGGGTACTACTGCCGCAGAATATTTTTGTTTCTTCCTAACCACAAATTAAAATATAAAATTATATTACTAATAACTTTGCCACCATCTGAACTTATAAGATATATCGAATAAAGTATGAAAGTAAGATGAGAATAAGATATAAGAATTTAACATTGAAACAGTTCAAAAATTTGAAACTAGAATGGAGGTGGAGGTAGTATAATAGTAATATTGACGGGAAAAATCCGAAAAAGGTACCCTAAGTTGTGACACTTCCGGTTTTGGTACCTTATATTGTTACCGTCCGATTTTGGTACCTTAACTTTTAATTTTGTCCAATTTGTATACTCCGTCAGTCCAATTTAACGGCTCCGTCAATTTTGACTGTTTTAGTTGTGACATTTCCGCTTCTGGTACCTTTATTTGTGACAGTCCGATTTTGGTACCTTTAAATGCATTATTGTCCAATTTAGGTACCCTACGACACGTGTTGATTTAATATCGCGACACGTGGTACTTTGCAAAATACTAAAATACGTTGCATTAAAATGTAAATACGGTAGATATTTGTTAATTTCAAATAGGTCCTATTTTATGGGAAAAATCAAAATTACCCATGAGAATATGGACTATGGACTACCTTAGAAATTTAAAAATAAAACATAATTAAAGAAAAAGAAAAAGCACATAGAAGCCATGGGAGCTTCTTCTTCTTCTTCCATGTCAGTCTACCATGGAAGATCCATTGGTGAAAGGATTTCCCGCGCCTAAAGCTCCACCACGGAGCTTCCAGACGGCCATGGGTCTGACAGATCTGCCATGGCAGATGCTTCCATGACCAATTTGAAATTGAGGGTGGAGGTGCGGAGAACATGTCGGTGGTCGCGGTGGAGGGAGGTGGCGGCGGAGTGGGGTGGAAGTGCACCAGTGGAGGGGATGAAGCAACATGGCCATATTGAACTCCACACTTCACCATTGCCATGGATCTTCCAAGCTAAAGCTTGATGGTGAAGCTTCAGCAAGCTTCCATGGCAGAAATTGGGTTAATCTCAATTTTCTTGTTTTCTTCCAAAAAAATTTTGCCCTCTTTTTAACTTAATTTTCTTTTGATCTTTTTTTGTTTCTACCTTTTTATTAATCTCATAATGGGGATTTTTGAAACTTATTTTGATAAAATGGGGTTACTTCATAATTATCGAAAACAATATGGTTCAATTGACATTGACGAAAATTATTTTATTTGCAATTTTACCCATTAAAAATTAAAATTGGACTGTCATAAACAAAGGTACCAAAAGCGGAAATGTCACAACTTAGGTACATTTTTTGGAATTTTTCCGCGCTAAAACGGTCAAAATTGACGGAGCCGTCAAATTGGACTGACGGAGTATACAAATTGAACAAAATTGAAAGTTAATGTACCAAAATCGGACGGTAACAACATAAGGTACCAAAACCGGAAGTGTCACAACTTAGGGTACCTTGTTCGGATTTTTCCCGTACTATTGACTATCGGTATGGGACTATGGGGTATAAGAGTATTTGAGATTAGTTTAGTAAGCTGGAAAGTAGCTCACTATGTGGATATTCTAACTAGAATTATAGGGTGATTAGAGTTCGTTGCTCTACTATCCCTAAGCTAACAAATAAGTGTGTTATGTTATGAGATAGGCTGTTTTTTCTAAGTTTGTAGGTGGTTTAGCTTTATATAGTCTTGTTTGACGTTTTGACGTATGTCTGGATCCTAGGGATCGACTTTGTACTTATCTGTTTGGAATAAAAGCTCTTCTTCGTTCTAAAAAATTATAGGCTGATTAGGCCAGTTGAAATAATATTTTAATCCCTCCATTCCAAAGATTTCTTTCATTTTCACTTTGGTCGATCAACTGTCATCGACTTTGACCACGAATTACTTTTAAAATATAATAATACATAATTTAATAAAATTATATATTCAAATTTTAATTCTTAGAAAACTCCTAATTTTTCTTAATATAAAGAATGACCACATATTTCTTAAACACACGGGTTTGACATATTCATATTGTTTACACAAATTTAACGTGATCATTTCTATTATGTAGGAAAATCAGACATTTTGTGAGAGTTGTATATAAATGGAGTTCGAGTAAGTAATTATAATGAGAAGAAAATTTGAAAAAATGGAAAGGTTGAAAATATAGATAGTGTTTGTTATTACATTTTAGTCTATTAAATTTGTAAGTTGTATACAAACTATATTATTTTTGTAATTTTATATACTATAATTTATATAATAAGAAACCTGCTCAAATTATTATTTATCAGGCCCATCATGGATGACCATCCTATCCAAATAATAATAATTTTTCTTACTCCCATACCACCCAACTATTTTTTTTTAGAAACACAATGATTATATTATGACCAGAGAATACACAATACAACCATGGAGTATAGCTCGAAAAGGACTACCTAGCACATCTAGCGAGAGAGTGAGCCACTTCGTTACAACTACGCCTAGCAAACAGTAATTTAAAAGATGAAAAAGAAGTTGTTAGAACGCAAATGTCGCCCAACACTGGACTGATTCGGGACAAATCCGGCTTGGTGGTGTAGAAGCGGGTCACCAGAGATAGGCAATCAACCTCAAAGATAGCGTAATACCATTCCTTTTCTAAAGTCCATTGTACCGCCGTCCTCAAGGCTACAGCTTCTGAGACTTCAGGGGAAAACGACTGATGCAACACTTCGTTCTTCCAAGAAAGTACATGGCCAACATTGTCCCGTGCCACCATCCCCAAACCCATAGCGTATCCGTTGCATAATAAGGCTGCATCAACGTTCACTTTTATAAGACCGGACGGTGGAGGTTGCCAACCCGTATGTACCTGCATCACATCAGTGTGAATGGTCGTGAGATCAGAAAAAGTAAGGACTGCAGAAAGAAAGAAACCAATTGCAAAGCTAGACACTTCCCCAGGTTGTTGCATGTGCTCCCCATGGACCACTTGATTGCGTTGATACCACAAAGCCCACATCACGATTACCGCCAATCGTTGTCCAACATCATCCAGACTTTGTATAAGTGTGCGGGTCCAATCTTCGAACTCAACGGCAGAGTTATTCCAAGCACACGAAGGAATGAGACACAATGCCCATACCTGCTGACTGAAACAGCAATCTCGAAACCTGTGCAACATGGACTCAGCTCCAAAACTACAAACAGGACAAGTAGCCTCTAATGTAAAATGTCGGTGTCTAAGAACCTCCATAATAGGTAGAGCACGTTTGCACGCACGCCAAACACAAATTTTGACCTTTGTAGGAACTTTGATACGCCAAATGAACATCCAATTCTCTGGCGACGACGAACTATTCTCTCCAACAAGATTCGATTATTGAAGCTTAGCAAGATCCCGAGTGACATAATAAGCTATTTTAACCGAATAATGGCCCGAATTAGAGTAATGCCACACCCATTGATCTGAGATATTAAGGCGGCTTAGAGGAATACTAAGAATTGCAGAAGCTTCATCAGAGTCGAAGGTTTGCTCAACAAAGGCCTTATCCCACTCTCTAGATGGGTGTATGATAAGATCAGAAACTCGTAAATCTGCTGAGGACCAAAAGCCCCGCCTATAGGACGGAATCCACCTTACCTCGGCAACCAGGGGTCATACCAAACCTTGATAGATTCCCCATTGCCAACTTGAAGGCGCATACCAGCCCTGAGGATGTCCTTAGTACTGATAATGCTTTGCTAGGTGTACGAGGGATTACCTCTAATGGATGCAGAGAAGAAATCTGTGTCAGGGTAATACCTAGCTTTGAGCAGCCAGGCAGAAGAGAAGCTGGTTGAGTGACAAGGCGCCACCCATGTTTAGCGAGCATGGCCATGTTAAAAGCTTCTGAGTCCCTAAAACCCATACCACCATCACGTTTACTGTCACAAAGTCGATCCCAGGCTATCCAATGTATGTTATCCTTTCCCTGATTACCCCACTAGAACGAAGCAACCATCGAATTGATCTCCTGCATAAGCACTTTAGGTAACTTAAAGCAGCCCATAGCGTATGCCGGAATTGCTTGGAGGACCGATTTAATTAAGACCTCTTTTCTAGCTTGTGACAAAAGTTTTTCCTCATACCTTTGGATGCGTTGCTAGACCCGGTCTTTTAAAGATGCGAAAGCCTCCCGGCGAGATTGACCCACCACCGAAGGGAGTCCTAGATACTTGTCATGTTTCTCAATCTGTTGGGCCTGGAGAATGCTAAGAATCCGGAGCCGGTCCAACTCTAAAGTGCTGGAACTGAACACCACAGAAGATTTCACATAATTTACCTCCTGCCCCGAAGCTAGGCTATATTGCCATAAGATTCTTTTTAGACATTCGGCTGCATAAGGGGTGGCTCGACAACATATAAAAGTGTCATCAGCAAACAGAATGTGAGAGATACTTGGAGCCCCTCTGCAAATCTTAACTCCTATTGTGCCCTCTAGTTCCGCCACCTGAAGCATCGAGCTCAACGCGTCGGCAATAAAAAGGAAAAAATAGGGTGAAAGGGGGTCGCCTTGACGTAAACCTCGTTGGGGCGTTAGAGAGCCAATTTGATCCCTGTTAAGAATCAGCGAGTAAGAGACAGATTCCACACATTGTTTAATTCTTGTAATGATTCCTGAATGCAACCCTAGCTTCTGCAAGACCCGTTCAAGAAACACCCATTCGACCCTATCGTAAGCTTTGCTCATATCAAGTTTAAGGGTCATATAAGCTTTGCCAGCCCTTTGAAGCTTAATAAAATGATTAACTTCATACGCTACCGGGATATTATCAATAATCAAGCGATTAGGAACAAAAGCGGATTGGGTTTCCGACAGAAGAGTAGACATACACTGTTTCAAATGGTTGGCGATAGCTTTGGAAGCAATCTTGTAGATAACATTAGAGAGGCTGATAGGGCGAAACTGCGTCATAACCTCTGGGTTAGGACTTTTAGGCAAGAGAATAATGTGAGTGTGATGAAACTTCTCATGGAAAAAATCTTTGTTCAGAAAATCCAACAAGCAAAGCGACACGAACGGACCTACGACATGCCAAAACTTTTGAAAAAAAAGGACAGGCATACCGTTTAGACCTGGGGACTTCAAGGGGTACATCTCGAATAAAGCACCAGAAACCTCCTCGCGTGAAAACGGGTGACTTAAGTGCTGATTAATAGCACTCGTTGCTCAAAGATTGAACGGAATCTAAAACTGCAGCCAGCTCGCCCTCCGAGGGACCACGGGACCGAAAAAAGTCTGAAAATAATCCTGGACTATCTGCGAGATACCATCTCTTTCCTCCACCAGATCTCCAGTTCCATTACGTAAACCGTGGATAAGGTTTTGTCGGTGTCTTCTGTTAGCCCTTGCATGGAAGAAAACTGTATTTTTATCACCCTCCCGCATCCATTGTGCCTTACCCCGTTGTCTCCACAATAACTCTTCTTTGTCTAAAAGTTCCTGCAAATCAACTCGAAGATGTTGCTCTTCTTCCACGAGCTGAGGTGTATGAGTCAACTTCTGAATTTCATTTAAACGATCACGGAGGCATTTGATTTCCTTGGTAACATTTCTAAATTTGTGAGTATCCCACTCCATGAGCCCAACACGACAATTCTCTATATTATCTAAGACTTGAAAACCCGGTGTTTGGGCCAAATTCGTATCCCAATTGTCACGGATAATATTAGCACAGTCAGTAGACATTAGCCACATTGTTTCGAAACGATACTGACGTTTATGACGCATCTCTCGAGCTCGAGGCCCAAACAACTCCACACGGATTGGTAAGTGATCGGAAGTCGAAGAGTCTACATGCACCACTCTAGCCAACGAGAATTGCGCAGACCAATTTGGAGAGGCCAGAGCCCGGTCAAGTCACCGACGGATAGTAGAGGGAGCCAGACGCCTATCTGACCACGTATAAGGGTACCCTACGAAGCCCAAATCCGACAAGTCGGAATCTAAAATTGCCTCACGAAACTGGCGAACGCGACTCGAGGAGACTAATGCATCACCTTGACGCTCCGAAGCATCCAAAGTCTCATTGAAATCCCCGCAACATAACCAAGGAATAGAAGACATAACACTTAAGTGACGTAACAAAGCCCAAGAGCTATGGCGACAAAGTTGATCTGGTTCCCCATAGAACCCAGTAAGACGCCAAGGAGGGGTTGTCGAGTCTCGGAAAACCAAAGCATCGATATGGTTATCCGAGAAACTCTGAATTGAAACATCAATGTGTTTCGACCAAAGCAAAGCTAGTCCTCCCGATCTACCCTTAGCATTTACCGAAATACCGAAGACATTAAAACGTTGCTTGATGTCATCTTTCCTCCGACTCATAACCTTAGTTTCTGATAAGAACACTAATTGAGCATTACGTGTGGCAAACATTTCTCCGACATCCCGAACTGTCGCGGTTCTCCCTAGCCCACGACAGTTCCAAGTGTAGCAACTCATAATGCTGGGTGGGACTGCTCTGCAGTCTTCGCCGGACTAGACGTGGTGTTGTACTCCGAAAAAACTGGCGCCTTAGCTTGACGTTTAGGCAGAGTTATTTCCACATCTAAAGGTAAGTAATCTTCATTGGAACGGGCCCGTTTCCCTGGCCCAAGACAATCTTTCAAGGATGCTCCCGCGACATCTCCACTATTTCTCTTTCTAATGTATGGTTTGCGCAATCTTCTACCAGGACCCACAATAGAAGATAGAACGGGAACATCCACCAACACCTCCGACGGAGATATGACTTGAGCAGATGCGAAAACCAACCTTCCACTGGACACCGCTTTATATTGGCCAAGGGACATGCCCTTCTCATCGAAAGGAGGCTGAAGAGGAATAGAGTTGATAACATCATAGTAAGTCTTATATCCTGGAATTTCCTCAAGAGGGCTCGTGGTGGCCATGTCCCTTGGATAGGACGTGCTGACCGTGGCTTCCGTCACTGTATTACCATACGAAGAGACAGGCTAATCAGGTTGCTTAGAAAACTTATCTGGCATAGACCTCGTAGAGATATCCTGTTTGGGAAGTTCAGGAGTGTCATTCTCCTTTCTATAGTCTACATCCTCGACTGAGTCTCTACCACTTGTATTAAACTTACCCCCTGTAGGATCGACCAAACCACTTATTCCCGGTGTCAAGGAAGCCTCCGAAGCGGATGAAAAGTTATACTGCTCCCCGATCCTTCCATTTGATCCTTGTAGGTCCAGTAGATTATCACCACTCATCTTTGGTTGATGCTCCACAAAAATGTTATTACTAGGCGGCAACGTTAGACAAAAGGAATTAATCCCATGATCAAGATTCTCCACATTAGCATTGCCATTATCCTTTTGACGCCAGATGGCACAATCCGACCTCGATGGGTCTAACTTAGAAGGAATAGTACGTTGACGTGGTGGAGAATGTTTGCTACCAATCCAAGCATGTCCGATGTCCAAATGTGGTGGAATATTGAACAAATCACGTCCCCGTATTGGTGCATGGTTAGCTGGACCTTGCATATCATGTATCCTACCATAAGAGGGGACAGTAAGAGTGCTACGAAAGGAACCCGTTCGGGCCGACGCACGCATATAATCACCGTACAAGAGCTTGGACTCGTCAAGATCCTCGTCAACTTTATATTGTTCTGAGCAATCCCTAACTATATGACCCAGGCAACCACAGAGAGCAAAAATTCGAGACTTTTTCATAGGAAATGCCTAGCTGGATAATATCACCCTGAGGAGTTCTAATTGGAATTGCTCGTTTGAGAGGTTTCGAAACATCCAGAGACACACGGATATGCAAAAAGGAATGAGGATTAGCCCCATTAGCATCAAGATCCACGCTCCGAAAAACGCCTACGGATCTACCAATACACTCGGCCATAAGTGACGTCATCCTATTCAAGGGTAATCCAGTAATTCGAATATAGAAATCACACCACAAACACCTGACCACCCAACTATTTGACCTTCCAATATTATCCATCGGTGTAAACACGTCAAATCAAATCAAAGTCTCATATACTCCACTCTGGATTAATGATCCTTAGCTTTGTAACTCAACTTGACTAGTTAAAAATATATATAATGGGTTTGAACTTCATTTTAAATATTGGATGGACTCAAATTGAGGAAAAAAAAATCCAAATATAATAAAATAACAAGCATTAGCAAGTTGATTGAGTCAGGAAGGCTCTACTCGTTAGAACACATAAATGAGCTCTTATTGAATCTTGAGTTTAATTCGATTACTTTATCAAACACGCATTGAAACTCGACTCTCCCTCAAGTTGAATGACTAAAATGAACATGGAACAGGGCACCATTAACACCAAGACGACGCATTGCCTAGGGTGCTATAACAAGTTACAATCTAGAAATTGTCGTGTTAGTTACAGAATTAAGAAAATGAAATATGATGAGAGCTAAGGTAACCTTTTTCACACCGCTTAAACTCATTCAGCGCCACATTTTGAAAGTGACCTCAAAGAGGCCGAGAGTCGCCACATGCATACAATTACAATCTGTGTGCACATGCATCCACTGTTTTTCCATTTCGTTTTCTTGTTTCTTACTTTTTGTGTTGTCACTTCATATTTCCGTTTTGAACTTTTCTTTCATTTCTAGATTTATCTAATTTTGCCTCATAGTCATGCCGTATCTTCAGATCTCCAAAATACAACGATACGAATTATATATTTGGCTACAAACTTGAGGTTGAGTTTTTATAGTCAAACAATCGGAACATGTTTCATAATGCATGTACACTAAACACATGAAATTTGAAATTAAACATATCCTGTGTGACTTTGAATCTATCTATTATCTCGTAAATGTTTTTAAATTTTGTGGATTTAAACTTTCACCACACAAAACGTGTTTGTTTTTGGTACTATAGCTAGTGTCATACTACCATAACAAGTCAAGTAATCAGACAGACTTATTTTGAGCATTTGTAAATTGTCAATTCAATCATAAATATTTTAGAAACATTTTGTTCTTGAAAAAATAATCATATCAATTGTCAAGTAACAATTGAATTACAAATTTAACCAAGAGTTAACCAAGAGACATGCCCCCATTAGATTTATAATGGCATGTGAATTGATACTTAATGAATGATAAGCTTGTGAATTCTCAAATTTAACTCGATCGATATTATGGAATCAATATTTTACTTGGTTTGCACGGTCCATGAGTAGTCTTGATTTAAAGTACTTACGAAATTTTTAAAGCGTACAATATATATTAAAAAAAATATAGAATCGAAAAAAATTACAAAAATCATCCAATACAAATAGTATTTCTCTAATAAACATTAGAACCGGCCGAAAAACTACTTCAAAATGCATATCTTCTAGAGTGTTTTTTTAATCAAAATCAACGATTAATCCTTTATATCAAACTTTCTCTGCCATATCCTTCTCAAATGTTATCTATGATATATAGACTTGAGTCGTTCTTGTGATATTGTAGTGAATAGGTAGGATTTCACCAAACCTAGCAACTCAAAATCAGTTTAGGCTAAAGACAAGAACACATCAAACATACTTATGCACTTGATACGTTAGACAAAAGCTAATAGTTGCAAATTATAAATTATTGAGCATACAAGTGAAGTAAAACCTGAGGGGCCTAAACTAGCAATTACTATGTACTGTAAACAAACTTTTCAATCTGCTTAATTCCTAATCCTAAATTTCCAGAATAAATAGCATTTCAACTACAGTAACCAAGAGAAAGTAATCTACTTCTGCGCATCTGCCATAAACTCACTAAGATATTTAATTATTGATTTTGGTTTCTGTTTTTTGTTTCATGAAATCCCATACCAAAACACAGTTTGGTGGAGGATAATGGATTAAACAAGCATAGCAAATAGCAAACTGGAAAGTGAATAAGATGAAGGGTATGTTAGAATCAAGTTGAGCCCTTGTGCCCTTTTAACAAACTAACCATTAGCTTGATTTTGTAACTGAAACTTTCAGCCAAAAATTCAAAGGAAGATCAAATAACTAAGAATTACTGTAATTGTAAATTCCAGAAACAGCAGAGGTGAGATTCTCAAATTAAAATGACCAAATTGCATCAAAATACTTGCTTGTTTATCATCCAATCAATAAGTGTAACCTAAAAATCAACAATAAGGATAAGAGAAATAGAGACGAACGAATGAAGATCAAGAAGAAATCGAGAAAAGAGGAAGTGAAGATGCCAAGAGAGCCGTCGAAATTGATGAGTTTTGTCTGCAGTTTAGTTTGATCATCTCTTTTCATTTAATGTAAATTTTATTTTTACTGAGCTATGAAGTTGGGCCCTTAAATTTGGACCTGCGAGGCCCTGCGCGGTTGGACTTACCGCACATGGACTTAGCCGGGCCTGACGGTTCGATCAAACTCGTTATTTAACTTTAATATGTAATTCATATTTTACAGGTGTTACATATTCATTTATATGTCTCACAATCATATTTTTTGGTGTATTCTTGAACTAGATAGATATTTGACTGAACTTCAATTTTTGTGTAAAGAGTCGAGCTGAGCTAAATACATATTCCATTAGGATTGAACTCAAACTAGCCTTTTTTGTTAATCCCACATAATTTTATTATTAATAATAAAACAAAGTTAGAAGGAGCATAAAAAAAAGTCTCAGAGAGAATCAAAGTTAACACCATTTTCAAACATAAACTAGTACAGTACAAGGAAATCTTTTCTCCACCTCCATCAATCAATTTACTACTCTTCCTAGTTTCGCAAATTCAAAACATGTTCACCACAACCATTATCCGTCCGAACCTCAAGAAATTTACAACAATTCCGACCTGCACAAATCAAAATGGGTCCCCCACAACTTAAATCGCCTAAATTAAAACTAAATTGCTCTAGTTGCTTGTGTCGCGAGTCTTGCGACTTAACAAGAAATTTAAGAGAAATCGCTCCCTAAAAAATCTAACACTCGATCATTCATCACCACTACCCCCATAAACCATGTTTTACGGTATGGAATTTGAAGGAGCGAAAATTGGGTTGAGATTTGTACAAGGAGGAGAGGGAAATTACAGTTTTCGCTTTAAGCGTTGTGTCATTTTCAGTAGTTGGGTCCATTTGGATTCTACTGAAAAGGAAGTAAGATCTGCTGCGTGACCTTGTCTTTAATTACTGTTCTATTTCTCAATTTTTGGCAAACCTAATTGCTTTCTCATAATTTCATTTCATTTCTTTGATATAATTTCAATTGATGATTGATCAACGGTTGGAGAATAAGGAGAAGAATGTTAAAGAACTAATGGGGAAAAATTATTG
Source organism: Plantago major (assembly GCA_026545765.1). Classification (NCBI taxonomy): domain Eukaryota; kingdom Viridiplantae; phylum Streptophyta; class Magnoliopsida; order Lamiales; family Plantaginaceae; genus Plantago; species Plantago major. The sequence goes on along the minus strand of CM048839.1, from coordinate 26,581,065 downwards.
TTGAATAAAACTTTCAGCACTATTTCTAAACGTACCGAACCCTTAATAGTCGTCCGTATGTAAATACAAACTCAATTTGAGAGTCATTTTCCAACATGTTGTCTAATAGTATGTGATGCTACATTATCGTTATCTTATCTCTAGCATACAGAATGGACCGATACAATTCCCTCAGGAATCTGTCAATTTCTTAATTTCAAATTGTAGTGAGCCATGGAATGAAAAGCTTTTTCCAATCCTAGGAGAATTTGGACGTCAGAAGAAAGGTATATTTGGTTGCATAATCTTTTCATTTTGTTACTACATATACTACAACAACTTTAACGGTCAGACATAGCAACTAACTTATCTTGTGTTGTGGTCCAAATTTGATGATGTTGTTCTACTTTTCCCGTAGAATATTTTCTTTCAGGAAATACTTTAAGCAGGATATATTATATTGTGGGTTGCAACTTGTGTAAAACCTCAGCCGTTGTATTGCATCTTCCATCCAAACCGTGATCCGAACGGTATAAGTTTATACATTTTTCATTTTTAGCAGTTTCATAAAATTTCATATATTACTAAAATAATGAAGTTGTCCACACCCGACAAATAATAAACAATCTAAAATTTACATACAAATTACATTGCCACTAACATTACAATTTTTCTCACACTTTTTATATATTATTATTACTTTAAATTTTCACCTAAAAATACACGTCAATATGACTGTATGAAGTTATTACGTACCGAGTGAGTATTGAATTCAACGAATATATGCTTTTCTTCTGGATTCTGATATCTGAACCATACATATAAGGTTTTCTTGGGCATATAAATTTTCTTGTACTTTGTTTTGGTTCTATGGTGATATATGCTTTGATTCTCTGTGGCTGTAACTAAATGCCAAGGGCAACAGCAAATATTCATGACCAACTCATTTTGACTTGCAAAACTTGCATTTATTCATTCATTGTATTTCGAAATGAAAACCCACCAACTTGATTTGGTGATGAGGTTATCTTGATTTGTTATGGAGTGTTCTTCAACTTTCAAGCAAGAGGTCTCTTACCTTTGCCAAAAGTTCAAAATTAACAGTTAGATTTGAGCTTAGATTTGAACGTCCATTTGATGCTACAAGTATTATTCAACTCAGTGTTGTTAAGGTTAAAACTGTTGGACCGGGATTTGTACTATAAACGATTTCAGACAATGTTGACTATGATGTTGAGTCAACAACGTCGTCAACAATGGTTGACAACAACAAACAAATAAGAACAGAGAGCAGCGGACTGAGAAACTGACAACCAGACATAAATTCTAGCCAGTATATATAAAATATACTGACCGTGACGTAGGCAAATTTTCCACTATCAGTAAAAGTAGAATTACAAAGAAGTTTAAAACAATCACAAACGATTGATTAAACTTACAGAAAACTAGACCTAGAACAGACAAGCAAAAACCTATTCTAGTTCAAAGACTCTAGAGTAAATTTCAATCTTTAGAAATCACTCACAAGAGAAATCGATATCAATGTCTAGTAAAGCAAGAAAAACCTAATCTCAATAATCAGAAACTAGTCTCTTAAAGCATGGTTTTCTTGCAAGCATTCTTCTTGTATATATAGCGCCAAGTCGAACAGAAGAAGAAGAACGCAGATCCTCTTTTCTTTTTTTACGTTCTGTTTAGAGGAAATAACGCAGAATATCTTCCAGCTTCTTGCGTTATGTCAGAAGGAAACTTTCCTTATGTTTTATCTTCATAAATCTTGTTTCATTCTTGCTTCAAATTCTTTCCTTGTGTCCAAGATTCTTCAAACTCCTTCAGATCTTTTTGATGCAGCGTTCCAGGGCTTATTCTTTCTAGCATTCCAGCTCTTCACGTCTGTTTGCTGGCATCTTCCAGATCTTTTCCTTAAGGCCCAAATCTGCCAAGTCCAGTCCATTGACTTATGTTGCAGCCCAACTTGTTATTTACTACAAAATATTCATTCACAAACAACTACAATCGTTGAACCGGTTAATAAACGAAGAAAGGCAGGATTAATAATAACAAGTGCAAATAAATTGCACTTTCAATCTCCCCCTTAATACTTGCCTTTCTTCATAAAAACCTGAAGTGTAGTTAGTAGGAAAAACAAGACAATATCAAGCAACTCATATAAGGGCTAGAATACATTTTAGAGTAAAATCCAAAAAGCCAAGTCTTTTAATCTACAGAATAATCACTAGAAACGACTAAAAACGTTGAACTAGTTAAATGTGAATAAAGGCTAAATTAACATTAAACAAGTTTGAATATCAAGTGCAATAAATTGCACTTTCAATCTCCCCCTTAATTTCGCCTTTCTTCACAAAATATGTTAAGTGATCAATACAGAACAAGACATATAAAATCTCCCCCTTAATCAATAACTCCCCCTTGATGAAAGGATAGAGAAAAAAACACTTACTAACGGAGACATAAATCCAGAACATACTCTCCCCCTTTTTGTGAGGAAATGAGAGGAATCACTCTTCGATAAAACTCTTTGTAATCTGTAGTAGAAGAGAGTCAGAGAGTATCTAATACTTCTATCTGTGCCAAAACCATCCTGTCGGACTCTGTAAAGGTAATTGCAGGGAAAGAAGCAATGTTGAGGATCGATTCTGACTCAACATTGTTAACAACATTCCCGGCAGTAGCAGTAGAATCCGTTGCAGAAACAACAAGACAATGTTGACTATGATGTTGACGCAACATTAATTGAATTCAACATTGACAAATCCAGTGACTCCCCCTTACACAGTGCAAGATTATTCTCCAGAAACAGAGCATTAGACATAAAGATTCAGAGAGCAGTGAGAAAGTACGAGAGAAAGTGATATTAGGATGGCAAGGGAATAACACACTTCAATCCAAGGGCTATAAAGAAACCTTTGAGACACAACAAAAAATCAATGAAGCACATTCATAAAGGATTTTTGAGAACAAAGATTTTCTTAACTAGATTGGAGACAATCAGTTAAAAACTACAACTTGTGGAGAAGATTTAGCAAATTTCAGAGATAATATAAATCAAGCTTTAACAAAGTAAAAATTACCCCAGAAAAATAAACACTTCCCTAAGAAATCCATCTCCTTAAAACACAACTCTTTCTCTCGAAACTTGGACAATAAAAAGAAAGACTCTCATATTAAACAAAGGAACCTCGAACTGGAATAAACTTCTAGTGGAATGTTGTCTTAACAAAGCAGATAACACTTATATCAAGCCCTTTATTGTAAACTCGCAGTAACAAGAAAAGGTTGCAAACAAAACATGCATGAACCACACCACAAGAAAAGCTGATAAATAGCTCATAAGACCCAGCCAGAGCACTTAGCCATCACTCAAGGATCAAAAGTCAAGCAGACACACAAGGTAGATATGGTGTTATCAAGTTAAGAAGGGGACTGAAGTTTACAACTCAGTAGAGACTTTTAATTAACTCTCCAAAAAACTTTTATTGCGCATAGAACAATTTATTTATTTGTGTGAAAAGGTCGTCTACTGAATGAAGGCAGCCGGAACCCCAATAACCCCAGTAGCAACACAATTTCTTTTAGGCAACACAGGTGAGCACATAGGACTGAATGCAGGCAGCCTGAACCCTATACACCCCAGTATCCCAATGCGTACTCATTTGCTGTGTCACTTTTATAGAAACAACCTTAAGCAAGTAATCACAACGGATGAAGACAGCCAGAACCCCAAGCACCCCGGTGTAAAGACATGCTATATATCTAGCTATTCCATTTGTAAGAAAGCACTTTTATTTAATCAAGGAGAGGTTTTATTATCTCTTTAAAGCTTTCAACACAGACTTTCCAAGGTGACTAGAACCCACAAAAACACATGTGGTACAGACAAATCAATCAAACCTTTCATAATGTGAGTGAATAGCTGAGAAAAAGGCCACAATCAAGCTCAAAAGATGGTATTTAAGTTCAAACAATAGGAACACCAACACAAACCAAGAAACTTTGAGCTTTGATTTCAAGGGCTTTTCAATAAGATATCACTACTATAGAAAAGACACCCACAACTAGTTCCAGAAAGAGAGACCTTTGTAAACAGTTAGGCACACAGGAAACACGGAAGAGACAGCAAGCAACAGACAAGCAATTTTTTTTTTTATTTTCATTTTTATGTTTTTTTTTAATTCAATGTTATCAGTGATGTTGAGATAACATAGACGCCAACAATGATAATCAAATAAAGCACAGGGCAATAAACCAACTTAAACACAACAATCTATCATGATTTTGAGGTTTACTAAAAATGTCCGCCAGTTTAAGCCAATATACCATATTATTGCTCAAATAGAAAAACCATCGACTTGTGGAATTTCTAACATTCATATCTCCAACCCAATCACAAAAACAAAAACATGTACAATCATATTTGGATATATATCTCAAAACATACTTTTTAGCCTTCGATGAAGTGTGTTACAGTTGAAAGAGTATCTAGCATACACAGAAGCTACATGCATCAACACTACAAGAATCCATCCGTAACGGGACGGAAAGGGGCGACGGATTCTATCCGTCGCCCCGTTTGGCGACGGATAAAGGTTATCCGTCGCTCTGTAGCGACGGATAAAATTATCCGTCGCTACAGAGCGTTGACCAAAATAAAAAAAAAAAAAAAAATTTAGCGACGGATAGATTTATCCGTCGCTATTTTTAGCGACGGATAAATCTATCCGTCGCTACAAGGCCGGAAAATTAAAAAAAAAAAAAAATTAGCGACGGATAGATCTAGATCTATCCGTCGCTAAAAACCTAAAAAAAATATAATATATCTCCTCCACCACCTCCTTTTCTCCACTACTTCTCCTCTCCTCCTCCTCCCACCACCACCATCCTCCACCACCACCATCTCCTCCACCACCTTTCTCCTCCCACCACCACCATCCTCCACCACCACCTTTCTCCTCCCACCACCACCATCCTCCACCACCACCATCTCCTCCACCACCTCCTTTCCTCCACCACCATCTCACCACCACCACCACCACCTCTCTCCTCCCACCACCACCACCCTGCCACCACCACCATCCTCCACCACCACCATCTCCTCCACCACCTCCTTTCCTCCACCATCCTCCTCCATCACCATCTCCACCACCACCACCTCTCTACTCCCACCACCACCGCACCACCACCCTGCCACCACCACCATCTCCTCCACCACCACCACCCTGCCACTACCACCATCTCCTCCACCACCACCACCACCCTTCCACCACCACCACCACCCACCACCACCAGCACCACACCCACCGCTGCCACCGCACCACCACTGCCGGAATTAATCCGTATACGAATATAAAAATTCGTATACGGATTTTATTTTTTTTTAAAATAAAAAAATGGGGCGACGGATAGATCTATCCGTCGCCCCATAATCATTTTTTTTTTTAAAAAAGGTCAATCCGTCGTCCAATCCGTCGCGAATTGGACGACGGATTTTTATCCGTCGCCACAGCTCCAGGGGGACGACGGATTATGGGGCTGGGCTGTACCGACGGATCTATCCGTCGCTACAGCCCAGATTTTTTGTAGTGCAAATTAGGATAGCTAGATAAGAGAGATAAGAGACAACCAACCATGTGAGATCCAAAAAGATTATTTTGTATCCCAGCTGATAGATCATGTCTCACTTTTTTGCACAGTCTAGCAACCTGCCTATATGTTTCATATTCTGTGTCTGGCATCAATGTTATGTCCAATGTTGATTCAACATTAAGGACAACATCACGGTTCAGTACACCAGTTTGTATTTCCATTAGCTCTGTTCCAATCTTCTTTATCAAGATGTTCCACATCGTTACCTGCATCATGAAGAGTAGCTAGGAACAAAACTATAGTTATGTGTAATAGATATACATGCACACATATCAATTGATTTGATATATGCACAATGTATGATCTTCCAAACATCCTTATTGGAAAAATTAGTAAAATCTATCACATAAAAACTACAAAAATAGGGATTTGCTTGATCCATCATAAAGTATCAAATCCAAAACACCAATAAATTAGGTGCTTGACTCTGATGCCACTTGTTAAAACTGTTGGGCCGGAATTTGTACTAGGAACGGTTTCAGACAATGTTGACTATGATGTTGAGTCAACAACGTCGTCAACAATGGTTGACCACAGCAAATAGATAAGAATAAAGAGCAGCGGACTAAGAAACTGACAACCAGACATTAATTCTAGCCAGTATATATAAAATATACTGACCGTGCCGTAGGTAAAATTTTCACTATCAGTAAAAGTAGAATTACAAAAAGAAGTTTAAAACAATCACAAACGATTGATTAAACTTACGGAAAACTAGACCTAGAACAGACAAGCAAAAACCTATTCTAGTTCGAAGACTCTAGAGTAAATTTCAATCTTTATAAATCACTCACAAGAGAAATCGATATCAATGTCTAGTAAAGCAAGAAAAACCTAATCTCAATAATCAGAAACTAGTCGCTTAAAGCATGGTTTTCTTGCAAGCATTCTTCTTGTATATATAGATGGCGCCAAGTCGAACATAAGAAGAAGAACGCAGATCCTCTTTTCTTTTTTTGTGTTCTGTTTAGAGGAAATAGCGCAGAATATCTTCCAGCTTCTTGCGTTATGTCAGAAGGAAACTTTCCTTATGTTTTATCTTCATAAATCTTGTTTCCTTTTTGCTTCAAATTCTTTCCTTGTGTCCAAGATTCTTCAAACTCCTTCTGATCTTTTTGATGCAGCGTTCCAGGGCTTATTCTTTCTAGCATTCCAGCTCTTCACGTCTGTTTGCTGGCATCTTCCAGATCTTTTCCAAATCTGCCAAGTCCAGTCCATTGACTTATGTTGCAGCCCAACTTGTTATTTCCTACAAAATATCCATTCACAAACAATTACAATCGTTGGACCGGTTAATAAACAAAGAAATACAGGATTAATAATAACAAGTGAAAATAAATTGCAATTTCAGGTAATGCCAAACCGAATACTGTATATAGCTTAGCAAGTATTAGATTACCGGGATTGCGCTTAAAGTTAATTGTGTAGGTTTAAGCAATTGACCGCATTGGTTTAGACAAAACAATTGTATGAAGTGATTAATTTGGAATTCTTTTCTAACTTCAACGTACTGCTACGAGACGACAACTACATAATTTAACATGTGTATGAAGTATTGGCATTAATTGATTATCATTGACTAATTATACGAAAAAAGTCAAACAATTAATGAGAAATTTGACCCACTTGATCTCGTTGGGCTCATACATTTATCGATCCACGACAAAAGCAAACAATTTGAGTCATTTGTCACTTTTAAAGTACAGGACATACACTGAATCATTTACATTTTTTTTTTTTTTTGAATGACGCCGTTACCCTTGAATTGTCTTGGTCTTGTAAAGAACTCCATGAGTTCACGTAATGCTTTCGCTCATTCCGACTCGTAAATCACAAAAATTCGCTCCCCGATTTCTGCTCTCTGTGGAGTTTGAACCTGTGACCAAGAGTATATTCTCCTCCCTTTTAACCAACTGAGCCACCCTTGCGGGTTTTATTATTTACATTTCTTAATAGTATAGCAGCATTATATTCATATGAGCTAGAAATTTAGATTGAAATCATAGTACCATTGATCCGTATTGAAATTCGTATTGAAATTTTAAGACATTCATCTAGTATATTGGTAATCCTTTCTTTTCGAAAAATCTCACGTGAAAAGTGTATGAAGTTTTTGAAGAACGAATCGGTATGAAATTAGTGGAAAGTGGTGATGCCATTACCCTGGATGCGCCGCGAAGGGTGGAAGTTTAGTTTGGAAAAGTTGAAAAGATCGACAATAATGACTGTTAACGATCTTGGCTGCTCCCACTTTTAATCTTCCAGACCTAATTGAAGTACTAAGTACAGCTACTAACTAATTGATTAATTTACCACCGTTGCTTGCCTTGCTTTTCAGCTTCTCTCTCCACTAATCCCCTTCTTATTTCATCAACAAGCCACTTTCACACAATCATTAAATACTAAACGTAAACCGTGGAAAATCTATTAATTAAACCACTAGTACTACACCCGATTCATTATTTTAGTAACGTCAATGCGTTACTATTTCATATTTCAAATGGAGTACATGTACTTCTCGGTATCTGAAATTGAGAATAATACCTAAAACTAATAAGATCTACAATTTGTTTTGGAGAATCTTATGATGTATAATGATTCAGTGGTATTAAGTTTTCTGGTACGTGCACAAAAGACACGGAAATGACATGTTTGGATCATTTTTGGGGTTAGGAAATCACTCAGGAAAGTAGTGGAGAAGTAACCTTATCACCTCAGAAGGTAAGGTCTGGCCAATGTGATCACAATGTAACATGGGTGCCGTAAATTAAAGACTAGTAGTAACATTTATTGGTCATAGTTTGTAGTCCAGTATTTTGAATTAATGTCGAGAAGAGGGGCAGAGAGACTTTGTGCACAGTTGCACACTGACTCTAGCTACAGAATTAAGTAGGAAATCAAAAATATACTACATAATACAATCTCTCGTTCTGGTTTCAGGTCTTCATTAGTATGCGGCTCAAGAACAAATCTGCTAATGTTCTGTAATAACTCAGTTCATATAGCAATGTCAGCATATTTGGATAGGATCATACGACCCTTACTGGTGCCGGTATCTCTACAAAACCGTATTCTTAAAATCTTGTTTTATTTAAATTTTTTACTTTCGAGTTCTAGCCTTGTTGGACAATTTTATTTAAATTTGTAAACGAATGAAAATTGTTAAATACTCGAAAATTGTAAACGGAAATTGTAAACGAATGAATATTTGGAGTATTTCACAATGCTCCAAAATATGTTGGCACGATGTATAAAATATGAGATAACTATTTGGCAAAGAACAACTCCCAACCCTCCCATCTCCAATGATACTTCAATTTCAAAATTAATTGAAACATCCCCTTTATTTGACATGATAATGTCTCATCCCATGTGCAATACATATATTGGAGTTGTTTGGCAACAAACTATACAAGGAAAAAGAAAAGTAGTGAGAATTACTAATCATTAGGCAGATCAAGAAGAATGTTGGTTGCACTGAAGCAATTTAGCACGCTTGCATTTTCTCTTTTCAATCTGGCTATGGAATACTTATTCAAAATTAAATAAAGTGTATGGATTGGTAAACTAATCAATGGACTTTGGTACATTACAACTTTGCATGTCCATAAAAGAAGTGGAGAAATCATCACATCCGTGTGTGTGTGTGTGTTGTGTTCGAAAATCGTAATCATGAATTTTTTAAACAAATGGCTTGCTGTGTAAGAATAACAGATTAGCAATTAGGAGCTGGAACTAATTGCCAGATTGGATTGAACTGAAGATTATCATCATAATGCTTCTTGATCACCATTAATCACGTATCCACATGAATATTCCAGTATGGGTATATCCATATAATATTAAAAAAAAAATGTTGCAACTTTGAAACAGATTTCTCTGCTGTAAACATACTTGATGTAATGAAGCTGGAGAGCTAGCTAATTTCAATTCATGCCTATTTTTGGACTAATTAAGAATTGGTTGCTGGATTGAGTTACTCTCTCCGTCTCTGATCATTTTTTATATCCTGTTAAAAAAGTGTCATTTTAAAATATTTTACCTTTTCAAAATGCATACTATCCTCATAAATTTACTACTACAAATCTACAATGTCATACTATCCTCATAAATTTACTACTACAAATCTACAATGTATCATTTGTTTGTTGAATTTTTATCAAAAACATTGCACATTCAAATTCTTTATTTATTCATTAATAATTACTAGTAATAATAACTTGACATAATTAATATGGCATTTTATTGAATTTCTTAAAAACCGTGAAGAAAAAAAAGGTTAAATGCCACATTATAATCAAGGGAGGTATATCATAACACAGCATGCAACACAGAAAGCACTGGATTTGAATGGCATGGATTCCACAAAGATTAAATTCGAACTAGTACTAACCCGTGGCAATGCCACGATATAGTTTACTTTTAATAATAAATATAATAGAGGAGTTAAAATAAATTAATCGAGAAAATAAGATTGTCAAACTTTATTGTAAGCAACGTTGACGGTGGTGTCGGTGGGTGGTCCTTCTTCATTCAATACTATATCACCGCGTCTTTTTTATGGTACGACTAATGATGACGGATATGCTTTTCAAGGTTCGGATCCAACCTAACTCGAACCCGTTCAGGACCTGACGGATTGATAACATTTACTTTTATATCGGGTCATGTACCCGTACCAGACCCGTTAAGTAGTAACTGATACACGTTCTTAACAAACTGTACCCCTCAAACCTGAAAAAAAACAAATGTGTATAACGCAATTTACAGGGTTGGTTTCCAACAAGCCTCGGGTGGTATGTGGTCCCCCATCCCACACAAAAAAATATTATTTTACGAATATAATTTCACATATTATGGCAGTCCTTTTGAACCCACCCACAACCCCCCAGAAAAATATATATTCTAATTAACTTAACCATAAAATATTGCTGTTTGAAACGGATTCGGGTACCCGGACCTGAATATCACTATGATCCCACCCAACCTAAATCCATTCAGGACCCAACGTGATGATAACATATACTTCCTCTGTCCCGAACTCAACTTCCCACTTCCCCTTTTAGTCCGTTTCAAACTCAACTTCCCCTTCATAATTTGAAAATTTAAATACCCACTATCATTATAATAATACTGTATCTCCTACTTTATTTAGTATTTACTATATTTCCTACTTTATTCCCACCATCTCATAGTTTATTCACTCTCTTTCCTATTGTATTCTCATCTCTCATACTTTATTCATTCTTTTCTTAAAACATGTGTCCGGACCAACGGAAGTTGAGTCTGGGACGGAGAAAGTATTTTATATCGGGACATCTACTCGTATCAAACCAGTTAATTAGTAACCGATACATGTTCTTAAATTAAGATTAAATCCCTCAGAATCAAACAAAAATAAAATAGAAAAATGTATAATGCAATTAACATGGTTGGTCAACCAACGCTCGGGGTGGTATGTGGTTCCCCACCCCATACACAAAAAATATTATTTTACAAATATAATTCCACATTTACGGTGGTTTTTTTGCACCCACCCCAAAGATACATGGCAAAAATGTACATTTTACTAATGTAACCATAAAATGTTGTGGTCTGGGTCTTGTTATAGATGTTTGGAAAGGGTTTGAGTATATGTCCGACCTGGACCTGAACATCATTATTTTGAACGGGTTTGAATTCGGGTTGGATGGAACCCGACCCATTTAAAAGTAAAATGACGTAATTCTAGTGTAGTAAGATATAGTGCGACATGTGCTCAATAGTGTCCCTGACTCTTGTAAGAGTCGTATCTTATATGATCTTTTTATTTTTTTTAAATATAAATAGTGTAAGTTATAAGGTGGATTGCATTGTCAAGAATAAAATGTTCTATGGATTATTTTCCAAATTTAGAATTTACACAACCAATAGATCTCATTTAACAAATTGATTTTTTATTTTAATATATAAATAATTTATTTAATTAATAATAATATATAAGATTGGTGTCTATGGATTCGTCTTGTCGCGGTGAATACAAATATATGTTTAAAATAATTTTCGGAGTTTTGCACATAAAGTTATATGTGATTTAATAAAAACTATGTATACAGTAAATATACTAAAAATAACTTGTACACTTGTAAATTATTATTTTTCTTTTTAATTTAATTTTATGAATGAAACTCCATAATATTTAAAGAGACATGTCACATCATATTTTTCCTTGTGGCAAGTTTATTTGCTCACATAGGTTACCACTTTTATATATATACACGATAAGCCAGGCAAGGCAGCACATGGCCTCTCACCGGCCTGTTACGATAAGAAAGGGTCCATGCAGGAGCCCATTCCCCCCTTTACAATGTAGCAATAGGATCAGAACCCAATTGCATATATTCTTTGACAACAAAGTAGACATAATTGAAAATCTTAACCAAGAGAATTTTTTTGGAGCCGTTCGCTTTTTTTTTTATATACTCAACTACATAGTTAGATGTATAAAATGTTGGAAGATGCTATTGCCTATTAGTATTGTGATACTTCGCTGACTTTAGTGTTTATAGTTTCTAAACCAATAATTTAAAATATGCACATCTAACCGAAAGTTTGATCGATTCTAAACGATCAATTTGGAATATACAAATGATTGCCGATCGCAAAAGAGTAAGCATTAGGAAAATCAACTCCAAACACTTCATGAATAGTTGCATGCTTCCCCACAGGGGTAGTTCAGTTGATAAAGAGTAGGGACTGTAATATCATTTTGGTCACAAAGTTCAAACCTTATGGGATGCGTACTTATGTGATGCATGCCTTCTTAATGCACACTCGAATGGTAGCGACTTTGGGTATCCAATGTCATTAAAAAAATACGTATTTCTTTTAAAAATATACTACTACTAAACAATGAACAAAAACTTTTACACTTAGTTTGGTACCAATAAGACACACTGTATAGAACTTTGCCCAATTCCCGTCTTGGAGACAAAAGTGGGTATTAGAATGGGCAATATTCGAGTTCAATTTTTGTTTGGTTCGCAAATTTTAATGTTGAACCCACAAAATGAATGTGTCATACATCTAAGTACTAAGGGTTAATCATAGAGATACTTTTTTTTTCTGGGAACGAAAAGAGTCAAAATGAAACATTTTTATAATACCAAATACAATATTAATCTTGTCAAATTGATTAAAACACGTCTAACTCATAATCAAACGGATAAATATTGGGGGTGAAAATCATTATTGACTGACGGCAAGATGCCACAAACATTTGCTTTTAAATTTGATGCCAAATAATTGAATAAAAATTACTACTCACTTTTAACTTTTTATGGTTTAGTGCTATGCCAGTGATCCTTTTATCTTCAAGTATATCTCTATCTCTGTTGGAAAGGTAAGGTCATTTCATCTAGTCTAGCAATAAAAGCAAACATAGCATATACTAGTATTGCTATCTAACCAGTTTTTATGAATGTTTTAAACTGACTCTGTCTTAAATTGTCTTGACAGGGTCACGGAGGTCTAGGCTTCCCACAGGGTGGTAATCCAGGACATCAGGGCGCTCCTCGCTGATTGCAGAACCAACAACATTTCTCTTGTCTATCGGGAGGCGAACACAATTGCTGATATTTTGGCGAAACATGGAAGCTCCCATGATTTTCGAAACAGTTATTTAGAACACCCTCCCCAAACTGTGTATATACCTTAGCCCTCCTTTACAAGTATGGAACTTTTGCCCAACTTGACTTTTGAATGATATAACTAAAGACAAAACTCATGTAACCGCTCATTTGGTCCGTGGAACTCCTACTAGAGTCGTCACGAACCAATCTTCTTAATCTAGTTTGGAATTTAAAAAAAAAAGCCAGGTTTTATGAAGCAAGACAGGAAATTTGTAGTATATTTATGAAGCAAGTCGTTTGTCAACTACACAAATTTAGACATTATACAGTTGTAGAGATCAAGGACATTCAAATTTCCTATTTTTATTGGTGAGAGCAGTAAATTGGACAATGGCATAGGAATGCAACGTGCCATAAATATATACAGATTTCAATTATTAAACATTAAATGGCGTTGAAAAATGGGAGCAGAAAACATACAAAAATATCCAGCATATTGTGTATTCATCTAGCTACGGTGCAATTGTCTTACATGGTTAATACTACGAAGCACACTCGAATGAAACCTTTCATATACCTAGTACGATACTTTAAAACACAAAAGATATTCATCACACCTTTAGACCATCTCCAGAGGAGTCCAAAACGCTGGGACTAGGTCTTAGTTTGAGCAAGTCTGAACTTCAAACAAAGGATGATCTTGATTATAGTGTTCGTCTCTTTCTATCAATGGACTCATCATTGCGGGTAAAACTTCAAAGAACAATTTTCTCACCATTGCAATATGCAAGATACTTGACGGCAATGAAAATGATAACCTGGCTACAGGTTTTTTTTTTTTTTTTTTTTTGTCATAGGTATAAAAAGGACTACCAGAATCAACATTGTGTAGGTTAAGGGATTCGGATACAAGAACACAAAATACTGGATGCATATGAACCTTCTTACAAGTTGCAGCCTAATGGAACCACAATTAGGACCTAGCGCACAAAACAACAGCAGGCAAAGATCCTCATCCCTCAAAGTCATCCATCCATTCTGTACAGAATTACACGCATTACTTAGAGCTTGAACCCCCCATCATCTTAGAAGAACCCGCAACTCCATGGTCAGCCGATCCAATACACATCTGTGACGAAAAAGCTCCAATTTTCCTCACCTTCCCAGGGAATTCCCTGCCCGCATCACCCTTGAGGGAAAGATTCTTTCTAAACCTGCTTCGGTTGAGGGACATCAAAGTGTTCCTAGTTGGTGTGTGCAAAGCCCCTTCAACACAATCTCCCACATGAGTACAACCCCAGGCTTTAGACGGTCCATCTTCATTATATGCTTTAAGCCGAGGAAAATTACTCCTCAACTTGGAAAAGCTACGTTGGTCAGGCAAATTCTCCTCTTCATTTTTTACACAAATGGGGCATGGGGGATCATTCTTCCGCATCTTGGGTGTGGTTTGCTCCAAGCACTCGGCATGGAACACATGACGGCAAGAGAGCACTCCTGTCACTGGCATGTCTCCAGTTTTGACTATCCGACGTGAACTCCAAGGGGATCTCTGTGAAAGGAGCCTCTCACACAATCCACATCTAGAATGGTCCGGAGAACTACGGGACCTAATTGACAGTTCATATTCTAAGGGCTCAGGCGTTTCCGTGAGATCCACGCTACCACTCGCACTGCTCAACTGATGCCTGTCTCTTTGTGGAGTACTTTCTCTAGTAGGTGTCTCGGAGGGAAATGACAACGGGTGAATGGCTTTAGACATGAAGCAACGACGACTAGCAAAGTTACGATGAGAGGCATTACTCTTGACCATGGGCTCGTAATCGCAACTGCTGTCTGATCGGGATGACACAGAACCTCCACTATCCCTAGCAGCTGATGTGCCCTGTAATTTAGTTTAGCAAAATGTCAAAACTGGAAATAAGCAGTGGCAGTAAAGTAAAACAAATTCTTGTACCTCCATTGTTGGTGAAAAGAATAACGGCCTCGAAACCACATCTGCAAAATAACACAGAATTAAATGATACCGCACCATCTGAATGACAACGTTTACATCATGGGTATGAAAACTAATCATGTAAATGCTTTCCCCTTTCTAGGAGCAGCCGGGGTACTATACTCACATGTGCACATGCAATTCACTAATGAGGTTTCCACAACACTTCAACTAAAAGATTGACGAGAGTAACAAGTTTTTTCTGAAAGTAGAAATAAAAAAAATAAGTACTTGGCACAACCTCAATAGCACAGAGAACCCAAGGCCTTCAGTAATCAGTACTCAAACTATTTTTTTAAGTTGCGTTAAGCAACTAGAGCTTTTTCTCATCACATACATATGAACCAATACATATACTAATACGAATACGGTACGAGTATGAAAAACAGCAAAACTTGAAATATTAAAATACTAATACGTTAAAAATACATTTTTGTTATATACATATTTTTATATATAAATATATACCATAAGTACAAAAACCAAGACAAGATAGTAACTATCATAAGTCCCTAGTAAGTATTTTGATAAATCAATCTTGATAACCATCATTAAATTTGTAAGAAAACATAAAAACAATATAGGAAAAAAAGAAAATAATAAATATAAATAAAATAAATACGTATTCTTGGAGTATTCACAAGTACATGTGCAGCATACATATTGCATACAGTCGATTTAAAGGAAAAGGTCTTCTTTTCATTTTCTAAAGACAGCCGGCACCTCATTGGTGCTTGTTGAACAAGAAAAAGGTAACATAAGGTTACAGGAATATGTATTCATTCGTGTATACTATGTCTAAGGATGCTAGCATATAAACCATTTACATGTGTATGTCACTGATCAGTTCCTGAATTTAACAGCTATGAACTGGCAACACACTGTACCTACATGCAGACATGCAATCTGCTTCGGTTCCATCACATATGCAAGAGAAAAATGAAAAGGAGGCAGGAAAAAGCAGCAAAGCTCTTAATTTAGAGAGAATATAAAATGTAGAAGGCCATATGTCTTGTCATCTTGAAGAACCTTTTTTCGAATCAACAAGCAATGGAAATAGGAATGAGTACTTCTGACTCTAGCTTTACGTGTTGAGTAATTTCTTAAGAGAAAAAAACATGGAAGTTGCATCAGGGCTTTAAGAATGTCATGGCATTTGGAGGCAGGCCAGTGGATTTGGGTATCAAAAAGAAATGAAAACCCATGGCACAAGCCCGTACTATGATACCAGAAAATTTAATATAAGGGCCACAATCTTCTGGCATACTACAGAGGACCTGTAGCAATATTAGAGCTACAGCGAAGCTCCACCGTTTATAATTGTGCCCTTCAATACAAACATGTGAAACAGAGCTTCAAATGATGGCATCTCATGAAACAGTCAGAAACTAATGCTTAAGTGTCAGAACTCATAAGCACCATAATGATGAACTATTATTAATAGTGCATCACGAGACAATGCTAGCAGAAAAAGGAAAAAGGAAGAGTAAAAATCATAAGCACCATAATGATGAACTGTTCGGAGTGGCAATGGAACTTTCCATGCAGAGTTATCAGGTCAATCATAGATCCTAAATGAAAGCAAAAAAGAAAGAAGAAAGAAGATGAATATCCCAGTGTGTGGAACTCAGTTTTCCAGAGATGTTTTATGTGAAAGTATTGTGACACCAGGAGCGTCATGAGATAGTGATTCACAGAACACGGGAAATGTAATTGCCAACTCCGAAATGATAATTAACGGATCATCCACAAAATATGTAACAAAAAAGTTCATTTTCTTCACAGATATGATACAAAATGTAGATACAATAAAAATGAGAGGCACATGCAGGAGAAAAATCCAGAGGAAAGAGGGAGGGAGAACAGGCTGGAAATAGAACACATGGATTTCATGACTCATGAAACAAGATTCCACAAGAAAACTACAGGTATACAACAGAACACATCAGCAATCGAAAGACAAGCTAGTTTTTGAAAAATACATGTTTACCATGTGTACTTGAGAGGGGGGGTGGGGTAAGGGGGGGAGGGGGAGGACAATATGTGTTCATTGCACTCCGAGCTTTTGAGATTAAGTGGAGTTTAAAGAAAGCGAGAGTTATAGTGCACCCATAATTTTTTAAATTCAGGCCGCACACAATTTTAACTTAGTACATTAGTACATCAGTAGCATCCAGAGCTTGATTACATACCTGTCCTCGGAGTAACACCATCATCAGTAGTGATCTCTTGTATTGCAGGAGGGGTCCATTGTTGAGTGGGAGAGATGTCAGATGGGCTGCTAAAGTATGGAGGAATGGCATCTGAAACCAGAAACTGATGATTGGGCAAACTGTTCCCTCTCACCCATGCTCTGCTTTCTCTGCTATTAGACGATGCTGATGACCCAAATAACTGAATGCCATCGTGCGAGCCAAATGACAGTGTCTCGGATTGGTAACGAAGATCCCATCTTGGTGGTGGAGGAGAAAAGCTAGTATTCGTTCTCCAGTAGGGTTCATGTGGCCCCACAGACCAGTCCCTTTCCGTCCCATTGGATCCATGTGGCCTTGCAGCCACACAACAAAGGGACCCCGTTTTAGCAATGTTACGCAAAACTCAGCAGCAATTTTAAGAACACCAGAAAGCCACCCAAACACGCTCCAAAACCTTAGCAAAACTACAAGAAAAAAGAATAATACTAATTTTTTCGGGTGTTTTGATTGAAATAAGCACTGAAAAACATGTGAAACAATAGCCCTGAAGCCTTCCCCTAAAGGACTAAACTCAGCTTAAGAGACCATACCTTCTTCAATGCAAAAGAGTAGGCAACATACAGGGGCAGCATCTGTTTGAGCAGAATAACAACAGAAGCACCAACAATCATCACCAAAAGAACCGGATAACTATCTCTTAACCGAGAACAGTCAAACTGCTAGTGTTGCAAACCTTATCAAGAAGAACAAACTAAATTAACACAGTATGAGATACTTGAACTGAAAAATTAAACGAACAGCTATATTCCTATTCAGTCATTCAGAGTCTCAGACATCAATATAGCTACAGAAAACCCAAACCAACATCAAAATGGCCAAAACTTATCCTCTTAGCTTGACATTCATATGCTGTCCCCGAAACCCTTTCGAATTATAATCCAAATCAGTACTTATACATTTCACAGTATCAAAACAACAGCAAGTTTCCTCCTTGAGTACGGAACCATTAATTAATCTTCATAAAGAACGAAACACACAAAACATTTCAGGACCAAAAAAAATGATAATTGAAGTCAACTGCAATAATGGTACTCATTATTCAGATAAGGACATAACACTGAACAACCTCCAATTATTGCCTCTCGCAACTTCATCAAAACTCTACAGAAAAAATTTAATCTTTTTCATGAAACACGTACACGAAACATCTTCAACACAGAATTGACGATTACTGAACAAAAAAGAAGTGCAAAAACACGAAACCTGCTCAATCATCGAAAGGAAAGGGCTTTGAAAGACATGTAAACGAGTGAAGCTTAGACACTTGTAACGAGAAAAGGAGAGCGTACCGATTAGATGAAAACCTGAGTTTGGAGTGAAGAAAAAGTGTGCTGAGAGTGAAAAATGAATTGGAAGAACCCTAATTTGACGGAGAGAAGAAAGCGCGATAGTTTTCAGTCGTTGTTTTGCAGTGAGGTCCTTTGCTTGAGTGCTATTTGTGTTTCACCCCTGTATATATTTTGTGCACGAAATTCGGACTTTAAGGACCTTTGGGTGGAAATCCTTGCATAATCCAAAACAAAAGGTTGCGGACAAAAGTCACATAAATTGGTGTCCCGGATCGTTCCTCTTATATATAATCCAAAACAAAAGGTTGGGCACCAAGGATTAACTTGGATTACGTGGTTTGCGATACATTACGAATCATGCGGTTTCACCGTCTGGCATTTAAAGAATAAAGTTGCGGGTTAAACGTCATTAAACAAATAATAATAATAAATAAAGAAAAGCAAATAAGTATACGAAATTAAGTTGTTGTTTCAAAGCTTCAAGCTAGATGTCCATATGTTGTCATGCCCCACCCTTTGCAGGTCGAAACAAGATTCCTAAGCCACTTAAACGGGTAAAATAGATAAATTATACTCCAGGTTGTACCTTGTACAGTTTATATACTCAACATTGGCACCGTATAAAATTTATACCTTAAATCAATCATCCATTTAAACATTGTACTCCGACCAATTTTGTCATCAGAAAATGGCGCGTGTTGTTTAAACGCCGGCACTGTTCACACGATAAATGGGCAAAATAGATAAATTATACTCTAGGTTACACCTGATATAGTTTATATACTCAACATTGCCACCTTGTAAAATTTACACCGTAAATCAACCACCCGTTTAAACATTATATTTCTGCCAGTTTTGTCATTATACAAAGGAAAATAAGTGTATAACTTCATAAAATGATGGAGCTTCCTGCCATGCTTTCCATAGAAGAAAATAATTAAAAAATTATAATAATTGAGGATTGAGGGCTAAAATCAATTAAATTTGACGTTATAAGTTTTTAATATTTATTTTTAATTTTTAATTTTATTTTTTTTAATTTTATATTTGATTAATATATTTTTTTCATCTTTATTAAATCAAACTTTCATAGTTTTATAAATTTTTTATGGTGTTTTAAATTTATTTTTCCATGTTCTGATGACAAATTGGCCGGAGTATGATGTTTAACGAGATGGTTGATTTAAAGTTTAAATTTTATACGGTGTCAATGTTGAGTATATAAACTATATATAATGTACAACCTAAAGTATAATTTATCTATTTTACCTCGAGATTAGTTCTGCAAGTGACACGTGTCTAGCGCGTAAATGGTGCCGGCGTTTGAACAACACACGCCATTTTCTGATGACAAAATTGGTCGGAGTATAATGTTTAAACGGATGGTTAATTTAAGGTATAAATTTTATACGGTGTCAATGTTGAGTATATAAACTGTACAAGGTACAACCTGAAGTATAATTTATCTATTTTACCCCACTTAAACTATTAATTCCCCCTCTTTCGGTGATGCCCCGTCCTTACAAATAAAAAAAATGTCTTCACAATGTGGAGTCCGTATATCTTTTCAATGGATCAATCATCATTAGATTTTTCCAAGTACGATTAAATTTGACATCATTCTCAATTAATTTTGTATAATACATGTGATCCTTATGGGTAAGATTGTAATAATATCCATAATATGCACATTTCTTTTTAATACATACAAGTTCAAAAGTTAAACAACTTTGTTCACAAGCAATTTTATGATGAATGATCTACTTGAATGTTTCGTAGTACATTTGTAAGTGTATGACAAAATACACAGTAAATAACATGTATTGTTTTGTGGGGTTAGCATAAAGTAGTAGTTCAAAAATAACTGCGCCGGCCTAAATTGTCGAATTGGGTCGACGGCTTGACTCAGAGGAGACCTGGCGTAACAACAGGTCGTCACAATTGCAATATCCATGTTAAATTCACATGTGAATGATTAGCTTCGTTTGAAAAAATAGTCTATTACGACTATGGCTATGTTCTCTTCGTCTGAACGGAACTAATCTGAACTGAATGGACTTGAGCTAAACTGAAATGAACTGAATCGTAGTATAGAAAACAACTAAGCAGAACTGAACTGAGTTGAGCTAAACTAAACCGAATAAATCTGAACTGAACTAAAATTAATAAGTTTTCAGATGAAAAGAACATAACCTAACATGATTTGTTCTAAGAATGCGAAATGAAACAACCGTAAGCTTTTTTTAATTGTTAGTGTACAAGTACTATATATCTTTAAACAAGTGCAAAATAGATAAATGTCATCCATTATAGTTGGCAATGCAGTTATTTTATAAGGTATTTCATATATAATTTGCCTGCCAATCTGCCAGCTTTCATTACTTGTTACCTGCCAATTAATTCCATTCCCCGTTAAAGAATTCTTTCTGATCATTCAAAGGAATAAAGATAATATCTGCGGCAAGGAATCGATTCTCCAATTCATGTTATACTTCATTCCAACTCCTTCAATATTTAAAGAAAAGAAAAGGTAGTTTTTGATCGAGAACAACATCTGTTATATTGATAACAATTGCATTTGTATTATGAAAGATTGATCATGATTTGCTCTGTGTATAATAAATATTGATCTCGAATTTAACATAAAAAATACATATCTTTGAAGTTTATGAATTCATATAAAGTACTACTCATAATCTTTAAGTTGATGACTTGATACATGTACTACTCTCTTGAATGCCTTGCTTTTATTTTTTTTTTCTAAAGTTATTTCTCCTCCTTTCCCATACTCCTACTTTTCACTTTTTTTTTTTTTTCAGATACCCACAATCCTACCTACTTTAAAAATAAAAACATCCTTTATTGAGGATCAGTCCAAAAAGATATAAATAGCAAATATATTAATAATGTTAGCAGGTTAATAATTTAACATGGTCCATGCTGTTAGCTGGCAATTCCATTGATTAACCAACAGACCAAATGTTACAATGACAGGCCATAATACCTTCCATAGATTCCCAGGTAGTATATATACAACAAAACCAAGCTTACTGACAATATATATAGTATTTCAATTTCAAATAAAACAATAAACACACCAAACAAAGTGCATAAAAGGCCAACCATTTCTGAATGACAAAAAATGGAATTAAAATATACACAAAGTCAGAAATATTTGCTGGACCATACTTAGAAGGCAAGAAGATTAAGGACAAAATATGCAGTAATTTATCAAACAGGTTACAAGCCCAACAAAGAAGGAAACATGGGCATGGACAGGCCACCTGATCATGGGTTATCATTTGCTGTTCTCTTCCAACATTTCATTTTTTTGTATGAGAATGGGTCTGAAAAGAAACTTGACATGGGCTAAGTGCCATATTTATTGGTTTAATCTTGATTTAGCTTAATCACGTTCGTAAGTGGTCATTTTCATTCCTAAATCTATTTTAGATTATTAAACTTTAAAATCAGCTGGTTTGGTGAACATTAGGATTAAGGCCTACTCCGGATTTCGTGGGCTTCTGGGGCCGCTGAATTTAGGGCTCATGGACAGATGACCAAATGCATAAACTGTTGGCCAAGTTAATTTTAGTATGTCAATTTAGATCTTCCCTAAAACTTGATAAAATACTGAATACAAAGGATAGTCTGGATTCTGAAACTGTATGTAAACCGGTGAACAACCAGATTACCACGTATAATAATCATATGCCGAGGTAAATCATAGAGGATTGCGAAGTGATGTTGCATACTGGGAAGGTGCACACTGAATATGTGGAAATATACTCCCATCTCCAATTAAGTTTTGTGATTCATATTCGACAATTAATACCTTATGTGTATTTACCTTTAAAATTTATAGGTGCGAAAGTCCATTGAACTTTAGCACACAGATCGGATGTCAAATTTTAGTAGGTAATGTGTAGAATTGGAGGCTTAGGATGGTTGGTTGTTCGCTTGGCATCTTGGCCTCGACAAGGAACGTCCGATACTTCTTCATGAACAAGTTCAATAGACCGGCCTCTATTGGCCTCAACTCCTGCCAAGGTTAAGCGTCTATCGACAAGTCCTGTAAGTGTGTGTTTGGTTTGAAAAAGAAATGGTTGGAAAAAGATTTCCATGGAAATCTAATTGAACCAATTCCCTACTATTTGAAGAAGGAATTGTGGAGATTTCCTTGTTTGGTTGCTTAATTGTGACAATGAAACCGGATTCCTAATTTAGAGATTTTCATTGTTTGGTTTAGATAAGAAATTGGGATTTGGTTTTAAGTAAGATTTGTTATTCCCATTATACCCCCATGAATAGTGCCACATTGGGCTTGGGCCTGATAAGGCTGGGTGACATTTTTGCTCGGTTTGGCCCAACATTCGTGGGCTAGAGGCCTACTTTGTTACACAGTGATCCGATTATGTGTTAAATTCGGATTCTTCCCCCAAAATTAGAAAACCTTAATCAAGAATCGAGCATCACAAATCAAGAACCCTAATCACTGTTTGCATCGAAAACCCTCGTTGTTTTATCTAAAGTTGAAGATGGTGAGCCAAGGCACATGGACGAATGGAAGCAGTTCAATGGAACGAAGGAATGTTGAAGCTATGATGAGTCAGTTCGAGTGGTGTAATTGTGAACCGAAAGACGTTGTTGAGGAGGGTGTTGATTGGGACGAGTATCCAGGTCGTGCATTCACAAAGTGTCGCAATGGGTTCGTAAGTTTGGTTTGTATTTCTCATTTTAGTGTTTGTATGATTGTGATTTTGTTATCCGGCAATGACGGGATGTTTGAATAAGTATTTGAAATTCTGTTTTATGGTTGTACTTCCTAGACTGGGTGTGGGTATTTTCGATGGTGCTGCGAACCATTGGGTATGTGGACTGCGCATTATTTATGTAGGATGCGTGATGAGAAATTGGCAGCCGAAGCTATGAAAGATGAAGCTGAAATTCAATTTTCCGTATCTGCGCATGAGAACATGACCCTGAAAGATGAGATTAAGGAGTTGGAGTGTAAGGTTAACATGTACAAAAGGGTGTTCATTAGTTTATCTATGATAGGGCTTGCTGTTGGTGTGATGATGTATTAAGTACAAGTTTATCTCATGTAGTAGAAGATGATGTATTAGTACTACTTGTAGAAGTACTTCTAGTTGCAGCAGCAGTAGCATTGCTGGTAAAAGTTCTTACTAGTCGATCTGTTTTGACGAACTTGTCGTACGTGAATACGATATTCATGATCATATATTTTGTACTCTTGTCAAGTCAATTGTTTTACGGAATGAATTGTAAAATTTTGTCCAGAATCTGTCTATGAAATGAACGACTTGTTTAGGTTGTGATTTTGAATGCAAGTATGGTAATCTACATTTGTTGGAATATTTGGCTTCTGAAATGGTGATGAATGAGACATCATAATTGCCGTTTAAGAACCTTATTTTGGAGATATTAGATATGAAGTAGTTATGAAACACTTCGGGCCAGTTAAAAGAAGCCCAGATAGTATCCAAATCAGAAAACATGAGGTACTTCATATTTGATGCAACTGTTGCGTGTTATCTTATCTTGTCATTATGAAAATTCTGTCCTTTCTTTGGCCAGGATGGTTTTTGTTGTGGTTTTGTGGAATTTGAAACTGCGGAGGGTGCACGTCGTGCTGTGCAGGTGCTGTTAAAAATTGAGCTCCCTGTGGGGATTTTTCCTTTTCTTTTTTACAGTGATTGGTTTCTTTTGGGTTTTGAGTGATGCAAGTGCAGCCACAGTAGAGACTACAATATATTCCAAACTAAGATGGAATTCTCTTATACATGCTCATGTCTTTTATTTCATTTATTTCAAGATTTAATCTTTTTTTCTCAAAATTATTTTAGAAAACCAATTTTTTTAGGAAAAATCTATCTGAAACCAGTAACCCATCCAATTGTGAGATACACCCCCTAATCGATAAAAAAATTGTTGTTTAATTATTATTATTATTATTATTATTATTATTCGGTTCATGGTATAGTTATGTGGGGGTGTCATTGGACTCCATTGTGAAGCAAATGTGACTTGGTGCGGAGGTTCTGAGATCTTGGGTGCATTTAACAGAGTATCAGGTAACTTTTTATGCCATTATCCCCAGTCCCAAGAGAAATACGAGTGATTGTGCGTTCGCCCCTGGTGATGGGATGGGTGTTCGTCCATGTATTAGTGAATCAATTAGGAAGCAAGTAGGTAATTCTGGCTCCAGTAGTGAACTGTGATGCAAACAGTTGAGCTATGATGGAGTTTATCGCCGACTGAGTTTAAGTTAGATAGTGAGTGCATGAGCTTTTGAAAGACAGTTAATTTGTTCCTTTTCCATTGCGATGGATGAATCACTGCACCTCTAAAAATCAACATGTTCGAAATGAATCGCACGCAACCAATCACGCGCACATTCACAGTGTCAACCATTAAATTGCACATCTATACCCACTACCAATCAGGCCCTTAGCCTTCCCAATGTGAATTGGATGTAAAAGGTTTGTGCGTGTTACACAATTTTCACACTGGAAGACAAGAATATGACTACACTTGCAATGGGAAGGAAAAGTAACTACTACACACTAGTAAAAAATGAGTGGCAATGAGACTTCAATAATTTACATTACAATGATAGCTTCTTTTCTCCTATAAATACATATGCATTCTCTATTGTCTATCATTCGTAAACATCACTCTTCCAAACACAATAGCATAAAAGGTTATACATTTATATGAATTTGCTTCATAGTGCCCCTGCCGGTTAAATTATTTTGTTTGCTTTGTTCAAATCCTATGTTATGCTATGTTAATGTAATGGTTTCATTAACTTGTTTGTTAACAACTTGCTAATTATATGATTTGGCTGCTTAACACAACATGCATTCTTCTCCTAGTGAAAATGTTGCCCAAGCAAAATGGTTCTTCCCTCAAGGTGGGATTTGGACAAAGTTTTGTGAAGGTATTTTTGTTGATGAACTAGCAAGCCACGCCAAATGTACTGGGTACCCAATCCTCGAGGATTGTGTGTCTTTGGATGTTGGTCGTCATAGATTGAACAAGATTGTAAATTGTTTCACGAGGAAGAACGTTGTTGAGAGGTACAAAATGTTGAAGGAACGTCATTTGCAGTTTGGAACCATTATTTCAATGCCTGGGGTAAGGTACAATATGCGGGAGAACAAGATTTACGCAGACCGCGGTGTTTGGAGAAAAATCATTCGGGTACGTCTATTTCATTTTTTCATTCTAATTTATGTTGATCATGGTTTAATAAAATGCTAATTACCTGTTCAGACATATTTTATTAACTCTAGAATGGAATCATAGGATTATCAATTTGGAGCAGCTTACCAGATTAGCGGAGAAACAAACTGGGAAAAGATGTGCTTAATCTTTGGAAAGCTTGAATCAGACGAAGACGATTCAGAGGAAAAGTATGAGGATATACCTGTCATCGCAATAAGTTCATCGCATGATGCCACCCCACCTAAGCCAAAGAAAACAATTGGGAGACGTTTATTTGGAGGCCTAATGGGAAATCGTGGTCAGAATGATCTGACACGTAATCCTGTTGCTAGGAGAATTAATAACGACCAAGTCTTAGGTAATCCTGATTGGGTGATTAATGCTAATCCCGTCCCTGCAAGGCATTCGAGCTTCCACGAACAATACCAGTTCAACAGGGATGCATTTAGTTCAACATCAAGATTGCCCGAACAAGGTTACGGAGATGGAGACAACCACGCTGCACAAACACCACTCCCTAGTATGGGTTTCACTAACTCTCCATGGTATGATAAATGGCAACAAATCGAGGGCGAGCCATACATGCAAATGCAATATGATTTCGGAGGTGGGTCTGTCAATGGTGGTGATGGTGTTGGGTCATCAAGCAGCCACCCAATTTGAAACCCAATTTGAAGTTGTAATGTTCTTTATATTTATGCCTAATTAGGGTTTGTAGGTGTATACCCAGGCAGATCTTATCGTAATGTATTGAAGAAGAAAAACCTACATCTTGCTGAGATTCAAGGATTCCAGGTACTGATTTTAAACTAAATCATTCTGCAAATCACATGTTGTTTCCTAAGTCAATTGTAGTGATTGTCGTCTCCATTAAATGTAGGTTGAGGAACGGCAGGTGACAGTCGAAGAACTGCTTGATGCTGATGAAGTGTTTTGTACAGGAACAACTGTTGTCGTTTCACCTGTAGGCAGCATCAGTTATCTCGATAAAAATTTAGTTTTTCTTCCTGGATGTATCCACTCTACTTGACAATAATTTAGGCGAAGAAAGTTTAGAAGTGAAATTTTTCGCCTTTACTGTTGGATTGCAATCTGCATAATAATGCATACGATAAATTCATAATGCAAGGTGACTTACAGAACTGTAGTCTATTTCCTTTATAAAGCTAATGAATAGTATGCCTTTTACTCTAACTTTATGTCAATGAAATGTCTCCCTTCAAGACTTTCGTGTCTCTAACTTGTTGTGGACAAAAGAACACTAGACCAACTTGTTGTGCACAAATTTTACGTAATACTAGTGATAAACGTTTCGAATTTTTGCAATTGTGCGTAACACGGAGATTATAGAAAGAGGTTGAAAAATACTCGAACACGAAGATTAAACGAGTAACTTTTGCATAACTAGATTATAGGAGAAATTTGCCTGGTGATACCCGTCTCGTTACAAATACAAAGCAACACCAATTTTGGACTTTGCTCGAAATGTTATTGCGCAAACCAATCCAATCTTTCTTTGGCTAAATCATAAATGTGAATTATTGCAAACAAACAAACAAAAGTAGTCAAGAAGAATCAATGCAGCTTTATGCATTTCTTCAATTGGCTCCATCACATTTTCACTCCATCAGGCAACAAAAGAAGACAACAAGAATCATTGTGCATTTTCTTTCCATGAGAAATGACTTTGATTTGATAACTCAACAAAAATCCATGCACAATGATTCTTGAATAAGTAATACATGAAATTGTAAATGCATGCACGAAAAACAACCTCAGCATGTCATCACAATTTGAAATTATCAACCTAAGCCATATTTAATAATCCTACAAAACAGGGCTTTGTACCATAGTATTTCAAAACAAAACACTCATAACATTACCTGATTGGCTACCAGATTGGCCTGTCCATTTTTGTAAGTACTACCTTCACATACACCTCACGATCCTCATCGCTGAGTGAATAGAAGTGCTCTAACTTCCCGGTGCCCGTAGCAATAAGGTCCCCAACCAAAATGCGGTCAGTACTAGTAAGTTGTGCAATCTTTTTAAGCTCCACATCCAGTCCATCGATACGCCTTGTCCTCAAGTCCTTTCCATCATCACCAACAATGGATACAGGTGGAGGGCCAACAATGCTCTTCAGCTGGTCGATGAAGTCAACATCGAAGTCTCCTACATTTCTCCTTCTACGCTTACTTACACAACTAGTATCCGAACCATCACCAACATTGCTACTTGTCTCCACTACTCCATCCTGGTTCACTGATATTTTATCATTAACAATGTCTTTGTATTTTTTGCAAAGAAGAATCAACTTAGCAGCGGAACTGAAATCTTGAACCTCTTTGCCAGCTGCACGATCTGTGCCATATATTTCCACCCAATCACGGAAGAATTCCCAATGCTTCTTTCGCTTTCCAAGCATCAGCTTACCATGTTTCTATATGAAGATCTGAGGAACAAAACAAGCAACAATACGTCAAATTAAATAATTTCTCACTAATTAATTAGCATCATATTTCAAGTCGACTGAATACCTTACACGCCTCCTTCCAAGCTTCCGGAGTGCAATCAAACATATGTCTAACATCACACCATCCAGTCCCACTCCTGTTTTTTAGATCAAGAACTCCCATAAACAACTTGCGCCATGTCTTGACATGGTTATTAATATTTCCCTCTGTTATTTTCGATGTTGGGAATTTATTCTTCATGTGAGCGTGCATCACAGGCCACGCAGGCTTCCTAAAACCTTGGGGTGATTTGTGCCCTGCCAATTTGGCAACTTTCATTGCCTCAATGAGCTCAACCTCCTCAGCATGAGTCCACTTGTAATACTCTGGATTCTTAATCTCCTCAATTTCTTCCCGAATGGCTCGAGTTACTTCATCATCATCACCATTTTGGCTATTTCTGTGGCTGGACATCCAGTAGCCTCACCTTGAGTTCCAGTCGCATAACTCGCCGTGTAGTAACTTTGTGATGTAGCATCAGCACTACCTGTTTGACACCACTGTCCAGTCATTGCATTGTAGTAGTTCCCTCCACCAGAATTCATTCTTCTACAAATGAAGGGAAGTAAATTTTCAATATATGAATACACAATCCAAAAAATAAAGGAAGTAACCTTGAACATTTAATTGAACATATTACAATTTATTACTAACATACTAAACTGAATCATGTAAGGTGCATATGAAATTACCATATAACTACATAAACATGATCAACAAATATACTCATTTTCAATTGTGAAACTTAGAAATTCATTTAACAATCAATTCCAAACTGATTCAGTGAAAAACAGAAACTTCATAATATACAACACTCCATCATTCATTAAAACAAAATTAGACACAACAACGAGTACCACTAATTCAATCAATCCCTGCCTCGACTTTGCAAATACTCTCTCCAACCATTGTACATGATAGTTGCCATCACATCACGCAATGCTACCCAAGTTGGCTCCTCAAACTCCAAATCCTCTACATATACTGGAGGTGCAGGTTCTTCACGACGAATTCGCTGTGGTGGAGGCTCATTATCTTCGTCAGATTCATCATCCGATGAATCTTCCTCATCCAAAAAGTCATGTGGTGCATGGTTGCGGAGGAAGTTGTGAATTAGACAACAACAAAGAATGATGTGATTCTGCGTTTCGATGGAGTAGAAAGAGGGAGAACGTAAGATCCCAAATCTTTTCTTCAACAACCCCCATGTACGCTCTATCACATTTCTTGCTGAAGCATGTTTTAAGTTGAAGTACTCCTCTTTAGTTTGCGGACGTCTATCACCACGTTCCCACTCTTGAAGATGGTACCGAGTTTGTCGATAAGGTGCCAAAAAACCAGGGGCATTTCCATATCCTGCATCAACAAGATAGTAGTTCCCTGAAACCAAAAAAAGTGTACCGAACTGAAGTCAAATTACACTTCACCACTTCAAACAAATTATGTTCATACAAATAACTTCAATGTATTTTCACTTCACCTTCTGGTACTTGTAGTCGAGCTCCTTCATCCCTCGTAATAGCATCACGTAATATTTTTCCATCCGCTGCGGAACCTTCCCAACCAGTTAGAACGTAGATAAATCGCATTCTTCGGTCACATACACCAAGGACATTAATTGCAATGGTTCCCTTCCTGCTCCTGTACCAACACTGCCTTGACTTGCTCATCGTAGCGTCGATATATGTCCCATCCAGAGCACCAATGCAACCCTTTAAGAAATTTATCATTGCAATTAATTATATATACACCATAATATATTGTTCAAAACAATTTGGCATGATGAATGTAAAGGCTGTGTTACCTTAAAGTGTCTCCAAGGCTCTTCATCACATTCAGATGTAATAGGATCTGGTTTAGCAAGTAGGATTGTGTGCAATTGCAATACTGACTTCAATACCTCATGGAAGTAGATACTAATTGTGTGACCCGATCTCTCTAACGCAAAAACATTCACCCTATTCTTGAAGTGGTGCCCTATTATCATAAGAAAACTAGCAACCTTCTCCATCACTGTGACATACTTGCTGCGTACTAAACCACCACATGAGCTTAACAATTCACACAGATCAGCAAATGGCTTCCTCTCCATTCTCAACATATTCTTGCAGTTGACATCACTCTCCAGACACAACCTGGACAAAAAGTCAGACTGCCTACTTTCCTCCCCCTTTATTGAGTATCGTATAGGACCTTTACAATTGCGTAATACTCGACGCCGGATACGAGTCAAGTAATACCAAGTGAGCACAAGAACAACACAAACTCTCCTACGGTATGCAGCATTCGGGTCCATGGCAACTAATAACCCAATAAACGGCGAATAAAACAATAAAAATTCCCAAAACTAAACAGCAAACATGATAATCACCATTTCAGGAGCAATTTTTGAATCTAATTACACATTCAACAAATATTCAACAATTTCTGAATCTAATTACGCATTTGAGTTAACATAGATGACAAGCAATTGCTCTGTAATCTCACCTCATCTACTATAGTTACCAATACAAAGAAATTGACTGTGTAAATATGAAGATCACCAAGTACAAATCAAATACTTACCCAGTCGAATGATTCTCAGAAGCTGAGTAGTGGCAGTTATTTCGAGATTTGGGGGTTTCGATTTGAGTGAGAACTGAGAAGAGATGCCGTACAAATTGTATTGAACATTACCAAATTCAGTATATCAGTGTGCGAAATGCGGAGAAGACGAAGAACAATCAAATCGCGCTACTTCATTCTGGATGAACAGATCGCACTTTTTGTGGAAGAACTAGGGTTTAATCAGTTGTGTATTGGATCTTATTTATACATCCAATTGTTGTAAATATTGGAAGTATTGAGGACAATATAGAACATTCAATACCACAATTGGGGGTAAAATCGTCTTCACAATTCATTTCCAAAACCCTCAAAAAGAAACCCACCTAAAACCCAAGAACATTTTCGGAAGAAAAATGATCTAAAAACTGATTTCAGATTTTCAAAAAGGAAATGTGGTTGGATCAGATTCCCGTTTTCCATTCCCACTTTTCTTAACAAACCAAACACGGGAATTGTTGACTTTTGTAGTTGACATTTCACATTTCCTCTCAAACCAAACAAGGGCTAATTGAAATCTGAAAGCAAGAAAGCAATTCTAGAAACATAAGTTAACATATAAGTCAACTTATACGAAAGAGGGAAAACACCTCGACCTAATGCCAACTTTGGTTTTAGACTGTAGATATAAGAAAAGAGGTCGTTTAAGTTGGCAAATGAGAGTTGAGGGATGATAATAAAAGATGTAGAAGTTGAATTGAAGGATCAAAATAAAGTCGGGCATGAATAAAATGTGATTAAATACCAGTAACCTTAATTAGAGTCAAAGTTTTGTCAAATCTCTATATTTTCTTTTAGTAATTTAACCTGTGGTAGCCAGATTATTCATCAACTACCTAAACCCTATCAAAATTACAATTTAATATCAGACAAAAAAAAATTAAAATCAACTCAAAATGAGTTACCATTCATCAACTCTGAATCCAACTTAAGTTGAGCTACGTACTATTTATCAAGTACGAATTTCAACTCAAGTTGAGCTACGTACTATTTATCAAGTACGAATTCCAACTCAAGTTGAATTTTGAGTCGAATGTCAAACACTCATAATCTCATATAGTAGTGTCTAGTGATCATTGATCACTCACCGTACTATTTTTTGAAAGATACAAAAGTGAAATGTTTAATGTTAGTATTGAATATTGTTAATCAAATCAACCTAATTCAATCCAATAAACTCCAAACCAACCAACAAACAAACGCAAGAAAATAAACACAAATACAAGATTTAACGTGGTTTGACAATTGTCTACGTCCACGGGATAACCAAGATTTATATTAACCAAGAACCAAAACACAGTTTACAAGGAATCAACCAAACCTATCAAGCTATATCGAGCTCCGTTCTCTATTCCTCACCGTGTTTCTCTCAAGAAATCTCAATGTATTATCTCTATGTTCTCATCGATTTATTCTAGTACCTACGTGTGTATATATACTAGAGAAATCAACATACATTCCTTTTCCTAGCAAGATTCGAATTCCACTCCTAATAAGAAACGAATTCTTGATCACTAAGCAAAAGAAAACCAAGTTAGATTCGACTTCTAACTGTCCTGTGTCTTCAGTGTTATTCCAGTGTTTTCAGTACACCATGTTCCATTACTTCCTTTAATATTAAGCTAACCGGCTTCACAACTCTCCACCTTAGCTTCATATTAATGTAACCACAGTATACCACACCATTCATGTCCCTAGAGTTAGGACACAACCCTTCCTTCCATCAACTTGATAGAACTTAGACACGATCCAAACTTCATCACAAAAATTGACTTAGTAAATCCATCCGCCAGATTAACATCTGTGCTGATCTTCTCAATCTTGATAGTACCCTTATCAACTTCATCTATGACAAAGTGAAACTTTATATCAATGTGTTTGGACCTGTCATAGTAAGCTTGATGTTTTGACAAATGAATTGCACTTTGACTATCACAGAATATAGTTACCGGTGTTTGCAACACACCGAACTGCCCCAGAATTCCCTTGAGCCAAATAGCTTCTTTCCACGACTTCCGCTGGCCATAAATTACGCCTCATAGTTGATAATGCAACCACAGGTTGATGAGTAGACTTCCAACTTACTGCTGTACCAAATAATGTGAATACATATCCAGTTAAAGACTTCCTTGTATCCAAGTTTGCAGCATAATCCGAATCGACATACCCAATCAGTGCATCATTCCTCGTTTGGTGTTGCTCAAACACCAATCCAGTCTAATCGAACCACCAATATACCTGAGCAGCCACTTAAATGCCTCCCAATGGTCCTTGCCAGGATTATCCATATACCTGCTTACTGAGCTCATTGCATGAGCCAAATCCGGCCTGCAACATACCATGGAATACATAATCGACCCTATAGCATTAGCATATACGGTGTGTTCTCCATACACCTCTTCTCTTCATCAGTATTAGGACAAGACTTCTTAGATAACTTGAACTGAGACCCCAGAGGTGTTGCAGCATGCTTGGATTTGTGCATGTTAAATCTCCTTAACACCTTCTCCAAGTAAGCACTTTGATTCATAATGATCTTTCCATTACTTCCATGAATAATATCAATGTCCAGTATCCTCTTAGCTATTCCCAAGTCTTTCATCTCAAATTCTGACTTCAAGAGATTCTTCACATGAGTGATTCCTTTCATATGCTTGCTTGCTATCAGCATGTCATCCACATAAATAAGCAAATATATCATGTCTTCGACATTCTCACCATAGAAGTAAACACAGGTGTCGTAGTCACACCGCCTGAACTTGTGACTCAACATAAACTTGTCAAATCTTCTATACCATTGCTTTGGACTCTGTTTAAGTCCATAGAGTGATCTCAACAATAAACAAGCCTTTTGCTCCTTGTCATCTACCTCAATACCCTCAGGTATCCTCATGTAAATCTCTTCATCCAGCTTCCCATGTAATGCAAGAATGCAGTACTAACGTCCATTTGATGTAAGTGTAGCTTAAATTGAGCTACCATAGCAATTAAGATCCTGATTAATTGAGCTATGCTTCACCACTGGAGAAAAGATCTCATTATAGTCAATACCCTCTCTTTGTGTGAAACCTCTAGCAACTAGTCTGGCTTTGTATTTCACCTTTTCCTCACCATCAGCTCCAAGTTTCTTCTTAAAGATCCACTTACAACTGACAAGCTTCTTTCCTTTAGGTATAGCTACAATATCTCATGTATGATTCTTTTCAAGTGACAAGAGTTCTTGCTGTATAGCAATGCACCAACTATTCTTCTCTGAGCAACTTATAGCTCTTTGATAGTTCTCAGGCTCATAACAATCAATATCCTCGGCAATATTCAGTGCAAAATACACCATATCTGGATCTGCAGTAGAGGTTCTAACTCTTGGTTCTCTATCTCTGATGAGTTGATAATCCACAACATCATCTGGATTATTGAGCTTTATCCCTGTCCTTCTTCTGATCACATGCCTCTCCACCTGATTATTCGATTCAGACTCCACCTGATCATGTATGTCAGTATTTCCCTGAGATTCAGCATGCGGTGTTGTCAGAACACCATGGTCTGCGAAAACTGGTGTTATCACCACACCAGTGTCTGTTTGCTCCATATTCAGTGTTCCTGACACACCAACTTCGACAGGCTCCACCTGACTGGGTGTTCTCTCAACACTGTCAGTATTCCTCAATAATGGCATCACATTTTCATGGAAAGTCACATCCCTTCCGATGATGCATCTATTTACCCCTGGTTCTAAGCACCAGAGTTTATATCCCCTTAACTCCCTTTGGATAACCAAGAAACAAGCACTTTACTGCTCTAGCCTCCAACTTATCTTGCTTAACATGAGCATAACACTACAAAAAAACTGGTCTGTAGCGACGGATAGATCCGTCGCTACAGACCAGCGATCCGTCGCCCCAGCTCTAGCGACGGATCGGACGACGGATAGAAATTCCGTCGCCCAACTGGAGCTGTGGCGACGGATAAATAATCCGTCGTCCAATTCGAGACGGATTGGACGACGGATTATCATTTTTGACTTTTTTTTATTTTTTTAAAATTGATTATTGGCGACGGATAGAATCTATCCGTCTCCAAAATAACGACGGATAGATTCTATCTGTCGCCCCACGTGGCGACAGATAGATCTATCCGTCGTTACATTGCTATTTTTTTAAAAAAATAAAATCCGTATTCGAATTTTTATATTCGCATACGGATTAATTCGTATCCAATTTGTATTCGTATACGAGATATTGATTTATCGAAACTACAATATTCAAATCGGACAATAATTCGGTTGATATTCAAATCGAAACTACAATATTCAATACGATTATACAATAAATCGAAAATTGTATACAATGACAATAATACAAATTCATTATACAATAATACAATACAAACTAAAATATCGAAAATGTACAAAAAGATAAAAGATAAATACCTAAAATACCTAAAATGTACAAACTAAAATACCTAAAATACCGAAAATGTACAAAAAGATAAAAGATAAATACCTAAAATACCTAAAATGTACAAACTAAAATACCTAAAATATCGAAAATATATTAAAAGATAAATCGAAGATCCGGAGGTGGACGGTGGAGATCCGGTGGCGGTGGTGGCGATGAGATCCGGAGGCAGTGGTGGCGTGGAGAGACGGGTGGTGGTGGTGAGAGGCGGATGGTGGTGGTGGCAGTGGTGGTGCGGTGGTGGTGGCAGTGTGGTAGTGCGGTGGTGGTGGCAGTGTGGTGGTGCGGTGGTGGTGGCAGTGTGGTGGGAGGAGAAAGGTGGTGGTGGCAGTGGTGGTGCGGTGGGAGGAGGATGGTGGTGCGGTGGGTGTGGTGCGGTGTTGGTGGGTGTGGTGCGGTGGTGGTGGGAGGAGGAAAGGTGGTGGTGGAGGAGATGGTGGTGGTGGAGGATGGTGGTGGTGGCAGTGTGGTGGTGCGGTGGTGGCAGTGGGAGGAGAAAGTTGGTGGTGGTGGAGATGGTGGTGGAGGAGGAGGAGAGGAGAAATGGAGGAGAGGTGGTGGAGATATATTATATGTTTTAGGCTTTTAGCGACGGATAGATCTAGATCTATCCGTCGCTAACTTTTTTATTTTTTTTTATTTTCCGGCTATATAGCGACTGATAGATCTATCCGTCGCTAAATTTTTTTTATTTTTTTTCTTTTTATTATGGTCAACAAAAGTAGCGACGGATAATTTTATCCGTCGCTAACAGAGCGACGGATAAAATTATCCGTCGCTCTGTAGCGACGGAGAACTTTTATCCGTCGCTACCCTTAGCGATTCGTCGCTACAGGGGCGACTTTTCATCGTTTTTTCAGTAATTTCTTGTAGTGTAAGCTAAGCATCCAAATACTTTGAGATATGAGTAGTCTGAATGAGTACCTTTCCAAACTTCTTCAGGTGTCTTGAAACCAATAGCTGATGATGGACATAGGTTAATAAGATGTGCTGCCGTAGTCACAGCCTCTCCCCAAATTTGTTTTGACAAACCTGATCCAAGAAGCATGCACCTCACTCTTTCTAGGATTCTTCTATTCATCCTTTCAACTACTCCATTCTGCTATGGATTTCTAGGGACTGACTTGTGTCTCAAGATGCCCTTCCCAACACAGAAGGTATTGAATTCATTAGACAAGAATTCCAGCCCATTATCAGTTTTGATCACCTTGAGCTTCTTGTTCGTTTGATTCTCCATCTCCACAAGCCATTTCTTGAATTTCATGAAAGTCTCATCCTTGGACTTCAATACAAACACCCACACTTTCCTTGACAGATCATCAATGATGGACATAAAATATCTACCTCCATTCCTAGTGGTGCTTCTCGCCGGTCCCCATAAATCTGTATGCACATACTCAAGTATGTCCTGTGTGGTGTGTTTCCCAACACCATAACTGTTCTTCTTGGACTTCCCTAATACACAGAGCTCACAAAGTTCCATCTTATGTATCTTGTCTCCACCTAAGAGTCCCTTCTTAGATAAATCCATAAGACCTTTCTCTCCAACATGTGCTAGCCTTCTATGCCATAGAACGGTGTTGTCAGAACACTGTCGGGTGTTCCCAAAACATCATAATCGGAAACTTCACCGATTCTGATTTCACCTTGTAGATAATACAATTCTCTCCTTTTAAGAACCTGCATAACCACCTTATCACCCTTCTTGACCTGAAGGACACCATTCTCACCTGAATACTTGTGACCCTTAGTATCCATCAATCCTAAAGATATCAAGTTTCTCTTCAAGTGTGGTACATATCTCACATTAAGCAAATCCCTTACCACTCCATCAAACATCTCAATTCTCACTATTCCCATACCCTTTATTATGCATGGTCTATCATCACCAAGAACAACTGATCCACAGTTTCTATGCTCAAAAGTTGAAAACCATTCTCTAATAGGTGTCATATGAAACGAACAGCCTAAATCCATAACCCATTCAGTTGATTAACTAGTTTGAGTGACTGAAAGTACCTCAGTAACAAGAGCTTCCGTAGTATGATAAGCCTCTGATTGGTTTGTAATGTCTGTGCCATAATTAGTATTCGGTGTTGTCGCCACACCCTTGCCTTTCTGCGCATTTAAACTCATACAATCCTTCTTCAAGTGTCCTTGCTTCTTGCAATAATAACACTTCCTTGTTTCAGGGCCATCCTTGTTATACTGAGCTTTCCTTTGATCTGGATATTGCTTCTTCTTTGGTGGAAACTTGTGATATTGTTTCACCATAAGGCTTTCACCAGTACTGAGTGTTGGTGGAGCACCATCCTGACCCTGCTCCATTGATCTTAATGCAGATTCAATAGCCTCCATTGTCAATGCTTCTGTCCTCCCATACACCAAAGCATCCTTGAATGGAACAAGAGACCTAGGGAGTGAATTCATCAAGATAATTGCCTTGTCTTGGCTCCTCATCCTGTTCTTCTCATCAGTTTCCAGATTGTCATGGTGTGCAACCATCTTCTTGAATAAATCCAACTGACTCATGATTGATTTTCCTTCAACCATCTTGAATGCAAATAGTCGTTGCTTGGCATAGATTTTATTTGCATCAGACTTGTCGTTGTACAATTCTTCTAGCTTCTCCCATATTGCTTTTGCCGATGAAAGATCACCAATTTCAATGAGGGCATTATCTCCCAAAGCTAATAACAAAGAACTGTACGCCTTGTTTTTTATCGACGTTTTATCAGCATCAGACATGGTTTTATCAAACTCCTCTGTCAGTGCATCGATCACACCTACGCATTAATGAGCTTTCATCCTTCTCTTCCACAGACCAAAGTCTGTCTTTCCTTCCAACGGTTTGAGGTCGAACTTTGGAGACGCCATTGATGAATAGATACTAGTTGATTCTCTTCCCACAGACGGCGCCAATTGTTAATCAAATCAACCCAATTCAATCCAATAAACTCCAAACCAACCAACAAACAAACGCAAGAAAATAAACACAAACACAAGATTTAACGTGGTTCGACAATTGTCTACGTCCACGGGATAACCAAGATTTCTATTAACCAAGAACCAAAACACAGTTTACAGGAATCAACCAAACCTATCAAGCTATATCGAGCTCCGTTCTCTATTCCTCACCGTGTTTCTCTCAAGAAATCTCAATGTATTCTCTCTATGTTCTAATCGATTTATTCTAGTACCTACATGTGTATATATACTAGAGAAATCAACATATATTCCTTTTCCTAGCAAGATTCGAATTTCACTCCTAATAAGAAACGAATTCTTGATCACTAAGCAAAAGAAAACC
Organism: Plantago major; assembly: GCA_026545765.1. Taxonomy (NCBI): domain Eukaryota; kingdom Viridiplantae; phylum Streptophyta; class Magnoliopsida; order Lamiales; family Plantaginaceae; genus Plantago; species Plantago major. Next base: position 26,542,134 of record CM048839.1, on the reverse strand, counting down.
AAGTTAGATTCGACTTATAACTGTCCTGTGTCTTCAGTGTTATTCCAGTGTTTTCAGTACACCATGTTCCATTACTTCCTTTAATATTAAGCTAACCGGCTTCACAAATATAATTTATTCGCGCCAAAAAGACACTCCAATAAATTCACGCATCTTTTAAATGCCACTCTCAGTCTAAAAGCATTTTTTTCCTAAACGATATAGTCTGGAATCTAAACAACATAACAACAGGTGAAGCAAGTTGCCACACACCTAACAAATAATAAAATAAAATGGTGAATTATTGTAGCCGCCTGGTAAAGTTGGTAATAACACTTTGATCCCTCCGATTTGAGCAATAACATTTTAGTTCAAAATGCTATTTTTCCGTTGACCGACCAAAAAATTCTTTTCCACGTGGAAAATAAAATGATAAATTGCATACTAACTCCTGTCAAGTTTATAAATTTTAAAATTGACCCAAAACAGTTGTACTCTTTCATTTTCATCTTCATCAAATCTTTCTTAACCATTCTTCATCTCCATTTTTTTTCCAAAACAAGTATCTTCTTCATTATCAACACACAATTTGCATTCAATTAACTCTAAACTTTAAACTGTAATTTTAAAATTTTGAAACTTCTTTATTAGTGTCACCATTATTGGAGGTTTGAAGCTCCATCAATGGAGATCAATTCTCCGTTAACGGAGCTTTGAAGCTCCATGCATTGAGCCCAAATTGGACTAGAATGGAGATTAATCTCCATCAATGGAGCTTGAAGCCATTAATTAATGGAACCGTTTAGCTACTTTAACAGAGTCGTTCGTCTTCATGGACGGAGCTTGACCAACTCCATTAAAGGAGTTGCTCAAGCTCCATTAATGGATTGCGGCTCCATTAATGTATTGAAGCTCTATTAACGAGCTTGAATTCTTCATTAATTAATGAAGCTTTATTTAAACACGATTCGGGCTCCATCTGAGTTAGACTTGGGATCCAAATTAAAGGAGCTCTCAATTAAGCTCCACCAATGGGAATTTTTTAAAATTTTTTTTGGAAGCTCCACTTTCATCTTTGTCAATGGAAGAGTGATACTTCAAATGTGTTTGTGAAGGAAGATGGCGTAAATTTATTTTTGGTTGAAGATGAATGAGAAAAAACAAATGTGAATTTATTTGAATTAGTAATGAAATGTAGGGAAATGAATTGAGTGTGAGATAAACTAAAGGGGTTAATTGTATTTTTTTTTAAAATTTAATATTAAAATAATAAAAATCATTTTTGTGGATTTCCACGTCTGTAACTGTTCGTTACGTATGATATTAGGGTTGACTTTGGGCTATATCGATTGATTTATAAAACTTGTCATATGGTTTTATTGTTAAAACGAAGTGACCAAAGTGTACACCCCCTATATAAGCTAATAAGTCTACTTAAACAAACTTATCACATCATCTAGCATATCAAATAGTACCAACTAGATGTCCACGCACCATATAGCTATTTAAAAAATAAACTCATCGAGTTAATAAACTAGTGCTAAACTTACACTACACAATAATAAATTAACCCATTTTTGTTCATGGTACTTGTATACTTTCAAGATAAACGTAAAACTGCAAAACAATTTACAACTTTTAATTTCTTTTTACCAGTGTATTCTGATAACCCTAAAATTCAGTTGACTATAGTATTTCAAAAAGAATTCTAAAAAAAAAAAAATAGTATTTCAAAAAGAGGAAATAAGAAATAAAGAAGAAAAGGGAAAAAAGTTGAATATATCTCGCCCTTGAATATTTCAGAAGCGGTTATTACACACACCAAAGCCAAAAAAAAAAAAAACACAGTAGTAACGCTTGCGCCTCCGCTGAAATCCGGCGGAACTTTCTCTCTCTACGGCGGTCACCGCCGATTTTCTCACTGTAATGTTCTCTCTCCACATTCCTCTTACTCTCTCGCCACATCGTTTCGTACACATCCGCACACTTAAATGCTATGTGATTAATTCATTAATTCAGTGGAAGTAAATCGAAGAATTTATGTACGTACTGTTTCAGATGCTTATTTGTGTTTCATCTGGCTGTTTAATTTATTATTCGTTAAGTTTATCATTGATTGATTGATTTATTCGTGCATTTAGTGATGAAAATCTGAAGCTGGTTTTTAGCATGCAAGTGAGGTTCATGGCTTTTCGTTATATGACTTTGTTGGATTTTGTTTTTTTTGTGGTTTATTCGTTTGATGTTTTGGTGGCTTCATTAATTGGTTAGACAGTATCCTGTTTGCTTTCGGCATTTCATTTTAATTGGGCTTTTTTATGGATTTGTTTGGTGTTACCTTGAATAAATGGAAATGGATTCAACTGTTGTAGGAATAGGTGCTTAGAAACATGGGGCAGCGGAGTGATTACGGAAATAGGTCACATGTACAGTCTGATTATCCCGGAAATGAAGTGAAAAGGACTGTTAATGAGGAGAGGGAAACTAATTTCATTGGGACTGAAGACACGGTTTACCGTTATTTGTGCCCGTTGAGGAAAATCGGGAGCATACTTGGGATTGGAGGGGATATTGCTAAGCAATTGAGAGCGCAGACTCATGCAAAGATCAGGATTAGTGAAACTATCCCGGGGTGTGACGAGCGTGTGGTCACTATTTATAGCACGAGCGAAGAAACCAATAGCTATGGGGACGAACCTGTGTCACCTGCGCAAGATGCACTATTTAGGGTGCATGATAAAATAGTGGCTGAGGAGGTGCCGATCAATGATGCTTTTGAGGAGTCTGTGCAAGTCAGTCTTCGATTGCTTGTGCCATCGGATCAGATAGGCTGTGTCATAGGTAAAGGGGGGAATATTGTTCAGAGCATACGCAATGAAACTCATGCTCAGGTCAGAATATTCGGCAGCGAGCATCTACCACCTTGTGCTCTGAATTCTGATGAGCTTATCCAGGTATCCAACCATTTGTTGAAATGGTCATGCAAGTTGTTAATCTTTGTAGATCTGTATGTTTATTTATCAATATTTCTTGGAAATGTAGGTCTTGTATGAATCTGTCTCAAACATTATGAAATGGGTCTTAGTTAGAAGCTATGGCGCTCACTTTCTGTAACCCTGCGTATTGATAGGATAAAATGATTCGATAGTTATAGTATGACACTATGACATTGTGAAACTTCATGCTGACGTGTAGACTGGTTATGTCATGACATTAATTATACATATAATTCGTATAAGGCGTAACTAGGTTTTTTTCTTTAATTTGCTTTTCATCTCATGTATAATATCAGTGTTTAGCATCTGGGTAACTATTTATATCAATTTTCTGTTGATTGATTTACTTTTGGTATGGATGTGTGTGGTTTACTAATAACGTGAGATATAGTTTGTAATGAGTCTATTAAAATTTTGAATGCTGATTAAGTGTCGTCGTATGTTGTAAGAGTAGTAAAAGAAGTAGTAGGTGCACACATGTTGAACCATTCAAGTGTATAGCATTAGGATAGGAATTTCCTGTTCATTGATTTACTTTAACATGGATGTATGTGAGTTGCAAACAAAGAGAGATATAGTTTGAAATGGGTTGAATAAAAATTTTGCTACTAAAGTATTGTCGTATGTTGTAAGAGTAGTACACGAAGTAGGTTTATGTGTTGAACCATTACTTTTAGAAGGTATTAAAATAAATAGATTAGAGGAATTAATTAGGTATGCAGACGTGTTATTGTGAAACAAATGGGTACACTTTTTGAACACATCACGTTTATTTAATGAAATCCAGTTAGGTAAATAGGATTCAAGCAAAACAGTACATTTGTTTGCTACAATCATCTATAGCTGATTCTTTTTATCATGTCTATTTACTCTCAGATCTCTGGGGAAGCCAATGCGGTGAAAAATGCTCTTTCTCTTGTAGCAATTTGTCTTCATGAAAACCCTTCACGGTCGCAGCATTCTCTATTGAATTCCCTAAGCATTTATAGATCTGGAATTGCTTTTAACAACCCAAGTTCTGGTGGCGCACTTGTGGGTCCATCTTCATTAATGGGCGCTTATGGTAATAAAAAGTTCGATTACGGAGACCGATCATCTATTCCGAAGGAATTTAAACTTCGTTTAGTGTGCCCGACTGAAAATCTTGGCTCTGTTATTGGCAAAGGTGGTGCCACTATTAAACACATAAGACAGGAATCAGGTGCTTACATTCATGTTGACAGCGGTGGTGCTGATCCAGAAGATTGTGTCATAACTGTTTCGGCCAAGGAGGTGAGCTTCTTTTTTTGCCTTGCTCTGCCCATGCATTCTCATAGTGTTTAGAAATTAAGAATAATAAATAGCTGGTCACATTTCTGAAGCTAAATGAAAACAATGAGCAATCTGCGTTGAGTAAACCAACAAACTTCCTTTCATTTGAAAATTCATGGAACTTCGGAATTATATATTATTGTAATAAGTTAAACTCTACTTTCTAATTGATTAAAAGGCATTACTGACGCTAGTAGTCAGACTGCCAGAGTTTGGTGCTTGGCCTTAACTTCATCTTTCATTTTTTTAGATGCTTGAGGGTTCTTCCCGTGTGATTGATGCTGTTATGCGGCTGCAAGCACGCTGCAGTATTAAAATGGAAAGAGATTCTGGTGAACCAATGATCACGACCCGTTTACTTGTTTCCAGCTCAAAAATTGGATGTGTTATTGGTAAAGGTGGGGCCATAATTAAAGATATCAGAAGTAATACTCGGGCTGGTATTCGCATATTTTCTGATGAAACCATTCCGAAAGTTGCATTGGATGATGACGAGATGGTGGAGGTGAATACATAATGTGTTTTTACATTTTAGAAGTGTAATTTCATGCTTGTGCATTAATATGGTGGTTTTGTGCGCTATGTCATCTTATCTTTGTATTACTATTAAAGAAAAGCATTAATATGCTCGTTACCAGTGTGTTGTATCTTGTATGCGACTTGCGCCAAATTCCCAAATTTTTATAGTATAGGATCCCGCCATGTTGTTATATTCTGCATGGGAACCCCCCTTTTTAGAAAGTAAAATGTTTTGGTGCGAAAATTACCTTCCAAATGGAATCTGTCTTGAAAATTAGGGGCCGAGGCAAATGGGGACCGGCTGAAGTTATAACAGATGGGTTGGCTACTATATTGCATGCATATACTGATCAAACCCTAGAGACTTGGTTGCACAATTGGGTTGTAGACATTTGTACTTTTATAAGTTTTATTTGATTTACCGTCATCATTAACATGAATTTTAGATGATACTTAATAACCTAATCATTGCTATTTGCTAACTAGATAAATGGAGACATGAATGCTGCTTCCAAAGCCTTGCTACAGATATTGCAGAGGTTAAGGGGCAATGCTTTCGAGAATGATGGAAGTTCACCTGTGTTTCCCTTAGCCTCTCCACAACTTCCAGCGGAGCCATTTGACGGTCCGAAGTATGCAAATCGCGAAAATAAGTCGCGTAATCCTGGAATTTCCAACTACTCTAGTGGCTACAACTCTCAAGATTTCTCGCCTTCTGACGATTATGGAAATTATGATGCTCCACAGGTATCTTGATTTGTGTAATTATTGAACTAGATTTGTTTGAGATGACTTTCAAGATGCAGTTACTTGTTTGATACTAATTGATTTCTTACTTGAAACTGATTTCCAGCCATTTTCATCTATGAACTGTGTTAAGTAGCATTTTATCTGTTTGCCTTGCTACTTTCCTTTCCCCCCAAGCTTGATCCTTATGTAATGCTACAGATGCCGGAGACATATACTTCTGGTTATTCGGCCGGTCACTCCGGTGGTGCTAGGTAAACCTTTCAATTTCCGAGGCTTATCGTTTCATGCAGCTCATCTAAACCATAAATCTGTTATTTGTGTTTCACTGAGAGATTGTGAGTAGCTGAGCAATTATGAATTGTGCCTTCCTATGTAATATGGCCACCCCATCCCCCCGCGCACCCATACCACATATAATGGCCCCAATTCATTTTCTTTCATATCCTGATCCTGATTTCTTTGTACACCACAGCAGATATTGAACATAATACCTGATGCCAACATGATGCGCCTGTGATGACAGCTCCAGTGTTAAAAACGAATGAACAGGTCTTGGCAAAATTTGCTCTTTTTTGGAAACTAGTAACTCAACTATCATCTTTGGTTCAACTTATTTTGTGGATATGGTTTTCAACTATGGACATCTGTGTTATATGCTTCAGTGAGGTATTACTGCCAAAGCAGTTCAATCCTCAGCGCAGTAATATTTTGTGGATGTAATTTGAACCTTATTTAACCTCATGCAATAGAACTTCGTATTTGGGTACTTCACTGATGTTTTTCTTGTACTTGGCTTCTTTTTTATTTTTTAAATATCAAGGAAAATAATACTCCTGTTACTTTATCAGTAGGCATGTTAGAAGCTGTCACGTTAATAGAAAAGTTTTCTCGCTGAGAAAGATTAAGGCTATGAATTACCAAGAAACGAGTGAAATTAGGTGCCGCTGCAACTGTTACAAGCAGAACTAGGCGTAAGATATGCATGTGTACCAGTAGCTAATCTAGTGACGCCATGTTTTATTCAAGCAATTAGATCAGGTGACTGGATGACAGGTTACGTGCATAACATTATTCCATACGAGAAGCTTGTGAGGTTTAAACTCGAGAAATCAGCCTTGCTTTTCGTGGTTGGCTAGGGACCCGCTGTTCCTATCCCTTCCGTCATCTACTATGCATCCCAGGTGGTCCTCTGTGTTTTCTTCTGCATCGTTGGAATTGTGATAATCTGGATGAAAAAGAGAAGTGTTAAGTTACCTCTGTAAACAGAGGGTGAGAACCTTATACTGCAGACACTTTTATTACCTTCTTCATCGTCTGAAGGTGCATACATTGAACGTGATCGTGCTTGATGATGCGGTGATCGCTGTCAAGAAATTTCAGGAATGCACTCATCGAACAGAAAGAAAGCTTTAGACACTACATGGCAGAAGAATGTGATTATATGAAGTACCTGCAATTTGGGACGAAGAGACTCTAGTGGTCCTTTTTTACTCTTTTGCTGCACCATGAAGAGCATTCCGATGAGTTATTTGAAAACGCAAACTAGTACACAGAGAGTTGAGTTGTACAGGATAAAAGCATGGAGATGAAACAGTGAGTCAATCACCTTTGCTAATGCCCAATCTGCTGAATCGAAAAAAGCATGCTCATGATCCTGGAGAAAGCAAAGGGAAATTAGCAGCTGTACAGGTAATGGTGTGGTGATAACTAAGTTGGAGATGAGAAACATGGACGGACTTGCCTTAGAGATTAATGGAGGCTTCTTGGGCATTAAACCACCATACTTCTTCTTGATTACTATTTCCTGCTAAATGCAGATATATATTAAGCCAATTCTGCTGGAAAACCCAGACGTGTACTTGCACGTTACGTGCCCAAATCTCGGAACCTGTAAAAACTCTCTTCGATAATGATAATGTACCTCGCGCTGAGGAGGAGACCTGGAGTTTTCGTCCAAGTTACAGAGATCTTCCGCATCTTCCTGAGGAGAGTCGTTTGGTTCGTGAACTTTAGGAGGTGTTTCAACTTCCATTGCAGTTGTATCATCATGTTTCTCTGCACTTGTGATGAGCGATTCTTCCGTGATGGTGTCACTGGACATTATTCAATTTTCACCTTTTGGTTCGAACAAGAATTTAGTCTAATTTGTCAGAAGATGGATTAAGTATAGTCTACCAAGCTATCACATCCTACAAAGAACGAATGAGGTTAACAATACTAAGCTCTTACGAAACAGATTTGAGTATTTATTTCATGTCATGCTGCATACAAATTTATCTAGTACATATATACAAAATTCAATCCATATGACGGTTCCTAGATAATTTATCTAGAGACGATCTATATTTTTAGAAAAATTATCAATATTACTAATCAAAATGCCTATGGTATTAAAGAAATCAAGTTCTTTTTTAATATTAAAAAATATCAATGTTGAGAACATAGACATTTTGATGGATAAGATCGATGATTTTCTTGGGAAAATAGGTCCGTCTCTAGATAAATTATCTAGAGACCGTCTATCAGGACACTTGCTCTAATTCAATTGAGTTATGTGTAGAAGTAAAACACAATTATGCACAAGCTAGTTAATTTCACCAGTTTCCTGAAGTAAATGAGAAAAACCTTAAATCATTTTAATCTATAAAGTAGAAGCAAAACTACTAGTAAAAATTTCTTTATTCGATTCATAATGAAATAGGATTATTTTGCATGTCGCGTTTGTACGATAAGAGAAAACCCAAGAAATGGTAAACTAGGCAGATTGAAGAACTTACCAGAGGTGGAAAGAAGATTAAGAATGAAGGAAATCTGAGAAGAAGAAGCTGAAGGCAAACGGAAAGTTTGCGTAGTGTTGTTGAAGATGCCAGGATTTACACACTCACAAATGGAGCTGGAATAAAGTGCTTCAGCATCTTCTCCAGCTAGTTGCTGCTTCCGGACAATTGGGCCTTCATTCTCATTGATATAATTGGGTTGCTGATAAACGTCTGGGCTTAGCCCATTTAAATAAAACTAAACACTGTCGGCAGCCTAATAATTGGATATCTTACAAGTAAAGTCATAGAGTACTTTATAATATCCACGTCACATTTTGGTTAAGAACGCGCCAGATAAATACGGCATTTCGTGTGATTTCAAAAGTAAATCAGTGTGTGCTTTGTAAAAGTGGACAATGTCATACTAATTTTCCATGTGTCACAGGTTATTATGATCAACCACACATGTAAAAAGGTATAGTTCGATCGATTAATTATTAGGTAATTATATATTTTGTGAAGTTAGACAATGTGGAGGTCTTTTACTTTAAGATGAAGCAAAAATATCCTGTGTATATGTAGTAGTGCTAATGAAGTGGACAGACACTTGGTGGGCAATGTGTAGCTCCAAAGACTAAAACTAGTAACCTTTACGTTACGAATAACTTCATATATTATTATGATTGACGTGTAGTTTTAAATGAAAAGTTAAAATAAATTATAAAATATGAAAAGGCAATAAAAACGTTTATTTTTAATGGGAAATATGTAACAAGGTGTAAAGTTAAAAGTTTTTATTATTTGTTTGGTATGCAATTTTTTCTTTTCTTTTATAATGTATGAAATTTTATAGGACAATTAAAAATAACAATTTTATAAAATTTTGTGGACGGAGGGAATGACAATAACATGAAAGAAAAAGATCATCAAGGGTGCCTAGAAGCGATAGTAGTATCACTTTTCAGTCCCTTATCCATAGCCAAAATTCAAAAACTACATCAAGAAAATTATAAGATAATAAAAAATACTATACATTAATAATCATCATATGTCACGTTTGCATGAGCAGAGCTCAAAGTTCAATTGAATTCCGACACCTTTTATAAGGTGGAGATAATGAACAAATACCTGGCATCTGCCAACAACCTAGAAATGCAGACCCTAGATCTCAATCATACGACTCCCAAGTGCTCTTTTCTAATGGAAAATTAATTGAAGGAAAAAAAAAAAGTATCAGTGCTAGCTGTTTTCCTTCCCTTGAAGGTTTCTCCTTCAGGATATGAAGCAATGTAATAGCCACCATACCATATGCATTTCTTCGACAAACAAAAGAATCATCAATTGGTTGTCTATCATGTGGAGATGAAGATGTGTGGTGCAGCCAAGGATGACTTGCCGGCCGGCCGTGCCGGAAACCTAGCTAGAAATGCATGCATTGATTTTCTAGATCAAGATTGGCAAAGACAAGATGATGATCTAGGCAAATTTCATTAGCTTGTTGATTTTTTTGATGGGAAGCTAAGGGAGTATGCATTGATCAACCGGCAAGTCATTTCTTTGGCTACATTTCAGCTTCGTGTTCACATGTTAGACAACGTTATTGATCAGGTACATAAATTATGGCTTCTTCCGGGATTGATGGAGGCTACACGTTTCATGTGCATTATGCTATTACAACTTACAAGTGAGTTCCTAATTCAGGTTTATTTACCTTTCTTTTAATGACATTGTGTGATGTTTACAAATAATCTATAATTGTATTTATGATGCTAGAATGTACAAGTTCTTAGTCCTGTTTTGATGTAGAACCCCTTTGACTGGCTTGTATTGGAGCAGCTCAAGTGATACGGTTTGATAATAAATCTGTACCTGATAAATGAGCTCCAATAGCTAGCTAAGTATGTATACTGAGGGGACAATCTTGTAATGTTAGAGATCTAGTTATCTGTTGGTCTCTATATAGTGATGTGCAGGGTTACCGAGAGGCTTATCCTCAAGTAATCTTTGAGGCTCGAGGGATAGAGTCAACGCAGTCCTAAAAAGGCATTATGGAGATGCATCATGATTGGTGAGCAGCTACAAAGGGTGCTCCCTCATGTGGTGAGGGCAGACCCTTGAGGAATGCTTCAAGGCCATCCGCATTGGTACCCTTATAAACTGTTCCTCTCATGGAGTGTGAACGGACCGTGCCTCGTAAGTGGTCAATTGTCATGTCATGAGGGTCCTATATATATCTTCGTCGAAAGGGTCTATTGACTAGCGTTTGATCAGGTGCATGGTACATTATACCGTATCTTGTATTGAAAGTGCACGTTTTTTTGTATACTATTGCATCAACAGTTCACTTAACATTCACTTTGCAGGATAATTTTGTGATATTCCCTTCTTCACTAATATGACCTAGCTAGTTCCACGTTTTTAGTTCTTGGTTAATAACGGGTTACCGTTTTCGAAAGCTACTAGGAGTTGGTGAGTTAGAGGAGACTTTGAAAGATTGAACTCTTTGAAGTAAAGATATGCTTGGATTCTTGAAATTAAAGATATACTTGGACTCTTGAAGATAAGGATAAGCAACAAGATCTCTTTGGACTTGATCTAGATCATTAACGCATCTATATATACAAGATCAAGGTTAGAACGAAGGCAAGCATGTATAGAGCAATTATATTAATCTTTCCCTCTTTACTTGTATTTGCTAATCTTTGATGCTATTGTTGGATTGAGAGTGTGTTCTCGGCGGTCTGGGTTAGACTAGATCAATAGTAATAGAATAGGTGAAATATTCTGGTGATTAGTTTTGGCAATTCAAGCTTTCATCTTGTGAAAGTCTTGAATTTAGTTTTTGTAAATCAACTTTCAAATAGTGGATATTTTACTTATGGCTCGTTGGGTATATTCATATACCTGCTATAAATTAGTTTTGTCTGGTAAGTTTAATTTCCGCTGCATTTTGATTATTATGTCATTTATGAGTCAGTACTGTTGCACTAACTGTTGATTCAACATCGATATCAACCGTGTAATTACAACAAGTTAAAGTACAAATTCAGGTCCGTAGATCAAGTGTTTATTCCGCAATGTGTTTCTGATTGTTTTAAGTGTTCATCAGTCACTGTTACATCAACTCTTATATCAACATTGATATTAACAGTATAGTAACTTTATAAAAAAGTCAAAGTCCCGGTCCTTATATTCTATGTATGATAAATCTGATCTCCGGAGATTTTGAAAGAACATATGGAGCACTAGACTTCTTAGTCGTCTACAAATATTTAACAAACAATATACAAGATTGCGGATTTACAAAATATTCTAGCTAGGTATACGATCCATAATTGTATATTCTCCATTGATTTCAGGTATACAAAATTACAGAGATTTGGTATGTCACATCTTGCAGGTCATTCTCATTACATTGCAAAAGAATAAGCATATTCATCTAGCTATCATGCCAAAAATGCCACAAGATTATCCATTGATTTGAGCGTCTTCTCGTAGTACAAGTATGATTCATAAATCTTTGGCGTTCGAACGTAATAGTCAAGCTGCAACAACAAATAATGTTCACAACACATAAGTGCAACTTTGCACCATTATAGACGTTAAATTGGAAGTTAACACTATGCACGTAGCTAGAACAAAATGTAATTAACTCAATAAGGTATGCAAGATTTTGATCATGTTTTAGTAGTATACCTGACCCATGTTGGTGACGAACTCATTTGCAGCTTCAACATAATCTTTCCTTTTATTTTCGGGCACCAAAGTCATGACGGTTTTCATGTCCTGTGAAAGATAGGTCTGTTTTAGGCGTATGTAGAATATGACATACCTCCATGAATGGCTATCTAACATGCTCCTCAGGTCATGAAGCCCCTCGGCTGATTGTCGCAATCTTGCCAAAGCATCTTCGGGTGACAAGCCCGGCTGAAAGAACCGTTCCTTCATTAATGAACGTACGCCCCAATTCTGAGCTAGTGCCGATGGAGTAGTTTGGAGGCCAAGTGCTAATGAAGCCGAAAGCAATGTTGTTAGGAGTTTTCGCCGCGGAAGTTGGTTTTCTTCGTCGGACAATGTTGCTCGAATTCTCGTGGAGAATCCGTGGCGGTGGTGGTGGTTTGTGGAAGTGACATGGTGGTGCAACCGAGTGGTGGAGTTAGGTATGGTGGCCATTTGGTGTTTAATTAGCAGTGTTGGAATGTTACATTGGAAAGTTTTGTGCTATTTTTGTGTTGATAAGTTTTTGGAGAGATATGTGGACTATGTTTTGTTATTCCTCTGCTCCAACTTTGGGCCTTTGATTTTGGTGACATGGCGTTGTTTATCCTCTTTAGTTTTAGAACCCCTTTTACAATGAAACGATGAAACCTAAAATATTATTAATAAAACTTCAAAATTACAACGACCATACGTAATGCTTATATCGTAATTTTTGGACACACGTTGAAGTCTAAACCTACACCGTTTACAAATACAAGGGCAAATCGACAACAACTCCACACATGATCATAAACAAGGTTATCATTAATTTTCAAATAAAGAAAAGTTTGTAATAAAAAAAAACTGTATTATCGTGTTAGTATAATATATCGGCTTACCGGAGTATGTGAAATGGTGAAAAACTCCACCTTTCCTACTTTTCCACACTCCACACGCATGCTGGTTGTTGGTCACTAGTTGTTTTGGTTCACTTTGGATGGTCATGGTGTCAGGTCTGTGAAGCCTAGGATGTTTTAAGTTGTAATACCATCTTTCGATTTGTGTTAGGTCGAGCATTTCTTATATTCGTTTAATTTTTTTGGTTGATTATAATAATTTTTGCGGTTTAAAAGAAAGAAAGCGCAGCTAGAATTTCCTTCAAACTTCCGTTCCCCTGATTTGAAGATGTAGCTCGATCACAATTTTGTTTGCACTGAATGATCATGTTAATACTAGCATGTTTGGAGTTATTTTTGGATGGGCCTGGCCGAGGTTAATTTATGTCCATGGCCTTGATTTCGTTCATCATGATTTAGTTCGACTTTGTAGTTTGTACCCTTTATTGGGGGTGTTGTCGAATTCCTATTGGACTTTAATATATTTTCAACTATTTTCGAAAAAAGTATCGAAAGATAGAGAGAAGAAGAGCAAGTATTGACAAGTGGATTATAAACTTTTCAAAATATATGTCTGGAAATTTCTAATGAAACTTGGAAAATTAAAAGTTAGAAACCTCTTAATGAAAAAGAGAAGATATTTCATTATGGATCAACGAAACGAGTCATCAAATAATGGGCGCTGGAGGAATCCCCATACGTTGTGAACGAGCTAGCCTTTCATGTGTGTTGGATGGGCTTGAAAATGGGCCAGTCCATACTGCGAGAATTGTTAAGCCAGTCCACTCTGTTTTCCATAATTTCTTCGTCAAAATCAACAATAAAATTTTGGCCAGAAGGCCAAAAAGGCAAAAATTATTTTGGAAATAATTAGCCAAGTCAAGTCGAGTCGAGTCGAATATCTCACTCCTTCGAGCTCGATCCGATTCGTCAATAAACGAGCAAATTTCAAGCTCGAGTCAAAATAATTAAACTCGAGCTCGGCTTATTAGGTTCGAGCTTTCGAGCACAAGCTCGTTAATACATATCAATATAAAATTAATATATTTAATTCAGTCTAATCAAGCCCCGATAAAACATGCACCAACTTAAGCTCGAACAGAACTCAAACACCTCATCAAACAAGTCAAGTTCGAACCTTAACGGATCGAGTCGAGACTCGATAAAGTTCAACTCATATAACAACCTTAAACATAATACAATATACTTTGAAAAAAAAAAAAATTGGGTGCAACAACCAATAAAACTAAAACCTTTAACCATCTTCCAGAACTCTCCGATCATACTCAAGCACTTAATTAACTTTGATCTTAAATACGCTAACAATGAAGAACTCTCCTCTAAAACACCAAGACACTTCTTTAATCTCCAAAACTCAACATGTCTATTGTGTAATGATAGATTTTTATTATATCTAAATGTCACATTTAACTTTTACGGAATTAGATCCGTCGACCTCCACTCTAGTCTCTACCAATCACACCTATTACTACTACACACGATTGTGGTGTCTTCTAGCAACGTACATTTTAAAGGAGGTGGACTCACCAAAATATACATGCCACGTACCGTAAATAAAATCTGATAAGTCTCAAGTATACATCGGCCAAAAGTGAGTTAATTCGTCACACGCCCTACACACGCAAGAACTAAAAACAAATACCGAGTGAGCTTTCCAAGAGAATAGGATACTATCGCATGATAAATTATTGAAGCAAGCAACAATTTGGTCAATTTTCAAACTATCTGATTTTAGTGCTTTGTTCTTTGCGAAAGTGACAAATCTTTAATGACGAAATCTAGCTTATAATTATTCTATTAAGTTTGGTTGGCACATGCATTTGGTATTATGCAATGTAATACTCGTATTAGTAAGTACATAGCGTGACGGCATTGACATGACTTAGCATACTTTCATACTTGGACTAGTCGACTAGATTTAGCTAAGAAGGTAGAGGAAGATATATAAATCACTAACTTGCTACTGGTATAGTGTACATGAATAATGTGTAATTCTTTGTTCGATTTTTAATATAAATATTTAATAAAATTATAAGACCGCATAAACTATAGTATTTATATAAATTAAAATTAATTTGTAGTTAAAGTGATCAGTAAAATCATTAAGCGTTAAGGGGGAGGAAGGGAGTACATCGTTGTAAATGTTATCCGCACTGGTCTAAGTCATCAGATGTTTTGTACCAGCATCCAGGAGCCACGTTTTGGGCCATCATTATTTTGTTTGACTAGCTTAGTGGTGCAAAAGCTATGAACATATCAACAGAATCACAATTAATACTAATTACAAGTGTCTAATCATGGAGGTACGTTCAGCCCTAATCATGTGTATCAACTCTTTACTACTTAATTTTTACAAAATGCCCTTATCCCAAATCTGTAATGATTGAAAAAGAAGAAATCTTGTGAAATAATATGGAGAGGTAAATTGATCATCAAAAAATACGAGTTAAGTTATGAGTGTCAAGTACATGTGTAAATGATCTTGGACCTTATCAAACTCATGCTCGTGTCTACAAGTCGATCACGAACTCGAACTTTATAAATCTTCAAATTAAGAGCTCAAATTTAAACTCGTGAGCATCAAACTTGCTCACAAACTTTTCACGATCGGCTAAACTAAATTAGTTATTATTTTCTACTAATTTTTTAATATTTATTAATGCTATTTAATTAATTACATGTTACTTTAATAAATTTTTCAAACACTATGTTGCTTCATTGTTTTACAAAATATATACGTAGATGAAAATATGTTTGGGGAGAAATATATGTGTCTACGTGTGTGTGTTGTGTGTAGATAGAGTATGTCTGTGTGTAATTATATAACATATGTATTTTTTTTATATGCTCGCGAGCTGCATGCGTTATTGGCGAGTTTATTTACTATAGTGCTCGATACTAACTCAAACTGAGTCTAGTTGCTCACAATCAAGATTGCATAGATCGAGGTCGAGCCAAGATTTGACAAGTCCTTGTAAATTTGACCCAAATTTGAAACCAGATTCGAAAGTACCCAAATTGAAATACGAATTTGATTAAAATATAGGAAGGTCTACCATCCGAAGTTTGATATGAAACCCAATATAAATCATCTGAATAAATATGACCCGAATTAGATTTGATCTGAATTCATCCAACCGAACTTAATTGAACCCAATCCAAAAAGATCTAAATTATCTAATTCTCATTCATCCCATTCAAATTAAATTTGACCCAAACTATTCCGGTTCAAACTAAGATGTAGAATGGGAACATATAAATTGTATTCACTGACCAAAGCTAATTATCAAAAAATAATATACATCATATAAACTTATTAGTTGTAGTCTTGTAGACTAAAGTGCTTTACTGGTTTGTTCATATATTTTGAATTATGTGTATGTTACTATTGGTCTCATCATATTTGGTGTTAGAAACAAACACTAAGAACAGATTATACTAATCAGTTTATCACATGTGCGACGGTTTAGATCGTTGGAGGAAATGATCAAGCAAAGTTGGAGATAAAACCTTATGAGGAAATAGAGGCAAAACCCTAATTAAAAACAAAGTGAGAAAAGTACAGTGAAAATGGAGGGAAAATCCTATTGAAAATTGGAGGAAATGTGCAAGTAAAATATGAAAGATAGTGGAAATGCGTAAGTAAAATGAGAGGGAAAAAAATTATATAAACATAAAAGGCAAAACCCTATGCATAAGTGGAGGGAAATTTTAAATCGACGCGAATTGGAATTTTTTTTTGGGTATTTGGATAGTTTACACAGGGACTAGAGGAAATTTCTTTTACAAGAAAGAGGAATTTATATAGTTGTGAGGATTGTCTGGACTTAGCCGGCGTGTAATAATTGATTGGAATTTATGAAAATTTGTTCTTACTACATAGTACTAGAATTCAAGGACATCAACATGTTTGCCATAATCTTTTACACGGATGAAATCACATGCTATTTTCGCACCATTTTCCTTTCCTGGCAGTTCTTTACTTTGTGGATTTTCTTTCTGGTGGTTATTCTTTAGGTCAAGATTTTTATCAGTGTACATTTGCCAACTACTATGGGGAATTGCCTCCTAATTGCTTCATTCAATGCATCTAAATGTTTTATTTCGAAGAGCCACTTCTCTTAATTTGAAAATAAAGTTTCTTTGCTCCAGGCTTGACCACAAATAAGGGTGGTTAATTAGATACCACACTGGTACATCATCACTCCTGGTCAAGTTGTACATACTCCAGAAGGTTAACATGTCCACCAACTGAACTATTAGCATGTTTTTATCTAAAGGAATTATGTTATATTGAAGGGGCGACAAGTCATTGAGTTAAATTGCTTTAGCGTTCCACGATGGTAAGATCTTTGCACGCCCCTCAGTATTAACATAAAAAAATTAGAAATCAACTCTCCACAAGCCATATACAGGAAAAATTAGAAATCAACTCTCCACAAGCCATATTCCTTTCACTATACAGGAAAATCAAAGCCTGTATCACATCCCTGCAAATTCCAAATAAGAAAATATGAAGTTAAAAGTAAAAATAATGGAAAACTACATTAAACGTGACATTTTTGCATATTATATACTTCATATCATATTAACCTTCCTTACACTAATGTTGTAATGTCTTCCTTACACTAATGTTGAAATCGAATAAACTTTATTACTTCCACATGTCAGATTAAAATTTTAATTTACAAAAGCATGTTATAGCCAATCGTTTTAACTTTTATGAACTACCCGTTTAACTAAAAAGATAATATAGGAAAGATGCAATCACAAATTTAAATAGGAGAGATGCAATCATAAATTTAAAACTTATATGTATTTAGATGTAATTAATCCAGAAATAATTTTAAAGAGAATTTACCAAAAAAAAAGTAATTTAAGAACTTACAGAAAGTAGTTTTTGTTAGTACCACCTATCAGTTTACACCAGGAACATTTATCATGACCCTCAAGATTCCATATAAACTCAACATACTAGTCAAGTTTGTATACAGGTTCACACACTAATAGTGCGGATCCTGATACATTCAGATAGTAATATGTTGTAGTATGACCAGAAAGCTTGGATGTGAGTTATAAAGCTTTTGAAGGGCAGCAAACAGTGGACAAAAATTCCTTCAATCTCATATCCTCTACATCCCTTCGGAATTCTCTAATTGGGTTTGCATCCAAATTAAGTACAATATTCGTGGTAAGCTACAAAATTAAATTACATATAATCAAATACAAATTAGTTAGATCAAAATTGATATTTTGGTGCCATGTGACTGTTTCACCATAAATAGATAAATATATAAATTTCCATAAAATAATTACCTCAAGAGTTAGTAAACCCTCCCATTCCACTTTGTTCCAACATCTGGAGTAGTCGTATGTGCTTCGTCCGCTTGAAGGGGTTGCTCCTGCCCCGCCTTTTGTGAGATGTCTTGTTTCTGCCCCTCAAATGGAACCTTTGGAGTACTAATGTACACTTCGCGCGCATTTTCTGCATCAGGCAATGCCATACAATTTCTTTCTTTCATTTTTTTCAAGATCTACAAGTTGTTATACAAAGCTCTCTCATCATCATCCTCCCGTTGTGGATGAAAATGATCAGCATCATTATGATGTCCATGCCTTCTTATCTCGAGTTTCTCTCAACTCGTCAACCTTATATACTTGTTCAGCTGTGTTATGTCTCCCCCCTCCTTCTCCTGTATATGAAAACTCTTATCATCATAAAATACAACGACATTAGATACGTCTTCTCCGTGAATCCTTTTTATTGCTTTCAATAAAACGTAGAAAGAAACATTAGATACCTCATATGGTGAAGAAATATTAGCCCATTTCGTAGGTATATATTGGACATTAAAATCGTTATCAGAATTACGGTCAGGTGAAGAAGAGCTTTGGTCGCATTTCGGAATTAAGATTATGTGAAGCACCATACAAGTAACTTATATATATGAAACAAAAATGTGTAAGTAAACTAGAGAAACAAAATTAGAGTTTTTGGCTTCACATGCGATAGCGCAAAATGTCTGAGACGATCGCCAGGTGATCGCCTGGATTGTATCGTTAATGCTTACCTATGACCGACTCCACAATTGTGACTTTAATTAGGTGAAAAAATAATTTTGAATCGATGTGAAATAGTAACATTTTACTCTTACAAATAAATTTCTTTAGGTGTGTTTGACTTTTTATTCTACGAATAAAGATTATTTAGTGATTAAAAAGTAAAATTTAACTTATAGTTTTCACATACACCAATAATTATTTACTTTTGAAGAAGCATCAAGATGGTCCAAATTTACTTTGACTTCGGATTTTTTGTGTGCACTATAATGAGATAGTGACTTCTGATACGTAACATGTCATTGTCCAATTTTAATATATTACTGGCCAAATTGTTGATGTGGCAACCTGAGCTCGAATTTTCCTGCTAAAATTCGTATTTTACTTGATTTTGATAAAAAAAACAAAGGAAAATTTAATTTGAGGGTCACGTGTCGCCGTTTCGTTTAATCTGGTACGTTTTATTAAAATAAATTGTTAAATACAGTAAAAATTATAACAATTAATTTTCCAATTGTTTAAAAAAAGAAAAATAGATTTTTTTTTTTTTTTACTTCCTTCTACCCCAAATTGAATAAATAAGAACCTAGTCCCAATTCACTTCATTTTCATTTCCATCATTAATAGAGGTACTGATGCAGCGTGTGTGGCTAAAGACAACAAGAATTCAACCTCGTTGATTCAGCAGAATACTGAGGATTGACAGATCAAGATTCGTTGATTCACAAGAATACCGAAAATTGATAGATATGAGGAAACCCTCGATTTTTCATATAATATCACAAAACTGTCAGACAAAACAATGAAGTACTTAAATAGTAAACTCTAGCGGCCTATAGCATAAATAAATAACAGAAAGGTCCTTGAACTTAAAGAAAATTATGAAAAAGCACTAAAAAAAGTAGTAAAACGCGATTTTGACCCTCCAGATGATGGAATTTGGCCGTACGAGCCTCTACGTCTTCGTGAACAATGAGTCTTGTATGAAATGCCGTTTCAACCCGGAAAAGGCTGATCAAACGTCAAAATCGGATACTTTTCTGCCGGAACAGCAAAACTGTCAAAACTTGTCAGAATGCTTCGGATGATCTAACGCCATTCAACCCGCATCACGTACCCATTGAATAACCCAAGAATTCATCCGATTCTCAATGACCTATTTGTCAGGACTAGCTTTGATCGAGCTTTCCCATAAATTGCTCGGAAACAGTTTGATTCGTTTACACCTCCCGGTGCGACCGTATACGAAGAGTCATACAACCTGGGATTTACTTCAACGTTGCCACCATCGACTAAGAGATGAAATTCGGGTGTCTTCAACTTGTTACAAAATTACAATCAACTTGCATACATCGGTTGAGTGGTTCAAGACTTCAAGTTGATACCCACCTTGTCCTTGGTAGTTTAACTTAACCCATCTTCAATTATAGGTGAGAGAGCCGATAAACACTAGGGTAAATTTGCAATTTGGTATTGTAGTTGGAACGTGGAAGACTGAAAATAATGTGGTAAAAAACGAGATGACAAAAGTGAATTGCAAGGCGTGCTGCAAATTCACGATATGATCCCTTTTCTGTTCAAGCGAATGATTTATAAACATTTTTGTAATAGCATATGAATATAACTTTAGCTTCTAATTTAATTTTTGTACGGTAAAATCAATAGAAGCTCTATCAAAATACACTGTAATAGTGTAATGTGTTTTGGGATGATTTTACACTGGAAATATGAGAAGTACGTACAGCCAAGTCTACAAACCAATGCCCACCCACATAGTTCAAAACAGCAGCTATTCTTTCGACAAACACTATTTGTAGTAGGGTTGGGTAGGGCTGGACATGAAAATTGGTCAAGTTGACAACCCTTAATACATACTTATCCAAATCAAATTTAATTAATTAGTTCACTGTATGATCTTTGGTGTGACCGCTATATCATACACCATGTGATACATTTTGCATATATAACTGTGTTATTAATTACAACGGTTGAGAGGTCTTATAAGAATTGAGACATGGATCCCCTTATGCTCTGTATAAATTTCATTCATTATTATAAAAAAGTTTGAGGATTCAAGATTCAATAATTTTGTTTTGTGTTAGTGACAATATGAGTTTATTGCGAAGCCTGTTATAGAGAAAAAGCTAAGAAAATTCACCGCGGAATGATCGGACGTTTGGTCAATAGATAACTACTTTAAACAAAGCCCAAGTTAGTTTTAGATAGTAAAGTTTGGTAGGTAAATTTTGTTGTATAGGAAGAATGAAAATATATAGAAATAGAAAACTAAAAGCAAATTCAAAATTGGTCCTCTGTAGTGTGAGTTTAATTTGCATCGGTTCAGTCACACTCCTTTAAAGAAAGATAGCATGTCAATATCAGGTAGGAAGATAAAAATGACCACGATCGATGCACCTGGAAACCATAATAATCGAAACTCAATATTCCAACTTAATTTCCCATGACTTAGAAGGCAAGCTAATACTTATAATAAAGTTGAAGTGGCATGAGTTTTAATGAAATTAATTAAATTATGACTTCGCTAAGTTTTAAGATCAAGTCTTTGTTTTTAAATTACTTTACAGGTGTAGTACTTGAGGTTCGTAGTGGATTAGTGGCGGCGCAATTTGGACTATAGTGAGTGTTCTTTGAAAAAGTAAGCAATCTTTTGTTAATATAATTGGTCGACAAATATTTATTAGCCCACCATTTGGCGCATGCAATTATATTATATATATCATATCTAAAGCTAAACCTCACTAGATTCATTTAGTCCTACCTATAACTGCTTCCGGTTTAGGGGGACAACCCGGCAAATAGACATCCACGGGAATTAGCTTATCGACCCCTCGAACACTACTATAAGAATCTGTACTGAACATACCTCCTGTAATTGTACAGGCTCCCATAGCAATAACATATTTTGGTTCGGGCATTTGCTCATATAATCTCACTAAGGAGGGGGCCATTTTCATTGTTACTGTTCCGGCAGTGGAATTTTGTAGAATTAGTTGTATTTTGGTCAGTATATATTTCATTGTTATTTTTGGTATATTGACGGTATATATAGTTTTTATTAAATATCATATAACTTTATTTACAAAAATCCGAAAAATATTTTGAACATATATTTGAATTCGCCATGACAAGACGAATCCATAGACACCAATCTTGAATACTATTACACTATATTCATTCAGTCATACGTGGAATTTTGTAGAATTAGTTGTATTTTAGCCAATATATATTTCATTGTTATTTTTTGTATGTTGACTGTAGTATATAGTTTTTATTAAATCTCATATAACTTTATCTGAAAAAATCCGAAAAATATTTTGAACATATATTTGAATTCATCGCGACAAGACGAATCCATAGACACCAATCTTGAATACTATTATTAATTAAATAAATTATTTTATTCATTAAAGTAAAATATAAATTTATTAAATAAGAAAAAAATGAAATAATGAAAATTTAAAAATAGGGCATTTATTAAATTAATTCAATGCTACGTAGAATTTTGTGAAATTAGTTGCATTTTCAACTAGTATATCTTTCCCTGTTTATTTTTTGTAAGTTGACTGCATATATATAGTTTTTATTAAATCTCATAAAAACTTATCTATAAAACCCCATTGGGTGTTTTTTAAGGTTAAACGTGATGCTAATGTTTTAGCGTTTAGATTATCAGTTGGGTGTTCTTATATAATATAATATAATATATAAAGTTGATGTGGGCTAAATTCTATCATATTCATTCAAATTCTAGCCATCCTACTTGAAATTTTGATATGGTTGAGCATAGTCCGAATAGGGGGATGTATTAGTGTTGTTACTAGGGATCATGAGGGCAAGGTTATTGCTTGGTTACATAATTTATGTCTTATGGTTGCTGAAATGCGGAAGGTTGGCCAGCCAAATTTATAACTAAATTTGTTCGAGATTTTGAGTGGCAACATGTAATAATTGAAAGATATTGTTCTTTAGTGATTAAATCTCTTAAATCGATAAATTTTAGCTTTGACCCATTTGTTTCACTTTTCTAAGAAATTCAGGTATCTGATGAAGAATTTTATTTCATGAAATTTTGTTAAGTTAAACGCGAGGCTAGCGTTTTAACACATATATTATCAGTTGGATGTTTTTATGATGATGTTGGTTTGGTAGATTTGTATTATCCATACCAAGATCGTTATGTGGGGAGCACATACCACCCCAGGGGTTGTCTCGATTAATTTATTTTGTCCTTCCATTTCTATTTATTATTAAACGTAAACTATATCGCGGCATTGCCACATGAATTTGTGGAATTAGTTGCATTTTCAGCCAGTATATCTGTCACTGTTTATTTTTTGTATATTGGTTGCATATATAATACTCCCTCCGTCCCAGAACAAATGTCACATTTTGACGTTTTGCAGTCAACATTTTTTAACTTTGACTCTGATTTAATCTTAGACCGTTAATGTAAAATGTTCAATTAAATTATATAATGAAACTTTACTTGCTAGGAACTCCGATCCAAACACTGGCCAAATGAATTTGTAAAGTTTGATTGACACGAGTCTACTAAAATATTTTTTACAATCAAATGTTTACGACCTAAAAATGTAAATTTTGGATACTATTATAAACATAACAACAACTATCCATTTACAATATTAAACCTACACATATCCAAAGCATTTATCATTTATCTACATCTTCATGCCCGGTATTGATTATCTGAAAATTCAGTTTGCCGTATTTTTTTTTTAATTTTTTTTTTTTTTACGTTTCAATTAGTGTTTCTCCAAATATGGAGGATGCTCCAAGAATACAAGAAGTAGAAGAATACTAAATAATATACTCATTTAAGTCATAGTTATCATGAGAATAAGTTTGAGTGTATATCTCCTACAAAATTCAAACATTTCGATATAATAGATAGATGTTGATGAAGTAGATTATATACTCTAAGGACAATACTAATCTAATCCAAGCATACGAGAATGAAACTCATACAACCTTATATAGCTAGTTTAACATCAACGAACGTTTAAAGTTGTGTTAATTTATATTCTATGGGTGAAGTTTGATTTAAGGGATTTGCACTTTGATATATTTTCGTGTACCATCAAACGTTAGTTCATGTGTATAAGGATAAACAATTTCCTATTAGGCTTCATTTGGTTTGAGGGGAAATGGGGGAAATATAAAAAAATGGAGGAAAATATTATTTTCCACCAATTTGGTATAAAAATTTATGAAAATATTTATCAAATATATATATCTTCACAAAAATAAGGAAAGTTGTTTTCCCCTCACATTTTCGAGGAAAATTTTATTTCCCTTACTCTTTTTCGTTTCCCCTATTTTCACTCAAACCAAATGAGCCTTATAGATTCCAGAGCTTACATTTTTCTATACATGTAAGTTATGACAATTAACAAGAGCGAGGTACACTCTACACTGGTATTCCATCATTTAACTTTTGAACGGCCGGGTTCTTTCCAACCTGAATTCAAACCCGTTTGGAATAATGATGTCCAGACTCGAACCCGTTCCATACATTTGTGACAATACAAACCGCATAATTTTATGGTTAAGTTAGTGAAGAGTCTCCGCGAGGGGTGGGGGGAAAAAAAAAAAAAAAAAAAAAACATCGTAACATTTGAAATTATGTTTGTAAAATAATAAATTTTGTGTGTGGTGGGGGAGCACATACCACCTCTTCAGCCCTGTTAACTGCGTTGTAAACTTTTGTATTTTATTTTGGTTGCGATTGGAGTATAAGTTAGTAATTAACGTGTTAGGTACAAGTAGAGGACTCGATATAAAACTATCATATCCCTTTCAAAGCATATACATCATGATGAGTCGTATTTTTCATTTTCTATAGTTAACATAAACAAATATCCAATGATATAGTATTGGACGAAGAAGGACTCCACACAAACACCACGACCAACGTTGTTTGTAAGGAATTTTTACTATATTGTTGTATCGATTAATTTATTTATCATTAAAAGCAAACTATACCGTGGCATCGCCACGGGTTCAGGGTGGGGGAGGGGCACCCCAGGGGTTGTTGGGAACCAACCCTGTTAACTGCATTATACACTTTTGTATTTTATTTTGGTTCAGATTGGAGTATAAGTTATTAATTAACGTACTAGCTACGGGTAAAGGATCCGATATAAAATACTACTCCCTACGTCCCAGTTTCATCTTCTCGCATTCCGTTTTGGGCCGTCCCAACTTCATCTTCCCATCCCTTAAATTGAAAATCTCTCTCATACTTTATACACTAACTCTACTACTATATTCACTATTTGTCATACTATATTCACTATTTTTCCTACTTTATCACCATCTCTCCTACTCTATTCACTTTTCTCTTAAATTTTGTGTCCGGGCCCGCGGGAAGATGAAATCGGGACAGAGCGAGTATATGTTATCAACCCGTCGAGTCCTGAATGGGTTCGGATTGGGTCCTACCCCTTTCAAAGCATATACGTCATGATGAGTCGTATTTTACATTTTCTATAGTTATAAGGCACATTGATATATTATTTGACGAAGTACTACACATTGACACCACAACCAACATTGTTTACAAGGAATTTTAACTATATTATTTTCTCGATTAATTTATTTTATCCTTACATTTTTATTTATTATTAAAAGTAAACTATACCGTGGCATCGCCACGGGTTATTACTAGTACTACAGTGTATCGGATAAATTACAATACATCGCACCGGTTTTTTAGGATACAACGGTCTGCGTACCACCGAAATGGACTATATATCATCTTTGAATTTTGATCAATACAAACTAGTTTATTGCTAATGGTATAGTTTTGTTCAATTGTACATTTCACCATTTCTCTCGTCAAACTTCCCGTAAATCCTAGCTTGACTAGTGACTAGCTTACCCATTTTTTCTGAGATATGAGGTTGATTTTATGCAATTTCCCTTTCATAAATCTTGAGATTTTTATGAAACTTAGTCCATTACATGTCCCAATTTTATATGACCCCATTTGAAGTCCAATTATTTGCATATGATTTTTCTTTTCCTTTTTCTTTTAATAATCAAATATTATACCTTATCCGGCATTTGATCCGCCCCGCAGATAATGATGTTTTTTTTTTTTTTTTAATATATTAGGTTGTAATTACTGTACACCATCTAATATAATGTTTAGAGTCCATATATGGTACTTATATAATATGTGAGATGATGTTACACAACTAGCATCTAAAAAGTCATAGTTGACATGCACATGCACTTTGCATCGTAAAATAACAATCTCCTCCTCCTCCTTAATTTGATTAATATTTGAGATATTTGCTCTCTATGCCTGCAAGTAACTACTTAACAGTTTCAATTTCGATGGTTGTAGATTTTATTATTGGCTCTGCATGTACATCTTCAAGTCCTTTAGTTAATGAGCAACTTTTACGAGGACGCGTCTCGGAGAGACGAAATCAATATTGTATACACAAATATCACAATTTTAATTATAAGTAACACGTGTTTAAAAATATAAGTAATGTAAATTGTAGGTTTATTAGCACAAAGTGTTTCAAATTTATATATATATAAATGTTTGTAATTAAATATGTGATATTAATTAATATACAATTATTATTTAATAAAGCAAAAAATGTTTGATTTGCACAACCTTGAAACCTTTGTATTAAGTTAAAAACAAATTGACAAGAAAGATCTACAAAGAGAGTTGCAAGTTGCAACATCTACATAACACCACCTGACCAATGAGACAAACTATGCAACAACATAAGTTTGGACTTTTCCAAACAAATCTGACCGATCATAAATTCGGTCTCACTGCAATTCATACGTTGGATTAACAAACACCGTTTGATTCACTTGAGGCATCATGGGACTTGTATTATATGGCTGCTGTTGAATGACTTGTCCCAACTGTTTCCCATTGTTGATTGCTGCTGGTTCTTGACATTGATCAAATGACACATTGTAATTGGAATTGTCATTCATAAGTTGGGAGATTGAGCCCATGTATTCGTATTCCCATAGATGCGATAGAGAACACGGTCTCGGAAACTTGTAGGCTTGTTGAACTTCGGTTGTATCATTGTTCGTAGTCGGAATTTGACCATATGACTCTTCAACCTTTTGCTCCGAACTTTTTCCCGGACTCTTCTTCTTGTAGATTCTACACAACACCCAATCATCCAACTGACCGATGTACACAAGAAATAAGTTCAATTAGTCAAATATTATTACTATCCGTTTCAAATATTGTATTAAATTCGACAGATCCCTTCAAAGACTTTGCGCACTAAACATTAATATATTCGTATATCAAGTAGAATTTGGATTACCCTCATGGACCCGTTTTGCTTATTGGGTAGGGACCTCGATTCGCTTAGCCTATATTCATGCATGATCCAATCCGTCTTGATGCCCTTTGGAGGCTTACCCTTGTAAAAAACAAGAGCTTTCTTCACACCAACATACTTTGATCCACTATAGATGGCCTTATCCGTGCCCGTAGCCTTCCAATATCCCGAGACGGCTGCTCTATTAGGCCGGACCCCATTTGGGTACTTTCTGTCTCGAGGACTAAAGAAATACCATTCGTTTTCCCCGAATTCTGCTTTAGCTGCAATATATTTTGGCAATCGATCACTTAATCAACAGTCGATATCAACTTATCTTCACGTAAATTACTTCCTATGCTATTGAAGGAAAGTTATATACTTTTAAAACGGATACGTATACTAACCAGGCAACTCCCAAGGATCGAACTTGTAAATATCGACTTCGGGTATTATGGCCACCGGGCAAGGCCTCGAGGAAGCCTGGTTCCGAAGGTAGTGCATAATGAGTTCTTCATCAGTGGGATGGAATCTAAAACCAGGTGGGAGATTAGAGCCACTTACACCTACCATATTTTCTCTTCAAATGAACAACTTGTAAGATTTGAAAATGACAAAATTATTATATGGTTCCAAAAGAATCGTTGAGTCTATTTTGTGGACTTTTGGTATGTATGGGCCGGATATTGTTGTTTGATAGTTATAGGATGATAGAAATTTGTGATGGGAGGATAGGAATGAGAGGGTTTGAAATGTTTGCAAGGAGATGGCTAGTCCTTTTATATTTGTGGTTTTTTGTCATCTTGTGCTGTGTAACATGCTTTGATTGGTTAATTTTTTACTTCCTTTTCCAACCTAGTACGTATTAAATGACTATACAATGGACCATGTCACACTTGGATCAAGTGACACCATATACGAATTAGGTTATGTTATTTTTAACTGAAAACTCATTCAGTTCTGCTTAGTTATCTTTTATACTACAATTCAGTTCAGTTAAGTTAAGTTAAGTTCAATTCAGTTCAGTTCTGTTTAGTTATATTTTATACTACAATTCAGTTCAGTTAAGTTTCAGTTTAGAAAATTACAGTTAAAGAAAACAGAGCTTTACTGTGGTATATTGTGCTCACCTGCACGCCACCATATTGAAATCAAGACTTTGTGCAAAATTTTGGAAAGTCGCATTTCCATGTAGAAGAGTGATTCATTGATGTATTTGGCACAGTGCATGGATTCACAGTTTCTATTTCTCGGTTCATTTTTTCTTATTTAACCGGCAAAGCCAACTTCCAAACCTTACTATATATCACAACTGAAATATATAATACAAAGTCAATTTCCAAACCTTCAAAAGCCAATCTAATACACATGAGCAATGCCGAGAATAACAATCCAAGACCAACGAAAAAGTACACTGCCTTCAGAAGGTTCTATTTCTCGATCGGTTGTGATATACTAGTATATAGTACTTCCTCCGTTCCAAGAAAATCTTTCAATTTTACTATTCTGCGGTCAACTGTTGACCGCAAACTATATGATTTTATTAAATTATATACTATTATAGTTTAAGAGTAATTCGCGATCAAAGTCGAAAATAGTTGACCGATCAAAGTCAAAATGGAAGATTTCTTTGAAACGGAGGGAGTAACTTATAACACACGTACATTTCTTCCGTTGATTTCTGGCAGAAAATGGCCAAAGAAGATACGGATCTAGACTTATCCAAAATGGCATCTTAATTTAAACTATGAAGATAAAGTTAGTGCTTCGCGCCACTCTGCTTTTATTGAAACATGCAGGTAAAGGTCTTCAATATTAATTTCTGAGATTTTGCAGGATCTCATGACCATATTCATTTTATCTGGGCGAGCTCGAACTAGTACTTTTCGTTTGTTCAGTGTGATTTTAAACCAAGATAATGTGTCGTTAATTATTAGTAACAGTTAACTTTAATTTTCATAGTGTTCAGCTTGAAACACAGTGTGAAACCAAAAGTTTGATTACCAAGTCTACCAATCATGGGTCAAAACCCACAAGTACTTTCACTTTTGCATAGAAGATTAGAATTATAATAGAATATTGTCAGTACGTAGTAATTTTATTTGATTTTGCTTTGACTCTTTGTTTAGATCGAGTAGGAATATACTTTAGAATATCATGTTAACAAACTTGATTCCTAGACTATTCTTCTCCACTTCCACCTAGCTGAGCACTGAACGTTCCAGTCAAAAGCCAAAAATCGTATGGCTACACTGAAAATTCAGTTTTTGATTTTCTAGTGCGTATTTAGTTCAGGTTTTTTCTAATAACGTGTATTGCGTTTTTTCTCCCTTCTTAACTGACTTACACATTTATTTAATTTTATTACTTCATTATAGTAGTAGGTGCCGACTTTTTAATGCATGCATGTATGTTGAGAAAATTTTGTTCATGCGCCTCTACATTTATGCATAGGCACACAGCACATGTTCATATTATTGTTCACATATATTCTAACTGAATTTTGTTTCTTTAGTGATACAGTTGATAATTTAATGCACCTGTGATTATTGGGAGGTCGATAAAGTGTGGTATATGTGAAATTGCGGATGTTTAAATGGTGTGGAAAATGCTAAATATATACAAAGGAAAAATCATATAACTCTTACCCTTGACATACACACATTATTTATACTAATGTGATGTATTTTTTATCTTCATAATTCAGGATCGAAACTTTTTGACTTTTCTTTAATTTTTCATCTGATTATTCTTGTCTTAGCGAAAATTTAAAATTTTCAATTTTTTTATATAATTAAATTTAAAAAATTGAACATTTTACATTCTTGATTAAGATTAATTCATAATTAAAGTTGAAAAATTTAAAATGGATCCCATCGAATAAAAGTATTTATGAAAATCAAATATTTTAGGGGATGTGTTCGTGAGAAATTAGGTAAATTCCGATATAATTGAGGAGAAGGTGCGGATTTGGAATAATGTTCAAAATCCACGTGACTCATCCAAGAATCAAAAGATAATGGAGTATTTTTTTTTACTTTCTTCCGCCCCGGAATAAGTTTAATTTTAATTTTTACTTGACTTTTTAATTCTTCTGAATTAATCTTTATGATGTAAAATGTTCATTTTTTATATAATGAAAATTTAGCCCTAAAATTTCATTGTGTAAAAATTGAACATTTTACATTCAATTAAGATTAATCGTAATCAAAGCAAAAAGTTTAATATAAATTAAAAACTTGTTAAGACGGCTAAAATTTCATTGTATAAAAAATTGAACATTTTACATTTGCGGTTTAAGATTAATTCGTAGTCAAAGGTGAAAAAGTTTAACTGCAAAAATTCAAAGTGAGAAACTTGTTTCGGGACGGAGTAAGTAATATAGTAGCAATATTCTGTTAATAATTCAACTTACATCCTAAGTATGAGAAAAGGAGTTAGCTTTTTAGATAAACTTACATGGAAAGATAAAGTTAGCTTTGATTAAATTGGGTCAATAGCGTGAAGAGAGTGGATTACTTTCCTAATCGAGCAAGTTCATTCTATTTTTACAAGTTAAAGTTCCAGCTATTGGCATTATTTTAAGTTGATATACTTACTTATCTAGGTTAATGAAAGCTTGGTAAACAAGCAGCTATCAGTGCCTACTTTACAAGAGGACACGTGTAGATCGTTTCAAAAAAGGTGGTGGGGAGAAAGATAAGGATTGAGGCCATTAAGTTGTGGTTCTTATCTAGCCACTTCACAATGGGCATCTTATTGGAGCAGATTTTCATTTCAACTAATTAAGGATATGTTAGTAATGTTAAGCATGATTAAGAGATGGTTATAGTATTAATTAACTACTGCCACGTAGTTGACGAGTGATTAACTTGATCAGCCATCATCCACTCAACATGTGGCTTATGAATTTTTGCTCTAAAGTAGGTGAAGATTTACCCCCTCTATCCCACATGTTTGAGTATTTTTTAGAGATCGACTCTCACTACAAATTGTTATTGTAACGCCCCAAAATTTGTATAGAGTTTAATGGAGTTGATAGCTCTACTCATATTAACAAGGTGAACCTTTTTTTCGAAGATCCATCTATAAGAACTCCAGAGTTAAGCATGCTTAATCTGAAACAATTTCAAGATTGATGATCAACTTTGAAGTCTATCAGTGCGCCCACGAATGGGGGACAAAGTGTGTGGAAAAGGACATGTGTTGGTATAGTGAGGCCAGCATATTAGCCGGAGAGCAGTTTAGGAGTAACCGTGCTGACCTAATTAAGAGTCGGGCCTTGGCCCGCAGCGACATAGGCGTTACAAATGGTATCAAACCCGAGCCAACCCAAAGCCCACAAGGGGTAGACGGTTGGTATGGACATGTGCGACGTCCACCAGAGGGGTGAATGTAACGCCCCAAAGTTTCAATAGAGATTAAGGGGTTGAAAATGCTACTTATAACAACAAGGTGCACATTTTATTTTCTGGAATCCATCTATAAGAACTCCAGAGTTAAGCGTGATTTGTCTGGAGCAATCTTATGATGGGTGACCAACTCAGAAGTCTCCTGGTGTGCACACGAGTGAGGATAAAGTGCTCGGAAAAGGACATGTTTTGGTACAATGTGGTCAACATATCACCCAGAGAGCAGTCCAGTAGTAACCGCACAGACCCAAATGTTTGGCTCTCGGCCTGCAAGGAGATGGGACGTGTAAACGTACGTTATATCATAAAATAATCAAAATATATAATAAAATTATATTACAAATATATTCCAGAACCTTCATAAGAACTTTTATTGTTTTTTTTTTAATGTAATGTAGGAGTAATTTGTTGTAAAAGTGCATGACTTCGAAAATCACTGAAAAGTCAAATGTGATACTTGGTCTAAAACGATATATCGAGTGCATGCAAACCGGAAATATAATTGACGAAATTGAAAAAAAAACATATATTTACAATTTATTAATTTTGACTTTTTTATTGAATAATAATAAATATAAAAGTTTAGGTTTAATAACATTTCTTTTAAGTAAATGCGATTAAATTTCATTGTTAGAGCTCTTGCTTCACCATCGATCAGACTTGATTTCGGAACTTGCTCTCAGTGTGCTTTTCCCTTACTGCTCAAAAGGATTTTCTTATAAGCTACAAAGTAGTATATATATTTGTTAGTAGCAATCGTGTACATACATGGAAAGATCGAATAACTACACTTTTACTTTTCTCATCTTAGCATTTTCTAATTGAACATTAAAATCTCAAACAAATAAATGGATTGTGTTTAGCTTTCTTCTATACCGAAATGCCATTAGAAGATCATGGGTGGATTAGTAGTTGCACGAAGAGGCTGCTGTGAATGTGATTATGACAATGGCCATATATATAAATAATAATGGATCCTAAAGATAATTGTCATCAAGTGTGATTACGTAGAGAAAAATAAAATACATTATCCTTGTAATTGAAAGGCAAAGTAGAATATACTAGTTGCCAGTGCCACTATATTACTGGAAATTTCATGACGCCAGAGATTCCTCGTGAACTCTATGAATGACGACGATGACTCCTAATTACAAAGATAATATTCATTAATGTTCTCGTCATCCTTTCGCATTGGATTTTCATAATTTTCTACTTCAAGACATCGGACTCTCGATATAATTGTCGTCCATGATTTATCGAATTAAAAAACATCAAATCCAGAATCCAGACCGATCCCGTACAAAAGTATCGGGTATTTGTCTAATGTATATATTTATTTGACTTAATATTTTCAATCTAACACATACAAAAGAATGACTTATGAATGATTAGATTCGGAGCATTGATGAATTTGATTTTTGAGAAAACACTACGTAAACTCGTATTTAAACATAGATTGTGTAAACACATGGTGAAAGAAAAATTCGCCCGAACCAAAGGATTCACCAAACGCCTTTTCTTTCTTTTACTTAATTTCTCCTTTTGAGCATGATTTATTGTTAAATCTAAAACATTAATGATTTGTTTATAATATCACTTGTTTTACATGTCAATAGGCGATGAAAAAAAATTCGAAATGTGATTAAAGCCCACAGAAACTCACCTTCCAAGTCCAGGATACTTATTCGGCCGATAAATAGAAAGAGATTGGGCCCAAAACCGAGCCACCATTTCGGTTTAGAAATGAATCAATAAACCCAACAACTTTTAGTGCAGCCCATTCATTTCTTTATGCATTCAGTCCAACAAATTGCCTTGCCGATATGAAATTCACTAATTCAGATGTGTAATTTGCATATTTGGTAATAACATTTCATTGAATGAGAATCAACAATTTTATTACCACCTATGAATTTTCTGAATTTACATTAGTTTGAAAGTAAGAGTTTCATTCTTATTGTTATTTCATGCATTGATCATTGAATTCAAGATGAAGCTCAACAAAAGATAGGTTTCCAATTTGGGATGGAATTTATTTTTTTCTAAATGAAAATATGGGATAGAAGTTTCTTCTGTCAAGGAGATCAGAAATAGTAAACTTTCCAAATATGAAAAGTTTCTATTATAGGAAAGATGTTAGTTAAAGTTAGTTATTAGTATAAATAGAGCTACTTGTTCTATTCTTGTTACTACTCATTTTCATTCATCTTATTCTTCATTCAAGAGAGTGATTCTCTCTATATTGTACATTTTGGTTAATATTTCAATATACATTTCATTGATTCAACATGGTATCAGTAAGAAATCATACTTGATTTCTGATATCAGTTTTTCTATCCAATTTGCTTCCGCACGCAATTTCCAGTTTTGAATTTGGTTGATTCGTTGTTATTTGATTCGATATTCTTCGATTCAGAGACGGTTATTCCGTTTCTTGGTTCAATTTCATTTGAAATTTGTTGATTCATCGATTCGATTACTCTAATTGATCGATTTGATTGTTCGTTTTGAGCGGTTACTCTGTTTTCTGAGCTCGATTTTTAGTGATTGTTATTGATCGATTGAGTGGTTTTTCAAGCTCATTTCCATAGCGTCCAGTCCTACAGTTCATCCGGTGATTGAGCTTGATCCAGCTAAGAATCCTTCTTCACCTTACTTTTATCACCCGTCTGATAGTCCTGGCACTCGCATCATTTCAGTTGTTTTTAATGGCGATAATTACGTTTCCTGGAGTAAAGAGGTTGAAAGATCTTTACGTGTTAAGAATAAGTTGCGTTTGATTGATGGTTCTTTGCCTATTCCAGAGGTTTCAGATGTTGTTCTGTATGATGTTTGGGAGAAAGCCAATTCATTAGTGCTTCTTGGCTTAATCTTTCGATTGCTGAAGAAATTAAGAACAGTATGTTGTATTTTACTGTTGCCAGGGATGTTTGGGTTGAGATTTCTACGCGTTATGCTAAATCTAATGGGCCTAGAGTTTTTCATTGAGAGATCTTTAAGCATGCTTAGTAAAGGAACTAAGAGCATTACTCAGTATTATGGTTCTTTCAAGACCATTTGGGATGAATATATCATTTACATGCCTGTTATAGCTTGTTCTTGTGGAGTTATGTCTAAGTGTTCATGTGAGATTATGTCTAAGTTCACTGCTACTCAACAAAAAGATGATGTTATGAAATTTTTAGTATGATTGGATGAGTCATTTCATGCTTTGAGAAGTCAGTTGTTATTACAGTCTCCACTTTCTTCTTTGACTCAAGTGTATTCTACATTGCTACAAGAGGAATCACAGAGAGTTTTAACTAATGTTCCTCATGAGAATAGCTTGGATACAGGCATACAGCTGCTATGCTTGCAAGGTCACAGAGTTACAAGCCACCACAAATGAGACATGGAGCAGAAGAAGTGCACTAATTGTCAAATGACAAATCACACAGTTGATACATGTTTTCAGCTTATAGGCTACCCACCTGGTTGGAGAAACACTAAGCATAATCCTAGAAGAGGAGGTTCTTCTTCTAATGCTACCCACCTGGATGAAGAAACACTAAGCATAATCCTAGAAGAGGAGGTTCTTCTGCTAATGCTGCTGATAGTGGTGATACTCAAGCAGATTATGAAGCTCAACCATTGATTGATCCTCATCTACTTCAGCAATTTCAGCAAGTTATGGTGTTTAGCAGGCAAAATCAGGCTCAGAATCCTTCTGTGGTTCACTCAGCTAATGTTGGTAATTCAAGCCAATCATGTTATTCAGTGTTTTCATGTTATGTCTAAAAATCATACAACATGGATAGTTGACACTGGTGCAACTGATCATATGGTGTGTGATCAAAGTGTTTTTACAACTAAACCTATTCCTACACATATAGTGATCAGTTTACAAAATAATGGTTCAACCATTGCTACTCATGTTGGTGATGTTCAGCTTACACATGGTTTATCATTGAAATATGTTCTGTTTGTGCCTAGTTTCAGTTATAATATTTTAAGTATCAGTCATTTGGCTATTCACTATCATTGTATGGTGTTGTTTAGTGCCTCACAGTGTTTTTTTTTCAGGACATCCACTCATTGAGAGGGATTGGATATGCAGAAATGAAGAATGGCCTTTATCATTTGGATATTAAAAGATCTTCTGCAAAACATATAGAAGCTCCTTATAAAATAGTTTTGCCTAATTGTTTCATAAAACATTCTGGTGTTAATCATTCTCATGTTGTAAATGTTTCTCAAAAGCTTCATTCTTCTGATGTAAATGTTTTTGAGTCTGTAACTGTTTCACATGAGTCTGAGTCTGTCTAGCACCTGATGTTAGTGCTAATTCAGTTGTTTCAAATGCTTTGTTATGGCATCATAGATTGGGTCATGTATCTTCTCAATGTATTGCTATGATTCCTGAGTTGCATTTACAGAAAGCTATGAATAAAATGACTCATTGTGATACTTGTCATTATGCTAAACAACAGAGATTGAGTTTTCCTGTTAGTACTACTGTTACAGATCATGCTTTTCAAATTATTCATTGTGATGTTTGGGGTCCTTATTGTACAGTTAGTCATCAAGGTCACAAGTATTTTTTTTTTACTATTGTAGATGATTTTAGCAGATTTACTTGGGTTTATCTTGTGAAATGCAAATCAGAAGTGAGAACTCATTTGTATCATTTTTACAAACTCATTTGTACACAGTTTAATGTTAAAATTCAATGTCTCAGGAGTGATAATGGGACTGAGTTCTTCTTGAAAGATTTTTACACAGCTTATGGTATAGAACATCAGACATCTTGTGTTGAAACACCACAACAGAATGGAATTGTTGAGCGCAAACAACAGCACTTATTACAAGTTGCAAGGGCACTATTGTTTCAATTAAATATTTCATTGAGCTATTGGACTGAGTGTGTGCTAACTGCTGCACATATCATCAATAGGATTCCTTCTCAGGTTTTGCAATCTTTAAGCCCTTATCACAAGCTCTTTAATGTTTCTCCTGATTATACTCATTGCAGATCCTTTGGTTGTTTATGCTGCAGCACAACTATAAAAGCTCATAGAACAAAATTTATGCCTAGAGCTATTCAATCTATATTTGTTGGTTATCCTGCAGGTACAAAGGGGTACAAATTGCTTAATCTTGTGACTGACAAGATTTTTATTAGCAGAGATGTATGCTTTTATGAGCATATTTTTCCTTTTAAAGATCCTCATTTCAAAACTAAAATTTTTTCAATCTCTGAAAATCTTATAGAAAATAGTGTGTTTATTAATTACTCTGATAACATGACTGCTATACCTGTTTATAATGATCCATCTATTGACCATTCTCCAGATGTTTCTGATGATGTTTCAAGTGTGTCTGATACAGGACATAATATTGAAATTTCTAACATGTCAAGGAGATCAGATACGTAACTTATTCAATCTGAGTTGGTTGAAGAATTACATGATTCTACTACAGACATTGCTGATAATTTCAGACATTTGATAGATCAGTCTAGTTCTGATAATTCTAATTTTCAGCATGAAGATGAAAATTTGAGAAGATCTACCAGGTCAAAAGCTATACCAGCTCATTTAAAGGTTTATAATGTTGATTTACCTCCTTCCTTGAACCATTCTGCACCCTGTGCTAATTCTAAAATTAAAGTTCTTTATCCTATATCTGATTTTTTGAGTACAACTCAATTATCTCCAACTCATTGTGCTTTTACTACTGCTATTACTAATGCTGAGGAACCTAAGACTTATAGACATGCTAGTAAAGTTTCTGAATGGCAACATGCAATGGACAATGAGATTAAGGCATTGTAAAGGACAAGCACCTGGTCTTTAGTTGATTTACCAGATGGGAAGCACTGTATAGGCTGCAAATGGGTATACAAAATCAAACACAAGGCTGATGGATCAATTGAGAGATACAAGGCACGCCTGATTGCTAAAGGGTACACACAGGAGGAGGGTATAGATTATTTTCATACTTTTTCCCTGTAGTTAAATTTAACAACTGTGAGAACTCTTTTAGCAATTGTTGCACAGAAGCATTGGTTTTTACACAGATGTGATGTTAATAATGCTTTTCTTCATGGGGATTTAGATGAAGAGGTGTATATGCTCCCTCCCCCTGGCTACTTATCTACTGAGGACAAGAGAGTGTGCCGGTTAAACAAGAGTCTATATGGCCTTAAACATGCATCTAGACAATGGTTTCACAAGCTCACTACTTGTCTTACTCAGTATGGTTTTGTTCAATCTATTTAAGATAATTCTTTGTTTACAATGACCACTGACACTAGTTTCATAGCTCTAGTCTGTTATGTAGATGATATCATCATTGCAGGTGACAATGAGGGACTAATCATACAGATCAAGAAACATCTTGACAACCAGTTCACAGTAAAGGATTTGGGCACACTTAAGTATATGCTTGGCATAGAAGTGGCTAGATCACCAGATGGCATCACACTTTGTCAGAGGAAGTATGCTTTAGACATACTCACAGATACAGGGTTTCTAGCAAGTAAACCAATTGAGACTCCAATGGACAACAAACAAAAGTTTTCTACATAAGATTCTCCACTACTTAGTGATGCAGCTGCAATTGAGTATAGAAGACTAGTGGGGCGCCTACTTTACCTCACCATCACACGCCCTGATATATCTTATTCACTGCAAACTCTCAGTCAGTACATGTCTAAATCTACAGAGGCACATTTAAGTGGAGTTCACAGACTATTGAGATACATTAAGCACAGTCCTGGAAAAGGTGTATTCTTATCAGCACATAGTGATTTGATATTAACTGCATATGCTGATAGTGATTGGGCTCGATGTGCAGAGCATTACAGGTTATTGTGTATATCTGGGAGACTCTTTGATATCTTGGAAGTCCAAGAAACAGCCCACAGTGAGTAGAAGTTCAGCAGAGGCAAAGTATAGGGCTTTAGCTTTTACCACTTGTGAAGTTCAGTGGTTGAATTATTTGCTCAAGGATCTTCATGTTTATCAAACTTCTCCAGTTGTTGTGTATACTGATAGCAAAAGTGCTCTATGTATAGCTGAGAACCCCATTCTTCATGAGAAGACCAAATACATTCAACTTGATTATCACTTCACAAGGGAAAAACTTCAAGACAAGACTATCAAGATTGTTTATGTTCCAAGCAAAGAGAACATTGCAAATGTGTTTACTAAGCGATTGACACCAGATCTGTTTACACATTTCATGTCCAAGATGCATCTTCTCAACATCCACATGCATCTTGGGGGGTGTTAAGGAGATCAGAAAAAGTAAACTTTCCAAATATGAAAAGTTTCTATTGTAAGAAAGATGTTAGTTAAAGTTAGTTATTAGTATAAATAGATCTAATTGTTCTATTCTTATTACTATTCATTTTCATTCATCTTATTCTTCATTCAAGAGAGTGATTCTCTCTATATTGTACATTTTGGTTAATATTTCAATATACATTTTCATTCATTCAACATCTTCGCCCATTAAACTAAACAAATAGTATTTAAATATGTTGATAAAGATGAAATTGCATAGTAAATATACACACTGCCTCACTGGACATAGAGGAATAGGTCGATATAATATTTACTTCCCGCAAAATCTTATACATTTTCCTTTGATTCCGTAGAATTTCATACATTACTATAAAATAAGTTATCCACACGACCACACCCAATAAATAATAATAAAATCTTACATATATACATAAATTACACATCTTGCCACTAAAAGTACACATGTTCATATATTTATATATTTTGTCTTTTATTTTAATTTTTCACCTAAAATTATGCGCCGTCAACTCAACTCTAATGCTTGAAAATATCGGGGACACAGGGAGCAGAAAAATGGGCTTAGTCCTTCAGAATCCTTTTCCTCTTGATTGAAATATATAGACAGCGTCGATCATAGAACCTTTATTCTCTCAATTCCACTAGTTAGCCTATGTTATCTTCATCTGAAAACTTATTAATTTCAGTTCAGTTCAGTTTAGTTCTGCTTAAGACTGCACATTGGTGATAAATTGAAAATCCGAGTAGATTTTGGCCCTTATCCAACATATAAAGAAGTTAGTTTATGGCCAAATTCAACAAATAAGTTGGATTAACAAATACAGTTCCATTGATCTCACGACTATAATCTACTAAAAATTTTAGGCCCTAAACTATGTTATCGTTATTAACTTCTATCATCCTGATTATTGCCCAAAACTATTCCGTAACCAAATTGCCAGCCCACTTAAATAAGTTTCCATTTCCAATCTCAAAATGTAAATTCACACGGCACACCCGTCCATTATTGTTGTAAAACTGCACATTATTCTGTCATGAGATTTAGTAGCAATTGATTATGTATCTAGTATTAATGGGGCTTGAATGATGGAACTGTTGAAGGAAACCGAGTGAATGTTATTTTGGGAAGGTGATTTCATAATTGTAATGGTTGAAGCAAGTAGCCTATTTACTATCTCATCAATTGAGGTACAATAGGAACTTCTATACAGTAATATTATATGAGGACGACATAAAATATTCTTATAACGAGTGTATTTTTAATTAGAGTTTTGTGTTAAAAATAACGATATCTTCGATAATATTCATCCAATGGAGCATGCAAATTGTGAACGTTTTGAATGATGATATGAATCATTACATCAATTAGACAAGAGGTGTATGGGGATAATCCTGGACACGATAGTGCATGAGTACCAAAAGATTCAGACTTACTTAACAAGTTTTAGATGTTTTGGATTCAAAAATAAGGTTCACATAGATCAAAC
Organism: Plantago major; assembly: GCA_026545765.1. NCBI lineage: Eukaryota > Viridiplantae > Streptophyta > Magnoliopsida > Lamiales > Plantaginaceae > Plantago > Plantago major. Next base: position 26,501,581 of record CM048839.1, on the reverse strand, counting down.
ACTAAACACTTGGAAAGCTAAAAGATGTGATTACGACTCAAAGGACTAAGTCTCTCGAGAGACCGTATCTGCATTACGTATCTAGATATATATCGAGCTACGTTGTAATGAAAATTATTGATGATGTTATTAATAAAAACGTTTGTGTAAACAAAATGTATTTTTTTGTATATAGAAAAACACCATTGCTGACAGAATAAGTCTCATTAAAGACGGCGTCTTTAGATAACTTATTTAAATACCGACATAAGTTATCATAAAAACCATTTATATTAGTAATTTAATCTATGTTGTAAACAAAGTTCACTTTTCGTAAAAACATCAATGTTGACAACATTAGACGTCTTTGTTAATAATATCAATTATTTTATTAATTACCAGTCAGTATCTAGAACTGATTCTCCAGATGCTTGTGATATTGACAACATAGACATTTTTAGTAATAACATCAATGGTTTTATTAACAATATAGAACGGTCTCTAGATAATTTATTTAAAATAATATTTATAGAAACTTTTGTAATTATTTTTATAGAATATTATGTCCTTTATTAATATAAGGGAATATGGTTATTTGAGACGGACCTGAAGAGGACGTGGAATATCAAAATGTGAATTGTAACTGGTTCCGGGGGCAGAGCTATGTGTGCTATACCCCTCTTTAAAAAAAGTTGTATTTGATAGATTATGTAAATATTAGTTAGAATATTAAAGAATCTAGAATCTTAATCATAGTAGGTTTAGTATAGCTTAGTTAGAATAGCATTAGTCTAAAACTCTATATTATACTCTTGTATTTATACCCATGGTTATCAATGAATTCCTCACGGAAAACATTCTTTCATGGTATCAAGTTAGTTTCTGACTATCTTCCGCTGCAGTACTCCCGTATACAGAACCTCACGTTCGATATATTCTCCATTATACAGAACCTCACGTTCGATATACTCCTGCAAATCAACCATCCCTTTTCTGTCCAATCGATCGTCTTCGATCCTTTGTCCTTCCCCAAATCGGCTCATAGTTTTCAGCAATCTGCTGCTTCACGGAGAATGCAATTTGACCTATCAAACCTGATTCGATTCCGATCTCCACCGTTCAGATTGTAGTTCAACATGTTATCTTGATGGTGTCAAAAATTCGTGACGATCCAACGGCTGAATCCACGGAAAACTCAGTTTTCCTCGGACTGCACTGTGCTGATCCGAATTGGTACATGGATACTGGCGCATCTTCTCATATGACATCTTCGCCAGGTAATCTCTCGTCTTATTTTAATTTGAGCAATCAAAATAAGGGTATTATGGTCGGTAATGGTCAGTCTATTCCAATTCGTGGTTATGGTCATTCTCGTTTACCTCCTCCGAACCCTCCCTTATCCTTACAGAATGTGCTACACGCTCCTAGATTCGTTAAGAATTTAATTTACATGCAAATTCTGGCCGATAATTACGTATGCATTGAATTCGATCCTAATGGGTTTTCTGTAAAGGATTTTCAAACGGGGATGGCAATCATGAGATGTAATAGCCAGGGGGACCTTTATCCTCTCACTACCACCAACTACTCCTTCCCCACGCCTTCAGGCTTCACGACTTTGGCGTCTTCTCTCTGCCATGATCGTTTAGGACATCCGGGAAACTCTGTTTTAAGTTACCTACGACAGAATAATAGCATTCCTTCTGCTAAATCTAGTCTTTCCCGTATTTGTCGTTCTTGCATTCTTGGTAAACACATAAAGTTGCCTTTTGATGCTTCTATGTCTCAAACAATGTTACCTTTTGATATTATTCATAGTGACTTATGGACCTCTCCTGTGTTAAGCTCATTGGGTCATCGTTATTACGTTCTTTTCTTGGATGATTTCTCAAACTTTTTGTGGACTTTTCCCTTAGCTAGGAAATCAGATGTTTATGCAAAATTCTCTATCCTTCGTGCGCATATACTTAACCAATTTGAGAGACATATTAAGAATATCAAATGTGACAATGGGAGGGAATATGATAATGGCCAATTCAAGAGTTTTTGCGAAACTAATGGGATGTCTTTCCGTCTTTCATAACCCCATACTTCTTCGCAAAACGGTAAAGCCGAAAGAAAAATCCGGTCTATCAATAATATCATTAGGACTTTACTCATTCATGCCTCCCTACCCCAATCTTTTTGGCATCATGGGTGAAGTATGGAAACTTATCTTCTTAACATTTTACCAAGCAAGATCCTAAACCATGCCTCTCCCCTTCAAATCTTGTATCAACGCAAACCATCATACTCCCATCTTCGGGTCTTTGGGTGCTTATGTTATCCCCTCATACAATCCACTACCATTCACAAGCTTCAACCTAGGTCTACACCTTGTGTGTTTTTGGGATATCCGAATAACCATCGTGGATTCAAATGCTATGATTTATCGACTCATAAGATAACTATTTCTCGCCACGTTGTTTTTGATGAAAATAATTTCCCCTTCTCCTCCCAAATTAAACCGCAACCCTTGCCCTATGGTTCCCTAGACGATGGGATTACCCTGCTGTGATATCTGAATTTGCCACAGGTTACTAAACCGCCAACCCTAGCCGATTCAGTACCTTCCCCGCTTTCGGCCAACTCGGGACCGGCGGTCCACCATACGCCGGCCACCCCAGCTTGATCTTCTTCCACCCATTCCTCTAGATTGGGTCATATTACCCCCATACCTGTCCAGCTTTCACCACAAAGTCCCTCACCACAACCGGCCGCACCGGCCCCTCCTCCGGTCCAGCCAGCAATCGACCCACCGATTCGTTCCAGTCGCGCCCGCATTTCCAATCGCAAATTCTATGGCCCGGATTTTGTAAATCTCGCCGCTGTTACGAAGTCACCTATACCTCGTAATCTGGTTTCCGCTCTTAGTGACCCGAATTGGAAAATGGCTATGGAAGATGAATTTGATGCTCTTATTAAAAATAAGACGTGGAATTTAGTACCCCGTCCACCTAATGTCAATGTTATTCGTTCTATGTGGATATTTGCTCATAAGGTGAAATCTAATGGTGAATTTGAGAGGCATAAAGCTCGTCTTGTAGGTGATGGTAAAACTCAACAGGTGGGCATTGATTGTGGTGAGACGTTTAGTCTTGTGGTGAAACAGGCTACGATACGTACAGTTCTAAGTCTTTCTTTATCCAGGCAGTGGCCGATTCATCAATTGGATGTCAAAAATGCCTTCTTACACGGAGAACTCAAGGAGACTGTGTATATGCATCAACCTATGGGTTTTCGAGATCCGATTCATCCGGATTATGTTTGTCTACTTCGCAAATCATTGTATTGTCTTAAGCAGGCTCCCCGGGCATGGTACAAGCGATTTGCAGATTATGTCTCCTCTCTTGGTTTTGTGAACAGCAAATGTGATACGTCTTTATTCATATACCGGCAGGGTTCAGATATGGCATACATATTACTATATGTTGATGACATTATTCTCACTGCTTCCTCCGACTCACTACGATGTTCTATTATGAATCTGCTTGCCTCGGAGTTTGCAATGAAAGATCTTGGTCCTTTGAATTATTTTCTCGGTATTGCGGTTACTCGTCATAAAGATGGTATGTTCTTATCACAGCGCAAGTATGCTGAGGAAATTATTGATCGAGCTGGCATGTCCTCATGTAAGCCCTCCTTGACGCCGGTTGACACGCAACCCAAGACGAGTAGTACCTCGGGTGCATTGTATGCGGATCCGACTCATTATCGACGTTTCGCAGGTGCTCTTCAGTATTTGACGTTTACCAGGCCCGATATCTCCTATGCCGTGCAACAAATTTGCTTGCACATGCACTCTCCTCGTGATATTCATATGCATGCTCTCAAACGCATACTTCGATATATTAAGGGCACCTTGGATTTTGGATTGCATTTGTATCCATCGGTGACTTCGGCTCTTGTCTCCTACACAGATGCCGATTGGGGAGGTTGTCCGGATACGCTTCGTTCGACGTCTGGCTATTGTGTGTTCCTTGGTGATAACTTGATCTCGTGGTCTAGCAAACGTCAACCTGCGATGTCTAGATCCAGTGCTGAAGCTGAATATCGAGGCGTAGCAAATGTTGTTTCCGAGACGTGTTGGCTTTGCAACTTTCTGCTTGAGTTGCATAATCCGATTTCCAAGGCTACGTTGGTGTATTGTGATAATGTTAATGCAGTTTATCTGTCTGGCAATCCAGTTCAACATCAGCGCACGAAACATATTGAGATGGATATTCATTTTGTTCGAGAACATGTCGCACGCGGTCACGTTCAGGTCTTACATGTTCCTTCTCGATATCAGATTGCAGATATATTTACCAAAGGACTGCCGAGAGTTTTGTTTGAAGATTTTCGGGACAGTCTAAGTGTTCGTAAACCTCCCGCTTCGACTGTGGGGGTGTGATAGATTATGTAAATATTAGTTAGAATATTAAATAATCTAGAATCTTAATCATAATAGGTTTAGTATAGCTTAGTTAGAATAGCATTAGTCTAAAACTCTATATTATACTCTTGTATTTATATATATCCCATGGTTATCAATGATTTCCTCACGGAAAACATTCTTTCAGTATTGTATTATTTAAAAAACTTTTGGATATAGCCCTACCCAATATTTATCACATTGTGATATAAATAGGTTATTTCAATATAATTCTGTTATTTTATACACATTTATTAATAATGTTATCATTTCAAATAAAACAAATTGCATGTTTTTATATGTACAAAAGAAAGTTACTAGTTTCAGAAGCACGCACGGTGAATTCCTAACTTTGCCCCTGAATGGTTGCAAATTGAAACCGTGAATGCTTGTACTTTGTAGTTTGTAGTAGTGTAGTATTAACATTTTATTGATCTACCAAAAGGATGATTATATAATCATCAAAGGGCAAACTGAGGATTTGTACGTCCAAACTGTGCTTACACTATTGGAAACTTGTGATCAACCGGTGCCCAAGGAATAGAGTATAGCCAGCATCTAACTTAATTTCCCAAACTAATACAGTATCATCATGTCCTTTATATCGACTTTTTACTCGTACTTTTAACTGTCGGTTACTGGAAAATAAGCATGCAGCTATATATGCAAGTTTCTAGATATATTCTTGGCAGAATTAACCAACTTGGTTTCCAATAACAGACTTCTGATCATTACGCTCTAAAGGAGAGGAGATCACCGGAACTCAGAGTTTGATATCTTTTAACTGTCAGTGAGGACAACTTAACTTAATTTGTTCTGTTCTGTGCTAGTTCCCTTTTCATTATACCGTGATCATTTATCTTAATTATCCCATAAATTTTTTTTATCGGATAAAATATACTATTAATTAGAAACGAGAATAGTTTTACACGAGCATAAGAAATGCTCGAAAAATACATACTACTTGAATTATCTGATAATTAATACTATAAATTAGATTTTAGATTAGTTGTGGAACCTAATCAAGATATGGGCGTGGACTAGGGTGATCATTTACCTTAATTTATTTTAAACAATACAATTAAATTCATTTTAAATATTAAAAATAAATAAATGCTTATATAATTACATTACCGAACTATATTATTTTTGTCCATTTTAGAAATACAGATTTTCTTCTGTCTTATTGCCTACTACGCCAGAAGATGACATACTCCTTTCGTGATTCCGTCCCGAAGAACTTTATATATTTATCATTTTTTTTTCGTGTCATAATTCATACATTAATTTTAAGAAAAGAATCCACACCACACACAACAAATTTAAAAAAAAAAAATGTTACTCTACTTTACTACACATTTTTCTACAAAAGTACAATTTCTAGGATATTTTCATGTTTTATTATTTATTTTAATTTTTCACCTAAAATTACACGTCAACCTTGATGTATGAAATTGTTAGAGACGAAGGGAGTACTATATTGTATAATTTGTTAAAGGTTGAAAACTAGTAGTAGATTAACGATTTTCAGTCCTCACATTCGCCTTAAAACACTAGAGGCATACCCCTAGGAACGATTACAAGAAACAACTAACGAATCAACTACTTTCAATTTTCTTGTATCACTTATTTCGATCAATTGATCATTCATCAATACAATATAGTTTTCTCTCAATCTCTATATTATAACATGGTATCAGAGCCAGTAATAATCGTTCGATCCCGCTTCACATCTTTCTTCCTCTCCTCGAGACCCTCTTTGGATTTTGTTCTGATGGTTACTCAACCATTGCCGAATCCGAGCATCTACTCAACATCATGTTGTTGTTGCTCTTTCACCTCCTTGTGATTTCTCTACCTACTGCTAAAGTTGATGTTGGATCTTATACTACTCCATTACCTTTCTACCTGCTCCGGGCTTACTACTTCTCTTTACGGTTTCTTCATCTTGGAGAGCTCTGGTCCCTATTTGCCTGCTCTGGTGCCTGTATGTGGTCACCTGTTGATTCTCTCTGCCTGCTCTGGGTCTGCCTGTATGTGATCTCGTGTTGATCCCTCTTTGTCTGCTCTGGGCCTGCCTATACGTGATCACCTGTTGATCCTCTCTGCCTGCTCTAGGTCTGTCTGTAGGTGATCTTGTGTTGATCTCTCTCCGTCTGCTTTTGGGCCTGCCTGTACGTGATCACCTGTTGATCCCTCCTTGCCTGCTCTGGGCCTGCTTATATGTGATCACCTGTTGATCCCTCGCTGCCTGCTCTGGGTCTGCCTCAATGTGATCACCTATTGATCCCTTCCTGCCTGCTCTGGGCCTGCCTCAATGTGATCACCTGTTGATCCCTCCCTACTCTTGGTCTGCCTTTATGTGGTCACCTATTGATTTCGTCTCTACCTGCTCTGGGTATTACTCTATCTGGTCACCTGTTGATCTATCTCTGCCTGCTCTGGGATTGTATGTATCTACGCTTGCTATGGGTTTGTCTCCATCTCTGCCTGCTTTGGGTTGATTACTATTGCTATTTTTTTCCTTCATTGGATAATATTCAAGATGAACATGTGTGATATCCATGTTCCTCCTAAAGGGGTGTCAAGATATATCATAAGACTCAACTCCAACTTGAAGAAGTAGTCGTCTCCTAGTCTAAGTCGTATTCTTTCATATTACGTTTTGTATTAGATATCTTATAGTTTACTTTTCCGTTTCATAGTAAGATGATCGGAGGAGATTCAAATTGAATTGTAAATTTTGTCACACAATTCGTTTATTATATTACGCTAAATATATTGGTTTGATTCACACTTCGTAAAATCACAATAAACAAAGTTTGCATCGTGAAACATACTAGGGATTTATTGATTACGAAGGATACCCCAATAAACACCTAATTATATTCATCGGGATTCATGTAGGCTCTTTTTAGCAAAAATACTTGATAAGCTAGTTGTTAGACGTTTAGGTAGTTGATAGCTAGTTTATTGTTATGGAGTTGTTTAGTAAATTAATTAGCTGATAAGCTAAATAATTTTATAGTTATAGTATATGAAAACAAATAATAAGAGGGGATGTTTGTTGGTGAAATCTAACAGCTCTGCAGATGTGTAAGTGTAGTGTCGAAGATGACCGAGCTTAAGGGGGGGTTAGGTGAATTTTGTTTAATTAAGCAAATCAGGTATTTACACACTTTTCTTTCTCAAAATAAATCAGGTAATTACACATGGACTTATTGACAGGTGTCAGCATATGGCATGCATTTTTAATCCAAACTAAGCCAATAATTACACATTGGATTACTGACAGATGCCGGCATTTAGCATGTGCCAAGTCAAGAACCAAAAACTGTGATTGTATATATTGTATGATGATAGAAATCTATGACACAATTAATTGTTGCTCATCGGAAGGACAAAAGTGCAATTAATACATACAAAATTAGTTGGATACACTACAGTTTATACAAAAACTGTAAAACAGGACTCAATTGAAGAAGTCAAGAGTTGAAGGATCGGACGGCAGTGCAAGTATTCACGGCTTACACTTCACAATTACTTGGCCCTAGTTAAAGAGTTAGTGTGACTCTATGTAACGAGACCTGTAAGTACTAACTAAAACTTCTCGATTCTTTCATCTCTCTGTAATTCCACTTGTTCTAGCTGGTTTCTCCGCTAGATTTATTGACGTTTTATTGATTTTGATTCAAAATATTGGAGTCACACAACATATGAATGTTATCAAATTAAGCTACCTACACAATAAGGTAAACAAAAATGTTTTAGATACATATATTATAACGATCCGACTAGTCGATCGATATATACACGTCTCTTTGGTCCTGCACGGTTACGCATAACTTGGTCACACAGGTCTCGCGGGTAGATATTTCATATTTATCCACTTTCGGACGGATTCTATGCAGATTTAATTTCGAAATTACAAAAAATCCTTGTGCCATGTGAGAATGTTCCATGTGTTTGAGTACATAAATAAGAATTTTTTCCAACACCCACAACAACACTTGTAAATACTCTTACAGTAAATATAATCGGAAAATTTTAATATTAAATATATTCAAGTGATATACTTTCTTTTAAAAAAAGACATAGGAAAAACAATAATTATTTATTTATTTTTATGGTGGGTGGGTATATATGACACTAGTTATACTTCCTCCGACCCGTTTGAAATTTCACATTTGACTTTGGCCAAAAAAATAAGAAAAGTTGGACGGTAGAATATTATTTAAATGAGAAAATAATAAAAAGTGAATAAAAAATGACACTGGGCTGAATGAAGAGAAAACATAAAATAAATAAAAAAGAGATAGTGATTCGTAAAGTTGTAAATATGAATATATATACACGTGGAGTTAGGTTCTATTCTCTATTTCTCTTCATCTGAACAAATTATTAATTAATTTCAGTTCAGTTCTGCTTAGTTGTATTTTATACGACAAATAAATTTAGTTGAGTTTAGTTCAGTTCAGTAAAGTGGCTAAACTAGTATAGGGTTTAAGGTAGAAGGTGTTGGATTAAAAGTTTGGAGGTATAGACCGCACTTTTGGCGGTAATGTAATATGGAGATGTAATCCGAGTATATCTTATACTCGTGTAAACTCTTTTGAAGTTCAATAAATTTTAGCTGATTCAAAAAGAAAAAGTATAGGGTTTAAGTGTGAGTTTGAACGATAAAAATGGTACATGAGAAATTTTAAATTAAATAGGATGAGGAATTAAAACTTACTTCTCATTCTACGTTATTTCACTTTGACTTTTTTCAACGATAGTGTCATTTATTACAATTAATCTTAAATCAAGAATATAAAATGTTTAATTAAATTATATTATGAAACTTTAGTCCTTAAAGTATCATAATATAATTTAATTGAACATTTTACATTTACCGTTTAAAATTTATTTGTAGTTAAAGTTGAAAGCGATTGATCGAAAAAAGTTAAAATTGATAACATGGAACGGGATTGAAGGAAGTAAAAGTTAAGCAAGTTGGTAATCTTATGTATGACACATTAATACACGGCGAGGTTCTATTATTTGCGTGAAGTACTATTATTGGGACAGAAGCATTGAAACTAGCTCCGATTATAATTGAAGAAACGACTGAAATTTTCTGCCCAAAACAATTCTGAATAGTGTACAATGTACTAGTACCATATTTTTCATGAAATCAGTGTGACTTGCAAATTAAATCAAATAGCCTCGTCTGTGGGTATCGGAAGAGATTGCCTTTTCCTCGAGGACCTCGACTCTCAGGGATTCGTACTACTTGCGCAGAGGATTTTGCTTCTTTCGTGGTGGATTATCATTAATAATCTTCCATATTTTTTTGACTTTTTTTTTTTTTTTTAAAACTCCGAGCTCGCTTTTATAATTTTAGAGCTTGGAGACATTTCGAGCTCGGTTTAACTAGGGTTGTGCAAATAAGCCGTCCGATGAACTTGTCCGTACAAACCGTCAACAACTTATCCGCACCTGCCGATTATTATTATTTTCTTTTAGTTTAGACGGGTTAAATTTTTTATAACCCACCAATTGGTGGGTGGGTGGGTGCAACCCGCAACCCACCCGCCACATTGTTCGCATAACAAAAAGTGTATATATGTGAAATGAATAGACATATATATATAGAATAGATTAATAGTTGTAAAACTAGGGTTATTTCATATGTAAACTAAGAAATTATGATACTTCATTATTTTGCTTGCTTTCAAAATTTTTTGTTAATTTAATGTATTATAATATATCTTAGTTGACGATGCAATAATTCACCCGTCAATCCGCCGTCCATCCAACCGCCATTGTCATCACCCGAACTGCTGCAGGTTAGAAAAATAATCACCCGCCACAGGTGGGTTGGTTTGATTTTTTTTTTTTTGTAAATTAGATATCCGCTCACGCTCACCCGTAATTTGAACTTATATGCATTGGCACATGGTCACCTCCCACGCTGAGGGGTTTGGAGAAAAGATATTCTTGATCTCGTTAAAATATTACAATGTGAAAATTATTCGGGGTGTTTTCATAATCACCCCCACATCTCCTCCTTGATTTCAACCTAGTCATCGTTCAGCCCATTTGAGGTGATATTTAAACAGCTGCCACGTACGTACATGACTTACCGATTGGGGTCCTGAAGAAGTAAATTGATCCATGCCTGCGAATTTATCTTCATGTCACTTTTGTATACTTTTGTGTGTATTTATACGAGTCATAATTATCAAGTAAGAAAAAGAAATTTTAGTACAGTTGATAACTTGATATCATGTTGTCTCCATTCCAATGCCCATTTCGTACAATAAAATCACAAAACAACGGCAACGCTTGTCAAATATTTATTAGGTATGTAATTGTTACGCTGACATGATATACCAAAAAATAAGAGCTAGATATTATTCCATTAATGTTGAGTCACATGCACTTCAATATGTTCTGTTGTAGAACAAGTTGCTGCAGAATGTCATTTCTACTTTGGGTTTCATTTTTTTCTCTCTTATGCTTGACAATAGACAGTTCCCACTTCCATGAATCTACGGTTCCTGGCCTTGGAACCAAAAACGTAATCGTCAGTTTTGATGATTGGGCAACCGGAACCGTAGTTCTGATTTCGAATCTGGAACAAGACGATTCTATTTTTTTTCCTTAAGTTTGAGTACTTTCAATCATAATAAAAACTGTAGGAAAAATACATAATAAAGAGAGATTGTGGGATATTTTAGGGTGGAAATAAATTGAAATTTAATTTTAAAAAATAAGAAAATAATTAAATTATTTTTTCTTTTTATAGCGGGCAATTCCCGGTTCCATATATTAAGATTGGAGCCGGTTTACAAAACCAGAACCACCATTCAGTTCGGTCTCGGTTCGTTCATTTTAAATCACATCGCAGAATTGGATCTTGAAGAAATGCATGAGACAAGTAGGTGTGGGAGTGTTAGACAAAAGATTGGTAAATAGGAGTAATGAACAAGTCAATGTATAAGGTACTATATTATAATAGTGAAACAGTGATGGCGGTTGGCCAAAAAGTTTTGTAACACTCTTACATCATATGAATATTAAGCATCTTGTCTTGTATTATTCAAAATTAAATACATGATGTTTATGTCCAAGCTTAAACATTATCATACTAACAAATAAGTGTAATTAATGACTCGAAACACGGTATGCTCAACCAAACCAGTAAAAACCAAGTCATTATTAATGTAGAAGTAACACGTACTAATGCCCCGGTCCAGCCCTGCAGCTTAACTCCATCTCCATGGACCATGAACAACATGGGACAAAAAAAAAAACATACTAATTGTAACTTTTGTGTATGGTAATTTGCAGGCCGGCACGGAGATTTAGGGGGCCTTGTGTGAAATTTTAATTGAGACCTTAAAAATAATAAAAATAAAAGGAAAAATATTTAAGATAAGTAAAATTTTCACCATCATGAATTGACACAAGACCTTTTGTAAGTTAGATATTAACTTTAACACTTGGAGACATAGATTTTAATGATTAGTTATTGTATGGAAACGAAAATATATATATATATATATATATATATAAAATCTCGAATTTAAAATAGGAGCAATGAAGAAAATGCTCATGCACGCGGTACAGTAATTTGTATACTCCCAGTATACAACATGGGACACAAATTGGTCGGAATATACAATTGAATATAAGATTAATTTAATAATCACAAATTGGGCAGTGACCATATTTAGTATCCTTTGTTTATCGTAATTTGTACATTTTACCCGTCTCATACCAAGAGTTGTTAATGGGGCTAGTCGAAGACAGCCCCAAACCTTTTTTATTTTTTTTTTGTGAAAAAAAAGGGCCCATCCCGGCCCGAACAATATTGTATTGGGGCTTTAAGGGCACCTATTCCATGGCCCCTACAGACAGAACACTTAAGGCCGATCAAAAAAGTCCAGTATGTTTGTGAAGTATGTTGGGTGGTATTTGACTTGTATATATTGTAATGTAGTATTAGTTAGACCTACACATTTAAATTTGATTTTCTTAGACACAACACAACTAAAGAGTTTGGCTCCACCTAATATGGCACTCACTAAACCACTATACGTTTGTTCTTGTTAGATTAAAGAAGGGTTTGAATTTCAAGCAGTATGCCAATCATTAAGAGTTGCACGTTTGATTTGGTTCATTAGTTTTAGGTAGAAAATACTTATAGAGTTCATGTTGACATGTTGAAATAAAGGATAACTAAGAAAAAATAGTTACAATTGATTCGACGGAGATTAAATCTCACGTAAACACATTCAAACATAACAATCTTTAGTATGTGTTAGATGGGTAAAAATAAATTTTACTCAACTCAAACATTTTTTAAAAATCTTAGACATGTTCGGCCTAGCCCCATTCGTATTATAATGTGGCTAGTGGTCGGGCCGGGCCGCATCGGGACATGCATAGCCCGGCCCGCCCTGGTTGACACCTCTACTCATACCTGCCTCTTCAACACTGGCAGAAGCCAGCTGGCTGCGCCAAGCTGGATCACTGGACGCCCTGAACTTATTGGGCCTAGCCTGCTCCAACAAAATGTACTCCCCCATAAACACTCCCAAATTTGGGCAAACAATTAGTTTTCCCCTATCAAGTTTGACAACTTATGCAAATTTCCCCATAAACTTTGCAACGTTACGACGTGCCCCCTATATCTTACATAGGTTGAGATATTTCCCCTGAAATTCTAAAATGTGGGCGGCTTGACCTGCCAAAAATAGTAATGTCACACAAAGTTGAAAATTTCAGGGCCAAATCACAACCCTATTAGATTTATGGGGTAATTTGCAAAGAGAGTACTTTTCTTTAAAAAAATTTTTTGGAACCGAATAATACCCTTCTAATTTGCAAAGAGAGTATTTATTTTGTTATAAGCGCAGTTTATGAGTTTAGTAACAATTTTTCCTTGCAAAACTATTCTCACTAAACTTTGGGTCGAAAGCAATCAAAGGATAGAAATTAAAATCAATTTGGATTAATAAAATATACATACAAACTAGTGTTTTTTTTAAAGATAATATCTTTATTACAATCATATGATATCAATAATTCAACTAATTATCATTCAATCTTTCATGACATCTCAGACTTACGAATTAAACTAGATCTCATTGGCTATAAATTAACTAGGGACATAGATCGTAAAATATGTGCAAACTGTACAAGTGTCATAATAAAAGTTGGTCGGATACATGTAAGTTTGGCTAAACAACATAAAACCCTCTCCAATTGTTTGAAATCAATATCAAACTCATTAAATTATTAAACTGCGCCAAACCACCTTAATTATATTATGTAAACTTGGCAAGAAATAGCTACTTTGATTATATGCTAGGTAAGTATGCTCTATGGAATCCTATCCTATATACCCGAACAGAGAGAGTATAATATAATATAATATATAGTATAAGATAGTATAAGAAGTTGGGTATTGAGTATTTACTTAGACTTAGAACCAAATTTCAAAACCTTTAACTGTCAAAATTGATGGAGAGTCTAATACACTCTTCGTTAGTGGCGACCATGAATACTTTTTATGGATTTTGTGAAACTTTATGACAATTGATGGGATTTTATGTAGCTTATTCTTTGAAAAATATTTAAAAAGCGTGATTATTTGTCAAATTACGAAAGAAAATAAAGGAGTACTTTCTTCGTTTGTTTTACAACCATTCACTTTACTCCCAATATTTCCCTTATTAATTATTTATAAACTCAATAACATACTTTATTCATTATCTCTCCTAATTTTATTATCCACGAACAACTTTATCAATATAAAATTATCAAAAAGCATTTTGTATTATTACATCTTAAACTTTGTACCCTCATCAATATAAGATTGTTGAGGGTAAGAGTTGATTTTTATTAATTAAAGTAGTTTAGTTTAATAAATTATACATAAATTCGTTATTTAACAAACTAACCTCAACAAAGTAACAAAAATAATAATGATGTGTATTGGCCGAATTATTTTTTTTAAAAAAAGAAGATAAACAGGTCATAATTAGATAATCCGTATTAGAAAAATTCTTATTTACAATTATAACTAAAAGAATTTAACCAATAAAACTTAATTTTCATGATTTCTTTATAGAAGTTACATAAAAGCCAGTTCAAAATACCCATCATTTCTAATAAAGTTGCACAAAAACCTCCAACAATAAAAGGCGTATGTATTGAAGTTGCGCGTGTTATGGGTTACAAACTTTTCTTAAAATTCAGGGGGTTTTACACAAATTTTAATTCACAATTTAAGTGGTCTGTTGCTACTCATGAATAATTTGTTTTTTATTCAGTTAACCCATGGAGTTTAATATTAATGAAACGATGGAAATTGTTGAGGTGAATAAGATTTTTTTATGAGAAGAATTTGCCAGTGCACTTTATGTATTAAAGATTCATGATATATTTCCGTGATCAAGTCTCTTATGAAACTTGATTTTTGGCCTTTTAAAATGATAGAAAAAGTTTGTCATACATTTGGGGAGAAAAATATGGTTTTATTGGCGGTTCTAATTAAGTGCCCCCATGTTTTTGGTTATCTAGCTGTGGCGAGGTCTACTTGGACACTGCTGGTAGAATTTGCTCATAAGTTATCCAATACTCCAATCACCTATGTCCTTTACTAAAAGAGAAATAATATAGATAACAATTTTTATCTAACTTGTACTCAGTTATCCTTTTCTTCTTTTTCGACACTTCAATTATGCGTACACTAAGAAATGGTAAAACATGTAGACAAATTTCTTTTTTAAAAATATAATGTTACAAAACAATCACGACATGTTTAATTAATTAGCAACAATTCCAATGATCTATAAAGAAGAAATAATCAACCTAATTCGGAGAATCGAATCCATATTACCTAAATTAGGAATGTCCAGCCAACCAATCCAGCCGCGTAAATTTGACACGAAGACAACGTATTGGAAAACAACATTTAATGGCGGCTCAGCTCCTTATATTGAGCTGCCACTCATGATCATTAAATAAGATGTAGGGATACCCAAATCCAGACGTATTAAATACCCGATAGGACGAGTGAACATGAATCATTTAATAAACTCACGCACACATCAAACAATTCACTTCTGAAATTAAGCCCTCAGCTGAGGTCACCGGAAAGGACCTTAATTTTTAAAATAAAAATGGAAAAAAAATGAAAAGATGCATTTAACTCTTTATTTGATGCTACAAAAAATACGCCAAAGCCTAATAATACAAATATGCCCTTGGACTAATGATGGATAATATATAATGGGCTAAGAGTGTTTAATGCTCGATCGTCAAAAGCCCTAAATAGTGGGACTATTCCTTGGTATTTATAGGAATATATGATGTGCCATCTTTTGTCCCCGTTCTGATAAAGTACATCACTTGCGCTTCGAATGGCACCTGCCTCGAGGGTCTATGCCGATGTTGCCAAAATGCTAGTTTGGGCCCTTCAAGTTTTTATGCTTATGCCTCGAGATTGGTGACGTGGCGCTTTGAGGAGGTGCTGCGGTCCATACTTATCACCA
Organism: Plantago major; assembly: GCA_026545765.1. Taxonomy (NCBI): domain Eukaryota; kingdom Viridiplantae; phylum Streptophyta; class Magnoliopsida; order Lamiales; family Plantaginaceae; genus Plantago; species Plantago major. The sequence goes on along the minus strand of CM048839.1, from coordinate 26,485,597 downwards.
TTAAATTCATATTTCTAGCTATTGGCGAGGGAGAAAAACTGAGAGATTGTGAGCGTACTTGTTGATTTTTCATTCAATTATCCTTCTTCTAGTAGTTTTCCTCATAAAGACCTAGCTAATGAAGTGAAATGATGCAATGTCCCACATTACTAACTTGTATACAGCATAATTAATACTCCTTTCTTTCTAACTACTGTACATGTACATTTATATTTATATTGCATGTTCATGATCTATATATTTCATTGGCATACTTTGATATACTCTTATAGATAGACAGACATAATAGTTAGCTACCTCTCTCAACAGTACCAGTTATCATATCTTACTAAAATGGGAAAAACAAGTAACTGTTCAGAGAAAGCCATGGAGCTCAAGAAAGGGCCATGGACCCGAGACGAAGATCAGAAGCTGCGGGATTATATTCAAGAGTATGGCCATGGAAGCTGGCGTACCCTTCCTGCAAAAGCTGGTAGTTTTCATTTTCTCGCTTTCCTAAACTGAGCTTTTGTTTCCAAGATACCCATAAGGTAGTGTTTGGTTGTTGGAAACCCTAATATTTTCAACAACAAAAACCCTAGATTTTAAGTCCAAAAGAAAAGGTTTCTTTTGTTTCCTCTGGATATATACTCCTTTTCTATTGTTTCCTCTGGATACTTCTGAATATACAAATTTCTATATGAAATTTTACTGGTGTGAAGGTTTGAAGGATCATTGTGTCGATGAAACCTAATTTAAATGTGTAAAAGGTGATCCGGTTAAGGAGTTTATCGAAAAAATACGGTGTCAATGGAGTTTGAGAATTCATGAAAAACAGGATCACCTCAGGGGATCTCTAATTAAACCTTGCTTAATATTTTCGATGATTTCATTCGTTTTCCCTTTAGAAAATGAATAAATTAGGTGTTTATCCTGTTTTTAGTTGTTTAGGTTTGTGAGAAAAACGGTCAACGAGTTTCAAAGAAAAAGTAAGTAGTTTAAGACAACTAAATAAGTCTACTGTAAAACCACTTTAAGAATTAAGACTTTTTTGAAACGGTTAAAATATATTGATAATCAAACAACGGTTACACGAGTATAAAAAATGCTCAACTTTGACATTTTAAGATCGGAATAACATTCAAACCTAGACAAAATCTCTTATCCGTACCCCTTAAGAATTAAGACTTAATAAACTGTAAAACTGATTTGGATTGTGATTAAATGAGGCAAACAGTTGCTTATTATAACCCTTGTGAAAGTTTTGCATTTGTTATATGTAAAAACATTTTTTTTCAACATTTCATGAAGTAGTATTAAAAAAAAAAAGACATCTTTAATTAGTATTCTTTCGTTGTAAAATCTATTTAACTAGTATGTTTTGCTTATAGAAGTGGTACTTATACCATGCTAAACAATGAAAAAAAAGTCACTACTCGTTGCCATATGGTAAAAAACCCGAAGAACATATCTAGCTAGCCATAATGCTAGTATTTGATTGTACTTCTCTGGCTGGGGAACATGTAGGGTTCAACAACGACTAATTAGTTATGCATGCCTAGCTATAGTCTATAACAAGTGAAGTGGTCATATGGAAATTTATTTCGGTGTCCTATACTCCTAGTGAAAAGGAGTGTTACTAAATTACCAGCTTAGCTACATGACCTAGTATAAAAACTTACTTATACAGGTGTAGATAGGGGTGCGCTCCCTAAAGTTTCAAGTTCATATAATTTACCGTTGAACTTTTGAAAGTGTTAACATTTTGTCCCATTTGATTAATATTCGAAGCAGTAGCATTTTCACACCCTATATTTTATCCCTAATTCCAATTTTCCGACATTGTAATCTTATAATACCAGCGTCCTCAATCTTCAGAAGCTAAGCCAGTAAAATCATAATTAAGAAAACTGTATACTTCCTCACAAAAGAAAACCTTAACAGTAAGGTCCATTATTTTCATGGCTGATGAAATTCGTAAAAAAAAAAATGCAGGACTTGAAAGATGTGGTAAAAGTTGCAGGATGAGGTGGACAAACTATTTACGACCGGATATTAAAAGAGGCAAATTCAGCACGCAAGAAGAGAAGACCATTATTCGACTACATGCTCTCATGGGAAACAGGTCATAATAAATGTCTCTCTCTTTTTTACTGTTTCTTTCACCACATGATGATTAACGTTTCAGGTTTTTGTTTCATTTCTCCATATTTATATTTGCCTCTTTGGGTAATACGTACAAAAATGAGGGTGTTTTTGTGTTCATCTCCTCCAGTATAAAACCCTAAAAGAGTACGTAGTATATATAGTTTTCAATTTATTTCTTGATATAGTAAATTTTTTTAGAGGATTAATTACTAATTTATTGAAATGTTTTATTTTTCTCTATAGTATTTTTTTTTATCTACTTACTCTGTAAAATTGAATAATATAAAAAAGTCCATGTCATTTCAACAATTACATAATAGTCCATTTTTGGACCATTATGTAATTATCTAAGGACCATTATGCTATTGTTTAAACAGTTGGGACATTTTTTAGAAGGCAGTGTTTTTCAGTGAGTGCAGATGTAATTTTCCTTTCTGTATGACCTCTGTTATTTTTTGGAAGTTAGATCTAAAGTAAATAAATATGTCAAACTTAAAGGAAAAGGTAGAGATAAAAATGAGCTAGAAAATGCAGCTAGAACACAAAACATTTTGAAATACTCTGCATATATTACTAAAAAATCTTATATGAAAATAAAAACGGAGGTAGTATTATGTTGTTCTATCGTTTTATTTCAACAATCGATTAAAATCAATGGAAACTTTGTATTACTAATGTAAAATACATAGCAAAGTGGAGAATTAAATTTATGAGGTGCGAAAATACTATTTTAAACTTTTAGATGATACCGGTTTTCTATAAATAAAAATAATACTTCTAAAAGTTCCAAAAAAAAAAATGCCATTTAAATTTAATACGACCGCCCTGTCCACAGCTTTTTTATCCATCTATGACACTGTATATAAACTTAATTAAGGTGGTTTTATTTCGAATAAAACAACAATTGATTTTGGGAAGGACCACTCAAGTAAGATCGTATCCAAATCTTTGTAACTTGTAACATATAAATTTCACAGGGAGTAGAATAAGACAAATTTAATGTTTAAACGTATTAAAAGCATCTGAGATATATAATACTCCCTCTATTTCAGAAAAAGTGTTACAACTTTTCCGTTTCTAACGTTTCACTAAAATTGTTACAATTTCCATTTATGAAAACTAATTAAATAATAAAACTCCCTACCTTTCACTTTTATTACAATATGTCACTCATTTAATCTCTAATAATCATGGGCCCACTTGTACTTTCTACTTTTTCTTAAAATTGGTGTAAATCCAAATTGTAACAATTTCTCCGAAATGGAAGGAGTATAATAAACTACAGTACGAACGAGTTATTGATCCGCTCAGAGACGGACCACGTTTGCATTTGATCACATTTACAAAACTCGTTACCTTAATTGAATTTTGAATTGTTGGCGTCAGGTGGTCCGCCATTTCAGCTCATTTGCCAAAGCGAACCGATAACGAGATCAAGAACTACTGGAACACCCGTCTCAAGAAACGGTTAACCCGGATGGGGATCGACCCCGTAACCCACAAGCCTAAGAACATCCCTGCCGGTCCCGATTCCACTAACCTCAGCCACATGGCACAATGGGAGACAGCTCGTCTCGAAGCCGAAGCTCGCCTAGTTCGTAAATCAAAGATTTTACGCAACATCCAACTCCTCCACAAGACCACCGGTCCACCACCACCTCCACCACAGCCAACGGTACTACCGTGCCTAGACGTATTGAAAGTGTGGCAAGCCACAAGCGGTCAGACCGGGTTTTTCGCATCGACCGGAAGCTTAGAGTCGCCTACATCCACTCTCAACTTCTCTAATAACGGCTGTAACACCATAATTCCTACAGTCCATGGCAGCTCATTTATTGCAAATGACATTAATTGCGTGGCAGTGAAGGACAGAATGGAGAATTCGTACGCTATCGAAAATCACGCTAACTGTTGGGATTATGAGTATAATTACGGCAATATTTCGGGTTTGATGGATTTTGCGACAATGAATCCTGATTGTGATCTTAGTGAGATTGTCGGAGATTCGGATGAAGATAGGAACTATTGGTCTGAATTACTCAGGTTAGTTAGTTCTCCAAATGGGTCCCCTTTGTTTCAGGTTTAATTTATTGCAGATCGTTCGGATCCGAGGACTGTTTTCGAAAATGACTTCACCTTCTCATTTCATTTGTTTTACTGTTTTTTTGTGCGACTTTTCCTTTCTGTTTTTACATGTATCAGTAATTTCATATTCAACTACTGTTATATATATGGTATGGAGTCAAGTAATCTACGCCTTAGGGTTCATTTGTTCATTAGAAACAGTTGCTGTAATTTTCATTGTGTCACAATAGTATGTTTAATTTCACCTGTATTACGAACTCCTAGTGAAAACTTTCACTTGTAACAATCTGTAACAACGTAATAAATTTGTAGCTCATAATATGTTTATCATGTAAATGTTGGACGTTTATTTCTGAAATGAGAATTGCAAAACATAATAAATAAGAATTATAAAGTGGCTTGCAATCTGTATGAGAGTTTGAAGATGACATTAAAAGTTTGATGGTGAAGTTCGGACTGTTTGGGATAGAATTATAATTGAGTGAATTATAATCGAGGTATAACTGATAAATAGTGACTAAATTTTAATTGAGTTGCGGAAATTTGTGTTTGGTATAGAGTTAAAATTTTATAGGTTTTTAGGGTTGTTATATAGGGTGTGTAAGAGTGAATTGATATGTGTAAGCTCTTTAAAGATTATTTTATTGGTTTTAATGATATTTGATTGATTTAAAGTTATTATAATAAATGAAAAAGTGAAGTGAGAGAAAAATAGTAGGTAGATAGATAAGTTTTAATTGAGTTCTAAATAGTAGGTCGATTAAAATGGGTATTGTTCTGGCTCAATTAAAATTGCAAAACAAACACGATTAATTTGTGAGACCCCTCGAAAAGAAAAAAAATCCTTAGGAACTCAGTTAGAAGAGTAAGGTAAACGTTTGAATAAAAAGACAGACTATCTTATACTATTAATTTATAAATTAGTCGTTTATGAACATTTAATGGAATTACGACTAATGCACTGGCATGTCCGAAGGAGATCACCACGAAGAGTCGAAGTAACCTCGGGTCGAGGTAATACAAATACGCCCTTTCTCAACCATCTTATGTTTAACTGAGTGATTTCAAAAATAAGTGACGATTTCAAGGAATCGAAATGACTAAATCGAAAATCCAAAAACGTAAAGAAACAAAAATCCATTTGAACCAAGTTTTCAAATCAATACTCGAATCGAACATTATAATGGTCAAATGTATAAAGATATTAGACCACAAGCCATAACAAATTAATCAACTAGTAGATAATCATGTAACACATGACAAGTTGACTATAACCAACCTAAAATCCATTTTAAATAGATAACTCTCTACCTGCTACAAATAGTATAGACATACTTGTATACATACAAGTATAGCCTCACAATCTAATCCATTATACATTACAAATAAGTGTACACCATCTTCTATCTCATTCACTTCTTCTTCTCCAAGACTCTAACCTCCATTGATAAGCCTCCATAGCCAAACTACCTCAAGCTTCAAATCTCCAATTATATCTCATCATTTCTTACATGCAAATACATAATCCTTAGCCTTTCAACCCAAGAAAGCTAATGGAACATCTCAATTCATGATCAAGCTACAACAAAGAAGATAGAAGGTAATAAAATCATACACATTCCTTCCCCCCGTTCTTCTATTTCATCCTTTTCATTCTTTTCATCACTCTCTAACACATCTAAGTCCATTCAATACTTGCTAGGAGTTCAATTTTTCAATCCAATTTCGAAGTGGAGAATTAATTGATCCAAAGTCTGTGAGGAAAAGTAATAAGATGGGTTAAAAGTTGTTCTTCTCAAACTAGTTTTTAGTCTTGATGCATGCAAGTTTTCTTGATGAAATCCTGATGATTTTCACTTACAAACTAAAGTAAATGAGTAATATGGCCTCACTATCAATTGGGTAAGTCGATTAATGAATTGCATGTTGATTTTGAAGTAGTAGAAACTCAAATCTTGAAAATTCCCAAATCCCGTAAGCAATCTGCCCTGTTTTTGTAAAATCAAAATTAAATACTTTCCTTCATCTGTTGATGTTTATAATTTAATTAGACATGTAAAACATTATCATTCATCTCTGAGATTTGGAATTAGGTTAAAAGGAGTTTTAATGAATTAACTAAAATTCACGAAAGATTCAACACATTTGCAATGTTGACAGAACAGGGTACTGTTAGTAAAACCCCAATCATGCTTCTTCAAAATGATCAAATTATCTTTAATCTTTTAAAAATGAAAGATCCATGAGATGTTGATATTTTCCAGCAAGAATTATGATATTTGGAGTTGTATAAAATATTTGGTGAATATTTCTCTATCATTGCTCACTTCATAAGCAGTCTAGGTAGAAAAGAAAATTCCTAGGCGACAGTCTATAAATGTGTTTTAGACTAAAAAGTATGTTTTGAATAGACAGCACAGTAATCTATCATAAAAAAATAGAAATACCATAATTAAGAACGTTTGACTACTGAAATGTATTTTACAATTAAGGACTAGCAAACTGCCAAAATTGGATTTTATAAACCGAACTTAAATCCGGAGGTCATCATAAGAATAACTTGAAGGACTTAGCTAAACATTTATAGCTGACTTATGACGGGTAAATAAATTATTTTGGAAGCGATTTGACCCTAGGGGTTAACCTTCCCCCACCACAAAAACACAGTGCATGGCGACGGATAGATCCGCTCTGATTCAATATCGCCCGACTCTGGCGACGGATAGAAAATCCGTTGCCCCCTGGAGCTGTGGCGACGGATAATAATCCGTCGTCCAATTCGCGACGGATTGGACGACGGATTATATGTTTGACCAATTTATTTATTTTTTTTAATTCCGAAATATAACGACTGATAGATTCTATCCGTCGTCATATTTAGCGACGGATAGAATCTATCCGTCGTCATATTTATCTATCCGTCGCTAAATATTTTAATTGGACTAGTGACGGAATTTGAAATTCCGTCACTAATTCCGTCACTGTGAATTCCGTCACTATTAATCCGTCACTATTTATTTCATATTAATCCCTATTTTTCGTAGTTCACCTATTTAATCAATATAATGTTCGATAATAAATCAATAATACGGAAAATGTTTCAATGAATAAAAAAGTAATATTCGGAGCTGGAGAAATTATCCAAACAAGTGTAAATATGAAAAAAAATCCGAACATACAGATACATAACTAGCTATCGGGACGGGGTGGGTGTGGGTGATGGGCTGGGACATGAATCTCCATCTCAGAATCGAAGGCGCTCGTTCGCCTCCCTTTGTTCTCTTTCGCGCCGCTCCATCTCATCCCTTTGTTCTTGGACGGCACGTTGCATCTCTTGAGTTAGAGCTACTGACACATTCCGGACTGCATCGCACCATTTCCGAGACCTGCTCCTGTGTGTATACCGGACGTCTGGACTGCTGGGATGATGATGAGGAGCACCCAGGACTAGCCAGGCTCAAACCGAGGCTCCCGAGTCCATATATTCGTCCTTTCTTGTCCGGTTTGTTGACCTCTAAGAAGATGTTGTCAACTTGTTCAGTCGACAGCTCCTCGCCCGTCTCTTCCTCCTGCCTCGCTACCTGAGCATCAACCTCAGCCTGAAATCGTAAATAACAGATATCATGATCAGTTACTGTTTTTCAAAAATAAATTGTAATAGTGTACAAATATGAACTTTAAGCAACATAAACATACCGCAATAGCCGAGGCCCGGGAGTCGGTCCATACTCCGCCCTTATGCTTGGCCTTCTTGAAGATGGCATACTTGGATGTCACCTACCCGTGCCACAGAATCAAACCAAATCTAGTCAACAATTTAGCATCTACAAGTATTAGAGCAAAGAGACACAATAAATACACGTAATGCTAGATTGCAAAACACATATATACGTCGCACCGATTGATAAAAATCGGTGGTGAGATCGCCTCCCAGATGGTGACGGCCCTTCTGCCGTGTCGGTGGGATGCCCGGTTCACTGTTGGTCCAAGCGTCACGGACATCGATTCGGCGATAAACATCCCAAAGGCCCACTCCAGCATCAACTCAGGAGGGATTGGGCCACCCGATCCCGAATGGCCTTCCACGTACATACCATATCCTGCAGTTTGGATCCCAGTCTAAACGCGCAGATCTGTGGGATCAACTCTTCGGAATGAAGTACTCCTTCTACATTCCCAATTTCATACAACATCCAAAGTCAATACATGTCCTAACAACATAATGAGATATGGTGACTAACATATCACCCAAATAAAGTGGCTAACATACCACTCACATATAGTGGCTAACATACCACTCACATTGTCCTAAAATTTACTAACACAATGGTGACTAACATATCACCCAAATAAAGTGGCTAACATACCACTCACATACATGGCTAACATACCACTCACATTGTCCTAAAATTTACTAACACAATAGTGACTAACATATCACCCAAATAAAGTGGCTAACATACCACTCACATACAGTGGCTAACATACCACTCATATTAAAACGATTATAATTACAAACAAATGAATGTCATATTTTAACTTACCTCGGCTCATCAAGTACTCGGCCCTCAAGCGCTCCGAGATTTGGCTCCAACAAGCACCACCCTTGGGTGGCTCTCTCTGCTCGGAAGATGTCACCTAGTTTGTTGTGCACCTCCAGGGCCATAAGTCATTGTCAATGTATAAGATACAAGAAACGAATATATATTACTTTAGTACAACAATTTATACTTGTCAACTATCATTATCAGTTATGTTTTACATATTTAAGAAGAATGTATAATACTTACTTGGCAGGACCAATAGGGAAAATCACAGGCAAGCCGTCCCACGTGACGTTGGGATGGTTTGGATCGAACACGAGGTAGGGACAATCGTCGTGGTCGTCCTCCAGCATGTGTCCGGGCTGACTGGTAGAGCCACGGCTGCTCTCTCCTGCCCGGGGGGTCTCAGGAATCCGAGACCTGCTGTCCTGATCATCGGAGCCCTCCCTGTTGTCTGACCCTGTCCCCGACCCACCACTATCATGCGGCCGGCTGCGTGGGGGGGGGGGACGATAGGTGGACGGCCTCTGTCGCGGCATCTGCAAAAAAATGTAATAAATACAATAAAAATGTGTTAGTACGAGTTATAATACATAACAGATTATAATAACACATATAATTACTCAAATGTTATGAACTACTAACTATTTATAATACACATAATATACCGTTATCGCCGTCCTCTAAGGCTACATATTGGTCCTCGTGCAGATCAAACAACTCATCATCTGCTTCTATGGGATCTTCTGCTTGTTTATCGACATCCTCTTGTTGGTACGAGTTGGTAATTGAGTCGTCTTTCTCAATGTACTCCACTTTCGAGCGAGCACGAATAGGTACCGCAGCTAACCATTCCCCCTTATCGCGTTTTCTGCTTGGATATTCAAGAAACACCACTTGTCGTGCTTGAGTCGCCAGAATAAATGGTTCATACTTGGTTCGGTACCTCTTCTTTTGGTTCACATCAACCATTTCATACCGCTCGTTCTTCCTCGTACCTCCTGGATTAGGATCATACCACTCAACGTCAAACAAGAAGGTTCGTTTAAATGGCAATCCAGAATATTCAATCCTCACAATTCGTTTTAGCTTGCCGTGGAAATCAAACAAAGTAGCGTCTCCATAATCTTCTGCACCATTAACACACACCCCGGAGTTGCTTGTCGCCATGGCCGTGTTACAGTCAAATGTGGAACCTAAGGCCATGACTATATAACTTTGGAATGTGTAGACCTTTTGAATGGACCCTCTGCGAGCCTTTAAGTATATGCATGTGACGTTGTTAGTAGGATTCGGACATACTCTCGGAACCAATCTGAAATTCAGAGAATTTTTTGAGTCAAGTAGTTCCTCTAGTGTATCCTCTGTCATCCGAGGATTTTCTTCCAAACAACGCTTTTGAAAAAGCGCAAACATTGATTCGATGATAAGTCTATAATTGAAGTAGAGACTTGCGTAGCTATATTAAAATTTAAATAAATGGTTGCTCACCTGCAAATAGTACCATATCTTTGGTCAACCTCGGACAATTCGTGAGGACATAATATTGAGTCGCTTTCAACTCTTTATCCGTAAGATATTCTTTCTTCATCGCACGAGGTCTCCGATACCACGAAAGCAGATAGGAAAACTCATCATCCGCTTGAACTACGAATGTGTGCGTTTTGAGCCGGCCTTCTTTGTCTTCGTAGGGCGTGTTCATCAAAGTAATAAGAGCGAAGGTTGCGCTTTCCTCTAATGTAGGCATTGGCAATCGAACCTTCAGTTTACCTTTGTTGTTGACATACTTCTTCAATTTCCCCAAGTACCTCTCGAATGGATACATCCATCGATCTTGACGATCCGGCAAGTCTCGCTTCATGAGGAAGGTGAACCGACAAGTGCTCCATAGAATCAAACCAGCTCGGTGGAAAGATACGCTCGAGCTTGCATAGAATCAATGGTATGTTCCTTTCAAGATTTTCCAACACTTTATCATGAACCACCCTTGTGCCTAAATTTTTGAAAAATAAGCTCAACTCGGTGATAGCAGTCCATACGTGTTTCGGGATAAGCCTCTCCATGAACACATGACAGTCGTGGCTCTTCATCCCATAAACCTTTGTTTTCTTCAAATCCACACACCTCTAAATTTGAGGCGTAATTATCTGGGAAACTCAATGCCCTCACCCAATCAAACAAAATTGACCTAGAAGTGTTGTCAATTGTGTAGCACGCTTTCGGCCACTTACCATTCTCATCCTTCTTTGTCAACTCAGGCCTTTTACACCACGTCGAAAACTCGGATCTAGACTTCGCATGGTCCTTTGTTTTTCCCTCAATGTTGCAAAGTGTATTGAATAAGTTCTCGAACACGTTCTTCTCAATGTGCATGAAATCTAAGTTGTGACGGATAAGAAGACTGCTCCAGTAAGGCAAGTCCCAGAAAATGCTTCTCTTCCTCCAACCACATTTTTTACCAATTTTCTCGTTATGCTTCATCCACCCAAGTTCAGTCACCTTCATAAGACCCAATCTATCAATCTCCGCAAGAATTTGTGCACCAGTAAGTCTTGTCGGGGCTTTTTTGTTGACGACTTTATTTTTCAAGAATTGATCATTGTTCTTCCTGAACGGATGGTCACTTTCTAGCAACCTACGATGACAATCAAACCAACAAAATTTTCCACTACGCTTCAGTCTAAATGCATCTGTATCCTCCAAGCAATGTGGACATGCATATTTCCCTGCAGTTTTCCTTCCAGATAGCATGGAGTACGCAGGGAAGTCACTCACGGTCCAAAGAAGAGCTGCGCGCAAGGTGAACGTTCTTTTTAGTCGACACATCAGAGGCAGCGATACCATCCGTCCACAACTCGATCAGCTCCTTGATTAGGGGTTGCAAGAAAACATCCAACGTCAGTCCAGGATCTTTCGGCCCAGGCACCAATGCAGTCAGAAACATGAATGGCTCCTTCATGCACTCACCGGGGGGCAGATTGTACGGTGTGAGCATAACTGGCCAACAAGAGTATTTACGTTCACTACCGAATGGGTTAAAACCATCCGTACGAAGTCCCAAACGTACATTTCTAGATTCGGCTGCAAACTCTGGATATGTCTTGTCAAACGATTTCCATGCGGGTGAGTCTGCTGGATGGTCCATTCTACCACCTTCTGCATTATCCGAGATTACTCGCTCCTTGTGCCACCGCATTTTATCCGCAGAAGCACTTGAAGCATACAATCTTTTCAAACGAGGTGCTAGAGGGAAGTACCACATTTTCTTATGTGAGAGATTTTTCTTTTGTCGTTTCTTTGCAGCCCCCTCCTTGTAACGCATGTACCGTTCCTTACCACAGAACTTGCATTCTATTAGATCTGCATCCTCCTCCCAATATATCATGCACATTTTCGGACAACAGTCTATGGTTACCACAGGCAGCCCTAATCCCCGCATCTTTTTCTTCGCTTGGTAAAAGTTGGTGGGAACTAGGTTTTCTTCAGGACAAAGGTCCGACATTACGTCAACCCATTCATTGAAGCTCGTTTCAGATTGTTGGCCATTAGCCTTTTAACTCATTAGCCGAGCTAACAAAGACAACTCAGTGAGCTTACACCCCGGGTAAACCGGCTTCCTTGATGATTCTAACAAGTCAAAGAACAACTGATCCTCGGGATTCGGTGGTTCCTCCACCTCCACCTCGGTTTCAGTGTTGGTTGTGTCCCTGAACTCCGCCCCTGCAGCATCGTACACCATTTGTTCGACTCGAGCTCGAATAGCATCGCCTTCAGATGTACTTTGTTCCCCGACTTGTTCATTTTTTCTCTTCCTTCCACGCTGTCTGTATTGGTCATATGTATTGGACGGTCGCTTCCTCACCATGATGATTCCATACCGTACTGTGCAGAATCCATTTTCCTCAAGTCTTTGGACTACCACTTTAGGAGTCACGTATTGCTTGTTTTCATCTTGTTTCATTGCACAAGGACACTTTATCAACCCATCCTTGACACTGGCGGATTTGAGATTGCAAATGCAATGAAACCTTCAACCCCTTCGAAAACTCCATTGAACTCGCCATTGAGAATGCGACAATACATCCATGAACGATCGGTATTCATTGAATAATTAGATAATAACCTGACACGTTTGAATTCATTAGATCGAGGTCTTTCATTTACGGTAATAAATCAATTTCACAATAATTCAATCAATTGCTACGTAATATAAGTTATATTAGCTTCAGTCAATTGTTAAGGCATTACATAATATAAGTTACATCAGCTTCAAAATTTTACCATAATATTTGGTTTCATATATATATCAACTAATGATTACTAGTTATACAAGCCTAGAGACAAAACGGATGAAACTCCTCATTCTCATGCACCCCCCTCCTCATCACTTGTGACGCTCCCTACCACAGAACTTGCATTCCAACAAATCTACATCCTCCTCCCAATACACCATGCACATGTTCCGACAAGTAGAAAGGCACTCAATAGGCGGCCCCAAACCCCGCCTCTCCCTCCACTGGAGGTATGCCATGGACGGTGCTTCCTCACCGTGATGAATCCATACATGATACTCAGATATGAATCCATAACGTCGCAAGTGCTCGAATACTGTTGTAGGCATCATAAATTGCTTGTTTCTGCAGGTTTCCAATGTGCAAGGACACTTTATCAACCCCCCAATTGCACAAACCGGACGTCCCATGGCAAACGAGATGAAACCTTTAACCCCTTCTACAAAACTCCTAGAAACTCTGCCATTTACCGACGATTTATCGTACATCCATGAACGGTCGGAATTCATTGTATACTTTATTTTTAACCTGAGACGTTCCAATTGATTAGATCGTATTTAATTTATTAGATCGATTCCAATTCGGATAAGAAGATTGTAGAGGTTAATTGTTAATTATTATATGTTGCTTATAAATTAATTATTAATTAAGTGTTCGATATGTTACAAAATTGGGCATATAATTTAACCATTTCAACCTCTTAGTACATATATTATATACTTAACATACATATCAAATTAACTAATTACTCTATACATATCGAATTACTACATATATTCATATCAAATTACATACTTAACATACAAATTTATCAAATCAAAACTACATACTTCTATACTTAACAAACATATCAAATTAACTAAACTAACTATATATACTTAACACACAAATCAAACTAACTACATACATTCATATATACCAAACTTAACATACTACATACATTCATATCATTAATTAAACTAACTATCAAATTGAACAAATTACATATAATTGATCAAATTAACTAAACTAACTACTACATACTTATCATATATACATATAATTGCTCAAATTAATCAAAATAAACAAAATCCTCAAATTTTTAAAAACTAGGGTTTTAGCCAAAATACCTTGATTAATCGGTAGAAATATGAAATTGATCGAAGAACCAAACTCCTTGTCACACGAGCTTCGATTAGGCACCAAGATTGGCCGGAATAACGGATGATTGGCCGGAAAACGGATTGAGGAGAAGAAGAAAATGAGGATGAAAGAATGAAGAAGATGAAGAAAATGAGGAGATTCTGCCCTCTGTCCGGAAAATATGAACTCTGGGCCGACGGACACGTATCCGTCGCCCCAGAGTTGCCGATCCGTCGCCTTATAGCGACGGATAATCTATCCGTCGCCCAGTTTTTTAAAAAAAAATAATTTCCTTTTTTTTAAAAAAAAATGCAAACTTGGGCGACGGATAATTATTATCCGTCGCCTAATTTAGCGACGGATAACTTATCCGTCGCTAATAAGCGACGGATAACTATTATCCGTCGCCAAACGGGGCGACGGATAGATTCTGTCGCCCCAATTAGCGATCCGTCGTTATGGGGAATCCGTCGTCCCATAACGTCGTTTTTTTCTGATTTTCTTGTAGTGCCCAAATGGAAAATGAAATTATACGAGGAGGCGATTTGGATTGTCATATCTCTACGAAAATATTTCCACGATGGTGTGACAATGAAATGTGCGATATAACATGCTTTTAGACCTTTATTTTTTGCCGTAGATTCAATATTTATACCGTTTTATGGTCAATTACCAACTTTACGTGTTTTCTGTAGGTCATGATCGTGGTTTTGAGGATTTGCACGATTTCATGCACCAAAACGGCATAATTGCGTCAAATTGGGAAAAGGAAGCAAATTCATAGGGTTTACTGTTGCATGGAGTTCGAGGAGTCAAAACATGTCATGCGACTAGCCAGTGCGAAGATAATTGAAGATGCTACAACTTTGAAGAAGACAACTTTTCGAGGAAACGAAGTTACGAAGCCCGAAATTGAAGAACAAAGATTTTCATACAGAAGCTGGGGAATCGCAGATGACGGCCACCTGGTGGCCGTAGAGAGGGTCATTGCGGTCCCCAGGTGGCCGCAGTGCACCGACTAATGGCTTTCTGGACTGCCGTTCTGGCCTGTCAGGCTGAGGCCCGCCTTCCTAAACCTTCCTTATTGAAGAATGGCGGTTTGGAGGTCGAAATTTCACCTATAAATAAGACCTCAAGGGTCTCAGAATCAACACAAGCTCACAAGGCATCTCTCCTGAGAGAGAACCAGTTCTCGGGGAAGTGAAACCCCAAAAGCATCTCTCCTGAGAGAGAACCAGTCCTCGTGGAAGTGAAACCCCAAAACCCTAGCCACCAGCAAGCATTCAAGAAGACTTCAATACGTCCAAGAAGACATCAAGATCGATCAAGCAAAGAGGAATCGAAGAGGAGAAGCAGAGGGTCGACACTCGCCATCTTCTTACGGTTTAGTTGTTTCAAACATGATTTCAATTCAGTTTTTTGTTTATTTACTTTCAGTTATGTCAGGCTAATTTACCTGAGCAAGGGTTAGCCGAGATCTTTGACTATTTGGTTTATATATGATGGAATAGTTTTAGTATCAATGTTGGTTATGCGATTGTTGTTCATCTCTGTGTTGTGTGAGAAAGATGCTTTGCTTGTTTATGTTTTCGTGAGACATGAGTATTCATTGCATCAGATTAGGAGGTATCAGTTGTGTCTATAGGTTGATATTCTGCCTGAGGTATGAAGTTGAGCTAGCAACTGATGACAACTTTGAGCTAGACGTTAGTCTACATAGGGTATCTTTGCTGACTACGCCTTGGTGTATGATATGTGACCTGTGTAACTCTTCAGCCGTAACTATCACTATCTATTATTCCTAATATAAACCATTTAGCAAAGTGAAGGTTAACGCTTACATGCTTTTTTCTATAAGTTCTTAGTTCGTCAAATTCTATTAAAATTACTTTTCCTGCTTACGTTTTTATTTTCCTTAATCGAAAAATCCAAAAATCTGTTATTTACTTTTTATTGAAAATCAACCATCTAATATTCTATTTCAATCGAGCGTTATTCTTGAGAGAACGACATCTCGAGTCAACTTACCGCTATAAACTATGTGTTAGTGAGCTCTGCAATTATAAATTTAATCTTCTGATCGTATTTGGGGATTACAGTCTCTACAACGAAATTAAAATTTCCGAGTACGCATCAGACAAAATTTAGGCGTCATCAATAAAAGTAAAATGTACAAATAAAGCAACGATTATGATAATAACCGAGGGTGGCAACCTCGTTAAAAAGAGTACAAACGAGGGTGGCAACCTCGCGTAAAAAGAGAACCAAACGAGGGTGACAACCTCGAGTAAAAAGATATCCAAACGAGGGTGGCAACCTCGAGCAAAAAGAGAGTAAAAAGAGATCCAAACGAGGGTGGCAACCTCGAGTAAAAAGAGTCCAGGTTGAATTTTAGGACGGTTGTAAGTGCCATGCGAAACGAAGTGCTACATCGCGATATCGCGGTGGGAGCCACCACTCGAGTTCGTAGGGGCCACCTTTAGAGGACCATTCCTACATAATTAAGCCACCATTGGACAGTTGTAAGTGCCATGCGGAACGAAATGCCACATCGCTATATCGCGTTGGGAGCCACCTCTCGAGTCCGTATGGGCCACCTCTAGAGGACCGATCCATTCCAAACCGGGTTGTAAGTGCCATGCGGAACGAAGTGCTACATCGACCGCATATCGCGGTGGGAGCCACCTCTCGAGTCCGTTGGGGCCAATTCTAGAGGACTGACCCACAACGCGTGTAATGATTTAATGAATGATTGAGTTAATAAGATCCCACTAAAAGGGAAACTAAATCGAGATGAAAGAGATTCCTTCGTACGATAAAAACCTAAAGTCGCTAAGTGCCATGAAGAACAAAGTGCTACGCCGTCAATGCGGTGGGGGCACTGATGAGACGATAATTTAGAGTCTCATCTGGTCTTTTTTACCGTCTTTTTGTCATCCTTGAGTTTAGTTTTATTAGTTTTCCTAGAGTATTTTTACTTGTTTTGTTCTTTATGTGTTTTGTAGGTATTTGGCTAAACCGCGCTAATTGAAGGCAAAATGATGTATTTTACATGCATCTACAAGATATGGAGTTCCAATGCCTTGTATGGATGCTAGAAGTGGAGCGGAAAGGCCAAAATACCAAGAACTGGAGTCAAAAGAGTCAAAAGGGGCAAGATATCCTTCCAGGAAGAACTGGCAACGCCAGTTCTTGACTGGCGTACACCAGTTGCACTCGTATGCAAACGCCAGTTCTTGAACTGGCATACACCAATTGCACTCGAAGTGCAACTCGCGACGCGACGCCAGTTTTTCTTACTGGCGACGCCAGTTGCCCGTTTTGCCGATCTTCTGCGTTTTTGTTCTCCTTATTAGGTTAGACTTAGGAATTTTGAGAATAACTTCTTCTACTCGGATTTTACCTAGAAAAAGCTCCTAGACCTAGTTTTTGACATTGATTGATCTTGGAGCTTGGTTTTCTCTAGTAACGAACCATCGACATCGAATTCTTAGTAAGTTGATAATTCTCTATTGCTTCCATACAATTGTGCTTGATTCATCTGTCAAATTGTATGCTCTTGCTTGCGATTATCTTTATGTTTATGCTTTGCGTATCCAAAATTATGAATTCTTTCGTCTTTGCTTCAAGTATGAGTAGCTAAACCTCTCCAGAGCTCGGTAGTTATGTGATGGTTATGCAGATTCGAATCTAGGGTTTGCATTCATTCATATAGGTTCGTCTAGTTTGAGATTTTCGTTTAAACCTTCAGTCCAATACGCTAGTTTGAAATATTCTAAATTGTTTTGGTTAAGAACACTGCAAGAATATGTCGATTTAACGATGGAAATGGCGATTCAGTGACGAATCGCTGCTTTTTAGCGACGGAGTCATGACGGATTGAGCAAATCCGTCGCCAATATGTCCCTAATCCGTCCATCCCGAATTAGAGATGGATTGTTAATCTGTCTCTAATTCGCGACGGATTAGTCTATCCATCCCTAATCCGTCTTAGGGACGGATAGACTAATCCGTCGCGAATTAGGATTGACTAAAAATGAAACTGAAAAAGAAAATTAAAAAATAAATTTTAAAAATCCTATATAACGACAGATAGGATTATCCGTCGCAAACAGCGACGGATAGGAACATCCGTCGCTAAACTCGAATTAAAAAATCGGGCAGAGCCCTTCTTCCTCGCCATTTCTCTCTGCTTTCTTTTTCTTCTTCTCTTCGAACCCATTCCGGCCAAAATGTTTTCCGGCGAATACTTCACCATTCTTGCCATTCTTGTAGTCTTTTCGAAGCTCGTTGGACAAGGAACTCGGGTGGCCATTCAATTTCATACTTCTTCGACTATTTTTCCCGTAATCGAAGGTATTTTTTGCTAAACCCTTACTTTTTAAAATTTGGGAATTTTGTTAATTTCGACTAGTTTGAGCAATCGTATGTTCATGGGAAGTATGTACTATCGAATTACATAAACACCCCCTGTTATTTGCTCTAATTACAGATTAGTACCCACGGTTTGAACAATTACATCTACCCCATTTTTCATCTCCGACATTGATTCCGACGATTAGTTGGCATCTATTGCTTACGTGTGCTTATGTGGCTGATTACATGAATTAGCAAATTCAAATTAAAAAAAATAAAATAAAAGGCTTTCTGTAAAATACAGAAAACCCTTCGTCTTCACCACTAACCCGCCAAAAACCTCCATACTTGTTTCCTCTGCTAAACCCTAAACATGGGCGATTAACCTCAAAATCGACCTTACATAACACTATCTACATCTCAGTCGTCTCTATTAGTTGCAAGCTTCGTTCCGATACTATTTTTTTTTATCTCCAACAGTAACGGGAAAGAGGTGTTGAGCCGGAAATCAAAGTAAAGGTAGCTATCTCCGTTTTCCTGTCAATTTTCGACTTCTTACTTGTAAAAACTAGGCTGGGTGTACCGAATTTTGCAGTAGATGGCTTGTTGTCGCCGAAATTAGGGTTTTCGATCGTAAAAACCATCTTTTTTTTTATTTTGATTTTGATAGTTGCAAAATTGGGGTAGTTATAATGTGATTTTGATGATTCAAACGTATAAAATAGGTTCGGTGTTGATAATTTCATCCAAAACCTGGTCTTTGTAGGTATAGGTTCCACTGATTATACTAGTTCGACTGTCTCTGTATTTTGTACTTAGCAACCTTATTTTTATACTGTTTCAGGCATGATGGATGATGGTACATATATACTTGATAAGGATACACTGTCAAGGGAACCAATATAACATTCAGCGTGCTAAACCATCCAGATATAATCACTCTAAGCTGCTTAATGAAGTGATATTTGTTGCTCTAGAGGATGTGTCAAGCACTACGAATTTAGCTATTGGAATGAAATGTGATATGGATGATACAATGCAGCAACTGGAGATAGTAAATGATGATGATGTTAGGACAACGTTTGATAGGAATAAGAAGTATATGTCCATTGAGTTGTATGTTGAAACATCTGAAGCTATTCCTCTTGTTATTGATTCTTCATGTACCAAAAAGACTAGTGTTAGGAGGTCTATGTGGAATGAGGATGACCCTGTTTGAGCCTACCTATGCAGAGTTTTGTCAAGATCCTCCATTTGCACATAGTAGTAGACACTCTAAGCCTAGATGGTGCAATAGGCCAAAGAGACCTCCAGAATATGTTGATCTAACTGAGGAGGATGATTGTGAGGGTAAGGAACCTGTGTCTGAACCTACACCACCTCAGCAACCCACCCATTCACCTAAACAGCCAAACCAAGATCCTGTAAACTCTTCACCAACACACCCTACACCTGCACCCACCAACACCCATGTTCCTGCACCTAAACAACCACCCACCCACACCCATGGTCCTGAAACAGAACAACCACCCACCCACACCCATACTTCTGAAACAGAACAATAACCCAAGCACAACCATGTTCCTGAAACTGAACAAACTGAACAAGCTGAACACCCACCCACCCACCCAAACACAAATTGAACCAGACATCCACCCACCCAAACATCAACTGAGCCTCCTGTTGATGCCTACATACCTGTGTTTGAAAATATGGAGCAATTTTATCTTGATGAAAATTTGGATGATGAGACATTGTTGAACTTCAACCTTGAAGATTTCATTGCATCCCAATTGATACTCAACTTGACATTTAGCATCATTCTGAAGTACTGTCTTTTGTGGGAAGATATGGAGACAATGTAATCCAAGTACTATTATGCTTATGAAATCAACTTGCATTTATGTTATTCCATAACTTGCATTTTCATACATCACATGTTGCTCATAACTTTCACAATCATACACGACAATAAAACTCCTAACAACACTAGGTCCATTGCAACAAGTTTCCTCAGAAAGCTGTCTTGATCAACTTGTCTTGGCTGCAAAACCTCATCTTCCATTTGTTGAGAAGGTGCTGTAGAAGAGCAAGGAGCAACATTTCCATCATCTTTTGTGCACCAATGAGACCAACCATGATCCGGACAACGAAAGTACAACCTTCCATTGTTCTTCACACTACTTGAAACTGCCACGTCTGTTAACATGCCACAACCAAATTTCCGGCAATGAGCCATTTTTTTTGTATGCAAATTGAGAGCAAATTCAGAGAAGAAAGATGAAGAAATGTGAAGCAAAATGAACAATTCATCAGCATTTATAAGGGATTTTTTTTGAAAATAACGGCTAGTTTTTTATACAAATCAATTACATATACACCCATAACACTATTAGGTCAATTACATATACACCCAGTAACGGCTATGACTTGCAGGTCAAAAACATCTCAAAAAATAATTACAAACAAACCTAGTGACATGGATACACACGTGGACAAGGGCGTGTGTCCGGTGAGCTGATATCAGCACTGGCATTGACCATTGGGTTTGTTTGTAATTGTTGTTTGCTTTTTTGGTTGCTCATGTAATTGTTCAAATAGTGGGCATGAATCCGTAAATGGGTCATCTAGCAGGGGTGGTTTATGTAATTTTCTGTTAGCTTATATTACGTAGTGTGTTAACTTTGAGATGTGCCATTGATATATTTGTTGTGAAATTGGATTGTTAGGATGATTAAGATTTAGTTGTGTGTTTGGAGACAATTTGGTGATTTTGGCGATTATAATATAATTGGCTCGCATTTAATTACTACTATTTTCATCTACAATTTGTAATGTTAATAGTTAAATGGAAATTTAAAATTAATAAAAATTAATTTAATCGTAAAATGCATGTAATTCATAAAATTCTTAACGTATCATAATTAAGAACGTAATTATACACTTAGAATTGCAATTGTAATGATAGCTCTTATTTTTTTCAACAAAATATCATCAATCTCAACACTTCAAGGATGACTTCTCCACCTTCGTCACCTCCTCCACCGTCGCCTACACCATTGCCTCCTCCACCAGATTCATCGGAGTGGTCGTATCATAGTTCTGCTGAGTAAGTATGCTTCGTCTTTCGTAGTAGTGATTCCATTTCTAACATGTAAAACTGTATTTTGTAATTGACTTAGCATAATTGATTTTTAACGTCGTTTTTTTTTTATGTATGTAGAAATTGCGGTACACTCTCATATGCAGACATGTGAACATGTTTTTCTGCTTTCGATAGAGCATTGGAGGCATAAATGAAGGCCGACGAAGATGCAAAGATGGCTAAAACCGATGCTGGGAAAGAATTGGATGATGAAGATGATGAGGATTTTGACATGACCATTGAGAGGATGTTGAACTATCGATTATTTGCATCTTCGTCTATCATGCTTGAATATAGACGGAATCATTAGAGGTTAGTGTATATATATTCGTATCTTATTTGTGATAATATGATCATTAGTGTACATATATATATATATATATATATATATATATGTACATATATACATATATGTATATATATGTACATATATACATATATGTACATATATGTATATATGTATATATGTATATATGTATATGTATATATATATTCGTATCTCATTAGTGTTAGCAAATTTTAGGACAATATGAGTTGTATGTTAGCTACTATATGTGGGTGATATTTTAGTCACCATTTGTGTAGTCCCCTCATTTAATTTTCATCCGTAACTCATGGTATGCACTTTACGATTTCAGGCGGATGTGGTGAGGCGAATTGACATTCGAGGAGCTGTCAATTCAAGAAGAAAAAACACACCTTCTTAGCCTTGATACATTTATGTTATGCTTCTCCAAGATATTTCGTTTTGAACTTGTATTTTTCTGCCACTTGACTTCTTATTTTAGCTTCTGTACGGATATTTAATTTCGTTATGGATAATTTGTATTTGTTGAATGCTTTTTGTTAATTAGTATAGTTTAATTATTTCAGATATATTATCGTAGTTTATATTCGATGAAACAGGTGAAATGTGAAACAGGAATAGAAACAAATTTAAAAAAATTAAATGCAGCAACATTAGCGACGGATAGAGTATCCGTTGCCAACCCCCCCCCCCCCCCCCCAACAATTTAGCGACGGAATACATATCCGTCGCTAAATCCCCACTGCGAATTAGGGACGGATAGAAATCCATCCCTAAATTGCATGTAAGTCAATGTAATTATCCGTCGCTAATCCTGTCATAATTAGGGACGGATTTCTTATCCGTCTCTAAATTCGCTTCTGGAATTCTAGTGGAATCGTCGATTAAACTCGACAATTTTCTCCAGTTTGAAATCTTCGAAAAACAGCTTGGTTGAATTGGATTGATTGCTTTTTCTGTACACAGACTGTGTGACAAATATGAACGATTACCTTAGTATCGAGTTAGCATAACTGGATCATCACTACCGTGTTTCCTTCTATCATTTGATGAAAACCGTTTATTTGCTTAGTATTAATTCGTGTTTTAGAAATAAAATCACTCAAAACCAACTTGTTACTCACAAACAAACGTTCTGCTCTATTTCGTTGTAGTAGCTTAATTAATTTCCTAGAGAACGATATCGAGTTAGGCATAGTCTACAACTACAACTTATTCTCTTAAATTTTATAAAGTATAATTTGAGCTTATCATCACCTCTTAAGTCTGTAGGGGCCACCTCTAGAGGACTGATGGTGAAATAGTCGCTAAGTGTCATGCGGAACGAAGTGCTACGCCACACAATTTGGTGGGAGCCACCTCTTGAGTCCGTAGGGGCCACCTATAGAGGACTGATTCCGTCAATAATACATAATCGAATTATTTGCAAGGACAACAATTTGGATAACCAATAACTTCTATGAATTTTGAAATTCTGAAATTTAAATTCGTATGTTGCATTGATAAGTGTGATACAAAATATGTATATAATAATTATACGTTTGACCAACCTCGTGATTTGCTCAAGTAATACTATATCAAATAACATTCCCCTTAAACCGGTAACTTTTTTAAATATCATAGTTTTAAAAAATAAAGGAAAACATATTTTCTTAAAATAAAACCCCACCCCGTTACCCATTGGGCTCGTTTGGCTTACCCCACTTTTCTAAAAATATTTCAGATGAACCGGGTTTTGGTGGAATTTGTGATGTGCCATCGAGTGAGGATCAATGAACACGAGTAGAAGCCTTCCGGTGAGGAATCAAGAAGTTTATCTTATCGGGATTATTTGAACAATTGTCAATAAAAATGTTTTCGAAATTAATACCGTATCAGACGACGAGATGTACTTTACGTTAATTTCTTCGAATTATGTATTCGATACTCAATCTTATGTATATTATCGGTTGTAATGTTATTTATATGCATCGTATACCATCTCTGAAAAATCCGGGGTGTTACACGATTATCTTGCCGCCTCAATTAAAACGGAGGTGTAGTTCTATCCCAAACAGTCTAGTTGATTTTGAAAATTTGTAGTGTACATATTTTGGAAGGTTCTCACTAACGGTCACATAGTAGTATATCTTAACTTTGTGATATATTGGTTGGAACATCACGTTCGTATCTAGCATATTTGTACGTTACGGATCAGTATGGATAGGGGCCATAGGGCCGGCAATTAATACAAATTTTCATGTGTAGTTTTCAACTTTAGGGCCATACTTACACATACAAGAAGCAATAAATTGCTTTGAATTGACTCACTTACACCGTGGTTAATTGCTTCTTACCTATATATAGGCCTTGTTGGAAAATATACAATGCAAACCCTAGGTTAACGCAGCGGAATTCGAAAATTTTATTGCATATTAAACTTAATCCAATGACTATAACGTAAAACAAGCAAAACAATACTTACTTGTCGCACTAGCTTTCCAGACAGCAGCTTTAAAACCTTAAAGCTCTTCTGCGAATCTGTCCGTCAAGTACTTCGAATCTGTTCGTCATGTATGAGATGTTGAACCCTGTACATATGATTAGCTTCCTCTACCTCGGTATTCATGGGGATTAATTCTACCGAAGAACGTTAGGAGGTTCCCGTTCGAAACTATACTAAACTATTTAGTGAGTAGGGTTATGGAGAATAGAATCATGAAGATGTTGTTGCTAAGAACAAAGAAGAGAAAACGTGTTCTATATATGTTCCTCTATAATCTCGCAGATCATATATGAACTAGTATAATCGAAATGCAACCTATGAGGATGGGGACTCCTAGCCCAGTTGGCTAGCACGTTTTCTTTTGTCCAACAGGTTGCGGGTTCGATACCCATCAAGCCCAGCTTAATTTTCTTTATCTCTTTTGGGTTTTTATATTTGGACTTCATTCCAATTCTGTCCAAATAAACTTTCTTGCTATAATTAATTAAATCCAATTTAATCTATTTAATCTTTCTTCAAATATAAATTAAATCCAATTCAATTAATTTACTTTCTTAAAGTATAACAATTAATTAAGTCCGATAAATCCAATTTGACTTATTAATTGTTTCTATCAAATAAATCAATTCTCAATAACAGTAAATTAAATATTTATTAATCCAATTAATATTTAATTCACTCTAATACTCAATTATTGGTAGAACAATCACCACATAGTGTGACCCATAGAGCCTTATGTAAGTAAGCACTAACGTAATTAAGGTTTGGTGAAACTCCTAGACAATTTACCAAACATTCTCAATACATAAGGAACGTTTGAAAGGATTGCAAACAACCTGTAATGTAGAGCTTATGATGATACGGCCCTTTCATTCGCGAACACTCGACTAAGTCTAGAACTTGATTTCATGTCTGTTCCAATAACTTAATCACTTTATCTCATTCTACTAATTGATCCATAATATTTGAAACACCATTCCAAATATATCTTGCATTGGCCAACGACTTTGATCAAACTAGTAATGAGAAGTTAAGTGTTCTCTCCAAGTCTATTTTGAGGAATGAATCCTATCTTGGTTCAACTACTACCAACATGCGTTTCATGATGTGCCCAACACATGCCGTATCTACCTCTACAAGGAGTGCAAGCGTTGGTCATGGTCAAAGCACACGAGTCCAAACATGTAGTACGTACTGACCTCAAGTCAAATGACTATTACGCCACCCTACAAACCGTTACTTCCGTAGACACATAAATAGAGTACATCAAACGGTTTCTCGGCTGGGTATATCAACACCCTCTAAGGCGTCCATGTGTCCATCACGGATTACCAAGTAATTCGTAGTCGTGAGAACTACTACACCCTCAAAGGATATGATGCAGACCACATGCCAATCTCCAATACATCATCGATATCCCATTCTCGATGATCATTGATTGGGGCTATTTTAGAGCTATGTTATGTCACTCAAGATCTCACGTTCTTAGTGATAACATGAAGCTCATGGGAACACGTATGTAAACAATTACAGACAAACAGATAATAATATTTACATACCGTAATGCCTATTTATAAATGAACAGTAATCATAAATAAATACTGAATCGAATATGTTTATTTGTCCTCAATTCAATTGTCTCTAGGACATATATACTTTCAATCTCCCACTTGGCCTAGAGTCAATCACTCACGTGCATCCAACACGTAGATTCTTTAAATGGTAAAATTGGCTTTCTATAGACAAGGTTTGGTGAAAGAATCAGGCCAATGTTTTTTCTCGAGGAGAAATCACTTTATTTCTATGTTATTATCTAGCAATGGTCTCTAATCCATTGATAGCTTCTCAGTACATTCTTGCTAATAACGTAAGATCCTGGTTCCTTAGCATATGCAATCGCACTAGTAATCGAAATGTCTAAATTCGATTACTAACACTTGGAAATACCCCTGTTCTTCTAAGAACTCATATCAGCTTTGTACCAGACTAAAGTTGTTGAACCTTTAATAATCTAATTATTAAATATAATCTAATTACCAGATACGATCCAATCTAATATTGTTATTAAGATGAATAAATTTCATAGTATGTGATGACTCAAATCATCACATCTTTACAAAAGTTTACCATGCATAAACCAAGTTTATGCTAGCTCCCACTGTTCACATGAAGTGTTGTTTTATGAGTCATGTCTAATCGTATAATAAATACACGAGTACATAGTCGTTCTATACGACATTCCTCATATGTACTTGATGTATACTTCAATAGGACAATCCATTATTGACAGTATATCTACGTAACTCAGCATTATATTCTCTACAGAATATTTAATAAGCAACACAACACATTCCTATACTAGTGAACATGAGAGTTATAAAATCATATTAGGTTATCCAGTGAAACCGTAATATCGAGATATTATATAACTCATAGTCAAGTCTTTCACAATGAAAGTCTTGACTAACCAATACTCTTATTTTAATGTTGATGTAAAACTATCTCTAATGATTTATATGTGTCAAACATATATACAACCATTTAAATAGTCACCTTTCATAATCCTTCAAAAGATGTATGAATTTACTTTACTTTTCTACAAGTCAAACTATTTGACTTATTCCTTCAAGTAATATTTGCAACTCCTAAAGGCTTACATGTGTCCACAATGGACTTACTATATTTTCATACGTACGATCGAATGATCCCATTTTGAAGCATTAATGTCTACAAATGTGTCAAACACATTTTATGTAAAGTTTCTACATATAGAAACCTATCTGACCATCATCAAATGAATCATGCGATTTTCGTATGTAAATAGTGTAAGTAAAATCTTAACGAATTGTATCTACAATACTGGTAAATAATTCTATAGCTTATGTTCCAAACATAACAATACAATTTAGCCACTAGTTTGTATATGTAGATATCTAATTTCAAGTTTTCCTTGAAAACTTATGCATGCATCAAATGCAATAATATATTCTAAGTTCTACAACTTGAATAATCCTTTTAGTCCATCTTTAAGATTTTATGGCTTTAGGTCACCTTTCCAAGTCCATATCAAATATCGTCTTGGGATTGCAGTTTCACTCTTCTAGGAATGTCTCCAAAATCATGATCCTCCAAGAGGAATCAATACAATTCAAATTGTCATGATTATTTTGCACAACCTATGGAGTTTATGAATTTGCGTTTGTATTAAGATATACATTCTAAATGTCATGGGGTTCTCAAATATTGTCATAATCAATCAATGAGAATATCCAAGGGTTGCAATCAAATGCTTTCCTTGAGAGAGAGATCGTGCAATCTCTAAATTGCATACATTCCTTATGTGAGGGTGTCCAATTCTAAATAGACATCATCAGAATGCTCCCACTAGCTCGGGCATATGACCAAGTGATATGCTCCCACTAGCTAATAGATTATTCAACTCTCCCACTGATTCTCTGTCATAATTAATCGACAAATAATTAACCTCAATGGTAAATTTGTGGCATTGAAACTATTTCAGGTTCCATCTCCTTTGTCATTCCAAGAATACTTTTACTATGGAACAATAAACCATATGTTCCAAGAGATTAGAAATCCAGCCCACAAATTCATCCATTCTTAATCCATATATAATCCTACTTCTCAATCGTGCCTTTAATTACATTTGTAGGGCAACCCAATTTCAAAATATGTAATAAGAAGACAACTTAAATCATAACTATTATGGTTTATCTAAGACTGACCAAGCAGGGATTATACTGATAATTAATTGAGTTTTATTTTCACGTGTTTTCAAGGAAATAAAATATGCAGCAAAGTCTTATGGTTATTTCCATGTCAAACATAGTCATTCCATTCTAATGGAACCCATTATGGGACTACCATAGTCCAAATAGGTTCAGATTCGTCCAACCAAATATAATCCATGCCTCTTATAACAATCCACGAATCAAATACAAGTATTACTCTCATTGACCAAGTCTTGGAGGGTAATACCTTCTCAAATTATTCTATGGTTCATATAATTTCTAAAAAGGATATACGTTGGTCATGTTTCCAGTGATGAGATCCACAATCCATATGTTTCAAAACAGATGGTGTCAAGTAATCTAATTTTACTTAACTATGCAGTTCTTTGTCTCACGGATTTAACCAAATTAATAAAACCATAGAAGTTGGAAATTTGATTTGTTATATGAGGTCTTCTAATTGTGTGTTTCATAAAGTTATGCCTAATGTCAGGAATTTCTAATCCACAATCTTGGAGACGTCTACCTTTACGCTATTAGCCCAACTAATAGTAGGTAAGTCCACTACTGTCTTAACAAGTTTGGAAATGATGCTCCTTCACAATTGAATCAATGTCTAACATTTTCAATCCAGTATCAATATCTTATATTGAACTAACTTTCTTGAGGTGGATATCATATATCCGATACACAAATAGTACTTTCCTAGAAATATAGGCGCTTGCTTTATTTCGAGGATTTTAAAACTTTGCATTATAAATTTATCGTGTTACTATAATCACGGTAAATCTAATAATCTCTTGGATGTGCTCTTCCTTTTATCAATCCACATTTTAGGATAAGAGTATACTCAATTAGAACCATTCTCGGTGTACTCATGTTTGCTTCCACTTGCCTCTTGGCTTAATGGAACATATGCGCTCACTATGGTCACATCTTTATCCTTATAGTGGCCTTGGTAAAATAGTCGAGTTAAGTAGCATTGCAAAATGTCACTTCACGGGACATCAAATTCACTATGAATTTAATATCATCAATGAAGAGACAAAACATGACTATTGTCAAACAATATTCTCTCAGAAACTAACTCCCTTAAATAATAATCTAGTTATTACTTATCACATGAGAACTTGTGAAGAAGGAAATCAAATTCCTACGAACAAATAAAACTCGTCTTGACCATCATATGAGCTTATGCTCCCACTGGCTTTGTCAACTTCACGTAGGAGGTTGATCATTACCAGAAGTCCTAGCACATACTCATTAGCGTGTTTTATAATGACTCTCACATTCTCATGTTTTAATGCATGCTACCTATATATTATACTTCACATATCAAATATGTTACTTCGTCCAAGATTACTTCCTTTCTATTTCATATGAGTGTGTGTCAAACTAAAACACTCAAAGCTTTCACAAAGCATACACGTAAATATGATAGTCCAAGACTTGCTCAATCAATATATACTAAACGCAAATTATGGTGTCATCATTAAGGTATTGGTAACACTAAAATATTCATCTTATAACAACATAACATAAATAAAGCGGGAATTAATTTAACTCTAAATAAATAATTCACAACATTCACATTCAGCGACTAAATAATCAAGGTCTTCTGATTTATTTAGTTCCATTAATTTAACATATATTCAACGACCCCATCGGAAGAATACGGATTCATATCTAATCATGAATCTTAATGGCCAAGATCCACATTTACACTATTACAGTCCCAGCGGAGGCTGATCACTGCAGCAGTTGAACTGGTAGGTCACCATACCAATTGTACAATACAACTCTTGGTTGACTAGAACTATTATAATCGACGTCCTAGACACTCCGACGCGGAGGCGACAAGAGTAGAATAAGTAAGCCAAAACCTCACACGGTAATGCTACCTATGAATGGGTTCTCGCCTCGTAGACCAGAGCAAACACGGGGGTGTAAATACTACATGGACGAAAAGGTCCGATACAACATTCAATTATGAGGAAGACGTCATTCATCCAAGATGATGCTTATATTAAATGTTGGGGAACATTTATGCTGGGGTATTAATCGCTTAAACAAGATCTATACTAGTTCAGGTACAATAATCAAATATTGGGCGCCGCCTACCCAAACATGCTATATGCGGTCTAGCAATTAACGAGCATCACATACATGCATAAATATAGTACAATAAATAATGGGTGCCGCCTACCCATACATAATGCGAACATTATTTATTACATGAATTTAAAATGATACATAGAAATAAACATGTAACAAATTCACATAAAATATGCTCCAAGCATAAGTAAAGATGAATTCTAAATTCACATTCAAACATAAAGTTGCTCTAAGCAAATAATGTGATACAATCGTGGATTAAAACTATATTAGTATAGTATTTCAAATCTAATTTAAAATAGATTACAAAACTAATTTATAATAATTCCAAATTTTACTATTTCTAATATGTCTCCAAACATATCATTAATCTTCAAAGGATTAATATAACTCCTTTGACAATTCACAAACTATTTATGGGTCAATTTGAAGTTTCTAAAACTTATAGGGGCCTTTCATAATTTCCAGAATTTAAAAATAATTTTCCAAAAAATTATGTGGGGCAAATTCGAAATTTTCAGCAAGCTCTGGTCTCAAACGGAATAAAATAGAAGGACTTTATACCTAGTTGAAAAGTCCAGGAAAAGATTTGAATTCATTTGAGTTTACCAGAATACTTTTGTACCTGAGTAAAAGAATCAGAAAGTGTTTGCACCCAGCTGTAGAATGATAGATTCGGCAAATTGCAACGCAGGTCCTTAGGACTTTCTATTCCCAATCGAATTACCCAGAATTTTCTTAAAGTTCAATTCAGTCCCTGTAACTTTCTAAACGTTACAATTAAGTCCGTCAAATTCTCAAAAGCAGGGGCTTTGAGTTTTCGAAAAACTCAAACAGGTCCATGTACTTTCAAATCGAATTCCAAATTCCACAAATCGATTTCTAACATCCTTCAAGCCTCAATAGACATCAAAGAAGCATGTAATGATCATCAATGTATTCTAACAAACATCAATTGATCGATTTAACGAGTTTGAATCCAAGTTCAAATTCGAAGCCAATTTCGAAACATTTGAACTACCATCAATCCCAAATCCGTCCAATATTCCAAATCGAATCTGGAGTTATCCTAATCTACCAACATAATCGGGTCCAACTCTCCAGCTTTGATGAAGGCTGAGAGCTCGCGAAGCTTCTCAGTCGCCATTAATGGCGGTTTTGAATCTTCTTGGGCTCTCACCATCTATAGCTCGTAAGTTGTAACGTCCCTTAGCTATTTTTGCTACTGACTATGATAAACAGGAAGAAAGGAAGGAAAATTGAGACGAATTGAGGGAGAATTGAAGATAACAGAGGAGGAATGGCTAAAACTAGAACAATTCTCATTACTTGCCTCATAAGAACTGCGAATACAACTATAAATATTACTCCATTGTCTGACAACCGCTATAAAGTCTGACAACGGCTACAGTACGGAAATACATGAATTTGAAAGACTCCAAGGAATATTCCCAAATGACGCAACAATCTGACCTAACCCAGTACGATAAGAACAGATGCTACGCGATTCAGGAGCCGTCAGATTATCCGAGCAACGAGCGGCCAGGATTAGATCTGGAAACCTCCTTGTTATTGAATTGACGAATTGACGAACTAGTAACTTGACTGACGCTCTTGACTTGAAAACACGCCTTTGCTTATAACATTCCGCGCCTTTCTTCTTAGTTTGAATCTGGCGGAATTGGCGCCTTGTTTGCCTTGATTCTGATCTTCACTTAGGTTGCTCGATTCAGTATAGCGGGATTTGAATCTGGGGATACAACATTCCCCTTTCCTTGAATCGATTCTTGTCCCTGAGAATCGAATCTGGGAATGTCTTAGCAATGAAATCATAGTCTTCCCACGTTGCTTCATCTGGTGTTCCATTAGTCCATTGTATCAGCAATTGAACCACTGCACTTTGCTTCCTTTGCACCAATCTCCTGTCTAAAACCTGCAGAGGATAAACCTTAAAAACACCAAGATTGTCAGTAGCAGGGAGGATAGTAGATGGTATATGCTTGGCACTGATTTTCATTTTAAGTAAAGAAACATGAAACACATGATGAATTAGTGAACCAGCTGGTAATTGAAGCTTGTATGCCACTTCTCCAACCTTCTGAATGATGTTGTAAGGTCCATAATACTTGGCAGCATGTTTCATGTTCCTCCTTAGGGCCAAGGAGGTCTGCCTGTAAGGTTGCAGCTTTAAATACACTTCATCACCAATTTCAAAGCTTCTCTCAGACCTATGCTTATCAATGTAGAATTTCATTCTGGCTTGTGCTTCCATCAAATTCTGTCTGAGTAGCTGAGTCATCTTGGTTCTTTCATCTTGCCATTGCTTTAATTCTTAACATGAGACTGGCATGTAAGATCCTATAGCTAACTGAGATGGGAGAGTGCCATATAGTGCTTGATATATAAGGAGTCATCTGCAGAGCTGAGTCATCTTGGTTATTTCATCTTGCCATTGCTTTAATTCTTAACATGAGACTGGCATGTAAGATCCTATAGCTAACTGAGATGGGAGAGTGCCATATAGTGCTTGATATATAAGGAGTCATCTGCAGAGCTGAATGGTAATTTGTATTGTACCAATGCTCAACCAGTGATAGCCATTTACTCCATTTGCCTGGTTTACAACTTACCATACACCTCAGATAGTTTTCAAGACATTGATTGATCCTTTCAGTCTGTCCATCTGTCTGTGGAAGGTATGCAATTGAGTAATGCAACTCAGTGCCTAAGATTTTGAAAAACTCTCTCCAGAATAAGCTAGTGAATATCTTGTCCCTGTCAGAAACAATACAAGTAGGCATGCCATGCAATTTATAAATGTTATCAATGAAAATCCTTGCTATGGTTTCTGCAGTAAATGGATGGGTTAAGGATATAAAGTGACTGTATTTGGTGAATCTATTAACCACCACCATTATTGCATCCTTGCCATCTGATTTTGGAAGTCCCTCCACAAATCCATAGAAATATGTGTCCAAGCCTGTTCTGGTACTGGTAGAGGTTGAAGTAATCCTGCAACTTTCCCTGGCTCATGTTTGTTCATCTTACAGATATCACAAGTATGCACAAAAGTGAAAATATCATTTTTCATGCCTTTCCAATGAAAAATTGATTTGGCTCTCTTATATGAGCCCTGCATCCCTGAATGGCCTCCAAGTGATGAATCATGTATATGCTGCATGATTCTGAGCCTGAGATCTTCATTGTTGCCAATGCATAATCTTCCATTATATCTGAGTATTCCCTGAATGTATTCATATTCAGGTTTGGCTGCTGAATCAAGTGTTTTTGCTGCTATGATTTCCTGTAGCATCTTGTCCTCTGTTTAACTTTCTTGTACTTCATAGATCCACTGGGGTGTTACTTGAGTTATTGCATTTAACTCTCCATCTTCAGGCCTTCTTCTAGACAAAGCATCAGCAGCTTTGTTTTCTACTCCTTTCTTATACAAAATTTCATAATCCAACCCCATTAGCTTTGACACCCACTTGTGTTGTAGTGCTGAAGTGATTTTCTGTTCCAGTAAGTGCTTGAGACTTTGATGGTCTGTCTTGATGATAAAGTGATTACCCTGAAGGTAATGCTTCCATTTTTCTACTGCAGTGAGTAAAGCCAAGAACTCTTTCTCATAGATTGACAATGCCATATTTTTCACTCCCAGTGTTTTGCTTAAATAAGCAATAGGCCCATTTCCTTGAGTTAATATAGCTCCTACTCATGTACCACAAGCATCCGTCTCTATTATAAATGGTTTTGAGAAGTCTGGTAATGCAAGTACTGGTGCAGTAGTCATTATTTTCTTCAAATTCTGGAAAGTTTGCTCAGCTACTTCACTCCACTTGAAGCTATCCTTCTTCAGTAATTCATACAATGGTTTACACTGTATAGCATAATCTTTGATGAACTTCCTGTAGTATCCAGTTAGACCAAGGATTCCTCTCAACTCTTTGATATTCTTGGGAGATGGCCAAGCCAATATACACTGAATCTTGGATGGATCTGTAGCCACAACTGCACTAGAGATTACATGTCCAAGATACTCTACATATGACTGACCAAAAGCACATTTTGACATTTTAGCATATAGAGTGTTTTTTCTCAATATAGACAACACACTAGTCAAATGCTCAACATGCAATTCTAGACTAGGACTATAGACCAATATGTCATCGAAAAATACCAACACAAACTTCCTCAGGCAAGGAGCAAAAATAGAGTTCATGAGAGACTGAAAAGTGGCAGGAGCATTGCTTAAGCCAAAGGGCATCACTAAGAATTCATAGTGTCCCTGATGAGTTCTGAATCCTGTGTAGGGAATATCACTCTCCCTCATTCTTATCTGATGATACCCTAGACGCAAGTCAATCTTAGAGAAAAACTTAGCACCATATAACTCATGTAAAAGCTCATCTATCACAGGCATGGGATAATCATGTTTCACAGTTAAAGAGTTCAAATATCTATAATCAATGCACATTCTCCATGTGCCATCATTTTTCTTAACAAGTAATACAGGTGAAGCAAATGAACTTGTACTATGTTGTATTACTCCATTATCTAACATTTCTTGAATGATCTGCTCAATCTCATTCTTAAAAGAATGAGAGTACCTGTATGGAGATTGTTTCTTAGGATTGGCATCTGAATGGAGAGTGATTTGATGTTCAATAGCTCTCCTGGGTGGTAGCTCTTTTGGTTCACTGAACACATCTTTGTATTCATCTAGTACTGCATGTACTGCAGGATGCATGTTCTCCTTTGGTGCTTCAGTGATGGCAAATAAATGTCCTACAGCTCCCACCTCACTTGTGTTGATCAACATCTTCAAATCTTTACCTGAAATCAACTTACATTCAATTCTGTTCCTGTTAGCTGCAAGAATCACTTGAGTATTATTTTCATAAAACCCAAATTTCATTTCCTTGTAATTCAACATTATGGGACTCCTTTCTTTCAACCAATCACCACCTAAAACAACATGATATCCCCCTAACTTGATCAGTCTTATATTCAGAACAAACTTGTGTCCTTTAATAAACATCTCAAAGTTCTTGCATATGCTTTTACTCACTAGAGGATAACCATCAACAACATTGTAGTGTACTGGTGTAATAGGTTCAATCTCTAATCCCAACCTGTAAGCTGTTTCTTCATCAATCAAGGAGCTGGTTGCTCCAGAATCAACGAGAATACCTAGCTTATGACCTCTGTGTTCCCCAGTAAGCCTGATAGCATTACCATTAGCACTATTAGTTATAGCATTAAGGGAAATCTGTGGTACCTCCTCTT
This sequence comes from Plantago major, assembly GCA_026545765.1. Lineage (NCBI taxonomy): Eukaryota > Viridiplantae > Streptophyta > Magnoliopsida > Lamiales > Plantaginaceae > Plantago > Plantago major. Next base: position 26,449,981 of record CM048839.1, on the reverse strand, counting down.
CCACAGCTATTTCTTCAGTTTTTTTTCAGAGTTTCCTAAAGATGCCAAGTAAGAAATTTCATCTTCTTCTGACATTATTAGAATAAGGTAGGAGATTTGCATTTATGTCCAGATACCCACTTCTCATCACAATTATAACATAAGCCAGCCTGATTTCTAGCCTTCATTTCATCTCTAGTGAGAAATTTTCTTGGCATAGTGGCAATATCAGGTGATTTATTTGGTTTGTTATTTGCAGATGAGTTAGTAAGGGTTACTGGTTTGTGTATGTTCTTGGGAGTGTATTTAGCATCATCATGAATAGCTTCAAGCAATGGTTCTTGCTCTTGTGCAATATCCATGGCTTCATCCACAGTTATAGGATGTTGTGCCAAAATAGCTAACTTGAGCTTTTTCTTCACACCAGAACAAAACACTCCAATATAAAAAATTTCACTTAATTCAGTGCAAAAGAGAGACACTAGAGCTCTAAGTTCCTCAAAGTTATCAATGTAGTCTGAAAGACTACTAGTCTGTTGGATCCTAGTAAACTCCATAACAATGTTCTCCTCTTTCAAGGCACCAAATTTCTCACAGACTTTCCTGACAAACAATTCCCAAGGAGCAGTCTTGTAAGTAGTGATAAATTTCTGATACCATAGGTCAGCCTTGCCATCAAAATAGACTGATGCAAATCCAACCTTTTGGCTTTCTGGAATATCAGTGACCACAGAGAAATATTTGTGGCATTTGAACACCCATGATCTGGGGTCAGTACCATCAAACCTGGGAAACTCAAGTCTGGAAACTGTATTAGAGACATGTTTATGTAAGATCTCAACATTATCTTGTTGATCTTCATCAAACTCTCTGTATCGACTACAAGAAGCCTTGTCCTTCCCCATTGGTGGTTTAGGGATCAAAGGTGGAGTCTTGCTCATATTATGCATAAATTCCAAAACTTGATTCATATGATATTCAAATTTTTTGAAAACAAGTCTGTTATCAGCTATTTCCGTGTTGAACTTCTCTGCTAACTCTTGTAACTGACCATGAGTTGCACGTTGCATTTCACTATCATTAGTGAGCCTCAACTGCAGTTGGTTCAGTTGTTCTTGAGTATTAGCCTGAAGTGTAAACACTTCATCAATACGAGCATGAGCTGAGGTAGGATTAACCATTGTTTCAGTCGTGTAGGCATCGTATTCCGAAGAATTAATGCCAACCTGGCTCTGAGATACCAATTTGTAACGTCCCTTAGCTATTTTTGCTACTGACTATGATAAACAGGAAGAAAGGAAGGAAAATTGAGACGAATTGAGGGAGAATTGAAGATAACAGAGGAGGAATGGCTAAAACTAGAACAATTCTCATTACTTGCCTCATAAGAACTGCGAATACAACTATAAATACTACCCCCGATTGTCTGACAACGGCTATAAAGTCTGACAACGGCTACAGTACGGAAATACATGAATTTGAAAGACTTCAAGGAATATTCCCAAATGACGCAACAATCTGACCTAACCCAGTACGATAAGAACAGATGCTACGCGATTCAGGAGCCGTCAGATTATCCGAGCAACGAGCGGCCAGGATTAGATCTAGAAACCTCCTTGTTATTGAATTGACGAATTGATGAACTAGTAACTTGACTAACGCTCTTGACTTGAAAACACGCCTTTGGAAACACCCTTTGCTTATAACATTCCGCGCCTTTCTTCTTAGTTTGAATATGGCAGAATTGGCGCCTTGTTTGCCTTGATTCTGATCTTCACTTGGGTTGCTCGATTCAGTATAGCGGGATTTGGATCTGGGGATACAACATAAGTCTGGTCCTGATGTCGAGATGGTGGATGAAGGGGGTGGTTTGGCCTGACAGAGAATGGGATGCGGCGGAGGACGGTGGCCGGACGGCTCAGCGTACTGTGTACGCGATATTGTTCCTCGATGAACAAAGATGAAATAAATTTGATAAACCCAATTCGTATGAGCTTGCTACTGATTAAACAAACCCAGATTCATTAATTTACAGCAGGTTAATTAACAAATCTAATAAATTCTAGAAATTTGTTTACTTTAATCCACGATAATATACACAAACATATACGTATATAGCCATTAAAACAGCCTAGCTCTGATACCACTGTTGGAAAATATGCAATGCAAACCCTAGGTTAACGTAGCGGAATTCAAAAATTTTATTGCATATTAAACTTGATCCAATGACTATAACGTAAAACAAGCAAAACAATACTTACTTGTCGCACTAGCTTTCCATATAGCAACTTTAAAACCTTAAAGCTCTTCTGCGAATCTGTCCGTCAAATACTTCGAATATGTTCGTCATGTATGAGATGTTGAACCATGTACATATGATTAGCTTCCTCTACCTCGGTATACACGGGGATTAATTCTACCGAAGAACGCTAGGAGGTTCCCGTTCGAAACTATACTAAACTATTTAGTGAGTAGGGTTATGGAGAATAGAATCATGAAGAAAGATGTTATTGCCAAGAATAAAGAAGAGAAAACCTGTTCTATATATGTTCCTCTATAATCTCGCAGATCATATATGAACTAGTATAATCGAAATGCAGTCCATGATGATGAGGACTCCTAGCCCAGTTTGCTAGCCCGTTTTCTATTGTCCAACAGGTTGCGGGTTCGATACCCATCAAGCCCAGCTTAATTTTCTTTATCTCTTTTGGACTTTTATATTTGGACTTCATTCTAATTCGGTTCAAATAAACTTTCTTGCTTTAATTAATTAAATCCAATTTAATCTAATTAATCTTTCTTCAAATATAAATTAAATCCAATTCAATTAATTTACTTTCTTAAAGTATAACAATTAATTAAGTCTGATAAATCCAATTTGACTTATTAATTGTTTCTATCAAATAGATCAATTCTCAATAACAGTAAATTAAATATTTATTAATCCAATTAATATTTAATTCACTCTAATACTCAATTGGTAGAACAATTACCACATAGTGTGACCCATAGGGCTTTATGTAAGTAAACACTAATCTAATTAAGGGTTGGTGAAACTCCTAGACAATTTACCAAACATTCTCAATACATAAAGAACGTTTGAAAGGATTGCAAACCACCTGTAATGTAGAGCTTATGATGATACGGTCCTTTCATTCGCGAACATTCGATTAAGTCCAGAACTTGATTTCGTGTCTGTTCCAATAACTTAATCACTTTATCTCATTCTACTAATTGATCCATAATATTTGAAACACCATTCCAAATATAACTTGTGTTGGCCAACGACTTTGATCAAACTAGTAATGAGAAGTTAAGTGTTCTCTCCAATTCTATTTTGAGGAATGAATCCTATCTTGGTTCAACTACTACCAACATGCATTTCATGATGTGCCTAACACATGCCGTATCTACCCCTACTAGGTCATGGTCAAAGCACACGAGTCCACACATGTAGTACGTATTGACCTCAAGTCAAAGGACTATTACACCATCCTACAAACCGTTACTTCCATAGATATGTAAATAGAGTACATCAAACGGTTTCTCGGCTGGGTATACCAACACCCTCTAAGGCGTCCATGTGTCCATCACGGATTACCAAGTAATTCGTAGTCGTGAGAACTACTACACCCTCAAAGGATACGATGCAGACCACATGCTAATCTCCAATGCATCATCGATATCCCATTCTCGATGATCATTGATTGGGGCTATTTTAGAGCTATGTTATGTCACTCAAGATATCACATTCTTAGTGATAACATGAAGCTCATGGGAACACGTATGTAAACAATTACAGACAAACAGATAATAATATTTACATACCGTAATGCCTATTTATAAATGAACAGTAATCATAAATAAATACTGAATCGAATATGTATATTTGTCGTCAATTCGATTGTCTCTAGGACATATATACTGCTATATATATCATATAGCCAAAGTTTAGGCTGGGTTTTACAACAAGGGCTACTGTATCATAAAGTGTATGAAAATTTTACATGAGCATAATAACACCACTGTTGATCACTTGGTGATTGAACTTCAATTCTTACGACTTTATTTGTTTCGCTATAATATTTACCATTAGATATAAAACAGTCTACCAAACTAAAACATCATGCACCTTTGCAAGCTAGCACTTGAATTCGCAAAGCTGGGTCGGATCGCTGGACTATTGCAGTATGGAAGACATGCTTTCGAGGGAAAGAGAGAAACAAGGAGAGTTTGAATTTGAATGAGTTGAAAATTCAAATGTGGGGCGAAAAACTGGGTGTTATAATGCAATCTTCGTATTATCCCAAGCTCGATCCAAAAGCCTAGGACCAGATTACGAATTCGTAGATTGTTACTTTTGCAGTGAGTTTCTTTGCATCATTGGAGACTTTTTTGGTTGAGAAAATGTACTAATCCCTAAAGTGACGTAATTATTTTGTGTCTAGCTGCTACTTTAAGGCTTGTTTTGATTGATCTGGAGGTTATGCATGTTTCCAAGTTGTAATCTTGGATTTAGCGTCCTTATGCTTCTTGTACTTCTTTCCGTATTATCAATAAATTTTTTTTTTTTGTTGTTTAAAACGAAGAAACTATTAATAGACTGTTTTTTTTTTTTTTTTTTTTTTTATGTTGGGTCTAAAGAAATTTCTAAGAACCTCAAATTGGACTGGATCCGATAAGCACTCACTATTCACAATCACATTCGTCTAGAAAGAAGCCCACTAAAAAGGGAAAAATCCGCGAAAGTATTTATATCGTTTAGAAAAGCGACTTTTATATCATCCGATTTTGACTTAACTTTCAATTTTGTCCAATTTGTATACTCGTCAATTCAATTTGGCTCAATCAATTTGACCGCTTTAGCGCGGGAAAATTCTGAAAAATGTACCTTAAGTTGTGACATTTTCGCTTTTGGTACCTTTGTTTATGACAGTCCAATTTTAATTTTTAATGGGTAAAATTGCAAATAAAAAGGTCCATATTGTTTTCGATAATTATGAAGTAACCCCATTTGATCAAAATAAGTTTCAAAAAGCCCCATTATAAGATTAATAAAAAGGTAGAAACAAAAAAAGATCAAAAGAAAATTAAGTTAAAAAGAAGGCAAAAATTTTTTGGAAGAAAACAAGAAAATTGAGATTAACCCAATTTCTGCCATGGAAGCTTGCTGCCAGAAGCTTCACCATGAAGCTTTAGCTTGGAAGATCCATGGCAATGGTGAAGTGTGGAGTTCAATATGGCCATGTTGCTTCATCCCCTCCACCGGTGCCCTTCCACCCCACTCCGCCGCCACCTCCCTCCACTGCGACCACCGACATGTCCTCCGCACCTCCACCATCAATTTCAAATTGGCCATGGAAGCATCTGCCATGGAAGATCTGTCAGACCCATGGCCGTCTGGAAGCTCCGTGGTGGAGCTTTAGGTGCGGAAAATACTTTCACCAATGGAGCTTCCATGGTAGACTGCCATGGAAGAAGAAGAAGAAGCTCCCACAGCTTCTATGTATTTTTTTCTTTTTTTTTAATTATGTTTTATTTTTAAATTTCTAAGGTAGTCCATAGTTCATATTCTCATGGGTAATTTTGATTTTTCCCATAAAATAGGACCTATTTGAAATTAACAAATATCTACTGTATTTACATTTTAATGCAACGTATTTTGCAAAGTGACACGTGTCACGATATTAAATCAACACGTGTCGTAGGGTACCTAAATTGGACAATAATGCATTAAAGGTACCAAAATCGGATTGTCACAAATAAATGTATCAAAAGCGAAAATGTCATAATTAAAACGGTCAAAATTGACGGAGCCGTCAAATTGAACTGACAGAGTATACAAATTGGACAAAATTGAAATTTAAGGTCCCAAAATCGGACGGTAACAACTAAAGGTACCTTTTTCGGAAATGACACAACTTAAGATACCTTTGTCGGATTTTTCCACCACTAAAAATAAATTGGGTTGGGTTGGACCAACAATAGTGCCGTTTTTTTTTTACCAATCTTTCAGATGACCACCACCGGCCGTCTGGAATCGAACACCGACGCAAAGAGAATCCTTCTAACGTCAGTCTCCGCCATGACGGCGGAGACGACCACATTCCCCATCGACTTGCTCAAGACTCGCCTCCAGCTCCACGGCGAGTCCACGCGCTCTGTTACCGGAGCTTCGGCTTACAGAATCACTTTTAAGATCATCCGAAACGACGGCGTTTCGGGGATGTACAGAGGCTTATCGCCGGCCATTTTTCGGCACATGTTCTACACTCCGGTGAGGATCGTCGGCTATGAGCACTTACGCGTCGCTTTTGGAGGATCATCGGATGGTTCGCTTCCGTTTTACGGCAAGGCGCTCGTTGGTGGAACTTCTGGTGCTATTGCTCAGGTATTGGTGCTTGATAATATACTCACGCAGTTATGTTTTCTGTTAATTTTGTGAATTTGGTGTTTTTGTTGCTCCTACTGATTGGATGTGAGTTAATCAGATGTTCCCCAATTGAATTGGCTTCTAATTGTTTCACTGATTCAACTTGTGATAATTACTGTTTTCAATTGGTGATTGAACAGACCATTATAGCAGAACCGATTTGCAACTGGTGTTGTATTATGTAGTGAATCAAGGATGTCAAGCTCATTTTCATTTCTATGAGGAACTAGAAAATACTCCGGTTAGTTTACTAATAAATCAACTATTAGCCTTTGCAGGCAGTTGCTAGTGCTACCTAAGCATGCTTGCTTGTTTACTCTCTAGTAACTATTAGTGAAGATGTTAAATTTGTTTCTGTGCTCCTTTGTATGAAGGTATAGCTGTTAATCTTTGTTGCGTAGTGTTCATTTAAAGATTCTGCTCCGTTTCATGATATGTTCAGTTTCCGCGAACTTATGTTTAGTTATTTGTCTACCATATTGCTTCAAATTTATACTTGGAGATCGCTTATCTAAGCATGACTAGCCTGTTGTTCTCGATCCTGTCACGTTTTTCACAGATGACACCTTGTATATCTGATTCATCATAAATTTCGAGAGTTTGATTAGAGGCCGAAAGGAGAGGGGGACTAATGGTTGGGGCCATTGAGGCGATTGAAAAGTATAAAATATTGGAACTTTTCTATTCTGAGAATCTCCACTGTAGAGTGTAGAGGATCCCAGTTTGAGTGCCGCTATATATCCAAGGTGGTTGCAGAAATAGTTGAATTTCTATTAACATACTTGCTTAGCTTTTGCTCGACCTACGGGATGCCCTCTTTGGATTCACACTATTTTTGTTTAGTGATGCCTAGGACGGTTGAGGATTTGAGGGCATCATGATATAGACAGGGATAGTGGTGGACCGTGGACGTCATTGTATACCCCTCTCAATCACCATACGTAGAGATCACTTATGTAGCCTGACCTGCCTGCCTGTTCTCGATCCTGTCAAGTTCTTCACATGTTATCACCTTGTATATTGGCTTCCTTCATCACAGCATATTAACATTCATGAGTTTTTCTTATCAGGCAGAAATAAGAGGGAGCAAAATTGGTTGCATACTTGCATTTATATTATAGATGTTTCAAATCTTTTAAATTGTGAATTGTCAATTAGCTGAATAAGTTGGAAACATGAAGATGTTGTACAAACATCACTGCTGAAGTTATACATTCATTCATTTTAGACTAATATAGTCTATGTTTTAAAATTCGGGTCAGACCGGTCGGACCGCTAAACCGGTATTGAACGGCCCAAATAGGGCTAAAAAACCGGCCTTAAGCCGCTGCCCCCAAAACCGGGTTGGGCCGGTTTTTTTTTTTTTTTTTAATTTCCAGCTAAACCCCGTCACGTGCGAATTTAGGAAGAAAAGTATTAAATAAAATATATTTAATTTATATAGTCCAAGAATAAAAAATACAGGCACAAAGAAAAAAAAAGGCTAGGGCATCTTTTTTTTTTTCTTCTAGTCGAGTCGTGAGGGTCTGGGGCTTTTTTTTTTTTAAATTAAGGGCTGTTTTTTTAAAAAAACCTTAAAATCCCTTCCATTGAGAGGTACTAGTTAATTGTTATGTATATTTTGAGTTTTCCATTGGGTTTACACTTTATAATGCAAATCAAACATAAAATCCATATTTGTTCTATTTATTAGTTATTCATTTTGTTGGTCATTTTATATATATATATATATATATATATATATATATATATATATATATATATATATATATATATATATTAAAATGACGTCATACCGGCTCTATCCGGGTGAACCGGTCCGACCCGGTTGAACCTTTTTTGGAGGGTGGCCGGCTCAACCTCCGGTTCCGGTTTTGAAAACATAGAATATAGTGATTAATTAATTACAACATTCAAGAGCTTCTTAAAAAATGTACTGGCGAAAGACATTCACATTCAATTTAGCATGATTTTGAAACATCACTCCTGTATCAGTTATATTTTTCTTACTTTGTCCTTCTAGCATAGGTGATCGCCAGTCCTGCAGATCTTATCAAAGTGAGGATGCAAGCTGATGGTCATATGATGAGCCAAGGTTTCCAGCCCAGGTACTCAGGATTGTTTGATGCCTTTAACAAGATCATTCGAACTGAAGGGTTGCTGGGCCTCTGGAGAGGCGTTCTGCCAAATGTCCAAAGAGCATTTCTGGTAAACATGGGAGAACTAGCTTGTTATGATCATGCAAAAAGGTTTATTATACACAACCAAGTCTGTAATGACAATATTTTTGCCCACACTCTATCTTCCATTATGTCTGGCCTTGCAGCTACTGCATTGAGCTGTCCAGCAGACGTGGTGAAGACTCGAATGATGAATCAAGCTGGTAGTGATGGAACCATGCCTAAATATAGGAACCCTTATGATTGTCTAGTGAAGACTGTTAAGATTGAGGGCTTTAGGGCATTATGGAAGGGATTTCTTCCTACATGGGCTAGGCTTGGCCCTTGGCAGTTTGTGTTTTGGGTCTCATATGAAAATTTGCGACTTGTTGCTGGCTTGGAATCATTCTAGTAAGTTGAGATATTCTTACTTGGACCCCAAGAGACTTGGTGGAGGCTTGCGCATCATTAGTAGTTTTCTGTCAATATACATTTTGGTTAATTTTATTTTTCAGTTACTAGTAAGTTGTGAAAGTTAGCTGCAATATTCGGTTAGCTATTATAATTTCGGAAATAGGCCTGATGTTCTGGACCTCAATGTGATTGCTACCATATTTCATCTGCTTTATCTCATATCTACGTTAGGGATCTGTATTTTCACCAATGGTGAGACTTGAGAGTATGAAAAGCTTATGCTATCTTTCTTAAAGAGATAAAATGACATAGCAATGGATGCAGATTATTCCTGTCGTGCTTCTTTTCCCATTCTATTGTCCCACTGGCTTTCCAGCAAGGTTCGTAACCAGATATCTCAACTGTGTGTCATTTGTATATATGTTCAACCTGGAGTCTAGATATATGGCCAAGTTGCACGAATCTTTACTTTTAAGATGATTATTGACCTATAAATTCATATAATTGTTGTAATGAAAAAATATGCTCGAGAACATCTTCTCGCGCTACTCTCCTTGATTTCTTCTCCAACAGATTTCTGGCAATTTTTAAGATTATTGCTTCGACCTAGTTTCATAAATAAATCAATGAGAAAATAATTGCTTGCCATTTTGGTTGTCCAAATAAACCTTTTCATTTCTATTTTTTGCAATAATTCATCTAACTTTAACATTAAATATACACAAAAGTAAACTCATTCATATTATATTATCCAACTTCTACCTTTAAAAATCAATTTAATTTGAGTGACCCACTAGTACTATTTTATCCAAAAGTAATATATGCCTTATTTTCTCCATTTAAAAAGCAAACGGGAAGCTATTTCCGAAATGGAGGAAGTACATTTTTACATTTTTTACATCGAGGGATGTCTACAAGCATCAACAGTCATTAGTGATTGTCAGCAATGGTTTTGGAAGTAAAGAATCAGTTACTACTAATCCTCCGTTCTTTTACAAGCTTTATTATTTGTCATTTCGGACGTTTTTTACAAGTTTAACGTTTCTATTTTCGAAAACCCACTGTCTCCAATTATTAATTTTTAAATACTCTCTTTCATACTTTATCTATTATTGTCTTTCTTACTTTTTCTATTATATATCTTACTTTTTACCATATACTTTCTTTTTTATTATATTTCTTTAAAATTTTGAAAAGGTAAATAGTAAAACTTCTAAAAAAACGGAGTGAGTATGTGGTAAAATCCATATGAATTGGAACTCTGTAAATCTCAATAGCCATCCACAAAAATGGAAAAATTGAATAATTTGCGGCAACCAAAAACAGTAACAATTGCTCTAAGCCTCTAACAAAGTACAGAATTAACAACAAACAATGAAACAAGTGGAGCATTACATACCAAAAAATTACTCACAAATGAAATCCAGTCCATCTATGGAAACTATTGACCTCATTTCCATTAGACAGTGCCAATCCAATCCCAGTTCTCCCCCCTTCTCCAATCCCTCTATAATACAATCTCCATTCGTCCGTACCCCCATCCATATGAACTAAACACGGCATTCCCACTCCTCTGCAATCCCAACCACCATCTACCGATGCCTGCAAAACCGGACTCTCCTGAACCCTCCTCCTCCACTCCTTCAACCCATCAGTGGACTCCGCCATCCCAATGCTCCGTCTCCCATCTCCACCAACACCTTCATAAACCATCAAATACTTGCCATCTTTCTTATCCCTCAAAACGCGAGCATTAACTACTCCACACTCATCAAACGAACCCTCAACTCCACCTCCCAACACCTTCCCCAACTTAACCCACCTCATCCCATCCCTTGACCGTGCAACCCCAACCGCATAATGCCCCTTCTCGACATCAAACGAATGGTAATACATCCTAAGATCACCATTCCCATGAAAAACAACTTGTGGAGAGGCAATGTACGACGAATCCCACTCCCCATCCGATCCTACATCGAGCAACGCCCCACTATGATGCTCCCCTTCTATCCTAGCCCAATACCTTCCATCCTGGCTCATTGCCAAACCAGGCAGGGACTTTAAACTCAACTCCTCACTCAAAGATTCACTCTTTTCGGAACCGAAACCCGTGTAGTAAAGCCAGTAAACAGCCGAACCAGCTCTAACTTTACTACTAGACATCACAACCATCTCAGAAGGCCTAACACTGGTAGTATCAAATGCCCACCAATCCTTACTACTTTCCATAACCAAACCCACATCAGAATTCGATTTCACATTTCCTACACCTCTCTCCCAATGAATCCCATTGCTGGAAACAGCCAATCCAACACAATCGGATTCACTAGACTTTCCGTGATACCACATGTACCACCTCTCTTCCTCATCGCTTAAAAACCTCTTCACAACAGGCGACCCAATTTCAAGACTGTCCCAAGAGTTATTTGGACCTAAATCGAAAATTAGGCCTCTTGAAAAGGATGAGCTCGAGGAAAGTGACTGGTTCGAAGTGGGTTCAGCTGGAAATTGGATTTTAGGATCTGGGTTTGGGATTTCTTGAGGGTTGGAGTAGTTTTCGTCAGTTGGGTTTTGCTTGTTGGTGTTTGATTTTGTGGAGCAGTGTGTGAGGATGAATTTGGTGTGTTTGTTGTTACTGGGATTTGGTAGTGTAACACCGGAGTTGAATTTGAGGAAATGGGAGGTTAGATGAGGTAGATGATGGCTGCATTTTGGAGATGAGCAAGTAATTGAACGATGATGATGATGATGAGCAATGGTTGTTGCTGCTGCTTCCATGGAAATGAATGGAGAGGTGTATGTTTAGTTCTAAACTATCAAGAATCAAGACTCATATAAGGGAAAATTTCCAATTTTGGTACCGTAACTATCACACACTCCAATTTTGACCTGACTGTAACTTTCCAAGGGTTCTCGGATGGACCTGGATTTAGACCGGGACCTATATTTAAGGTACTGTATGGGATTAGAGGTGTTATTTGGTAGGTTGTAACATGACCTGCCCGCTTAAAACGACACATTCAATGCTTAATATTTGGCCCGGACTGGTCATGTACATTTAAGTTATGTGGGTCATAAGGGCCTTTGTTTGGAGGCCCGGCCCGGACCGGCCCCTACTAGTTAAAACCGCATGACCGGCCCGGGACGGATAAGCCCGCGAACCGGTAAGGCCTGATTCTTTTAGCCCGCCTAAAGGACCAGCCCGGACTTTATATGGAGCGGGCTGCTCCAGCCCGGTCTGGCCCGAGACCGACTCGAATAACACCTCTATATGTATCGAGTCCAAGAATAGTAGGATATGGGTCTTGGAGTATATTTATAGAGATAAGAAAGGAAAATGAAATTATTAGTCGTACCAATGTACGAATCTCTTTAGAATATAACGATAAAATTGCATAACAATATTTTAATCTAACTATGGATAAGAAAGGAAAATAAAATTTCAGTCGCTCCATTATACGAATCTTTCAAATATATATATTTAACCACATAATGACGATATTTGAATATGAATTTGGAATACAAGAAGGGAAAATAAAAATTATGATTAATTTCATTGTACCTTTTGAATATAACCACATAATGGTACGACGATATTTGAATATGATTTTGGACTATAAGAAAGGAAAATAAAATTATGAGTAATTTCTTTGTACCTTTCGAATATAATTTTGGACTATAAGATTTTGAATATGATTTTGGACTATAAGAAAGGAAAAGAAAATTATGAGTAATTTCTTTGTACCTTTCGAATATAACCACATAATGGTATGACGATATTTGAATCTAATTATGTATGATAAGAAAGAAAAAGAAAAATTATGAATCTTCTGGATACTACATAATGGCGTGGGGATATATGAATCTAATTACATATAATAAGATGTTATACGAAATTTTTGAGCCGTTCCATTGTTGAATCTTTCGGATACTACATAATGGTGTGAAGATATTTGAATCCAATTACGGATAATAAGAATGAAACAAAATTGATGAGTTGCATTGTATGAATCTTTTGGATATAATTAACCACATAAATACATAATAATATGACGATATTTGAATGTAATTATGAATAATAAGAAAGGAAAAGAAAATTATGAGTCGGTCCATGGTATGGACCTTTCGATATAACTACATAATGGTATGCCAATATTTGAATCTAATTATGGATAATGAGAAAGGAAAAGAAAATTATGCGTAGTTTCATTGTAAATCCTTCGGATAACCACATTACACAGTGTTTTCTATATTAAAAAGTGTGTATAAGTAGCGAGTAATGAGATAGTTACACTTTAAAAAGGTGCATATCCACGTTATAGATGTAAATATAAAATATGTATTGATCCAATATAAAATTTGCAAGAAAAATATTTATTTCAATAGTATTAGTTGTACAACTATATACTAAAATCAAGGTAGCAAATAGCATCAAATCACATGTTTATACATTATAGACAACAATAGTGAACCGAACATACAATTCACAATTAACCCAAGCATGGATATGCAAAAAGTTAATTATGCAGTGAAAGTCTCAAAATGTAATGGCTAGCTACACTTTTGATGTTTGTGGTAGTATATCCTTTACTTGACCAATATGGCCTTTGTACTGTTTATAGATGCTAAAAGTGAAACAAGAGGTTTTCAATTCATAACACTTCAATACAACAAAACCAGGGCTGAGCCAGAAATAAAATTCGACGATGGTCCCCCCTCCCCCCCCCCCCCCCTGCCCGGACCGATAAGACTCGTCTACAAAAATCCCTATGGTCCATCGAGTTTGGATGGACTTAAGGGTATCAACAGAGAAAAAATCTCCCATATTGAAATCGTACTATCCGAATTCAACCTACACAATTCATCTTCAAACCGTTCTGTCTTGCAGTTGAAACTTAACACATAACTCTCATGCCAAAAGTAAATTTTATCTTTGTTCCATGGATGAAACGCGACTGGAATCAGAGGACTATGTGCCGACAGAACATTGAATAGAACACCAAACAACTCGATTTTTCCTTGTGTTCCTTGGCGATCCAAAATCCATTCCCCTGTATTGTAGTCTTTGAGCACCCACAATTTCCACCCAGGCAACTTGTTAGCATGAATGCAGATACTATTCATTTCAAAATAACACAAGTTTTCTTTTGAAACACCCAAAATCGCGTTCTTTCCATTCATGTAGTAGACAGAATTAGGTAAGTTGATAAACCTGCATTCATCAGGGCTGCTGCAAGGATCATAAGCCAAAAGGGTGTTCATTTTGCTACAAATCCAATGCAAGGCCTGTTTGTATACGATACACGGTCTTTTGTCAAATTCTATACCCAACGTGCAATTTTTTGGCTTGAAGTTTCTCCATTCGCCAGTTATAGAACAGAATGAATAAATATTCACACACAGATCCATATCTTTTACTAACCGTGTGATATTGTAACTTGTGACCCCATTTCTGACAAAGGATATGAATCCTGTGAGACCGCTCTTTGCCCTGCCGTGCACCGGAAAATTGACACACTGACTAGAAAAAGAACTGGCCACGAAATATTCATCTCCATGATTGGACTGGTATAAGATCAGATCATTGCACGTTGCTTCTACTTTTACTGATTCAGCTTCATCAGATAATAACCGAGAATTGATCAACTTCTTTAAGGTATGCCCATGATCTGGACTAAACAAATGAACTTCCCTCATGTTATCACATTGGAAAAGGAACGTAAAAGGAGGCGAATGCTTGGATCGCAGAATGTAATAGGGAAAAAATGAAGGGTCGGAGATGAGACAAAACCATTTCTTGGAGACACATTTAAACCGGAATAGAACTTTAGGTGGGAGTTTGAAGAGGATTTCAAGCAATATATCTTCAGGTAGTTGAAAATATTGTATACAAGTTTCATCCATGAATTTTTTAAAAATGCAGCTTTGATCCAGCCTTTTTATAGACTAGTTTAAGCTGAAGATGTTGGCTTTCCTGTAAGAATCAATAATGTTGCTGTTATTGTGATTTGCACGTTGTGTAAAAGAGTATAAGAAAAATTAGTGTGTTTGTATATCATATCATGAAGGCCACTCTTCTATCCTGATCCTGATTATTTTGTGGAAATTACATACTGACCTTACAATTATGTACAGATTAATGGCTATAAAATGGTTTGTTAGAAGTGATGACTGTATTAATCAATTGACTAGAATCTCTCAACAGTTTCTTTTACTGGACATCAAACTAATTATAGATACAAAGTTTAATAAACCCTTCATTTGACTAATTGTGTAATCTCTGCCATTTGTGGGCCTAAGGTCCGACCACTCGTACCACAGAAGACTGGTCGTGTAACGACCTAATCTCGACGTCTCGACGATTGTCGATTCACATTGGAATTTGGAAAATTCTCAACGGTCACATATTTAAAAACTACCCCAAAACAAACACTTATTAATTTAAACGAACTTTTGCTAAAAAAGTATATCTTTGTTCATATAAGTAGAATCATCAATTCTAAAAATAATTTTAAAGGTTAAACCTTTTCTCGTTAGTAACTTTCAGCTTGTACTAAATTACAAAATAAAATATTGTAAAAATTGGGTAGTTAATAGGCTAGGTTGCAAGCGAATCGGTCTTTTTCGACAGCTGGAACACGAACATGAATTATAACTCAATAAAATTAGGAGATTAAATTCATTAACTTATAAACTAGCCGATTTGCTAACGACCTAGACCTGGACAGTTAGGCTAACCGTCGGTTAGATCTCATAAAAAAATCATCAACCGTAACCGTTCTAACAGGCGGTTACGGTTATTAACCGTACGTTTCATAACCGTCAAACCACCGGCTTTGAACCGCCGGTTGTTTAAAAAAATAAAATAAAAATGTGTTAATTTATTTATTACCAATACTTACTTAATAAATACTTGGTCAAATAATTTTGCAAAAAAGAAAATGGGCTTACACACTTACAAGTTTAAAGTTTAAAACATTAAAATTATCACTAAATGTGTAAAGCCCTTTTTTATTATTAAACATGTGTAGAACATTTATTATAAGGCAATGTTAAACGTATGACACATTTTACTAAACGCATGACATTTTTTAAAAAATTACAAAAATAGTCCAAAGTTCAATAATTTACGAAAAAGGACCCAATAGTTACATAACCGTCGGTTAGGCCCATGGTTGACCGTAACCGTATATTCGGTTCGATTTCGATTTAGTTTTATGAAAATAAATTTATCGAGTTGATAAACTTGTGCTAAACATACCAATAAAGATGTTGAACACTTGAACTTAATTAGTGTAACGCCCCGAAAAATTACACTAACTTTTAAAAAGACAAGGGCGTTAGGACAAAGACGAAGAGACAATCTAAAAGCTTTGAGAAGCTAAAATTCTAACAGTTGACTTGCGAAAGTCACTAATTTCAAAAGCAGCGGCTAAAATTTTATAAAATCCCAATTAAGTCCCCACTCTCACTCTAGTTGTCGAACGTCTACCCGACTCAATACTCCAACTTTCTCGGAATCTACAAGGAAGGAAAACAAAAGAGTGTGAGACAAAAATCTCAGTGGTGGTCGTTTGTGACAGTGACAATTAGCATATCAATAGGAAAATCATATCGTAAATCCAAAAATAACAATCATATCATATAACGAATCAATAACAATGCAATCAATCGTTTGCTGGTGCAGTCTCCTTATAACCCCAATCCGAGCCCTTATCTCTCCACTCAATCAATCAATACCCGCCATGGTACGGGGTGGTACACTATTACCCCTAAGACCTTGGCGACTTCTGCCTCGCGTCAAAGGGAAGTAAGCCAGAGCAACCCACAAACATATCGATAGTCACCACTGCCCAAAAATGAAATGAGTATACTCTAACCGAAAACTTAGCCAAAACAATCAATATCAATCAATCAATCGAAAACCATAACATATACAATATATATCTTTATATTTGAGCGGAAGTGATGCCAAATCAATTTTGATGCAAAGTTTGAAAGTGAATGAGTAGGAAACTTTGATGCAATACGTATATATAGCAATAAAAACAAGTACTTCCTTGGTTTTCGCAATCGGTTTAAGAACACTCACCGTAGAAAGTTTCTCGTCAAGTCTCAAAATACGGAGTTCCTAAGTAAGAATGGTACCGACAAGTAAGAAACCAATCCAAAACAATAAGAACTACCCCTTTTTAACCCACGACTCTTGGAACCAACAAAACACGTAACATATAAGGGTAAAACAAGTCATGAAACACAGGAAACAATTAATCACATAATTACATAGCTAATGCATATGTATCACGAAACAAGTTATGCAATTTTGTTAATGACAAGAGATAAAAATAAAATCGAAACAAAATAACGCGCCAAGCTAGGGTTGATCCTAGGACCCTTACAAACCGTAAACTCAGAAAACAAACCACTTAACCACTACAAAATGTACAAACAAGCTTCCACAAGAAAACATATAATCGATACTATTGATCGAAATAGGCAGAAACAGAAAAGGCAAAAATAAATAAGCGCATGCCAGGATTCAAAACTAACCTTTGGTACACATAACAAACACACGCAGACCACTCAGAGGCAACCAATTCATACAAGCGAAGTAAAACGTTTAAGTCAAAAGCTGCAAAACGCTATTGTAACTTGAAACAAAACATAGCATGGCCAATTAATCATTGAACAGGCTAAACGGAGCAGACAACAGAGCATGTTAACAATACATTTGAGCAATAAACGAGATAGTAACATAAGATTTCCCCAAAACCCCAGCTACGAAAAGGAAAACAAGGTTAGTAACATACCGAACGACGAGATTAAAGAGATTCAAAGATGAACGAAGATGTGCGAAGATAGCACAAGGATTTAGAGAATAGGAAGAAGACGTTTAGGAATAATACGTATAAGAATCAGATTGATTTAGGAGAGCTGAGTTTTGTATAAATATTTAGCAAAAGAAGGAGATAGTGGCGAGGATCAGAAGGTGAGGAGTGTACGAGAAGAATTCTAGCTAAACTAGGCTAAGGCTACATTATAACCCAATTCTCGAATCGACGAATCGAATCAATTGTAGTATAAAATATAATTCAAGCATCGAATCGAATCGAATGGGCGATCGATCTGAACTAAACTGAATGAGTTTTCAGTTGAGAGCCTAACTATTAACTTACTAATTAATTATCTTAATTAATTATTAATTAGTAACAAAATAATATAACCTTAAATAACCAAAAGTGGCTAAGAAAGAATGAAACATAATTAATCTTTAAGTTAAGTAATTAGGTAATTAATTAATTACTTTGATAAAAAAAAATATACCCAATTAACCCTTTAAAGAAACAACGAGCATAACATACGGGGTTTTACAATTAGCCACATAGATTATAATCCGGGGTGTTAGGGAATCAAGCCGCTCGCGAAAAAGCCCGGTCAACGCTCAGGTCGAGCTCGAGATCGGTCAACGCAAGCTTGAATCGATCATTCTGGTAAAATGACCGAAGCTCGCGAGCAATAATTAATTTAATATATATTTAAATTTATTTATTTATTTACATATACGTAAATAAAAACCTAACTTAAGTTGTTTTTTCTTAAGTAAAAAAAGCTCATTCTAAAAATCAAATTCTCAGATCTAGAAAATGAATTCATTTTGAAACTTTTAACGAGTCGAAGACTCACTTGCAAAAGTCAGTTTTTCGAAGAACTCGATATTTTAACGGACCGATCATGAGCTCGATCATAAAAAGCTCAACAATTACGAGCAGACTTGAAATTATGACGATCACTGATTCATTAAACCAAATCTCGGCTGTTAAAACAGCCATGATTAACAAAAATTAATCATGATTTGTGAGCAATCTGCAATCCTATCCCCCTCCTGCAAGAAAAGAAATTCCGACTTGTTTATCAAGTCAAAATAAGAAATCAAATATCACTAGTAGTACAAAACCTGCCCAGTAAAATAAAGAAAAATCAAGGGTTTAATAAGGGGTTTAAGATCTGAGCAGCCATGGGAGAGACCTTTTCCAAGCACTTTGAACCAAACCCTACTTCTCCTTCCACAATCACTACTGAAGTCTCCGCCATGTCTTCTCCACAACCCTCAATCGAAACCCCTGAACCCAACACCCCAATTCCAGAATCCTCTGATCCACCACCAGATTCAAATCCAGCTCAAAATCAAGAAGATTTGGAACAAAAATCGAATCTTTCGGATAAAGAATCGGTCGAGGAAGCAACTGGAGGCGAAGGTGAAGAAGAGGAAGAAGAGGGGGAATGTGGGTTTTGCTTGTTTATGAAAGGGGGTGGATGTAAAGAGACCTTTGTGGATTGGGAAAAGTGTGTAGAGGAAGGGGAAAATAACAATGAGGATATTGTGGAGAAGTGCTTTGAGGCAACTTCTGCTCTTAAGAAGTGTATGGAAGCTCATTCGGACTACTATGCTCCTCTGTTGCAGGCTGAGAAGGCGGCTGAGGCCGAGGCTTCGAAGCAATTGGAAGAAGAGACGGCGATGGAGAACGATAAGGAGAAGGAAAAGGAAGAAGGGGAAGAGACGGTGAATGAGATAAAGGAGGAAGCTTTGGGTGGTTCAGAGCAGAAGGAAGCTTCTTGATGTTGGAGGATTTGATGAATATACTGTTCAGATTATAGACTTGTTTCTTGGAGCTGGAAATTGAGGGTTTAGGAAATTGTTTGAGGTAATTTAACATAATGTTGAGAGTTTTGGTGAAAGAAATTTAATACTACTACATTTTTGAGTTATGTATTGGGCATTGTAGGTTATTATTCGATAATAATTGTATTGAATTCTACATTAAATCATTTCAATGCATACTAATGATGATCATAATTCCTGATAGTTCATGTTCTTAAGTAATGTTGCCTATCTGTGTTTGCTCGTTTAATGTTAGATATGAGCTGAATGTGTTCAATGCTTAGTGTGACAGCATACTACGAATGCTCACATTCACAGCCAATTCTTTTATAGTTATTTATGAAGTGTGCTTGTTGAATTCATATGTGCTTTATGCTCATGCACACATGGAAATGAGAGAATAGATCTTCACATCTTTGTTAGCATACATGGAACTAAGAATGGAACTGATGCTTCAGTTTGATTTTTCAAGTAAGACATTGAGCTTCAGAATTCTCAACTGTGAGCTCTTGGAGTTAGGCTCTTATTCATGTGCTTTGCAAGCTGCGGTACATGTTATGTATGCCACAGAAGTGGCCTAGTTCATAATTTGGTTCAACTGAGAAGATCTTGATATAGAGGTGCATACTCAATGGATGCGCATTTTGTTTGATCCGGGCATTAATTAGAATCGTGAAGTATTGAGGTTTACATGTAATTATACTAGTTGGCCAGTTATGAAAAGATCAGTAGAAGATAAATAATTGATCCAGCTTATTCTGTTTTACGCTGAATTATAGTACCTTTTGCAAACAATTACCTTTAGACTGAACATCTTGTTGGATTTGAATTATGCATTTTTACATGGTGAATCGGGAGAGACAATTTGATTTGTTGAATTAACTTTTTATCTGCTGTTTAAATGAAACTCTGAAGAAATGTAGGATGCATTCTTGCATAATGGTTAGACTAGTCAGAATGGATATATTTTTTCCTCACTATAATATATAATACATGCCTGCTTTCTTGGTCGTCTTGAAATTTCATTTTCCATTTGTGATACTAAACACACCCTGTGGCCTGAACCACCTCCCTTTTGGCCTCAAGCTGCCGACTAGTCACACAATGCAGCTGTGACCTGTGAATCAGTATGTGCATGACAATTGAGAAACTTTCATATTTTAGTAAGATAGGTGAGAGTAGAAAACGTTCACTTCTTCGTTAACATTTCTCACTGTGAGTCAGGACTTGAATCCATTTTGTACTTTTCATGAAGGTTCTGCTTTGGTTCTTTAGATATTCTGCACGTTTCTGCAAAACCTTTAGGCTCGTCACAAGATGATGAGTTCTGTGAAATATTTTGTCTTGGTGGTTTTTTCTGATTTGTACTTCCATTCAAGTAATTAGCCACAGTTATACTTCTGGTTGAAATTGCTTCATCCCTGGTAATGGACCGGACGTGACTTTTTTTAGTGCTACATACAATTGTTGTGAAATGAGTAACTTTTAGGTGTATATATATATATATATATATATATATATATATATATATATATATATATATATATATATATATATATATATGATGTAGTTTTGTCAAGCTTTGGGACGTGTATCATATTTTACTAGTTTGGGTGATTCATTTAGTTGGACTTTCCACACAAGGTATAACTGCTGAAAGTAATTTGTTCTTTGTTTTCTGAAAGCAAATGTGAAATGGATCTTCTCAGGGTGAAAGGTTAAACAAAGCAGTGTGAAATGGATCTTTATTTCAGAAAGAACTGCTTCATTTTATTCAAATGGTATGATACAGAAACAGTGAAGATTAAGTCGAAATTCTTTGATTCGTTCAGATTTCCAGGTTGCTTATAGACTTGCAGTGCTAACACCATCATTCTGTAGATGAAAGTGAAACTGCTTATGACAATTTTATATCTACTTCACATTGCTGTAGATGACTACATGAGCTTGTGTCCAAGGATTTGCCTTGGAATCAGTTTTTAAAACATCAATCAGAAAGTTAAGAAGGCAATTTTTCATGAAGATTGGCTACATTTTAACATACAGAGCATATACACTATACATTGATTGTGATTCCCTTACTAACAGAATAAGCCTAAACATAACCTGATATAAACTCTTCAGAAGACGAGCAATTAGGGTGTAATATACAAGTTCACCTAAAGACTAAAACTGAAATAATCTCTTGTTGCTATTAGGCAGAGTAAAATTGGGAACTATTTTCTGGATTTCAGGGTTGCTCTGTTTCCTTGTAGTGAAATTCTTAGAAAAGACCGGTATTTCCTAATCATCTTTGTTCTCGTCATCATCATAATTGAACGGCAATGGCACTTCATTGGATGCCCGAAATTTCCCAACATTGTTAAGATGCTCGTTTTCCAACCTGCACAAAAGCAGCAAGATTAAAATTTTTTGAACTTGAACCTGGTAAGATCATACTTGCACAAACCACATCAAATTACCTGAAGAAATTCCACATGCCACGACGCATGATCTCAAGGGCTGCCATAATTACAAGCACAATCTGCCTATGCAAATGAAAAGGTGTTATGTTCATAACAGTTTGAATCCAAGCTAGCCTTAGTATCACATCCAGCACCTGCAAATACATAACAAGAAATTGTTCACTAACAATATCTTCATGCCTCCGACTGCATATATAAACATACAAATTTTATGCTAAAAAGCTCACAATTGCTGCAAAGTAGACACTTTTGTGAGGTACAAGTAATTTGTCTCTCAACCACCGATTCTTGGCTTTTCTCTGAAGAAGCCCCCAATCACGGACAATGTCCCAGTAGATGCTGTAAACTGTAGCTAGAAATGATGCTATCAGTGCTGCTATCCTCCAGGTTCTAGCTCCATTTCGTGTATAGGCGGTTCTAGTACAAACTGCTACGAGTGTCATAAAATATTTGATCCCATTGTACCCATGATTAATATCTTTCTCCTCACACATTCGCCTTAGGCACTGATAATCAAGATTTAGTAAGTACTGCATGTTAGTCGTAGCAAACAAATTGAGTCTATTACGCAATAGATGTTTCTACCTGCATGAGGCGACACCAGAATGGTACTGCAGCTACAATGTAAGAGAAAGTTTTGAAAACATGATTTGATGCGCAACTGTTTTGTCTGTGTTTGTAGTCTCCCCATCCATAGTAGCACATGTAGAATTCTAAACTCCTTAATGCTCGAACCTGAATTAATTTCGCCCAATTATTTACAGGAAATGCATATTATAAGCCTAATTCTTCTGCATACAAGAATTCACAGGCATAGAGTAGATTGTAAGTCATTATAAAACCTGACTAGTGAGTTGGTCGGCTAGCAAGAAGTCTGATATCGTAACCTGAAGGGAGCAGAATAATTAATGTGTTAGTAAGAACAACAGAGTTGTTTCTGGAACATATCCGAAACAATGTGATCAGTTTTCGTCTAGTACCTTATAGAGAGGAGCTAAGATGCAGCGATATAGGCAAGTCAGGAAGAAGAAGCGACTTGAACGGAATAATATGTTTAAGGGGCAGAGCAGGATGCTTATTAGAAGCTGCAACCAACAAGAGTAGACACGTACAGGTTTAGTGTAGTTTGAACATGTAAGGATTTGGAAACCATTAGTATTTCTTTTGTAATTCTTTCTTATTTTACTGTAAATATAAATTTATTTGGTGAAACCGTGAAAGTATAGTTACCACTACTAGTCCAAGGGGGAGGAGTTCTGTTAGGGCTTGATAGTCTTCAGTCTCTGGATCCGTTTCCATATCCAGATTGGCAAGCACGCTCGCGAGAGCTAAAACACTTATACTGAAACTCAGAAGAAAAACTTCTTTGTAGCCTAGTTCCGTTCCATGCTTAAAACCAAGTATGAAAGAGTAATTGACTTGATATTTCCTCCAATAGTATATGTTTGCACCGTACGTGAGCATGTGGAGGACAACGAAACCAAATGAACTGCAACAAATATTCGGCACTTTTAAGAAATAAGGAACAAGGAATTGAGACTCAGGAGTAAGATTCCTAACCTGTATAAAGGAAACATAGTGTCCATGTAAACTTCTGTGCCCTCATCATCTTGGATATCGCGTGCACGTAGTATTAGAATTAAGGCTGAAATAAGAGAAATTGTGCAGCCGACGAGAAATCCTGCAGAACAGAACCATATTACTTCTTATATTTCTACCAAATGCTAAGCAAAGGGATGATATAAGTCCTAGGCTCATAATAGATTTATTGCAGATACGCACCCATGGAGAACGTTATCCTGTGTTTTTCCTTTTTCGCCTTGGGCCTTAAGATGTGCATTCCTTTGCTGCGGTTTGAATTGGCAAAGTGCATGATAAAAGTTACTTCTACCCTTTCTATCAATCTGCTGACCTATTATTCAATGAACAAATCAAACTAACCATCGCAGAATGCAAAAATAGGCTTTATTGAAATGTACGAATTAACATGCATTCATCATCCATTTTACCTCGTCTGAGGTTCCGAGGAAAGATTTGTCTACCATTTTCATGTAAGATCTCGATGCATCTCTTGAAGCAATCTGTTACAGCACATACACGATTTTATTGACAGATCAGATATGCTGTGATTAGATGTAATTCTCATGCAAACAGAGAAAAATACCTTGTCATACTTCTTCATGATTTTCGATATTGCAGTTAAATTCAGGAACCTGTTGCATTTACAAAGACACCAGACCATGAATATATATATCACTGGTACACTATAATTCGAGAAACTGCTTTCCATTCAGAACATGGTAGTAACTCATCATTAACAATTATATATACCTGTAGTTTTTTAGAAGCCTCAGCTTATGGTAAAATTCGACAAAAGCTTTCTTAAGCTGTACTTCTGCTTTCTTCAAATTATCCTTAGTGAACTTCAATTCTGATTTGTTATTGAGTTTGAGAATCCCTTTAATCGTTGATCGAGGAGTATCAATCTTGGCGTTAAACTTTACTTGGTTAAGTATTTCTAGAGGAGGTGGTCTTTTAAACCTGGTACTATTTGCTTCTTCACATGTTCCAACCTGTGAATCTACTAGTTTCTTCGCTGTCAGATCTTCCAAATCAATACTGTTTGATTCTTCCTGCAGATGCCTTATAGTTATCGAATGTTCTTTGCGTGTTACCCTTCCTGCATCAAATGATACAAAAGAGAAGTAACTAATTTAGGACAGAAAGATGCATCAAAAAATAAGAATGTCACTTACTACTGCTGGCTTGAATTGCTACAGATTGAGAAGTAGCAGATAATGCAGCTGCAGAATCTTCTAGCCCCCACGATGCTTCCTCCGAGTTAATCACCCACCCATTCGGATGCTCTACCTTAACCCGAAAAGCAATAAAAGCATCCATCTGCTTATTCAATTCACCAGCTTCCTCCATAACTTCATTAACCTTCGACCGGTAAAATTCAAGAACTTTATTAAACTCATCATCCAATCTCTTGAAGTAGACAAGTTCATACTCTCCTCCCTCATCTGCCGTTTTCAAGAACGTAGTTTCTAAACCTTCAGCCCCGTCTCGCCTCACATTGTTCACCAGAATCACTTGATTTTCGATGTCTAATTCTGCCTGACTCACCAGTTCCGTTAAGCCACTGAAAGAGTGGTAAAGGGAGCGACTACTCTTTAAAGTAGGGGCTGCTGGCTTGTCTCTTAGCTTGAAGTCTTGTATTTGGTTCAAAAAAGTTTTCAAAAAGGCATAATCTAAGTATGTTTCTCGCCATTCTGGCACCATTTGTGATGCAAATTCTTTACCAAACTTCATTTTGTTGTTTGCACAATGAAAAAAAAAAAAAAAACTAGTTTTCCAAAATGAAAAAAAAAAAAAAAAAAGTGACAAATTAGTGATCAATATCAGAAGATGTGCTTAACAAAACCAAGAAAAAAGAGAAACGAAATGTTTTAACTAAATTTTCCAACATGGAAACCTCTCAATCAAGAACTAGACGTAACCATTGTGTGTTTTGTCAAGTTAAAAGATTAACTTTATTATGCTACAGGGGCAAACAATGTGGAGGGTACTATATATATAAGGAGTTATACTACTCATCATTCTCAATCTCAAATTTTCATATCATCATAAATAGAAAATAATTTCTCCTGACGTTATTCACTTTTACCTTATATTTATTCATCATTTTTTCATACTTTATTCACTATTTTACTTACTTATTTGTTTAGCCTTACAATTTCTCAATTATTCTAATTATTTATATATTTTATTCTTAAAACTCGAGTTCAGATCCACGCGAAGTTGAGATCGAAACGGATGGATACATAATATAATACAATACAATGGAGGAGGAGGAAGACAATATATACTTGCTTGCTTTCTCTTTAGGGCTAATCCAAGCACGTAACTTAACTACCAACTACTACCCGTTTCAAAATGTCAAAACATAATTGTTCTAATCAAATTTTAATATTTTATTCTCCCCCTTTCACACTCTAATACGTTGACTTTCTATTTGCTATGTTTATAATTTCTGAAAAATAATCCCATTACTTATTTATTTTACCTAAAGCAAGTTTCTCAACAGTGAAGAAAATATAAGCTAGGAGGACCTATGCAAAATGCATAGATCTTCAATTACTTCATGTTGCTTTACAACAAAACATGTGAGTCTCAGCACTGGTTATAAAATGGCCAGTATTAAATTTAATGCTCCAGTAAATATATTGGCAAATGGCAAGCACAATAAACACACTGTATTGGTATGTTAATAACTTAATAGGTCAGCTCGAACTTACACTCTCACTCTCATTCCATTGTTATTCCCTAAACCTTAAATCCTAAACATATGTGCTCCGTCTAGGCACCATTTGCCGACACATACAGTCGACTCCGACTCATTGAACCACCTCATTAATTGGATAATAAAAATCATAAATGTACTAAAGAAAGAGAAATGAAAAAGAAAGGCATATGTTACAATATAAAAATTGAGATAAAACTATATTGCATAGATGAATGATCAATAAATCGAAGTAGGTAATAAGAGTAAAAGTACAAGAAATAGAATATGCTTATATAGAAATATAAACTAACTATCTAATCCAACTAGGAAACGGAAACTAAATTATAGATGCTATCTAATACAAAACAAAATATGATAAAATACGAACATGGAAGTCGTATTGTAATATATCTTGACACCCCCCCCCCCCCCCCCAAGAGGAACATGGATATCGCAAATGTTCATCTTGAATAGCAAATGGAGGGAAAAGAAGATCTGGAGCAATAGTAGAGCAACCCAGAGCAGGCAGAGAGGAGATGAGACTATATAGAGGTTAGCCCAGAACAGAAAAAGAGGGATCAACAGTTGATCACTGAGAGATAGACCTAGCTCAGGCAGAGAGGTGATTGACAACGCAATATCTCCAGGTTTGAATTCCCTGAGTAATGGATGAAAAATATCATGATGTTTGAATTCCATCTTTGATTGATGAAGAAGAATATCGCCAGGTTTGAATTCCCTGAGTAATTGATGAAAAAAAAATATATATATGTCATGATGTTTGAATTCCATCATTGATTGATGAAGAAGAATATCGCTAGGTTTGAATTCCCTAGACGTGCATGCCAAACATCACGAGAAACAATGGCATTGATATGAGAACAATAATGATAGTAGAGTTAGTAGATATCGAGAGCTTGTAATAGATACAAGTGAGAAGATTCCAAGCAAGAAGGAATAGGGAAAAAAAAAAAATCATCTTCTAATGTCCGTCCCAATTCCGTTCATCGATAACGGCATAACCAAAGAGGGTCACGAGGAGGAGGAACAAAGATGCGAAGCGGGATCGAACGATTTATGGCTCTTGATACCATGTTACAATATAGAAATTGAGAGAAAACTATATTGCATAGATGAATGATCAATAGATCGAAGTAAGTAATAAGTGTAAGAGTACAATAAATAGAAAGCAACATATGCTTATATAGAAATATAAATTAGCTATCTAATGCAACTAGAAAACAAAAACTAAATCATAGACGCTATCTAATACAAAACATAATATGATAAAATACGAATTAGATTAGGAGATGAATTCTTTTTCAAGTTGAAGTCGTATTGTAATATATCTTCACAGAATACATCGAATGAAGTGATTGGTGAGAACAAGTGACACAGTGCTATAGAGTCGGAGCTTGTGGTTTGGACCTTGGTAGGACCTGCACGTCCTTTTTTCATGGTGTAGTTTGAGTTTTATTCAAATAAAAACAGGTATTCAATTAATGTGACTTCGATTGATGATTTTGATTTTATCCTTCTCTGTTTGACTATTTCGTATGAAAAATGGTGGTAGGGTACTGCCGTTTTAACTTGTGTGTACTGGTTGGAAACTTGGGATAGATGACAGACTATTCAAGTTTGCTTTTATATTTTGTAAGGTGATACTTCAAATTGGTTTGGATCTAGTGTAGAAGTTGGGGTTGAGTTATCATCCACTTACAAATACTTCAATTGTTATGTAATTTATATGTGCTCTTAATTTACAATCAACACGCAAAACGGATAATTGATTATACAGCATTATATTTTAGATGTGTCTGTTCATATCAAATTACCAAGGCAGCAAGGCATTGGCCGAACAACTTGGAATTATCATTGGCTGTCAACCATCATCAATTTAGGCCTACTTTGATACCACGAGATGTTCGGTGTATGAAGAAACAATTCCTCATGCCTACAATTGAGCAACATTATTATGAAGAATTAGTGATGCCTTTTACAATGCCACTGTCCGATATTTGTGTTTGGTTTAAAAACATGTGGCATGATTAAGGATTAAGGATGGACCCATTGTCATGACCTGGATCTAACCACAAAACATGGATTCCTCTTGCCAATCCCAATATCAGGGCATCATGCTTAGTCCAAAATATGCCACATCAAGGCCCAACAGACCAATCAAATGGCTACCCTGGAATGATGCCTTGGCCAGTTGCCATTTCTTGCCATGTAAAATTTGGGAACCAAACACCAGATAAAATGATGCCGAAAGCAGCAAGAATGGTCCATAGGCCATACCAAACATCTCCTGAAATACGCGGGAGATTAATCCAACTTATACCCCATCCGTCCACCTACTAATGTCTCGCTTATACTCCTACAATAACAAAAAAAACATAACATGTTACTGTATTGGACGATCTTCAAGGCATAGAAAGTTTATACTAAAATGTAAAGTTTTATTATTTAATAGAAAATTTTACATTTACGGTTTAAGATTAATTCGTATCGGTTTGTAAAACATCAATAAGAAAGTTCAGAAAACAATATTTTTCATCAAGATTGGCTCCATTTTAAATAATAGTATATACACTATACATTGATTGTAATTCCTTAACTAACAGAATAAGCCTAAACATATATAACCTGATATAAACTCTGCTGAAGAGAAGCAATTGTTGTAGAACATCAAACAGAAAATGAAGAAGACAATTTTATCATCAACGCTGGCTCCATTTTAATATACACTAGTACTACATTAGTTGTGATTCCCTTACTAAGAGAATAAGCCTAAAAATAACCTGTTACAAATTCTTCAGAAGACTAGCAATTATGTTGTATTATACAAGTTCTCTTTAACTATAATTTCATTCAACAACTAAAGACTAGAACTGAAATAATCTCTTATTGCTATTAGGCAGAGCAAAATATGGAACTATTCTGCAGATCTCAGGGTTGCTCTGTAACTCTGTTTCCTAATCATCCTTGCTCTCATCATCATAATTGAACGGCAATGGTACTTCTTTGAATGCCCGGAATTTCCCAACATTGTTAAGATGTTCGTTTTCCAACCTGCACAGCAGCAAATAATATTAGAAATTAATTTAAGAACTTAAACCTGGCAATATCTTACTTGGACGAAGCATTGTGAATTACCTGAAGAAATTCCACATGCCACGACGCATTATCTCAAGGGCTGCCATAATTACAAGCATAATTTGCCTATGAATATCAAAAAGTGTTATATTCATCACAGTTTGAATCCAAGCTAGCCTGAGTAACACATCCAAGACCTGCATAGACAAAACAAAAATCGTTCACAAACAATATCTCCATGCGCCCGACTTCATAAGCATGCATTGTTATGCTTAAAAACTCACAATTGCTGCAAAGTAGACACTTTTGTGAGGTACAAGTAGTTTGTCTCTCAACCACCGGTTCTTAGCATTTCTATGTAGAAGCCCCCAATCATGGACAATGTCCCAGTAAATGCTGAGAACTGTTGCGATAATTGATGATATCAACGCTGCTACCTTCCAAGTATTCGCTCCGTTTAGTGTATAGGCTGTTCTAGTACACACTGCTACGAGTGTCATAAAGTACTTGATGCCGTTGTACCCTTGATTAATATCTTTCTCCTCGTACATTCGTCTAAGGCACTAATAATCAAGATTCAACAAGTACAGTCAGCCGAAGCAAACAATTTGGCTTTAAGAGTATATTAAGCCTTAGATGTTTTACCTGCATGAGGCGGCACCAGAATGGTAATGCAGCTACTATGTAAGAGAAAGTGTTGAAAACATGATTTGATCTGCAACTGTCATCTCTGTGTTTGTAGTCTCCCCAACCATAGTAGCAAATGTAGTATTCTAAACTCCTTAACGCTTGAACCTGAATTCAGTTCAACCAGTTATTTACAGGAAACTCGCATTATATAAGCTTAATTCTTCTGCAAACAAGAAATTGAAGGCAGAGAGTAGATTTCAAGTCATTATCCAACCTGACTAGTAAATTGGTCGGCTAGCAAGAAGTCTGATATTGTAACCTGCAGGGAGTAGAATCATGTGTTGGTAAGAGAAACACGGTTGTTTCTGATACAATTTTGAAGTAATGTGATCATATTTCGTTCTAGTACCTTATAGAGAGGAGCTAAGGCACAGTGATATAGGCAAATCAGCAAAAAGTAGCGACTTGAACGAAACAATATGTTTAAAGGGCAGATCAGGATGGTGATTAGAAGCTGCAGCCAAAAAGAGTAGACATATATACATGATTAGTACAATTTGAACATGTCATGCAGTATTTGGAAAAAGGTATTTCTTTTCTTTGTTTTTATTTTTACTGGAAGTATATATACATACCACTACTAGTCCAAGGGGGAGGAGTTCTGTTAGGGCTTGATAGTCTTTAGTCTGTGGATCCATTTCCATATCCAGATTGGCGAGCACGCTCGCAAGAGCTAACACACTTATACTGAAACTCAGAAGAAAAACTTCTTTGTAGCCAAGTTCTGTTCCTTGCTTAAAACCAAGTATGAAAGAGTAATTGACTCGATATTTCCTCCAATAGTATATGTTTGCAGCATACGTGAGCATGTGGAGGACAACAAAACCAAATGAACTGCAACAAATTAAATAATTAAATATTCGTCATTTTTTGTGAGTAGAGATATGAGGAACAAGGAATTGAGACTCAGGAGTAAGATTTGATCACTAACCTGTACAGAGGAAACATGGTGTCCATGTAAACTTCTCGGCCTTCATCATCTTGGATATGGCGTGCACGTATTATTAGAATTAAGGCTGAAATGAGAGCAATTGTGCAGCCAACAAGAAATCCTGCGAACCAGAACCAGTTTATTCAGATTCTTATATTTCTACCAAATGCTAAACAAAAGGATGACAAGTCATTGACTCATAATAGTATCATTGCATATACGCACCCATGGAGAACGTTATTATGTGTTTTTCCTTTTTCGCCTTAGGCCTTAAGATGCTCATTCCTTTGCTGCGGTTTGAATTGGCAAAATGCTTGATAAAAGTTACTTCTACCCTTTCTATCAATCTGCTGACCTATTGTTCAACGAACAAATCAAACCAACCATCGCAGAATGCAAAATTAGACTTTATTGAAATGTACGAATTGACATGCATTCATTATCCATTTTACCTCGTCTGAGCTTCCGAGGAAAGATTTGTCTACCATTTTCATGTAAGATCTCGATGCATCTCTTGAAGCAATCTGGTACATCACAGACATGATTTTATTGACAGATCACATATGCTGTGATTAGATGTAATTCTCATCCAAACATAGCAAAATACCTTATCATACTTCTTCATGATTTTCGATATTGCTGTTGAATTCAGGAAACTGTTGCATTTACAAAGACAAAACCATGAATATTTCACTGTAATACTGTAATTCAAGAAACTGTTTTCCATTCAGAATATATATGGTAACTCATCATCAACAATTATATGTACCTGTAGTTTTTTAGAAGCCTAAGCTTGTTGTAGAATTCCACAAAGGCTTTCTTAAGCTGTTCTTCTGCTTTCTTCAAATTATCTTTACTGAACTTCAATTCTGTTTGGTTATTGAGTTTGAGGATCCCTTTAATCGTTGATCGAGGAGTATCAATCTTGGCGTTAAACTTAACTTGGTTAAGTATTTCTAGAGGAGGTGGTCTTTTAAACCTGGTGCTATTTGCTTCTTCATATGTTTCAACCTGTGAACTTACTAGTTCTTTCTCTGTCAGATCTTCCATATCAGTGTTTGATTCTTCCTGCAGATGCCTCACAGTTATCGAATGTTCTTCATGTATCGAATCCATTGAATGTGTTACCCTTCCTGCATCAATTTAGGACATAAAGATGCATCACACAACTAGCAAAGACAAATAAGAGTTCAACTTTGTATCTGCCAAAATGATAAAGGTCAATGGCCTTTTGAATATTTAACAAATATTGACCACATATTTTATTAATTGGCCTAACAACTGGCCTGGTGAGTCAAAATCAATGAATCTTCTTGCTGTGAAAATGACATGGAAAGATGAATATTCGCTTACTGCTGCTGGCTCTACTTGCTACAGATTGAGAAGTAGCCGATAATGCAGAATCTTCAAGGCGCCACGATGCTTCCTCCGCGTTAATCACCCACCCGTCTGGATGCTCCACCTTAACCCGAAAAGCAATAAAGGCATCCATCTGCTTATTGAGCTCACCAGCTTCCTCCATAACTTTGTCAACTTTCGACCGGTAAAACTCAAGAACTTTATTAAACTCATCATCCAATCTCTTGAAGTAGATAAGTTCATATTCTCCTCCCTCATCTGCCGTGTTCAAGAACGTAGTCTCCAAACCTTCAGCCCCATCTCGCCTCACATTGTTCACCAGAATCACCTGATTTTCGATGTCTGACTCTCGCTGACCGCCTGCCGGTGCATGTCTCACTAGGTGTGTTAAGCCACTGAAAGCGCGGTAAAGCGTGTGACTACGCTTCAAAGTAGGAGCTGCTGGCTTGTCTCTTAGCTTATAGTCTTGTATTTGGTTCAAAACAGTTTTCAAGAAGGCATAATCTAAGTATGCTTCTCGCCATTCTGGCACCATTTGTGATGCAAACTCTTTACCAAACTTCATTTTGTTGTTTGCACAATGAAAAAAATATGAACTAGTTTTCCAAAATGAAAAAAAATTTGACAAAGTTTACTGATTGATATCACAAGATGTGCTTAACCAAATCAAGAAAAAAAGAGAAACGAAATGTATTAAGTGATCTGGAATATGAAAACCTCTCAATCTTGCAAGAACTAGATTTGGCAAAGTTGTCAAGTGAAAGAAGATTACCTTAGTTATGCTATACAAGGGATGTTGTGGTACTATATATACGGACAAACAATATTGTGATAGATCGATATATCGCGTTCTTTTTGTGCCGTTTCAAAATGTCAATATATAATTCATGTTGTGTTCATATACTATATTATTCCCCCTGTTTCCATAAATCAGTCATTCACTTTTTGTTTGTTCTGCTTAATATTTTTGAGTATGTTGCAGTAAGACGTTAAAAGATAAAAAAGATTAGTTTTTCTTGAAAAAATGCATTTTATTAACAATATAAATGTTTTGATTATAAGTATCAATTTTTTCTTGACAATACAGGTCAGACCTTTTCTAAATTAAGTGTAAGGCTTTGTTCTCTGAATAGAACTGAAATAAACTAAAGTGTAGTATAAAAACAACTAAGCAGAGTTGAACTGAATGAATCTGAACGTAACTGAAATTAATAAGTTCATATGAATATAAAATAGCGTGGTTTCCCACTATATACTTACTTTTTTAGTTATTGATTCCATAATTAATAGTATTTCTTTACATCTAAAGTGAGTTAAAAAAATGACACTGGAGGGAGTATATAAGTACACGGTACACTATGCAAATCCGTAGATATATAAATTTACACTTGGCAAAACTTGCTCATATTTCAAATTCTTCGAGGTTGGTCTCCGATATGAGAACGATCCGAACATGGCATGAGATCCGACCTTAATCGGAATTAGCCTGAAATGTTGTAACGAATAAATGTATACGCATCTGTATTTTATTATGTGTTGAATCTGATTAGTTAGTTGGCCCATGAATTGTAACCCGGTGGGTATATTTAGTAGATAGATATTATTAGATTCTGTGCTTAGATGCTAAGCTGCTTAGTTAGAAAATAGTTTGTTTTTTATACTACAATTCAGTTTAGTTCAGTTCAGACGAAGAGGACAGAGTCTAACTCTTACTAGCTAAGTAAAGGATATTCGTGGGATATGCTTAGAGCCCGTAATTTTTTGTAGAGGTTATAAATACCTCAAGACCCTTCTTTATTATTATAAATGTTATGAAATGAGTATTTAGTAGAACAGAGTGTTCTTTGGCAGATGTCTAGAGTATGTATTCTGAGTACTTAAGTGTATCATGGGTTTAATCTTAGAGAGTAGGCGTCTCTTATGTTGGATAAATTTTGGGTGGTGATAATCCTGGAAACTTCTTTGGATCGTGTAGTCACTTTCCAAACAAGATAATTCGACCCAATTTACAGCCTGGGTTACACGAATTCCTTGCGGGGATAATCCAAGAAGGCAATCTAATTCAGGCTATATGAATTTCGATCAGAAAGTAGAGAGGATGTTAGATTTTCGTATGTACGTTCTGGAGACCGAATCCTCCAATATGTAAAGTACAAAATCGAAGCGATTTTGATGATCGGCGGTTGAGGGTTACGATATTATCCGAATTAATCGTTATCCAAAAAGTCGGCACCTTGCCCACTGCCTTTGGCGGCGGGACCCAACCAGGCTCATTGGACCCATGAGGCTTCCGCCTGCAACTTGTCGGTTGCTCAGGCCTCGACCCTCGACCTTCAGATTTGCGGTCGATAACTCGTTAGCTCAACAAGCGTGCACTCCGCACTACCCAAACTCGTCCCGAGCCTTAACGTGAGATCGCATCGGTCTCTAGTAAATCACATTACTACTAAAATGAGTTGATGACACTAAAATCACCAACATCTTAGGTTTCAAGAAGTCTCGTGGATAGGTAGTCATCGTATTCTTGTGCTATTTAGCACTGTGATCGTATAGATTTAGAGTTTATCTAGTAGAATATTCAGCGTGGTGTTCTAAGACTTATACCGTGCATAATGAATTTTGAATTGATTGGTTAATTGATAGCCAAATCTATCTAGAACCTTAATAAATATGTCCGATCTGATAAAGATCCAAACACAACTAACCCGACATATAAAAAAAAGTCTTAAATTCTGCAAAAGGTTTCTAGAAATTGTCCTTACAAATAAGATTTTATACAATTTTATAGTGACTGTAATAATGTAGATTCAAAACAACCTGGTACAGAATTATCCATGCTGAAATTATCACGATCAAACGTGGTACTCGCATGCAGAATATTTATGATACATCATAATTTGATATAAAGACCGACAATATGTTAAAACTAATAAATAATGTAAGCACCATATAAGACTCGTAACCATGTTTGGTTTCGTACTTGTAAGTTTGATATATTATAAGTGACATCAATCTACTTCTCCTAATGGTCGGTCCATCTACGATAGTATTTTCTATGTTAAAAACAGATTATTAACTTTTGGAGACATGAAGTAAAATTAAACGTTTCATAGAGCATATAATCGAATAAGGAGGAATCGTAAGACATATATAGTGAACTGGAATTTGCCTTTTACGTTCCCAGTCTCTTGATCTTGCTCTCTCGAAACTTATTGCATGATTGTTGGTGAAGCATGCAAAATTTTGAGAATCCATGAAAACTAATTTACAATGGAAAGGTTTTTTGTGATCGATTGAGTAAGTGGTGGTTATCAATAAAAGGGATAACAATGCAAGATGTGTAGGAGGAAGTTTAAGAGATATACTTCTTTTAATTTGTTCAATTTCGTTCATTCATGCATTGACTCCTAGATGTTTGCATCTTGCCTTTTACTATGGTTTGTTACTTCTTTTCTTAGGTGCATGTAGTATAGGGGTGTATTTTGAACCGAACGAACCGAACATTGACCTTAACGAACGTTTGTTCGTTAATATATATCATGTTCGTGTTCATGTTCGTCGAACATTTCAACACTTGTTCATGTTCAATTCGTTAATGTTTCAACATATTCACGAACAGTTCGCGAACAATTATAGATTTTGTGTAGGTTAGGTTAGAAAATACTTGCTCCGCCCCGAATTCAACTTCCCGCATTCCATTTTGGAACGTCCCAATTTGAACTTTTCATTCCTTTAATGGAAAATCTCTCTTCTACCTTATTCATTCTCTCTCACATATTATTCACTATATCTCCTACTTTATTCATCATCTTTCCTACTTTATTATCATATTTCCAACTTTATTAACTTTAATCTTAAAATCTGTGTCCGGTCTGTGGGTAAATGAATTTGGGACGGCAGAAGTATTATAACTTATGTGGAAAATGGAAATGATAGATTAAGTTAGAAAAATATTATACTCCATATATAAGATAATATAAAATTATTATAGATATAATTTGTTCACGAACAATTCGCGAACTACCGAACAATAAATTATATGTTCGTGTTCGAACATTCGTTTAACGAACATGTTCGCGAACTGTTCGATTAGGTCAAACTCGAATACGAACTGAGCGTTGACTGAAATTTTCATCAACGTTCGTTTCATTTACACCCGTACTGTAATATTAATTTTTGGAATTTATACATTAATTCCTCATGCCATCTTTAAGGGTAAAAGTGAAACAATACATTTTGGTATGAGTCCATAGGTCCAAAAAGTATTCTTGATAGATAAATTGGAATAAAATATGAACCTAAGTTTGATCCGAAATGGATTACAGACCTAAGTTACTAGACTTAAATAACCCATTCCGTGATCTATATATAAATCTACAATTTATTTCACTCTAGGTTTGAGGAGAATGACAATTAATTAGTTTTCAGTAAGAGAACATGCCTAATAAAACATGTGAGTATCACATATTTTAGTGGTACACACCCGTCAAATAAACCTGTAGATGCGCATGATATGCATGGAGAACTATTTAAAGAACACAAAACCGATATGAAATAGGGTCATGAAACCTATCCTTTCACATATATTCGCAGGGTTTTTTTTTCCACGGTACGAAAAAGTAGAGGAATATCTTCAATCGCTCTTAATAATACCGTAAAAAATAATGGCTGAGAATTTTTTTTTAAATACGTATGGAGGTTTGACACTAAATTGTTAACTCACGAAGCATTCTTACACTTATTAATTTATTATCTATTTTTCACACTTTTTTATTATTTATCATTTCCCCTCCTAACTAACTGAACAGTTTTACTATTATTAACTATTCATAGTATTTCTTAAAAATATTCTGAGTAGAGCTAGAGAAGTTAGACGGTATATGAAGAAATTACATCTAGAATAGAGTAGGTAGAAGTAAGGAGAAGTTGAATGTTTAACTATTTAGGTGCGTTTTCTTCCCTCAGGAATTTAATTAATTACACTATGATCATGACTACAGTGGTCAGAGTAGTATGTCGATCACAGTAAATTTGAAACAAGCATCTAATAATGTCATCCTATGTCAACCTTTAGGATCACGTTTTCTTGTTTACTGGATTAAAAATATTAAAAGATCAACACGTATTGCAAAATCGAACACGATTCTTTCATTTTGTAATTCGGCTTGCAACGACTGGCATGAGCATGAATTAGGTGAAAGCTTAATCTTAATTTCCTTTGTTTGAAATTAAATTATTATTAAAGCAGGTGCTTTAGACTTCTTTTTAGCCCAAAAAGGTAAAAGTCATGGATTCTCAGATATCTTTTCAGAAGTTTCTCATAAAGAGAGAGACAAAGGTAAGAAAATAAGATGCCTTTGAAAGAAATACTAGTAGCATTTGGCAAAATCCATTAACCTTGCCTTATAAAATTAGTTTTGAGATAGACCATAAAAAGTGGAGTAGTTAGTTAAAATGGATGAATAAATATCATTTTGATTTTGCATGAATAAATATCATTTTGATTTTGCATTAGATTCTTACCTGATGTTTTACATAAGACTTTGTTCTCTTCACCTGAACAGAACTGAATTATAGTATAAAATATAACTGAACTGTATTATAGTATAAAATATAACTGAATTGAACTGATCTGAACTGAACTGAACTGAATGAGTTTGCAGACGAAGAGAACAAATCCTAAGTACGGCTTCTAGTTTTATACGCTAGAGAATGAAAAGGAAAAAAGAAAAGGACACAGTATATTCTTGCCTAATAATGCGACACGCACGCACTGTTGGAATCTGGTTGACGAAAACGATTATCGACACAGTAACTACTTATGTCAATGTCTAAGGACTAAGGCTCTGTTCTCTTCAACTGAAAACTCATTCGATTCGATTCAATTCGATTCAGTTCGATTCGATTCGATTACCTTGAGTTATATTTTATTGATTCGATTCGATTTAATAAATTTCAGTTGAAGAGAATAGAGCTAAGCAATGTGAATGGTAATTGGCCCTAGTACATAAATATATTGTACCAAAACACTAGTACATTTCCTTAATGATATTTGATTGGTCACATTTACATATATAACAAACTTACACGCTAATTCCTTAGCTTGCAAATCTCTGCTCCAATCCACACATGTTCACATGAATATATATTATATTATGAGTACGTACTTAATGCATCATCAATAGGCTGTCACTTTTTCGCTTAAGCAGTTGAAATTTTTCTCGTTAAACTTTTGAATATAATCTTGATTCATAGTACTCATATATCACAAATGTTAAACGCTGCACCTTTTTGGCTAAACGCAACATCAATTATTTGCGTACTTACCAAAAATGTCCATAACTCAAAAAAAACTTTAAAAATTAACGTAAAATCGAAATAACTTGTTTACACAAACACAATAACATTAACATGCACGATTGAATACAAATTTCAACAATAAAAAACATCGAAAAATTTTCGCCAATTTTTTTTTTTTTGGTGAAAAGTGGAAAAAGTTGAAAAATATGTAGAGAAATTGGGAAAAAAAAGAAAAAATTAAAAACTGGAAAAGGAAAAAAAAAAATGAAATGGCGGTTACGGCCATTTCATTTTCTTCAGTTAATTTTTTTTTCGATTTTACGTTAATTTTTAAAGTTTTTTTTGAGTTAAGAGCATTTTTGGTAAGTATGCAAATAATTGGTGCTGCGTTTAACAACGCTCATATATTATGCTGAGATCTAGTACTTAATTGCCCCAGGCACAGAGAGTACGCACACGGCACATCTTACTAGCAAGTCATATAAGAGCATTAGACCACTCCCATTGGGAGTGGTCATGAGGCCGGCCGTGCACCACGGCCGGTCGTGGTCATGGTTAACCGAATCGACCTTGTTATAACAAGTGATTCGAGTTACCGTCCAACCGTTAATTTGGGCTAACCCCGCCCTTGATTTTTTAAAAATTAATTTATAAAGTAATATTAAATAAAAATTACACGAACGACTATATTTTTTCGAGATCTATAAATACAACTCATTCACAACCCATTTCACCACACCTCAATTTCCTCTCATCTTCCACTTCTTAAACTCAAAACGTCTCTAAACTCAAATACATATCCAAACATGTCTGCAATTAATCACTACATCAACAACTTATCATCTAGTTCCGATGATGATGAGTTCAGAGTTGATGTTGATTCCTCTTCTTCCTCTTCAAGCACACAAACTGATTACTATACCCGTGCTACCAAACTTCTTATTCAAGCCACTCCTCACATAATCAACCACTGCGAGCAACAAAATCCACGAAGGAGGTCGGGGTATACGCGTGAATACATTGATCGAAAGAGGGAACAATTTGCTGTTCTACTCGATAACGATTACTTTGTTGAACGTCCAACATGGGGAGCGGTCAAGTTCCGACGTCGGTTTAGGATGCAAAGGCCATTGTTTCTCCGGATCGTCGAAGCTTTAGAGCAATACGATCCGTATTTTCAACAACGCCGGGATGCTACAGGGAGTTGGGTTTTATGGCAAAACAGAAATGCACATCTGCCATCCGACAACTTGCATATGGTGTATGTGCAGACATGGTAGACGAATACACTCGTGTAAGTCAAACGACTGGTCAAGAGGCATTGAAAGCCTTTTGTGATGGTGTTGTTGTGGTTTTTGGTCCTACATATATGAGGAGGGCCTATGCGGAGGATGTACGTCAGTTAGTCCAGGTGAACACTAGTCGAGGTTTTTCCGGCATGCTTGGAAGTATCGATTGCATGCACTGGGAATGGAAGAACTGTCCGTCGGGTTGGAAAGGGCAGTTCCAAGGAAAAAACAAGAGAGCCACACTTGTTTTGGAGGCGGTTGCATCCCAAGATACTTGGATTTTGCATGATTTCTTTGGTGTTTCAGGGAAGTTGAATGATC
Source organism: Plantago major (assembly GCA_026545765.1). Taxonomy (NCBI): domain Eukaryota; kingdom Viridiplantae; phylum Streptophyta; class Magnoliopsida; order Lamiales; family Plantaginaceae; genus Plantago; species Plantago major. Next base: position 26,409,597 of record CM048839.1, on the reverse strand, counting down.
GAACCATTGTTGAACGGTCACCGGCCGAATTACTAAGGGGAAAAGCTCCTGTTGTTAACTTCGAAGTGAATGGGAATCAATACGACATGGGGTACTATCTAACTGAAGGCATATATCCTATGTGGGCAACATTTGTGAAGTCAATTAAAGATCCTATCAATCCAAAACAGGCCAAGTTCGCAATGCGGCAAGAGGCGTGCAGGAAAGATGTCGAACGTGCTTTCGGAGTTCTCCAAGCACGTTTCAAAGTTATTAAGGATCCAACATTGGCCCATACCCGAGAAGACCTTGCTAGGATCATGAATTGTTGCATTTGTTTGCACAATATGATAGTGGAGGATGAGCGGCACTTATATCGCAACTACAAAGACGTGATAGCAGAATTCAATGATGATGCTGTAGAGAATTAGGCATCCACAATGATGAGCTTAATGCCTACACACAGGGATTCCTATATCAATCAAATGGATGGCTATTTGAGCAAAAGGGCTGACCTCGAAAGTAAGGAGACCCATTTGCGGCTTCAAGAAGACATCATGAACCATGTTTGGTCTTTCAACCATGAGTAGTTCTTTTCATTGTATTGTGTTGTTGTTTATTTCATTTTTATGCATGTGTGCTGTTGGTTTGTTTCCTATGATTTGCATTGTAATGTTTGATGTATTGTTGTTTGCATTGTTTGTCTTTCAACCATGTTTGCATTATAATGTTTGATGTATTGTTGTTTCTGAGTTGATTTCAACGAATATGCAAGTTCTTCATAATACGAATAGGAACCCTTTTTTATTTCATTGGAAATTAGACATTACAACATAGCACAAATACAACATAAAATAAAACCTAAGGATTTAATAAAATGTACAAACAACAAACACTAATTGAAAGACAAACAGACAATAAGGGGTGATTTATGTTGCTCAATTATCCCCTGCGGGAGAATCCCTCACCTTGTATTGTAATGTCTTTGAACACGGGTGGGGGGCATCTTGCTGCATCTGTCACCGGATCCTCACACTTACATTTCTTAAACAACACCTTTAGTTGTTCAAATAGTGGTTCATTACCACATAGTACCACTTAGCGTGACAGTCATAGCGCATTATCTCTGCCCAAACCTTCAAGTCGCCTCGATTCCTACCACCACTGAAGCTAATGCAACCACGCCGTTTACAAGGCCAAGTGAGGATCCTGTTGTAGCAAAAGTGCCTTGTATAGAGCTTCTCCACCTCAGCCTTCATGTCTTCCAATGTATAGTTGGCACCTTGCTCCGCAAGCTGGTTTTGCACCACCAGTAAGGCTTGCTCCTGCTTGTGAGGATAACACCACATCCCTAACTGGGCACACTTCAACAAACCCATGTGCACAAGAAACTCAGAAACAACAAAAATGGCCAACTTACAGCCCGCCCCTCACACAGCAGTACAATAAAGCTACCAGATCGCCCCTTCCACTTCACATACTAACCTGGATGATGAAACGGCACAGGGCCCAGCGTTTGCTCAATCCAGCAGCTTCAGTTACACAAAATTGTTGTTGGAAAACCTTCCCAATCCGAGAGCTGATATCCAGCATTGATCATCATTTTATTTTTAAACCAAAGTCAAAGGTACCATTTGATCTTCTGTACGACGTCACCTGGGCTCGGAGATGTACCACGAAAAATCAGTTCATTCCGTGCATTCCATAAAGTCCATAGTGTACAATGAAATGCTATAATCCATGCCCCATTTTTCTTGACCACCGCGGAATTTGCAATATACTCCAAACATCCAGAAATCGAATCGACCTCGCAATATGTTAGGTCCAGCCAGTCGAACACTTTGCGCCACACATTGTTTGCAAATTTACATTGCACGAAGAGATGCACCCCATTTTCTTCTTTCTGATCATCACATAATCTACAAAAAACATCCTCCTCTTCTCCCAAAATTCTTCTCTTCTTCAGATTGGTCAACGTAGCCACCCACTCAAGCAATACCCGCCACACAAAATAGTTAAGCCGTTGCGGAGTCCACTTTATCCAAATCAGGTTGGTCCATGCTTCCGTTAACATCGTCTCTCCTGTACGTCCTTTCTCGATCTGTCTATATCCCTCAGCAGCAGTATATATGTTCTTGGCTGCGAATTGCCACCTCCAGCAGTCGGCTCCATCTCCAAAATTTTTAAACCTGTTTACATAAGACAACAACTCTAAAACGAGGTTAGCTTCCCACTCAAACAAGTTTCTTCTCCAACCTCACTCGACTCGCACACACCCATCCCCCAACACCATTCTATCCGACACTAGACACCCTTTGCACAACTCCAAATTATATAATCTAGGGAAACGATCTTTTAACTTTACCCCCACATCTACCCAACAATCCTCCCAAAACCGAGTCGATTTTCCATTGCTCACAAAACGGCCAACACCTGACCAAAACCAATCACTACAGCCCACCAATTTCACAAGATCCCTCCACGTTAAGATCGAAATATGGAAATTTTATTGATGTCGTGGAGTCGTGTCAAAATAGGTCAGTTCGGGGCAGGAAGTGGTCGTCGTGGACCGACCAAAGAGAATTTGTTTCAGTTAGCAACCTCCAGCCCCACTTGCCTAACAACGCTAAATTGAACCATTCTAAATTTTTTACCCCCAACCCTCCCGACACTTTTGATTTGCACACATGCTCCCACTTTACCCACGCCACTTTCTTAACACCACCCAACAGCCCCCCCCCCCCCCCCCCCATAAAAAATGTTTGTACATCTTATTAAGCCGGTCAAGGAGAAAGGAAGGGATTTTGTAAAAAGAGAGGTAGTGTAAAGGAAGAGAGCTGAGCACCGTTTTAAGCAACACCACCCGTCCGCCAAAAGATAGAAAGTTGTTCTCCCACCTCCCCAAATGCTTCTCCACCCTCTCAACTAAATTTATCCAAACTGCTTTATCACCAGGCCTAGCCCCAATTGGAAGCCCCAAAAAAATGAAAGGTATCTTCCCCACAGAACAATTCAGAAACAGTGCCCAATTTGCAAGAACAGTATCACTAACTCCAATTCCCAGGAAACAACTTTTCTTGAAATTAATTTTGAGCCCAGACATCCGTTCGAAGCATCTTAGTACACTTTTCAGCACCCCGACATTTTCCTTCTTAGCTTCACCAAAAATTATCGAGTCATCCGCATACTGTAGATGGGAAATCTCTACTTTATCTCGACCTATTTTCAACGGCTTAAACTCCCCATTTAAACATGCCAACTTCATCACCCGACTTAAACCTTCAGCAACAACAAGATATAAAAAAGGAGATAACGGATCTCCTTGCCTAAGCCCCCGTCCCAATCTAAATGAATTAGTCGAACTCCCATTTACAAGAACCGACGCCTCTACAGTACTTACACACTCTTTTATCCAGCCACACCATTTTTCACCAAAGCCCAGTACTCTCAGCATCTCCAGTAAGAAATTCCAATCGACTGAATCATATGCCTTCTCAAAGTCGATCTTAAACATTAAGATCGCCCTCTTTTCTTTCTTTGCCTCATCCACAATTTCATTTGCCACTACTGCTCCATCCAGTAAGTTCCTGTTTCCTAGAAAAGCTGACTGATTCCAAGAAATTAGCTCTCCTAAAACTTTTGCGAGTCTCTTGGAAAGAACTTTTGCGACTATTTTATACACCCCACTGATCAGAGAAATTGGTCTAAATTCCTCAATGGCCATCGGATTAGCACATTTTGGAATAAGTGTAATGAAAGAATTATTTAGCCCACGCACCAGCTTTCCATTCTCAAAGAACTCGTCAAACAGCTGCATAATCTCCACCTTAATCAGCTCCCAGAAGTTTCTGAAGAAATGGAAATTAAAGTCATCGGGGCCTGGACTCTTATCCAATCCGCAATCCCAAACAGCTTCTTTGATTTCTATGTCAGAGAATCGATCTTCAAGAAACTGCATACTCTCCAAAGATAACCTGTTACCTACCAACACATCAGGCACCTTGATGTTCCTGCCTCTTACATAAACAACCCCTCAAAATGTTTACAAATCCCCTCTTTCACATCTTTAACTTCATCCAACCATCTGCCCTTTATCCTAATTCCTCTTAACAACTTCAAACGCCCCTTCCTCTCAACGCTTTTGTGAAAGAACCTAGAATTCGTATCGCCCTCTTTCACCCAAGTATCCCTCGACTGTTGGATTCGAATTTGATCATTCATCTCCAAAAGCCTGTTTAGTTCAGCCCACTCAACTTTCTTCACTGCAACCTCCTGCGAATCCAAACCCACCGTCTCCAACTTTTTATCCAATTCCGAAATACGCTCGGTTTTCTGAACAATTTTCTTTTCGAGTTCTCCAAAATGAATCTTATGCCACTCTTTAATCTTTTCTTTAACTGCCTTCAGCTTTTCTTTTAATATGAATCCGCTCCAGCCCTCCACTTTGTGTTCCTTCCAAGTCTCCTCAATCATCTCCCTAAAACCCTCTACTTTCATCCAACAGTTCAAAAATTTGAAAGGCCTCGGACCCCATTCCTTTACATCAGTTTTTAGAACAATTGCCGCATGATCAGATACTTTTCTCTTTAAACCAATTTGCACCAGATTTGGCCAACTCTTCATCCACTGATTTGACAGTAAAAATCTATCAATCCTGCTACAGCTTCTAGCATTATCCTTGTACCACGTAAATTTCCTCCTCTCAAGTGGCAAATCCACCAATCGACATTGATTTATAAACTCATTAAACTCTCTACTCTCTGCTGCCCTGCCTGACCGTCCCTGTCCTCGCCTTTCTTCCTCGCATCTGATTGTGTTGAAATCGCCACAAATGCACCAATTCTCCTCCTCCTCCCCTCGCATTCTTTCCTCAATCATCCTCCACGTATCCTTCTTACCTGCTGTTGTGTTTGGTGCATATACATTCACTATGTTCACACGTACTCCTTTCCACAATCCCACCACCCCTAACACTCCTGTTTCACCCCAAAGATCCTCTCTCACAAACACAGAACTATCCCAAACGCAACATAAACCTCCCGCAACACCATTCGAACCACTGAATACCCATTTACAATCGGAATTTCCCCACAAAGTACGAGCCAGCCTCTCATCCACGTACTCCTTTTTCGTCTCCTGAATACACACAAAATCCAAGTGTTCTTTAGATACGAGTTCCCTAATTGCAGTCTTCTTCACCCGCCTACCCAGTCCACGAATGTTTATACTTGCGATCTTCATTAATAAACCCGAGGCGTCTCCAAAACCTTCCCCTCTTCCTGCCCACCTGCTCCCCCTGCATCCCTTAAATCCCAATCCTTAAATTTCTGTACCACTGAATCCTTATTCACCTCCTCCAAAATCCCCAATGAATTTCCAATTCTCCACATTTCCTGCGCATCCATCTCGTTCCTCTTAATCAGCAGACTATTGCAAGCTTCTATTTCACTGTCTTCCAAAACCACACCTCCATCCATTACTATACTGCCAATACCACTATCTTCCGCCAGCGATTTACATCTCCGCCCTCTCTTCAGCCTTCTATCAACTCCTTCATTCCTCTCCATTCCAGACTTCAATTGGTTTCTATCGATACCATTCTTTTCCACAGCTCTACACGCCCTTCGCTGCTTTTGATCGGTTGACATCTCCTTCAACGACCTCATCTTCAGCTTCTTGTGCTTGACTTGATTTTCCTTATCATAATTTATGATCAACGGATAAATATTGAACGGATCTGAAGGATTTTCTCTCACACTCACCTCTGTTTCCTGATTTACATCTTGTGTACAGCTCTCATTATCTCTAGTCAAATCCTTTTCACTTTGTGGAGAAAGTGGGTCCACGGCTTTGTCTGAATCAATATGCTGGACCGTTACACCATCCGGCCCATTTCTCTCCAAGTTAAACACGTTATTAACTCGATTCCTCTGCTGGGCTAGCTGACTAGTTTCTTGGCCCAGCATACTTGCATCCTCCAGCCCATTTGTCTCCAAATTACAATCCATTAGATCTTTTAAACCCAATTCTACTAAACCTACCCGTCCATCACTCAGCTTTTCTCTTGGAACTACTTGCATCGGCTCCTGTATCTTGTTCTTATCCCCACCATTATTTCTCATCATCACATTCTCAATCCCAATCTTCACTTTATTAAACAGTCCCGATTCAGCTCCTTCCCAACCCTCCTCAAACAACTCAGCATTTATATCATGTCTCTCATCATTAAATTCACTTTCAGGCACAAATGACTCTTCAACTTCTTCCTCATCGGAACACAGCTCATCCGGTTCCGACTCGTCCGGCTCTGATTCATCACCTGCCCAGGAAACCTCCTCTGTACTGCTATCTTCATTAACAAAATTGGATTCCATCACATGTATTGTGTAATATTTCTCCCAAATTCTAACTCGAAATTTGCTGCCTATTCGCTCAAAGATCGGAGTTTCGAGCAGGACGCATCCTTTGCGCAGGTCTTTCTTTTCAATGGTGTTTTGATAGACCTCCAGGACTTTTCCAAATTTATTTCCAATCTTCTTGAACAACTGCGGACACCAACCATGCAATGGGACTCCATGTACGTTTAGCCAAATCTTTTTTCTACCATCAACATCCGACTCCTTCCAAGGTCTAATAAACGTAAATATAGTCTCCAACCATTTCGGATCTTCCTTTAAAATGTTGCTCTGTTCCTCCTTATTTATATTATCAACTATCCACGAATCAACAGGTAATTGTGTTATTCTTGACTGTGTATAACCTTTGGATTGAAGGAAGTCCTCTGCTTCCTCCAAACTTACCCCAACTTTCACACCACAGACCAACACCTTTCGCGCCCACTCAATCGATTTCTTTTCTGGTTTGAAACTAAAACTTGACTCAACATCTCTCTCTCCATTAAAATTATCTCTGCGTTTAATATAAGCTGATTCTTTAATCTCCTCCAACCTTCCTGCTTTCTCGACTTGTTCTCTCCCAGCTTCTACTTGTTTGCGTCCTCCTTGATTAACAGCGTGCAAATAATTCACCCCTTCATTTCTCTTGCTTGGTAAATTCACCACCATCTCTTGCCGAATCTTGGTCTCTGTTCAATGCCGTTCTCACGATCAAAAGCGGCTCTGTTCGCCAAAATCTTGTTGTTACCCACGCAGAATCCTTGCACTTCCGCCAAAATCTCATCCATATTCACGGTATTTTCAAATCTTGCGAAGGCAAATTTTTTCCCACTCACATTCCGTTTGTTTGGCATGAACACATCCTTGACGATCCAATATTTCTCCAGCAGCTCCTTGACGTCAGACGCATTCCACTCTTCAGGAAAATTTGTAATATACAGGCTCTTGGAATTCCTAGTTAGTTTTTCTACCCATTTCGACTGCACTCCCTTCTTTCTACTGTCAAACGGCCGTCTGAAGTTCCTCTCCACGGTGCTCAAGGGTGCCCTACGAAGGTCTAAGGGAAGGTTAACAGTGCGGGTTGGCTTATGGCTCTGGAGGAAAGCTTTTGGTGGCCGGTGGGCGGCCGGAAACCTACGGAAGGCAATAGGGCTTCTCTCCCTCACAAACTCTCTCTCTCTCTAAACATGTTTTACTAAATGTTTGGATGAATAAGTGTAGTCTATTTATAGTGAAACGAGTCAAAATTCATGTTGGAATTGAGACTTCAAATTCAGATGAAATCGAGATTCACCTTGGAATTCAATCCTTGGAATGGGGTTTGATGCTGTGTAGTCAGGTATCTAATGGTACCTATCCTCATAAAGTGCAGACAACAATCCTTCAATATCATTATCCATATCTTGTATACTTTTCATTGTTCTGTTTTTTTCTCATTTTTCCATTCTGATTTCAATCTCAATAAATTATAAAACGAGTTTTAAGAATCCAATTTGAGTAATTTGAACTTCTAAACACTATTATAATATGTTAAGCAAGTTAAAAAAAATATAAAAAAAATTAAAAACAACTATTCACGGCCTTAGCACGACCTGTTGGACAGTTTTTTTTTCTGCAGTGGTCGTTTAATCAGTCTTAGCTCACGACCGTCACTATTCATGGCCTTAGCTACGACCCATTGGGAGTGGTCTTAGTTGTAGGTGTCTCATTATTCTTGAGAAACCTAAATTTGAGTTAAAACCATCAAGAATATGGAAAAAGGCAAGAAATTTAGGACTCTTATATTATCCCTGGCCCACTAAATTTATTCACCGGTGGAGATTATTGCACATACTAGTACTAACCCGTGGAATCAGTTGACTTTTAATACTTCTTCCGTTCCGAAACAAGTTTTCTACTTTGATTTTCTTGGGTTAAGCTTTTTCAACTTTGACTACGAACTAATCTTAAACCGCAAATGTAAAATGTTCAACTTTTTTATACAATGAAACTTTAGGGGCTAAATTTTCATTATATAAAAAAATTGAACATTTTACATTTGCGGTTTAAGATTAATTCGTAGTCAAAGTTGAAAGAATTTGACCGCAAAAAGTCAAAGTGGAAAACTTGTTCTGGGACGGAGGAAGTAAAAAATAGAAAGGGGGTGTTAAAATAAATTAATCGAGAAAATAAGGTAGTTCAATTTATGTGAATAACATTGATCATGGTGTCGTTCAGTAGTCCTTCTTCATTCAATATTATATTATTGAGTGTTTATTTATGTTAACTATAGAAAATGTAAAAATAGGGTCCTACCGTACCCGAACTGTTAATTAGTAACAGGCACATATTTTTTTTAAAATTTTTACATGCAAGAGGTTCGATCACGGGTGAGCCCATGTAATATAATTAGCTTATTAAAAAAACCATATTTTAAAAAAAAAAAATTATCCCTCAAACGAAACAAAAATAAAATACAAAAGTATACACAATAAATAGGGTTGTTCCAAACAACCCCGTGGTGGTATGTGGTCACCCCAAAACACACACACACACACACAAAAATATACAAACTTTAATTTCACATATTACGGTTGTTTTTTTTTCAACCCACCGGTTCCCAACACCCCCTCCCCCTTAGAGAGTACACTTGACACTTTTAGCCCGTCATGGAGATCAAGAAAGTACAGAGAAGATCGAAGAAATTTTCTACGCCTAGAGAGTATAAGCTGATCCCCCCTCCCCCGGCTCCTTATGGAGATCAAGAAAGTAGAGAGATCGAATTGAGTTTCTCCACCTAGAGAGTATCACCCCAGGCCCGTTATAGATCAAGAAAGTAGAGCGAATCGAAGAGAGTTTCCCCGCCTAGAGAGTATATGCAGACTCCCCCCGGCCCCAGAGAAAATGTACTTTTTACTAACTTAATCATAAAATGTTGCGCTCGGGTCATGTAACAAAGGTGTGGAACGGGTTCGAGTATATGCTAGACCTGACCTGAACATCATTATTTCGCATAGGGTTGAATTCGGGTTGGATAGAACCAGTCCTTCCGGACAGAGACCGTAGAGAAGAGAACCCTTATACCTAATCCTACCGATCGAATCTTATACATAAAGAAAAGGAACTTGAAAGTCTTCACGTGTAAAATACTGTTGATAGACATGTAAAGATCAACACACCACTAATTAGCTCATGTGTATCTCTTCTATATCCTGGAACTGAAAAAAGCATGTCTAGTAACATATATACCACTATAAGAATATATGCTAAAACTATCTTGGTGTGGATAATACAAATATACCAAACCAACATCATGATAAGAACACCGATAATATATGTGCTAAAACGTTACCCTCACGTTTAATTTGGTAAAGCTTGATTCTCCATCAAATACCTGAATTTCTATTGAAAAGTGAAATAAAGGGGCAAAGCTAAAATTTGTCGATTTAAGAGATCTAATCACCGAAGAACAATCCCATTCAATTACTACCACTACAAAAAATCTGGCCTGTAGCGACGGATAGATCCGTCGCTACAGGCCATCTATCCGTCGCCCCAGCTCTGGCGACGGATCGGGCGACGGATAGAAAATCCGTCGCCCCCCTGGAGCTGTGGCGACGGATAACAATCCGTCGTCCAATTCGCGACGGATTGACCAATTTTTTTTTTTAAGTTGATAATGGAGCGACGGATAGATCTATCCGTCGCCCCATTTCTATTTTTTTTAAAAAAAAATAAAATCCGTATTTGAATTTTTATATTCAGATCTGATTAATTCAATCAATTTGTATTCATTATCGAGATATTGATTTGTATTCAGATATGGATTAATTTGTATTAATTTTATATTCAATATCAATTTGTATTAAATGCAGTGCGGTGGTGGTGGGAGGAGAAAGGTGGTGCGGTGGTGGCAGTGGTGGTGGCAGGGTGGTGGTGGTGCGGTGGTGGTGGGAGGAGGAAAGGTGGTGGTGGTGGCAGGGTGGTGGTGGTGGTGGAGGAGATGGTGGTGGTGGCAGGGTGGTGGTGCGGTGGTGGTGGGAGGAGAGAGGTGGTGGTGGTGGTGGTGGAGATGGTGGTGGTGCGGTGGTGGTGGGAGGAGAGAGGTGGTGGTGGTGGAGATGGTGGTGGTGCGGTGGTGGTGGGAGGAGAGAGGTGGTGGTGGAGATGGTGGTGGTGCGGTGGTGGTGGTGTTGGAGATGGTGGTGGTGCGGTGGTGGTGGGAGGAGAGAGGTGGTGGTGGTGGTGGAGATGGTGGTGGTGCGGTGGTGGTGGGAGGAGAGAGGCGGTGGTGGTGGAGATGGTGGTGGAGGAGGTGGTGGTGGAGGATGGTGGTGGATGGTGGTGGTGGAGGAGGAGAGGAGAAATGGAGGAGAAGTGGTGGAGGAAAGGAGGTGGTGGAGGAGATATATGGTTTTTTTTTTAGGCTTTTAGCGACGGATAGATCTAGATCTATCCGTCGCTAACGTTTTTTTTTTTTTATTTTCCGGCTATAGCGACGGATAGATCTATCCGTCGCTAAATTTTTTTTTTTTAAAATCTTGGTCAACGCTCTGTAGTGACGGATAAGTTTTATCCGTCGCCAATCCGTCGCCCCGTTTGGCGATCCGTCGCTACAGGGGCGACGGATAAAATCCGTCGCCCCTTTCCGTTCCGTTACAGCAGAATTCTTGTAGTGTACATGTTGCCACTCAAAATCTCGAACAAATTTTGTTCTTAATTTGGCTGGCCAACCTTCCGCATTTTCAGGAACCATAAGACATTAAAAAAAATAAAAAATACCAAGCAATAACATTGCCCTCATGATCCCTAGCAACAACACTAATACGTCCCCCTATTAGGACTCTGCTCAACCGTATCAACATTTCACGTAGGATGGCTGGAATTTGAATGAATATGGTGGATTTAGCCCATCAACTTTATATATTACAATATATTCAAAGTAGTATAATAATTCAAAAAGTTTCACTAAGTTTGTAATTCAATTTAAATCTCATCCGTTGATCTTACTAATTCAATTTGAATCTGGTACGTACATGTGTCATTGTTTCAGTAGAATGTGCAAGGTTCGAATCCCATTGGCGTAAGTTTCTCCCTTTTATTTATTATTTTTCAATATTTTCTCTCTTTTTTTTTTCAATCACAGATTCATTGGTTTATATAAAAACGCTTAACAAACGTAGTGTGTTACGTAAATGCTAGTATTTATTTATATATATAAGTGCACAACTATTAGAGTTGTGCAATTGAGTACTTAATTTGAGTTAAATTGAACCAATTTGTGATACGCATTAAATTAGATTTTAATTACAAAAAACCAATATGTTTTATTCATTCTAATTCTAAGCCCTAACGCAACTCCAACAAAATCAATTCATCATTAAAAAAACTCAATTTGTCTTCTCTAATTAAATTTCAAGCCCTAAATCAACTCCAACAGAATCAATTCATCATTAAAAAATCTCAATATGTCATCTCCAATAAATTCAAAACCCTAATCGAACTCTGTATTGGCTAAAATTCGTATTGGATTAGCCCACCAAGGCTACGGCCCAATCCATGTTCCATCAAGGAGCCCATCTTGGCTCTGTACACAAATTGGAGTCCAACGCCAATGAGCTAACCCATTGAGCTAAGTCACTCATCTAACCATGTAGTCCATAGGCTACCTGGCACGCTTGACCTCGTCCATCATGAAGCTGATAGACGGGCTAGCTAGCTTACCTAGCTCAGTCGACTAACCAACTAACGTGTTAGAAGGCTAGTCAAGCAACCGAACATGGGAGGCTAGCTCAACGGACAAGTGAAGTGGCAAACGATTCTGCCAACTGATCATGACATGGTCCAACCCACTAAGAGACTCCTCACCCGAAATATAGGAGAGGTGGGTATGGACTCTAACGGGTAGAAAGTCTATATAGGGAGGCAGGTGGAAGGAGGAAGGCATCTCATTCAGACTACGAGAAACCCAAGCTATCACTCTAACGCCTCCATCTCTCTCAAGCTTTCTGATTAACGCTTTCGGCCTTCCACCATCATCCATCAGTCATCTATCACCTTCCGCCACCTTACCTCACTATCCGACGATAGCCAACCACCTCCAAAGAAGGTCATTCTTTATCGTTGGTGCCCATCCATACATTGCCAAACCGTCAACAGGATAAGTCGACCTCCATCATCTCTCTCTCTCTCTATCTCTGTCACTCTATTCCTTCTATCAGCATACTAACTTGAGCGTCGGAGTTCATACGGTCGGCACCACACCGGTGTCACCTTGGAACCTTACGTCTCGTTTTCTCTTGTTTCCTTGCAGGTTGTCGGTGCCCCCCAATTCTTAACCCTAAATTCGATTGTAGATTTCTGAGCGTCTACAATTTGGCACCTACCGTGGGGCCCCGACTATCAAAAAAGGTAATCCAGTAGCAACCACGACACGTTAAGCAATCCGTCATGACGCACTCAGACGAATACGTTCTCGAAGAGGTAGAGGAGATGGATGTCACCGCTCAGATCAGAGCCTTGGCAGCCCAGATGCAAGAGAACGCCCAGAAGATCAAACTCCTTGAGGATGAGAACCGTGTCGTCCGTCAGGAGAACTCTACCTTGAAGGAGAAGGTGGAATCCTTTGTCCACCAGGAAACTCCAGCACCGGATGTGGCCTCGTCTCGCCGACTGACTCATGTCACTGGGGTGGAGAACCCACCACACAACACGATTGAGGCTCGCCAGCTGACCTTTGAAGAGACGGAAGGGGTGACTCCCATAACTCCAGTCTCTCAGGTGGTGAGCGCTCCACCAATACCAACCCTTGAGGTCACTCCAGGCATTACCAACAGGAGGGTCTCGTTCGAGGGTGCTAACCCAAGGATGAGCGACGAATCACCTCAACAACGCAACCAGAACGTAAGTTAGGTAGATAACTCGCTAACCCCCTCTGCAGGTCATGGAAACAGCAATGATGAGTTGGCTTCCAAACTGGTGAGCTTGGAGGAGATGATCCAAAGGATCCCTGGAGTGCCGGTGCCGATCAAGAAGAGCTTACCCAACAGCTTTGCTGGCTCTCCCTTCGCCGACGCTATAACATTGGTGGAGATGCCAACTAAGTTCACCTTCCCAAGCATGAAGCTTTATGATGGAACGACAAACCCATACGACCATGTCTCATAGTACAAGCAGAGGATGTTCACCATAGCCATCCCCAGGGATCTCCATGAGGCTTGCATGTGCAAAGGATTTGGTTCCAGTCTGATCGGACCAGCCCTACAATGGTATACCAACTTACCCAACAATTTCATTTATTCTTTTGCCCAATTAGTTGACTGCTTTGTGGAACAATTCGCAAGCATTCGCAAGCTTTTGAAACTATCAGACGACTTGTATAGCGTCCGGCAAAGACCTAACGAATCTCTCAGGGAGTAAGTCGCAAGATTCAACAAGGAGAAGGTGTCAATCCCCAACTGCAAGGACACTGCTGTCAATGCCTTCCGCAAAGGGTTGCCACCCAACTCGGGGTTGTACAAGGAGATGACCATCTACCCCTGCCGAACAATGGAAGACGTGCTCGCCAAAGAATGGGCTCAGATCAAATGGGAGGATGATGATGCCAATAGACCTTACATGTCAAGCAAAAGTGTTCGCAAGGAGCCCAAGCCTGACAGATGAGTTGAACGAAGGGCTCCAGACTATCGTGCTAGGTTATACCCAACAGAGAGAAGGCATGTACCTGTTGTGAATCCACCTCGCCCTCTAATCCAACAAAGGAGTACAGAAACCCGAGCACCACCTCCGAGCTACTGCCTCAACATTGAACCAGAGGAGTGTGTAGCAGTAATGAAAAGCATGGGTGACAGAGTTAGATGGCCAGGAAAACTCAGAACACCTCCAGATCAAAGAAACTCCAACAAGTGGTGTGAGTTTCATGGAGACCATGGCCATGCAACTGCAGAGTGCATCTCCCTGCAATTGGAGGTAGACGAGCTCTTGAAGAGAGGACACTTGACGGAGTACCTCTCTGACAAAGGTAAAAAGACCACTCGCCAGTCGGCAGGGCACTGATATGCCTGAGCCCTCTCAGACCAACAAGGTAATCAACGTAATCTCTGGGGGTTCAGAGATCAGTGGTGTCTCATACTCTGCGGCAAAGCGCCACAGTAGGCAAACGGAAAGGCCTGAGCTCAATGCTCGCAGAGCATCAGACACCTGTTCGTCTGACTTGACTATTAGCTTCTCAGACCAAGAGTCTAAGCAACTAATCTGTCCTCATGACGATGCTTTACTAATTTCCATTCTTATTGCTAAATGCCTTACAAAGAGAGTTCTTATTGACAATGGGAGCTCTGCTAATATCATTTTTCTAGATGCTCTGACAGAAATGGGCATAGATGAGACTGCCATCCTTCGCCAGTCGACAACTCTATATGGTTTCAGCGGAGAAAGAAAGTACACAGTTGGGAGTATTACCCTTCCTGTCTATGTAGAAGGCGTCAACCTACCGGCGAAGTTCCTGATCGTGGACAGTCGATCAAGCTACAATGCCATCCTTGGTAGGCCATGGATTCATGAGATGAAAGCAGTGCCATCAGCCTACCATCAGGTGATTCGCTTCCCAACCAAGTGGGGGTGAAGGAGATTTTTGGCCAGCAGCGTGATGTGAGAAGATGTTATATGGAAGCCTTGAAGCCAAAGGCAGCCGAGTTATAGCAATTACAGCAACTCAACCCCCCAATCGACCCAGACCAGCCAGGGATGGAAGAGCTCGATGAAGTTCAGATTCACCCAGATCATCCGGACCACAAAGTTCAGATTGGGGCAAGGTTGAGGCCAGAGCTAAGAGAGCAACTGATCACATTTCTCAAAGTTCACCATGACTGCTTTTCTTGGTCACATGCAAATATGACAGGAGTCGACCCAGAGGTTATCGCCCACAGACTTGAGGTTGATCCAGATTACCCACCAGTCAGACAGAAACGAAGGAAGTTCACTCCAGAGCGGAACAAGGTTATCAATGAAGAAGTCCAAAAGTTGCTTGATATTGGATCAGTCTGCGATGTACATTACCCAGACTGGTTAGCCAACGTTGTGGTAGTAGAGAAGAAAAATGGCAAGTGGCGAGTGTGCATAGACTTCACTAACCTCAACAAAGCATGCCCGAAGGATTCTTTTCCACTTTCACACATAGACATGCTAGTGGATGCTACAGTAGGACATGAGCTTCTAAGCTTCATGGACGCCTTCTCAGGTTATAACCAGATATTGATGCACCCTGAAGATCAAGAGAAGACAGCCTTCGTCACAGAGAGGGGGACCTTCTGTTACAAGGTCATGCCCTTTGGACTCAAGAATGCAGGAGCCACTTACCAGCGCCTAGTCAACAGCATGTTCGCTAGCATGCTGGGGGACACCATGGAGGTGTACATTGACGACATGCTAGTCAAGTCACTGGTCCCCGACCAACACTTAGACCATCTCCGCCAAGCCTTCTTAGTTCTCCGCAGGTACAACATGAAGTTGAATCCAGCCAAGTGCTCCTTTGGAGTTTCTTCTGGGAAATTCCTTGGATACTTAGTCACACAAAGAGGTATTGAGGCTAACCCTGATCAAATTCGTTCTATTGCTAACATCCCTTCCCCCAAGTGTGTTAAAGGTGTGCAGAAACTGACTGGGAGGATAGCAGCCCTCAGTAGATTCATACCCAAATCTTCCGAGAAGTGTCGTCCATTCTTTGACACTCTACGGAAGAGAAAAGATTTCCAGTGGATAGACGAGTGTGAGGATGCCTTGAAACAAATCAAGCGTTACCTTACCACATCTCCAATACTATCGAAGCCCAAGGTTGGAGAGACTTTGTTCATTTACCTTGCAGTCTCCGACACAGCACTAAGCGGCTTCCTAGTCATAGAAGAAGATGGAAACCAACTGGAGAAGCTAGCCCTTGCACTAGTCACTGCAGCAAGGAAGCTAGCGCCCTTACTTCTAATGCCACTACATTATACCTCACCAGCTTTCCACTAGGCAACGTCTTACACAAGCCCGAAGTCTCTGGTAGGCTCTCAAAATGGGCGGTTGAGCTCAGCGAGTACGACGTCTCCTTCCAACCCCGCACAGCCATCAAGTCTCAAGCACTTGCAGACTTCATAGCGGACTTCACTCCAACTGAATTAGGTCAAGCGGAGAAGGAATTGTTTTGTTTGCAGGAGAAGGACAATTTACAGTGGAAGCTCTTAGTCGATGGTTCTAGTAATGCCAAAGGAAATGGACTTGACATAGTCCTAACCTCATCAGAAGGAGACACAATCCAAAGAGCCATCCGATGTGGATTCAAAGAAACCAACAACGAGTCTGAGTATGAGGCGCTTATAGCTGGCCTCAACCTAGCTCGGGACATGGGCATAAAAAGCATTCAGGTACAGTCGGACTCACAGTTAGTAGTTAACCAATTGCAGGGCTCATACCAAACCAGAGACACCAAGATGGCTGCCTATCTTCAGTTAGCCAAGGAGTTGCAGTCCTCCTTCGAGGAGTTTTTTTGTTTTGCAGGTACCAAGGACGGACAATAGCCACGCAGACGCCCTTGCCAACCTAGGAGCAGCCATCCAAACCACAGTGCCAATGACTATTCCTGTGGTGTATGTACAATGGCCTGCAACATGCAAGGGTGAGCCCGCTAACCAGACAGTGGCTGATATAACAACTGAGTCAAATTGGATGACTCCAATAGCATTATACTTGTCCAACGGAGAACTTCCAGAAGACAAAATCTAGGCAAGGAGGGTGAAGGCAAAGGCAGCCTGCTTCACGCTCCTCGACGGACAACTCTATAGGAGATCCTACTCAGGTGCGTAACTAATAATGAAGCCAGACATGTTCTGACTGAGTTGCATGCAGGAGAATCTGGCAACCACTCTGGAGCCAGAAGTCTTGCCCACCGAGCACTAACGACAGGGTACTATTGGTCAACCATGAGGGTTGATGCTCTAGACTTTGTGAGAAGATGTGACTCATGCCAAAGACACTCACACATCAGCCATCTTCCACCAGAGAAGCTACACCCATCCATTGCTCCATGGCCTTTTATGAAATGGGGGTGGACATAGTGGGGAAACTACCTACTGCACCAGGCCAACGAGTGTACATCTTTGGCGATGGATTACTTCACCAAGTGGGTGGAAGCAGAAGCCTTCAAGCAAGTCCATGACACAGAGGTAAAAAATTTCATTTGGAAACATGTGATTTGCAGGTACGGAGTCCCCTACGAAATCATGACAGACAATGGCTCCCAGTTCATAAGCTATGAGTTTCAAGATTTCTGCAAAGAATGGGGAATCAAGTTTATATTCTCCACTCCACGCTATCCCCAAGCGAATGGAGAAGCAGAGTCGACCAACAAGACTATCATGAACAGTCTCAAAAAACGGCTGAAACAAGCAAAAGGAGCATGGGCAGATGAACTTCCAGGCATCCTATGGTCTTACCGAACCACACCAAGGACTCCAACTAGAGAAACACCATTCAACATGACATATGGAACTGAAGTAGTCATACCCATAGAAGTGGGACTACCCACAACAAGATACAAAATGGCTAGCGAGCAGACCAAGGACGCAGAATTGGCACACGAGCTCGACTTGGTTGATGAACTCAGGGAAAGAGCCATGATCCGGAGCTCCGCCTACCAACAGAAGGCTGCACAACACTTCAACAGGAACATTCGCGTACGAACCTTCAAGCTAGAAACCAATGAAGGACAACAAATAGACAACAGTTGGAACACCATCCACCTAAAGAGGTACTTTTTTTGATACACTTGTTCTTTTGAGGTTGATCTTTTGTTACAACACCCCAAACTGACCAGGGGCAAGTCGGTTATCTAACTCGACTAGCAGTTCGGGTAAACGCCCCACCCCACCCCACCCCCACCGCTATAAACGTTTTGCAGGAGCATGAGACATACAACTCGTCTTGATGAGACGATAATTTAGAGTCTCATTTGGTCCTTTTTAGCGGTCTTTGTGAGTCTTCGTTTATAGTTTTCTAGTATTTTTTGTACATTTTTATGCTTTGGTGTCTTTGTGTTGTTTTGCAGGAATTGATAGTTTTGAGCAAAGATGAGAAGTTGAGGTTAACAAGGCTCGCCGCGGCGAAGTATTTTGCTTGCCGCGATGAGATTTTGCAAAGCTCGCATTTGAATTGCTGAAGAGGCTCGCCGCGGCGAGATTTTACGAAAGCCCCAATAAATCCATCGGGAGGAGCTCGCCGCGGTGAGATTTTACGAGTGAGCCTCCTGTTTTGAAGATCGAAGCTGCTGCGGCGGAGTATTTTGCTCGCCGCGGCGAGATTATGCGAGGGATATATATATTTCGATTAAGAAGGCTCGCCGCGGCGAGCTATTTCTTCCGTCGCGGCAAGAGGCGCAGAACAGATTGTTTGTTTTTTTCCTTATTGGCTTAGAATCAGGATCTTTTCTCATACTTACTTTTAACCTAGTTCTTAGAAAAAAAAAGTTCCATATTGATACTTTGACATTAAGAAATAATTGGAACTTGGTTTTCATCATTTTTGAATTGATATCGAATTCCTGGTAATATTTGATATTTCTCCATCGTTTATCTCTTCGATTCGTGTTGCTATTGTTTATCGATTTGTATGAGCTTGCGTGTGATTATCAATATGCCTATGTTTATCATATCCAATACCTTGAATTCTTTGATCTTTGCTTCTACTATGAGTAGCTAAATCACTCCGAACACAGTAGTTATGTGACGGTTTTGCATATTCGATTCTAGGGTTAGGATTCGTTCATATAGGTTTGGTTAGTTCAAAATCTTCGTAAAAAACTATCAATCCCATTCGCTAGTTCCAGATTTTCTAAACTGTTTTCGATTAAGGATCGTGGATTGACGACCCACGATTTCTCTAGTTCAAAATACTCAAATGACGATTGGTTGAGGTTGGATTGATCGATTTATGTACACCGACCGTGTGACAAATATGAATGACTTCCCTATAGCGAATTAGCATTACTCGATCATAACTGTTGTGTTCTCTTCTCTCATTGCTAAAAACCTTTTATCTATTTTTCTGTTTTCTAGTTATTAGAAGTAATCAAATTCAAACAAACCAAACTGTTTTCACAAGTAATTGTTTGCTTTCAAACCGTGTGGTAGCCTAATTGATTCCTTAGCGAACGACTCTGTGGTTAGCATTGTCTGTTTACAACAACTGCTTTCTACTTATTTTCTAAGCATTAATTTGAGCATATCAAATTTGGCGCCGCTGCCGGGGAATTAATTCCTACCGTAGCACTGAAAGACGTTGGTTACTTGAGGCGTGATTTCATTTTATTTGGACTAACAGAAACTAAACAACAGTTGAGTTCTTGTTATTTTGATCCAGGTATGGAGTGCTTTCCTGGTTACTACGCACCCAGCGTAGAGCTATCTGGACCAGCCACTATGAAGACAGTGAATAGTCTAGAGGTGCAACGTGGAGCTAGTGCATTCAGCGATAGTACTCTTCTAGCTTTGATTGCCCATGATGAAAAATACATGAGTCTTGTGATGGAAGGGCAAGAAAGGACTAGCAAACAGATAGAGGGAATGGTAAGCAGGATAGAGGATTTTACTGACCAACTGGTCAGGTTTTTGGCAAGCACTGAGTTCGGGGATGAGGAAACCAAGGAGGAGGAAGTTCACGCAACCACAGTACTCCGAAGTGGAAAGGTTATCCAAAGGCCGGAACTAGAACCACAGACACAAGCCCCGAATGCCCCAGTAGTTGACCTCATTGGGGAAGACCAACCTTTGACAGAAAAAGATAACCCGCCGGTGACACGCACGGGGGTGCTTCACAAATCTGATAACCCTTACCGTCCACTTGGACCCCCAATCAGCAAAGAACTGCCATATCCAGGTAGAATCAAGAAACCCAAGGATGACAGCAAATTCAAAGCTATTCTGGCCATGCTCTCAAAGGTGAATGTGAACATCCCACTCCTTGACTTCATTGATAATGTCCCTTCCTACTCTAAGTTCTTCAAGGTTCTCAATGCAAGTAAGAGGAAGTATTTGGCCAATGAAAAGCTAGTTCTACCAGAAACAACTAATTCAGTGGTTGGCTTACCAGTGAAACAACAAGATCCGGGGAGCTTTGTGATTGATATACAGATGGAAAATGGGAAGATAGCAAAAGGAATGCTCGATCTGGGAGCCAGCATCAATCTTATCACCCATGCTCTTTACCAGGAGATGGGTTTGGGGGAACTGGCACCGATAAACATGACCCTGCAACTAGCCGACAGGAGCATCAGGCGCCCCCTGGGAGTGATTCGTGATGCACTGGTCAGAGTAGACACCTTCCTGCTTCCAGTAGATTTCGTGGTACTACCTCCCAGTGGAGCCGGCACTAGTAGTAAGGACCATGTGATTCTTTTGGGAAGACCCTTTATGAAAATAGTGAAGCTGCAGGTCGATGTAGCGGAAGGGAAGATTGCCATGGAAATTGGTGGCAACAAGTTCAACAAGGATGCAACACGACAGGCAGGTAATTCTGACACCTACTCAGTGGAAGAATGTAATCTGATTTCTGAAGTAAATGCTAAGTTTGATGATATTATTGATGATTGTGTGCATGCTACTTACCTAGCTACATTAACTGATGATAAGTTAGAAGCAGCTTTAACTCTTAGTTCTGATGAGGATATGCTTTGTGAGGAGAGTAGTGAGATAGTCTGCATGCTTGACTCGGCTGAAGTCGACCCGGGTGAGGAAATCCATCCCCTTGGTGGAAACACTGGGGAAATCGACCCCCCTAAACCCGACCTTAAGGAGCTCCCGTCCCATCTTAAATACGCTTTCCTGGGAGAAAACAAAACTAAACCTGTGATAATCTCTTCGAAATTGCTAAAGGAAGAAGAGAATAGGCTAGTAGAGCTTTTGAGAGAGAACTCCGAAGCCATAGGATGGGGGATTGGTGACATCAAGGGCATTAGTGCGACTAGGTGCACCCATAGGATTAATCTTGAAGATGACGCCAAACCTGTGAGGCAACCCCAGCGTAGGCTTAATCCTGTCATGCAAGACGTAGTTAAAACCGAGGTGCTTAAGTTGTTAGAACATGATATGATCTACCCTATAGCTGACAGTCGATGGGTAAGCCCTATGCATGTTGTCCCGAAAAAGTTTGGAGTAACTGTTGAGACCAATGAGAAAGGGATAGAGGTTCCTGTTAGGAAAATCACATGGTGGCGTGTTTGCATAGATTACAGGAGATTGAATGCTGCCACTAAGAAGGACCACTTTCCCCTGCCCTTTATTGATAAGATGCTAAACCGCCTTGCGGGGCACGAGTTCTATTGTTTTTTGGATGGTTTTTCAGGTTTCTATCAGATTCCCATAGCACAGGAGGACCAAGAGAAGACCACATTCACTTGCCCATATGGCACCTTCGCCTATCGCAGGATGCCTTTTGGCTTATGCAATGCTCCGACGACTTTCCAAAGGTGCATGCTCTCTATCTTCTCTGACATGGTGCAAGATTTCATTGAGGTATTTATGGATGACTTCTCTCTTTTTGGAGACTCCTTCACCGACTGCCTTGGTAAGCTTGATAAAGTCTTGAAACGTTGCATAGAATGTAATTTGACCCTTAGTTGGGAAAAAAGTCACTTTATGGTGCGAGAGGGTATTGTTCTAGGGCATGTGGTTTCAAAGCGGGGGATTGAGGTAGATAGAGCTAAACTTGATGTTATAGTGAAACTTCCCCCACCCACATGTGTGAAAAAGTTACAATCTTTTCTAGGACATGTTGGATTCCGTAGGAGGTTCATCCAGGATTTCTCAAAAATTGCTAAGTGCCTTAGTAACTTGCTGGTGAAAGATGTGCCTTTTGTTTTCGATGATAAGTGCATGGAAGCCTTTAATATCCTGAAAGAAAAGCTTGATTCTGCCCCTATTGTCATGGCACCTGATTGGTCTTTACCTTTCGAGATTGTGTGTGATGCTTCTGACTACGCTATAGGTGTTGTTCAAGGACAAAGAGTCGATAGGCATTTTCATGTGATTTACTATGCCAGCAAAACTCTAAATGGTGCACAGGTTAATTACACTACCATTGAGAAAGAATTCCTGGCTGTCATATTCGCCCTGGATAAATTCAGGTCGTATTTGAAGGATTTAAGGTAATAGTGCATACTGACCATGCATCAATTCGCCACCTTATGGCCAAAAGCAATTCTAAGCCTCGCCTTATTCGATGGGTCTTGATGCTGCAAGAGTTTGACTGTGAGATAGTTGACAAGTGTGGCAAAGATAACTTAGTGGCAGATCACCTATCCAGGATTAATCCTGGCGCCATCGCCCCATCTTCCCCCATTCCTGATGATCTCCCTGATGAGCATTTATTCTCTGTTAGTTTAGAACCCTGGTTTGCCGACATTGTTAATTTTAAGGCCACAGGTTTGTTTGCTGCTAACATGACTTCGCAGGAAAAGAAGAATTTTGCTATTCGCTGCAGGAGCTACTTTTGGGATGATCCATACTTGTTCAAGCTAGGCAATGATGGCGTGATGCGGCGCTGTGTACCGGAAAATGAAATTGGAAGCATACTTGCATTCTGCCACTCCATGCAGTGCGGTGGGCACTATAGCGGGAAGAAAACCGCCTTGAAGGTTCTTCAATCAGGTTTTTTCTGGCCCTCTCTTTTTAAAGATGCTCATAAATTACAGATAGTCGTGATGCCTGTCAGCGAAGTGGCAATATAAGTAAGCGGAATGAGATGCCCCTCACCAGTAATCTTGTTGTTGAACCTTTTGATGTGTGGGGCATCGAATTTATGGGACCCTTCCTCAAGAGTAATGGCTTTGAATATATCCTGGTTGTTGTTGATTATGTGACTAAGTGGGTGGAAGAAATTCCAACCCAGACTAATGATTCCAAAGTTGTTGTCTCTTTTCTTGCCAAGAATATTCTTTGCAGGTTTGGTAACCCCAGGGTAGTAATCATGATGGTGGCTCCCACTTCATCAACCGCTCCTTTGTGAATCTGTTAACAAAGTATGGAGTGCATCATCGGGTTGCTACAGCATATCACCCTCAGACTTCTGGCCAGGTAGAGGTTAGTAACCGACAGATTAAGAGTATACTTGAGAGGGTGGTGAAGCCTAACCTGAAAGACTGGTCGTACAAGCTCAACGACGCCTTGTGGGCATACCGCACAAGCTATAAAACTGTTATAGGCATCACACCTTACAGGCTAGTCTATGGGAAAGCTTGCCACCTACCGGTAGAGCTTGAGCACAGGGTAGAATGGGCAATTAAGGTCCTGAACCTTGATTTGGATGCAGCTGGCAAAGATCGTATAATGCAGCTCTCAGAACTGGAAGAACTCCGGAACACTGCTTTCGAGAATGCTAAGATCTATAAGGCCAAGACTAAGGAGTATCATGATAAGGGAATAATTCGTAAGGATTTGACCCCAGGTATGAAAGTTTTACTCTTTAACTCGTGCCTTAAACTGTTTCCAAGTAAGCTGCGCTCTCGATGGGATGGACCGTACGAAATCGTTCAAGTGGCACCACATGGTGTTGTCGAACTCTTGAACACAAATGATGGATCCACCTTCAAGGTCAATGGACAACGGGTTAAGCCATATCTGGAAGGATTTAAAGAGCGACCGGATGAAGAGGTTGTTCTTGGTGAGTCTAGTACATGACTATAAAGGTACACCAGCAGGCAAGTCACTATATCTCCCATTCTCTTTTCTTTTTCACTCTACGTTTGAGGACATGCTTGAGTTTAGGTTTGGGGAGGGGGAATGTGCTCACTAGTGTCTTGTCTGCATTTTTCTCTATTACCTGAGTCTCTAGAGTCTTTCGTCTTTTGGTATGTTTTGGTCATTTTTTCTTTTCTTCTTTTCCCTTCCAAAGTCTTTCGTGAGTCGTTCTTCCAAGTTATGAAAACTTCTATTGTGATTGTTAAATTTGCTAGCTGCTTACGTTTTGCATGATATTTAACTAAGGTAGCTTAGTGGATTTAAAATCTCGTAAGGTTGTTTTTCTTGTAAATAGCAAGTCTGTTTAACACTTTGGTCCAAAAACCGGTGAGAAAACTTTAAAGCCGATGAAAAAATATTGTACCGGCACCTGTGTGATTCTTTCGGGAAGTGCAAACTCCCTTGTTTGCACCTCTCCATGCTCATGTGTACTCTGTTAAGTTAAGTATGACGAACGGCATGCTATTTATGGTCTATTTTATCAAAGCTAGTGCATTACAAAGAACCGGTTTGGGGAGAAGAATTCTGCTGTGATGATATGATTACTTATACTTGTAATCTGTGTTACTTCCCCTGATTAGTTGATTCGTCTCAGAGTGTATCTGTGGTGCTCGTCATCACCGTTGTCATGTTGGGCGTGTTTCAAATACTACCTATATACCGGCGTGGTCTTAAAAAGCCATATGTCCATAAGGGTTGATGGCACGTAGCAACCTGACACGCACAAAAGTGCGGACTTTCGGTAAAACAGACACTACCAAAAAATTGAGACTAAAAGAGTCCATAGTGGCCAAATTGATTAGCATATGTAGTTCATTGTATGCAAAAATGTGGTGATGTGGAAGTTTGGGTTCTGACAAGTTGCTGCACGTGAAATAGTCCCTTCCGACTTAACTGACTGAGTA
The DNA here is from genome assembly GCA_026545765.1 of Plantago major. Taxonomy (NCBI): domain Eukaryota; kingdom Viridiplantae; phylum Streptophyta; class Magnoliopsida; order Lamiales; family Plantaginaceae; genus Plantago; species Plantago major. Next base: position 26,384,574 of record CM048839.1, on the reverse strand, counting down.
TTTTTCATGAGATATTTTAGGCACCTTTGTGACTAAAGTCACCTTCCCTTTCTCTTGCCATTTCTTGAGTGATTAAAACCACTGGACACTTCCAGAGTGTGAGAGAGTTATGTAGGATTCCTTGTGAGGGACTGGAGAGTTAGATTTAAGTGTTATTTACTTGAGAAACTTTCTTGCAGGATTTTCTGTGCACTATTCTGTCAAGGTTAGTTGAGTGCAAACCCTTTGCATCTTGTGAACTTAATGCTTACAATGGTAGAATTCGGTCACTTGGAAGTCTGACTCGTTTGTGTGTTTCTTGTTTGTCGTCATCTTGGGTCTAGTTTGTTTGTTTTAGTTATGTGTTTGCTCGAGGACGAGCAAAGGTTCAGTTTGGGGAGTTTGATGAGACGATAATTTAGAGTCTCATTTGGTCCTTTTTAGCGGTCTTTGTGAGTCTTCATTTATAGTTTTCTAGTATTTTTTGTGCATTTTTATGCTTTGGTGTCTTTGTGTTGTTTTGTAGGAATTGATAATTTTGAGCCAAAGATGAGAAGTTGAGGTTAACAAGGCTCGCCGCGGCGAGATTTTGCAAAGCTGGCATTTGAATTGCTGAAGAGGCTCTCTGTGGCGAAGTAATTTGCTCGCCGCGGCGAGATTTTACGAGAGCCCCAATAAATCCATCGGGAGGAGCTCGCCGCGGCGAAGGAATTGGTCCACCGCGACGAGATTTTGCGAGTGAGCATCCTATTTTGAAGATCGAAGCTCTCCGCAGCGAGATTATGCGAGGGATATATATATATATATTTCGTTTAAGAAGGCTCGCCGCGACGAGCTATTTCTTCCGCCGCGGCGAGAGGCGCAGAACAGATTGTTTGTTTTTTCCTTATTGGCTTAGAATCAGGATCTTTTCTCATACTTTCTTTTAACCTAGTTCTTAGAAAAAAAAGTTCCATATTGATACTTTGACATTAAAAAATAATTGGAGCTTGGTTTTCATCATTGTTGAAGAATTGATATCGAATTCCTGGTAATATTTGATATTTCTCCATCGTTTATCTCTTCGATTTGTGTTGCTATTATTTATCGATTTGTATGAGCTTGCGTGCGATTATCAATATTCCTATGTTTATCATATCCAATACCTTGAATTCTTTGATCTTTGCTTCTACTATGAGTAGTTAAATCACTCTGAACACAGTAGTTATGTGACGGTTTTGCATATTCGATTCTAGGGTTAGGATTCGTTCATATAGGTTTGTCTAGTTCAAAATCTTCGTAAAAACTATCAATCCCATTCGCTAGTTCAAGATTTTCTAAATCGTTTTCGGTTAAGGATCGTGGATTGACGACCCACAATTTCTCTAGTTCAAAATACTCAAATGACGATTGGTTGAGGTTGGATTGATCGATTTATGTACACCGACCGTGTGACAAATATGAATGACTTCCCTGTAGCAAATTAGCATTACTCGATCATAACTGTTGTGTTCTCTTCTCTCATTGTTAAAAACCTTTTATCTGTTTTTCTGTTTTCTAGTTATTAGAAGTAATCAAATTCAAACAAACCAAACTGTTTTCACAAGTAATTGTTTGCTTTCAAACCATGTGGTAGCCTAATTGATTTCTTAGCGAATGACTCCGTGGTTAGCATTGTCTGTTTACAACAACTGCTTTCTACTTGTTTTCTAAGTAATAATTTGAGCATATCAAGTCTCCATTCCTTGATGCTCCCAAATCACGCAGTAGCATGGGCATACACATCCTCGTCCAAGGTACAACTACTTATACCCATGAGATTGACGTCTCATTACAATCAGCCGACCTGATAAGGGGCTAGCTTGTCACCTAACCCAGCTATGCAGGTCGGTCAACCGCCTCCCCCCCCCCCCCAAACATTTCCAAGAGGATCGATTCCACTCATGTTGCAGGATGACGTCTCATGAGTACGGCTAAAGTAATGCCCACGCGGCATATCATACTTCATAGTGATCATCCAACTATCCATCAGGCTGAGCAACAAAAACACATGCACTCACATCTATTCTGATTGGCTTGCACTTGCTTAATCCATGAGATGCGCCAAAAACAGCTCCATGGTTTAGATAAGTGGAAGCCTTTCAAAATTGATGATCACTACCATACAAAGAATGTCAGCTCCATCCACCTGTTAGCAGGTAGACTGTACAATAGATCAGGCAGACAAAGAACTCTCTGCCTACTCCAACCATTTCAATAAAATCATTAAGTCTGGTTGCAAGTAACAAATGCCAGACAAACATAACATGATGCAACACCATCTATATAACAAGGTATGAACCAAAGTCACCTTTTGAGATTGATTTCTCTCCAAAGCCGACCTAACCAGAGGCTAGTCGGCCAACTAACCCGACAAGGTAGGATGGTTAAAACACCTCCCCCTCCAGGAGGGTCCAAACACAATTGACAGATTTAGCACATGGTGAACTACTAAAGGCAGACTGTCTGACGGTCAGATCAGACCATCATGAGAGCAGACAAGTAGCTTACCGAAGGCAAATAGAATGTCTGACAGACAAGTAAGATGCAGTAAAGTAGACAGGCAAGCAAGTAATAGTTCAAGCACTACTCCTTCGGACTAGAGCTTAAACTGGGGGACAAACCCAGTGGATAGCGTCAAGTAGCACCAATCAGTCCCTCAAAGGTTAGTCAATTTTGTCTCCTTCAATGTCTTTCAAATCAGGCTAATCAGATCCATTACGACAACATGAGGATATTTAGTCATCCATCTTTCCAGTATGTTCTGACCCCGTAACGACTAGTACGTATGCTAGTTCAGTAAACTTTACTTGTTATAAATTCATGTGCCAAACGTATGTGTAGCATATATGCCTTTCATATTTGAGTACATATGCCTTACTTCAATGAAAATCACCTCTCAATTGGTTATTTGGTTTAGTCTTTTATTAGTATGCATACCTTTCACATGTTTGCTCATTTTCTTGAGTCATCCTGTTGAAACTGATGAGACAATATTCTAACGTCTCATTTGGTCCTTTTTAATCGTCTTTTGTTAGTCTTTGACCTTAGTTTTTTATTATTTTAGTGAGTTTTTATGTTTGGTTTATTGTTTGTGTTTTCTAGGATTTTTGTGTCCCGAAGGTGAAAATCGGAGTGAAAACTTTGGTTCTAGATCTTTGAATGTAGAGTAACAGGGCGAAAACAGAAGTGGATTCGGAGTTCGGACGAAGATTTGAGAGCCATTTTAGAGAAGCTTGCAAAAGTGAAGTTTTACGGAGCAGTCTAGCCATGTTGGCCATAACTCTCTCATATCATGTCCGATTGACCTGACCTCGGTGGCCACGGAAAGATAATTCAAAGTTCTACAACTTTTGTTTTGGAAGCATGGCCAAATTCTGTCTGAAGTAAAAGTTACAGAGGTTTTAAGCTCACCGCGACGAATGATGTTCTCGCCGCGGCGAGATTTTGCGAGAGCAATTTGGAGACCTAAACAGTGTCTCGCCGCGGCGAGATTTCGCGATGGGCGATTTCTGGACGGATTTTCTTTGTTTTTTCTCCTATAAATAGATTTCTTTCACCATAACTTATTCTAAACCCTATTTGGGACCTAAGAACCCTAGTTTATCATTGATTGATCTTTGGAGTCTGGTTTTCATCTTGTAAGAATCATTGACATCGAATTATTGGTAATTTATTGATAACTCTCTATTGCTTATCTACAATTCTTCATTTTCTTCTGTTTATCGAATTGTATGATCTTGCATGTGATTATCACCATGTTTATGCTCTGCGTATTCAATACCATGCCTTCTTTCGTCTTCGATTCCATCATGAGTAGTTAAACCTCTCCAGAACTCAGTAGTTATGTGATGGTTATGCAGATTCGAATCTAGGGTTTATATTCGTTCATATAGGTTCATCTAGTTTTAAATCTTCGTAAAACCTTCAATTCAATAGGCTAGTTTTAAACCTTCAAAGTTGTTTTGGTTAAGGATCGTGGCATGACAACCCACGATTACTCTAGTTTTAAATATTCAAAATACAATCGGTTGAATTGAATTGATTGGTTTCTGTACGCCGACCGTGTGACAAATATGAACGATTACCTAGTATTGAATTAGCATAACCGGATCATCGCTACCGTGCTCGCTCTTCTTTCCATTGATTTTCACCAACTAGTTTTCTTCTGTTTCCTGTGTTAGGTTTAGTTTAGGTAAAAATACAAATTTCCAAATCTTGTTTTCTGCAAACATCTCTGTATTTGATCGGCATCACTATAGTGGCTTAGTTAGCTCCTTAGCGAACGATCTTGTGGTTTAGCTTTATCTGTCTATAACAACTGCTTACTACTTGGTTTTCTAAGTAATAATTTGAGCACATCAAATTTGGCGCCGCTTCCGGGGAGTTAACTCCCTCCGTAGTGTTTAGGAGTTTTTACGTTTTTTGTTTGTTCGTTTGTTTGTTTTTCTGGTTTAGATTAGTTTTTCTTATTTTTGTGGATCTGCTCTTTGGTTTTGTTTTTCTAAGTGCAGATACTAGTAATTCAGCAAGGGCTCAAAGATGGCTATGACGTTTGGATATTACTATTGTTCGTATGTGATGCCTAAAAAACCATGTATAAAGCTGGATGTCGATGCCAGGAATTATTGGGCGAACATCGCCATTACTCCATTCTTACCAAGTTCGATGGATATGGTGATGTTCGAAAATTCTTAGAGGCATTCGAGGATGGTGTGCTGAGGATTCCGCATGAGAATGAAGAGGGGATTTGGCTTTCAGAAGAGCAGCTTTGCATGAGGATGTTTGATGGAGCCTTGGAAGGGTCTGCTAGAAATTGGCTTACGTCAGCACCTGAGGGATCGATTGACTCTTGGAGTGAGGTAGCTAATTCTTTTGTAGAGAGGTATTCTCTGCACTGGGGTGGAAATCTCGATACACGCTCTCCACCGAGGTCTCTCTGAATCAAGCACCCGAGAAGTGTTACGATGATGAGCTAGTTGTGGAGCTTGACTTGTCTTGCTTCTACGATTTACACTGAATTAGACTCTTCCACTCTTGCGGTCGACGAAGGAGGTATGGAAGAAGTATCTTATGATGATATTTTAGAGGATGCTCTTTCATTCCCTTCATTAGCTGTTACACATGCTGCCATCCAGGCTCAGGATATCTTCGTCCTTGAGAGCCACTGCACAGATAATTACCAAGGGAGTTTTGATCCTTTATTTTCTATTTATTTGTCCCCTATTCCCTTAGGTTATTTTTTAGTTTGTGATTCTGCTTATTTGTTTAATTCTAGTTTGCAGGTAATTAGGGACATACTGGAGAACTTGAGGAGAGGAGCTAAGGATGGCTCCCAAAATATTGTGTATACAGGGAAGGATGCAAGGGATTCATTCCCGTTTGATAATGGATAGCAGCATTCCCCGAAAGTCGAGCCAAACGACTATAATAAAAGACGCTTCCCGGGAGGCAACCCGGGGGTAAGTTTCCTTTATTTTTTCTATTCTATTCCTTCGCTTGCTTAAACTTGAAACTCGAGGACGAGCTAAAGTGTAGGTTTGGGGAGGAATTTCATGTGTTTTGTGTTGTCTACGTGGGGTGGTATGTTAGCCACTTTTATGTGTCAGTTCTAGTTCAGTTTTAGGTTGTTAGTTTTTTATTTTTATTTTTTATTTATGGTGAGTCGGAGTTGTTCTTCCAAGTCAAATGTCTATTGTAGATGATAAATTTGCTTGTTGCTTATGTTCTGTATGATATTTAGCTGGAAGTAGTGTAGTGGATTTAAAATCCTATAAGTTTGTTTCTCTTTTAAATAATAAGTTTGTGTAGCTCTTTAATCCAAAAGCCTGTGAGCAAGCCTTGAGCCGATGAAAAAATATTGTACCAGCACCTGTGTGAATTTTTTCGGGAAGTGCAAACTCCTTTGTTTGCGCCTCATCATTCTCATGTGTACTTTGTGTAAGTTAAGTATGACGAACGGCATGATTTTCATTCGTATTTGCTTGTGCTAAACCCGTTCCAAGAACAGGTTTGGGGAGGAAGTTTATGTGAGCCGTGTATATTTAGTGACTGTGTCGTGGCTTTTGTTCTCTTAAAAATATTGGAATAAGTCTCGGAGTGTATCTATGGCATTTATGCCACCGTTAGTCGTGTTGGGCGTGTTTCAAATACTACCTACACACCGGCGTGGTCCTAAAAAGCCATATGTCCGTGAGGGTTGATGGCATGTATACCAAACCAGCACGCACAAAAGTGCGGACTTTCGGTAAAACAGGCACTACCAAAAAATTGAGACAAAATAAGCATATGGGTCATATTTAAGACTGCAAAAAAGGAGTAAGAAAAAATAAAAAAATGAAAAGAAGAAAAAAAAAAAAGAGAGGGAATGATTGCCCATTTATAAGTCTACTGCTAATTGTTTATAACTGACTGAGTACATTGCATGAGGTATTTGAGACAACTTTGTGACGCAAGTCACCTTCCTATACTCTTTATATTCTTGAGTATCTACCCCTACTGAATACTTCCAGGAGTGTGAGAGTTAGTTGCATAGGATTCATTTGTGAGGGATTAGCGAGCTAGACTTAAGTATTATTTAATTGAGAAACATTCTTGTTTGATTTTCTGTGCACTATTCTACCAAGGTTAGTTGAGTACAAAACTTTTGCATCTTGTGAATTTATTGTTTTCAATGGTAGATTCGGTCACTTGGAAGTTCAACTCTCTTATTTTTTTTCTTTTTATTTTTGTCTTGAGTCTAGTTTTTGTCTAGGTTGTTTGTTTGCTCGAGGACGAGCAAAGGTTCGGTTTGGGGATTTTGATGAGACAATATTCTAACGTCTCATTTGGTCCTTTTTAATTGTCTTTTGTTAGTCTTTGACCTTAGTTTTATATTATTTTAGTGCATTTTTTGTTTGGTTTATTGTTTGTGTTTTGTAGGATTTTTGTGTCCCGAAGGTGAAAATTGGAGTGAAAACTTTGGTTCTAGATCTTTGAATGTAGAGTAACTGGGCGAAAACGGATGTGGATTCGGAGTTCGGACGAAAATTTGAGAGCCGTTTTAGCGAAGCTTGAAAAAGTGAAGTTTTACGGAGCAGTCTAGCCATGTTGGCCATAACTCTCTCATATGATGTCCGATTGACCTGATCTCGGTGGCCACGGAACGATAATTCAAAGATCTACAACTTTCATTTTGGAAGCATAGCCAAATTCTGTCTGCAGGAAAAGTTACAGAGGTTTTACGCTCGCCGCGGCGAATGATGTTCTCGCCGCGGCGAGATTTTGCAAGAGCAATTTGGAGACCTAAACAGTGTCTCGCCGCGGCGAACTATTTTCTTCGCCGCGGCGAGATTTCGCCATGGGCGATTTCTGTTCGAATTCTGGACGGATTTTCTTCGTTTTTTCTCCTATAAATAGATTTCTTTCACCATAACTTCAAACATAAATTATTCTAAACCCTATTTGGGACCTAAGATCCTAGTTTATCATTGATTGATCTTTGGAGCTTGGTTTTCATCTTGTAAGAATCATCGACATCGAATTCTTGGTAATTTATTGATAACTCTCTATTGCTTATCTATAATTCTTTGTTTTCTTCTGTTTATCAAATTGTATGAACTTGCATGCGATTATCACCATATTTATGCTCTGCGTATTCAATACCATGCCTTCTTTCGACTTCGATTCCATCATGAGTAGTTAAACCTCTCCAGAACTCGTTAGTTATGTGATGGTTATGCAGATTCGAATCTAGGGTTTATATTCGTTCATATAGGTTCGTCTAGTTTTAAATCTTCGTAAAACCTTCAATTCAATAGGCTAGTTTTAAACCTTCAAAGTTGTTTTGGTTAAGGATCGTGGCATGACAACCTACGATTACGCTAGTTTTAAATATTCAAATTACAATCGGTTGAATTGAATTGATTGCTTTCTGTACGCCGACCGTGTGACAAATATGAACGATTACCTAGTATTGTATTAGCATAACCGGATCATCGCTACCGTGTTCTCTCTTCTTTCCATTGATTTTCACCAACTAGTTTTCTTTTGTTTCCTGTGTTAGGTTTAGTTTAGGTAAAAATACAAATTTCCAAATCTTGTTTTCTGCAAACATCTCTGTATTTGATCAGCATCACTATAGTGGCTTAGTTAGCTCCTTAGCGAACGATCCTGTGATTTAGCTTTGTCTGTCTATAACAACTGCTTACTACTTGGTTTTCTAAGTAATAATTTGAGCACATCAGAAACCATTTTCTCTATGTATTAGTATGATAATGTGTGTTCAGATATTACGAAACATGTCATCCAAGAATAACACAAGGCATAGGACAGCCCGCAAGGTCACATTCCAAATGGTAGAGCAAAGAGGAAATACCAAGCCTACGGGGGCATTACGAAACTCAAGGTTCAAACATACAAAATGACACAAAATGCTGAATAGTCAAACCCGACATAATGGGCAATAAAAGCAAGTCAAAGTAGCAAGAACATCATAAGCTAACAACCCCAAAAGTGTCATCATCTAGCACGAAACCACTAAGTGGCATCGACTCAATCAATATCATCCTCTGAGCTGTCATCAAGCTCGTTCGGGATCCTTATGCCACGAGTAGTCAAGTACTGATCGCACTTCCTGATTCGTTCTTCGTAGTGGCTAACAGATTCCCCCCTCTATTTGGCTTTCAAGCTGAACGCACATTCATTCAAGACTAGTAGATCATTCTTATTTTGCTTGAATGCACACAGTTTCGCCTCCAACTCTTTGATCTTCCCATTAGCGGAAGCTAGCTCTGAGAGAGCTTTAGCGGCCTCAGCCGCCTCACCCTTGTCTACGGTCAACTCCCCCTAACTTTGTCCAGCTCTTCGTTGGCAACCTTCTTATCTTTGTCAACCTTCTCCACCACGCCTTTAAGTCGCATAAAAATCCTTCTTACGTATCATAGCAGACCGCTTGTTGCTCTGATTCTTCTCCCGAACAGAAGCCAACTTCGCCTCCAACGCCTGTACAGTCTTGCCTATAAACCCCATGGCAGTCAAGGCCTACAAGAACACACCTCCATGAATCATGTTTCAATACAAGGACAAAAAAAGAGGCACTAGATTATCACGAAGCTTACCTTGAGGGTTTGCCTAAGAGCATGTCTGTCAAATGAGTCACTCCATCCTCTACCAAATGATCAATGTTCTCCAGTGTCCACACCCTACCAGAGCCGATAGGCAATGGACCAAACTCATAAGAAAAAGGTCTTCTATTGACCTCAAGGTCGATAACCGACAAAGGATTGTCGGCCGCCGTACCATGTGCCATCAACAGTGGCGTGCTCACACCTTGCCCGACTGAGGAGGGGACAGTATCAGCCCTGGCAAGACTTGGCGGAGTGTCGACCTTACCTGAGCACCAGGGAAGTCACCTGCTGGAGCACCGAACGGGCTACCTGGCTGATCGCCGGATAGACAGCTTGACGGAACATCAACAAGACCATCTTCCAACTCCGGAGAACCAATCCTTGGTTTCTTTGCATAACATTCCAACAAGTCATCAACTTTAGTCATTCGACCCGACATCGACCTCAGCACCTTTCTAACATACTTGTCTCCATTACATACAACACAAAGAACAACACGATCAGGTTCAAAGCTTGTAGATAATCCAAACGCCAGGCGGAGGCAAACGCAACTTACCCCCGTATAGTTGAATAACAGTCTGCCAAAGGCTAGTCCCCTTCAGACTCGTGGGATGCAAAAGTTGATCGCTTGCTCTTTCATCATCAGGCTTGTATCTGATATTTTTAACCAAAGTGACCGCCTCACTTGACACATTTCTCTGTCAAGAGTACCTACAATTACAAGGTGCAACATCAAAACCCATATACAACAAAGCACAAAGCAAGGGAGTAAGAACTCCTAGCACACATAACAAAAAAGTTCAAAGCTTACCAAAGGGTCTCCAAGACAGCGGGACTCCCCCACAGTCAATCGATCCAAACACATGCTCCCTACTCACTAGGAAATATTTCTCCTTCCAAGCAGCCTTGTCAGATGCAGAACCTGTGTTAATAAAGCCATCACCATTCCTCGGATTAAACTGGATCTGACCCTTATCAGTTTATGCCTCTCTGGCTGTGTAAGCATGGCAAAAGACATCAACCGACATTTCAACACCATCGTCTCACCCAATACTAGCATCCCAAGTAAAACCCTCCAAGCATTCGGCATCAGCTGACTAGGTGCCACCTTGAGATAACTAAGAACATCGATCACAAACTGGGGGAAGTGGAAATCTGAGTCCCACCTTAAAAGCAATGTCATAAAGAAAGACCATCCCTGGGACATCCCAATCCACTCTCTGAGCCTCAAGAGGAAGACAAGATATAGGGCTCTCAGGAAGCATGTAGATTGATGAGTCGGTTTTACATCGTCTCATCTGGTCTTTTTTACCGTCTTTTTGTTATCCTTAAGTATAGTTTTATTAGTTTTCCTAGAGTCTTTTTACTTGTTTTGTTCTTTGTGAGTTTTGCAGGTATTTGGTTAAACAGCGCTAATTGAAGGCAAAAAAGGGTGTATTTTACATGCATCTGGAAGATATGGAGTTCCAATGCTCCGTATGGTTGTTAGAAGTGGAGCGGGAAGGCCAAAATACCAAGAATCGAAGTTAAAAGAAGCAAAATCGAGCAAGAAGGACAAGAAGGGAAAAATCGTCATTTGCCGAAGAGTCAGTGAATGCCAGTTATAAGATTGGCGTCCGCTAATTCAATCCAGAAAGAATTGGCGGACGCCAAAGTTGGAACTGGCGGACGCCATGGATGTATCTTGGCGTCCGCCAGCTATATCTTGGCGTCCGCCAACTCTCATACATGGCGGATGCCAACTTGAGAGTAGGCGGACGCCAACCCTTCTGTCGCGCGAATTTTGCCCAAGTTAGCGAGATTTTTCCTAATTCATCGAGACTTAGTTTTTATTCTTTCTATTAGTTAGAAAAAACATTATTACTTTCAGAATTCATCTATTGTCAAGTTTCATACTTTTGCCTCAACTTAGACCTAATTTCGAAGGCAATTACCTATCTAGGTAATTGAACCGATTTCTTCTTGTAATCCGACGATTGTCAATTGATTGGGAGCGTTATCTACATACTTTTTGCATCGATTCGATTCAGGTTCTCAATTCTACCTAGGGTTTGTGACACGAAGGGTAACAATTGTATCACCGTTCGAATCTTTGATTTTAGTATTAGATTATGTTTATTGTTTGTTTATTTACGATATTGATTATGTCTTCGCATGTCATGAGTAGCTAAACACCCTGATTATGGGGTGGTGACAGGTTCAATGCCTGCTAGTTAGGGTTCATGTGATTATATACATAAGATGCAATTTACTTTGAACTTTTTAGATTAATTGTGTATCAAATATTCTGTTTGTTGTGCGTTACGTCAAAATCACTGTTAGATTAAGCATTTGTTCATTTACAACACAACGTTTTCATCTTGCTTTATCTATCAGTTAGTTGCGAACAGTAATATCTGGATTAGCTTAATTAATTGTAGCTTAGTGGAATTGACGCCTCCACTAATGCTATCTGTTTTCTAGAACCAAGTAAGTGACAACTTGAGTAAATCGTTATCGTTACAATCGCATGTTTCTTGCTAGCTAACTTGTCTTCTATCACCACACCATAATTCTCCTTATTCATATCAATCTCGTTAAGTTTAAATCTGTTTTCTAGTTAGTTTGCAAAGTAGTCTACTTTCACGTAGTTAATCAATCTGCTGCCGAAGCAAAACAACTCTTTATTGCTTTCCGTACTGTGTTATTATTCGTAAACCGAGCTCAGCTTAGTTAAGTCCTTCGAGACCGACCTCGGGGTTAACTTCACTGCACTACAAGTTTTCATAGTGTTGAGAATTAACTCTAGGCTCTTAAACAAATATTAAAACTTTGATTTTGACACATCATAGATAACCCTCATCATTGACATATCAATCTCGCTAAGACTTGACAGTGGGTTGTTTGGCAGGATGCCAGACGGTTCGCCCATAGGAAGTAGAGGACCACCTTGGACGCCTTGACCACCTGCCTCAGTCGACTGAGGGTGCATTACAAGCGTACTCGAACAACCTTCCATAGTATGCCTACGTTCAAATTCCAACAGAAAAAAAGCTTCATTCAAAATCAACAAGAAAATCCAAGTCTAGCACTACTCAAAATTACAGGCCGATGAACTAAGCATACTCCAATTAATCCAAAATTTGGCTAAAATTAGCACCCTAGTACGCTAAACAAAACATCACGCATGTATCACGTTGGCCAAAATATACGCTAACATCAACATGTGTGCCAAGCCAAGCAAGGTATCCAACATACTAGTTCTACAACAATCCATCAACATATTCATTGGCAACAAAGCATCATAACAGGAATATCACGAAAAGCAAGACTAAAATGTCTATCATATATTCATTTGCAAGAATGTAATGTGCAACTTCACCAAATTTTATATCCAATCAACTTCACCGAACATCGGTTCATACAAAAAGAAGTATACATGTCTACTCAAAATTCCCACACAACGTAGGGGTGTATACGATCTTCAAGAAAAACAAGACAACTTACAATTTGACTACGTAAGTCTACAACGTCCTATCCAAGATCCAAGCGGAATGATAGCACAATCTTCCACTAGCAAAGCAAATCCAAGTTCAAATCCCGCCAAGTATGCTCCTGCATAGCCAAAAATCGAGTTATGCAAGGAAAGAGGGAAAAAACAAAATTCTTTTAAGCTTCACATAAGCTGTTGGAATCTTAGATACAAATTCAGATCAAGAAGAAGACATACTCCAACACCAGTTTGGCTATAAATCAGACATGAACAGAGTCTGCAAATTGCTACTTCCACAGACAACAAAAACAAGAAGCTTACTGATGCTAATCGGTACAGACAGAATCCATACTTGGACCAGGAAGAAATACATATCCTAGTAGAAATTGATTCAAAAATTCCAATGTTCGACCTTTCAACTCAAATATCTCATCTCAGTATAAAATCAACTGCGTAGCATCGAACTGACTTAGAGTAAAGAGAAAAAAGGCAGGCAATATCTCAACACAGATTTTTCGAGCAATAATAAGCAGGATCGATATCACTCCAAAGACGCCAAAAACCGTATGATGGAATTCAAACAAGAAATGATGTAAACAGAAGGAGAAGGGCACAGAAAAAAAAAAGAGAGAGAAAAGTCGGAAATGAACAGCACCTCTATGACTGGAAGACGCAAATTCCTGCCACCACTCTACTTCCTTCCTCCGACTAGCTTCTCCGTCTCCACTCTCTCCAAATCCCTCTCCACAACCTCTGCTCCGTCCCTAATCCTTCTCCTTGCCCAGCATCTCCACAACCTCTGCTCCGTCCCTAATCCTTCTCCTTGCCCTCAACTCTCCGCTCTGCTTCTTGCCGGAAATGGTGAACTCGGGCCTAGCTCCGTTCACGGTCCAGATCCGAAAACCCAAAGACCCCACCGGAAAAGCCCCTTCACGCCGCCCCGCTCTCTCTCACTTCTCAGATCCGCATCGCCTCCACTGCTCCTCTCTCCCACTCAGCACTCCATTTTCTGACTGTGTGAGTGGTGAAAATGGCGTGAAGAAATGTGAAGAAGTAAGAAAATGGTGTTGAGATGGAGGAAGAAAATGGCGTGAAGAGGTGTGAGAGGAAGGGAGCAGCTTCAATTTATGTTATGTTAGGTTAAGTGACACCAATTTCAAATTCTAGGGCAACTTCTAAATTAAATTGGGTTCAATTCTAAATTGAAATTAAATTTTTTATTTTGTCCAAATGAGCTCACCAAACTTTGGCTTACATACCACGCTATCAGTCTACCATCCAAGTGCCATCAGGCTACCATTCAAAGGAGGGTAGGTTGCCATCCAAGTACCATCAGGTTGCCATCCAATTGCCATCAGGCTATCATCCAAGTGCCATCAGGCTATCATCCAATATATGGCAATTGAGCCTCCATCCAAAATATGGTTGTTGGTCCAGATAACGGCAAAGTAAAAGACTAGAGGGGGGTGAATAGTCTTTTAAAACTTTTGTCGATAAACACGGTTTCTCAGATATCTGTGAAGATTTCTGATACTTAATTTCAGAGAGCGGAAGATTTTTTTGTGATAAGTGCACGTACTTAGCAAGATAGGTGTAAATACTTTGCAAGGTAAATAAAGCAAGTAATAAAATGCAGAAAGTAAATGACACAAGTCTTTTTATAGTGGTATCTGAAGGTGGCGTAATCCTTCAACTAATCCACTTCGGCCTTTCTCAGACCTAGAATCCACTAAGACAGATAATTGATGTAACCTTACAAATATCTTTTCTTGATTCCTAATTACACTAGGTTCCCAACCAAGTGTTCCCCCTGAGTTATTCCCCGGCTTTCACAGCCAAGTACTTCCTGTACTCAAAAACCTCTTTCCTGGAATTGTTCCTTAGTTTTCCAAACTAAATACTTCCTGTACTCAACGCCAATTAAGGTGTTGGTTAAGGTAGTTTGTCAGGTGAGCTTCTTTAATAACTTGTTCAATTATGCTGATAGCTCTGAGAATCAAGTATACTTAATACACTTTGCAATGTATGGTATCTTGTTCTTTACTGACCCAAGTCTATGATAAATGTTCAAGAGAATGAATCTCAGATATCAAATCTTAATTCAACTCTTTCACAAATAGCAATGCTTGTTAAGGATCAGGACACTTAGAACTTTTGTGCTACTTAGAATCAAGAGCTTTGGTCGCAACAGAAAGCTTGAAGGTAAGTAGTGTGCTTGAGAGAGCTTGTGTGAGAGTATTCAATGTAAGTTCAGTGTGTGTTCTCAAGCAGTCTAAGTGTTGATTTTTATAGATGAATTTGAGTGCCGTTTGAATAGTATCCGTTAGGCTTAAATCAAATTCAAACTATTGATATCTGAGTATAGTACAGTAGTACGTTTATCTTCTTCTTCAGAAGCTACCGTTTTTCTTCAGACATCTCTGTCCGTGCATTCAATGCATTGTACTATATTTTGTCCTGTAGTGCCAACGGAACTACGCATTGTATCAGAGATCTTATATTATCAGAGTTCTCTGAAGCTTTGCACGTCCTTTTTCAGAGATTATCACAACTCCAGATACCACTTGTTGAAACAACTTGTTATAATATATTTCTTTTCAGAAACATAGTTTATCTCCAAGGTATCTGAGTGTAGATATCTGTGGGCACTTTCCTCGTCTCAGAAACCTTTTAATTCTCAGATATCTTTTGCAACTTATTTAAAAATGCTTGTCTTCAAGATATCTGATTATAGGTATCTGAAAACCCTTGTCTTCAGCAATCTTGTGCAGTCTTCAAATCTTCAAATCCGTTGAACTTTTCCTGCTGGAAGCCTTCTTCTTGGTCTTCTTCAGGAAATAAAAATTACATTCAGAGACCTAACATCCTATACAAGATTTGCTAGACTATCATACTTAGTGAGTTTCCTCTTTTACAGTGTTCAAGTGAACCAAGAGTACTAACAACCTTTCTGAGCTAAGATAAGTCATTAGGTTGGTGATCAAAATCGAAACAGATATTCCTAAGAAATTTCCCCCATTTTGATCAGTCAACGATGACTATCTGACCTATTACAAATCTGGATGAGGAAACAATCCACCACTTAATCATTTCTTATGATCTTCTAATTCATATAATTAAGTGCAGAAAGTAAACATCAACCAAATCACAAGGTGTGATCTTTGCTGACAAGTTATATTTTATAGATTGATATCTGAGAGTAGGTTCATCAGATATGTTACAATGAAAGTTCAGATAACTTTTACACGTTAAAACAACAATAATGTATATTCAGCAAGATACAAAAATTACATAGTAAATTAGGACAACAGGAGTAACCAAGCTCCAAGTGAACATCCTAACAAACTAGTCTTCAAGTCTTCAAAATCTTCAAGTCTTCAAAACAGTTCCATGGATCAATCTTCAAATTTCCTATCACCAAACCTTTTGATATCATCAGAGTAGTCATAGAGAAGAGTTCTGACAATCATCTCTATGTCTCTGGCAAATCCACAGACTTCCTTGTAGGTTTTGGTGGGATTCTTCTTGGCAAATTGTTTGACCCACAGATACTTTCCCCATTTCCAGGCATGCTCGATTCTGATATCTGATAGTTTGAAGTATTCATAAATGATCTTCAGATATTTGATGTCACCCTTGTATTGATCTTCAGTCAAGTAGAAGGACTCATAGGGTTCCACAACAAGTCTTGCTTTTGTGCCTGTTCCAGTGATGTTGGAAATTCTGTGTACATCATCTGGCTTTCCATAAGGACATTCATCAGATAGGTCCTTCTTCATGGCTTCTATTCTCTTGATAACTTCAAAATCCAACCAGGCTTTGATGTGGTTGGTGTTAATCAAGATTGGCTTGTCTTTTCTCCATGCCATGAGTTGTTTATGGATTGGTTCTGGAAATTTTGAATTTACCAGTAGATGCTTAAGTTCCAGAATCCAGTAGCCATTCTTCTGATTAATGCACCTGTAGACAGAGGAGTTGTTGTCAGTCTTCACATACTCAATCTTGGCTTCTACATGCCAGAGTGGTAGTTGAAGTTTTCTTTGTTCAGCTCTCAGTCTGTTCCTCCTTTGTCTTGAATTCTCTCTTGGGGGATTTCTTGAAGAACCACCCTGGATTGACTTGGTATTTCCAGAGGGTGTTTTAGCTGCCAAAGGCTTTGCAGCTATGGGCTCAGTTAGGCTATCAATTTTTCTTTTTCTATGAAGAGGAGCTTCATCTTCATCAGTTTCTTCATCATCATCATCAAGATTAACTCTTGTGAAAGTTTTGCAGCCTTCTTCATTGCCCTGGGATTTGATTTGGCCTTCTTATTTTTCTTCAGAAGACTCTTCAATCCTTTTTACTTGTCTTCTCCTTGGAGCCTTGGTACTCCTTGGAGGTCTTTTTGCCATAGCCCTTGTTACCATTGTTGTTTCTTCAGTTGGTTGCTGGGAAGTAGCTATTATTTGCAAAGCAGCTTGACTTGATGAGGGCTTATTTATTCTGAGTGGTGGCTGGGAAGTTTTCTTGTTTCCTCTTCCTTTCTGAGTAGCACCAACTCTAGATTTCTTCTTTCCTTCCCCCTGATCTTGAGGTCCAAATCCTTCCCCCTTAGTCATTGTTGACTCACTAAGTACCACAAAGGATTCTGAGAGAGACTCAAAATTCCCTTGCAAGTAATGGTAGGCAGTAACCAACCTCTAAAGTTCAGCCTTGAGCTCCTGATTTTGTTTGATAAGTCCATTTTCTTTATCAGTGAGCTCTGCCAATGGGCCTAGTATGGCATCTGCTTTTCCAGCAGTGTAACTTGCCTCATGAAAAGCTTTTTCAGCTAATGACACATCATCGTCCCTTACCATTCCCAGATCCTTCTGAGCAAGAACCATACTGGTTGTTCTCTAAGTGATGAGCTCAGTGAATTTCTTCATATCTGAGGGGACGAAGGCAATTACGTCTTTGTTTTGTGAAGACAACTCCTTTTTAAGATGTGCCAAAACTTGGTATCTATTCATGTATTCTTGGGAGTGGACATTTGGCAGTTTGTTGAAAACTTCAGGAGCAATTAGCTTCCTTTTTAGATGAGAAACTGCTAAGTGTACATTGCGGTGTTCTGCCAAAGTCTTGTCTTCTTCATCATCTGAGTCATCAGCCCAGTGATCTTCATCCTCTTGGACATTTTCAAGATTTTCTAGTCCAGCAACCATCTCAGAGATGGGCTTCTTTCCTTTCAGAGAGGAGGATGGTATATCTTTTGAAGGTGATGCAGCCTTAGCATCATGCTTTGCTTCAGATACTTCTTCTGTATCTGGCTCCTTAGTAATGGCATGTACAACATCCTGGAGCTCTTTGACCTTAGAGTAAGCTACCATTTCTTTCAAGTATTGATCTTGAAGCTGATTAAGCTTATCTATGGATTTAACTAGCTCTTCTTTCAGTTGAAGATGGAGCTGTTGTTCTTCTTCCAACAGTTGTTTGAGTTGAGCAACTCTGGCTTGTGCATCCACTATTTTCTGAGTGTTTCCCACAGAGTACTCAACTACTTTTTCAGCAGTGTCTTTTTGTTGAGGAGATGGATGTGTAGACTTCTGAGGAGATGGAGGAGGGGAATTTTGTGAAGTCCTCTCAGTGTGCTTTTCTGCAACTGAGGCATTGTTTCCTTGTGCAATTCCACCTGTCCCTGGTGCAGGGGCATCATCATCATCCTTTTTGTCATCCTCATCCTTGTGATGGTCAGAAGGAGGTTCTTCATAATCATTCTCATCAGTCTCCTTCTCTTCTTCATCTTCAGAGACCAGATTGATCACTTCTGGAATAGTGACCATTTGCCCATTTACTTCCTCTTGCTCAGAGGGTATAAATTGGAGTGTCTTGGGCAAGACTGGCTTGAAAGCCATCTGTAATCTGGTCTGACTATCTGCCTTTTTGAAGGGTTGCACCAATTTGTGTGCCACTTCCTTGGAAAAATCCTTATGCATTAAGGTCGCAACCTGATATTGTTCAGTAGGGAACATTGCATGGATGTAGTTTTCCAGGTCAAGAGCTCGTGCTCGTCTTGTTGGTTGATCTGTGATTCTGAGTATTTCAGAGAGATCAGAGCACCTTAACCTCTGCCATTTCTTGAAGCATTGAATATGCTTTGGCAAGGTATGAGTCTTGAAGAAGGGAAGAAGGTTCTCATAGTCATCATTTGACTCCTTCTTGGCACTACTTTGAGCCTGAAAGAGAGAGTTTTGAGTTAGTTTCAAAACCTGTGTAGATATCTGGGTTTTAGAGTAGTCAAGTATCTGTGTTACCTGTGCAATAGCAACAGGCTCAGAAGGTTGAACTAATGAGGTTTCAGGTGCCTCAGATATCTTGGTGTGAGAAGGAGACTTGGTAGTCGAATTCTCAGCATCCTCTCTTTCTTTTTGAACATGAGATTAAAAAATAACATAACACTTAGAAATTTATCAGGAGAGAAACACTTAGACAGCTTGATATCTGAGATGTCATTTACCTCCATAGTAGGAGGCTCAGATACTTGTCTCTCAGAAACTTGTACAGTTTCTGGTATTCTCTCTGGTGATGAAGGTTTGGTGGCCTCATCAATTTCCATTGGTTGAGGGAATTGAGTGGGCAATGCCCCAGCAACTTCTACTTCTGTTTGAGCCTATGAGTAGAAAGTGTTAAGTATTTAGAAAAATGATCAGAGTATTATGATGAAGAGTATGGATATCTGAGATAAATACCTTCTCTATAGAAGGCTCAGATACTTGTTCCTCAGAGACTTTGTGAGTCTCTGGTTGATTCTCTGACGAGTTAGGCTTTTCAGCCTCATCATTTTCCTTCTCAGTTAGAGCCTATTAGAAACAAACACTTTAGTATTATTCATATGTATAAAGCATATATCTGAGAGGTTATATCTTAAGGAACTTTCTTCTACCTGCGAGACAGGCTCCTGTTCCTTAAGTGGTGAGGCTATGGAAGCCTCCTTCTCAGATTCTGAGGCAAGCTTTCCAGCTTCCTCTTGTTCTTGTGTTTCTAATTCAACCTGTAACAAAGAAATTTTATTATATAACAAGATTAACAGACACAAAAATATCACAAGTGAAGAGTTAAACCATTCAGCTACCTGAGCAGTGTCAGGCTGATTGGTCTGTGGAACTTCTGACCCTTCTATGCCTTGGTCTTGTTGTTCCATTTTAGCTTCTTTGTTTGAAGTTTCAGGTACTTCAGACCTTTCCTGAGTGTGCAACTCAGTTGCCTCCCCTGGTTGATCATTCTGAGCAGGTGTCTCAGTTTGATCCCTCTCTAGGAGTTGGAGAACCTGCTCAATTGTAGGATTTTCTTCAGCATATTGCATTGTCGGTATGTCGAAATGGAGTTCATTGACCATTTCATCAACCACTTTTGGCTGTTGTGGTTGTGGTTGTTGTGGTTGTCTGGAAGTAGAAGTTTGAGCATTTGAGAGCTCTTCCAGATTTTTAAGTGTGGTGTTGACATCAGCGTCTACCAACACTAGGTCACCACTCATCAGGGCTTCTTGAAGTTGTTTATACGTGACTTTCCCTGATGGTGTGTTGGCACCAACAACCTTTCCTATAGGTGCTTGCTCAGCAACCTTTGCTATAGGTGCTTTCCCAGTAACCTTGGACCTTTTGTTCCTCTTTCCCTTTGCCTTGGTTACTTTTTCAGCAACCTTGGGGCTGGGATTTTCTCCTCATCCGATTCGTCATCAAAATCTGGAACAGAGTTATCAACAATCCCTGCTGCTTCTGCAGAGAGAGTTTGAAGTTTCTCATTGCTTTTATCAGCATTGATAAGTTCATCAGCAAGGCTTTCGGCAGTAATTTTAACATTTCTGAAAAGCACTTTCTCTTGCTGAGTCTACTTGTTCAGTAGTTGATACCTCTTTTGCAGCATTGCTGAGTTCATCTGCATTTATGAGTTCGTCTGCAACGGCGGCAGGTATCTGGGAATCGACAACCACAATGGGTGTGTCTTCTGATTTGCCAGCAGACTTCTTTCGTGAAGTTCTGGGCTTTTTGGTCGCAACGGAACCTTCAGATATCTCATCAGTCTTTCGTTTCTTGGAACTTTTCTGAGATGCAGTAACCTTTTTCATCATGTTTGAATACTCATATTTGTAGAGTAGGTTACTATTTGCAATGTCTGGCATCTCTCTGAGCTCAATGCCAAGGCATTCCAGTAAGTAGCATATTTTCAATCCATAGGTTACTGTGGCTTTTGGCTCAGCAAGGCCCTTAACTATTTTAGGCTCAAAGCTTTGTATCTTCTTCACAAATTTCATGAAGGCGTACTTCCCCCAATTAAAAGGGTTTTCTAGCCTTTTGTCTTGTTGACTCAACAAGAACATCATCATCCAGCGTTCTTGGCTTATCTGGTCAGCACCTCCTTGTAGACCATCGAAGCATCTGTGAAGGATACATGCCAACACATCCCAGTGGACCAAAAGATGTCTGGTCCTTATGTCAGCAAGCTTAAAGTCGATGGGTGTGTCTGGTTTGTCAAGATCACACACATCACTGTATAGTTGCTTCACACCTACAAGGAGATCTTCATCCTTGGTGTCAATTTCAAAATCCTTTCCAAGATCTTGAAATTCAAACAGCTCACAGAAAGTTGTTTCGTTCAACAGGATTTCTTGTCCTTGGACTTTGGTCTTGATAGACACTGTCTCAGTTCCTTCAGAGACTTTGGAAATAATTGTGGAGTTGTTGTAAAACTCCAGGACATCCAGTGAAGAAACTCCACTGGGAAGAGCAGATAGAAAGCCCTTGATTTGTGCCTTTTCAAGCATATCAAGTACCAACTTCCTGTCAGTTTGGTTTTCTATTGCAGCTACCAGGTATTCCTCAATCATGGCACCACCCCAAATCATCCTATGATTTGAAGTCCAATGATCATGATTGAATTCTCCAATCAACCGATTGTTTGTTATAACTAGCACTGGTGATTGCTTTTCAGCAGTACCAGAAGTAGTAGCTTGGGATTTCTGAGTAGAAGCACGTTTGGGAGCCATCTCTTTATATAGTACAAGTTTTTGAAAAACGAGAAGAGATTAAGGTAAGAAATTAGTGATTCTTTGCAGAAAAACTAAGAGGGAATAAGTAGTTGCAGAGAAAATTGCAGTTTCTGTGCAAGAGTAAATGTAAGATTAGGCAAAAGTAATTTCTTTTGCCAAAATTCTATATATATATATAGCAGTGTAATTCTAACAGACAAAAATACACAAATTAATTTTGTGCATTTGTATCTGTGTACATGCAGTGAGGCGTGGGTAAAATTTGGTTTGCATTAAATGCTTAGTGGGCCACGTCTGAGTTTTTACAGTCCACTTCTTACAGAGAATTAATCTTCGCCGTTAAGATCAATCGCCTATTTTATCAAGGGTCACCACTGCTTCTTCAGCAATGATCACAATCAACAATTGTAATTGTGCCCATTTAATGATTTTTGGCTATTAGCTATCTGAGTCACGTTTATGTGTGAATGAGAATACTGTTTGTATCTGAGTCTATCTTATACTTGTTATCTTTTCACAGTTTTACACAAAGATATAAATAATACAAATTTCAAGATAGTAGTTGACTGTAGACAGTTGTACTACTCTCTTTTATGTTCCCCTCACTGAGTGATCTGGATATCTAAGTACCCGTCTCAGAAATCTCCAAATAGCCATTTTACCCTTTAGCTTTTGGTTTCTGGATACCCGTTCCAGATTCTTCTTTTCTGGATACCCATTCCAGATTTCTCTTTTCTCTCCTTTGATATCTTCTTCAGATATCTGAACTTTTTCAGTTCTTTGGTAGCTCCATTAGTCCAATACTATGTCTTAAAGCTAAGAATCTACTTTCTTGTAGTGGCTTAGTGAAGATATCTGCAAGTTGGTCTTCAGTGCCAATCTTGAGTATCTCTATATTACCCTTTTCAACATGGTCTCTGATGAAGTGGTGTCAAACATCAATGTGCTTTTTTTTTGCATGAAACTTAGGATTCTGAGTTATGGCAATAGCACTTGTGTTGTCACAGAAAATGGGAGTTTTCTCTTCATTGAGTCCATAGTCTCTGAGTTGTTGTTGTATCCACAATATCTGTGAAGCACAACACCCAGCAGCAATATATTCAGCCTCTGTGGTAGATGTGGCAATTGAATTTTGTTTCTTGCTGAACCAAGATATCAATCTAGCACCAAGAAATTGACAAGTTCCTGAGGTGCTTTTCCTATCAAGCAATGATCCAGCATAGTCGGCATCTGAATAGCCAACCAAACTCAATCCACTATGTTTTGGATACCACAATCCAACTTCTATAGTACCTTTTACATACCTCAATATTTTCATAGCAATGTTGTAGTGTGATTGCATTGGATTTGTCTGAAATCTAGCACACACTCCAACTGCATATTGAATATCAGGTCTATTTGCAGTGAGGTACAGTAGAGACCCAATCAATTTCCTATACTTGTGTTCTTCAACACTCTTGTCAGATTCAGTATAGGTCATTTTGGTTCCAATGCTCATAGGTATCTTAGCATTCTTTTTAGAAGGCTTTAGATTAAACTTGTTGAGCATGTCCTTTGCATACTTTGTTTGACTAATGAATATTCCATCATTGAGTTGCTTGACTTGCAGCCCTAAGAAGTAATTCAATTCTCCCATCATGCTCATCTCAAATTTACATTTCATGAATTCAGTAAAGTCTTCACAAAGTTGCTTGTCTTTAGATCCAAATATAATTTCATCAACATATACTTGAACTAAAAGTAATTTCCCATCATGGTTCAATGTGAAGAGTGTTTTATCAACATCTCCTTTCTTGAAACCACTTTTTAGTAGGTATTTGGCCAATGTATCATACCATGCTCTTGGAGCTTGTTTCAGTCCATACAGAGCTTTCTGAAGTTTATAGACCATCCTACTTTCTGAGGAAACTTCAAAACCTGGTGGTTGCTCAACTTAGACTTTCTCAGCAAGTTCACCATTTAGGAATGCACTCTTGACATCCATTTGATAAACTGTAAAGTCATTATGAGCTGCAAAGGCTAGAAAGAGTCTTATTGCATCCAATCTTGCAACTGGTGCATAAGATTCATCAAAATCTAGTCCTTCAGTCTGGGTGAATCCCTTGGCAACCAACCTAGCTTTGTTTCTGAAAACCCACTTGGTTCCAATTACAGATATTTCGTCAAGAAATGGAACCAGTTTCCAGACTTTGTTTCTCTCAAATTGATCCAACTCTTCTTGCATTGCAGAGATCCAATCTTGATCCTTTAATGCTTCTTCTATAGTTTTAGGTTCAATATTTGATATGAAACATCCATAGAGACAATTTGCATTTTCAGCAATTGCTCTTCTAGTTCTAACTCCTTGATCTATGGGACCAATCACATCCTTTGCAGGATGATTTCTTATCCATTTCATAATGGGTTTTGAACTAGTAGGATCAATATCATTTTAATTTGAATGCGAATCAATATGATCTTGATGGGATACTTGTGCAGTATCTAAGATATCTGACACATGAGAAATGCCATGCATATCTGACACTCTTTTAGTGTTAGAGATATCTGGAACTTGCATTTCAGCAATCTCATTTTCAGATACCTCTTCATGATGAAGGTTCTCAGTAACCTGTTCCATTTCTGGAATTCGCGTAGGAAATTCTTCATCATGTCTTAGAGTCATCTGGTTGTTACTAAGCATATGTTGCTTTTCATCGTCAGACTCATCCTCTATTTGAATAATAGAATTGTTTCCTTTTGAGGATCCTTTTTCAGAATCTTTAATCATCAGTTCTTTGAACCTATCTGAGAGATCATCATTCAAGAGTACTTTCTTGTTTCCTTCATAGAATATTACATGAACAGATTCCTCAATCTTTTGCGTTCTTTTGTTGTAGATTCTATAGGCTTTGCTATTCAGAGAATAACCAAGAAATACTCCTTCATTTACCTTTGGTTGAAATGTTCTCAAGTATTCTTTTCCATTGTTAAGAACGAAACATCTGCAACCAAACACCCTTAGATGTTTGATACTAGGGGGTCTACCAATGAAAAGCTCGTAAGGAGTTTGTCATGGTGTTTATTAATCAAACATCTATTTTGAGTGTAGTAGGTTGTGTTTACAGCTTCAACCCAATAGATTTCACTTATTTCACTATCAGCGAGCATTGTTCTTGTCGCTTCTTTTAGGGTTCTATTCTTCCTTTCAGCAACACGATTTTGTTGTGGTGTTCTTACGGAAGATAGTTGATGTTGTATACCTTTGCAGGTACAAAACTCTTTTATGTACTGGTTCACAAACTCAGTACCATGGTCTGTTCTGATTACAGATATCTTGTCATTTTTTATGACTTCGAGCTTATTCAGCAAGTTGGGTATCTCAACCCTTGCATCAGATTTGTGTTTGAGAAAGACAACCCAAGTGAATCTTGAGTAATCATCAACAACAACTAGACCATACTTCTTTCCTGCATAGCTAGTTACAGAGGATTCAAAAAGATCCATATGTAACATTTGCAGTGGCCTTTCACTGGAATGTCTAGTTTTAGACTTGAAAGATGTTTTAGATTGTTTTCCCATTTGGCAAGCTGAGCATATACCATCTTTTCTATATGCCATTTTGGGTAAACTAACCACCAACTCTTTCTTGGCTAGCTTGTTCAGAGTTTTGAAATTCAAGTGACTCATTCTTTTATGCCATAGCCAATTTTCTTCAGTGTGGCCAGATTGACTCACCATGAGACATTCTTCAGTAGTGGCGGATGCCCAATCAGCAACATAAAGATTTCCTTTACGCCTTGCAACCAAGACTGACTGCTTTGACTCATTGTCAATCACTTTGCATAGTTTTGACTTGATCTTGACAGTGTACCCTTTGTCTACTAGTTGACTCATGCTCAGGAGATTATATTTCAATCCCTTTACATGTAGTGCTTCAGAGATTGTAAGGGATCCAAAGTTCAGATTGCCATATCCTATAGTTGGATTTTCATCTCCTCCAGCAAACCTGATAATTGGTCCATCATTGCACTTTCTGTAGTCAATCAGATTTGCTTTGTCTCCTGTCATGTGCTTCCCACATCCACTATCAAAATGCCACTTTGGATTAGTCTTTAGAGTGTTACGCACAAAGCGAAAAGCAGGAGATTAGGTTCTCATACCAACAATGGAACCATCTGGACTAAAGAATCTTCCAGTAGGAATCCATTTTTGAATGAATTTCTTAGGAACATTCTTTTGTCTAACAGGAACATAAGGAGGAATTCTAGTTAAATGATTAGTATCATTGTCATTAATAACTATTTTCTTCCTTGGTGTGTTTCTTGGTGCTCCATTTGGTGCTTTCAGATACCTGTCAGGTTTCTGAGTCTGCTTCTCAGCAAACTTAGCTTTCCTAACCAGATTTCTTCTAGCCCTGGCATTCAGATTTTCAGTGGCTTGATTCATCTTCCACTTCTGATAATTGTTGTGAGCAATTCTAGCCTTTAACCATCGTTCTTGCTCCTGTTTGTACTCACGAGCAAGTTGTTTCCCGATGGCTTTATAGCCAATGCCATTCCGAGCACCTGGTGCTATATGAGATATTTTCTCAGTAGCTTTGCTAGTCTCTGGGTAATCTATTTTCTTTCCAGAAAATATGACATAGGAGAATTTGCCAACAATGTTGTTCAACAATGTCTTCAACACAGTAAACAAAACGCAGCGGATGAATTTGAATGAAACTTCTATTACCAAGCCAACATATATAAAAATGTTGGCCACACCTTAGGCAAAATATCTACTGACAGGAAAAGTAGATCTAATCAACTAGGTTTAATACAATCACAGATGATTGATTAAACAACCAAAACTAGCCCTAGAAGAACTAACAATAAAAGCTATTTTAGGTCGATGTTTGAAAGAGTTATTCCAACAATGAATACTCTTAGACAAACTCTAAAGCTAGCAGAAAACAAGAAGCCTAAACTCTTTAATAAAATCTTGATCGACAACAAAGAAGGCATCTTGATTGCTCGGCTGAATCCTTGTATATATACTTGAGATATCGACAGCTCCCATCAAAGTCGAAAGGCAATAGGATCTCAGCAAAGGCAATTTTCTTTGTCTTATTTTCTTCAATATTCAGCTAGAAGGAAATTCCCATATTAGTGTCTTCAACAATATATTTCCTTCTTGCTTTCTTCAACAATCTTCTTGAAAGATTCTCTCTTTAATCTTGTATTCTTCTTGCAACTATGTTCTTCCTGTACATATGTGATGATCCGGGATCTCAGCAGGAAGAAACTAACGTTGTTTCTCTGTATCTGGCTGGCTGAAAAATCTTTCCAAGATTATCTCTAGAGAATCTTTTATTTCCTTCTTTCTTTCAAGGTGCCCATAACTTGTCAAACTCTTTCCTTCTTTTTAGATTGCATTCATTGTGTCCACAGCAACTCAAACTCTTTCCTTATTCCAGCAGAAATTCGAATTGATTGCTTCCAGTCCAAGTCATCAGTCCAATTGGCCTGCTTGTTTCTATGTTGTCTGCTGTTGTCCGTAATGTTGTTCCAACATTGTATCTGCATTATTTCACAATGTTGCACAACATTGAAATCCTGCAGTTCACAAACAACAACAACAAACACAAACATTGAACTGAATCATGAAAGATAAGATTATCTAATCAAGTGCAACTTGCACTTTCAATCTCCCCCTTAATCTTAGTCTTTCATCAAGCAATATCATTCCTTTGGGCTCATTGATTCCTTTTGATCCATTAAGCATGTTTAAGCCCAACTTGATATATCCTACAAAATATTCATAGAAAAACAACTACAAACATTGAACCGGTTATGTTACGAAGAAAGGTTGAATTACTAAACAAAGTGCAATAAATCGCACTTTCAATCTCCCCCTTAATTCTGACATTTCTTCACACCACCTAAAACCAGTTTGTTAGTCAAATCGAACAAGTAGGATTTAAACAAGTCAAGAGGAATCCTTTGTTGGGAACTGAAAGATAAAGTGCAATCGATCAATGCTGATGGACAATGTTGAGTCAACACAAAACTCAACATTTCTGTAAATATGCACTTTCAAACTCCCTCTTATTTCTTTGTCTACTCATCTCCTTTGAACTCATCATGGGCATCATATCATACTTCTTTTGACAAATCCTGCACTCAGTAGTTAGTGAATAAAGACAAACTTGCGTAGAATCGCAGTATAAGTGCAGTAAACAAAGTCGTCTGCAATGTTGACACAACATTGCAGTCAACACTGCACTATTCAATCTCCCCCTTTGTCTTTCTTCACAAAAACACACCTGAACAAACTTGTTAGAAACAAACAAATATAACAGGCATGAAACTATAGAACTCCCCCTCAACATTAGACGAGAGCAATATAACAAAAAAAGTATGTTAGCTTTTTGTTCAATCTCTTCTCTTCTCCCCCTTTTTTGAGAAGAAATATATCTCTCAAATTATTCAACCAAATTCACAGAAGGAGACAAGAAGACATGCAATATTGAGTTGTAGACTATAGGACCTGCAATAAGAGCTGTGCAATGTTGGAGAATGATGTTGAAAACATTGAGTTCAACACTGGCAGCCAAGGTGATAGCAAAAGCAGGAAAAGAGTTTGGATCGGCTAGAGGGCAGTAATCAGGAATAGAGGTTGGATCAGCTGGAGAGCAGTGTTAGGATAAGAGTGGATGGTCATGATGGGTGTTGTTGGGTTTGCCTTAAAAGATCCTGCAAATATATATCAATGCTACAAAAACTGTGCATAACTGTTAACAAAAGATTAAAGTTGCAAGTAAAACAGTTATCCGTCAAGTCATAGTAATCAAATAAACAGATAAACCCTAGGGAGGTTGGCCAAGAATCTTGATCTTAACTAATGACTTGAAATACAAGAACAAAAAAAAAAAAAAAAAAAAAAAAAAAAAACCAAAAACCCAAGGAAACACCTTAGACTTACTCCCCCTCAAACCCAAAAACAAACAGAATTAAATAAACACAAAAATAAAAGAAAACACAACAATTAAGCAAACAGTACTTCATGCACAGTCAATGTTGACCTGAATGTTGACTCAACATTGATGACAACATCGGAAAATCAGACCACTCTTAATGTAAGTCAGCCAGGAAACCAAGTCTCAAAATGTGCAGATTCGATTAACACCACTGATGCTGCAGGCAAAACAGAAAGAGAAAGGAATACCAAAGAAACACACTCAACATTGACTCAAAAAGTAAATTGAACAATTAGCATAAGTTTGAGTGGGGGTGACCATGAGACCGTGAACCATGTCAAATAATCGGAACACGTATGAATCCACTCCAAAGCCGAAGCCTATGCGGAGTTAGGCAAACACACGTCTCATGGCATAAAGATCACTCATTTGACCACATTGAGTAATTTGGTACTCAGAAAGTGAACCAGCAGCATTACGAGAATCGACACTTTTGTGCGTGTCGGTTTCCAGTACAGGCCATCAACCCTCACGACATATGACACATTGGCCACGTCGATATCTAGATAGTATTTGAAACCTGCCCAACACGATCCTCGACGGAAACACTTCGAGCCCTTTTTATCATAATTCATTAGATTTATTAAGCATAAAGGACAGGAGGCAACATCAAGTGCGAATCAAGGTACGAGTAAAAATAGCCAAAAAAACAGCAAAACTGGGTTTTACATAAAGCAAACACACATGAGACTCGATACCTTTCAACCTTGGTTTCAAACAGCCTTTCAAACCCTAAGCATCACCACTGTAAGCTACAAACCAAGAACAACCATAGACCAGATGTGAAGCAGAGCACGTAAACACTGTAGAACTAAAAAGCAAAAAGAAAACAGCATCACTTATTCTAATTTTCCAATGTTGACCGTGATGTTGAGTCAACATTGGTACTCAACAATGACAATCACAGAGAGCACAGACCAAGAGATCTCCTAAGACTGAAGAATCTTTCACAATCTAAAGGCTTGGTAAAAATATCTGCAAGTTGATTGGTTGTATATATGTGTTGTATGTCTATTACTTGCAGATTTACCATATCCTTAAGAAAATGATGCCTAATGTCTATGTGTTTCGTGCGTGAGTGCAAAACGGGCTTCTTAAAATTATTTATAGCACTAAGGTCATCACAGAACATCAACAAGGTATCACATTGAAGACCAAAGTCATGCAGCATATTTTTCACCCATATCAATTGAGTAACACAACTCCCAGATGTTACATGTTCAGATTCAACATATGAGAGTGACACATTGTTCTGTTTCTTGCAATACCATGACATTAAATTAGAATCAAGATAAAAGCAACCTCCACTAGTGTATTTTCTATCATCTAGATCACCAGCCCAATCAGAATCACTAAATCCCACTAGATAGTGTTTGTATCACATGCATACCATAATCTAAGATTAACAGTTCTTGATATATATATGAAAAATCTTTTAAGAACAATCAGGTGTGGGATTTTAGAGTTAGACTGGAACCTGGCACAAACACACACATAAAACATGATGTCAAGTATGCTGGTTGATAGACATAGAAGGCTGTGAGTCATTGTTCTATACAATGTTGGGTCAACATCATCTCCAACATCGATTCTGCTGAGCATAAGACCATTAGCCATAGGAGTGCTGGGTTCGCCTATCATGTTCATCTCATGGGTACCGTCAGATGGAATTTCTGCCTGTGATGTTGAGCTCAATGTTGTGTCATCATTGCTGTCAGCATTGACAATTTCTCCTTGTACACCAGCTGGAGTTCTTGGTTTAGACACCTTTTCGTGTTCGATGTCGGTTTTCTCGAGTAGTATACAGTAACTGCTCAAGACTGCAACAACCTGTTTATTCTTGGGTACAGTGCCTTTCTGGACAGAGACATCAGAAGAGACAGTTTCGAAAACAGACAGTGTTGATGTCAATGTTGACTCAACATTGTTTTCATTCATCAATTTCAGCTCTTCCCAGTGATAATCTGCAGATAGATCAACTGAACCATGTAGACACAAAACATTAGTAGAAACTGATTCCTCAGGGTTAGTCCAGAAAAGTGTTTCACAGTTTTGAGAATCATCATAGTCGAAAAAGACTTCTTTTGTCAATGTTGGACCATCAATGTTGGACCAACATTGTTTTTCAACATTGTTCAGAACAACAGATAGGGCTTTGGCATGAACTTCTGGATCATCATCTTCCTGTTCGTCATCTGAAACATCACTGAGACAAGCAAGCATAGTCTTTTTCTCCTTTCGGAGTGTTAGCACATTCATTCTGATAATGCCCCCATCCTTGACATTCAAAACATCTAACTTTACTAAGTTTACTAAGACTAGGGCTAGAGTTAGACACACCAGTTTTCTTTTTGAAATTTCTAGTTCCTTTTGAGTTGCTCGAACAGCCTCTATTAGAATTCTTCCTGAATCTAAGTTTCACAATTTTTCTAACCAAGTCATTGTAGGCTTCTTCAGTCATGTCATCAGAATCATCACTACTGCTTTCAAGCTCAGTAACTTTAGCTTTAGATTTAGAGTGAAGGGACATACTAAGGATTTTCGTGCCTTTTCTTTCGTTATCAATTATCTCAAAAATTTTCAAATTGTTCATCAAGGTATGAAAATCCATAGTAGCCAGATTGTGAGTGTCTTCCAAAATAGTAACTTTAGTGTCAAATTTTGAAGAGAGAGAACGAATGGCTTTAGAAATCAGTTGCTTGTTGGAAATAGCATCACCAAGAAGTTGAACATCATTAGACAAAGTCAAAATCTTTTCAAAATAAGAATCAATGGTTTCAGCTTCTTCCATTCTTAGATTTTCAAATTTTGACGAAAGCATTCGAAGTTTAGTTTGTTTGACACTATTATCACCTTCACAATTATTCTGAAGTAAGTCCCAAGCTTGTTTAGCAGTAGTGCAATTTTGAATGATTTTAAACATATGAGCATCAACATGTCCAAAAATGGCATTTAAAGCTTTTTCATTGTAAGAGCTTAAAAGAAAATCACCTGCAGTGAAGCGTTCTTCAGGTATGGGAACAATATCTCCATCAGCATCAGGTCCTTCAGTAGGCCAGACAAATCCTTCAAGAACAGATCTCCAAGCTCGACCTTCAATGGACTTGATGTATGTCCTCATCCTGATTTTCCAGTAGTGGTAGTTCGATCCATCAAGCATAGGTGGCTTGTAGACACTTGAGTTTGCAACATCCATTGTAGTAGTACCAAATCCAGACACCAGTAGTTAGGTGGCTGGCTCTGATACCACTTGTTAGAACGTAGGATCCCGGATTGGTACTTGGAACAAGATCAACAGACAATGTTGCCAACAATGTTGTTCAACAATATCTTCAACACAGTAAACAAAACGCAGCGGATGAATTTGAATGAAACTTCTATTACCAAGCCAACATATATAAAAATGTTGGCCGCGCCTTAGGCAAAATATCTACTGACAGGAAAAGTAATCTAATCAACTAGGTTTAATACAATCACAGATGATTGATTAAACAACCAAAGCTAGCCCTAGAAGAACTAACAGTAAAAGCTATTCTAGGTCGATGTTTGAAAGAGTTATTCCAACAATGAATACTCTTAGACAAACTCTAAAGCTAGCAGAAAACAAGAAGCCTAAACTCTTTAATAAAATCTTGATCGACAACAAAGAAGGCATCTTGATTGCTCTGCTGAATCCTTGTATATATACTTGAGATATCGACAGCTCCCATCAAAGTCGAAAGGAAATAAGATCTCAGCAAAGGCAATTTTCTTTGTCTTGTTTTCTTCAATATTCAGCTAGAAGGAAATTCCCATATTAGTGTCTTCAACAATATATTTCCTTCTTGCTTTCTTCTACAATCTTCTTGAAAGATTCTCTCTTTAATCTTGTATTCTTCTTGCAACTATGTTCTTCCTGTACATATGTGATGATCCGGGATCTCAGCCGGAAGAAACTAACGTTGTTTCTCTGTATCTGGCTGGCTGAAAAATCTTTCCAAGATTATCTCTAGAGAATCTTTTATTTCCTTCTTTCTTTCAAGGTTCCCATAACTTGTCAAACTCTTTCCTTCTTTTTAGATTGCATTCCTTGTGTCCACAACAACTCAAACTCTTTCCTTATTCCTGCAGAAATTCGAATTGATTGCTTCCAGTCCAAGTCATCAGTCTAATTGGCCTGCTTGTTTCTATGTTGTCTGCTGTTGTCCGTAATGTTGTTCCAACATTGTATCTGCACTATTTCGCAATGTTGCACAACATTGAAATCCTGCAGTTCACAAACAACAACAACAAACACAAACATTAAACTGAATCATGAAAGATAAGATTATCTAATCAAGTGAAACTTGCACTTTCACTAGCTTTGGCATAGGATTGAAAAGATAGTTCTTTCTTTTTGAGTTCTTCATTCTCAGAAAGAAGATCTTAACATTTCTTTTGAAAATTGGCCAATGCTTCTTCATGTGACTTTTCCGTCTCAGATATCTGAGCTTTGAGAAATGCAATTTCGGCATCCTTTTCCTCAGATATCTTGAGTAATTTTGAATTTTTCTTTTCAAGAGAATTCTTTTCTTCTTCAAAGATTTCGGCTCTAGCTCGGACCATTAGAAACTCTCTTTCGTAGAGATCAAGTTCTCTTCTGAGATGTTCCAGATCTTTGATTCCTTCCTCATCACTTTCATATGTATAACAAGAAGTATGTGTTACCTCATCAGCCATTAGACAAGGTTCAATGTTGGAGATATCTGGAAAGATTTCTTCAGCCACTCCACACACTTCTTTCTTCTTTTGACCAAAGTCGATCACTTCATGAGAAACACCGCACATTTCTAGAGAAGGCAGTGTGGAATCATCTGAGTCTTCATCCTCAGAATCAGACTCAATGTCTAGAGCATCCAATTGGAGTTGAATCTTTTTTCTTTCTTCAGTGAGCATAGCTCTCTGACTTCTCTTGAAGTTTCTTCTATCTTTCTTGTCACCTGTCTTTAGTTTGTTGAAGGCAGGGCAATCCTTCTTGAAATGACCAGGTTTCTGACAATAGAAACAGATATCGTTTTCGATTTCTGCTTCCTCAGTACTAGATGCTTTTTTAGCCTGCTTGTTCAGCGAGCTTTGGATATTTTTGTACTTGTGATAGTTTGAGCCTAGATGCTTTTTCAGCTTCTCTTTGGCTTTTCTTCTCTCTATTTCCCGACTGACATATTTTCTCATTTGCTTTACAGCAAGAGCATCCTCAGTCACCTCCTTGCCTTCCTTCTTTCCAGAAGTTCCTTGAGCAACTAGAGCAACATTCTGCAACTTTTCAGTTGTTTGTTCTCTTTTAGTTGTCTCATAATCAACAGTGGCAAGGTGAAAGAAAAGTTCCACTGGAGTGATATCTGGCATTCCTTGGTTAAAGTAGAAAAACTTTGTGTGCTCCCAGTTATGATTTAGGCTTCTCACAATAGTCTTAATCTTTTCTGACTGGGTATATCTATTACTTTCTCCAAGTGCAGCCATGTCACTCATAAGTGTTGTAAACCGGAAATCTAGTTCTTCAAGAGTCTCTGTGGGACCTTGTATAAAGTTTTGGAATTTGAGCTTCAAAACTTCAAACTTATTTTCCTTCGTTTTCTCAGTGCCGGCACATATTTCTTCAATTAGTTGCCAGGCCACTTTCGCCGTTTTTTCACCCCATAGTTTACACTGTATGTGCTCTGGAGTGGAACGTATGATGATATTACGAGCCTGACCATCCATTCGATTTCTCTTGGCATCTTCCAATGTCCAGAGCTCTCTGGGCTTTGGTTCGTAAACAACTTGACTGGCAGGTCTACCACTGGTTGACGCATCTGTCTGTGAAGACCCATCGCTTTGTTCTCTGTCTCAACCATTAGAAACCTCCAAGACCTGCTTGAGTTGTTGAATAACTATTGGACCATTCTTTATCACGTCGATCATTTTGTCACTGATGGATTCTAGGTGGAGCATCATGTTGTTCTTCCATTTTCATAATTCTCTGGCTTGAGAATTGGGGCGTCACTTAAAGACATCCTGCAGCAAACACACTAAACAAAAAAATCAAGTGTAGGTGAAAAGCAGTTTGTGGGCACTTATTTGGGATCTAGGTTCAGTGCAGAAGGCTTGAGAACCTCCTACTCTGATACCACTTGTTGGTCCAGATAACTGCAAAGTAAAAGACTGGGGGGGGGGGGGGTGAATAGTCTTTTAAAACTTTTATCGATAAACACGGTTTCTCAGATATCTGTGAAGATTTCTGATACTTAATTTCAGAGAGCGGAAGACTTTTCTGTGATAAGTGCACGTGCTTAGCAAGATAGGTGTAAATACTTTGCAAGGTAAATAAAGCAAGTAATAAAATGCAGAAAGTAAATGACACAAGTCTTTTTATAGTGGTATCTGAAGGTGGCGTAATCCTTCAACTAATCCACTTCAGCCTTTCTCAGACCTAGAATCCACTAAGACAGATAATTGATGTAACCTTACAAATATCTTCTCTTGATTCCTAATTACACTAGGTTCCCAACCAAGTGTTCCCCCTGAGTTATTCCCCGGCTTTCACAGCCAAGTACTTCCTGTACTCAGAAACCTCTTTCCTGGAGTTGTTCCTTAGTTTCCCAAACTAAGTACTTCCTGTACTCCATGCCAATTAAGGTGTTGGTTAAGGTAGTTTGTCAGGTGAGCTTCTTTAATAACTTGTTCAGTTATGCAGATAGCTCTGAGAATCAAGTATACTTAATACACTTTGCAATGTATGGTATCTTGTTCTTTACTAACCCAAGTCTATGATAAATGTTCAAGAGAATGAATCTCAGATATCAAATCTTAATTCAACTCTTTCACAAATAGCAATGCTTGTTAAGGATCAGGACACTTAGAACTTTTGTGCTACTTAGAATCAAGAGCTTTGGTCGCAACAGAAAGCTTGAAGGTAAGTAGTGTGCTTGATAGAGCTTGTGTGAGAGTATTCAATGTAAGTTCAGTGTTCTAAGGTATAAGTTATGTGTGTGTTCTCAAGCAGTCTAAGTGTTGATATTTATAGATGAATTTGAGTGCCGTTTGAATAGTATCCGTTAGGCTTAAATCAAATTCAAACTATTGATATCTGAGTATAGTACAGTAGTATGTTTGTCTTCTTCTTCAGAAGCTATCGTTTTTGTTCAGACATCTCTGTCCGTGCATTCAATGCATTGTACTATATTTTGTCCAGTAGTGCCAACGGAACTATGCATTGTATCAGAGATCTTATATTATCAGAGTTCTCTGAAGCTTTGCACGTCCTTTTTCAGAGATTATCACAACTCCAGATACCACTTGTTGAAACAACTTGTTATAATATATTTCTTTTCAGAAACATAGTTTATCTCCAAAGTATCTGAGTGTAGATATCTGTGGGCACTTTCCTCGTCTCAGAACCCTTTTAATTCTCAGATATCTTTTGCAACTTATTTAAAATGCTTGTCTTCAAGATATCTGATTATAGGTATCTGAAAACCCTTGTCTTCAGCAATCTTGTGCAGTCTTCAAAATCTTCAAATCCGTTGAACTTTTCCTGCTGGACGCCTTCTTCTTGGTCTTCTTCAGAAAATAAAAATTACATTCAGAGACCTAACTGTAGAGGGGTGAATCCTCGAACACTAACTAACTAAACTATTACAAGCAACCTAGTCTAGGACCCGCCTCCTACTTGAAGTCCGGCAAGATCCGTGCGCAAAGTGTACTGAAAGGACTAAGTGGGGGGTTAGAAAGGGAAGCCCGGATTACGCATGTCAATCCGGTAAGAGACATTACTCAAGAGAGAGCGGGTAGCTCTCAATGTAATAGTTATGAGGAAGGTTATGGTATCAATAAGACTTAGTGATTATTGCTTATGATTGTCACTTACCTTAAGGTCTTGGACCTTGGGCTATATTTATAGTTATCATATGCTTATGAGGCGACTCACAAGATGATGCCAAGTGTATGCTTCAGATTTGGACACCAATGCTACCTTTGGCCCATGGCCCAATAGTGAACAGTAATCCAGTACTAATTATTGGGCCTGGGAGGGTAGTTTGGACCTTTCCCTTTGAGAGTACTGTTCCGCTCGTTGGGTCCGTGTAAGTCCTTCGGACAGATCCGTCTGCTTGGTTGATCTATCCTT
Organism: Plantago major; assembly: GCA_026545765.1. Taxonomy (NCBI): domain Eukaryota; kingdom Viridiplantae; phylum Streptophyta; class Magnoliopsida; order Lamiales; family Plantaginaceae; genus Plantago; species Plantago major. The sequence continues at coordinate 26,347,875 of CM048839.1, read as the reverse complement.
AGGTAACTCACGGCGTCCGAGCCTAGAGTTCCACAGAAGTATCTCAGTAGTTCTGTTATGTACGTTTGGTCATATTGCGATGGTGGCATCCGAGATTATCTCGTCCGGTCCGTTTGGCATCCTAGGACTGACAGTTTGTGGTGCTTGGTAGGACCATGTGACCTTTTGTCAGGTTCAAAAGTCATACACCTAGCTTCGTCGGACTTAGCTGAGAAGGTGTGTTGACTTGTAAGTACTAGTTGACCTGGAATGGTTTCCCTTAGGTCGGACTATTTGAAGATCGGACTAGTACTGGATTGGCTATCTCAGCCTTGATGCACTCTAGGACACGCTCTATGGCGCCCTTAACGGATTGGACACATGTCCGTATCAACATATGTCCCCCTAGTTTCCAAGTATCTTAGCAGAAGATAGTTGGTAACTATGAAAAGAACAAGTGTGTTGTGGAGCGCGTTCGAATCGTTAACTGTAGGAAAAAATTCCTTTTTGCGAGATCCGTTGTCCGTGTTCTTAGGAATTCAATATATCTCTCTCCCCTCCCTTTTCCTTCTACGGTCCGAGTTATGTAATAGCTCGGACTGTAGATGGAAAGGGGGGGGGGGAGAGAGATATATTGAATTCCTAAGAACACGGACAACGGATCTCGCAAAAAGGAATTTTTTCTGTTGAGTGCCCCTTGGGAATGGTCTGACAATATCGATGCCCCATTGATCAAACGGACATGCTATGATTGACGGAATCATAGGATGTGTCGGACGATGGGGAATGTTCGCATAATATTGGCAATCAGGGCATCTCCGGGCGTAGCTGGCGGAATCCTTGTCAATGGTATGCTAGTAGTAGCCTTGTCGAATGATTTTTTGAGCAAGAGTTCTTCCCCCGGAATGACTTCCGCAGCTTCCGCTGTGAATTTCTTCCAGCACAGTCTTTGCTTCTTGCGGGCCCAAACACCTCAAATGAGTCCCAGCGAAAGACCTCTTGTACAAATCTTCTCCCAGTATAAAGTAACTGTTTGCTCGGCACTGCACACTCCTTGACTCCTTCGGATCAGCTGGTAGTGATCCGTCTTTGAGATAACTAAAGATGTCAGTCATCCAGTTTCTTCCCGTGTCAGTTATCATGACGGTTGGATTGGGACTCATGACGGATGAGTCAGTAATAGTGAGTAGGATTACTCTCCTCGTGTCCAAAGCAGCTGTTGCGGATGTGTATTTTGCCAGAGCGTTCGCTCTTTCGTTCCAGGCCCTGTCAAACTTCTCCAGGGTAAACTCCTCAAAGAGGCTGACTTCTTGCTTGAGTAGTTCAAGATACTTGATCATCGAAGGACCTTTTGTGGCAAAAGTTCCTGAAAATTGGGCTTCAACTAGCTGTGAGTCCGTGTAAGCTTTGAGCTTCCGGACCTGCAAGGATTTGGCTAGACGTAGCCCGACTAACAGTGCTTCATACTCAGCCTCATTATTGGTGACTTTGAATTCCAAGGTTATCGCGTAGTCGAGTTCCGCGCCATCAGGGCTTTTAAGATAGATTCCAATCCCTCCCACTCTTCCAGTGGAGGAACCATCCACTTCCAATGTCCAAACATCAGAAGGATGTTTTTTTGGTTTGGAGATCTTCTATAAGATCCCGAGGTTCCAACTTTTGTTCCTCCTTCTCTTTAATATCCGGACTAGAGTTGTTAGTACCGGATCTCCTTGTGATATCGTCAAGAAGGAACATTTGGTTGACCCGAGTTTCCTCATACGATGCAAACAGGGACTGATTTATGAACTGAGCATCCTCGAGATTTTCTGGGTTGATCGTTGGCGGAACTGGCTTTCGGACAATCTGCTTGGTGATTAGGCATTCAAATGCCTGTTTGATCGGGACTTTCTCTGAATCCACTTCAAGGTACTCCGCTAAGAAGTCGGCGACGACTTGAGCCTTCTTGGCTGACGGAGCCTGATAGCAAATGTCGTATTCGCTCAGCTCGATCGCCCACTTAGAGAGTCGTCCGAATTGGTCGGGCTTTCCCAGGACCTGTTTCAAAGGTTCCGTAGTTAGTTCTACTATTTTATGAGACTTGAAGTATGGCTTTAACCGTCTTGCGGTGTAAACCAAAGCATATGCAAATTTCTCAATCTTCACGTATCTTGTCTCCGCCCAGCAAGGGCTTTACTAAGATAGTAGATTAGTAAGTGATCATTAGCTTGAATCCGTACTAATATGGAACTCATTGCCTCTTCCGTAGTTGCTAGGTAGAGGTAGAGTAGTTCTCCTTCGATGGGATTGGAGAGCAGTGGAGGAGAATGGAGGTGCTTTTTCAAATTTTCAAAAGCCTCAGAACATTCCGCGGTCCACTCAAAGCTCTCTCTTTTCCGGAGGATTTTGAAGAACGGGAGGTTCTTCTCCGCAGATCGCGAAATAAAACGACTTAAGGACATGAGACGTCTGATAAGCTGTTGTACCTCATTGAGGTTCTTCGGATGCGGCAGATCTAGGATTGCCTTGATCTTCTCGGGATTCGCGCTTATCCCTCTATCTGTGACCATGTATCCGAGGAACTTTCCTCCTTTCACTCCGAAGGTGCACTTTTCCGGATTCAGTTTCATACCGTACTTCCTAAGAATAGCAAAGCACTTGTTCAAATGATCCACATGTTGCTCTTCAGTTTTTGCTCTTAACGAGCATGTCGTCCACATACACTTCCATGGTTTTTCCAATTTCTTCCTTGAACATCTGATTCACCAGTAGCTGGTAAGTGGCCCCTGCATTTTTCAATCCGAAGGGCATCACCTTGAAGCAGTATACTCCCCCTGCAGCGAAGAAAGCTGTTTTCTTGATGTCCTCCTTGGCCATCCGAATTTGGTAAAAACCTTGGTATGCATCCATGAAACTCAGTAACGCACATCCGGACGTGGAGTCAACTAATTGATCAATTCGTGGCAACGGGTACGGATCTTTTGGGCAGAACTTGTTTATCCTGGTGAAATCATTGCACATCCGCCATTTTCCTGGTGATTTTTCTACTAGAACCACGTTGCAAACCCAATTAGAATAACGGACCTCTTCGATATGCCCTGCTTTCAGGAGTCGATCAACTTCAGCGGATATGATGGCATCCTTGATCGGGCCGAAATCCTTCCTCTTTTGACGGATGTATTTAATCGAGAGATCCATGTTCAGACGGTGAACAGTAATCCTCGGATCTATCTCCTTTAGGTCATCGGTACTCCAGGCAAACACATCACTGTTATCTCGGAGACAAGCAATAAGCTTCATTTCCACCTCCGCATTCATCTCTGTTCCGATTCTAGTCTTCTTATCCGGGCTTCCAACAACAAGCTCAACTTCCTTGAGAGTTTCATGAGACTCGATTCGTACAGTTTTAGGAAACTTCTCCTTCTGGCTCCCTACTCCTATATGCGGACTCTCCTTTTTAGCCGAAAGAACAACTGGCGGGTTAGAGGTCACAGTGACTGCCAACACAGGCACATATGCTCTCCTTGTGGACATAATATAACATTCCCAAGCCTCACGGATGTTCCCCACCTCTTCTCCAATTCCGAATGGAGTCGGAAACTTCATTCTGATATGGAGAGTGGAGGAAATAGCTCGGAATTGATTGAGCCCCGATCGTCCAAAGATGGCATTGTAGTCGAAGGTCCGATCCACCACTACAAATGGACCAGCTGTGTCACTTGTTGGGAAATTTCTTGGGAAATTTGTTAGGAAATTTGTTAGATATTTTGTTAGAAATATCTGTTTAGATTTTGATCAGCAACATGATGACTTATCTTAGTCTCAGAAAGGTGATTAGTACTCTTGGTTCACTTGAACATTGTAAAAGAGGAAACTCACTAAGTATGATAGTCTAGCTAATCTTGTATAGGATGTTAGGTCTCAAAATGTAATTTTTATTTTATGGAGAGAAGACCAAGAAGAAGACATCCAACCAGAACAAGCTCAACGACATTGAAGACTTGAAGAAACTGCACAAGATTACTGAAACTATTTTTTCAGATACCTTAGCCAGATATCTTGAAGACACGAATAGTTTTAAACAAACTGTGTCACAAGAGATATCTGAGAAATAAAAGGCCTATCTGAAAACAAGGAAAGTGTCCACAGATATCTATTCTCAGATACCTTGAGCATTAACCACATTTCTGAAAAAGAAATATATATATTGCAAACAAAGTTGTTTCAATAAAAGTGGTATCTGAAGATTGAAGATAAGGACGTTCAAAGAATCAGATAACACTAGTCTCTGATACAAAGCATAGTTCCGTTGGCACTACAAGACAAAAAGTATAGTACAATGCATTTAATGCACGGACAGAGATGTCTGAATAAAAGCAACGGCAGCTTCTGAAGAAGACAAAACCTGCTACAGTACTATACACAGATATCAATAGTTTGAATTTGAGCCTAACGGATACTATTCAAACAACACTCAAATTCATCTATAAATATCAACACTTAGACTGCTTGAAGAGATACACACGACACACTTTGAAAACGCTGAACATCTTACTCTCTCAAAGCAACTTACTTATCCTCAAAGCTTTCTGTTGCGACCAAAGCTTTTGATCTTGAGTAACACTGAAGTTCTAAGTGTCCTGATCCTAAACAAGCAACTATCTCGTGAAAGAGTTGAAACGAAAGATCAAGTATCCGAGATTCATTCTCTTGAACATTTATCTAAGACTGGTCAAGAAAAGAACAAGATACCATACATTGAAAAGTGTATTAAGTATACTTGATTCACAGAGCTATCTGAATAACTGAATAAGTTATTAAAGAAGCTCATCCGACAACTCAAACCAAAACCAACACCATAACTGGCGTGGAGTACAGGAAGTACTTAGTTTGAAAAATCAGGGAATAACTCCAAGGTTACTGGAGTATAGGAAGTACTTGATTTGGGAAACTAAGGAATAACTCCAAGGTTATTGAGTATAGGAAGTACTTAGCTTGGGAAGCTAGGGAATAACTCAAAAAGGTTTCGAAAGTCTGAAGTACTTGTGGAAAGCCGGGGAACAACTCAGGGGGAACATTTGGTTGGGAACCATTTGTTTAAAGGAATCTTAGAATAGGATTTTTGTAAGGAGAACTCAATTATCTATTCTAGTGAATTCTAGGTCTCTGGAAGACCAAAGTGGATTAGTTGGAGGATTACGCCACCTCCAGATACCACTATACTTGCTGTGTTACTTACCTTTCTGTATTTACATTTCAGCAACACACACACACACACTTTAACTGTTTCTGCACTTATCTTTATTAAGTCTTCCGCGCTCTGATTCTAAGTATCAGATATCTATTCAGATATCTGAGAAATAGTTTTGATCGACAAAAGTTTTAAAAGACTATTCACCCCCCCCCTCCCCTAGTCTTTAACTTTGCCGTTATCTGGACCAACAAGTGGTATCAGAGCAGGAGGTTCACAAGCCTTCTGCACTGAACCTAGATCCCCAGATAGGTGAAGGAACTTTGTCCATTTTCGAGGACTATTTAATTTGTGTGTTAAGTGTGCAGGTATGTCTCTGAGTGATGCACCCATTCTCAAACCAGAGAATTACGAGAAATGGAAAAATAACATGATGCTCCACCTTGAAGCCATAAGTGACGAAATGATCGAAGTGATAAAGAATGGCCCAATAGTCATTCAACAACTCAAACAAGTCATGGAGGTTTCTAATGGTAGAGATAGAGATCAAAGCGAAGGATCTTCACAAACCGATGCGTCAACAAGTGGGAGATCTACTAGTCAAGTCATTTACGAACCAAAGCCCAGAGAACTCTGGACATCGGAAGATGCCAAGAGAAATCGTCTGGATGGTCAAGCTCGTAATATCATCATCAGATCGACACCTGAGCATATACAATGTAAACTGTGGGGTGCTAAAACGGCGAAAGTTGCCTGGCAACTAATTGAAGAAATCTGTGCCGGAACTGAGAAAACCAAAGAAAACAAGTTCGAAGTTCTCAAGTTGAAATTTTAAAATTTCAAACAAGGACCCACTGAAACTCTGGAAGAACTTGATTTCAGATTTACCACTCTCATGAGTGACATGGCTCTTGGGAAAGCAATGATACTCGATGTAAAAGATTAAGACTATTGTCAGAAGTCTTAACCACAACTGGGAGCATACCAAATTCTTTTATTTTAACCAAGGAATGCCAAATATCACTCCAGTGGAACTTTTCTCTCATCTTGCTACTGTTGATTATGAGACAACTCAAAGAGAACAAACAACTGAAAAGTTGCAAAACGTTGCTCTATTCACTCAAGGAACTTCTGAAAAGAAGAAAAGCAATGAAGAAACTGAGGATGCTCTTGCTGCAAAGCAAATGAGCAAATATATCAGTCGAGAAATTGAAAGAAGGAAAGCCAAAGAGAAGCTGAAAAAGCATCTAGGCTCAAACTATCACCAAGACAAAATATGCAAAGCTTCATGAACAAGCCATTTCGTAAAGCATCATGTCTTGAGGAAGCGTAAATTGAAACGATATCTTTCTATTGTCGTAAACCCGCCACTTCAAGAAGGATTGTCCCGCCTCAACAAACTAAGGACAGTGACAAGAAAGATAGGAGAATCTTCAAGAAGCCGAAGCTTTGTTAATCAAGAAAGAAAGAAAATCCAAATTCAATGGATGCTCTAGACGTTGAGATGATTCTCAAGATGACAATTCAGATGACTCAACCTTACTATCACCGTAATTATGTGGAGTTACTCATGATATAATCGACTTCGCCTCAAGAAGAATGAAATGTGTGGAGTTCTTTGAAATTGACGTCCGGACATCTCCAACATAGAAAACTGTCTTATGGCTGATGAGGTAACACATACTTCTTGTTATACTTATGAAAGTGATGAAGAGGAAATAAAAAATCTAGAAAATCTCAGGAAAGAACTTGATATCTATGAAAGAGAATTTCTAATGATCCGAGCTAGAGCCGAAAACCTTGAAGAAGAAAAGAATTCTCTTGCAAAGGAAAATTCTCAATTAGTTAAAGTATCTGAGAGAAAGGATGCTGAAAATGCATCTCTCAAAGCTCAGATATCTGAGACTGAAAAGTCACATAAAGAAGCAATGGCTGAATTACGAAAGAATTATGAAGATCTTCTGAGAACAAGGAACTCAAGAAGAAAGAATTATCTTTTCAATCTTATGCCAAAGCTAGTGACACTCTTACTGAAGTACAATCTTACTTAAGAGATCCTTTAGAAAAGAAAGGACTTGGGCTGAATACACAGACATATTGTTCTATCACTCTGAATAAGAGTAAGGAGAGAAGAACATTTGTAAGTACTCAGCAAGACGGTTCCCATGCAATCTATAGTATCGGTGAGAAGACAAAGATCGTTGACAAAGGAAAGGCAGTTGCGACTAAACCTTTGTGGGAAGAACAAGTCAAAAACAAATCTGTTGGGCACGTCTCTGAAAAGAAACACAATACTGAAAAGTGTAAACACCCACAGTGCTATGTCTCTCAAAAAGGTAGAATTGCAGGAGCTGGCAAATTCTCCCATGTCACTTTTTCTGGAAAGAAATTGGACCAACCAAAGACTAGTAAAGCTGCTGAGAAAAGATCTCAGATAGCTTCAAGTGCTCGAAACGGTATTGGCTACAAAGGCATCGGAAAACAACTTGCTCATGAGTACAAGCAGGAGCAAGAACGATGGCTGAAAGCTAGAATTGCTCAAAGCAATTATCAGAAGTGGAAGTTAAATCAAGCCATCGAAAATCAATGCCGTGGCTAGAAGAAATCAAGGAAAGCTAAGTTCTTTGAAAAGCAAACTCGTAAACCTGATGTATCTGAAAGCATCATATGGAGCACCTAGGAACACACCAAGGAAGAAAATAATTCTTACTAATGATAACATTCATTCAAATAGAATTCTCCTTATGTTCCTCACGACAAAAGAATATTTCAAAGAAATTCATTCAAAATGGATTCCTACCGAAGATCCTTTAATTCGACGGTTCCATCAAAGATATGAGAACCTAATCTCCTGCTTCTGTTGTGTGCGAATGCTTCGGACTAAAGCACAATGGCTATTTGATAGTGGATGCGAAAGCATGATGAAGACAAAGCAAATCTGTCGATTACAAAGCTTGCAACACAGACGGATATCGATTTTGAGGAGAATTAAATCCTCTCCGATTTGGCAACGTCAAATTGGGAACTTTAACAATCACCGACGTATTACATGTTAAGGATTTGAAATATAATCTATTTAGCATGAGCCAGTTATGCGAAGGGTTTTACTATAAAATTCAAAGCTAACATCGCAAACTAATTGACAATGAGTCAAAGCAGATAGTCTTAGTTGGTCGGAAAGGCGGTCTTTATGTTGCCGATTGGGCATCCGCCACAATCAAGAATGTCTCATGGTGAGTCAATCGTCACACGTAAGAGCACCGTTATGGCACAAAAGAATGAGTCACTTGAACTTCAAAACTCTGAATGACTTGCCAAGAAAGAGTTAGTGGTTGGCCTTCCCGAACATCTTTCGTAAAGGATGGTATCTGCTCACTTTCGGATGGGGAAACAATCTAAGATCTCTTTCAAGTCCAAAATCGACACTCTAGTGTTAGACCACGCAACTATTACACATGGATCTTTTGAATCATCTCAGAACTAGTTATGCGGGAAAGAAGTATGGTCCGTTGTTGTAGATGACTTCTCAAGATTCACTTGGGTTGTCTTTACGAAACACAAATCGATGCCGGGTGGAGATACCAAACTTGTCAAAAAGCTTGAAATCATGAAAATGACAAGGTATCGCAATCGTAATGCACTATGGTACGAAGTTTGTCAACCAAGACATAAAGGAGTTTTGTACTGCAAGGTATACAACACCAACTTTCCTCTGTAAGAACACCTCAACAAAATGGTGTTGCGTAAAGGAAAACAGAACCCTTAAAGAAGTCGCAAGGACAATGCTAGGCGACAATGAAATAAGTGAAATTTATTGGGTTGAAGTCAGAACACAACTTGCTACACTCGTAATGTATGTTTGATAAACAAACACCATGACAAGACCCCCTATGAAATCTTGGTTGGTAGACCCCCTAATATCAAACATCTGAGAGTATTTGGTTGTAAATGTTTTGTTCTAAACAATGGGAAAGATTATCTGAGAACATTTCAACCAAAGGCAGATGAAGGTGTATTTCTTGGCTATTCCACAAATAGCAAAGCCTACAGAGTTTACAACAAAAGAACAAAGAAAATTGAAGAATCAGTTCATGTTGTATTCTATGAAGGAAGTAAGAAAACACCTCTTGATGATGAACTCTCAGAAAGATTCAAAGAACTATTACTGAGGGATTCTAAAGAAGAATCCTCAGAAAGGAGAAACATCATTATGGAAAGTGAGGATGACTCTGACGTAGAAAAGCTTGATATGCCTAGTAACAACAAGATGACTCACAGACATGATGGGGAATTTCCTATGAGTTTTCCAGAAATGGAATAGGTTACTGAGAACCTTCATCATGAAGAGGTATCTGAAAATGAGACTGCTGAAATGCAAGTTCCAGATATCTCTAACACTGAAAAAGTGTCAGATATCCATGACATTTCCCATATGTCAGATATCTCAGATACTGAAAAAGTATCAAATCATAATCTTAGTGATTCACATTCAAATCACTTGGATATTGATCCTACTAGCACTAAACCTATGATGAGATGGATCAAAGATCATCCTTCAAAGGACGTAATTGGACCAATTAATCAAGGTGTTAGGACTAGGAGAGCAATAGCTGAAAATGCTAATTCTCTCTTTGGATGTTTCATCTCGAATATTGAACCTAAAAATATAGAAGAAGCATTAGGAGACCAAGACTGGATCTCTGCAGTGCAAGAAGAGTTGGATCAATTTGAGAGAAACAAAGTCTGGAAACTAGTTCCATTTATAGAAGGAATATCTGTGATTGGAACTAAATGGGTTTTCAGAAACAAGATGAATGAATCTGGTGAAATAACCAGAAACAAAGCAAGATTGGTTGCCAAGGATTTACCTGCATCAAGGCTTAGATTTTGACGAGTCATATGCACCAGTTGCCAGATTGGATGCAATAAGACTCTTTCTAGCCTTTGCAGCTCATAAAGATTTCAAAGTTTATCAGATGGATGTCAAGAGTACATTCTTGAACGGTGAACTTGCAGAAGAAGTTTATGTTGAGCAACCACCTGGTTTTGAAGTTTCCTCAGAAAGTAGAATGGTCTATAAACTACAGAAAGCTCTGTATGGACTGAAACAGGCTCCAAGAGCATGGTATGACACTTTGGCCAAGTACCTTCTGGAAAGTGGTTTCAAGAAAGGTGAAGTTGATAAAACTTTATTTACCTTAAATCATGACGGGAAACTACTCTTAGTTCAAGTATATGTTGATGACATCATATTTGGATCTAAGGACAAGCAACTTTGAAATGACTTTGCAAATCTCATGAAAAGCAAGTTTGAGATGAGCATGATGGGAGAAATGAATTATTTTCTAGGATTGCAAGTCAAGCAACTCAACGATGGAATATTCATTAGTCAAACAAAGTATGCAAAAGATATGCTCGCAAAATTTAATCTTAAGCCTTCTGAAAAGAATGCTAAGATACCTATGAGCATTGGAACCAAAATGACCTATACTGAATCAGATAAGAGTGTTGAAGAACATAAGTATAGGAAATTGATAGGTTCACTACTTTACCTCACTGCAAGTAGACACGATATTCAATACGCTGGAGTGTGTGCTAGATTTCGCACAAATCCAATGCAAACACACTACAACATTGCTATGAAAATATTAAGGTATGTAAAGGGTACAATAGATGTAGGATTGTGGTATCCTAAAGAAAGTGGATTGAGTTTATTTGCGGTACTCAGACGATTATGCTTTGGATCAACGCTGATAGGAAAAGTACCTCGAACTTGTCAACTTGGGTACTAGACTTATCTCATGGTTTAGCAAGAAGCAAAACTCAATTGCAACTTCTACCACGTAGGTGAATATATTGTCACCGGTTGTTGTGTAACACAAAGTCCATGGATACAACAACAACTTAAAGACTATGGACTCGATGATAAGAAAACTCCCATTTTCTCGTGACAACACAAGTGCTATTACACGTAATCCTAAATTTCATGCCAGACAAAGCACATTGATGTTAGACATCACTTCATCGAGACCATGTTGAAAAGGGCAATATAGAGATACTCAAGATTGGCATCAAGACCAACTTGCGATATCTTCACTAAGCCACTACAAGAAAGTAGATTCTTAACCTTAAGACATAGTCTTGGACTAATGGAACTACCAATGAACCGAAGAGTTCGTATCCGAACAGGCATCCAGAGAAGAGGTATCTCGAACGGTATCCAGAGAAGAGGTATCCGAATGGGTATCCGAGAAGAGAAAAGAGAAATCGAACGGTATCCGTAAGTCAAAAGGCTAAAGAGCAAAAAGATAGCTTAAGATCTCTAAGACGGGAACTCAGATATCTGAATCACTCTATAAACGGGGAACACAAAAGAGAATAGTATAACTATCTGCAGTCAACTACTCTCTTGAAACTTGCATTATTTCTATCTTGATGAAAAACTTGGAAAAATCCTAAGTATAAGACAGATTCAGATGCAAACAGTGTTCTTGGTCATACAAAAACGTGATTCAGAAAGCTATGAGCCAAAATTCATTAAATGGGCACAATTACACTTGTTGATTGTGATCATTGCTGAAGAAGCAATGGTGACCCTTGATGAAATTAAGCGATTGATCTGTACGGTGGAAATTAATTCACAGTAAATAGTGGACTGTTGAAATTCAGATATGGCCCACTAAGCATTTAATGCCGAACTAGCTTTTGCTCATGCCTACTCGCAAATCACAGATACTTACACACAAAATCAATTTGTATGTATTTGTCTGTTGGGATTCAACTGCTATATATATAGGATTTTGGCATAGGAAATCACTTTTGCCTAATCCGAAAACTCATCTTGCACAGAAATAGCAAATCCTTCTCTTGATTCTCTGCAAAACTTCTACAATCTCTGCAAATCAAGATTAAGTTTTTCTGCAAAGAATTACTGAATCAAATCTCTTTCAAACACCAATTTCAAATCCCTACACTATATAAAGAGATGGCCCCTAAAAGTTCAACCACATTGAAATCTTAATCCTCCACTGGTACTGCTGAAAAGCAAGCACCAGAGTTGGTTATTGTGAACAACCGACTGGTAGGAGATTTTAATCCTGACCATTGGATTTCAAATCACAGAATGATTTGGGGTGGTGCCATGGTTGAGGAATACCTCACGGCTGGAATAGAGAACCAAGCCGACAGAAAGCTAATTCTTGACATGCTTGAAAAGGCACAAATCAAGGGCTTTCTATCCGCCGCCTAGTGGAATTTCATCACCGATGTGTTGGAATTCTACAACAACCTGTGATTATTTCTGTGTTTCAAGGCAATCAAATAGTGTCTCAAAACCTCACCCAAGGAAAGGAAATCCTTCGGACTTAACAACTTTCAGAAAGTTGTTTGAGTTTCAAAATCTTGGAAAGGATTTTGAAATAAACACCAAGGATGATGAACTCCTTGAAGGTGTTAAAGAATCAGATAAATGACGTGTGATCTTGAAAATCGATACACCCACTTAGTTCAAGCTTGTCGACATCCCAACCGGACATCCGATGGTTCACCGGGATGTATCTTGCTTGCATTCTTCATGATGCTTTGATGGTCTACAAGGAGGTGTTGACCGGATAAGCCAAGAACGATGGATCATGATGTTCTCTTGAACCAACAAGACAAAAGTGGAAAACCCTTTAACTGGGAAAGTACGCCTTCATGAAGTTTGTGAAGAAAATTCAAGGCTTGAGCCTAAGATTGCCAAAGTACTAGCCGAGCCAAAGGCCACAGAGGATATGGTCGAAGATATGCTACTTCGGAGAAGCTTGGCATTGAGCTCGAGAGATGGTCGAAATAGCCAACAAGAACCTACTCTACAAATATGAGTATACAAACTTGATGAAAAGGTTACCGGGTCTCGGAAAGGTTCTAAGAAGCGAAAGTCCGAAACGATTCAAGAAAAGGTTGCGACCAAGAAGCCCGAACTTCAAGAAAGAAGTCTGGCAAATCGGAAGATGCACCCAAAGAGGTTGTCGATTCTCGGATATCTGCGAGCATTGCCGATGAATCGATAAAGGCGATGAAATCATCAATGCCGCAAAAGAGTTATCAAATCTTGAACAAGTAGACTCGAGAAGGAAAGTGCTTTCGAAATGTTGCGACTAATGTAGAAAGCCTTGGCGATGAACTCATAAATCTTGCCGCCAAAAGTGGTGAAAACACCAAGCCCTATCTGCAGAAACCGCAGGAGTAATGGACCAATCGGTTCTAATGCCGATGAGAGCTCGACGATGAAGATGATGAACTAGTCATCTCAAGTCCTAGAAAGAACAAAGAGGGCTAAGGTTCTTAATAAAGAATCGGTGATAAGGTATCTGAAGAAGAACCTACACCACAGGTTGCTGAACCTATAGCAAAGGTTGTTGGTGCAAACACATCATCAGGGGACGTTTCTTATGCACAACTTCAAAAAGCCCTGATGAGTGGTATTTTAGTACTGGCAGATGCTGATGGAAACGCCACAACTAAAAATCTGGAAGAACATTCTACTGATCAATACTCTGCTTCCAAACAACCACAACAACCACAAACACATCAACCACAACAGCCACAAGTGGTTGATGAAATGGTAAATGAACTCCATTTCGAATTACCAGCAATACAGTATGCTGAAGAAAATCCTGCAAAAGAGCAGGTTCCCCAACTCAATGAGAGAGATCAAACTGAGAAATCTACTCAGAATGATCAACCAGGGGAGGCAACTGAGTTGCACACTCAGGAAAGGTGTGAAGTACCAGAAACTTCAAGCAAAGAAACTGCACTGGGACAAGAAGACCAAAGTATAGAAAGGTCACAAGTTCCAGAGACCAATCAGCCTGAAACTACTCAGGTAGCTGACCTGTTTAACTCTTATCTTGTGAAAACTTTTATGCTTATACATCTTGTCACTCATAAAATTTCTTTGTTACAGGCTGAGTTAGAAACACAAAAACAAGAGGAAGCTGAAAAGCTTACCTCAGAAACTGAGGAGGTTCCCTCAACCTCGCCTCTTAAGATATCTGAGCCTGTGCCACAGGTAATAATGGATTCTTAAGATAACACTTCTTCAGTTATAAGTTTATGTGCTTAATCATTAAAATAAATGTTTCTAACAGGCTCCAACTGAGAAAGAGGAAGATAAGGCAAAAATGCCAGAAGAAAACCCAGAAACCGACAAGGTTTCAGAAGAACAGATCATTGAGCCTTCCAGTATGAAGGTATATGAAAATCAATGATGAATATTCTTCATCCTGGGTTAACTAAAATCTTCTCTAAATTATTCAATGCTTTCTACTCACAGGCTCACACAGAAGTAGAAATGCAAGGGGACAGAGTTGCGACATCCCCTGCACCTATGGAAATTGATGAGGCATCAAGGCCTTCATCACAAGAAAAGATTCTAGAGACTGCACAAGTCTCTGAGAGACAAGTATCTGAGCCTCCCATGGAGGTAATTGACCTCTCAGATATCTGACTTGCTTAAAGTTTTTCTTGATAAAATTTCCTAACTATTGTGATAATGTTAATTCTCAGGTTCAAGAAAGAAAGGTTGATGAGGACCAGACTTCCAAGTCTCCGCCTCACAACAAGATATCTGAAACACCAATTGTCTCAGTAGAACAAGTCTCTGAGCCTGAAGTACTTACTCAGGTAACTCAGAAACTAAACTACACTTCTCCTCAGATATCTATAAAAGTTTTGAAACTCACTCAAAACTCTTTCTTTCAGGCTCAAACAAATGCCGAGCAGGCTCCCAATGTTGAGACAAGGGACCTACTTCCCTTCTTCAAAGCTCACACCCTGCCAAAGCACATTAAATGCTTCAAGAAATGGCAAAGGTTAAGGTGCTCTGATCTCTCTGAAATATTGAGAATCACAGATCAACCAAATGACGAGCACGAGCTCTTGACTTGAGACATACATCCATGCAATGTTCCCACCGAGCAAAGACACGATTCGACTCTATTGCATAAGGATTTCTCCAGAGAAGTGGCGCCTGTTGATACAAGCCTTTGAACAGTGATGGTCGACAAGATTACAAATGGCATTTAAGCCATCCCCGCCCAAACTCGCAATTTATACCTTCCGAACAAGAAGAGATTAATGGGCGTAAGATCACTATCCTCAAGTGATCAATCTTGTATCTGAAGATGATGAGGAGGAAGAGATAAACGAAAACGACTTCGATGAACCTCCCACTGACCATCACCAAAAGGATGACACAGACAAAAAGGATGATGATGATGCCCCCGCACCAGGGACCGGAGGAATTTCGCTAAGAAATGATGCCTCAGCTGCTGAAAAGCACACTGAGAAGACTTCACAGAAATCTCCGTCTCCATCTCCTCAGAAATCTACTCATCCATCTTCTGACCAACACCCAGTTACTACTGAACAAGTAGTTGAGCTTTCTGAAGAAACCAATCAGAAAATATTAAACACTCAAACCAGATCTGCTCAACTCAGACAACTGTTGGAAGAAGAACAACAGCTCCATCTTCAACTGGAAGATCAAATAGCTAAATCCAGAGACAAGCTTGATCAACTACAAGATCAATACTTACAAGAAATGATTGCTTACTCTGAGGTTAAAGAGCTACGGGATGCTGTGCATGATATCACCAAAGAACTCGATACTGAAGAAGTATCTGAAGTCAAGCATGATGCTAAGGTTGCATCATCTTCAAAAGAAGTACCATCCTCCTCCCAGAAAGGGAAGAAACCAATCTCTGAGATGGTTGCTGGACTCGATACAATCTATCAAAATGTCCAAGAGGATGAAGATCACTGGGCTGATTACTCAGATGATGAAGAAGACAAGACTTTGGCAGAACATCGCAATGAACATTTAGCGGTTTCTCACTTGAAAAGGAAGCTGATTGCTCCTACAATATTCAGCAAACTGCCAAATGTCCACTCCAATGAATACATGAACAGGTACCAAGTACTGGCTCATCTGAACAAGGAGATGTCTTCACAGAACAAGGAAGTAATTGCCTCCGTCCCCTCTGAAATGAAAAAGTTCACTGAGCTCATCACTCAGAGAACAACTAGCATAGTCATTTCTCAGAAAGATCTGGGAATGATAAGGGACGATGATGCGTCTTTAGCTGAAAAAGCTTTCCAAGAGGCAAGTTACACTGCTGGAAAAGCAGATGCCATCCTAGGCCCATTGGCAGAGCTCACTGATAAGGACAATGGACTTATCAAGCAAAATTAGGAGCTCAAAGCCGAACTTCAGAAGTTGGTCACTGCCTATAATTATTTACAAGGGCACTTTAACTCTCTCGATTCCTTTATGAGACCGAGTCACCAACAATGACTAAGGGGAAAGAGTATACAACTGGACCTCAAAGTCGGGGAATGGGAAGAAGGAGAAGAAAACAAGAAGAAATCTGAGTGCGGCTCAGAAAGGAAGAAGAAACATGAAAGCTTCCCAGCCACCACTCAGAATCAATGAACCCTCCTCAAGCCAAGCTGCTTTGCAAATAGTAGCTGCTTCGCAGAAACCTACTGAAGGAACTAAAATGATAACAAGGGCCATGGCACAGAAACCTCCAAGGAGTACCAAGGCTCCAAGGAGAAGACAAGTTAAAGGATTGATGAATCTTCCAAGAAGAAGAAGAAGGTCAAATCAAGTCCTCGCAATGAAGAAGGTCAGAAACTCTCACAAGATTTAATCTTGATGATGATGAGGAAACCGATGAAGATGAAGCTCCTCTTCACAAGAAAAGGAAAATTGAAAGCCTAATCGAGCCCATAGTCGCAAAGCCCCTAGCGACTAAAACACCTCCTGAAATACCAAGTCTATCCAGGGTGGTTCTTCAAGCAACAACCCCAAAGAGAATTCAAGACAAAGAAGGAACAGACTGAGAGCTGAGCAAAGACAAAGTCAACTTCCACTCAGGCCAGAAGAAGCCAAAATAGAGTATGTGAAGTATGACAATGAATCCTCTGTCTACAGGTGCATCAATCAGAAAAATGGCTATTGGATTCTGGAACTTAAGCATCTATTGGTAAATTCAAGATTTCCAGAACCAATCCATAAACAACTTATGGCATGGAGAAAAGATAAGCCAACCTTGATCAACACCAATCACATTAAAGCCTGGTTGGATTTTGAAGTTGTCAAGAGAACTGAAGCCATGAGAAAGGACCTCTTTGATGAATGTCCATATGGAAAGCCAGATGATGTGCAAAGAATTCTGAATATCACAGGAACAGGCACAAGAGCAAGACTCACTGTAGAACCCTATGAATCGTTCTATCTAACTGAAGATCAATACAAGGGTGACATCAGATATCTGAGGATTATCTACGAATACTTCAAGCTTTCAGATATCAGAATAGAGCATGCCTGGAAGTGGGGAAAGTATCTGTGGGTCAAACATTTTGTCAAGAAAAATCCTACCAAAACCTATAAAGAAGTCTGTGGATTTGCCAGAGACACTGAGATGCTCGTCAGAACACTTCTCTATGATTATTCTGATGACATCAAAAGGTTTGGAGATAGGAAATTTGCAGACTGATCCACAGAAATATTGTTGAAGACTTGAAGAGATTGAAGACTTGAAGACTAGTTTATTAGGATGTCTACTTGGAGCTTGGTTACTCCTGCTGTCCTAATTTGCTATGTAGTTTTTGTATTTTTGCTGACTGAGCCAAACTTGTTCTATGTATTGAAGTTATCTGTAATCTCTCTTTATAACTTATCTGAAGAACTTACTCTCAGATAGTATTCTATACAAGATAACTTGTCAGCAAAGATCACACCTTGTGATTTGGTTGATGTTTACTGTCTGCACTTAATTAAATAAATAGAAGATCTTAAGAAAAGATTAAGTGTTGGATTGTTCACTCATACAGATTTGTAATAGGTAAGATAGTCATCGTTGACTGATCAAAAAGGGGGAAATTTGTTGGGAAATTTGTTGGGAAATTTGTTAGGAAATTTGTTAGATATTTTGTTAGAAATATCTGTTTAGATTTTGATCAGCAACATGATGACTTATCTTAGTCTCAGAAAGGTGATTAGTACTCTTGATTCACTTGAACATTGTAAAAGAGGAAACTCACTAAGTATGATAGTCTAGCTAATCTTGTATAGGATGTTAGGTCTCAAAATGTAATTTTTATTTTATGGAGAGAAGACCAAGAAGAAGACATCCAACCAGAACAAGCTCAACGACATTGAAGACTTGAAGAAACTGCACAAGATTACTGAAACTGTTTTTCAGATACCTTAGCCAGATATCTTGAAGACACGAATAGTTTTAAACAAACTGTGTCACAAGAGATATCTGAGAAATAAAAGGCCTATCTGAAAACAAGGAAAGTGTCCACAGATATCTATTCTCAGATACCTTGAGCATTAACCACATTTTTGAAAAAGAAATATATATATTGCAAACAAAGTTGTTTCAATAAAAGTGGTATCTGAAGATTGAAGATAAGGACGTGCAAAGAATCAGATAACACTAGTCTCTGATACAAAGCATAGTTCCATTGGCACTACAGGACAAAAAGTATAGTACAATGCATTTAATGCACGAACAGAGATGTCTGAATAAAAGCAACGGCAGCTTCTGAAGAAGAAGACAAAACCTACTACAGTACTATACACAGATATCAATAGTTTGAATTTGAGCCTAACGGATACTATTCAAACGGCACTCAAATTCATCTATAAATATCAACACTTAGACTGCTTGAAGAGATACACACGACACACTTTGAAAACGCTGAACATCTTACTCTCTCAAAGCAACTTACTTATCCTCAAAGCTTTCTGTTGCGACCAAAGCTTTTGATCTTGAGTAACACTGAAGTTCTAAGTGTCCTGATCCTAAACAAGCACAGCTATGTGTGAAAGAGTTGAAACGAAAGATCAAGTATCTGAGATTCATTCTCTTGAACATTTATCTAAGACTTGGGTCAGTAAAAAGAACAAGATACCATACATTGAAAAGTGTATTAAGTATACTTGATTCACAGAGCTATCTGAATAACTGAATAAGTTATTAAAGAAGCTCATCTGACAACTCAAACCAAAACCAACACCATAACTGGCGTGGAGTACAGGAAGTACTTAGTTTGAAAAATCAGGGAATAACTCCAAGGTTACCGGAGTATAGGAAGTACTTGATTTGGGAAACTAAGGAATAACTCCAAGGTTATTGAGTATAGGAAGTACTTAGCTTGGGAAGCTAGGGAATAACTCAAAAAGGTTTCTGAGTACAGGAAGTACTTGGCTGTGAAAGCCGAGGAACAACTCAGAGGGAACATTTGGTTGGGAACCATTTATTTAAAGGAATCTTAGGATAGGATTTTTGTAAGGAGAACTCAATTATCTATTCTAGTGAATTCTAGGTCTCTGGAAGACCAAAGTGGATTAGTTGGAGGATTACGCCACCTCCAGATACCACTATACTTGCTGTGTTATTTACCTTTCTGTATTTACATTTCAGCAACACACACACACACTTTAACTGTTTCTGCACTTATCTTTATTAAGTCTTCCGCGCTCTGATTCTAAGTATCAGATATCTATTCAGATATCTGAGAAATAGTTTTTATCGACAAAAGTTTTAAAAGACTATTCACCCCCCCCCCCCTAGTCTTTTACTTTGCCGTTATCTGGACCAACATCACTCTTGCCGGGTGAGTCCCGAGTGAAACGTGCAGCATGACACTCCCTAGAGGTCGGACAGTTCCTCCTCCAAACCCTAATATGGAGGTGTGGACTCTCTCATATTGGATTCTTCCCAGATCCATCTGGTCTAGTGTTCTTTTGGAGATGATATTCGAGGAACTCCCCGTATCCACCAGATTTTGTTCACTCGATAAGTCGCAATGGTTAGTGAAACTACCAGCGGAACATCCGGATCGTCAATGTCCTCGCCTCTTGCCGTAGGAGGAGGAATCTCGCTATCATCAAAGGATATAGCATTTTGTTCCAAAGATTTTGAGCAGTCCGCTCTCTCGCGTTCCTACTATCGCCTCCAGATGGTCCGCCTGCAATGGCGTTGATCACTCCACTATCCTCCAGGCATTCTTATTCTTCCGGTTGTTGTGAGAGGGCTTTGGCCATTGAACATCCAGCTTCTTCTCAATGATAGTCGCCAAGATGTCGGATCTTGGTCTATTGAGACGGGTATAATCCGCGTATCTCCATGGCGGACTCCTTTCTCTGTGGAAGCCCTTATCTCTGTAATCCTTCTTCGGGTCAAGTTTCCCCTGGCGTTGCTCTTGTTTCATCGGCTCCTTTCCTTTCTTGGATCCTGCTCTCACCGGAACATTCCATCAGTACTCCTCTCCATACATTACTTCTTCACAGATGTCATCCAAATGCTTTTCACTTCTGACCTCCTGACTAGAAAGTTTTCTGCGGAGCTCTGAGTTGAAAGTATTAGCATACAGGTGACGGACCCGTTCTTTAATACTGTGTGGCTCAACTCGAAGAACTTCCGCGTGAAAGAGATTTAGGAAGGTCCTTAGATCCTCTTGCTCCCTCTGTATAACTTCTGCCAGATGCTCGACGGTACGTTTTCTTCTTTTCGACTTTCCAAATCGTCCCAGAAATTTGGAGGAGAGGTCCGCATATGACCTTATCGACTTGTTTGGTAAAGCAGTGTACCAATCCATGGCCGTTCCAAAGAGAGTAGATGAGAACGTGAGAGCTTTCGTATTGTCACTCATCCCTTTGGAATCCATCTTACTGTTGTACCTTGTTGTCGGTGTGACGGTATCCCCGTAATAGTATTCCAGGTTTGGAATCACTTGATCCAAGTTCCTGTTCCTTTCCTTTTCTCTCATTATTTCATCGCACAAAGGGTTTGGTGCACTAGTAGCTATCTGCTCATGGTCCTTTACCAGGCGTCCGAGATTTAGAATCTGGGCCTCCGAAGCTTTTTGCTGAGCATAGATTTCTTCCGCAGTCATTATCTCCCCCGTCCTTGGATGAACTGCTACATCCGCGTGGAGTTCATCTAGGCGGACCATTGGAATGGTTTCCGCTACGTGATCCCTGGCTCTCGGAGGTGCTTGTTGCGGAGCTCTAGGCTGCCTGTTATCATCCTCCTGATGGTCTCTCCTTCCATTCAGGCTTCCTTCACCCTAAATTTGGGAAGCGGATGCTCTCCGATCTAGAAGGTCCGAAGATCCTCTTGGGGTAGTTGATTCCCCAACCTCTGCTGGATCGGACGTTGCCTGTTTCTTGATAGGGCTGGCTCTGCTTGAGCCGGAGTAGCCACTGGCGGAGTGGATTGCTGAGGATGGGCATTGTTAGACCCTAGACAACCTTGGATTATCGTGAGCAATCTATCGAACTGAGTTTCACTGAGTTCGAGGTCACTAGTGCGGACAATACGACCATCGGGCATAGTAAACTGTTGACCTGTAGCGGGGCCTTGAGCTTCTGTCGGAGAAACTCGTACGGCCCCCTCTCCATGGTCCGCAGGCACAACATTCTCAGGAACACTTTGGACTCCCGTGTGCGGAGCGTCTCTTCCCTCATCTGAGGATGGACTGGCTGTGCGCCCGTCGCTCGGATATCTCCTTCCAGCGTTTCTTCCGGCCACAGTGGCCCTTCGTCCCCGGGTGGGCAGACGTCCGCGTGGACGTGGTGGTGGAGTCCCCACGCCTGCAGCACTAGTCCATTTTGTCCGTCTTGTTCTTGCCATCAGCCTAACTCAAACGCGAAACCTTTTTGTAAAGATTCCCACTGACGACGCCAAAATGTAGAGGGGTGAATCCTCGAACACTAACTAATTAAACTATTACAAGCAACCTAGTCTAGGACCCGCCTCCTACTTGAAGTCCGAAGCAGTATCCGTCCGTGCCAGTGTACCTGAAAGGACTAAGTGGTGGGGGGGGTGGGGGGTTAGAAAGGGATGCCCGGATTGCGTATGTCAATCCGGTAAGAGACTTTACTCAAGAGAGAGCGGGTAGCTCTCAACGTAATAGTTATGAGGAAGGTTATGGTATCAATAAGACTTAGTGATTATTGCTTATGATTGTCACTTACCTTAAGGTCTTGGACCTGGGGCTATATTTATAGTTATCATATGCTTATGACGCGACTCACAAGATGATGCCAAGTTTATGCTTTAGATTTGGACAGCAATGCTACCTTTGGCCCATGGCCCAATAGTGAACAGTAATCCAGTACTAATTACTGGGCCTGGAGGGTAGTTTGGACCTTTCCCTCTGAGAGTACCGTTCCGCTCGTTGGGTCCGTGTAAGTCCTTCGGACAGATCCGTCTGCTTGGTTGATCTATCCTTAGGTAACTCACGGCGTCCGAGCCTAGAGTTCCACGGAAGTATCTTAGTGGTTCTGTTATGTACGTTTGGTCTTATTGCGATGGTGGCGTCCGAGATTATCTCGTCCGGTCCGTTTGGCATCCTAGGACTAACAGTTTGTGGTGCTTGGTAGGACCATGCGACCTTTTATCAGGTTCGGAAGTCATACACCTAGCTTCGTCGGACTTAGCTGAGAAAGTGTGTTGACTTGTAAGTACTAGTTGACCTGGAATGGTTTCCCTTAGGTCGGACTATTTGAAGATCGGACTAGTACTGGATTGGCTATCTCAGCCTTGATGCGCTCTAGGACACGCTCTATGGCGCCCTTAACGGATTGGACACATGTCCGTATTAACACTAACATCCTATACAAGATTTGCTAGACTATCATACTTAGTGAGTTTCCTCTTTTACAGTGTTCAAGTGAATCAAGAGTACTAACCACATTTCTGAGCTAAGATAAGTCATTAGGCTGCTGATCAAAATCTAAATAGATATTCCTAACAATGGCTAGTGAGTTATCATGCCACCATGCCATCATCTAATATGTGACCAGTGAGTTTTTATCCAAAATATGGTTGATAAGCTACCATGCAACCATGCTATCATCTAATATAACTTGGGATGGCGTGCTATCAACCAAGCTAGTGAGCTACCATGCTATCATCCAAAATGACTTGGGATGGCATTTTGTAAACCAATCTAGCAAGCTACCATGCTATCATCCAATATAACTTGGGATGGCATCTTGTCAACCAGGCTCCACCCTCCAATTTAATTTGGGATGGTACCACTTAAACCCCTATTTCATATTACAATCTCAAGCTCAAAAGTGAAAGATATACTACCGGTTAGTTATACCAACTAACTGACTTGACCATCCCAGATAAAATCGTCCATTTAGCTAATCAATCTCCCCCTGAAAAAAGCTTGCAATCTATTATTCTTGTGAATTCACGAAACAACAGTTTCATTCAAAAGGATCAAAACCTCAAAAGATGAGGCAAGTCATCTACCCGAAATATGGCAAGCATGGCTCTTCCGACATAGAAATTCTACTCTCCAACTCGAGACACTCGACTTGGAGAATGGGGGACAGACTGTATTGGCTAAAATTCGCTGGATTAGCCCACCAAGGCTACGTCCCAATCCATGTTCCATCAAGGAGCCCATCTTGGTTCTGTACACAAATTGGAGTCCAACGCCAATGAGCTAACCCATTGAGCTAAGTCACTCATCTAACCATGTAGTCCATAGGCTACCTGACACGCTTGACCTCATCCATCATCAAGCGGATAGACGAGCTAGCTAGCTTACCTAGCTCAGTCGACTAACCAACTAATGTGTTAGAAGGCTAGTCAACCAACTGAACATGGGAGGCTAGCTCAACGGACAAGTGAAGTGGCAAACGATTCTGCCAACTGATCATGACATGGTCCAACCCACTAAGAGACTCCTCACCCGAAATATAGGAGAGGTGGGTATGAACTCTAATGGGTAGAAAGTCTATATAGGGAGGCAGGTGGAAGGAGGAAGGCATCTCATTCAGACTACGAGAAACCCTAGCTATCACTCTAACGCCTCCATCTCTCTCAACCTTTCTGATTAACGCTTCCGGCCTTCCACCATCGTCCATCAGTCATCTATCACCTTTGATGAGTCGGTTTTACATCGTCTCATCTGGTCTTTTTTTACCGTCTTTTTGTTATTCTTAAGTATAGTTTTAGTAGTTTTCCTAGAGTCTTTTTACTTGTTTGGTTCCTTGTGGATTTTGCAGTTATTTGGCTAAACCGAGCTAATTGAAGACAAAAAGGGTGTGTTTTATATGCATCTACAAGATATGGAAGTCCCAATGTCTCGTACGGTTGCTAGAAGTGAAGCGGGGAAGCCAAAATACCAAGAATCGAAGTTAAAAGGAGCAAAATCGAGCAAGAAGGACAAAAAGGGCAAAATTGTAAATTGTAGGAAGCCATGGCGCACGCCAACTTGGAGATGACGCCCGCCAAAACCATCCAGTGTGGTTAGGCGGGCGCCAAGTCGAAGATGGCGGGCGCCAAAGATCGAATCGTGGTGCCCGCCAACCTTTATACATGGCGGGCGCCATGTCTAAGGTTGGCGGGCGCCAACTCTTCCACCAGTGCGCGAATTTTGCCTCAGTTCGCCATTTTCTTTCCTTTTCGGATTAGACTTCGTTTTTCTTTCTTTGTATTTAGTTAGACATCGACTTTTACGGGGAATGATCATTCTATTGTCAAGAACACACACTTTGCTCTAGAGCTAGACCTAGTTTCAAAGGCAATTACCCAATCTGAGGTAATTGAACCGTTTTCTCTTGTAATCCGACGATTGACGTTGATTGGGAGATTATCTACACAGCTTTAGCATCAATTCGTTTTCGTTCTACAATTTCTACCTAGGGTTTGTGATAACGAAGGGTAAAATTGTATCAATCCTCTCGAATCTTTGTTTTGTGCTTGAGATTATGTTTACTGCCAGTATGATTATGCCTTCGTTTATCATGAGTAGCTAAACACCCCTTTTATGGGGTGGTGACTGATTCAATGCATGCAGCTAGGGTTTGTGCGTGATCGTGCTAGTAATTACGTTATTTGCTTTAGATATGTGTTAGTCTTTTGCGAGTTCCATCATCGGATTACAATATTTGTAGCACTGGGGCCGGATGTCGTATAAAAGGGCCAGTGTTGGTATGCAAGTCCAAATTCTTGTAGTGATTGAGAAAAGAAAAACAAGACAGACGCTTGAAATTCTAACTATGTTATGGTGCGAAGTTTCTTAAAAGATCCAAATGATGGCGTTGTAACTTATTCCGC
Organism: Plantago major; assembly: GCA_026545765.1. Lineage (NCBI taxonomy): Eukaryota > Viridiplantae > Streptophyta > Magnoliopsida > Lamiales > Plantaginaceae > Plantago > Plantago major. The sequence goes on along the minus strand of CM048839.1, from coordinate 26,322,579 downwards.
AATTAGCTTATCTTGACCCGCCTAGGGCACAATTATTAGTGCTCTTTTGAATTGGGATATCTAAATGAACGTCCTCATTTTGTGATGAATACTCAATTCTAATTGTCATCATGTTGTGAATTCGATTCTAGACGACTAGACGTATCCTTTTGTTGTTCTTGGTAAAATGGACACATAAAATGTATTCACTTGAAAGGAGTGGTTGGAATGGAGGGTCTATGAGATGGGAGACCTTGGCAAGTGAGTCTGTTGTGAGCTACACTCTGCTCTAAGTGCACTTTGGAATCAGGATTTGAGATCATTGATCTCGCCTCTAACTGTTTTTGGAACCCACTATGCCCTTTGGAATCAGGATCCATATTTCCAAGTAGTTAAGTATGTTGCTGAGACACTATTTGCTCTAAAATAATTTCATCAAGATGTAGTATGATACGGAAGAAAAATTTACTAAAAGAATTGTCTATTGCTATTTGTAGATGTACAAAACTGTTATATACAAGAGTACAATTTAGGAATAATGAATAAAAATTATGTTTCTGAGTTATACTAACATTTTTAGATATATATATTGTTTGATTTTTCTAGTCATCCTTCTCCCCATCCTCATCATAGTTGAATGGCAGTGGCACCGATTTAAATGCGCGGAACTTGCCAACGTTGTTAAGATGTTCGTTCTCCAATCTGCGCATAACCAGGAAGACACCAACATTAGATCACATTTCATCTAAAAGTTTGAACTTCGTCCGTTTTTCTCTACGTCTAGTACGCATTGGGAAATTAGTGTACCTGAAGAAGTTCCACATGCCACGACGAATGATCTCAAGAGAAGCCATGATTGTAATCATGGTTTGCCTATGCAAGTCGAAGATTCTGATGTTCATCACAGTCTGCATCCATGCCAGCCTCAAGATCACATCCAGAACCTACAAATACAAAGATTAATTAATAATTGTTTCCTGTAAAATCTCATGGACACCTTGAAGGCTTAAACATATTATCTCATATTCTCATCCTCAAAACTCACAATTGCAATGTAGTAGACGTTTTTGTTTGGGATAAGTAGCTTGTCTCTCAACCATCGATTCTTAGAATTGCGTTGCAGAAGTCCCCAGTCGGGCACAATGTCCCAATATGTGCTAATGGCTGTTGCAGAAATTGATGATGACCATGCTAATACCCTCCAAACCATGCCCCCGTTCAGTGTGTAGGCTGTTCTGGTACAAACTGCTACGATTGTCATGAAATATTTGATCCCGTTGTATCCTTGCATAATATCTTTCTCTTCATACCAGCGACGTAGGCACTAAACAATCAAGATCAACACCAGTTAGTTGTCGCTACTTTCCATGTATAACTTCCACAGTTCCACTTACTGTTTTAGCATGACAAATGGAAACCATATAGCTAGAGACATATGATGTAATTTTCTTATATACACACCTGCATGAGACGCCACCAGTATGGTACTGCAGCAATAATGAAAGAGAAAGTGCTAAAAACACTACTTGAATTGCAACTGTTTAGTCTGTGTTTGTAGTCTCCCCAACCATAATAGCAAATGTAGAACTCTAAACTCCTTAGAGCTTGAACCTGACTAGTAAGCTGATCTGCTAACAAGAAGTCCGGTAGCGTAACCTGTCATGTGTACAGTATATATGGTAATATTAGCCAGGAGGACCATATGATTTTGTTAATTCTGAATGTGGTTTGGTATATTTTTTTTACCTTATACAGAGGAGACAATACACAATGATATAGGCTTCTCAGAAGAAAGAAGCGACTAGAACGATATATTATGTTTAAAGGGCAGATCAAGATGGTGATTAAAAGCTGCAAAAAGAATTGTACACTCAAGGATTAGTATCTCTTGAAAATTTAATAATTGGTAAAAAATGATATGATGATTCTAGGAGAGTATGTATGTTTACCAATACTAGCACAAGAGGCAGTAGTTCTGTAATAGCTTGATAGTCTAGAGTCTGTGGATCCATTTCCATATCCATGTTAGCGAGCACGCTTCCAAGAGCTAACACGCCTATAGCAAAACTAACAAGCAGTACTTCTTTGTAGCCCAACTCCGTTCCTTGCCTATAACCAAGTATGAAGGAGTAATTGACTCTGTATTTCCTCCAAAAGTATATGTTTGCGGCATACATGAGCATGTGGAGAACTATGAAGCCGAACAAACTGCAACCAAAGTTATTTTGATTGTCAAGTTGTGATATGAAAGATTTATAACTCATATTCGATTCAATATTAGTCATTTTATTTCATGTACCTGTAAAGAGGAAACAAAGTGCGCATGTAAGTTTCTCTTCCAGAGTGATCTAGGATGTGACGTGCACGGATAATTAGAATTAAGGCCAAGAGAAGAGAGACCGAACATCCAACAAGGAAGCCTGCAAATTGTTTTGAATTGGATGCATGGATAAATTAGAAATCAACATATATGACATAAAAACAAATGCTTATATGAACATGACATAAACTTTTAGTCATGAATTATCAATCTATCTTGGTAACATGCACCAAGTTATCTCAATTTTGCTCTTTCTTGACCAAATAAATGGAAGAACTGATTACTAGGCACAGTTAACTCACATGATGAACTGCAAACAAACGTTCTTATAGTAAGCGAATACCTACATTCAGTTGATTGCAGTATTAATGAAGAACAAACTGGAACAGGAATCATACCAGTGGAAAATGTTATCCTATGTCTTTCTCGTTTGGCAGTTGGCCTTAAGACGTTCATTCCTTTGCTGCGATTGGAATTGGAGAAATGCTTGATGAATGTTGCTTCTACCCTTTCCATCAATCTGTTGACCTGTAATTCCCAATTATAAAGTCATGATTCAAGAAATGTAATATGAGAAATTTCTTGATTGACAAGTAGATTTAACCATTGTCCATGTGGAGCGTAAAGATCAAATACCTCATCCGATGTTCCTAGGAAAGATTTATCAACCATTTTCATGTAAGATCTCGATGCACTTCTTGAAGCAATCTGGATTTGGAATGAGATATAAATCACAAAAATTAAAGCAATCACATGAAAGAAATACCACATTTATCTATACTGTAATATGAAATCCTCATTGTAGGGTATACGGAGTGAATATACCTTGTCATATTTCTTCATGATTTTCGATACTGCCGTTAAATTTAAGAAGCTGTTTCATTTAAAAGAGTAATAATGTAAGGGCATGAACAAAGAAAAGTGATAAACTTTCTGAGTATAACAGAAGCAATTAAGTACCTGTAGTTCTTGAGAAGTCTGAGCTTGTTATAGAATTCGACGAAAGCCCTCTTAAGCTGTTCTTCAGCTTTCTTCAAATTATCCTTGCTGAACTTCAAGTCTGTTTGGTTAGGGAGTTTGAGGAACCCCTTGATCGTGGATCGAGGTGTATCGATACTGGCATTGAACTTCACTTGGTTGAGTATGTTCAGAGGAGCTGGTCTTCTGAACCTACCGCTATTTTCGTTATCAGTTTCAACCTGTATCGTAACTGGCCTCATCTCTGTACCATTTTCGGTCTCCTCGTTCGATTCCTCGTACAAATGCCTCATAGTCGTGGAACTTTCTTCGTCTATTGCATCCATTATTGGATGTGGAACTCTTCCTACATCAAGACATACCAATTAGTATAGTAGAACAAAACTATGCATCTCATAAGAACAGAACAGAAAAAAATCAGGGACCCTATTTATGATTTTATATAAATTCAGGACTTGGTTGGAATATCGGAAATACAAGAATACAAGGACTCAACTGAAGAAAAGAGAAAGCTGTGTGATAAATGGAAGATCAGAAGATTGAAGTTGTAATACTTCTTAAAGAAGCACGATTGCAACTTCAGCAACCACTCCTTTTGTTGCAAATTGTACATTATGCAGTCTGAAGTGTACAATCCCCAATTGCTAGGGATTTATAAATTGGCTCTTATCCCTTCATAACAGTTACAATTTTGTTGCCTAATGCAATTTTCTTTTCATAAAATGGTCCAAGGTAAAGGTACAAGTGGTCCAGGGTCCACCTCTACTAAAATCATTTAGGTCATACTCATAAGCTATCAATTTTATTGACGTTAATTAATTAACAAACCATCACTTAGATTTACATGTAGTTAACATTAAAAAATTGGAAAGAATCCAAGTGTTTAGTCTAATAAACCATTTTAAGTAGGCATATTGAGATATAGAATTAGTAAAATTACGATAACACGCTTTTACTTTAGATATCACTTGGATCTCATATTAAAATAATTTTGTGCCGAAAAGATAAGTTGGGTTGGCTAAAGGTCCAAATTACTAGTGTTTTTAAATTGGAGAAGCTAATAAGTTGGCAGGACATCGATCAAAATAAGATTACTATGTTGTCGTTGTAGCTTAACATTTTCAAATAATAGTGCGCAATTAGACGAACAACCCCAATAGTTTATAATTGTACATCTTCCAGTGGTGCATTAAAAATATTAATGAACTTTTAGAAAATAACGAAAATAACAGAAAATGAAAGAACAAAACTTACTGCTGGAGTTTCTGCTATTTGCAGACGGAGAAGTAGCCGATAAAGCAATCGTCGAAGCTTCAACCTCGGCTGCAAGCCGAGCCGTCTCCTCGGCCGTATTGACCCAGCCATCAGGCCGCTCCACCTTGATCCTAAAAGCAATCAAAGCATTCATTTGCTTTGTGAGCTCACTTGCCTCATTCACAACCTCATCAACTTTCCCCTTGTAAAACTTCAACACCTTGTTGAACTCTTCATCCAATCTCTTGAAATACGTAAGCTCGTATTCGCCCCCTTCTTCCGCAACATTCATGAACGTTGTTTCGGTTCCTTCTGTTCCGTCGTGCCTAACGCTGTTAACAAGAATCACTTGGTTTTCTATGTCCATTTGCGCCTGAGTTGTTGGTGAGTGTCTGGAAAGGTGTGTTAGGCCACTGAACGCTCGGTAAAGCGTCATGTTTCGCTTCAAACTGGTTGCTCTCGCTGGAACAGGTCTCGTTCTATGCTTGAAATCTTGTATTTCTTTCAATACGGTTTTTAGGAATGCGTATTGTAGGTACGCTTCTCGCCATTCTGGCACCATTTGGGACGCGAACTCTTTCCCAAACTTCATTTTGTATTAACTTTCGATCAAAATATTTATTTGTGATGCACGGATAAAATTGATATAGAATGAGGTTGATACTTGATTAAAACCTAATCAAGCCAAAATTGAATTAAGTAGATATTTCTCTGGTTTATGAGATGGGAGATTAAAAATTGACTGATGAAAAAAGGAACGAAGATGAGAGTATATATAGCACAAGGGAGATGGATAGGAACAAGGGGTGATGAGTAACTTTTTAGGAACTTTCTGAGTGGTACGTACGTATAGAGAGTTACAGTACTGGTAATTGTTTTAGTCAATTACCAACATCTAGATGTTGGAAGACCATGTCGCATAAGAAAACAAAGGATTTTACTAATTATTTACTTCAAACTTGAGTGTGAATAGGGATAAAGTGGAGTGCTTTTTACAATGTTAATTACTTTCTTGTCTGGCTTCTTCTTTTTGGCAAACGAGTCCTAGCTAATTCCTCGAATAGTACAAGGGCTGCTGATCGATGTATAGCTTTTGATTTTCGACAATGGATTGAAATGGATTTTCGACAATGGATCGAATAGTACTATATAAGTCTAGTAGTGTCCTAAAAGAAGAATTAAATGTTTATGGGGAAGGATTGAAATTGATTTAACGTATGTTAGTTAAAATTAAAAAATGACCCTGCTCTATACATCGAGTGACATGCAACTAGGATGAATTATAAGCAATACTGTTCTAGGCTTCTAGCTCAATTATTCATACGATGGTTTTAAGCTCAACTAGGCTGAATATTATGATATATAGTTTGTTTGAAAAATACATCACGTACGTTAGTGTGTCAAACACATATTGTGGGGTTATTATTTTTTTTTAGATACAAGGAAAACATGACTTTTATAAGAATCTGATAAAATACGAGGAGATAATTATCTTAATTTGTTAATGTAATAAACTTTGATCTAGATTTAAACATGTTGTTTGGTATTAATTCGAGGGTTATAGAGAAATTAAAAGGAACCAATAAACATCATAATTATAATTAATCATAAATATTAGGATTTTTACAAAGAACATTAGTACATACAAATTAAATAAAAATGACATAATTAAGATGTGGGTGAATTTATTCTAGTCCCCCTAATAAAGTTCAAAGTTCGTAATGACATATTAGTCCCTCACATTTGAATAATAACATTTTGGTCCAAAATGTATTTTCCGCGTTGACTGGTTCATTAAATAATTTCTACGTGGATAATTAAATTACAAATTGCACATCAACCCTGTAAAGTTTGAAATAAATTCACAATTGTCATTTTCAATTCTTCTTCATCAAACCTCCATGTTTCACCATTCTTCATCTTATTGTTCATCATCAAACTCAACTTCTTTTCAAATTACAAGTATCTCCATCATCATCAACACATACTTTGCATTCAACTAACACTAAACCCTAAATCCCTAATTTAAAAAAGAAAAAAACTTTCCCACCATTAATGGAGCTTGAAGCCCCATTGATGGAGCTGCTCATGCTCCATTTTCGGAGCTTCAAAGCTCCATTAATGAGCTCCATTAACGGAGCTTGAACAGCTCCGAAAATGGAGCTTCAAAAACTCCATTTTTGGAGCTAAGCTCCATTAATGGAGCTTCAATACTCCATTAAAGGAGCTTTGAAGCTCCGAAAATGGAGCTTCAAATTTCCGAAAATGGAGGAAAAAAAATTGAGGGGTTTGTGAAAGAAAAGGATTAAAAGAGACCTTATTGTAATTTATTTTGGATTGAAATTGAATGGAATAAAATAAATATGGGTTGGTTTGAATTTATAATAAACTTTAGGATTATGAATCGACTGTTAAATAATTAAGAGGGGTTAATGGTAATTTGTAAAATAAAGAAAACCATTTCCGGAAAAATCCATGTCACTAATTGTCCGCCACGTAGGACAGATCCGTTGACTTTTGGACTAAAACGTAATTGATTTATAAAACTTGTCATATGTTGTTATTGTTTAAATGCGATGGACTTTCTTGTTAATAGGGTGTTTATTGGGGGGACTTGGTGTAATTTTCCCTTGTTGACTCAGATTATTGATATTCTTTAAAACATTTAAAACATTGTACTTATACTCAAGAACAATATTAGTCTAGCCATTAGGTATCTCAGTTCACTTTAAAAAACGTGGGTAAATTCAAAACTCAATTTGAATTGAATTTTGATAAAACTCAACTCGATGAATTATAACTCAATTGGAGTTGAATTTAAAATCTTATGTGTTGGTATCAAATTCTTATTTTGATAGGATTTAATTGCGTGAATATTTAATTTATCTTGTGTAAGAATTTATAAGAGAAAAGTGAATAAAGTAGAAGAGATGGTGATAAAGTAAGAAAAATAGTGAATAAAGTATAATAAATAGTGAATAAAGTAAGAAAGATGATGTATAAAGTAGGAGAGGGAATTTCAATTTAATTGATGGGAAGATGAAGTTGAGACGGATTAAAATGAAATGCGGGAAGATAAAACTGGGACGGAGGGTGTATGTTATATGATATAATTTTGTTAAAAGTTTTACTTAATCTTTGGACGTATGCCGTCTTTTAGAAATGTTTGATCGCTTAACTTTTTTTTACAATCATAATCACAAAGGTAGTACTAGTATAATTTAGTTAAAGTTAAAGATTTAACAATAATCATTTCAAAAGTAAAACAAAATGGTGGCAGAAAAGATCATTTCTTTGGTTCCCCACAGTATGTTGTCCCGATGTTTTGAAATTTTCAAATGGTTTAACTTGCCCAGATCGATCAGGAGTATTTTTCACTAATTATATTGTTTAATTTACGGACTATAAAGAGAGACGTGGTAGATTTGGTCCGTTAATTAATTGTTTAATTACTATGTTATGTACGTGTATATATATGCATGCCATGACTGTAAATTTTGGCCGTTCCACTTGGTTCAAGGCATATAAATGACGACGAGTTTTGACACGAGAATAGGATAGTCTCATGATGAAATTAATATTATAATGATGCAAGTGTGAACGATAATTACGTACCATCTTCTATTGGAATTAGTTCTCCACTATAGTTTCGAAATTTTGTCTACAAAGTCAGGGTAATGTTTTCTTTGTGCTTACCTAATGCAGCACTACATTAGCTTATTCTATAATATTCACATATTCTAATATAGTACGGACCACACAGCTAGCATCAACTTCATTTACAAAAATGGATACCATTTTCAAATTTGTGATTTTTCAATAAAACAATTTTCTAAGGCTTTTTCTTGCATAATTTGTAATATTGTCACCTCAAATAATGTTATTCAGGATATAAGGGGCCGGGTAACTTGCAAGTACAATTGTAACTATATACAGTAACTATGTTGCAATCTACTATCCGATTTAGAGAAAAAGAGTGGCGGATAAATATGAAGGGAGTGTTTGGTTTACAACTAAAATTAATAAAATATGTAAAAAAACATTTAAATTTTTCTTTAAATTAAAGTTTTAATTCTATACCAAACTAGTTAATAACCCGTCGATACTCGACGGGTATTGTGAAAACATAATTAATTAGGTATGTGGAATTCTACAGTAATTACAATAATATTTTTTTGCAACGCCACATCCTCATGAGCGAGGTTCTACCACAGTTGTCATCATGGCCAAGCATTATCCGGGTGATATGCTGGCCCAATATACCAATACATATTTTTTCTCACACTGTGTCCCCACTGTTGCATGCCACGATAGAGTTATCAGGTGGTCATTCATCCTAAGATTCCAGAACAAGCACACTTAAGTCTAAAGCTCTTATGGATGGATTCTCGAAAAGAAAGGTGTGCATAGTTAGTATGAGTAGTGTGCGGGCCGAGTTATATCCACCCGTTGCGAACCCAACATAATATATATATTCGAAGTAATGACGTATGGATCGGGTATATACCTCACCCGTTCCATACATGTGAAACAGGTTTCAAACCTGAGTCGAAACAAAGTTATACGATTATTTTAGCGAAAATAAAATTTAATGGGGTGAGTGAGGCTGTTTGGATAGGAGTGGGTCCCAGATCCCAAAAAAGTATTATCTATTGACACATGTTAATAGTTAAGTTAGTAAATTTTAAATATTTTTTTTTAGTAATTGGTCCCTCCTCTCTAAAAAGAAATATTACTGATACATGTGAAAAAGTATGTATCGCGAAATATAAAAAAAATGATATTAGTGAAATAATTTTACTTTATGAGCACCCTGCCCAAAAGAAATTTCGATATAGGATGTGAATTAGTACCCCCGAATAAGGAACCCGCTTAATTGTGATTTATACTTTTGTTTTTTGATTTAGGCTGTACATGTTCATTTTTTAAACCCGTACCCGTTGATAATTAACAACTAACGGTTGGGTACGGGCAAAGGAACCGTTTGATAGGTTTCAAAGGCGTATTGTGTGGTTTGAGTTGGACATATTTTACTTTTTTACTCTATATTCTCGGCGGGGGATTAATATTTCGAGTCTTCTTCTGATGCTAACTCTAGGGAGAAACAAAATGTTACTAATTGTGGATGGATAATGGTATCCCCCGACCCGACGTGTTGAAAATTGATATATGTAGAAGGTCCTTATCTCGTACATGGTTGTACCCGTTAATTTGTTTAGAAAAAAGATTTTGTCTAACCTAAACCTAATTAAAACAAAAATGCATGACACAATTAATTGGGTTGGGTGACCAACCCACCCCGTAAAAAAGATTCATCAATCACTAACCTCCCCCAAAGAAAAAGATATTATCATTTGACAAACATATTTTCTCACATGTATCGATGGTTTTTCTGTGGTCAACTCACACACCCCAAAAAAAAAATCAATCCACAAACATAACATTTTTCAATTCTTTAACGCAAGCATGGAGTGTGAACCCAACCCCTCAAACAAATTTAATAATTTGTATCATATGGTTCCACCCACCCTCGACCCCCCCTCCCCCCATTTTTAATCATTATTTCACTAATATAATCCTACATTGTGTCACGGGCCAGGACAGGAATTTTTTATTCGGGTAGATGCTCGACCTGAAAAATCATTATTTTGAACGGGGATGAGCTCATTATCATTTCTATGATGATAACCTTTTGCCCAATATTGATTCTAGATATCAATTTCACCTTAGTAATTTCTTCTTGAATTATACTCTAACCCGTTTGGGACGCTACCGGGACCCATATGGGCCTTTATATTTTCATGGATCTTTCAGGTAGAAATTATCCATGAAAAGACTGGCAAAATGAAAAGAAAAAGAAGAAAAGTATCGAGGATCTAGACCCCATATTGTACCCGTTTATCACCTATTTAGGACACATTACTATATGATCATTTAGAGTAGGGTGTAAATCCGAGAAGGACAACCTCGACTTCCATGTAATAAATATTTTCCTAAGATTTTAGGTGAAGCTAAAATGTACTCCCTCCATCCCGATTTCAACTTCCTGTATTTCATTTTGGGGCATCTTAATTTCAACTTCTCATCCCTTAAATCGAAAATATATCTCCTACTTTATTTAATATCTCTCATACTTAATTCACTATGTTTCATACTTTCCAAATTCGAATCTTCCTGTATAATTGATGCAATGTTTTGTGTTCAAATTGGTTACTCCACTGGATGAATAAGAAAGACATTGATATTGTTATATTGAAATATTTAAATATATTAAGAGTAGCTTTTGCGAGAGACGTAGTGATCAAATCAAACATCACATATTTTGTCATAAAAAATATCTGTTTAAAAATGCATGTACTTCAAGTATAATGCATGTTTACTATACACATAATGTTTGAAGCTAATAATATGATGTATGTACGTAAATATGATATGTTGAAGTTGTATATTCAAGAGGCGATCTCTCGCAAAAGTTTGTAATATGTTATCTTAATAACGACTTCAACTTATGTGTAAATTAATCAAATTGAAATAGTATTACCACAATACTTGTCTCAACATATTTTGTTGACTAAGGCTGCTTTTCTTAAATGCAACTCCATTCGATTCTGCTCAATTCGACTTTGCTTAGTTCGGTTCAACTCTGAACAGAACATGATTAAACTGAATTGAACTGAACTGGTCTGAATTGAACTGAATCTATATAATACATTAAGCAAAAAAGATTTTAAGCTATTCTAGGGTGTCCATATCAAATAATTATGTGGCAAATTCTTATAATGTGATTGGTCCATTTTTTATATAGTTGTCCAATGTCTTGATTCTGATTGGTCCATTTTAAAACTCAAGCTGATGTGCTTAAATATGTTGCCATAAAATCATTTACGTTTTATTATTGTTGCCATTACTTTAACTCAATAATTATATCTAGAATATTTGACTTGCAATTTTTACCCTTAAATTGCAAAACTACTCTTCGTATTTCCATTCTTTCTTTCTTTTCAATTTCTTTTTTTTCTTTCTCAAGGAAAAAATGCATGTATTCTTGATACAGAATAAAATTCCCTTGTGTTGTTTAGTTCAGAATAAAATAGATTATTAGGTTTGAACAAAATATGTTATAATCTTTATAGTTTACTTCAACCCAATTACGCGCATGTACCAATTCGAGAAACTGAGAATTTATGTGGTTGCGCAACATTTTCAGGTTTACTTCATATGTTAAGCGAATTTAATATCTACTTTTCTAATGTCCTTATTATGCTATCTGAATGTTGATGATTTGCAGGCTTTTCTTTGTCTTTATTTTTGACTCATGAGTGCCCACTGTACGCTTTTGATGATGTAAAAAGATACTCGACGGGTTTAGTGAAAAAATAATTAAGTATATGGAATCCTACAGTATTTACAATAACATTTTTACCTTCTTATTGGAACGGGTAAAGAGTATATAACAACTTTTTTCGTGATTAAGTAATAATTTTTAGTTAAAAGTTATTTAAGAATATCAATATTAAAAAGTTAGAGTTTAATCACAACTTTTTTCATGATTAATATCATATAATCTCTTAATGTTAATCCCTACGTCCAAAATAAATGACAGATTTCAGTTTTAATAAAAGTTTAAGGTCGACTTTGACCATAAATTATTTCTATATTATATTGAAAAATTATTTAGTAAACTTATATGTTTTCGAAGTTCATTAAGTCCAATTTCACAATATATTTATTTTAAATATTTTCCGATATGATATAAGAGCAATTTATAGTCAAAGTCGACTAAAAAAATTTATCATGCTTAAATATTGGCAATTTATTGTCAAAGTTGACTCCATCAGAGCATTTATAGCAATTTTCCTTTAATGTACTTCGTGCTTAAATAAGTAAAAAAAAAAAATCAAGTCAAATTATTATAAAAGTCATTTTTTTTCTGAATTGAATAAAACACTAGCTCTGCAACCTAAGTGTTTGGTGTAACCATCCAATTTGCAGTTATATCATATGGTATTTCATACGATATACTCCCTCCGCCCCGATTCAATTTTCCGTGTTGACCTTTTCGGGTCAACCATTATCAAATTGTACCTCAAATTATTTTTAAACTATAAAGGTAAATGACTTAATAAAACCATATAATGAAAATTTCAAATTAACTTTGTTAATTAAATATTTAACCACTGTCCTATGAGAGTAGTTCGAGGTTAAAATTGACAATGGTTGACCGAAAAAAGTCCACAGTGAAAGTTGAAATCGGAATAGGGGGAGTATTATTTATTAGGAAAATTACGGTTTTTAAAAGATTTGCTCATGCATACACGTGTCAAGATTACTGCATGCGTAAAATATTACAGTGCATAACTCACTAAGACACATGCTATAGCTAGATATTATTCATAAAATAAGTTATGAAACAGGGAACCTTGATTTCGTTAATTGTTAAATAAGTCACCAGGGCATGAGTCGGGCTTGGGCCAAGCCTACGTAACACGAGTCGAGTACGCTACCCAATCTTGATGGATCAAATTCAAATACATGCGAGTCAAGAAGCCATGACGGGCTTTCAAAACTCCTACTCCACTTGGACACGAGTTGGGCTTAGGCCTAGCCTTTGTAACATGGGTCGTGCTTTCAAAATACTTTCAAGTCCATCCCATTATGAGAAATTTCATGAAGTATGTGGGTTAATAGGAATAGGAGTTTAAGGGATGTTTTGAATTGTCCACGAGAGCCTTTATGTGGGTTGGACCGTCTTCGGCTTAGCTTTTAGACACATTCTGTCCGTCTTTCTGGGGGGTAGATGTCGTATGTTCTTTCAGGATATGTGACATATGTGATATTCTTAAGATTAAAAAAAATCCAATTGCATGTAAATTTGTAATTTATATTTATTTTATATTCAATCTGTTTTTTTTTTTCTAATTTCATATTAAAATCATTCCAGTCTGGTTCGTTATATATCGAGATTCAAGAGACGCAAGAATTTGCTAAGTGGATACTTCATGTCAGTTATGGGCAATGGGGATTAAAAATTATAAAATGGTAACAATGTTGATATCAAGATTTTCGATGCTATACTTATTTGAGAAATGAGTAATCCTATTTCAACCATTATGATAGCACATATATGCCATTATTAGATCATTTAACTGATCATCGATTTTTCTCTTGCATCGACTAATGCTGTAATTGACGAGATTAAGTTTTAATTTGTTATGACGAAGATGCCCGATGAATGTGTCAAGTACTCGAGTAGGGATATCATTACAAAGGTGGATGGTGTTGAGAATTGTCTCAGGAATGTTTTTCACAACAATTCTTGAGTGCTCAAGGTTCGATGGATGTGTGATCATGATGATGCAAATACTAATCAAACTTCCGAGTTGTGGAATGGTACAAGTACTCATAGTTACTAATTTTTGAAAAACATATAATCTAGGCAAGAATGATACGTAAAATCAATATAGTGAAAAACTTTTCATTCTTATGATGATGATGATCCATTCTCAGGAGAACAAGTCTCCATTCGGTTTTGATAAATATAACACCATAAAGTTTCGGAGAGTTTAAAGGTATTGAGAATGCTACCATAAAGGTGCACCCTCATTCTCGGGAATCCACCCAGAAGGTCTGAAAGTTAGGCATGCTTGCTCTAAAGCAGAAATAATACGGGTAGGTGATCCACTATATAAGAAGTTTATCTTTGCACGCACGAGTGACAACAGGGTGCGCGGGAAAGAATATGCACGTGATGGTTTGTGGGGCCAACATATCATGGGAAGAGCATATAAAGAGTAACAGTGTTGGGCCCGACCCACATGAGGATGGGTGTTATAAAGGGTATCAAGGCTGAACAAATCGTTAACGTACAAAGGTAGACACTTTGTCAGGCATTGCACGGCGGGGACGTTGCATAATTTAAGAGGGGGTGAATGTAATGTCCCAAAATTTTAAGGAGATTAAATTGATAGAGATCGCTAACACACCAGTACGATGCAGTTTTTTTTTTTAGAATTCATACATAAGAACTCCATAAAAGCATGCTTTCTTTGGAACAATATTAGAAATCTTGGATGAGGCACTTAGATATTCCCCCGGTGTGCATAAAATGAAATGTGTGGATTTATGGGGCCAGTATTTCACCCGAAGAGCAGTACATGGGTAACCGCTCTAGCCAACAATAAGATGAAGTGTTACAAGACCACCCATATACCAGTATGATTTGCTATGACGATAAAGAAGACCCAGTGACAGTATCTCACTTTCACGTCGACATCCACCCTCCTCACCCGTATTCACCCAATGTTAGTTATATGTTGTATTTTCTAGATTCACTAGCATGAATTAACTTAAATTTACTGGTCATAATGGGCACCCAAACCCTACCTAGAACATTTTAGTTGAACATGGTCCGCATCCGTACTGGATTCGAAAATGTAAAACCATACTTGGACCAAGATTTTAGGGTTGGGTCGAATCGAGACCCGTTGTCAGATTTTTTTTAATAGAATTATACTTCTTTCTTGGATGCACAAATTAATATGAAACATCTTACAAAATCCTAAAGACAAACACACATAGTATTTTAGTATTTCAACGGGACGGGTTCTACTTTATTTGTACCAACGTGCACAATCCTGTTTAAAATAATTATGTCCGGGTCGGGGTATCTGCTGGAAACTGCGCCGTATACATGTAACAAGACCCAATTCACCAAAATATGTCAAGAATAATATTAGATTATTAGTGAAGAAAAAGTCTGCGGACCACCCAAAAATATTTCTAATGGAACATGTAAAGAATCATATTAGTGAAATTAAAAGGAAAAAAAAAGTTTGGGGAGCCAGAGCACTGGACCACCTGAAATATTTCCACATAAACATGTAAAAAACTCTACCCTCCATCCGTTTGGGTTAAACTTCTCACGTTTCATTTTGGAAAGTTCCAATTTCAACTTCCCCTCCCTTAAATGGATAATCTCTCTACTACTTTATTAACTCTCTCGCTCTCATATTGGATTCACTATCTCTCATATTTTACTCACTTTCTCTCCTACTTTATTCACCATTCTCTTAAAATTTGTGTCCGGATCCGCGAGATGGAGGAAGTGTATGTTAGTCAAATTAATATGTTTGTAAATTGAGATACATTATCGTAACAGTTTTAGACTTTATATGAATTTTCCGTCGAGTATCGACGGGTCATTTACTAGTTGCAGTATAAAATATAACTAAGCATAGCTGAACTAAACTAAACTGAATGGAAATGCAGACGAATATAACATAGCCTTAATTACAACTAATATGCTTTATAAAAGATGTAAATTGTTACTTTACTAAAATTTGCACCAAAATCCTTTAAACATATCAATTCTTAAGAATTACAACGATACATGCACACTTAATTACCACTTTATTTAACGTTAACATTTTCCTAAAACCATAAATATTTTTTTATAAAACCTTTAATTCTTTTTCCCCGTAAAATATTAACTTTATACAAACTTTTTTTTTTCTTTTATCTCGGTGATTTTTTTTCATGTTTTACATAAATAAAGTTAAAAACTTTGGATATCATATGTGTACCTGTTCGTGTGTTTGGTTACATGCCGGGTCAAGTTGACTTTTGTATATGAATTTAAAATGACAAGATTGTATAATAAACGCATACTACTCCATCGGTTGAGAGTACGATTTTAGCCCAAATGGTAATGTCAATGACCAAACAAATAAGTAGTTATGATCGGTCGAGAAAGTAATCAATCTCCACGGGCCAATATATGAAAATTTGCCATTATATTCACAATTTATGCTCAAATACGCATCATGCTGCCATAATTTACTACTTAATCAACACACATTTTAGTGATAATAATTAGTCGTAATGATTGCATCGGTAGGTGCAATTAGAGACGAAGGTATAGTAAACTTTGATTGAAATCAAAATACTTCAACAATTAAAAGGAAATATAAGAATGGATAATCGACCAATAACAATTGAATTTCGTACTTAATTAGTTATATACGGATCTGTACATTTTATATTTGTACAAAATAACCTATGTCCTTAACTAACCATCTTACATTTTAATTAGTAATATTAATGTTTTTTTTGTCTTTTTTATCGTTACTATAGAAGTCTTTGAAGAGAATTACACATTTTATTTACACATTTTCATGAAAATTTTAAATTATTTTAATTCATTATTTGTCGGAATACATAGGGTGTAATTGGAACATAGTACTACATACATATGGATGAGATTCAACCTTTAGTCATGCATAGGTGGCTGGAAAAAATGAAAAATGTTGATAATATATACACGTTTTGATTAATAACATCGAGTGATTTTTATTAACAGATAGGTACATCCATAAATATAGAGACCATCTTTTAGTAGTCTTACTTAACAATTAAACAATAATTTTATTTGAAAATAGCATACATTGTTATGTTAGAAAATAGCTTTTTTTTTTTTTTTTTTGATAATTTTGCTTTAGAATAATATAGGTAAAAATTTACAGATTTATATATGTATACATAACAACCGCTCTGCTCTTAATATGCCCATGTTCTCAAATATTTTGGTTTTGGTGACTTATCGTTCTCGAATTCGCTTTATATATCGCTAACCGGTTATGGTTTGGTTACGGTAAAAAAATCACTCTACAATATGTTTTCTTCATTTTCACTTTATTTCTTTGATTTTCTTTGATTTTACTATTTTCTTCGTTTCTATCCTTTATTTTTTAGTTTTATTTCTTTTTGTTTTATTTTATAGATTTTGATTATTTCAGATGTAACAATAATACTTGAACCAAACGAAGAATGCTTGTATATATAACACCACTCATATGTGTTCTAAATTTTTGATACATTTGTGACTTTTATTCTCAATTAATGTAATTTTTATTCTCAATTATTGTAGTTCTTATTTTCAAGTATTATATTTTTTACAATTAATGTGATAATAATATTAATTAATGTCCTTGATAATTAATTGATGAATGAAGTTTTAAAATAAATAAGAAAAGACAATGAAATCAACGTAAAATTGAAGTTTAAACAAAATTTTGAAAATAAAAGTCTAAAAATCATTTTGGCCCCCTCAAAATTATTAGTGGATGAATCTGAACATAAATTTTATCTTTTTTTTTTTTTAGGAAAAGGTACAATTTTTTTATTAAATTCCCTGATCGTTCTCATGATGAAGAATAATAAATTATCACTACAATTTTGGTTGAAATTATGGTTGGTGTTAAATTGTTAATCATGCAAAATGATTTGGTGTGATTTTCGTGACAAAGAGTAGTAATGGAGTGAAGAAAAATTGTTGCTGATAATTTTCAAGTTTAATAGAGTGAGAATAAAATGACCTTAAATATAGCACTTTTTCTCCTAAAAAGGATGACAATTAGTATGGAATAAATTGGCAATTAGTATAGAAAATTAAATGAGGATTGATAAGATTTGGCACAAACCGTGTACATGCATAATAAATTGATCCACATTGGCAACAAATAATTTTTTTGACCAATCAGTATCAAGACATTGGACACAAGATAAAATAATGGACCAATCAGATTTAAGGGATTTGCTACATATTTAAATGACTTGGACACCTTAGAATGGCTCCAATGCTTTTTGGCTTAATATATTAGATAGATACTACGATCCTGAAATGATTTAACTCATGACATATAGGTATTTAAGAGACTGACTTATGTCCACCTTCCTCAAAATTCCATGAACTTCAACTGCAATTCCATCATTTACCAGACAAAGATTTTCTGAAACGTTAACACAGCACAGATACTAATTATAGTAACATAAAATTAAACATGATTAAAGTAAGTAACAACAGAATTAATTATATAATCTATCTTAATGTCCAGTTATAAAAACTCACATACACAACATTAATTCCCCCATTTATAAAAACTCGCATACACAACATTAATTACCCATTATAAAAACTCACATACACAATATTAATTCACTCAGTTATAAAAACTCACATACACAACATAAATTTCCAGTTTTAAAAACACACAGACACCAGATAAATCTCACAGATGCAAAAACTCACAGATATAATATAAATCTGACCCACATACAGATGCAAAAACTCACAGACATAAGATAAATCTTACAGATGCAAAAACTAACAGACAGAAGATAAATCCACCAGTTTTAAAATCTCACAGACACACGATATATATCACATACATAAAATAAATATCTCATATACAAGATAAATCTCACAGATGCAAAAATCCCATAGACACAACAAAAATATTACAGTTGCAAAATCCCACAGACACAACATAAAATTCCCCAATCACAATATAAATCTCACAGATGCAAAATATCACAGATCTACATCAATTCCATCAAGTACAACAATTCATTCTCTCACACTAACAGGAATTCCAACTAGTACTGGATTTTGGAATACAAGATAGCAATGGTTTTCATAGCAGGTAGATGACACTATTAAATAATAAATTAGTACAATATCCTTAGAGATTGAAAGGTAGAAGCAAAGCATCAGAGAAAGAATAAAATACAGAGTCAAGTTCCAAACTCCAAACCACCAATCTGCAACCTAGTAAACAAATCCTTCACAAAGAACGTCAATTCCTCTTTAGACAAAGCTGAATTAGGTTTCGACAGCACAATAGAAATCTTCTGATGCAAAACTCCAGAGCGGAGCAGTATATCGAGATCCTCAACCTGCTTCGACAGCCAATTCGCCGCCATATCGAGGTCAGACTGCATCAGGAGCTTACCGGTTGAAGCGGCAGAGGAAGGGAGGATTTCGATTTTCCAGATTTTGTGCGTTTGTGCCTGTTTTTCGTTCATTTTATACTGACCCAATGAATCCTGGTCAGCTGGAAAACTGCCCGCGCTGGTTTATTTACAAAAAAAAAACCAGTTTTTCCATTTCTTATGGAAAATCAGGCCTCTTAGTATACTTACTCTTTAAGCATATGTTCCTCACTAATCCAACGTCCGTTTTGGATATACAATATGTCGATCCATTTTAATTGGGCCTACAATATATCGGACCGTTTTGAACATACATTAATGTATAGTAGCTTACAAATATATATTTTATTTTACTTAATTAATCAGTGAGAGTTTGGTATAAAATTAAAACCTTGAGTTAAGTAAAAACTTAAACATTTTTAAATCGATTTTCAGGATTTTAATTGTTATTCAAATATCCTCTCAATAATTAAAAAGTCTCTCTAATTAGACATACCACCCATAATGCATTGAGTTTACTTAACGTTTTCTTATGTTTCCAACATATTAATATTAACCTATCCCAGGGACATTACACACGTCCAATTAAATAATTAATATTTAGTGTACATGGACTCTATTTAGCACAAGCTTATCAGTTCGATGAGCTTATTTTTGTAATAAACATGTTATGTGAACGCCTAGCTGGTAGCTGATAAACTTGTATAGAAAGTTTATCAGAATTATAAACTAGTTGATTTGTTTTTACATATTATATTTAACAAATCATCTAAGTTATCAGTTAATTGATTTACCAAATATTTTTATAAAAACCAACTAGCTTATGAGCTACTCAATCAGTTACCAGCTAACTTATCAGCTATCAGTTATTTTATCACCTACCTACCAACTAACTTATCATCCAGTTTTACTAAACAGAGCCATGAAATGATTATTCATAAGATTTAGGAAAAATAAGTTTCTCACATGACTCATTAGTCACTCTTCCAAGGTGCTCGATTCGAATTAAAAACTAGGTGAAAATCAAATTCTCTCACATATCATGATATATAGAATTTCATCTCATATATCAATTCTTCATTTCAAAGAAGTGGTTTTTGTCAACCAGTACATCCTCCCAAACCCTCATATAGAACAATTTAGATATAAAAAAATTACGAGATCTTGTACGTGAGACTGAGAAAAAGAAACTATGAACATATTTGCAGTTAATTTTACTATTTCACTTCGCTTTTAGTTGAAACTTCCTCGATCAGTACTATATAGGATATTACTAGTCGTGATTGGTCAATTAATAATAATAATAATAATAATAATAATAATAATAATAAGTCTCCTGAGAAACGATCTTTAGATAATTTATCTAGAGACGAACCTATATTGTCAAGAAAATCATCGATGTTATTAATCAAAACACCTATGTTCTCAACATTGGTGTTTTTTCATATTACAACAATACTTATTTCGCTGACAACATAGACGTTTTGATTAATAACATGAATGATTTTATTGACAACATAGGTCATTTCTAGATAAGTTATCTAGAGACCGTCTCTTATGAGACTTTGTGTAATAATAATAATAATAATAATAATAATAGTAATAATAATAATAATAATAATAATAATAATAATCCCTCCGTTCCAGTTTCATCTTCCCGCATTCTGTTTTAGTCAGTCCCAACTTCATCTTCCCATCCCAAATTTGGCAAGTTTTTGACCCTACAACCCAATATTATAATTATAATAATCAGCCCAATAAGCTGCCTAATCTACCCTGAACAGTCCAAAAAATCACAAACCCAATTTCATTAATTCATTCCCAATTCACCAACAACCCTACTACTTCTCCAATCACAAACCCTACTCATCTTCATCTTCCGTCCTTCCCAATTCATCACCACCGGATCGCGACCACCATCACTTCTGCTCCTCCTCCACCTCTTCTCCTCCAATCGCCGCCACCACCACCACTTCTCCTCCAATCGCCGCCACCACAACCTCTTCTCCTCCAATCGCCGCCACCACCACCTCTTCTCCCATCGCCTTTGCTCCTCCTCTTCTCCTCCAATCGCCGCCACCACCACCTCTTCTCCTCCAATCGCGACCACCACCCCACCTCTTCTCCTCCGATCGAATTTGCTCCTCCTCCACTCAAAAAACCCTACTCCTTCCTGTTCTCCAGATCTGTTATTTCTCAAGAGCGAGATTAATCCCAGAACTATACTTTGAAAAAGTAGCTTAGCTGTCCAGCTGCCCCAAAATCTTCTCTTACCTTTATACTTTGAATAAACTACAATTAAATAATAAATTGTATTAAAACCCGTGTCCGGGGCCATGGGAAGATCAGACCGGGACGAAGGGAGTAGTAGTTAATTAAACTTAATAATAATTATTTGCTTTGT
This sequence comes from Plantago major, assembly GCA_026545765.1. Taxonomy (NCBI): domain Eukaryota; kingdom Viridiplantae; phylum Streptophyta; class Magnoliopsida; order Lamiales; family Plantaginaceae; genus Plantago; species Plantago major. Next base: position 26,300,875 of record CM048839.1, on the reverse strand, counting down.
ACTAATTGTCAGCCATGACTAATGAGCGCCTTTATTCGATCTCCTGGTTGTTGATAATTGATAGGCGCGTCCAAACGTCGACTATTTTTTCACTAGTTTTGCTCCATCCAGATACCTACCCACCCACCCAATGTTCTTTTTTCTTGCGCTTTCTTCTCGTCACGACTGTGAAAGGTCTATTTAGCTTTATCTTTTCTTCAGCCACACGACGATCGATTAAAATCCATATATACACCGTACTATTCCATATATTATTATGTAAACTTAACTGTATAACTCATCTATCTAATTATCTTCCTGTTTAAAGGAAATGATCCACACGATCATGATCCAGACCTTAAATCTAGTGTCACATATATAAACTGTTATACGAATGTTATGCTAGCTTCACACAGGGAAATAGATGTAACTTTCTCTACATTTTCTCCCCACTTGTGTACAAATCATGAAACTTCACAATGATTCGTTGCATTCTAAAAATTATTCAGAAGCAAACCGGACCACAGCTTAACCTTATATTATTATGAATAAATCATCTAAAACAAAAGTAAAAACTATTGATGTGACTTATGGGTGTTAGTATATCACTAATCACTTGTGAGATAAATATTCAAACTACACATAAGTTTAATAACATTCCTCCATTGACAAGGCATTTAAGTAGATGACGATTCAACTTAATATGGTATCAGAGCAATGTCAAGTTGGTGAGGGTGTCCAACCGGCATGTCTAAATATGACTATTATGATTTCACGATTAAAGACAACTAATATTAATGACATACTAGTTAAAATGTGTATTAGAATATCACACATCAATTCGATGTTCCAATAAAATACTCTTTCTACCCTAAAAAAATTCATAGTTTAGGGTACTTTCAGGGAAAAATTAAATTAAATGTGGCAAAAAAAGGTACTTTACTGGCAAATTGTACTCAATTTATGTGTAAATTAAATCTTTTTTTAGAATAAGGTAAAAAATTTATTGAATACCAAAAACCCGAATACTAGGAGTATTCGAAGCCTGGCCATGGTCCAAATAAGTTTACAAATCGGAGACATGAACCACAGAACACCCCCGCAAAAACTAGAATCACCAACAAAAAAACAAGCAGGACAACAAGCAGCTTTACAAGAAAAAACATAACCACTATATCGAAAACTAAGCAGGAAAATAAGCCCTCCCCGACTCTACGCCAAGTCACGTACAGCTTCAAAACAACCTTTCCCCACGCACATACGGGACGGAACAGCTTGCCCAACACCCTCGTCTAGCATGTCTCATCCTCGAAAGGATCGAGCCAAGAGTTGGGAGTGGGAACAAGCCCAAACCAGTTGAATATTCCTCTAGAATAAAAAGGGAAGAAACGAGGAATGATTCACCGATAAGGCCTCCCCAGCATGAACCATGAAAAGAAAAACCATACAGAAAACACATACTGAAACTTGATGCAAAGACGGCAAGAAACTCAACAAAACGACTAAGAAGCAGTCTGCAACAAATTCAGAACTCCCGCCGGGCACAGCAGCCAATCTGTTAAAGAGTAAGAAGAAGAAACGGCCTTCTTCCCGCTAAGCCAAGACCAGACCGCACAAATTACACGATAGGACAAATCCTTACTGTTATTGATCACACCTTTAAAGAACATCTCATTGCGTGCCAACCAAATATACCAAACCGTACCATGCCATAAAGCTTGCCACTTCGCACGAAGACCCGTCGCGACCTGTTGGGCAAAGTTCACTATTGAGACATGTGCCTCGTTTCCACAAGATAAGTCACTGCTGATCCATGAACTCAAATGAGACCAAACTTCCACCGCAAATTTGCATTCGAAGAACAGATGAGAGACTGACTCCACCCTATCCTCATCACACATCTTACAAAAAATACGTTGTTCCTGATGAATAACCTTTCGAACCTGCAAGTTCTGAAGAGTCGGAATCCGCTCACGTACAAGCTTCCAAACAAACGTGTTCACCTTCGAAGGGACCAGCTTATTCCACACTAAACTTGACAAAAGCGATGAATTCTCCTCCACTTCAGGAACCCAAAACCATCGGTTCTTTGTACCCAATCCATAGAATAAGACACATCTTTTGAGGCTAGCCACTCCCACGAATCTGCAACAGAAGACAAATTACCAGCCCTTGTCACAACAGCAAAAAGGTCATTCACACTTGCCTCCTCCCTAGCGAGCAGGTTCCTCCTCCACTCCCAACGCGCCACAATCGACCCTCCCTCCATGACAAGCCATCTCCAACTACACAATCACTAACACGCTCCAATCTAAACAACCTAGGAAACAACTCCTTCAACTTGACACCCCTATCCACCCACACATCTTCCCAAAACCTAGTAGACTGGCCATCCCCACACGCCTCCTAACATCCTAGCTCCAAGAACCACCTCCTACGACCCACACACTTAACAATATCCCTCCACCAAGACGACCACCCTTTGCCCCACACCCTACCACGCTCCGCCTTCTCCACACAACTCCGAAAATCCCCATACTTAGACCTAAGCACCTTAACCCATAAAGCCTCGCCCCCACCAGAAAATGCCACACCCACTTACCTAGCAAGGACACATTAAAATCCTCCAAATTCTTGACTCCTAGACCATCCATCTCCTTAGGCCTACAAACAATATCCCACTTTACCCAAGCCAACTTCCTAGACCCACCCAAAGTTCCACCCCAAAGAAAATGCCTTTGAATACTTTTAAGTTGGTGTAAAATGGAAGAGGGTGCTTTAAAGAACGAGAGGAAGTATAAAGGTAAGGAGGTCAACACCGCATTTGTAAGGACTAGTCTTCCACCAAAAGAAAGATAAGAATTCTCCCACTTCATCAACCGATTCTTCAAGCGATCCAAGATCTTACCCCACACTCTTTTTTCACTGTGTCTGGCTCCAACAGGAAGGCCCAAGAAATCAAAAGGAACACTTCCAACACCACAATTAAGAATATGTGCCCAATCAGTTAACACAACCGACTCCACCCCAAACCCCATCAAGCAACTCTTCTGAAAATTAATCTTAAGTCCAGACACCCACTCAAAACATCTCAACACACACTTAAGAGCCTCAATATTCTCGACCGTCGCCTCCCCAAACAGAATGGAATCGTCAGCATACTGCAAATGAGACACCTCCACTCCGTCCTCACCCACCCTCCACGGTTTAAACAAACCGACCTCACATGCACAAACTTCTTTATTTGTTGTATGTGGATATATAGTTTCATTTTTAATAGTAATGTATAAAGTTTTGTAATATATCTAAAAATAATAAATATATATGTGTGTGTGTGAGTGAGAGATTAGAACTTTGCCAAATTCTGCAAATTTTAACTTCCTAACCTAAATAATGTATGTATGTTTGTATGTATGTTTCACAGGATGCGACACTTCATCATTGACTTTAAAATAATATGTGAAATATTATATGTATAGAATAATTTTCCTTGTTCCATTGTCATGATCCTAAAATATGTATTAGTATTGTGGTTAGCTAAGCTGTTACCTTCCGTATTAGCACCATTTTACGTCAAGTCGATCAATGTATGAATTATAAAATATTTGATGTAGCTAGCGTAAACTATCATGCATGTACTATGATTCTATAAATTATAAAATATTTTATGTAAACTATAATGTTACCTTCCCTCATTAATTGGTCATGTTTCAACTGAGAAGTACGATTGAAGTACTTTTCTTTTTGAAAATGTATTTAATTTCTCCGCTGGCCTTGACAGTAGAAAAATTCAAGAGACGAATTAATGTTAGTATATATTAATTACTGCTAGTAATATTTTAGCTTAGCATGCAGTCGCCGAAAAAGAAATCGCTATTATGAAGATTTCAAATAACGGCTGTGAAAGATTCGGTCCACCAGCTGAAATTGATCCATGGTGAGGAAAGAGGAAAGAAGATGCATTTGACAAAAGGGGAATGATGGTTTCCCTGGCATTGTTATCTCCCGGGATTATTAATTTGTGGTACATGTGAACCGAGTCGAGTCGAGTAGCTCATTATATTTCTCGAGTTTGGCTTGGCTCTTTAATGAAACGAGCTAGCTAATTTTATTTGAAGTCGAGTCATTTCGTTCGAATTTTAGCTATACATCATGAATGTAGTTCAACGTACTAAGACGAGCACCAAATTAGGTTCGAGTTCGTGTAACATCTCAACTTGTTCAGTTTTTAGATCATGCTTAAATACATCATGTAGCCGAACGATCTGGACAAAAACTAAGTTGTTTGTTATCTTGAGCACATGGATTGTTCCTCTCTGATAGTACATCAGCTACACATGCAGTGTCTCGGTAGACAGAACACATTTGTACCCTTCCTAGCTACTTGTTCCATTCCATTATAAAATTTACATTTTCTAGTCACTTAGTGTTAATATTCATGGTTTAGTTACAAGAGCGTATTAATTAGGTGTATCATTAATTCGTTATTCTCAGGGTACGTTTATGTGCATGGATCGTGGTCAGTTACATCGAATTCACTGACAATAACACAGCGGAACATTGGGCTATTCGAACTGGTCTTATTATGGCCGTTTTCAATTAAAAAAAAAAAAAAAAAAACCTTGATTCATACTCATTCACTTTCAGAAACTTGGAACCAATTAATCGTGTCAGCACACACGTTAGTGCATGATATCAAGACTTTGGCTCACAATTTTGATGAAGTAAAAAATACAAATGGTGTATCGGGAAGCAAATATTTCAGTAGACTTCCTTGCCCGACTGGCTAGCTAGCTGGGAATTTCGGCAAGAAGAAATGATAGTCCCTTCACCCAGCTCATGTACCCCCTTAGAATGATTAGGATTTAGGGATAATAAATTATGAATTAACTGATTATTGGAACCTTAACTTTTAACACCAATCAATCTCGAGCAGTTGCAACTTTTTGCAACCCAATTCTCTCTGCCACATCAGCATTCCACTCACTACAACCCTCTTTGCAACTCTCTACAATTCTATACTCCAACAGTTGAGGCCCAAATTAATTTCCTTTTCACATTTCTTTCAAACTTAATTTTTCATTTAATTTTCTTTTCTCTTTTTCTTTTAAACTTTATTCTTTAATTTGTTTTAAATATCGTTCATCAATTATAATAAAATCAGATTAACTTTTTTAAAATACATTACTTGAAAATAAAAATTACATTACTTAAAAATTACAATAATTGAAATTGAAAATTACAACAATTAAGCTATTATATGCAAACCCTTGTTATCATATATCCGAGAAACTCACACATTTCCTTATACTATGTATGAAAATAATCAATATTACATGAAATTGGAAAAATTTTACATTACTTGAAATAAAATTACAATACTTAAAAGATAAAGGAAAACAAAAACAACATGAAACAAAAATCAATCAAAAAACAAAGAGAAAATATAATGCAAAAAACAAAGAGAAAACAAATTTAAAAAAATTAAAAATATATTTTGGAGCTTGTTGGGATTGAGCCCAAATTTTAGGACAAGTCTCAAGTCCAAACTTGCAACTGTTGTTGCAACTTTGATTTCAACCCTAGTTTGGAGATGGTTTTAACTATAGAACCGTTAGATAATAACAACCACCAAATGTATTCATGTAGGGTAGACTGAGGACCTATCATCCATCAGTTAGCTAGCTAGATATAATACTAATTTCCATCAGGACCAATTAAAAGGCTATGATTCTCGCCTAATTGGTCTACGTACGTGTTCTGACGTTGAGTACTTACGTCAACAACTACTACCATTACCATTGATTTATAGATGAATATACGTACGTTCACAAGCAGGGGTGAACCTAGGATTTTAAATTCGGGGTGCGAAATTACATGTAAGAGATTTTTTCGAGAATTAGAGGGGTTGAAATTCAAAATTTTAGAAAATATTACGTATAAATTTTTTTTTTTCCAATTTTAGGCGCCCCTAGGTCCGCCCCTGTTCACAAGCAAGCTTTTAGAGAGGTACTACATGTAATGTACGCGCACTCCAGGGTCCGGGCGGACCTGAAATTTGGAGCCGAGGGAAGGGGAATGATTTATATAGTATATGAGTTTATTTTGGAAGTCGATGGAACAAGATATTAATTACTTAATTAAACATCATATATATAATTCTTAGGGAGGAAAGAATGACTCACTACGCCCTGATCCCGCCCCTGACATGCCCTTATGTGATATGAACGTGTCCAGACTTGTTGGTATATAACTCCCTTCGTCGGAGATAAAGTATCACATTTGTTTTTTAGTCTGCAAATTAAGGTAGTGTACAAGATAGTAGGAATAAGTGCATATATATAGGTATAAATCATGTTAAAGAAGAGGAAATGGGGCATTTAGATTGAAACGTGTATGAATGAATATGTGATATCAGTTGAGTGTACTTGATTTAGAGAAATTTTAGAATAGGTGATCCACTTTAAAGTTTCTCGATGTACGTACGAGTGAGAACAAAATACATAGTAAAATAGCATATGTGATAGTCCGTGAGGCCAACATATCACCGAGAGCAATCCATGTGTACGGTGTACCTTCACCAACTCAAAGGACCTAGTCTCTCAACCCACAAGAGACATAAGCCTCACATTTTATTTGAGTACATAATGGTGATGTATTATTGGCAACGTTACGAACGAATTGTAAGTTTAACTGGTATGACCTTTAGCTCACTTACATATAAGCCTCGAGTTTAAACATTGTGAATGTAATACAATGTTGGGGAGACGCATCCTTAAAAAATGCATTCTAATGCTCGAGCCGGAGTAGTAGGTTTTAGCTTGGACCAGGTAGAGCGAAAATAAGAAAATAACAAGAAGATGCCTTCCACGTGGAGTGCTAAACGTGGTGTGAGTTGCCAGTCTTATCTCAATCTACGTCAATATGAGGTTGGACGGTCAAGATCGAGTCTTGAAAACCTTGGACGGTCAAGATTGAATCTGGCAAAATCATGGGTTGAGATAAGTTTAGTACCAGAAGCAGGAAAGTTATTGAGACCAATTCAACGATTATACTTGAAGGATTTTGTATATATTGATCTTCTTTGCCTTATCTCAACGAAAAGATTCATATCCCTCAAACAATTCCATAAATAATAAATCATAGATCAAGATTACGTTTCTAGGGTTAGAAAAGTGATAATTTCAGAATCAAGAAATTGTTGGATGATTCTGTGAATCGAGTCCTTTATTGATACACATTGTAATCGTTGATTATCAGTAAATAGTTTTCTTTGATCTCTGTGGATGTGGTTGAGAAAATCACAGTCTGAATCCAAGCTAGTCTCAATAGCAAATCCAGCACCTGCAAATGATAGGAATTTAAATATAAAATCTTGGGATAATGCCTTAAGCTTGCTTAGCATACTCTTTGTATTATAACTCACAATTGCTACAAAGCACACGCTTTTGTGTGGAACAAGTAGCTTGTCTATCAACCAGCGATTCTTAGCTTTACGCTGCAGAAGTCCCCAGTCTAGGACAATATCCGAGTACATGCACATCAACGTAGCGATCATAGATGAGAACCATGCCACTAACTTCCAAACAGTTGCTCCATTTAGTGTGTAGGCTATTCTAGAACAAACTGCTACAATTGTCATGAAAAATTTGATGCCATTGTACCCTTGCATGACATCTTTTTCTTCGTACCAGCGCCTCAGACACTGAGAAATTCATAATTACTTAGAAATGCAGAACTGTTCATGAATAAGTTTAAGATCGAAAAGCTTGTTTTTTTGCCTAATACCATCGTAAACCTGTGAAATATACCAGACAAAAAGTTCAAATATCACGTAAAAACTTCCCACTTACAGTTTTAACACAATCAACAATGATTGTAAGATCTCATTGAACACAAAAAATTAAACTTTAAGGTGTCAGTTTGACTGTTTGTTCCATAGTGTTATGGAGAAACGACGTTTTCCAAGACTTTAGCTTAGATGAAAAATTGATGTACACACCTGCATGAAACGCCACCACAATGGGAATGCAGCAATAATGAATGAGAAAGTGTTAAACACTTGGCTTGAGCTGCAACTGTTTCTTCTATGTTTGTAGTCTCCCCAACCATAATAGCAGATGTAGAACTTTAAACTCCTTAGAGCTGGAACCTGAATTTCAGTTCACAGAATTGCTTTCAGATAGAAAATTATTGAATTTGTTTGAAACTAAGTGAATTTGTTTTGATTTTTTGAGTAAGTCATTATTCTTTCGCCTATTCTTAGAGTGTAGTCCGCTCATACAAACTTAGGTAATGCACATAAGTTGTTTACAACCAAGAAGTCGGGTAGTGTAACCTGCACAGGCCAGATGTGGTAATATTAGTAAGAGCAGATGGTTTGTCATTTTTAAAAGTGCGTATGTATCATGTTTACCTTATAAAGGGGAGCTAAGATGCAATGATATAGGCAGGTCAGCAAGAGGAAGCGACTTGAACGATATAGTATGTTTAAAGTGTAGAGAAAATAGCACAATTTCTGTTACAACAGATGTTTTATACACTTTAGTTGCCAAACATTTAAGGAGCCGTACACGTGGCGAGATGAAATGCTGAGATTGAAGATTGAAGGCGGGAGTTTCTGTTAGTTAGTTACGCTTCTGTTTTGTTTAGCTAATCAGATTCTTCTGCGTAATCATTGTATAAATAGCTCGTATGTGAGATTGTAGTAGTTATCATCGTTATCTCATACACATTCATCATTGAATTAGAAGCTCATAGAAGAAAAGAGAGAATAACTGCTACTCTGTTCGCCATTAACGTGGTTGAGGAGTTTGCAGAAGAAGATCTTGTAATTTTCTTTGTTGTGAGTAGTGATTATTTGTGTTGGCCTCCCGTGCAGTAGGAATTCATTCCGAAGCACGTAAATCTCGTGTTGATTTCGTTTTGTTCATCGTTTTCTGTAAGTTTAGGGTTCTTCGATTGATTTAGGCATTTCTCAATTGACTTGATTGATTGTTTGATTATTGCGTTTCTTTGACAATTGGCGCCGTCTGTGGGAAACGAGATCGATAGTTGAAATCAATGGCGTCAATGGTGAGATTTGATATCGAAAAACTTACAGAGAAAGTCGATTTCTCTTTGTGGAAGGCGAAAATGGAAGCTCTCTTGATTCAGCAAGGAGTTGAGCAACCATTGCTTGGAGATGCCGGTTTCTCTAAGGATTTCGATGAGAAAGAGAAGAAGAGCATCAATGGAAAGGCGAGAAGCACACTAATTCTATCTCTGGGAGATCAGTTCTGAGAGAAGTCATCAAAGAGAAGACTGCTAAAGGAGTTTGGGACAAGTTGGAATCACTTTACCATGTAAAAACGGTTGCTAGCAAGATGTGTTTGAAGCAGAAGTTTCTATCATACAAGATGAAACTTGAGAGGTCTATTACAGAGCAACTGTTGATGAATTCAACAAGTTGTGTATGCATCTTGAAGCTTTGGGAGTCACTTTAGTTGAAGATGACAAAGCCATTATCCTATTAAGCTCACTATCTAAGAGCTATGAGCATTTTATTTATGTGATGTGGAAGAATGGCGTCAAATTATTTTAGTTTATTATTTTTCTGTTATATTTCCTTTTTCTTAGTTAATTAGGATTTGGTATTTTCCTTTTTCTTAGTTAATTACTTCCTCCGTCCCGTCCCATGTTATCCATTTTGACTTTTTTCGGTCAACCGTTTTCAACTTTGACTACGAATAAATCTTAAACAGTAAATGTAAAATGTTCAATTAAATTATATTATGATACTTTAAGAACTAAAGTTTCATAATATAATTTAATTGAACATTTTACATTTTCGGTTTAAGATTAATTTGTAGTCAAAGTTGGACACTGTTGACTGGAAAAGGCCAAAGCGGGTAACATGGGACGGGACGGAGGAAGTAGGATTTAGTATTTTCGTTTTAGTTGGTTAGGGAGTTTCTATTTAAGCACTTGGTTGGTTATTGTTAGAGGTGAGAGTTTTGAGATATTATATGAAAAATAGAGGTGTTCCTCTAAATCTGTCAATTTTTGGTATTCCTGTGAATCAACGAATCTTGATCCATCAATTCTCGGTATTCTGCCGAATCAACGAGTTTTGAGTCAATTCTCGGTATTCTTTTGAATCAACAAGTTTTGAGTTTATTGTTGCTTATCTTTAGCCACGCACGCTGCATCAGATTGGTATCATATTCCAGGTGATCCGAGCCGATTTTTGTGAAGTAAATACAATTTTCGTATAGCATTGACAGCATAGCGCAGTCCGATTAAAACGGAGTTTCCCGTTGATTAAGCCGTTGGATCGTCACGAAATTTTGACAGCATCAAGCCAACTCGTTGATCTAAAATCTGAACGGTGGAGATCGGAATATAATTAGTATTGACAGGTCAAATTCCGTGCGCCGTCAAGCAGCAGATTGTTGGAAACTAATATCCAATGTATGACTTTCTTGTGTGTCAATTGTCAAGTTGGAATCGAGAAATTATTCACCGCTGAGGAACGTTGCTACGAGACAAACTGGAAAGAGTATCCTATATGGGATGACTACCCAGAGGGAAAGAGTAGTGATGAAGAGAATGTTGGTCCAGATAACGGCAAAGTAAAAGACTAGAGGGGAGGGGGGGGGGGGGTGAATAGTCTTTTTCAAACTTTTGTCGATAAACACATTTTCTCTTATTTTCAGAGAGCGGAAGACTTTTTGTGATAAGTGCACGTGCTCAGCAAGATATGTGTAAATACTTAGCAAGATAAATAAAGCAAGTAATAAATTGCCGAAAGTAAATAACACAAGTCTTTATAGTGGTATCTGAAGGTGGCGTAATCCTTCAACTAATCCACTTCGGCCTTTCTTAGACCTAGAATCCACTAAGACAGATAATTGAGGTAACTTTACAAGTATCTTCTCTCGATTCCTAAATACACTAGGTTCCCAACCAAATGTTCCCCCTGAGTTATTCTCCGGCTTTCTCAGCCAAGTACTTCCTGTACTCAGAAACCTTTTGAGCTATTCCTTAGTTTCCTAAACTAAGTACTTCCTAAGCTCAGTAATCTTGGAGTTATTCCTTAGTATCCCAAACTAAGTACTTCTTATACTCCTCGCCGATTAAGGTGTTGGTTAAGGTAGTTTGTCAGGTGAGTTTCTTTAATAACTTGTTCAGTTATGCAGATAGCTCTATGAATCAAGTATACTTAATACACTTTTCAATGTATGGTATCTTGTTCTTTACTGACCCAAGTCTATGATAAGTGTTCAAGAGAATGAATCTCAGATATGAAATCTTAATTCAACTCCTTCACAAATAACAATGCTTGTTAAGGATCAGGACACTTAGAACTTTTGTGCTACTTAGAATCAATAGCTTTAGTCGCAACAGAAAGCTTGAAGGTAAGTAGTACGCTTGAGAGAGCTTGTGTGAGTATTCCGTGTTCTTGGTGTAAGTTCTGTGTGTGTATTCTCAAGCATTCTAAGTGTTGATATTTATAGATGAATTTGAGTACCATTTGAATAGTATCCGTTAGGCTTAAATCAAATTCAAACTATTGATATCTGAGTATAGTACTGTTGCACGTTTGTCTTCTTGTTCAGAGACTACCGGTTTTGTTCAGACATTTATGTCCGCACATTTAATGCACTGTACTATACTTTGTCCTGTAGTGCCAACGGAACTATGCATGCTTTCTGAAGCTTTGCACATCCTTTTCTAGAGACTATCACAACTCGAGATATCACTTGTTAAAAATATATTGTTTCCCGAAAACATAATCTTTATCCAAGGTATCTGAGTGTAGATATCTGTGGGCACTTTTCCTCGTTCAGAGACCTTGTATTCTCAGATATCTTTTGCAACACTTGTTTCTTCAAGATATCTGGACATCGGTATCTGATAACCTTTGTCTTCAGCAATCTTGTGCAGTCTTTAAAACTTCATTTTAAAGTTGAACTTCTCCTGCTGGATGCCTTCTTCTTGGTCTTCTTCAGAAAAATAAAAATTACATTTAGAGACCTAACATCCTATACAAGATTTGCTAGACTATCATACTTAGTGATTTTCCTCTTTTACAGTGTTCAAGTGAACCAAGAGTACTAACCACCTTGTTGAGCTAAGATAATTCATTGGATTGCTGATCAAACTCTAAACTGATATTCCTAACAAATTTCCCCCATTTTGATCAGTCAACGATGACTATCTGACCTAGTACAAATCTGGATGAGGAAACAATCCACCACTTAATCAATTCATAAGATCTTTCAATTCTTTCAATTAAGTGCAGAAAGTAAACATCAACCAAATCACAAGGTGTGATCTTTGCTGACAAGTTATCTTTTATAGATTGATATCTGAGAGTAGGTTCATCAGATATGTTACAAAGAGAGTTCACAGATAACTTTTACAAGATAAAACAACATTGTAGCTCAATCAACAAGATACAAAATACATAGTTTAAATTAGTACAATAGGAGTAACCAAGCTCCAAGTAGACATCCTAATAAACTAGTCTTCAAGTCTTCAAATCTTCAAGTCTTCAATCTTCAAGTCTTCAATTAGCATATCTATGGATCAATTTGTAAATTCCCTATCCCCAAACCTTTTGATATCATCTGAGTAGTCAAAGAGGAGAGTCCTGACTATCATCTCAGTGTTTCTGGAAAATCCACAAACTTCCTTATAGGTTTTGGTGGGATTTTTCTTGGTAAACTGTTTGACCCACAGATACTTTCCCCACTTCCAGGCATGCTCAATTCTGATATCTGATAGCTTGAAGTATTCATATATGATCTTCAGATATCTGATGTCACCCTTGTATTGATCTTCAGTCAAGTAGAAGTACTCACAGGGTTCCACAGCAAGTCTTGCTCTTGTGCCTGTTCCAGTGATGTTGGGAATTCTGTGCACATCATCTGACTTTCCATAAGGACAATCATCAGATAGGTCCTTTTTCATGGCTTCTATTCTCTTGATTACTTCAAAATCCAACCAGGCTTTGATGTGGTTGGTATCAATCAAGACTGGCTTGTCTTTTCTCCATGCCATGAGCTGTTTATGGATTGGTTCTGGAAATCTTTCATTTACCAATAAGTGCTTGAGTTCCAGAATCCAGTAGCCATTCTTCTGATTAATGCACCTGTAGACAGAGGAGTCATTGTTGGTCTTCACATACTTAATCTTGGCTTCTTCAGGCCTGAGTGGTAGTTGAAGTTTTCTTTGTTCAGCTCTCAGCCTGTTCCTCCTTTGTCTTGAATTTTCCCTTGGGGGATTGCTTGAAGAACTACCCTAGATTGACTTGGTATTTCCAGAGGGTGTTTTAGCTGCCAAAGGCTTTGCAGCTATGGGCTCAGATAGGCTATCAACCCTTTTTCTATGAAGAGGAGCTTCATCTTCATCATCATCATCAAGATCAATTCTTGTGAAAATTTTGCAGCCTTCTTCATTGCCCTGGGATTTGATTTGGCCTTCTTCTTCTTCTTCTTCTTCTTCTTCTTCTTCTTCTTCTTCTTCAGAAGACTCTTCAATCCCTTTTACTTTTCTTCTCCTTGGAACCTTGGTACTCCTTGGAGGTCTTTTTGCCATAGCCCTTGTTACCATTGTTGTTTCTTCAGTTGGCTGCTGGGAAGTAGCTACCATTTGCAAAGCAGCTTGATCTGATGAGGGCTCATTTATTTTGAGTGGTGGCTGGGAAGTTTTCTTGTTTCCTCTTCCTCTCTGAGCAGCACCAACTCTAGATTTTTCTTTCCTTCCCCCTGACCTTGAGGTCTAAATCCTTCCCCTTTAGTCATTGCTGACTGACTAAGTACCACAAAGGATTCTGAGAGAGACTCAAAATTCCCTTGCAAGTAATTGTAGGCAGTAACCAACTTCTGAAGTTCAGCCTTGAGCTCTTGATTTTGTTTGATAAGTCCATTTTCCTTATCAGTGAGCTCTGCCAATGGGCCTAGTATGGCATCTGCTTTTCCAGCAGTGTAACTTGCCTCATGAAAAACTTTTTCAGCTAATGACACATCATCGTCCCTTACCATTCCCAGATCCTTCTGAGCAAGGACCATACTGGTTGTTCTCTGAGTGATGAGTTCAGTGAATTTCTTCATTTCTGAGGGGATGGATGCAATTACGTCTTTGTTCTGTGAAGACAACTCCTTTTTAAGATGTGCCAAAACTTGGTATCTATTCATGTATTCTTGGGAGTGGACATTTGGCAGTTTGTTGAATACTTCAGGAGCAATTAGCTTCATTTTCAGATGAGAAACCGCTAAGTGTTCATTGCGGTGTTCTGCCAATGTCTTGTCTTCTTCATCATCTGAGTCATCAGCCCAGTGATCTTCATCCTCTTGCACTTCTTCATCAAGGTTTACAAGGCAACCATCTTAGATATGGGTTTCTTGCCTTTGGAGGATGGTTTCTTTGGTGAAGATGCAGCCTTAGCATCATGCTTTTCTTCAGATACTTGTTCAGCATCTAGCTCCTTAGCAATATAATCAACAGCGTCCCGGAGCTCTTTAATCTCAGAGTAAGCTTGCATCTCTTTGCGTGTTTGTTCTTCAAGTTTATCTAGCTTGACTCTGGATTCAACTATCTTTTCTTCCAGTTGAAGATTTAGCTGTTGTTCTTCTTCCAACAATTGTTTGAGTTGAGCAACTCTAGTTTGTGCATCCACTATTTTCTAAGTGTTTTCCTCAGAGTGCTCAACTACTTGTTCAATAGTGTCCTTTTGTTGGGAAGATGGATGGGTAGATTTCTGAGGAGATGGAGGAGGGGATTGTTGTGAAGTCCTCTCAGTGTGCTTTTCAGCAGCTGAGGCATTGTTTCCTTGTGGAGTCCCTCTTGTCCCTGGTGCAGGGGCATCATTATCATCCTTTTTGTCATCCTCATCCTTGTGATGGTCAGAAGGAGGATCTTCATAATTATTCTCATCAGTCTCCTTTTCTTCTTCATCTTCAGAGACCAGGTTGGTCACTTTTGGAATAGTGACCGTTTGCCCATTAACTTCCTCTTGTTCAAAGGGTATGTACTGTAGAGTTTGGGGCAAAGTAGGCTTGAATGCCATCTGCATTCTGGTCTGACCATCTGCTTGGGTGAAAGCTTGGATCAGCTTTCTGGCCACTTCCTTGACAAAATCCTTATCCATCAATGTTCCGAAAGAATATTGTTCAGTGGGGAACATTGCATGGACGTAGTTTTCCAAGTCAAGGGCTCGTGCTCTCCTGGTGTGGTGATCAGTCACCTTTGAGATCTCAGATAGATGGGAGAATCAGAGATTTTGCCATTTCTTGAAGCATTTCAGATGCTTTGGCAAAGTGTGTTCCTTGAAGAAAGGAAGCAGGTCCTCTTTCTCATCAACAGGGACCTTAGTGGCACTTGTTTGAGCCTGAAAGATAGTGTTTTGAATTAATTTCAAAGCTATAGTAGATATCTGGGCTTTAGAGTAGAAAGGTATCTGAGTTACCTGTGTGACAGGCTCAGATGACTTGACTACTGAGGTTCCAGGTGCCTCAGATATCTGGATATGAGGAGGAGACTGGGAAGTCTGATCCTTAGTTATCTTTCTTTCTGCTTGAACCTGAGATTAGAAACATAACACTTAGGAAATTTTATCAAGAAAAATTTTATTGACAAATCAGATATCTGAGAGGTCAATTACCTCCACTGCTGGAGGCTTAGATACTTTTCTCTCAGAGACTTGTGCAGTCTCTGGAATTTTTTCTTGTGATGAAGGCTTTGATGCCTCATCAATTTCCATTTGTTGTGGGGATTGAGCGGGCAATTCCCCAGCAACTTCTACTTCTTTTTGAACCTGTTAAGTAGAACGTGTTAGTTTGAGAAAAATGATCAGAGATTTGTTGTCTGAAGAATATAGGTATCTGAATGAAATACCTTCTCTGCAGAAGGTTCAGATACTTGTTCCTCAGAGACCTTGGAAGTCTCTAGATTCTTCTCTGAAGAGATAGACTTTTCAGTCTCTTCATTTTTCTTCTCAGTTGGAGCCTATTAGAAACAAACACTTTATTGTATTAGTAAAACACATATCCAAGATGTTATATCTTAAGGAACTATCTTCTACCTGTGAGACAGGCTCATGTTCCTTAAGTGGTGAGGCTATGGAAGCCTCCTTCTCAGATTCTGAGGTAAGCTTTCCAGCTTCCTCTTGTTCTTGTGTTTCTAATTCAGCATGTAACAAAGAAATTTCATTAAATAACAAGATTTAACAAACATAAAAATATCACAAGTAGAGAGTTAAACCATTCAGCTACCTGAGCAATGTCAGGCTGATTGGTCTTTGGAACTTGTGACTCTTCCATGCGTTGGTCTTGTTGTTCCATTTTAGCTTCTTTGTTTGAAGTTTCAGGTACTTCAGACCTTTCCTGAGTGTGCAACTCAGTTGCCTCCCCTGGTTGATCATTCTGAGCAGATGCCTCAGTTTGATCCCTCTTATTGAGTTGGGGAACCTGTTCTTTTACAGGATTTTCTTCAGCAAGAAAAGATGCCGGTATCTCATGTTGTAACTCAAGTATCATCTCAACATCATCCACTATTGGCTATTGCTGTTGTCGTGGTGATTCTGATCTGGATGAAGAAGGTGATGCTGTATGGGGCCTATCTAGATTTGCTTGAGACAGACTTTTGAGTGTTGAGGCAATGGCAGTATCCTCTAACACTAAGTTGCCACTCATCAGAGCATCTTCAATAAGCTTAAGTGTTACTTGCTCTGATGGTGTGTTTTGTCCAGTGACTTTGGACACAGTTGCTTCTTCAGTAACCTTTGAAACAGGTGCTTGTTTGTTCAAAGAACCTGGTGTAGGTTCTTCTTTAGATACCTCTACACTTGTTACTTTTTCAGTAACCTTAGCCCTCTTTGATTTATGTAGGACTTGAGAGATAACTAACTCATCATCATCGTCAGAGCTCTCGTCAGCATTAGGAACTGATTGGTCCATAATCCCTGCGATTTCTGCATATAGGGCTTGGTACCTGCCACTATTCTCATTAGCAACATTGATGAGTTCATGAGCAAGGTTCTCCTTAGCAGCATTGATGAGTTCATCTGTAGTGGCGGCAGATATCTGAGAGTCGACAACCACAATGGGTGTGTCTTCTGATTTGCCAGCAGACTTCTTTCGTGAAGTTCTGGGCTTTTTGGTCGCAACTTTTCCCTCAGATACCTCTTCAGTATTTCGCTTCTTGGAACCTTTCTGAGATCCAGTAACCTTTTTCATCATGTTCGTATACTCATATTTGTAGAGTAGGTTACTGTTGGCTATGTCTGCCGTCTCTCTGAGCTCAATGCCAAGGCACTCCAGTAAGTAGCATATTTTCAATCCATAGCTTACTGTGGCTTTTGGCTCAGCAAGTCCCTTAACGATTTTGGGCTCAAAGCCTTGAATCTTCTTCACAAACTTCATAAAGGCGTACTTTTCCCAGTTGAAAGGATTTTCCAGCCTTTTGACTTGTTGTTGCAACAAGAACATCATCATCCAGCGTTCTTGGTTTATCTGGTCAGCACCTCCTTGTAGACCATCAAAGCATCTGTGAAGATGCATGCCAACACATCCCAGTGAACCAATAGATGTCTGGTTCTAATGTCAGCAAGTTTGAAATCAGTGGGTGTATCTGGTTTTTCAAGATCACACACGTCACTTTACAGCTGCTTTACACCTTCAAGGAGATCATCATCCTTGGTGTTTATTTCAAAATCCTTTCCAAGATTTTGAAGTTCAAACAACTTACAGAAAGTTGTTAAGTCCACAAGGATTTCCTTTCCTTGGACCTTTGTTTTGATAGATATTGTTTCAGTGCCTTCAGAAACACAGGAAATAATCCTGGAGTTGTAGTAGAATTCTAACACATCTAGTGAAGAAACTCTACTGGGAGTAGCAGACAGGAAACCCTTGATTTGTGCCTTTTCAAGCATGTCAAGAATTAGCTTCCTATCGGCTTGGTTTTCAATTGCAGCCGTGAGGTATTCCTCATTCATGGCACCACCCCAAATCATCCTGTGATTTGAAGTCCAATGATCAGGATTAAAGTCTCCTACCAACCGATTGTTTACAACTACGAACTCTGGTGCTTACTTTTCAGCAGTACCAGTGGTAGTAGATTGGGATTTCTGGGTAGAAGCACGTTTTGGAGCCATCTCTTTATATAGTGTAAGTTTTCGAAAGTCTGTAAGAGATTAGGGTGAGAGATTAGTGATTCTTTGCAGAAAAACTAATTGAGGAACAGAGATTTGCAGGGAAGTTGAAGAAAAGGTTTTGCTATTCTTGTGCAAGTCTGAATGTTGGATTAGGCGAAAGTGAATTCTTTTGCCAAAATTCTATATATATATCAATATAATCTAAATAGACATATACATACAAATTAATTTTGTGTGTAAGTATATGTGTACTTGCAGATAGGCGTGGGTAAAAGTTTTTTTTATATTAAATTCTTAGTGGGCCACGTATGAGTTTTTACAGTCCACTATTTTACAGAGAAATAATCTCGTCCGTTAAGATCAAACGCCTATTTCATCAAGGGTCAATATTGCTTCTTCAGCAATGATCACAATCAGCAATTGTAATTGTGCCCAATTAATGAATTTTGGCGATTTGCTATCTGAATCACATTTCTGTGTGACTTAGAACACTGTTTGCATCTGAGTCTATCTCACACTCAGTATCTGTCCAAGTTTTACACAAAGATAGAAATAATACAAATTTCAAGAGAGTTGTTGACTGCAGACAATTGTACTATTCTCTTTTGTGTTCCCCCTCACTGAGTTCTAGATATCTGAGTGCCTGTCTCAGAAATCTTCAAATAGCCATTTTACCCTTTAGCCTTTGGTTTCTGGATACCCCTTCCAGATTCCTCTTTTCCCTCCTTTGATATCTTCTTTAGATATCTGAACTTTTTCAGTTCTTTGGTAGCTCCATTAGTCCATGACTATGTCTTAAGGCTAAGAATCTACTTTCTTGTAGTGGCTTAGTGAAGATATCTGCAAGTTGGTCTTCAATGCCAATCTTGAGTATCTCTATATTGCCTTTTTCAACATGGTCTCTAATGAAGTGGTGTCTAACATCAATGTGCTTTGTTTTTGCATGGAACTTAGGATTCTGAGTTATGGAAATAGCACTTGTGTTGTCATAGAAAATAGGAGTTTTCTCTTCATTGAGTCCATAGCCTCTGAGTTGTTGTCGTATCCACAATATTTGTGAAGCACAACACCCAGCAGCAATATATTCAGCCTCTATGGTAGATGTAGCAATTGAGTTTTGTTTCTTGTTGGACCATGATATCAATCTGGCACCAAGAAATTGACAAGTTCCTGAGGTGCTTTTTCTATCAAGCAATGATCCAGCATAGTCAGCATCTGAATAGCCAACCAAACTCAATCCACTATCTTTTGGATACCACAATCCAACTTCTACAGTACCCTTTACATACCTTAATATTTTCATAGCAATGTTATAATGTGATTGCATTGTATTTGTCTGAAATCTAGCACACACTCCAACTGCATATTGAATATCAGGTCTACTTGCAGTGAGGTACGGTAGAGACCCAATCAATTTCCTATACTTGTGTTCTTCAACACTCTTATCAAGTTCAGTATAGGTCATTTTGGTTCCAATGCTCATAGGTATCTTAGCATTCTTTTCAGAAGGCTTTAGATTAAACTTGTTGAGCATGTCCATTGCATACTTTGTTTGACTAATGAATATTCCATCATTGAGTTGCTTGACTTGCAGCCCTAGGAAGTAATTCAATTCTCCCATCATGCTCATCTCAAATTTGCATTTCATGAGTTCAGCAAAGTATTCACAAAGTTGCTTGTCTTTAGATCCAAATATAATGTCATCAACATATACTTGAACTAAAAGTATTTTCCCATCATGGTTCAATGTGAAGAGTGTTTTATCAACATCTCCTTTCTTGAAACCACTTTCTAGTAGATATCTGGCCAATGTATCATACCATACTCTTGGAGCTTGTTTTAGTCCATACAGAGTTTTCTGAAGCTTATAGACCATCCTACTTTCTGAGGAAACTTCAAAGCCTGGTGGTTGCTCAACATAGACTTCCTCAACAAGTTCACCATTTAGGAATGCACTCTTGACATCCATTTGATAAACTGTAAAGTCATTATGAGCTGCAAAGGCTAGAAAGAGTCTTATTGCATCCAATCTTGCAATTGGTGCATAAGATTCATCAAAATCTAGTCCTTCAGTCTGGGTGAATCCCTTGGCAACCAGCCTTGCTTTGTTTCTGGTTATTTCACCAGAATCATTCATTATGTTTCTGAAAACCCACTTGGTTCCAATTACAGATATTCCGTCAACAAATGGAACCAGTTTCCAGACTTTGTTTCTCTCAAATTGATCCAACTCTTCTTGCATTGCAGAGATCCAATCTTGATCCTTTAATGCTTCTTCTATAGTTTTAGGTTCAATATTTGAGATGAAACATCCATAGAGACAATTTGCATTTTCAGCGATTGCTCTTCTAGTTCTAACTCCTTGGTCTAACGGACCGATCACATCCTTTGCAGGATGATTTCTTATCCATTTCATAATGGGTTTTGAACTAGTAGGATCAATATCATTTTGATCTGAATGTGAATCAATATGATCTTGATGGGATACTTGTGCAGTATCTGAGCTATCTGACACATGGGAAATGCCATGGATATCTGACACTTTTTCAGTGTTAGGGATATCTGGAATTTGATTTTCAGCTATATCATTCTCAGAAACCTCTACATGATGAAGGTTCTCAGTAACCTGTTCCATTTCTGGTTGTTACTAAGCAATGGTTGCTTTTCATCGTCAGATTCATCCTCTAAGTGAATGATAGAATTGTTTCCTTTTGAGGATTCTTCTTTAGAATCTTTAATCATCAGTTCTTTGAACCTATCTGAGAGATCATCATTTAAGGGTATTTTCTTGTTTCTTTCATAGAAAACTACATGAACAGATTCTTCAATCTTTTGCGTTCTTTTGTTGTAGATTCTATAGGCTTTGCTATTCATAGAATAACCAAAAAATACTCCTTCATCTGCCTTTGGTTGAAATGTTCTCAAGTACTCTCTTCCATTGTTAAGAACGAAACATCTGCAACCAAACACCCTTAGATGCTTGATACTAGGGGGTCTACCAATCAAAAGCTCATAAGGAGTTTTGTCATGGTGCTTGTTAATCAGACATCTATTTTGAGTATAGCAGGCTGAGTTTATAGCTTCAACCCAATAGATTTCACTTATTTCAGTGTCAGCGAGCATTGTTCTTGCCGCTTCTTTTAGGGTCCTATTCTTCCTTTCAGCAACACCATTTTGTTGTGGTGTTCTTACGGAAGATAGTTGATGTTGTATACCTTTGCAGGTACAAAACTCTTTTATGTACTGGTTCACAAACTCAGTACCAAGGTCTGTTCTGATTACAGATACCTTGTCATTTTTCATGACTTCAAGCTTATTCAGCAAGTTGGGTATTTCAACCCTTGCATCAGATTTTTGTTTGAGAAATACAACCTAAGTGAATCTTGAGTAATCATCAACAACAACCAGACCATATTTCTTTCCTGCATAGCTAGTTACAGAGGATTAAAAAAGATCCATATGTAACATTTGCAGTGGCCTTTCACTGGAGTGTATAGTTTTAGACTTGAAAGATGTTTTGGATTGTTTTCCCATTTGGCAAGCTGAGCATATACCATCCTTTCTATATGCCATTTTGGGTAAACCAATCACCAATTCTTTCTTGGCTAGCTTGTTCAGAGTTTTGAAATTCAAGTGACTCATTCTCTTATGTCATAGCCAATTTTCTTCAGTGTGTCCAGATTGACTCACCATGAGACATTCTTTAGTTGTGGCGGATGCCCAATCAGCAACATAAAGATTTCCTTTTCACCTAGCAACCAAGATTGTCTTCTTTGACTCATTGTCAATCACTTTGCATAGTTTTGACTTGATCTTGACAGTATACCCTTTGTCTACTAGTTGACTCATGCTTAGGAGATTATATTTCTAGCCTTTAACCATCGTTCTTGCTCTTGTTTATACTCACGAGCAAGTTGTTTCCCGATGGCTTTATAGCCAATGCCATTTCGAGCGCCTGGTGCTATCTGAGTTCTCATCTCAGCAGCTTTGCTAGTCTCTAGAACGTCTAGTTTCTTTTCAGAAAACGTGACATAGGAGAATTTGCCAGCTCCTGCAATTCTTCCTTTCTGAGAGACATAGCACTGTGGGTGATTACACTTTTTAGTGTTATGTTTCTTTTCAGAAACATTCCCAACAATTTTCCTTGGGACTTGTTTTTCCCACAAAGGTTTGGTTGCAACTGCCTTTCCTTTGTCAACAACCTTAGCATTCTGACCAATGCTATAGGTTGTTTGGGAACCACCTTGCTGAGTACTGACAAATGTTCTTCTTTCATCACTCTTATTCAGAGTGGTAGAACTATCTGTTTGTGTGTCCAGCCCAAGTCCTCTCTTTTCTGAAGGATTTCTTAAATAAGATTGTACTTCAGTAAGAGTGTCACTAGCTTTGGCATAAGATTGAAAAGATAGTTCTCTCTTTTTGAGTTCTTCATTCTCAGAAAGAAGATCTTCACATTTCTTTTGAAGTTTGGCCAATGCTTATTTATGTGACTTTTCTGTCTCAGATATCTGAGCCTTGAGAAATGCATTTTCAGCATCCTTTTCTCAGATATCTTGAGTAATTGTGAATATTCCTTTACAAGAGAATTCTTTTCTTCTTCAAGGATTTCGGCTCTATCTCGGACCATCAGAAATTCTCTTTCGTAGAGATCAAGTTCTCTTCTGAGATGTTCCAGATCTTTGATTCCTTCCTCATCACTTTCGTAAGTATAACAAGAAGTATGTGTTGCCTCATCAGCCATTAGACAAGGTTCAATGTTGGAGATATCTGGAAAGATTTCTTCAGCCACTCCACACACTTCTTTCTTCTTTTGACCAAAGTCAATCACTTCATGAGAAACACCGCACATTTCTGGAGAAGGCAGTGTGGAATCATCTGAGTCTTCATTCTCAGAATCAGACTCAATGTCTAGAGCATCCCAGTTGGAGTTGAATCCTTTTCCTTTCTTCAGTGAGCATAGCTCTCTGACACCTCTTGAAGTTTCGTCTATCTTTCTTGTCACCTGTCTTTAGTTTGTTGAAGGCAGGGCAATCCTTCTTGAAATGACCAGGTTTCTGACAATAGAAACAGATATCGTTTCCGATTTCTGCTTCCCCAGTACTAGATGCTTTCTGAGCCGGCTTGTTCAGCAAGCTTGACAGTTGCATATTTTTGTACTAGTGATAGTTTGAGCCTAGATTCTTTTTCAGCTTCTCTTTGGCTTTTTCTTCTCTCAATCTCTTGACTGACATATTTTCTCATTTGCTTTACAGCAAGAGCATCCTCAGTCACCTCCTTGCCTTCCTTCTTTTCAGAAGTTCCTTGGGCAACTAGAGCAACATTCTGCAACTTTTCAGTTGTTTGTTCTCTTTGAGTTGTCTCATAGTCAACAGTGGCAAGGTGAGAGAAAAGTTCCACTGAAGTGATATCTGGCATTCCTAGCTAGGTTAAAGTAGAAAAACTTTGTATGCTCCCAGTTATGATTTAGACTTCTCACAATAGTCTTAATCTTTTCTGGTTGGGTACATTTATTACTTTCACCAAGTGCAGCCATGTCACTCATGAGTGTTGTAAACCAGAAATCTAGTTCTTCAAGAGTCTCTGTGGGACCTTGTTTAAAGTTTTGGAATTTGAGCTTCAAAACTTCGAACTTATTTTCCTTCGTTTTCTCAGTGCCGGCAAAGATTTCTTCAATCAGTTGCCAGACCACTTTCGCCGTTTTTGCACCCCACAGTTTACACTGTATGTGCTCTGGTGTAGAACGTATGATGATATTGCGAGCCTGACCATCCAGTCGATTTCTCTTGTCATCTTCTGATGTCCAGAGCTCTCTGGGCTTTGGCTCGTAAATAACTTGACTGGTAGGTCTCCCACTAGTTGACACATCTGTCTATGAAGACCCATCACTTTGTTCTCTGTCTCTACCATTAGAAACCTCCATGGTCTGCTTGAGTTGTTGAATGACTATGGGGCCATTCTTTATCACGTCGATCATTTCGTCACTGATGGCTTCTAGGTGGAGCATCATGTTGTTCTTCCATTTCTCATAATTCTCTGGCTTGAGAATTGGGGCGTCACTTAAAGACATCCTCAAAGAAACACACTAAACAAACAAATCAAGTGTAGGTGAAAAGTAGTTAGTGGGCACTTATCTGGGATCTAGGTTCAGTGCAGAAGGCTTGGGAACCTCCTGCTCTGATACCACTTGTTGGTCCAGATAACGGCAAAGTAAAAGACTAGGGGGGGGGGGGGTTGTCGATAAACACAATTTCTCAGATATCTGTGAAGATATCTGATACTTATTTTCAGAGAGCGGAAGAGTTTTTGTGATAAGTGCACGTGCTCAGCAAGATATGTGTAAATACATAGCAAGGTAAATAAAGCAAGTAATAAATTGCAGAAAGTAAATAACACAAGTCTTTATAGTGGTATCTGAAGTGGCGTAATCCTTCAACTAATCCACTTCGGCCTTCCTTAGACCAAGAATCCACTAAGACAGATAATTGAGGTAACCTTACAAGTATCTTCTCTCTTTTCCTAAATACACTAGGTTCCCAACCAAGTGTTCCCCCTGAGTTATTCCCCGGCTTTCTCAGCCAAGTACTTCCTGTACTCAGAAACCTTTTGAGCTATTCCTTAGTTTCCCAAACTAAGTACTTCCTATGCTCAGTAACCTTGGAGTTATTCCTTAGTTTCCCAAACTAAGTACTTCCTGTACTCCTCGCCGATTAAGGTGTTGGTTAAGGTAGTTTGTCAGGTGAGCTTCTTTAATAACTTGTTCAGTTATGCAGATAGCTCTATGAATCAAGTATACTTAATACACTTTTCAATGTATGGTATCTTGTTCTTTACAGACCCAAGTCTATGATAAGTGTTCAAGAGAATGAATCTCAGATATGAAATCTTAATTCAACTCCTTCACAAATAACAATGCTTGTTAAGGATCATGACACTTAGAACTTTTGTGCTACTTAGAATCAAGAGCTGTAGTCGCAATAGAAAGCTTGAAGGTAAGTAGTACACTTGAGAGAGCTTGTGTGAGTATTCAGTGTTCTTGGTGTAAGTTCTGTTTGTGTGTTCTCAAGCATTCTAAGTGTTGATATATATAGATGAATTTCAGTACCGTTTGAATAGTATCCGTTAGGATTAAATCAAATTCAAACTATTGATATTTGAGTATAGTACTGTTGCACGTTTGTCTTCTTCTTCAGAGACTACCGTTTTTGTTCAGACATTTCTGTCCGCGCATTTAATGCATTGTACTATACTTTGTCCTGTAGTGCCAACGGAACTATGCATGCTTTCTGAAGCTTTGCACGTCCTTTTCCAGAGACTATCACAACTCCAGATATCACTTGTTAAAAATATATTGTTTCCCGGAAACATAATCTTTATCCAAGGTATCTGAATGTAGATATTTGTGGGCACTTTTCCTCGTTCAGAGACCTTGTATTCTCATATATCTCTTGCAACATTTGTTTATTGAAACACTTGTTTCTTCAAGATATCTGGACATCGGTATCTGATAACCTTTGTCTTCAGCAATCTTGTGCAGTCTTTAAAACTTCATTTTAAAGTTAAACTTCTCCTGCTGGATGCCTTCTTCTTGGTCTTCTTCAGAAAAATAAAAATTACATTAAGAGACCTAACATCCTATACAAGATTTGCTAGACTATCATACTTAGTGATTTTCCTCTTTTACAGTGTTCAAGTGAACCAAGAGTACTAACCACCTTTCTGAGCTAAGATAAGTCATTAGATTGCTGATCAAAATCTAAACAGATATTCCTAACAGAGAATGATATTGTTATTATTTGGGATGAGAAAGTATTAGAAGATAGAAAAAGATTTATTGTACGAGATGTACTTATCACAACAACAAATAATTGTTCTCTGTCATCTGGGATCCAAGTTGGTGAAGTAAAATTGAATACACCTCGGCTATCTAGATCTTCTGGTTCGAATTTAAAAGCGTCTGATGAGATGGAAGATGGTCAAGAAGTGCATCAACACTTTTCCATGGAAGATAGGATGCTAGAAAAGGACCCGTTTTGGATTGCATCACTGGAGAAACTAAATGGTGTTGCCTTGATCAACATAGTATGCATGTAAGATGAGTGTTACCAGCATTACAAATACCCATGCATGTTAGAATTTATTGGCGACGTCCGACATCTGTTTGATAGAGGAAAGAATGACTCGGCCAGGGAATTGACTAGACTTGTGGATGGTCAGTCTGTGTTTCCACAAATTTGCTTTTGTACGTGATTCTTCAGCTGATCATGACGCGGCTTATGATTCGAAGACGAATCTTTTCTGCCCTAGAGAGAATGATGTGGAACGAATGGTGTCAAATTATTTTAGTTTATTATTTTTCTGTTATATTTCCTTTTTCTTAGTTAATTAGGATTTGGTATTTTCCTTTTTCTTAGTTAATTAGGATTTAGTATTTTCCTTTTAGTTGGTTAGGGATTTTCTATTTAAACACTTGGTTATTGTTAGAGGGGAGAGTTTTGAGATATTATATGAAAAATAGTGGTGTTCCTCCAAATCTGTCAATTTTCAGTATTCCTGTGAATCAACGAATCTTGATCCATCAATTCTCGGTATTCTGCTGAATCAACGAGTTTTGAGTCAATTCTCGGTATTCTTTTGAATCAACGAGTTTTGAGTTTATTGTTGCTTATCTTTAGCCACGCACGCTGCATCATAATACCATAGTAATGACCAAACCAGAAGATCTGACATCTGCAGATGTTGAAAAGTCTTTGAGAAACAAACTCGAACAAAAGAATGTAGGAAATCGCCAAGATCCTCCAGCTGAAGGTCTATCTGTCAAACAAGCTTGGAACAAGAAATTCAACAACAGGAACAAGTTGCAGAACAAATTTAAGTCACACAAAGATTCTAGGAATGGCACTAGTGAGTTTATTGAAAAGAGGAAGTGCTTCAACTGCAAGAAGCCTGGTCATCTCAAGAAGGACTGTCCAACGCTCAAACACAGAAATGCAAACAACACTCACAATGAAGATGTTGCAGAAGGTACTCATTATGAAAATGTTGAGGCTTTAGTTGCTAGTTCATCTCTTAATAATGATCTGTGGGTGTGAGATATATTCTGGATGCTCTTTTCATATGATACCTAACAAAGCATGGTTTAGTGACTTGAAACTATTTAATGGTGGAAGTGTGTTACTGGGGAACAATTATGCATGTAAGATCGGAGGAATTGGCTCAATACATATCAGGATGTTTGATGGAGTCATTAGAAAGCTTACAGATGTGATATTTGTTCCTGGTATGAAAAGAAACTTGATATCACTAGGTACTTTTGACAGTAAAGGATACATATATGGGTCTTTCAATGGTGTTTTGACTGTTTCACATCAGAACAAGGTATTAGTGAAAGGAATTAAAGAAAATGGTTTATACTACCTACAAGGAGAAACTGTCATGGGTCAAGTTCATGTCACTAGTGTATCAAATCACACAAAGCTGTGGCATAAACACTACAAGAAAACTGTCGAATAGTAACGAATTTTAGTAACGGATATTATCTGTTACTAAATAGTAACGAATCGGCATTGATTAGCGACGGATTGAGCGATTTGATCAATCCATCGCTAAATCCGTTACTATTTACTATCCGTTACTAAATTTGTTGACTAATTAATTAAGAAAAAGAATTAAAAAATTAGTTAACGACGGATAAGGAAATCCGTTACTATTTAGTAACGGATTTCCTTATCCGTCGTTAACTAATTTTTTAATTCGTTTTCTTAATTAATTACTATTTTTGTGCCTTTAGTAGGCTTAGTATTTCCGGCACTTGCAATAGCCTATCCGTCGTTAAATTGCGTGTTGACTAATTTAAAAAATAATAATAAAAAAAGAAACTTAGTAACGGATGAGGCTATCAGTTACTAAATAGTAATGGATAGTTTATCCGTTACTAAAATCGGCAGAAACCTTAATATATCCCCTTCCTCTTCCTTCCACCACACTTCACAATTCCTCCCACCACCACCCTCCTTCCTCCACCACCACGCCTTCCACCACCACCTCCGCACCACCACCACCTCACCACTGCCACCACCACACCACTCGCCTTACACCACCACCACCACCACTCCACAACCACTACCCACCACTACTTTCCCTCCACTCCATTGCCTCCACCACCACCACCACCAGATCCGAAACCCAAATCCACCAGATCCGCCCACCACTCCACCACCGTCCAGCCACCACAACCACCCTTCCATTCACGTCCACTGCCTCCACGACGCCACCACCACCACTACCTCCACGACTAGATCCGACTTCCTCCGTCCAAGATTCGTCAAGATGCAACAAGATCCGTATTGAATTATTATATTATTGTATTAATCTTGTATAATTTCTTCTTTGTATTAATTTTGTATAATTTCTTCTTTGTATTTATTAAATATTTTATATTGTATTATTGAATATTGGATATTGAATATTGTATTATTGAATATTATATAAAATTGTCGATTTATTGTATATCCAGTTTTATAGATAAAATTGTATCATCTCGTCTCGTCTCCAAATAATATGTAGGTAAATCATCTCGCATAATCTCGTCTCGCCTCGTCTCCAAATCTGCAGATTTATGCATATTTTCAAAAAAAAAAAATTATCCGTCGCTAAATAGCGACGGATATTTATCCGTTACAAAAACTCCCAGAATTATGTAATTAAAATTAAAGCAAAAAAAATCACCTTATTAGTAACGAATAGTTTATCCGTTACTAAAAGTCAACGGATCTATCCGTTACTGTTTAGTAACGGATAGTTTATCCGTTACTAAACTTTTAGAGACGAAGAAAATAGCGACGGGCTTATTATCTGTTACTAAGGATTTAGTAACGAATCGGTAACGATTTAGTAACGGATAAATCCGTTACTAAACTATTGTTTTCTTGTAGTGAAAAGAATGGGGCATGTGAGTATTAAAGGTTTATGTGAGCTCTCTAAACTTTGTTAGGAATATCTGTTAGTATTTTGATCATTCATCACAAATTGTTCCTATCTTAGCCAGAAAGGTGATTAAGTACTCTTGGTTCACTTGAACATTGTAAAAGAGGAAATCACTGAGTATAATTAGTCTAGTAAATCTTGTATTAGGATTATAGGTCTCTGAGTGTAATTTTTATTTCAAGAAGACCATGAAGATCAATCCTAGCAATGGAGCTTTTCTAAAGATTACAAGACCGGAGATTGCACAAGATTTATGAAGACACCAAGGTTTAGTCTCACTGGGAAAGACTATGTCCTTAATCCTTTCTTAAGTACATTTAGTTACTTTTGAAACATGATTCTGGAACATATGACATCATGAGTATGGAGCATGCAAGCCATCAGAAAGGCTAATGTATCCGTTGAAGACTACAGGACAAGAAATAGTACATATGCATTAATTGCATCGGCAGAAAAGCCGCTAAAGCACAGTCCTCTCTGAGATATGAGACAAGGACTTCTGAGTACTCATTTCAAGATAAGTATAGACTGAATTTGAATTGTGTCTAACGGATAACATCCCAACGACTCTCTAATTCATCTATAAATATCACACACTTAGATGCTGAGAAATACGACCGAAGAACGATCTAACTTGCAAACTTACAATCTAGCAAAGTATTCTCTCAAGCACTCTACTACCCTTTCTGAAAGCTTTCTGTTGCTTGAAGAATCACTAGTAGTTCTAAGTTGTCCTGAACCTTAACAAGAGATTGTTATTCGTGAAAGAGTTGAACTGTCAGATAACCTTTCTGAAGATCATTCTCCAGAACGGACATCGATTACTTGGGTCAAGAAGAGCATTCCCATACACTAAACAAGTGTATTAAGTAGTCTTGTTCTATTAGGCTCTCTGAAAACATAACTGAAAAGTTATACGAGAAGCCTCTCTGACAAACCTTATAACCAACACCATCAAGGCGTGGAGTAGAGGAAGTACTTGATTTGGGAAATCAAGGAATAACTCCAAGGTTATCTGAGTAGAGGAAGTACAAAGCTCTAGGAGCTGGGGAATAACTCAGGGGGAACATTTGGTTGGGAACCAATTGTTTGAGAATCTTAGAATAGGATTTTTGTAAGGTGAACTCAATTATCTGTTCTAGTGAATTCTAGGTCTCAGAAAGACCGAAGTGGATTAGTTGGAGGATTACGCCACCTCCAGATACCACTATACTTGCTGTGTTATTTACCTTCAGATTTATCTTTCAAAGAAAGCACACACTTACTTATTGTTTCTGCACTTACCTATCTTAAAGTCTTCCGCGCTCTGAATTTAAGTTTCAGAAACCCCCAGGTTTCTGAGAAACTGTGTTTATCGACAAAAGTTTAAAAGACTATTCACCCCCCCCCCACCCTCTAGTCTTTTACTTTGCCGTTATCTGGACCAACAAGTGGTATCAGAGCAGGAGGTTCCCAAGCCTTCTGCACTGAACCAAGATCCCCAAATAGGTGAAGAAACTTTGTCCCTTTCTGAGGCCTATATAATTTGTGTGTTAAGTGTGTAGGTATGTCTCTGAGCGATGCACCCGTTCTAAAGCCAGAAAACTACGAGAAATGGAAGAACAACATGATGCTCCATCTGGAGGCCATTAGTGATGAGATGATCTATGTCATCAATGAAGGGCCTATCAAAATCAAACAACTCAAACAAGTCACTGAGGTTTCTGATGGAAGAAAATCCTCAGACAAGGAAGATGGAAGCGAGGACATGGCTGCTAGTGATAGTGGTCATGTTGATCGTGGAAGCATTATATATGAAGACAAGCCAAGAGAGCTCTGGACATCTGAAGATGCCAAGAGACACAGATTGGATGGTCAAGCTCGTAATATAATCATCAGATCGACACCTGAGCACATACAATTAAATCGTGGGTGCTAAAACGGCGAAAGTTGCCTGAAAATTGATTGAAGAAATCTGTGCCGGAACTGAGAAAACCAAAGAAAACAAGTTCGAAGTTCTTAAATTGAAGTTCCAAAACTTCAAGCAAGGTCCCACTGAAACTCTGGAAGAACTTGATTTCAGGTTTACTACTCTTATGAGTGATATGGCTGCACTTGGTGAAAGCAACAGATACTCCCAGTCAGAAAAGATTAAGACTATTGAGTTTCAATCACAACTGGGAGCACACTAAATTCTTTTATTTCAACCAAGGAATGCCAAATATTACTCCAGTAGAGCTCTTCTCTCATCTTGCTACTGTAGATTATGAGACAACTCAGAGAGAACAAACAGCTGAGAAGTTGCAAAGTGTTGCTCTAGTCTCTCAAGGTACTTCTGAAAAGAAAGATACCAAAGATGCATCTGAAGAAAATGCTCTTGCAGTAAGACACATGAATAAATTTGTGAGTCAAGAGATTGAGAGAAGAAAAGCTAAAGAAAAGCTGAAAAAGCATCTTGGCCCAAACTATCATCAGTACAAGAACATTCAACTAAACAACTCTCTGAAGACCCCCATTCAGAAAGGTGTTAGTACTTGCTGAGGGATAAACCTCTCAACACCAACACTACCACTGCAAGTAACCTAATCCAAGCTCCGCCTCCGACTTGAAGTCCGATAAGAGGGTTGTCCGAGAAAGAGCACCTGAAAGGACTAAGTGGGGGAGGGGGGGGGGGTTAGACTGGGTTACCCGGATTGCCAAGGTCAATCCGGAGAGAGGCTTTACTCAAAGGAGAGTTGGTGGCTCTCAATGCAATAGTAATGGGAAAGGGATTATGGATATCACTTTGATCTTTTCTTTCGACTTATCACTTACCTTGAGGTCTTGGACCTTGTGCTATATTTATAGTTATCATATACTCATGAGGTAGCTCATAAGATGATGCCAAGTGTACGATCCAGATTTGGACTCCAATGCTACCTTTGGCCCATGGCCCATTAGTGAACAGTAGTCCAATACCGATAAGTGGGCCTGGGAGGGTAGTTTGGACCTTTTCCCTCTGAGAGTATCGTTCACTGTTGGGTCAGTTAGTCCTCGGACGATCTCTGCTTGGTTGATCTGCCCTTGGGTAACTCTGGATGTCCGAGCCAAGAGTCTCACGGAAGTATCTCAGTGGTTCTGTTATATACGTTTGGTCTTAATGTAACGGTGGCGTCCGAGATTCTCTCGTACGGTCCGTTAGGCATCTCTCAGATCGACATGGTCGTTTGGAAGTCCTTTCCTTAGCCATTTCGGACTAGCTGGGGATGTAGTGACTTCAACAGATCGGTCGATTCACTTTGGGCGGACCATGTGAGGTCGGACCAAGATCTTGAATTGGCTAGTTAAGCGTGATGCGCTTTAGGACACGCTCTATGGCGCTTAACGGATCGACATTCTCAGATCAACATATGTCCCCCGTTTTTCAAGTATCTTAGTAGAAGATAGTTGGTAACTATGAGGGATCGACGTGGTTCGTGGAGCGTGTCCGAATCGTTAATTAAAAGAAAAGGACGAAATCCTTTTTTTAATCACGTCCGTGTCCTCAAGGATTCAATATATCTCTTTCCCCCCCCTTTTCCGTCTACAGTCCGAGTTATCACATAACTGGGACTGTAGAGGAAAAGGTATTTGTATCCGAGATATATAGGTCCGAGTACGGTTAGGATCTGACGTAGCCCTCTGGAAGTTGTCCGTTGGGCCGATTGTTGAATTGGTCTTCTCGTAAGCCCAAGAGGCCCAATAGGTTGTCCGTTTGGCCCACGGGAGAGAGATCCCGAGTAAAGGGACGTGACCGTTGGATCAGGACGACATCAACGGTTGGGGTTCGCAGTCCGATTGATGTGACACGCCTGTCAAGCATTAAATGCGACGTACTGACAGCCATCCACTCGCGAAGCGGTACAATCCTTGGATTGGAGAGGATCAACGGCTGGGATTCAAATCCAAGCGACGTGACTCTTGTCTATCCCTAAATTGCCCTTATAAATAGTCAGCCCATCAGTCACTTTCACACTTTTAGCAATCTCGAAACTCAGAGCACTCGCAAAGCAATCCAAGCGTTTGAAGACACATCCGAGTAAGCAAGAGTCGCAAGATTTGAAAGTTTTTTCTTCGAATCTGTACCCTCGGAGGAGCAGCAAGGCTTAGTCGTCCGTTTGAACTTATCAAATCAACTTTACCAAGTACGTACATCTTCACTTTTGCTGAGTTGTTTCTTTTTCACGATATGCTTACTTCGTGGTCATATGTTTTTGCCCTGCTCGGATATGAAATGGTCGAGTCTGTTTTTGCCGATGTCGCGTGTGAAAGGCTTTAGCAACGTTCCTAGTTGAAACAAATTTTCTTCTGTACTGTTGCATGCCAATTTATTGCCTGTATCTTGTTGATGCATTTCATGCGTATGCCGACTGTAACCAAGATTTGATTATGCATGCTTATTTGGTAGTGTGTTGGTGCCAGTTGGCACACAGTCTTCCATAAATTTTCCCGCCAACGTCGGGTAAGGTAGGTGATAGTGCCGGTAGCGCATTAAGTATAAATCCGTAGCTTCCTTTGACTTAAGAAATTACCTAAACGAACTCTGGACAATCAACACCATCATTCTGACTTGTTTCTTACGCTTTAGGATGTCCGGAGCGATAGTCGGGACCAAAGACGAGGCCCTGTGTCATAGAGACGCAGAGATTTAGGATCGGGTCCGTGGACTGAGCTCGTGAAAGATTTTGTGGATCTTGGTCGCCCAGAGATTCAGACTGGCACGGAGTTCAGCGATCGACGACAGCGCCGACGTTCAGCGACCAGGTGTCCTCGCTAAGACTAGGTCGTCAATCCGATCTCGAATCAGAAGTGAATCGGGACATCCTGTGGTCTCGAGCGAATTGCGGCAGAGCGGAAGGGACAGCGTCGAGGCCAAGAAGTCGAGATGTTCGAGGCCGGGTGGAGGACCGTGTTAGGCGGAGACAGTCCGTCTCGCCAAGCACGTCCGGGAGACAGGAAGATGCTAATGATGATGAAGAAGATGGTGAGGAAGACGAAGATGGGGACGAGGGGGAAGAAGGAGAAGGAGCCCCTGTCGCTCGTCCCTCTAGACGATCCAGTCGGCGGATTGCACTACATCCTGCTACGTCTGCTCACCCAATCTTCAATTAATCAAGGTCGTGGTGCAAAAGTCGCGAATCAAGTTCCCGTCTGCGTCAAGGCCTATACAATAGTGGACAGATTTGGAGAATTAAACACGGACGGGCTTCTTCCTACATGTCCATCCAGGGTTAGGGCGGAGGACATTCCCGAGTGGAGGCGGAAGTGGGAGATCCCTGACTCCGTAGAAATCATGGTTCCCGAGCCCGGTCACGCCTTTTACAACCCGCCCGCCGGGTATATGTGTGTGCACGAGGTAGCTTTTGCTTGTGGGTGGAAGGTACCCATTGCAACGGAGTTGAAGCACATCCTAAATCACATTGGGATTGGTCCGAGTCAGGTTATCCCGAAATCCTTGGGTAATCTTATTTGCTTCGTCGATTTTTGCAAGAAGAAAGGGCAGCTCGTAAACTTTGAGAACTTCAGGCAGCTCTTTCACGTTTCATTTAGTCCGGGGAATCCCCTTTTTTATACCTTTACAAATAGGAAACCTTATAACTTCATTTGTGACTCCATTTCGTCATTGGGGTCGAAGTGGTGGGATAAGTTCATATTCGTGCGGATGGCTCTGAAACCAGGGGAGTCCGAGAGGCAGCGAGAACAGTGGGGACTGCCCACAAAGTTTCTGAGGGAGAGCATCCCGGACTGGCGCCCTCTTCCAAAGAATGTGGCTCCGTGGGTGGCTGCTATTCATAAGAAGCACGATCCGCCAACCTATCCATACCACGGTGACCGATCTCTGCCAGATTTAAGGCTGACTGACGCAGTCGAGGTTGGAGGGAAGACGGACTTCAGTAAGAACCTGATTACTTCGAGTCTTTACGCTTGCCATTCGTCCAGATACTTTATTCGGATTACGTATTTCCGCAATTCTGACAATCCTTCGTTAACTTTGTATCTAACGCCTTGGTTTATTGTGCGACCACCGGTTCGATTACATCATGTCGACTCTCGGAGAAGAAGAGGTTGCAGAGGGAACAAGAAGCTTTGGAGGTCGCGGTGGTCAAAGGACCCAATCATTAACACTTCCACGCCCATGCCGGATCCGAAAATGTTCGCCATTGTTCGAAGAAGAAAGGCGGAGCAAGGCTGGTGAAGACTCCCAGGCCCTGGCGGTGCCTGATAAGGGCAAGGCTCCTGCTACGCGGAGCGCCACTGCCAATACTCGAGCCCCAACCCGAGACGTGCTTATGCGGGACGCCATCATCTCGGGGCAAAAAAGGGCGGCAAGCTCGGAGGCTCCTGCTACCGAAGAGGCAGTAGCTTGTCATCCTTCCTGTGGACCAAGTCGCTCTGGATAAGGAATACGAAGGCTTATGGACTCCCGAAATGGAGCGGGTCGAGGGTCGGATGCTCTATACCAAATGGTAAATAATCATCCTTGGTTTACTTGTTTTGTTCTTAACGTGATACAAATATAACTCAGATTCTACTCGGTGTTTCCACTTGGGTGTTTCATCAAGGCCATGCAAAGGAAGGCCAAATAACGGGCCACCATCAAAGAGGACCTTCATTGGTCAGGCCACATCCGCGGATGAGGCGGAAAAGTGAAGCACCGGAAATGAAGTCAAGGAGAAAGAGGTGAATTTCCAAGTCAAGACCATTGGGAGAAGGTTAAGGCGGAACTCGACCACCGTGAGAGATTCAATCGATAAGGCGTCTGAGCTTTCTTGGATTTTAAGAACTTCCTGGTCGGAGGCCTCCAATATGTCCGCCTTTACGCCGGCCGTGACTTCTTGAGGTCTGCTTCTTTCAAGTTCCTGATGTCGGATAAGTCGGATGCCTCCCGCCTGGATGGGTTTGTGTCCGCGATCGGACAGCTGCAGTCCAAGGGACTTCTTCCACCAGACTTTGACTGGAAGGCGGAGGGGTTGATCCCCTCTGCGGATGCGAGTGGTGTCGAAGTGCCCGTCGATAGTGTCTCGGACGAAACGTCGCATGTGAGTTTGGAACCGTCACTGAGGAAGGCGAGATTGAGATCCAGAACGACGGGCCTTTCCTTCCTAGGTTCATCCCGGAAGCTCTTCTGAAGGTGGGCCTTGTACGTTTTAACGATTATCGAGCTTTCCTGCAAAAGTGGTTTGCCCTACCTGCCCGCGTTCTTGATCTTCCCGCTGATTTCGACTTGTTTGCCCACGCCAAAGATCTTGCGGCGGAAGCCACCCACGAAGATCCAGACGCCAATCGGCCTGAAGCTGAAAAAGCTGGTCCAAGCCAGACTGGGCCCGAGTGAGAAGTCCGGGGTATGCCTGCTGAAATTCTCAGATTTCCGACTTTTTCTCAGATTGCATCTTTTGATAACTCGGAATGTCCTTTCATATTATAACAATGTTTCGTATTTTATCCGAGGAGATGAACCTCCTATGCTTCCGAACTATTACTTGCTCTCTTCTTCGTTCCCTTTTTTATCTGTTGCTCATAAGCTGAGTTTTCATAAATTACCCATCTCTTAAGAGCACGGACCGCTGTAGATGGTATCTGATGTAGAAATCAGACCATCATCTTTCCGATACTCGGACTGTTCGCCCCTTGGGATGTGAGATTCTTCTAGAAGGAGGAAGGTGAAACAGTGAAATAGCCAACAGTGAAAAAGTCATTATGACTGCGTCTTTTCATCTTCCCAGTCATCGGATGATTGACAGATGGCGAGATCTGGAAGACTCGTCGCCACTATAAATAAGGGTGTGGTAATTCTCCTTTTTCACTGTTGTACCTTCCCTCACTCTTTCTTGCGTTTTATCCACTTTATTATCCAGCGGAAGTCAGTGTTCTTTAGAATGTCAGAATCGGGCGATGAAGAGTATAGTCACTGGGTGAACTGCGCTTGTGGGCACATGCATCCGCCCATCTATCCGGGTAGAGGCACCGCAAAAGACCCTATTGTCCTGGATTTCGAAGGCGATCCCCCTCAATGCCCAGGGATAGCTAGGAGATTGGCTGAGGAGGAGAGAGAGCGGACGCTGAGGTTGATCCGTATGAGGATCCGTGCGCAACAGCAAGCTCGTCAGGGCCGAGGTGGAGGCCCGGAATCCCAAGGCTCGACTTCCGGGGTCTGGTGAAGGAACAAGGCGGGGTATGCCCCGTGGATGCATGTACTTCCCCTCAGACCTTTTCATATTGTTCCTCTATTATGTAAATGTTCGGATAACTTTGTTTATAAAATTAGAACTATTTTTCCTCGGATGGGATCTCCATCTTTTTTCCCTTTGCAGACCTCGTCGGATGATACTGACGCATATATTTTTTGTAAAAAATGGCTAAAAAACTCGAACGTGGTTGATGGGCTTGTTTGGGCTTGATTGGATAAACCCGTCTGGGCCAACACTGTTCAGCCCAAATGAATAGTTTAAGCCCATTGTCGACGTCGAAGATCCGACGTGTCGGACGCCCATCGTTCGCTACCCTATAAATCTGCGGATCCTCTCGCCTTGGTCGTGCAAATCCAACCTCCATTTTCCAAATCTACCCAAAAGCAAGAAGACGGTCTCTTGAATAGTTTCCCCCTCTTGACTCCCGTCCACTCTCAAGTCGGCGTTCCTCCTGAGCTTGAGAGTGGAGTGGGTCTAGAGGGGAAAATCGTTGAAGATCAGTCACCGAAAATCATAGATCTCAGTTTGAGCGTATATCCGTCCGTTTCCTCCGCTTTCTTCCAACCCCACTTTAGTGGTTCAAATCTCTCTTATATTGGAAATGGTTTCCGAATTTCGAGAGAGTTTGAGTCTCTGAAGCCGGTGAGGCGGAAATCTCTTCCTGTCTGCACTTTGTTTTCCCCGGATACAGGACTTTCCTTCCATGTTTTGGTGGTATCCTGAAGGATTCCAGCATGTTTAACCGTTCTCTTGTGTGCAGGTAGATCGAATTCCTGGCCTCCGCGGAAACCAGACTTTTCCGCTTTGACATGGTGGAAGCTTTTTCCTACGGGGAACGATCTTTGCTGGGAGATGACGTATCTCCAGAGACATTCTCTGCCTTTTTCTCGTTGCGTCCGTAAGTCCGGATATCGATCCGAGATTGCAAATTATACTGACAAGATTAAGTGTCATTCGTCTTTGTAAGAACGAAATCTCTTGCTTTCTTTGTGGTTAATCGAACATTAGATCTCAGATGCATAGATCGAAAAATCACAAATCGAAAGATAGAAGTTGTATTGATTTGACGGAAATTCAATTACAACTTGCGGGCTCTATGGCCAATGACAAAAGGATCAAGAAAGGAATAGAACTGACGGAGTTCTGTGTAACAAATGGTTGAATATTGAGATGATCAATCGACATGATGGAGCTCCGTGCAATTATCTTTAAGCATAGAACTTCTGAAGGTTTCTAGCATTCCACGGACGCCTGAGGAGATGTCCGTTCTCATCTTCTAATTCATAGCTCCCATTTACTTTTGCCCCGACAATCTTGTAGGGTCCTTCCCACTTGGGCTTGAGTTTTTCAACATTGCTTAAAATGTCGGCTCGTCGGAGCACTAGGTCCCCGACTTGCAAGTTCGCCGCCTGAACGTTCCTGTTGTAGGCTCGGGCGGTGGTTGCCTGATACCTAAGGATATTCGCCAGTGCATCAGACCTTTTCTGTTCAAACATGTCCAGCTCGAATATCCGAGCTTCTCGGTTTGCCTTATCTTCAAACTCTTGGATTCTCAAAGTGTCTACAGCAATCTCGGACGGTATGACTGCCTCTGAACCATACACCAAGGAGAAAGGAGTTTCTTTGGTCGCAATTGCGGCAAAGGTGCGATGCGCCATAGCACGCCTTCCGTGTCGTCCCCGACTTTCTTGCGAAGTTCTTAATCGCTTCTCGAGGATCTTGACTATTGTTTTGTTTGTTGACTCAGCCTGTCCATTGGCTTGCGGGTATCCAACAGATGTAAATCGTTGCTCGATTTTGAAGGACGCCAGCCATTCCTTGAGCCTATGTCCTGAGAACTGGGCACCATTGTCCGAGACGAGAATCCTGGGCAGGCCAAAGCGACAGATGATATTCTTCCAGATAAAGGTCCGCACTCGACTTTCTGTAATGGTTGCAACAGCCTCGGCTTCTACCCATTTGGTAAAGTACTCCACAGCCACAATAAGAAACTTTTTCTGCTGGGTACCCCTCGGAAATGGTCCGACAATGTCGATACCCCACTGATCGAACGGACACGCTATGATTGACGGAATCATAGGGTTCGTCGGACGATGTGGGATGTTTGCGTAATATTGGCAATCCTGACATCTCCGGGCGTGGTCGGCGGAATCTTTACCGATGGTGGGCCAATAATAGCCTTGTCGTATGATTTTCTGGGCGAGGGTCCTCCCCCCGGAATGACTCCCACAGCTTCCGTTGTGTATCTCTTCCAGCACGGTCTGTGCTTCTTGTGGGTTCAAGCATCTCAGGTGGGTCCCGGAAAAAGATCTTTTGTACAGATCATCACCCATTATAAAATATCTATTTGCTCGCCTTGCACACTCCTTGATTCTTTCGGATCGGCCGGCAAAGATCCGTCCTTGAGATAGTTAAAAATGTCAGTCACCCAGTTTCTTCCTGTGTCAAGTATCATGACCGCCGAACTGGGACCCATAATGGATGAGTCAGTAATGGTGAGTAGAATTACTCTCCTTGTGTCCAAAGCCGCCGTAGCGGATGCGTATTTTGCCAAGGCATCAGCTCTTTCGTTCCAAACTCTGTCAAACTTTTCCAAGGTGAATTCCTCGAAGTGGCTGGCCTCATTCTTGAGTAGCTCAAGATACTTGATCATCGACGGACCTTTTGTGGCAAAAATTCCTGAAAATTGAGCCTCGACGAGCTGTGAGTCCGTGTAAGCTTTGACCTTCCGGGCTTGGAGAGACTTGGCTAGCCGCAGCCCCACTAAAAGTGCCTCATACTCTGCCTCATTATTGGTAACTTTGAAATCCAAGGAAATCGCATAGTCGAGTTCCGCGCCCTCTGGGCTCTTAAGGTAGATTCCAATTCCTCCCACTCTTCCAGTGGAGAACCATCGACTTCCAATGTCCAGATATCGGAAGGATGTTTTTTGATTTGGAGGTCTCCAGCAAGTTGCTGAGGTTCCGCTCTTGGTTCATCCCCTCCAGTGATTTTCGTTCTGATGTGGTCCGAACTGGGATTTCCGGGAACATCGCCAAGTAGAAACATTTGGTTGACCCGAGTTTCCCCCTCAGACCAAGGGAGGGGCCGATTGATGAACTGGGCTTCCTCAAGGTTTTCCGGGTTGAACATTGGCGGGGCTGGATTTCGGACTATATGTTTGGTGATTAAGCACTCGAACACTTGCTTGTCAGGGACTTTCTCTGAATCCTTCTCTGGGTAATCCGCTAAGAAGTCGGCGAGGACCTGAGCCTTTTTGGCTGACGGAGCCTGGTAGCAAATGTCGTATTCGCTGAGCTCGATCGCCCACTTAGAGAGTCGTCCAGATTGGTTGGGCTTTCCTAGGACCTCATTGAGGGTTTTCGGGTGTGGCAGATCTAGGATCGCCTTGATTTTCTCGGGATTGGCGCTTATTCCCCTTTCCGTGACCATGTATCCGAGGAATTTTCCTCCTTTTACTCCGAAAGTGCATTTTTCCGGATTCAGTTTCATCCCATACTTCCGCAGGATGGAAAAGCAATTGTTGAGATGCTCAATATGCTCTTCTTCAGTCTTACTTTTAACAAGCATGTCGTCTACATAGACTTCCATCGTCTTCCCGATTTTGTTTTTGAACATTTGGTTTACCAGTCGCTGGTAGGTGGCTCGCGCGTTCTTCAGTCCGAATGGCATCACCTTGAAGCAGTATACTCCTCCTGCCGCGAAGAAAGCCATTTTCTTAACGTCCTCCTTGGCCATTCGAATTTGGTAGAAGCCTTGGTATGCGTCCATGAAGCTCAGTAGCGCACATCCGGAGGTAGAGTCAACCAGTTGATCTATCTGTGGCAATGGATACGGATCCTTGGGGCAAAACTTGTTCAACCTTGTGAAGTCATTACACATTCGCCACTTTCCTGGCGACTTTTCGACCAGAACAACATTGCAAACCCAGTCAGAATAGCGGACTTCCTCGATGTGTCCTGCCTTTAGGAGTCGATCGACTTCGGCAGATATGATGGCATCCTTGATTGGGCCAAAGTCTTTCCTTTTCTGTCGGATGTATTTGACCGAAGGATCCATGTTCAGACGGTGAATCAGAATCTGGGTCGATCCCCTTCAGATCGTCGGTACTCCAGGCGAACACATCGCTGTTTTCTCGGAGGCAAGCGATGAGCTTCATCTCTACTTCCACATTCATTTCGGTCCCGATCCTTATTTTCTTCTCGGGATCGCCAGTAATAATCTCGATCTCTTTAAGGGTCTCATGGGGCTCAATTCGCGTCGTTCTAGGAAATTTTTCCTTCTGGCTTCCTACACCGACTTGCGAGTCCTCTTTTCTGGGTGGAAGGACAGTGGGGGCATCGGGAGTCAT
The DNA here is from genome assembly GCA_026545765.1 of Plantago major. Classification (NCBI taxonomy): domain Eukaryota; kingdom Viridiplantae; phylum Streptophyta; class Magnoliopsida; order Lamiales; family Plantaginaceae; genus Plantago; species Plantago major. The sequence continues at coordinate 26,259,237 of CM048839.1, read as the reverse complement.
GGTGACTGTCAGCACGGGTTCAGACGCCCTTCTTGTGGACATGATATAACATTCCCAAGCTTCTCTGACATTTTCGAGCTCTTGTCCGACTCCGAAGGCCGTTGGGAACTTCATCCTATTGTGGAGAGTAGATGAAACAGCTCGGAACTGATTGAGACCTGGACGTCCGAAGATGGCACTGTAGTCGAAAGTTTGTTCGACCACCACGAAGCGGACCTCTTGTGTCACCCTTGCCGGAAAGGTACCGAGAGAAACATGTAACATGATACTTCCGAGGGTCGAGCCTCCTCCTCCGAATCCTAATATGGAGGTGTGCACTTTGCCATATCGGACTCTACCCAATGCCATCTGATCCAGTGTCCTCTTAGAGATGATGTTCGAGGAACTTCCAGTGTCAACCAAGATCTTATTCACTCGGTAGGTTGCAATGGTCAAGGAGACCACCAGTGGGACATCTGGTTTTCGTCTTCCCCGTCAGAGGAGGAGGAATTTCACCGCCATCGAATGATATGGCGTTAGTGCACGGAATTGCGGACTAGCATATGCTCGATCGTTGTTCGAGGTTTTGCGCTGCGCCCTTGCGTTCCTGCTATCTCCCCCCGTTGGTCCTCCTGCAATAGTGTTGATCACCCCGCTGTATGGGGCGTTTTCCATTTCGATATCGTCAGTATATCGGTAAGAACGTTGGTCCAGATGGGGCGAATAGTTGGTTGGCGGAGGGGGCAGAGGCAATGAGTGGGGCGGTGGTTCCGTCATCCTCTCATCTCTCCTTTGCTCTGTTCTATCTTGTCGTACAGGTTCGTCCTTATAGATATGTTCCTTCAATTTTCCATCCCTTATCAGGTGTTCCACTTCTGTCTTCAGCTGAATGCAATCGTCCGTTTCGTGTCCGCGACACTTGTGAAACTTGCAATAGCCTTTTGCGTTCTTGCTCTTACGGCCGCTGTGAGGGGGCTTCGGCCATTGGACGTCCAGCTTCTTCTCAACAATAGTTGCCAAGATGTCAGATCTTGGTCTGTTGAGCCGGGTATAGTCCGCATATCGCCTAGGCGGACTTCTTTCCCTGTGAAAACCTCTATCTCTTTGATCCCTTCTTGAATCAAACTTTACCGGGCGTTGGTCTTGCTTCACCGGATCCTTTGCTTTCTTGGAGCTGGCTCTCACTGGAACATTCTTTCTATAATCTTCTCCATACATCACTTCCTCACAGATGTCTTCTAAGTACTTTTCGCTTCTTACCTCTTGACTTGAGAGTTTTCTTCGAAGTTCCGAGTTGAGAGTATTAGCATACAGGTGTCGGACCCGTTCTTTAATACTGTGTGGCTCAACCCGAAGAACCTCCGTGTGAAATCGATCCAAGAAAGTCCTCAGATCCTCGTGCTCTCCCTGTATAACGCCTGCTAGATGCTCCACGGTACGTTTTCTCCTCTTGGATTTGCCGAATCGAGGCAAGAATTTAGGAGATGATCCGTCTGCATTTAAGATCGAATTATTCGGCAAAGAGGTGTACCAATCCATGGCAGTCCCGAAGAGAGTGGACGAGAAAGTGAGGGCTTTAGTGTTGTCACTCATCCCTTTGGAATCCATCTTGTTGTTGAAGCGTGTCAGGTGACCCACGGGACAAGCGTCCCCATAGTAGTACTCCAAGTTTGGAATCACTTGGTCCGAATTTCGCTTTCCTTCTCTCATGATATCACACATAGGGATTTGGTGCTTGTAGTTATCCGCCGTGATCTTTACGAGACGTCCGAGGCTTAGAATTTGAGCTTCTAAAGCCTTTGTCGGGCATAGATCTCGCCGTCATGATCTCCCCGTCTCGGATGCATGGCCACATCCGCGGGAAGTTCGTTCATGCGGGCTCTTGGAATTGTTTCCGCCACTTGATCCCTGTCCCTCGGAGGCACTGGGAGTGGAACTTCTGGGTGTCTATTGTTCACGTCTTGGCACTCTCTCCTTACTTGATGGATTCCTTCCCCTCGGATTTGTGAGGCTGATGCCCGCCTGTCCAATAGATCTCGCAAATCCTCCTGGGGTTGCTGATCTCCTAATCTCTGCTGGATAGGACGTTGTCCGTTCCTAGATAATGCTGGCTCTGCCTGAGGGGGCGTAACCACTGGCGGAGTGGCTTGTTGTGGAGGAGCATTGTTGGATCCTAGGCACCCTTGGATGATCGTTAGCAGCCTGTCAAACTGCATCTCGCTCAATCCAAGGTCGTTAGTGCGAACAATGCGTCCATCAGGCATCGTGAATTGTTGGGGTGCGGGTGGGCCTTGAGCTCCTGTCGGAGAAGCTCGGACCGCACATTCTTCCGAGGAAGGACTGGCTGTGCATCCCTCGCTCGGATATCTTCCTCTTACCGTTGCAGCCCTGCGTCCCCGGGCGGGCGGGCATCCCCGCGGGCGTGGTGGTGGAGTTCTTAATTCTATAGTACCAGCCCTCGTTGTTCGTCTCGTTCTTGCCATTGGTTTACTCGGAACACAGATGCTTTTTGTAAGTTTCCCACAGACGGGGCCAAAATGCTGAGGGATAAACCTCTCAACACCAACACTACCACTGCAAGTAACCTAATCCAAGCTCTGCCTCCGACTTGAAGTCCGATAAGAGGGTTGTCCGAGAAAGAGCACCTGAAAGGACTAAGTGGGGGGGGGGGGGTTAGACTGGGTTACCCGGATTGCCAAGGTCAATCCGGAGAGAGGCTTTTCTCAAAGGAGAGTTGGTGGCTCTCAATGCAATAGTAATGGGAAAGGGATTATGGATATCACTTTGATCTTTTCTTTTGACTTATCACTTACCTTGAGGTCTTGGACCTTGTGCTATATTTATAGTTATCATATACTCATGAGGTAGCTCCTAAGATGATGCCAAGTGTACGATCCAGATTTGGACTCCAATGCTACCTTTGGCCCATGGCCCATTAGTGAACAGTAGTCCAATACCGATAAGTGGGCCTGGAAGGGTAGTTTGGACCTTTTCCCTCTGAGAGTACTGTTCCGCCTGTTGGGTCCGTGTTAGTCCCTCGGATGCATCTGCTTGGTTGATCCGCCTGGGTAACTCTGGATGTCCGAGCCAAGAGTCTCACGGAAGTATCTCAATGGTTACATTATACGTTTGGTCTTAATGTAAGCGTGGCGTCGAGATTCTCTCGACGGTCCGTTAGGCATCTCTCAGATCGACATGGTCGTTTGGAAGTCCTTTCCTTAGCCAAATCGGACTAGTGGGGATGTAGTGATTTCAACAGATCGGGTCGATTCACTTTGGGTGGACCATGTGAGGTCGGACCAGTACTGAATTGGCTAGTTAAGCCGTGATGTGCTTTAGGACACGCTCTATGGCGCCCTTAACGGATTGGACACATTTCCGTATCAACAGTACTGAATCAGCTGAGATAGGAAATGATATCTGCTTCTATTGTCAAAAGCCTGGTCACTTCAAGAGAGATTGCCCTGCTTTAAACAAGCTTAAGACAGGTGACAAGAAGGACAGAAGAAATTACAAAAGAAATCAAAGGGCCTTACTGACTGAAGAAAGGAAGAAGATTCAAATCCAACTTGATGCTCTAGATATTGAGACAGATTCTGAAGATGGAGATTCCGATAACTCAAACCTACCATCACCAGAATTGTGTGGAATCACCCACAACGTAATCGACTTCGGCCTTAAGAAGAATGAAATGTGTGGAGTTGCTGAGATTGCTGGTCCAGACATCTCCAACATTGAAATGTGTCTTATGGTTGATGAGGTAACTAACATTTCGTAATTCAGACTATGAGAGTGATGATGGAATTGAGGATCCGAGTTAATCAGAGTGAATTGGATCGTTATGAGAAAGAATTTCTGGAAGCACAATCCAAAACCAGAATTCTAGAGGAAAGCAAAGAAACTCTTGAAAAAGAGGTTTCTGAGCTAACCAGGGTATCTGAGAACAAGAGCGCTGAAATAGCCCTTCTGAAAAGTCAGATATCTGAAAATGAAAATTTTCACAAACTAGCCTTGGATGAACTTAATAAGAAAATGATGAAGCTGCTTTCTGAGAATGAGGAACTCCGAAAGAAAGAGCTATCCTTCCAATCTTATGCAAAGGCTAGTGACACTCTCACTGAGGTTCAATCATATCTGAGAGATCCCTCTGAGAAAGGTGGACTTGGACTTGATGAACAATCAAGCAATTCGTCTCCTCTGAAGAAGGGTGATGATTGGTTGACTTTTGTAAAAAGTCAATGAATGGTTCTTCAACCACCTATAGCATTGGTCGAAAGCTGTGGTAGTTGACAAAGGAAAAGGAGTAGCAACTCAGCCTTTGAAAGAACAACAAGTTCACAAGAAATATGTGGATAAGGTTTCTGAAAAGAAACACAACCCTCAGACATGCAACCATCCACAGTGCTATATTACTAAGAAGGGAAGAATTGCTGGAATAGGCAAATTCTCAACTATACCATTTTATGAAAATAAAGATGGTGCAGAAACTAGTAAGGCTTCTGAAGACCGCATTCAGAAAGCCAAAGGTGTTCGAAATGGCATTGGCTATCGTGTTATTGGAAAAGTCCTTTACAACAATATAAGGAAGGACAAGAACAATGGCGCAAAGGTCGATGTTGCACGAATAAAAATGTAGTGGAAGAAATCTCAAACCACCGAAAACTGAATGCCAAAGCTAGAAGGAACTCGCCGAAGGCTAAGTTTGTTAAAAGCAACCCCGAAACCTGTGATCCAGAAAGCACCAAAGGGAACACCTAGAAACACCCCAAGAAGGAAGATTGAGATCAAAATTACTAATTTCATTGCATCTCCTTCTGATCAAGTTAGACAAAAACAAACTCCCAAGAAATTCACTAAAATGTGGATTCCTACTGGAAGAATGTTTAGTCTAAATGGTTCTATCTCTGAAGCAAGAACCTAACTCCTGTTTCCTGTTTTGTGCAGAACGCCTCTTGGACTAAGGCTCAATGGCTATTTGATAGTGGATGCGGAAAGCACATGACAGGAGACAAAGCAAATCTGGTCAACTATAAAGCTTGCAACACTGGACCAGACATCGATTTCTTTGGAGAATTAAATCCCTCTCTGGGATTTGGCAACGTCAAATTGGGATCTTTAACAATTACTGACGTATTACATGTTAAGGGTTTGAAATACAATCTATTTAGCATGAGCCAGTTTGCAGACAAGGGATTCACTGTGAAATTCAAAGCAAAGTTTTGCAAACTTATTGACAATGAGTCAAAGCAGACAGTCTTGGTTGCTCGGCGGAAAGGTATTCTTTATGTTGCCAATTGGGCATCTGCCATAACTGAAGAATGTCTCATGGTGAGTCAATCTGGTCACACAGAAGAGCACTGGTTATGGCACAAAAGAATGAGTCACTTGAACTTCAAAACTCTGAACAAACTTGCCAAGAAAGAGTTAGTGGTTGGCCTTCCCAAAACATCTTTCAGAAAGGATGTTATCTGTTCTGCCTGTCATATGGGGCAACAATCTAAGATCTCCTTCAAGTCCAAAATCAGACACTCTGGTGTTAGACCACTGCAACTATTACACATGGATCTTTTTGAATCATCTGTAACTAGTTATGCAGGAAAGAAGTATGGTCTGGTTGTTGTAGATGACTTCTCAAGATTCACTTGGGTTGTCTTTCTGAAGCACAAATCTGATGCTAGGGTGGAGATACCAAACTTGCTAAATAAGCTTGAAGTCATGAAAAATGGCAAGGTATCTGCAATCAGAACAGACCATGGTACTGAATTTGTCAACCAGTACATAAAGGAGTTTTTTACCAGCAAAGGTATACAACATCAAATTTCCTCTGTAAGAACACCTCAACAAAATGGTGTTGTAGAAAGAAAAATTAGAACCCTTACAGAAGCAGCAAGGACAATGCTGGCTGACACTGAAATAAGTGAAGTTTATTGGGTTGAAGCTGTAAACACAGCATGCTACACTCAGAACAGATGTTTGATAAACAAACACCATGACAAGACCCCTTATGAGCTCTTGGTTGGTAGACCCCCTAACATTAAACATCTGAAAGTGTTTGGTTGTAGATGTTTTGTTCTTAATAATGGAAAAGAGTATCTAAGAACATTTCAACCAAAGGCAGATGAAGGAGTGTTTCTTGGTTATTCTATAAATAGCAGAGCTTACAGAGTTTACAACAAAAGAACAAAGAAGATTGAAGAATCAGTTCATGTTGTATTCTATGAAGAAAGCAAGAAATCACCCATTGCTGATGAACTCTCAGAAAGGTTCAAGGAACTAATGTTAAAGGATTCTGAAGAAGAACCCTCAGAAAGGAAAAACATCATTATGGAAAGAGAAAATGACTCTGACGAAGAAAAGCATGAAACGCCTAGTAACAACCAGATGATTCTCAGACATGATGAAGAATTTCCTATGAGATTTCCAGAAATGGAAACTGAAGATGTTCATCAGAGAGCTAATTCTGGAAATGACCTCTCTGACAGGCATATCCCAGAAAGCCCTCACACTGAGCAAGTGTCAGACATTCAACGCCCTTCTGTGGTAAAAAATATCATAGATACTGAAGAAGTATCAAGTCATAATCATAGTGATTCACATTCAGATCACATAATGTTGACCCTACTAGCCCCAAACCCATGATGAGATGGATCAAGGATCATGCTGCAAAGGATGTGATTGGACCAATCAATCAAGGTGTTAGGACTAGGAGAGCAATAGCCGAAAATGCTAATTCTCTCTTTGGATGTTTCATCTCAAACATTGAAACTAAAACTATTGAAGAAGCATTAAGAGACCAAGACTGGATCTCTGCAATGCAAGAAGAGTTGGATCAGTTTGAAAGAAACAAAGTCTGGAAACTAGTTCCATTTGTAGAAGGAATATCTGTGATTGGAACCAAGTGGGTTTTCAGAAACAAGATGAATGAATCTGGTGAAATAACCAGAAACAAAGCAAGGTTGGTTGCCAAGGGATTCACCCAGACTGAAGGTTTAGATTTTGATGGGTCATATGCACCAGTTGCCAGATTGGATGCGATAAGACTCTTTCTGGCCTTTGAAGCTCATAAAGACTTTAAATTTTATCAGATGGATGTCAAAAGTGCATTCTTGAATGGTGAACTTGCTGAGGAAGTCTATGTTGAACAACCACCTTGTTTTGAAGTTTCCTCATAAAGTAGAATGGTCTACAAGCTACAGAAATCTCTATATGGACTGAAACAGGCTCCAAGAGCATGGTATGACACTTTGGCCAAATACCTTCTGGAAAGTGGTTTCAAGAAAGGTGAAGTTGATAAAACTTTATTTACCTTAAATCATGATGGAAAACTGCTCTTAGTTCAAGTATATGTTGATGACATCATATTTGGATCTAAGGACAAGCAACTTTGTGATGACTTTGCAAATCTCATGAAAAGTAAGTTCGAGATGAGCATGATGGGAGAATTGAACTATTTCCTAGGATTGCAAGTCAAGCAACTCAATGATGGAATATTCATTAGTCAGACAAAGTGTGCAAAAGACATGCTCACAAAGTTCAATCTTAAGCCTTCTGAAAAGAATGCTAAGATACCTATGAGCATAGGAACCAAGATGACCTATACTGAAGCAGATAAAAGTGTTGATGAACACAAGTATAGGAAATTGATAGGTTCACTACTTTACCTTACTGCAAGCAGACCTGATATCCAATATGCAGTTGGTGTGTGTGCTAGATTTCAAACAAATCCGATGCAATCACACTACAACATTGCTATGAAAATATTGAGGTATATGAAAGGTACAGTAGATGTAGGTTTGTGGTACCCTAAAGAAAGTGGATTGAGTTTGGCTGGTTACTCGGATCTTTGATTATCTTTGGATCAATGCTTGATAGGAAGAGTACCTCAGGAACTTGTCAATTTCTGGGAGCTAGACTTATCTCATGGTTTAGCAAGAAACAAAACTCAATTGCAACTTCTACCACAGAGGCTGAATATATTGTCTTTGGTTGTGCAACACAAATTCTGTGGATTCAACAACAACTCAGAGATTATGGACTCAATGAAGAGAAAACTCCCATTTTCTGTGATAACACAAGTGCTATTGCAATCACACAGAACCCCAAGTTCCATGCCAGAACAAAGCACATTGATGTTAGACACCACTTCATCAGAGACCATGTTGAAAAAGGCAATATAGAGATACTCAAGATTGGCACAGAAGACCAACTTGCAGATATCTTCACCAAGCCCCTACAGGAAAGCCGGTTCTTGACCTTAAGACATAATCTTGGGTTAATGGAGTTGCCTAAGGACTGAAAAATGTCCTGAATCTCTAAAGTCTGAGTAAGCAAGGTAGAAAAGAAGTAGGCCGCTGAGAACATGCTCTCAGAAAGCCAAGTTGTTAAGAAGTGATGCAAAGGTTTCTGAGTAGCAACACTTAGAAAGGCAAAACATTTCTGGAACGGGTATCCAGAAAGGAAAAGTTCGGTACACACTCAATGAGTAAATAAGACTAGAACTTACTTACTAAGAGTGGGTCAAATACATTCAAACAACTGAAGTTTCTGATTCTTGAATTCAGGAAACTATTTAGTCATAAAGAGAAAAGACACATAAAGCCCGAAAAAGTATAAGTTCTGGGAGTCAAACATGTCCAATGTCTTGTATTTTTTCCATTTTTATGATAAATAATAAAAAGATAAGGACTTGACACTCAGAATGATAAGCTCAAACGATTAAGTGTTCCTACTCTTTACTAAGTGACACAATGAATGTAGCATATTAAAAATCCATCAAGTCGGCACAATACCATTTGTTGATTGATATCATTACAAGATATTCAATATAAACCCTTGATGTATAAACGTTTGATCTCAACGGCTGAGATTAAAACAAAGCAAGTAATGTCTGTTGAGAAATGCAGACATGGCCCACTAAGCATTTAATGAAGTACAAAGGTCATACCACGCCTATGCAGATACAAAGACACGCATTCATATTAAGCTATATGTATGGTGTATCTATATACGTTTTGTCTGCTATATATATAGTAATTGGGCAAAAGACAAACACTTTTACCAAATTCAAAATTTCATACTTGCATCAAAATAGCAAAATCTCTCAAGATTTCTGCAAAACTTCTTCTGCAACTTAACTTCTTGTGCTTAGTCTTCTGAAAAGATAGACTAATCTCGATTATTCTTGCAAAACTCATCTGTAAACACTCACTCAAAGACTCTATATAAGAGATGGCACCAAAGAAGATGACCACCAAGAACCCTAAGGCCGCATCATCTGCTCCTGCTGAAATGCAAGGAGGAAAAGAACTCAAGGTGTTGAATAAACGCCTTCTAGGAGAGTTTACCCCTTCTGACTGGAATCCAAGTCACAAGATGAATTGGGGAGCTTTTCTTGTGAAGAAATATGTTTCTGCAGTCATTTCTTCAAAAGCAGATAGAAAACTGATATTGGGAATGTTGAAAAGTTCCCATATCTACAAGTTTCTGTGTGCTGCACCCAGTGGACTTTCCACACTGGATGTGTTGGAGTTCTACAACAACTCCAAAATCTTCACAAAAGTTGTGAATGATGTAGAAGAGAAGTACATGCAGACTGAAGTTCAAGGACAAGAAATTGTCCTAGACTGCAAGACTTTCTGCAACTTATTCCGATTGAAAAATCGAGGAACAATCGACGACATCAACATCAGGGATGCCTCCATGATTCAAAGTGTTAAAGAGCTATTTGAGGCAATCCAGGTTGAAAATGCAAAGGGTTGCCCAGCAAACTTTGTTCTGAAAGCCATCAGAACCAGTCATCTCCAGAAACACTGGAGTACTTTGGCTCTCATTCTGGTCCGTTGCTTTGATGGCAACAAAGGTGGAGTAGACCAGATAAGCATGGAGAGATGGATGATGATGCATCTTCTGAATAAGAAGCATGAAGGGCAGGAAACCCACTTTAATTGGGGGAAGTACGCCTTCAACAAATTTCTTGGGCACATTGAGGAATTTGAGCCTAAAATCATCAATGGCCTTGCTGAAACAAAGGCCAATATGCATTTTGGTCTCAGAATTTGCTACATTCTGGAAACAATGGGAATAACTCTCAGAAAGAGACAGGAAATCCCAGTCACCAACTCTCTTTTCAGACATGCCTTTGAAGAAAAGGAGAGAATTGCTGCTGAGAAAGCTCAGAAAGAGGCAGAAGAGCTTGAAGCTGCCCAGCAAGGTGAAGAGGTCTCTGAGCAAGCTCCTGCTCAACCTCCAGTTGCCAAGAGAAAGAGGACTCAAAGCAAGAAAGCCTCTAAGTCCCAAAGTGTACAAAAAGCACAACCTTCTGGAGACAAGATCTCAGAAGATGTTGTTCGGCCAGAAAGGCAACACCAGAAAGCCCCAAGAATTCTGAGACGACAAGCTGCTCCAGAAATCTCCAGAGATGATAGAAATATCATAGATGGGTCAGCTCCCAATCTGGACAGTGACTCTGATGATGATGTAGTACTTACACAAGTATTCAAAAAGTCCAGGATTGAGACCCATGGAGGAGCATCAAGCTCAGCCCCTCAGAAAGAAAGGAGCCCCTCTGTCCAGCAGGAAGAAGAAGGCCTGGAAGAGGAAGATAGAGTGATGGAAGATGTTGACATTGCTTCCACATTCACAATGCCAGCACTTAATGTGGCTGAAGAAAACCCTGTTCTTGAACAGGTTCCTCAACCTTCTGAGAGAGCTCAACTCTCAGAAAGGGATCAAACTGAGATGGAGACTCAGAAAGATATTGTAGAGGAGACCAACAATGAGCAAAGAGAGGCTGTGGAAACTCCACTAGTCCAAGAGACCCAAACTCAGCCTAACATTATTCAGGTAACAAAAGTAGTTTGTATCTAACTTGTCAACATTAAAATGTTAACTTGTTACTCATAAGCTTCATTTTTTACAGGCCAACTTGGAGACACAATTTCAGGGGGAAGAAAACTTGTCCACTCCCTTGAATCAAGAAGAGGTTCCTCCAACCTCAGAACATCAAGAAGAGCCTGTTCCACAGGTAGTAAAAGTTATCTCTGAACAAGGAATAACTAACTAAAATTGCTCTTATGTTCTAATATTCTTAATGTCTCTTCTTAGGCTACAACTGAGAAAGTAGTGGAGGTGGAACCAACACCCCAACACCAAGAGTTACTGAGCCTTCTGTTGAGAAGGTAAGTATCAGTAAACTTTCCTTAAGAAAATTTTGGTAAAATTCACTACTTAATCAATATGTTTGTTCTATCTTACAGGCTCAATCAGAAGAACACTTGGACGGAGAGAATGTGATCTCATCTCCTCCAAGAGAAACTAAAACTGCTGAACAAGCAGTATCTGAAGAAAAGGTTCCAGAAACCCCCAAGGTTTCTGAGAAAGATGCCACTGAGCTTCCTCACTTGGAAGTAAGAGAAGTCTCAGAAAGCATTTTTCCACTTATCTTTTCTGATAACAAGTTGCTAAACATATTTGATTCTATTTCTCAGGTTCAATCAGAAAGAAAGGATGCTGAGGATCAGACTTCTCCTCACATCAAGGTATCTGAGGCCTCTGTGTCCAAACAAGCAGAAGTCCAAGCAAATGAGCCTAGTGTTTCTACACAGGTATGCTCAGAAAGCTTACTTTTGCACACAGATACTAACACAAGTAGTTTGAACAAAACTAACTTGATCCCTTTCTTTCAGGCTCAAAGTCTAGTGCCACTCAACTTACTCCAAGCCTTTAAGAAGCACACTCTCAAGAAACATCTAAAGTGCTTCAAACAATGGTAGAAACTCATAAAGGCCGATCTTTCTGAAATTGCAAGAGTAATTGACATCCCAGAGAAAAGGGCCATAGCAATCAATCTGGAAGACCATATCCATGCTATGTTTCCCACAGAATCATATTCTTTTGCCACTCTGATGGATGATAACTTCTTAAATGAAGTAGCACAAAGACTCCTAGCAGACTTTCAAGCTGCTGATGCTCAAACCCAAGAGTAGATGGTGACCCATCCTGCCTTGCCCAGCAAGCTCACAACCTACCCTTCCGAAAAGAAGAAGTAAATGGGAGGATGATCACACTTCCTAATGTGATCAACCTGGTTTCTGAAGATGAGAAGGAAACTGATGAGAATGACTACCAAGAACCTCCTTCTGAGCATCCAAGTCAAGAAGACAAGAAAAAGGATGATGATGATGATCAGAATGATGATCTCCAACCTGGAAACGGCGGGATTCAGAAAGTTAGCAAAGGAAGTGCAGAAAAGGCTACTCCTTCCAATGCTTAAAAAGCCCCATCATCATCACCACCAAAGTCTCATCAAAATACCCAACAGGCTGAACAAGACACAATTGAAGAAATCACAACTACTGAGTTCAGGATTGAACAACTCAGATTTAAGTTGGAAGAGGAGAAGAGAATCAACTTAGAGTGTCAAGCTCTTGTTGAAGAAAAGGAAGCCAAACTCGAAAAGCTCAGAGAAGCTAATGCTAAGGAACTGGCACTCCTAGATGAGCAAAGGTTGTTGAAAAATGCCATCGTTGTCACCGTCACGAGATAGATGCCATGGATGACAATGATTATGAAGAGCATTATTCTAAGGCTGCATCAGAAAGACCTTCTACTTCTCAGAAGGCCAGCATACTCAAAGGCAAACAAAAGATTGCCACTCTTCAAACAATCCAAGAAAAGGATTATGAGAATGATGCTGAAATAAACCCAAACTTGATCTCCCAAGGTAAGATGAGAGGCTAATCACTAAGGAAAAGCTAGCCCTTCCGGCGCCTCAAATTTTCTCTCGCTCCAGTGCTTCAAGAAGTGATGAGGACAGTCCGTAATGCCTATTTTCTTGGAACTAAGAGATGACTTGTTTCTTAAGACAACCAAGTCCTACAACACCCCAGAAGAGATGAAAGATTTGGTCACAGATTGCTAAATAGAGCAACCAAGATAGCTCTCTCGAAAGACTTAGCTCGATCGTGGAAGAAGACCGCAACAATGCCAATCAAGCACTAGCAGATGCTACTTATGCTACTCAACAAGTCGAGGCTATTCTAAAGCCTCTTGAAGAGCTCAATGAAAAGAGCAAGAGTTGGTTAGGCAAAACAAGGACATGAAAGAAGAAATCCAAGAATTGGTCAGGTGCATAACAACCTCCGTAAGAACTTTGAATCACTCTCTGAAGCTTATGCTATCATGAGTCACCATTCATGACTAAGGGGAAGGAGAGATGCCTCGTAAAGGCAGGAAGAAAAGAAAACAATCAAATCTCCCTCCTCAAGTCAACTAGTCATTAAGGACACCACTAGAGACACCCTCAAGAAGTTGTTCCAGATCAACCAAATGTAAAGTCGAGAAGTATGGTCACTAGGGAACCAAGTCCCTTAGGATCTCGGATGGAACAACCGTAAAGCTTATGAAGAATAAAATCAAGAAGAAGGTGAGGTAAGAGGTCAAGAGAGTCAAGCCTCACAACCGAACATCAATGATGATGATGAGGATGAATCGACATCGATGAACGTCCACTTCACAAAGAAGAAGGCAAGCAAGCCCTTACAACCTCCTCTCGGCAAAGAAGGCCATTAGCGCCGTAACCCTTCCGAAATACCAAGTCAATTCAAGGACTTCCACCAAAGACAAAGGGAAGAAAGGGTCACAGGATCTCCTGACAGAAGGGCACCTAACAGAAAGGCTAGAAGGGATATTCAGTTTGGCAGAGCAAACAAAGAAACTCATCAAGAAAAGCCAACTGATGCCCACATTGAGTATGTGAAGACCAGTAATGAAGAGTCTTCATATAGGTGCATTCTGAACAAGAAAGGGTATTGGATTCTGGAACTGCAACATCTACTTATCAATGATAAGTTTCCAACTCCCATCTTCAACCAGAACCTAAAATGGAGTGAAGGCAAGCCAAATTTGCTAAAACATGAGCACCTTCATGCCTGGCTAAACTTTGAGGTTGAAAAGAGAAATTATGCCAGAAAGATGGACCTTTCTTTTCCTTGTCCTTACCCCCAAGCCAGAAGATGTGCACAAGACAAGAAAACTGGATGGTAGCTACGTACAGCAAGCAGAACAAGCTAGGTGTTCATCCCTATGAGTCATTCTACATGACAAAGGATGAATATCTGGATGATATTCACTATCTGGAAGAAATATACAAGTATTTCAACCTATCTGAGCTGCAAGTAGACCATGCCTGGGTCTGGGGAAAATACTACTGGGTCAAACACTTTCTGAAGAAGAACTACAATCTTGGCAAGAGTTACCATGAAATTTGTATCTTATCCAGAAAGACAGAACTTTCTGTCAGAAGGTTACTTTATGACTATGTCCAAGAATGCAGAAAAGTGGATGATTATGTCAATGATCCGAGAAGGGTGTCAAGAACTTGAGGTTTCGAACCTAAGTTAATTTTGAAGACTTGTAGACTAGTATCTTAGAATGTTTACTTGGAGCTTGGACTCTCCTGTTGTTCTAATTTACTTAGTTTTTTTTACTTTTGTAATCTTGCTTGATCGCTTTCTAATTTTCTCTATCCGTAAAAGTTGCATCTTATTCAGAATCAGATTATCTGAAGATCATACTCTCAGATACACTCTAATAGATGACAACTTATCAGCAAAAGTCACTTCTTGTGATTTGGTTGATGTTTACTTTCTGCACTTAATTCAACTAAAATTAAATATCATTTGAAATGATTAAGTGGTGGATTGTTTTCTCTTCCAGGATTACAACTTTGTAATAGGACTTTGAAAGATAGTCATGGATGACTGATCAAAAAGGGAGAAATTTGTTAGAAATATCTGTTAGTATTTTGATCATTCATCACATGTTCCTATCTTAGCCAGAAAGGTAATTAAGTACTCTTGGTTCACTTGAACATTGTAAAAGAGGAAATCACTGAGTATAATTAGTCTAGTAAATCTTGTATTAGGATTATAGGTCTCTGAGTGTAATTTTTATTTCAAGAAGACCATGAAGATCAATCCTAGCAATGGAGCTTTTGAAGATTACAAGACCGGAGATTGCACAAGATTTATGAAGACACCAAGGTTTAGTCTCACTCGGAAAGACTATGTCCTTAATCCTTTCTTAAGTACATTTAGTTACTTTTGAAACATGATTCTGGAACATATGACATCATGAGTATGGAGCACAAGCCAACAAAAAGGCTAATGTATCCGTTGAAGACTACAGGACAAGAAATAGTACATATGCATTAATCAGATCGCGTAAAAGCCGCTAAAGCACAGTCCTCTCTGAGATATGAGACAAGGACTTCTGAGTACTCATTTCAAGATAAGTATAGACTGAATTTGAATTGTGTCTAACGGATAACATCCCAACGACTCTCTAATTCATCTATAAATATCACACACTTAGATGCTGAGAAATACGACCAAAGAACGATCTAACTTGCAAACTTACAATCTAGCAAAGTATTCTCTCAAGCACTCTACTACCCTTTCTGAAAGCCTTCTGTTGCTTGAAGAATCACTAGTAGTTCTAAGTTGTCCTGAACCTTAACAAGAGATTGTTATTCGTGAAAGAGTTGAATCGCCGATAACCTTTCAAGCTCATTCTCCGTAATCGGACATCGATTACTGGGTCAAGAAGAGCAGATTGCCATACACTGAACAAGTGTATTAAGTAGTCTTGTTCTATTAGGCTCTCTGAAAACATAACTGAAAAGTTATACAAAAAGCCTCTCTGACAAACCTTATAACCAACACCATCAAGGCGTGGAGTAGAGGAAGTACTTGATTTGGGAAATCAGGGAATAACTCCAAGGTTATCTGAGTAGAGGAAGTACTTAGCTCTAGGAGCTGGGGAATAACTTCGGGGAACATTTGGTTGGGAACCAATTGTTTAAGAATCTTAGAATAGGATTTTTGTAAGGTGAACTCAATTATCTGTTCTAGTGAATTCTAGGTCTCAGAAAGACCGAAGTGGATTAGTTGGAGGATTACGCCACCTCCAGATACCACTATACTTGCTGTGTTATTTACCTTCAGATTTATCTTTCAAAGAAAGCACACACTTACTTATTGTTTCTGCACTTACCTATCTTAAAGTCTTCCGCGCTCTGAATTTAAGTATCAGAAACCCCCAGGTTTCTGAGAAACTGTGTTTATCGACAAAAGTTTAAAAGACTATTCACCCCCCCCCCCCCCTCTAGTCTTTTACTTTGCTGTTATATGGACCAACATGTTTGGTCATGATAAAATTACTTCACTAGAGTTATGTGAGAACTGCATACTTGGGAAGGCTAAGAGAGTTAGTTTTGGTGCTGGTGTACATGTCACTCGAGGTATCATGGAGTATGTTCATTCTGACATATGGGGACCAGCTAGGACTCAAACTCTAAGTGGTGGGAAGTATTTTATGACCATTATTGATGATTTCTCAAGAAAATTATGTGTATATGTGCTGAAAGCTAAAAGTGATGCTTTCAATCAATTTAAAGTTTGGTTGACAGAATTAGAGAATCAAACTGATAAGAAATTGAAATATCTCAGGACAGACAATGGTATGGAGTATCTGTCAACAGAGTTTAATGAGTTATGTCAGGAGAAGGGAATTATCAGACACAGGACTGTGCCAGGAACACCACAGCAAAATGGTGTAGCTGAGAGGATGAATCAAACATTGCTTGAGAGAGTGAGATGTATTATGCTCACTGCAGGTGTACCTAAAAGTTTATGGGGAGAAGCTGTCAACACTGCATGCTATATGATACATAGATGTCCTTCAAGTGCTTTAGAGTTTAAAACACCTGAATATGTGTGGTATGGAAGTGTTCCACATTATGGACATCTTAAAGTGTTTGGTTGTTCAACATATGTGCACATAAAACAAGATAAGTTGGAGCCTAGAGCATTGAAGTGCATATTCTTGGGTTATCCATCTGGTACTAAAGGTTACAAGCTCTGGTGTTTGGAGACTGAGAGATGTTTGATCAGTAGAGATGTAGTTTTCAATGAAAACTTGATGCCTATGAAACTACACAGATCTGGTGAGCCTATAGATGCCAATACTACTGATAGCATTCAGCTTGAGGTGGAGCCTGATACAGATATTTCTCACAAAGATGCAGTTGAGATTGATCTTTCACATGATACAGGTGGAGAAGATGATGAGTATCATGTGAATGAGATTACTGAAACCACATATAACAACACAGGAAATAATTCTGACAGCTCTACTGGTGTTAATTGACCTAAAAGAACACCAGAAAGGCATGCTAGTACCAATGATATGAGATCATGGGGTTTAACTAAAGACAGACATAAAAGAGCTGATGCAGGAAAGCATTCAGAGAGATTTGGTTGGTCAAATATGGTTGCTTATGCTTTGCATGTAGCACAAGATATTGAGTCTCATGAACCAGATAGCTACAGAGAAGTAATTTCATGTTCTGATAAAGATAAATGGATAGTAGCTGTGCAGGAAGAGCTATTGTCTTTAGAGAAGAATAAAACATGGAGTATTATTGAGAAACCTAAAGGAGTAAAGACAGTTAGCTGCAAATGGATTTACAAAAAGAAGGTGGAGACTTCTGAGAAGGGAGAGCAAATCAGATATAAAGCCGGATTGGTGGCTAGAGGCTTACTCAAAGAGAGGGCATTGATGATTTTAATGAGATTTTCTCTCCTGTGGTGAAACATTGCTCTATCAGGTTACTTCTATCTCTAGTTGCTCAATTTGATCTTATTCTTCAACAACTAGATGTTAAAACTGCTTTTCTACATGGTAATCTTGAAAAGAAGATCTTTATGACTATACCTGAAGGTCTGATGTCTGAGAATGATTGCAATAAGGTGTGTTTATTGAAGAAATCATTATATGGTCTCAAACAAACAAAGTCCAAGACAGTGGTATAAGAGATTTGATAGCTATGTGATTGGTGTTGGTTTTCAGAGAAGTCAATATGATAGTTGTGTGTATTTTATGCAAGTATCTTCAAGTAGCATGATTTTTCTATTTCTATATGTTGATGATATGCTTCTAGCTGGAAATTCAATGGTTGATATTGTTAAGACTAAAGAGATGTTAAAATCAGAGTTTGATATGAAAGATCTTGGTCAAGCAAGAAGGATTCTGGGAATGGATATCACTAGAGATTTAAAGAGTGGTGTTTTATACTTAAACCAGTACAACTATGTGAATAAAGTGCTGTCAAGATTTTACATGCATACAGCTGAGCCTGTGGTTACACCACTGGGGAATCATGACAAGTTATCTCTTAAACAATGTCCTACAAATGTTGCAGAGTGGAAGCATATGTCTCAAATACCCTATGCAAGTGCTGTAGGTAGTTTAATGTATACTATGGTATGCTGCATGCATGATATTGCTCATTCAATGAGTGTAGTTAGAAGGTATATGAGTTGTGCTGGTAAAACTCATTGGGAAGCTGTGAAATGGATTCTGAGGTATCCGAAAGGAACTACTCATCATGGTTTAAAGTTTGAAAAAGGTTATACAGGAGAACAAGCTTTAATTGGTTATGTTGATTCTGATTTTGCTGCAAATCAAGAAAATAGAAAGTCTCTCACAGGTTATGTGTTTACACTATTTGGTACTGCAATAAGTTGGAAGGTTGTACAACAACCTGTGGTGGCTCTTTCAACAACTGAGGCAGAGTTTATGGCTTTAACAGAAGCTATTAAAGAAGCTTTATGGTTACAAGGCATTATCAGAGAATTTGGCATTGATCAAGAGGAGATTGTAGTATTTTGTGATTCTCAGAGTGCTATACATTTGGTCAAGCATCAGATGTATCATGATAGAACTACACATATTGATGTTACCATTTCATCAAAGACATAGTGGAGAAGAAGATTGTAAAGATTGCTAAGATTTCTACTTTGAAGAATCCTGCAGATGCTTTGACAAAGTCAGTTCCATCAGCCAAGTTTGAGCTTTGTTGTGCTTTGATTAATAAGTGCAATGGAGTGAATCAGGTGTAATTTTCTATGTTTTGAAACTCGGACCCGGACATTGACCCGGCCTACCTACTGTAGGAGGTTCAACTGGGTCAACTCGGGTCAACCTACAAAAAATATTTTTAAAAATAAAACATAATGTATGCCTTAAAAATTCAACATATACATTTTTTACCTAAAAAAAAAGATAGAAAACATTGCATAAACGACATATGCCTCAATTCCATTGCCACAATTCATATAAAATATAGAAATAACAACAATCCATATACCACAAACACAAAGTCACCATAACTCCATAACATTGAGTTCGAAATAACAAATAACATCAAAGCACGGGAGAAGAACTGAAGAACGGGAGAAGAATGAGCCGCAAAAAAGGAAAAGGAAGAACACTGAAAAGGAAAAGGAACTGAGCGATTAGGGCTTTTGTTTTTATTGGGTTTTTTTTATTTTTTCTCCTTTTATTTTTTTTAAAGAAACCCGGTTGGAACCGGGTTTATTACCGGTTCCGTCGGGTTTTTACCGAAACCCGATTTTTTCCGGTTTTGGGGGGTTTTCGGTCCGGACCCCCTCCGAGTTGCGGTTAAACCGGGTCGACCCGGGTCGACCCGCTGGGTTTCATAACATAGGTAATTTTTACACTGGTGACATAAGGGGATCTATCCTAACCTTTTAAGGGATAGTGAGAGGTCCAGAGAAATTGTTCTAAGGTGGAGAATTGTAGAGAAAATAGCACAATTTCTGTTACAACAGATGTTTTATACACTTTAGTTGCCAGACATTTCAGGAGCCGTACACGTGGCGAGATGAAAGGCTGAGATTGAAGATTGAAGGCGGGAGTTTCTGTTAGTTAGTTACGCTTCTGTTTTGTTTAGCTAATCAGATTCTTCTATGTAATTAGTGTATAAATAGCTCGCCTGTGAGATTGTAGCAGTTATCATCATTACCTCATACACATCCATCACTGAATTAGAAGCTCATAGAAGAAAAGAGAGAATAATTGCTACTCTGTTCGCCATTAACGTGGTTGAGGAGTTTGCAGAAGAAGATCTTGTAATTTTCTTTGTTGTGAGTAGTGATTATCTGTGTTGGCCTCCCGTGCAGTAGGAATTCGTTCCGAAGCACGTAAATCTTGTGTTGATTTCGTTCTGTTCATCGTTTTCTGTAAGTTTAGGGTTCTTCGATTGATTTGGGCATTTCTCAATTGACTTGATTGATTGTTTGATTATTGCGTTTCTTTGACATAAAGGGCAGATCATAATGGCTGTTAGGAGCTGCAAAAAGGGAGTTAATTCAAGATGTTTATATCTTGATTCTTGAATACTTAAAAAGTAACTAACATAAATTTATTTGGTGAAACCGTGAAAGTATAGTTACCACTACTAGTCCAAGGGGGAGGAGTTCTGTTAGGGCCTGATAATCTTTAGTCTCCGGATTCATTTCCATATCCAGATTGGAGAGGACGCATGCCAGAGCTAGTACGCTTATGCAAAAGCTAAGAAGTAAAACTTCTCTGTAGCCTAGTTCTGTGCCTTGCTTGAGACCAAGTATGAAAGTATAATTGACTCGATATTTCCTCCAAAAGTATATGCACGCAGCATAAGTAAGCATGTGGAGAACTACGAACCCAAACAAACTGCGACAACAGTTTAACTTGGCAATTAGGACATGATCACGTATTTAACTCTGTAAAACTTAGCACTAAAAATTTCTGTTAAATGATGAAAGCAAGAGTAAAATTTATTAACCTGTATATATAGAGGAAACATAGTTTGCATATAAGTTTCTCTGCCTGAGTGATTTAGGAGATGTCGTGTGCGGATGATCAGACATAGCGCGAAGACAAGAGAAACCGTGCAGCCAACAAGAAATTCTGCATATCGTTTCATAATTTGATGTAAGGATAAACTAAAAACCTCCACAGATTTGGATAATCAAGAATTCACATCTCTTTACACTTTCACTCATAAAAACCCATCTTGACTGCACCTAATTATATCAATTTCTCTGCTCTTTAGTCATAAAGATATCTCTTTTACATGCATGATCTTACCAGTGGAGAATGTTACTCTGTCTTTCCCTTTTCACCCTTGGCCTTAAGATGCTCATTCCTTTGCTGCGGTTGGAATTCGCAAAATGCTTAATGAAAGTAGCTTCCACCCTTTCCATCAACCCACCTGTAATCACACAAATGAAATGAATTCATCTAAGAAATCAAATGTGAAATATGCTGTATATGTATCGCCATATTGTCATGGATTCATAGCATATTGATTATGTACCTCGTCTGAGGTTCCGAGGAATGAATTATCGACCACTTTCATGTAAGGTCTCAATGCACTCTTGAAGCAATCTATAATATACCACATACATGTAAGTAATCACATAGAATAGAAGCATTGCCGTTGATTCATACGACAAAAGACAATAGCAATTGAGGAGGCATTCAAAGCATACCTTGTCATATTTCTTCATAATTTTTGATACTGCAGTTAAGTTGAGGAAGCTGTAGCATTTACAGACATGATTTTGAATAATTGAGCCAAAAGATGCAGAAACTATTAAATGGAAGAGCATGTACCTGTAGTTTTTGAGAAGCCGTAGCTTATGGTAGAATTCGACAAAAGCTTTCTTAAGGCGTTCTTCTGCTCTCTTTAAATTATCCTTACTGAACTTTAATTCTGTTTGATTAGGGCGCTTGAGGAACCCTTTAATCGTTGACCGAGGAGTATCCACCGTAGCATTAAACTTGACTTGTTTAAGTATGTCAACCGGTTGCAGTACTATCTCAAGAGGAGCTGGTCTTATACCCTTGATGCCAATTTTCTCATCTTCTTGAACCTCTAAATCTACGACCGGCTTCATGTCCTGTTCTTCGTTATCATTGTTGCATTCCTCCTGCAAAGCCCTCATAGTTACCGAACTTTCTTCATCTATTGCATCCATGATTATGTGTGGAATATTTTCTGCCATAACATACAAAGTACAATAGAACATTGGAAAATATGTGCCAGATCACTACTTAATTAATAGGGAGAAGCAGAAGGTTCACTTACTGCTGCTGGCTCTGGCAACGGATGGAGAGGTAGCCGTTAATGCAGCAGCCGAAGCTTGAATGTCAGATGCCAGACGAGTCATTTCCTCCACACTATTGACCCAGCCATCCAGATGCTCAACCTTAACACGAAAAGCGATAAAAGCATCCATCTGCTTGTTCAACTCCTCTGCCTCATCCATAACTTGTGTGAAGATATGCAGCAGAAAGGAAGAGGAGAAATGAACATGCTGCAGCTGCAGAAACCTGTTCGTCAGAAAGAAGCGAAATGAACATATTCGTCAGAAACCTGTTCGTCAGAAAGAAGTGAAGCTGCAAAAAGAAGTAAAATGTCAGAAAGAAGTGAAGCTGCAGAAACCTATTCGTCAGAAAGAAGTGAAATGAACATATTCGTCAGAAACAGAACTGCCAGAAAGAAGCTGCAGAAACAGAAGAACAAAAAGAAGTTTCTGACGAATACAGAAAGAAGTTTCTGACGAATTAGCACTTTATGCTAATTCGTTCTGTACACTACGGTTGTACATTATGATAATATACTTGTACATAACGGTTAAGTTAAGCAACTGCCTGTTCTATATAAACAGAACAGAGCTTCCTTTTGTAACTTACTTTTCCATTCGATCTTTTTGATCAATCTATACAATTTGGTTATGTTTATGGAAAATTACAACTTCATCAACTTTGGCCCGCTAAAACTGCAAAACTTTATTGATGTCATCATCCAATCTCCTGAAATACGTAAGTTCGTATTCACCCCCCTTCATCTGCCACATTCATGAACATAGTCTCCATCCCTTCAGTCCCATCTCGCTTCACGTTGTTGACAAGAATCACTTGATTTTCGATATCCATTTGAGCTTGAGTTTTCGGAGAATGCTTGACGAGGTGCGTCAAGCCACTGAAAGAGCGGTAAAGAGTGAGATTTCGCCCGAAGCTGGTGGCCCTGGATGCAACTGGGTTGTTTCTTCGCTTGAACTCTTTTATTTTATTTGTTTCAAACATGTTTTTAAGAATACAAAAGCTCGTGAAAGTCCAAGTTTTTATGAAAGTTCAGAGTTTTATGAGGCGCAATATCAGATACTAATTATGCGAACTTTATGTAAATTATTAATTTTATTCAGTAAATCGCTATACATCAGATACTAATCATTTGAATCTTTTTGTTCCGGACTCTCAGGACTCTCAGGAGAGTTTCTATTTTAAGAAAGCATAGTCCAAGTATGCCTCTCGCCATTCTGGCACCATTTGCGATGCAAATTCTTTACCAAACTTCATTTTGGATACAGAACTTTGATCTTTTGATCAAGGAAATAATTTACTCTAGAGAAAGTTTGAAGGGAATCAGAAATAACTACTGATGCATATATTGAGAAGCAAGAGTCCATGTTATATATAGGAGGGAAAATGGGAAATATATAAATTGCACTCTCGTCCATTTGCTGGGAAAATTGTACTATAGTTCAATATGTTGTTGGACATCAAATTTTAGTGCACCTCTGATTTTTTTCTTCTTCTTGTTACTCATGAATACTGATGTGAATGTTTCTCAGAGCTCGTGCTCTTCTATATTAATTTTGACAACACCAAAAGGACCTGCATTAGTGAGGCACCTATGAATAAACTGATGTTCTTAAATATTACTATAATATTTGAAACAATATTTATAATGTTTTATGAGCAAACATTTTATATGCATTTTGTATGTATATATAATATCAATGTGTTTAGTAACCCGTAATGTCTATGGTTTTATCTATAATGTTTGTTGTTACTTTAGTCTTTGTACTAAAATGTGCCCAAAGAACTGAAAATTGCAAATTATGAAAAAGTGTAGACCGGACATAAAATACAGGTAAATATTGCACCAGAAGTGCAATTTGCCCTCAACTTTCCACGTTATTTTTCAATCAGCAAGCAACTCTATATATAATTGAAGAATATATGAATGTGCACTTTAGTATAAGCAGCTCGCATTAAATAGAGGAAAATAGTCAGTACTTTAGTAGATTTGTAAATAAACATGTTAAAAGAGGAAGCGTATAATCTAATGTCTGTTAATAATCCAAACGCATTTAGCTGGCCTTGATACCAAATAATTATCATAAAGTATCATAATAAACGGTCTTTATTTAATTTATCTAGAAACGGGACTGTTTTGCAATTTACCATTACATATGTGTTTTTAACCTATTTTCACGGATCCTCTTGCGAATCCGGGTCAGTACCACTTTCATCACGGGTCAGGTTTATAAGGCTCTTTTCTTTCTTCCTTTTTAGACAGTTTCTTCACCTGTCACTATTGTTCTCTCCCATTTTCTCTTATGCAACTGCTCTTTAGACTGAAATCTTACTGTTCTCCTGCTCAAATCTGTTAGAAACTTGTTTGTAAGTGTTTTGTTATAGTTATCGTTGTGTGATTTCGTTTATTTTTCAATTTTTTGTGTTCTAGGGTTTTGTTCGAGTTTTTTTTTTGCGATTTTTTTGTAGTATGAGGCGTAATAATGCTTGCATATGAATTGAGCAATGTTTTCATTCAAAATCCGACCTCAATCATCAACTTAGATATGAAAAAATAAGGTATACAACGTTTTTAAATTCTTTCGTATATGGCTATGTTCTCAACCATATTGCCCATGTTCTCTGGAATATGTCCTATGTTTTCATTCATAACCTGACAGTCATTTTATGCTCTGTTTTTTACAATATTACCTTGAGTTTTGGTCTTTAATGTATTTTCCTATGATCTTACGTATATGCATTATTTTCTCACCAATATACTCTATGTTCTTAGCAATATCCACTATATTTACGTATATGAACATCTTCTTTTTTTTTTTTTTGCAGTGTAATCCATATTCTCTACCACTTAGCCTATATGCATTTTATTTATATCATAGTTGGTTTGGTTGAGAACATAGTGGTTTTTTTTGCTTGTTGTGTTCTGTGAAACATAGTTAGTATCTATGCTTTTGAGAACATAGTTGTCATTGTTCTGTTGAGATCATAAATGTTTTATATTGAGATGTTAACTTTGTTTTTGTTGAGATCATAGTTTTTTTGGTTGAGAACATAGTAGTTTATGTTGAGATCATAGGATGTTTTGCTTGAGAACATAGCTGTTTATGTTGAGATCATAGACTGTTTTCTTGAGAACATAGTGTCTTTGGTTGAGAACATAGTTGTGTATGTTGAAATCATAGATTTATGTTTTGCTTGAGAACATAGTTGTTTATGTTGTAATCATACCTTGTATTCTTTGAGAACATAGTTTTTGTTGAACAGAGTAGTTTTTTGTTCTTTATATCTTATGTCTCTTTTCCCTTTCTCTTCTTTCATTAGTGCCTGATGCAAAAAATGTTAAGAAGACTAGGGGCAACAAGAATAATGTTTTCAAGCCTGATGATGAGCGGCTTAAGGTGAAGCCCGGTAGGAGGGGGAAGTCACAGCTTGTTGGGGGTGCCTGTGAAGGGTAGTAAAGACATAGCAAATCCTGCTAAGGAGGATTATGTACTCCCACCACTGATGAGGGCTGCAAATCCTGCTAAGGAGAATTATTCTCTTTCTTCAGTTTTATGGATTATGATCTCAATATAAGTACCTATGATCTCAGTGTTATACACTATGATCTCATTATTATACGCTATGATCTCAGTGTTATATCTGCAGTGATACTTTTGTTCAGAACTAGGATCTCATTGTTAGGCTCGCTTTTTCAAATCAAATTAATCGAATCAACTAAACTAAATCGAATCAATCGAATCGAATCGAATCAATTGTAGTATAAAATATAACTAAGCAAAACTGAACTGAACTGAACTGAATGAGTTTTAAGTTGAAAAGAACAGAGCCTTATTCTATATGATATCATTATTATACATTATGTTCTCAGTGTTATGTCTATTGTGATACTTTTGTTCCGAATTATGATCTCATTGTTATCCTGTATGATTTCAGTATTATACCGTATAAAATCAATATAAATAAAAAGAACACAAACACAGTAATTAAGAAAAATATAATCTTTTATTGATAAAAGCATTCTACTGAATGTTGAATTATTACATAGATTGAAAACAGGAAAAATATAAGATTACAACTGCTGCATTCCCTCCACAAACTTGATAGCTTCAGTCATGTAGAGGTTCTCAAAAGAACCACCCCTACCACCTCCCATTGAATGGAGGCTGGTTTCTCAACTGAGAAGCCCACATCAGACGTTGAGGGTGGCGAAGTTCAATCAGCTCTAGACGAGCTACAATGTCTGCAGCCCTCATCAGTGGTGGGAGTGTTGAATCCTCCCTCAAACACTCTCTTATAACAGAGATCATAGCATTAGATGCAGAGAACATAGAAATTATGATATAGCTCATAATAATAGAGGCAGAGAACATACAATGACAAATACAGATCATAGCATTAGTGGCAGAGAACATAGAAATTATAACAGAGATCATAGCATTAGATGCAGACAACATAGCAATTATGATAGAGATCATAATACTAGAGGCAGAGAACATAGCAATGAAAAATACAGATCATAGCATTAGTGGCAGAGAACATAGAAATTATAATAGAGATCATAGCATTAGTGGCAGAGAACATAGAAATTATAATAGAGATCATAGCATTAGATGCAGAGAACATAACAATTATGATAGAGATCATAATACTAGAGGCAGAGAACATAGTGATAATAATAGAGATCATAGCAGTAGTGACAGAGAACATAGTGATTATATTATAGATCATAGTGAGAACATAGTGATTATATTATGTCTGTAACAACTTCACATCGAGTTCGTAGTATAATTTTTACAGAACAAAAAGGCTGAAATCATAGCAGTATTGGAAGAGAACATGGACCTGTGGTTTGAATCACTGTAGGATCATCAATGTATGTAGTTGCAGAGTCTGAAGCCGATTTCGGCATCTATGAACAATAACGATAAAAAATTTCAATTAAAATCGATGTAAACATGATGAAAAATAGCTCATCAACGTAACATGAAGAACGATGAAAAACAATCAGAAATCTCAAAATAAACGTTCGAAATCAGATCTTACCTTTGTTCCAACTCCAGATGAAGGTTTCTAGCTCAGATCTTCTCAGTTGACAGTTTTCGGAGCGATTTCCGATCAGAAACCGGCTTGATCGGAACTGTTTTGGTAGAGAGTTTTTCGAGAGAGAATTTTTGTATGAGCGGTTATGAACATTTATGACGGCAGCTTGTGTGTTTTTCCGGGTTATAACGTTTATATATGGATCCATTTTCTCAATCTAGTAGTTGGCCCTTGATTGGGTAGTATTTAGGAAGTAGTTTTTGTTTGGGGTCAATATATAATATATAGAAACTTTGTTTCTATATCTATATTCAAAGGGTGTTTCTTAGAAAACTTACTTATAATTATTAATTTCTTCTTGAAATGGTGATAATTGATGAATGAATTAATATTACACTAGTAAATGACCCGTCGATACTCGACGGGGAATGAAAATAAAATGTCGTGTATGTTATCTATAACTTTTTTAATAATTTTATAAAATTATAAATTAAGTTTATAATGTGAAGGGATTCATGCTTCAACATTTTATATATATATATATATATATATATATATATATATATATATATATATATATATATATATATATATATATATATATATTAGTAAACATAGTTTCAGCAAAATGAGATGAACTTATAATTTTTTTTAATAACAATTATAATACATAATATTCTTTCATAATTTGATGGCACTTTCGATGGTTGTCGTAATACCATACCGAACCGCTTTAAAGTCCTCCCACGGTGTTGAAAACCGATAAATATTTAGCGTGTAATGACCCGCACTGTTAATTTGCTTAGAAAACGAATTGCTTAACTCAACAAATTGAAACAAAAATGCATGATGAATTAATTGGATCGGGTGACAACCCACCGTAAAATGATTCACCAACCACCCCCCCTCCCCAAAAAAAAAAGATATTATCATTTCATAAACATATTTCTTCGCATGTATCGATGAATTTTTTGTGGGTCAACTCACATACACCCCGAAAAAATACCAATTCACAAACATAATAATATTTTTCAATGATTTTCCAATTCTTTAACGTAAACAGGTAGTGTGAGCTCCTCAAATTTAATATTTTGCATGCATCATTTGTATCATATGGGTCCAAACCCCCCCCCCCCCAATTATTATTTCACTATAGAGGTCGGATTTTTTGGGTTCGAGTCGATGCTCGACCCAAAAAAACAATTATTTTGAACGGGTATTGGCGAGTTCACTTTTGGTTAGATGGACCCGTTTGAAAGTCTAGATAAGAGTGAAGGGATGTAGAGGACCACGTGAGAGATAAATGTCCCTGGCTCTTCGTTTATTGTCATATTAGAGGAGACCGATGTAGGCAACCGTCTCCTATTGAAATCAAACCGGAACTTTTTCTCATGGATGAGCTCATTATCATTTGTATGATGATAACCTTTTTCCCAATATTGATTCTAGATATCAAATTCACCTTAGTTATAATATGCTTCTTGGATTATACTTTTCTAACCCGTTTGGGATGCTACCCGGACCCATTTGGGCCTTTTAACTTTTCATGGATGTTTCGGGTAGGAATCGTCCGTGAAAAGACTGGCAAAATGAAAAGAAAAAACGAAAAGTATCGAGGATCTAGGCCCTATATTGAACCCGTTCATCACCTATTTAAGACACAGAACCATATGATTAACATTTAGAGTAGAGTGTAAGTCCGAGAAGAATACAACCTCGACTTCCATGGAGATTGCCGACAATCATAATTTGTTTGAATGTAATAAATATTTTCCTAAAAGTTTAGTATGAAGCAAATATATACTCCCCCCGTCCCCGATTTCAACTTTCCATCACTTAAATGAAAAATATCTCTCCTACTTTATTCACTATATCTCATACTTTATTCACTATCTTTCATACTTGTCAAATTCCCCCAGTATTTACTCCACTGGATGACTAAAAAAGACATCGATATTGTTAGAGTGAACATTTTAAATATGTTAAGAGTAATTTTTGCGATAGACGTCTTTCAGAGTGATCAAATCAAACATCACATATTTTGTCCAAAGCTCGCATGTTTAGCTATAAACATCGCATGTTAAAAATGCATGTATTTCAAGTATAAAACATGCTTACTATACACATAATGTTTGAAGCTAACCATATATATGATGTTTGTACGTAAATAACTAAATATGTAATGTTGAATGGAATTTGTATATTCAAGAGGCGGTCTTTCACAAAAGTTTGTAATTTGTACAATTTCAACTTATGTATAATTAATCAAATTGAGATAGTATTACCACAATACTTCTCTCTAACATATTTTGTTGACTAACCCATATAATTGCAATGTAATCACATACCATTGTAATAGTGTTGAGGGTATAACTCCCCAACTACTTAGATTTATTTAACTCTTCTAATGGGTGCCAAGGTAAGAGGCTCCTTGCTAGGTGCGGACCAAGGTGTAAGAACCAGCGACCAACTACTCCGGTAAGGACCTGCACACTTGAGCGGGGGGGTTAGTGCCCGGTTTGCTAAGTGTCAAACCGGGGTGAGACTTTACTCGAGAGTGACTGAGGATCGACTCTGTATAGTACTTGGGATTGGGGTCGTGAAGTGACTAGTGAGATGACTTGTTCGAAGTTACTTACTTGTTGGGATGTGTGCCTTATTTATAGGCTATCATCAAAATGGAAGGCCTTGCTAGGATTGCGCCATGTGTACGGCCAGGATGGAGCCACCAATGCTAACATGAGGCCCATAGCCCAATAATGAAGCTTTAGCCCATGCCATCTTGGGCTTTAGGGGTAGTTTGGTCATTATTGGGAGAGTTCTTGAGGCTGTGACTAGTTCGCCAATTCTGTGTTCGGAGAGGTTGGTCCGGATGCCTGATCCGGACCGTACCTGGTTGTCAGATGAGGAAGTTCTCCTGCCTGTCCAACTCTTCTCATTCGGAGCTCCTGGGTTCGGACACCTCACTCTTTGGTGCCCATTTGCTTGGTTGCTTTGAGAGATGGTCATGCTGGATCCGAGTCGGCATCCGTATCGGAGTCCTTGGGTCGGAGAAGGTACTGACATAGCACTATGCTCCTTTCCCAAAGAGGCTCGGACCAAGGTGGGTCGGACCTATGGTTCCGGGTCGGGCCTTGTAGGTCCAAATCCTTTGTCCCTTTCTTTTAGGGTGGGTCGGACCATGGTTAGTCTGCCCGGATCGGACCGTTGGCTCGGACCAAAGTGCCTCGGATCCATCGGATGACTTGGGATGCCTTAGGACTCGCTCCTAGGTCCTTTATGACGGATTGGACATATTTCCGTATCAACATATGTCCCCCTAGTTTCCAAGTATCTTAGTAGAAGATAGTTGTGGAACTATTGGTTTGGGAAGCTGTTTTGAGGAAAAAATCCGTTCTTCAGTCCAATCCGTTTCGATTTTGTTGCAAAAAAAAAGATGTACTCCGTACTTCGTATGGCCATTGACTTAGTCTCTCTCCCCCCCCCCCCCCCTTTTCTTTTTCTAAAACATCGTCGCCATCCGAGGGACTGGGTCCGAAGGGCAACAAAGTGAAGAAAAAAGGGTATTTGTAATGGAGACTAAGTTTAGGCTCCGAACATCGGTAGTGTACCTTTGATGAGCTACGGTGGCGGACCGTAGGTGCGTGTTCCGTCCGAACCAACCTCTGTGGTCGTGGGAAGGTCCGAAGAATAATCGCTCGAGTATACGAGGTTCCTTGTGTGGACAAGTTATATTGGACTTGGCAAGCCGCTAGTCGTCCGAGTAGATGATACTCCGGAGTTCTCGTGCTGTCTGCTGCCCGAGAGTGGGATAGTTGTTGTATTCGTCTATTCGTGAGATAAATTCGTTGTACCAATTCATCATTTCACTTGGTATAATTGTACTATGCCGTTGGATGATTTCTGATCTACGATTGAGATTTAATCCAGAAAATCGCGACGGTTGGAGTTCCCAATATGGCCCTCTATAAATAGAGGGGTTTGGCCGGTTCATTTCTCACCGTTTAGAGAGAGAATTTTTGCATTCTAAATATATCCGAAGCAACTACCAGCAATCGAAGCGAGCAACGAGCGGTTCGAAGCGCGTGATCCTGTGCAAAGTCAAATCACTTCTATCTAATCATCCAAGTCCAAGTAAGTTTACTTGTCTCGTCTTATGATTAAATTATCTCTGTTGTCTTTTGTCTTCAAGTTGCTCGGATGCATGCCCATGATGTGTAGTATAGTTGGTAACCATTACGTACTTTGATGTTGACTAACCCCGAATAAGCGTAGTACTGACTCGGAACTAACTTTGCCGAGTAAAGCCGCTAGTTTTGGCTTTAAACTGACCACTTTAATATACATAAACGACCTCTCGGACTGCCATCTTAAAGCTTACGAAATTGCTTTCTCCTTTCCCTAGGATGTCCGAGAGTGATAGCCAAAATCGATCCGAGGCTGAGGGATATGACTCCGAGGCGATATCCTTAACCGATAACTCCGAGGAGATTGAGATCGTGGATGACGATGAAGTACTGGACGTGGAACAAGCGTCCCATCCGAGTCGGGAAGAGCCCGAGGTAAGTTCCTTACTTCGGTTAGTTGTTCCGGATCCAGGTCCTCCGAGTCGTCAGGATTACCTGCGAGTGTCCCATGCGAGTTATTGGCGGCTCAAGAAACAAGTTCGCGAGTTGTAGGAACTCGTCGCCTGGTCGGTGGCGAAATCGAACTTCCGGTAGAGATCCGATCTTTAATTCGCAACCTTGGTTATAATTTTAGGAGTAATCCTAATCGAGTCCCGTTCGTTCCGGATCCGCAGGCGCCAACTATTGAGGAAGTGCATGATACTTCGGAGGCACTTCCTAGCTTAGGTGCATTTGAAGAAGGTGAAGAAGATCGTGTGCAAGTCGCTGCGCCTCTTCGGACTGTTGTAGAGTTAGCATCCTCATCCGAGGAAGATGAGGCAGAAGAAGGTGTGCGGGGCGAAGATTCTGGTTCCGATGAGGAAGAAGGTGCAGAGCCATCCGCTAATGTGCTCCGTGTGGAAACTTCTGGGCAAGCAGGGCCGAGTCGGCAGGTGGCTGAGGAAGAGCGTCCGGAGAGGCTGAGGAAGGGTGAGGACGTTTTCCAAGTGAAGTTCCCTCGGTCTAGAGACCAGGTCACTCACCCCGATCCGGAGGGCGAGTTGAATGAAGATGGTACTCTGCCTACTTGTGCCTCAACCATCCGAGCTGATGAAGTGGATGAGCTCCGGAGAAGATATGAGATCCCGGAGTGTGTGGAGATTCTCATCCCGGACGAATCTCATGCTTTTTATAATCCACCTCCGGGCTACATGTCTGTCTATGAGATAAGTCTCCATTGCGGGTGGCGGCTACCAAGACGTCTGAAGTTTCGAGATTTTGAACAGCATGGGTTTGAGTCCGCACTTATCATCCCAACTCCCTCGGAAATTTGATGTGCTTCGGAGTGCTATGTAAATATAAAGGCATCCCGCTCACCTTCGATAATTTCCGTAAATTATTCAACATTAGTGTAAGTAATAGGAACACATGGTTCTATACGTTCGTATGTCGCCAGGCGTACACATTTTTTGTTGATCCCTTGTCCTCGTTGGGAATCCAATGGTTCAAGAGGTACATTTTTGTCCGTCCGGCTCTGAACCCCGGGCAATCCGAAGCGGAGAGGCCCATGTGGCATTTCGAGAAGAAGATCTTCCGAGGTAAACTGCCAGATTGGAAGCCACCGGCACGGAACATCCCCTTGTGGATGCAAGCGTTCCATCGGAGTCAAGAGCCGGAGAAGTACTTCTTCCGAGGTCTGATATGTCAACCTTTGCCTTTCTTGGCCGGCTTGTCCGAGCCAAGTTTTTGTGACAACATGGAGGATCTGAGTAAGTGGTTTCTCTCTTCCTATGGTTGGTTGTCCGAGTCGGTTGTCTGTTTGTCGACTATATGATTATCATTTGTAGATTCTTTTGTATCTTGCAACTCATTGTGGTTCGGATGTGCAGCTTTCTGGTTCGAGTATACGATGTCGACCATGCGGGAGTTGAAGCGTCAGCAAAACGCTGCGCAGCGGAAGGAGTTGGCAGAGGGTTCTCGGACCCAGATTATCAAGACTTCCACCGTACTCCCGATGAACGAGCCAAGAAATGCTGCTGTGTTCCATGTGGAGGAGTCTCGGAGAGCTGCTGCAGGCGAAGAGGCCCAAGCTATCCCTACTCCGGACAAGGGTAAGGTGGTCGGCTCTAAGGGCTCGAAAAAGCCTCCAAGATCCGTGTCTCGAGATCCTCCTGCAAGCGGGTCGAGCGCCGCGGCTGCGAAAAAGCGCTCCTCCGAAGGTCCAAATCCTCCCGCCAAGAAAGGCAAGGGAAAGGTGAGCGAGACGCCCGAGCTGGATTCGGATGCTGAAGTTGCTCGGTTGGTTGCTGCCTCGGAGTTGGAGCGGATTTCGGAGTTAACTGCCGCTCAGCGCAAAGTGAGTTTAAGTTTTCCGTTGGTTTTACATCTTCTTGTGGTTCGGAGGTATCTAATACTTCCGATGTTTCATTTTTGTTTTTAGCTTGCTGCTGTTGAAGCATGCTCCTTGGTAGCTGCTCGGAGGGCTACCCTGGAAGAGGATTTAGCCAAGGCTGAGGCTGCCCGGGCAATTGAAACGTCCCGGTTGAACAGCACTTCGGAGCGCCTGAAGAAGGCCACAGCTGCTAAACAAGCGGCCGAGTTGGAGACGGCCAAGATGAAAAGTTCCATTCGATCTTTGGAGGCTGACTTGAAAGTGCACCAAGATAGTTTGGACGATTTCGTGGCCGTCTCTAGGACTTTCAAGGATAAGATGTTGAAGGAGCTTCGGGGAGTCCGGACAAGGGCTGTCCAAGATTTCCTTGATTCGGACTCCTACAAGTTTCTGCTCGAGTCGAAATATGATGAGGCCCGGCAAGATGGGTTTGATGCAGCTGTGGAGCAGTGTCGGAGGAAGGGTTGGATACCGAATGACTGCGACTTGGAGGCTGAGGGGGTGTCCGCCTTTAAAAATGGAGATGGCTCGGACTTTGCTCCGGAGGGTGTCTTGGACGAAGACTTGCTTAAATGTGAATTTGTGGAGCTGTTCTGCGATACCATGGCGGTCCGTACCTCCCATCCTTCGTCCCTCGGGTGCTTATGTCCAGTGTTTTCGTTCCTTTGGAGGATCACTTGGAGCACAACCGAGACTGGCTGACTCTGCCCGGGCCTGTCCAAGGCTTTGATCGTAACCTTGACTTGATGGAGGAGTGTCCGGCCTTCCTGAAAGAGGTTGAGGCTCGGAGAGAACGGAGGTTAGCCCAACAGTAAGGTCAAGCGCCTCCGGAGAAGGATACGGGGGGCCCCTCTCGGTCTCAACCTAGTTCGTCCGAGCGACGTAGGCAGTGAAGACGAGGTATGCCCCGGGTTTTTTGTAGTAGGGTGCCTCCGGGCCTAAAAACAATGTTGTTTTTTCTTTTGCTCATCAACTTTTGTTGGATAAATATATACTTGGTTTTGATGAACGTTTGTTGGTTCGGGCCCCTTGGTGGCTCGGAACTATTTTTGTCACAAGAATGCTAATGTTGCTGTGTTCATCCTTGCGCGTTTTAATTTCGTATTTGCGTAGTAACTCATCAACTCTCGTAGACTCGGATAGTGGGTTCGGACCCTTGAGATTCATACCGCGAGGACATTAATTTGCCTGATGTAAATTGTCCTTTGCGGGTCTTGGGGGACGATCAACCATTGTTCCCATCCGAATCGGAATCTTTAATAGAAATAAAACGGTTCGGAGCCATGTCTTAGAGTGGCTAGTCTTGCGAGAAAGAGAATCTCCTCGTATTGTGATAAGTTATGACGATTCGGACGTTGACTTGGTGTGTCTTCCCGAGTCATGTAGACTTCTGAGATAGTGAAAAGATGATCAACATCAAGTACAGGGTGACTCTATACGAATCACAGTTGCTTCGGATGTTGTTATGTCAGCCCCGAGCTTGATATGTCCGAGTGAGTAGCTTAGTCGACATGCTCGACCATGTGGATGGATTGTTGGGTTGGGCCAATGGAAAGCGAAGAGCCAGGCCCATGTTCGGCCCAAGCCCATTTCCGGTGAATATGGGACACGTGTCCGCTTCTAATTGGTCTTCTCTTTCTATATATACTTCTGTTTTGTACGGCTTTCCATTAGGACATCTCGCCCTTTTATAGTAATCAAAGGTCCGGAGCTCGAGTCCGAACGGCTGGGGAGCATGTTTATACCATCACTCTTGTCCGTGATCTCCTCCCAAGGGTTTCTCCTATGCTTCGGAAGTCTACCCGGGTTGGTTCTCGGCGAGAGTTTTTGGAAATTAGATTGCTCGGAAAGCCAGCCTCGGATCTTCGAGGATACGGTCCGTGCCGAGTGAGGCCCGAAATTTGTGCCAATCAATTCCTCTGATCGTCAGGCTAATCTTCTTTCTCCAGGGCTGTGGTCTATATTCGTGACTTTTAGCCCCGGACAGGTAGATTAGCTGGATGGTTCGGGGATCTTCAAATAGTTGTTTGTGAACCTCCATGCATCCGAGGCAATCCGCTTCTGAGTATGCGCCCGGGGGACGACAAGTTGGCAGAATTGGTTTGATAGAATCCCTTCCAGTATTTCGTGGTTCGGTCGTAAAAAACCGCCCGAGATGTTGGAAGGCTTTCTACCAATCCTGTGGTGTCTAGTTGTTCGTTTCTCGGATTGAGGGAGCTCCGGATGTATCCTTTTTAGTAGGTCTTCCAGCTCGTCCTTGAAGATATGTATCCGAGCAGTTTGGTTCTGTTGGTGACTTTGTCTCCAGGATTGAAGGCTCGAGGGAGCTACTTGCAATTTTGGAAAGGAGTCCCCAACAGTGCTGAGCTTGTTTGGAGTCGGATCATTGGGGACTTCCGGAAGTAACCTTTCTGGTGACTCGTTTGTCTTGCACCTAAGGTCTTTCGTCCGAGCAGCTCGGTTTTGTTTGTAGCTCGTTCAATTGAAGGCTCGAGGGAGCGACTTACAATTCTGGAACGGAGTCCCTGACAATGCCGGTCTTGTTGGGACTCGGACCAACGAGAGCCTCCGGAGTGACTTGGGTTGATCCGACTATCCGGGTTGGTCGCTTTCCAAATACTCTGAATCTGGGGTGTATTTATAGTATTTGGTATGAGGCGATCCGGATTGTCAGTGTGCTTCTTGCTTGCTTCGGAGTTTTCTTTCTTTCAGAAGTGATGAAGTATCCTTTCTGGAAGCATTGAATGGCCTTAGTTATATCGTCCGGCTGCTGTTAGACTTTGTATCGCCCGAAGGGGCTTCGAAACCTTTGTCAGTAAGCAATCAAAGTTGGGATAGTGGAGTTCCCTCTTCCTCCGGAGCGCCTACAGATGCAGCTAGCAGTGTTCGGACGGGGTTTGGTTCGGTAGACCGGGGTTAATTAGGAAGCTTCGTTGTAGAAGTAGAAAAGAGATAGAGTAGGAGCTTGTTTTTGTAAGCCTGATTAGGGCTCTTCCGACCCTGACTTTGTAAATTTGTACCCGTTTTAATGAAAGCGTATTTGCCTTTGTGAAGGTCGGACACTGTTTGATTGTGTTAATCCGATCCGGATCAGTGTATGATCGAGGTTCGGATTAAGTAGTTTAAATATCTTCATGGCTCGTCCGAATCATGAGATTCGGATGACATGATTATCAACAATGTTTATGAAATCACAGTTGTATTGATTTGACGGAAATCGGATTACAACTTGAGGGCTTCGATGCCTTTTTCAAAAAACAAACACAAAAACAGTCGACAGAGGGAGGAAGGTGACAAGTTGCCATACTTCTCTAAGTGTAAAACTTTTGGAGATTCTTGGCATTCCAAGTTCTCTTCAAGCCCCGCCCTTGTTCATCTTCCAGTTCAAAGCTTCCATTAACTCTTGCCCCAGTAACCTTGTACGGTCCTTCCCACTTGGGCTTAAGTTTCCCCACATGACTTAGTATATCGGCTCTTCTGAGGACTAAGTCTCCAACTTGTATGTCCTTGGGAAGGACACGTTTATTGTAGCGGTCATGGCTTGGTACCGAAGGATGTTGGCCAATGCCTTATCGCGCTTGTCTTCAAGGAGCTCGAGGTCATAGATCCTTGCGAGCTCATTATCAACTGGGTTGTATTGCTGGATTCTCTGGGTTGCCACCACCGTCTCCGAAGGGATGACCGCCTCGGATCCATAGACCAAGGAGAAAGGTGTTTCTTGTGGCGGTTCGGCCGCTGCTCGATGGGCCCAAAGGATCGTCGAGATCATCCGCCTAACCTGTCTTGGGAAGTTCTTAACCTTTTCTCCAAAATTTTGACTATGGTCTTGTTGGTGGCTTCCACGACCATTGGCTTGGCCAAATTAAGTAAAGCGTTGTTCTATTTTGAAGGATCAAGCCACTCCTTGGCCTTGACCCCGAAAATTGTGCTCCATTGTCTGAAACTAGCACTCGTGGGAGTCCAAACCGGCAGATGATGTTTTTCCAGATGAATGTCCTCACCCTGCTTTCTGTGATGGTTGACACTGCTTCAGCTTCGACCCACTTAGTGAAGTACTCTACTGCCACTATCAAGAACTTCTTCTGATGTGTTCCTCGCGGAAAGGGACCAACTATGTCTATGCCCCCATTGATCAAATGGGCATGCTATGATTGACGGAATCATAGGGTTGGTCGGGCGGTGTGGTATGTTGGCATAGTATTAGCAGTCTTCACAGGCGCGGGCGATGTTGGCAGCATCCATGTCGATAGTTGGCCAATAGTATCCTTGCCTTATGATCTTTTGCGCCAAAGTTCTTCCCCCAGAATGACTTCCACAGCTTCCGGCGTGGATCTCTTCCATCGCAGTTTTCGCCTCTGGAGGATCTAGGCACCTCAAGTGAGTTCCGCTGTAAGATCTCTTGTAGAGATCTTCTCCCAGAATAAAGTATCTGTTAGCTCGACATTGAATCTTCCTGGCCTCTCTAAGATCCATAGGTAAAGTGCCATCCTTGAGGTAACGGAATATATCAGTCATCCAATTCCTTTCTGTGCTCAAAAGGAACATCTTTCCTGGGTTTGCGGGGAGGATTCCATGTGGTCATTAGGATGACACTTCTCGTGTCCAAAGCTCCTAAGGCTGAGGCGTACTTGGAGAGGGCGTCGGCCTTTTCGTTCCATTCTCTGTGAAATTGGTCAAGAGTAAAGTCTTCAAATTGCTCAACCTCTTTCTTGAGGAGCTCCAAGTATTTGATCATGTTAGGTCCTTTGGTGGTGAAAGACCCGGAGAACTGGGATTGTACGAGCTGGGAGTCTGTGTAGGCTTTGATCCTTTTTACCTGAAGGGCTTTCGCCATTCTTAGGCCGGTGATAAGTGCTTCGTACTCGGCCTCGTTGTTTGTCACCTTAAAATTGAGGGTGATGGCGTACTCTAGCTTGGCTCCTTCAGGGCTTTCAAGGAAAATTCCTATTCCTCCCAATCGTCCAGTTGATGATCCGTCCACTTGTAATGTCCACCATTCTTTGTTTCCTTCTTTTCCTCCTAAAGTGGGAGTGAGTGCTTTCTCAACCTCCTGCTTCTTGTCGGAAGATGCAGTTGTCGAGGTATCGAGTTCTTCATCCAAGAGAAACATGTGCCTCACTCTCAGTGAATCATCCATAGGTTGGTAGTACTTAGTCATAGGCTGGATGCTACCTCTTTGTGTCTCTTCTGCTTCTTTCTCTCCACTTGATTCCTTGATCTGGGCAATCACCACATGACTAGCCTTTTCCTGGGAATTTTCGTTCTCTTCTTCTGCTTTCCCTGGATAGTCTACCAGGAAGTCGGCCAGAACTTGCGCTTTCTTGGCAGATGGGGCTTGATACCCAATATCATATTCACTTAGCTCAATAGCCCATTTGGACAGGCGTCCTGACTGATCCGGTTTTTCCAAGACATGTTTGAGTGGCTCATTTGTAAGGACCACAATCCGATGCGACTTGAAGTAAGGCTTTAGTCGTCGTGCAGTGTAAACTAGTGCGAAGGCGAGCTTCTCAATTTTGACATATCTGGCCTCGGAGCCTACAAGAGCTTTGCTCAAATAGTAAATCGGTAAATGCTCGTTGTCTTGTAGCCGTCAAAGATGTAACTCATTGCTTCATCAAGTGGTGCCAAATAGAGGTAAAGAGTTTCATCCTCCATGGGTTTAGATGTAAGGGCGGCGAGAGGAGATACTTTTTCAAGTTTTCCAGGGCCTCTTCGCACTCCTTTGTCCACTCGAACTTATTTCCTTTTCGTAAGATCTTAAAGAAGGGAAGGTTCTTCTCGGCGGACCTTGAGATAAAACGGCTCAATGCCATCACCTTTCCTAGAAGCTTCTGAACTTCATTGACGGTCTTGGGCTGTGGCAGATCTATGATTGCCTTTATTTTCTCTGGGTTAGCACTGATGCCTCTTTCTGTGACCATGTAGCCGAGGAATTTTCCTCCTTTCACCCCGAAAGTGCACTTTTCAGGGTTCAGCTTCATTCCATATTTCCGGAGAATAGAAAAGCAATTGTTGAGGTGTTCGATGTGCTCCTCTTCAGTCTTGCTTTTCACAAGCATGTCATCCACATAGACTTCCATGGTTTTTCCCAATTCTTCTTTGAACATCTTGTTTACCAGCCGTTGGTAAGTAGCTCCTGCATTCTTGAGGCCAAAGGGCATGACCTTGAAGCAATAGACTCCTCCGGCCGCAAAGAATGCCGTTTTCTTGATGTCTTCTTGAGCCATCCTGATTTGGTAGAAGCCTTGGTATGCA
Source organism: Plantago major (assembly GCA_026545765.1). Lineage (NCBI taxonomy): Eukaryota > Viridiplantae > Streptophyta > Magnoliopsida > Lamiales > Plantaginaceae > Plantago > Plantago major. The sequence goes on along the minus strand of CM048839.1, from coordinate 26,219,445 downwards.
TCCGTGAAGCTTAGAAGTGCACATCCTGCAGTGGAATCAACCAGCTGGTCTATGCGTGGTAATGGATAGGGATCCTTTGGACAAAACTTGTTGAGTCTAGTGAAGTCATTGCACATTCTCCACTTTCCTGGAGCTTTTTCGACGAGGACCACGTTGCAGACCCAATCGGAGTATCTGACTTCTTCGATATGACCCGCTTTCATCAACTTGTCAACCTCCCCTGCTATGATAGCATCCTCAACTGGTCCGAAGTCTTTCCTCTTTTGCCGGATGTGCTTAACCGTAGGATCCATGTTCAGACGGTGAACCGCGATCCTCAGGTCTATCCCCTTGAGATCATCTGTGCTCCAAGCAAAGATGTCGCGATTGTCACGAAGGCAAGTGATGAGCTTCAGCTCTACTTCCGTACTCATCTCCGTTCCAATTCGAGTTGTTCTTTCCGGATTTCCTTCGACCAGTTGGACCTCTTTCAAGGCTTCATGGGATTCTATTCTAGCTGTCTTGGGGAACTTTTCTCTGAGCGATCCAATACCGATTTCTTCCTTCGGTGGCGTTAGAGTACTGGGAGAATGTCTATGAGGGCCCTTAGTAGTGACCAGATGTTCTGGCCCCTCTGGTTGACATGATGTAGCACTCCCAGGCTTCTCTAACGTTGCCCATTTCTTCCCCTACGCCGTTCGGGTTGGAAACTTCACCCTGTTGTGTAGGGGAGAAGCGATTGCTCTGAATTGGTTAAGTCCCGGGCGGCCCAAAATCACGTTATAGTCAAAGGTGCTATCTACTACCACAAAGAGGATAGTCTGGGTCACTCTTGTCGGAAAAGTGCCCATGGAGACTTGCAGTGGTATACTTCCAATGGGGCGTACTACGGACCCTCCAAAGCCTACTAATGAGGTGTATACTCGTCCATACTGTATTTGCCCCAGATGCATTTGCTCAACAGTCCTTTTGGATAGGACATTGGAGGAGCTTCCTGTGTCCATTAGTACCTTGTTGACCTTGTAAGTGGCAATCACTAGAGAAACGACCAAAGGGACGTCGGGGTCCTTGAGATCTCCTCCACCAGACGTTGGTGGGGGGATCTCGCTATCGTCAAAGGTGATTGCATTTGTGCCTTTCAAGGCTGGTGGACCGTAGGCCCTGTCGTTGTTTCTTAAGTGTTGCGCGGTCCTTTCCCTTGCATTTCTGCTATCTACTCATGTTGGTCCTCCTGCAATGGCATTGATAACTCCACTATAAGGGAGGTTCTCCATTTCTGTCTCTTCGTGGTACCCTTGATATCTTTGGGCCTGCCGAGGTGGGATTTCCGCTGGAGGTGGTGGTAAAGATCCTGTCGGAGGTTCAGAACCACGCTCCTCTCTTCTTTGCTCATTCCTTCTATGCCTGGAGGGCTCTTCTTCGCCTGTTGGTTCTTTCAACTTCCCACTTCTCATAGTCTTTCAATTTCTGTCTTTAATTGGATGCAATCCTCAGTCGGATGACCTTTCTGCTTGTGGAACCTCTGAGAGTCTTTAGAGAATTTACTCTTCTTCTTGCTCTTGACGTGTTTAGCCATTGTATATCTAAGTCCTTCTCAACAATAGAAGCCAAGATGTCGGATCTTGAGTCCATTGAGGCGAGTATACTCGGCGTATCTCCTGGGTGGAGTTCTTTCTCTATGGAGTTCTTTTCTGTCCCTGAGATCTCTTTTTTGCTCGAACTTCCCTTGACGGGGAGGAAGTTCTTGTCGTACTTGTTCCTTACCCTTCCTTATCCCTGCCCTTATCGGGACATTTCTTCGGTAATCTTCTCCATACAAGACTCCTTCGCAGATATCTTCCAGATACTTTTCAGTGGTGATTTCTTCGTTGGAAAGCTTCCTTCTAAGCTCATCATTATAAGTGTTGGCATATAGGTGTCAGACCCGCTCTTTGATGCTATGAGGCTCTACACCGTCAGCGTTGAAACGGTCAAGGAAGGTTCTGAGGTCCTCATGCTCTTTCTGGATTATGCCTGCCAGGTGCTCAACTGACCTCTTCCTTCTTTTTGCTTTCTCAAACCTTTTCAGGAAAAGGGAGGCAACCTCCGCATAGGATTTGATGGAACCATTAGGTAGTGAGGTCCACCAATCCATTGCTTCTCCAAAGAGTGTGGTGGAAAAGTTGAGAGCTTTCATTGCTTTCGTATCTTACTTTCGTATCTAGTAAGATGCCCTACAGGGCAAGTATCTCCATAGTAATGTTCAAGGTTTGGGATAACACAGTCGGGGCGCTTTCTTTCTCTTCTGATCTCATCGCACACAGGGTTGGGAGTTTTAACTATCACCTTCTCATGTGCTTTGACCATCCTGCTCAAGGTGGCAATTTGTGTTTCCAAGGCCTTCTTTGGAGATAGATCTGTTCGGCTGTCAGTCTTTCACCAGTTCTGGGGTTGATAGCTACATCTGGAGGGAGATCACCGATTGGAACTATCGGAGTGCTTTCCGCCATTTGATCTCTGGGCACTTGTTGTTGAGCTTCTCGGCGATTGGTTCCCACTTCGTCTACTCGTGGCGCTTCTGGACTTCTCCCTCGTTGTTCATGAGAAGCAGCGGCTCTTCTATTGAGAAGATGTCTCAGATCTTCTGGTTGGGCTTGTTCCCCCAGCCTTTGTTTGATCGGACGGTGCTCATTTCTTGATTGAGCGGGTTCAGCTTGCCTTGGGATCGGTGTAGGCGGGGTGGGCTGAGGAGGCTGGAGGTTGTTTGATCCAAAGCACCCTTGAATAGTGGTGAGTAAGAGGCCGAACTGATTCTCATTCATCTCGAACTCACTGGGACGGATGATCTGTCCATTCGGGAGGGTAAAGTTTCTTCCTGGGGGAGGACCATGTGTTCCTGACGGAGGAACCTGTCCTTCATCCCCAAGTGTCTGGATCCTTACTGGTGGATTAGTGGCTCTTTCCTCGCCAGAAGAAAGACTAGCGGTATGGCCATCACTTGGATCATCTACTACTTCTCTTGTTGAGACTCTTGTTACTCCACCTCTTCTAGTGGGAGGTCTCCCCCTTTGTCTTGGAGCAGGCGTACCAATGGCAGTGGCGTTGGTTCTTGTGGACCTTCTTGTTCTTGCCATTACTGAAGAGAACGGGACTTTTTGTAAAGATTCCCACAGACGGCGCCAAAATGTTGAGGGTATAACTCCCCAACTACTTAGATTTATTTAACTCTTCTAATGGGTGCCAAGGTAAGACGCTCCTTGCTAGGTGCGGACCAAGGTGTAAGAACCAACAACCTACTCCAGTAAGGACTCGCACACTTGAAGGAGTTAGTGCCCGGTTTGCTAAGTGTCAAACCGGGGTGAGACTTTACTCGAGAGTGACTGAGGATCGACTCTGTATAGTACTTGGGATTGGGGTCGTGAAGTGACTAGTGAGATGACTTGTTCGAAGTCCAAAGTTCGAAGTTACTTACTTGTTGGGATGTGTGCCTTATTTATAGGCTATCATCAAAATGGAAGGCCTTGCTAGGATTGCGCCATGTGTACGGCCAGGATGGAGCCACCAATGCTATAACATGAGGCCCATAGCCCAATAATGAAGCTTTAGCCCATGCCATCTTGGGCTTTAGGGGTAGTTTGGTCATTATTGGGAGAGTTCTTGAGGCTGTGACTAGTTCTGCCGAATTCCCAGGTTCGGAGAGGTTGGTCCGGATGCTTGATCCGGACCGTACCTGGTTGTCAGATGAGGAAGTTCTCCTGCCTGTCCAACTCTTCTCATTCGGAGCTCCTGGGTTCGGACACCTCACTCTTTGGTGCCCATTTGCTTGGTTGCTTTGAGAGATGGTCATGCTGGATCCGAGTCGACATCCGTATCGGAGTCCTTGGGTCGGAGAAGGTACTGACTTAGCACTATGCTCCTTTCCCAGAGAGGCTCGGACCAAGGTGGGTCGGACCTATGGTTCCGGGTCGGGCCTTGTAGGTCCAAATCCTTTGTCCCTTTCTTTTAGGGTGGGTCAGACCATGGTTAGTCTGTCCGGATCGGACCGTTGGCTCGGACCAAAGTGCCTCGGATCCATCGGATGACTTGGGATGCCTTAGGACTCGCTCCTAGGTCCTTTATGACGGATTGGACATATTTCCGTATCAACAAATAGCATATAACTTACATTTCTTAATTACAACTACTGTGGTTTTACAAAAATGTAAATTGTTGGTTTACTAAAATTTGTAACAAAATCCTTTAAACATATCAAATCCTTAAGAATTACAACGATACATGCACACTTTCCAACTTTACTTAACCTTAACATTTTCCCTAAAACCATAAACATTTTTAATAAAACCTTACACTTTGTTTTCCGTAAAATATTAACTACTATATACAAACTTTTTTTTTTGTATTATTTCAGGGATTTTTTTTAACGTTCTACATAAATAAAGTTAAAACTTAGATGTCTTATGTGTATCTGTTCACGTGTTTGGTTATCGACTCAAGTTGAGTTTTTGCCAAATGAATATGAATTTAAAATGATAATATTTTAGAATAAACGCACACATATCGGTAGAGAGTATGATTTTAGCCCAATTGGTAATGTTAATGACTAAACAAATTAGGCTCTGTTCTTTTCGTCTAAACTGAATCGAATCAGAATCGAATTGTAGTATAAAAATGAACTAAACAAAATTGAACAAAACTGAATTGAACTGAATGAACTGAACTGAACTCAACTGATATTAATGAGTTTTCAGATGAAAAGAACATAAATCGGTCGAGAAAGCAATCAATCTCCATTGGACAATATTTAAAATCCATTATATGAACATTTGCCATTATATTTAAATTTATGCTCAAATACGCATCGTACTGCCTTAATTTACAACTTAATCAGCACACATTTTAGTGATAATAATTAGTCCTAATTTAAGAGATAATGATTGCATCGGTAGGTGCAATTAGATGGGAATGTAGAGTAAAATTTGATTGAAATCAAAATACTTCCACAGTTAAAGAATAAAAAAACTGGATAATCGACCAATAACAAATTGAATTTCATACTTAGGCTCTGTTCTTTTCAATTGAAATTCTTGAACTAAATCGAATCGAATCGAATCAATTGAATCGAATCGAATCAATTGTAGTATAAAATATAACTAAGGTAATCGAATCAATGGAATCGAATCGAATCGAATCAAGGAGTTTTCAGTTGAAGAGAACAGAGCCTTAATTTAGTTATATACGGACCTATATTGTTACTATAATACATCTTATATTTGTACAAAAGCACCTACGTCCTTAACTAACCATCTTACATTTTGATTAATAATATTAATGATTGTTCGTCTTTTTTTATCATTACTATAGACGGTCTTTGAAGAGAATTACACATTTTTATTTGAAGTTTCCATGAAAATTTTAAATTATTTTAATTCCTTATTTGACGAAATAAATAGGTGAGGGACATAGTACTACATTTTCCATTTGAACTTTTGAACTGACCAACTATATGGATGAGATCTAAAGACGTTAATTGGATTTTAGGCTTTTTTTTTTTTTTTTTTTTACATATTTATAAATATCAAACTTTCATAATGAAGTAATATTTCCAAAATTTAGATAATATTTTGAATTTCATGCACTAATTGCTTTCACACGGCATAAGATTTTCCACATCACCATATTAGCAAGACAATGTTATTTTGACCAATCAGAATGAAAGATTCATCCAACCAAGCATTAATAGTAACCAATCAGAGCACAAAGATTTGCCAACCAATTGAATGACTTCGACACCCTAAAATGGCTCCAATCCTTTTTTGCTTAATATATATATATATATATATATATATATATATATATATATATATATATATATATATATATATATATATATATATATATATATATATATGATGTTCTTTCTTAATTTAATTAGTTTTAAAGAATTTATACGTATTTTTTTTTTCTAACAAAAGGATTGTTGAAAAATAACGCAAAATAACCCCCCCCCCCCCCCCCCCAAATGCGATTATACGGGAATTAGGAAAAGTTGGATATTATATAGTGATTATAAGTTTATAACATGAGTAAAATTGATGTGTGGATGCAGAATTTCTTATTAGTAGACTATTTCACCAAAGTGAAATTCTTTAAATATCACGATTTTCTTAAATATGAGAAATCATTTTTATCATGTTTAAGTATTTGGTACACTCGTCTAATTTAAACTCCGTCCGTCGAGAAATCAATGTCTCATTTACTTTTTTTTTTTTTCCTCTTGATTTCGGACGCCTCTATGGGAAATCACCAACCTTTTCTTTCTTTCCTCGCTTGGTTGGTATGCTCTCCATTTTGGTTTTGGTGTACTCCTAACTCTTGGCTCGAAATTTCGATTTTGAGACATGCTAGACGACGGGGGAGCTAGAATTTCGTCCGGGGTCTTAGAGGTGATTGAGGCGTGAGTTTTTGGCGTACCGTCCTAGAGGCTTTTCTGTTTCCTGTTTTATGCCTAGGCTGGTTCATGTTTCCGGGTGTTCTGGAGTTGTGGTAGGTTGTGGTTGCTGAGTTTTCTACTGTAGTTTGTATCGTCACTTTGTGATGGCTGTACTTGGGAACATTTCTGATGTTCCATTGTTCTCGTTTGGAATAAAACCTTTAAAATCTTCAAAAAAAAGTATCGACGTGTCATTGACTCCTCATCAATATATGCACACTTTCTTGAATAGCAAAAAAAAAGTATCTCTTCGTCTAAACAGAACAGAACTGATCTGAACTGAATTGTAGTATAAAAAACAATTAAGCAGAACTGAACTGAAATTAATGAGTTTTCAGATGAAGAGAACAAAGCCTAAGATCCACTGACCACTATCATTCTTATTTTATTATATATATTTCTCATACTTTCTACAATGTTTATCATATCTCTCCAGCTGCAAATAATAAACTATACATTGACTTTCTTAAAACCAACGTCGAAAAGAACGTGCCCTAATTTAGCAGAACGGGGAGAGTATGAAACATTAGAGATCCAAACGAAAACTGGCCATTTTAAGAGGTAGTTTGATGTAAATAAGTGATAGATATTGAAATTGATGGAACCTGCACATGCTTGTTTCTTTTCCAAAGATTTCAATTGTAACTTATAGTAAGATTTGTGGGTGCATTAGTAGATAAATCTTTTGCCAGGAAGCTAGATGCTCGGAGGATTTTGAGCTTCTATCCATTGAAGCTCTAATTGGTGCCCTGGCCCATTGTTCGGGTCATTTTTTATAAAATTATTCACAAAGTCTCATGAGAGACGGGGTCTGTAGATAATTTATTTAGAGACAAACCTATTTTATCAAGAAAATCATTCATGTTACTAAACAAAAAGCTTATATTGTCAACGAAATGAGTCTTGTTGCAATATGAAAAAACACTACTATTGCGAACATATGTGTTTTTATTAATAACATCGATGATTTTCTTGATAACATAGGTCCGTCTCTAGATAAATTATATAGAGACTGTCTCTCAGGAGACTTACTCAAAATTATTTCTATTTTCTTCATAATTAAATTGGGGTGTTTATTGAGTATTTGATTAATGGAGAGTTTATACTAAATTATTTTTTGTACATTTTGTTAATTTTAAAACATGAAAGGTGCTATTAATTCAACTTTGTAATATGTGATTCATTATGCGACTATGCAATGTCTTATCACATTTATAAAAAATTGAATGATTGAAATTAAATTCATAAATAATCTCATGCTTTAGATTTAGATTGTAGTATTAACAATAGCACAATGTTAATATTACAAAAGAAACAACTTAATAAAATCTGTGTCTATATATAAGAGTATTAAAGATTGCTTCAAAGTTCCAACAACCCCCTTTTTAATGCTTGGATTCAACTCATATCTATTTCCTCCTCCTCTTCTCTGTCTCTCTATTAGAAAATATCGGATTTCTTTTACACAACTAAAACTCAAATTTAGTTGAGTCGGACAATCAAATATGTCATATTTGCAATGCGACTTTAATCGAGTTGGAATTAATTATCATAACAACTTTAAACCAATCAAATAAACTTAAAACTAATCAAATAATATTAAAACTCAGACACTCACTTTACTTTTACACACGATATATAACAACCGTATAAAACCTATAATATTTTAACTCTATTACAAACATAATTTTTCACAACTCAATTAAATTTGAGTTACTACTCATCTAGTAAAGTTGGCTTAAAGTCGGGACTATTAAATTCGAATTTCAAACAACTATATCCTCTTTCTGGATCTCTTCTAAATGACAATTTCTTAGTTTTTCACTCTTTATTGGGAAATGCTTGATCGATATGTATGGGTTAAAAATGATTTAGAGACTTTAATTGATATTCTTTTAGGTCTAAATTTATTAACTTTCCTTAGTATGTGAAAAATTGTATAATTGAGTTATAATAGTCATTGAATTAACATCAGTTTATAGTTTGTTAACTTGCTTTAGTAAGTAATATGAATTAATTTGCACCATATATAGTTTGAACATGACCAAATCATCCCATATCATCATTATTTAATAATTTGGACCAATGAAAACAAAAGTATTTAACAACTAAGCAAATGAATTGACCAATTAGGGAAGAGGATTTTGCCAACTAATTAAATGAGGTGGATAGTCTAGAATGGCTTAAATTCTTTTTTGCTTAATATATTATATAGATAGATGATAAATTGTTTGTACTGCTATTTTTGTTGTGGTCTACGTATCGAATCCAGCCATCCACACCAGAATGTGCTAATTATGTACCTAATACACTAATTAATCTCACGTGGAATAAATGAAGAATTTGTAAATTGTATAATTAATACTGGCCTGATTTGGACGTGAGTATTTGTCAGCAATGTATATTGGCATTTTTAATTAGCCCATAATTTTATGGGACACTCAGACTTCATTTGGTTTGACGGAAAATGGGGGAAAAGAAAAAAAAAATAGGGGAAAATATTGTTTTCCCTCAGGAAATCCTGAAAAATTCATCAAAATCTATACAAAATACATCCATCTCCACAAAATAAGTAAAGTTATTTTTTCCCTCACATTTTCCAGGATAATCTTATTTTCCCTATTTTTTTTCTTCCTCAATTCCAATTCACAAGAGAAAGAATGGAGATATAAAGTAATATCTCCGGCAGAAATTCATACATGTGTCATTTTTAACCGTTTCACATAACTTCATACATTATTAAAAAAGAAAACTACCCCACACCCAGTAAATAATAAACAATATAAACTTTACACTCAAATTGTATATTTTACCACTAAAAGTACACTTTTTTCCACATAATCTATATTTTATTATTACTTTAACTTTTCATATAAAAATGCACAATAACCATAATGTATGAATTTATTCGGGACTGAGAGAATAGTAACTATGAACTACAACTATTTAACTAGATTGATTATATATTTATATTATGCGCACACTACACAAAGCCCGAGACAGAGTAGAATCGAGTTGAATTGAGTTGTGGCCTTGTGGGCTCGGAATAATTCAAGGAGTTGAATGGATAAGCGAATGTTTAATTTGGTATTTTATATTTCATTCATACGCATATATAATCAAAAAAATTTAAAGAATTAAGACATTGTAATCCAAACCTTGTTTTCAATATAGTACTCGGGTTGCTCGGAGTTTATAGTCCCCCTCCCGGACCTGTCTCGATTCCCCCGGCTTATAGTGTTTAGACATGTTACTAATGTAGGTTGGTACCCACTAGTTTCTATTTTTTGTGAAAATCATGAATATTATGAATATCAGTAAGATCATATTCCTCTTACCCAAATATTTGACACGCTCACATAATTTATCCTGATCTAGTATCGATATTTACATTATTTAAGAAAATTATATAATTTACGTGACTCACTCCGCTAGTTTTCACAACCCATAAAAGAATCATTTTGAACTGGACTGAACTGAATTTAACTTATTTATAGTATAAAAACAACTAAGCTGAGTTGAACTGAACTCAACTGAAATTAATGATTTTTTAGATAATATAAGTATCATCTCTTCCATTTGATTCTACATATCAAAACGCTGTTGATGATGCTTACCAATTCTTCATGGATTAGCAGATGGCAGATCAAAACAGTTCGAGTATTGGGCCTTTTACTATTCTGTTAAGGTTATTAACAAAAGCAGTCCATAACTTACAAGAAGTCCAGGCCCACTGTAATAGAAGACCCTGCCATTTTAAGACCAGCCATGGTGCAGATTTGGGCATTTGGCATGTGTAGGGGTGTAAATGAAACGAACGTTCGTGAAAATTTCACGAAAATTTTCAACGATTCAGTGTTTGAGTTTGACTAATCAACGATCATGAACATGTTCGTTAATAAACGAACACGTAACATATAATTTATTGTTATTCATAGTTAATATGAACAAATTATATCTATAATAATTGTATATTATTTTATATATATGGAGTATAATATTTCATAACCCAATCTATCATGTCCATTTCCCACATAAGTTATAATACTTATGTTGTCCCAAATTCATTTACCCGAGGCCGGACACAAATTTTAAGATAAAAGTGAATAAAGTAGTAGGAAATATGATAATAATGTAGGAAAGAGGATGAATAAAGTAGGAGAGATAGTGAATAAAATGTGAGAGATAATGAATAAAGTAGGATAGAAAATTTCAATTAAAGGAATGGGAAGTTAAAATTGAGACGTCCCAAAATGAAATGCGGGAAGTTGAATTCGGGACAGAGGAGGTATTTTCTAACCTAACCTACACAAAACCTACAATAGCGAATCGTGAACATGAACATGACATATATTAACGAACAAAACGTTCGTTAAGGTCAATGTTCGGTTCGTTCGGTTCGAAATACACCCGTAGGCATGTGCCATTGGATTTGGAGAAGAACAGGAAATAAAAAGACCTAACCTAGCACTGTTGGACGCATTATTTGCAAGTTTGAGGCATAGCCATATCATGATTGCTGTGATTGTGATTACAAACTGCGTTATATTTATTACACAGCTTTATCGTGTACATTATTTATGATCTCCTCTGTCTCATCAGCGCTACAAAGACTTCTGATTTTATATCGTCAGATTGCATCTATACGTATTAAATGTCAGACTAAACACATTAAAGACTGCGATGTAGTGCAGACGTCAGATAGAAAAAACCATTATTTACAGCCTCGTGTAAGACACTAAGGTTTCTGTCATAACTATTAACATTCTGCTTTCCTTCTTCATCCATATACAAAAAAACAAACAAAATTTTATTTCGTGTGATATTCTAATCATCTTTGTCATCATAATTAAACGGCAATGGCACTGATTTGAATGCACGGAAATGCCCAACATTGTTCAGATGTTCATTCTCCAGCCTGAAGAAATTCCATGAACCACGACGAAGGATCTCCAGGAATGCCATTATTGTGATCATGGTCTGCCTATGTAAGTCAAAAATCGTGATGTTCATCACAGTCTGAATCCAAGCAAGCCTCAATACCGCATCCAAAACCTATAGATGGAATCATGATTGTTAATTAGTACATAATATCTTTTGATGTAATGTACCTTGGCTGTTTAGCATATAGTATCTGGATACTCACCATTGCTACAAAGTAGACACTTTTGTATGGGACAAGTAGTTTGTCTCTCAGAAACCGGTTCTTGGAATTTTTCTGGAGAAGTCCCATGTCGAAGAAGATGTCCCAGTATATGAGAAGTACTGTTGCAATAATCGATGTTATCCATGATGTTATTAGCCAGCCAACCTCTCCATTCAGATTGTATGCGGTTCGGGCACATACTGCTACGATTGTCATAGCATATTTGATCCCGTTGTATCCTTGCCAAACATCTCCCTCATCATACCACCGGCGCAGACACTAAGAATTCAACATTACACAAAGTTGGTTAGTACTCATGCTCATTTTTCTTCTTCATTTATGCATTAGTAAATCTGTTAATGACATTTGATTTGTGTCGTAAAGGATAATCTTCCATAAATCACGTAGACCTTGTGGCTCACGAATAGCCACAACACTTGAGAAATGAATTTAAATCAATTTTTTCAAGTCATGTAGCTCTGTCTCAACCGCAAGGTCTAGTTGATCTGGTATAGAAAAGTATATTTTGTGTCGTACCTGCATGAAGCGCCACCAAAATGGTAGTCCACCTAAAATGTACGAGAATGTGAGGAAAACATGACTTGAACTGCAACCGTCTTCTCTGTGTCTGTAATCACCCCATCCATAATAGCAAATGTAGAACTCTACGCTCCTTAAAGCTGGGACCTGACTCGTAAACTGGTCTGCAACTAAGAAGTCTGGTAGTGTAACCTTCATATGGAACAAATATAGAAATGTCAGTCAGAGAGTGAATGGTTTTGTTATTCCGGGAATTAGCTAGCAAGATAATATATATAGTTGTTACCTTATAAAGAGGAGATAGGAAGCAATGGAAAAGGCAGGTCAGCAAGAAGAAGCGACTTGAACGGTATAATATGTTGAAAGGGCATATCATAATACCAGCTAAAGTCTGCCAGAAATAAAGGGTAAAGTCGAATTAGTGTCATCTTGAGCATCATTTATGAAAGATTGTAGAAATGCTATATGTTTTCAAATGACAAAGGACGGATATTTACCGCTACTAGCACAAGAGGTAGTAATTCTGTTATCGCTTGATAGTCCTGAGTCTGCGGATCCATTTCCATATCCAGATTGGCAAGCACACACGCAAGAGCTAACACACTTAGACTGAAACTGATAAGTAAAATTTCTTTGTAGCCTAGTTCTGTTCCTTGCTTGAAACCAAGTATAAAAGCGTAATTGACTCGATATATCCTCCAAAAGTATATGCATACGGCATATGTGAGCATGTGGAAAATTATGAACCCGAACAAACTGCACCAGAAGTTTAATTCAATCGTCAAGTCATGTTGTGAAAGATTCAGCTCATATTGGATATTCAACTAGGCATAAGGAATGAAGAATATGTTATAGAGCAAGTAAACACCTATAGAGAGGAAACATAGTGTCCATGTAAACTCCAGTGCCTGACTGATCCAGAATATGACGTTGGCGGATTGTTAGGATTAGAGCCACGATAAGAGCAAATGTGCAACCGACTAGGAATCCTGCAAATTACAAACCTCAGTGTAAGATTTAATAACATTTGGGAAAGGAAAGAAAGATATGTATCGCATCATCTAACAAACTAACAAAAGACTGTCCTGTATTATACCTGTGGAGAATGATACCCTGTGTCTTTCCCTTTTCGGACTAGGCCTTAAAATCTTTAATCCTTGTCTTCGATTCGAATTGGCAAAATGCTTGATGAAAGTTGCTTCTGTCCTTTCCATCAATCTATTCACCTGTTATATTGCACAAGTAAATCAGTTTATCTACGAAATCCATTACGGCATGCTCAGATACTCATCGTCCATTTTGAGTGTAAATATTACATACCTCATCTGATGTTCCTAGGAAAGAATTATCAACCATTTTCATGTAAGATCTTGATGCACTTCTTGAAGCAATCTGCAACAAGACATCGTATATAAAACACTTTAGAAATCAATTGAACAAATTATTGTAGTATGAAACTGTCATGCAGTAACAGAGAAATATATATACCTTGTCATATTTCCTCATGATTTTGGATACTGCTGTTAAATTCAGGAAACTGTTGCATTTCAAGAATAAACATAAGTGAATAAGAGATTGTTGCATTTTAAGGATTGCAGGTTTATTACTGGTATTTGTTACACTGTGCAGCAGCATGGTGACTAAACCGAGGTATAGATAAAGTAAACAATAGTGTATAACTTAATAAATTACCTGTAACTTTTGAGAAGATTAAGCTTGTTGTAAAACTCCAGCAAAGCACTTTTAAGTTGCTTTTCAGCTTTTCTCAAATTATCCTTGCTGAACTTCAAGTCAGTTTGAGTTGGGATTTTGAGAAACTCTTTAATCGTTGACCGTGGTGTTGACACAGTGGCATTAAACTTGACCTGTTTAAGTACCTCAGCATGTTTCTGTATCTCAACAGGTGGTGGTCTTCTTGTTTTAGCCTTGGAAGTGTTAATTTCAGCATTTGCTTCTTTAAGCTTTTCATCTAAAGGCTTCATCTCCTCTCCTTCGTCACTCGAATCGTCACTAGACGACGACTCCTCTCGTTGCAAATGCCTCATGGTTACTGAACTTTCTTCGGATATCGCATCCATGTGTGGGTGCGTTTGTGCAAGATGTCTTTCTGCATTTTAAAAAAAAAAAAAAATAACTTTAGAACCCGACATATAAATTCGCCAGCTTTCTCTGTTTCGGTCAACTTTTCTTCAAGGAATAATGTCACAGGTGCATAGTATTATTGGTTCGGGATTTGAAAATATATCACTTATTAGTCAATTAATGAGTCCAGATATTTTATTACTTAATCACATAAATCTCTTAGAGTATTGCAAGTTGCAACCATGTTAGATGAACTACCTCGTGGACTAATAATTGAACATACTATATAGACAAAAATGGGAAATTCACACAAACATCCATTCTAATTGCACCCTTGTTGCAAAATCACTAGTAAAAATTAAATAATCCTCGAACAATTCTGAATAAACTCTAAATTTTGGTGAAATCTGGCAATTCAATAGTGTTTTTAACATAATTGGAGTTAAACTCGAGCAAAATTGGTCAAACTGACACGTTTTTAAACAAACCCGAATGTTTTATAATGAGAATATTTCTATGGCGGAGAATTTTTGTAACGGCAGTGCGAAAGTGAAAGTGTCGTAAGAACAAGAAACACTTACGGCTGCTGTTGGCCCGGGCAACGGCCGGCGCAGTAGCCGACAATGCCGCGGTAGAAGCTTCAACCTCCGACGCCAACCGTGCGGTATCCTCGACACTATTAACCCACCCGTCCGGATGCTCAACCTTAACCCGAAAGGCAATAAAAGCATCCATCTGCTTATTCAGCTCACCAGCCTCAGACATAACTTCATTAACCTTCCCTCTATAGAACTTCAACACCTTATTAAACTCATCATCCAATCTCTTGAAGTACGTCAGCTCGTATTCGCCTCCTTCATCCGCAGCGTTCATGAACAAGGTCTCGGACCCTTCAGTCCCGTCTCGCTTGACGTTGTTCACCAGAATGACCTGGTTTTCGATATCCATTTGTTGTTGAGTGGTCGGAGAATGCCTGGACAAGTGTGTTAAGCCACTGAACGCTCGGTGAAGCGTTAAACTCCGTCTCAAGCTACTGGCTCGAGCAGTGGCCGGTTTATTCCGTTGCTTGAAATTCTTAAGCTCTTTGAGGAGGCTTTTTAAAAGGTTGTAGTCTAGGTATGCTTCTCGCCATTCGGGCACCATTTGGGAGCCCAATTCCTTACCGAACTTCATCGTTTCTTGCTCCGCAGGTTCGTACAAGAAAGTTTGTTAGTTAAGGAATCAGCACACAGGATATAAGTACGGAGCTAGACAGAAATTAAGGGTGTGACTTTGAGGAGATGGGTTTAAATGATTGTGATGCAACTGTTAGAAACAAAAGGAGGTATATATAGAAATGATTAGAAATGAAGAGTTTTCATTTCATTTTGATTGAGGAACGTTCTGGGTAACTGGCTGGTAATTGTAAATTTGAAACAATTGGTCAATTATAAGTCCTCAGTCAATCTTCCCACGTCACAGTTTGCGTCTGTGCTAGTTATAAAAGGAAAAAACAAAATTAAAAAACAGACCACGTCTCAAAATTCAACACGATGGATTTTCATTGGCTTCCTTTGGCAGGTATGAACAGGTTTTTTACAAGAATATGGGAGAAATAAGTGGTTTGTGTACTTTATCATCGATCCAACTTGCTTTTGGCTTCTTTTTGACCGATAAATCCTTTATTTAAGAGTGAGTTTACCGGGAAATCATTTACAATAAAGATTAAAAACTGTTGAGAGATTAAGGTAAGTATTGAGAATTTAGAGTATTTAATTAATTCAAAATATTGGTGTAATGTTTTTTATAATAAAAAATGGAATTTATCAGTAACATAAACATTTTGTTTGAAAATATGAATGATTTTTAAGAATATAGATATGTATCTATTTTATTTTTGAATTGACAAAAAATTATATTAAAATCCAAATTAACGTTTACAAGAGCATACCTTTTAAGTAAATTGGTATCCTATTTCATAGACCGTGTGATTCTCGAGACCTTTAGAAACAGATTATCATTACTTTGTATTATTATATTACTGAATCAGGATTACCGTTCCCTATAGTCCAAGTCACATATCGCTGGGATTGGTACAGATCTGGTTAATTTTAATTTTATAATGGATTAGTTTAACATCCAAGAGGAAAATGAGGATCATAAGGCCATCAAACCTGGTCTTGAAAACATGATATGGACGTGGTCCGGGACTAGGAGCAATTGATGATATTTATTGGTAAAAATTAAAAGTTAAAACCGAACGCTAGCTTTCAGTGACAACTTAATTTGGACGGGGATGGATATATATATATATATATATATATATATATATATATATATATATATATATATATATATATATATATATATAGTTCTGCTATTATTGTTTGTTGTTGTGGTCCAGGACTTTAATCACATCCATCTACCATATACCATATATGCATGATAGATTGATAATTATGGATGTGGTACCCATACACGTTGGATATCTTTAAAAGTTGTGACTTTTGATAGTATTGAGTAATTCGAGTATACATGTTGTGTCAGCTTCTAAAGGTGCTACCTTTATGTTTATAATTTGTACTTGCTATGGAGTTCTAATAGTATAGATTGGCTTGAAATGGAATAATGTATGATAACACATGGGTGGATTTGTATGTTTGCTTCATAAATTTACTAAATTTCTATAGATTTTTGAATGCTATGAATGTACATAACGTAATGTAAACGCAACTAAATTCATCTAATACAATATGTGAGATCCACGACATATGAAACATATAAATATCGAATGGGTGTATTCGATCTTATCGAATGGGTGAATTATTCAGTTCATTCATTTGAATTTGTTTATGATAATTTTATTCAGTTCATTCATTTTGAATTTTTTATGATAATTCAATTTGAGATAAGATGGCTTCATGGCTTATTGATGGTGCAATATACATTAAATTCTGCTAGTTTACTAAAATAAATTTCCAGAGACTATTACAACTTTCCTACCAACAATCAGTTTTAAAGTAGACATTACATTCGATCTACAGCTAAAAAGTAGTCCATAATTAAAAGCGTGTTAGTAAATAGTAGTTTGCCTTAGGTTGTTTGATGGTGTATAATACAAGTGAAAAATCACAGCGTGCGGTGTCAAGTGCACTATAATGTCACGTTATAATGAATGTACATATTTTTATGAAATAATAATAAGTCTGGTGGGACCGATTTTATAGAGAGATTAAAAGAAACCAACAAACATTATTATTATAGTCAGTAACATCACGAATTTCATTACAAACGTTATCGTTATACGATTAGTTCTTAGCTGCCGGTACAGGCAGTGACCGGAAGGCAGCATCTTTTGCCACTTGTCAAACGAAACCATTGCATTGATGATGCATTTTGTTTTTAATTAAAAGAAACGTTTAATGACCCAGTTAATAACTTATAAAGCTATTTCGAATTTGTTATCGTTTACACAGTATTATTTTCATTTTTATTTCATGATACATTTCTTTTATATTTTTATTATTAAATCTGACTGTAAAATTATGGGTACGACTTGTCAACTGATTAGAAAAATGAAATTAATAAAGGTAAAATATATTAATAGATGGGATGAAGATGGCAAGTAACGATAATCACTATATATAGTTTAACTTAGATTTAAATAGGCTAATCGGTATATAAAAATAATTTTTAAAGTGAGATTTTAAGCAATAAAGGATGCAATGATTGATACATATAGAGATAAATTGCATATCAGCCAATATACAATATACACTTTTATTGACAATAGCTATGCTACTTGTAAGTTGCCGAAATACTGAAAAAGACCAATAAACTTTATGGTTATAATAAGACATGATAGATGTTATAACTAAAATTATCGATATTGTAAACACATAACAACTTACATCGATACGTTTCTTAAAATATAATTGATATTATTTAAAACATTACACTTCTACTTAGAACATCAATCTGTCTCTTAAATCTCTTAATAATGTAGGTCCTTCCTATTACTAATTTTTTTTGCAAAGACCATCCATACATCATTTTTACTAATATGCATTTAAATTAATAACTCTGAAATAAATGAATTCTATTGCAAATACCATATATACTAATTTCACTATATTTTCCTGATAAAACTAAACAATACTACGAATTTAGTGAAGGAAGAGTGCTAATTTTAATTAATTACAAGTCTCCTTAAGCTATGTAGATAGAATCATAGAAATCATATTTTATTTTTACTGTTTTCGATAGCTAATTACTACTCCAGTGGGCAGGTTTCTTTATATGGCAGTTTATCTTGCTTCCTGGCAATAGCATTACTGCTAGCTAAGAAAAAACTGCATTATACGTACACATACATAATGACACTCAAATCTATATTGTTTAAAATATTACACGTATATTTAAAAATATCAATCTATCACTCAAGTATCTCAGTAATGTATGTACTTACTGCGTCTTTGTGCATCTCGGTGAAACTTCATTTACTATAATTTACCTCATTTAGTTAGTTATTACTCTCAAAATGGACTATCTAAACTTGAACTTTTCTATGATCAGACAACATGCAATTTATATACAACATTAGATATTTGATTCAACTGTCAATATCAAATCCCCAAAGGTAGCAAGATAATCGACTAGTGATCGCCCTTTCGCCCTATAAATATTTTAATTAAAAAAATTACAAATAATAATCAAAATATTCGAATTTACCCTTTAATTTTTAATTTTTTTTTTTTTTGAATAATCGATTAATGAAATAATATGTCAATTAGTGATTGATTGTCCGTTGTCAGGCACGAGGCCCTGTATTGACCGTGAAGATTTCAACTAAACTTATATGTAAAAACTTGATGTGTATTGCTCTGGGAACGAGAAAGTAATAATCGAATAGATTCTTTGCAGTATATCGAATAAATTATTGACCCTATGGCTGCTTAATTTTGGCAGTTATATTTGGTTCTGAGCATAAAGACAATTGTCGATAAGACATTGAGTATATTTAGTCTTTAAAAAAAAAAAAGATAAGACGATTCTGGAAAAAATAATTTGAAGATAAGACGTTGAATATATATAAATTAATTTCAGTTGACATATTACTTTTCTTTTCCCTGAACTCCAAGGGTCAAATAACGCACATTTAATTATGAATAAAACCAAATGGCCTCTCAGATAATATATGAATGTTCCTAATGCTAGACTGCTGGAGTACAGAAACTCCCCATGTCACCAAATGGATTACAATATACGGGTTTAAAAACTCACGTGATCACCCTTTAAAGAGAATGATATATTATTAAAAAATAGTTATATACGGAAATAAATCGTATCCTAACTTACCTAGTTGAAAGTACTAATTTGGAGGAAGACCAAGTTAAAAAAGGTCTATTGTGGAGAACCATATGTGATATGATCCCACAAAGTCCGACCTTAACTTCTGCAATGAAGATCAAAAAAAACTTCTCACCAAGATCGATTGGGTCCGACCTCATAGAATTCGACCCCACAAGGTCCGACCTTAGCTTCGTAATGAAGAACAAGGAAACCTTCTCATCAAGATTGGGTCCGACCTCATGGAATTCGACCCCACAAGGTCCGACCTTAGCTTTCGTAATGAAGGTCAGGACAAGCCTTCACACCAAGATTGGGTCCGACCTCACGGGATCGGACCCCACAAGGTCCGACCATAGCTTTCATAATGAAGATCATGAGAAACCTTTTCACTAAGATTGGGTCCGGTCCCACGGAATCCAATTTTATGAGTTCCGGCCTTAGCTTCCACAATGAAGATCAAGATAAATATTCTCACCAAGATTAGGTCCGACCACATGGAATCCGACTCCACAAGGTCCGGCCTTAGCTTCCATAATGAAGATCAACATAAACCTTCTCACTAAGATTGAGTCCAACTTCATGCAATCCGACCCCATAAGGTCCAACCTTAACTTCCGTAATGAAGATCAAGAAAACCTTCTCACCAAGAGTGGGTCCGACCTCACGGGATCTGACTCTATGAGTTCCGACCTTAGCTTCCACGATGAAGATCAAGAGAAATCTTCTCACCAAGATTGGGTTCGACCACATGAAATCCGACCTCCACTACATAAGAGAGTTGTCCAACCTCATGGGCAATCATGAGTAGTCAGACCTAGGAGCTCCATATAAGGGTCTGACTTTAAGTGTGGAGTCCGACCTCCCTCACAAGCGACTGGACTAGACCAGAATTACTATAGGAGAATCAATGCGGACTGACTATACTGAAAGAGGTATGGTCGACCTCTCGCCAAGGAGAAGACTTCTGAGTTACTATGAAGGAAGACTTATGACTGAATGGAGTAGGTAATGTTGAGGGTGAAGCCCCCCAAACACTTAATGGGTTCTTCCTAAGTCACCTAAGTCCAAATCACTGCAAATCGTCCCAAATCAAGGTCCAAAGCACTAATGGGTAAGAACCTGCACAAGTAGCTTTGGAGGGGGGGGGGGGGGGGGGTTAGGACCGAAGACCCGATTTGCGTAGTATCAAACCGGGTAAAGACTTTACTTGAGAGAGACTGAAGATCTGCTCTGTATAATGATCGGGATTAGTTCGTAATGATAACTTACTGTTAGCATGGGAATGTGTGCCATATATATAGAGATCTCCCAAAGATGAAGGGCTCAGTTGGATCGTGCCAAGTGTAAGGCTTGGATTGCACCAACAATGCTCGATTAGGCCAATGGCCCATTAAGAAGACTTAACCCATTTCCCTTTTGGGCTTTCGAGGGTAGTTTAGTCATTCTCCGAGAGAAATTAGAGACTCCCGAAGTCCGTCTCGGACCTTCGTCCGACAGTGTAGGTCCGAGGGCCTGGTCCAAGTCACAATCTCATGTCTAAAAACAACTCCCATAAACCATAAGGCATAGTGGTTCGAACCTTGATAGCCTCAGATCCTATTTTCTCTCTTGGTGCCAGTTCACTTGGTTCCTTATGAGGTTAGAAACTTATGTCCTGATAATCGTCCAGGTTGGACCCTCATGGTCTCGGACCATGGTTTGGGTCGAACCTACTGTCTTTGAGGTCTAGTTCATCGTTTCACTCAGGAGGGTCGGACGAGAGGCAGCCTTAGGGTCGGACCTTGAGGCCTTGGACCTTAGACAGCTTGAAACGCCTTAGGATTCATTCCAAAGGCGTCTATGACAGATTGGACATATTTCCGTATCAACAGGTACGAAGACCTCCCACAACATAATAAAGTCTACGTGATCTAACCGGGCCACCCTACTCCGACGCCATGTATCACGACCCGACAGGACTCCGGTTACCTCTTACTATATATAAGAGGCCATTTACTCTCATTAAGGTAGGCAAGTACTTGCAATATTTACCCTCTAAGCCTTTTGGACCGAGCTCCCACTCGACATATGACTAGACTGTTGAATCTAAATCCGGTTTGTCTAAGACAAATCGGCCCAAAAGGGTCTAACCCTTTCCCTGTTGTTTACATGTTCGTCTCACCAAACGCTCAAGGTTCACCTCACTCAAGCTCATTTGGCCACTCACTAGTTCATCACCCCTCAACATAACTTTTACTTGCCCTAGTTTTTGGGACTTGACCATTTGTATACTACATCGAATAGAAGTACTAACATTTTAAAATAAAATGTCAATGCTATAATAGCGCAGTTTCAGTTTTAATGTAATTAATGTCAAATTTGACCACTACTTAATCATAGAGCTAGTATATTCCATTATAATAATGCTATTATTATTTTTGTGTATGAACTGTAAAGTGGACATCTTATTCGAAATGGAGGGAGTATAATATTTAGTCGATATCATATTTGACTACTACTTCCTCCGTTCCAGTTTCATCTTCCCGTATTCCGTTTTGGTCTATCCCAACTTCATCTTTCCAGCCTTTAGATGGACAATCTCACTCCTACTTTATACACTTTCTCTTCAATTTTATTCACTATTTGTCACACTTTATTCACTATTTTTCATACTTTATAGCCATCTTTCATACTTTATTTACTTTTCTCTTAAATCTTGTGTTCGGATCTGCAGAAACATGAAACCGGGACGGATGGAGTATCAGCGAGTGTCAATATTTAGATGTTAGACGGGATGAGTATGAAATAACGAGTAATATAAGATCATGGTCATCAAGTACTAGTACTAGACTATAGCTATTTTAGTAAAAGTAATATTGTGGCTGATAATTATTAGTATGGTTAAAATAAAATGGGAATTAATTAATGCTTTGCTACAACTTGTTTAGTTAGACAGGAAATTAATTAACCAATTTAATTATCGCCCGCCAAAGGTGTACCTAGCTAGTTATAGGAGATGGGGTCACATGCAAGTGTGCGAGATTACGATTGGACTGGAACACCCACATAACCTAATTAATTAACACTATGCGAAATTAAGTACGTACATTTACATGCGCGCGTGTCAGGCTAACTAAAGATAATGTTGATATGTAGTATAGAGTTAGGGGTTATTACATATACATAGGGACATTGCATCTAAGTACCAGTTAGTTCAACAATTACATCTAGGTCCACAAAGTTGGTTTTTTTTTACCAGCTTATAAGTTGAAATTCCTTAGTGAACAAACAAACAGGTC
Organism: Plantago major; assembly: GCA_026545765.1. NCBI lineage: Eukaryota > Viridiplantae > Streptophyta > Magnoliopsida > Lamiales > Plantaginaceae > Plantago > Plantago major. Next base: position 26,196,620 of record CM048839.1, on the reverse strand, counting down.
CTTAGTTTATTTTACCCCCTTTTCGATTTTAATACACAATAATGTCCAAAAAATAAATAAAAAATGGAAAAATAATTTAGATTGAATAAAAAATTATGAACAGTAAATAAAAAACAGAAAAAAATATTTTAAAAATATTTTTTTGAAAAATAAATAAAAATTAGAAAAGTTATTTAAAAAAATATGAAAATAAATAAATAATATAAAAATAATTTTTTTGGATAAAAATGAAAAATAGAAAAATGATTTTAAGAAATAAAAAATAAATTACTAAATAAAAATTGAAAAATAAATAATGATATAAAATGTTTATAAAATAAAAAATTATGAAAAATAAAATAAAAATATAAACAAATTTCAAAAATAATATAACATTAATTAACACATGTTTCCTTTCACTTCCATGGAAGCTCCATCCATTCCAGGAAGGTGAAAGTGATTTGTTAGAGATATGCGAGTGAAAAATAATAAATATAAACTAATTAATAATTTAAAATTTTTATCAATTATGAAAAATAAATAAAAAACTGAAAAATAATTTAAAAAATAAAAAATTACGAAAAATAAATAAATAACAGAAAAATTATTTTAAAAAAGGTATTGAAAAATAATTGATAACTGAAAAGGCATTGAAAAATTAAAAATTACAAAAAAAAACATAAATGTGTTTAAAAAATAATGAAAAATAAAATAAAAATAAAGTATCAATTAACCCATATTTCAATTTTAAAATTTTAAATTTTTTTTATCCCTTTCACGTTCATGGAAGCTCCGACAGAGCTTCCGTGCTTCCTGCCATGGAAGTTCATCCATGGAGTTTCCAATAAAGTTAAATAAAAATTAATAAATTATAAATATTATTATTTGAAATAGGAAGAGCAATCATGATTGGACTGATCTCTCTCCATGCCCTCCTAATCGTGTAAGAATGATTTTATTTTGGAATTTTACAAAGTTTTTAAAAATTTTGGGATTTTACAGGGACTTAATTGAGGGTCTTAAAAAAATGAAAGGGCTATCCTTTTAAGAATTAGATGAGCCCTGGGGATCACTACTGTAATTTAGAAGTTCTCATTATTTAAACAGATGCCATTAAGTCTTAAAAACAAGTATGAAGTTCTAAAAATTGTAAACTATCCTTCAACCTTTTTATATTTATATGTTTGATAGGTGAAAATTGAAATTAAACCTCCAAAATGTTTGAAAATCAAAATGGGACCCTCCTGAACATTTACATACAACTACTAATTAAGGTATCTTAATATACAAGTTAATTAATAATAGGTTTAAATATAAATTATATGTAAAAAAATCAATTACATCAACGTTCACACGTCATCAATAAGTTAAGCCTGTTTGGCTAAAACTAAAAGCTGATATTTAAGCAGGGGTAAAAATGACTTTTCCTGGTTTTAATTCGCCAAAAGTCAAATTCGTGGACCTACATGTAATTGATTTATATCGATCAGGACTTGCATGTTATTGTTGATCTAACTGGTACTCAAGTGTAATTAGAACATCTAAAAGGGGTACTGGATGAAATTCACCCATAGAGTTAAATAGGTATGTTAATAAAAAAAATTACTCTATCCGTCCCAGAATAAATGTCACATTTTAACTTTTTGTAGTTAATATTTTTCAATTTGACTCCGATTTAATTTTAAACTATAAATATTAAATCTTCACATAAATTATATAATGAAACTTTACAAACTCATGATACACTTATCCTTTTGGAATAAATAAGTGATGGTTGAATTATTCAAATAGTGCGAGCATATATTTTTCCATTTTGCAAGTCAGCTTAGCTTTATTCCCATCCTTTGGAGTGGCGCGCTCCTGATTGTGGACTGCTTTTCCTTTCATTAATCTATACTTTTAAGAACATTATATTCCCCAATAATGTGCCAAGTAATTTTCAACAGTAGTAGTCTAATCACTCCGAGTCCCCGATCATCGATGATGGAATTTGTAAGGTCACGATTATATATAAACTAGAAAACCACAAACGCTATGCATGTGAAACGCAATCCGCATTTACAGACAGTATTCATTTTTTATCTTTTCTTTACATCTCATAACACACATATACTCTTTACTCTGATTTCTCTTTGTTTTAGAATCAAAATCTCATCCATTTACTAATCTCAAAATGTGGACGAAGAGGAACCATATATTAACTTAATAATTATGTTGACTTTTAATTAGTTCTCTCCCAAGTCCAGTAGAAAGAACAGAAAGGAGCTTGAGAAAAAGAAAATTAGAAAAGGAGCCTTTCCTCACGCTCAATTCCAACACTTGTTCCTCCCAAATCTCCGCCCTAACTGCCGCTGTGGCATTTCTTCTCCTCTGCTTCACGGCGACTGCCACGTCCTCAGCCACCTCGGTCTCCGCCACATCCCTTTCTGGCTGGACTCGCCTTCCTATTAGTTTAGCTAGTTGTGGTGGAGAGAAGAAATAAAGGGGAAATCATCCCCTTAAAATTACTTATTAAGGGGAGAAGGTAATCCACCTTATATGTTGTTTGCTGATCGACTCACAAGTGATGCAGGATGTTCTATCGCCTCACGGAAAAGTACATGATTTAATTACGCGAATCATAATAGACTTTGGCAGTTCTAATTATCATAGTATAAGACTCATCATCAACTCGTACCTTTACTCGATACCATATTAAGATGGGCCATCATCTCCTTAAAAAGCCTTTTTAAGGGGAGAGGTTATCCACCTTATATGTTGTTTGCATGATCGACTCACAAGTGATGTAGGATGTTCTAACAAAGGGAAAGGAAATATTGAGGGTAGATTAATCTTTCCGTGCCTTACACGCGTTGTGTTTGTGAGATTGGGTTTTCTCGTATATTTAGGTACTTTTGTACTATGTCAGATGAAATTGAGATAAAATCGTTCCCTTTCTATGCACTCCAAGTTTGGTTATATCATTACTTTTAATAATAATTTAAAATCTTCTTCAAGTGAGATGTTATCCGCACATATATACTCAATGCGTGCATGCGACATGTCCTTCTACACATTTTAATTATCATAACTCATATACACACCGAAAAATTTCATAATATATAAGATTCTTTTAAAGTAATCATGCATAATTAATATTAAATTTATTATTAAGGAATCTACGAAAACAAAAATGCTTTATATTGATATCAAATAGCATTTTCAGTCTTTTTAAAATCATTACAATGAATAGATTTGAAACATTATTACTATAACATTATGCAATATCATACTCCTACATCAAGCAAAAATATTATGATAAATGAATGTATTCCTCCGCAATATATATCATCATTCATCTCTGGTTGCAATACAAAGCAAATATAACGAGTTGTGGGGAATTACCTACAAAATATATTCTTTTTCAAATTCTAGGTGAGGGTATGCACTCCTTCTGAGTCCGTCACTGATTGTGGGAAACTGAATTTAAGTCTTGAAAATCTTAATCCTATAATGCCTTCCAAAGCATCGTAGTATTATACTAGTGCAATAATTCTTGTCAAGAAGAATGCCCATGCATGTTGTGGCAACTTATAACGAAGTGGTTGGAAGACAAAAAGCTTATGATATTTAATTTCTTAATTAGTTTTAATTTATTGATTTTCACTTTAGGTTACGATCAACACTTTGAATCCGCTCTAATATTTACTTCGTGCTAAAACGTTTAAATTTGAGCTACGAATTTCTTTGATTGTTATAAAATTAAGGCGAAATTAGAACGTAGTACAAGGTTGGGAGAAAAAATTGATTAAGAGAAAATTCACTTTTTTGTTGTTGATCTTAGTACAGCATTATCATGAGTGGTTAGGATTCATTATTAACAAATATGAATAGACAATTATACCCTTCCCAATTTCAGTTACAAAATTCATTATGAATATATTAATTGAGCTGGAGTAAATGCAGAATGTAACTGTAGACACATATCAATATTATTTCAGACATAAGTCAGTGTCAGTACATAATATGTCTGTAGTATTAAAGGACATGTTCAGAATCCGACACTTTTAAACACATATATCAGTACTCTTTCATACATATGTTAGTGTGTCAGTACTGACATATGTTCGTGGTATATGAACATGTTCATAATATGCACGTGTAGACTTGTTTATCAACATATTAAACATGAAGTGTGAAGTTTTGCATCGACGAAACATTATGAACAACGTGAAAAGTTGTAGGAAATGTGGAATATATTAGTAGATGTTTTAATTAATTTGATTTTGGTGAGTTTAATTTGTAAAATTTAAATTCAAGGGTATAAATGAAAAATCAATCATGATTTTATACTAAAATCAATAAAATTTGTTTAGATAGTCCAAATCAATAAAAATTCATAAAATTTTACGTCCTACAACCTCCCCCTAAAAATAATCACAAGAAGAAGATGATATACCTGTAAATCGTGTCTATATGTATATCTGGACGTTTGAAGTGAAAAGGGCAAGTAGTCCCGAATTAATAAGCCAACTTTAGTTGACAAAATATTTTTGACTCCCATCCCTAGTTAATAGATGTTAATAAATGATCTTAAATAGATTCACCAGCGTATCTTTCAAGTACTTTCTTTAATCAGTAAAGAACGTGGTATTAAATATTAAATAAGCCTCACATTAATTTCGACATTTCGTAGTATCGCCTTCACTTTTCACTACTCACGTCGTCAAATAACAAAACTACGCTGGCTTTTTCTATATATCCCAAGTCGTCAGGTCAAAGGCACAGTGTAAACATGAGAACTTTTTGTCCCCTAGCGTTTCATCGTTTTCAAATCAAATTTCCATCACCAAAACTTATTCACTCGTCCATTCTAAATATCAACCTTTATTAACTCAGTAACATTCTCCATTTTTTTTTAAATGGCAAAAAATATTAATTACTAGATAAATTAGTAGAATTGTTCTGTCTATACAATTCCCATGACAAAACATACTTAAATTATGTGTCAAATACATAATTTGAGTTATTATAGTGAACGGATAATCTAGTCTAACCATCTTTTTCTTTATATTAGTCGTTAAACGGTTGGACTGGTCACTCTCTTAAATTAGTTTCCCAAACGGTTATACTAAACCAATCCAAACCATAGTTTATACATAATACGGTTATATATAATTAGTTTATAACATGTTCGATCAGTCTCTACGTCTGATTATATTATTCATGCAGTGTGGTAAAATGTGAATTTGTATATGTTAATTAGAAAAAGATTTTTGTTTACCTTCCGTTCGTTATATAATCGTTTTAGTCATCAACGATGAAGTTCAGACGAAAGACGAGGAAAACTTTTGATGAAGATATCCCGTAACGTCAAGTGAAAATTGCAGTTTTGGTGTAGATACTATCAATCTAGATCAAGTCAGAAACAGAGTGCATGCCAGTTTGTATTCTGCATGTTTACAAGCACGGTGTAAAAAGAACGTCGAAAATCACCAAGCAAGAATGTTACTAAGAGGCCAATTCCAATATGGTATTCAAACAGACCCAAGAAGATGGTGGAGTGTCCGATTAAGAGTGGTCATATTCAATAACAATGACACTCAGGAGCGAACGCAGAAATATATGTCAGTGGTAGCGAATTATTTTAAATAAATTTAACTAAAATTTTCATTATTAATAAGAATTACATTTTCAAAATTACATGGTAAAGAATAAGGTTTAGACTATAATTTTCTAATCTAGGCTTAACAAAATTTCTATTTTAAGTCCATATATCATTTGTTCATCAATAATACTTATAAGGGATAACTTAAATGTATTCCACCCAACTAATATAAATATTCATTACTTATTCATTATTCACAACAAAATCTAATAATCACCAAAGTTTTTTGAAATTTATTACTACTACTTTTTATCTATCTTTTTGAAAAATAATGCGAATAGGGTATATGGAAATTGAAGGCGAAATACTGTGAAGACATGGAATATTATTCTCTATGATCAAAAGAGTGTATCACATATTCACATCCACTTTAGAAACTAACATAATTATTAAATATATTAATGTATTTTTATTTATACAAAAAGGAAAATGAACATGATAACTAATAATTAGTTAGTTGATGGTAAAAGAAATCCATGTTAGAAAAGGAAACAAAATTATATGTTCATAAAATGGAGGAATTAGATACCAAATAATTTTGTTAAGATTTAAATGATTAAAATTAAGTAAATGAATGTACATAGAACAGAAAAAACAAAGAGACATAAAATGCCGAAAATGTGACAATGTTGGGTATCGAACCCACAATCACTTGACAAGAGAAATATTTATGCAAGACTAATGACCAGTTGAGCTACATCAATTTCATGTATATTTATTCATGTTAAATTATATCTCTATATCTTTAAATTGTTAAAAGAGGTATAATAGACATTTCATGTCCAAAATCGAGGGGCTGCGCTTGAAGCCCCTTGCGCCTATGTGGGGCCGCCCCTGATGACACTCCTTATCGAATCGGTCCTTAATTCCCGTTGATAGTTGCAATCCGATGTGGTGGCCGGTAGGAAGAAAAATAAACTTGTCAGTTAACTGAGAAAGTTGTCCCCAAAAAAAGATAATTAGCCTGATTGCTAGTGTACTATAAGTCTATAATGATGAAAATGAGCAATTTGTTGATGATCATAATTAGGACTTGATCGATGTTTGAAATTTGAAATAGTGAATTTAAGTTTCTTTAATGACTTACATGCAACAAGTGTATCGAATTAGGTCAGGGAAACATATCGTGGGCAAACATGCATGCAGTATACTATTTCAGTATATATTATAAAAATTAAAAAAAATATAGCTTTCGTTGACGTAAAATCTAGGGCATTGAAATTATGTTCTCGACCAAGAAAATGATATCCTTGATATAACTAAATTATGATAACGTGTTCAACACTGCAAGGTGAATATAATTATTATAACCTAGGTGTTTTTAACGCTGTGAAGTATATGATAAAGTAATTGATTATGCACTTGAAATCAAAAATTGATAAACTAGTTATTTCTCATATGTATGTCTACTTGTCTCGCTAGTAATTAACTGGCTGATTTCATCAAAGTATTTATAAATTCATTTTATTTGCTTATTAATTATGCAATATAAAATTTAAGTCAGTTAACCTATCTGATTCATAATTTAAGTTTAGTCAAATGAGCTAGTTGCTAGGTTACCTAATGTATAGGGCTTCACATAACAGAGATCTATGTGATTATAAACTAATAATGTGCTAATTGACAAACTCATGCTACTTAAATGTTTTGCATTTAAAATGGTGATTTCAGTTATTTATTTAACAAGGTTAAAGGTAATACAAGAGTAAGTATTTCTTAGATCAATTGTCGTATATTATTACTACATGTAATAAAATCTATTCCACGTCGGTTAAAAGCAAGTGGAATAAAAAAAGTTGAATCTCACTCACATAGTATGAGACTTTTAGTGATTACAATATGCAAATCTAAAGTCCAAAATGGGTAATATCATACTAGTGTTATGTGTGGTCCAACTCATGAGTAATTGTGCCATACCAAATGGTCGTGTCTCAGTCGGTTACTAATCGGATCGATACAAATGTTATTCAAGCGGAACCATCCTAAAACCATATGAGGGATGCATACCAAATGGTCGTGTCTCAGTCGGTTACTAATCGGATCGATACAAATGTTATTCAAGCGGAACCATCCTAAAACCATATGAGGGATGCAGATTAAATGTTCATCTTTCGTATCAATCGGTTAGCTCTATGGTTGGTCCTGAATGGCTACCCTCATTCAGAGGCTTAACGTGGATATAAAACAGTTTGAGGTAGGGCCGGCTCAAGTTTTTGGGGGCCTTGTGCAAATTTTTTAATATCATAATTACGTACTATGGGCTGTAATTAAATAAAATTTCAAACTGCAAATGCAAAAAGTTACGCGTTAAAACAAGAAATTAAAATTTAAAAATAAAGTGAAAATTAAAACATAAAACTGATTTTTGTGTGTCTTATTTTCAAATACTATATCTATAATCCAACATATGGTGTAGGGATGCAGTTGGTATGGATTGTGTGTAATGTCGCGTTAACCTTTATATTACTACATCTTGAAGTTCCATCATTTCTTATAATATGCATACTTTAACTTAATTTATTTTGAGTGTTGCACAAAAAGAAAAAAAAAAGATTTAAGTGAAAAATTAATATTTTACCTTTAATAAATATAAATGATTTAAGTGAGTTTTATAATTTTTAACACTAGATGCAAAGGTTTTCATATGATTTGTTTAATTAATAAAAAAATAATCATTATTTAACGTTTATAAATCATTACATAGAAACTAATTAAAATTTATAGAAACATAATGAACATAAATTTTAAAGAATGCATACATTTAACGGGTACAAACAAACAAATTTAAAGTAACACTGCTATCGTGCTTAATTTGATCAATGAAATGAAAATTTAGTAATGATTCAAATTGCAAGTGTTTAAACAAAGAAATACGTCAAAACGGTATATGTAACACTGACGCACTCATTTATATGCTAGTATTTTTTTTATACTATCAAACATAATTTTTGACAAATTCTCTTTAGTACCGTATTTATGTATAAAGGGATTAAAAGCAACAGATAAAGATTACATTTATGTATTTCTTTTTTTATACTATCTAACATTATTCTTGATTAATTCTCTTTAGTACCGTATTTATTTATAAATGGATTAACAGGGATAGACAAAAAGTACATTTATAGGTAAAAGTATTATAGATGTTCATTGATAAAAGATTACTAACATCCTTTTCCATCAGATTTTTCACCAATGCAGATCTTTTACGTAAATATATGTTAGGATAGAGCTTAAATTTTATGACTATGTAAGTAAATATACCCTAATCATTTTTTATTCAGTAAAAGTGCATCCTGTGCCCATTAAAGTTGAAATAGGTAATACAAATTTGTGATATAGCGTATTTCGGAGAGATCAATTTGACATTACATATTTAAGTATATATATTATATGTTTAATTTAAAAAATCGTGTACATAATAAACTTGCATTACCTACATTTGTAAACATGTGATATTATTAGCGAAAAATGCGACGTTTGTAATAAAATATGTGATGTTTGTTTGGTATCTACGAGAGACGATCTCTCATAAAAGTTGCTCAATAGATAAATATTAATATATTCCCTCCCATCCCGTAGAATTTCAGACTTTTGTCATTTTAAATTTTAACTCTGCTACATAACTTTAACATAATTAAAATATAAAATCACCTAATAAATAATAAAATGTCTTATATTTACATTTAAATTATACATTTTATTATTAAAAGTACATTTTTTATATTATATAATTGATTTAATTGTCCACCTAATACTAAATCTATGTAAATAGAAGTATCTCCCATTACAGGCGAGAGAAAAGCAAATATTAGCAATATGTCCCCTGATAATGTAATTTATGCTTAAACACACCGAAATAGAGAATTGAAAAGGGAAACGTAAAACTAATGTTAAAACAAAACAGCCATGTAGTTAACCATAGTTATACTAAGTATAGTACTCCCTCCGTTCCTTTTAAAACTTGTCATTTTACTATTCTGCGTCTCCGACTTTAACTACAAATTACTCTTAAACTATAATAGTAAATAATTAAATAAAATCATATAATAAAAATTTAATTACTAAATTTTCATTATATGATTTTATTAAATTATTTACTATTATCGTTTAAGAGTAATTTGCGATCAAAGTCGGAGACAGTTGATCGGTCAAAGTCAATATAGCAAATTTTTAAATAAACGGAGGGAGTATTTAATTAGATCATTTAAGTTGGTGTGCACTCTTTCTTCAGAATTGTAATTAATTACTACTCCACGTCATCTTCTGGGCAGTAGCATTACTGCCAACCAATGTTATAATAATTTATTTTTTTTATGACGTTAGGAACCCGTCGCAACCCTTGGGTAAACCCGTTATAATAAAGTTATTAATTAACTTGTTATCGGTTTCTACTCAATATTGCTAGGAAAAAAATTTGAGAAATTTGGTAAGTTCTCTTAATTTATTCAACTGTGGACTGTGGTAAGTTTTTACCATTGATCACGTCAAGGTAGTGGAGTAGAATATTTCGTTCCCTTCACGGAAAACGTTGAAAGATAGTAGTTTTTGTGTATATTTTAATTCATTCATTTCATGCATTCAATGTTTCTTCGAGAAATGTAAAAAGTTTTCTTTACACATTCATTAATTAATAGATTTTATAAATCTGAGAACCAGTATATGTTTCACACTACATAAATATCACCTATTTTGTACATTTGAGGCTACTGATCAAGACGTTCATCGACATATTTTACTTGTATATGATCTTACTATATATGGAGTAGTTGCGATCTTTAAACACGTATACCAAAGGCTGATTTAGCTTTGAAATAATGGTAACGCCCATTTGTCACAGTTTGACTCACCTTAGGTTACACCTTATTCTATTGTCTGTTCCTTTTATTGACATTTGTTTTGAAATTTAGAAAATACATTGTCGAGACTCGAGAGTCTCGAGACTATTGAAATTTTATTTGATCACATACTCTTTTTTCTCAATTTCCTACACGTACACACATGTTATTTCCAGATGGTATTCTTTTGATTGTGTCGTCAATGTGTATCATAAATCAATAAACCTCCCATAACCAAAATGAATATAGGATCTAGGGGTGTGGATGAACATTTTTTAAGTACCGATCTGAAATTCGATTCGAACATGTGGGATCGGATATTTTCGGATTGAATTTCCGGATTCGGATTAATTGAAGAGTATCCCAATAAGATCTTTCGGGTTGTTTGGCACGAAACTTTAATTGAGAGAATTTTAGTTGATGTATAAATGAAGAATAACAACTAAATTTTAATTGAGTCGTACAGATTTGTGTTTGGTATAAAATTAAAATTTTATATAGGTGTTTTTATAGGTTTGTTATGTATGTTTTGAGTTAATTGAGTTATGTCTCAATTATAAGATCGCAATGACATCTCAATTATAATGGGATGATCAAATACGAAAGTAAGTCCAACTCAATTAAAATTTACTTTCCAACTCAATTAAAATGGAACGTTAATTCTATACCACAATTCCATTTTAAAATGGAACGTTCATTCTTCTTTAGCATGGCCTTTAATATCAAGAAGCTATAGAATGGTTTAAAGTAAAATCATACAAATATGTTCCAAGTACAACTTCAATTATGAATCGCCCCCAAACAACATAATGAATCGAACGAAAATATCCAGACCGAGAATTCGGGATGGTAATGGACCGGATTGGGGTGCCTAAACATACGCTGCAATCTCCATTTTAATTCTGAGAATTCATTATTGTGTTTGACCAGCCCATTAAAATAAGATAATTAGTTTTAAATAGATAATTGAGTCCAACTCAATCATGTTTCTTCTCTCTTTCAAAACTCTAAAAAAATTTAATTCTATACGAAACACAAATTTTAACAACTCAACTAAAATGGAAAACTTTCATTTTTAGTACCTTAAATTGTGACAGTTATCGTTTTGGTACATTTAGTTGTGACCGTCCAATTTTGGTACCTTATGTTTCGTATTTGTCCAATTTTGATCCTCCGTTAGTCAAACTTAACAGAACAATTAATTTTGACCAAATTAGTCGATTTTCCATGGTCGACGCGTGAAATACACGCGCTCTAAATAAAATATTACTCCCTCTGTTTCACTAAAAGTGAAACAATTGTGTTGGACACAAATTTTAAGGAAAATGTATAGAAGTATGTAGTCCCCAAAAGTATGTGGTGGAGAATGAATATGAAATATTAATTGAGTTGAAAAGTACGTGTGGACCCGAAAATGTATGGTTAGAGATAAATTTTATTATAAAAGTAACTTCCATAAAAGTAAATGTAAAAATTGTAAAATTTTTAGTGAAACGGATGGAGTAATTAATTTTAACAGAAAATTACAAAATCCACCCCTCCTTACACTACAAGAATCCATCCGTAACGGGACGGAAAGGGGCGACGGATTTTATCCGTCGCCCCTGTAGCGACGGATCGCTACTTGGTCCGTCGCCCCATTTGGCGACGGATAAAGGTTATCCGTCGCTCTGTAGCGACGGATAAAATTATCCGTCGCTACAGAGCGTTGACCAAAATAAAAAAAAAAAAAAATTTAGCGACGGATAGATTTATCCGTCGCTACAAGGCCGGAAAATTAAAAAAAAAAAAAAATTAGCGACGGATAGATCTAGATCTATCCGTCGCTAAAAACCTAAAAAAAATATAATATATCTCCTCCACCACCTCCTTTTCTCCACTACTTCTCCTCTCCTCCTCCTCCCACCACCACCATCTCCTCCACCACCTTTCTCCTCCCACCACCACCATCCTCCACCACCACCTTTCTCCTCCCACCACCACCATCTCCTCCACCACCTCCTTTCCTCCACCACCATCTCACCACCACCACCACCACCACCTCTCTCCTCCCACCACCACCACCCTGCCACCACCACCATCTCCTCCACCACCTCCTTTCCTCCACCATCCTCCTCCACCACCATCTCCACCACCACCACCTCTCTACTCCCACCACCACCGCACAACCACCCTGCCACCACCACCATCTCCTCCACCACCACCACCCTGCCACCACCACCATCTCCTCCACCACCACCACCTCCCACCACCACCTGCACCACACCCACCGCACCACCACTGCCACCACCGCACCACCATCGCTGAATTAATCCAGATCTGAATATAAAATTGTGATCTGATTTTATATTTTTTAAAATGGGGCGACGGATAGATCTATCCGTCGCCCATAATCATTTTTTTTTTAAAAAAAGGTCAATCCGTCCAATCCGTCGAATCGACGACGGATTTTATCCGCCGCCACCTGTGGGGCGACGGATTTTCTATCCGTCGCCAGAGCTAGGGCGACGGATAGCTGGGCTGTACCGACGGATCTATCCGTCGCTACAACCCAGATTTTTTGTAGTGTTAAGCCCACTTTACAGATTCATACCCGTTGTTTGAACAATTACATATAACTCTCCCCTACGATTTTAAAGTGGTTACATGTAAACCCAATGGTCAACGCCGGAGCTGACGTCATCCCGTCTGTTGGCCGGAGACACACGCCCACTGATGACTTGGACCGCCATTATTTCCCTCCTTTTCTTTTAATTTTCTCTAGGTTTGTTTGTAATTGATGCTGAACTATTTTTAGGCTACCAGTTGGCTTGTATTTGACACATACGCGCGGTACACATGTAATTGACTTAATATTCTATGGGTCTATATGTAATTGATTTGAATTTTTTTTTTAAAGTAGTCGTTAGTTACCTTTTTTAGGGTTTATGGCTTATAAATATGTCTTTTTCTTCCTTTTTTCATCACTCTTCTAGTCTTTCTTTCTCAATTCTTGCACATCTATTGAAATGGCAAACAATACCTCAAGTTCGAATGATAGGAGGCCTGCCTACTGTCGTGCTTTCAATTGTTTTAGGTATTGCACGGTGGTGACTTCTCATAGCACGAAGAACAATGGTAGATTGTACTATCGTTGCCCTTACCGTGGGTTCTCTCATTGGTACCATGTTGAAGATGATGCTGGAGTTTCTCAACCACAAACACCCGAGTTAGAAGTTTTGCAGCAACCAAGAAATGAAGAGGCAGGCCAGAGCATGAATGATCTTGCAAGAAGAAATGATGTTCCAGATAGTTTCCTTAGGAAACTTGTAGCAATTGACCTAGTCTTGTTAGGTGTTTTCTTAGGCTGTTTGATCTTGAAGATTATCATTTGATGTGTATTAGAACATGATGTATTGCAGGCTGTCAAGTATTATCTATGCAAGTATGATGTATGCATTTTAAAAAGATGCAAATTTTTGCACTAATAACCCTTGCATTGTATTCGAACCAACATAGGCTTACAAGAGTAAAAGATCCAATAACAATTCATTTCCAACAAAATAGATCCAAATAAACCATAGCATCTTAACAAAACAAGCAAAAACTGTTGTCCTAAAAAGTTCACCCGTCCATCAACTTCAACATTCACAAGTTCACCCAAAAACCTCAAAAACATATGCATAAAATGTTCATTAAACCCTAACAAGTTCTTAATCTTCAAAGTCATCAGGTTGGGTCATTGGTTGGCTTGATTGTGCAGAAGTTCCAGTAGTTGACTTGCCCTTTCTTTTCTTAGATGGTCCTGCTACACCAGCTTTCTTTCTCTTACCTTGCAATTACAACAAACATAAGGACACTACAAACTAAAACTGAACAAGTGAAATGCAATTATACTTAAAGCCAATAAACATGTGTGTCTCCTGTTCCAGTTACACCAATCCCATCACTTGTACCAGTCCCACTTGTACCAGTCCCACCAGTTTTATTTTTTTGGCTATAACATAAAGAAGAAACATATAAGATAGAAAATGGCACAAAAGTCAGGCATATAAGAGAACTGTACATTAGAATACTTACACATTTTCTCTTGTTGTGTCCAGTTTTTCCACAATCACCACACTTAGCTGGTGCTCTTAGATTTTGACTGACTTTGGTAGGTTTGGGAGTTTCACTTGGATGCCTAATCCTATGCTCAACTGGTCTCCTCACATCAGGAGGATTGCACACATCCTCAGTCAAATCACTTGGCCAAAATGTAGATTGAGGCACAGGATTCATCACAATGTCATAAGCCCTAATGTATGCAGCCTTAGTGTGGTTCACTGAAAGATAGTTCACAGGGTCCTCTCTGCAATCCTGGATTGCCAACCATGCATGCCTACATGGTATCCCACTATTGTCCCATCTTTTGCAGTCACATGTTCTCTCATCTAAGTTACAGATGAACCTAAAGCTTACATCTTCTATTTCAAAGGTCCTACCAACTTCTGTTACAAGTCTACAGTTTCTAGATTTCTCATAAATGTCATTCATTTCATGTAATACCCTAGGCATAACAACAAATTGACAATTGACACCTTTCCGTCTTCTCACAGTGATTCTTTTCATGATCTGTTGTCTAATTCCCTCAAGAATGTTATAAACTGAGAAAGCCCTAACAGGTTCAACCCATGAATTGAAACTGTCACTGCAGTTATTGGTAACATGGTCTACCTTAACATGAGTATCAAATGAATGTCTCGCCCAATCACCCAAGGGAATGTTCATCGACCATTCAAAAGCTTCAGGCTTAGCAAATTTAATCCTATCCATTGCTTTATTAAAACTATAAGAAGTAAAAGCAGTAGAAGCTTGTCAGAAAAACCTTCTCAACTCTTTGCCTGACCACTTTTGTTTGAAGTTGTCATAGATGTGCTTGGCACACTTCCTATTGATCACAGTTGGGCAAACTTCTTCCATTGCAGGTACCGGCCCCTACAAGTCAATGTGTTAATATATGTGGTCAGGCAAAATGGAAATTGAAATGCTATGTAAAAACAATAATGATGTTACCTTTTGTCTATCAGCCATAAGGTGCCAATGTGCATCTGGATCAAAAGGTCCTATCATTTGAGTGAGGTAGTGCAAAAAGAATCCCCAGCTTTCCTTATTTTCACTCTCAACTATAGCCATAGCAACTGGGAAGATGCCGAAGTCTGGATCTGTGCCAACTGCACTTAGTAGATAACCTCCATACTTCCCTCTAAGATGGCATCCATCAAAGAAGAGGAAGGGTGCACAACCAGCCAAGAACCCTATTTTCAGTGCATCCATTCCTATGGAAACTCTTTTAAATAGTGGCCCTCTCTCAATTTGTTCCAAGTCCCTTTGAAGTTCCACAATGCTTCCAGGATTAGTCCTTCTCACCATTTGCACATATTTTGGCATCAGTGCATAAGCTTGTTCTGGATTTCCTCCCAATTTGTCAATAGCCAACCATCTGGCTCTATACATTCTCGTATAGAGTACTGTAACACCAAACTTGTTAGTAGCCCATGCTATGAGTTTGTATGCATCTAAAGTGGGATTAACTTTCAACTCTTCAAGGACATGTCCAACATGAAAATGAGTGTTTAGTTTATGGAACTTAGTGCATAGAAGAGTAACTAAATAACTCAATGAAAGGATTACTTATACCTTAGATGCAAGCCAATGTTGGTCAGCTTCCTTCTGATTCACATTCTTGATACATGTGTGCTTGCCATTATAAGTTTTGACCACCATTGTCTTCTTATCAGCCATGGAGCTACAATGCAATCTCCAATGGCACCCAACTCCAAGACAAATAGCTGTAAATCTGGCTACCTCATTCTTCACTCTCTTACATTTAAACCCAACTTTAATTGCAAATTCTTTCACCCTCTCTCTCAGCTCATTGATGTCACCAACTGTGAAATCCTTATCCCACTGAGTGTTGTCTCTAAAGAACTCATCACCAACCCACTCAGAGTCACTATGATGCCTACCATGTATGGAGGTTTCATCATCATTGTCATCATTCATCTCATTCTCATTCTCTACATCAGTTCTAGCACTTGCATTCCTTTTCCTTCTTTGAGTTTCAGTACTAGCACTTGCATTCCTTTTTCTTCTTTTCAGTTTCAGTTGTAGCACCTTCATCATTCTCTACATCAGTTTCATCATCACCTGCATTTGCATTTTCCTCAGTCTGTCCTGTACCATGCCTTGAACCAGTTGGAACTTTGAAGAAGCCAATCTCTTCATCTTCAGAGTCATACATGTATTGAGTTTTTGATTCATCATCTTCAAAATCTATCCCATCCATAGGTGTTTGCCCAACAGATGCATTGCTTGCAGCCTTAGAAGGAGATGACTTGCTTGCAGATTTTGAAGGAGTGGGCTTGCTTGCAGGTTTTGAAGGAGTTCTTTTTCTAGCACAACATTTACTCTTTGGAGTACTTGTGCTGTGCATGTTATTCATGGTTTGAGACATGAACTCTTCAAAATCAAAATTTGCCAAAAGCTCATCATCAAGTGTTCCATCATCATACAAGTCATGCACATATTGCTCACTTTGTACTGGTTCAGGTATGTACACATCAGGGATAGGTGATTGCACTGGTGTGGTATGAGGAGGAGATGGTGGAGTAGTATTACCAGGTGGAGTAGTGGTATGGGGAGGTAGAGATGGTGGAGTAGTATTACCAGGTGGAATAGTGGTATGGGGAGGTGATTCAGTGGTATGAGGAGGACATGGTGGACTGGTAGGAGCAGGTGGAGTAGTAGTATGGGGAGGTGTTTTAGTGGTATGAGTATGGTGGAGGAGTGGTAATAGTAGGTTCTGGTTCAGTGGTGGCAGGGGGTGTGTTTGCAGGTGGAGTAGTGGCATGAGGAGGTGGTGTGATATTGTATTCAGCCATTGTACCTACAACAGAGTTTACAACACAAACTCAGACAAACATGACTAAATTCACATAAAAGCCGAAATTTTCACACACACTGCTCCAACCCAGGTTTCTCGAACTTAAAAATAGTAAGCAACACACCATCCAAACATGACTAAATGCACATAAAATCCGCAATTTTCAGTTGAAACCAAAAATTAAAAAAAAAAACCCTTCTTTACGTCCGAAAACCCCAATGTAGAACACCATTCACCCCAATATGTGAAATTGTTGACATATAACTACGTTTTATAGGAAACTAATAGTAAATAGACATCAAAATTGAAGTAACATACCTTCACCTTCTCAATCTGTCGAATACCAGCAAACCCTAACTATTCGCCCACCAAATTGATATATGATGTCGACTCCGATTTCAGGGAACGATTGTACTCAAGAACTTCGTTTGTAGTGTTGTTTTGCAGGAAATCGCCCTTCACTAGGGTTTACAGAAGAAAGACGAAGAAGGTGATGATTTTGGCGGGTGAATGAAGAAGAAGACTGAGATAGTGTATTATTGTCTTCCCTTTTTTAATTTTGCCTTTTCTCTTCATTTTTTTCCTGTTTTCATTTTTTTCCACCACATGCCACATAAGTAGACATGTAGGTCACTTGAACACGTAGGAGCCGGAGTCAACGCCGGAATCCAAAATTGGGTTTATATGTAATTGTTCAAACAATGGGTATGAATTTGTAATTGGAGCAAAACGCAGGGGGTCCCATTTGTACTGTAACGACCCGGACCACTAATGGGCCGAGCCCCGACCCTTTGGGCCGGCGCGATTACTCATGGGCAGCTCTATCCGGTGATATTGTAACGACCCGGACCACTAATTGGCCGGCACGGTTACTCATGGACAGCTCTCCGGGTGATATCTTTGCATCAACACATATCCTTTCCGCACTTTGTCTCCTCACTGCGTCATGAACTTGGAGACTTCCTAGTTGGTCACCCATCCTAAGATTGCTCCAGAGTAAGCACGCTTAACTCTGGAGTTCTTATAGATGGATTCCTCGAAAAGAAAGGTGCACCTTGATCCTTAATCTAAGGTCATGGGTTCAAATCATGTTAACCACATTAAATTAATATGTAACGCCCCAAAGTCTCAAGTCAAGTCCAAACAACTTAAAGGGATTGAGAACGCTACTCATACCAATAAAGTGTACATTTCTTTTCGGGAATCACCCATAAGAACTCCAGAGTTAAGCGTGCTTGCTCTGGAGCAATCTTAGGATGGGTGACAACGAAGTCTCTGTCATGCAAGACGAAAAGTGCGTGAAAGGACTTTAATGTTAATGCAGCCAAAGATATCACCCAAGATTACGAAGAATCTTGCCGAAAGGGCTCGGCCCATTAGTGGCCGGGGTTGTTACAAATGGTATTAGAGTCGTGCCAACCCAAAGCCCACAAGGGGTGGACGGTTGGCCGGACCATGGTGTGGCGGGGACGTCGCACAATTCAAGAGGGGGTGAGTGTAACGCCCCAAAGTTTCAAGTCAAGTTCAAACAACTTAAAGGGATTGAGAACGCTACTCATACCAATAAGGTGCACCTTTCTTTTCGGGAATCCACTCAAAAGAACTCCAGAGTTAGGATGGGTAACCAACTGGGAAGTCTCCTTGTTCATCGAGTGAGACAGTCTTGTGAAAGAACATGTTAGACAATGAATCAAAGATATCACCCAAGAATACCCACGAAGAATCAGTACCATTAATTAGTACTTACATGTACCCTAAACTTAAGCAATAGCCCATGTGCCTACAAAAAAGGTCCAAGTCCAATCAATCATTATTAAATGGGCGGGCCAAGTTGTATGATATTGAGTGCCAATGCTCATGGGTCAGATTGTCATCACGAGCCATCACAAACTAGGGGCATCTAATATTCGCTTTTGGTCCCAAATAAATTTCAATTCCTAAAGTCACATCACCTTTAATTAGAATGCATACTTTGAGACTGCCATGTCAATAAAGTACTAAATGTCATAGCATAACCTTCTAGCAAAACTTAAAACTTTAAAGTGTAAATCAAAACTTTTAGAAGAGGGGTTCTCAAGGTGCTTGAAGCTATAAAAGAGAATTAAGTCGGGGGTGAAAGTTTAAAATTGATAAAGGAGAGGATTATATTTGATGAAATCTGCAACCCAAATACGGAATGAATTTCAAAACAAACGAACAAAACGAATGGTGTATTGAATTACTAGCATTTACGGAACACAATGTGTTAAGCATTTTTATATAAAAAATAAATTTACAATTGAAAAAGTGCACATTAAAAAGTAATAAATAAATGGGAGAAACTTACGGCAATGAGTTTCGAACCATGCACATTCTACTTAAATAATGACACTTATACGCATCAGATTCAAATTGAATTATACATAACGAATTTCAAAATGTATCGTGTTTCGAATTACTGGCATTTACGTAACACACTATGTGTTAAACAACGATACCTATACGCATAAGATTCAAATTGAATTAGTAAGATAGCTGTATAAGATTTAAACTAATTTAAAACTTAACTACACCTTGTGAATTTTACATTGAAAAATATTACGGGACCCTTTAATTTTGTTGGGAAAAGCTCCGAAATATTAACGTATCGCATAGAGAGTCATATATTTTTATTGACGAAGAAGAACGCTTGACCCTGTGTTATGATTTGACATTGACCATCAATTAATAGCGATAGTAGTAATAATAAGCCGAAGTTTGACAGAAAATAGCTAGAATTAATTCATTCAAGGGAAGTGGCTTGGCTACTGGCTAGGCTGTTAGTGGGAAAGCATATAATTAAACAGTCAAAAAAATAAAATAAAAATAGAGAAGTTTCTGGATGATAAGGCGAACGAAAGGTATAGCATGATTGATCATCAAGTTTTACTTGAATGATATGAAAGCATAATATAATCTGACCAAAAGTCTCTAAGACAGTTACATTTTTGTGCGAC
Organism: Plantago major; assembly: GCA_026545765.1. NCBI lineage: Eukaryota > Viridiplantae > Streptophyta > Magnoliopsida > Lamiales > Plantaginaceae > Plantago > Plantago major. Next base: position 26,176,280 of record CM048839.1, on the reverse strand, counting down.
CTGGAAAGCTTAGAATTGACCAATGTTAATAAAAATAACACTTAAAGGTTGAAATTATGGGTGATAATATTTTAAGATAAATAACACTTATTGTATTTTATATAATACCTGGAAAATAGGATTGAAATTCAAAGGTTGCGAAATACTAGTATTTTCAAAATTTAAAAGGACAAAATAATAAAATCTTGAAAAGTTCAGTAGTGAAATATCCAAATTAGAAAAATTCATGGGATGATATAATCTAATAAAAAATAAAATAAAAATGAATCATGTATAATGAACATGAAATATATGACAAATATAATTTTCACAATGATATTGATATTATTTTTTAAATAAAATATTGTATGACAAAATAAATCACTTGATGCTGTTCACAAAAATTTGGGAGCCTAATACAGTAGAACATGTCGGAATGACGTGGATCGCCCTTAATAATTACTCCCTCCATTTCAGAAAAAGTGTTACATTTCTTATTTTGTGAATTATGTCTGCGTTTGATTCTTCTTAACGATATTAATAAATAAATTATTAAAATTATATAATGAAAATTTAGTAATTAAATTTTATTATATAATTTTATTAAATTATTTACTATTATCGTTATGAGTAATTATAATCAGCTAAAAGATTAATTTGAAGTCAAAATGTAGCAATTTCTCTAAAATTGAGGGAGTACTATGCACTAGGCCACTTTAACACCAATAATACCATTATCAATCTTTATATATAAACGAGAGTAGAAAATTAAAATTTCCCTTTGGCAAAGATTTGCTTTTGTGGTCTACATTTCATATCAAAATCAAATTATCAAGGATTTGATAGAAATAGTCCAATGTTTTATGGTTTGTAGAAGGAAAAAAAATGACTTAAATGTCACACGTTACATGTGCGCTGAGCTATATGCATGAGCCACTTTCAGATACTCTAAAAGTCATTTTGCATGCTGCTAGTGCAAGAGAGTGACATGTTTTGAAAATTATATGACCTCCCAACCCACGTCGATTAAGGGAGACATGAAGAAAATATATACGATAATATGACTTAGAATATATACTATCATATGGTATGAGGTTTTTCGGGGAATAAAAAGTATTCATGTGAACTGCTGTCTTAATTAAACGAACAAAGCAATATTACACCAGCAAGATGTGTATAATTCATTGCGTTTCTTATATCTAATGTAACAGAATCAATGTAGTATAAAAATAGTAGCGAGTTGAATCTGAAATGAACTAAAATTAATAAGGTTTCAGATAAAGAGAACATGACCTTACCATGTAATGAGTAAATGAGTAACTACACTGGTGCTAAATGTAACTAAAAAGTTTATGACGGCAATCGGCCAATAAATTCCACACAAAATGCGGAGCATTGAACTTTAGCCCAGGTCCACTATTTGTCCAGAACCTGCCCTGGAGGCTGTACCGCTGGAGTCCAGGCCCAATACAAAACTAGAAGAACTGCCATTTTTAGACCAGTCATGGTGCAGAACTGCAGATATGGCATTCTATGCCATTAATAGAAAGTTTAGATCAATTTACAGAGAAATCTGTAACCATTTATGATTGCTATGAACATTAATGTTATTACAACTATGTTATGTTACAAAGCTTAACGGTGCACATTTACAACCCAGTCGGGATAACAGAGATTCTCTTATAACTATTGACACACTGCTTTCTTCCTCCCCCATATGGCCATATACAAAACCAAACAAACAAACAAAATATATTTTTTCTCTAATCATCTTTGTCATCATCATAATTAAATGGCAATGGCACTGATTTGAATGCGCGGAAATGACCAACATTGTTAAGATGTTCGTTCTCCAACCTGAAGAAATTCCATGAACCACGACGAAGTATCTCAAGGAATGCCATAATTGTGATCATCGTCTGCCTATGTAAATTGAAAATGGTGATGTCCATTACTGTCTGAATCCAAGCTAGCCTCAATACCGCATCCAACACCTATAAATGGAAAAACCGAAATGTTAATGTAAATTCTCAAGATATAATTTAGACCTTTTGAACTTGATGAACATATAGTATCTGGATACTCACCATTGCTACAAAGTAGACACTTTTGTATGGGACAAGTAGTTTGTCTCTCAGAAACCGGTTCTTGGAATTTTTCTGGAGAAGTCCCATGTCGAAGAATATGTCCCAGTATATGAGAAGTACTGTTGCAATAATCGATGTTATCCATGCAGTTATTAGCCAACCAATCTCTCCATTAAGATTGTACGCGGTTCTGGCACATACTGCTACGATTGTCATAGCATATTTGATCCCGTTGTATCCTTGCCAGACATCTCCCTCATCATACCACCGGCGTAGACACTAAGAATTCAAATCCAAGAGAATTGGTTAGTACTGATGCTCAATTTTTTCTCCACTTATGCTTTAATTTAGTTAATGACAACAGATCTGTGTCTTACAAGAGAATCTTCCGTAAACCAGATAGACCTTGTAGCTCAGACTAGCCACATCACTTGAGAAATTAGCGTAGATGAACTCAAAACAAATTATTTCAAGTCATGTACGTAGCTCTGTCTCAACCGCAAGGTCTAGTTGAACCGGTATAGAATAGTATGTTACACATGTAATGTAGTACCTGCATGAAGCGCCACCAAAATGGCAATCCACCTAAAATGTACGAGAATGTGAGGAAAACGTGACTTGAAGTGCAGCTGTCTCGTCTGTGCCTGTAGTCTCCCCATCCATAATAGCAAATGTAGAACTCTACGCTCCTTAAAGCTTGAACCTGACTTGTAAACTGGTCTGCAACTAAGAAGTCTGGCAGTGTAACCTTCAAATGAAACAACATGGAAATATTAGTCAGAGTAAGAAATTTTTTATATCTGGGAATTAGTTGGGAGATAGTGTTGTTACCTTATAAAGAGGAGATAAGAAGCAATGGAGAAGACACCTCAGCAGGAAGAAACGACTTGAACGGTATAAGATGTTGAAGGGGCAGATCATAATGCCAGCTAAAATCTGCCAGAAAGGGCAAATTCAAATTAGTATCATTTTGATCAAGATCTAAAAAGTTACCGTAGTAGAAACATAAGTTTCGGTTGAACAGTGGGAATATATTTACCGCTACTAGTACAATAGGGAGCAGTTCTGTTATTGCTAGATAGTCTTGAGTCTCTGGATCCATTCCCATATCCAGATTGGCAAGCACACACGCAAGAGATACCACACTTAGACTGAAACTGATGAGTAAAATTTCTTTGTAGCCTAGTTCTGTTCCATTCTTGAAACCGAGTATGAAAGAGTAATTGACTCGATATTTTCTCCAAAAATATATGCACACGGCATATGTCAGCATGTGGAAGATGATGAACCCAAACAAACTGCAGCAAGAGTTTAATATGATCGTCAGGTCATGGTGTGAAAGATTCGACTGATACTGGATATTCAACTAGGCATAAGGAACGAGGATATATAGAATAAGTGAACACCTATAGAGAGGAAACATAGTATTCATGTAAATATCAGTGCCTGGCTGATCCGTTATATGACTTTGGCGGACTGTTAGGATTAGGGCCACGATAAGGGCAACTGTACAACCAACTAGGAATCCTGCAAATTTCAAACCCTCAATGTAAGAGTTAAGAACAAAAGGGCTGGAAAACTAACAACAGACTGTCCTGCAATTTTACCTGTTGAAAATGATACGCTATGTCTTTCCTTTCTTGGACTAGGCCTTAAAATCTTCAGTCCTTGCCTTTGATTGGAATTGGCAAAATGTTTAATGAAAGTGGCTTCTGTCCTTTCCATTAATCTATTGACCTGCAATTGCACATATAAATGAATTAATCTACGAAATCCAGATCGACATGGATAGATATTCATCGACCATCTTGAGTGTAAATATTACATACGTCATCTGAGGTCCCTAGGAAAGAATTATCAACCATTTTCATGTAAGATTTTGATGCACTTCTTGAAGCAATCTGGATAAGACAGCACATATAAGCACATTTAAGCAACCAGATAGAACAAAAATTAATGTAAGATGAATTGTAGAATAGAGAGAAATATATATACCTTATCATATTTCCTCATGATTTTGGATACTGCTGTTAGATTTAGGAAACTGTTGCATTTTAAGAACAGACAATTATAATCAGTTCCTGAGAAATACGTTTACTCTTTGCTATAGCACAGTGCTGACTGCTGACTATATTACAACTGTGCAATGACATGGTGTAGGAAAGACTAAACCGTGAGTATATACATGTATAGTAAAGTAAACTATAGCGTATAATTGATGAATTACCTGTAGCTTTTGAGAAGGTTAAGCTTGTTGTAAAACTCAATCAAAGCACTCTTAAGTTGTTTTTTTGCTCTCCTCAGATTATCCTTACTGAACTTCAGCTCATTTTGTGTTGGGATTTTGAGAAACTCTTTAATGGTTTCCCCTGGTGATGACACAATGGCATTAAACTTGACCTGTTTAAGTATCTCATCTTGTTTTTTGTATCTCAATGTGTTATTTGCTGCATTTGCTTCTTTAACCTTTACTTCTAAGGGCTTCATGTCCTCTGCCTCATCACTCGAATCGCTACTGAACGACTCCTCTCGTAGCAGATGCCTCATCGTTACTGAATTTTCTTCAGATATTGCATCCATGTGTGGGTGTATCACATGTCTTTCTGCATCGATAAAAGTAAAACTTTACGATCATGAACACTACATATAAGTCGTCAATCTTTCTCTATTTTCGTTCTTCTTCAAGGAATTATGTCACGATGCATAGTGTAAATGTATTATACTCCCTCACTCTATTCTTTTTAATGGTTTACATTTTACCATTTTGGAATATTTTTTTTTAAAGTTCACTATCTACATATATTAATTTTTTAAATACTATATTTCCTACTTTATCCATTATCTCTCTCACTTTTTCTATACCCTCTCTTAGTTTTTAACATCTACTTACTATTTTATTCTATTTCCTTAAAATTCATACCAAAATAAAATGTAAACCTTCTAAAAGAGCGGAGGGAGTAATAATTACGGATTAGAAAACACTTCACTTTTCAATTACATAGTCCAGATACTTAATTACTTTAATCATACATGCATCTCCTAGGTTATTGCAACCAGATCAGTTGAATAACCTCATTGACTAATTTTAGACATAATAATATAGAAAAGTAGGTAATCTACAAGAACACGCATTCTAATTCTGGCCATTCACCAAGTATCTCTTAGTAGTACAATTTTGAGTCCTGAGATGATCGAGTGGTAAGTAATTTTGAGATGCAGTAATGAGTAAATATTGAAGAAAGATTGGTTTAACTGACACGATTAGACATAAAACTGACTGTTTTAACATGAGAAACACTTACGGCTTCTGTTGGCCCGTGCAACGGCAGGAGAATCAGCTGACAATGCAGCTGTAGAAGCTTTAACCTCCGATGCCAGCCGGGCCGTATCCTCCACACTATTAAGCCATCCGTCGGGATGCTCCACCTTAGCCCGAAAAGCGATGAACGCATCCATTTGCTTATTCAACTCACCAGCCTCAGCCATAACTTTATCAACCTTCGTCCTATAAAACTTCAAGACTTTATTGAACTCCTCATCCAATCGCTTGAAGTACGTAAGCTCGTATTCGCCTCCTTCATCCGCACCATTCATGAACAGAGTCTCGGAGCCTTCAGTCCCGTCTTGCTTCACGTTGTTCACCCGAATGACCTGGTTTTCGATATCAATTTGCTGTGGAGTGGTAGGAGGATGTCTGGTGAGGTGTATCAAGCCGCTGAACACTCGGAAGCTGCCGATTCGAGCTGTTGCACTTGCAGGTGGTTCGCTTAGTTGCTTGAAATTCTTTAGCTCTTTCAACACACTTTTTAAAAGTTTATAATCTAAGTATGCATCTCGCCATTCTGGAACCATTTGTGACCGGAATTCCTTACCGAACTTCATCGTTAATTTTGGTTGACAGGTTTGTACAAGAAAGTTTGTTAATCAATAACGTACAAGATGATTATGTACGTACGGATCGAGAGAGAAATTAAGGGTATGGGTTTTGGAAAGAGTTAAAATGATTGTGATGCAACTATTGAGGAAGAAAGGGATCGAGTATATATAGAGGATATAACCAATATGAATAATAATTTTCATTTGAAGATTAATGAACGACATAACTCATTAATTAGTAAATGTAATACAATTAATTAATGGTCGATCACAGTGCTTGTACGCAATAAACATTAATTAAGATAAGATCCTGGCCTTAAGTAAAATTAAATCAATAATAATTAATTTATAATGATATTAATTTTACAATTGTACGTTCAAATAAAATGGACATTAACTATCGCCCGTCAGAGTTGCTGGGCTCACATGCAAATTGCAATTGTGACCGATTAAGATTGGACTTGGACATTAATCAAATAGTCCCTCCGTACAAGAAAACTGCATTTTGAAATTTTGAAATTACGAATTAAACTTAAATTAATTGTTAAATATTTGACAAACTTACATTTACCGAACTTTGCATTATACTTCCTCGTCCCACTTTTATTTACTCACATTCCGTTTTGGTCCATCTCAAATTCAATTATACGTTCCTTAAATGGAAAATCTTTTCCCTACTTTATTCAATATTTCTCATACTTTATTCATTATTCCTATTTTATTCAATCTTTTTCCTACTTTATTATCATATCTCCTACTTTATTCACTTTTTTCTTAAAACTTATATCCGGCCCCGTGGGTAATTGAAACCGGGACGGAGGGAGTACATTTTTGTTATATAATTTCATTAACCATTTTATTAATAGTCTAAAATTAATTTGTAGTAAAACATGAAACTGGTTGATTGCAAAATGCGAAAATGTTCAACCATTTTAGAACGAAATATACATTTTATTCTTCAAGCGGATGATCTCCATTTGAAGTTAGCATCGTACAACTTTCATATTTAAGGGGGATTCAATCCGGACACACTTGGCTATTGGTTATCATTCTTCACTTACCACTCAACTAACCTTAAAATTTGAACCACCGCATAGGAAATTTCTTAATTTAAGCAAGTGTATTAATTGGTAATTTTAATAGTATGAGACTAGTGAAATGTGACGATTTTTTTTTTTTTTTATATATTTAGCTAAAATTTGAATATCTATAGGATTTCATTTTATATGGGTAGCAAGGATTAAGTTTCTTAACCAAATCAACTTAATTTAAATTGCAACTCTTTTTTATTCATAGACGGATAAAATATGAAAAATGTATACTATATGATGTATCATGTGCAGAAAGTGTACTAAACATAACGTTTTAATTAACTAGCCATTCAAATGAAGAACTTCGACTCACCAGAATTTGCTTGTGAGTTTCCTTCGTTGTCGGGATACAAATGTGGACACATGTTATAATCTCGTTGAATTTTGAGTTTTTTCTTTAAAAAGTAAAATTGAGGAATAAAGAAATACTATAAATTAATTAAAGGGACATTTTTCAGGAAGAGGATCAATGTAACGTCCAAAAGTTTACGAAAGTTTAGATGGATTGAAAACGCTACTCACATGAATAAAGTGCACCTTTCTTTTCGAGAATCATTCCAACTCTAGAATTAAGCGTGTTTGTTATGGACAAATCTTAGAATTAGTGACCCACCGAGAAGTTTTTCGGGGCGCACACGAGTATGGACAAAGTGCACAGAAAAGGAAATCTGTTGATACAGTGCGTACAACATATTGTATCACTCTGAGAGTAGCCACCTAGGTACCCATTAGTAATCGTGCCAATACAAATGGTCGGATGTCAATCGATTAATTGTCGAATCGTTGTAGTTAATCTAATAAAAAAATCAGAAAAACAAAATCATTAACTTGAAAGTAGAAAAAGAGAGACACGTCGACACGTTGTTGTCTAGAGAAAAACAAAAAATGAGAAAAAAAATGTTAGGAAAGGGCAAAAAGCCACAATAGCTCTCTTCCATCAAACTCGAAGAACTAGATTTGGAGAATGCTTGCATTGATATGATTATGAAAACATCAACGATGATATTAATTGGCGAAGTTCCTCAAACCAAAGCATGGATTAAAATCTCGTTTCGGAAGGTCATCTCGGTCTTCCAAAATTTTGAGACATCTCGATACGTCTTGGAAAAATTTTGAATGGCCATAAAAATATAATAAAATACAATTTTTCTTTAGAACAATTAAAAGATTTTTATTTCATAAAAAAAACAACTTCCACTAGTTGTAACACCATAAATCTTATAAAAATATATATCATCTTCCATGCTGAGTCAAAATCGTAAGTTTCTCGACACCTAAACAAATACTCTAATAAAATATGCCAAAATATCACTAGTACTTATAATAATTATTTAATAAGCCCAATTCAAGTAAAATGGACTGATAAAATCAATCATCTTCTCCACATTAACCCTGCTCTACTTCATTCTACCTGAATCTGGATGCTATTCTCAAACCAGATCTGGGATAACTCAAATTAATCAAATTCATGTGCCTGTGAATACGAAATTTCAGTGACTAAAGCCACAATTATTATCTCCTTTCTCTATTCTGCTTGTATTACTTTTGTTCTACGGCAAAATATGGCGCCTTACTTCAACCTGTAAGAATTTTTCCTCTTTGATTTTAATGATGGATTATGGGGCTTGGGTTCTCTAAAACACTAGTAACTCCGTCAATTATTATTTCGATTTTCAATATCTTTATATGTTTGGAAGAAAATGGTTCCCCAAATTTTGTTCTAGAGATCTGAAACGAGACTGAATTCGAGAACTCGTACTGTTTCGTGAACATGGAATGAGAATATATGATCCAACAAAGGGCTGGGCACACTCATGAATGTTTCTTACTAAATCTTCGTAGATTCATGGAAGTTCCTGGAAAGAAGTAACGTTGAGATTCTTAATGGTTTTCGTGCCGGATGTTCAAAATTCCGGAAAAATTCGGACGTCTCGTCCGAAACGGAACGAGATTTTGTTCCATGAACCAAAGTCATTTTCGAAACGTCATTAATTCACAATAAAATCCCAAAAATTGTCGGCTAACTGAGAAAGTTGTTCACAAAAAACATACTTAATTATACATGTTGATTATAGTGTACGTAACTAACGAGGAAAATGAGCAATTGCTTATCTATCATAAGAGGCGATCGTTTGAAACTTAAAAACATCCCACATGTGCATATCAAATTAGGTTAGAACAACATCAGGGGCGGACTTAGGATTTCAACTTTGGGGGTGCGAAATTACATATATGAGGTTTTTTCGAGGGTTAGGAGGGTAAAATCCAAAATTTTCGAAAATATTACCTATAAATTTTTTTTCTTCCAAATGTTAGGGGGGCGAACGCCCCCCCTCCCCAGGTCCGCCCCTGAACAACATCATGGCCAATATTTCTGCTAGCTGCTACACGTATGTATTCTAGCGAACGGGGTTTGACCCAATTAGTTAGACTGAATTATCAGAAATTATGGATTAATTTAATTTCAAATCGCTTGCGGATGTATAATCTAGTAAATATACTTAGTTTTGTAATGATTGATAGAGATAGATTGATATATTGTAGGTTAAATTGATGAAATAATATTTAGTTGAATTGGAGTAATATAACTGTTATATTAATATTTTAAAATAAATAAAAATAAATAAAGTAGAAAATATAATATTACAGTAATTCACATGTTTTAGTAAATAAATTACATTTATTTTTTATTATCGTAAATCACTTCTAAATAATATCAAAAGACTAATTAAAAGAATTATATTAAGAAAGTAAAATAATTACAATAGTAATATTTTTTAATTCGAGATGATTTAGGAATAATTTACCATCGTAAAACGGTTGTATGAAAAGATGAGATTAGAGCATATGAAAATGAAACTGAAAACTTGAGATGCGAATATAGGATTAAACTCCGTACTATATATCTATTGTCTTCCGTTGGCATAAAAACTACTCCCTCCATCCCGGAAAACTTCATATATTAGGGTTGCCGCGCAGCTGTATGCGAGAAGTTAAAGTAACGATAAAGTATGAAAAAAGTAGACAAAGTTGTACTTTGAGTGGCAAAAGGTGTAATTTGTGTGAAAAGTTGAGATTGTTTATTATTTGTTGGGTGTGGGTTAGCTTCCTTTTTTAGTAATGTATGAAGTTCTGTGGGACGGCTAAAAATGACAAATGTATGAAGTTTTGCGGGAGTGATGGAGAATGTTGTGTTCTCCATGAAGAAAATGATAATGGTGCCACATCATTGCCAAGTCTATCTGCGCACTTGCACAGATCAGGTAGTAGGGTAATAGTATACTTTATTGACCATACAGTTTGCCTTTCGATAATTAGATTTAGGGGATAGATTCAAGGGTGTGCACATATTCAGTTGATTTCCTATTATTATTAGTATTACTATACCAGCGGGAAACGTTATGGTGAGCTATTTGACATAAGTCTGTTGTGGTGTTTCACCATCTTCTAGGGAAAATATCACCGGTTCATAGTGTTTGATAGGGCAAAACAATTCGTATTTGTCCGAAGGGCGGGATTATTTGTCTTTGACTGTAAAGGATAATTAAGGAGACTTTGATTGTAATCCACATAATAAAGTGAACGGTGGCCAGTACTTCTATGTAATAGGCTTGACAATGGTACAAGATAATTACAAAAGATAATTACAAGTGAATGAGATAATAACAGAACAACTCTAGCTAGCTACAATAATCTGCTAACTAATCTAACAAAGATAATTATGCTTTATATACGAAAGCATGCTTAACAGGCCCCCACAAGCAAAGCCTTGGATTGGAGCCGACGCGAAGATAGACTCTTTGTCAAAATATCAGCAACATTCAGATTGGTCAGAATAAACTGTATCGTAAGACGACCAACAATCACCAAATCTTATGTAAAATGATAGTTAAGCCTAGTATTGTTTTTCGAGCCGAGCAAAGCGAGTATTTTCATTACTCGAGTTCGGTTCGAACTGTAACGAGCCCGAGCTTGGCTCGGCTCATTAACAAAACGAGCTCATTTTTCAAGCTCGAGCTCAAATCACGATGAATATGCTCGAGCTCGACTCGTTTGGTTTGAATTTTAATCGAGCTCGAGCTCGTTAATGAGAAATGCATATAAATATATATCTAATCGAGCTTTACGGAGTCGAGCCCGACTCAACTCGATAACGAAACGATCCAGAACTTAGGCTCGAGTTCGGTTCGAACACCTTATCGAACGAGCTGAGCCCTCGACATATATGCTATGTTCAATTCGTGTTCGTCGAACATTACATCCACTTTGTTCGTGTTCGGTTCGTTAAAGTTTCAAAAAAAAATTATTTGTTCATTAGTGTCTGATTCGATTGTGTTTGAACAGATCGGATCGCTTGTTTGTTTGTGTTCGAAAATACAGGTAAAAATCAAAATTCAAGCAATAATATTACAAAATAACAAAAAATTCTAGCAAAAGTGTCTAAAAACACTCTATAAAGCAAAGAACATGTGTGGGACACACGAGACGGTGGTGCCGTGGTGAGAAGCCACTGGTTAGAGGTGGATATGGAGTTTGAATGACGACTGATCTTTGTGAAATATGAATTGTGTTAGTGTGTGATACGGTGTGAGTATTAGTTTATTGTTTTTGAAAATGTTATAAAAGAGTAATCATTATAAAATTATTAACAAATAAATGCCAAACAATAAATTATGTGTTCGTGTATATAATGTATATGTTCGCCCATTGTTCAGTCCAGCCAAATTCAAACCAAACCCGCCTAAGGTCCTGTGCGGAAAGCCCGACCCCACAAAGCCCTGACTCGAACACGAACCGGTCGTTAATTGAACTTTTCGTGAAATTTTCACAAACATTCATTTCATTTACCCCTAATTCCCAAGGTAGCTCAATAATGCAGGTCCTGCAAGAATTTGTGTTTCATAATGCATGTGGATATCGGCTATCGCTTTTTTTTTTTTTTAATGTATATATATAAGTGGACAACTATTGAAGTTGTGCAATTGAGTACTTAATTTAAGTTAAATTGAACTCATTTGTAATAAGTATATAAATTAGACTTTAATTACAAAACACAATCTGTTTAATCTAATTAAATTACAAGCCCTAATGCAAACATAACAAAATCAATTCATCTTCAAAAAAAAAATCAATATGTATTATCCAATTAAATTTCAAGCTCTAATTCAACTCCAACCAAATCAATTCATCGTAAAAAAATAAGAATAACCAATATTTCTTCTCCATCTTCTTCAATTGAATTAAAACAGATCAATTTACACTAACCTAACCCCTAATTCAACTCGAAAAAAGGGGCAATATATTATCTGAAACAACGATAGTACTTACATTCATAAATTTCATCAATTATTTGTAATTAAATGTCACAACAAAGTTTAACAAATATATATACATGTACATCAAGGATTAAATTTCTTAAGCAATCAATTTAGGTAGAATTTTTTTAATACATTATTAAGCTCATTAGAAAATTGTTCTCCGATACTTTATACTCTTCTTCATTTTTGTTAAAAAAGAAAGAATCGTGGTGAACGGAAAGTTTATATGTCATGCGGAAAATTTCTCAACTATAGAACAATGGAGGCGGTAGGAGACGAATATATAGTGGGCTACCTCATAATCCATTTGTTCTAATTTTGACTTTCCAATTTTCATTTTTATTTGTATCAATTTCAACTTCTCGTGCATTATTAAAAATATCAACTCCTACGTTATCCTCACTTCCTATCTCATAGTAATTATTACTAGTTTCCTCTCATACTTACATTGTATAAATTTCTCTAATTTTTTAAATAATTTACTTTTAAAATTGATATACAGTTTCACTGGAAATTCGAAATGAAGGATTATATATAATTCATAAGCGTTTGTCACGCAAAACGATCTAATAAGATAGGAGTAATTAATAGCTAACCTAGCTAGTAACCTCATGTGTTGAACAGTTGAAGTATTACTAAGGGCACTGTGTGGGGGACTGATTAATTACGGGAAATAATTTGTTATCACGTAATTAATAGTGCTGACAAAGTGAAATTACGTGATAAGGTTGATTATGTATTTATGTCCCGTCAACTATACACTAAAATTAGACCCGGAGAAAGCTTGATCAAGTAATGCTTGCTTTGTCAATATCAAGTAATCATCATCTTTTGCGTCTTGCTATCATATAGTCTTTAAAGTTTATCTTATAGTTTATGCATATATATTAAATATTGTCTAAATATATTCAAGACTTAGGAGGTAGTCAATGACAGAGTGAAAAACCATCCATAATTCACAATACAAATTGCAAAGGTTGTATGTCACTTGATAAAGTTGTTCCAAAAAACATGGCGATTTTAAAGTCGGACTCCATAATCACAATACAAATTTAATACAAATGTGAATGAATGTATTCGCCTACACTACATATACTTGTATATCTGTTTTTATTTATTTTTGAAATATACTCGTACTTATATAGGTTGCTTTACCAGTATACGTAACTAACGGGGAAAATGAGACATTGCTTATCATAAGAGGCCAAACATGGCATGTGCATCGAATTAGGTCAGGAAAACATAATGGCCAATGAATCTGCTGCTACATGCATGTATTCTATTTCTAATAGAAAATATATAGATTCCGTTGACTTAAAATCTTAGAATTATTTAAAATTTTATGATCTCCACCAAGAAAATGATAACTTGATATTTATAATTGCAAGGTAATACTATATGGTATGGTGGATCAATAATTTATTAACCGATGTTTGTGTACCACCTCAGTCCACGATACGTGACTCGTCAGATCTAGTGTTAATAATTCTCATAAGTTAGAAAAATATTTATTTTGACTTTTGGGATTAACTGTCATCAACTTTTTCATGGATTCTTTCTTAACTATAATAGTAAATAATTTAATAAAATTATATAATTAAAATTTAATAATTAAATTTTCATTATATGATTTTATTAAATTATTTACTATTATAATTAAATAATTCTTGATCAAAATCGAAAACAATGAGAATAGTAAAATGGAAAGAGTTCTTTGAAACGGAGGGAGTACTTAATACTTATTAATGACTAAATTTCACTACTCTTTATAATTTCTAACTTTTAGATGAGATAAAATTTTATTATGATGTCAAAACAACTCGAACTGATGATGGGTGCCCCAGCCGAGATAGTTTTGACGTGTTCAAAGATGATTATTATGATTTCACGTGTATGTAGACACTACAAGAAAAGTCGGTTTTAGGGACGGATAATATCCGTCCCTAATTTAGGGACGAATCGGCGAGTTTAGGGACGGATAGGCCTATCCGTCCCTAATCCGTCCTTAATTAGGGACGGATTACATAATCCGTCCCTAATCCGTGCTTAATTAGGGACGGATTATGTAATCCGTCCCTAATTTAGGGACGGATTTTTTATCCGTCCCTAAAACAGTTGACCTGGAAAAAAAACAAAAAAATTTTTTTTTTTAGGGACGGATATCTATCCGTCCCTAATTGTAGAGACGGCTTAGGGACGGATAAATATCCGTCCCTAAAAGTCCAGTGTTCATAACAAAACACGGGCAGTTTCTTCTTATTTCTTCCTTTCTTCTTCTTTCTTCCTTTCTTCCCCCAATTCGTCCCAAACATTTTCCGGCCAAATCTCGACGATTCCGGCCAATCTTGGTCTCGTTTCGAAGCTCGTCGGACAAGGAGCTCGGATTGTGCATCAATTTCAACTTTCATCCGCTATTTTTTCCGAAATTGAAGGTATTTTGGCTAAAACCCTTACTTTTTAAAATTTGGGAATTTTATGAATTTCGACTAGTTTGATCAATTGGATTGTTATAGGAAGTATGTAGTAGATAATTTAGCTTATATTACGTATTGGGTTAGCTTTGAGGTGTGAAATTGATATATTTATTGTGAAATTGGATTGCTAGTATGATGTTACTATTATTGTAATTGTGTAGGGTATTTACTTAGCTATTTTCGTATACGTACTAGGATTATGAAGATTTAATTGTGTGTTTGGAGACAATTTGGTGATTTTGGTGATTTTAATATAATTTTGGAGTATTAACATAAAAACAATCAATAATATTTTCATCTACAATTTGTAATGTTAATAGATATATGGAAGTTTAACTACTAGAAAATTGAATTGTAATCGTAAAATGCATGTAATTCATTACCAATTGTTACCGTATCATAATTAAAAATGTAATTGTAATTGTAATGAAACTAAATACGTAATGGTATAAATGTTATAACTACCAGTGGGATTGAATTGTAATAGTAAAATGCATGTAATTCATTACCAATTGTTACCGTATCATAATTAAAAATGTAATTGTAATTGTAATGAAACTAAATAAATCGTAATTGTATAAATGTTATAAATCTAATAAATTGAGACGCAGTTAATTGTTGAATTATGAATCCGATCGTTCATGGATGTACCGTCGCATTATTAATGGCGTAATTCAATCTAGTTTTGTGGAAGGGTTGAAGCCTTCATTGCTTTTGCACTTACTACTTGTTTGAGTCGGGGATGATGAAGTGCCCTTGCAATGCGAACAAATGTAGGAATAGACAAATTTTGCCTCCTAGAGCGGTAGTCGAGCACTTGAAAGCGTAAGGGTTCAGTAGTTGAGTATGAGGTATGGTGTTATCATGGTGAGGAATCAATACCGTTCATGGACTATGGGAGTATTCCTAAGCGTAAAGAAGGAAGCAAAATGTGATGGGTAGTACTCAAAATCGTCCACATCGATGCTAATCCCGATCATGAGAGGATTGAGCAAATGGTGTATGATGTTGGGTCCGAGTTCATGGACACCGATCGGGATGTGGAGGAGCCACCGATTCGAGGATCGGTGTTCTTTGACTTGTTGGAATCATCAAAGAAGCCAATTTGGCGGGGTGTCGAAGCTTCGAGTTTGTCTTTGTTGTCTCGGCTAATGAGTTGTAAGGCGAGGGTGGCCAATCAAGTGAGCTTCAATAACTACGCACAATTGTTATCGAGTGTTTCCCTGACGAACCTAGTACCCACCAACTTTTACCAAGCGAAGAAAAAGATGCGGGGTTGGGGTTGCCTATGGTAACCATAGGCATTGTCCTGATATGTGCATGATCTATTGGGGAGGATGTAGATCTCTTGAAGTGCAAGTTTGTGGTAAGGACCGCTATAAGCGTTACAAGGAGGGGCTTCAAAGAAACGCCGGAAGAAAAATCTCCCACATAAGAAAATGTGGTACTTCCCTAGCACCTCGTTTGAAGAGGTTATGCGCTTCAAGTGCTTGTCTTGATAAAATGCATGCACAAGGAGAGAGTAAGGAGGCGGATGCGATGGGTATAATGGAGCACCCATCGACTCACGGCATGGAAAGAGTTCGACAAGACATATCCGGAGTTTGCGGCGAATCCGAAATGTCGTTTGGGGCTTTATGCGGATGGTTTTAACCCGTTTGGAAGTGACCGAAGTACTCTTGTTGGCGATCATCTTGACCGTACTGCTTGCCCGGTGAGTGCATGAAGGAACCGTTCATGTTTTTGACTGCGTTGGTGCCCGGGCCAACTGATCCAGGACAGAAGCTGGATGTGTTCTTGCAGCCCTTAATTAAGGAGCTGATTGAGTTGTGGGAAAATGGTATCACCGCATATGATGTGTCAACGAAGAAGAACTTTACCTTGAGAGCAAGACTATTGTGGACCGTGGTGATTTTCCGCTTATTAAATGCTATCTGGAAGGAAAAGCTGCGGGTTTTCATGCTTGTCCACATTGTTTGGAGGACACCGATGCATTCGGCATCAAGGAGCGGAAAAATCTTGGTTTGGCGTCATCGTAGGTTTCTACCAAGGAACCATCCGTTTAGGAAGAACAAGACTCAATTCTTGAAAAACAAAGTAGAGATTAAAGGCCCTCCGAGACAACTTCTTGGTGCATGATACTTGCGGAGATTGATAAATGGGTCTTATGAAAGTGGTGAACTTGGGTGGGAGAAGCATAACAAGAAAATTGAGAACAAATGTGGATGGAAGAAGAGAAGCATCTTCGGGACTTGCCTTATTGGGCGGTCTTCTTATCGTCACATGTTGGATTTCATGCACATTGAGAAGAATGTGTTCGAACCGCTTCAACACGATTTGTAACATTCCGGAAGACAAAGGATAACGTTAAATTGAGCGAGTTGGATACATGGTGTAAAAGGCCCGAGTTGACAACGGAATGAGAAGGCGGTGGCCCAGGCATGTTACACGATTGATCTTGAATCTAGGAACAATTTGTTTGATTGGGTTAGGGATTGAAGTTTCCGACAATTATGCCTCAAAGTTGGGCGATGTGTGGATTTGAAGAAGACGAAGATGTATGGAATGAAGAGCCACGATTGTCATGTGTTTATGGAGCGGCTTCTCCGGTTGCATTTCGAGAACCGATACCTAAACCTGTATGGATGGCTCTCAATGAGCTTATTTTCAAGAATTTATGCAAGGGTGGTTGATGATCAAGTGTTAGCAAACCTTGAAAGCAACATACCATTGATTCTGTCTGCTCGGCGTATCTTCCCACCGAGCTTCTTTGATTCTATGGAACACTTGCGGTTCACCTCCCACACGAGCGAGGCTTGGACGGTTCAATATCGATGGATGTATCCATTCGAGAGGTGTGTAATATATGAAGACAATCATTCAATTCAAATGTCGAATTTTCCAAAGTCACATTATATTACCCAAAGTATATGCATTGCGGTACTTGGGAAAATTGAAGAGGTATGTCGAAGAACAAAGGTAGGCTGAGGATCGATGGCCAATGCATACGTCTTGAGGAAGTCAACCTTACGCTCCTATTACTTTGGAGACCACGTTCCCCAAAGGCATCTAGGCCGTCTCAAACGCAGAACATTCAAGTTCAAGAGGATGATGATGATGCTATTTACATTTTTAGGGTCTCGGGGAGACCTATGGGAAGAAAAATACATCATGGCTGAATGATAGTGAAATGTTGGCAAAGATTATGTCCTCTCGGTATCTTTGAAGTTGATGAATTTATGGTGAAATTTCTTTGGGTGAGTAGCTTTCTTACTAGGGGCTTCATGAATTTGAATATCTAACTACTAGTTAACTAATCATGCATACCAATCGTGTCCACGGGGAGTTCAAAGAGCGTTATGGAGAAGAATCCAATATTGACGGATGATGAGATTGAGTCACAACTTGAAGCGAAATTGGAAAGCAATTCCCACCTTGGTTCAAGGAGTATGTCCGAGATCCTATCAACAACATCACATCTCCTTACTTATTAGCTCTAGCGGAGGGACCAAATGTAAAGGTCTCCACATTCTCATCGTACATAGTCAATGGTCTTAGGTTCGACGGTTGAATCTAACACGAGCAAGGCCACAAGCAATTCGGTGTGTGTGTGTTAGTGGGCAAGATTTATCGATTTGTATGATTTCTACGGAAAGTTGAATCGTATGCGGCTTGAATATTCCGGTTTGCCTTTGAAAAGAACCTTTCATTTGATGTTGGTGGTATGATCCTACTCCATTTGATGCGAGGAAGCACGAGCGTATGAGATGGTTGACATTAACCATAGGAGGAGGTACCGTAAAGTACGAACCGTTTATCTTGGCTACTCAAGCACTCCAAGTGGTATTCATTGAATATCAAGCTGAAACGTGACAAAAGCGGTGGTTGGGCTGCGATACATATCTGAGCCCGCTCGGTAGAGTACGTTAAGAAGGACGACTCAATTACCAACTCGTACCAAGAAGAGGTTGTTGATGAAGCAATGAAATGTTGTACATGCTCTGATGAGTACATTGAAATGCATGAAGACCAATATGTAGACTTAACCACGGGCGAGGAGGAGGGTATATATGTATCTTGGTGGTTCTTGATTACAACTTGTTACTACAACTTGTTATATATGCTTTATTAAGTGTCTATTATATATGTTTTACCGCCAATTCATCTCGTCTTTCTTACTAACACTTGTTGTATGAATTTGCGAATCTCGAGGCATAGGAGGTCCACATACCGTCCACCGGCCATTAGTGGTACTAGTAGTGGTCCTGATCGGGTAGCCCTTGAGCTATGACATTGGCGGGAGTTCACGATCCACAGTGCACGAGACTCCCCAGCTCGGCGTGGGGCGTTACCCATGTTCTTGACTTATCCTCCGGACGGTGTCCCTACCGTTCGACACCGGTGCTAGTTGGAATGGGAAGCGGTTTTGTTCGAGCAGGAAGAAGTAAGTATTATGCATTTGTAGAACATAACTTCAGATAATTACTAAATGTTACATGAATGTACTAATAAAGGTTGTTTCATGTCTATCTCATTTATATGAGCTTTGTACCGGGTGCCTCGAAAATCTTGGTAAGATTATAAGACTTGAAGGAGAAGCGGGTGAAGGAGGAGAAGTGGTCTACGCTCCGGAGAGGATGAAGCATCATTATTTTGATGAGATGGGTAAGCTTAAATGTTACAAAGCTTTATCCATGTTCTTTGACTTGTTGTGCTGATTTCGTGGTATGTTAGCCACTGTACTTGGGTGATATGTTAGTCACCATTGTGTTAGTAAATTTTAGGACAATTTGAGTGGTATGTTAGCCCTTTGTACTTGGGTGATATGTTAGTCACCATTCTTGAACTTGTTGTCTTGATTTGTGGTATGTTAGCCAGTGCTTGGGTGATATGTTAGTCACCATTGTGTTAGTAAATTTTAGGACAATTTGAGTGGTATGTTAGCCATTGTAATTGAGTGATATGTTAGTCAACGTTCTTTCACCTTTGTGTTCATTTCGTGGTATGTTAGCCACTGTACTTGGGTGATATGTTATTCACCATTACTGAACTTGTTGTGCTGATTTCGTGGTATGTTAGCCATTGTACTTGTGTTTACTTTAAATTCCATTTCATTAATCTATTTGGGCTTGCTACTTATGGAAATGTTGTAGAACTACTTCATTCCCAATGCCCTCATTCCCCAACCGTGGCTTTGGTTTCAGTTGGGTCGAGTGTTATAAGAGGATGGTTTGCAACATGAAAGCCTCAGGGTAAAAAGCTTGATGGATGGGGGATGATGAGTGGCACGTTGGCGAGAATCTTGGAGATCCTTTGGTCATGGACATGGCGGAGAAGAACAGAGCGAACCGGTTGGAGGCGCGAGATGGTACAGCACCTCCGAGCATCATTATGGGTCGCGGTCATTATTACGCATGACCGGATGTCGGTTAGTATATATGTTATTTCGACTTGCAATATGATTTGTACTTATGTTTTTTGCTTTCATTTCTAACAACTTTCTACTTGTTTGCATGTTCTTGACTCCATGCCGGGAGCCCTCTGCTCTTCACCACTTCAAGAAGGCAAAAATGAAGAATGGCATGTGGGTGATCCTAGGGCGAGCAAATTGGGGTATGTTTCTTTGTTAAGGTTCACATTTATATTTGTGTATATTATGGCTCGGCGTATCTTCCTAAAAGCGTATCTCATTTCGTATGCACTACACTATTGTAGACCGAGGTGGAGCGGATTATGGAGGAGAGGATGATCGATGGTCATGAACTCACAATTCGAGAGCGGACCAAATATTCTTCAAGTTAATCCGATGGACGCTAAGTCGAGTGTATGGGCTCGGCGATTTGGGCCCTTCATTGACACCGGTAGCTTCTCCGTGTCATGAGGCATCCTCATCACATGAAAATTTCTACACTCAAGAGCAGGTGAATGAGCTGATGAATCTTCTCAAGCAAACGATCGATCAACTTCTAGAGCAGCAAGCTCATATCACTCGTCGGATGGATGAGATGACACAACAGATGTTCGCTGCGAACCAACAACCACCGCCTCCTCCCGGTTCTTAGATGCTCATGTACTTACGTTGTTCTAGATACATACTTTTCACACTATTCATTTTATTCAGATATTTAGTCTTTTGTTCGGATATTTTATCGAATCTCTATTTTAATTAATGCAATTTTATCACTTTCGGGTATATTATCTACGACTACATTGTAAAACAGGTGAAATGTAAAAAACATAAAAAAAAAAAAAAATTAAAAAAAAACAGTTTAGGGACGGATAAATCCGTCCCTAAACCATCCCGTTGATTAGGGACGGATTTATCCGTCCCTAACCTTAGAGACGGATTAGGGACGGATAATATATCCGTCCCTAAACGGTTAGAGACGCCCGTTTTAAGGACGGGCGTCCCTATCCGTCCCTAACGGATTAGGGACGAATCGGCAAGGGTTTAGGGACGGATAAATCCGTCCCTAAACCTGATTTTTCTTGTAGTGAGAGCCGACTAACAACGAACTCCTCGTCTGATGGCGTGTTAGAATATCTCACATCACTTAAAAAATGATCATGCAAACTGCATATAAGTTGGATAACCTTCCCCCCCCCCCCCCCCCAACATCTTTTAAGGGGATGAAGGGCCATATTTATATGGTATCAGAGCATTTGGTTCACGTCCAACTTGGGTTCGAAACTCTACGAAGACAATTTACATCCCATATTAAATTTCCACTTGAATGGCATACCCAAAGAGCTCGAAATTGGCCACAAGTGCGCGGAGTATTGATATAAAATGACTAGATTCTACACCTATCAACAAGTTCAGGCATTTAGATTATATGAAATTCTATGAGGATCGAACGACACACAGTTACTTATTTATGCTAGTCTTATATGTTAGAATATCCCACATCACTTGCGAGTAGATCATCCAAACAACATATAAGGTAGATAACCTTCTCCCTTTAATAAGGCTTAAGGGTATGATGGTCCAACTTAATATGGTATCAGAGTCAAGTTGATGACGGGTGCCCAGCCGATGATGTTAGTAGGCTCCATCCCAAAGAGGCTATTATGATTCCACGTGTAAAGTTGACTAATCGTGATCTACCCGTGAGGGTACGTGTTAGAATATCACATCACTTATAAGTAGATCATCCAAACAACATATAAGGCGAATAACCTTCTAACATTATAGATCAAAACATTTTTTTGTCGTGTACTTTTTGTTCTGATGTTGAATGCTTAAAATCTTTTCAATTTGTCACCTATTTCAAAATTGATTAAAATGTTGAATAAAATGAGTACTATTAATTTTTAATCTTTATAGACTGATTTTGAAAAAGAGAGGTGTACGCGTCTTCATTCTTTAAGTACTCTGCAAGTGGAAGACTTTTACAATGCATCATTATAGTTTGACTCTGTGATTATACACGTCTTAAGCTTTTCTTAATTGCACCTTAAATTAATTATATAAATACATCGCGGAAAGAGAACTATTGTATACTCTATATTAACATTCACACTACGTATCACAAGTTTAATTTTCTTTAAGACTACTTATCATGACGTTCATCATCGACATAGTTTCTCCATCGTGTAATCTTTGAGTAGTTGTTAGAGTAGTTGACTAACCTTACAGCTGCCCGTACAGCTATTTGTTCATTTTATTAATGCAAGTTTTGGACCTTTATACATAACATGCTTGAGACTATTGAAAATTTGGTTATAATTATATACTTTAGTTCTCTAATTCTTACATGTAACGCATAAAATAATTACAGATAACACTGTTTTCAATTGTAGTTTTGTGTGAATGATAAGTGAAAGGTGCAGTTTTGTTTGAATGATATTGAAAGTACGAGATGATGTGACGAAAAATCTATAGGATAGATATGTTTGTGTGCGCTCCACAGACTTTTGATCGATATGTACGGTACCTAGCTATGTCACTCTGACTTTTATTTCAAAAGAAAAACATTTCAAAAACGTTTATTTTATATCACTTGTACCAAACGCATCTACTCTTTTCTTTTTATTATTGTTTTCTCATATAGGGGTGCCGGCCCTCGACTCACATCCACTAAATACTTTTCTCATAAAATTTTCACGGGTCAAATTTTTCATACCACACCATTTTGGAAGTGGGGCGGAATGGACGGATCACGGATGCAATCCATCAATATATGTGAAAATAAAAGTATATATATAAAAATTATATAAATGAATACAATAAAACAATATATATAGTAAATCAATTCTTGTAAAAATCACATTATATTAGTATAAATATAAGTTGGTATGATATAATTTTCCTGTAAATTATAGTCTTGAGACTTGACTTTTACAATAATCGTGACATGAAAATAGATTGAACTGTGGTGGACTTTCCATAAAAAAAAAAACGAACCGGTGCGATTTGGCGCTGGAGATTTTTTTTTTTCCATTTTCCACAGCCCTATTACCATGGATGAGAACAAGCAGAATTCATGCAGTTTTGTGAACTATAAACTATATAAGTCTTCATGATTTCTTTTTTCATGTTCGCGAAGGATCTGTAGTTTGCTAATTTTGTTTTGTCTAGTTGCTTATCATCAAAGTTATTCTCATTTCACATGCGTTCATGTTAGCTGAGCTGTATGCGTGATCAGCGGCTTTAAAAGTCAATTTGCATGCTGCTGGCGCAAGAGAGTAGTGACATTTTCTGGACACTAGATATAATATTACTCTATTAAAATTATTTATCTATGTTAAAGTACATTAATTGTACGGTTCCATGATAAGTACGGCTTTTTTCTTTTTTCAACTTAAGGGGTTGCTCGAGTTTAAAAGGACAAAAAAGTATATAGTTGGTGTTTGTAGTGTTTGATTGGGAGAGATCAAACGTTAGTAGTTGTAGCAAGGTTGAATATAGGGCATAAAAATGAAAGAAATAGTGTAAGATAGACCTTGGAAGATAAAAAGATAAAAGTGTAAAATAAAATTATGCCACCTTACCAAGTACCAACCCCAAACTATATGAGTCCGTCTCCTGAGAGTCCACAATATATTAAGAGTCCTTGAGAGTCATAAAATAATAGATAAACATAGATAATTTATACATAAAACTATACAATATGATTTTTTCGCGGGTCGACCCATCCAACACAGGCGACCCGCATTTTTTTTCCTTATAATACGCATTCGGCTTTCATGTGTCCATCCAATCATATTGATACTTTAGATCAAATTGCCTATGCTTGGTATATAATTGTCTATGTTTAGTATAAAATTATTGATAACAACCTATTTATCCCAAAAAACACAATATAAACAAGAAATCATTATTCATCAATCAATAAATGTCGTTACATATGAAACAATACAAAAAATTTAAAATCACTATATCCAAACTACAATCATCTTTGCAAACGGAAAAAAAAACACCCTTGACTTGTTCGTCGACTCTTCCATCCACGCCTCCAACTTTATCATCAATCATTCAACCACCATTTTTACGAAAACCTAGTATATGCAACAAAAAACAACAAACATCAATAATTTGACTTTTAAAATCAACATTTGCAATATAAACATATGCAATTAGTGGTATGGAAATCTAAACACCCAAAAATAAAAAGCACCAACAAACATCACCTATTTAACATTCAATATCAACAATTACAGTATAAGCATGCACAATTCACACTGAAAACACAGCAGTTTTACAAAATACATAATCTCTATAAAAAACTTCAAACATCAACAATATACGGCTAAACATCCATAATTTACATAAAAACTAAACAAATAAGAATTTCAAAAGATCAAACAAAAAGTCTTTATTAAAACATCATCTATTTAGCCTTAAACATCAACAATTGTAGTATAAACATAGATTATTCATACATACATCCAATTTTACAAAACTATAAAAACTTTATACAAGAAAAGAAATGAATGAAACCACAAAAATCAGTAATTAACAGTTAAATATGCACAATTTACATAAAAAAAAAACTAAACAATAATATTTTAACACATGAAACATAAAACATAACCAATTTACCGTTAAACATAAGCAATTACAATATGTATATATGCAAACTTAGCCAATAAGCACTAGAAATCAAAGATGCAGAACATAATCTGTTTATATAACGAAGCATCAACTAATTACACATAAACATGCACAATTCACGCAGAAACATAGGCAATTTAAAAGCAATACTACAAAAAGTATAACCATAAAGTAATGAAACCACAACATCATCTATTTACAACTAAACATACAAAATTTACATGAAAACCGAAACAAAATCGAACACTACAATGAAGATCTACCAACAAACGCATCAAAGCAAAGAAAAAACTAACTGAAAATACACAAACATCAACAATTACTGGCCAAACATCCGCAATTAAAGTTCAAATATCAACAATTACACACGAAATATACAGTTATGCGAAATTTCTAAAAATCACCAAAACCAACCGGAAAAAAAAAAACTGAAGAATCGAGAGAAAAAAACCCGAAAATCGAGGAAACGACAAGGTAATGGCTCATGTGTGTTAAGTAGTCGGAGATTCGCCGGGGAAGACAACCGGAAAAGCTTCGAATTCCGGCCAACATTTTCAAAAGTCGACCAAATGAAAAAACGAAACCGATAGGAATGTAGATCGGGTCATGGGCTACTTAAATATGCAATCGGATTTAAGATTGGTGGCCGGACGGCGAAGATATCGTCGGAGAGAAGATCGGGAGGGAGGGAGAGAGAGAGAGAGAGAGAGAGAGAGAGAGAGAGAGAGAGAATGGAAAAAAAAATCTGAAAAAGGACTATTTATATGACCCAATAACCGGCGTGAAGATCCAACAATACCAAACTCGGAACTCCAGGATCCACGAATTAAACCCGCGAGATTCCTTCAGCAACTCCCTAGTTGTGTATGTTTGTATATTGTGAATGACTCTCATAGACTTTCATAGTCTATAGGACTCTTTTAAGTTTTAGTAAAACTATATACTATGTGGACGGTATTCCAAATTTCAGTTCTAACAAGGCATAACCAATCAGACCCGACCAAACTCAACCGCAAACCGGTATTTCGACCATACGTAACTGGCGGTTAACTGTCAGTTAACTTTAAGCATTTTACTAAGTGTGGAAGCCCTTTTTTTGGCAAAATTATTTGAACAAGTATACTTTAAAAAAAAAAAGGTCGTTCAAAACCGATAAATAAGCGTTTCAAAACCAAAAAATTGACGGTTCAAAACTGAAGGTTTCACGGTTAGAAAATGTACGGTTAGTAACCGACTATAACCATAACAACCTGCTAGAAAATCGTAACCGTCGGTTACGGTTGGTGATTTTCCATGAGAGCTAACCACCGGTTACGGTTGGTTAGGCCAACCGCCCAGGTCTAAAACGGAAGTGGATTCGGAGTTCAGACGAAGATTTGAGAGCCGTTTTAGCGAAGCTTGCAAAAGTGAAGTTTTACGGAGCAGTCTAGCCATTTTGGCCATAAATCTCTCATATGATATTCGATTGACCTGATCTCAGTGGCCACGGAAAGATAATTCAAAGGGCTACAACTTTCGTTTTTGAAGCATGGCCATATTATGTCTGTAGCAAACGTTATAGAAGTTTTAAGCTTGCCACGACGAATGACATTCTCGCCACGGCGAGATTTTGCGAGAGCAATTTGTGAGCCTAAACAGTGTCTCGCTGCAGCGAGCTATTTTCCTCGCCGCGGCGAGATTTGCGATAACTTCACAGATTCAGCAGAAAAACTCCTTTTTAGGTTAGAATTAGGTCTTCCTGGGCCATAACTTCATATACTCGATTTTTACATATAAAAAGCTCCTAGAACTAGGTTTTGACATTGATTGATTGATCTTTGGAGCTTGGTTTACCTCTTGTAAGAACCATCGGGATCGAATTCTTGGTAATCTACTGATAATTCTCTATTGTTTATCTTAAATTCGTACTTTTCTTGTGTTTATCGAATTGAATGATTTTGCATGCGATTATCACTATGTTTATGCTTAGCGTAATCAGTACCTTGACGTCTTTCATCTTTGCTTCCATCATGAGTAGCTAAATCACTCCGAACACTGTAGTTATGTGATAGTATTGTATATTCGTTTCTAGGGTTTTGGATTCATTCATATATGTCTAGTTTGAAATATGCGTAAAACTTTCAATCCAATAAGCTAGTTTTAAATCTTCAAAATCGTTTTCGGTTAAGAATCGTGGATTGACAACCCACGATTACTCTAATTTGAAATATTCAAAGTACGATTGGTTGAATTGGATTGATTGATTTCTGTACACCGACCGCGTGACAAATATGAATGATTGCCCTAGAACGAATTAGCATGACTTGATCATTACTAATGTGTTCATCTTTTCTCATTGTCATCAACCATCTATTTACTTTATCTGTTTTCTAGCTATTAGAAGTATTCAAACAAACCAATCAAATTGTTTTCACAAGTGACTATTTGCTGTATAACCAACTAATCTTTCACCGTACTACCCTAAATCACATAAAGCTTCGTTTTATGCTAAAATCTTGTTTTCACGCATAGATTGGCATTAGATCGGTAGTTGTTACATCAAATTAATTAATTCAATGTTTACTAATTCAATTAATTTTTACTTATTATAGAAGAAGTAAAATAAAAATGACCAACCGATTAATGATCTCATTCCATCTTCTATGCATGTTAATTAAGTTTATTACTTTTGTAATTTTCAAAAGGAAATTAATTTTATTAAATATGATTAACTTATTCATTTGTTTGAAAATAGTAATTTCCAACCAATGATCACAATCTTTTCTTTCTCTATGAATATTTATTTATTTTCTTTACAAGCATTATTTTTATGTTTCTAATACAAATAAAAAAGAAATATCTAAGAGACAATTATATAGAGTTGTATTCCTTTTTTTTTTTTTTTTGAAATAGCAAAATATATTATTATTAAATATAGTCATGAAGAGCATAAGAGATGCTCACAACATAATACATGGTCAATTGACCGAAATACCAAATCAACATCCACACCAATACCATTCTATAACCTTCAAGAGGTTTTACAATCATCTCCCTAATCAAAACCATTTCCTAAGTATGCAAAGTCTCCCATTTCTTTATGATTCCAAGTATGCCTCTCCATCCAAAAATTGGAAGCCACCGTCAATTCATTGAGTAATCCGGTAGTGTCTATTTTACCGAGGTCCGCACTTTTGTGCGTGTTGGTTTGGAATACGCATCCATCAACCCTCACGACTCAATGCCGATATTGGATAGTATCTGGACACGCCCAACACGACAACGGTGATGACTAGCATCATAGATCCACTCCGGGCCCATTCTTAATCACATTCCTCCACCCTATGCTATCTTTCAAGTCAAGTGGCAAGAAATTTAAAATGTAATCAAGGGCGATAAAACCATCAATTCCACGGTAGAAACATATCCAAAGGACAAATTCCACTCAAAAGGTGTAAGTGCATTAGCCATACCCCTAACAACCTATGCTCACAACGAGCAAAAGGCGAGATATTTAAGGTACGGTCCTAACATCTTACTTTATCCGTCAATTCCATGGTGGTTCAAGTCCAACTTCCCATACCAAAAGGGATCTTCCTCAAGATATTTAAAATTAGATCACAATGGTCTAATTCCTTGAGTTATTACTTGGTACGATACAACACAATGCCTACCAATACCAAGTCTCTTACCCCATCTCCTATTGTTTCAATGGCTCATGATTCCTGCAAACAAAATATCCTCAACCTGTATATGTTCACTTTTCTCCAAATTGTCATCATGTCCTTTGTCCTTTTGTTTCCTCCCTTTTTTCATCACGTGAGTTCCCATAATTATGCCACTCCTCCTTGATTCCTTTCACACCTATCAGCACTTTGTTTCTCCAATCCCACTTTGACTCTAAAGCCTCCACATTTTATCTGCATGGCTTATAACACAGAAACACAAAACAGAACAAAAACAGACGCCCAAAGTAATACAGCTCCAGAATTTTTTTTTTTATGAAAAACAGAGAACAGGCTGCTGAAGCCAAGAATTTATGCAATTATATTCACCAAGTTTCCCTTTTCCTTTCAACCAATTCCAACAAGTTATTTTTATTTTATCCACAACATTCCACGGAGATTCTTTACAATCTTGATAAACCCCTCCATTTCTTCGCAACCAAATAGACCACACACTAGTATGCCAAATCATTTGCCAAATTTCTTTTCCTCCACCTTTCATTTTATTTACATGTTTTTCCAAAGAATTTTCCAAATTTTCATCAATTAAATTCTCACAACCCAACCAATCATAAATCAAATCCCACACTTTTTTCACAAATGGACATTCTCCAAAAATATGCCACATGGTTTCCATATCCCCTTTATCACACAATTTGCAAGTATTATTACCCACTCCTAAAAACACCCCTTTTTTTTTCCAAATTCTCTTTTGTAGGTATCTTATTTTGGAGCATTTTTCACACAAAGGCATTTACTTTCAAAGGAGTTAATCTATTCCAAATAACCGATGCCCATTTTTTCATTGGTAGCTCACCTTCTTGTTCATGGATCTTTCTATACCCATCTTTTGTGGAATAAACACTCTCATTTTTTCCTTTCCAAATCCACTTATAACTCATACCCTCGGTTAGGAGGAGGGATTTAACATGACCCTCAATCTCATTAACCAATTCATTTTCTCTTTCCAAAAGATTTCTTGACCATTCCAAATTAAAACAAAACATTCCATTTATCTTTTTGACTCTATCCCTCACTACACAATTTTTACAAGTCTCCAATCTATACAATCGTGGGTATAACTCCTTAAGGCTTTTTTCCAAAGTACCCCAAGTCTCATCCCAAAAAGGAGTACACCCACCATCCCCCATTAATCTTTTACAATTATTCACAAACCACTTGGAGGATCCTATGACATGAACTAAATCCCTCCACCATTCCGACCAATGATTTTTATTTGACCCACCACACTCAATCATCTTTACATTTTCCAAAAAAGTCTCATACTTTGACTCCAAAATTTGCACCCAAAGATCTCTACCTCCTACTAGTAATTTCCATCCCCATTTTCCCAATAAGGCCAAGTTGAAATCTTTCAAATTTTTTATTCCCAAGCCACCCTCTTCTTTTTCGGTACTCACTAGTTCCCATCTAACCCAAGCATTTCTTTCTTTTTCCCCATTTCCTCCCCACAAAAAATTCCGTTGGAGTCTCACAAGATCATCAATAATCACCTTTGGAGCTTTGAAAAAAGAAAGGTAATAAGTGGGAAGTGCAATCAACACCGCCTTAGTTAAAACAATTCTTCCTCCTAGTGATAAAAATTTATTCTCCCACACCCCAAGTCTTTTTTCAAATTTTTCTTTCACTTTTGTCCACAATTTTTTATTTCTAGCCTTATCTCCAATCGGCAAGCCTAAATAAGAAAACGGGCAAGAACCAATTTCACAATTCAACTAGCACACTCCTCAAGATTTTGCATGTTACAACCAAAACCCATGAGGCTACTTTTTGCAAAATTTATTTTAAGTCCGGAAGCCAATTCAAAACATCTTAGAACACTTTTGATTATCACAAAATTTTCTTTACACATTTCCCCCATGAAAAGAGAGTCATCCGCAAATTGTAAATGAGACATTGGGATATTCTTTGTCCCTACCAAAATCGGTTTGTACAATCCCAAGTCACATACTTTTTTCATCATTCGATTAAGCCCTTCCGCTACAATCAAGTACAAAAAAGGAGATAGCGGTTCTCCTTGTCTCAATCCCCTTGACATTTTAAACTCTCTAGTCGGACTCCCATTCACTAGCACCGAGCTTGTTACACTAGAAACACACTCTAATCCATTTACACCAATTAGCACCAAAACCTAACTCAACTAGCATATCCAAGAGAAAATTCCAATTTACCGAATCATAAGCTTTTTCAAA
Organism: Plantago major; assembly: GCA_026545765.1. NCBI lineage: Eukaryota > Viridiplantae > Streptophyta > Magnoliopsida > Lamiales > Plantaginaceae > Plantago > Plantago major. The sequence goes on along the minus strand of CM048839.1, from coordinate 26,145,481 downwards.
ATCAAGTTTGAGCATGAAAATGTTTTTCTTTTTCTTTTTTGCTTCATCGATAATTTCATTTGCAATAAGAACCCAATCAAGAATATTCCTCCCCTCTATGAAAGCCGATTGATTCTCGGCAATGACACTCTCAAGTACACTCCCTAATCTATTTGCCAACACCTTTGAAAGAATTTTATAAACACTATTTATAAGAGAAATTGGTCTATACTCACTAATATTTACCGGATTCTTCACCTTGGGAATCAAAGTAATGAAAGTAGTATTCATGCCTTTGCAAATTTTGCCATGCTTGTGGAATTCATCAAACATCCGGATTAGGTCCTCCTTCACCACATCCCAACACGATCTAAAGAATTGGCTTCCAAATCCATCCGGTCCCGGGCTTTTTTCCAATCCACAATCCCAAATAGCATTTTTAATTTCATTTTCTTCAAAGCCTCTTTCCAAATTCCTTCTTTCAACCTCATCAATTCTTTTGCCAATGAGTCCCATGATTTTGAAATTTTCCATCTTTCGTGCCTCAAAATGTTTCTAAAAAAAACTCCGAATTCCTTCATTAACTTCATTTACATCTTCCACCCAATTTCTTCCAATTCGGACTCCCTTTATCCCATTCAATCTTCCTCTTCGTGAGACCACTCCATGAAAAAATCTTGTATTCGCATCTCCCTCCTTTATCCACTTGGATTTCGCTTGTTGCATTCTAAGGCTCTCCCTCACTTGCATTAGCCTATTTAATTCCGCCAAATTATCATGTCTCTGTTGAATTATTCCAGAAAGAGTCCCATGCATTAGATTCCCAAAAGATGCTGATCTGTTTCTTGTTCCAGCCGCAGACAGAGTCTGCTCTCTGTCAGACAGTGTCGATCCATTCTGACTACTTCCTGTCCTCACTATGTCATCAGTCCCTTGGCCCATTATCGGCCCAATATGCATGCTGGCGGAAATTATTTGATTCTGCTGATCCATTTGTCCTCTATCACAATTCAATTCCCCATCATAGTCTTCCAACTCCATGTCAGCCTTTTCCACTAAATCCGTGAGGACCTCAATTTTTTCATTTATATTACCCACATTTCTGCTGCTCCATTTTTTCAATTGCACCTTCAGGTTTTTGAGCTTTTCCTTCATCACATATCCACCCCAACCTTTAATTTCATCCTTTTTCCATTCCTCTTTTACCACTTGCATGGAATCTTTTTCTCTTGTCCAACTATTTACAAATCGGAAAGGTTTTGGACCCCAATCTTGAATTTCTCCCTTTATTATGATTGCCGCATGATCCGACAATTTTCTCTTGATTCCCACTTGAGTCAATTCCGGCCATCTCTTCATCCAATTTTCCGAGAATAAGAATCTATCCAATCGGCTACAACTAGAGCCCTTATCCCGGTACCATGTGAACTTTCTTCGAGTCATAGGTAGATCAATCAACTCCGCTTGTGTTATGAATTCATTAAACGCCCTCATTCTCCTTTTGTCTCCCTTAAAAGATCTACCTTTCTTTTCCTCCAATCTTCGTATGGCATTGAAGTCGCCACACACACACCATTTTACATCCATGTCTTCTTTGATTTTCTTGACAAGTTCCAAAGCTCTTCCCTCCTCAAATCCACACACGGGGCATATACATTCACAATTTCCACCCTCTCCCCTTTACATCACCCTCTCACCCCTAACGCTCCTTCTTCTCCCCAAAAAATTTCCTTCACAAACACATCCGTACTCCACATACATAATAAACCACCGGACCATCCATTTGATCCGGCAAATATCCAATCCACACTTTCATTTCCCCATAAAAATTCCACTAATTTTTTATCCACTCTTTCCTTCTTCGTCTCTTGAATACACACAAATTCAAGTTTCTCCTTTTTAATCATCTCCTTGATCTCTCTTCTCTTCACGAGACCCCCCCAACCCTCTTATGTTGAAAGACATCATCTTCATTGTCCACTACTTGTCATACCAATACCCAAATTTTCCTTTTGCTTCTTGCGGCTCTCTCGGTCCCTTTGTTCCCATTCCATAAAAAATTTCAACACCTTCTCTCCATCATTGTGATTTATAAAGCCCATTTCCAATCCTTTTTCCATAAGCTGCGTTGCCTCTTCTCTACAAGACAAATTCTCCATTTGTTTATTGCATTGTCTAACCTGACTATCCGTGATGATATCACCTCCATCCACCAACACTTCTTTATTCTTTGATTTTCTTCCTCTTTTTCCTTTTGCTTTTCCCCTTATTACTCCATGGCTGTCTTTCCCTCCACTGCTCATTCCTTTAACAAAGTCACGCCATTTATCAAATCTTGTTCTTTGTGTCACCGAGTGTTTCTAAATTAATTTTCGCATCTTTGTTCTTCTAGAGGATCCTGCCATAATTTTTTCAACAATCAGTCCAAGCTGGAAAGGGTCAGAATCAGCAGCCATCTCCTCATCAATTCTAGTATTCTGGTTTTTTGCTTTCTTTTGTTTTTTACTCTTTTTCTTCCTTTTCTGCTGGGACAAATTCTGGCCACCCAAATTTTGGTATCTCTCCTCCTTTTCCCTTTCACTTTCTGAATTTTCCACTCTTTCCTTATTCCCACTATTCTCTACAATCTCATTCTCATTCACTTCCGTTTCTTGATTATCCGCCCTTCTTTCTTGACTTGTCCCATCTTGTCTCCCATCATCCATCCATATCTCCTCCTCCTCCGCATTCTTTTCCCGGGTCTCATCTTCGCCCTCATTCATCAATGGCGTTTCAGGTACATAGTCCCAATCAAAGTCGTCCTCCCTCTCTTCTCCTGATTCTTCTTCACTCCATTCGCTTGAAACATCGTCTTCATCCACACATTCGTGAGATGATTTTTCAAAGATCTCTTCTCTCTATCCTTCCAAATGGTGTTGTATTTGGTCTCCTTCCGCTCTGTTACTCAACATACTGGTTTCACTCATCTCCTCTACCAAATTGATTGGGAATACTTCTCCCATAATGTATAACGTTGTTCGCTTTCTGATTACCTCGAACATTGGTGTTTCCAGCAACACCAAACCTTTCCTACAATCCTTTCTATCAATTGTATCTTGGTGGACCTCAACTACTCTCCCCGCACTTCTTCCGACTGTTTCAAAACTTCTCTTCGACCAGCCATGAAGTGGAACTCCGTACACATTGATCCATCTACGTTTACCATTTATATCTCTCTTTTCCCATGGTTTAATCTCACTAAAGTTTTCCTTCATCCACTCATACATATCACCAAGCATTTTCAAACAGTCCTGTTCCTTGCTATGTTCCACTATCCATCTTTCATCAGTCAGCCTTGCAACTTTTATCTCTTTGTATCCATTGGTTCTCATTACTTCCCGCAGCTCTGTCTCATCCATCTGTTTCTTTGGTTTTACAATCACAGTATTATCCAACCACTCAGTTTCCTTTGTCTCCTTTCTTCTAAATCTGTTCACCTGGTCCGCCTCCTTTTTTCTCCCATGTCTGTTGCTTGTCTCTTCCTCAGTCACCCTTGCCGTTTGCACACCAACTCGTGGTTTCCATACAGCTCGTACCTGGGTCTGATTGTTCACTTGCTGTCCATTCCCATTCATTATCCCCTCCTTTTTCTTGCAATTGTTCCGATTCAACCATCCTGCACTTGCTCTGTCCCCAATTCGTTCCTGAGTTCTTGTTTTCGTGTCTAAGATCCCGATTTTGTTAAACATTGCCACATTGGCTAGGAGTTTATGCAAACCTATCCAAATCCCTTTTGATCTAGCTATCAGCGAATCCACATCTTTAACTCTAGTGAATCTCGCAAACGCGAAGCGTTGTCCATTCTTCGCCCTCTTCTTCGGGATTGTTACATCACCTACATGACCCACCCATTTTTGCAGAATATCCTTTAGTGCAGCCTCATTCCAATCCTCCGGGAAGTTTGAGATATACTTATTGAGGAATTTGGTGTTAATCGTCTCCAACCGAGTTCTTTCCTCCCTTTCCCAATTTCTCCGCCTTCGATTCTGAACTAGCGTCCATCCGTCTTGATCTTGGTTATTATCACCATTCTGATGCCGATTTGGTTGGTGGTTTCCGGTGACCTCCGCCGCTCTGTTTAGTCGATATCTGACCGTTGGGTTTCTGATATTTCTCTCTCCTCCTATTCCTCTCTCTCTCATCGCATATTTTTATATGTTTATAGAGTTGTATTCCTTAATAGTATAAGTGTGTCCTTTTGTGAGACGGTTGATGAGACAATATTCTAACGTCTCATTTGGTCTTTTTTAGCGGTCTTTGTGAGTCTTTGTCTTTAGTTTTGTAGTCTTTTTTGTTCGTTTTTACGCTTTGGTGTTTTGTTTGTGTTTTGCAGAAATCTGTGTCTTTTGAGCCGTATGAAGACAAGTCGGTTAGCATGGCTCGCCGCGGCGAGATTTTACGAGCTTGGCATTGGAAGTTCCAGCATGGCTCGCCGCGGCGAGATTTAGCGAGTGATGCTCCTGTTTTGAAGATTGAAGCTCGCTGCGGCGAAGGAATTGGTCCGCCGCGGCGAGATTATGCGAGCTGGATATATATTGCGATTAAGAAGGCTCGCCGCGGTGAGCTATTTCTTCATGCATGACGACATGATTTTATTTTATTTTCCTTATTAGATTAGAATTTGGGGATTCTTTTCTTTCATACTACTTTTAACCTAGTTTTGAAAAAAAGCTCCTAGACATTATTCTTAACATTGAAACACATTGGAGCTTGGTTTTATCTTTGATTGAAGGATTGATATCAATTCCTGATTATTGTGGTAATTCTCTATTGTTTATCTCTTTACAATTCGTTCTTGTTCTTGTTGTCGAATTGTATGAGCTTGCATGCAATTATCATTCTGTTTATGTTTAACATGAGCAATATCTTGAATTCTTTGATCCTTGCTTCTATCATGAGTAGCTAAACCACTCAAACAATGAGTTATGTGATAGTATTGTATATTCGTTTCTAGGGTTTTGGATTCATTCATATAGGTTCGTCTAGTTCAAAATCTTCGTAAAACCTTCAATCCAATAAGCTAGTTCAAGACTTTCAAAATCGTTTTCGGTTAAGGATCGTGGATTGACAACCCACGATTCCTCTAGTTTGAAATATTCAAATAACGATTGGTTGAATTGGATTGATTGATTTCTGTACGCCGACCGTGTGTCAAATATGAATGATTGCCCTAGAACGAATTAGCATTACTTGATCATTACTAATGTGTTCATCTTCTCTCATTGTTAAAAACATTTATTTGCTTTATCTTATTCTAGTTTTTAGAAACAACCATCTTACAAATCAATCTATTTTCACAAGTAACTGCTTGCTTTCAAACCGTTATGGTAGCTTAATTGGTTCCTTAGCGAACGATCCTGTGGTTAGCATTGTCTGTCTACAACAACTGCTTACTACTTGTTTTCTAAGTAATAATTTGAGCATATCAACGGCCTATTGTAAAGATAAATAAAAACACACAAAAATATCATGATTATTACACCAAAACATGGAATTCACATCAGTGCTTTTGTTAACAAAATAGTTTGCTTAGTACGTACTCCGTCCCGCTATTCTAGTCCTACTTATTTCCAGCTCAATTTTTCAGGTAACTAATATTGTTTAATATGGGGAAATGTTAAAGAATGAAAAAACATGAGAGGTAAGGCCATCTCCAGCAGAGTCCCAAACCGAGTCCCAAATCGGTTTGGGACTCTGGCTCAGACTCCAGCGCGAGGGCCAGCGCTGGGCATTTGCCCCTTTTTTTTATTTTTTTTAATTTTTCATTTCTTTTCTTGTTTTCTTCCCTCGTTTCTTGTTTTCTTTCCTCTTTTCTTGTTTTCTTTCTTTTCTTTCCTCGTTTCTTGTTTCCTTTCCTCTTTTCTTGTTTTCTTTCCTCTTTTCTACTTTTAACTTTTTTATTATTTTTCATTTTTCTTGAATATTTCCATATGATAATAATTATATGTAGCAATAGAAATATACTTATACATTACTTCTCAAATTTAAAATACATATTATTTGAATTTAAAATCACACTTGTAGAATGTAGTATTTTAATTGTTGTAATTTTCATTTTCAATTATTGTAATTTTCAATTTCAAGTATTGTAATTTTCAATTTTAAATATTGTAGTTTTTTTTAAGTAATGTAATTTTTATTTTCAAGTAATATATTTAAAAAAATTAATGTGATTTTGTTATAATTAATTAACGATATTTTAATAAATTCAAGAATAAAGTTTAAGAGGAAATGAGAAAAGATAAATGAAAAATCAAGTTTGAAAGAAATGTGAAAAGAAAATAATTTTTGGGCCTCACTGTTGGAGTAGAGAATTGTGGAGAGTTGTAAATTGAGTTGCAGTAAGTGGAATGCTGACGTGGCAGAGATTCTGGGACTGAGTGAGTTGAAACTGCTGGAGATGGCCTAAGAGAGATATATGATAAAGAAAGAAAAATGTACGATACATATATTATAAAGTGAGAAGAATAATGGTTGTTGATATTTAATTTTTGTTACTTTTGGTATGAGATTATATTAAAGGGACGTACATAATAGGAAAGTGAGATAAAAATAACAAAACGGCTGCAGTAGTATTTAAATATAAACTTATATTAAAAAAAAAATCATCTAGATTGTTCATGAACAATGATTGAACGTGATGTGTAGTCGACCACCGCGCGCACCCTAATAGCCAGCCTGCTATTGACGATCGTGTTGACATTGTGCCACAATCGGTGCACTAGAGTAACTAGACTAGTATACTACCCACATGCTGACATGCACATAATAATTATTTAGGAAATTAAAAATCTCTAAGAAGTCCATATATGATATATCACGGTGCGAATTGGACCACGACGACATAGTCTACCCATATAACACAGACGGACGGTTCATGTGTATAGAAAATTAAATTAAACCCAACTATGTACTTACTTACAAATTCGCTGTCCATTTAGTATCAAGCATAACAAACGAATTGGATACTTCCAACATATACAGTACTCCAACAAAACAAGGAAAGAAATTTAAGACAGATGAATTTCTATTTAATTTAAAGAACTGGATATATACAATAGTGACTTGGTGGTACTAAAAGGCTTTCTCGATGAGACATGTCCTTCAAAAGTTTGTGAATATGAGCAAATTTCCTAAGATACAGAGATGTGAGATGTTAAATGTTATTGATCATACGAGCAACGAGAACACCATAGGGTAATTTTCGGATAAAAGTTCAACCATGCAAAAATTTGTCAGCAACACTTCAGCTGTCACAAGAGCGAGTATGGTTGGATTTGGGGATTTTTGTGATCTGCTGCGGTTGATTCATATGGACTAGCTGATTTTGATACAAAATGCCCAGCAAGATCTTCTAATTATTTTTGCCATCACAATCACAGTTAAATGGCAACGGCACCGATTTAAATGCACGGAATTTTCCGACATTGTTAAGATGTTCGTTCTCCAACCTGCGCATCCAGCAGAACATCAATATCATAAGAGTAAACGGGTAAAAACGTTCTCCTGAATAATCGACATATTTCACATCTTATCCAAGAGAGGCTTATAACAAATTATATTTAGAACGAAATTATATAGGTCAATTACCTAAAGAAATTCCATGTACCACGACGAATGATCTCAAGTGAAGCCATAATTGCAATGATAGTCTGCCTATGCAAGTCAAAAGTAAAGAGCTTCATCACTGTCTGCATCCAAGCAAGCCTCAAGATCACATCCAAAACCTGCAAATTAATTCAAGTCACATATATACCATCTGTTGCTGATATATGATCTAAAATTCACAGTCTAAAAGCTTACAATTGCAATGAAGTATACACTTTTGTATGGTACAAGTAGCTTGTCTCTCAGCCATCGGTTTTTGGAGTTGGGCTGAAGAAGACCCCAGTCGATGACAAGGTCCCAGTACGTGCTAAACATTGTAGCCCCAATAGATGTTACTAAGGCCATGTACTTCCAACTATTAGCTCCGTTCATCGAGTAGGTTGTTCTGGAACAAACTGCTACGATTGTCATAAAGTACTTAATCCCGTTGTATGCTTGCATGATATCTTTCTCTTCAGTCCAGCGGCGTAGACACTAATCAATCATGCAAGATTCAAAAACTTGATCAGATTCGTCATTGTAAACTTATACTAAAAGGTTCGTTTTCTTTTGCTATTCATGAATGAGTCACAATATCATAATCTATATTTGTGCACCTGAGCAACACGCCACCAAAATGGTACTATAGCCACAATGAAAGAAAAACTGATGAATATATCATTCGAACTGCAATGATTCTCTCTCCGTTTGTAGTCTCCCCAAAAGTAGTAGCAAACGTAAAACTGTAGACTCCTTATAGCTTGAACCTGCATTAAGTTCCCCCTGTTATTTCAAGAACCCTACCTCATTTAAGAAAAATGAATGCCATACGGTAGCTACCTGACTCGTTAGCTGATCTGCCAACATGAAGTCTGGTAGCGTAACCTTGTACAGAGGAGCAAATACACAACGTGTTAGGGTCCTCAAGAGAAAGAATCGACTTGAGCGGTACATTATGTTCAACGGGCACAACACAATGGCAATGAGAAGCTGCAAAAGAAACATAATTTCAGATCCTATCATTAAGACTTGTACAACAGAGAAAAAAAACAGATTATTGATATATATATATACCACTACTAATCCAAGAGGAAGGAGTTCGGTTATGGCTTGATAGTCTTTAGTCACTGGATCCATTTCCATATCGAGATTGGCGAGCACGCTTGCTAGAGCTAGCACACCTATGGAGAAGCTAACAAGAAAAACTTCTCTGTAGCCTAATTCAGTCCCTTGTTTGAAACCAAATATGAATGAATAATTGACCCGATATCGCCTCCAGAAGTATATATTCACACCATACATCGCCATGTGGAGAACTATGAAGCCGAACAAACTGCAATGAAAAATTTATTGTATGGTTAAGTTATTATCTAAAGTTAAGCTAGAACTTGGCATTTAACATCTGTTATAATCAAACATGTCGATTAGGCCAGATTCGAGAGTAAGATCTAACCTGTAGAGAGGAAACATAGTTTCCATGTAAACATTTCTGCCTGCTCTATCTAGAATATCGTGTGCACGGACGATTAGAGCTAGGGCCAAAACAAGAGAAACTGCGCAACCGACAAGAAATCCTGCAAATTTATTGTTGATCCAGAATAAGTTTCATCTACAGCCAAAGCTTCAACTATATGTTAAAGAAAAATACCGAAAGATTTACCTGTGGTGAAAGTTGTCCTGTGTCTTTCTTTTTTTGCCGTCGGCCTTAAGCATTTCATTCCCAGACTGCGGTCGGAATTGGTGAAATGCTTGATGAATGTTGCTTCAACCCTTTCTATCAATCTGTTCACCTATTGGTACATGAACAAATTTATGCAATGTGAGATCCTGTCATTAACAATATACTTTTGGTAACATAACTTGAAAGTGCTGGAAACAGAATTGGAATAATATACTATCATCCATTGAGAGTACATATAATATGTACCTCTTCTGAGGTGCCTAGGTAGGAATTATCCACCATCTTCATGTATGATTTTGATGCACTTCTTGAAGTAATCTATAAAAAGAATCAGATATATCTCAAGCTGGAATTCGCAAGAACGAAATATTTTTTTTAATTTTTGAATAAGCAGATTTATTATACCTTGTCATATTTCTTCATGATTTTCGATATGGCCAAAATGTTGAGAAAACTGTTGCATTTACAACAAAGAGGGTAAATAGGCATGACCTAGATCACCTAGTTAGCGCCTGCTATCGAATTAGGTGACCTAGGACATGATCGAACGAAAAAGAACATCAAAGGAAATATTGGATAACTTGAGGTAAACATGGTTGCATACCCGTAGTTTTTCAAAAGCCTGAGCTTCTGATAGAATTCGACAAAAGCCATCCTAAGTTGTTCTTCTGCTTTGTGCAAGCTAGTCTTGCTGAAGTCCAGATCCTTTTGGCTAGGGAGATTGAGAAATCCTTTGATCATTGAACGAGGAGTTCCCAAATTAGTGTTGAGCTTTATTTGTTCAAGGATCTCCAGAGGAACTGATCTTTTCGACTTGAAATGATTTTGCTTATTTTCTTCGACATCTGAATTTTCTACTGCTTTCATGTCCTTTCCAGTTTCTATATCATCACTCGGTTTGCTTTCTTCACTTTCCTCATTTGATTCTTCCGTATCCCTCGTAGTTTCTGAATCCTCTTCTTCTATCACATCCATTGCTATTTTCCCTGCATAAAGCATTTACAAGATTACAAATAAACCCACGCTCCGGTAGTTTTAACTTTCAGACTGATGGCTTGATTAATAGTACTTTTTCTGCTCCGTAAATTAACCACTTACTGCTAGTAGCTCTGGCTGCAGAAGGAGACTTAGCGGCCAACATGGCAGCAGAAGCCTCAACATTCGACGCCAGTTCCACCGACTCAATCATACTATTGAGCCATGATCCATCAGGATGGTCCACCTTAACTCTAAACGCAATCAACGCGTTCATCTGCTTATTCAACCCCTGTGCTTCCTCGACCACCTCTTTTACCTTCTTCTGATAAAATTTAGAAACTTTAAAGAACTCATCATCCAGCCTCCTGAAATACTCGAGCTCGTGCTCCCCACCTTCACCCCCCGCGTTCAGGAACGTCGTCTCTGAAGCTTCTGCCCCGTCTCGCCTCACACTGTTTACCAGAATCACCTGGTTTTCGATATCTGCTTCTTTTATAGACCTGCTCCCTTGGTTTGTTAGGCCACTGAAAGCTCGATACAGCGTGTGGGCTCGTGCCAGGCCATTTGAATTCGGTTCAGGTGGATCAGCTGTTTTCTTGCGTTCTGGTATATCTTTGAGAATATGTTTCAACGAATTGTAATCTAGGTATGCTTCGTGCCATTCTGGCACCATTTGTGAGCAGAAATGTTTGCCGAACTTCATTTTGGTTTGTTCGAATGAACAAATAACAATGTGGAATCAAACAAGATTGATACTGCTTGGAAATGAAAGGAATGGAGAAATATATAACCGGCTTTCTAGATGAAAATGATTCAATAAAATCATATCATGAATATACAGAACATGAAGAAATTAACCAATGGATCCAAGATTTTAGCCATATAGGAAAAGGAAACATAAACCTAGGTCAAACAAAGTTTGACCATTGTAACTAAAATATTGAAATCATTTTTTAGGAGCTTCTAAACCCCTATTATATCTTTCTTGGTCTATGAGGCAAAGACGCACGACCAAACATTTCATTTTAATAATTGTGGTGATAATACTGGGGATTTTCATACTTCTAGACAGATTTTCCACCACTGGAATAAATAATCTAATAATGAAATACTTAAACTTTATGTGATGTAGCGTAAATACTATCGCGATTAAAACAAAAACAATGAACATGTAACCAATAGGGTATTACTTCCGAACCGAGCCTCTTTACAAGCAAAATTTTTAGTTCCTCTTAAAAAGATCATTCCTGAGGCTAGATCTGTTGTATCTCTCATTTCAAATTCACAAGTACATGCACTGAAATTCCTGCTAAACTGACAAATTTTCTTTTGCTTTTGCAAAGATCATCGGCAACTAGCTAGTTTTTTTTTTTTTTTTTTTTTTTTTTTCCCTGTCTGCAGCATTCTTTTTCGCCCTCCCTCTACAAAAGCACCATCAAGATTTTCTAATCATCCTTGTCCTCATCATCGTCGTAGTTAAATGGCAATGGCACTGATTTGAAGGCACGGAACTTCCCAACGTTGTTGAGATGTTCGTTCTCCAACCTGCAAAATCCAGCAGAATATCAATACATAGTAGTAATTGACTTAACAATGTGATTGCAGGAGGGGTTTATAACAGAATGTATTTACTATTTAGCATAAATTTCAGTAGATTACCTAAAGAAATTCCATATACCACGACGTATAATCTCAAGGGAAGCAACAAGTGCAATTGTAGTCTGCCTATGCAAGTCAAAAATGGAGATGTTCATCACAGTCTGCATCCAAGCCAGCCTCAATAACACATCCAAAGCCTGCCAATGAAAAATAATTAAGTCAGATTTACAGTTTCTTGATGATGGTCTACAATTCACATACTTTCGATATATACTCTTAAAGCTTACAATTGCTACGAAGTAAACGCTATTGTATGGTACAAGTAGCTTGTCTCTCAACCACCGATTCCTGGAGTTGCGCTGGAGAAGACCCCAGTCGAGGACAATGTCCCAGTATGCGCTAAGGGCTGTAGCAGCAATAGATGTTACTAAGGCTATTAACTTCCAACTAGTAGCTCCGGTCAGGGAATAGGCCGTTCTGGAACACACTGCTACAATTGTCAGAAAGTACTTAATCCCGTTGTATGCTTGCATGATGTCTTTCTCTTCATACCAGCGTCGTAGGCACTAAGAAATCAAGAATAAAAAGTTGGATCAGTTATCATAACAAAAGGTTTGTTTTCGTTTGCTTTGTGTGAATCAGTTAATGCTATTAGATTGTACATCCGTGCACCTGAAGTAAGCGCCACCAAAACGGTATTACAGCTACAATGAAAGAAAAGCTGATGAATATATCACTCGAGCTGCAATGGTTTTGTCTTCGTTTATAGTCTCCCCAAATATAGTAGCAAATGTAAAACTGTAGACTCCTTATAGCTTGAACCTGGATTAAGTTTACTTCGTTATTTCAAGAATCATCTACCAGATTTATAAAATGGATGCTACATGCAGATTTTAAGCCAGATGTAAAACCTGACTCGTGAGCTGGTCGGCCAACATGAAGTCTGGTAGCGTAACCTCGTACAAAGGAGCTAATATGCAATGTAACAGGGATTTCAAGAGGAAGAATCTGCTTGAGCGGTATGCTATGTTAAAGGGGCAGAGCATAATGGCAAACAGAAGCTGCAAAATAAGCACAAATTCAATTTATATCATCAAGACTAATAAAACCGAGCAAAATTTGATTTTTGATTAATTGAAAGTTCACTTACCGTTATTAGTCCAAGGGGAAGGAGTTCTGTTAGGGCTTGATAGTCTAGTGTCACTGGATCCATTTCCATATCAAGATTGGCGAGCACACTTGCTAGAGCTAGCACGCCTATCCAAAAGCTAACAAGTAAAACTTGTCTGTAGCCTAATTCAGTTCCATGCTTGAAACCAAATATGAAAGAATAATTGACTCGGTATCGCCTCCAGAAGTATATATTTGCGGCATACATCACCATATGGAGAACTATGAAGCCAAATAAACTGCAATAGAAAATTAATCTTATTGTTAAGTTATTACCTAAAAACTTGAAGCTACAATCGGCATTCAACATCTGTCATCAGACATGACGATTAGGGAATTGAGAGTAGCATCTAACCTGTATAGAGGAAACATAGTTTCCATGTAAACGTTTCTTCCTGCTCTATCCAAAATATTGTGTGCACGGACTATTAGAGCTAGGGCCAAAATAAGAGAAACAGCGCAGCCGACGAGAAATCCTGCAAATTTATTGTTGGGTTAAAAATCAGGTTCACTTAATTGCATATAAATAAGAAGAAAATGAATGGTCAAAGCTTTACCTGTGGCAAACGTTGTCCTATGCCTTTCCCTTTTGGCCATTGGCCTTAAGACTTTCATTCCCTTGCTGCGATTGGAATTGGAGAAATACTTTATGAATGTTGCTTCAACCCTTTCCAACAATGTACTGACCTTTAGTTACATAATTTCCATGTGAGATTGGATAATTAAGACAAGGTAACATAAAATTGAAGTTGCTGGAATCAGAACTCGAAAATACATATATAGTACCTCATCGGAGGTGCCTAGGTAGGAATTATCCACCATCTTCATATATAGTTTTGATGCACTTCTAGAAGCAATCTAGAACAAGACATCGCATATACATTTTAGTCAGAATGAAAGTCATATGCAAGGATTTGAAAGAAAGAGATGCTAACAAGGAGATTATACCTTGTCATATTTCTTCATGATTTTCGATAAGGCCAAAGTGTTCAGGAAACTATTGCATTTACAAAGATAGAATGTAAATAAGCATGACCAAAAAACATAAAAGGAAGTCTGGAAGTGTTTCACATCTTAAGCGTGCCAAATACTATCATGAAAATTATATGGCTCTTTACCAGTAGTTTTTCAGAAGCCTTAGCTTGTGATAGAATTCAACAAAAGCTGTCCTGAGTTGTTCTTCAGCTTTATTCAAACTGTCCTTACTGAACTTCAAGTCCGTCTGGCTAGGAAGATTGAAGAAACCTTTAATTGCTGACCGAGGAGTTCCAAAATCAGTGTTGATCCTAACTTGTTTAAGAATCTCCAGAGGGGCTGGTCTTTCGGACTTGATGCCATTTTGCTCATTTTCTTGTATCTGCGTATTTTCTACTGGTTTCATCTCCTTGCCATCTTCTAAATCGTCACCCGATTTTCTTCCTTCACCATCATCATTAGATTCCTCCAAATTCCTCATAGTTAATGAATTCTCTTCATCTATCACATCCATTGGTATCCTCCCTGCATCAAGATTAATACAAGATGCTAGTATCATTTATCGAGTAAAACAATGCTTCACATGATTTTTTACATAACTATCTCAGCAGTTCGTTACATTCTAGCATTCCAAGAACTTGGATTTGATTATGTCAACCACCTGTTGCTTAGGGTCTAACAAATTTCACTAGCTCCCATTGACCCAATCTATACAAAATTGATCTACCAAATAAGAACTGCCTACACTTATCAAAACCGAGATTTTAGTCCATGTTATATCCATCCGAGTGCAATTCTGTGCGCATTGCCCCAAATCTCACATTCTAAGTACCAAGAACGTGATTTCCAGAGAAAGAAAAACATGTAATACCAATTGACAATAACTATAGAGACTATCTAACCGTTAAACGTTCTTAACTATTAGGAATAATAACCAAATCCCCAACTACCCAAGTGCTAGGCCTAATTTAAACACACAGAATTTATATTACTAACAATAAACACACCAATACCCACCACATTGTAGGCCTGTCCCCTAATTTACAAATAACACCCCTCTAAAGTATAAATAGTCAAAAAATCAAGATCTTGGTCTCCTAAGGACTGTTTGGCATAAGACTAATAATATTCACGAGTTTCGTTAAGTCACTTTTCCATTCACATAAAATCAATCGAGTTGCTATTATTCATTTGCTAGACTCCTACCAATTAACATACAAAATCAAACCAAAAGAGGAAAAAAACAGAGGATCTCAATATGAAACAAAACTGAATTCTTACTGCTACTAGCTCTGGGTGCAGACGGAGAATTAGCCGACAGAGCGGCCGCAGAAGCCTCGACTTCCGACGCCAATTGAACAGTCTCAACCACACTATTAACCCACCCATTAGGATGCTCAACCTTAACTCGGAACGCAATCAAAGCATTCATCTGCTTATTCAAAACCCCAGCTTCATCCACAACTTCCCTCACTTTGTCCCTGTAAAATTTCGAGACTTTATTGAACTCATCATCCAATCTCTTGAAATACGTCAGCTCATACTCTCCACCTTCATCACCCACATTCAGAAACGTGGTCTCTGACCCTTCCGACCCGTCTCGCCTCACATTGTTCACCAGAATCACCTGGTTTTCGATATCGGGTTGATTTGGGGATAAAGGGTGCTTGTGTTGGTGTGTTAAGCCACTGAAAGCTCTGTACAGAGTGTGGTTCCGAGTAAGGGGATTGGATTTCTGACTGGTTTTGTTCTTGTGTCGATGAATGTCTTTCAACAGGGATTTGAGGAATCTGTAATCTAAGTAGGCTTCGTGCCATTCTGGCACCATTTGTGCTGCAAACTCTTTTCCAAACTTCATTTGATTTGAACTGAACAGAACAGAACAGACAACAATGTGGGCTGATTGAGCTTGTGAATTGATGGAAAAAATCAAGAAATGGGGAAATGACAAGATTTGGTGAATGCTGGAAATAGATAACAGCAATGTGAGCAAGATTTTTGAGATTAAAAAGGGAGAAGAAGGAGAAATGAAGGAGATTTAGGTAAGAGCAAGGCTGTCACAGTTTGACCATTGTTGCTAAAATGTTGAAATCTTTTCTTGATTTTTGGTCTTTTAAACAAAGTTAACAAACCACCACTAATCTTTTTTTATTTTAGCACTGTATGTATCATCAGGATATCTCTGCTTTTTTTCATTGTTTGGTGGTGTCGTTTTCTTACACCTCATTAGAGAGTATTTAAAGGTTTTTGCTGTATGATTAAATGTTAGGACCACCTGTTAGGACGCTAATCACTGCTCGAGATTACAAGTTCTGAGAAAGTACATTGGGAGTAAAGTATATGAGGTCCCTTAATTTATTATGGATCCTATAAGTTATAACAAGGTTTGTCTTCCTAAATGTGTGTGTTCAAAGAAAGGTTATGGTGTAAATGGAAATAAAGGCTAGTGCGCTTATCTGGATTTCAAAAAGAAAAGGGAGGAAAGTTTATTAAATCAAAGCGACTACTTTTTGTAAGTTGTAATCCTTTTCTCTTCCTTCTTCTATTATTACGATAATATATATCAAGTGAACTAATATCATCATATTAATTTATTAGATAGTTCTCACTTAATCTATCATAACTAACATATGCTAAATTACAAATCCGTTCTCAATAAACATCGAACCAATAATCTTAACGGTTATGACACCTCAGCCTAACAAATTAAGTTAGGCCTTCTTAGTTGTACGTTGTAATGTTTTAAAGTTCTAGCAATTTTAAAAGAATTAAAGTTATTTCAACATGCAATTGCACTTTCTCTTTTAGAATACGCACATAAAAACATAGTACAAATTTGATGGTTAAACTATAATTACGTTGGAACAATCATATGGTGTATACTAGTGAGCGCGCACCGCACTGAGCGCGGTGCCAAGTACACTCTATAACATCACGTGAGTATTTGTTACACTCT
Organism: Plantago major; assembly: GCA_026545765.1. Classification (NCBI taxonomy): domain Eukaryota; kingdom Viridiplantae; phylum Streptophyta; class Magnoliopsida; order Lamiales; family Plantaginaceae; genus Plantago; species Plantago major. The sequence goes on along the minus strand of CM048839.1, from coordinate 26,128,517 downwards.
ATAACATTATTTGATATAAAGACACTTAATATAATTTCATGGAAATACATCTTATAATCTCACAAAAATCGATAGAAAATATCAAGTAAAAAAGAACGTCCTCTAGAGACAGAAATATATATAGACGAACTTATGTTATCAGAAAAATCATCCATGTAATTAATCAAAACGTCTATGTATTTAACAAAATGTTTTTTATTTAAATATGAAAGTACAAATGTTGAGAACATTGACGTATTGATTAATAAAACCGATGGTTTTCTTGACAACATAGATCCGTCTATATATATGAAGAGACTTTCTCAATAAAAAGATCGGAGTTTTTTTACTTAATAATGTCAATGTTTTACATTAAATAAATATATTTGGTAATATAACATATTAAAATTTGTATTAAATCAACAATGTGCACAATACACATACCAATTATAAGTCGGGTTTTATCTAACAATGAAATGAATAAGAAATTGAAATTAAGTTTGCAACAATTTCCAATAAAGAGCGGGAAGAAACTTTTACATCTTATCTAATTACAGCATTAGAATAAATTCTATTTTAACATTTGACAAGAAAGAGGAGGGTAAAATTTAAATTCATTAAGGACAAAGTGTCCATTCAGGATTCATTCTAATCCGATAGAATCTAATAACTGAAACTTAGTTTTGGAATTACTACAAACACCTGGTGGCCATGCTCATCCTTCAAAATCTAGTAAGTGTGATAGTATTTTCTTGTGGAAATTGAGGGAATATATAACCAACATCAGCAAATCATTCATGGTGCTGGTATGATTCAATCTGGATAATGGTAACCTAGCTAGAACCTTTTGATACTGATGAAATTAATAAATATCTCCTTTGTCCGGCTAAAAACAGGAAAAAAACAATCTAGAACCGTACCTTCAGAACATGACGATGTCGTAGCATTTGTAAACCTCAATTCCCGTCAGTTTCTTTGGCTTGAGTAAAGAGAGTGAAGAAGATGGTATGAGAAAGAAGGTTGGAGACGAGTCTCCATGACAAAGTCCAATCGTCTGTTCCTTTCTTCTTTTTTTAGAAGTACCATGCGTCTGTTCCAGTCAGATATGAATGCGAGGAACATCATAAACATTAAAACTAAATTGCAACTTTTATTTTGAAGGGTAAATTTGTACATTCATTTGGTACCAAACCTTGAAAGCTTACTCTCTTATAATAGATAGACTTATAATAATCTCTCTTCTCTAGTCCATAAGCAATTGTACCGGCATAAAGGAAGGAGCCTCGACACATAAGGAAACGGAACGTTACATATGGAGTATGAACTTAGCTCATGATTTCCGTATTATATTCATTATATTTCCTTACTCCTCGTTCCAGGGAACTATATATCTCTATTACTCACACTTATGATTCGCCTTTAAACTACTTGCACAGATAATTCAATCATAGTTCGACTCTTAAATATATAATCTAGATAGGCATGTCTAAAGCTGCCTTAATCATCTCAGGTTATTGAGCACAACAATAACACGCCTTTGTTATAAACAAATATGTCGGCTAATTATTACTATGAATTTTCACTCAATGCTATTATCATGTACCAAAATCAAATCACATATTATCTTCCTCAAGATCATCACCATACGGGTGTGTTGGTTGGGAAATGAAATCCAACCTTTTGCTTTTCAAAATTAAAAATCACTAGTACTAACCCGTGGCGATGCCACGGTATAGTTCGCTTTTAATAATAAATAGAAAGTGGATGATAAAATAAATTAATCGAGAAAATTAGGTAGTCAAATTTATGTGAACAATGTTGGTCGTGGTGTCGGTTTATAATTCTTCTCCATCTAATATTATATCATTGAGTGCTTGTTTATGCTAACTATAGAAAATGTAAAAATATGGTTCTACCGTACCCGACCTGTTAATTATTAACATGAACATCTTTTCTTTAAAACTATTATATTCCTCACAAACCGAACCAAAGTAAAATACAAAAGTATACAACACAATCAATATGTTTGTTCCAACAACCTCGAGGTGGTACGTGGTCACCCCACCACACACAAAAATAAATATTATACAAACATAATTTCACATGTTACGATTGTTTTTACCAACCCCGCGATGGTATGCGTCACCCCACCAAATATACAAAATTATTATTATTCTACAAACGTAATTTCGCATGCTACTGTTGGTATTTTCCACCAACCCCTCCCCCGGGCCCGTTATGGATGAAGAAAGTAGAGAGAAGATAGAAGATAGTTTCCCCGCCTAATGAGTATCCGCCAGACCCCACCTCCCGACCGGACCGTCATGGAGATCAAGAAAGCAAAGAGAAGATCGACATCTAGAGAGTATCAGCTGATCCCCCTGCACGGGCCTGCGCCGGGCTCGTCATGGAGATTAAGAAGGTAGAGAGCCCCGCACGCACCCACGTCTGACTCGTTATGGAGATTAAGAAAGTAGAGAGAAGATCGAAGAGAGTTCCCCGTCTAGAGAGTATGTGACATACCCCACCTCTCGGCCCGTCATGGAGATCAAGAAAGTACTGAGAAGATCGAAGACATATTCCTTCCTAGAGTATCGGTTATTGACGTCGGGCTCGCTATGGAGATCAAGAAAGTAGAGAGAAGATCAAAGAGAGTTTCCCCGCCAAGAGAGTATCTGCCAGACTCCACCTCCCGGCCCGTCATGGAGATCAAGAAAGTAGAGAGAAGATCGAAGAGAGTTTTCCCACCTAGAGAGTATCAGATCCCCAGGCCCATTATGGATCAAGAAGTACAGAGAAGATCCAAGAGAGTCTAGAGAGTATCTGCAGACTACCCCTCCCCTCCACCCTCGCCGCAAAAAAAATGTAGTTTTTACTAAATTCATCATAAAATGTTGCGGTCGGGCCTTGTAACAAAGGTATGGAACAGATTCGAGTATATGCCATACTGGACTTGAACATCATTATTTCGAACGGGGTTAAATTCGAGTTGGATATAGAGCCAGTTCTTCCAACCAGAGACCGTAGAAAAGAGAACCCTTATACCTCATCCTACCAATCGAATCATATACGTAAAGAAAAGGAAATTGAAAGTCTTCACATTTTAAATGTTGTTGATAGACATGTAAAGATCAACATACCACCAATTAGCTCGCGTGTATCTCTTCTATCTTCTGGACCTGAAAAGAGCACGTCTAGTACACAATTCATAGAACATTCTTAGAAGATCAGAAAAGGGACTATATCAAGTATAGATCCAAAGGTACTCCTAACTGGATTCATGCCCATTAAGAAAATTCATATTCAACAGTAATCATACAAATATGAAGGTAAAAAATAAAATAAAGCTATATTGGACATTGTAATACTGATTACTTGAGTCCGATAAAATGATTGGATTCATTTCACTATATTAAATAAAACTAAAAATTTGGAATCATATACTATCAAATATGTAACTTTAATTGGATTTCGTAAATACCTTTAAATGTAAAAAAGATTAATTTGGCATGCCTCAACAAATTGGGAAGCATACAAAAGATGGGCATCATAATTACCTCAAGTAAATTAAAACATCCAAACCCATTCTTATATATACGAATTTGGTGGTCTTCGATTTGGGTGTGTATATATTCAACAATTAATACCATTCTTATATGCATTATGTATATTCACTATAAGTGCCTAAATTCAATATGTGGATGGCGATTTTTATGGGATTATGGGATTTAGAAGATGTGATTGTTCACATCTATAAATCGTTACAAAGGTTGATAACTTGGCATCAAACATAAATTTACCTTGATTATAATTTTTTTGTAATTTTTTAATCCAAAAAAATGAAAGAAATTTTCATATTGGTTCGAGGCCAAATTCCTATAGCTAGAATTGAGAATAAAAATGGTCTTTATAATATATGGATAGATCTCATCTTCACATGCCTAACAATTGATTTTTTTTTTTTTTTACTTTATTATTTACCTTCTCACAACTTCTACTTTATTCACTATCTCCTACATTTCTATTCATTTTCTCACATCTTCTGCTTTATAAAAAATGGTCTTTATAACATATGAATCTTAGTTTGCTTTCACTTTGTAAATGTAACGACCTAACCACTAAAGCCCCGACCCTTTGGATCGGCGCTGTTACCCATAGACAGCTCTCCGGGGTGATAGGTTGGACCTACTATACCAACATATGTTATTTCCCGCACACTTTGTCCTCACTCGTGCGTGAATCAGGACACTTGTCAAATGGTCATACATCTAAAATTGCTCCTAATTAAGAAAGCACGCTTTACTCTAAAGTTCTTATGGATGGTTTCTGAAAAGGAAACTACACCTTATTTGTAATACAATTGCATAAATTCTCACATGTTGAATCTAGCTAAAGTAACATCTATGTTGAACTTGGCACACCAAATTGCTAAGATTGTCCATATATAAATCTTCTAAATTCATAAATGGAGTGAATATGATTTAAAAATCATAGAGTGAATTTAAAAGCATGGAACGGAATAAAAGTTCAACCTTAAAGATCTCTATAAACATTTAAATTATAATCAAAGCTCGTATACATCATCAACTTACTCACATGTATTTTATTAACTGGCAAGGTACTTTAGCCACATTCTGTCCATAACACTAACTCAACTAATTTAAGTGATGGTAGAGAACGAACATGTGCTCAAGGTTATTCTTCCTTATCCTAGTTGTTAAGTGTAAACTTTGACTCCGTATTTTTGCACATCAACATCTACCTATTAAGAATTACAAATAAAGGAATTTCTCTCGTATCCAAGTCAAATATGTCCCGAATAATATTTACAACCTCTTCAACCCCATCTGATTGAGCCTATTGTCAAACAAAGAAATATCAAATTTATCTTTATCAATATCAAATAAAAAAAAAAAACAACTCAAAAAGGAATATGCGTAGAGTTCCATTTAAGTACACCGTTATAGTAGATAATATTGTTGTTAGCCAACTTTATGAAAACATGCGAGTTATAAAGTTGAAAAGTTTTAGGTGAATTCATCTAGGCATGATAACATGCACCCAGTCTCAAATCCTAGGAAATCCAACTAACTGTTGACACAAACCAGCTAAGTATCCATTAAACACCTACAACTTTTTTTTTGAATTACAAATTTTTTATCATTTTTAGAGTTGTTTTGCCCTTCAAACGGAGTTCTTTATTAAGAATTATTCCATACTTAAAGTTGAGTTTAACCCTTGAATTCAATTTATAAGTTGAAATAATCTCATTGTTAATAGTATACTTTTCATATTAAGTTGTTAAGTTGAAATTAGAGTTCTTCTAATTTTTTGTTTGCATTTGCCTTGAAGTTGAATTTCCAAGTTGGAACTATCTAATTCTCAATGATTAGTTTACCATTCGAATAATGTTTTCAAGTTTTAATAATATTATTATAGTTGGTTTGACATTATTGATATTCTTGTACACTCTAACGTTAAAGAAATTGTATACTTATGTTAGTGATGTCACTTAATGTTAGTAGAACATTACTTTTTTATATCGACTTCGATTTTGATATTTGAATTTTTCTCGGAGCATTTCATGCATATAAATATGTTTTTTTTAGAAAATTATTATTGTAAAAAGAATAATACTATCTTAAATTAAAATCATTATATCTAATGAGAAATTACCACTGGTAATGTCACACATTTGAGATGATCTAATTGAAGGACCTCATCATTTCTTAGCCATTTATGTGATGGATCGGAGCATTAATACCACTATGACGATACGATCCACCTGAAAATTTTATTTTATGCATACAAATAAATCAAGGTGATTTTTATGTAAATAGATATACTGTATCCGTCACATGCCAATTGTCCACTTTTGTCATTTTAGTTGTTCCGTTAGAGTTGTCCACTTTCACCTTTTTGTCATTAAAACAAAAGTTATACTACAATTTTTATTCTTTACTACTTCTAATAAAGTCAAACAATCAAACTAACAACTTATAAAGTTAGAAAATACACTCACATACCCCCCACATGTATTATGCAGTGTTATAATATTATTCTCCTTATTTTACATGTCAAAAGGCAAAGTGAACAACTGGTGTGGAACGAAGAGAGTATATACGTATGTAAAAGGGTAACCGACCATTAGTTATGTTAAAATCAATACTTGATCAGTTAAAAGTAAAAATCAGGTAACAGTTGAATCATTTAAGTTTTATATTTTCAATTACTATATCAATTATCGATTGTTATAGGTTTTTTGAGAATTAAAATTTAAAGGCCATCATTAAATTTGAGTTTCTTTTGTTTTCTCATTTTGCAATTAATTTGTCCCTGGATTATTATTGTTATTATTAATTTTGTTCGGAAGATGGAGGTGGTAATAATATTGGAGCTCAATTCATTAACTTTTAAAGGTTTAATCTCTACCTTTTCCACTTTTTCATCTTTTAATTTTTACCAATTTTTTAAATACATGTAATGAATTGAAAGATCTTGCTGAGATAATCTGAGTTGTGGATGAGTTCTAGCTTTATCCAATCAAGTTCCAATTTAGCGTTTGAATTGAATCGACATACTATATGTTAATAGTTGCGTTTCTAAGGCAAAATAATATTTTTCGTGGATATTATCAATGTGTTATACCCGCTATTAGATAGGTTCATCACCTCGAACACCGTATTCTATTTATATTCCACTTTATATCACTTGTACCTGCTCAACAGAAGACAATTATATGAAAACTCAAACAAAAATCATGACCTTTAGTACATTCACAAATCACAAGCTTCACAAAGCACAAACTTTTGGAGCCGTTCCATAACTTGCCCTTTCAGTTTCAGATACACATATTGTAAACATAGCTTCATCCTTGTTGAGTCCCATTGCAAGGGACTCAATGTTATAACTTGGCCTTGCAGAAAATTCCTGCAATACGGTTGATAATTCAACTCTCATCACTAACAAACACTGAAATTGTGTGGCGACATTGCACCCTGGATTTAAAGTCATTAAAAATCATAGTTAAGAACTAAAATATGTCAAAGACACATCTTTGATAAGAGCATTGAATAAGATAAGATTTTGAAGACTAATGGCCCATGTCCTGAGGAGAACAGGGGACAAATCATGCAAGACTTTGTGAATGAGGTCACAGAAAGTGTTCTCAACCTTACAAATCAGAAAGGCAGATTCTTTGAGACAGAGACTGATCGAGTCCAAATACATATAGAGATACTTTTGTCTCATAATCTTATTCAACTTTATAATACTTGCAATTAAAGTCTATCATATTATCTATCAAACAAAATTTATCGGTTGCGAGTACCCATTAGCCAAAGCAACTTGTATCAACAGCACACCTTGTGCACCTAAACGTTTAGCTAGGGAATAATATGGCAATCAAAATTTTCATCACATAATAATTGAAATAGCTCTATAGAAATTCCTTCTCTAATGTTCCTCAGGTATACTCAATAGCAACTCATACATAATAAAAACTTGCATGAGAGCTCAGGCATAAGAAATGTAATTATCAATTAAAGGGTGAATAAAAAATGACACATTCATTTTGACTTGTCGGGATATTAAAAGAATCATGAACTAAACTTGAATAAAAAATTTAGATTCAAAATTGTAACTAACATGTAGATCATTGTGGGTTCCTACATATCTTCTCTGAATATGAATTAAGAAGTATAAAAATATACATTGGCAATCTGAAAATGAAGACAATGCAAATAAATTCCTAAACAACAAACGGACATGCGCAATCAACCTTGAGAGCTATCAAGTAGAGCACAAATTACTAACCATCAATAAGAATCTAAATAAATCTCCACCTTGTCACTCCATTTCTCAAGTGGTCTCGTGCCCATGACATTCCTGCACCACATCTATGCCGCACAATTTTTCCAATACTAAAATTAGCAATTAATTAAAGGCCAATGCTTCATAGATCAGTCATCATTCATCAGTCTACTTTTACCCGTATACTACTTTTACTCTAATTGCTTTAAGCATCAAATGCTATATAATCTTCAATATGATATTAAAAAATATCCTACTTAGCACATTCATAATTTCAAATATAGTAGCATTAGAAATCCAAATTAATGGTTCAACTTTTTTTTCACAATAGTACTCCCATCATGCATACTTAGTTGCTTACCAAGATAATAAATTATTTTTTAGTCTTGCATTGAAAAGCAGATTGCAATGAATAGAACATTTATATTTCGGCTATAAAACGAAAAAAAAAAAAAAAGGATGCGGTAATTTAACTTGAGATCATCAGATCTACATTCTGCAATGCCTCTAAGTTTTTACTCTGAACTCTGGAGCTTCCTAGTTAATATGTATGCAACAGATGAATCCAAAATAAAAAAGGGAACACATTCATGAATTCTTGATCGAATCTTATCTTTTCATTTTTCCTGAATTCAAAATGACGAATTCACCTGATTTTTCGGCCATCATGAAGGTGGAGGCTAAGGCTCTGGATCCCAGTGTCTGTTAGGAAACATTACGATGGGAATCTCACCATGAATCAATATATACATTTGGCCCCGTGGATTAATATGTCAACGGATCAGTAAAGTAAAGGACTTGGATCTCCATCTTCTAATTTCAATTTTCACGGATACCCTAGGGATGAGATTCAAGTGTTCGAATAGTAATGGGAATAGTCGATGTAGCGTGGTCATGAATTTTTTTACGTCTTAATTACAGAAAGCAAAAACTAACATAATGCAAATTAACAAATCAATGCAATAAGTTATACCTGACTCCTAATATAACTACTATATGCATCATCCAGGCACCATTATGTAGCCAGAAAACATGACAAATCCAACTTTGCAGTAAATTAATGCGGGATGGCTCAATACAAAAATATTATGTATTTAAGTCCAAGGAATCAATAATAAACATGAATAAAAATAGAGAATCTTAATACTATGATGAATCAAATAAATCTTGAAACATAAAGAATATTACTAAATCAAACACTGATATATCAATTAAAAGTAATTGGATAGAAAACTTCTCATCAAATCGAATATGCCTCTAATCCCCGCCAGTGCGACGACGATGATCTCGCAAAACCACCAAACACATTCATCTGAGCTATGGCCTATGTGAGTTATGACTTATGAGGCCACAATATCACCGATCGATGAATTACAAAATTAATCTGTTCACCTGCAATGACACAAATCACACAATTATTGATAAGCTATTGGTAACCGATTTAGACAGCCACAATCACACCGACCGTGTGCATACATTACTCACACTGATCATATTCATCTCCCTGGTTAAAAATGTCTGAATGCAAATGTAGTTGTAGTTCTGCACGCAAATGTAGCTGTACTGAATATGTGTATATATAGTACTAAGCCAAAGTCTTGAAAAAGGTAAGATTTTCCTAAAAGATAGGAAAATTAAGGTTTTTTGTGATTTTTTGCGGTTTTTGGGTTTTAGCGGTCTGACCGGCCGAGTTTTTTTCAAAAACCGCCGAGACACACATTTTAGTTATGCTTTTAATATATTATGTTATGGTTTGAAGTTGTTAGCATTGAAGTTTCAGTTACAATTTTTACGTATTTTGTTAATGTTTTAAGATATGATGTGATGGTTTTAATGCGTCGGTATTGTATGTTTCAATTATAGTTTTAACCTCTCTTGTTAATGTTTAAAGAGATGGTGTAATAGTTTTGAGGAGCCATGATAGTTTTAAGATGGCTTGTTATAGTTTTAAGCGACAATCTAATATCATTAAACCACCATTAAATAAGTCTAAAAGTTTCAGATCTGCCATTAAAACATCAATAAACAAACTTAAAATAAGCTACTTGAAACATTCAGTCATTACAATATTAAAATACTCATCCAAAGGTTTTAAAACATCTATTCTCATAGGAAAAAAAATTACAATAAATGTTCATCCGGTGTTCATTCGGTCTTTTTTTATTAAACTCGTTGGTGAACTTCAGCTTATACCTTTTGTTGCTTGTGCTTCAATCTTGCAATGACACCCTTGACCGACCTATCATCAAACTTGATGTCATCATTAGCACCTGATTAAAATATTCATTAACTGGGTTAAAATCATAACAACTCTCATCAAAACTATCACATTGGTGCTTAAAAACAAAGAAGAAATGTGCAACACATGCTAAAAACGGTAACATTGATGTTTAAAACCATAGCAGTGCATCTTAAAACTATAACAAAGCAGAAACATGCAACACAAGCTAAAAACAGTAACATTTATACAAAAAAACCATAATCGTGCCTCTTAAAACTATAACAAAACATTTGCAAAAAATAAAATTATAAATATTTCTTATAAGCTAAAACACTAATGTTGATGCTTAAAACTACAACAATATGTTTTATAACTATAACATATGCGCTAAAAACAATAACATGCAGCTACTCAACATAAGATAAATATAGTAACATTAATGCTTAAAACCATAATCGTGTCTCTTAAAACTATAACAAAATCTCTGAAAACTGTAACAAAGCACGAACATGCAACACAAGCTAAAAACAGTAACATTGATGCTTAAAACCATAACAGTGCATCTTAAAACTATAACAATGCCTCTTAAAACTATAACAATGCATCTTAAAACTATATCAAAGCATTTGCAAAAAATCAAATCATAAATATTTCACCAGAGGCTAAAAACACCAACGTTGCTGTTTAAAACTACAATAATAAGTCTTGAAACTAAAACAGTATTAGGCGGAAACATTCAACACAAGCTAAAACCATAACAATGATGCTTACAACTATAACACCGGCTCTTAAAACCATAACAAAGCACCAGATTGCGAAATTTGATTTTCACTGTACGGATTTCAGATCTGAAACCAGATCTGGAAATATCAAATCGTAAAATCAGCGAAAATGAAAAATAAAATGTCAAACTTCACTTCCGATTGAGATTTTAACAAAAAAAGCGAGATGAATTTGTTGATTTGAACATTTTAGCAACTAGATCTGAAAATCCGGTGAAAATCCGGCAGAAACGGCAAAATCGTGTGTGAGAGATAGAGATAGAGAGAGATTGACCAGTACGATTTGATCGCCGTTGTGTTGGAGCACCATAATTTCCGGCAGAGGATGTAATTCCGGCGGAGGATGTGGTTCCGGTGGTGGTTCCAGCGGAGGATATGGAGTGAGTGAAGAGAGGGAAGAAAATAATGGAGGCAGTGAATCAATATAGATTGATCCGCAATCTGATTCAAATCCAATATATATGGATGTTTCTCTCACTAGGATTTTTGTAGAGAGAGAAAGATGGTTGAGTTGTGATGATTTTTGTGAGAGAATGTTGTTATTTGAGGTATTTATATAAAAACTACTGACCGGTTTGTAGTATTTTTGACCGGTTCTTTATTGTGAAAACCGAATTTTCCTATAGATTAGGAAAATCTTCCCTTTTACTATACTTAATAATAGTCGACTGGTAAAGGAATGTTAGGGTTTAGTCTTTTATTCTAGCACTACTTTGTTAGTCAATGATTCTGTTAGTTATAAACTACTAATAATAGATATAAGATTGATTGAAAAAAGAATCATCCACCGAATTGAAAGGATGACCAAATCAGAAATCGATTTCTTTCCTTCCATGTAATTTCTCACGTTCATATGGCTTGGAAAATACAAAGTTGTGAAAGAAATTACCACATTCATTCTTGGCTTCAGTCCTATACAAAATGAATAGAATAAAAACTGGTCTTTTAAATATATATAGATTTGCTATCTAGTAACATTTCTCTGATACGTCGATCCACACACGTGCACTCTAATATAGCCCAACCCTCTCTGGTGTTTGGGTGTGTATTTTTGTTTTGTCTGCAGTTTACACAGATATCTCCATTTGGTGTCTACATGCTCTCTTCCCTTTACTGTCTTTGCCACTCTTCTGCCCTGCATATCGATGTGACTACGGAATCAGATCTTGTGGCTGGGTTGGAGAAAGCTGTGCAGCTTACTATTGATGAGGACAAGAAAGTCAGGGTCCCTGATGAGTTGTGGTCATCGGGAAAGTCAACTATCCATCTCGAATCGTTTGAACGAACGATGATCAACAATTGGGGTCCATCCAGGGGTGTTTCTTTTAACCAAATCGGGGGTGATAGGTTTATCTTCAAGTTTGAGAATGAGTTGGAAATGCAACGGGTTTTATGGAGGAGTCCGTGGTCGTTCGATCGTAATTTGGTGGTTCTGCGCATTGTACCCAATGGTGAGGTGCCTGAAAATGTTGATCTAGACATTTGTGACATTACGGTACAAGTATCTGGTCTACCTTTCTCATTCATTCATGCAAAGATGGCCGAGTTTTTGGGGAACACGATAGGCAGGTTTGTTGAGTATGATGATGAGCTACATCAACGTAACACTAGGTCCGTGATGAGTATACGAGTGGTAATAAACATTAATAAGCCTTTGTTACATGTTCTGAACATTGAAGGACCGAATAATCGTTCAATTCAACTCACTTTGGGGTATGAGCGTTTACCCTATTTCTGTTATTATTGTGGGCTTTTGGGATATTTGGTTAAGGATTGTGCTTCTTATTTGGATTTGTGTGGTGCTAATGGTCGAATGGATGAATCCAAATTACCGTATGGAGATTGGATGCGTGTTCGTCCTCCTAACCAGAATTCTAACTATATTGGAGGGGTGTCATCACGACCACCGCGTCAATTCGTAAGTTGATCACCGACCAGTGGACTAAAAGCTGTGGACTTGACAAGAAACGTGGGGAAGGGCATTTTGGGTAGTTCACCCCTGGCTGCTGCTAAGAGAGGAAACGGTTTTGGTTTGCATAATAATGCCTTCAATCGTGGAATTAATTTTGGTGGTTCCATGGAAGTAGGAAATTCTTCAAGATCTCATTCAAATCAGACTGTTAATATTAGTGTTTCCTCAAATCAAGGTAACCGAAATCTCAATCCTTCCGTTACTAAGTCACCTTCCAAAGAAATAGTCTTGTTTCACCCTGACCATGTCCAACGTCTCTCTACCAACATTGACCTTACTATGGTTGACCACCAAATTGTTGACCCATCTATTTCCCTTAATTCAATCCAAGCTGACCTAACAAAAATTCCCACAGTAATCCAAAACGTCCCCCAACCTCATTCTTGGCCCAATAATATTTCCAGCCCTACAATATTCACTTTTGGCCCAATGCTTCCCACACCCAATTCCCCTAACCAACATACATCCGGCCTGCCCCAATTTAATTCCACACCAAATCCAGTTAACCATTCTTCCAGTACCCTGGCCGAACTCAGTCCTGCTCCCAGTACTCTAGCTATCTCCTTACCCAAAAAACGAGGCCGCCCTCCCAATTCTGAGACCCGTATTAAAACTTTCGGACCAAAGAAATGAGCTAATGTTCGTAATACCAAGGCCACCCAGTCTGTCGTTGGTGAATTCAAAAAAGCTAAGATTATTCGTGATATTGTTCTAAACTTACCAGAGGCGGGAGTTGCTACGCAACCCCGCCTATCCCAATGAGTTGCATATCTTGGAACTGTCAGGGATTGGGGAACCCTTGGACAGTTCGTGCACTTGGCGATTACATTCTTCAATTTCGCCCCAACCTTATCTTTCTTATTGACACCCGTTTGGATGACCGGGGGATTGATTTGGTAAAGTAAAAATTTAATTTTTTTGGTTTAGGTGTAGCTTCAATTGGTTTTTCTAGTGGTTTAGCCTTATTGTGGGATAAAGAAACTTGTGTCACGATTTAGAGTTTTAATAAATATCACATTGATGCTAGTGTGGTTTTGAGTGGTCAGTCTCATACTTGGCGTTTTACCGGGTTTTATGGGGAACCGGATCATGGGAAACATGTGCTTACTTGGAATCTTTTGTGACAACTTGGTGATGTTTCAAAGAGGGAATGGATTTTTATGGGAGATTTTAACGAGGTCTTGGCACAGGATGATAAACCGGGAGGTAATTTGGTGCCGGAATGGAGACTTAGAAATTTTCGGGAGGCTCTTGCGTATACAGATTTAGTAGATTTGGGTTTTAGTGGTTATCCCTTCACTTGGCGTAATAATCATGATCCCTCTACTTTTATTGAGAGTCGATTGGATAGAATGGTGGCAAATGAAGGGTGGCCGAATTTATTTCCCCGAGCTACAGTGAAACACCTTTCTACATCGGATTCTGACCACCTTCCGCTACTTCTACTATTTGATGGACCCAGGCCTGCGTATTTTAGAAAGCAAAAACAATTTCGTTTCGAGGATATGTGGTTAAAATCGCTGGAGTGTATGCGTGTGGTTCAACAGAATTGGGATAATGATTTGGGCTTTCATGAAAATATTTCCAACTGTAGCATTGGGCTAACTCACTGGAACAAAACCCAATTTGGTCAGATAGGAGCTAATATATGGAAGCTGCAGAAATGATTGACAGACTTACACGTACAACAACCACTTGAGAACAGATCAGAGCAGCAAAATTCGATCTGGAAGCTGAGCGAGATAAAGAAGAACTCCTTTGGAAACAGAGATCTCGAGTACATTGGTTAGCTGAAGGCGACAAGAACACTAGGTTCTTCCACACGCAGGCTACTAATCGAGCACGCAGGAATGAAATTCAAGGTTTGAGGGATCGATTTGATGTTTGGCAGACTGGGCTCGATGGAATGGCAGATATTGTGAATCGCTACTTTGCTACTATTTTTACCTCCCGTGAGCCATCCTCATCTGAAATCGAAGATGTGGTACAGACATTAAGGGGTAAAGTCACGGAGGCTATCAACTTGGATCTTTGTCGTGTGTTTACTCCAGACGAGGTAAAAACCACACTTTTTGATATGTACCCCTTAAAAGCTCTTGGACCAGATGGTCTCCCTGCTTTGTTTTATCAGAAATTCTGGCATGTTGTTAGCTCTAATGTTACTGCCTGTGCTCTTTCTTTGCTGAATAATCATCACCTGGATACCCAGTTAAATTTTACCCATATTGTGTTGATTCCTAAGTGCAAAACACCAGAGTTGATTTCTCAATTTAGACCAATCAGCCTCAGTAATGTTATATTCAAAATAGCTTCCAAAGCTATTACAAATAGACTGAAACCCCATATGCAGCACCTGATTTCAGAAACTCAGTCAGCTTTTGTACCCAATCGGCTTATTACAGATAATGTTTTAGTTGCTTATGAGATAAATTATTTTTTTAAACAAAAAACCAAGGGTAAAAATTGTTTTATGGCTTTAAAGCTGGACATGATTAAAGCTTATGATAGAGTTGAGTGGCCTTTCCTACTACTATGGGTCGTTCTAAGAAGGAAGTCTTTGGTTGGTTACGTGAGCGAGTGTGGAGTAAGACTAATGGTTTTGGTGAGAAATTTCTCTCTAAGGGAGGTAAAGAAGTACTAATTAAAGCAGTTTTACAATCCATACCTACTTATGTTATGAGTTGCTTTAAATTGCCGGATTACCTTCTTAGGGAGATTGAGTCTCTTATTGCGAAATTCTGGTGGGGGAATGGAAATCGTGACAAGATTCATTGGGTTAATTGGGACTCACTTTGTGATAATAAGAGAGATGGGGGCTTGGGTTTTTGGGATTTGCGCTCTTTTAATCTTGCTATGTTGGGAAAACAGGCTTGGCGAATTATTCTCTTTCCAAATTCCTTACTTAGCCGGGTATTAAAAGCAAAATATTTTCCTATGTATGATGTGCTTGATGCGGTTGCTAAACCTTCCTCTTCTTACACTTGGAAGAGTATCTTTGGTTCTATGGAAATTATTAGAAAAGGTGTTCGTTGGCGAGTTGGTAATGGTGAAGGAATTAATATTTGGACTGATAATTGGTTACCAAGAGATTATGGCTTGCGAGTTTTTACTCCGAATATTCATTCCTTGGATGATTTAACTGTTGGTGATCTTATTGATGGTAGTACTTTCACTTGGGACAGAGAATTGATTGAGCATGTTTTTTGGAAAGAGGATGTTGATTGTATTTTGCGCATTCCTCTCTTGAATGCCGCTTGTGAGGATCGACGGATTTGGCATTATACGTCTCATGGGTACTACTCGGTTCGCACTGCATATCATTTGGCTCGCAAAATAAGAAAAGAAGGACAATATTCAATCCCTGGTAGCAGTAGTGAAACAGAGCAGGGGACAACATGGTCTTTTATCTGGAATTGCAACCTGCCTTCAAAAACTAAAATTTTTTCTTGGCGATTATTGAAAAATGCGTTAAATGTTCTTGATATTCTGCGTCATAGGCATTTAACTGCTGATTGTGTTTGTCCTGTCTGCAATTGTGGTTCTGAAACGATTTTACATGTGTTTCGTGACTGCCATTTTGCTCGCATTACTTGGGCTATATCACCGATGGCTAATCATCTTTTACATTCAGATTCTCATGATGCCTCATTGTGGTTTCGTGAGATTAAAGCGAAGCTATCCTCTGAAGATTTTGATATTTTCTTATGCACTTGTTGGAGCATTTGGTGGAATCGAAACCAAGTGGTGTTTGAAGGAAAAAGGGAAGAGCCGCTGTATACTGCCAGATTTGCGCCAACTTATATACATGAATTTAAAGCTGCAAAAGCTATGTTTGCTCAGCCTAGGCCGCCGAAAGCTTCATCCTCATGGCAACCACCTGCTGTTGGGTTCGTCAAAGTTAACTTTGATGCGTCCGTTACTTGCTCTCCACCCTCAATCGGCCTTGGAGTGGTGATTCGTTATGATCGAGGTGCAGTCCTGTGTTGGTGCCGTAGACGACTACTACATATTCAAGATCCAACAACAGCTGAGACGATGGCTGCTCTCCTTTCTGTCCAGTTTGCTCGAGAAAAGAATTTTCAGTTTGTACAGGTCGAAGGGGATTGCATATTTGTTATCCAACAAATCCAATCTGGTGACCGTGCCTTGCTTCTACAGGAGATTATATTCATGCCATTAGGGACTTAATTCCATCTTTCCTTTCTATTTCTTTTCATTTTATTCTTAGACTTGGGAACAATTTAGCTCATTTGCTTGCTCGTAATTTTCTTACGGATGTTGATGGAGGACCTGGCCTACCTGATGGCTTTTGATGTATCTCATTTTCTGAGTTTATAAAATCTGAATTTTGATAAAAAAAAAAAAAAACAAAGACATGATAATTATTGCTTAAGATAACTTAATTACTTTGTGAAATTGGTTCCACACAGTCGCGCGCATTTAACAATCCATTATGAGTTGATCGATTACTTGATTGAGCAACGCATGCATTAAAGAATTATTGAATATAGTAATAGAAGGTGGGTGGAGTATCAGTGTCATGTCACCCAATTTATTTGTGCAACCAAAAACATAAAAAATCATTTTCATACAATTGTTTTAAATATTACATGTATTTTTTTTTTCCAAAACTTAGGTGCGAATTATGCAACTAACGTTCCATTATACCCCTTATGGCTCCACTTCATATATGACGGACATGAGGCTGTACATGTAAGGAAATTAGGGGGTGCGAAAATAAGTAGTATATTAAATTGAAACTGAGTCAGGACAATAATCAAACCGCTCCGGCGCCCTGGAAGGCGGTGGTCGTGTATATGAACACTCCTGCTTGATAGTGGACATGGAGTGATAATTAAGTGAAAAGTAGATAAGAATAATAGTCCAATAGTCACTTTCAAGTTTCAAGTTCCAGCTAGCTGCTAGTCCAGTATACTCCAGTCCATGCATGCATGAATATATGGAGTTGTACAACACGTTTAGAAAAGAAATTAAGATAGAAACGCGTTTGGCTTTGTTCTCACTCCATTCCATATATGTTTTGTATTCAGATTTAACAATAGGGAAGAAGAGCGTGTTATTATAGTTATAATATGAACAATCTCCTTTTCTTCTCTTGTCTATACGTAAGATCTTGTAGCTACTATATATTCGTCGTATATATATTTACTTGTCCAAGCCTCTCTGGACTGTGGGTCACATTTTACATATGTGCATATTAATTAATTTGATACTACTACTCTTCTAGGAAGCACCAATACAAATACGCATGCGAATACGAATACGATATGCATACGAAAAACGCTAAAATTTAAAATATTAGAATACGAATACGTCAAAAATACGTTTGGTTATTTATATTTCTATATATTTTATGTTGTGAAATGGATAATTATATGTCAGGACTAGTTCTATTAAATCATATCTTTTAAACTTTGGCCTGTTTACTGACAAATAGAAGAACTCTTGTTGAAAAGGACTCTTCCAGGATTCACTTCTATCAAAAAAGATAACAGATAAGTATAAATAAGAAAAAAAAATACATATTCCACAAGTATTTTAAAGTATGCGTATTAAATACGTACGCATGGTAGAATACGCCAAGCCAGAAAAGTATGCATGCTACCTAGCTACTCTTGTATTTTTGCCCTTTATCTTTGGCTCTATTATTATAAATTGTACTCCTTCCATCCCAAAACAAATGTTCTGTTTTGACTTTTTGTTGTCAACGTTTTCCAACTTTGACTCCGATTTAATCTTAAACCGTTAATGTAAAATGTTCAATTCAATTATATAATGAAATTTACTTCCTAAAGTTTCATTATATAATTGAATTGAACATTTTACATTAACGGTTTAAGATTAAATCGGAGTCAAAGTTGGAAAATATTGACTGCAAAAAAGTCAAAACAGGACATTTGTTATAGGACGTAGAGAGTAAGTATCCAACCTCGTGAGACTTGTGATTACTCGTGGGCTAGTCTCCGAAAGATATGTTGGTCTCACTGTAAGATCTCTCTCGTACTTTGTCCTCATTTGTGCTTGCATCGGAAAATTTTAAATTGGTGATTCTATGATTATTGGAGCGCGAGTACGTTTGATTTTGGAGTTATCATATCAAATTAACTACATTAACATGCTTTTAATTAAATGATACCAAACTTTGTTGGAAATAATGAAAAAAAGAAAATGTAAATAATGCCTTGAAGGGTATATTTACATAGAGACTATTTATTAATTATTTGTCAATTAAGAAAATAAAATATATATTCGTAAGCTACTCCGTAAGAGCTTTGAATCGATATATTGTTTGACAAAACGGACATTGGGTTAGTGAGGATTAAATGCTCAAAGTTAGAAGGTTGAGTGAGTTTGTCCCGCATTGTTTGAGACCAAGTGTAGTATCTAGTTTATAATTTACTAGCTGCTACATAGTGTTCAAGTTGTGTAGCTAGATAAGTTGAGTGCAAATCCTGGCCAGATTTGTACACAAATCTGGCTGACTTGTCTGCAAGTGGGTGCGTACGACCCTCAGACACGAATATCGAACTGAACCAAGCTCAAATGAATTAGCTTTCGTGAGCTAAGGTTTTGATGGTTCAACTTATCCAACCTTCTAGAAGCTTTTGCTTCAAATTGAAATTTGTAACTCATGTAAGTTACAAATAGTCAATTTGATATTTGTTGCTCCATAAGTTACAATATTACTCTTGTAATGAATTGGGGTAGTGGGGCATAAGTTACATATATTTTGTAATGAATTGATATAATGTAGAATTGGGTTACATTCTCATTCCTCAACTATAAAAGGGTCTCATATGCATTGGAAAAGAGTAGAAGAAAACCCACCATTTTCTCTGCTCTCTTTGTAGCTTTTCTTCTCCTCTCCCCTCTCGTATAATCCGGGCTTCAGTTTAGTTCGCCAGGAACAACTAGCGAGTGCAGCTAGTTGTTAAGGTTTAACCGTTGTATCCTGGGAAACAAGCGTTCAAATATACCTCAAGCACCGTAGTGAGGGGACGTAATTGTTTTAAGGGAAATGTGCAAGCACATGCCTCGGTTTTATGTTTGGTTAAAGGCGGATTGAATTACTGTTTTTCTCTACACATTTTAATTCATTTTTTATACTAATATCTTCAATTTCCTCTTATCAGGTACAACAATCTTAAAACAATTATGGAGTGTATTCTCTTATCAATTTGGATTCGAGATTATACTCATTCGATATTGAAGATATTAATTTTATGGGTTTCTTGTGTAGGAAAAAAAAAGAATTGGTAATCGTTTGATTTCCAACAACAAGGTGTCCTCGATGATCTTCCTCGTTTTGTAACACCAACTGGAGAAAAAATGGTGAATGTTTGAAAACCATTTTTCAATATGGTGAGTTATGATGTTGTTGGAGATGGAGTTGGTAATTCTCAAATTGCCACACTTATTTTGTTGGATTACAATCTTGATGGTATTTGTTACATTGGGCTTTAGTATGATTTTATATCAATTGTTAACATTGGATTTAAAGTTCCTGTGAAACATAATCTTTCCTTTGGGACTGCGAAACAGAAGTATGCATGTGGTAATTGACATGTAAATGGATTTTGGTATTGATTTTTGTTGGTCGTTAATGATAAAATGATTTACTTATATTCAAAATCCTTTTGGAATTACAAGGCATGAGACTCTTTTTAGCAGAGCAATAATATTGTCACTTATTGGGATGTTTCAAAATGAACTTTAATTCAATTTTTTTGTGATGGAATTATTGGGAAATTCATTCATGTGATTTTGAGTTCCAAGTATAAAGGGCCAATGTGTTTATGTTGATGGTTACATCACTAAAAATTTGTTGATACATCATGATTAATTGTGAATCCTCACAAAATATGATCTTTCATTTGACCATGTTGGGTCTTTTGGGTTATCTCACCATGGAGGCTTGTGTAGCTCTTGAGTGTGAGTTTAACATTGGAATGGCGAGTGTCATTGGATTATGGAACCTCCTGTGTACTGTTGTATATGAGGTGAACCTTTTTGGTTTAAACACCAAAAGAGTGGTTCAATGAAACTGGTACTATCAGTCACGTGTGCTTTGTCAAGCTATATTTTCTCAGTTGGATGAAAATGAGATAGATGAAAAGTTGTACACGGAGAATTCTGATTCCTATGACATCAAGGTCATGGGAAGGTGATTTTGAAATGACATCTTGGCTCAAGTTTTTTTTAACAAAGTGTTGTATGTATATAAGATTAGGAAGAATCTAATTTGTTTTATTCTTTCCTAATCAAGTATGACATATGTATTTTGGTTGAGTCTATTAAGGTTACTTTGACCATGAATGATGTCTATGTTGGCCAATGGTATGTTACCGAAGGCATGTTCAAAATCAATGTAATGCTTGTTAACACCAATACTAATGGAAAAGCTATGAATTCTACGTACTTGTTTGAGTCTTTTGACACATGAAATGGTAGACTTGGACATGTTAATTATGATAATTTGAGTAAATTAATTAACATGAAATGTTTACCAACGTTTCACGTAGATGCCTAGTGAAGTATGTGACAAAGCAAAGTTGAAAATTTCTTTTCAATATGTTGAAAGGAAAACTGGACCACTTGATTTAATTCATACATATGTGTATGATTTCAAATTAAATCCAATGTGTGTGGTTAACAAGTTTGTCATTACTTTTATAGATGATTGCACTAAGTTTTGTTTTGTGTAATTTATCAAAAGTAAAGATCAAGAAATAGAGAAGTTGTGCTCTCTATAAGAATGAAGTTGAGAATAAACTCAACAAAAGGGTTAAAGTGATGAGGAGTAATTGTGTAGGGAATATGTTTCACCACTTGAAGATTTGTGTGCTTTTAGTGGCATAAGATATAAGATTAATGCTCCTTGCTCACTTCAACCAAACATGGCATAACCGGTACTTGGAAAGAAAAGATGAATGCTATGTTAATCACTTTTGAGACGAACCAAGAAATGTGGGAGAGAAGCTATTCTGAAAGCTAACCACATTTTTAACAAGGTTCCAAAAGAGGAATATAAGTGCCCTTATGTATTGTGGCATGAAGGCTTGTCTTCTATAAAAACTTGCGAGTGTGGGGTGTCTTGCTATGATGGTCATTTACCTAAGAATTTTAAGGTAGGACCTAAAGACTGTTGGTTGCATTTTTTTGTTATGCACATAATAGTGGTGCTTATCGATTCTTGGTGGTGAAATCTAAAATTTCTAACATACACAAGAACACGATAATGGAATCACAAAATGCTTCATTTTTCGAGAATGTGTTTCCATGTAAAGTGTAAGAAGATATTGCTAGCAGCTCTTCTAAACGGACACATGAGGAAACACAAGGGGAAAAAATGAAAAAAAGGAGATTGAACCAAGACGAAGCAAACGTGTAAGAATTGCAAACGATTGGGGTCTTGACTACTTTCATGCTTGAAAGTGAACCTTAAATTTATCAAGAGGTTGTGACGTCAACGGAAAGACCCGTGTGGAAAGAAGCTATCAATAGTGAAATTTAATCTATTTTGCAAAATTATACTTAAGAACTAGTGGATCTTCCTTAGGAAGTAAACCACTAGGTTACAAGTGGATTTTCAAGAGAAAATTAAAGCCTGATGAAAATATTGATAAGTATAAAGTCAAGACTATTTTGAGACATATTGTGTCATATGTCAAGATTAACATCCTTTAGGATGATAATTGCGTTTGCTTCTTTGCGCAATTTTGAAGTTCATCAGATGGATGTAAAGATCGCTTTTCTAAATGGTGATTTAGAAGAAAATATTTATATGGAACAACCTAAAGATTTTTCTACAACTGGTCAGAAAAATAAGGTTTGTAAATTGGTGAATGTAGACGCTCAGAAATCTACAATCAAAATTAGGGTTAGAGATTGGGGGGCACCGACAACCTGCAAGGCAACAATAGCAAACAGAGACGTGAGATTCCGAGGTGACACCGGTGTGGTGCCGACCGAAAGGGACTCCGACGCTCAAGTTAGATGACTGATAGAAGGAGTAATCAAATGAAAGATATAGAGAGGGAGATATGGTGGCAAGCGTCGACTTATCCTGTTGGTTGAGTCGGTTCGGCTACGTGGTGGACGAACACCGGCAGTGGGCTAGCTGACCTTACGGGAAGGAGCTAGCTGGCGGTTGTCCGACAGAGATGGATGATGGCGGATGGTTGGAGGTTGACGATGGATGGTGATGAGCGATGGTGGATGATGATAGGTGACGACTAATGTTGATCAGAGAGCTTGAGAGAGATGGAGGCGTGAGAGACTGATTGCTAGGGTTTGTTGCCGTTAGAATGCGATGCCCTCTACATCTCCTCAGCCTTCTCTATATAACCCACCCATCGTTGGAGTCTGCCCGCGAATCTCGGGGAGGTCGTTGGAACGGATTAGACCGTGTCTCAAGTAGTTAGGAGAGTGGACGTAAGTCGGTTGCTTACTGACGGACTAAGTCAGTCAAGCTACTGGAGTTGGTTAGTCTGTTAGTCGGTCTTGTTGTGAGTTAGTCATCTGGTTGGGCGAGCTAGCTAGCTTGTCAACCAGCTGAAGGGTTGGCAAGGTGTGAGCTAGTCAGGTGGCATGCGGGCTGATTGGCTGCATGGATGACTCAGCTAGGTGGGCTTGCTAACTGGCCTTTGGAGTCCAACTCACGTATGAAGTCAAGGCGGACTCATTAATGGATTGTGGGTTGGGCCATAGCCCTGATGGGTCGATCCGCTAGTCTAGTTGACAAGAGCGAATTTTGGCCAATACAGTGAAGTCTTTGTATGGCTTGAAACAAGCACTTAAGCAGTGGCATGAACAATTTGATAATGCGATGATGGAAAACGGGTTTGTCATTAACGAAAGTGACAAATATGTTTACATAAAAGAAACATAAAATTGCTATGTTATTTTATGTATTTACGTAGATGACATGCTTATCATTGGGAGTTATGATAAAATGGTCAAATTACAAAGGATATTTTAAAATCCAGATTTGATATGAAATACATGGGTGTAGCTGATGTAATCCGTGTGATTCATGTTATTAGAACACCAAATGTGTTGATGTTGCATCAGTTTCACTATGTGGACATGATTCTTGAGAAATTCAACAAGGGTGGTGTTGAAACAGCTAGAAATCCACTAGACCCAAGTGTTCATCTTGCGAAAAATAGTGGCTTGAGAGTGTCTCATGTTGAGTACTCTAGGATAATTGAAATCCTAATGTATTTGATGAATTGCACAAGACTTGATCTTGCGTTTGTTGTAAGTAAACTGAGCCATTACACGAAAAATCCAGGAGTTAGTCATTGAAGGCTATAATGAGAATGCTAAAGTACTTGAGATTTACTCGTGATAATGGGTTGCAGTATACTAGATTTCATATTGTGCTAGTATGCGGATGCAAACTGGATCTCTAATTTCAAGAATGCTAAATCCACTAGTGAATATTATCCTCACTTTGTGGGGTGCAACAGTTTCTTGGAAATTTTATAAACAAATTATTATAACGAGATCAACGATGGAAGCAAAGTTTATTGCGTTGAACTCATGTGTAGGGGAAGCCAGGTTGCTACGCAAATTTTTAAAGTCTTCCATATTGGCCTGAACTTGTGCCAAGCAATATGTTTGCATTGTTTTAGCCAATCTGTAATTGGTAAAGCATAAAGTTATTTGTATAACGGTAAGTCTAGACATTTTTGTCGAAGGCATAAGTCCGTTAGACAACTTCTCACGACTAGTATTATCTCGATAGACTTTGGGATGTCTAAAGATAATTTAGCGGATCCATTAACCATAGGGTTATGTCGTGAAATGATTGCAAAGTCTTCCGCTGGAATGGGATTGAAGACTTTGACTTATGTTTGATGCGAAGGAAAACCCAACCTAGTTGACTGGAGATCCCAAGATCTAGGTTCAAAGGGACAACCTAATTGTATCGACGTGGAGTTCATTGTGGGGGTTTACCTATACAGTGACGAGAGTTAAAGAGGTTAAACATGTGGTTTTTAATGATTCTTACTAGTAACTTTGTTACATGGGGTATGGGATCACCTATGTGAGAGTGATGTGTGGGCCGCTTCAACAAGAATTAAATCCCAAATTCTTGTATGCTCTTGCGAAACCAAGAAAGGTGTTCATGGTCTAAACGAACACAATCATGAGAACAAAGCTATCCCAGAGAGAAATCTGTCTGTATTACACCGTCGTTTACATAAACGGCAGAACAGTTCAAGGACATCATGTCTACTGGTCAGCCAGTAAAGAAGGTTCATTCTAACGAGGGAGGATTCAAGGGTGGTAACACCTACCTATCCTGTGCAGGTATTCGATCGTAGGATTATATGACTTGAAGATGAAGTTTTTCTTCATGTGGGGGATTGTTGGAAATAATGAAGAAAAAGAAAATGTAAATAATGCCTTGAAGGGTATATTTACATAGAGACCATTTCTTAATTATTTGTAAATTAAGAAAATAAAATATATATATTCGTAAGCTACTCCGTAAGAGCTTCGAATCGATATATTATTTGCCAAAACGGACATTGGGTTAGTGAGGATTACATGCTCAAAGTTAGAAGGTGGAGTGGGTTTGTCCCAAATTATTTGAGACCAAGTGTAACCTCTAATTTATAATTTACTAGCTCCTACTTAGTGTTCAAGTTGTGTAGCTAGATAATTTGAGTGCAAATCCTGGCCAGATTTGTACACAAACTAGTTGACTTGTCTGCAAGTGGGTGCGTGCGACCATCAGACACGAACATCGAACCGAACCAAGCTCAAATGGGTTAGCTTTCGTGAGCTAAGGTTTTGATGGTTCAACTTATCCAACCTTCTAGAAGCTTTTGCTTCAAATTGAAATTTGTAACTCATGTAAGTTACAAATAGTCAATTTGATATTTGTTGCTCCATAAGTTACAAGATTACTCTTGTAATGAATTGGGGTAGTGGAGCATAAGTTACAGATAGTTTGCAATGAATTGGTATAATGTAGAATGGGGTTACATTCTCATTCCTCAACTATAAAAGGGTCTCATATGCATTGGAAAAGAGTAGAAGAAAACCCACCATTTTCTCTTCTCTCTTTGTAGCTTTTCTTCTCCTCTCCCCTCTCGTATAATCTGGGCTTCAGTTTAGTTCGCCAGGAACAACTAGCGAGTGCAGCTAGTTGTTAAGGTTTAATCGTTGTATCCTGGGAAACAAGCGTTCAACTATACCTCAAGCATCGTAGTGAGAGGACGTAATTGTTTTAAGGGAAATGTGCAAGCACATGCCTCGGTTTTATATTTGGTTAAAGACGCATTGAATTACTGTTTCTCTACACATTTTAATTCATTTTTATACTAATATCTTCAATTTCATCTTCTCATTTGCAACTCACTTTAATCTGAATTTTTTTTTTTTTAAAAGAAGAAACAAATATTTGGAAATCAAATAAAAATGATTCGGACAACCTCCCATAATATTGCCTCCCTCAACCACTCGTTGATACATGTTTGACTGTCTTCCTTTTGAGTAAGGTCCAATTATAGTGCAACAAATCATGACCACGCATTTTCTCAATCAATTAATGATACAATATAAAAATAATCACTTAAATAATTAATAATTAATAATTGCTGCCTGTAACGTGGGTCGCTCTACTCGTTTTGCTGTCCCAAGTCCAACAAACTATAAAATCTTACTCCCTCCCACCCTTTATGTAAAATTGAATTTTCCATTTTAAAAGTTTTACTAAAATTGTTACATCAACTACGCATTTTTGGACCCATATGTACTTTTACACTCAATTAATATCTCAAATTCATTCTTAACCACATACTTTTGGGGACCACACATTTTTATTAAAATTTGTGTAAATTAAAATTGTTTCACTTCTACAGTGACGGAGACGGAGGGAGTATCATCTTAATGTTCTCTAGCTAGCTAGCTAGTATCTTATGTATTTCGACATGTTTAAATTTATATAGTATAAGCTTAATTAATATTCATATTAGAGCTTATCAGGCATCACTATATTTAATTGAGAACAGAGATATAGGAAATGGGAGGAAACTGAACAAACCATCGACCTTCGATTGAGGTACTTGTTCGTTATGGATTTTTTATTTTTATTTTTCTTTATAACAATTTACCAATATTAAAGGGGAAATAAAAATACCACGGATTTATAAGAACCGGTGTACAACTCAATGACACTCCATCCACCAAAGTTCACTACTTTTATTACATAGATTTCTAGTCTATTAGAATTTAAAATATCAAAAGAGCCGCCGAAATATAGAGATAATTGTTAGAACATATAAAGGTTGCAGAAACTGAATACCGCTCTAGGCTAACTTCTTCAAGGAACCTTGAGATTGAATTGGAGGTTACTTATGGTGTATAAAATTAGTCCAAGTGAAACTTTTATCAAAGCAAATCGTAATTTAAGTATGGATGTCGTACATGTATATGAAAGTCGCAAAAAGATGAAAATGAAGATAAACATCATGCTCTTACTTAGTGTAAATGTGAGTATTTTTTACAGTGTTAGTCTTGGTGTGCCTGAAACACACAAAATACACACTGGAATATCAAAGCAGTTTTCAGTGTTTTTATATGGTGTCCCGAGGACACCAAATTCAGCAAAATTATGTTGCACAATAGATTTTAGATTAGGTTTTGCTTTTATTCACTTACCTAATTGGTTCCACGATTTTAGTTGAGTATTTGTGCAGATATAACAAGGTTGGATGAGCTTGGATATTACAAGGAGATCTTGGAAGATCTTAGAAATATTCAAGAAAGAAGACATCGCTTAGAACAAGGAGAAAAAGTCAATTAGGACCCAAAGAGCTGCAAGATGTGAAGATCATGACAAATCAGATGTGTTGTGGACGTTTTTGGATGTTCATCAAGATAGGTACGTTAAGATAGCTAGAAAAATCGAGAGTTTATGTTTATAGATTCACAATTTATGTCAAGAATTTTCTGAGCTTTGTCTAGCTGTTTTTCTCTGTGCGATCCAGGGTTAGTAGTTAGATTGGAAGAGGTAGTTCTCTTCGTTGCTTAGCTATTTTGCATCTAGAGATATTCGTAAAGAATAGATATAGAGTAGTTCTTTGTATTCAATATCAACATACGTATAGTGAATATTTTCGCCATAAGGCTCCGTGGATTATAGAAATATAATCTGCTAGAAACATAAAAAAGTGTCATCTGAATTCCGCTGCTGCACTGCTGTTTATTATTCATTTGTTTATGTTTTTTCAGCTGTCAGCGATTCAATGTGTCGAACACACAAGAGAACTGAACTACCAGGGTTCTGTGTTCTGAACACACCAAGCCGTAGTTTAGGTTTGTTTATACTAAATTCCGGTCCGATTGCATTTACACTTAATAACATAAACGTTTAATTAATAATATCGATAAATTATTAATAACTTACACTACAAAAAACGGGTTTTAGCGACGGAATTATCCGTTGCTAAACCCGTCCCGATTCGTCGCTAAAGGTTTAGCGACGGATTATAATCCCCGTCATTAAACGGTTCGTCACAAAATTTTAGCGACGGATAACCAATCCGTCGCTAAATCGCGACGGATTAATCCGTTGACCAGTCCGTCTGAATTAAATAGTATTTTTTTATTTTTACGAATATTCCGATAATTTTATACGAATATTCAATACGGATAAACTGTTAGATATTTTGTTAGAATATCTGTTTAGATTTTGTTCAGCAACATAATGACTTATCTTAGTCTCAGAAAGGTGATTAGTACTCTTGGTTCACTTGAACATTGTAAAAGAGGAAACCCACTAAGTATGATAGTCTAGCTAATCTTGTATAGGATGATAGGTCTCAAAATGTAAATTTTATTTTATGAAGAAAAGACCAAGAAGAAGACATCCAAGCAGAAAGCTCAACAAGAATTGAAGACTTGAAAAGCACAAGATTATCGAATCATTGTTCAGATATCTTAGCGGATATCTTGTAGAACACGAGCAGTTCAAACAAAGCGTCACAAGAGATATCTGAGAAATGAGATACATATCTGAAGACAAGGAAAGTGTCCACAGATATCTATTCTCAGATACCTTGAGCGTTAAACACGTTTCTGAAAGAGAAACATATATTGCAAACAAAGTTGTTTCAATCAATACAAGTGGTATATGAAGAATGAAGATAAGGACGTGCAAAGAATCAGACAACAAGTCTAGTCTCTGATACAAAGCATAGTTCCGTTGACACTACAGGACAAAAAGTATAGTACAATGCATTTAATGCACGGACAGAGATGTCTGAGTAAAAGCAACGGCAACTTCTAAGAAGAAGACAAAACCTGCTACAGTACTATACACACAGATATCGATAGTTTGAATTTGAGCCTAAAGGATACTATTCAAACGGCACTCAAAGTCATCTATAAATATCAACACTTAGACAGCTTGAGGGAAGACACACATTGCATACGCTGAAACATAGAACTCTGAACATCCTACTCTCTCAAAGCAACTTACTTATTATCAAAACTTTCTGTTGCGACTAAAGCTTGTGATCTTGAGTAAACACTGAAGTTCTAAGTGTCCTGATCCTAAACAAGCAAAGCTATCTGTGAAGGAGTTGAATCAAAAGATCAACTATCTGAGATTCATTCTCTTGAACAGATATCATAAGACTTGGGTCAAGAAATCGAACAAGATACCATACTGTTGTAAAGTGTATTAAGTAACTTAGTTCACGTAACTATCTGAATAATGAAAAGTTATTAAGACGCTCATCCGACAACTCAAACCAAACCAACACCAAAACCGGCGTAGATGCAGAAGTACTTAGTTTGAAAAATCAGGGAATAACTACAAGGTTACCGGAGTATAGGAAGTACTTGATTTGGGAAACTAAGGAATAACTCCAAGGTTTTTGAGTATAGGAAGTACTTAGCTTGGGAAGCTAGGGAACAACTCAAAGGTTTCTGAGTATAGGAAGTATTTGGCTGAAGAAGCTAGGGAACATTTGGTTGGGAACCAATTATTAAGAATCTTAGAATAGGATTTTTGTAAGGTTATCTCAATTATCTGTTCTAGTGAATTCTAGGTCTCTGATAGACCGAAGTGGATTAGTTGGAGGATTACGCCACCTCCAGATACCACTATACTTGCTGTGTCATTTACATTTACGTATTTATACTTGACACACACACTTATTAACTGTTTCTACACTTATCTTTATTAAGTCTTCCGCACTCTGATTCTAAGTATCAGATATCCATTCAGATATCTGAGAAACATTTGTTATCGACAAAAGTTTTAAAAGACTATTCACCCCCCCCCCCCCCCCTCTAGTCTTTTACTTTGCCGTTATCTGGACCAACATAAACCGATAATTTTATTCAATACAAATAAACCGATAATTATATAAGAATATTCAATACGGATAAACAAACAATTGTAAACGATTAACGGATAAACCGACAATTTTATTCAATACGGATAAACCGACAACGATACAATAAATCGAATCTGGACTAAATTTAATAATACAATACAATATTTCATATTACAATACAATATCTAATAATACAATACAATATTTAATTATCGGATATGGACTAAATTGGACCGGGGATCGGATCTTGATGGTGGATCTGGGCAGTTGACCGGATCTGGTGAAGGATCTGATGCGGTGGACGGTGGTGGATCTGGTGCGGTGAAGGATGGCGGCGGATCTTGTGCGCGCTGTGGAGGATGGCGGCGGATCTGTTGAAGGGTGGTGGATCTGGTGCGGTGGAGGAAGGAGTGGACGGTAGACGGGTAGTGGTGGAAGGCGGGTGGTGGAGGCAGTGGTGGTGGTTGAGAGTAGTTGTGGTGGAGGAGAGGTGTGCGGGTGGTGGTGGAGGTGGACGGTGGTGGTGGTTGAGAGTAGTGGTGGAGGAGGCGGGTGGTGGTGGAGGAGAGGAAGGCGGGTGGTGGAGGAAGGGAGGAGGAAGGAGAGGTGGTGGCGGGTGGTGGCGGGAGGGAGGTGGACGGTGATTATGTATTAGGGTTTTAGCGACGAATAGGTTATCCGTCGCTATTTAGAGACGGATAAATCTATCCGTCTCTAAATAGCGACGGATAACCTATCCGTCGCTACATTTTCAGTTTTTTTTTTGGGTCAACGAATTAGTTAGAGACGGATAGATTTATCCGTCCCTAAATAGAGACGGATTATAATTCGTCTCTATTTAGGGACGGATTAGTGACGAATTGAGCTTCCGTCCCTAAATTGAAAATCCGTCTCTTTTTAGGGACAGATTAGCGACGGATTGAGCTTCCGTCCCTAAATTGGGAAATTCTTGTAGTGTTAGGTTCATCCATAAATAAATATCCAGTACTGAAAAAAGGAAAAGGAGAAAGATTTATTTTATCCACAAGAAACAAAAGATAGGAAAATCTAGCCTGATCTCTAACTGTCACTACAAACTGTCATCTCTTTCAATCTCCCTCCACTGAACTCAAACAAACTGTAAAAATGGCATCCCTCTTCACTCCACACCCTTCATCTTCCATCTTCACAAACCCTAGAAAACCCAATTTCTCCTCAACCAAACCACCATTTTATCACTTCAAGAGAATTAAATCTCTTCCCACAACAACCTCACTTCTTTCAACAGAAACAGACTCAAAAATCCCACAAACAGTCCAAACATTCTGGCAATGGCTAAAGAAAGAAGGTATTGTCACTGCCAAGACTCCAGTCAAGCCAGGTGTAGTCACGGAAGGACTCGGGCTCGTTGCAACGAGAGATATCGGTCGAAACGAGGTCGTTTTGGAGGTTCCCAAGAAGTATTGGATCAATCCGGATGCAGTTGCAGCATCTGAGATAGGCAGTGTTTGCTCTAATTTGAAGCCTTGGATTGCAGTTGCTCTGTTTTTGCTGAAAGAGAAGTTTAAGGGTGAGGAATCTAAGTGGAAATGTTATCTTGATGTTCTTCCAGAGGGTACTAATTCAACTATATATTGGTGGGTTTTCATCAAAATTTGATCTTTTGTTTTTGTTTTGGTTGATTTGTTTCTTTTATGTTTTGGGTTTATGAGTTTTTATCTTATGTTGTATTCCAGTGCAGGTCAGAAGAGGAGCTTCTTGAGCTTCAAGGTCAGTGCATGCAACTGTTTTCTTGATTAATCGCTATAAAAACAAGAAAACCAGGTTAAAATAGGTGTTTTTGACCAGATTTACGCAATTATAATCGCTTGCCAAACAGTCCTATCTTTTATGCTTGTGGAAAGATCATGAGTTGAAAGTATCATAGAATGAAAAATGTCAACATTATGTAAAAATACAATGAAATGTTGGTAGAAGTTAGAGTTATATGTTTGCAGACCAGCTTAATTATATCAAGTAAACAAATGTAGAAGGCATGGATTATCTGGTAATGAGGTTGATGATGCGAATGGAATGAAATTTTCCATAAGAATTATCAAACCGATGTTTAACTGATTAAAATTAACACAAGAAGCTATCACGGATGCAATTTAGACCTGTAGCTTGCGTATTTCTACTTAATTACAGAGAAATAGCTGTAGCAGTTTGGTTTGAGAATACACAGAATTACTCTTTCTGCTAGTTTCTGCTAACTAGAAGTAAGAACAGTACTAATTGCCAGAGAAGAATTTGGACTTCTGTGGAAGCTCTAAGCTGAAGGGGATGATTTTCCTCTTGCTTGTGTTGGTTTGCTTTTACAGTCTTCAACCAGTGAAGTTGTAATAGTAGGAGTAACATATGTAATTATGTATGCATCTTAAAATTGAAGTTGGTTTCTTGCACTGGGTTGAATTCTTGATTTATAATACGGGCAGGGGCCTTAACAAGTATGCCATTCGTGATTTGTTTTGGTGACATACTATATTCAGATGAACTCTTATTGGAAGTTTAAATGTCTATGAGTAGGGGGATTTTATCATCTGTACTCTTGGAATTTTTTTAGGAACCTTACCAAGTATGCTTTGCGTTCACTCCGTACCTGACTATATGTTATGGTTACGAACTTCTGCAGGAACTCAACTGTTGAGCACCACGACGGGTGTCAAAGAGTATGTCCAGACTGAGTTTCTTAAAGTTGAAGAAGAAATTATACTACCAAACAAGCAGCTTTTCCCTTTCACAATAACATTGGAAGATTTCTTCTGGGCGTTTGGAATGCTCAGATCAAGAGCATTTTCCCGCCTTCGCAATCAGAATCTTGTTATTATCCCCTTTGCTGACTTGGTAAAATCTCAAGTACAACTTTCCTTGATTATCAATGTTAGGCTAGAAACTTTCAGAAGCTATCCATCAGTAAAATAAAAACAACAGATACTTCAAAGCCTAGATTATCAATTCACAAATTGATGAAAGGAATCTATATTTATGAATCAGATCAACCACAGTTCGAGAGTGACCACTGAAGATCACGCTCAGGAAGTTAGAGGAGCCGCAGGCCTTTTTTCCTGGGATTACCTATTTTCTTTAAGAAGCCCACTGTCTCTCAAGGCTGGTGAACAGGTGAACACCATTACTGAATTTGGTATTGCTTCTATCCTGATGCGATGCCATCTCACCGATAAATGTTTTAGCCATTATGGTTCCTAGGGAGACCTGCTGTTATGCAGAAATTCAATGTAGAAAACTATCACATTGTTTGCATTGTTATAGTCCTGACATGGTCTAACACTGTTATCTCTCTCAGGTTTTTATCCAATATGATTTGAACAAAAGCAATGCTGACATGGCTCTGGACTATGGATTTATCGAACCGAATCCAAATCGTGATGCATTCACATTGACACTTGAAATATCAGAGTCAGATGAGTTTTTTGCTGACAAGTTGGATATAGCAGAGTCAAATGGAATGGGAGAAACAGCTTATTTTGACATCAAATATGGCCAACCTATTCCACGTGTTATGCTTCAATACCTGCGATTAGTAGCACTGGGAGGAACAGATGCCTTTCTTTTAGAGTCGATTTTCAGAAACAAAATTTGGGGTTTCCTGGAATCACCTGTCAGCCGTTCCAATGAGGAGCTCATATGTCGAGTTATTCGCGCCGCATGCACGTCTGCTCTGTCTGCCTACAGTACTACCACCGAAGAGGTAACCTTTTCATTTTCCTTTTTCTCTGCTTACTTTAAATAGAAATCTATTAATAGCAGAGGAACATATTTGCCCAGACTAGCCAGTTTGCGTTCTTAAAAGCGGCTTTAGTTATACAAACTCACTGATAAATGTAACTTGCAGGACGAAAAGCTGAAGGAGGAAGGAAACCTCAGTTCAAGGCTTGAAATGGCAATTGGGGTAAGATTAGGAGAGAAAAGGGTACTAATGCAAATCGACGATATCTTTGAAGGCCGGGAATCTGAACTGGATGTACTAGAATATTATCAAGAGAGGAGGCTGAAAGATCTTGGTCTGGTAGGGGAGCAAGGTGACATCATCTTCTGGGAGCCTAAATAGACTAAACTGTAACTTCCCTTGCAATCTGATGATCTGTGGGTACAGCAACATCACATACTCCCACTCTGCGTGCCCAGGCCAGGTTATCAAGTCGCATTAAGAGTTTCATCATCGTTCGTATCTAAAGGATGTCAGGGCTTCACCGTCATCATGTACCTCGATCGACAAGCAACCGAGATTTCTCATGCCCTAATAGATAACATCCTCTACTCTTCAGTATTGCCCTAACATCCTCTACTCTTCAGTATTGCCCTATGGAAGGGATTTGAAGCATTCAGAATGAGCTACACACTTAGGGTTGCCGCATCAGCTTTATACATTGTTCTGTTACTTCCACTTCCATATCATGTGTGCACTTGTACTATAGGAATTTTTTGATTATTTTGCTTCATATATAGGCACCTTGTGTATTTTGAGAATGTTAATAAAATAAGCATCTGACGCAGAGGTCTGAGCCAAGAAACAACAGTACATCAATCATTCCAGTGAATTAGGTTACTTTCTGCCCCATGACTTCTGAGGCCAATAATTAGGAAACTTGTGTACAAAATTGTTGTGAATACAAGGAGGCACACTGCTTCAACCAGCAGAAGAAAGACAAAAACAGTAGATATAAACAAAATGAATGAAGGCATTCTCTTTTCAATCTGCTACATGTTCAACTATCAGTCCCTGTGAAGAAAACATCTCAACAACCTCAGTCAGACTTTGCTACTCCGCAGGAAGCTTCGTTTTGACATTGTGTCAAATTTTAAGCCTTCGGCTTATTATAGTGGTATCGTTTCTTTACTAACACCACTATGTCCATGCACTCGAGCAGTGGAACTTCATATCCAAGTAAACCCACCGTGTCACGGGATCACACTTGTGTTTCTATGCTCCAGTATATTGCCACAACTTGTAGCATCGCACAGGCATTCTTGAGGGTTTGCATAGAAATAGTCTTCTTCCTTAGGCTTGTCTGTAATCACCCTACGCGTACTTGGCTGTCCCATTCTTTTCTCGTGAACCAGCTGTACAGCAGAGGAAAACTCACTCCATGAGAGGGTCCCGTTATGATGTGAATCCAACAATTCTACAAGTCTCACGCGGTCAAGCTGGACAGTCTTTTTGAATCCAAAATACCTACGGTGACCTTCAACGACTCTTGCCATGTTCCCATCATAAGTAGGGACAAAGACATCACTGGCAACAGAAACCATGAAATCAAGAGCTGCCATTTGAGATGAATGGTTCTGGAACTGCCGCAACCCCTCAGGACCTAGCAGCATTTCCTTTTTCAACTGAATGCATGTTGATGGCAAACTTTAGAATAGTGAAGCTAGAAATAAGGAACATAGAGCACAACATTTGAGAGATCCATAAAAGATTCCCTGCCAAAGAGTGTTTGCAATAGCTTTTGCAGTGAGCTTCTCACTTATTTACAGACCACATTACCCAAAAGTGTGGAGCTGAAAAGCTCAAGCAATTGCTAGCACCCTCTCAGTCAACCTCATAGAGTTGGGTTATTCATGTGTATAGTAGACCACTAGTTGTACTGGATTTCATGAAACAAGCATACAAGAAGAAGAATATAAGATCCAGCACTTAACTAGGTAATAAGAATACAAGTTGCTCAAACTTCAACTTAAAGGAGCCCATATCGCAGATATTTTTAATATAATCACCAGTAGTCAAATAGCTTAATAGTATACAGTAGCAAAATACACATTTACACACAGGATAACGGGAAATTGTTAACTACATGACTTTTCATGAAGAGCAGCACGCTGCACACCCGTGCCCATAATTAGATAGGAAAAGGAAGAAACACAGACAGTAGGAGAAAGACTTACAATCCTTGGAAAAGCAGCTCGCAGTGCAGCAAGTCTCCTTCCACTGCCATAAATTTCACCAGATGCAATATAAATCTGTGTCTCCTTGCCGAAACCCAAGGCCTGCAAAATTAAAGCTGTCTCTTCTGGGGTAAGAGGACATAAGCCATGAGATCGCTTCTGGACAGAGTCTATCTCTTTCTCTCTCCACCATGGAAATGCATACCTGAACCAAAAAGTTGTGAGCAAATGCACACATGCACGTGTTACTTAAAGGAGCAATGAAGCAGGACTCAACCTGATGGTTACAAGCATAAACTATGGAAGAGGGTAACTTCATTAAGTGTTGCAAGAAATACAGTCTAAAAGCTTCATTTTTTTGGCTATGCAGCTAAATTTATAAGAGAAGTTACTTGCACCTAGTCCCAGGGCCAGGGTGGCAACTAATAGGTGAATTGGGATGGAGGCCACTATGCATATGAAGTTCACACTGCTAATGAGCAAAATTGCAGTAAGTGGTTTTAATGTCATTTCCATATCTGTTCATTGTGTACTCTGGGATAATTGACTCCTTGACTGAGGGAGACTTGGCACTGATTTACGAAAAAAGTGTCATTGCAATCGAACGATATTCACAAGCAAATGTAAATAGTTCCATTTTTATTTCATATGAGACTAAGGGCCTCTTGAAGTCCACAAGGCTACAACATAAACAATGTTGTCTCCTGGGCCCTGGCTCCATGATGTATCACAACTGCAGTATACTTCATGCCAGGGGGGTGACCACTAGTCCACACACATGCATAACATTTGGGCCTATGTGCATGTGTCTGGGACCCACATGTGATTTGAGTGGATGGACTAGCGGTCACCCCCTAGCATGAAACAAACCCGCAAGTGTATACATCATTCAAGTCCCAACATAATTGCAAGTTTACACACAAGACATAAGGAGGACATGTGCAAGAAAAACAAGATGCTTAATTAAATGCTTGTCTAAAGGGAAATAGTATGATGTATTGGCAAAAAAGGACCTGAAAATTGATAGAATGTAGAAGAGGGATCTGTGCACACTGAATGTCTTTCATGTACTTTCCCCATAACGGTGAAGACAGATTACAATTACCATCCGTAATTGCTGGCAGGCATAGAGTATATATATTATTTCTTGGTATCCCAATCGGAGAACTTATAAGTTAGCCAAACAATGATACTATACATAAATTCATATTCTTGTTACTGTGAGACATTTACACTAGTTTAGCAAGAGCAAGAGCAAGGGCAAGTGCAGGATAAGTTAGAATAGAGCCTATGGTTGCAAGCATACCGTGCTTCTGACTAATTAACTTGAATGGCACATTGCTCTATGGTGCTGCTAGCATGATGCTTCATCACAATACACATCTTTATTCATTTCAAGTAAGTAGACAGTCACAATGATAAAAGAAAGTAACTAGACTTTGACATATTCCTAGGTCTGAAATAATAAAGGTGAATGGCCACCGAGTATAAGATTTCAAATAACTGAGGTGTATAGTGGTAGTAAAATATTTCAACAGAGAACGAGAATGATCCAACTTTCTTGTTTGCATTGTACATGGCAGCATATAACTTATAAGATTAGGCTTCAAAGACACCATTCAAAAGAGCACCTTAATAAATGGATTGACTATTATCTTGAACAGCAAAAAGAAACCACTGGCCATGCTGACATGAATGCATGCTTTAGTTAACGGTTTCATCGAATAATTACCTCAGTCGTTTTAGCTCCTCAGCTTCCTCTATAGTGCAGCCATGAGTGCATCCTGAGAAAGCCAACATGTCCATCTCATATCTCAAATGCAATGCTAGGTAGCGTCCTTTCTGATGAATAATATTAATTAATTTCTTTCCCAGTGCCTCAATCTCAGGTGTGAACTTCAGCGCCTGAAAGTTAACACGGCATCTAAGCCTTTGAAGCTCAAGGGGAATCCCATTATTTGCAAGTCGTGCATCTGTTCTGTTGAAATGTATCACCTTGTACTTGTCAAAAAGTGGCAGAATCTGCATGGTATATTCAAAACTGAACTTAATTTCCCAATAATAACTCCATAGTGAAGTAACCCAGGAAAAAAAAGAGCTTAAGACCCCTGAAGCAGCAAATGGTAAAGTATATTCATTTCAATAGTTGAAATTTACATTGAAAAAGCTTGTCTTTCCTGAACATCAGGAAAAAAGAAACCAACATTTTATGCACACTAGTTTAAAATCACACCACCCAAGTTAATCAAAACTACATGTAATGGTGTTAGGCATCTTTTTTCCTGCCATTTAAAGAATACAGGTTTTCGGTAAGATTTACTCTTTAAATAAAGGTTTAACTTTTAAAGAGTGTCCATCAGTTGCCAACTCCAAAGAATTAGATGGACCACATCTTGCATTTTTATGATATAAAATTCATTTTAAACTCTTACCATCCTGCAAATACTAACAAATGAAATAAACTCATAAATTTCTTCCCATGTTTTATTTCAAAAGAAAGGGTCTAAATCACTTCATCCAATATAGTTGCCAACACCACAATATTCACTCAACAGATAATACTGATCAGTTCATCATTCACGATATATCACACAGAATCAAAAGAACGAAACTATGGTATCCATATTTTGGATTGTGGAAGTTATTAGAAAGTAAAGCAGAATAATGATTAGACCATATAATAACTGCCTGGCATATCCCTAGACAGTCCATATACCGATATACTTCTCTGTGACCGAGCAGTTTGTTTTGTTCAATGCAAACAATAGCTAAAGTGCTTGCTATTTGCTATATGTGCTACATTGTTCCTCTAGAAAGACATGTTGTGAGGATGCAGACCTGTTGCAAATAGTATTTCTCATTTGACCAGCTGACAGGTGGCATGCTGAGAGGTTGATATCTAGATCTCAGACTAAACCTCTTAGGTAACCTCTTGATTATCCGGACTTCATCTCTTAATGAATCAATAAAGTGGTTCACGTCAAAAATATCTTCAAAATTGCTGCATGTGAAACCAAACCACTCAATCAGTTTCATATGAAAAACTGGAAGTTGCTCAAAGTAATTA
Source organism: Plantago major (assembly GCA_026545765.1). Taxonomy (NCBI): domain Eukaryota; kingdom Viridiplantae; phylum Streptophyta; class Magnoliopsida; order Lamiales; family Plantaginaceae; genus Plantago; species Plantago major. The sequence goes on along the minus strand of CM048839.1, from coordinate 26,089,375 downwards.
CTCCAAGGCACATAATTACCTAGGATCAGCCCAGAACGAAGTCTTGTCAAGCTCTGGAACGACCAATGTAAGATTTAGAAGCCGGGCAACTGTCACCATATCACAAATCTGAAATTTTTAGATACCCAATTAGCTTAGATAAAATATGGTTTGTTAGACAGTACAAAAGAAAGATATTAAATTCCAACCGCAGCCCGCATCTGATTCAAGCCACCATTGCACGAGACTTTAAGATAGCCATTACTTGTATAATTCCCTGCAAAATAACTTAAGTTTACTACACCTTACAATATTTATTCAAGATTCTTTGAAGCATATGTTCATCCGCCTATAGCACACAAAATATGAGAGCCTTAGATACAAGACGTAGCATGTTTACTAGAGAAGATTAAGGCCATTTCCAACACTAATTACATCATATTAATAGAAGAGCAACTGACAGACACAGAATTATTTACTGTCTATTCACATGGTGGCAAAGCGCAGTTTCTATTTCCCAGCATTTACCAACTACAAGCTCAAGGAGTCCCAATTTCCAATAGGTTGATAATACCAAGAAACTGAACAAGCTCCACTTTGAGCAAATTAAGCACCGCACATAAAGGACAAGGATGGGTGTAAACTAAAAAACGAATAAGAATCTTCTAGTCAGGGAGTGGCAGCAAAGATACACCTCCTACTGTCTAGAACTACAAGACATCATGTAATGAATTCAAAAGCAAAATATTGCTTCGAAAGACAAAAACTACAGCTAAAAGAGTCATAAACATAAGTACCAAATAACTAACAACCACATCAACTTGCGCAGGCACATTACACAATTTTTTCAAAATCATTCCACAATGTACCAATCAAATCACCATTAGCCACTCACTTAAATAGCAAGAACTAATTAACAACCAATGTACCATCACAACAACAGAAAAAACAAGATCACTCAACAGGAGCTACTCACTAGGAGGCGGTAGAGGCTGCGATACGGAGTATAGCCCCCGACTCCCCTCAACATTCGCAGACATTCTCCCGAATCCTGGAAACCCAGTGAACAAATGCGGGTGCCAAAGCTCCCCAACCGCGACAAGCTGAACCAAACAAGTCCATATCAAAATGCTAGAACAAACCCTAATAAACCACACTTGTAACCTCGTTCTCTGTTGCCCCTGCAATTGCGGCAATTTCTCCAAACTCCTCTCTGATCTAACCACCTCCATATAAACCTCATTTCCGCAGCCAATTACTCATCTCGAAATCACATCAGTGACAATCAAACACACATCTGATCCAGAGGATTTCACCCTTAAACAGAAGAACATTTCAATCGTGCGATTTGAAAAGTGGGTTATCTCCAAGATTCAAACTTTCGGTGAACAGTAGGGTTTGAAGGGAAACCCAGTAGGTCAAATGTGGATATACTTTGGAAAAGGAGAGAAATTGAATTTGAAGAAAGAAAAGGAATTGTTTTTCTTGAAGGGAAGAATTTCACAAGGTGAAGAGACAGAATTGGGGAATCTAGAGAGGCAGCGGTGAAATTCACGAGGAAGAAATGCGGAAAAATTAATGAGGAGTGATAATCACGGAATCAATTGTTGAGTTGGATTTCAATTTTCAACCAAAGATTTTGATTGTTTAAGGAAAAAAAGGTATAAAATGGGCAGCAGAAAGTAGTACTTTAGTATTTTTTGAAGAAATGTTTGTGTATTCTTTCACCGATTTTCCGCAGTTAATTTTCTTGTTGGTTGAAGAAGAAAGGCTTGTTTGTTTGGTGGCCTAATCATAGCAGAAAACTCTTATCCGTGCGTGAAAGCGTGACAGGAGAGAATCATTTCAACCGTTTGTTTGGTATCAAGATTAAACAACGCCCTTTCAATTTATAATTTGATCCTTTTTTTTTTTAATCTTTTTTGGTAGAACGTCATATATTGGACTTTTACTCATCTAAATTTAGGTCAATGTAATTATCTTTCAAAATACAATTTTACTTTTGTGAGTTGTAATTGTAGATTGAAGAATAAACAAAATAATTTAAACCCAAATCAACCAAACACATTCATCACTTGTGTGAACTTCCAAACACATCGAAAATGCTACAATCTTATGATAGATCTAATACACAATGATATAGTTGTCACACTCTCAGATTGTATTGGATAAATGCAATATACATTTTCATAGCAGCCATAAAATCGTATTCCAAAAAAGCTACTCCTTATATTTGTCCTCCATAAATTTTCAATGATAATTTCATTTTATATCTGCTATAAGTTTGATAACAATATATGAAAAATTCAGATGCAAAGGAGTATATAAGTTGGTAGAGAAATTTCCAAACAAAACCTTAAAGAAAATGTTAAGTGACACAATTTTAATGATACACCTAACACAGAATCATGCACACCTTCACTAGTATGTCACGTGATTATGCTGCAATTAGTGCAACACCAACATGTCTATACAATTTGGTCGCTATCATAAAATGGAACAAGACAATAAATAATGTGTGCATTTTGTTGCCCACCTTAATTCTTCAGCTTAGATTTCGAAACATAAAAATCAACCAGACGATTAAGCGACATGAGAATGACACGTAATTGACTGCATATGTGGACCCGATAAATTACTAAATGGATACTAGTAATTATAATTTGCGACTAAATGTGGCTCTAACCCGAAGATAAATTGCAATATTATACATATAATAATGTTTTTTAAGAAAACTATGTTTTCAAAAATACTTATAACATTTCTTTTGCATATTATAACACTGTAATCTTAATCATTACGTTCAAAATCAAATGTGACATTTGGTCTGATATTAGTGGAGTTATTACCATGTTATAGGATGTTCAGATCTATGACAAACTAATTTTGTTTTTTCAAATTTGAAATTTATTGAATCGAATCGAAACTGAATCAAACTGGCTGAAACAAATGGCCGAAGCATCAAGAAATTACATTTGTCCCATTTTTTTAATAATAATGAATACTACATCCGGTCCATTAATAAATTCGTAAGGAGACTTTTTTCTGAACGTTGACTGTAATTACTTGCAAATTATACGACAAAAGAATATAATAAAATTATATTATAAAAATAAATTAAGTATATTTGACTAACATAACTTTATTTTATACTTTTTTGTGCGTAATTTGTAGAGTTTGGTTTGACTTTAGTTTGGTATAACTTGTTTTTTATTTATTAAGTTTGAGAAAAAACTCAACTATGCTTCTGAATTTACTTCTATTGTTCTAATATTTTCCAATAAAAGAACATTATGGATTTTTGTTAGAGATATGTCTGAAGTATGTGAACCAGTTTGAATGGTACTCTCAGATTCCTGTAGTTTCTTATTTTAACTCAACTTTTACAGTAGAAAAGAAGGGTAATTCGAATCGTAACTATACTTTTTATTTCATTGATCTACTAAAAGTCGTGTTAAAAAGAAAGAAAGAAAAAGGTTGAAAATATCTCAATTGGATAAATTTTCTTATTTTCCTCGTACAAAAGATGGGTTGTGTAAATAAATGATAAAATAATAATAATAATAATAATAATAATAATAATAATAATAATTTAATGAACTTAAGAGAGTCGAAGAAATTTGAGCGAAGAGAATGAATGAATCGAATCGAATGAGTTTTCAGTTGAAAATAACAGAGCCTTAGTACCTAGAGGATTTTTCCTCCTTCAATATCTCTTAGAAATGAGTATCGATTGAAAACAACAAGGGGCCAAACCTTGATTGATTAGTGATCGAGACATTTTACCAACTTAAAATGGTTAAAAAATAACATTTTCATCTAGTTAATACTTCCTCCGTCCCGTCCCATGTTACCACTTTGACTTTTGTTAGTCAACAGTGTCCAACTTTAACTACGAAATAATCTTAAACCGCAAATATAAAATGTTCAATTAAATTATGTTATGAAACTTTAGTCCTTAAAATATCATAATATAATTTAATTGAACATTTTGTATTTACCGTTTAAGATTTATTCGTAGTCAAAGTAGAAAACGGTTGACCGAAAAAAGTCAAAATGGGTAACATGGGACGGGACGGGACGGGACGGAGGAAGTAGTACTTTTTACAAAAATATCAAATAACACTATCTACTGTATTATTTTACAACAATCTCTGAATATTACTATAACCTTTCTGAAATATGATTGAAGAAGAATTCCAAGGTTTCATTGTTCTGCTCACTTTTTTTATTTTCAACTTGCTGAATATGATTGAAGAAGAATGGAGTACACTATATGATACTACATTCTCCTCACTTCTAGTTATTGTTCTGCTGTGCCATATTTGAGCGCCTGAGTTTCTGTTCATCAGACAATATTTTAGCAAACCTGCAAAACATGTCATGATCAAAATCAACTGCATCAAGTGAACTAGTAATAGAACTTGAACAAATGCAACAAGTCATTAAATACCTTTTCAAACTGTCCTCATTTGTGCCTCCATTGACAATAGCTTCATAGTTTCCAGTGGCAAGATTAACTCTGCAAGTTGGAGCCTTCAATAAGTTCTGTCCGATCGTCACAAGGTCACTAAGGTTCTTTTTCGTGCTAATATCAACCGAAGCAGTCTCCCCAGTAAGTGAATCATCCTGCCAAAATGGAATCGAGGGAATTTTTTTACTCTTAGTGGATACGTTTAACTACAACTGCAAGAAGATTAATTGGGAGCATCTTGCTCTCTTACTTGAATGCGGAGATAACTATCTGGAGAGTTAAGCGATTGGAAAATCACGGATAAGAAATAGTCGACCAAGTCTTTGTTAGCTTGCATGAACACATCAATTATAGGCACGGAGTTTCCTTGTATCAACCAGCCAAATATTCCCCATTTTGATGCCATTTCTGCTGTATATTTCTGCTCTTGCTTTTGTGAACCTGTCCCTAATGAGATAACGAGCAATCTGTTGTAGTCTAAGGGTGCTGGAACTGATGAGTAATCAGGGGGGCTCCTGAACACCTCTTTTGCCACTTCTCTTACAGCAATCAATGTCTAGATTTATATATATGGTCAACGATTATCAGTCATAAAAAATCAAGAGAGTGCGAATATGCATTTAACTTGAATCTATGATGATCATAATGTACCGGGTTATTAGCAGCAACACCACCATCAATAAGATTGAAATCCCAAGTTTTGTCAGACTGGTCAGTGTTTGTGAAATTATGTGCTGGTAGAAATGTTGGTGCTGCAGAGGTTCCAATACAAATATCGGATAACAAGGCGTCCAAATATGACAAGTTTCTCATCTGCATCAACAATTTTATTGACTTAATTATCACAACGCTACATGAAGTCAGGAACCAATGATGAAACAGGAACCATGTTATGCAATTCCAATTTACGTGTGCTCAGCAAAAGATGGATACCTCAAGGGAAGAGAAAATGGTGGGTTGCATAAGCTTGATGTCAAATGTGGGAATGACAACATTGGTTAAGGTTTGATGCAACCGAGTCTGTCCAAGATTATCCCTTATCAACTTGTGTAGGAATTTCCCGTTGTACTTGGGGCGTCCTAATTGATTTACTGTTCTGTGAACTGATCCCAGTAAACCCCTGCATTAATTCAACTCGTATTAATGCAAAAAAAGAAAAAATTAGAAGAAGGAAGACAGAGATAGCTGCCTGATTGGCCTTGACATACTGCCATTAGCAATTAAGCCCCATGTTGATTAATCTGAACTTTTAATTATAAATTGTATCGTTTAAAAAATGGGTAGATCTAAAGTAAATGAACAATCATCAAGGACAGAAACATACCCACTATGTGGAAATATGTGAGGTGAATTCTGTAGATAAAATGGAGTTATGTCTTTGGCAGCATATAATGGACGGTTCTGAGCATCTGGAGCTGTCAACATGGCCGTAACAAGACCACCTGTACTAGTTCCAGCAATCGCATCAAAATAGTCTGCCACTCGTGCACCTTCTCCATCAAGTTTCTGGTGTTCAAGATTTGTGAATCCAATTGTAAATAGCAGTAAACCATAATGCAGAGACTATATATATACTACAGAGATGCCTCCTCACATAACTACGTATAGCGAACAGCGCCAACATCACCGACCAAAAGTATAGGCTTGATTTTTGAACATGAGAAGCTGTTTGAGGCAGATTATGTTGTGATAATATAAGATATCTTGCAATTTGTTTTTTTCTAAAAAGTTTATATATATATATATATATATATATATATATATATATATATATATATAATTCTGGACAGCAATTGTCCATAGCTTACATACTAAATGCAAATATCTTGTAAAGAAACATGGAATCATAAGAACTGACATATAAACATGCATGAGGTAGAAATTCAATGATATAAATCACCTGTAGTTCAGATTCAAGAAATTCAAGAATCTGAGCCGGAATTAAGCCCCTAACTCCGCCTCCATCGATACTTAAAACAGTGACTAAATTCCCGTAAGTTGGAGGTTGAATTGTGTTAAAGGATAGTGATGATGCCATCTGAGCTGAGAATGTATTAGCCTTGTAACTTAGTTAGGTGAATAGATAATGTCATGTCTAAGCATTTAAAAGGAAAAATGTAGCGTCTAATTCGAAACTTGATAATTTAATCTATGATGCAGTAATGCTTAACATTCCACGCATCAATATGGATGTATGAAACTTCCTTGAACAATATGAGAGTAGTTTAGTGATGAGTTCATAAGGCCGGTTATTGACATTCCCAAATGTAGTGAGCAAATGTTCCTACATGTAACTTTTTATATACTTCTTGCACATCTGCATTTCTGTACTTGATTCCTTTAGATTTCTTTATTAGGTTAATCAAGCGACAGAGTTTACTTACTAACATTTTTAGGTGTATAAAAATGTTAATGCTCATATATGACTCAGTATTATATTTGTTGGGTCAACTGGTTTCTGAATTGATCGTCAATGACTTTTAAGTACAAGCAATCATCGTGTACCTGGCAACAGAAACTATTTAGTTATTGACCGAATCAAATCGCAGGTCTGCGTCTGAGTCTTTCATTAATCACATTTAGTATAGCAAGTCATCGTTGCACTTAAGCTTGTTATTAATTGAAACGCCTTGAATCTGTAGTTAACCGGTGAAGTTGTTTTATAGCATGTTAAGAAAACACAAAATCTTCATTGGGAGATTCAGTTTCATAAGAAAAGATGGAATTCTGGTTTTGGCTTATGAGTTCAAGCATCTTCATCAGATGAAGATTGTTAGTATATCAATTATGCCCTGATTGTAAGTATGCATATAGGTCTTAAACATCAATTAATAAAAGATCATTACAGGATATGAAATATGCCATCCGTTGATATTAAGGTCATTAACACTACAACAAAATAGGGTTTTTACGACGGTTATTAACCGTGGCCGATCACTAAAAACCGTCGCTAATCACATCGACGACGGTTATTATCCGTCAGACTACCGTCGCTAAAAGAGGCGTCGTATTTAGTTGGCAAGATTATAACAGGATAACTCCCTTACACCATTAGAACAAAATGTAATATTAGATAGTATTAAACAAGATGACAATGGAATACCAATTCTAAATGATAATAATAGACAAATTTCGGTAGCAGTTACTTCCCTCATTTACACTATTTTACTTCATTTTGTTGGTGATCCTAATTGGTATAGTGAAAGAAATACTGAAATTTTACAAAATCTAAAATGTAGAAAGCTTCAGGATTTCAAATGGTACAAAGATGTTTTCCTTACAAAAATTTATGAAAGAGATGATCCGAATAATTATTATTGGAAAGAAAAATTTATTTCAGGATTACCAAAGTTATTTGCGGAAAAGGTAAGAGAAAAGATTAAAAACATCAATGGAAATATAGAAACAATGCCATACGGAGAAATTATAAACCAAATAAATCTGACCGGATTACAAATTTGTAATGATTTAAAATTAAAATCCCAGCTAAAGAAACAAAATATGGTAAGTGGAAAGGAATTGGGAAGCTGGTGCGAACAGTTTGGTTTTGATAAAATCAAACCCCCAATTCATAGCCATGACAGAAAACCTTACAAGAGAAAATATTCCAACAAAAATGTCAATAAGCAAGATTACAAACCAAATAATAAAAATAATTTTTATAAGAAAAAAGAAAGATTTTATAAAAAAGAAAGAGTCTCTCTAGACAAAATAATATGTCACAAGTGTAAGACACCTGGACATTATGCCAACACTTGCAAGGTAAGGCAAAAGATACAAGAATTAATTTCAGACGAACAATTAAAAAATCAGCTTTTAAATATAATTTATGAAATAAGTTCTGATGAAGAAGGAATAGGAACAGATAAAGAAGATCATCAATTTAATCAGATTCAATCAGATAATGATGAAACTTCTGATTATTCAGAAGAAGAAGATTCGTGTTACTGTCTCCCTGACCAAATGGGAAAGAGTGTTTGCAATTGTAGTAAGAAACTTTTAGTAATCACAAAACAAAGTTAATATGAATTAATATTTGAAATGATTGATCAGTTCAAAGACCCTCAACAAAAAGATAATTATCTAAAGAAATTAAAAGATATGATTTTAGAAAAAGGACAAGAAACTTCTACTTCAAATAAACAAAAAACAGATTTCAAAGACGTAGTAAAAACATTCAATTCCCACAAAACAAACAGCATCTCTGTTAATGATATTCAACGAGAGAATAAGGAAGTAAAAACAGAAATACGACAATTAAGGCAGGAAAATGAAGAAATGAAACAAGATATTTTAATTTTAAAACTAAAAGATGAATTAAAAGAAGAAAGCATTACCAACAAAGTTGATAATGTAGAAAATAAGGAAGATAATGGAGAATCATTCATAAATGCTCTATCACAAATTACCTACCAAAGATGGTATGTCAAAATTAAAATTGTTATAGGGACATTTACCCTAGAAACAATAGCCTTAATGGACAAAGTGCGTACATGAATTGCATACAAGAAGGACTGATACCGACAAAATATTTTGAAAAAACAAAAGAAAGGTTATCAACTGCAGATGCAACAAACCTAAAAATAAATTACAAACTTTCAAGTGCACACATTTGCAATGATGGAATTTGTTTCCGAGCAAGTTTTGTTTTAATAAAAAACTTGAACACCAAAGTCATTTTAGGAAACCCATTCTTACAAATGTTATTTCATTTCCACGTAGATAACCAAGGTGTAGGAACTACGGTCCTAGGAAAGAAAATACTTTTCCAATTCCAATATCCGGTAACAACCAGAGATGTAAATCTTTTACAAGAAACTGGAATTTTTCAAAAAATAAAAAATAAGGAAAAACAAATTATGTATCTAAAAGAAGAACTCGGTCATAAAAGAATTGAAGAAAAAATTAAAAGCCCAGTTCTTCAGCAACAAATTTTACTTTATCAAAAGAAAATAGAAAAAGAGGTTTGTTCAGAGTTTCCCACAGCTTTTTGGGATAGAAAAAAGTATATTGTAACTTTAACTTATGAGAATGATTTTGAAGAGAATAAAATTCCTACTAGAGCAAGGCCTATACAAATGAACCAGGAATTATTAGAATACTGCAAGAAAGAAATTTCAGAATTACTAAAAATGAAGATTATAAGGCCTAGCAAGTCTCCTTGGTCACGTTCTGCATTTTATGTACAAAAGAATGCTGAACTTGAAAGAGGAACTCCTAGACTAGTTATAAACTACAAACCATTGAACAAAATTTTCAAATGGATTAGATATCCAATTCCGAATAAAAGTGATTTACTCAAGAGACTTTATAATGCTAAGATATTTTCAAAATTTGACATGAAGTCAGGATTCTGGCAAATACAAATTTCAGAAAAAGATAAGTACAAAACAACATTTACAGTTCCGTTTGGATAATTTGAATGGAATGTTATGCCTTTTGGATTAAAAAATGCTACATCAGAATTTCAAAAGGTTATGAATGATATATTCGCCCCTTACAGTACTTTTACAATTGTTTACATAGATGATGTTTTAATATTCAGCCAGGACATAGAACAACATTGGAAACATCTAAATATTTTCTTAAAAGTTATAAAAGAAAATGGTTTAGTTGTCTTTGCAAGAAAGATAAAATTATTTCAAATAAACATAAGGTTTCTAGGACATCAAATTCATGAAAATACTATCATACCCATCCAACGGTCCTTAGAATTTGGAGATAAGTTCCCAAGACGAAATTAGAGATAAAATCCAATTACAAAGGTTCCTTGGAGCTTTAAATTATGTAGGGAATTTTTATCCTAATTTAAGACAAGTTTGTAAACCCTTATTTGAAATACTGAAAAAGAACCCGCCAATTTGGTCAAACAAACATACTGAGATAGTTAGAGAAATAAAAACAAAAGTCAAAACTCTTCCCTGTTTAACCATTTGTCACCCTAATACTCTTAAGATTGTACAAACAGATGCATCAGAATTAATTAGGGTATGGAGGTATTCTTAAACAAATTATTGATAATAAAGAAATAATAATTAGATATCATTCGGGTACTTGGAATTCAGGAGCACAACAAAATTATTCAACTATTAAAAAAGAAATACTTTCAATAGTCTTATGCATTAACAAATTTCAAGATGATTTGTTAAACCAAAAGTTTTTACTCAAAATTGATTGTAAAGCAGCAAAAGAAGTTTTTACAAAATTTGGCATCAAAACAAATATTTGCTAGATGGCAAGCTATCTTATCTATTTTTGATTTTGATATAGAATTCATAAAAGGAACTGACAATTGCATTCCAGATTATTTGACAAGAGAATTTCTTCAGGGATGGAAGAAAGAAGATTAATACCATTGGCAGCAGCAAGCACAAGTTCCGGAAAAAGACCTATGATAAATTTAGCACAATATGCACAAAGTAAGCCTGAAGGATCTTTGTCACCAAAACCATTACAAACTATCCCACAAACTAGGCAACAAACATCTCTGCAGATTGGCAACAAATTTCAACCTCTTAGCAAAGTAGCATTAACTCAATATCCTAAGCCTGAACAATTTCCACCTCTGCACTCAAAATTAGCCACATTACCTACCTACAAACAAACTTTGACACAAACTAAGTCCCAACAAACTTTGACACAAACCAAGTCCCAAATTTCAAATAGAGATGACCAGCCAGATTGTCCATATTTAAGCACAGGACACTTTCACAAAGAATGTGTCATTGAAGATGACTGGATTCCAAAAAGTTTTTCAAAACAATTAGATAATTATTATACCTCACAATTTGCAGAACAAGGTGCTATCATTTCACAATTTATCTTAGATGACAAATTTTGCAGGGTTTATGAAAATCATCAGAAACCACAACAATATTATGAGGACATCTTAGTCCAAACAAATTCTCTCCATATTCAAAACAAAGTTCCAAAAAACCATCCAGATACCTCATCAGCCATTGGTTCTCGAAAAAATTTCATCAACAAAGTTATTAGTCTAGCTGATTGGGGAAACCCTTATACTCTGAGAGAGATAAAACCCCATCTTATTTGTAATTATTTTGATTACATACAAGCTTGGACAAAATTCCTCTACAAACAAAATGCAGTCAACTCCATGTCATATTTCTTCTTAATGGGAAAAACTCTACCACCTCCAAAAGAACTTCCTAACTGGTTTCTTGCATGGTGGCATGATTTTGGACCATTACCAGAAATGTTCCCACACAAAGTTCAAAAATCATTCGAGTACTTTTCAGATAGGTACAAAAAACAAAGTTGTTCTCACAAATACCCCTGATGATTAAATTTTATAAAGAATTTAATTTAACCTGGATTTTAAGAATCCTACAAAATGTTTGGCATGATGAAAATACCAATTTATATTGGTTAACAAAAGAAGCAGAAGTTAAATGGCGGAACAAAATGGACACCAGTCCACTGGAGAAAGACAGCATATCGGAATGGTTCAAACTTCATCCAAAGTTTAGCAAACAAATTGTCTCCCCATAAAAGGTTCAAACAAAATGAAGAATTCCTGATGATGAAAAATACCATTCAAACAAGATTAGCACAAGCATGCTCATTGGATGAGATGAAAGCAATTCTACAAACTGCAAGTGAAGATGAAGAATCAAGTTCCTCAGTCAATTTTGAACAAGACAATGAGGACGACTGTTATGGGATTTTTACTCCCATACAAAGAGGTAAAAACAAAAGAAAATGACAGATAGATTCCCGACAAACTGCTCAATTAAAGAAAAAGAAGGATAAAGTGAAAGACAATTTCCCGGCAGACTGATTCAATCAAAAAAGAAGATTCCCGACAGACTATTCAATCTGAGAAAAAGGATAAAGAGGAAAAATCAGCACAAATAAAGCAGCAATATTCGGATGTGAAGGAAAATATTTCAAGTCCGCACAGTGAAAGTTTGGTCTATTTAAGAAGGCACAAAGTTGAGAAGAAAGAAAGAGAAAAAAAACACTGAGAAGAAAAGAAATCCCGGAGCAAAAAATGTATTCAAAGAGTTTTTTCTTTATTTTGTATTCTTCCAGATTCTTTTATGTTTATGTAAAAATTTCACCCAAAAATGTTAGCTTAGCAATTTTCAGATTCCTGTAATCAGATCAAATTTCAAAGTTAAAGTCAGAATTGTAATCCGATCAAATTTCAAGTTTAAGAGTCAGAGTTAAAGTTCAGAGTTATCTCAGGTATAATTCTGGTTATTTTCTTCATTGCTACAGTAACTTAAAATGTATGTTATAATCTTGCCAACTATTCTTCATTATGTATGTACCTGTATTTCCGCTATGCTACCTGACTGTATTTCCGCTATGCTACCTGATACAAATGGTATCAGAGCCATAAAGTCCTTCAGGCTTACTTTGTGCATATTGTGCTAAATTTATCATAGGTCTTTTTCCGGAACTTGTGCTTGCTGCTGCCAATGGTATTAATTTTCTTTCTTCCATCCCTGAAGAAATTCTCTTGTCAAATAATCTGGAATACAATTGTCAGTTTTATGAATTCTATATCAAAATCAAAAATAGATAAGATAGCTTGCCATCTAGCAAATATTTGTTTTGATGCCAAATTTTGTACATCTTTTGTCAAAACTTCTTTTGCTGCTTTACAATCAATTTTGAGTAAAAACTTTTGGTTTAACAAATCATCTTGAAATTTGTTAATGCATAAGCCATAATGTTTCATTATATAATTTAATTGAACATTTTACATTGAAGATTTAAGATTAAATTGGAGTCAAAGTTGAATCAAAGTTGAAAAATGTTGACTGCAAAAAGTCAAAACGTGACATTTGCTCTGGGACGGAGGGAGTACATTTTAAGGGAATGATGGCTCAAACTAATATGATATCAGAGCAGACCCAAACAAAAGATGACTATTATAATTCCACGTGTAGATCCGACTAACCACATTCTACTCGTGAGGGGCGTGTTATAATATCCCACATCACTTGTGAGATGATCATATGCAAACAACATAAGGTGGATAACCATCTCTCTTAATAAGACCTTTTATGGGGATGCAACCTAATATATACCAGATCTCTGGGCGAATAAGTAGCGAACAATGAGTTGTGCGATAAATACAAAAATGTTACCGTTCATTTAGATGACAACCAGTTTAAATTAACACCAATTTTAACCTGGTTTTTTATTTTTTTTAATTTTAATCGATATCCAAACAGCTCGTAAGTAACGTGGTTAGGTGCAGTCAAACCCCGCACTTGAAAGTAGACCTTTTTTTACCCTTCTAAAATTGACTTGTGTATTTCAATCTTAACGTATGGTCTTGAGTACTGAGTATTGACATTCTTGACCCTCAAAGGAATAAAGCACAAATGGTCAACGAGTGAAGAGAATATCCTATGTTCAATTACTGTAAATAGTAAATACCAGAATTACCGTGCATGAATACTTGTAATTTTGCTTGCACTAATAAAGAGCAGTCAATGGATGAGTCCATGTTCTGAGAATCAGGAAAGAATCGATTGTTGTCCCGAAGAAGCAGGGAATATTCCCCTGGAAATGCCATGTGGCTGTAATATAAATATTTACCATTTCACATCCCCCATTTTACCATTGATCCTCAACTCAAATCACAAGTAAAAACTTTAACAGACACTCTGATAATCCATTCTCTCTTCTTCAAGGGAAGCAGGTTAGTATAAATTTCCAGATTTCTCATTCTTCATTCATTATAAAATTTTAAGATTGATAAATGGTTTCTTTTGTATTTATCACATGTGATTGATCATTTGGTACCATGTTTATAGTATGTGTTTTTTGTCCTTTTTCTATTCTATTATTAGAAGTCCAATGCAAAAAGTGATGTGTTGTCTTTTTGTGAACTTTCCTGGAAAAACTTTAAGAAGCATCATGTCTGCGTTCTTCTTTTTTACATTATCCATTGATGATTGATGGATACTGATTTGTTTCAATCCAAATATTTTCCAAGGAAATTGAGAATCTTAATTGAGTACTGTGTATCTATTGTATACACATGATGCCATGCCAATATATGATAATGCAGGATTTAAAATTGAAATGGAATGATATTAATGAATGTGTATGTTACTATTTCTCCTTGATCAAGATTCAAGATAGAGCATTGTAAAATCCCTAAACACTTGTCAAATGCTAGTATGCTACTGAATTTATATATATAATGTCACAAGAATGAACATGATAATGTTTTTGGGAAGATTATGTTATGAAATTAGTATTTATTCTTCTGATAAACAGAGAGAAGCAAGGGTTAGTTAACCAGATCAATAGTCTGAGAGTGTTAATCTATCAATGGCGAACGAAAATTTGAAAGTGTTGGACGCGCTAGATGTGGCGAAAACCCAATGGTACCATTTCACAGCGATCATCATAGCTGGAATGGGATTCTTCACCGATGCCTATGATCTCTTCTGCATATCTCTCGTTACAAAGATGCTCGGTCGGATCTACTACCATGTGGATGGATCACCAAAGCCTGGCAGCTTGCCTCCGAATGTAGCAGCTGCAGTTAATGGCGTAGCTCTCTCTGGAACATTAGCAGGGCAGCTCTTTTTCGGATGGCTCGGAGATAAAATGGGAAGGAAGAAAGTCTACGGTGTAACGCTCATGCTAATGTGCCTGTGTTCCATTGCATCAGGGCTTTCATTTGGACATGATGCGAAAACTGTCATGACCACTCTATGCTTCTTCCGGTTCTGGCTCGGATTCGGTATTGGTGGAGACTACCCTCTTTCGGCCACAATCATGTCGGAATATGCCAACAAGAAGACGCGTGGTGCTTTCGTTGCAGCAGTGTTTGCTATGCAGGGGTTTGGGATACTAGCAGGTGGTATTTTTGCAATGTCGATCTCGGCTGCATTTAACTCGAGATTCAGGGCCCCGGCTTATGAGGTGGACCCTATCGGGTCAACTGTCCCACAGGCTGATTATGTCTGGAGGATCATTGTGATGGTAGGGGCGCTTCCGGCTCTATTAACTTACTACTGGAGGCTTATGATGCCAGAAACTGCCCGTTACACCGCCCTGGTGGCGAAAAATGCTGAAAGGGCGGCTGCAGATATGTCAAAAGTGCTTCAGGTTGAGATCGAAGCTGAGCAACAGAAGGTGACACAAATGGCTGACAACACGAGGGGTTCGTACGGTTTGTTCTCGAAGGAATTCCTTAAACGCCACGGAGCACACTTGCTTGGGACTAGCATGACCTGGTTGCTGCTTGACATTGCATTTTACAGTCAAAACTTGTTCCAGAAGGACATATTCAGCGCAATTGGTTGGATCCCGTCTGCTAAGACCATGAACGCAATCGAAGAAGTGTTCACTATCGGCAGGGCGCAAACATTGATTGCTATGTGCAGCACAGTTCCTGGATACTGGTTCACCGTGGCGTTCATCGATAAATTGGGAAGGTTTACCATCCAACTTATGGGATTCTTTTTTATGTCTGTGTTCATGTTTGCCCTGGCATTCCCTTACGATTACTGGATTCAGCCTGAACACCGGATTGGATTCGTTGTGATATACTCATTAACATTCTTCTTTGCCAATTTCGGTCCAAATGCTACTACATTCGTCGTGCCAGCTGAGATCTTCCCTGCCAGGTTGCGATCAACGTGCCACGGGATATCAGCTGCAGCCGGGAAAGTTGGAGGGATGATTGGTGCTTTTGGGTTCTTGTACATGGCACAGAACCAAGATCCGAAGAAGGCTGATGCTGGTTATCCAGCCGGAATCGGGGTGAAAAACTCGCTTATTGTGCTGGGTGGGATCAATGTATTGGGGATGCTGTTCACTTTCTTGGTGCCTGAATCAAAAGGCAAGTCTTTGGAGGAGCTTTCTGGTGAGAATGAAGATATGAGACAGGAAGCTGCATAATTAAGTACTTACTGTATGTAGAATATATCAAGTGCCAGTGACTGTAGAGATAGAACAACATTGTATTGTTATTTTCCTCATTTGTTACCTATAGGTTGCCTGATGAATTCATTTGTACTACTAAGATTTACCGTCAGGTTTTTGAATTGGATTTGTCCAATTTACTGTAGTTGTTACCTACTAGTATATGTTTGTAAGTAATATTTAATTTTGTAGGCGGGTCTATGGTTCGACTTCGTTTATAATGTCTTAACATACACCCATCCATCCGAGGTGTACTAATTCATAATCATTAGATAAATTGTATAAATAATATTTACAATTGTATTTAATTCTAAAAATGTAAAACGTACTTGAAAAATATAAACAAGATGATAATCATCATCCACCCCACGAAGTTGACATATATGTTCGATCAAGTTTTTCTACAATAACAACGATCTAGCAGGATTAGTGTTTCACTGTCTCATCTCGAGATAATTACTCCATGAGTATGTGATATTGTGATTAGGTTCAACAATATTTTACTTCAATTGTTCATAGTCGGCCATTTCATACTTTTGAACATACTTGTGGACTTTATCCTCCACTATTATATTATGCAAAACAATGCAACATCTAATTATTTTAATTCCAAATATTGTTGTAACTTTCGGTTTCATGTACTAGTGTTCATGACACGCGGTTCCCGTGTTTAAATTTTAAATCGTATAGTATTTACTTTAACATTTTTAAAAACTAACATAAAATTAAAAAATTAGCTAATTCTTGGATTGACATGAACCGTTAATAATTTGTCTCTCTATTTTTCTTTTATTTTTAATGTTTTCTTTTTCATGTAACTTATTTTTAACAGTAATACTAATAACTAGCTTAGTTGTAATTTTTATTTTTAGAATGTTGGAGCACGGAGTTACAAAGTGTATAATGCTGACCTGACAATCATTAAAGGTTACAACCACTTACAAACGTCATCTCCCTCTTACATATAGAGAGAGAGAGAGAGAGAGCAAAAAGGAAATTTGAAAAGTTTTCACCACCAGGCCACCTAGGGTTTCACTCTACCTTAAATAATCACCGGTGAGGCAAGGCTAGTAAGTTGAACTAGTCTGTAAAAAATAAAACTGAGAGAATTTATATCTCAAATGGCAGAAAAGTTGGGGAAACATAGAGCAATCGACAATTCTGGCCCTTCCGATCAAATAGATTACACACATCAAGTTCCTCTTTCTCTGAGGAATAAGGACGAATTCGAGGAGAAAGAAGAAGATTGTTACATTCTCGACTTTGATCCCAATCATGAATTAAACTTCTCCAACCTCTCTGTTTCTGATAATTCTGATGCTGCTGATGTGCAGTTTGTTGCTCATAAAGGACTGGTATTGTTTCTCACTTCCACTTTTCACTTTTCTTTCACAATATCACTACATTTAAACTCTATTTTGTTTTCTTCCGCTCATGCCCCAACTAAGTTACTTTACTTTTCTTCTTTTTTTGTTTTTGTTATTATACGGAGTAGATAGCATGTAGAGATTTCCCCCATCCGAGGCATTCATGTGCTGCGTTTCCCTTCGGAGTGACACCTCATGACAGTCACTGTGAACAGGTATATTCTTGGTTTATTCAGATTGAGCTTTTTAGAATATTGTTTATGTATAAATTTAGCTGTTTTCCTACAAACATTATGTCTGTCGTGGTATTTTCAGTGCTACTGCTATGTTTGCGATTTGCCTGCGCCTTGCGAGATGTGGGTTGGTGGAATGACTTCACATTGCCATGCCTTCGACAATGACGCATGGAGCACTATGAGGACATCAATGAGACAAGCGAACACATTACAGATGAAGGTGCGGAGTATGAGGGAACTGTTAAGAAAAGCTAAAAAAACACAGGAGGTTATACTGAATTTAATTCTTAAAAAATACTGTAAATCCGTTTATGGAATTCTGAACAGATAATATACACTACTTCGTGCATCACTTTGAGTTAATCTGGTCTCCACAATTCATATTCATTTGCGGAGTGTGAGACACTTCATAATCATATAGTATGTGATACTGATGATTTCTTTTAGTTAAATTTAAAACTCTACCACGTTGCCAATTTAAGTGAACCTCTTTTTATAATCCTATGCAAGAAATATTGTTATTTCATTAAATAAATCAAGGAATGTGAAGAATGTAATTAGTTTTGAATTTAATGACAAAGTACACCTTTAGCAGCCACAAATAGGTGAACCATACCTGTGTTTTCAAGTAGGCAAAAATGGCGGAACCATTAATCCTTGCCTGCTTTCGTTATCTCTGTATTTCTTTAATCTTGTTCCTCTTACTTGTGTTCATCAATTCTAACTTATCTCCCTCTTGTTTGTAAAGCGATACGAATTGCTTTCCAGAGCTTGTGTCATAACCCCTCAACAAGAAGTAAATAACCAAGTTCTCCTTAGTGACCAACAACCAGCTCGGCGAGAGAATAACCCAGTTATCCAGCAAGAACAACAACAAAAAGAACAGTTGCACCCAAATTTATTAGTTGAAGAAGTTACTGGTGAAACATCAGAGGACGCAAGGATCTGCGTGAGGAATTTGCCTCTCCATGTGAACAGTCAGGAATTGAAAAGGCTTTTCACAAAAGCCGGTGTGGTGAAATTTTCTAAGGTTGTCTATGACAGGGAGACTCATCAGAGTCGAGGATTTGCGTATGTGACGATGAGTAGCGTTAGAGATGCTGAGAAAGCTGTTTCAATGTACAATGGACCTTATCCTTGGAATGTGTGCTCAGCTATTCACAAAGTTGTTCCGGGATGTGCTCCTGGCGTTAAGTGTACTTACAGGAATAAGATATTTGTTGGTAATTTGTCATGGACTGTGGACGTTAAGCGTCTTAAAAACTTTTTCCAGGAGCACGGTGATGTTGTTGGTTATAAAGTCATGAATGCTGAGATAGATATTGATCAGGTGACTACACGGAAACGTTCATTTTGTTCGGGGTTTGTGTCAGTGGTGTCCAGGGAGTGTGGAATGGAAAATGTCATTGTTGCTGAGCTTTATGGACGGATTTTGGATGGAAGGGCTATTATCACAATTGCTGATGCTACTGATGATTTGATGGTTAAAGGCTCAAAGATTACAGATATAATTTAGTGCAGTTTTGTTTAGTGATCCTCTACTCTAATTGATTTTGACCTTTAGTAGGCTCTAATGTAGAATTGTGCTCATCTTTGGAACATGTCAGTTCTTATATATTTGTCATATGTTCCTTTCCTAGCTTAGAATGTAGGTTGTCTAAATGAATTCATCTGTACAAAGATTTACTGTAGAGCTGTTCGAATTGGTTTTGTCCGATTTATTTTAGTTGTTGATTTTATATCTCTTGCAGTACTATATCCTCATTGATCATCGAGTCAGACTCATTCCAACGTATAATGTATAATGTACGTGGTACAATCATTATACAACATTATCATACTGTAGGGAAAAGGCTGCCCAATTTATTCTACGAAACAAAAGATCATGTCATTCCTAAATAAAAACTAGCTAGAATTATCATATCAGCTTCTTGCTCAATTTGTTGGTAATTTGTAATGGACTGTGGACGTTAAGCGTCTTGAAAAAACTTCCCAGGAGCACGGTGATGTTGTTGGTTATAAGGTCATGAATGCTGAGATAGATATTGATCAGGTGACTACACGGAAATGATCATGTGGCTCGGGGTTTGTATCGGTGGTGTCCAGGGAGTATGGAATGGAAAAGGTCATTGTTGCTGAGCTTCATGGAGGGATTTTGGATGGAAGAGCTATGACAGTATGAGTTGATTGTTAAAGGCGCAAAGATCAGATAATTTAGCATAGTTTTTTTTTTTTTTTTTTTTTTTTTTGAACTATAGTAGCATCTCACTCTGTCTTGAGATCCAGTTTAATTCGATCGAGAGAGTCCGCTAGATTACAAGCTAATCCAAATACTTAAAATACAGCCTCTTCTTAAACTAAGTCGTAAAGTGCATCATATAAAATGATACGATACGAACATATAATAGAATATGGGGACCCTATAGTTTTACCCTTCGTATTTTAAATTCTGGGTTCACCCTTGATAATCAAAAAGAATTAACAAATTCCGTTGAGTTTGAATCAGAGAAAATGATACTACTAGCTATTTACAGAGTTTGTTATATAATAACTGCCACGTACAAACAGCTAAGCTATCGGTACAAGTGTTCTGAAAACTTACTAACAGTACAAAGTATGGTTGCATTTCCATGAATTTATGCTCACAGTGGGATTTGCAATAGTTTATATACATATCCCCATTCTGTGTATCACACTGCAAAAAAAAAAAAAAAAAAAAAAAAAAATTTGAAAACTGTTCGCTCACCTAGGGTTTCAACTTCCAATCCACCTATAATCACAAGCAGTTAGTAAAGTTTAACTACACTGTGAAGTGTAATTGAATTGTAGAAAACAAGAAAAGTATCTCAAATGGCGAAAAAGTTCAAACACGTTGCAGAAACCGACGATTCTTGCCGTGATCAAAAGACAGATGAATTGAACTTCTCCAAGCTCTCTGTTTCTGATAATTCCGATGCCGATTCGCAGGCTGTATCTCAAAAGGGGCAGGTATTGTTTCTCGAATTGAAATTTTAACTTTTCGTTCAGATTATTTCATCTAAAGGTTGTATCTATTGAGCTGTTGCTACTGGTGATTACTGATTAATAATCCCATGGATATATGATTTACTCTTATAGTTCATTTTCTCAATGGACATTATCTAATTCAACCTGTGTGATTTGTAAAATTGCAATTCAGCACGTGTGTGTTTAATCTTATCAGCCTATCGTTTATTGGCTGCGCGTGCCTTTTTCTTTAATAATGAGCAGGAGAATTTGCTTTCAGTTGTGCAATTTTCTTGAAAAAAGAGTTTTATCGATTCCACTGCTATATGCAGCTGCAGAACACAAGAAAAGTATCTCAAATGGCGGAAAAGTTGAATGAAGTTGTGGAAACCGACTATTCTTGCGCTTCTTATGGTGATCAAAAGACAGATGAATTGAATTTCTCCAAGCTCTCTGTTTCTGATAATTCCGATGCTGATTCGCAGGCTGTTGCTCAAAAGGGGCAGGTATTGTTTCTCGGCTTGAAATTTTTACTTTTCGTTCGTATTACTAAGGGTTGTATTTTATCTGTTAACTGTTGCGATTGGTGATTACTGATTAAAAAATGGATATACTCATACAGGTCATTTTACCTGTTTGATGACAAGTAGCGTATGCTTCTTGAATTTTCTCAGTAGACATGATCTAATGGATGTGATTTGTGAAATTGCAATTCAGCACATGTGTGTTTAACCTTATCGGGCTATCGGCTGTGTCTTTTTCTTTAATAATTTGTTTTCAGTTATGCAATTTCTTGAAAAAAAACTTCAATCACTTCCACTTGTACATGCACCTGGGTCTATTCTAACCCACTGTTTTATGCGTCTTATGCAATCAGGCATTGTTTAAACGCCATTGGAGGCATGAGTGTTTCGCATTTCCGTTCAGGAGAACATACCATAAAAAATACTGTGAATTGGTAATGTTTTTTGTTATTAGATGGAGGTGCAGTGATTTTTCCATTAATGATGCTTTAAATTGTTTTGCATATCCATGATGAATTTGCTCTTTCCAGTGCGATTGTTTTGTCTGTGACGCCCCTGCTCCTTGCCCAAATTGGAATCAATACCACTGCCATGTCTTTGGCAGTAGAAGAAAATTGCTCGGACAGCAAGCAGAATTGCTGAATCAGGTATGCAGATACCAAATCTTATAAAAATTGCAATATCAACAAAAACTTGTGTTAGACGCTTCAACTTCAAGACACACCTATTATGAAAAATTACACCACCACCCACCTAAGTGTAAGTCGCATTTCCTGGATTTGCAACCATCTAACAGTTAGACCATTTATCAGAAGTACTTCTTGCGTCTACTCCGGTGTTCTGCATTGCCTTATTTATGTTAATGTGGTCTTCATGATAGATTAGGACGTGTGTTGTTTAAAATACTCTGTAAGACTTAACATATAATTTGTTACTGATGATCTCGTTTGAGTAGCACATCAGTGCTTGTTACATACTAGTTTAAACATCACTAATGCAGCAACTCATGTCATGTGAGCCTCCTTTGGTGTAGAATCTGTTCAATGTCGTATTTCATTCTTGTTTGTCGAAATAAAGCTTTTTAAGTAGTGTTGTTCCTTGCGAAAATTAGGAATGTCAAGTATCAAGTCAGTTTGATATTTAGTGATAAAATACACCTAGCATCTACAAATAGGTGAAAGATCCAGCTTGCAACTCCAACAGCTTAAAAAGAAACTTTCGGGATTTAGGTGGCTGTGTTTTACGTAGGCTAATATGGATCAACCGTATCTTTTCTGTCTTCCGAGTTCACTAGTCATGTTTTAATTAAGCAAACTCAATCTTTGTTCCTCTTACTCGTATTCATTCATTCAAACTTACTTCAATCTAAAGTTAAACTAATACATCTCGATCCAGGATGCAAAGCTTTACGTGTCAAATTTGCCGTATTACATTGGCAGTGAACATTTGGCTGGGTATTTTAGGAGATTTGGGGAGGTGAAAGCTTCTAAGGTTGTCTATCAAAAGGGGACTCAGCTAAGCAAAGGGTATGCTTTTGTGATTATGAGTAGTGTGGAAGAGGCTGAACATGCTATTAGGTACAATGGAAGTACTCTTGACGGAAGGCGCTTAACAATCGAAGCTAGTCCCAGTAGGAGTCCCCCTGGAGTTACATATACTAAAATATATGTTGATAATTTACCACTGAATTTGGATGTCAAACTTCTTGAAGAAACTTTCCGGGTGCATGGTGATGCTGTTGGTTATAAGGTCATAAGTACTGAGATATTTTTTCTTCGGGCGACTGGATCGTCTACTGGTGTTGGGTATGTTAGAGTGATTTCTGGTGCAATTGGAATAGTGGCGGATGCCATCATTGCAGAGCTTTCTGGACGGGAATTGAATGGAAATGCGATCAGACTTCGCTTATAGGAATTATACTTAAGTGTTAATGATTGTAGCTTTATCAGTTTTATGAATTTTGATCATCTATCTGATCGTAGATAATTGATTCATCCTTGTAGAGCATTCTTTTGGCAAACATTTTTCATAAATGAAATGTAAAGTTGGAAACGATTTCAAGTACTAGTTTATACTTGCCAAAAAGAAGAAGATATTCTGTCTTTATTTTGGTGGAATGTTCCAACTTTTCAATCCTTAATGATGCAGATTAATTGGATCTTTCTACAAGAATAGTTTATGAAATTTGAGAAAGTCATATGTTACTATTAGAAATCTAAGAACATATGATCAGTCTTACAAGAGGAAACAGAGCAAGCAGCTCAAACAACTTGAAACAGAATATGTATTGGTAATTTGTCATGGACTTTGTTGTCAAACATCTTAAAGAAACTTTCCAGGACCTAGCATGGTGATGTTTCTCTTAGTTATAAGGTCGTAAATGCTGAGATAGTATTTCTCTTGGTTTTGTTTCGGTGATTTCTGGTGTACCAACATTCCAATGGCACCCCAAAATCCACGGATCGAGTATCATTATTCCATAAAATCCAGCAGCTTTGATGCCTTCATCTTCTACGTCATGATTTTCGGGATTTGGCGCGTTCGATGAACCGTCCTCGACTCCTCATGACATTTCTTTGGTAACGGAGCTCCTCAGAGTCCAATGTCGCTCTCGTATATTGAAGTGTCTTCCAGAGTTTGCAACTAATTTTCCTTTGGGATCTCTCATGTCAAGTTGTTATGCGGCAAATTAACGATTCAGAAAAATTAAATCAAATAAGCTCCCAAAAATATTTCTTTAAAGATTGTTGTTAGAAAGAGATTCCAATGAGTTTATACCTCCAATTTGTTGTGGAATGTGACCTTGCAAATGATTGTGATAATACTATTGATCGAAAGATCCACATGTACTAGATACTTGAGCATAGAAAGATATTCCGCCACGACACCTTTATTAATAATCAACTGCAAACTATTCGATGGGAATAATTCAATGGTAGAATTGTACAATGATACCATATGTGGGAAATTGTCAAAGCAATGAGGAAAGTTTCGAGTTAACTTATTACTTGCAAGGTCTAGTATTTGCAATCCTGATAGTTGACAGAGGTCGGAAGAAATCGTGCCATATAATTCATTACTACTTTGTCCGATTGTAAACCGTCTATAGTCAAATTAAAAAATAGATAGAGTGCTCGATGTTGTTTAAAAAAAAAAAAACCATTATAATTACATTATATATATCTCTAAACATGTGATCTATTCTATCTGACATACTGTCTCACCGAGTCGTCTTCTCATAGAAGTCTCTTCCTTGAGTCCGTTTTGCGAGAGACCCCTATATATAGGAGAGTCTCGAAAGTCCCCTTCAAACGTTAAAACTAGACAATTATACCTTTTTTTCGACTTGGCTTCTGATGGTTTTTCGCGGATCTTTTGACCCGGATTCATTAAAAACGGGTCGAGTAAAAACTAGACAACATAATGTAAATTTAATATCATGTAAAAACTAGAGAATTCCTTTTATAAACTAGACAATATAATGTAAAAACTAGACAATATAGACAATTATGTTACACTGAGTGAGTAAATTTCTGGACAAGTAATAAAACTAGACAATTCATTTACAAAACTAGATAATTCAGTTACAAAACTAGACAATATGTTGTAAAAACTAGACAATTATGCAGGTCATTTTTCAAACTTGATAAACTTTTTCATCAGCAGCTTTATTTGCTTCTAGCTTTTTCAACTTTTCATTCTCCTTCATTTGCTTTATCGCATCTTCTTTGTTAAATGATGCAACCTTCGTCAAAATATTAGATCTCAAACCATTTGCGTCAGCAAGAATAAGAGCTGAGCAAATTTCAACACGAAGGAATTTCCTACGATTCACCTAACACACAAAACCAAAACAAAAGCTCAAAAAAAATTATGCAAGAGGTTCACAATTTATCTACAAACTTAGGGAAAAAAATTATCTAAAAACATAATAAACTTGCATTAGATCCTTGCAAGGAAAAGGAGTTCCTTGGAACAGCTCCATATGCTTCATCAAAAAAATACCACAGTCAGAAGTATTAATATTACGAGTCCAATCAACACATAATAAAAACTATACAGTTTATATGAAAACTAGACAACACAACTGCACAACAAAAAGATATAACATGAAAAACTAGACAAATATTGTTAAAAACTATACCATATGTGTTAAAAGTTAAAACATAAGGTATTTACATCAAAACTAGATAATATATGTTAAAAACTAGACAATTTCACACAAAAAGCTGTAAAAACATTAAAAAAAAGTAGACAATATATGTTAAAAACTAGACAATTCACACAAAACATTCAGAAAATTCAAACAAACAATAAATCCCCACAAAAAATATATACAATATACACAATCACATAGCAAATCTAAAAATCATAAAAAGTAGATGATACATGTTAAAAACTAGACAATACATACTAAAACCTAGACAACTGCACAACAAAAAAACTACACCAGCAACAACGAATAACATAGATAATTTCTACTAAACATAGACCATTTATACAAAAAATTAGACAATTTATAGTAAAACATAGACAATTTATACAAAAACTAAACCAGAAACAACGAACAATATAGACAATTTATACTAAAACATAGACAATTTATACAAAAAACTAAACCAGCAACAACGAACAACCTAGACAATTTATACTAAAATATAAACTATTTATAAAAAAAAAAAGTATACAATTTATAGGCAACATCAGTTGTACCTAATAGAATGTGGCTAATTATCTGCTTAGCATCCCATGAAAAACAAAAGAGGCAGCAACATGTACGGTACGACAGTACAATATATTGTCAAGTTATCAAATGAGTATACATGTGGCTAATGAAGAAATGTAAGTAGATGTTCACATGGATAACAAATAATACTTGCAATTTTGGTTTCTACTTGCAGTCTCGCACCGTAATGCATTTTCGTTTCCAATTGTCCAGTCTCCAGAGTCCAGATAATTGATCGTAGGCCAAGTCCATAAACAATAAAATTTTATTATAGAACTTCATGAATCGTTGATCGAAATCAAAGGTAAAGCAAACCTCATTGTAATCGGAGCTCCGTCTAGGATTGTGATGTGAATCGAGTCAGAGTTTAATATTGGCAGACTAATCAACGATCTTCAGCATAGTGTTTTGTATGCACTCATCGAAAGAGACCATGGATTCCACCGGAAGATCCATCAACATCGATAACATCAATATTCGAGCTCGATCCGGCCATGTAAGCAAATAAAAAAAAGCAAAAACAACATGAAAAACACTCAAAATCAAATAAACACCAATCAAAACAACTTCAAAACACTGCAAATCGAACAATATATAAGCAAACCTGACAACCGCGAGTGAAAATGAGAAAATTAGGATTCATCGGCCAAAAGATGAGAGAAACCGTCTTTATCAGATCTGAAAGAGAGAAGAAATGAAAGAAAAAAGGTAAAAAATGGAAATCCTAGCCTTTTATACTCAACTCGGGTCATGAAAAACTCGACCCTGACCCAGATTCCAGAAAATCAACCCGCGAGGAGGATCCGCGAAGAATAAAGGGCCGGAGACAAAACTAGGCAATTTTATGTGAAAATTGATGGACTCTCCAAATGAACAAGGACTTTTATAATATTTACTTCCTCCGTTTGATCGTTTTTGCGGTCAAATTTTCGACTTATTCTAATTAAATCATGAATGTAAAATGTTCAATTTTTTTATATAATGAAAATTTAGGGGCTAAATTTTCATTATATAAAAAATCAACATTTTACATTTACTTAAGATATTCAGAATAAATAAAAATTGACCAAAAAGCAAATGTGGACGGAGTAAGTAGTACTCCTCCTTTCCCTGAATATATATAATTGCTACGGCAAAAAAGTAGTGTAAAAAAAAAAACATTTGAGCCAGCTAGGGTTTCACTCGACCAATAAATACTGACGGCTCTTTACTACTCACTCCTCCGATCCTAGGTAGAAGAACACAAGTGATACGGATGAAATGGAGAAGTCGCGTGTTGTTTGTCTGAGTCGGAAAAATAAGGACAAAATGAAGAAAGTCGAGGAGAGAGAAGACTGTTTCATTATCGATTTTGATCCTTACGACGAATTCAACTTCTCCAACCCCTCTGTTTCTCTTAATGCTGATTTGCACCTTCTTTCACAAAAGGGAGAGGTAATCATACTACATGTTTCTCATTTCCAAATTTTCCAATTAAGCCTTCTTCTTTTTTTCTTCTACACTTGCTACTTGCCGTAAAAAAATTCCTAAACATGTCTTTGGCGCCTATTTGTACTCAATTTCCCTTTATGAAAAAGGTTGGCGCATAGTTTCAATGAAAAATTAAAATAAATGAAAATGTGTAATTTTAGTGTTAAATGTGTAAAAAGTTGTATGAGTAATATTTTTTATTATTTGTTGGGTGTGGAGTTTAATTTTTGCTGTATGGAGGGAGTATTAACGTAATACTAATTACAATAAAATCAAGAAAACCAGTGTTTTGTTTTTAACCAGGTTTAGCTTGTCAACAGTCTAAAAGTCTAGAGATACGGTTATACTTATCTAGAGAATCTTAATTTGTTGTTAGTAAAAACATCCGTGTTCTTAATAAAATGATAAGTGAGTGATAAAAAATGAAAAGAGGGATAAGTTGTGGTGAAGTAGAAAATATAAATAATAAACTATACTTAATTGGTATGTAACACATGACACTAGTAATATCTAATGTATGATATATGAATTGGCTAAGCAATTGTTAATTGGATATAGTGGTTTTCCATTTAATAAAGTGGGACAACTTTTAAACAAGGCCATACTTATAAGTTATAACAGCAAGTATTGTGATTTTACCAAACAATTGGGAAATCCACTTCACACTAGTAGTATAAATTTGGTCATTTTTGCCAAACACTGGTAGTAGATACATGGTATTTTCTCATTTTTAGTTGTATAAATTTGGTGATTTTTGCCAAACACTTGAACTTGGGTGGTAGATACATGATATTTTCTCATTTTTAGTTGTGTAAATATGGTGATTTTTGCCAAACACTTGTACTTGGATAGTAGATACATGGCATTTTCTCATTTTTACAAGTGTTTGGCTACTTATATATAACTTGTAGTGGGTATAAACAATTGAGTTAGGCCATTCGTGAACTCCCGGACCGGGGCCGTCTAATACAATTAACGTTTCTAGTTTTTATTATAGATAAATACGCAAAATACCGAGTCAATTATTTAGAGTGGTTTTCACTATTATTTAATATAAAATTATAATTTTTAGATTATTTGAAAAATAAATTAGGGGCCTCGAAAATAGGAGGCCCTGTGCGAGCGGTAACCCCTAACTCCCCTTAGCCGGTATATCTAGAATTTGTCAAAGTCAAACATAAAACTCTGAAGTTATTATCGTTATTATGCATGTATTCCCCCAAAAAAAAAAAAAAAAAATGGTTAAGTAGCACATGTAATTCCTTTAACTTCTTTGAGACTTGGGGCTCTAGAGTTATTATGAAATGGATTTAATTTCAAAAGTAAATGTGCAGCTTGTGGGTATATAAATAATGGTATACTGTATAGGGTAGTATTTAAAATAAATAAAAATAAAAGATTGATATTGGTTGGTAAACTGTAGATATATATGTGTGCAATGTAAGAGTGATGATTAATTGGGATATTTAGTTATTTACATATTGGCCATGTGAAGACTGTAACAAATGTTAACAGGACAGTGTTAACCTTTTGAAAGAGAATGGTGGAAGTATTCTTGTAGCTTATGAATTTCCTGAATAGATAAATTGTATTCAGAACATGTGTGTATAGTCTTATCAGTCTTGAAATTTCTCTATGTTATTCTTTTAGAAAGTTAACTCTTTCTTTTTCTTCCACTTTTGAAACTAATTTGGTTTTCTTTTTTTCTATTTTTTTTTCCTGATAAATTCTTGGAACTGTAATGAGCAGATAGCATGTAGAGACTTTCCCCATCCAAGGCATTCGTGTGCCAGGTTTCCCTTTGGCAGGACACCTCATGACAAGCACTGTAAACTGGTATATGTTCTTGCCAGACTTGCTCCAATATTTGTTTTCAGCTGTTTCGTAGTAATAAACATTAGTATTACTACTTTTGTTGTCATATCTCACTTGCCAGTGCTACTGTTATGTTTGCGATTTGCCTGCGCCTTGCAAAATGTGGTTTGGTGGAACGAATTCCCATTGCCATGCTTTTGATGATCAAAGGTGGAGTGCTATGAGGATATCGAGGAGACAAGCGGAAAAATTACCAATAAAGGTTGCTTTCAATACTTTATAAGATCAGTTCATAATTAATGTCACTGATATTTGTTTTGGTTCTGCCTGTAACCTATAAGCATCGCAATTATGCAACTTTCTTGACAAGCATCATATGTTCCCTTGAAAATGCACCTGAGGCTTTTTTTTAAACCAACGGTTTATGCTTCGTCTACAATTACAACGAGTCAGGTAGCATCTAGACGCCATCGGAGGCATGAGTGTGTCAAATTTCCATTCGGGACGACACGTCATGAAAAGTACTGTGAATCGGTAATGCCATTGTTATGTAGATCGAGTGTGTATAGAGTGACTTTTTTTCCTACATTCTGCTTTAAATCCTTTTCATGTATTCATGCTTATGTTGCTTTTCCAGTGCTTATGCTATGTTTGTGAAGTGCCTGTCCTTGTGGAAGGTGGGTTGCGGATCCAATCAATGGCCATTGCCATGCCTTTAGTAATGAAAGATGGAGAACTAAGAGGGACGAACTTGAGAAGGTATCTGAATTAAATTCATGTAAAATATGCAAATGTGTAGACTTGTAGATTTCTAAATGGATGTTTTCTCATCTTTTTTTAGTATCTCTAAATTAGACCAGAACGTTTACTCATACTGATGATTTTTATCTTTTTGGTTAAATGACAGAACATGCTTTTTTAACCAACTATTTTATGCTTCCTCTGCAATAACAATGAGTCAGGTAGCATCTAGACGCCATCGGAGGCATGAGTGTGTCAAGTTTCCATTCGGGACAACAAGTTATGAAAATCACTGTGAATTGGTAATGCCATTGCTATATACATTCAATATGGCAGTGATTCTGTTCTCATTCGTTCTGCTGTGAATCTTTTTCATCTATTCATGCTTTTCCAGTGCAATTGCTATGTTTGTGAAGTGCCTGCTCCTTGCGGAATGTGGGTTCAGCACTGCCATGCATTTAGCAATGCAAGCTGGGGATCTAAGCGGGAATTTAGACGGAAGGTATGCTGAATCTATTTTTTGGTAAATTTGCATATCTGAAGACTTTCTTATAGAATAAGAACGTTCAAGTTTTAGACTTTTAGTCCTCTCACTCGTATTCGTTTGTTCTGACTTCTCTCTTCTTTTGTAAAGATAACTAAAATCGTTGACACAACTGTCCGAGAGCTCTTGGGAGACCTACAACAAGCTCACAGTAAGAGAAACTCCGACTATGTCAACACGAGCAACAAGAAAAGGTAGTTAAGCCATTTTATCTATTGAAGAGGAAGGAAGCTAAGATCTGCTTTTGTTATTCGATGTGGTGAAAGTTTCAAAAGTTGTCTATAATAGGGAGACTAGACTCATCGGAGCTAAGGGTTTGCTTTTGTGACTATGTCTTAGAGTAGTGTTAGAGTGGTTGACAAGATGTTTGAATGTACTATTTTGCTCATCTTTGGAACATGTACTTATCTCAAAGCTGTTCCTAGATGTCCCCTGACCCTGCCCTGATGTTAACCTATATTACCAAGATGTTACAAACACTTAAATACACTTCTCCTTGCTTTAAGGTGCATCATATGAACTGATGCAAACACCCCAAAGTAGTCCAAGATTCAAGCCCTCTTTGAATTGGTTTCTATCTTTGTTACACTCAACAACACGTTGATTGGGAACAAGGTCTTACAAAACTTTGAAAGTAATATCTTTGTTAATTTAAAATTTTGTCCCCAAAATTACGAAATAATCCCATTAATATAATTTAGTAGCGCGTAAATCAAATGTGTTTAATAACTGATTCGGATGGGTTTGAAACAGAGAATGATACATTTGTTCTGTAGATAGACACCTAGCGTGCATTTCCATGTACTTTTGCTAAACTGATTCCGTTGGGTTAATAACTGCCACGTACAAACCACTAAGCTACCAGTACTGGTGTGTTAAAATACGTACGAAGAGTATACGCATGCTTTTCCATATAATTACTAGCAGTTAGCAAGTCCAACTATACTGTGAAACGAAATTGAATTGAGAACACAAGAAAGATATCTCAAATGGCAGAAAAGTTGAAAGAAGTTGTGGAATCCGACGATTCTTACGCCTCTTCCTGTGATCAAAAGATAGATGAATTGAACTTCTCCAAGCTCTCTGTTTCTAATAATTCCAATGCCGATTTGCTGGATGGTGCTCAAAAGGGGCAGGTACGTACTGTTTCAAATTTAACTTTTCGTTCACATTACTGATAATAATCCCATGGATATGATTTTCTCTTATAGTTCGTTTTACCCGTTTCTTGAATTTTCTCAATGGACATTATCTAACTAAACCTGAGTGATTTGTAAAATTGCAATTCGTGCTATGTGTGTTTAATCTTATCGAGCTATCGGGTATCAGCTGTGCCTACGTTTTTCTTTAATAATGAGCAGGAGAATTTTCTTTCAGTTGTGCAATTTTCTTGAAAAAAAGACATTTATCGATTCCACTGCTTTATATGCAGCTGCAGAACGCACGAAAAGTATCTCAAATGGCGGAAAAGTTGAATGAAGTTGTGGAAACCGACGATTCTTGCGCTTCTTCTGGGGATCAAAAGACAGATGAATTGAATTTCTCCAAGCTCTCTGTTTCTGATAATTCCGGCGCTGATTTTCAGGCTGTT
This sequence comes from Plantago major, assembly GCA_026545765.1. Lineage (NCBI taxonomy): Eukaryota > Viridiplantae > Streptophyta > Magnoliopsida > Lamiales > Plantaginaceae > Plantago > Plantago major. The sequence continues at coordinate 26,056,998 of CM048839.1, read as the reverse complement.
GCTCAAAAGGGGCAGGTATTGTTTCTCGAATTCAAATTTCAACTTTTCGTTCAACTGTTTAACTTCATTTAAGGGTTGTATTTAATTTGTTCAACTGTTGCCATTGGCGATTACTGATTTAAAATGGATATACTTGTACAGTTCAGTTGATCTTTTTGATGACAAGTAGCGTATGCTTCTTGAATTTTCTCAGTAGACATGATCTAATGGATGTGATTTGTGAAATTGCAATTTTTTCAGCACATGTGTGTTTAACCTTATCGGGCCATCGGCTGTGTCTTTTTCTTTAATAGTAATTTGTTTTTAGTTGTGCAATTTCTTAAAAAACTATCAATTCCACTTTTACATGCACCCGGGGCTATTCTAACCCACTATTTTATGCGTCTTATGCAATCAGGCATTCTTTAAATGCCATTGGAGGCATGAGTGTTTCGCATTTCCGTTCAGGAGGACACACCATAAAAAATACTGTGAATTGGTAATGTTTTCTGTTATTAGATGGAGGTGCAGTGATTTTTCCATTAATGATGCTTTAAATTGTTTTTCATATCCATGATGAATTTGCTCTTTCCAGTGCGATTGTTTTGTCTGTGACGCCCCTGCTCCTTGCCGAAATTGGGATCAATGCCACTGCCATGTCTTGGCAGTAGAAGAAAATTGCTTGGACAGCAAGCAGAATTGCTGAATCAGGTATGCTGATACCAAATCTTATAAAATAGCAATATCAAAGACTTTCATCCATGAGTCATGAAGACAAAAACTTGTGTTAGACGCTCTAACGTTTAGACACACCAATCTAATTTGCACTCATCCAACAGTTAGACCATATCTCACAAGTACTTCTAGGATCTGCTTCGTTGTTCTGCATTGCTTAATTTGTAGTTTGTATATGACTTCTTTATGTTTATGTGGTCTCCATGATAGATGAGGAAGCGTGTAGTTTGAAATACCCTGTAAGACTAACATCTAATGAGTTACTGATGATCTCGTTTGCGTTAAGCACACCACTGCCTGTTACATGATAGTAGTGTTGTTCTGCTTGTGAAAATTAGGAATGTCAAGTATCAAGTCATTTTGATATTTAGTGATAAAATACATCTAGCATCTAAAATGGCTAAGCCATATCATTTTTGTCTTCCGAGTTCACTAGTCATGTTTTAATTTAAGCAAACTCAATCTTTATTCCTCTTACTCGTGTTCATTCATCCAGACTTACTTCAATCTAAAGCTGAACTAATACTACATCTCGATCCAGGATGCAAAGCTTTATGTGGAAAATTTGCTGTATTACATTAACAGTGAACAATTGGCTGGGTATATTGAGATATTTGATGATGTGGTGAAATCTTCTAAGGTTGTCTATGAAAAGCAGACTCGGCGAAGCCAAGGTTATGCTTTTGTGATTATGAGGAGTGTGGAAGAGGCTGAGCATGCTATTAAGTATTTCAATGGAAGTTCACTTGACAGAAAGCAATTAATTAAAAATTTGCAAAGCTAAACCAAGTACGAGCCCCCCTGGAGTTACATATTGTAACAGAATATATGTTGATAATTTACCATGGAATTTGGATGTCAAACTTCTTGGAAGAAATTTTCCAGGTGCATGGTGATGCTGTTGGTTATAAGGTCGTAAGTACTGAGATATTTTATCGTTTGTGGACTAGATCGTCTACTGGTTTTGGGTATGTTACAGTGATTTCTGGTGCGAGAGGAATGGTGGATGTCATCCTTGCAGAGCTTTATGGACGGGAATTGAATGGAAAAGCAATCAGACTTGCCTGTGCTTTTACGAATTAAAGATTGTAGCTTCATCAGTTTTGTGAATTGTGATCATCTAATGGTAGATAATGAAGTAGAACATTCTTTTGGCGAACATTATGAAATGTAAAGTTGGAAAGATTTGAAGTATTAGTTTTTACTGTCTTTATATTGGTGGAATGTTGGAACTTTTCAATCCTTGATGATGCAAATTGATTTGAGTTATCTACAAGAACAAGAATAGTTTATGAAATTTTCCATCAGATTTAAAGATATTTTATGTACATTATAAAACTAGTCAGATAATGAAATTGGTTGTCCTCTGCTTTCCTCTTATAAAATGGATACACTATTAGTCTGAGAAACAGAGATGAAATGAAGAAATTTGAGGACAATTGAATAAACCTGTTTCGGCCTTGATTTTGATCCCAACGATGAAGTGAACAGCTTCTCCAAGCTCTCTGTTTCCGATGACTTGCAGTCTTGCACGTTGTAGCTGAAAAGGGCAGTTGCTATTTTGTGATCAATTACTGCTATAAAAGTGTGATGACATTTTGGTGATTTAGATGGACCTAGTAATTTAGGTATTTACTTAGGCAGTACTATGGAATTATGGGTGATGGTGACTTTTGATACATGTTAGCTTCTCCTTACACTAAGGTGCTTCAGATAAACTGATGCAAACACCCCCAAAGTACCAAGATTCAAGGCCACTTTCAATTGGTTTTGTCTTTGTTACATTCAAGAACGCATTGACTGCGAACCGGGTCTCACAAAATTTTATAAGTAATATTTTCATTATTTTATCAACTTACCCCCTAATTTACATTATAATTCCATATACGGAGTGTATAATTTGGCTCCATCGTGGTTCAAATTCTGGGCACGTCAAAAGAAAAGATAACTGATTTCGTTGGGTTTGAAACAGTGAAAATGGCACATAAGTTGTTCCGTAGATAGAGAGTTTGTTATATTCTAACTGCTATGTACAAACCACTAAGCTAACGGTACAAGTTTTCTAAAAACGCACAAACAGTACAGGTATGCTTGCATTTCCATCAAATTTTGGTGTTGTTATTTCCACTTTCTGTGCTGCAAAAAAAAAAAAAAAAAACTGTTTGCGCACCAATTAGGGTTTCAACTTCCACCTATAAATCTATAATTACAAGCAGTTAGTAAAGTTCAACAACACTCTGAAGCGTTATTGAATTGCAGAACACAAGAAAGGTATCTGAAATGGTGGAAAAGTTTAAAGAAGTTGCAGAAACCGACGATTCTTGCCGTGATCAAAAGACAGATGAATTGAACTTCTCCATGCTCTCTGTTTCCGATAATTCCGATGCCGATTTGCAGGCTGTTGCTCAAAAGGGGCAGGTATTGTTTCTCGAATTGAAATTTTAACTTTTCGTTCAGATTATTTCATGTAAAGGTTGTGTCTATTCAGCTGTTGCTACTGGTGATTACTGATTAATAATCCCATGGATATAATATACTCTTATACTTCATTTTATCTGGTTCTTTAATTGCAGAAAGTATCTCAAATGGCGGAAAAGATGAAAGAAGTTGTGGAAACCAACGATTCTTCCCCTGATCAAAAGACAGATGAATTGAACTTCACCAAGCTCTCTGTCTCTGTTTCTTCCGATCCTGATTTGCAGGTTGGTTCTCAAAAGAAGCAGGTATTGTTTCTCGAATAAACATTTCGTTCATATTACGATTTCATTTAAGGGCTTATGCTCTACTGAATCAATAAAAAAACTTAGCTTCATTTATGGGCTGTGTTTAATTTGTTCAGCTGTTGCTACTGGTGATTACTGATTAATAATCCCATGGATATATGATTTACTCTTATAGTTCATTTTGCCCGTTTCTTGAATTTTCTCAATGGACATTATCTAATTAAACCTGTGTGATTTGTATAATTGCAATTCAGCACATGTGTGTTTAATCTTATCGAGCTATCGGGTATCGGCTCGGCCTGCCTTTTTCTTTAGAAATGAGCAGGAAAAATTGTTTTCTCAGTTGTGCAATTTTCTTGAAAAAAACTTTAATCAATTCCACTTGTATATGCACCTGGGGCTTTTCTAACCCACAATTTTATGCAACTGCAATGAGTCAGGCAACGCCTGGTCGCCATTGGAGGCATGAGTGTGTCAAATTTCCATACACAAGACCCTATACAAAACACTGTGAATTGGTAATGCCTTTTGCTAGTTTGATGGAGGTGGCTGTGATTTTTCCTTTCATTCTGCTTTAATATTTTTTCATATCCATGCTTATGTTGCTCTTTCCAGTGTGATTGTTATTACTGTAAAGAGCCTGCTCCTTGCCAAAAGTGGGACCTTGGCCACTGCTGTAGCTTCAACACTGGAACAAAATTGTCGAAACAGGTATCCTAATTCAAAATCTTGTAATATATGATGTATCAATGCTTTCATCCGGAGTCATGAAGACAAAAACTTGTGTTATATGCGCTGACGGTTAGTCATGCCAATTAGGAATAATGAGCAGGAGAATTTGTTTTCAGTTTGGCAATTTTCTTGAAAAAAACTTTGATCAATTCCACCCGTACATGATGCAGGCTTTTCTAACCCACAATTCCAATGCTTTGCTGGTTGCTGCTCAAAAGAAGCAGGTATTGTTTCTCGAATAAACATTTTGTTCATATTAATATTTCATTTAAGGGCTGTATTTAATTTGTTCAGCTGTTGCTACTGGTGTATACTCTTATAGTTCATTTGACCTGTATCTTTAATTTTCTCAATTGACATTATCTAACTAAACCTGTGTGATTTGTGAAATTGCAATTCAGCACATGTGTGTTTAATCTTATCGAGCTATCGGGTATCAGCTGTGCCTGCCTTTTTCTTTAATAATGAGCAAGACAAATTGTTTTCTCAGTTGTGCAATTTTCTTGAAAAAAACTTCAATCAATTTCACTTGTATATGCACCTGCAGCTTTCCTAACCCACAATGTTATGCTTCTTATGCAATTGCAATGAGTCAGGCAGCGCCTGGTCGCCATTGGAGGCATGAGTGTGTCAAATTTCCTTACAGAAGACCCTTTACAAATCACTGTAACTTGGTAATGCCTTTTGCTATTTTGATGTAGGTGGCTGTGATTTTTCCTTTCATTCTGCTTTAATTTTTTTTTCATATCCATGCTTATGTTGCTCTTTCCAGTGCGATTGTTATTACTGTGAAGAGCCTGCTCCTTGCCAAAAGTGGGACCTTGGCCACTGCAGTACCTTCAACACTGGAACAAAATTGCCGAAACAGGTATGCTAATATAAAATCTTGTAATATATGATGTATTATCAATGCTTTCATCCGGAGTCATGAAGACAAAAACTTGTGTTATATGAGCTAACGGTTAGTCATGCCAATTAGGAATAATGAGCAGGAGAATTTGTTTTCAGTTCTGCAGTTTTCTTGAAAAAAAAACTTAATCAATTCCACCTGTATATGATGCAGGCTTTTCTAACCCACAATTCCAATGTTTTGCAGGTTGCTGCTCAAAAGAAGCAGGTATTGTTTCTCGAATAAACATTTCGTTCATATTAATATTTCATTTTAGGGCTGTGTTTAATTTGTTCAGCTGTTGCTACTGGTGTATACTCTTATTGTTCATTTGACCTGTTTCTTTAATTTTCTCAATTGACATTATCTAACTAAACCTATGTGATTGTGAAATTGCAATTCAGCACATGTTTGTTTAATCTTATCGAGCTATCGGGTATCGGCTGTGCCTGCCTTTTTCTTTAATAATGAGCAGGAGAAATTGCTTTCTCAGTTGTATATGATGCACCTGAGGCATTTCTAACCCACAATTCCAATGAGTCAGGCAGCATCTGGTCGCCATTGGAGGCATGAATGTGTCGAATTTCCATACAAAAAACCCTTTGCAGATCACTGTGAATTGGTAACACCCTTTTGTTATTTAGATGGAGATGGCAGTGAATTTTCTGCCTAAATTCTTTGTTACATCCATGCTCATGTTGCTCTTTCCAGTGCGATTGTTATGTCTGCAAAGTGCCTGTTTCTAATTGCAAAACGTGGGATGGAGACCATTGCCATGCCTATAGCAGTAGAACAGAATTTCCAAAACAGGTATGCTGATGCAAAATCTTATAAAATATGATATATCAAAGAATTTCATTCCGGAGACATGAAGAAAAAAACTTGTGTTAGAAGGTCTAACGGTCAGAGATATGAATTTATGTAATGAGCAGGAGAATTTGCTTTCAGTGCATCAATTTTCTTGAAAGAAAACCTTGCCAATTTTAAGCGTACATGAATCTGAGGCTTTTCTAACCCACTTTTTTATGCGTCTTATGCAACTGCAATGATTCAGGCAGCGCCTGGTCGCCATTGGAGGCATGAGTGTGTCAAATTTCCATACACAAGACCCTATACAAAACACTGTGAATTGGTAATGCTTTTTGCTAGTTTGATAGAGGTGGCTGTGATTTTTCCTTTCACTCTGCTTTATTATTTTCATATCCATGCTTATGTTGCTCTTTCCAGTGCGATTGTTATTACTGTGAAGAGCCTGCCCCTTGCCAAAAGTGGGACCTCCACTGCAGTACCTTCAACGCTGGAACAAATTTGCCGAAACAGGTATGTAGCTGCAGAACACAAGAAAAGTATCTCAGATCGCAGAAAAGTTGAAAGAAGTTGTAGAAACCAATGATTCTTGCCCTTCTCCCCGTGATCAAAAGATAGATAAATTGAATTTCTCCAAGCTCTCTGTTTCTGATAATTCCGATGCTGATTCGCAGGCTGTTGCTCAAAAGAAGCAGGCATTGTTTCTCGAATTGAAATTTTAACTTCTCGTTCTTATTAGTATTTCATTTAAGGGTTGTATTTAATTTTTTCAATTGTTGCTATTGGTGATTACTGATTAAAAATGGATTACTCGTACAGTTCAGTTTACCTGTTTGATGAAAGCAGCGTATGCTTCTTGAATTTTCTGAGTAGACATGATCTAACAGTTGTGATTTGTGAAATTGCAATTCAGCACATACCTTATCGGGCTATTGGCTGTGCCTTTTTTTCTTTAATAATTTGCTTTCAGTTGTGCAATTTTCTAGAAAAAAAACTTCAATCCATTCTACTTGTACATGCACCTGGGGCTTTTCTAACCCATTATTTTATGCCTCTTACATAATCAGGCACCATCTAAACGCCATTGGAGGCATATGTGTTTCACATTTCCATTCGAGAAAACACCCCCTGGAAAATACTGTAAATTGGTAATAGCTTTTGTTATTCGATGGAGGTGCAGTGATTTTTCCATCAATGGTGCTTTAAATTGTTTTTCACATCCATGATTATTTTTCTCTTTCCAGTGCAATTGTTGTATCTGTGACGCCCCTGCTCCTTGCAAAAAGTGGTATCTAAAACACTGCCATGCCATTGGCACTAGAACAAAATTGACCAGACAACAAGCAGAATTGCTGAATCAGGTATGCTGTTGCAAAATCTTGTAAAATAGCAATATCAAAGGCTTTCTTCCCGGAGTAATGAAGACAAAAACTTGTGTTAGACGCTCTAACTGTTAGACACACCAATTATGAATAATCACACCACCACCCACCTAATTAAGTGTAAGTCGCATTTCCCTAATTTGCACACATCTAACAGTTAGACCATATATCACAAGTACTTCTCGGGCCTGCTCCGTTTTCTGCATTGCTTAATTTGTAGTTTGTATGTTGTTCTTTATGCTTATGTGGTCTCCATGATAGATGAGGACGTTTGTAGTTTGAAATACTCTGTACGACTAACATGTAATGTGTTACTGATGATCTCGTTTAAGTTAAGCACATCACTGTCTATTACATAATAGTTAAAACATCATAATGCAGCAAGTCATGTGACTTCTTTTGGTAGTTTCGGTTCAATGTTGTATCTCATTCATGTTTGTCGAAATTAAACATTCGAGTCGTGTTGCTCTTGTCTGTGAAAAATAGGAATGTCAAGTATCAAGTAATTTTAATATCTAGTAATAAAAAATACATTTAGCATCTACAAATAGGTAAAACATCCTGCTTGCAACTCCAACAGCTTTAAAAGAAAAAAAAGAAACTTTTGTGATTTAATTAGGTGGCTAAAATGGCTCAATCTTTGTTCCTCTAACTCGTGTTCATTCATTCACACTTACTTCAATCTATAGCTAAAGTAATATATCTCGATCCAGGATGCAAAGCTTTACGTGGAAAATTTGCCGCATTACATTAACAGTGAACAATTGGCTGGGTATTTTGAGAGATTTGGTGTGGTGAAAGCTTCAAAGGTTCACTATGCTGAGGTGACTCGGCGAAGCCTAGGGTTTGCTTATGTGTTTATGAGTAGTGTGGAAGAGGCTGAACATGCTATTAAGTACGATGGAAGTTATCTTGACAGATGGCCCTTAAAAATTTCCAAAGCTAGGAATCCAAGTTGGAGTCCCCCCGGAGTTTCATATACTAACAATATATATGTTGATAATTTACCATGGAATTTGGATGTCAAAGATCTTGAAGAAATTTTCCAGGTGCATGGTGATGCTGTTGGTTACAAGGTCGCAAGTACTGAGATATTTTTTTATCTTCGGGTGACTGGATTGTCTACTGGTTTTGGGTTTGTTAGGGTGACTTATTGTGAGATTGGAATGATGGATGTCATTGTTGCAGAGCTTTCTGGACTGATATTGAATGGAAACCCAATCAGAATTGCCTGTACTTAAAAGAATTAAAGGGTTAATGATTGTAGCTTCATCAGTTTTGTTTTGTGATAATCTGATCGTAGAAAATTGATTCATCCTTGTAGAACAAGCATTCTTTTGGCGAACATTTTTCATGAATGAATTGTAAAGTTGGAAAGATTTGAAGTACTAGTTTCAAAACTTTGCTTGTTTTTCTGTCCATCAATCTCTTCACTTTCAATAGAGTATTCAATTTTAGAATGACTGCATGTCATCTCATTTTATATGTTCACTTCTTCTGTTATACTACTAACTTTTAGTACGTACTCAACAATGCAGAAAAGTTGGAAAAAGATAAAATATAGTAGTAGAAATTTATGGTTGTTTCTCTGTTTTCCTCTGATAAAATGGATACACCTTTAAGACCAGTTCTTAATCTGAGAAACAGCGACGAAATGAAGAAATTTGAGGACAAAGAAGACTGTTTCATCCTCGATTTGATCCCAACGATGAGCTGAACGGCTTGTCCAAGCTCTCAACATGAGAATCATTACATAATATTGCATGAATTCCTTTCACCCCGAACTGTTAATCTTCCTTGTTCTCATAATTTACGAAATAATCCCACGAGTATACTTTGCCCCTCGGAATTTAAATCCCGGTACGCCACTAATTAGGAAGAAGAGAAGACTAATTCCGTTGAGTTTGAAACAGAGAAAATGATACTACTACATAAGTTGTTCTTAGATAGCTGCTATTTACAGAGCTTGTTATATAATAACTGCTACGTACAAACTACTAAGCTAACGGTACAAGTATGCTGCAAAGAAAAATAAATTGAAAACTGTTCGCCCACATAGGGTACTTTCAACTTCCAATCCACCTATAATTACTAGCGGTTAGTAAAGTTCAACTACACTCTCAAGCGTTATTGAATTGCAGAAAACAAGAAAAGTAGCTCAAATGACGCAAAAGTTTAAACAAGTTGCAGAAACCGACGATTCTTGCTGTGATCAAAAGACAGATAAATTGAACTTCTCCAAGCTCTCTCTTTCCGGAAATTCCGATGCCGATTTGCAGGCTGTTGCTCAAAAGGGGCAGGTATTGTTTCTCGAATTGAAATTTTAACTTTTCGTTCAGATTATTTCTGTAAAGGTTGTATCTATTCAGCTGTTTTACTGGTGATTACTGATTAACAATCGAATGGATTATGGATGTAATATTTAGTCTTATAGTTCATTTTACCTGTTTCTTGAATTTTCTGAATAGACATGATCGATCTAATAGGTGTGATTTGTGAAATTGTGTTTAACCGTATCGGCTGTGCTTGCGTTTTTCTTTACTAATGAGCAGGAGAATTTGTTTTCAGTTGTGCAATTTTCTTGAAAAAAACTTTAATCAATTCCACTTGTATATGATGCACCTGAGGCTTTTCTAACCCACAATTCCAATGCTTTGCAGGTTGTTGCTCAAAAGAAGCAGGTATTGTTTCTCGAATAAACTTTTCGTTCATATTAATATTTCATTTAAGGGCTGTATTTGATTTGTTCAGCTGTTGCTACTGGTGAATACTGATTAATAATCCCATGGATATATGATATACTCTTATAGTTCATTTGACCTGTTTCTTTAATTTTCTCAACAGACATTATCTAATTAAACCTGTGTGATTTGTGAAATTGGATCAGCACATGTGTGTTTAATCTTATCAGCCTATCGGGTATCGGCTGTGCCTGCCTTTTCTTTAACAATGAGCAGGAGAATTTGCTTTCAGTTGTGCAATTTTCTTGAAATAGATTTTTATCAATTCCACTTGTATATGCACCTGGGGCTTTTCTAACCCACTATTTCATGCTTATGCAATTGCAATGAGTCAGGCAGTGCCTGGTCGCCATTGGAGGCACGAGTGTGTCAAATTTCGATACAGAAGACCCTATAAAAGACACTGTGAATTGGTAATGCCTTTTGCTAGTTTGATGGAGGTGGCTGTGATTTTTCCTTTCATTCTGCTTTATTTTATTTTTTTCATATCCATGCTTATGTTGCTCTTTCCAGTGCGATTGTTATTACTGTGAAGAGCCTGCTCCTTGCCAAAAGTGGCACCTTGGCCACTGCAGTACCTTCAACCCTAGAATGAAATTGCCGAAACAGGTATGGTAATATAAAATCTTGCAATATGTGATATATCAATGCTTTCATCCGGAATCATGAAGACAAAAACTTGTGTTAGATGCTCTAACGGTTAGACATGACAATTAGTAATAATGAATGATCACACCACCACCCACGTAAGTGTAAGTCGCATTTCCCGGATTTGCACCCATCTAACAGTTAGACCATTTATCAGAAGTACTTCTCACCTTGGGTCTACTCCGGTGTTCTGCATTGCCTTATTTATGTTTATGTGGTCTCCATGATAGATGAGGACGTGTGCAGTTTGAAATACTCCGTAAGACTAATGTGTTACTGATGATCTCGTTTAAGTTACACACACCACTGCTTTTTACATGATAGTCTAAACATAACTAAGGCAGCAAGTCATGTGAACCTCTTTTGGTAGTTTCTGTGCAGCGTCGTCTTTCATTCATGTTTGTCGAAATTAAACTTTTTACGTAGGGTTGTTCTTTGCGAAAATTAGGAATATCAAGTATAAAATATGCTATATCATAGAATTTCATTCCGGAGTCATCGAGACAAAAACCTGTGTAAAAAGGTCTAACGGTCAGAGATTTGAATTTCTGTAATGAGCAGAAAAGTAATAGAGTTTGCTTTCATTCCATCATTTTTCTTTAAAGAAAACCTTACCAATTTCACGCTTTTCTAACCCTCTATTTCATGCTTCTTATGCAATTGCAATGAGTCAGGCAGCGCCTGGTCGCCATTGGAGGCATGACTGTGTCGAATTTCCATACAGAATATCACCCTATACAAAACACTGTGAATTGGTAATGCCTTTTGCTATTCTGATGAGGTGGCTGTGATTTTTGCTTTCTTTCTGTAATAATTTTGTTTTTCACATCCACGCATATAATGCTCTTCCAGTGTGATTGTTATTACTGTGAAAAGCCTGCTCCATGCCAAAAGTGGGACCTTGGCCACTGCAGTACCTTCAAACCTAGAACAGAATTGCCGAAACAGGTATGGTAATATAAAATCTTGTAATATATGATATCTCAATGCTTTCATCCGGAGTCATGAATTGAAGACGAAAACTTGTGTTTGATGCTCTAACGGTTAGACATGCCAATTAGGAATAATGAATAATCACACCACCACCTAAGTGTAAGTCGCATTTCCCCAATTTGCACCAGAAGTACTTCTCGGGTCTGCTCCGGTGTTCTGCATTGCCTTATTTATGTTTATGTGGTCTCCATGATAGATGAGGACGTGTGTAGTTTGAAATACTCTGTAAGACTAGCATATAATGTGTTACTGATCATCTCGTTTAAGCTCCGCATACCACTGCTTGTTACATAATAGTTTAAACATCACTAACGCAGCAAGTCATGCGAGCCTCTTTTGGTAGAATCTGTCCAATGTCATATTTCATTCTTGTTTGCCGAAATAAAGCTCTTTAAGTAGTGTTGTTCTTGCGAAAATTAGGAATGTAAAGTATCAAGTCAGTTTGATATATAGTGATAAACTACACCTAGCATACAAATAGGTGAATCATCCTGCTTGCAACTCCAACAGCTTTAGAAAAGAAACTTTCGTGATTTAGGTGGTTGTGTTTTACGTAGGCTAGAATGGCTCAACCAATCTTTTATGTCTTCCGAGTTTTTTTTTATTTTTTATTTTTTATTTCTCACTAGTCTTCCGAGTTCAGTACTAGTCATGTTTCGATTAAGCAAAGTCAGTCTTCTTTCCTCTTACTCGTGTTCATTCATTCACACTCCAATCTAAAGCCAAACTAATACATCTTGGTCCAGGATGCAAAGGTTCACGTGGAAAATTTGCCGTCTAACACTGACAGTGAAAGATTGGCTGGAGACTCAGTGAAGCCAAGGTTTTGCTTTTGTAATTATGAGTAGGGTGGAAGAGGCTGAACATGCTATTTCGTACAATGGAAGTTATATATCTTGACAGAAGGCACATAGAAATTTGCAAAGCTGATGCACAAGTCCAAGGAGTCCGCCTGGAGTTACATACACTAACAAAATATATGTTGATAATTTACTGCAGAATTTGGATGTCAATCTTCTTGAAGAAATTTTCCAGGAGCATGGTGATGCTGTTGGTTTATAAGGTCGTAAATACTGAGATACGGAATACTTTTTTTTCGGGTGACTGGATCATCGTCTACTGGTTTTGGGTTTGTTAAGAGTGATTTCTAGTGAGAATGAATTGGAATGGTGGATCATCATCAGTTTTGTTTTGTGATCATCTGATCGTAGATAATTGAGCATTCTTTTGGCAAACATTTTTCATAAATGAAATGTAAAGTTGGAAAAAGATTTGTAGTAGTTTTAAAAGTTAGCTTCTTTCTGTCCATCAATCTCTTCACTTTCAATAGAGTATTCAATTTTAGAATGACTGCATGTCATCTCATTTTATATGTTCACTTCTTCTGTTATACTACTAACTTTTAGTACGTACTCAACAATGCAGAAAAGTTGGAAAAAGATAAAATATAGTAGTAGAAATTTATGGTTGTTTCTCTGTTTTCCTATTAAAATGGATACACCTTTAAGACCAGTTCTTAGACTGAGAAACAGTGATGAAATGAAGAAATTTGAGGCAAAGAAGACTGTTTCATCCTCGATTTGATCCCAACGATGAATTGAGCGGCTTCTCCAAGCTCTCTATTACATGAAATGGGGTGCATTGAGCATCCACGCCGCACATAGTTTCTATAGAGAAAAACATATTGTACCGGGACTAATCTAAAGTAATGCTAAATATTCTATAATTTTGAGTTTATACAAGGTCAACAATCTCAATTTCCTGGAAAAAGAAGTGTAAATCCAACCAGGCGGTTGGTGAGTCCATTCCTTTACGTTGACTTTTGAGTTTACTTTCTTGATGTAAAGTATTCTAACCAAGATCGCAATAAAACCAATCAACTACTTTACAAATATAATCACCAAACAAAGCAATAAAACGCAAGCACAATATAACGTGGTTCGATTGAATAAATTCAATCTACGTCCATGAAGAATCAATGAATTTTATTACTCCACAACCTTCCTCAATCCAGCTAAGTTACAGAGAAATTGGCCCAGAATTACGCCTTGAATTCTACTACACAATCCTCACAACTACAGCTAATAATGTCACTAATCTAATCACGAAGAATAGCACAAAACAAAACGCCGAAAACCTACATCCGGCAGCCGTTCTTTACGTCTTTATTCTTCCCTTTCTTCTCTGATTATGTCTGTTGAGATCCAGAACCAAAAACGACTTAGATCCACTGAAGACTCTTCCGGTATGGATGCTGAGATGCAAGAAACTCCTACGGTGGTATTGGATGAGGACGTTCAGCCATCTCCTAGACCATCATATGTAAGCCAGGTGTCTGCTCAATCTAAACCTGCAGATGTGAAAATCTATAAGAAAGAATACGCCGACGAAGGCAATCTGATGACGGTGTCTCCACCAACATCCGAGATCCCTTTCACACAGGTTGATTTTGACAAGGATTTCCATGAACTACTTATAAATCCATGGAGAGATACAATTTTGATCAGGGTTGTGGGTAAATCCTGGTTTTATCCAACACTCCTTAGCAAACTGGAGACTATGTGGTCATTATACGGCCAATTCTTTGAGTTAACAGAACTTGGCAACAATTGCTACTATCTTCGAGGCTTGACGGAAGAAAAGAGAACTATGATCCTGACTAATGGTCCCTGGCAACTAGCAGGAGGCTTTCTCTCAATTCGAAAATGGATTCCCAATTTCCGAGCTGATAATGATAAGATTGAGAGCGCTATTACGTGGGTTAGGATTTTGAATCTACCTGTTGAATTCTTTAGAGAATCTGTGATTCATAAACTAGCTACTTGCATTGGTGACCCAATCAAGATAGATGGTAATACGTGCACGGCAAAAAAAGGGCGATTTGCCCGCTTCTGTGTTGAGGTTAAAACAAATAAGCCTCTGGAGTTAGGCCTGCAGATTCATGGCAAGGTTTATCAGGTAGTATATGAAAATCTCCCTTCTCTTTGTCTTGGTTGTGGCAAAGTTGGACATACCATTGGAGAATGCAAGAAGCATTCCTCTATTCAAACCCCAATGGCAGAAATCATTTCAAGGCTCCACAGCTCACATTGCATCCAACAAAGACTACAATGACAACGCAATCTGATGTTGATTCCAATTGGTTAACTGAGAAAGCAAAAAACAAAGAATATGGGGACTGGATGGTTGTTGAACGGAGAAAGAAAAAAGCTCCGACGATTGGGCGGAACCCTAGGGACAATTCCGTCAACCCGGCTCGAAATCAGTCGGGCCAATCGAAAAAAAACCCTCCTCAGAAACCTACCTTTGTTAATGGGCCTGGCCCAGTGTCAGGAAATCAGAAGAATCCAGTTGATAACCGCCAGAACAAACGTATTCTTCCTAGAAACCTAAACCCAAAAGGAAAAGCACAGGCCCAAGCAAAGGCTATTGCTAAGCCCACTGCGACAGGAATTGTTATTAATGAACCAGCTTCTCTGCCTACGTTCAACAATAATAGTTTCCAGTGTCTGTCTGCTGAAACTTCGACTGCAGCTATTAAACTGGTTTCTGATTATGGCGGAGATCATGGAGGAAAATTTAGAGATCAACGCGGAGGATCTAGAAATCAATTTTGTGAACGGGAACATGGTGGTCAATTGGATCCAAAATCATGTGATCCGAACGGAAGTTCATCAATTCCAAGGGCACTCTCGGATATTACGAACAACACAAGGAGAACGGGTGGTGAATGTCATGGTAATCCCCTCAACAATATGGGAGTTCGAAATTCACTCCCACATATTAATACAGGAGGACAACGACCGGACGGGTTGGCAGAGATTTGTGTTGAGCCATTGGGAAATAGTCCGGCAGAACCTGTTGATTTACGAAGCAGTCAAACAGATGATTGCGAGATGGTTGGGGCTGGATATTGATTACCCACTCCTACCCACACAAATCCATATGGTTGATATGAAGATCGTCTCGTGGAATTGTCAAGGGGCGGGTAATGAAAGTTTTCGTAGGAACTTTCGTGAGTTAGTTAGAATTCATAATCCTTTAGTGATTTATATTCTAGAAACCAGGGTAACTCAAGAGCACGCTTATACTATTGCACCGGTTCTTGGTTATTCGAGGTATATAATAGCTCCCACAGATGGAATGTCTGGAGGGATTTGGATGCTTTGGAATGAAGCTGACGTTGATGTTGAGATTCTGGATGTTGAGGATCAGGCTATCCATGCCTTGATTAATCTTAGGAGGCAGGAAAAGTGGAGAATCTCGGGGATTTATGCTAAACCCTATCGTCGAGATAAAGTGAGAATATTTCGGAGTATGAAGAACATTGCACAAACTCAAAATTTTCCTTGGTTAGTAACCGGTGATTTCAATGAAATCGGATTATCTCATGAAAAAAGGGGAGGTCGAACAGCCTCGGTTAATCGACTACTATTCTTTCGCAACAGTATGGAAGCTTGTGGTCTTCATGATCTTGGATTTCATGGTCCCCAATTCACTTGGACGAATAAAAGAACTTCAGGACGCATTATTAAAGAAAGAATCGATAGGGCTATGGCGAATGCGAGTTGGATAGATAAGTTTCCGGACAATGCTGTTATTCATTTACCTCGTACCCATGGTGACCATCATCCTATCCTCATTAACTGTAATGGAGTGGAACAAAGATTTGTGGATCGGCCTTTTAGATTTGAGGCAACTTGGCTCTCCCATCCTGATTGCGAGCCTTTGTTAAGGAATATATGGGAATCTAATGATAATATTACTCAGGCAATCTCAAAGGTCCCAGAAGTAATGGTTCCCTGGAACAAAGAGCACTTTGGTAACATTTTCCATCGGAAGAGAACAGTGTTGGCGCGGCTTGAGGGGATCCAGAAATCACTCTCACATCGACATAATGAGTTTCTTGCACATCTCGAAACAGAATTAATTGAAGAGTATAACCAAATACTCCATCAGGAAGAACTACACTGGTTCCAAAAATCCAGGGTCAAGTGGCTTGTGGAGGGAGAAAGAAATACAAAATTCTTTCATAAATCCACAATTATGAGAAGACGCAGGAACAAAATTCTGATGCTAAAGATTGATGGAGAATGGGAAACTTTGGAGGAGACCTTGAAGATCCATGCCAGAAACTATTATGCGAGTCTCTTTCACTGCCAGAATGAAGATTACCCATGTGATTCGAACAACTCTCTCCCTGTTTCGAAGTTCCAGCTTGCCTTGAATAGTGATGACATTACTAGTTTGAGTGTGATGGTGGATCGTAAAGAATTAAAGGAAGTTGTCTGGGCAACAAACGCATACAAAGCACCTGGACCGGATGGAATTCAGTCAATCTTCTTCCAAAAAGGATGGAACTGGATCGCTGACTCACTTCTACGCTTTATACAGGAAGCTTTCTCCTTTGGCGACTTTGAACCGAAGTCTGTGTGGCACACTTGTGTTTAATACCCAAGAAACCAAATCCCTCTCTGATTTCGGAATTCAGGCCAATTGCTCTATGCAATGTTATTTATAAATATGTGACAAAGTGCATCACTATGCGGCTTAAACACATCATGCCGACAATTATAGCTCCCACACAGTCCAGCTTTATCAAAGGCAGGAGTACACAAGATAATATCTTTGTACTACAGGAGTTGCTTCATTCCCTGCGAGCCAAAAAGAAAAATAAGGTGGGATGTATGATTCTTAAATTGGACCTCGAGAAAGCATACGATAAAGTAAATTGGAATTTTTTAGAGGAAACCTTGATATCCTTTAAATTTCCAAATGACTTGATTAGGCTGATTATGTTTTGCGTCAAGCATGCTGCAACGCAAATTCTTTGGAATGGTTCGCCTCTGGAGATTTTTGGCCACTCTTGCGGTCTTCGACAAGGTGACCCCTTGTCTCCGTATCTCTTCGTTCTATGTGTTGAGAGACTATCTTACTTGATACAGGAAGAGGTCGAAAAAGGCGCATGGAAGCCCATTATTCCTTGCCGTAATGGACCTGCACTTTCACACTTATTCTTCGCTGATGATTTAGTCCTAATGGGTAAAGCCACTATAGATACTGCCGCATCTATTCGAGGGGTGCTGGATAATTTCTGCAGAGCTTCAGGTCTCAAACTGAACAATGATAAATCAAAGGTTTTCTTCGCAAAACCTGGAGATATACATCTGAAACGATCCATCAGTACGATATTGGGTTTTGGTCAAACAAGCAATCTGGGAAAATACTTGGGAGTGCACTTAACTCATGGAAGAGTGGATCGTCGAGTTTATGCAGAAACCTTTGACAGAATTATAACAAGAATGAGCGGCTGGAAACACAAATTTCTCTCGCTGGCAGGCCGAGCAACACTTATCCAGTCAGTCACATCGGCTATTCCCATTTATTCGATGCAATCGAATTGGTTGCCAGAATACGTATGCACCAATTTAGATCAGATCAACAGAAAATTCTTATGGTCTACTGATATCCAGAAACCAAAACTCCACCTCGTTGGGTGGCAAAAGGTCAGTTTGCCAAAGGCTCAGGGAGGTTTAGTCTGCGCCTGGGAAACCAATGAAGCTCTCTTAGCTAAATTAGTCTGGAAGATCATACGGAACGAGGATACGATATGGCAGAAATTTATTCGAGCCAAATATCTGAGAGACAAGGATATTTTGAATTACATTGCAAAACCCGGGGATAGTGCTACTTGGAAGGGCCTGATCAGATGTGTGGATATTATAAAGCCGTTCCTCAGATGGAAAATTGGCGATGGATGCACAATTTCATTTTGGTTTGACAACTGGCTGGGAAGTAGTTCTTTAAATTCGAAAGGTGTGCAAATACTACCCTCAGAAGCTAAACTGAAATTATCCGATATGTTAAATGAAGCAGGGGAGTGGTGCTTTGACACCATTCATTCTCACATACCTGCTGCAGTGCTAGAAGAGATAGCCAATACTCAGATACATCTCTCTGAAGAGCCAGACTGGATATTGTGGTCCGAAACCGCTAACGGGAACTTTACCTGTCAATCAGCATATAAAGCCATTCAATCACTCTATGGTGAAAATCAAATAGAGGTGAAGAAGGGAGGTTGGATATGGAAAACCAACTTCAGCAGCAAACTAAAACACTTTTTATGGCTTGCAAATCAAGGGAGGTTAGCAACTAATGTATTGCGCAAGACAAGGAAAATTACTGAGGATGCTTCTTGTACCTTATGTAATAATTCTCAAGATGAATCAATCACTCACATCCTGCGAGATTGTCCTTCAGCCATCAGAATTTGGAGGAAACTCATTCCTCCAATTCGATTAGATGAATTTTCTGATCCGGAGGAGAGCTCAATGGAATCAGCACTCGCCTAACTTCAATTGCGCAACTCTGTCGCAAATTTCATGGCCCTTCATCTTCATGGCGAGCATTTGGCACATCTGGAAGTCAAGAAATCAAGCCATTTTTAAAGGCCAACAGGAATCGACCAACTCTATGTTGTTTCAGATACGACAATTGAGTCATGATATGTGCACTTACATGTCGAAGAACAAGAAATCAAGCACCGATACCAAGTGGCAGAGACCCAAAGAGGGTTGGGTCAAACTCAATGTTGATGGGAGCTCCATATCTGCGATCAATCGAGGAGGTGCTGGAGGAATTCTGCGAGATGGAGATGGCAGTTGGATTTGGGGATTTTCGGAAGTCATCCAATCGACTACTCCTCTGTTTGCCGAAATCAGAGCTCTTCAAAAGGGTTTGGAGCTAGCTTGGGAGAAGAGATATGAAAGAATTGAAGTGGCAACAGATTGTTTTGAGGCTTTCAAGTTGATTAATGGTGATTTGAGCTCTTCTGACTTTCCAGATATTCATAGTATGATAGAAGATTGTAAGAGGCTTTTACATATGCCTTGGTTAGCTGAGTTTACTTGGACTAATAGGAAGTCAAATTTAGTCGCTGATAAACTTGCGAACTAGCTAGTTCGGGGGTGGTCGAAAATGTCCTTTGGGACTCCCCACCGACCCAAGTTGTACCTTTCTTCAACTTTGATAAAGTCTAAGGACTGACCGTCTTTTTCTACCAAAAAAAAAAAAAAAAAAAAAAAAAGAATAGCACAAAACGGAAGATTAATCAGCTTGAATTTGCTTGTATATGATCGACTCTCTTTTCTGTTCTTTATATACAGAAACAGAGTAAGCCGAATTTGAACAGGAATCTGCCAGAAGAAATTTCCGCCGTTGATCATTTAACCGTCATCATCATCCAATGGTCTGAGAAGAAAGCGTGTTATAACTTACTCCTTTTCCTATTATGTTTCTTCTCCGAAATAGACTTGGAAACAAACCGCAACTCTTCCAATTTGCAATCAGGTCCCTGTACTTCCAAATCCTTCGAAACCAAGTCCCTGTAAAACTGAAAACTTGCAAACTGGTCCCTGTAAAACCTGGGATCTTCGAAACAACCTCAAAACTTCACAATCTCCACCTTGTTGAGAAGATAACAGGAGTTACTTCATTCATGTCACTTTCTTTTTATCACTATCATCCTTTGATGGACAATAGCTCCAACACCGTGTGCTGGCATCCCTCAACACTTTGAGACACCAACCAAATTCAAACAATGTAAGAATTTAGTTGGATTCAACACCTTTGTCAATATATCTGCAGCATTCTCTTTCTTCAAGTACACACAGCTATCATACGCAGATTTAATGAAATCAATTTCTTCAATATACTCACTGAACTTTTTGTACCACTGCCTGGGGCTTTGTTTTAATCCATAGAGAGAATTCTTTACTCATGTACTTGCTTCTGTGAAATTCTGACGCTCTTGATATTCAATATCATGACAAGTACTTAGTGAATATGCCACCATGTTGCTAAAACCATAAATATTCGTAGGTTTAGGCTGTCTCCTCTCTCTATCTCTTGTCAGCTGGAAGTTTCTGATTTCTTTTGTAACTGGTACCACATTCCTCCTTGTGTGGTTTCTATTCTCAGTAGCTGGTTGTGTAACTTCTGGAGCTTATTGTTCCTGTGTAGAAATACTAGTTGTGGTAGTTGGACTAGTATTAATTCTGGTATGAGATCTCTGTGATGTATTACTCCTCACAGGTGAGCTTTGTGATATTTCAACTCCAGTTGAGTTGTTAGGCTGATCACTTGCATCTTGTTGAACATGAAAATCACTCACTACTTCGTGGTTTTCTTTAGCTTGATCGTTGATTCTCATAAGCTCCACCTCAATCTCAGAATCTTTGAACTTCTTCATATCAGTTTCTAGGTGATGATCAATGTTCTTGTATGGGAACACATCTTCTTCAAACATTACATCCCTGCTAATAACTACCTTCTGAGCATTCTTCTCAATACACCACAGCTTGTATCCCTTCACACCTTTAGGATAGCCCAAAAAAATGCATTTTAATGCCCTGGGCTCAAGTTTGTCCTGCCTGACATGTACATATGCTAGACAACCAAATACTCTTAAGTGTGAGTATTCCTTCGCAGCTCCACAATTCATCAGGAGTTTTCATCTGTATGGCTGATGATGGAGTTTTATTGATTAAGTAACACACAGTAGTTACAGCTTCACCCCAGAAGGACTTAGGAACTCCAGGACTTAGGAACTCCAGCTTGAAACATGATGCATCTAGTTCTCTCTAGAAGAGTTCTATTCATCCTCTCAACTAAACCATTTTGTTGAGGAGTACCAGGTATTGTTCTGTGTCTCTTAATACCTTTATCCATGCAGAATTTGTTGTATTCCTTTGACAAGAACTCTAAACCATTATCAGTTCTCAATACTTTAACTTTCAAGCCCTTTTCCAGCTTGACCTCTGCACACCACTCTTTGAATCTAGAGAATGCATCACTCTTATTTCTCAGCACATACACCCACACTCTTCTAGTGTAGTCATCTATCAGTGAAAGGAAATATCTACCTCCTCCTTTTGTCTGCACTTTTGAAGGTCCCCATAGATTTGCATGTATGTAATCTAGGGGAGCACTACTGGTATGTATACCAGTTGGGAAGGGGTTTCTTTTAGCTTTTCCCATAATACATTGCTCACAGGTTTTCAGCTTCTCAATCTTGCTTCTATCAAATACCTGCTTCTTCTGCAATTCAATCAACTCCTTCTCACTTACATGTGCCATTCTCCTGTGCCATAGCTCAGTATCATCCATACTAGCTACAGATACATCACCAATAATCACTCTACGCCTCATATAGTAGAGCTTATTCCTCCTTATGCCACTCATGACAGCAGATGCATCTTTATTATACACAGTAAGCACGCCATTCTCTGAGCTAAATCTATACCCTTTATGCTCTAATGTACCAAGAGAGATTAGATTTCTTCTGAGCTCAGGAATATACCTGACATCTGTGAGTGTCTTCACAGATTCATCATCCATTCTGAGCCTTATGTCACCAACACCTTGAATGTTGCATATCATATCATTCCCCAGCATAACTGTGCCTCCATAGCTAACATCCAACTTGGTAAACCACTCCTTATATGGACAAATATGGAATGTGCATCCAGAATCAAGAACCCATTCATCGTTGGCTTGATCTGTGACATTTAACACTCCTCCTGGGATATTTATCACCTCATCTGTGATATTTAACACATCCCCATCATACTCAATATCTCCTGTAAACTCATGGGAAGTACTCCCTCCACCTTCATTGTCCTTTTGTCTCTTTAACAAGAAATAATTTTTCTTTAGGTGACCAGGTCTCTTACAGTGATGACAAATCCTGGTTTCCTTGTTTGCAAAACCACCACCAACTGATGCTTTTCCCTTGTTCTTATGGTCCTGTGGTTGAAACTTAGGCTTGTATTTATTGTTCTTGACCATGAGACCCTCACCAGATGCCTCTACCTTATCTGTCTCCTTTTGATGCTCCTTCTGCCTGATTAAACATTGAACTTCCTCCAATGTAACCTTCTTTTGGCCTGTGAATGCTGTTGCATCTCTGATGCTTTCATAAGACTCAAGTAGGGAACTAAGCAAAATTATTGTTTTGTCTTCATCAGGAAGCTTTGAATCTTCTATGCTATCAATCTCATCAAGAGTTTTGTTGAATATAGCCAGTTGCTCAAGAATGTTGCTATCTGGATTCCTGTAAGAATACAGTTGTGATTTCATAAATAATCTCCTAGCTAAAGATCGTGTTTGATACAACGATTCTAGCTTCTTCTATATATCAACTGCAGTTTTCTCCTTAGCAACCTCCCTTAATGGTTCATCACCCAAACTCAATATGATTGTACTTCTGGCCTTCCCTGAGAGAATCTTTAACTCATGGTCTGTAATTGTTGCAGGTACTTCGCTACGAGGCAACAATGCCATATCCACGCCTTATTGAACCAAGATAGCTCCATCTTGATCTTCCACAGTGCAAAATCGTTTGCACCTGTAAATTTGTCAATGTCAAACATTGTTGAACCCATAGTTGATCAAAACAAAATCCGCAATCAATTAACGAATACAGCTCCTTCTTGTTTTTCCCACAGACGGCGCCACTTGTTAAGTATTCGAACCAAGATCGCAATAAAATCAATCAACTACTTGACAAATATAATCACCAAACAAAGCAATAAAACGTATGCACAATATAACGTGGTTCGATTGAATAAATTCAATCTACGTCCATGGAGAATCAATGAATTTTATAACTCCACAACCTTCCTCAATCCAGCTAAGTTACAGAGAAATTGACCCAGAATTACGCCTTGAATTCTACTACACAATCCTCACAACTATAGCTAATAATGTCACTAATCTAATCACGAAGAGTAGCACAAAACGGAAGATTAATCAGCTTGAATTTGCTTGTATATGATCGACTCTCTTTTCTGTTCTTTATATACAGAAATAGAGTAAGCCGAATTTGAACAGGAACCTGCCAGAAGAAATTTCCGCCATTGATCATTTAACCGTCATCATCATCCAATGGTCTGAGAAGAAAGTGTGTTATAACTTACTCCTTTTCCTATTACGTTTCTTCCCCGAAATAGACTTGGAAACAA
This sequence comes from Plantago major, assembly GCA_026545765.1. NCBI lineage: Eukaryota > Viridiplantae > Streptophyta > Magnoliopsida > Lamiales > Plantaginaceae > Plantago > Plantago major. The sequence goes on along the minus strand of CM048839.1, from coordinate 26,033,346 downwards.
ACCGCAACTCTTCCAATTTGCTATCAGGTCCCTGTACTTCCAAATCCTTTGAAACCAAGTCCTTGTAAAACTAAAAACTTGCAAACTGGTCCCTGTAAAACCTGGGATCTTCGAAACAACCCCAAAACTTCACAATTGAAGTAATAGTACTAATATTGGTTCAAATGATAGAGATGGGCTCTTGTATTTTATAAGACTCTGTAGACTTTGTAATGTGCTAATTAAATTTCTTGGACTCTTGGGACTATTTGTAATAGTAATAATAGAATAGTATTGGTTTAAATGGCAGAAAAATGAGAAATCATAGAAATCATCATCTTCTTCTGATAAAAAATTGAAATGGATACACCTTTAAGAGCAGTTCTTTGTGTGAAGAACAGAGATGAAATGAAGAAATTCGAGGACAAAGAAGACTGTTTCGTCCTCGATTTTGATCCTTATGAAGATTTGGTCAGCTTCTCCAAGCTCTCTGTTTCTGATGACTTGCACGTTCTAGCTGAAAAGGGTAAGGTCAATTTTCATCACTCCATACTTGCTTTTCTGTTGATCTGTTCATTTAATTTGATGAATTTGTGCTTCTTTTCTTTTATAGTTTTATTCTTCTACTGTTCTAGAAATGGTGGCTGTTAGTTTTTGTTGTTTTTCAGACAGTGTTAGTATTACAGTCATGGAATTATGTAGTACTACTTTGAAACTAGGGTACTGATTTTAGGTTATCTTAGCTTCTTCCTGGAAGGGAATCATTTGTGCAACAGCTATATAGAATTATGTAGTGTACTATTAATGTTGTTTTAGCTTAGAATTAAACTTTTTTTTAAATAGGTAGCATGTAGAGATTATCCGCATCCAAGGCACGCTTGTGCGAAATTTCGGTTCAGGGCAGTGCCTCACGAGAGTCACTGTGATCTGGTACTTATTCTTTTGTTGTTTAGATTGAATGAATTTATCTTGGGTTTCCCTATTTTTCATTCTTAGTTTTAATGCTTGCTCTTGTGTCTGATGATGTATATGCAGTGCTACTGTTATGTTTGTGATTATGCTGCTCCTTGCAAGAAATGGGTTGGGAAGTCTAGACACTGTGATGCATATGAGAATGAAAAGTGGGGCATCAAGAGGAAATTGTGGAGGGAAGCGCTGGAACGTAAAAAGGTGTGGTTACATGAAAATTTGCTAACAAACATCAATTTTCTTTTACTTCTCAACTTGCTGGATTTTATATTAATGTCTGCACATTTCCAGCAAGCATCAAGATGCATTTCGGCTGTTTTTGTTGAATCATCAGACACATGCAATTTGATTTCTATTCTACTATTGCTAATGCTTGTTGGACCTGGCATCTATTGTATGTTATTTCAATATAGGTCTTTGATGAGAGACTAGTTTGTTTCAACAAAAAGTTATGTGTTGCGAATGCCTTCCTAAAGGGGTGCTGCTCTGAGTTGGATGTCTTTGGGTTCTGCCCGTTCTTTTCTCTTTATTGTAAAATATTAAGTAACCTGTCCCTCAAGTTATCAGATGTACTTCTGTCTCAGAAGTCAAAATATTACATGAATTCCTTTCACCCTGAAAACTCATTTTTTACTTTCATTTTATTCCAACAAACTGGGTATGTATCACAAACATTGTTCGGGTTAAATTTAGCCTCTGAGGATGTCACTTTGAAGGCACAAAACTGTACTGTTAGAAAGCATTTTAGTATATGTGGGTTGAGTTTACACTTTGTTTCAAAGCTAGGGAATAATATGCATTAGGGGCAAATGAGAAAAGACCTCTTAGTTTCCACTCTGCGTGTTAGACACTTCTTGTAGCATTGCTTTGAAGATACTTAGCACCTTGCTCAGCTCACTCGACTGTTTTTCTTGTTAGGTGGCCTCGGTTGTTTATATTTTAGAAGTAACTTGCAATTGATTACAGATTTCAGAAATAAAATGTTACAATTTTCTACCTAATGAGTAGGAAGCATACAGAGGTGTTCTACATCCAAGGTATATGTGCATGGAATTTCCGTTCGAGAATACACCGCATAACAATCACTGTGAGCTGGTAATTTGAATTTAAATGTATCCATATTTTTTTCCTGTATGTTCGTGTGCTTGTTCTGAATTATGTAACTTATATATACGGCTTTTATTGGCATTGGCAGTGCTATTGTTATGTTTGTGAATCAGCTGCTCCTTGTGGAGAGTGGGCTGGAATCTCTAGCCATTGCAATGCCTTCAACAATGAAAACTGGAGAACTAAAAGGGAATTGAAGAGACGTCCAACAAAATTACAAGGAAAGGTATGTTGCTACAAAATTACGCCAGCTGCTACAGTGAATCCTCCCACTTCTTGCATTTCATAAATGTGGGAGCTCTAATGCGCGAGAGTTTTGTTGGAATACGCTGGTGCACATTGTGGTGCAGAAGATCCATTGTGGTCAAACTCATATCTGCAAGTTCACTACAGTAATAGACTCCATTCATGCACAAAGTTTTCATCTCTTCATTTGTTCTTACTGAATGTGCTCTATTCCATTTTCCCTGCACATATATAAGGTACAAAAAGAACCAGGAACTGACACTGATGACCTGTCCGAGGAAGCAAAAGTTTACGTGCAGAATTTGTCAGATACTGTGACTAAGCATGATCTGGAAATGTTTTTCAACAGAGCCGGTGTGGTGAAGAAATCTGAGGTTGTTTCTGTTAAGTCCACACTTAAGAGTCGAGAGATTGGTTTTGTAACAATGAGTACAGTTTAAGAGGCTGAAAAGGCCGTGGCAATGTTTGATGGACATCTTTTGCATGGGATGCTCTTAACAGTTGAGAGATGTGTTCCAAGACGACACCCCCATCCAGTTTCCGCCGAGACTTGTAGCATATATGTTGGTAACCTGACACGGTCGGTAAATGACAAGCGTCTTGAAGAAGTATTCCGGAAGCATGGTTACATGGTTGTGGAGGCTCGGGTAGTAGTTGACAGGGTGACGAAACGATCATATGGTTATGGATTGGTGAAGATGTATCGCGAGTGTGAAAGGGAGGACGCCATTAAAGCCCTTAATGGACAGATGGTGAATGGAAAGGCAATAAAGCTGGTACGAGTTCGTGATTATTGAGTTCTGATTGATGGTGTTAAAGACCTAAGCTCCTGCTGATGATATCAATTCTCTTCAGTATATGAGTCTATTTTGACGTGTTTGCAAGAGCTTTTTAAAATACTATTTTCTGTTATATAATGCACAAGTGCAGGATAGCAGAAGCTTAGCCTTAGAGTAACAGCGATCATAACAAGCCTTGAAAAGTGAAAGCATATTATCCAGACACTCACGGCCGATTATTTATCAAAATTCTAATCGACCCGACGGGTAGGAATAATCACTAACCACGACGGGTGGGGTATTCTTTCTACATATCTCCATCGGCTAGTTTATTAAAAATAAACAAGAAAAGCATTTCGAATTGTTGATTAATCGTCAGCGATGACTTAGAATCAATGCAAGTTGGTCGGTTGGTTGGCACACACCCACCTGTTTAGTGGAGGGTAACGAAAAAATTAACCGTGACAGTTTTGTGTTAAAAATAATCGCCGTGTGTGGTTGGTTGGCAGGCGAAATGGTGAGTTAGGCGGTCGGTTTTTTTTTTTTTTTTTTTTTTTAGCATTTGATTGCAAAAGAGTAATCCATATATTATATTATATTATTATATTATATTATGTAAAGCACAAGGGGCTAAACCCCACCAGATTAATTCAATCCTACGTGGAATTTTGTGGAATTAGTTGTATTTTAGCCAGTATATATTTCATTATTATTTTTGGTATGTTGTCTACATATATAATATTTATTAAATTTCATATAACTTTATTTACAAAAATCCGAAAAATATTTTGAACATATATTTGAATTCGTCGTGACAAGACGAATCCATAGACACCAATCTTGAATAGTATTATTTCAAGAAATCATTTTATTCATTAAAATAAAATATAAATTTATTAAATAAAATAAAATGAATTAATGGGAATTTAAAAATAGAGTATTTATTAAATAAATTCAATCTACGTGAAATTTTGTGGAATTAGTTGCATTTTCAACCAGTATATCTTCCACTATTTATTTTTGATATGTTGGCTGCTAGGGGTGAGCATAAATTGGACCGGACCGAAAAACCGAACCGAACCGGCCCGAAAAATTGGTTTTCGGGCCGACCCTAAACCTAATCGGTTCGGTTTTTGATTCAGATAAATATCAATTTTCGGTTTTCGGTTCGGTTCAGAACCGATTTTTTTCGGTTCAAACCGAACTGAACCGAATGTACAGTAAATTGTTTAGGTTTTTTTAGGGATAATATATATAGTATATGTTAGACTTCATCTAATCTAATTCCCAAATCATAAAACCTCCACAATACTCCTCCTATCTTCTCTTTGGCGGCCAACAGCAAGGAGGAAAAGGCCACTCCATCTTTTTTCTTCTCTTTATCCAACCAACCGATCAACTACTCCGTCCACCCATCTCTTGCGCCGCCCATATCTAGCAAAGAGGGGTTAGATCCGATTTTCATCTCTCGCGCCGCCCATCTCTAGCGAAGCCCAACCACTCCGTCCACCACCGCATCGACTTCAGTGGGAAAGATCAGATCTGGTTCTTGTTAGAGATATTGGGGCTTTTATTCTCTTTATTTTCTTGTAGATGTTGCTTTCTCTTTACATTGTTGGAAAGATCATCAATCATAATGCCCAGAAACGTTTTGGTTTGTTGCTTTTATTATTTTTAAATGTTATTCGGTCCAAGTCGGTTATGGCCCGAACCGAACCGAAAAACTCGGTTCGGTCCGGGCCAAAACCGATCATAGTTCGGTTCGATTTTCGATTCAACAAAAACTACAAATTTCGGTTCAGTTATTTTCGGTTTCGGTTCGGTTCTAGACCGATGCTCAGCCCTATTGGCTGCATATATAGTTTTTATTAAATCTAATATAAATTTATTCTACAAAACTCTGAAAAAATATTGTGAACATATATTTGAATTCATTGTGACAAGACGAATCTATAGACACCAATCTAGATTATTATTATTTATTAAATAAATTATTTTATTCACTAAAATAAAATATATACTATTAAAGAAGATAAAATGAAATAATGGAATTTAAAAAATAGAGTATTTATTAAATATTTAATACTCCACCCATCTATTTAACAAGAAATTAATAGATATTTAGATTTTCAATTATAAATTTTGATTATATGGTTGAGCAAAGTCCGAATAGGGGGTGAGATTTTATTCCATGATGTTTTTCCAGGTTAAACGTGAGGCTAATGTTTTAGCGCTCAGATTATCAGTTGGGTGTTCTTATATAATATAACTAGAACGTAAGTGTGTCATTGTGGCATCTAATTACAAAAAATAATATAAGTATATGAAGGTAAGTGCAATCGTTGTTTCTGATAACGAATTATTTTTTTTAGTTGAATTAAGATTTTGGATAGTGCGAATTGATATGTTCCAATTTGATTAAAGAAGATGGAGAAGAAATATTGGTAATCGTTGTTTTTTTTTTCTTTAATGGTGAATTGATTTTGTTGGAGTTCGATTAGGGTTTTGAATTTATTGGAGATGACATATTGAGATTTTTTAATGATGAATTGATTCTGTTGGGGTTGATTTAGGGCTTGAAATTTAAATAGAGAAGACAAATTGAGGTTTTTTAAGTTGGAGTTGCGTTAGAGCTTAGAATTAGAATGAATAAAACATATTGGTTTTTTGTAATTAAAGTCTAATTTACATGCGTATCACAAATCGGTTCAATTTAATTTAAATTAAGTACTCAATTGCACAACTCTAATAGTTGTGCACTTATATATATAAATAAATACCAGCATTTAGTGTGTTATGGGTTTTTTTATAAACCAATGAATCTATGATTGAAAAAAAAGAGAAAATATTGAAAAATAATAAATAAAAGGGAGAAACTTACGCCAATAGGATTCGAACCCTGCACCTTCTACTGAAACAATGACACATGTACGTACCAGATTCAAATTGAATTAGTAAGATCAACTGATGGGATTTAAATTGAATTACAAACTTAGAGAAACTTTTTTAATTATTATACTACTTTGAATATACTATAATATATAAAGTTGATGGATTAAATCCACCAGATTCATTCAAATTCCAGCCATACTACGTGAAATGTTGATACGGTTGAGCAGAGTCCGAATAGGGGGACGTATTAGTGTTGTTGTTAGGGATCATGAGGGCAATGTTATTGCTTGGTATTTTTTTTTTTTTATGTCTTATATGGTTGCTGAAAATACAGAAGGTTGGCCAGCCAAATTAAGAACAAAATTTGCTCGAGATTTTGAGTGGCAACATGTAGTAATTGAAAGAGATTGTTCTTTGGTGATTAGATCTCTTAAATCGACAAATTTTAGTTTTGCCCATTTATTTCACTTTTCAAATCAGGTATTTGATGTAGAATTAATTAAGCTTTGCCAAGATAAACGTGAGGGTAACGTTTTAGCACATATATTATTGGTGTTCTTATGATGATGTTGGTTTGGTATATTTGTATTATCTACACCAAGATCGTTTTAGCATATATTGTTATAGTGGTATATATGTTACTAGACATGCTTTTTTCAGTTCCAGGATATAGAAGGGATACACATGAGCTAATTGGTGGTGTGTTGATCTTTAGTCTTTACATGTTTATCAACAACATTTTACACGAGAAGACTTTCAAGTTCATTTTCTTTATGTATAAGATTCGATCAGTGGGATGAGGTATAAGGGTTCTCTTCTCTACGGTCTTTGTCCGGAAGGACTGGTTCTATCCAACCCGAATTCAACCCCGTGCAAAATAATGATGTTCAGGTCCGATCTAGCATATACTCGAACATGTTCCACACCTTTGTTACAAGATCCTAGCGTAACATTTTATGATTAAGTTAGTAAAAAGTACATTTTTCTCCATGGTGGGGTGGAGGGTGGAGAACTCTCTTCGATCTTCGCTCTAATTTCTTGGTCTATAACGGACCTGGGGATCTGATACTCTCTAGGTGGGGAAACTCAATTCGATCTTCTCTCTACTTTCTTGATCTCCATAACGACCCGGGGGAGGGGGATCAGCTTATACTCTCTAGGCGGAGAAAATGTCTTCGATCTTCTCTGTACTTTCTTGATCTCCATGACGGGCCGGTTTGGGGGGGGGGAGGGGGGCGGGGAACAACCGTACCATGTGAAATTATATTTGTAGAATAATAATTTTTATGTCTTTGGTGGGGTGACGCATACCACCACAGGGAACCGGTGGGTTGGAAAAAAACAACCGTAATATGTGAAATTATGTTTGTATAATATTTTTTTGTGTGTGTTGTGGGGTGACTATATACCACCGCAGGGTTGTTTGGAACAACCATATTGATTGTGTATACTTTTGTATTTTATTTTGGTTTCGTTTGAAGGATAATTTTTTTTAAAAAAAAAACATGTTTTTTTTAATAAGCTAATTATATTACATGGGCTCACCTGTGATCGAACCTCTTGCATGTAAAAGTTAAAAAAAAAAAACATGTGCCTGTTACTAATTAACAGGTCGGGTACGGTAGAACCCTATTTTTACATTTTCTATAGTTAACATAAATAAACACTCAATGATATAATATTGAATGAAGAAGGACTACCGACCGACACCATGATCAACGTTATTCACATAAATTTAACTACCTTATTTTCTCGATTAATTTATTTTAACACCCCCTTTCTATTTATTATTAAAAGTCAACTATACCGTGGCATCGCCACGGGTTAGTACTAGTTGAGAGAGGATAATTGATAATTAATCCAAAACGAACAAAATAAGGTAAATTATAAAGAGTAAGTCTCATGAGAGACGGTCTCTAGATAATTTAACTAGAGACGACCTATATTATCAAGAAAATCATCGATGTTATAAATCAAAACACCTATGTTCTCAACATTAGTATTTTTTCATATTACAACAATATGTATGTCATGTCGTTAACAACATAGACGTTTTGATTCATAACATGGATAGTTTTATTGATAACATAGGCCGTCTCTAGATAAGTTATCTAGAGACCGTCTCTTATGAGACTTTGTGAATTATGAGAGTGGTAATAATAGGACACTTGCCAATGAGGTCTAGCTCATTTGGTTAGGCTGAGGTGCCATAACCCCAGAGGTTATGGGTTCGATTCCCGCTCGAACCTGTAGAAAGCGGGTTGTGATCTACTGTATTCTTAAAAAAAAAAAAAAAAAAAGGACACTCAATTAATTATTGCCATTTAGCTTATTTTTGCCCATTATAAATTGGGTTTTTCTATTTCCAGGTCGGCTCGTACCGACCTAAATGCAGATCTCCGTTAAATGTTCGCCACGTGGCATTGGTACGATCATGTAATTTATGTTATATTTAATTACTAGTACTAACCCGTGGCGATGCCACGGTATAGTTTACTTTTAATAATAAATAAAAATGTGACGATTAAATAATTTAATCGAGAAAATAAGATAGTCAAAATTCCTTGTAGACAACGTTGGTCGTGGTAGTCATTCTTCATCCAATATTATATCATTGAGTGTCTATTTATGTTAACTATAGAGAATGTAAAAATAGGGTCCTACCGTACCCGACTTGTTAATTAGTAACAGGTACATTTTTTTTTTACAAAAAAATCTATCCCTCAAACGGAATAAAAGTAAAATACAAAAGTATACAACACAATCAATAGGGTTGTTCCCAACAATCTCCCGGTAATATGTGTTCACCCCACCACACACACACAAAAATATTATACAAACGTAATTTCACATGTTACGGTTGTTTTTACCAACCCACCGGTTCCCAGCAACCCCGCGGTGGTATGCATCACTACCAAAGCACAAAAATTACCCGTTATGGATGAAGTAAAGAGAAGATAGAAGAGAGTTTTTCCGCCTAGAGAGTAACCCCCGGCCCGTCATGGAGATCAAGAAAGTACAAAGAAGATTGAAGACATTTTCCCCGCCTAGAAAGTATCAGCTTATCCCCCCCCCCCCCCCCCCCCGGCTCGTTATTGAGATCAGGAAAGTCGAGAGAAGATCTAAGAGAGTTCCCCACCTAGAGAGTATCAGATCCCCTATGTATCAAGAAAGTAGAGAGAAGATCGAAGAGAGTTTCCTGTAATTTTTACTAACTTAATCATAAAATGTTGCGGTCGGGTCTTGTAACAAATGTATGGAACGGGTTCGAGTATATACCAGACCGGACTTGAACATCATTATTTAGATCATAGAGAAGAGAAACCTTACACCTCATCCTACCGATCGAATCTTATACATAAAGAAAATGAAATTGAAAGTATTCAGATGTAAAATGTTGTTGATAGACATGTAAAGATCAACACACCACCAATTAGCTCACGGTCTCTTCTATCTCCTGGAACTGAAAAGAGCACGTCTAGTACACGATTCATAGAACATTCTTAGAAGATCAGTTGAAGGGACTATGTCAAGCATAGATTCAAAGGTCCTCCTATCTGGATTCATGCCCATTAAGAAAATTAGTGTGTGGGTGGCGATTATGATGGAAATATGGGATTTAGAAGATTTGATTGATCATATTTATAAATAGTTACAAATGTTGAATATCATTGGCAGAATTATGTAACCAAAATTAGATTAAAATTGTACAGGTAACAGAACCAAATACGCATTAACTTGGCATCAAAAAATAAATTTACCCTGATTATATTGTAATTTTATAATCTAAAAAAATGAAAGAATTTTTCACATTGATTTAGGGCCAAAGTACTATAGCTAGAATTGATAATAAAAATTGGTCTTTATAATATATAGATAGATCTCATCTTTACATGCCTAAAAATTGAAAATTAATTTATTACTTTATTCTTTACCTTCTCACCTCTTCTATTTTATTCACTATCTTTCATATATAAGTATTTAGAGAAAAGTCGAAACCTAAATTCAAAAATAAAAAAGAAACGTAGAGAGTTAATACAACTTAAAATGAATTTCTTTTTACATTAATTTTGTATTTGAAAATGTCCAAGTAATTAGAAAGCGCTCCGAGTATCATTTATGCACATGTGGATCATGTGTGCTTCAAAGTAAACCATCAACTTTAGAATATGGTAGAAAAAAATACGAAAGTGCACAGAATAATCGAAAGTGCACAAATGGTATGAGACTAATCAAAATAATCGTATATTTTAGTTTGTCCAGAATGTTGGATGCTAAACTATTTAAAATGAATATCTTTTTGAATGCTTGATGCTACGTTAATTATTTATAATGTGTTTTAATGAGTCATTTTTTTATTTTTAAAATTCCATTATTTTATTTTATCTTATTCAATAAATTTATATTTTATTTTAATGAATAAAACAATTTATTTAATTAATAATAGTATTCAAGATATTGGTGTCTATAGGTTCGTCTTGTCACAGCGAATTCAAATATAAGTTAAAAATATTTTTTGGATTTTTATAGATAAAGTTATATGAGATTAATATTTTATTTTAGTGAATGAAATGATTTATTTAATTAAAAAATATATATAATAATAATAATCTATTAAAAATACTATTCATGGTCGTGGCTACGACCCATTGGACATGATTTTTCCAGATTTTATCGTCGTTTCAGTCGTGGCTCATGGATGCCCCTATTCGCAGCCATCACCATGACCATTGGGAATGGTCTAAGGTTGTATAAGTTCCATTCTTGTAAGCTTTGATTAGCTTAGTATTGTCCTTAGAGTATATAATCCACTTCATCAACATCTATCTATTATATCGAAATGTTTTAATTTTGTTAAATATGTATACTCAAACTTAATTATTCTCATGATAACTATGACTTAAATAAGTATATTATTTAATACTTTTCCACTTCTTTTATGCTTGAACCATCCTCCATAATTGGAGAAACACCAATTGAAACGTAAAAAAATAAATCGTAAAAAAATACAAAGATTTTTCTTTATTAATACAAACAGATAATCAATATCGGGCATGAAGATGGAGATAAATGATGAATGATTTGTATATATAGGTAGGTTTAATAGTGAAAGATATGGAACAAAAATTTCCATCAAATACCTGAATTTCTTTGAAAAGTGAAACAAAAGGGCAAAGCTAAAATTTATCGATTTAAGAAATTTAATCACCAAAGAAAAATCCCTATCAGTTACTACATGTTGCCACTCAAAATTTCGAACAAATTTAGTTCTTAATTTGGCTGGCAAACCTTCCGCATTTCCAGCAACCATAAGACATAAAATTTTGTCACCAAGCAATAACATTGGTCACATGATCTTAGCAACAACACTACTACGTTCCCTTATTTAAACTCTGCTTAACCGTAGAATCAAATTTTCACGTAGGATGGATGGAATTTGAATGAATCTGGTGGGTTTACTCATTAACTTTATATATTATATTATATTATATTATATTATATTATATTTTTATTATATAAGACACCCAACTCATAATCTAAGCCAGTTCCTCACGTTTAACCTGAAAAAACTTTATGCAACAAAAATTCTACCCGCCCCCCATTCGAAATCTGCTCAACCGTTGAATTAAAATGTATAATTAAAAACATAAATATCTATTATATATTAATTGAAAATATAAATATCTATTAATATAAACATAAATTTTTTTCGAAGTTTTGTAGATAAATTTATATGAGACTTAATCAAAACTATATATGCAGCCAACATACAAAAAATAAATAGTGAAATATATACTGGTTGAAAATGCAACTAATTCCACAAAATTCCACGCAGGATTGAATTAATTTAATAAATGATCTATTTTTTAAATTTAATTATTTCATTTTATCTTATTTAATAAATTTATATTTACTTTAATAAATAATATAATTTATTTAATAAATAATAGTATTCAAGATTGGTGCCTATGGATTCGTCTCATTAATTTAATTCAAATATATTTAATATATTTTCGAATTTTCGTAGATAATGTTATATGAGATTTAATAAAATTATATACGCATTTAACGTACCAAAAATAAACTATGAAATATGTATATACCTGTTAAAAATGCAACTAATTCCACGTAGGATTGAATTAATTTAATAAATGCTCTAATTTTAAAATTTTAGTATTTCATTTTATCTTATTTAATAAATTTATATTTTATTTTAATATATAAATAATTTATTTAATTAATAATAGTATTCAAGATTGGTGTCTATGGATTCGTCTTGTCACGAAGAATTCAAATATATGTTCAAAATATTTTTTGAATTTTTGGAGATAAAGTTATATGAGATTGAATAAAAACTATGTATGTAGTCAACATACCAAAATTAACAATGAAATATATACTGGCTAAAATAACTAATTCCACAAAATTCCACGTAGGAATGAATGAATCTGGTGAGGTTTAGACCATTGTGCTTTAAATAATATATGGATGGATGGATGGATAACTTAATACTATAATATGAATGTACGATCATAACCCCTATTAAAAAATTAATTATCAAACAAAATAAGCTAAGTTTCGTTATATACAATCTTACAACTATAGCCTTCATTAAACCTAATCCCACAATTAGCAATCTGTCCCTACACTTCCCAGATGGCCAGATCGAACACCTTCATCACTGCCAGATCGATTCGTAACCTTCACCGTCCGTAGCTCCAGCCGACCTTCATCACACCATCTTCATAGTTCGCTCCGTGAGTTCATCCCTTGAGGTATATTCTTGTCGAATTCCTCTCCTCTTTTGTCCGACTAAAGGAGTCCGAATCCGGTCTCCTCCAAGAAGGTCCGCTTGAACTATGAAATGGACAATCACATATTCACATCCCAAAATGTGAAATGGGACTGCCTTGGCCAGAGTAGTAAAAATTACCATTATATTCTGTGCCTTCTAGTGTCTGATTGTATTTCCCCCAATATATTGGAAAATTTTGCTCATTTGCTATCTACTCCAGCATAGAGGCATTAGAATAGGGTGATCAATTCTACAGATCGTGTATTAAAACATGAATCAGAGTGCTTTCTTTTCCATAAAATGGATCGTTGTCTCCATCAATCGGGCACGGTCCTCACGATTCACGAATTTTGGCATTCGTTTACATGAACAATTAGGGTTCTTCACCAGAGAATTGGTACTTGCAGATTTTGGCCGTGTTCTATACCTTCAGTATTAACGTTAATTGATTCAGAAAACTGTTATCATAATTGCAAAAATGTTTGAGGATGGATATGCAATTTATATTTTGTTTGTTAACAATAAAGGTTGTCTGTAATTTTACATCATTGAAATTATTTATACTAAAATATTTATCTATATTTTTAAAAAATAAATAATTATATTATAAGGATATTATTGACAATTTGTATTTTCTATAGATTTTTAATTATCAAAAAATGTTCGAACCAAAATTATTGAAAAAATGACTTCGAACCAAAATAAATAGATCAGATTAAATTTAATGTCACGTGACGAACATCTATCCGTCGCCTGTGTATTTTATACTCTCTCCATTTTAGAGAAAGTGTTACATTTTGACTTTGACCCATTAACTCGTTGAATAATTAAATTACTCATAATAAGATATAATTTAATAAAATCATATAATAAAAATTTAATTACTAAATTTTCATTATATAATTTTAATAATTTATTTATTAATATCGTTTAAGAATAAATTGTGATTAAACGTGGAGACAGTTGATCGCAGAATAGTAAAATGTAACAATTTTTCTGAAATTGAAGGAGTGTCCAATAACCCAACCCGGGACACTCGAGCAAATTGTACTTCAACCTATTTCGTCTTTACTAAAACTTAAAAGAGTCCTATATACTATGAGAGTCCTGAACAAATACATAATTATACACAATTTGGGGATGACTTGGTTTCTATTCAAATTTGCGGGTCAATTCGCGGATCCCAGGTTTACGGTTCTAGAATATAGATCTAAAAACGGGTTGTCAGATTAATATAAATACATTATTTTTCTTTTTTTCGTTCATTTCCTTCTTTCTTCTCTCTCTCTACCCTCTCATATTCCTTTATCTCTCTCTTTTCCGATCACATTTCCGGCGATATCTGCGTCGTTCGACCACCAATCTTCAATCTGATCGCATATTTGAGTAGCCCATGGCCCGATCTACCTTTCTACCGTTTCTGTTTTTTTATTTGATCAACTTTTGAAACGGAATTGGCTTTTTTCCATGATATCTCCGCCGTCCGACCACCAATCTTAAATCCAATCGCATATTTGAGTAGCTCTTGGCCCGATCTACCTTTCTCCCGGTTTTGTTTTTTCATTTGGTCGACTTTTGAAACGGTTGGCCGGAATTCGAAGCTTTTCCGATTGTCTTTTCCGGCGGATCTCCAACTACTCAACACATATAAGTCATAACATTGTTGTTTCCTCGATTTGCAGGTTTCTTATCTCGATTCTTCAATTTTTTTCATTTTTCGTTTGGTTTTGGTGATTTTTAGTGATTTCGCGTAACTGTATATTCAGGTTTAATTGTTGATGTTTGAACCTTAATTGTGCATGTCAATTCGTAATTGTTTATGTTTGCGTGTTTTCTATATTTTCAGTTTGTTTTTCTTAGCTTTTGCTTTGTTTGTTTGTAGTGTTCGATTATGTTTAGGTTTTCATGCAAATATTGTATGTTTAATTGTAAATAGATAATGTTTTGATTTCATTATTTTTGGTTAGGGGTTCTGTAGTTTTTTTTAAAAAAATCGTCTATGCTTTTGTGTGAATTATAAATGTTTATGTGTAAATAGTTGATGTTTGTTATATTACTTTATGGTTAGACTTCATGTAGTATTGTTTTTAAATTGTCTATTGTTGTAGTGTAATAGTCTATTGTTATGGTAAAATTGTGTGTGACAGTTGCCAAATAGTTGAATGTCTGTGTGAATATGCTCATGAATGTGTCCATTGAGTCCCATGCTAGTGTGAGGATTGTGCCTGACAAGCGAATGAGTTATGCAACTTAATTGGATGTCTATTGTTGTAGTGTAATAGTCTATTGTTATGGTAAAAATTGTGTGTGACAGTTGTCAAATAGTTGAATGGTTGTGTGAATATGCTCATGAGTGTGTCCATTGAGTTCCATGCTAGTGTGAGCATTGTCACATGTGTGAGTTATGCAACTTGGTTGTCTACTGTTGTGGTGTAATAGTCTATTGTTATGGTAAAATTGTGTATGACAGTTGCCAATGAGTTATGCAGCTTGGTTGTCTATTGTTGTAGTGTAATAATCTATCATATGGTAAAATTGTAAAGACAGTTCACAAATAGTTGAATGGATGTGTGAATATGCTCCTGAGTGTGTTCATTGAGTCCCATGCTTGTGTGAGCATTGTTTCCGATGACAATGGAGTTATCTTGACTTGGTTGTCATTGTTATAAGATAATAGTCTATTGTTATGTTAAAATTGTGTATGATTGCCAATGAGTTATGCACTTATGCATCTATTGTCAATAGTATCATACATGGTAAAATCGTATTTATAAATGCCAAATAGTTGAATGGATGTGTGAATATGTTCATGAATGTGTCCATTGAGTCCCATGCTAGTGTGAGGATTGTGCCCGATGATCAAATCTTATTTAGTTGTCTATTGTTGTAGTGTAATAGTTTATTATTATAGTAAAATTGTGTATGACAATTGCCAAATTGTAGATGTTTTTTTTTTTGCATATACTAGGTTTTCATAAAAATGGTGGTCGAATAAAGAAAACAATTGATGATAAAGATGGAGACGTGGATGGAGGAGTCGACGAACAATTCAATGGTGTTTTATTTGTTTGCAAAGATGATTGTAGTTTGGATATAGTGATTTTAAATTTTTTGTATTGTTTTATATGTATGATATTTATTGATTGATAAATGAAATTAATTTCTATGTTTATTTATAAATATTGCGTTTCTTTGGGATAAATAGGTTATCATCAATAATTTTATGCTAAACATAGACAATTATATATCAAACATAGACAATTTGATCCAAAGTACCAATATGACTGGATGGACACATGAAAGGAGCTGTGTATTGTAAGGAAAAAATACGGGTCACCGGTCGATTCCGCAAAAAATCATGTTGTATAGTTTTATGTATAAATTGTCTATGTTTATCTATTATGTAGGACTCTCAAGGACTCTCAATATATTGTGGACTCTCAGGAGACGGAATCTTTCGTCTTTCTTTCTTGTTGAGTAGGGTTTCAAATCTGTGAACGAATTACACGCGTTTATGCACTGTAGCTATGCATCTATGGCGGACAAACGTGTGCTTTAATTAATCATGCTACAAGTATATTCCCAGTAGGCCAGTACTAATCTTCCCCTTAACAAAAATGGGCGATTCTTCAATACCTTCTGCAAAAAGTAGGGATCAATTGAAGCAATTTGAAGATAAAGAAGACTGCTTTATCCTTGAATTCGATCCCGATGATGAATTGGACTTGTCAAAGCTCTCTCTTTCTGATAGTGCTCAAGCTGACGTACATATTGTTGCTCAAAAAGGAAAGGTAATAATATCTCACTATCTTGAATTTCTTGCTTTTTTTTTTTTTTTTTTTTTTAGATTTTCATATGTATCTTGTTCTGTTTGTTCGGAATGGACTTTAGTTGATGGAGCTATGTACCATGGAGCCTTGGTTTAAGTTTTATCTTTGAAAGTTAGCATCTTTCTATACTAAATGCACCCCAAGATTGGAGTTTTCTTTGACTTCTATTATTAGCTTATTAATAGATTTGATTGGGTTTCCTTTTGGTTTAGTTCTTTAAGGGATGGTGAACTAACTTTGTACGTATATGTACTCTTTCTTTGAATAGATAGCATGTAGAGATTATCCGCATCCGAGGCATGACTGTGCGAAATTTCCATTCGGAAAAACACCTTATGAGAGTCACTGTGAACTGGTTGGTGCTTGGATTCATGTGCATAGATTAATTGAATGAATTCATCCGTGATTTTTTTTCATTTGATAAAGTTCTTTATTCTACCGTACGATGATTAGGTTCTGTGCTAAATATTTGCAGTGCTACTGTTATGTTTGTGATTTTGCTGCTCCTTGCAAGAAGTGGGGCGGAAAGTCTAAACATTGCACAGCATTTGACGATGACTGGTGGAACATGAAGAGGAAATTGAGGAGAGAAGCAGTGGAACGGAAAAAGGTGAGATCCATTTCTTATCGACTTGCATGCCAATCATTACCGACTTTGATACCGCCTTTATGTGCTACATTATATACAATCTTCATATCTTCCAATGCAGTTCATCCACCCAATAGGAGGGTTTTCTCAGTTCTTACACAATAATGCTAATGAATTTATGAAACTTCATGAACTCGTTTTATCTACAGATTTTTTACAGAAGTAATCCCTAGGTAGTGAAATTTACATCTCAATTCTGCTCTCTCTTTTTCTCCTTTCCTCTGAATCTACTGAAGTGGCAATTATGAAATGGAATTCATTATTTGCCAATATAAGAGTTGAGGGTTTCTTAGTGGCATGGTGTGAATTGCAAGTCTTGCTTTTTCATGCATTTTGATCTATGTGGTCGAGTTTTTTTGTATAAATTGGAAGGAAATAATATGCACAAGGGATTAGTTAGAAAACACCACTTCCTTGATTGTAAGGAATTTGGAAATAATGTGTCGCACATTAGCTTAGGTAAGATTGCGATCTTGACCCTTGCGTGTTAAATGTATACTACTTTGCAGTTTGCACTGCATTGGTGAGTATCAGCAGAGCACCCTCATTGACTTCCCTGTTTTTCTTGGTAGTTGGCCTCGTACTGCTAAGAAAAAACTGCAGTTCTCATATAATCCACTAAACTGTTTTTTTTTTCCTCCCACTGTGCTTGACGTCAAGTAGGAAGCATTGAAGGATTTTGATCATCCGAGGCATATGTGCATGATTTATCCATTCGAGCAGACACCACACAGCAGTCACTGTGAACGGGTAAGTTCTTAAATGTATCCGTGATTTTTCAAAATATACTAGGTCAGGTGCTCGATTCAAATCATATACCAATTGTTGCATGTAAATTCTATTTCTTGTTGGCAGTGCTATTGTTATGTCTGTGAATTAATTGCTCCTTGCAAAGAATGGGTCGGAACCTCTGGCCATTGCCATGCATTCAACATCCAACCGTGGAGGTCTAAAAGAAAACTGGATAAGCATGCACAATTGGAGAAACAGGTACTGATTGTATACAACTAATCAAAGCGTATAATAATCATGAATTCTGAATACTTCATTGTGTACTTTTGAAAAAAGATATATAAGGGCCTCCCAGACCTCATGAAATACTCCTTAGAACACATGGTGGTATGGAGTTTGGTTGAATGCTTTTTAAACATATTCACTAAGTTTATAGACAAAGCCAGTCATGTCCCAAGATAACTTCACCACTTCATGTGTTCTTGATACTTCCTCTGTCCCATAACAAGTTTATTATTTGATGTCAGTGCGGGTATTTGTAATTTTGTTGATGCTGTGTACTGTGTAGTTTATATTTCTTGTGGGCCAAATTGTCTTACCAAATATGGTAAGTGAAACTTCAAGTGGATACCAAAGTAGACAGGCATGAAATTTATTCGGGGATGGAGGGAGTATGTTGCACTTACACATCCATTTATCGTGATGTATCTTGGTGAAGGGAATCAGGGATATTTACTTTCATGTTTCCGTTTCCAGCAGATAGGTCTAATTCTAATTGCAGTTGACACTACTGTGGTTTAAACTTGAAGAACTTATTGGTGGGTATAATGTTTACTGTAATATTTTGAGTAGAGGTAGGTTTTCTATGTTAGTAAAGTAACTCTAATCATGGCCAACAGAAATAAGAGGCACATGTAAAATTTCATAATTGAAGAAAAGCAGGTGTACATACCCCTTCGGATAACTTATACATGGTTACTATAAAGCTTTTGTGTTGTTACTCTCTTGTTTACCGTCACTGACTTTTATGTTTTCTCTTTGAAGCAAAGCAAGTCCATTTTTGGAGTGTCTACTACAGCCTCTCAACATGTTCAGAGCAACACTGTTCTTTCTGAAGACCATCAGCAAGAAGAACAAAGTTCTCATATGGACTTTGGTGGATCAGTTGAGGGAGGAGAAAGTACTGATGAGCCATCCGAGGAAGCAAAAATTTATGTGGAAAATTTACCCCCCAATTTGACTAAGCACGATCTGGCTTCACTTTTCAAGGAAGTTGGTGTGGTGAAGAGTGCTGATGTAATATACGTGATTGGCACAGGTCGAGGGTTTGGTTTTGTAACAATGAGTAGCGTATTGGAGGCTGAAAAGGCTGTGGCAGTGTTCAACGGAAATAGTCTGAAAGGGAATGTTTTAACTGTCAAGGAAGTTAATCCAAAACGTGTGTTTCCAGTTGATGAACGGCCCTATAGCATATACGTCGGTAATCTGTCGTGGAAGGTGGATAACCAGCGCCTTGGAGCACTATTCAGCGACCGCGGCTACAAGGTTGTAAGTGCTCGGATAATTCTTGATAGGCAGACGAAAGTGTCACGTGGATTCGGATTTGTTGCAGTGTCGAGTGAACCTGAAGGGGAGGACGCCATCAGAACCCTCAATGGACATGTTTTGGATGGGAGGATGATAACGCTTAATGAAGCTCATTATTGAGGGATTAAAGATTCTGCCTAGTTCTCTTCCTCCATTCGCACTTCTGGTGATAATGGTGAACCTTGTATTTAACGTGCACATAGTATTTTTTTTGTTCAGATTGCTAGGCCAGGTTCAATTTAACCAAACTAAGTAGCTTTCCACTCTAATCTCCGGTAAATCATAATTAATTTTAATCTGGTTGTTTGGTATAGACTTAAAAAAAGTGAGTTAATAAAAATTTTTAGTTATAAATAGTAATAGAGTTAAATGTGAATTATAAAAAAAGGCGATTTACACTTGACCACCTTTTTAGATAGTGAATAAACGTTTGAGTCCCTAACGTTTCACAATTTACGGAGAAGTACAAACATTGAACTGCATCAAAATTTTATTTACAATGAAGTCCAGAAGTCAACTTTGCTGATGAGAGAGTGAAAAAATCATTTTCTTTGCCAAAAAATGCCCCTGAGATCTATTTTATTTACTGCCTTTTCTTTTTTCCTTTTCTTTTATTATTGTCGTTTCCTTTTTCATTAATTCAGTGCATACATTACAATTTACATGCACGATCGATTAGGCGAAATTGAGGGAGAGACTTTGCGACAATGGCGGACAATAGCAAGTGTTTTATCACAGAGGTGGAGCCTTCAAAGCCTGCAAAGGATGGAAATCCTTCCATGGGACCTGCTTACCGGAGTATCTCCGCCAAGGACGGTTTTCCGCCGCCGATTCCTGGTCTCGATAGTTGCTGGGACATTTTCCGGTCAAGTTTTCATCATTCGTTTCGTTTGACATTTCTGTAGTGTTGTTTGATACTTTAATCAGCTAGCTGCTGAGTGCTGAATAGTGATTATGAAGAATATTAGAAAAGAAAAGAGAAGAAGATGAAGTTTTTATTTCTTCTCACATTTTCAAAGAAATGTTTTATTCCTTTTTTCAATATATCAATTTTACATGAAATATTTTATTTGGGGGTAAATGGGACATTCTACACAAAGTCAACATTTTGTCTGAAAAATGGACCTCAATGTAAATTTTGAAACGATAGGGACCCAAACGTTCAAGGAGCATCTAAAAAGGTTGTTGGACGTAAAATTCCCTTATAAAAAATGGTGTTTGGAATAGAGTTAAAAACTTATAGGGTTTATAGGGTTGTTATATAGGGTGAGTAATAATAAAGTAATGTGTGTAAGAAGAAATGATGTGTTTGATATTTTTGAGAATTTTTTTTTACACTTAAACCTTTAGGTCCACTTTGAGTTTGCACTAAAACCTTTTTTTTTAACACTTTGCACCAAAACCTTTCAAAAAATTTCTTCCTAAGACAAAGGTTGGACGGTGTTAAGTGTCCGTTAGCGAAAATTTTCAAATTGCACCAAAACTTTTACAAAAACTTGTACTCGCTACTGAAACCTTTTCTTATAATGTCAGTCCATATTTATTGTTCAGTTTGCATGATACTTTAAATGTTTTTTTTCGCGGTAACGAGTGTCATTGACTCATTGTGGGTGTAATTGTATTTTTGTCAAAGGGGGTTTGCCGTATGAGGTAAAGTATGAGTCATGTATTTTTTTTTTCTATTTGTGCATGTAATTTTTTTTTTTCCGTTTGGTACATGCATGTAATTAAACATGTATAGTAAAAATACTAACATCGTCTAGTTTTAGTAAGATCACCTAGTTCTCCACGCATCTCTTGATCATGTTCATCATAAATAAAACAGTCAAAGGTGTAGCTAGCAAGTTCAAATTAATCATATATTTACAAAGTTAATCAATAAATGAATTATATATTTAGTCTACAATCGTCCTACTGAGTAAATGAATCATATATTTAGTAAACATTCATCCAACTCTTATATGGTATAGCATACTTCACTCTTAATCTGGATTCATTGTCTCTATCAACTAACCTGGGTTTTTTATTTTCAGAAACCACCCTTTCTACAGCTGAAAATTAAATTTCAGACACATTTTCTAGCATTTTGTTATTAAAAAGTAAAAACATATTTTTGACAAAAAGTAAAGCCTATAAAACAAATTGGTGCTTCAAAGTTCAAAACACAGTACAATAACCAATCAGAATTACCATGTGACAAATGAGTCTCTTAATTTTTGTGCTCCCTATATCTCATCAAGAGTCACTATCATAACATCTTCAAAACTACTACTGCATAGGAAAAATGTCCATCTTAAATATAGTTATCAACAACTTTTACATAGATAAAATAAATTATTGAATAATCCAGAAAATTATTATCATCAACCTATCATATTTGTTAACTATTAATAGTACTAGTACTTAATATTGAACATAATATATATTTGATAGAGTAGCATGAACATATGATCCAAACACGCTCTACCTGATAAAAACCAGATTCAAGAGCCTAGCTACACCTTTGACTGGTCTATTTATGATGACCATGATCAAGGGATGCATGGAGGAATAAAGACCAGCTAATCTTACTAAAACTAGGCGATTTTAGTTTCTTTGATACACACTTAATTACATGCATGTACCAAACGGAAAAGAGTTACATGCACAAATAGAAAGAAAAAAAAAAAACAAATAACGCATCCTTTACCTCAAACGGCAAACCCCCTTAAATCAAAAAAATGCAATTACATCCACAATTAGTCAATGACACTCGTTACCGTGAAAATAACCATTTAAGATATCATACAAACTGAACAATAAGTATGAACTGACATCATAAGAAAAGCTTTCGATAGCGAGTGCAAGTTTTTGTAAAGGTTTTGGTGCAATTTGAAAATTTTCGCTAACAGACACTTAACACCGTCTTACCTTTGTGTTAGGGGGATTTTTTTTGAAAGGTTTTGGTGCAAAGTGTAAAGAAAAAAGGTTTTAATGCAAAATCAAAGTGGGCCTAAAGGTTTAAGTGTAAAAACAATTTTTCTCATATTTTTTTAAGGTTATTTGATTGGTGTATGATTGTTAGTTTGATAGAAAAAGTAAAGAGGGAGTAAGAGTAGGGTATAAAGAGAATAATGATTGTTTAGTGAAGAAAAAATTGAGTTAAATTTTTTACTGTAGAAGATACAAAACAAATACCGTAAAACATTTTAACAAACGAATAGTATATTTAGAATGAATGCCATAATTTTGTTAAAACTTTTATGATTGTATTTTAAGAGTAAATTGTTATCAACATTGATTATATATTAAGTTGGATTTACATAGTAAGATTTAGTATGCATTTAGTACAGTCTACTGAATTTCGAGCCAATACATGTTTATATGTCGGGCCCATATATAACTAATATACAAATCTTGACTCTAGAACATGTATTCCTCATTAATGGCTTATATGAATTTCAAGATCTACTAAACATGTTCTAATATATGTTTATATAATATTAATACAGATTTATATATCAACTTACTAAGATTGGAGTCATGCTACTAAACGTCTCCTTAATTTACTGCCGGTATAATCTCATAATATGGAGCGGGCCACTTGTGAAGTAACTTTTTTATAGTTTGAAATCGAACAACCAGTATTACCAGTGGTTGGACCGTTATATTATTATTTTTGAAAAATGATTAATGCTATTAAAGATTTAAGCTTGTAAAATACCGAAGATGCATAGAATTTAAGTAAACATCATAAATTCTTTACAACTACAACTAAGTCGATTCATATTATATACTGCACAAAGTTTTGGGAGGTACTTGCATTAACGAATAACTTAATAAACGGGTCTATATTTTTAAATATAAATGTAAAGTTCTAAGTGCAATATCAGTAAGAATGAACATTTTATATCAGTTTCAAAAAAAAAAAAAAACATTTTATATCATTAATATTTTATGTGCATGTATGGTTCTTAGTAGAAACTCACAGTAATAAACAATACCAATAATGTTTCTAAGACCATCTCCAGCAGTTGCAACTCTCTGCAATCCACTTTCCCTGCCACGTCAGCATTCCACTCACTGTAACTCACTTTGCAACTCTCTACAAGTTTCTACTCCAACAATTGATGCCCAAATTTATTTTATTTTCACATTTCTTTCAAATTTAATTTTTCATTTCATTTTCTTTTCTCATTTCCTTTTTAACTTTATTCTTGAATTTATTTTAAATGTCGTTAATTAATTATAATAAAATAATATTAATTTTTTTAAAATATATTACTTGAAAATAAAAATTACATTACTTGAAATTAAAAATTATAATACTTGAAATTGAAAACTACAACAAAAACATAAAAGAAAACACATAATAATAAGAAATGAAAAACAATAGAACAAAATACAAAGAAGTAGAAACAAAAAAGAAATAAATAGAAACAAAAAATAAAAGAAAACCAGAAAATAAAAAAAGAAAAAAATAAAAAAGAAGGTAATTAAAGACGAGCCCAAAATTTAGGCTGGACCCAGAGTCATCCCTTTGGGTCTCTGCTGGAGTTGATCTAAATGAATTACTGCTTCAATTTGATTAAATTACATTACACTGTTAATCGGTTTATAGTGATTTTTTAGGGGTCGATTTGAAAAAAATAAAAGTCGGCCCGGTTCAATCGGAACGTACTGGATTGTTCGGTTCTAGCTCTGTAAACGGGCTACCCGCATTATTTTCTGTAAAGCTTGTGAAATGAATGTCGGAGAGCTTCAGTTAATCATGCTACAAGTAGATTACTACTGAATTGTGCTTCCCCTCCACAAAAATGGGCGATTCTTCAGTACCTTGTGCAAAAAGTAGGGATCAATTGAAGCAATTTGAAGAAAAAGAAGACTGCTTTATTCTCGAATTTGATCCGGATGGTGAATTGGACATTTCGAAGCTCTCTCTTTCTCATAGTTCTCAAGCTGACATATGCGTTGTTGCTGAAAAAGGGCAGGTGATTTCTCAGTCATTTTAATTTTTTTCAACTTTTTGGATTTATTGTTATGTTTGTTTTTAATTAGATTTAGTCATTTATTCCTAGAGCTATGTAATAAGGAACTTGAAGTTTTATTTTGAAAGTTAGCATCAGTTAATTCTTCTCTCGTTTTTCACTTATTAAGGGATTGTGAACTAACTTGCTATGTACTAATGTTTGTTTGAATAGATAGCATGTAGAGATTATCCGCATCCGAGGCATGACTGTGCGAAATTTCCATTCGGAAAAACACCTAATGAGAGTCACTGTGAACTGGTACTTGGTTCTTGTATAGTTTGAATGAATGTATTGGTTTATCATTTTTCCGTATCTTGAAATTCTTCTTCTTGTTACCACATTGATGATTGGGTTTGAGTTACATATTCGCAGTGCTACTGTTATGTTTGTGATTTTGCTGCTCCTTGCAAGAAATGGGGCAGAAGGTCTATGCATTGCTCCGCATTTGATGATGGCCGGTGGAAGATTAAGAGGAAATTGAGGAGAGAAGCGGTGGAGCGGAAAAAGGTTTGATTATATGAAACTATTAACAATTGCCATCCATTTTATTATCGATTTGCATGAAAATGGTCTCCTCTCTGATTTTTGTGGTGCTGTTACGTGCAACATTAGATACAATCATCATGTCTTCCAATGCAGTTTATCCTCCCAAATCCCAATACAAAGACTGACTTGAATGTAGTTTCTGGAATAGGCAGAGGTTCAATTATGAGACTCAGTGAACTTGTTGTACTTTTAGATTATTAGATATGGGCATTTTTCTGTGACAAATTAGCCAAGTGGCAAATTTTACATCTAAATTCTGCATTTTTCTGGCCGTCAACTGAAGTGGCAACTTGTGAAATATAGTTTTTATTATTTGTCAATATTTCATGCTAGCTTCTGACGATGTCTTGGTGTGAAGGTGCAGAGTCTCACTACTTCATGCATTTGAATCTATGTCTTACACTGGTTTCTGTACAATTTGGAAGGATAATATATGCATATAGGGTTTATTTTGAAATAATAAGTTTGTGCATTGTTATGAATTTGGAAATAATGTTTCACTGATTGATAGCTCCACTCTTGTGTGCTGAAAATATACTGCATTGGAGAGAATCACTTCATTTTCTCTGATTTTCTTATTAATTGGCTTCATGCTCTTGAACAAACATTCAGTTAATCTTGTTCATTTACTAAGCTGTTTTTCTTTTCCCAACGGTGCTGTGATGATGAGTAGGAGGCGTTTAAAGATTTTGAACATCCGAGGCATATGTGTGTGAAATATCCATTCGGTCAGACACCGAACGATAGTCACTGTGAACTGGTAATTTTCAATATGTTCAGGTCATCAGGTGTTAGATTTGATTTATATAATTATCGTTACACGTGGGAATCTTTTGGTATTGGCAGTGCTATTGTTATGTTTGTGAATCCGATGCTCCTTGCAAAGAGTGGGTCGGAACCTCTGGCCATTGCCATGCTTTCAACAACCAAACATGGAGTACTAAAAGAGAACTGTGGGAAGCAAGGGAATCACAAGAAAAGGTCTGGTGGTATACAACTCATTAAAGGCCCGAAGGCTTTCTTGTGTAATTATGATTGGCATAAATAAGGACCCCATGCCTGACTACTCCTTGGCACAATCTTCATGCGTTCTTATTGTCATTACATTTCCGTTTCCTGCATATGAGTCTAATTACATGTCACTCCTGCAATTTGAGAACATTCTCTTTGCTAGGGTATAACTGTAACTAATATATGTTGACCAGGGTCAGCCAGTGAAAAATAACCATAACTCAGTGAGATAAAAGGGTTTATAGGAGACCCAAACACTGTTTTGTTGGAACTGATTCACTTGAGTTTAGAAGCTAAAAGGGTTTATAGGAGAGCCAAACATTGTTTTGTACCTATCAATTCATTATCACTACTCTCTGGCTCCAATTCACTCAAATCTATCTTTTACTTAAGTGTGAAACTTAGAAGTTGATTTGGAGCCAAAGAGTGGTGATGATGAACTGGATTGGTACAAAATAATGGTTGCCTCTCTTGGAACCGATTCTCTTGTCATCAGAAGCTAAAAGAGTTTATAGAGAGCAATACATTGTTTTGTAACTATCCATTCATCATCACTACTCTTTGGCTCCAATGCACTCAAAGCTCTCTTTTTCTCGAGTGTGAAAGTTGAAGGAGTTGATTTGGAACCAAAGAGTGGTGATGGTGAACCGGATTGGTACAAAATAATGGTTGGCTCTTTTGGAAGTTGGAACTGATTCACTTGGGAAAAAGTAAAAATGCTTGGTTTAAATCTTTCCTGTTGTTACTCTCTCTTGTATACCATCACTGATTTTCGTAGTTCTCTCTTTGAAGCAAAGTAATCCCGTTTCTGGAGCATACGTTACAACCGCTCAACAAGTTCAGAGTAATGCAGTTCTTCCTGAAGGCCATCAACAAGATTTACAAGGATCTCAGTGTGATGTTGGTGGATCAGTTGAGGGAGCAGAAAGTACTGATGAGCTATCCACAGGAGCAAAAGTTTATGTGGGAAATTTGCCCACCAATGTGATTAAGCAGGATTTGTTTAGGCTTTTCAAGAAAGTTGGCATGGTGAGGGAAATTCGTGTTGGTACAGGAGGTTTTGGTTTTGTAACAATGGGTAGTATCGAGGAGGCTGAAAAAGCTGTTGAGCTGTTAGATGGTGTTAATCTCAACAGGATTGCCATTACTGTCAAGAAAGCTATTCCAAAAACTTACAGCATATACGTAGGTAATCTGTCGCCAAAGGTGAATGACCAGCACCTTAAGACATTATTCACTGACCATGGCTTCAAGGTTGTGAGTACTCAAATAGCTCTTGATAGGCTGACAGAACAGCCACGTGGTTTCGGGTTTGTTGTGGTGTCGAGTGAGACTGCAAGGCAGGAAGCGATCAAAACCCTTAATGGACATGTATTGGATGGAAGGGTGTTAAAACTGAATCTATCTTATTGGGATTGAAGATCCAAGCTTCTCATCTTCGTATAGCCGGGAAATTCGACTAGATTTGTATGTCCAGTTCAACCAATTTAGAGAGAATATGTTTACTTTTAAGCACCTGATAGAATATTATCATGTATATGGATTCCCTAACAATGTAGTGCCACTGCAAAACAATTCGAATACTTTTGTGATATGATAACATTACAATGGAAAATAAGTTGTTTGATGTTCGTTGGTAACTCGTCTCTTATCATGTAACATCTGCTGATGATCCATTACTAACAGCCATGTTCTCATTTCCTGTTGGAAAGACGCTGTCACTGGAAAGATACTGCTGCCAATTCCTCACTTTTTTCTGGTGCAAGGCCATAATGTTCACCAAGTCCATCCTCGAAAGCTTCGTCGTAAAACTCAGCAGATGTTATACTCAACTCTTCAAAACGAAGAGCATCGTCTTTCCTTCTTGTGCTTCGGATGGTTCCTTTACTGATCTTTGCTTCTTCTGTGGACTCATCCAAAGGTTCAAACTCAACATTTACCAAAATTTCACAATCTAAGGTCCTGTTAACTAGCTTTCTGCAACCAACCATGCAAAGTTGTCCTGTTTCAGAATTATACACTCCTTCAGCATTGATCACCACATAACCCTCAGGACTAACAGAAGATCTCAATGCAGAAACTTGGGTATCAAATTCCTTCAGCTCAAAATAGCTGATGCCTATTTTGTAGCCAACATTTATCATGGTGCTGGATTTTTTCTTCGATTCTAAGATACCCAAAAATCCAGCATTAAAGTCGTCGTAGCTTTTGCAAACTTGATTTTCAACAGATATGGGTCGAGCGTAGCCAGAAGCAACATGTTTCCCTTTGGAGAAATTCATGACAAGCATGTCGAACATCAAGTGGCAGTAATGACTGTCTGGATATTTTACTTGGTTCTCCTTCACAAACTCTCTTGCGATGCAAAGCTCTCGTACTCTATCCAGTTCAGTGTAATCGTATCTCAAGGCATGAATATCCGCCCTATCATCCTCAATTTCAATGATCTCAACCTGTTCAAAATACCTCGGACTATCAACTGATTTGTTGGTCCAGATTTGCCCAAGAAGTTTTTCTCTATTCCTTATAGTCCATGTAGAACGGTACCTCAGACTCAACCTTAGTGGACAATCTCCGACAGCATTCTTTGAATCACCGGCCTGATTTCGTAGTCGACACCCAACAACTAGAACTTGGTTATTCTTATCATCCCACCACCCCTCACCAATGAACATCGAATACTGTTCAAAAATTTGTTGTGATAAAGGAGAATAAGTAGTACTTACAAATTTTATCAAGTACCTTATCTTCCTTTCACCTGATGTAGAGCACTGTAATGGACGCAGACTCACATAGTTAGGCAAGAATTCATGATCAACGCCAAGTGGAGAACAACGTTTCCCTGCCTTGCACCCTGCTGCAAAGTCAAATACAAAACCGGTATTTCCAATAGACATTATGATCTGGCAAAACATTTCCGGATCCAGAGTGAGAGACTCATTCTTTGGAACGCCAATGTTGTCTGCAAAATCACCAAGTTCTTCGGAAAGCAAGGAGTATGTGTAATCCTCAACTGCAGGAAAGCTAAATATCGAAACTTGGTTGAACTTGAAATAACCTGAATCATTTGAAGAACCTAAGCTCTCCAAAGTTCCCTTTATGACACTATTATGTATAGTTGGGCTATCATCACTTATGAAACTGACCTTAAGACCAACATTGGAATTTACTGGCTTATCACCTGCAGACACACATTGGGATGCCAATCCGACCATACAAAGCTTCTTCGAGAATTCAGACCAGAAGCCATGTAATTTGAATGTGACCGTGTGTGTGCCTGGCATGCTATTAGGGCTAGCAACAAGGGAAAGATACAAATAAAACATTTTTAAGGTTCCATCGACTTTGTAGATGCCTGCATCGACAGTTTCGTAAACTGTTGGATTAAGATGGAGGGTGGCTGATTTGTAGATATGGGAGATATTTGGTGGTGCGTGAACGAGCAGATCATCTCCCCCAACGACATATTGCGATTCGAGATCAGGTATGATAGTCTTGTTGATGCCAACAGTGAGATGAGATTGAGGGACTATGGATGAACAGTGATCACTGTATGGAACATTTGTGTAAGAAGTTAGAGCAGAAGAAGTGGAAAGGCTGGTAGAAATTAAAAAAAGCAAGAACAATACTGAAGATTTCATGATCTGGTGGTTTACAAATCTCAACGTGATTAACAAGAATGGCTAGCTAACAACATAGTAAGTAGTATATATATTGCTCATGTATTATGTTGATCAAGTATTTTATTTATAAAATTATATACTACTATAAGTTAACTATTTTTAATCCGTTCTTGTAGTAATCGACTAGTATGCATGGTCCAGATATAAAGAGACATGAAATGTGGTTGGAACTTTCTCAAGACGATCAATTAGTGGGTGAGTAATAAGTTATCATTAGGTCAATTTTTGGGAGATTTTGGATTCTTCTGCCAAACTTTGGTAAAAGCTCCATGTGGAATTAAAATTTGAATATTACATTTTTTCAGATTTAACAAAACATACCGAGAACTAGAAGCAATACAAAATAATTGAGCATGATTGTGATACCGGATCCACATAGATTAAGAGTGTATATATGTGAGATGGTATATTCATACACACTTGCACACACATTTTTTTTAATGACATATTGGAAAAATTCAAAATAATATCTTAATATAATATCTGAACAGCTTCGTCCCAAAAAGTCAGGTATCGATTGATTAATTAATAAGTTGGGTCATCATCCCTTAAAATGTCTGATTAAGGGTGAATGTTATCCATCTTATATATTGTTTGCATGATCTTTTCACAAGTGATATGAGATATTCTAACATTAATGAATGTATGTTACAGAGATATCTATGCAAGCATGGTGAATGTTATCCATTTTATATGATCTTTTCACAAGTGATATGATATATTCTAACATTAACGAATAAATGTTACAGAGATACCTATGCAAGCATGACCATCCAGAACCGCATGATCTGGAGATATCTATGCAAGCATGATCATCCAGAACCGCATGATCTGGAGATATCTATGCAAGCATGATCATCCAGAACCACATGATCTGTACTGCACGGATGGTTCGAGTCTATGTTTTGTAACAACGGCACCGACGATAAAGCCCAAATTCTATTAGGCCGGAGCGGCCAAAACCGTTGGAGCCGGTAAAGTCGCTGAACCGGGAACTGGACGAATTTTTGGCAAACATGAAGAAAATTCCTAAAATTTGAAGGGCTATGTTTTGTAAAAAACAACACAAAAATGACAGTAAAACCCTATATGATATCCCAGCCTCTCTCTCATCTTCTTTCTTTCCTTTTGTTCACTGCACGCGATTGTTCGAGTGCTTTCAAGGTTAGATTTCGATTCGTTTCATTTCTAATTGATCAATTGATTCGTGTGATTCACCTTCCAGCTATGCCGTTTTTCTCACTCTAGTTAACTTACACGCGACTCACACTTTCTCTCCTACACAGAAAGAAGAAAACTGCTTTTAGCTCCACCATTAACAAATGGCTTTCAGAGCGTCCTTGCCAAAGTGCACCGGGAGTGGAATTGGATTCATCCGGCGGTGGGCCAGCTCAATGGCTCATTCGGCTCCTTTGCAGAACTCCTTCGGCATTGCACCACCGCAGTTGGCTTTACCGGAACACGAAGAAAATGACGGTCATGGTGGTTTCATGGACCTAATGGCTGTCCCCAAAAGGAAGGTACGGCTAGTTTCTTATTGTTGTTGTGAGTTTTTATTTAAGTTTCTTCCTTTTTATTCTTATGGTGTTTGGGGAGTGTAATGGTTGTGTTTCTTAGGGGATTGTTTTGTTTATTTAGGGTTTAGAGATTGGGGTTTAGGGTTTAGGTTGTATGTTGAAAAGAAATCTTTATGTCCAATGGCATTTGATTTACCGAGTTTTCAATGAATGATCGGATTGAGCTGGCGTCTTTGGTGATCAGTGAAATTGTGATTTTAATTCACTAGCTTTTGCCTTTTTTTTTTTCCAAGCTCTATTTCATGGGAATGGATCTTAGGTGATTAGCTGTTTCAGAAAGTAGAAGAGTGCACTTGCAGGGGTGTGTAGTATTGGAATGTTCAATTTTTGTTCCAGTGTTATTCTCGTAGCATATATGGTTGCAGCATGAAACCATCTTGCATTTTCTGAAGATTCTAGAATAGGGATTGATAATATTAATCGCTATTCAGGATATTGTCTACGGTTCGTTTCTCTCCTGCTTTCTTTCTCCAATACTATTAACTAGAGTAAAGTGGTGTGTTATGTTTACAACTTGCTGGGTCAGTCTGGAGTTGGCCTAATGTCAACTTGTTACGTAAAGAAAGTAATCTAAGATTCTAATTATGAATTGTTTGTTGAATTCTACTGCCATTTAATTTCATAATTTCCCGATTTCCAACTTAAGATGATATAATTATGATTCTTATGTTTTGAACTCAATCAGAGTCAATATTATGAAACCTGACCGGGTTGACCTGTTGCATTTTTCATGCTTTCACCTGGCAATTTAGAGTTCCAGCTTCCACTTGTCTGGGTTCTCGTCATTTGTTTAACCTCTACTATAGGAACTTTAATTACCATCTTGCTCAATGGATCAAGTTTCTGTCTTTCTGATATTTGAAATCCCATGCCTATCATTTTTCACTTTTAGGTTTGTGGATAAATTATTCTATCATCCATGACTTGGTATGAAAATGCTTCTTGCAGACTACTCCTCACAAGAAAAAAATCAGAAATGCGCCAAAGGCTTTAAAACCTGTTCCAGTAATCGTTCGCTGCACGTAAGTTGCTTCTTTTCAGCTTGCTGGTTATTTGGATTGCTGAACTGCTTTCTTACGTAACTCCGTTTCAGTAAAAGCAAGATGTATATTGTTAAGATTCTGTGTGTATTTGCCATATTTGAATAACCTGGAAAAACACAGACACGCACGCTCATATGGGATGATATAGTTTATCCAGTTATGAACAAAAGCCAAACATATCAATTTAATTATTTAACAAACCATACCCTCATACCTGCTGGTTGAATGTCTTCTAAATCTAACTTCTTATCTGATATTTGCGTATTTATATAGACTCTGGCACTTTCATGTAAGAGTGTATTTGTGAACATGAACAATTTAAGATTAAAATATGTTCGCCCATCTAATTATATATACTCTGATAGACTGATACCACAAGTTAAGTAACTAAGGCTCAACCAATATATAAGTAACTAATTACATCATTCTGCAGATTAATTTCCGCAGAACTATAAGCCCGAGTCAACACCCTTCCCTGATTTTCCTCTAAAAAAAAGCCTGAATTATTTTTTATAAGCTATTGCAACAATCCTTGAGAAAGCAACCGAAGGAGGAAAACATTTTTTACCCATTGAAATTTGTTGTACCCAGCAATATTGACTGTCATGTTATGTGGTGCTGTTGAGTTTTATTCTGCAGAATGAGGTGAAGGGAATATTATATACTTAAGTATTTTATCCATATACAAAAAAAGATTTATAAGGAATGAACTTTTTTTACTCTATGCATCACCCCAAGAGAATATCACAGAGTTCCTTTAGTTTTGGTAAAATTATATGTTTGGATAATATACTCAAGTATAGTTTCGGTTGTCTCCGCAAACTTTGATGCAGTGTCTGTGGACGGGTCAAGCTGCCACACTTCTACTGTTGCAGTGGGATTAGGCAAAATCCTGGTGGTCAGAGTGATTAAATCTTTTCCGTTGTCCCTTGAGAATAGCTGGCTTCATATGGACCAAGTGGAATGCCATGTGCTTAATTAGGTATTGGAGAAAGAAATTTGTGGATCAGTCTTTTTGCACGCCCAATTTCTGCTGCTTACTGATGGCATACTGCTTCTTTGGCATTGTTGTTTTAGAAGTTCGGAACATTATACGACGAGTGACTACCAGTTTTAAGTCAGAACATATCCATGCAAATGGCTTTTATTTCCAGGTGCTAGACCTCGTGTAGAACTGTTTATTTAGGTTTTCATTGATAATAAATATACGACTTCGTTTGTATGACTTTTGGCTCCAACATTTTGGAGACAGTAAAAGCTTGGCTCCAACATTCTGCAATAGAAGTCCAAGTAGATAGCCAACATAAAGTTTATTCACACACAGTATATGTTCAGACACTGCTCGATTTGACTTTTTGAATCTGCTCAACAGCTCAAGCACCATTTATATTATACTCCTACGGTCCTACCAATGAGAACCTGTCATCTATCGGAAATAGTTCATTTCGGTGCGCTCTGTTTGTTTTTTTTTTTTTTTTAGCAGAAAAGTTTTATTCAATAGCGTGAAAAGTAGGGGTGAGCGCGGGCGGGTTTTTACGAAAAATCAAACCGACCCACATATGGCGGATGATTATAATTATAAACCGAGGTGGGTAGAATATTTTTCCAACCCACGGCGGTTTGGGTGATAAAAAATGGCGGGCGGGCGGATGGGCGGGTGAATATAGATAAAAATGGATGGAGTAAAAACTTGCAACTTGTGCAAGCAAAAAAAATCAACAACAAAGAGCATGTTCTGAACAAAAAGGGTTGTGATTCTTTTGAAGTAGTTATCCTTATTTACTTAATTTTTAAGATTTTCACACAGTAATGGATGAAATGTTGACCCGAAGTAGCCAACTTGTGTTATTTTGCTTGAATACATGACATATGCTAAGAAGAACGAATGGTGAGTGCAAAAATGAAGACGAAATAGTGCTTAAAGAAAAGAGTTGTAGGCTCACTTAAACTATATCTATACTCAACGACATAAGCGGAGATGCAACTTCTTTAATCGATGAGTCTCATTATACATAAATTCACAAACATATACCTACATACATACATACATAAAAATGACCGGTGGGTCGTGAGTTGCACTCATCCAACCAACCACCCACCCACTAATGGCGGGTGAAAAAAAAATTAACCCACCACACATTTTATAAGAAAAATAGTTGGCGGGTGCGGGTGAAAGGCAGGCGGTTTGCACGGGTGGGTCAGACGGGTGGGTTTTTTGCACAACTCTAGTGAAAAGGTCATCCAGTTACGTCCTGATCACTAATTAATGAGATCCCTAACATTTATACTTGTTTGTCTACCGTATGATATGTTGGTCTTACAAATCACATTTTTCCGTGCACTTTACACTCATTAATTTGTGCAACGAAATTTGCACGCATGCTTATTTCTCAAATTCTTATGGATTTATTTATTAAAATAAATGGATATTCATTGATATAATTGAGAAAGTCTAGTAAAAGGTCTGATTTTCCTATACAATAGTAAAGATCATACTAGTGTAACTTATATGAGCATGTCAAACACTTGCATGGAATGAATATGATCTTTTCTAATATTTAGGAAAATCAGGCATTTTTCAAGAATTAACCATAATTTAATTATCAATACCTTTAATGTATTTCCAAAAAATAAAATTGCATTCTCAAAAGAAAATACAATAAAAATTAGAAATAGATAAGAACCAATTGACACGGATAAAGGCATACAGAGTATTGGTGGGGACGGTTATAATTAATTTAAAAATAGTCCGAGTAATGTCATTAAAAAATTAATGTATATGAATTAAAATGCTTATTGTATTAATAAATCTATTTTTATTTATAAAAAACACAAATATAAATTAAACACCTTAAATTTTCGTATTATCCCTAAACTTCTTATACTTCTTTAGGACAGAAAGCTAGTCCATGTTATAATTAAGAATTTAAGACTGCATAGACATTATTGCATTACTAATTTATAGTAAAATAGATGTCCAGTTATAGAAGTACTTCCTACAAATACTAAACTCGTCATTAACACGTGGCATAATCCCATTGGATAAACCCCTCAATTTTACACAATTATGACTACAAATCAGCACTTAAAGAAGGAAAAAGAAAATAAAATCTTTTGATTTCATCACCTTTACAAAACCTCTGTTAAAACCCCATCAGAAACAACCTTTGTTTGATTATACTGTACAGTTGTTGGCCATGGGTTCCATGAAAACCCAAATCCAAAGGCAGAATCTTTTGTTTGTATTATTATCGATTTTCTTGTTATCGAGCCGGGTTGGAGCGGTCCGGTTCGACCTGCGTTCAGGCGCAACAAAGTGCATATCGGATGATATCAAGATCAATGCAATGACTGTCGGAAGCTACAAAATTGTTAACCCTAATGAAGGCCACCCTTTGCCTGATTCTCACAAACTCTCTGTCAAGGTAAACAACAAATTGGGTTGTCTGCTTTTTCTGGTTTATAGGATAAAAATTTGATCTTTTTTTTGTTTTTTATATTCTGTTTGAGTATGTGGCTGTTTACTTTTTCTGGTTTAAGCTTTGATCTTTTTGTTTTTATGTAATGTAATATGTTTTGGGTGTGTGGGGCTGTTTACTTGTTCTGGTTTATAGAATAAAAATTTGATCTTTTTTTGTTTTTATGTACTCTGTTTGGGTGTGTGGGTTGTTTAATTTCTTTGGTTTATTGAATGAAATTTCGATCTCTTGTCTTTTATGTACTCTCTCTGGGTGTGTGGGTTGTGTACTTTCTCTGGTTTGTAGAATAAAAATTTGATCTTTTTTGCTCTAATGTACTTTGTTTTGGGTGCTGATGCTTTTTAAAATTTTGAGTGATCTTGGAGAAATGTGATTTACTGATGAAGTTAGAATTAACAACAAAATTCATCGAGAAGAAAAAACTGTCTGCAGCTTTTTTTAGAGTTTCGTATTTTCAGATTGATTTCATATGTTCCTGTTAGTTTGATCGAGATTATAGTCTATACGATGGTTATATCTTTGTTTTTTGTAGTATATATCAATCTCCCTGTAGCAATGATTGATTGGTTGGCGGGGTGTTTCGCTGTTCTATTGATCAATGTATAATTTTGATGAAACTCTTAGGTTTTGTCAGCATATGGTAATAAGTATCATGTTGCTGAACATGTGAGTGAGGGGCATTACTCATTCCAAGCTCCAGAGGCGGGTGACTTCATGGCTTGCTTTTCCGCAGATGACCACAACCCAGCCACCACTTTCACCGTTGAGCTTACCTGGAGGTCTGGCATGGCTGCCAAGGATTGGACTAAAGTTGTCAAGAAAAACTCCGTTGAAGTAAGAACCTCTGTTCCTTTTGCTTCTGTTATCTGTTGTGTTTAGGCATTTGCATCAATATGCCTTTCGATACTATCTTATTGTTTCAGTTCGTATTTTGCTCCTTGGTGGATGCATTTTAGTTTGTGGCCTTGGTGACTTAGCTTTTACCAACTGGGTCGTTTGCTTGCTCTTAAAACATAGAATAGATAGTTGATTGATCTGTTTGATATTAATTTTCCAATGTGTGCTAAGTTTTGCTTGATGATCACTCACAGGTATTTTCCTTGTAAGTTATAGATGCACAATCAATTCTTCTTCTGTAGTCCTCAGATTAATGCTTAACACTCCAAAGTACAAATGTAACAAGTAACAACAAAAGGCCTTTTCTGTATCAAAGTTTTGTTTTTCCTGTAGGCCAAACGTAATCTCCGTTTACTTGTCATCAGGTTGTCATTCTATTGGTATAATGAACTTGATCACAAGTTACGAGTTTATAAAACCTGTTTAAGATAACATTATAAATGGATTAGTAGGGGCTCGAAGTCCATTTTCAAAGTATATAACTATGTATTTTCTGTCATTCTCGATTCATTGAACATGTTCTAGGTGCCTAACTTCTGAGTCTCTCTTACGAAAACTATTGGCTGTGAAATTGACCACCAACTTCGACCATAGTCTCTCATTAGTATTATACTTTTACGTGTCCACATTTCTAACTTTATCATAGTCAGTGTCACATTGACATTGTCTTGGCATGTCCGTTAGCCATTCTAACCTTTTTCTTTTTTTGTTCCCCCCCTGACCAGATGATGGAATTAGAACTCAAGAAAATGTTTGACACAATCCAGTCCATAAGTGAGGATATGATCTATCTCCGTACTAGGTAAAGCTAATATAAGCACTCTAAGGAATGTTTATCACTTGAAACATGTACGATGTGTGGTGTTTATCGGTTCTTTGGGACTATTGCAGGAATGGAGAGATGCGGGAAATAAACAACGATACGAACACAAGAATGTTTTGGTTTAGTTTCTTATCCTTCGGCATTTGCGCATCCGTGGCAGGCTTGCAATTCTGGCATTTGAAATCGTTCTTTCAGAAAAAGAAGCTAATTTAGAGCTCTTGTAGTTTTGGCAAGCTATTGTAAAAGGGAAAACTACAATTTGAAGATTAAATTGCGAATGGAATTGCAACAAAATTTCATATGATAGGTTTCGTTGATGTGATTAGTGTTTTCTGCTATAGTCTCTCATTTTGATACGATTCTGAATCTGGATTAAGGTAGATTACATTCATTAACCTTAATCAAATCGTTTAGTACTTGCAGTTTCATACACAAGAAGAAAAAAACAGGTGAAACAAAACGTCGACAACAAATGATTTTATCAAACTAAAGAATTGTTACACAATGTCACAATTTCGAGCTACAACAGAACCAAATTGATCAAAGGTTGGGAAATATGAAGCACTAGAAATTTCTCTTATGATACTAGTGGTACTATCTAACTGCATCATAGGTTGAAAGTTCAGATCTACAATGAAGAATCAAAGCATTTAACAACAATCAGGCAAACCTTTACCTATTGAATCTATTCACAATTCATCTGGTCTCCCATATCAAAGACAAATGCATGCGAGGTTGGTTTCTATGGCAATGCTGATATATTTTTTTGTTCAGTGTGCAACATCAAGATGAGAATATATTCCAATGATGATCAGATGGCATCACGTCTCTGATCTTCTCCAGTTTCTTCAAAATCTCCAAGAATGAAGGTCTCTGATTCATGTCTGGTGCCCAGCATTGCACAGTTAACCTGAAGAAATATGTAGTACGTACTTCTTTTAGTTTAAACTTTAAAGGATGTCAAACATTCAACTGCTTAATCCTGGTCTAATGCTTTTAAGAAATCCACTTCTGAAGCATGTACAGGTGCTGAAATTATTTAAATGCAAAAACAGAATCGCACTCACAAGTCACGGAAGCACACGCAAACATGTCTCTTCTTTTTTGTTTCTTTTATGTATCCACATGGTACAATGCAAAACTGCTAATTACAACATTATGAAGGTACTTACTCTTTCAACTCAGGGCTAAGACCTTTCGCCCTAAATATTGGTCTGTGCCCTTCTGCCACATATCTAGCTGCCTCGTATGGTTCATAATGTGACATTGGTGGTTCACCTTCAAGCATCTGATCAGATTACAGTTGCTTATACATCAATATACTGATCAAGTTCAATTTACTTTAAGTTGTGGATTAAAAAATAAAAAAAATTTACCTCGTATAATATCATTGCAAAAGAGAATACATCAACTTTCTTATCATATTTCCGATGTTTGAATACTTCAGGTGCCATATAACGGTCTATTGGTTTCAGATGCAAAACAAATGCGACAGTAAGTCTTAACCAGTCATTGCTGCATGAGAATGTAAAGCTCTAAGCAAAATTATCTTACAGCTTCCGGTCTCGCCAGTCATCTTATAGACATCATGAGAATGTTGCACTCTGATGAGCTTGCTTAATCCAAAGTCACCAACTTTTAGATGGTCTGCACTCGAGTTCACAAGTAGAACATTCCTGGTATATACAACAAATTAGCAAGGTAGCTTTATGGAACAACAGCAAGGGAACGCTAGACCTTGTAGACCAGATTTCAGGAAGAAAAAGATATACCATTCCCCAGAGACACAGTTACAGGCAAAAGGATTTTGATGTGTAGCTGTCATGTTATCAAACTTAAAGAAACTAACCTTGGCTTCAGATCTCTGTGAATAACAACATTAGGCTCACTGTGGAGATACGCCATGCCCCTGCTCATGTAAAATCACAAAAATCAGGATTCACATACTAAAAATAGTGATGCACAATAATGAAGTTAAACAAATAGTTAAAAATTATGCGTAACTAATAGCAATAATGCATAATTATGGTAGTAACTGTTGTGATTTAGAGTCTAGGGGATAAAAAGAAAGTTTAAGTTTGCAATTTTTAGGGAAGTATGCTTCACCAAACCACTAGCTTATTATAAAATTGTAAGAGAATGACAAAAAAGATACATCTACAATATACTGACGCACATGCACACATGATTAATATTTTCTTTATCCTATGTTGCAAAATTGATGCATGGACATCTCACATCTTGGTACAAACAAGAGTGTTCTCACTTCTCACTACTAATGCAACATTAAACAGCAGCTTCAAACTTGTACCTTGCGATATCTAGAGCAAAATTGATTGCTACTAACGGGTTGAGGGCTCCTTTTTCCTTGAGATATTGATGTAAATCCCCCTATAAAAATACAAAAAAAATAATTAGAAACAGAACACCTGATGAATTAAAAAGCCAAGCTTCCAGGAAAGGTAAGAAAAAGGCAAGGTACCTACCCCTCTCAAGTACTCCGTAATCAACATTAAGGGTTTCTTGTCAGTAACTGCTCCTAGGAATTGCACAATATTTGGATGACGGAGCTTCACTAGCAAATTGACCTCATGCCGGAAGTCCTGGCTGAATTGTGAGAAGAGATAGGTTTATTTGTGAAATATTATGACAGATCATACAGACAAGATTTAAAAAAAAAAAAAATAGATATCAACATGTACGAGGGCACATATTAATAAAGATTCAGTAAACCAGGTCTAGAATTAAGACAGGTCAACAGACATGTGTGCATATCAGGCTCCTGGCAACTCTTTGCAAGCCTATCAAGAACTCACAAGGGCCAAGGGGTCTAAAAATACAAAAGTAATGAAAAAACACCATAATTGAAAGACGGCTATAGAGTTAAACATGTTTAACAAAGTAACAGAAACATACATCACCAATCTATCATCTGAAAGGTTCGGAAGAATGCGTTTGACGGCCACCGGTGTTCCCCTCCAACCAGCTTTTACTATCTCGCCAAACGAACCCTAACAATATCAACTTTAATCAGCAAGAATGAAGCACACAATGACACAAATAGAAATTTAACAGCTACCCTAAGTTGTAACTGGCCACAGGTGACCAATAAATTGTCTAAATAAATATAAGTCTATAAGAAGTTGT